>CM061350.1:149820000-152507500 GCA_030867105.1 Liasis olivaceus
AAGGCAAGCAGAAATCTGCCAAAAATGAAAAACTATATCTGGGTCACACACAAATCTACTGATGCTAAAGCACTCTTCAGGCATTCAGTTGGAAATGAGAAGTCATGGGCCCATATTTCTGGAGAGAGAAACAAGGTAAACAAAGCTACAGTGACAAATTAAAAACAAATGGGAGATTTAGCTTGATATTCTAAAGTCAGTGATCTTTCATAGATAGGTAGAAACATATTGAAATAAGAATTGATCTGAAATAGTGATCAACTTTCTCTTTTCCAGTGTGCACGGTCTTGCTAGCCTGGTTCATCTGTCATAGTTACTACCTGGCTCAAAAGAGCTCTGGTTTTTTGGCCTGTGACATGTTTACAGTGGCACTGATCATTATTCTTGCCATGCTGGAATGCATTACCAGCATGGAAAGAATAGTGATCGATGCCAATGTAAGCATGTAATACATCTTACTAACTTGTTCTGGCTAGCATATTTTCGCTTGAAAGTGGTTGGTTTCCAACCAACAGGAAGCTTGGGGCCATTTGGTGAAATGCAGTAAAGAGGAAACTTTGGGTCTTCCAACGTAGAGTTTGGAAGAATTAAGAGGTCTCTCACTAGTCCCTGTCCTTTCTTATAGGAAAGTGAGAAGGAAACCAAGAAATCCTGATGCATTACCAGCATAGTTCAGCTTTTAAAGAACCAGGGTGTAGTGATTAAGTTGATGGATATAAGACCAGAGAGACCAAGTTCAAGTCTATGATTAGTTATGAACAGTCGCTGGGTCTGGGTGACTGGGCCAGATGTTTTCTTTCAGTCCAAGCTACCCCATAGAGCTGTGAAAAAAAATAGAGGAGAGAGTGCTATGTAAGTCACTTTAACTTTCTGGAAGATATAAATCTAACAAATGAAGTAGCCATGACCTTGTCCCGGCTTCCTATATCCTTCTCTGGATAAGGTAATTGGAGAAAAGTTCAATATGTCTGGTACCATGTTAACATGCATATGGTATTCAGAGGAAATGAATATGCCAGGAACTTTCTACCAATCATTCCAGGGACATATGGAAATTAAAGTCACAATCCTAGATCAGGAAAAAAACTGAAGTTACCTTTGTTGACTATAAAAACAAAAAACACTAATAGAAATCACATAACAGTTATATTAATAGATCAGATACACTAGCCCAGATTAGATCACAAAATGGTGTGCAAGGTTTTGAGTTCAATAACCTCATTGGCAAAATCAGAGAATAACTGCACCAGTGAGGGATATTTGCTGCCTAGCCCTAAAGTGCCCTCTGCATGACACACATTACTCATTAAATGAACTACAGTTTGCTCAACTAACTCAAATTAACCTCTTGAGTTGGGCTGGCACAAAGTTATAAGCTAAAATGTGGTTGGCTGATCTGTGATGCTGTCATATAAATCCAACTTAAATAAAGGGATGCTTGGGCTAATCATTTGGATAATTAAAAGTATTATGAAGTATAATCTTAATTTCAAACTATAGATAGGATGTAGATGTGCCCAGTAATTTGTTTTCCATAGTACTGAGGTCCTAATAGCTTTCCCAAACTTTCCTTCTCCTTGGAAGCTGCAATCACACACTCTGTACTAAGATGCTGTGGCTTCCCATCTGACACAGTTTAGTTTTCACATTTTATCTTTATTCCCACAGTTCAGCTTGATATATGATATGTTTCTTCAAATTTGTCTTTATAATAACTCTTAACAGTGCTTCTGGGTTAGAGACATGGGATCATGTTTTTCCAGTGAAAAGGGATAAATCTGTTATAAGTTATAGGTGAGAAACAAGAATATCTGTTGAGAATTGAGGAGCTTCAGTATTCTTTGGTTTGGAAAAGAATGAAACAGTAAGTTCTTTCTAGTTCTGTCTTTCCTCCACCATGAAACCCCTATGAAAATAGCAAATCAACTGTTTCTTAATCACAACAGTCTAGAGTACAACCTGAATCTTTAACAATAGCAGGTAGACCTGACTTTCAGTGTCTGCAGCCTTCCTATAATATATTTGAAAACCTTCAGCCTTTACTCCTCCAATTCCCTTTTATAAAATCTCAGACTCAACTGTCTAAGAATGTGGAAAGATAGCACATTTTTGTAGCCTTTGAGTTGACTTATAAACATACTACTCCAAGATGGGTGTCACAGTGATGAGAAATCTTTAAAACCTGAACTGATTAGTATAATCCCTAAAATGTGAAGTGTTTGCTATTCTTGTCGATTTAAATATTATTGCTCTCCTTATATTTCATCTCTGGTGAACTGTATTTGCTTAAATAAATATAAGTGCTATTCGTGTTGAGCAAACTAAGGCAAGATTGATGTAATGGGACTCCACTCTCTGAGTGAAGCCCCCCAAAACCCAGGAATTCTTTTGTATATTAAGCATAGAGATGAGGACTGTTCCTACTGCTACCCAGTAAAACATGAAATCATAAGGCTGCTTTATACAAAATGTGATAATTGGTTTATGTAATTCAGTACTGTCTGTCCTGGCAGTGGCTCTTTAAAGTCCAGATGATTCCCATCAACTGGAGTTTTCAAGGCAGAGATGCTAAAAACTGGGGGTTCCTGTATTCAAAACTTGCATTTAGCACATTTAGTACTCCAGTCCCTGCCAAAAAATAACAAAATCCCTGATGAAATGCTATCAAAGCAATGGCATTTTAAGTTGCCATCAAAGTAACCTCATCATGGTATTTTCAGGAATTTTATTTACCAGAATATATTTGCTGCCTACTCGAATGACCCTTAACATAATCAATGCAATAAGTGTGCTTCAGCCTTCTGTAACATTTATTAAATAAATGTCCTGGGACTGAAAAATCCCTGGAACAACTAACCCCCACTTAGATACTGCTTGTCCCAGTTTGCTTTGCACTTTTCTCCCGCAGTTATGATATAACTGGATGAACAACTGGCTGTAAGCACTTAGCAGACTGTGCCAATATTCCTGCCCAAACACATTTGAGCTGCTTCAGCCCCATTGCAATACTGGAGGGCTCATGGATTTATTATTTTCTCTTTCCATATACTGTCAGATTCCTCAGCACTTCTTTCCAGCTTCACTAGTTAATCCAATGTTTCAGTCCAACTGTCTTAATTCTAATACCACCTGCAATTTGCAGGGAGAGGAGATAACATACTTTTAGAAGCCCTGATTCTCTTCTAATACCCACCCACCATCTTGGCATGATTCCTTCTGCCAGCTCATTAGGCTGATGAGCCAGCTTGGCTCCTTATGTTGGGCACTCAGTAAACATCCAAAGGGAATGGATTTGCTGCATCTTACAAGGAGGTTTGCAGGGATGTAGCCAAATCATTCAAGAAGCAAACAATAAACCAGTCAAACACCAGAGTTGCTCTCTTACAGGGGAAAAATTGGAGAACTCTTTTCTCTGCGCATGGCAGGTTGAGGTTCAAACCTATTCTCTATGGCCTCATAGCTTATCTGTGTAGTAGACATGCTGTCAAAGACCATGCTGGCAATGGAACATTTTTCTAAGGAAGCAATATCCTAGGATAAGGAGAGCCAGTTTGGAATAGTGGTTAAGGTGCTGGCCTAGAAACCAGGAGATTGTGAGTTCTAGGCTTCCCTTAGGGTGAAAGCCAGCTGGGTGACTTTGGGCCAGTCACCCTTTCTCAGCCCAATTTGTCTCTTAGGATTGTTGTTGTGGGGGAAATAGGAGGCAGGAGTATTAGGTATGTTTACCCTATATATAAAAAGGTGGGATAAAAATCTAAAACAATAATTATTATATAATAATTGCAAAAGGCAGCTTTACTTGGAGCAGCATATAACCTGCGACGATACCTTTAACACCGTCAAACAACATCTGCCTATCCCAGGTCCTTGGGAAGCACTTGATAGGTGGATAAAAATGCCAGATCCAGTCTAAACATTTGGCTAACTGTGCGACCAACCATAGTAATATAATTAAATAATACATCATAATAATAAAATTAATAATACATATAAAATTAATAATAATACAATTCCCAAAATATTTGGAGCACCACTTGAACACCATCGGCATTGACAAAATCAACATCAGTCAATTGCAAAAGGCAGCTTTACTTGGAACAGCTTACATCCTGCGACGATACCTTTAACACTATCAAACAACATCTGCCTATCCCAGGTCCTTGGGAAGGACTCGATAGGTGGATAAAAATACCAAATCCAGTCTAAACATGTGGCTGACTGTGCGACCAACCTTAATAATAATAATGACAAGATTTCTAAGGAGACCATTTTGGGCAAAGTACAGGTAGCAGCCCTTGAAATTATGCACAAATAAAATTTGAGATTAGGCAAAGGGAGACAAGGAAAAGGGTTAGTGGGTTATCACTTCCTTCCCCCCCCCCCACAAGGCTTTTCCCCTAGTCCTTTTTAAAGCTGACTGAAATAGCTTTCATTATAATATATTTTAGTATTTTGCCTTAGCAGATCCTAGCCCCTTTTACAGGAGCCTGGAAATTAAGCAGACTTGATCATACTTGGACAGGATTCTTTCAGGGAATACCAGGACTGTAGGCCACATTGGGAGGTTGAAAAAAATATTCCAGAGAAAGGCAGTGGCAAACCCCTTCTCTGTTGTTGCCAAGAAACTACATATATGTATCAATGAAGTCAGTAGGAATTGAGCTTGACTCAAAGGAGACTTTACAGTTTTATTTGATTAGCCCACTACTTTATCACTTACTGATCTTGATTCATTTTTGTAATAAATCAATTTTATCACTGTGAGCAATAATTCTAGGGTAAACATTTGAAAAACAAACAATAATTCTGCAGTTAGATCTAATGTGATCATCTGAGATTGCTGGGTCTTAGCATAAGCTTTTTTGGATGGCACTGTGCTTGTAGATCATACCACTGTAGGTTACAACTCCCTTAAGCCAGTAGTTTCAACTTGTTTTGACTGAGGATTGTAGTCCAGTAAATTATGCTTCTTTTCCCCCACAGCAAGCTGCGAAGAACCCTCAAAAATCGCTAGAATGTTTTCAGAATAATAAAGTCAGATGGAAATAGTGCCATGGTTACAAAAATCTCATATATGAAAATAGGGCATAGACTATCTAGTCAAACAAGATTATAATTTCTAACAATAACCACCATCCAACATGTATTTGAATAAATAGAATGAAACATAAAAAAAAACTATGGAGACTCATGTGAATGATCATGTGAAAGTCAAATCTTGCCTTGTGCAGCACATCAGATTGAAGGCAAAAAGATACTTGGGAACACCTATTTGCGATCAGATCTGAGACTACACCTGGTCAAGCTTACAGATATTATCAATATCTAGTAATCAAAATAGTTGAGTATCTGAACTGTGGGGGCATTCTTGATTTGCCATTTACTAAAGTGAGACCTCCTTTCCATTCTCCCTGCACCAATATTACTGTCATCCAATTAGTTACACAGGCAGAGAAGTAGTAAATCAATTTTAGTCAGCTTCTGAGAGAGCAGTATCAGGGTTGCACCAGCATAAAGATTAAGTTCATTAGCATTTGATGTCTTTTATATCCCCAACTTGACACCTAGCTCAGTTAGTAGCTTGACAACTAAATCATCAAGAATTGGGATTAAAAACCAGTCCTATCTGGTAGTCTCCTTTAGGTTAAATGGATTCAGTCTTTCTCCAGAATCAGTATATTGGGTGACCGCTTATGCCTTTGAAAGATGGCAAGAAATCCCCAAAGGACTATTTTCTTTCTCTTTCAGAATAAACAAAAGCAGAAGACTTTTAAGTATTTTTGCTCACAAACTTGGAAAAGAGGATTTCTATACAGTTTCAAGAAATCTTGAGTCAGGACACTATGCAACCAGGAAGTCAAGAGGTAGCATTAACAGCCTGGTGCACATTTTATCGTTCTCTAGGAATGCACTCTTTCTCTCTCTTCAAAAGAGCTGATCCCAATTTCTAATGGGAAATAAAGGAGAACAGCTTGGTTTCTTTTCTATATTCATTAAAGAATTCTTTTTAAAAATATACAGGATTAGTACCAGTAGCAAAGGGTTTAACCTTGTTGAGGTTGTTGAGATGGGCGGCTATACAAATCAAATCAATCAATCAATCAACCTATTAGATCCTTCCTCCCATACATTTTTGTCTCCTTTGGCAATAGCTGGTTTCTGGGGCTTTTTTTAAAGTTCATTTCTTTTTTACATACTGTGTGTGTAAAATGCTTATGACATAAGGTCAAAAAGTCAGGTGCATAAATCACAATGGTTCCTGAAGTTGTTAAAGGTGACAACTTCAACTTTTGTGTTCTGGGACAGCTTGGGATTTTTTGGCCTCCAGAGCAATCATGGGCTTGTTACAGTTAATCTTGGCCCCAGCTCCCAAGAATGGTTACACGCCGGACCTGGTTTTTATTTTAGAAACTGATATGTGATCTGGATATGGAAGATGTTTTATCTATCCTTTACTATAGTCATATAATTTTCTGATCAAATTGCAGGTTATGGGAGCAGTGAATCTATTAAAAGGGTACTTGGAGAATTTCCTGACAATCTGATAGGCAGCTCTGCCTCAGGCTGACTGGTATCTAGCCTAAGGGGAGACCAACGCTTTTGGACATGATGATCCCTGTGAGGCCTCTTTCCAATTGCCAATCCTGACTGGCACCCTTCTAGGGGCCTATGGGAGGTACAAGTGAAGATACAATAGCAACGGTTTCATAAGACCAGAAGTAAATGCAACTGGGTACTGGTATGATTCCCTGTTTCGGCCTGCCAGTGGTGATACAAATAGTGAGGTATGTATCCTTTTCTGTTTATTGCATCTTCAGATTCCTACCCAGTGGAAGGATGGGAGAGACAAAGCATCTGCAAGGGCTGTGATGTTTTTGTAGGTTTCTTTGCATATAGTCATACATTCACTTAGGATAAGGTGAGTGGGGCAATGTCTTGCAATGTTACCTGGAAATCTTTGAACTTCTAGAACCTGAGGATGTGGAGAGGGTGTTCTGTAGTATGAGCTGTGCCATCTATGATGGGTTAAATCCTCAGATAGCTGGGTATATGTATGAGGGGCTGGATTTAGGACATGATTAATGCTGCTTTGAAGGAGGGGAGGTACTGCCTGTTTCAAGGAGGCTACAATTCACCCTCTCTTGAAAAGGCCATCACTCAACCAAGCCCTATTGGACAACTTCCATACTGTCTGCACCCTTCTCTTTTAGGGAAGTTGATGGAGGGGGAATTAGCTACAGATGTTAGAGAAGGAAGATTATTTGGGCCTTTTTCAGTCAAGATTCAGACCTAGCCAGGGGAATGGAAACAACATTGGTCACTCTGATGGGTGGACCTGGATGCGTGTGCATGTGTGCGCCATTCCTGGTCCTGTTAGACCTCTCAGCAGCATTCAGCACTGTTGACCCTATTATCTTACTGCTGGAGGTACTTTTTTATAGTAGTTCCATTCCTGTTGAGTGAAAAGTTTAGGTCAGTAGTCATGGAGAAAGAGCAATCAAGCCTTCAGATGCTCCATGTGGGCTTAGTCCTATACCTCATATGAATGGCAAGAGATAATTAATAATTATACTGGTGATATCAGTGGTATATCGCCATTTCAAGCCAAGCCAGACATGCTGTAGAAGAATGTTAAGAATTAGAAATGGAGAAACAAGCTTAGATAACAGGTTAAAATTGCTGAATATCCATAAACAGCTTCCAAGAAGCTTTGTTTTCAAAATTAGCTCTAAATGGGTTCATGCTGCCTCTGAAGGAGGGGTCTATGACTTGGTGGTCCTCCTCAACTCGCAGGTCTTGTTTGAACAGCAGGTGGAGGCCATGGCTAGGGGACTTTGCCAGCTCCAGCTGATGTGCCAATAATGGCCTCACTTGGACCAGGAGGCCTTGGTGAAAGTGACTGTCATCACTTGACTGGACTACACTACTGCAATGCACTCTACATGAGGCTGCCTTAGAAGCTATAATTGATGCAAAATGCTATAGCTGTAGTGGTTAGAACCTGCTGCTGTGAAATAACACCTATTTCATGGTTGCCACACTGATTACCAGGAGGTGTCCAGGTTCGATTCAAAGTATTGGGTGGCACTGAGTGAGATCAGTTATTGCTTTCTCCAGAATGAATCTGCTTGTCCTGTCTGATCAAGAGAAGGCCTGCTGGGGGTTCTCCCTTTCTCCCCCCCGCCTTGATAAGCGGTGCATGGCAAAAAGGCAGACCTTCTTGGTAGAGGCTCCAACATAACAGAATATGCTGCCTCTAGAGATTTGCTTGGCTCCCTTCTTCTGGCTTTCAGAAAAAGCTTTCAAAACCTTTCTTTTCCCCAGGACTTTGAAACTAAAGCCTAGATATTTGCTGCCATCTTTTTGCATTTACAGGTAGTCCCCGGGTTAAGAATGCCTGGGTTACGGACCCATAATTAAGAATGGAGCCCACTGTAGCAAAATTTGAGTTAAATACACAACGATTCGAGTTAAATACACAATGGTTTGAGTTCATTACACAATATTATCTATATAGTATTACACAATAATACTGTTCCGGCTTACATACAGATTCGACTTAAGGACAGACCTTGGGAATGGTACTCGTTCTTAAACTGGGACCTGTACTATGTTGATGGGTTGTTTTATTGGTGGTATATATGATGTGGGTTTTCTTAAATTACTGATACACACTGCCCAGAGTTTGGAGATTGGGGCAAATTAGAATTTTTAAAAATAAAACGAAATAAATAAATAAAATAAGATGCGATATAGTACCAAGCATTTAGAAAACTAGCTTCTAAGGCTTCCTCTGAAAAATCACTTGGGCTTTGCTTTTAATGCAACATTTGAAATTGCTGCTGATATAGCACAGATTCTTCACCAACCATAGTTCAAGTGAAATATTTAATACTTACTATTAATCACAATACAAGACATTTTTCATCATCATTAATTTTAATAACCAATCATTTGTGATGCTTCAGAGAACTCAGATAATCACACTGTTCATTTTTTATGTGTCCCTTCATATGGAGGTGTGTCTAGAAGGGGCACTTTCCACAGCCTCCAAAGTCAAGAGCTCAGCCAGTGCCACCCATTGTTCAGGGGGAAAAATCGGCCATCAAAGCCAGGATAATAATTGGGGCACAGCAGCAGGGAGCACACAAGAAGGGCAACTACTTGGGACAAGAACAATTTTCTTTCATAGAACACTGTATTATAATTGGCAGAGTGCAAAGGCTAGAACACCCAAGGCTCCTTCCAGCAAGGCATCCAGCCCCTTCCTTCTGGAAAAATAGAGCAGGAAAAAGGCAGGGGAAGAGAAGGATAGATTCTCACAAACACACATCAATTTATCAGGTTTGTCCATGGCCCAGTAGGTGAAGATCACAGGAAGAACTTTATACATCAAGCTCCCAGGCCAACAGGAGACATTAAATAAATATGTACAGGATCTGCAGTTGACAAAGGGTTTAGTCACCCATATTCACTTTAGATGTCTGCAAAATAAAAGAAAGGCAAAAGATCAGGAATATCCTATGCTTCATTAATTACACACTGCTATGCCAGTTTTGTGTAGTGGTTAAAAGTGTTGGACTAGGAACAGGGAAGCCTAAGTACCAGTCCTGCCATAGGCTTGAAGCCAGCTGCTGACTTTGAACCAGTCACTCTCTCTCAGTCCGAGAAAGAAGGTACTGCCAAACTACTTCTGAAAATGCTGCCAAGAAACTTTATGTGGTCACCAGGAATCAGAGTTGATTCAAAGGACCATAACATAACAACATCTTCTCTAACTCTATTCCTTAAGTATGATTCCAGAGTTCATTAAGTTGCTGGAGGGGAGCTCCCCTCAGCCCCATGACTTATGTTCTGAGTGATCAACTATTCTGTTTCTACACTTCTCGGTGACTGCCATGACAGTTATGACTATCATATTTTCTCACATATCATCAAGTAACAGATTTGTTTACGTGCAGTACTGTGGGCTTTCTTAAAACAAATACTACAAATCGTGATGATGAGAAAACACTGCAGTCTTGGATGAGAGTAAGGAGCATTAGGAAAAAAGCACAGGAGGATGGAATGAAAAATTCAGATCAGTGGTCTGATGCAAATTGAAGACTCTCCATCAAGAAAATGGGATGATACATACAATCTTAGGAAAATATACTGAAAAGTTAATTTCTTGCCTCTTTCCAACTTTGAAGTTGGGCTGGCTGTAGGTGCCCCTAAATTCAGAAAAGCATTCTGTTCTCTGTTCTTTTCCTCTTAACAAAACACTTCAAATACTGAGAACAATCAGTCCTCAGGCAGTCCTAAGATTACAGTATTAATATGGCTGTCTGGTGTCAGGAGAACAGGGGATTGTAAATTTATAATTGTTTTGTTGAAAAATAACTTTTTGCTTCTATACAAGAACTGGAGGTTGGGAAAGTTAGAATGAGCAGAATATCTGATGGGGAGAAAAACAAAAGAGGCTTACCTGCAGGATTGCTACAATGACTCCAAAGAGTCCAATGGCACTGCCAAAGATTTCCACAATTAGGATCTTGACGAAGAGGCTGGCATTCTGGGCATCTGCTAGCGCAGCACCACTCCCGACAATGCCCACACATACACCACAGAAGAGATTGGAAAGTCCTACAGTCAAACCTGCCCCAAACATGGAGAAACCTATAGAGGGAAAATCACATTAGGGATGGGCAGCATCCAATGGTATTTTCAAACTATTGTCAAGCTTTCAAGGACTTTTCCTTGAGAACAAAGGAGTTAAAACATTATCTTAGTCCAGTTCATATCTGAAAACCTTGCCTCTGAGGCTTGTCATAAGAACAATACCGCTATCATGGCCATTGGAAACCACACAAACACAGCACACATTTTGTGATTATCTCTCCAATGATAAGTCCCCACTCCAGAAAGAGAGCTGGTACATTAGAAATTGCTACTGCAGCATGGAAGAATGAGAAGGGAACCTTGCAAAGCCAGAATAGGGAAAATCATCTTGCAGAATCTGTACGTGCCTTACTGGTTACATACATATTGTTCAATAGCTTAACAGGATAAAAATTCTGCATTGTTTGTGTAAAGATATAATCCAACTAAAGAAAGGCCAGAATTTAGTGATAAAGGACATGCTTTTTATAGTGGCTTTTCCAGATTCAATCCCTTATAAGGCTGGGAAAGATGCTCATTTGAAATCCTGAAGACTAACATAGACCAGAGTGAGAAAATGTGATGCTCTCCATAAAATCATTTTATTGTATCATCCACAAGTTAAAAAAAAAACTAGTTAAGATATAGGTTATCACAGTTATAATCAATGCATTAGTAAGACACCATGTTTCCTATATTTATATAGATAATAGCCTGACTTGGAGATGGCATTTCTTAAGTAACTAGGAACCCATGATGCTCCTACAAAGATAAGAGCAGCTCCATCTGCTTTTTCCTATCCCCTACAAACATAGCCTACCTGCTTGATAATTCCGGGAACCAATCTCTTCCGGAGTTCTACCACTAAATTGCTGCAAGAAAAAGGAAGCATTCTATGAAACAAAAACACCTTCCCAAACAGTTTAGAATAATAGGTCCCTGCCAAAAGGATTAGATGTAGTAATTAAGACCAGCTAAATACTTAGAAGTATGCAGATTATGTATTTATTTGCTTTATATATTTAATTTAAGAAATTTATATGGCTGCCCAACTCAAACAACTACAACCCTGGATGGTGTACAGTGAGCAGACAACAAACCAATATGGTTAAAAACAACAGAAATTAATAGGTGATCAGGAACCCAAATTTACTTCATACCCATCCAGGCAGGAACCCCAATCATCCTGGCTGCAACACCCATGGAAAGAAACAGATTTTTATTGCCTTTCTAAAGACCAGCATGGTCAGGGCCAACTATATATCAGGGATGTGGGTAGGAAGATCATTCTAGAGGGTAGGCACTGTAATGGAAAAAGCATGCTATCTGGGTCTTGTCAGATGACATTGCTTCAAAGAAGGGACCCAGAACATGCCCATCCTAATAGAACATATAGAAGATACCATCAGGGACAGGCAGTCCTATGAATAGTCCAACCCTGTGCCATGTAGGGCTTTATAGGTGAGAACCAGCACCTAGCGTTATACCTAAAAGCCTACAGGAAGCTAGCCAGCACTCAAGGGACATAACAAAAGTGGAGAAATAAATTATTTCACCACTTTTATTGCCAGGAGATAAGCCTTAATAAAGGTTCTTACCTCTGTTTGGTCAGAGTCATACTTTGTCTTCCTCAGCAGCACTCTAGGTGCCATTTCATCCTCTGAAAGCCCTCTGCAAACCAGGGGTCCATCAAGGTCTGCACTCAAAGAGAGTCTGCATGGGTGCAATCTGATCCAAGGCCATTGTCCTCTCATTCCAAGTGGCAACTAAGGCCTCAATTGGACCATACCTCAAAGCCTCATGGACAACCCCAAGCTCTCTTTGAAATTCTAATGGGTCCATTAAGTGCCTTGACCGGACTGATTGAATAGGTCCTGCCTCTCTGTGATGGGGATCATCCATGATAAACTCCAGGATTAACAGGGAATGATCTGTCCATGAGAAGGGACTGATGACAATATCCTCCAACTCCAGATCATGTTGCCAGTCCTCTGAGACAAAAGACCCAAGAGAGGTCTAATATATGCCCCTGCCCCCCAGTGGGTTTGGCCCTCAAAAAGCTGGATCAGGTCCATGGTTGCCATGGTGGCATGCTTCCAAATTCTCACCTAGGGAAGGCAGGTTAAAGTCCCCCAGCCTGGGAAATTCCACTGCCTACGCAGATATAGCATCAAGCAGCACAGGCAGGGAAGCTGCTACATAGCAGGAAGGCTGATACAGTGGCAGCAATCCCAACTGATCCCCAAGGCCAACATCACAAGTATGGTCTACACCTGGGATTACAATTTACAGAAACTAATTTCTTTCAAAAGTGGGGCGACTGCAAACCATTTAGGATTTCTAATCTCTTAGTAGCTGATAACTCTTGGGACTAGTGACCTAGTACTAACATTTACTTGGGACAGATGGAGGAGAATTCACTCCTTAAAAGTAATATTTCTTCAATGGAGATCACTAATCTTTCTCCCAGCAACACTGTCCAGTGTTTCAAAAGCATCTGGCCAAGCTTTTATACTCACTCATGATTAGAGAGGTCACCTTAAAAGCTTGAGTCATGTTTGCTACCTGCAACTAGCCTCTATTTAGCATAACACTAGAAACCTGTTCATTGACTTGATCAGTATTTTGGTTTGGAATACTATAACCTACTTTGCTTTCCTTCTCAGGCAACAACTGGATGAGGCTGCCATCAATCAGAAACATCCAAAAATGGTATAGTCAATTTAGCAGAGAAATACATCCCTCTTGCACAAAACAGTCAATACCTCAGCCATGTTGGTGATCACAATAGCCATGATGATTCCATAGATGGCCACAGCTTCACAGAAGATTATGCTGCAAGGAGAAAGGGGAGTTTAGCAGCTGAAGTGGGGCTAGAGAAAATTGGCTGTCTTCCCCAGATTACATCAATACTTGACATTCTACTTTTCTAAAAGAAAAAAAAAAAGACCAAGATTGTGTGCCCCAATGCTAAGGTTCTATCCTACATGCCATGATGACAATAGGATATACTGCTGGAATCTCCACCACAGAAAAGCCTATTACCAACTTCAACCTATGTATGCTTACATCATGGTTTTGGGGTAGGGGTTGGGGGGATCACTGAAACACACATTTTTGCCTATAAAAGCTTTGTTTCATTTAGTACCCTGATAATTTAATTCCACTACTCTCTGGAGAACAACACTGCCCAGCGAGCTGACTGTTCTGTTGAAAGAAATCCCTTTATTTGCCTTACATAGAGCATCATATCAGATATACAAAGACAGATAAACAGCAAGTATTTTGGACATCCATTTACTTCCACCTGATTTTCTCTATCAGTTTGCTTTATTTATCAAATTATTATCTCAGAGTTCAAAAACTGATGTTCTGGATTTCAGCACAATATTCAAAGGAGTCTCAAGCCGTAATGATAACTTATATGGCAGATTCTTCATCATAGATCCATGCTATGAAATAAAAACTTGAACAAATCAGCAGTGGCAAACTGATTTGGTTAAAAGTTAGCAATGTCACTCTTATTTTGAAGAGAAGAATTATGTTTTGCATTTTCTTGCTTTGATTTTAGTGCATTCTGAATATTTCTACAAACTTGTTAACAAAGACAGATCCCCAAAATTTCAGAATATAATACACACTGACCACAGAGAACAAATAAGTAATTGTAGCAGTTCACTAGGAACTCACTGTCTGAAGCGGCTGGGGCAATATTGATACCCCAATCTCATTACTTTATAGTGTACAGAAGACATTGCAGGATCTTATAAATATGACATCTAGATGGGAGAAAATTTATCCGTGAAGCCAAGGGGGAAAAAACCTGAAAAGAAAAGGGACCTTTGTAGTTTGCAGTATCTATATCTGTAATACAAATGGAGGAAAGAGCTCTTCTCACCTGACCAAATTTTTGGTTTTGATCCTAGGTGCTTTGACACCACCACCAATGATGCTGGATCCAGTGATGTAAATCCCCCTAAAAACAGAATGATTAGATGGATAGCCTTCACCATGTTGCACAGATATCTTGGAGTCAGTGCCACTAGATGGCAAATAGTTTAGATTATGCCTATAGTAAATTATTTATTCATGAAACTGTTTATGCCCATCTGTATCTGCCTTTCCATTATGAAAGGCAAAGTGTCATATGCAGGGATCTCAATAGTTTCCCAGCAAATATTAACTGGATTTGAAGCTACTTGGTTTCATGTACCATTTTAATACCAGTAAGTGAACTCTAAAACAGAGGTCAGCTGTACTTGCCAGCTAGTAACCAGAAGAAGAGACATGGAGAAAGAAGATACTCACCATGCAGCTCCCACCACTGATAATGAAATGGATAGCCCAATACCCAGGTTGGACCACATGTATGGAGAGGTCTCAGTCAGGAACCTATATACAGAAGAGTATCTTAAAATACTACATGCCCCACCCATCATAGTACATCAAATCATTGTTCTCACAAAAGAGGAAAAGGAGGAGTCCTAATTAAAAACACTGAGATAAGACTTTCCATTTGTAGTTGGAGTATAACAGATTAGTCTATTCCGCAATTTCAATTCACAGAAAATACATCTTTTCATTCATGTAAAGAGGCGGGGGCTGGTACTATATTAAGAAAGAATTATTTCTGAATGAGGCAGAAAAGCATTGTAGGAAAGTTGTGCTGAAGCCAAGTGTCCCTAAGCTGGCATGGCCTGTAATAGATAAGAGCCCATGAAATACAGCAAGCAGTGGACTTGTTTGATCCATCACCTAACACGACACCTACAAATCAGCTCCAGAATTATATTATGTTTCCCACTTCTGCTAATTCTGGAGCTGACTTGCAGACTTGCCCTATATTCTAAGGGCTGTTCTGGATTCCTAATTCTATCCATCCTGGATTCTTGCGCATGCAAGGAAGATTCAGTCACTAAATGCTGGACTAGTAAAAGCTTAGGAGCACAAAGAGTCAGATGCTCTTTCAAACTGAAATATATTCACTTCTATTATGATAATGCATATGTAGCCGTTTGTTTTGGTCAACAGTTTTTTGATGGAATCAAGAAAATTATATAATGATCTTTGCCAATTCAACCTGCAGTTAGTTTGCTTTCTGTTATCTCCAAAGGCATTAATTTATGCAGTATAAGAAATTAATTCAATTCCTATTAGCTGCCAGCTTTGCTATTGCAAAACACTGATAAACTAAAGTATATCCTTCTCTGAATCAGTAGTATTTAAAAATGAGAGAAACTGCATTGGTTGAAGTTAACAGCAAAGGTTTCTAAAGAACCTTATAATAAAAGGTAATTTTATTCCTATGTCACCTGCATTTCTTAGTTGTAATAATAATTTTTACCAATAGTTTACCTTCATTTATTCAAGTAGGTTTTGGAGTGGAAATACTGAATGTGCATTTTAAAAATCTTTCCTCAAGTTTTCCTGTGTATTCGTGTATATATTCTCTCAAGGCCTTTTTTTTTTTTGCTTTAGTCTTTCCCCTTTTTCTTAATTATATTATTAATTATTTAAATTTATATCCCAAATTTTCATTGTTAAAAAAATACCAAAGAGGGATGCAAATCTTACTATTTTGTATGTTCTTTTCTGATCCTTGATGTATTCAGTAAAAAAGTTTCAGATGTGAGATCTGAAAATTTGTCCATGCAAATAGGGCACCAACAGTGAGTGGCCTGTAAATCTAACCTAGCTAAGCAAAAGGACAAGCTATTCATAACTAATAAGGAAAAAGGAATGTCTGCCAATTGATGAGTGGGCAAACTGACGCTATTAGCAGAACTGATTAGTAAAAGTGAACAGTGCTATCAATACTGCTGTCAACAAATGCAGTATGGATGCAAACATGCCAAACCCTGCTTACTCATTCTTTGAGTGCAGCACTACCAGATCTTCAGGAATCCATAATCCAAGAACAGGTAAGATTCACTGGCCAATTACTCTTAATCCTCATAGCACCTTTCCTGAGCCATTTTGGAGAACATTCATAAATCACTTTTCCCCCTGCTACTTCAATCCCAATTTGGGGAGAAAGGGACATCTTACCATGCTACATCGAAACGAAAGCCCAGGTCAAATATTGTATAGCAGATTCCTGGGGGGGGGAAAAAAAAGCAAAGTTGAGTGTTTCTGAAGTTAATCTCTATCTTCTCAAAGCCTGATCTGTGATGGTACCAGTTGGCAGTATTGACATCATCATTCTCAGATCAGACAAATAGTATCAAATCTCCACAGGGAAAACAGAAAAAGGTATAGGTTTCTTGTAAAATATCTTCCTCCAATTTATACCATAGTTCTTCATAATGCCAAATTACTTTTCATGATCAAACTTCCACTTCCCTCTTTTCTTGTATTTACACAATCCAAACAGGCATGACATTCTAAGCATCTCCTATAGTGAACTTCCAGGTGTCATGGAAGTAGAGGATATACACTCTTACCAGTATATGTAGATTAAATTTTGTTTTAACCTACAGAAAGAAATTAGAATTACAGCATCAAAGAGTTGGTAGTGGCCGTTTAGGGCATTGGGTTCAACTCCTGCTTCATGCAGGAATCCAAAGTAAGCAACCATCAATAGATACATGTCTATGTTCATCCTGAATGTATCCACCATCACTCTGGGTAACAGTTGGGCAAGTATATACGTTATTTTATATAATAAAATAAATAATTTTAAAAACTGGTAATTGTCCAATGGACAATTTTAATCAAGTTGTGTGTGGTATAGTGGTTAAGGTGTTGGATTCAGAATGAGGAGACCCAGTTTTTAGTCTACTTTCAGCCATGGAAGCTCACTGGGTGACTTGGGTCAGTCACTTTCTCTTAGCACAATGTATTTCACAATGTGATTATGGGAAAAAATAGGAGGAAGAAGCACTATGGACACTGTCTTGAGCTCATGAATGAAAACCAGAATATAAATATAATAAATAGAAATCAATCAATCAATACATGCTTTTGATTTTATGTAAAAAAGTTTATTGTTTTTAATGTGCTTGTATTAAATTGCAATTCAATGGCATATTATGACAAGAAAGCTGTGACCTCAATAAACTGTCTATTGAACATTTTTAATAACATCAAGATAATTGAGACTCTTTCCACGCTGGTAGGGTTGTACATGAACTTGAGAATTTTAGGGAATGTTAATAGACGTGATAAATGTTAAAAATTCAGTTGTCATACAAACTTCTTTTTCACATCTGAATTATGTTAAACAGGAATGCATATATTCAACATACTGGTATATGTGTACCCTCTTTCTGAAAGAAATGGAATGTGTATCAAAGTGAACTATATAGCAAATTTCATTTTTATATTTATCTACTTATTTACAATATGTGTAGACTATTCCAATAAATGGAGACACTGAGCAGTTAGATCAAAATGGCAAGATATACCCATTTTCAAAGAGCTCTAGTTCAAGGAGCTAGAGTAGTGTACTCAATTTTCTACTTATAAATGGATGGATAAGCATAGATCAATTCACTACTAGTTGCATACCAAATGTATTAGATCATATATTATACTTTGGGGGAAAAAGTCACATATGTAACCTCAGAGTGGAATTTTCATAAAATGAACAATTCACAAAATTAGTTAATGACACACTTATGGGAAATATGTATCAGGATATACTAATAGAATACGGCAACATAGTCACAGGATACAAGTATTCCATCTCATTTGTGAATAGTCTCAAACAGATTTTTTTCCGCAAAGAATCTAAGAATTTGAGAAGAGAAAAAAGAAAGAAAAGATAAAAGGTAGGGTTAAACAAGACTCCCTGCAATAACAAGGAGAAATAAGCTACTGAACCAGGAAAGAAAGCTTACATTGGTTTTCACAATAGATTACTTAAGAGAGAAGGCAGTAGATGGACTTTTGATTAAAAAAACAAAATGGAGATAGCATTACAAAATATGTATGTATTAATTCAACTTTAATCTTTCTATTCAGAGAGTTATCTGGGTGGCTATAGGTAACAAGTCAATTCGCAAGAGGTTGCATAGTTCCCATTCCTGGATATTTAAACTACAACATATCCACCAAGAATATAAGAACTAGAATTATCCCTTTATGTGTTAACAAAAAAAGAGTGAGGAAATAAGTCATGAAACTGGACATAGCATTCAATAACCCTAGAGTTTATTCAGAAACACTAGGGTTATTGTACTTTGAGTCTCTGTGCAGGATAGGATCACCGTTGCTTTACTATAAACAAAGACCCCCTTTTAAAGGTGCACTACCTCTTTCAAGTGACAGCCTTAGCTTCAAGCCATGCAAAGTCCATACCTTTTACTCATCTAAACTTAACTTGCTGCTTGAGAACTGGTACCCATTTTCCAGGAAGACAGAGGTCAACTTTTTTTTTCTTTCTAGTAGTTTGCAATCTATGGGTATAGATTTCAGGCTACTAGGAATAGCTCTTGCACCTCATGCTCAACTAATACAAACTAGTGGCTCTTTTGTAGTTACTAAAAAAATGCAGATTTTGTGCAGAAATATGGAACAGTGCTTCCCTCCTCCCACTCTGTAATGGTATGTGAGAATGACCTTGAGAGACTAGGCAAAGAGATGCTGAATGGTCAGATAAAAGGGAGCACAGCAAGGCAGAGAGAGCATAGGAATGGAGCAAGAGGCTCAGAAGAGACCTTCTCTAAGTTACTGGTCTATAAAGGTGACATCGGTAGAATTTTACTTTCAGACTTGCAAGATTCTGTAAATGTAGCCTTACAATAAAGTAGAATTAGCTTATCTGGCCGTGTTTCCTGACTGGTCTACCTGGTAAGGCTGACATCAAACTATCTCTTTGCCCTGTTTCCCAAGGTCATTCCCACATAACATTACACACTCATGTCATTAATACTTCAGTGAAATCACAATACAGTCTGGCACCATTCTAGAAAAAGCTCTTCCTACCTGTTGCTATCAGCAGTTTTAAAAATGGTTAATCCTATCACAGATTATGCTAAAGCTTCCCCTGTTAATTATCAGATTTAAATCACTAACCACCATTAGCAATCAGGTGCCTATACACCTGAACTACCATGAAAGATCCTGGGGCTATCAAACTAGAAACTGTTAGTAGGTTTGGACACAGGGAGCCCTGAATTAAATTCCTCTTTAACCACATAACTGACAATGTCTAGTTTCTGAAGCAAGTAATTTATTTCACAGTCTAATCTTCCTGATCAGATCTTTTTATAACATCTAATCTACAGTATGCAATATTTCCCAAATTCGCAACAGTCTACACCAATTAAATCAATCATGGAAGTATCAATATTTCTAGATGCTGAAGACCTTCTGTAAGATTTTTGCATTCTCTCCGACAGATCACTAGATTAGCAAGACAGAATTCTACTCCGAAGTCCTCTCTTCACATATACACTCATGGCTCACTTTTTTTGCTTAACTATCATTTTCTTGAATATGGCACAATTATTTGGCCATATTTTGGCTGAGTATAACACATAAATCATCTCTGGCGATGCCCAAGAAGCTCTATTAGCCTTGCTAACTCCCAAAGAAGCTTACTAAAATAAATTGTTGTAATACATTTACAGGAGAGAAAAACATCCCTATCATCAGCCACAAAAAAGGCATTATTCAGAAAACAGATGCTTTTTTAACTGGCAGAGTAAAGAAAATGAGCACACAGCAGAACTGAACAACAGCTTCCTCATATTTACACATCACATGAAACCCTATGGGTAAATATGAACACTGGAGGGCACTGTTTCTCTTCTGTTATTATGAAAGAATGGAGCAAATTGCAAAAAGAAGTTCCAACCCTGTGCAGATGTTGGGTTTTTTTTTTAATTGTTTTCTTGCTGAGTGCTAGCTGAAAAGCCTTTCTCTTAAGCCACCAAACATAACTGTACTAGTAGAGTGTGATGAAAGGATCAAACAGTAATTTGGCAGTAGCAGTTACACTGACCACCAGGAGGTACCACATGACTGGTTTCATCCTTACAGGGTCTCCTTAGATGCAGGTAGCCAGATGTTATTCTATGGGGTCCAAACCCTCTACCAGGAATTGATCTTGTGGAGCTTTGCACTTTGAATTTCTATATATAGTGCATTAGCTTTTGAAATCATGTAAAACTCTGTACAGTACATGGGGGCATGTCATAATATAACATCTGCATCTCTCTACTCTGAGAGCTTAAGGGATGGTGTACTGTGTATACCAGTGTTTCTCAACCTTGGGAACTAGCCAGCCATTCTGGGAGTTGAAGTCCACACATCTTAAAGTTCCCAAGGTTGAGAAACACTGGTGTATACCATTCTGATAGAGCTTGATAGTAACTGAAACTGTCAGTGTTAAAAGGGGAGGAAATTACATGGCATGTCAAGGATGCAACTCCCAAAGACTACAACCAGATTTTTCTCTCATGACTATGAGACCAAAGCAAATTATTCTATAGCAACAGTTGCCCAATTCTTACACATACATGCCAAGAGAACAGCCAGCACTATGAGTAAATTTTACTGAAATTCACCATACTGTTTGTTACTGTTACATACTATGCTTTCTGAACAAATTCCTAACATATTGCTATGCTTCTGCATTTTCCTTTAGTACAGAGATCTTTCCTATTTCTCCCCCTGCAATCCAGATACACTCTAGAAGGGACTTCTTTCTTTGCATCCATTGCTCAAGGGTTATCCACTTTCTCAAACAAAGTACAGAACTTAATTGACCACCTTATGACTATCAGATCCCTTCCTGTTCTAAATCAATCATCCAGTTTAGTGAACTGGATTCAGCTCAGAGGCATGGAGTTCCCAAAACAATTTCAGGATCATGATTAATTCAGGATTCACTGGAAAAACAACAGGAGATTCAGAAGCCGTTAGAAGGCACAAGTTTAACTGAAAAACGGAAGAGGCTAACTTCCCCTTTAATATGAAGTGGAAACCATGCTAAAAATTATTCTTCCCAAACCACCCAAATCATCCGGAACTAAAAGTTTCCCTTGTCAGCCAAGAAGTAGCAGAAAGGCTACTAGCAGGGAAAATCTTGGCTGCAAACATCTACAAGAAGGACAGAAATGGAGCAAGATTTAGTAGAGTAGGATACTGAGCATGGGGGATGTTCCTAGCAAGAACCAGTAAGAAATCCTGATTTCCTAAATAAGCTGTGCCCACTTGGTAAAATGACCTTAAAGGAATATAGAGTTGAGTTAGAAGGTCAAACCTGAGTTTGCTGTTTGTCATTCTCTAATCCTGACTGATCAAGTCTGAACCACATCAGCCAAACTAATCCAGTTGAAGCTACCAATCAATCCCAGGTTGCAGGCTTATCATTCTTACTAGGAGAGCTGCTCCAAAGACTGTTGACAAAACAACTAAAGGAGGGAAATGGAGTTTACTATGTACACTTTGCATAGGACGACAGTAGTGATATAAATAGAGACTTTTCAAGCCACCAAGCAGTGCTATTAGATCCCAAGGAATCACAGGCACACAGCGAACATATGTACCATTCAGTTTATACAGCAGGCTTTCCAATAAGGTGTTTGCTAATTACCGTAGAAGTGTGGAAGTTAAGACTTAAGTTAAAGCCTGGAGACACGGCAGAGATTTCTCTGGCAAGGACAAAATACTTCAGTTGTCATGGACCAAGTTCTCCTTCATTCTGAATCTTTTATCAATGATAAATCTGACATACTCTCAAAAGACAAGGGGTTTTTTTACAAAAAAAGTTTTAAAAAGTGTTTCTCAAACTTTATGCAATCACAGATTATTAAATAAGCACTTGGAAAATGCAGGACCTATCCAATTAAACAAGCACTCTCCACCTCTGTTTTGTCTTTTTAAGAATGGGAGCATAAGATAATGATTCCAGTTGCATTTGTATATGCCTTCCCATCTGCTCGATTTTATTTACCATTTGAATTATTTTAGTTACCCAATGTTCTAGTAATAACTCTTAACACAAACTTGTTAAGAATGTTCTTTAATACAAATCTCTGAATACTAAAGGGCTAGTGGCAAGTGGCTTTCCAGCCTAATTAAAAGCCATTTTCAGGTAGTCATCACTGTATTTCCTAGTCATACTTTTGTTTTTGCATTGTTGGTACCCCATAGTAGTTCTATCCTGCACAACACATGTGAACTCATAGTAACTGCTGTTGAGACTTGTTCACTATTCTCAATTTTAAGAATTTTAGTTCTCATGTTGCTACTTGTATTACTACACGTACACTTCAATGAACCAACTTTTCACCATTGATATATTCTCATGAACCAGATTTTGCGCACATGGGAAGGCAGAACTGAGGCAATGAGTGGGCTTCTGCCAGCTGACTGTTGGAGCATATAGGGAGATAGGAATAACATAAACAGGCTCAGGCCTATGGGGAGGTGATGCTGAGATAGTGAGCAGGCTCTAACCGCGAAGATGGGGAGACTGTGGCTGACCACCAGCTGGATCTCAATGTACAACCAGGGGAGTAGACCATACTGAGAATCATTTGCGTAGAGTTCATTTTGATGGCATGTCCAAAAATCAAATTTTGGCAATGGATACAAAGCAAGCAGGTCATGTTCCAGGAAAACTGCTAGCAAAGTGACTAACTGAACATTATATTTCATTAAATAGCTTTCTGAAAAATTTCTTAGGGTTCAGCAATGCAGCAGCCACCCAGTGCACCTGGGCTTCCAACCTGTCACTCAACTGGAACTGTGGGTTATCTAAGAAAGATGCATATGAGTACAAGGTTTTAAAAAATGTTTTGCACAACTGTCACTCTAGGATTGTGTTACTTGTGCTAACCCTAATGGATCCAATCTACCATTAAATCTAGCAGGTCTAGCAGATAGGAAAAGAATCTATATCAGTTGCATGACATTAAAAACTCCTGCCCTGAAAGCAAAATGTTTCATTGATATTGTCCTTTTTATTGTTTTTAATGTGTTGTGAGCTGCCCAGAGTCACATCTGTGAGATGGGCAACCATATAAATTAATGAGTTAAATAAAACTAAATAAAAATATGACAGCATGTCATTTCTCATTATAAATAAAAGCACATCTTAATTATTTTTATATATATATATATATATATATATATATATATATATATTAAAAGAATCTTGCATCAGTTAAAATGTGATGTGGCATGTAGGATCTAGCCTTGAAAGTAGAATACAGAAAAACTCAGAGAGTTTTTATTGTTTTTAATGTGTTGTGAGCTGCCCAGAGTCACATCTGCGAGATGGGCAACCATATAAATTAATGAGTTAAATAAAATTAAATAAAAATATGACAGCATGTCATTTCTCATTATAAATAAAAGCCACATCTTAATTAATTAATGATATATATATATATATATAAAAAGAATCTTGCATCAGTTAAAATGTGATGTGGCATGTAGGATCTAGCCTTGAAAGTAGAATACAGAAAAACTCAGAGAGTTACTACATGGAATTTAGGTTGTTCATTTATCTCAGTGGTGTCTACTTTGACTTATTTAAAATATTGTCAGAAATATTTTAAATTCCTCCCTCTACACCACTGCACAGTAGTTCAGATAAAGTTCTCTAGAAGTACAACACTGGAAAAAAAAGGTAGAAACAGGGAAACTGGTTGTTAGTTTATATGAAAAGGAAATATTATTTAATCAGAAATAGTATCTATAATTTTTACATCTGAATATTAAATAACTATATAGGACAAAAACATGGATACTCTCATCTGAAACACAAGCTTTAAACCTCCCTGAACACATCTTCATGCCCTACCTCAACCAAGAGGTACCTTGTCAACCAACCATCCTTGTCTATATATAAACAATACTCATACTGCTAGTCAACATTTCATATTAATTTTATACCAAAGGTAACCAGGATGAAGCAGTTGAATGTTCTTCCATTAATCTTCTTATTCCTGGTTACTCTCCTCCAGAAATACTTTGTTCTAACTTAAAACCAGATTAAGCAGCAAAAAGAACTGAACTTGTACTTCAGGGACTTCTTATTGCAGAATCATGTCAAAGTCAGCACCTCAAAGCCGCTAAGAAAACTCTCTTTCTCACTTAACCAGAAATCAACTGGGATCATTAGACAAGAAAACATTTTTAGGTCTGTTTTTACTATCTAACCCAGCAGTTTCTAAAATGTGGAGGACGGCATGAGATGGAAAGGCAAAAAAGCATGTACACGCATATCTTCCTGATAAAACTCTTCTCGTCGACAAAGGTAAGTGTCGAAGAGAACCAAACCATGTTCAGGTCCGTACTCAGGTTTAAAGACGCCTTTCGACCAGAGGATGCTATGCTCGCGTACACCCACCCCCCCACCCACCCCCCACCCACCGCGCCGCAGAGCCACAGCTTTTCCTCACTCTGATTCCCGACAGCATTTTGACCGGCGACCGGGACGTCGCGGAAGAGGCAAAAGTTAGCCTCTTCTCCGGGCCACTCCGAAGCCCACCTTCTAGTCTTCCCCGGTCTAGGATCAGAGATCTCACACCACGCGCACACGCTCCGATATAAAAAAGGGGAAGTAAAAATCAGGCAAAGAGGGCGGGCGTCCCCAAAGCAACCTTGGGGTCTCCCGCTTCAATCACTAACCGATGCCAGTGATGGCGGCGGCTGCGCTCAGTCCCAGCCCCGAATACAGCAACGCGAGCCCGGACATGGCGGAGATAAAGACGGACTGCGCCCGACTGGGAATCAGCCGACCCTCCGCCTGATTGACTGAGTTACTGACAAACGGAACCCACGCCACGTGACCGGATTCAAGGCGCTCACGTGAATCTCGTCGGAACATGCGATTGGTTGAGTTCTGAAGAAGACGAAACTACAATCCCCACAGTGCCTCTGTCAAGAACCTTTGCTTTTCCGGCGACCTTTCTATGTCGGGGTTTGCTGTTGGATGAAATGTTCCTCGTTAATGACGCAAGGGAGACACGTACCTTAGCGTTCTACAGAGTAAATAATTCGGCATGGTCATTGGTGGTTGTAGTCGGTATCCGGAAGAAAGCGTATAAAATAGTCCATGTGGCTGGTGTTGGGGTGTATTTTTTTCTCTCTAGATAAATAGTAGTAATGGAGCATTGTTGATATATTGTAGCTGCTCTTTGGAAGCGCCAGTTGGTAAGTCACTGGTCACCCTTACTCTGTTTTTCTCTAAATTTTCTTTAATCCCCTTCAGTTCGTACTTCTGAAACAACGCGTGGCGTCTATGTCGAGTTAGTTACAGTAAGGGTGGAAACCACGCATTTTCGTTACCGATCCCTTGCTGAGCCAGATCAGGGTAAGAATCAAGGTATGCAGTATTATAGGCCATAAGATCATTCTCAACTTGTATGTATCAGGCTTATGGAGCCAAAACTGGGTTATCCTTATATGGTTGAACATAACTTGACTTTTTGTATTTTGCATTTAGATCATCATGGCAATGGCATTCAACAGTGATGGAGCTGAGGTGATTCAGCGGACTCTGAATCCTACAGAAGTAGGTGGTCGTCTCCCAGCTTTAGGGATAGAGGAATTTTATGAACTGGAGAGAGCAGCTGCTTTTGTATCTGAGAATGGCTTCACCAAGGTGAAATATTGTGTGACCTGACATAAAGTTGCCAGTATTCTTCCAGAATTGGATGTATCTGTTTCTTCTTACAGAGTAATAGCATTGCATGACAGTACAACACTGACAGAAATTGATGGGAGAGTAAATAAATACACATTTATTTTGTTTGGTACAGTAAAAATATTTTGAATGATCTTGGTGTCTTGCCATAGATTGCTCTTCAGTTTCCTGATAAACTTTTGCCAGATTCAGCAGATGTTGCTGCAAGGATGGAAACAGCAACTGGTGCCAAGATGTATGTCCTGGGAGACACATCATATGGCAGGTAAGATCATAGGAAGATGTACCTCCTTTAAAGACAACATGAAGTCTCCAATGGGAATTTTATATGCACTTGTTGAGTAAGCTTCAGTGAACACACTGGAAATTACAATTAAGTATACATGGGCAAGTTTGCACTCTCATTTTTATTCCTTACAATTCAGTGGAATGTTACAATGAAATTATGTAAAGGAGGTCTGGACTGTGTCCATCAGCCAGTAGATTCTTATAGGAAAAGCAGCTGGGTAGTGGCTAGTAATGTTGGAGAGTGCTCCATTCTATGTCCCCTCCCTTTTTCCTTCCTAGTCACATGACCCAGGGTGGGACATACATATTCTGTCCTTCCAGGCATATATACATGTACAAACACACAGAGATGCATGGCAAGGGGAGAGTAGAAACATACACACTTCTTTACATGGAGGATGATATAGATGTCTCCTAGAATATTGTATCTGGTTCTGGGCACTCATTTTCGGTAGAATAGTGACATACTGGTCCATATCCAAAGGAGAGCGATGAAGATGATGAGAAACTTGGAAGGAAAAATTTAAGAGGAATGGTTGGAAGTGTCAGGTATGCTTAGCCTGGAGAATATATTTCAGGGAGACATGCTCGTATCTGAAGGGCCATCACATATAAGACAGAACAGAATTGTTCAGAGTTGGATAAAACAGGACTAGGTATGATGTGCTTAAGTTACAAAGATTTAGGTTAGACTTCAGGAAAAAAAATCCTGTTGATATGAGCTATTCAACAGTGGAACGGGCTGCTTTGAGAGGTGGTGGACTCTCCTTTGGTTGAGGTGTTTAAACAGAGGCTAGATGGCCATCTTCTATTATACTGAAGTAATGGATTCTGTATTGGGCAGATAAGGTGCTATCCAGCTCCCTGAGGTGTCTAATAGATCAGCCAAGCCTGGCCAAAAGGGAAAATGTCTTTGCTAATCTGTAGCCCCAAAGCTGAAATACAAATCTTAGAAATCTGAAATACTATGGTGATAGACGAGGGATTTTGTAGTTGAGAAATATCAGGAAATTGTAAGTTTCCCATTTCCATTTCCCAGAAATGGAGTTACTAGATTTTGTAGGGTTATAAATCCCAATTTTTTATCATTGACCATGCTACCAGGGTTGATGCTAGTTGGAGTCTGGTATCTGGGAGGCCACTTTCAGTACAAGGAAAGTAATTTTCTGTATGCTGGGACTGGTGGTGGTTCAATGAAATGTGTCCTTGGATTGCTATGGCTAATTCTGTTGCTTTTCTTTAGCTGTTGTGTGGATGAAGTGGCAGCAGAGCATGTGGGTGCAGAGGCTGTAGTGCACTATGGCCCTGCCTGTTTGAGTCCTTGCCGCAAATTGCCAGTATTACATGTATTTGGCCGCGAGCAGCTAGATGTGATGCGATGTGTGGAAGCCTTCCAGGAATTGCATCCTGACCTTCAAGCATATGTGGTTGTACTGAGTGAATCTGCATATTTTCATGCCATTGGTAAGTCTAGGATGATTGCTATGTGGACATAAATACATTGCAGTGATCTGTTGGAGGGGGAACGTTGGTAGGCAAGAGATATTTCAGGCCAGGATGGGGAAGCTCCCATACAAATACCATATCCATTTCTAGTCTTAAAATCTGCCATTCTACCAATCCTGACTTTGTATCTAGTGTGTGTGTTTCTTACAATTAAGCTAGTAGAATCAACTATTAAGTCAAAGCCATGCAACACGCGCTACTGGTACTGCTGTTTATTGTTTGCTAATTTGAATCAAGCCAGGGACAGAACTGAGGAAGACTTGAAAATGCCTGCCAAGAGGTTTTGCTAATTTCTGCAGAGGGACAATATGATTTTAAGTGAAATAATATAATGAGCGTTTGAGTTTTATATCTTTGGATAATATCTTTGATCATCTTTGTCTCATAACTCTCATTAATCTTGATGTATCTCAGCTAACCCATCTTTCAGCTCTGCTTGCAGTCCCTAGTCTGATTTAAGGCACTTTCTCTACTGTTACCAGAGGCTTGCCAGGTATTGGGGACACTGCAGATATGCTAGGTGGGATTGTATTTACCCAAATATTAAAAGTGGATGACTTTTCACTGTGTTTCCTCTCTTCTTAGATGACCTGGCCTCTAAGCTGCAGCCAATTTATCCCAATGTGGTTTTTTCTCAGTTGGATAGCAAAAAAAATCTTGGTTCAAACCAGCCGGTTTCTGGAACGATACAGCAATTTGGGCGGCACTTTATAGTAGATGAACATCATGGTCTTGAAAACTACAGTATGTTCTATGTGGGTTCTGAAGGACCAGAGCTTACAAACTTCATGCTGAGTTGGAACCAGTGCCCTTTCAGTTCTTTTGATCCTAGGACAGGACAAGGCCGATGGGAAACACTGGATGTGAATCGGGTCCTGCGACGACGCCTTTATCTAGTGGAACGGGCACGAGATGCTCAAGTAGTGGGTATTGTGGTGGGTACTCTTGGAGTAGAAGATTACCTGTCTGTTTTGGAGCATCTCCGCCAAATCATTCACTGTGCTGGAAAACGTGCCTACACGCTGGCTGTGGGTAAACCTAATCCTACAAAGCTGGCAAACTTTCTAGAGGTGGATATCTTTGTGTTGGTAGCTTGCCCACAGAACTCCTTGCTTAACTCCACTGATTTCTATCGACCCCTGATCACGCCCTATGAGATGGAAATAGCATGCAATCCAGCTCGGACCTGGACAGGCCGCTACGTTACAGACTTCCGCCGCCTCCTACCAGGTATTGCTAGATACCCTGATTCAGAAATGAGCATGAATAACAGCTATAGCTTAGTGTTCTTTTTCAAGAGATTTCTGACTCCCTTAATTTCTGACTGCTGGAAATCTTGCTTAGTTATGTATTTTCAGGCTTTCCTCTGGAAGCACAAGAGTGCTTTATTATAAAGATAAGCAACTTTTGATGGTTTGGAGCATAAACTTTTGAGGCAAGGTTGTGAGCAACATTGGACAGCATGATGTTGCGAAGTTAATAGAGTTGCATTTTCTGGCTTTTCCAGGTTGAACGTTGGGGTGTATGTGTGGGGGGGCATGGGAAAGTAGAGGGGTTTTTTTTGGTACAGCATTAACCCTATTTCAGGATTTACTCTGATTTCTATGTATTTTCACCCTCAAAATCACTAGAAGCCATGGTGCTGTTTTGGGGGGCATGAACTTCTATTACCACTAAAAAGGTTAGGAATCTTTTGCAGACGTGGGAGCCACAGATGATCCATTTTTCCTTTAATATTAAGGATTAAAGACATGGCTCTGCCAGCTTGTGTGGATTGACAAGAATCTTACCCAATCCTGGGGGTGGGTGGCATCTTGATGATGCTCCCCTAGTTACTGCCAATTTTAACATCTATCCTTGGATTATATTTCCTATTCATTTAGGATTATTTTATACTGTAATTTTAATTGATTTTAACAGCTTTGTAAACCACCCAGAGTTGTTTTTTAATGAGATGGGAGGTGACAAATTTGATATATAAATAAAATAAATATAAAGACACTCTCATGATAAGGAAGTTCAAAGGTATGATGAATTCCATCAAGATTTTTGGTCCCGCCCTGCTATTGGTCTGCTACAGCCAGAGTAACCCACAAATTCTTTGTTGCCATTAGTATCCCCACACTCAGATAAAGTCAGTTAGCAAAAACTTTAATCGGTGTTTGCATGCTTGAGTCAGTCTTTGAATATATAACAAGTAGAGTATCATTTTGTAAAAGACAAGGCTTAGTTACTACTGTACGTATTCTCTCATGTCTCCAGGAGCATGTGACCATGTCCTTTTCCCAGAAAAGACCAACAGTGAACCTAGCATTTCACTGATCACTGGACAGTTGCGCTCAGTTTCTCCCTCTCTGACACCAGATCCAGAGCCAAATTCTGGCACTGCTGTGATGTGCCGCAACCATTTACAGACTGTGTCTCAGATCAGCCCAGCAGGTATGTGGTCTGGAGTAGTGATCTTTCATTTGCAAAGGATCTCATCACTTGGTACATTTCTTTTGATTAATCAATTATTTTTAAGATATAAAATAGTTACTGAAGAATCTCAAAAATTGAGACTGATAAAATAACCTATTTACTCCTTGAATTGATATTACCTGAATCCATTAATAGTTACCAGTAGGCGATTAACGGAGGTAGAGCTAGGATTAATAACCTAACCAAAGTGCTCCCACATAGTATTTATCTTTCTTAACTAAACTATGCTAATGCCCTATTGATATAACCAATTTCTCATAATTTCTAGCTTGTGTTGCCTTTGGAATAAAGTTGGGGAAAAACATTTTTGCCATGAAAACCTTTTTGTATCTTAGCCTCATTCTTGGAGTCCCGCAGCTGGCAAGGACTGGAGCAACAGCTGGGCCAAACAGAAGTTAAAAAAGCTATTGTGGGACGACGGGGGATTGCCATTGCCTATGAAGATGAGCCCTGTGGATGACCAACCCTGGTTATAAAAGACATTGGCCAGAGAACAAACTGCATTCCCTTGTTGGATCTGGATGGGTTAACAGAACATGGCTCTTTTTGAATTGGTTGACAATTTTGTTTTTACTCTTCTCCTCACTGTAAGGCAAGGGCTATAGCAGAACTAAAATGGACTGGCCTAGCTTTCTCCCAGTACATTGATGGACAGATCAACAAATTAAGTACAGTGCTGTAATAGCATTCTTTTAATGGAAGAATAGAATTTTAAAAATAAAAGGAAGGAGTGTTGATCTCTGTCTGAAAAAGTGTTGTGTTGGAGTTTTTTTGTCTAATGACAGGAGACAAATGTTAATCCACGATAGTGACAAATTGATAGATATCCATGTTGTTTAAGCTAGCCCTCAGTTTTAATTTCTATTGACTAGGAAATTAGACTATTTGAGACTATTATATAGACAGACATGAGGTTCTATCAAAAGGGAGGGATGAATAACATTCTTAACTGTATGAAGGGAAAAAAATCCAGTACAGTTTGTCATCAACAGCACGAAGTAAAAGATAGAGAATAAAATATTCTGATAAAAAGTAGGGACTACAAATGGTCTAATACCTCTAATGAATGATTGCTTAGGAAGATAAAATGGTGTCTTGTTTCTAAGAGTAACAAAACAAGTCTCAAAAGCCTGGACCTGGGGCCTGCATGACATTAAAGGGCTGATCAAAAGTATTTTGCTCCTTGAGACACCCCCATTTCCCTTGATATTATCTCAAAGGTTGACCAATGTCCCCTCCCTGCACTTGTGGACAGCAAGTTAGTTTAAGGGTGCAGAGCAGGCAGAATGGCACATTGCTCTGTCTTCCAAAATCTCACTATTGCTTCCCAATTTGTAGAATCTGCTGGTTGAGACAATCTCTGAACTCTGCCGAACAGGGTCAGCATTACTTATCACAAGCTGAAGTCAGCAGGGTGATGCAATTGCTAAAAAAGAAAACAAAACAGAAACACCTAATGTAGTTCTCAGGCTGTATTAATAGAAGCATAGTCTCCAAGTAACAAGTAGCAATATTTCCATTTTATTCCAAAGCACTGTGTCCTTTTCTGGAGATCACACTTAAATATGTAGACAAAGTGAAATTGGCTAAGAGGGCCACAAGAATGGACAAAGATACCGTATGGAAAATATTCTATAAAGAAAGGTTGAAGGAACAGCATTGCATGGGCTTCCTTAATTAAAAACAGAGATGCTGTGCTTATGTAAGGTTCTAAGTATTTCTCCCAAATCATCTTTGAAACATGCACAACTCTAATCTTGATCTTTGCAACCCCCAGTGGACCAAATTAAAGTTCTTTGTGGAAGAATAAATGTTGGGCAAATATTAAAGGAAGATTATTGATTATAAGAGCAGATTGACAATAGAATTAATTATCTAGATAGATGGTGCACTATTTGTTACTGGAAATCTTCAGGCAGAAGCTCTAACTTAAATCTTAAATCAGTCTGTTTGCAACAAAGTGTTGCCAGGCCCCAGCTGTATTTTCCCTACCCAACTGGAATGCTTCTGTTCAGACTTCTAGGTAGCCACTTCCTCCTCCAGGATTTTTACCTCCTTGCATTTTCTTTTCCAACCGACGTTCAGTTTAATGATGCTCAGTCTTCATTGGACATTGGAATGGTTGCCTTTGGGGAGCTTTTACAAAAGGATTTGAAAATCATAAGCATGCCGATCTCCCTCTTATTTCTCAATAGCCCTGTTTTGGCCATAATTGTATAGGCACTCACAAGTTTGCTATTAAAAGGAGTAATTGTGTTTATGCATATGTGTGCCTGCACAGAGAAACATGAAAGTACACAGACACCTAATATGCACCTTTGTCATCCAGCACACAAACAGGTTCCTCTACTTCATTTCCTTTCACAGACATTATTTCTCTATTACATCCTTAGTGTGAAGTCAAACCAATTAGCTTCCACAAGATGGCGTGAAGTCAATTCAAACTACATTAATGCATTTCTATTATGCAAGGGATCTCAAAGCTTTGTGGGCCAGTAGGCATATTTTGAATATTACAGCCCTGTAATTTTTTAAGTTCTCTGAAAAAAGTTTGCAGTAGTAAGTCTGGTAAGTCACAAAATACCCATTTACTAGGAAGTCAAACTGAAGTTACTTCTTACTGCCCTGCACTTGTGAATTCTCCACCACTTCAGCTTATTTTTTCCTTTGGTTTTGATCAGGTAGGCATTCTTCCAAACAAAGTGCAGGCAGATAATCCACAATGCCTCCCAGCAAGGTGGCTCACATGGTGGAGGTGTGCCCCTTTACCTTGACTTGGCAAAACACCCCACGGAGGACTACTGTTGCTTTGATGAAGACTCCAGGCAAGATCTCACTTTGCTTTACTAAGATAACTACTGTATATGTGCTATGCACACACAGAGCCTGTTATTAATGAAGCTTCAAAGGACTGCTTCCACTGAAATCTTGACAAAGCAAAACACATCTTATAAGTATTGCATAACCTTATAGCCCCCGTGGACTTTGGAGTCTACATGAGGCCAAGAGGCACTATTGGAAATCTAGATTATATTAGAGGCTGATGTTTTGTTTAGTGACATGCTAGCTTTTCATTTTTAAAATGAAAAGAAGAAAAAACCAGGTGGAGCAGGGAGTTTGGCAAGTACCAAGAAAGGTGTCCACCAGCCCATTAGCACTAAAGAAGAGGCAACCTGAGCAGAAGCACTGCTTTGCCATCACTGTTCCACAAGATGCTGTGTCTAATATGCCACACTTTTTGTATCTGAACACTGGAGCGGGGAGGCAGTATTGAAGAATGTTAATGCAAAATATACTTATTTGGTGTGGAGGAGTCTTAGAGAAGTAACACAGCAATAGGAGTTTTTCAGCAGGAAGAACAGTGAAGGTTATGGGAAAAAAAATTACAAAATGGTATAAAATATTGCAAGAGAATAAACTCCAGGGAAACAAGATGGAAACACTTTTGGTATATGGCAAAGGAGTACAAGAAATTTGCCTACTTTTGCTGAAGGTAATTCACTACTACTTAACTTTAGCCACATGAATCTGTTTTCTAACAGATTTTTGCTTGCTGCTTATAGCTGGAGGAGGGGACATTTTTATAGTGTATAGATCAATTTCCTTCAGAAGAATCCTAGCAAACTTGTACTTTGTATCATTTCATGATAACTTACTAGTACACAGGCCTCATCTGTGGCTATTTTTCCTAGACTGTTTGTTGCAATGACTGGAGGTACTCTTGTGTAGCCAGGCCTTGGAAACAACCACATAAGCTATTTTTCATGACTACCCATTATGAAAACGGGAGATACAAAATGGTGACAACAACACCTCTAAACCTCTCATGCGGTCAAGAAGGTAAGGCAAAATACTAATCAAATAGAATAGCTTAAGGCTGGTTCTGTTCAAGGTAGATTTCGGCATGTACAAGTGTGTGTGTGTGTGTGTGTGTGTGTGTGTGTACATACACACATACTGCTTTCTGTGCTTCTCAATTTTTCAGGCACCTGTTCAGTGTCTCACGTTCATCTAGGATCATAGAATTTCTTTATGTTGTAGACAGAAAGGCTGATATAGATAAGAAAGCAACAGTGCTGAACAACCAAATAAGTTATAGTCTATAAACCCCACCACAAGGCACAGTATAGCTGTTGTGAAGCTATGTTTGGATATGGAAATGGTATCATTTGTTCACCAGTTCTACTTCCTCAAAAGTCTTTCTTTCCCATGTTTAGAAAATGAATCATTCTTTGCATTATATTACTTATCTACAGTCATGCCATGCCAGAGGAAAAAGAAGACAACAAGGATTTGTTCCCCCTGCCCTTGAAAGCAGAAATCACTTGCACAGAGTTTGTACTTTGCTTTCAAGACTCATAGTAAAAATATCTGGCTAAATTAAAACAATTATTTCACTGAAGAACTGCAACTGGATGTTAGAATATTCTATTTTCAAGATTTGATGTAGAAGAATGTATTAGAGAACAATCCTTTTTAAAAAGTGGGGAGGGAATTAAATGTTAGATGATTCACCACTTCCAAAGCCCTGTTACCTCAAATGTAATCAAGAGAGGAGGTGGTTCCCCTACCACACACACTTAAAAATACTTCCACTGGCCAGAGGAAGAGCTTTGGATCTGATGAGTTCAAGATTATCCAGTTACCAGCAGAACACTGTAATTTAGCTCCCATCAGCAGTAAAAAGATTCTCCTAAAAATATGGGTCTTTCCACAAGCATGATCTCTATTGCAAGATAGGTTCTGTCATCTATCCCTGCTTTGCTGCACAATTGTCCTTTCATGGTGCATAGAGTTACTCTGTTACCATGCTTATTTTATATATGAACTTAGATGTTCAATTTAATTTTCTGTTACATTATCCCAGAATAGCTTTTTCTTTCCCAAAACGTTTTCTTGTGCTTTTATACAGAAACTCCTGCCAAGTCTACATAAGTTCCTAGTACTTATCACACTGATATTTGGATATTGTTCTTTAGATAATAGGTGATAAATGTTTTTAAGTTCTCATTAAGATAGCAAAGATGATTTTGTGTGAGTTAACTTTAACCTACCCAGTGCTGGGCAAAGGAAAAAGATCAGCAGCAAACCTGAGTTAGGAGTCTGTATGAAATCTGGTTAAACTACTCCTATAGGAGAGGAGAAGTTACATTAATATATTGCCACTGAAATGGTTCTAGTTGTAAAGTGGTTTAGCTTAATGAATCCCCAATCCTTATGATATCAGCAATTTCCTGTATGAAAAAAAAATTATTTTGCCTCCATCTTCACTCCAGCTTTACCAGCTCTGTGCAACCCAGATCCATTGTACATCTCAGTTTTCAGTAGCAGGGATAATGCAAAAGTTTTTTCAAACCATTCATGAAGGCAGCTGCAACTCTTTCCCTGCAGCAGACCTAGAAACTCACATTCACATATTCATATCTTTGAAGAGGCTAATGTAATATAAGAAGATGCTCTACAGAATGTGCAGAGGCAGCAGCAGGAGGAAAATTTAAAGAGGTAATGTAGCAACTCATACTTGCCAGCACTCCAAGGAATGCCACAGCCAAAAAAGATGGTGTTGCCTCTTTGTGATACCTTGTTGGACACTTAGTACTATTTATTGCACCAATCAGGCTAGGGCAGATTGTATTCTCGTAACTGCCTCTTCTACAGCTGTAGTCCACCCCTGCCCATATTGCCCCCTCCCCTAATACACCAACCACAGCAGCTTAGAAGTAGCCTTAATATAATTCAAGGCAGGAGGACCTTCACTTCAATCAGACACAAGCTTCCTCATGCAAGTAAAAGGTAGACTCTTTAGAAATAGACAATATCACAGACACTTCTACAGGAGCGTGCCAAGGGGGCAAGTGGCAATTGGTACACTAGTCCTGTGGTTGGCGGGGTATTGTCCAGCTCTGCTCCAGCCTCTGTTCCAAGTCCTTGCAGCCTGCTACCTCTGAATATGCAGAAGGGATTTGGAAACAGCCTGTTCTTGAGAGGAGCAACCACAGTAGGTTAATTGTAAAGTTATCATCCTATCAGCTGGTTTGGTAGCAGCTTCAGGCGATGGCAGATAGCCAGAACTGTTCATGCTGCAGTCTCTTGCCACACAGATCTCCTCAGTAGTCTGCTGTATATTCAGTCCCATGCAGTCCTCGACAAAGTAATGTGAACTCCTTTACCATCTCCTTCACACGTCGCTTGTTCACACGTTCTCTGCTAACACAAAGGAGGGATGGTGAAAGATCAACATGTAACACTAAAGGATGATAGATGGTAAGATCTGAGGACTTGCCAATAAAGAATCAGCACACAGAGCAGCCTATTTTTGACATGCTCCAAACAGTTATTATTCTTATTCCCATACTCTTTGGAACTCTTCTTAGGTAGAAATGTGGGCTAAAAAGTATGGAGAACAGAGCTGTGCATGCTAATCCACTCCACAGATTTCTCATGTGCTGGCTTCTATCCTTTCAGTCCCAGACCCAAACAGGCACAGAGCAGGGAGATCCTGAAGGCAAGTTCTATGTGCATTCATATAAATGCAAGTAATATTTGTAACTACAGATCCTGATAAAGCAGGATCTATGATCTCTGAAGAACTGTATTCATATTCAAGCAAATATACACATAACCTCTTTCAGAGTTCCCTGCTTAAGGGGGTAGAATCAAGGACACAGTAAGAGGGGCCAACACGTGGAACCCCAATCCCCTATAGCCTTTCAGCAAACACTTAAGGAGGGATCATGACATCCTCTGCTACCAAGCAGCAAAGAAAATTAGACGGAAGGGCTAAAGCCTTCTGCTCTCCTTGGACATATAAAATATTATCGGCAAGCTCTATTAAAATGCAAGCCACCGTTCTAGTGATGTCATCTGGCTCCAGAGCAGAGCCACATTTGCAGGCATATTGTATGAAGCACAAGCAAAAACACGTAAGCTGGAACACCCCTGAGGAACCTGCCTGATCTTAGCTAACCAGTATCTTTTCCCTTTGGAGAAGTGGTGGGAAAGCCAAGACCAAATCAAACAGGTACCCCAGCTGGTTTGCTTACAACTGTAGCACCATGCTACAGATGACAGGAAAAGAAGGAGAAAATATATTTTCGGTGTTCCCTTTTTTCTACTGAACTACTTTATACAAACAAATACCCAGTACATTTTTAGTATCTTTGTTTTAATTAAATACTGTATGTGCTATTTCTTTTATAGAATATTAAGAATTAAATTAATTATTCTTAAGAGACTTAGCTATATAGAGCTAATTAAGATTTTTATCATCTGGACTTCAAATGAACAATTTACTGCAAGAGAATTTAGGGTAAGGCTGTTGAGAATCCAAAGAACTAAGCACTAGATAGAATGTATGGAATAATATTTAGAGAGCCTATTCTGGCCAATTTAAGGGAACAGGCAACATTTTAGAGCCTGTTCAAATATATTCCCCAATTCTGTCTCTCTGAAAAGATGCCAAGAGGAAACTCACCTGAGAATTTGTTGGCTGAAAATTTCCTTTTGCTCAGGGCTGACACGGGTCGATGGAAAGCCATCCTGCTGCATCACTTCCTTGATCCACACACTCAAGTAACTGAAGCAATGCTTGTTGAGAGCAAAAAGAATCTCAGCAAAATGATCCATCAAATTACGTGAAGCTTGGCCACCTATACCCTGCAGGGATGGAGCAAATTCAATCAAATCTTGCAAGAGACTACTGCAGGATGAGCTTTACATTACAGTCATATGAAGGTGCCAGTAGATTGCACCAAGGGCCAGGCTGGGTGCTTCAGAATATTTAAGGCCCCAGCCTTAAACAGATTCCAATCCTATGCACACATACTTGGAAATAAGCTCCACTTAATTAATTAGTGGGAATTTATTTCCATGTAAACATGGACAGAATCATTATTTAATCCTGAAAATATTCTGATAACAAGGAAACTGAATTAATAAAACAAATTGGAATAAATGCAGCCTACATGTGAGCAACATGCTTCTCAATTATCCTCTTACATTGTTCCCAGATCGTAAAAGGCACATTGCTTACCTCAACTACAGCTTGCAGCAACATTTTGCCATTCTCATGTACCACTTGTCCCACAGGTGCAATCTCCCCACAACGTGGCAGCAATTCAGTCTATAACAAACAATTGGGGGAAAAGGTCTAAGTTACCAAAATATCAGAACAGCAACAATAAAAAACATATACAAACACAAACTTCAAACAGGAAATATCCCTTTCTTATAGACAGAACTTAAATAAATATAATGGAGGCATATACAAATTGGAGAGATTGCCACCCTATTCCCCAGTCTTCATACAAACATTAAGTACATAAAAAGAGATATCCCCAAGTAGTAATAACACAAGCAAGTCCTTTCATTTAGTCTGGGAGAGGCTCACACTCATCAGTTTAGCTGTTCTGCTGCCCCAGCACATCTGCTTTTCATACATATGGTTCTATGATACCACTAGTCAACGATGGATCTACTCTACCAAAGGCATATACTCACAAAAAAGCCACAGGCAGCTTTAACAGTTGGTGCTTCAGGAAACTTCAAGGAGATCACACCTAGAAGGAAGCAGCAATTTGGTATTCAGCTAGTACAATTATAGTTTTCTCAGTGAGCAGAAAACAGAAGTATGCTTTCCTTCCTAAAGTAAAGTCTATTTACAATGGGTTTTGTTTAATTTTGGAGACATTTCCATATCAAGAACTTTTCTCCATTCCTTACATTCATCTCAACTTGTAAGGATCATAGCCCATTGTGTAAATCACTTCCCACAGTGATTGTAAAGCAATTCAGTCTATGGCACTTGCCTACTCACCACAGTGGAATACTGCTTTGACATCCAAGCTGCTACACAGGAACAAGTCAGGTTTCCGTTTGAGTGCCTGCAAGGTACACATACGTACACAGACAATAAACACAGCTCTGGCAAGCCATGGACAAGCAATTGCCACAGAGGAGCCCTTGGCAAAGGCTTGCATGTGCAACTTACCTGGCCATCAGCTATAAAACACAGTAAGCCAGGTATGGGAAAAAGGGAGAGGATTTTAAGATGAATACTTCTTATAATAAGAGCATAAGAGCTCCAGGTAAAGAGGAGCCTCTGAAGAAACATGAAATTGAATTATTACCTGGAAAACAGCCTCCTAGGATTCTTACTTTGTTACAAATAATGATATACACAGGTATAGGAATTCCACTCTAGATAACCAGGATAGGGATATCATTAAATCAGATACTTAGCATTTGGTTTTACTTTTTATATCTTCATCCGTCTAGAAGCATATTTCAATACCATAGATAGCAAGTAGAAACAAGAACAATACATACTTAGTCTATCAGCACTATGGACTGCAATTCCCAGTTCCTGTACTTCTGTTCCTAACTAAGTCTGAGTTACCATGACATTTCTAAGAACACAGCTTTAGCCTAATAGCAAAATCCCTATCATCTAATCAAATTCTACACAACTGACGTATAGTTTCTACTACTAAAATATTACAAATGATAGGTCTCTTATATGATGAAGAGCAACTGGATTTTCAAGACATCTTTAACAGCAATTAATCTTTCAGCACCATGGACAGCAGCCCCAACGCCTGTGCCTGAGTCACTATAGCATTTCTAAATATTAAGAGCAAATGGATCCCTATTGTCTAACCACCTGATACACCACTGAACCATGTTTTCTATCACTAGTCCCCGGGTTAAGAACACCCGGTGTACAGACAACCCATAGTTAAGAACGGAGCCTATTGCAGCAAAATTCAAGTTAAATACACAATGGTTCAAGTTCATTACACAATACTACTTATACAGTATTACACAATAATACTGTTCCAGCTTACATACAAATTCGACTTGAGGACAGACCATGGGAACAGAACTTGTTCTCAAACTGGGGACTACCTGTACTGCAAATGGTAGAGCTCTTGCATGATGAACAGCAATTGGATTTCTAAGATAATATTTTTAACTGCAATTACTAGTTTCAATATCTTTGGGTTCTATTTTCCTTGCCCTCTTTGTTTCACTTACAGACAAAAGGAACCAAATTAATTATGTTCCTTTTCCCGATGAATGACTAAACAAAAGTAACAAACTGAACTCTGCTCTCATTTGTGCTAAGACTTACCACTGTTCTAACCTTCTTGGTGTTAATTTGTAGACTTCATAACAATTCTGTATTGGTAAAACTATCTTCAAATTATCAGTAAATAATACAAAAGCTTTATGAATTTCAACAGTATATTTTGCCATTACTTTACTAGAAAAGATTTGCTTTTTTGGCTTACACAACTTTTTATTTAGATGTATATTTTACAGCAATATTAAATGAAAAGCAAGTATGTTGAATCATATTTTGTTCTTACACAGAAAGCAAGGCCAAATAAAGAATGAAATCAATCTCTGACACAATACGCCTTTGTTAATTTTTATAGGAATCTTTCTTATATTCAAAGAAATACAAGCAGAATGATGAAGAACTAACTTCTATGAACACCAATTAAGTTTTATGAAAACGTTTCACCTGGCATGCTCTTTATTTGTCTTCAAGTCAGATTTCACCCTGCAGTTTTCTAGGCAGCATTTTCAGAAGTGGTTTGTCATTGCCTTCTTCCTAGGGCTGAGAGGGAGTGACTGGCCCAAAGTTATCCAGCTGGCTTTCATACCTAACACAGACCTAGAACTCAGATTTTCCCACTTCACCTTAACTACTAGACCAAACCAGCTCTCATACTGCATACTAGCTGTTAGTTATGGAAAACTGTTTGCTAGTTCCTAATACTTTACACTCCTAGATTAACTCTTTATTTGAACTGCCTTTGAAATTAAAAACAAACTTATAATTGTATGCCAAAACTGGATGTGGAAGCATATTTGAAGGACTTACTTGTGATTTAAAGTTCTGATATTTTAAGCTGGAAGTATGCAACCTGATGTCTTCCAGATATTTCGGAACAACTCTCATGGCCAACAGTAAAGAACTGTGAAAACTAGAAGCCAGAGGATTAGAAGGGTACTAGGTTGTCTACTCTGTTTTGAACAATTAAAGTTGGTCCAGCTTCCCAATTTCAGGAAAACTAAGTAATATCAAAAGATAGGATCATCATTTAATTTAGGATTAACCAACACCTAGCTGTTTGCAAATCAGCCTTACTGGATTATCTTTAATTAGGGAATGAAGAAAGGAAAGTTGTTGGTGTAATTATATTCCAATATTCTAGGCCATTTGACTGGGAAGGCAATAAAATTGATTTATCAATCTCTTCATTCTAGAGAACTGACCATTCTGCTAGGTGTAAGCATTTCAACCCCCTGATAATGGCTTCTAATGAGATTCATACCAGAAGTATGAAGCCTCCCTGCCTGAGCTGCTGGAGGCCATCTCGGGGTTGGCAGTGGAGTTCCCCAGACTTATGGTCTTGGGGGACTTTAATCTGCCGTCCCTGGGGTTGGCCTCGGAGGCGGCTTGGGAGTTCATGGCTACCGTGGCAGCCATGGGCCTATCCCAGGTCATCGATGGCCCGACCCGGGACAGTGGTCACACCCCAGACATGGTTTTCTTGTCGGAGCAGTGGCAGCGTGATCTGGTGGGGGATTTTGTATTATCCCCCCTGTCATGGTCAGATCACTCCCTGGTGGCAGCGGGATTCTCCTATGCTGCCCCCCTCCGCAGGGAGGTGGGACCTATTAGAACGGTCCGCTCCCGGCGACTGATGGACCCGCACGGGTTCCAAAGGGAGCTGGGGGTTGTTCCTGAGGCCCTGCTGCACGGCCCAGCGGAGGCTCTGGCCGCAGCCTGGAACAAGGAGGCGGCTGGGGCCTTGGACAGGATCGTGCCTGTGCGTCCTCTCTTGGCCCATCACTCCCGGCGCTCCCCGTGGTTCACGGAGGAGTTGAGGGAGCTGAAAAGGGCTAAGAGACGGCTAGAGCGCTGCTGGTGGAAAACTGGGGACGAATCAGACCGAACACGGGTTAGAGCTGCTATTAAGGCCTACCTAGTGGCGGTAAGGGTAGCGAAATGCCAACATTTCTCCGCTCTTATTGCATCCTCAGAGTGTCACCCTGCAGCCCTGTTTAGGGTCACCCGGGCCCTCCTGGGAAAACGGGGGGCAGAGGACTTCTTGCAGGGTCATGCAGAGGAATTTGCTGAACACCTGACGGATAAAATCACTTAGATCCGTTCTCAGTTGGAAGCCAAGCATGGAGTGGGTCCGGGGGAGTTGCCCAGGGAGCATTCTTGCCCAGTTATCTGGGAATGGTTTGATCCTGTTGCTCCTGAGGAAGTGGACAGGGTCCTCGGGGCTGTCAGTGTGACCACCTGTGGTTTAGATCCTTGTCCCTCCTGGTTAGTTAAAGCTACCAAGGAGGTGACTTTAGGGTGGGTCCTGGCAGTGGTTAATTCATCCTTGCAGGAGGGGGTGTTCCCGAAGCCTTTCAAAGAGGCTTTGGTCCGCCCACTCCTCAAGAAACTGTTGCTAGACCCCACCCTCCTGGACAATTTTCATCCAGTCTCCCACCTCCCCTTTTTAGGGAAGGTGGTAGAAAAGGTGGTCGCGCGGCAGCTTCAGAGGATCCTGGAAGAAACGGATTATCTGGACCCCTATCAGTCAGGATTCAGGCCCGGTTATGGGACAGAAACAGCATTGGTCGCACTTTTAGATGATCTCTGGCGAGAGCGGGATGAGGGAAGTGCATCCATCCTTGCTCTTCTTGACCTCTCAGCGGCTTTCGATACCATTGACCATGGTATCCTTTTGGGTTGGCTGCAGGAGTTGGGGCTGGGTGGCACAATGTTGTGCTGGTTCAGCTCCTTTCTCCAAGGCCAAACCCAATCGGTGTTGATAGGGAGCGAGAGGTCCAGCCCCCGGCCCCTACCTTGTGGGGTGCCACAGGGGTCAGTGCTTTCACCGCTCCTATTTAATATCTACATGAAACCGTTGGGTGAGATCATCCGGCACCATGGGGTGAGGTATCATCAGTATGCTGATGATACCCAACTATACATCTCCATCCCAGGTGCCTTAAGTGATGCTGTGACTGCCCTCTCGTGGTGCCTGGAGGCTGTGGGGGCCTGGATGGGGGACAACAGGCTTCAGCTGAACCCTGGTAAGACGGAGTGGCTGTGGATACGGGGAGCCTCAAGATCTAGGACTTTGTCATCTTTGGTTCTTGACGGGGTTGCACTACCCCAGACAGACCCAGTGCGTAATCTGGGGGTTCTCCTGGACTCACAACTCCTGCTCGAAGAGCAGGTGGCAGTCGTGGCCAGGAGGGCCTTTTCACGACTTCGTGTTGTGTGGCAGTTACGCCCCTTCCAGGATCAGGAGGACCTCCGCACAGTCACTCATGCCCTGGTCACCTCCGGGTTGGACTACTGTAATGCGCTCTACATGGGGCTACCCTTGAAGAGTATCCGGAAGCTACAGCTGGTACAGAATGTGGTGGCGTGGACAGTTCTTAATGCCCCTAGGAGGGCACGTATAACACCGCTGTTCGTGAGCTGCATTGGTTACCAGTTTGTTTCCGGGTCCAATTCAAGGTGTTGGTCATTACCTTTAAAGCCCTTCATGGCACGGGACCAGGTTATCTGAGGAACCGCCTCGCCCCGGTCATTTCAGCCCATCCCACTCGTTCCAGCAGAAGGGGCAGGTTGCGGACCCCACCAGTCAAGGAATTTCGATTGGTGGGGTCTAGGCAGAGAGCCTTTTCTGCTGCAGTGCCCGCCCTATGGAACATCCTGCCTCCTGAGGTGCGGTGTGCCCCCTCCCTCATGGTCTTCAGGAAAGGGCTCAAATCCTGGCTCTGCCAGAAGGCCTGGGGGCCAGAGGGGGGCCCGCACCTGTGGAGATGGCTGGTGGGGTGATGGGTTGTCCCCCCCACCCAGCATCTCACAGGTTTTTTAGGGCTAAAATCAGAGGAGGTTTTTAGGGCATTTTTAATATATGTTTTTTTAATTATTTATAGATTTTAGCCATGTTTGGAGAGACTTGTGTTTTTTCTTCTTTTTTATTACTGTGAGCCGCCCAGAGTCACCTGTTGGGGGAAATGGGCGGCATACAAGCCTGAAAATAAATAAATAAATAAATAAATAAATAAACAAATAAACAAATAAATAAATAAATAATGCTGTGGGGAATCCAACTGATCTGTTTTCACTATGCAAATAGATCAAACATTCTCCTGGGCTAGTAGGCAACCTAACCAGGACATTTTAACTTTAAGAGAACATGCCTGAAGAGGGGAGACTAACTGTGTAGTGTAAGCAATATCAACCATTAAATCAAGTGTTCTACAGTGTTTTGTCCACTAACAAGTTTTTTTTTAAAAAGCCTAAGCAAAGGTTTAACATGTTTTATCATATTCTTGCCTGTTTTAGAGAGTGCTCATTCATATTTCAGGAAATGCTTTTTTCACCCAACCCATTTTTTAAAATCTCATCTATAATCCAAAAACAGATTATAATATTGATTCAGAATTTTCTATTATGTGCTTAGATTGGTAATAAATACATAAATAAAACAAGCACCACTTTCTTTCATATTACTCCAGTCTATTACATTTACATCACCAATTGAAGCCCTGCTTCATGTGACACAAATATAAAAGACATAGGTCATCCTAGACATTTGCAGGGTTCTTTCATTGATGTCATATATCCTTTAGAGTCTTTCACTGGGCAATCTGCCAAGTTCCCTTGCTACATTTAGGTGTGTGACCCAAACCACTGTTACTAATGTGCTTGGAACAGGGAGATTTTTATCTACTGGACCACCACGGAGGATCATTTAATTTCAAAAAGTTAGGGTTTTAAATTTATTTTATTTATTGTCCTTTTAAGCTAACTTGTAGATCTGCCAGATCAGAAGACAAAGCATAAAGTTAATAGTTACCTGCTCTGTTTTCTTCAAAGAAATTATCTAAGAAGCATATGATTATAGGGAGAATTACAGGAATGTTGTGCTGCACTAAAATGAGAATTTGGGTCCCACATTCATCTCCACTATGAAGTACAGCAGACAATTATTTGAACAAAATTGAAATGTTGCCTTTAGTTTTATGCAGGGATGAAGTTTTGCAAGCAAATGCAGGCACCTCATGAGACTATTAATTTGGTTTCTTCAAGGGCACAATCAAAACCACTATGCAGACATGAAAAGAATCTACTCTACATGCAGAATCCTGATCTGCTGTTTAATAACTTCCCAGTCTTTGAAGGAATCTACTTTTTTGTTAGATTCATATTGTTCTCTTAATGACTTATTCAAAAGGAAGCATCTGTTCTGCAGATTGATTGATAATCATAATAGGATTATGAAGTTAAATCTGGGAGTCTAGAATGATGTTGCATAGGCATTGTAAACTGAGTTATCCAGAACAGTTGATCTGCAATCAGTTATGCTGAAGACTCCTCTCTCAGAACAGGCAAATAAAGCTAATATGAAATGGTGTTAAGTAGGATGAGGGAGGACCCCCATAATAGGCTTTCTTTTTTTTTTCTTTTGATACAAATAGACATTGCTATGGAACAGATATAAATGACCTCTATTGGAAAAATTCAATATCTTCTATACTGAAGCAGGACATGACATATAATCTAGGGGAAAACATACATGTAATTACTGTTATATCACTATTATCAAACCAAAGATTTGATTACTTGTATTGATTTAATGCTCTATATCTTCTTGGGAAAAGTGGATTCTTGAAAAAAGGATTGAAAATAAATGAAAATAAAGAAGTAGACAAAGATACTGGAAAAGTGCCAGAATAGACAGACAGAATTTCAAAAAGTATGGTCATAATGTAAGTTTCAGAGCTGAAGCAAATTAGCTCCCAAAAGTTCTATATAAAATTACTGATAAATATTGTTTGGACACTCATTGAGTATTTTTATGCATTATTTAATATCAGCATAACAAATATATGATGACATAAATTATTTATTCCTGCTAAGAAAGGCATCTCTATGAGAGACAGAAAGAATGCAATGGGACCCTAGAACGGAAGATGACAGGAATGCCAGAGGCTCTGAGTTGTAGAATGCAGTGCACCAATATATTTTTAATTAGTATTGAAACAAACTAGTGAGCAATGGTAAGCAGTACTAGAGTAACTGTATCAATAAAACCCAATAAATCCTTTTCTAATGTCAGGAACTCATAAAGTTTCTAGTGCTACAAGAAAATGTATTTAAATAGGAAGACAATGGGAGAGGGAATGCCTATGTTGATATAGTGCAAATACTATAGTATGGAATAAGAGCACAATGAATTGGAATTTTAAAACTTTAATATGGACCTAGTTAAATAATCATCACTCCCCTAGAATTGTTAATTTCAGAAGACTATCTGTTTAAGTCTAGACTCCATTTTCCTCAGCCCCTCTCACTTTTGCTTCTAAGGAGCTTCTTGCTTTGTAGGGATAGTAGATGGAGGGAGTCTGAACATGAGGGTTCTGGAGTTCTCTGCTTAGCTGTAGCAGTTCTGAGACATTGTGAGACCCTGCACTGGTTGAACTGGACCAGGCAGGTTTTTTTCTATTACTTTTCCCTAGACTGTCCTCTTCTCATTCAGGCTGTAATTTCCTACACCCTCTATAAAAGCTCTTCCAATTTACAAGCATTCAGTTTTCTCTCAGTCTGCTAGAGTTAAGCCCTCAGTGTCTCCCAGGACAACAATATTCTTTCAAACCTATGCCAAGAACAAAGAGTCATCATATGGTTATATGTACAAACTAACAACTGATTTCAGTTTTGTATTTGAATGCAAATTAGTAGACAATACCTCCTCAACCAGATGAAGAAAAAGCATTTTTAAAAGGTGATATTTTAATCCTTAAAATATTGTTATAATTTCATACATTCCTGAGATCTCTTAGGTTTCAAAAGAAAAATGTGAGTTGTATAGGCAGTCCCCAGGTTAAGAGAGCCCAGTTAAAGGATGACCCATAGCTAAGAATGGAGCCTATAGTTGCAAAATTTGAATTAAATACACAAAGATTCGAGTTAAATACACAATGGTTCGAGTTAATTACACAATACTACTTATACAGTTATACAATAATACTGTTCCGGCTTACGTACAAATTCAACTTAAGATCAGACTTTGGGAATGGAACTCCTTCTTAAATTGGGAACTACCTGTATTTGTATTATGGCGTGCCCAAACTGCAAGCTTTATAAACTGTCACAAGTGGGGGCTAGGCACTGAAACACTTTCCACATCACAGCCTACAAAAAGCTTATTAAGCAACAATAAATCAGAGCCAACAGGAGAGCATCTTGCTATAGTCAGGAGAACCAGATGATATCAAAGATCACACCCTTCTCTGCTTCATTAACTCCTAGTCCTGCAGCTGATTTCCAATAAAAGTATTGCTCATCCAACCCAATAGCAGTTCACTATCCACTTATTCTGGAGCTGGACAATCCTCAGCAGTACCTCACTGCTCACTGCATTGTACATTATATCATTACAACAACATCTGAGACAAGACTGCATGAAAGATTCATGATTTGAAAAAAAAAATCAGACCTAGGAAATCTCAACAAGAGTGAAGAAGGATGGAGCACCAAAAGATTTTGAGAGCAGATAGACAAATCAAGCTGTTACTCCCTGTTATTCACATTAGACCAGCTTTCTCCTAGGAGTTTAGATGTAATCCACTACATGACTGAGTTCTACCCAACAACTGGAGACTCTGGATTTGTTAAGAGCTCAGAATCATTAGAGCCAAACATACAAAACATATACAATCAGGATTTTTAAAGTTTTTGAACTGCATTTGCCATTTTCCAAAAGTTCCTCCTGTGTCAAGTCACAGCACACGACCTGAAGCCAAATCCAATCTATAGGTCTTGTTGCATCTCTACGTAGAGAGGAAGGGACAAACTTATACCTAGGAAAAGGGAAAATGTTTTGTTTTCAACTTCCACGGAAACAGATGAGAAACTCGATATTCAACTAAAAGGAAAAACGTTGTCAACAGAAAGCTAAAATAGGTTTAAATTGAATTAAAAAAGAGAAAGAGAGAGAACAGAAAGTGAATGAATAAGAAACTAAAACACACCTGTGCCAGGAGTTGCATAAATGAATCAACAATATCAGGATGATCCCTGGGCCCTAAAAATATAATAAAGATGTAACTGAAGAGAAAAATCATACAAACAGCAACTCAACATCATATAGTTATGTGATACAGAAAGAATTTACAAGTGAAAACAGGAGTAAGGGAAGGGTGGGAGGGAGGGTGCAACAGGGTGGGCTGAAGAGGGCAGGCACATGAGCAGCTTGAAGCAAGTTAAAGAAACAAAACATACAAAAATCATGGAGCTTGGAAACCCAAGAACAGAAAGAAAGTGCAAAGGAATAGGCATGTTGCCCAGATTCCCCTGCCAAGCACCAAGGATAAGAAAGGGGAGCTGATTGCACCCTAGCAGGGAAGAAGAGAAGCAGGAGCTAACTGGACACCAGCTTCCTTTAGAGAACTAGCATATTTGCACTGGACACTTATCTTAAAATAATTGGCCCCGGAAGATAATTCTAGAGTCTATTGACAAATCCAATATTGGAATGGATAAAAGTTCTAGAATCCATTTGAACTCTAATGGGCAGTCCCAACACAATATTTTCCTTTCACTCTTGTCAAAATGTTCACTTGACTGGGAAGTGTATAACTTTGTAACATTTTTTAATAGGGAAAGACCAGCATGACTGCTGATAACCACTCTTCTTTTCAGCATCATGCACTGTGAGACTGATGTTCCTCTGAGTTGATGCTACAGTTCTGCCTGATGAAACCAGGCAATAACAGGGCATCACTCAAGTACTGATTCCAAGTTCCAAGTTCCAACCAGCCACCTGGGAATGGAGCCAGATACCCTAATACCCATGCTATTGCATACTGATTTTATTGGAATTATTTACATACTCTAAGCTTATCCCCTCAATTAGGGACAACTTAATGGCAGTATGGCAGTTCCGCAGAAGCAAAAGGCAAACCCAAACACTTGCTAGGAAATCAGCAGAGCTCTGAGAGTAAACCTCTAAGCAGAAGGACAGGGGAGCTGTGGTGCAGAATCTTTAGAACAAACTGGGCCACAGGAACAGATAGATGTGGGTGACAACACACTGATTATGCTGAACTAAATAGCAACACACTCCCTAGTAAGTCTTATTCAAAGCCAACAATTATGCGAAAGAGACTACTAACTCTACTTTCTACTAAAACTAAAAGTCTGACAACCAAAGGGCACAGTTTCAGTTTCAAAAGGCTGGAAGAAGGAGGGGAGAGGGGAACACATAACAGCACTATTGCCCGCTCAAATAATGACTGATATTCAGGGAGAAACAAGTAGTAAACTTGATTCTCATTACCCAGGATATCATTTCTAAACTCCTTTGATGCTCATTCAACAGGGCCTATTACCTAAACAAGGGAACTCTGGCTATCTGCAATCCTACAGGCTAATCTGAACCTCTTAAATTAGGAAGAACTGTTACCAGTGTGACTGCTTCACAAGAGTGAGGGTCTCAAGACATACGTACCTTGCTGAAAGAGTGTTAATGTAACTGATGTGACAAGCAGAAAGAGCGCCTTGATGGGTGGGAAGTGGGCAGGCTCATGGGCAAAGATGTGAACCAGCTGAGGATATAAGAGATCACAGAAATTGAATAGGTATGGTATTCTTCATCCTATTTCACATTCATAAACCTACTTTTTTCCACCTCCCTCTCCTTATTGATATTTGGGCCAACCACCTCGCTCTGTTGTTACATATCAGTAAAAGCCTTAGTACTAAGACACCAAAGGAGACAAAAGATTAGATAGTTCAGGGACACTGCAGTTTCTCAATTGTTTTTGTCCATACAGACACAAATCATCCATTTGCATGAGCTAAGAGAGGAAAATATATCATTTTTGTACAATTCTTGTACCAAAGGAAAAGTCAAGGGCACCGAATGGCTGAAAAACTGCTCAACAAGTATTAGTTTCCATTCTGAATTTAGCATCTACCAGAGATAATGCGCTAAAAACTTACCTGCCTGGTGAGGTCAATAGCAGATGCCTGAGGAATAGTGCTATACATCTGTCCAAGCATCTCACACAGTTGAGGCACCATGGGTGCAAAATCATCTAGGAGGGTCTTCACAGATTTTTCAAAAATGGAGCACACAGACTGTGGGGATAAGAGGCTGTGTCAAGGGAAAACTGATTAAATAACTTTTCCCCTCAACTAAAGAGTTGTTTATTTTGTATCCTATTCTTCATTGAAGAAATTTGAAGCAACATAAAAACTTTCCTATTTTATCCTTTGAGATAGGGTAGATTGAGCAAGACTTGGTCGTGATTATCCAGCAAAGCTTCATGATTAAACAAAGGCTAATTTTTGGCTCCCCAATTAAAAAAACCCAACATTCTATCTGGCTCACATCAGCCACTACAGTATTACAGTATCACTATCTTTTCATTTTCACAATCCTCCTGCTGCTTTAAAAGTTGATTTTCATGAGCAGAAATGAAGGCATCACCTGAGCATCCCTGTATTTCAGTTAGCACAACTATAACACCAAAAGATGTAGTTGTAACACCAAAGGATGTACTGTAGGAAAGCGTACTATTCTCCGAACTGATTAAACAGTTTCTACTTAGCTGGACATGAAATCTCTTACCACAGCATCATCATGTATCAAATGATTTTCCTAGGCAGCCATATCTACAGAATAAACAGCTTAAATATTCAGGCCTTTGGACTTCTAAGCTGTGCCCTTGTTCTCAGCCCAAAATTCTTTCTAATTTCTGCATAAATTGCAGTTTTTGGTTTCAATATGCAGACTTCTGCAAGTGAATGGCTATGCAAGTAGTGGAAAGATTTGGTTTCTGGTACCCATGGTTTGAGTTATCTAGATGGCAGACTTCTTGCACAAAATGGGTTGCACCTCATAAGAGTCACGTTTTCATGAGATGGGTGGCTATATAAATATGCTAAATAAATAAATAAATGGCCTGATATAACAGTTTGGCCAAAGTATGGTTAGTTTGGTTATAGGGCTTCATAATGAATCCTGTGTGGACTGAAAACCCTGAAGTAAGGGTCTTAGATAAATACTTTTGTGCTATAGAAAGTTGTAGTAAAGAAGCCATTAAACCACTGAATGAAAAATCAAAACGAGCATTGGTTCATAAAGTTTATGGCCTCTTGTCTATACACAAATTTTTAGAGGAGGAATAAACAATATGAATGAATTATTAACATAGAAAGACAAATAAGATTTAATAGGTATTAAAAAGAACTGGTGGAAGAGTCCCATGACTGAAATCTAGCACTTGAAAAATAAAATGTGTTTAATAGGAACAGAAGCAATAGAAAAGAATAGAAATAGAAAAAGTTGCACTACATGTTAAAAGTAATGACTTCTGTTCAGAAATCCAAGTGAATGTACTTAGCACTTTAAAGAAAGTAAAACTGTAAAGAAAGTCAGCATCTGTGGTAAAATAAGAAGAACAAATAAAAGAAACACTGTGGTTGATCTATACTATCAGGTGTCCAACCAAGGAAAAGATGTGAATAATGTCTTCCAAAAACAAATTGCAAATCTTTCAGATACATGACATAGTAGTGATAGGGGACCTATTAACTAACATCTGTTTGGAGAATTCTGCCAAGCATAATCTTTTCAGGAAATTCCTGACTGTTTTTTGACAATTTTCAAATATGGAGGAAGACACAAGAGAAACTGAGTTGAAGAAATGGAATGAATAAGAACAATGGAGAAAACTGACAGTGTAATGCTGAAGTTCTTGATTTGAAGAGAAACTAAACCTGAATGTCTTTGACTTCAGAAAGTGGACTTTAATAAATTTAGAGCAATGATAATGTAGAATTCCATGGCAGAGAAGATAATGGGAAAAAGAGATAATTAAGAGTGGAATTTCTAAAAAAGTGGTCTGAATAGTACAACTGCAAACAAATCCAAAGAAAGGGGGAAATAGAAGACAGCAGAAAAGCAAGTGTGAGCATTAAAGTTTGGTAAACGTCTGAAAATTCAAAAGAACACACATAAAAGATAGGTAGGTGACCAAGGAAGAATAGATACAGGTAACCTAAAACTGTAAAGAAAGTCAGAAAACCTAAACGATAGAATGGGCAGGGTTTGGTGAAAGATGCTAAAAACAATAGGAAAAAGATACGTTCAAAATAAAAAGCAGCCATAAAAACGAATATACCAGATGCTCAATGAAGACAGCAAAATGCTGACAGGAAACAAAGAAAAGACAGGACTAGTTGATTCCTATTCTGGTTGTCTTCTCTGAAAAGAGGATATGTGTTTCACTAGGAAATTGTGAAGAGCAGGATGAAGGAACAAGACTTATGATAACTTGGCCAGTGAATTCCTATTTACTTTGAACTTAATTCTGCATGACCAGACAAATTGCCTCCTAGGATACTAAAGGAATTAGTTAATGATCTAGTTAGATCTTTATGTCTTATTTTTGAGAAACCCTGGAGAACTGGTGAAGTGCCAGAGGGCTAGAAAAGAGCAAATGTTTTCCTTAAAAGAAGGATCTGGGAACTGCAGACCTATCAGTCTGGCCCTAATACTCAGCAATATTCTACAGCAGATCATAAAGAGATTCATATGTAACCATGGTGAAAACAATGCTGTAATTATGGGAAGTTATTATGTATTTGTTAATAATTAGACTAACCTTCTCTTCTTTTTCAGTCAAATAACTTCTTTAGTAAACATGGAAATGCTGTAGGCATAATATATCTTGATCTCAGGAAAGTATTTGACAAAGTATCCACTAACAGTGATTAGTAAGCAAGGTAAGCATGGGCTGGATGGTATGATAATTAAGTTGTTAGAAAACATACTCCAAAAGTACTCATCAAAGGTTCAATTTTGATATCAAACAGGACTGAGATATCAAGTGGGAAGTCACAAGGTCCTGGACCCTCACTAGTCAATTTATGTATTATTCAACAAGGAGGTGGAAGGAATGCTTATAATTTTTATTTTATTTTATTTTACTTATTATTTATTTATTTATCATTATTATTTTGCAGATGACACAAAATTGGGTGGGATAATTAATAACCTAGAGAACAGAAATAAAATTCAAAACAATGTTCATAGATTAGAGAAATTGGCTAAAAGTAAGAGAAGTATATTTAACAGAGGCAAATGCAAAGTGTTTCATTTAGAAAAAGGATGGGAAATACCTAACTTGGTAATAGTGCCTGTGAAAAAAACAGTAGTTGATTGCAATCTGAATATTAGCAGCATTATGTAAATGTAATAATAATACTAATACTACTACTACTAATAATATAAAAAAGACAAATGCACTTTTAGGCTGCATCAACAGAAGCAACGGTTCCAAATCAATACAATGATTGTTTTCAATTATTTTGCACTGGTCAAACCCCACCTTGAGTATTATGTCCAATTCTGGGCTCCATACTTTTAGAAAGATTCAAATAAACTGCAACAGGTTCAGAAAAAGACAATGGAGATTATTATAAGACTACCCATGAGTAGAGAAGACTAAGGGGTTAAATGATAGTGCTCTTCAAATACCTGAAAGGATGTCTCACAGACTTATTTTCTATTGTTCCATACTGCAGGCCATAAAATAATGGACAATTACAAAAAGACAGATTCTTACTGTTACAAAAGTCAGACATCTATTTTTCAGAAATGTTTAATTCAGATTTTTACATTGAACAAGAGATTGGATTCTGTGCACTAAATGGCTCTTTCCAATTCTATGATCAAGCACACTTAGAAATGCAAAGAACCTCATTCATACTGAGGCAAAAATAAAGATGTCATTTTAATATTCCCTATTAAAATTGAGAATTTAGTGTTGGGATAAAACTGCCGACAACATTTGCTTTACATTCTAATTTGTTCCTAGCATACTAAATCAAAAGTCAGTGTGCATCTCGGCTGAATGTTCAACTCTTTTACTGCAGTTCCTTCCATTCTCTTCAAGAATGCAGGATTCCCCACCTATCCCCACTCATCATCAACATTCCTTTATAACTAGCCTAATGCAAACTCTCAGAACAAGCTCTCAGTCCCTGAGGTCATGTGATCATGATCCGGGTGCTCAGCACCCAGCTTGCAATTATAACGTTGCAGTGTCCCGTGGTCACGTGATCGTGATTTGCAACCTTTCCTGCCAGCTTCAGACAAGCTAGGTCACTGGGGAAGCTGGCAGGAAGCTGCAAGTTGCAGCCATGTGAGGTCCTCACTTAATGACCCACATGGTTTTTTGACTTATAACTGTGGCGCTTGACAATGGAGTTTCCAGTCCCAATTAGTGTTGTTAAGCAAGGACTACCTGTGTATTTATTGTTCTTATCTCCTTCTGTAAATAGCTTTTGATTTCTCCTGCAGATATCCCAAGCAGAAATATTAGTCATGTGAAAGCTTATTTGTTAAGTTTCTACAGAATATACCTAGCTTTCTTTTTTAATAAGTGTGTAACGTTAAATAAGAGATAAAGGAAGAAAATGCCTTAGGCAGGAAATACTGGTTGGGTGGATTTGGGCCAGTCACTCTCTCTCAGCCCAACTCACCTCACAGGGTTGTTGTTATGGGGAAAATAGGAGGAGGAAGGAGTATTAGCTATGTTTGCTGCCTTGAGTTGTATATAGAAAAAAAGGCGGGATAAAATTCTAAAAAAGAAAAAAAACATGAAACAAAACAAAAACAGAAATGAGTTCAAAGGGTTTCCAGCGCTCACATGTCTCATACTAAATAATACTAAAAAGGAATAGCCCTAGGCACAAGGATATAGCAGCTGGTGGCTAATCTCCAGTTACAAATTTTAGATCTTTTCCTTCATAGCATTTGCTACAAAAATTCCTAACTCTTCAAAGGCTGGATATACTCCGGTTCTCTGCATGAAATACACATAGATCAAATGTTGCATCCCCTTTTCCATTGGCTACTTTTATCCATTGATTTTAGGTAAGCTGCCTAAAACAGATATTGCATCTATTTATAATATAATAACATTTTACATAAGAGAAAGTAACAGGAATCAAGAAGAAATGAGGCGTGAGGGAGAAATTACAATGGCAGTTTCTTTGGGAGAGAAAAGATCACAATGACTGTTGCTTTCCCCTTAGTGAGGGGCAACCAAGGAATGGCACAGCAAGGCTCACTTAGGCTGCAGCAGATATTACCACGGGACAGCTAGGCCTTTTAATCTCACTGTTCCTTTCTTGTCTATATGCATAAGCACAGCTGGATACGTTTTCTCCCAACCAGCCTCTCTCTCTCTCTCTCTCTCTCTCTCTCTCTCTCTCTTTTTGCTGCAGCAAACATTATGGAGCTGTTTAAAACTTATTATTAATATTATCAATTAATGAGAAGAAAAATTGAACTGGAAAAATGAACTGGACCAATTCTGCCCTTCCCAGGTTAGGGCAATTACATGAGGCTGCAACTCCTAGAATCTCTAGCCAGCATGGACTTTAATTTCTGATCCAGAGGACACAATGCAGGATATATGGCTTAATTAACTCATATATTTAAACAATTTAAAAATGTAGGCTTAGAATAAAAGTGGGTACCATTTCGCTAAAATCAAATCAGATTGGTATTAGATTAACACTAAATATTTTTAAAGTTTTGGCATACTTTCTTTTATAGCAAACTTGTGAAATTTCTTTAAGAGATAGCAATTAAGTAGACTTTAAGTTATTATAAAGCAAGAATGCCAAGTTGTTATTCATACAGTAAATGTTACACACAGTTACATATATACACATACAATTGCAAGATTGTGGTGGGATAAAAATACAGTGAATGAATAATAATCCAGACAGCACCACTGCTACATAGATGATGACAGTTCTGAGGTATGGAATGAAACAGGCAGGCTTCTTAAGTCTGTCTGCTTGACTCAGTTCACAAGTCCCATAAGTTATCTTAGAAAGAGGATATGCTGCTATAAGCATGGTAATTTCAAGCTATTTAAGAAGAAATAGAGCAGATCTAATGCTAAGAAATACACAAACATAATCCAGATCAGCATTTTATACCAGTATGTCAAGTACCTATCACAGATCAAATGGTTTTAACAGCTCCAGAGGCTAAGCCTGGGTTTCTCCTTCTACCATAGAGGTAAAGTTTTTCTCAGGCCTATGTTTTTAAAAGGAATGTCCTGTTATTAGCACAACCGTGGAGGCCAGAAATCTGAGCAGTAAATCCAACTGGTCAGCCACTATAACTACTTGGAGAAAATGGCCTGCCTTGGATCCCTTTATATGATTATTTTTTTTAACCTAGAAGAAGCATTACCTCCACAACCTGGGCATCATTCAACCACTTGCTGAGCACTTTCTGGATGAGCTGGAAAACTTGCTGTAACACCACCACTACCTATAAACAAGAATGAGCACAGAATATCATTCTGAAACTGCTCTGTCTCACATTATTTTGACTTTAGCAGAGCATTCATAGACATTCAGATTCTCAGGTAGAAAGGGGGGTCAGAGATTGTCCTACAAACCTTTTCTGCACCTCCCCTAACTACACTAGCAAAGCATATCTAACAATATACAGTGATGTAGTGCTTTTTATCAATGGCCAATGCAAAGGAAGCTTATAACTTTTTTAAGGAATGTTCTGAATTTAGTTCTGATCACTAAAACAGTCATATACAGTCAGGACCAGAAATATTGGAACAAGGATAACTGTTTTGGCATTTGGCCTCTGTACACCACCACATTGAAGTTGAAAGGAAACACACCCAGATGGGAGTGAAGTCAGGACTTTCAGTTGTAATTCAAGGGATTTGACAAAAGTGGGGCACTAACCATTCAGGAAGTACAGCCAGTGGCATGCACACACACCCATCGTTGGTGGCTCGTAAGTAATGGAACGAATGGCTGACAAGCAGCTGCATGGCCAGGTGTGGCCTGATTCCTGGGTACCCCATGACCAATCAAGCAGATAAAAGGCCTGGAGGTGGTTCTGAGTGTTACATTTGTATTTGGTAGCTGTTCACTGGAACTCTCAACATGAGGTCCAAAGAGGTGTCCATGTGATTGAAGGAGGCCAGCATTAGGCTGAGAAAACAAAATAAACCCATCAGAGAGATAGCAAGAACATTGGGAATGGCCAGTACAACAGTTTGGGACATCCTGAAAAAGAAGGAATTAACTGGCAAGCTCAGCAACAGCAAAAGGCCTGGAAGACCACGGAAGACAACTAACATGACCGCAGAATTCTGCTCATGGTGAAGAGGAACCCTTTCACAACATCTAGCCAGGTCAAGAAGACTCTTGAGGAGGTAGGCATGTCATTGTCAACATCTACAGTCAAGAGACAGCTTTATGAATGTAAATACAGAGGCTTCACAACAAGGTGCAAACCACTGGTGACACTCAAGAACAGAAAGGCCAGATTAGACTTTGCCAGCAAACACCTAAAAAAGCCTGCCCAGTTCTGGAATAAGATTCTTTGGACTGATGAAACCAAGATTAACTTGCACCAGAATGATGAGAAGAGCAAAGTATGGAGAAGGAAAGGAACAGCTCATGATCCAAAGCATACCACATCATCTATCAAACATGGTGGAGGCAGTGTTATGGCATGGGCATGTATGGCTGCCAATGGAACCAGATCACTGGTGTTTATTGATGACCTGACTGCTGATAAAAGCAGCAGGATGAATTCTGAAGTGCATACAGCTATCCTTTCTGCTCAGATTCAGCCAAATGCTGCCAAATTGATAGGATGCTGCTTCATATTGCAGATGGATAATGACCCAAAACATACAGCAAAAGTGATCCAAGAGTTTCTCAAGGCAAAGAAGTGGGATGTTCTTCAATGGCCAAGTCAGTCACCTGATCTCAACCCAATAGAGCATGCTTTTCACTTACTGAAGATAAGACTGAAGGCAGAAAGACCCACAAACAAGCAGCAGCTGAAGGCAGCTGCAGTAAAGGCCTGGCAAAGCATCTCAAGGGAGGAAATTCAGCATTTGGTCATGTCCATGGGTTCCAGACTTCAGGCAGTCATTGACTGCAAAGGATTTTCATCCAGGTATTAAAGGCAATCCTTATGTTTGTCATGATGTTGGTTTGTTCCATTACCTATGAGCCACCAACAATGGGGGGGGGTGTATGTCACTGGCTGTACCTCCTGAACGGTTAGTGCCCCACTTCTGTCAAACCCCTTGAATTACAGCTGAAAGTCCTGACTTCGCTCCCATCTGGGTGTGTTTCCTTTCAACTTCAGTGTGGTGGTGTACAGAGGCCAAATGCCAAAACAGTTATCCTTGTTCCAATATTTCTGGTCCTGACTATAAAAACTGCTCATGATCTTGGGTAGCTCAACTAAAGAAACTTGCTTAGGATATAGGAATACAAGCATAAAAGTATCATTTTTATCATATTTTTTTTTACATAGACCTGAGTGCTACCTTCCACAGGAAAAGTTACAAGCTGCTTATAATAACTCCATGGCAGGGAAAATAACTTTTTATTAACTAACTAAAGAATTACCTGTATTAATGCACAAAGAGAACCTATTCAGATATACAACAATACTCACCGGATTGGGGCCCTGAGGCACTGGCAGTTTCTTAACTTCCGTGTTCTCGTGATCATCATCATGGTGACTGATGTCTAAAGTGGTGAAGAGGTTGGAGAGCAGACCCAATATGTGGATGATAGCTAGTTTGTTGGATGGATTGGGCTGCAACATAAAGTATCACTGTAGTCATCACACTTGGCCACCATATAGGCCACCATCATCAAGTTGGCATCAATAAGTAATAGCAGAACTGTAAAACACAGCCTGGTACCTGGTGCTTTATTCTTAGCAGACTTATGGGCTCATCTTTGTACTCTTCTAATTATGGTGCGAACATGCAGCATTAACCATTTTTAAATTAGATGATCTCATGATGTTGCCTTAGTTTCATCCCCAGCCTACCATGGAGGCAGTTTAAAGTCCTATTCAGCTGTTCCAATTTTAAAGTCATGTTTTTCAACTTCTCCCAATATATATTTTGCTGTGAATATGATCCAGAACCCTTCAGTGATTATATACTTGATGTTGAGGGCAACTATTGGGATCTCCCAGCTCCTAGTGGCTCCTTTAGACTGCTGTAGACACACACCCTCCTTTTTAGCCCCTTTTCAGAGCCATTCTGCTTTTTCACATTTCACAGTTCTCTCAGTATGAAGTGGTAGAGGCTGCTGTTCAAGCAGGAAAAGCTCTCCTGCTTTACTGAGCAGCCCTCTCTTAATCAGTCATTAGGCCTGCAATAAGGGGCCACTGAGTAACTGCTGGACTAGATTTCGCTGATCCAGCACAGAGCTTCTTCTATTATTTTAGAATAGATGGGCTACCAGCCTGAATCTTAAGGATACAGTAAGAAAAGTTTAAGACAGCTAAGGCAATGAGGAATGTATGTGTTTGTCTGTATGCATGTACACACACATGTAGAATTCACACACTTAGCTTTTGTTTCCATCTCATAAGCTATCCCACAAGTGCATTTTTCTAAGCTAAACTCATTTTCTCATTCCCCCTCCCCCACATATACACCTCTCCTCACAAGGAACTGCAAAGAGTACAGAAATCAAAGTGGAATGACAGGATCTAATCACTTTGGGGTGATAATACTCTGCCATTAGTGTGGCTCCCAGGGGTTCCCTTTCTGTAGTGGCCATACTCCATTGCTCCTTCTCACCTTTTAAGTGGAGTTTTTAGTCTGCAAAACTATAGGACAACCTGAATAATTGTGGCAGCAAACAAACTAAGCAGCTTTTTCTATTTTGAAAAATGCATCCCATAATGGAGAAAAACAATGGAAAAGGAAGCATGAAAAAGCAGGAGAGGTTCTCATGCTTCACTGGCCAGTCCTCCCCGCTCCTGTGATCCACTGAGAGATGAAGCAGAGACTTGATCTGTTAGCACCTGTCAGCCAGCCTCCCCCTCCCCAAAAGCTGACAGGCACTGGGGGTAAGACAGTGAAGTCTACAGCTGCCTCAGCAGCCTTCACAATTGTTTTATGAAACAGTGCTAAACCTGTGTCCATATCTCTCCACTCTCCAAAAGTGGCTAAACCACCCATCCTGGGCACCTATCAATACCCAGCCAACTCCACCCCCCCACCATATTAATAAGAGCAATCTGTGGTTGCTTTTCTTATTAGCAGATGATTTTGGTAGAAGGGGAATTGAAGCCAGGAAAATCTACCAATTGTTTTCCTTAACTTGTACTTTATCAAAAATATAAGACAGCCACACTCACCAGCCAAATTCTTAAGGTAGAATAGGGCTTGACAATTGGAGCAGCACAGCTTATACCAGCATACCTTCTGGTAGAGGATAGCACATTAACATGGCCATGAGAAAGCGCCCCATGTCTCTATTCCCAAATGTAGAATTGGTGAATGGGGTAGATACAAAGAAGAGTATAAACTAAAGGACAATGGCAGAAATCACTAATGAAGGGAAGCAAAAGAGGACCCATAAACTAAATATAACCTGTAACAAAAAAGAGGAACCTCTTACACATAGCAGGCCTAGTCTTCCTTAAGAAAAGGCAGAAACCATTACCAGGCATCTGATGTAGCTCACCGTTTCATCAGCCAACTTCTCTAATTGCTGGATGTAAGGAGTTATAAGTGAATGCAGATTCTTCAAGATCTCCTCCACTTGGAGGGCAGACAATAAGAAACCAAGAGCCTGCATCAGCCACATACACTGACTTGTCTAAAAGGAAAAGGTGGATAACATTTTCAATTTTACTTACTGGATTCAGAAACTTTCACTTCATCCTCCCACTCCATCCTTAATCAACTCCAAGCTTAAACTTAAAAATGCCTTGTGAGAACTCATCCCAGAAACTTGTTTATACATGCATGCCTCAGTATAGGCATGGCCATTGCTGCTATTAGGAGACATAACTTAAACCACTATTTAGGAACTGAAAGCCTTGTTTGTCTCACTAATAAAGCCTCTCATTGGCTGTAATGCTCAGTTCTACTGAAATAGCTTGATAGGGAACCATATCTTATGCATACTTTATGACCTCCTGTCAAATGGGGAAAAGAATCTTACCTTGTGAATCTGCTTCATTAGCACCTCCTACAGAGGGAAAGATTCAAGAAAGTGAATGCTGCCTCTAAAACAGAGATTACTTTAATCAACAATGCCCTATCCATAACCTATGATAACCTGAAGACTCTGTGAGGCAAATACAGGTTCTAGGGGAATAGAGTATTCAGGGAAAAATGGACAAGTAAAAGAATAAGAGCAATCAATATTTTGTTATAGGCAACTGATTGTAAATAGTTTGCCTCTGAGGTTCTGTTGTGCCACTGAATCAACAGAGCTAATTCATTATATACAACACAGGTCACGTTTAAGTATGAGAGCCATCCTGACTAAATTTCAATTGCTGGATAGGTGAAGACCTTTACTTTTTATGCAATCACCTCACCAGAAATCTGCAGGTTGGACAAGGTACAAAGTTTATCAACCCAACTGAATTTGGGTCAGATATGCTATTTAGAGTGTTCTTATTATTCTTATAATAAGAATAATTAGAATACTAATGTAAAAAGATTACTCCTGTACATCTAGCTCAATACTAAATGTTGCTTAAAAACCTTAGATATTCACAGAACCATCTCTTTGAACACCAATCCTTCCTACCCACCCTCAAGGAGGAAATTCTAGTTAGAGGCTGCATACTTGCAATGAAGAGGACTAAGTCCTACATTTTCTCTATTATTCTATATATCCATGTCCCCCACATAACTCTATAAATGCGTATCATATCTGCACTCACACTGTACATACTTGCATGAGCCATCCTTTTTTTTTTTTTCTTTTAATGCAGCATTGCCTCCATCAACATATTGGGGAGAGAAGCTGGAACAACTGGAGGCTCACTGTGAGCAATTTTCATCATTCTTTGCAGAATGGTTTGCTTTAATTTGGATTCCAGCGTTGGGGCAGGTCACAAGGAAATAACTATTGCAACCAGTTTTCAACTTCATATGGTTTCTTTTCAGCTTGTCAATCTCAGGAACATGGGCAGGGTGTGTGGAGAGATGAGGGCCAACATTTGCTTGCTCAACCATTGAATTTTCTGGCTGATTAGACTGACAGTTACTGTTGCCACGATCAAGGGAGATGAACAGCAACTACTGAGACAATAATGTGTTCCTGCCTGTTTAAAGGAGACAGTTTTATGACCTCTACTAAAAAAGCCTTCTTTTGACTATGGGTTTTTTTCCCCTAAATATAGGCTAGTCTCAAATATTCCATTCTTGGGTATGGTGAAGAGGAAGTGATGGATGAAACTTCTGGACTTATTTCAATAGGGTTTTTTTTCAATATACAGTACTGAAACTGTTTTGATTGCCTTAGTGGATAACCTCTGCTGGAAGCTAGATGGAAAGAATTCAACCCTGCTACTTCTCCTAGACCTATTGGTGGCTGATATCTTCTGAGCTGCTTGGCAGTGTTGGGCCTTGAGATGCTGTTTTGCATTGGTTCCAGTTCTTCCTACTGGGACATGCCCAAAAGGTGGTGGTGGTGCTAGGGAACCATCGTTTGACATCTAGAATATTATTCACCTTGTTTCCTAGCTGTTCAACATCTACATGAAATTACTTAGAGAGGTCATTCAGGGCTTTCGAGTGGCATCAGTATGCTAATGATACCAAGCTCTGTTGTTCCTGTTCTTTTAATTCCATGAAAGCAATCAGTATCTTTTAAAATCTTGGGTCTCAATAATGGGCTGGATGAGGAGGAATAAACTGAAATTAGGCAAGAACAGAGGTACTGTGGATAAAAAAGCTGGACTTAGGGACTGAGGTGAAGCCTGTTCTGTATGGGATTGCACTCTCAGAAAGAACAGGTTCACAGTTTGTATGTGTTCTTTTATCTTCAGAGGCCACTTGATTTCCAGATGAAGCATGCAGTTAGAACTGGGAAAATCCAGATTCAACCATAGCCATGGAAGCTCTGTGGGTGATTTAAAGCCAGTCACTTTCTTTCAGAACAAACTACCCCATAAGGTTGTTGTTGTGGGAGAACACTGGAAGGGGGAGGGCTAACAATGTTACCTTCAGTTCCTGGGACAATATTCTAACAAATAATAGTAATATGCCACTTCCTTAGCTGGTTGGATTTTGAGACTGTTATTCACATCTTAGCTACAATGTGCTTTAGATGAGGCTGCCCCTGAAAATGTCCAGAAATGCAATCCATCTAAAATGCAGTGGTCAGATTGCTGACCAGGGATCATCTGATACCTGTACTGAAAAAATTGCACTAACTACCAGTTGCCTACCAGATACAATTTACTGGGCTGGGGTTACCAGAAACAACTTAGAGACTCATTATTTGAGGCAACATCTCTCCCATTATAAACCATGGATCAGTAGGAGGTGCCTCTCACCAGAATTTCAGCTATCAGGTACACAGGAAACAGCCTTTCCTAAATGACTCCCAGGCTATGGAATGTGCTCCCTACTGAAGTAAGTTTGGTTTCTAGTATTTAGGAAGATGGCAAAAGCACATATTATTGCAATGCTTGTTATTTTAATTATCCATATACGATTTTAATTGCATTAAACCATGTTTTCTGTTACCTGAGAGACAGCAACAATGTTGGCAGCATACGGAGGCAAGTCATATTTACACTCGCGGCATATCTTCTTAAGAGTAGAGACACTAGAGATAGATAATTCAGGATTGCCCAGAGCCTGTAATACCAGGGGTAGGACATTGTTGATCATTACAGGGTGGTCAGCCAGCCACTCTGAGAGAGCCCCTGGTAACAAAAAGAAAACAAGTCAAGACTACTCTGCTGATATGACAGCACATCCTGTGAATAGCACAGCAACTTCTCCTTATAACACTGCTTGGCTAAAAACCCACACATATTCTCATTCAAACTCTCAGGGCAATAGTGTGCAGCAACCCTTTACAAAGATAAGCTATCCTTTGCAACAGCTCCTTACTCAGAACTGCAACCTTCCCCATTCAACAGCATCTCCCCTCCACTTGCCCAATCTCCTCACCGATAGTGAACATAACTGTGTCTGCAAGTTGTACATTGCTGATGCTGATGTGGGGGATGAGGCCGATAAGGCCAGGCACCACGTCTGAATAGTTTACATCTATGGTCTCTGCAATGGACTGGAACCCGTAAAGTAAAGCTTCTGTGTGCTGCCAGAGACAAAAAGAGATGTGTTGCATCCATGATCCACCTCAAATGCCCTACATTGGTGTGGGTACTGCAGAGCCAACACCTGTGCTGAGATTTTGACAGAGTAATGATAAAAAGTGATATAGCACAAAATAGCTCCCTCTCAAATTTCCATTCTGACAAAAGAGGTATAGAGCTAGTTCCCACAGAAAAATATGACTCACTTAGAAAATTTCCTAACAGTTAATTCTATGATACAAATTTTACCCCAAAGCAAGTATTATTTTTCAATAGTATTACATCTGAATCTAGGATGGACATTCCCAATTGCATTCATTATCCTTATCCTGCGCATCCAAAGCATAGCCTGAGCAGCAGTTGACTGAAAGGTAAGTAGTTTGGCCTCCCACAGTTCTATTACTTACAAGCTGGGGAAAGAAGAAGGAGAATATCCTTGCACTCATGTTCTCTTTCTCAATGGGCCATTTTATACATACAGACCACTGAGTTTACTACATGTTCAGTATACTGGAGCACTGGCAGGATTGCTACTTCCAAATGCTTGGCTTGTAATTCATGGTCAGGGCTCAGTTTTTGTTTGTGTCACAGTGATGAATAAGGAACCCCTGCAGTCCTTGGTACTTGACACCCATCACTGTTTGCCACGCCAGTAGCATCCTGACAACACAGGTCAATGATGCATTCTGATCAGCTGTCATATATGGACATGTGGCCCAATATTACAACTGCATCTGTGTAGCAGACATATCTAAACATCTTTCACTAAACTGAAAGGACAGGTATTTCTAACACCAGAGGGAATGGGACTGCACCTTTAATATATGAATCCACACATTAGTCTAGGAGTGGAGAACTCACAACTGCATGAAGCTCCAGCTTCAATTTGTGGTCCCAAAGTACCCAGATAATGTCACTGAAATTCAGCTGGGAGCATCTGATTATTAGCTGTCTCATTTTCCATATTACACCCTCTCCTCATTTAGCAACCACATTCTGTTCCAATGACTTGGTCATTAAGCAAAATGATAGCTAAGTGAACACATGACTGAGGGAGAGAGATGCTGCAAAGATCACTGGTTGCTGCCCTCTCATTCAGATCAAGTTCTCTTGTACTGTGTCCTGTACCTGACCCGTTTTTTCCCTTCTTTTTGCCCCCTCGCAGGTCAGAGAGATTGCTTAAACAAGCTATCTCTTCCTGAGCTGCTTTTCTCTGCAGCACAGTGCTTCCCTAAAAAATGCTAACCGCAAGGTAACAAGCTCAGCTCTGTGACCTGAATTAGTTGATTAGAAGCTTAAGCCAGACCTTAATCAGTGTCACACTGAAAGCTTTCGTTGTTAGGCACATGAAATTTGGTCGTAAATGTGCATATGGGTCAGAAAATCAATTTTTTATTACTGTCATATTTGTGAATGATCGCTACCCAAGGTAGTTGCTAAACGAGAAGTGGCTGTATACATCTCAAAGCCAAAAAATGGCAAAAACTTTCATGATACCCATTTGTGCCATTACTTCTTCTACACTGTTTCCTCCCCAGTCCTGGCAAATGGTTCACCTCTTACTGCTTTCATCTGAGAGAAGAAATCTACCCTCACCTGCCATGAAGATGGCTGATCTGAATTTGTCAGAAGGCGACCGAGTTTGTCATATAAGCTACTCAGCAGTTCCGCTCCCAACATCTCATATACATACATCAAAGTATCTGAGATGTCCACTCTGAAAGACAAAAGAATCACAGAAAACCTCTGCTTACAGGGCAAAGAGTAGGTAGAAATGGCTGCAGTAGACTCTAACAACCCAGTGTTCAGCCTTTATCACAACCAATACTATATGATTAACTCCTCTTTTGCAATTCACAAACCATGTTATATATTAAAAGATACTGCTAAGCAAAAGGCCATACCGGTATATACGAAACTGCTCCTTTTCATCAGAGGACCAGCAACTATATTCTTCATCAGAGGGAAACTGAGCTTTATGTAGGAGTACATCCACTAACTGAAAATATACAGGTCGATACACTTGTTGATACATGGCCTGTTTTTCTGGATCAAAAGAGAGAATGTCATCCTGCAAACAAAAAGATAATTGCTCAGTTGCTGGGAAAAGCCATGTGACCCAAACTGCCCCAACATTTGGGTATGGTCCAAAGAAATTACCGCTATTATTATTTTCTGATGGGATAGCCAGAAATTACATTGCAATAGCATACCGCTTTCCTCAAATCTTTCAGCTGCTCTGCCCAGTATCATCTTGTTTATAGCACTAGGACACCCCAGATTCCTTTCCTAACATTTAACACTTTTCCTAGGTTCTAACTGCAAGGCAACGACAAGAGGGTGCAGTTGTTTTAATGGAAAAATGCAGATTTAGGGCTGCAGATGTCTTTTAGACGTATGTTTGCAACTGAATTTATCTGGGTTCTCCAGAATGGACTGACAGTTCTCTTTGCTTTTACATCAGAACATAAAGTAGAGGAGTGGCTTTATATTATACTTTTGTCAATCCACCAAGTAAATAGTACCATCTCCTCCTAATCTTCCATCAGCAATTAAGCAAGAATAGAAGTTATCACAGACCAGCAGATTAACTGAACAGGTATGCCTTACATTTTCAATTATCACCACCTTGTTCTTACCTTTTGTTCTCACTTTTGTCTAAGTAAGAAATAAATTAGTTCTCATAATGAAGTCATGCTGCCTAGCACAAAATAGCCAATGGAAAATCAAAGATACAGTGAGAACTAAGAGTAAGTCTATTACTGTGAAGTAGACATAGCAGAAAAAAATTCTCTCTTCTCCAGTAGCCTATACAAGATGCTGCTCCAGTTCAGCTCCCTTCATTAATAATGATGCGTCTGTGGACTGAAGTACCGCACCAGTCACATACTGAGGCAACATATGACCTCATCCTATTTCAAGCTGGCACTTAGAGACGCAGCAGTTCAACAACTAGCCTTGTTCTTGGGCAGTGCAGGAGTGTCAAGCTAATCTGCCATGCTAATGAGACTTCTGGGCTCCAATGAAGAGTGCTGGGGAGGAGGTGGGTAGCAGGTCAGATCATGCTGTGTTGTTTCTCTGACTCAGTGTCAAAATAGCAGCAAACATACCCACCACAGATACATCCAAATAATCTCTGAACTAATTGTACTTGAAACAGGAAGGAATAGCAGTTCTGCTTGTCAGGAAGAGAAAACCTTGCTCTTCTTACCAAGGAGACCCGTTAAGGCTATTCTGGATAGAAAAAAGGGTATTCTATTAACTCTCATGGCCACTATGAAGGAAAAGAATGCCCTACCATCTGCTCAGGAAATTGGAAGGAGCTTTGTTTCCATCCAAACAGATGCTACAGTTTTCTAGCAAGAAGAAAAAGGCTATTCTCTGTGGGAAGAAGGCAATTCTCTTTCAGAGTATGCAAGGTGATCATTGTCACTCTGTGATGAAATATATTTCATTCTTCTCTGAGAAGCTACCATTTCAGTTGCAAATACTTGCTATACATTTAAGAAAGACAGAGAGTATGCCTCCCCATTTCTGCACTGCCAGAAGGCATCCTACTCAAACACAAGATGGATATTCAGGTCCAGCACCATGACAGTGCAATGAAACATGGGCAGAGGTCCCAAGATGTAGCAAGATAATAGTACTGCTACCCAGTAAAGCCTTCATTGCATGGAGGAAAGCAAGAATCTCCACTTTAATAAGCAAAGATTTAACCACAAAGAATGACTTTTGACTGACCAGAGTCTGACCTACTGTTGATTTATATATTACATTATACTCAGTCCAGAGTTGATATCAATATCAACTATATAATCTGTGCTTCTAAGTACAGAATAACTGGCATAAGCATACCTAAACCAGGGGATAAACCATATCAAGCTAGGAAAATACCACTGAAAGAATCTGCTTCAGGAAGAGAGGTCTTACCTGCAGTGTATACCAGAAAGTGAGTGTAAGTGAGCTTGTGGTCTCATTGACGGGATAGTGTCCTGGGATCCCGGTGCAGAACATTATCATGTTGACCAGTGCCAGAAAACTCTGCCAATGATCTACCTGGTCCAGAAGTGCTCTATGGGCAGTAGTAAGAATGCAGAATCAGGAACCTGCTGTGCCATGGCAGACCCATAGGAATAACATATACAACTTGAGATAATACATATGGAAAAGGATTCAGCAATTCATGAAGCAAATGCCCACAGAAGCTCATCAGTCAGAACTGTTTTAAAACGTGAATAGCTTCCACCCAAATAACAGATGTAAGATTCTGTAGAGTTCCCCACAAACACAAGATTGTAAATTAGCACCTAAATCATCTTCTGGATCTCTGAATGGAATTTGAGAGATTACAGGCTGTTTTGCTGTAAGAAAAGCAGAGGAAACTCTCCTAATTTCTCTCTTTGTGAGCAACAGAGAATCCTGAATGGCTATGTCCACACTCTAGCAATCACTGCTACTAAATACCAACACAAGGCCTAATGCTCCTTACCGTGAATGATTCTCCCCCAGGGCTACAGCAATACGGCAAATCCCATGAGATGTTTCCATATCCCTGTTCTGAACTGCTTGACGCAGCTGTTCCTGGAGTCCTAGTACGGGTGGAATGAGCTTCAGAAGAGTATTCACATACCTGTTAACAAAGAGAGAAGATGGAAATGGAGAACTTTATATCCCCTACCAATTTGTCCTTCTTTAGGAATATATTACAGCCCTGCTAGATTATGCATGTATTTAGTCCCCACCACCACCACACATACACTTTTTCCCTTTGTATTCAGCTGGATTTTTCAGAAACTTTACCAGCCGAAGAAGAATGCAACAGCAGCCCTCCCTGGAAACCAGCTCTCCTGTAACTGGTACTCAGAGGTATATTGCCTTGAACTTGGAGCTTGAACAATGAATCTATCATTGCTAACAGGAGCTAATAGACCTTTCCAACATTAAAATAAAGTCTCCTTCCAATCATGTTTGACTCCTGATGACTTCCAGGGCATGTCCATGATGTTTTCCTGGCAGCAATTCAGAAATAGTTTGCCGTTGTCTTATTCTGATATATTTTTCTAACTTTGCAGTCTAGTCTGTAGCCCTGGCATTCCCTGGAGGTCTCACATCCAAATACTAGCCAAGATTGATGCTGCTTAGCTTCCAGACACAGACAGCCAGGTATTGCTAGCTGCTGAGACTTTTAAACATTAATTTGTTTTATTTCTTTAAACCAAGTGTGTGCAATTTTTTGGAACAAGAACTGTATTTAGCCTTGCGGTAAATTGCCAGGGGCTACACTGCAGAAATAAATTAGTTTTTCTTTACGATGAATGACAATTCTATTTAATAAATTAAATGCAGTTAATATAATTATTTTTCACATTTTTCTATATTTTTCCCTTCAAGCACATTAAACATAATTTGGTGCTCGGTACCAATTTTTGGAAAATCACTGAAGACTACATCTAAATTTTTATACGATCTTAAGGGCTCAAGTTATACAACACTACTTTATGCCACCTAAATCAGATAGCTATGCATTAAGCTGGTTCTGCAATGCATGAGAAAACTTCCTATTTCAAATCAGTAAAATCAATAGCATGAAAGGAAAAAAAATATTTAAGTCACTTCATCTACTTAATTATAATTTTACAAATTTGATCATGCAAGCTCAAAGCAACTGGAAATACCATGGTTGCCCTTCCTTCAGAAATGTAAATACTGTACCAAAGCCAGAATCTTGAGTTTACCAAAGAGACTGCTTTCATCCTGTGCAAGAATATAACAAGTTTGTATACACTATGGATAAAAAGTATTGTACAATAGGGATTAAAAATAACATGGGAAAATGGCTCTGGATGAAAATGGCTTAAGGACCGTCTCTTTGCAAGTGAACCAACCAAGACATTGTGACATTCAGAGGTTTTTCTCTGGGTCCTTATCACTATCATTTGACATAAAGTGGGACAGTGATCCAGAATTGGGCCACACCTGGACCCACTAAGCAAAGAAGACTTATCTTGTGCTAACTCTTTCTGTTCAGCACTACATGTTTCCATTAATGCAGGTTTTATAGCATATTTTAGCTTCGATTTATATTTTATCTGATTTTTCCCAGTATATATTTTTGGAATCAGTGTTTTTAATTGCTGACTATTTTAAATGAATTACAGAATCCACATTATGAGGTTTCCCTAAAAGCAGCTTAGAAACATTTTCAATAATGCACTGGTTCAAATATTCAAAACTCTGGAACAAACAATACTGCTCCCATAATAGTCTACAGGTATACACTCTCCCTCCATCATTCTCATCATAACTTACTGTGTGGAGATACATAGGTACAGAACCATATTGTACAATTTCTTTTCTTTCTATCCCCCAAAGCAAGAAATGCTTTCATGACTGAGCCTTCTATTACGCAAGCAATAATGAAGAACAAAAGGGTAACATATAATGTAATACATAAAGATAAGAAAGCATACCTACCTGCTCACTTCTCACCCAGGAATGTGATCTCTGACTTGTGAAGACACCTGACCTGTCCTCAAAGACACTGACCAAGGAACCAGATTGTTAAATTAGTATTTCTTTTTCCAAGATCACTGTTCTCCCCAAATGTCAATATTACTGCTTATTTATTATTTTATTGGATAGATTTACATCCTGCCTTTTGTTCAGAAACTCAAGGAAGTATACAGAATGCTCCCATTTTTCCCCACGACAATCCTGTGAAATAGGTTGGGCTGAGAGTGAGTGGTGGCCCAATCATCCAGTAACCTTCCATGGCTGAAGGTGGATTTGAGCCCAGGACTTCCTGATGCTAGTCCAATATCTTAACCACTTCACCACAAGAGCTTTCTTTCAATCAAATTTTTAGTCTACCCAACATCACCTCCAACAACACTATGGAATCTACCATTTCCAAAATCACATGGCATTACTAGATTTGGGTTGCCAGATATCACACTCACAGCAGCAGCCATGATCAAGAAATGTTATGACACCTTAAAAAACTAACAGTATACCTAAGGCCTGATCTACATAAACTGGAGCAAACTTCATTTGACACAGTAATTTATAATACTTTTGGTTTTGCTGCAACAGCTTAAATGTGGCTACTTTCCCAGAATTTGCCAGTTTTATTCATATAATATTAAAATGTAATTACTGAATGCATCAGACTTTAGAAAAGCTCTGATTTTATTTTAAAATAGATCTGGTATGCAGGAAAGAATAAGCTGAGTCAAGCTTTAGAAGAAAGCTTGCTCCTTTGGTATAATTCTGCTATTTTTAACATTTTAAAGCCCACACTTTAATCTGTTATGGGTGAGAAATGTGCTGAAATGGAATAAATATTTGAAGATGTATACCATTCACTGTTTAAGCAGAAGAATCTGTTGATGGGAGGGTAGTTTGAAAGAGTCACAACCTTTGAATATTCATTTCCTCAAATCAAAAGTACAATGTTCACACAATACTTTTCTGAGGCATCCAGTTAGCTAGTATTTCACTGTGCACTGCAGCATTCCAGAACCATACAAGCAGTTTCATGTCTGTCAATCTTCCTAGTGCTGCCAATAAACGACTGTAACCATGACAACAAGCACAGAGGAAATGGAGAGGAAGAGCAAGGGATGGCCTCGAGGGAGAAGCTATGCTGGTGGCTAATCAGCCAGTTGTCAGTTTCCTGGCTACCAAGGCAGACTATGAAGAGATGCGGCTATTCGGAACTTGCCCACCCACCTGACTCCACCTCATACATAGTCTACTATTACAGGTGGAAGACCATACCTATGCAATGTTTATAGTACTGAACAGTTCAAAAGCTTTCTGTTCCCTCTTATTATCTATAATGCTGGACTCTGCATTGGAAGAATAAACCAAATTTCTCCTCTAATTTGTTTTAAGAGCTTTCAAGAATGAGGGCCCACCTCCACATTGGTTTAGTTTGATCATTTAGTAGAATACCACATTTTAGTGTGAAAGAAGCCCACAGGCTAAAAAAAAAAATAATCAGGTAATTGGAATTTAGAAGCTAGGAGTAACACAGAAGTTTGGGAGGATGAAAAGGCTTAAGTATGGGTTACAGAGGGTTAGAAAGGAACAGGACTATATGTATGGCTAAGGAGCAACTCAAATGAATCCAGTTCTGCACTACTATATGCAAGAATGGAAATGGAGCTGGGAAGTATACTTTGAAAATACTGGAAAAGGCTAAATAACACACAGACAAGATAACTGAATTAAAACATTTCCCAACCAATGGTAATCATAAATAATCATTTCCCATAAATCACCCAGAGAATAAAGAGCTAAGCAATCCTGGATCATTTCTTTATTAATTTAATTAATCTATCAGAACAGTATATACAGTTCACCTTCCCTTAAGCTTTCAAAGAAAGAGAGAGAGACAGACTTATGTCACATTATTTTATGCCTCCATGTGTGAGGTTTTACATGACTTCCACCACCACCACCACCACCACCACCAGGGAGGGGATTTTCTATTTTTACACAGGGTATATCCTATGTGGTCCTTTCAGTAATTAAATTAATCTATGTTATAGCCCACTTTCATCTAGCAAGCTCAGGGTGACGTACATGATACCCCCCCATGTTATATTCATAATTACTCTGATAAGTAGAGTCTAATTATATGGTGATTTTAACCCTGAACTCTCCTTTCCTAGCCAACATGCTAACAATTGTATCAGATTGGCTCCCATAGTTTTACAGTGCTTCACATTTGAGATATGATACTTCCTCAGATCCAACTAAGTCTTCCAACTGGAGTCCAATATTTCTTGCACCTGGAGTCCAATGTTTCTTTTACCTGATAAATAGTGATTTACTCTGCCACCTTTTTAGATACTTCAACAGTGATATTATGTTCCCTATAATTTTCCTCTCTAGACCAAATATACTATACGTGTCCAAACATAAAATATCTGTTATTAATAATAGTTAAGTCCACTGAGAAGCCACAGCACCAGTGTCTTCAAGAACATATTTTGATCAAGGTTTCTACTCCTAGAACTCAAATACCTTATCTCTATTGTGAAGAAACATGGAGAGGGGAAGGGGGAAAAAGTGAAAAAACAGGGAGAAAATTATATCACAAACTGTCATCTGCTAATTGAATCTTCCAACCTTCCTAATTTGTATATTATGTTTTCTCATAAAACCACATCAGTATAATCACAACAGATGAAATCTCTCTATTAACTATGTTCATATTTTGAAACAGATATAATTCTAAATAACTCCTCTATTAATACAATTCATTCGCCTTCCTAAATGGACTACTAAATTTATGGACAATAGTGAGCCTTAGTGAAGAAAAGACTGAATCATTCTTTTTCTCCAATGATCTCTTAGCTCTTCCATTGGTATCTAACTTTCTCCTACATTGTACAAAGCAAGGAACTGTAAGTAGTAATACTTGCAAATAAGATACCACAGATATAAGTTAAAAACCTTTCTGAAAGAAGAAAGCTATTTCTCAGCTATATATAAGTACTTGGTAATTTTCTTTTTATAAAATACCGTTTAATGAAAAGAAATGTGACAAAAAGGTTAACACTTCCTTTCAAAGGGTGGTTCAGATAAAATTCTTTATTTTCACCAAGTTCTTTCACTTTCAAGAACATTTGAAAACTTCATATATTGGATTCACTTGCTTGCATTCTTTGTTCAAGCAAAGATACGATAATGTACACACACTTTTGCAATGGAATCAGGATAGCTGAAGAAAGTTCTATTAATAAAATATCAGACTGGATCACTGAGTATGGAAATCAGTAATTTATATCTAAGGTTGTAAACTTTTATAATCATAACTGGCTCACATTGTGAAATTACTTACCTCTGAGCATCAGGCTGGGAAATGGCATTGACAATAGCCTCCACAGCAATGTCAAAGAGTTCTGGATCATGCAGAGAAGTGAAGGATGCTTGGATCAAGTTCTCACATTCCATCAGAGGAATCTCTAGTTGCACCCAGCTGGAGAAACACTTCAGCACCTTCTGCTTAATGAAACTAGGAGAGTCTTGCTGTTGCAACAACTGCTCTAGCAGAGGGAACACAGATGTGCACTCCTGTGCCAAAACATTACGTACTTGCCCCTTACGGTATTGAGGCAGACGACTGGTTTGGAATTCCTCAGGCAGGACAGTCAGTAGTTCCAGTAGTGCAAGGCAGCGTGCTCGCCCATCTACATTAGAGTCCTCTGCCTGAAACATGCGTACCATGTCAGCAACAGCACATGGCCAAGCTTCTGGCATCATGTTCAGTGCTAAAGAAGCCAATGCCACACAAAGGCGAGTCAGCACAATTTTGGAACCACTAGCAAAATGAGTTATGTGACTGAAGAGCTGTGATTTAAGGCTCTCATACTGGTCAGCAGGGATGTCATTCCAGTAGCGTGAAATCTTAATGTGGAGGGCACTGGCCCCAAAGTATTGGATCTCAGGCACCTTGTCCATATCAAGAAGCAACCAACTGAAGTGCCAAGCTTGCGGTGATACCTGAGCTTGCATCAGCCATTTCTGAGCCAGGTTCTTGTTTTCAATGTTGGGGTCATAATACAGCTGGTGGAGTGCCTAAAAAACAGGAGACAATAAATTATTCAGCATTTTCTACATTCTCAAAAAGCCTAAGATGGTAATGAGTTAAACCCAGCTCTTGTGTGACCCAAAACATAAAACCTCTCATATGATAGAGGGCTCAGCAGGACAGTTGTCCACCAGCTTGTTTCTGTTGACCTGGCTACAGATATATCTTTGGATAAAAGTTCAATTTACAACACAGATATCATCTTCGTTCTTTCCTCTTTGCATCAGAAAAGGGGAAACATTGTTGTAATAAGAAAATAATACAAACGCTGATCATTTATATAAGCAAGGACAACTCAAAAATCTCAATTTCTCAGAAGAGACTTGGGATACTTGAGATTACTTACTGTGGAAAACCATAATCTGGAGTGGAAAAGATTTGTTATAATTTGATACATACTGAGGAAAAAGAAATTGTTTGGTATTGAACCAAAAAAGGAGGCTCAGTACCAAAATGGGGGAGGGGGGACAAAAGAAGGGAGGCAAGTGGCTGAGGAAGGGAAAAAAACAAGTGGGAAAAGATGCTGAACACCTCCCTTGCCTTAATTCTTTCTTCTCCAAAATGAATTACAAGGTTTAAATCTTTAGATCTCCCTCCTATCCATTGTAACTCCATTTTAAAATCACCTTGTTTTATAATGGTTAAGCACAAACTACAATGCAATAGACATGTTGCCATCACTATGCAAAATCTGAAAATTTAGCTTTTTCAGCTAAATGCAACATTCTCATTCAACTACATAAAATATTCTTTTGTTTCTCTGTTCCACATGAAAGATCAGCAGTCTGGCATCCTTGATTCTGGCTCCTTCCTATACATATATATTTCAATTTTATTATAATTTAATTTTTTTAAAAAACTACGCAGTTAAACCCAGTTAAAGTTCAGTCATTCTCTATACGTATTAATATATTTTTAAATCTCTTATTCAGGGCATAAACATCATTGATGCTAAAGTCTGTACAGTAGAGCTCTTTAGATAGTGTAAAATGTTTTAGAGCAGAGACTGGGAAGAGATAAACTTAGCGAACATCAAGCAGAAAGACTAGAAATATAAATGCATATATTTTAAAATGGGTGGATCTGACAAAGGAAAATCTATACTATGAACTCAGGCAATTGTAAATGTTGGTTTAAAAAACTGATTGGAACAGGATGCACAGTGTTCCTGCCCAGAAAATGCATTGCATAGTGATGGCTTCACCAACTGATTCCTCATAAACTGAAGAGTAGTGACATATCTCAGGTTGCAGCATGTACTGCCTCTCCCTCCTAGAAAATTTATTTGTTTGTTTGTTTATTTATTTATTTATTAAATGTATATGCCACCCATCTCCCCCAGAGGGTGACTCTGGGTAGCTCGTGATTAAAACCAAACATTAAAAACAGTGAAAAATATAAATATCCACATTAAATCAGCTAAAAAAATCACACTATATAAAAAGACTATATACATAAAAAGACTATAAAATTCAAGATGACTGGGGGGGGGCAAAATCAATTACCCCACTAGCCAATTCCAACAATGCGACCGCCCATCAGGCCCCCAGGCCATCTGGCATAGCCAAGATTTCACACTCTTCCTGAAGGCCATGAGAGTGGGGGCACACCACACCTCAGGTGGTAAGTTGTTCCACAGACAGCCACAGCAGAAAAGGTTCTCTTCCTAGACACTGCCAGCCCAAATTCCTTGACTGGTGGGGTCCGCAACATGCCCCTTCTGCCGGACCAAGTGGGGTGGGCTGATATAACAGGGGCGAGACGGCTCCTCAGGTAACCTTGTCCTGTGCCATGAAGGGCTTTAAATTCAAGGGCTATACCTTGAATTGGACCTGGAAGCAAACCAGCAACCAATGCAGTTCACGTAACAGAGGTGTTATAGGTGCCTCCCGAGGGCATTCATAACTGTCCGTGCCACTGCATTTTGTGCCAGCTGTAGCTTCCAGATACTCTTCAAGGGTAGCCCCATGTAGAGTGCATTGCAGTAATCCAACTGGGAGGTGACCAGGGCATGAGTGACCATGCGGAGAGCCTCCCAATCCAGGAAGGGGCGTAACTGATGCACAACACAAAGTTGTGCAAAATATAGTAGACTATATACATGTATGTGGTGAATTCCAATATTGCACTCATAGGCTTGTGTGAACATCATGGTACTTTCCTCCTCTTCCCCCCTGCCTGAAGTTCCCCGCATAGACTCAATGTATGGTCTGGAAAGTTGTGAGACCCTTGGTGTGGATTTTGAGAATCTGTGGCACAGCAGTGGGAGAGGGGAAAACTTCTTTCTCCCCTTCCATCTTTGAAAATGATTACTTTAAAAAGAAGCATAAAATTGGATACTACCCATGCTGTTTACCCATATACATATTATTTATTTTCATAGCAAGCCCCTATCCATAAAGAACTAGTAGTCAGATACAGGTTTTAATTGCGTAGTCAAGATTCTTAGATCACCAAAAGTCTCCTAAGAATAAAACCAGCAACAGAAAGGAAAACTGGATCAGCACCATTTAATGTATTCATACAGATAAACAGAGATAATACAGATTTACCCACCCCATCAGGTCTGGCAGGAGGGGCATGCTCTGGGTTCCATTTATTAAGAAGTGCTATCTGGTGGGACCCAGAAAGCATGCCTTTTCTGTTGCTGTGCCTACTCTTTGGAACAAAATTTCCCCTGATATTAGGTTAGTCCCGACACTGCTGGTCTTTCAGAAGGCCCTTAAGACCTGGCTGTTCTTCCAGGCATGCGGGTCAGTTAGTGAAGCTGTGAGTTATTGTTATTACTGTTGATGGTCTTGGCCACCATGTTTTATTTATTTTTATCTTTGCTGTCTATTGTTATGTATGATTAAATTTATGTTGTTTATTTCTGTCTGCCATCCAGAATCAGTTGGGCAAGATGGGTGGCCATATAAATTGAATGAACAAACAAACAAACAACAAATTATTTACAATGATTCAAAATAATTTTGCAAGTTTCCAGAATGGTATCTTCAGACTAGATAAAAAGATAGATGAAATTCAACATTAAAAAGTGCAAACTGATGCAAAACAAAATGAATATCCTAACCATATCTGTGCTGATGATCAAAGACTGCATTTCTCCCATGCTTCCTCATCATATAAGCAAAGTAAGAAGCAATAGTAATACTTTTCAGCTCATATCCTAAGTCCTTTAAAACTTCAACATATGGTGACCTACACAACTGGAATTTTACATGTATAGACTGCATGCTACAATGCTCATGTGCTACATGTTTCTAAGCTGATAGCCAGCACGTTCCCTTACATTTAAACAGGGGAAGCAAGGCCACCATAGAACTTGCAAAGGAGTATTTTAACACTGATAGTAAATGCAATACAAGTATCACATGAGCGTTATGGATTCATCCTGACAAGAAGCTGATATTCCTTGTGTTCAGTCCTTTGACTGAGGAGATGGATACAGAATGGGGAGTTGTAAGGAGGTCTGGAATGTTGTGCTATTCTTGTGCCAAGGGCAGAGACAGTAAGCATGTAACATTATATCTTGTAGCAACCAAGCATACAGGGCAGATTCTCTAAGCAACAGGATGAGGTTTCTTCTGCACACAAATACCACTGGGACAGTATTAACCTCATGAGCACTAAACACATGGTAGACTAATACTTCAGCTGTTAGGTAATGTTCTTGTTACCTGGAGCCTTACTCAGAGTTCAAAAGCAGGATAGATTTCTTTCCTCAAAAATCAAGCAGATTGCACTGGATATACCATGTATTGTTTAAGAGGCATGAATGCAAACTGATAGCCTCAGGTTTGAGTGTTAAAAGAAAAAAACAGACTAGTAGCAGCAGTTGCTATAAGCTTTGCAGCTTTAGTGAACTGCTTCTTCCTTCCAAACTTTCTTTATGTTTTAGTAAAGAGCTGAGTAAATAAGAGCAAACTGAATCCTCACAATCAAAGTCTAAGAAGGTAGTAAAAGAAGGACACTGAGGTAGAGATCTACAACTGAAGACGGTATGAGTTCAGGAAGCCGCACTAGGCCATACTCCTCCCTTCATATTTCCCCTGGAATAGCATGAAAGTGATATATAGAAATTCAAGACACAGTATGGCTTGCACAGGTACAGTATGCTGAAATGAATCTGATCTTAGGAGACCAACAATATACACTACTCAGACTCAGAGTTCAGTTTCATAACCCAACAATTTACCCCTATTATCCCCAATAGACCAAACACAGCTTTGTTTCTATTGGTTTTGCAGTGATTTCCACTTACTCCTTGAAAAGCATTCTGGGTTACTTTCTTTCCTACCCTGCCTCACTGACCTAGCATTATGATCTTTTCAGCAGCCAATTGCCACCAAGCAACGGGAACCATAGCAACAGAAGCATCATCTTCTCATTCAGGCAAAGTCCTAGACCTCTTCACTATGGCACAAAGGGTGCAGACAATTGGAACGGAGGAAGAAAGATTGCTGAGCAATACCCTGGCTCTGCAGTAATCATAACAGTTACCATAATTCAATCCTGTTACAATCAAAGTCTTATCTGGGGCTAATATAGACACCTTTCCTCCATGCATTTTAGCCTAATATTCACAAACCCTTATATTATGTGCCTGTGCCAACCAAGCTGCCAGACACATTTGTCAGCAATCAGTGCTATCTTCAAACATATCCCAAACCTTAATAATTGTAGGACAAGGAAAGTATTAAATAAGTAACTGATTTCAGAATAAAATAAACAAATGTATAACTTGCAAGTGAATGAAGTAAACAGTGGGATCCTCCATCCAAGCTGGCACTGGCATCAATGCTTTCTTGTTTCAGTGAATTGTGAAGTACTCATGTTTGCTGATAACCCTGGTGTAATTAGGGTGATTAAAAGAAAAAAAGACTTCAAAAATATTGGACTGAGCAGAGGCTTGGTCTAAATGGCTCTTCCCAATTCTATGATTCTATGAGCTTTTCCTCATATTGGGGAACTTGGCATTAATATGGTTAATACAACTCAACATAAGCAAATATGAAATTATGCATATTGGCTCAAAAAATCAAAACCTCACATTGTAATGGGAAGAAGGAATAACCTTGAGGAATAGGACGAAGAGCTGCAACCAAGACAATGGTCAAATATAAGAAATCTGAGTCCAGGGCAGAAATGTAATTTGAGAAAGCATCTCAGACATTACCCTCCCTAGTTCTCGTGAAGATAAAAGGAAGGTGGGGCGGGGGGGGAGCGCATACACACTTGCATTATTCTGTTACTATAGCCTTATAATAAAAGTAGTATTAGCTTGTGTGACTTTGGTTTCCAAGTTAGATCTACCTTGGAGGGGTGACACACATATAATCATAAAATTTGAGCTGTGGTGACTGACTAAGAAAGGGTAATCACCAAGATATTGTGGTAGTTAGTTTGATAAAAATATTGGCCCAATGGGCAACTGCTATGAAAAGGTTCATTTTATCTTGGACAGAATAAAAAATAGATCTGCAATATCATAATGTCATGTTTCCGTGGCATTACCAAATTCTAAAAAGAATAATAGCTAAAAAAATTGAAGGGCAGGCAAAAGTTTCTAGGAGCTAAACCAACTTCATTATCATGAAAAGTTATAACTCTGGGGGCTTTTTAGTTTAAAAAAAATAAGAGAAGAAACTCAGTAGACTTAGAATTATGCATAGCATGTGGAAATTGATAAAAACATTCTTCTCCTATGATGATAGAAGGTGAGTTCACTCAATGATGCTGAATGAAAGGAGTTTTAGGACAGATAAAAAGAAATGCTTTGGTGAAAGGATGCTATTGAAAATGCTCTGCTGTCCCTGAGCCACATGCTCCTCTGTTAATAACTTTACAGGAAATCTCAGATGACATTTTTCTATCCCACTCTAAAGAAATACCCTAGCAGAGAGTATAATGCTTATCTATTGCTTCCTCCATCTGACCAGGACTCAGTTGTATCTTCCAAAGTTGCCAGATTCTGCACCTCTATTTGTTCTATTCATTCCATCTACAACCAAAGAATAGTCTAACCCTAGTATTATTACCCATATTATTTCTGTATTATTTTGCATTATTGCTATATTATTATCATTACTATTATCATGTTTATTGTATTTTATGCTTATTTTTATTTATATTTACAGATTTTAGGTATGTGTGTTTCTATATATGATATACATATTTGATTTATATTGTGTTTTCTGGAAATAAGTCTGCCTGTAATAAAGATTTTCTTTGAAAATGCCCTGGTTAGGGAATTCCTCTGGTCTTAGTTGGCCATTTTTTCCTGCCAGGTCTGGTTTCATCCAACATAGATTGAACATTCTTTGGCAGCATTAGCATTATAACAGCATTATCTCCAAAGCCACTAAAGCACCATTATAGCTCACTTCTTTCATCTTATTTTTAAAAATCTTATTTTTAAAAAAATCACATTCAAACTACACAGTTATTTTCAGGTAACAGCTTTAATAAGTTTTTAAACAAACAGAGTAGAGTAAATATATGAGACTACACTAGAATTTCAGAGACAGCCCTTACCATGAGACCAGTCTGTATAATACAATCTTCTTTGTGATTTAAGGATAAAAGCCTCATTATCTAAAAACACTGACATCTGGTAATACAAGAACCAAGGAAAAAAGCAAAACAAAAAGCCCTCTATTAAACATAGTACCAAGAAAACAGTTTAGGTGCCACTAACAATGTACATCAGATATTTATGAACACAATGCATACCAAGCAATACAAAGCCATAAGCAGTAGCTTCCTTTGCTGAAAATTGTTCAGCATCCTATCTCTAAAAGAGCTTACTGGAGCCATGGACTTCACTTTTAAATGATATTAGTATGTATTTGTGCTAGAACTGTTGGCAGCAAATCTGCTTATATTTTGGTCCTAGCAGTCCCGTTCCAAAAATAGCTTCACAATTAGGCCATATAACTCAGCCATAGCTCATAAGAGAATGGACACTGGACTTTTCAGCAAAAATTTGAACTATTAGTATTCTTTAATGTAAAGGTTGAGGTGGGCAAGGCAAGAACCAGTGGTTCCCAGGCCAGAAATGGCCATTATATAAACATACAACTGCTTGGCTTTAAGACGACCAAGCACTGAACCAAGCATCTGTTTATTTGGAAGGATGGAAAGAAGTCTCAATTTAAACCCCTGAGAATATGAAAACTATCTCTGCATTAGCAGTGAGCACTTAACTGTTGTATGTAGCTTCATCCTTATCTGCAACAAAGATTTTAATCAAGCCAAACGTCGTCCAAGAGTTTTAAGCCAAATCAAGTTAAGAAGTTGAGCTAAGCCAAGAAGTGTCAGAAGATCTGTGATTTGCTGCCAAGCTCATGTTGGAAAGCTTAACATTTAGGAATTCAGATTTTTATTTGAAACGAAATACTGTGATGCCCTGAACATTCTAAGAAACCTCAGTCTCTCCTTAGTTCCACTGAAGCATATTATAAAATATGCCCCAGTTGTCTACAGTATATGGAAAAGTCCTTCCAGAATATTTTGGCAACAGTAAATTAACAACATTGTTAAAGAGTCAAAGAAGAAGATTCACTTATACTTTATTCCTCGGTATATTGTTCTGAAGGCAGCTGTCTCAGCTGTCACATCATCTAGCCCAGAAACTCAGTACCTTAAATTAGAAGCGATAGAAACTAACCTTCTTTATCTAGGGTAAGAGCATGAATGTCAATTCTTAGATTATCTATTCCTCAACTCAGAAACCCATGCATTCATACATATACATGCCCACACAAAAAAATTGGAATGATTGAAAAACTTCAAAAACAAAGTTTTAGAAGGAACAGAAAAAAGAAGAACAAAAGAATCAGCTTTAAGTAGAGATGGGAGTTGTCTGGGCCAGCATCAAAGCCTAAACTTAATACACCATCAGAACATTTTCAGCTAAAATATTAAGAGAACAAAAATGTGAGTTTTCTGCCTCCAATACTATGCCACTGACTTTAATTGGAGTTTTCCAAACTTTCAGTTCAATTTAGTTCTATAATATAACTTATATGGAGATGGAGGTGAATATAAAGGATGAAAATTTGTCCAACCATCTAAAACCACATGTTCTCATCTACAGACTCAAGAGAAGCTATGGTATTCCATAGGGTACAAGCAGAAGAATTTAACTCTCAGGCCATTTCTCTTGTAAAGAGCAAAACATCTACTTTAAGTGAACTGTGATTGGGGTAAAATGTTTCATTGCTTATACAATTAGCAAGCATATTCTTGACAATACAAGACTTTAAGCACTACAAGAATCTTTACACATGTTCTCATCTACAGACTCAAGAGAAGATAGCTCCAATTCATTTCTGCACAGTTGTTGATCTAAAACACACACTAGGAATCTCAAACTACTGAAAGAAAAAGCAATTCCAGCCCAAGACTATTCCAGAATACATATAATATCTTGGGATTTTGTGCTAGGCTATTGTGCAGAACTATTTTTGCAAGAAAAATAACTATATTCAGGCTTTCCTTACAGAAGTAGGGAGAGGACTTATGAAAATGTGATTGATACAAAGCTTAGTAAGCACTGTTGCCTAAATTACCACCAATATGTTTATGAAGTAATGAAATTTCTGTGTATCAAGACATGTTCAGTCTGGAATTACTGAAATGGAGTGCTTCCAATTTTATAACTGCAAATTTCAAATTCAACTTTTCCAAGTTTTACTAGCTTGTTAAAGATAGGAAAATAAGATGTTCTGAGTATTGTTCAGACATGCCTTGTACTGAAACTGCAGCTATAATGTCATAAATTATATCACTGTTGGGGTGATCCTTCCTTGAAGTTTTCCCCTAGCAAGTCAATAAATCTACTGGATGACTTCTTTCCCCTAAATCTGACCGGTGTCCAATATGAAATGTTGCCATCTCAGCCAGAAGACACAATATAATTCAAATAATAATAAATTAACCAAAATATTATTTGCCAACAGCAAATATAGACATTGTTGAAATAAGGGTGTGCCTTTTTTTCAATGGTTTTTCTTCCATCCTATGTACTTGAACTTAATTAGTCTAAATATTTAATACAGTGAAAATAAATAAAATGAAAAGCTAGTTCAAAATCTAGTTAGCCCTATTCTATCATCTCAAGGCAAAAATGTGAGTGTGTTGGCCTCATCTAACTTAATTCCTCAAACTGCAACACTTTCTATAAAGCTAGAAGCCCTAGATTCATGATGAAACATAATTACAGTACCCACAAAGAACACAAGAAAAGAAGTCTCTTAAGGCATCTGAATCTGTTCTTGCAGAGCATCACTTTCTGCCATGCAGCAAGAAAGCCTCAAGCTGAAAACACAGACACATGGCAGATTCAGCAGAATTTGCCACATAGACTTGTATCCTGATCCCAATTTTCTAATGCTCTCTGCAGCATAAACTGGGCGCTGAATTCAGTCTACTATACAATATATAGTTCCCCACAGAAAGGGCTCACATTTTTCCTCAGTTAGTTGCCCAACTGTTGCCCTTATAGTGCAAGCTGTGTTTCACAGGAAAGCTTGATACTAAGCAGTGCTAGACAGTAATGCCAAAAAAAAAAAAAAAGTCTCTGAGACAGAACGGGGTGGGGGAGGAGGGGGGAGGAGTCAAAAGATCTTTCTGAGATTGCTGTTGCCCCTCCCAGCTAGTGCAGAAGCTATTCTGGAATACCCCAGGGCTGTAACTTCCATATACCCACTTCCCCCACCACTAAGCAGGCTAATCACCCCCTGGAGTGTCCTGACCTTTACTGATGTCAACATTTGTTGTATTGTCAGTCCACACAAAAGAACTGCCTATGCCTTCTCTCCAGAGAAAATGATGAAGCAGCATTACCCAGGAGCAGATTAGGCCACAGAAGCCAGTACTGCCTATCACATAACGTTGCAGAAAGCAGAAACCTTTAATTTATATGCACTGTGCAAATGGCAGACTTTAAGTAACAGAGTTTCAGGGTTCAGATTAGGTGTCTGCCATCTGATCATACACCTATCAACATCAAAAGGGAATCAAGGTAGGTGTTTCCAACTACAGTTTGTAACTTGGTGAAAAGACAGTACTTGGGTATTGCTTGAAAACAGAATGAATAAGAGAATCCCTACTAGTGAGCTCCTAAGGCCTGCACAACACAATAAAGCAATTTAGGGTACAACAGGGAGTGGCTACTTTAATGTTGCTGGGAACACAATGACTAGAAAAGGCAGACAGATTAAAGTGGCTTGAATTAAAGTGCTTGAATAGCTCAGGCATAATGGAGAATATTCCTCAAAGCTAACAAAAAGATGAGATGGGTTTTCTTTAAACGAAGGCCCAATTTCCATCTTGCAGAGCCTTGTATTTAACATTAGAATCCTGAACTCTTTTTTTAAAAAGGAAACTGTACATCAACTTTGCAACCTGTACATTATTCAGTTTGTCCTAAATATGGGGAAAGGATGTTCCTTGATCCCTCAGAAATGTATTAAACACCCCCACTCCACTTCCATTCTGACATTAACAGTCATTATTCAAACATTCTCAATCCTATGTTTGTAATAGTCATAAATCCTAGAAATGTGTTTTATAATTAAAAGACTCGTTTGAGTTCTACATCCATTCAATACCATGTTTTTGTTACTCCCCACTCCCATCCTTTTGTACTTGGAGCAGAATCACAGAACAGATATCAGCCTGCCAATATTTGTAAACACAGAATTTAAACATGACAAACAAGCATATCCATCTCCCTTTCAGGTTCTTTGACAGGCAAAAAATTGTAAAAATTAACCTTCAACTTGATACCTTCTAGTTGTGCAGAGCTATAATAATTCCTGTCATTCCCTAGATAAGTTGGGGAAAGCTAATTAAGACAACTATCTCTGGTAAGTTTGAGTTTCAACTATTATCTCTTCATATATTGTTCCACCAGTTAAGATGGGACTTAAGGAAACAGTGTATCTTACTATCAATTCTACAGTACTCATTTTTTCACTTTCTTCTTAATACTAATTTTATAACCCAGTCAGCGCAGCTTCTGGTGTATAGGTATCTATTTCCACTTGGACGCTATCAAAGAAGTAGTAGTGGTATAACAATTACTTCTGATTAGAATGGGTTCCTCAATCAATTTCACTTCAGTCATGAATTCACTAGGTAATTTTAAATAAGCCATTATTTCTTCCAGTTTCAGAATTCTAGGAAATGTCTGCTTTATAGGATTATTTTTGAACATTCAGAAAGTCATTAGATGTTAATTACAATTATGCTTCTAATTTGTTTCAAGAAAAGCATCACAGAGGAAATAGATAAGCACATCACATTAGAAATAAGATGGCATTTACTCTAGACTAACCTATTTGACAGTGACACTGTGTATAGTTTTCACTGAATCAGGAATCATCTCCTAAAGAGTAACTTCAAATTTCTGAAGAGAGGCCATGCTCTCTCCACTTCTGTAATGACTGCTAGTAATGTACAGAGCAAAGAAATGGATTTCAAGAAATATAACATCAGAGTATAGATAAATGTAATGTTTGGATAATTTGCATCCTTTATCAAATCTTTCTTTTCCCTTGAAGAAGTAATGCTGCAATGCTTCCCTTATTATTTCAGTTACCAAACGTAGCCACACGAGTTTCACACATGAAAATAAGAAACTGCAGTTTTAAGGCCAACATTTCCCTGTACTATGATTCTCAAAATATAACCCCAATGAATTTAATTATTAACAGTGTTAATGTAAGCAATGCATGGTGAGTGATAAATATAGAAAAAGCATCTACAAGAACTTTTCAGATGTCAGTATCAGTTACTGCCCTGACCAAAGTATATGAAAGGCACACCCATGTCCATGCTGATGTCATCAAACCCGCATCATACTTCAGTGCTACTGAAATGACTGCTGTGAATTAGGAAACATGCATGTGGTAGATACAGGTGATAACACACCTGTAAGAAGGATAAAGCAGCAACAAAAGAACCATGTTTAATTTTTCCACCAGAAAAATATTCACCTCCCAGACGAGTTTCTAAATGCTTGTGTTTTCTACAACCAGAGTAATGAAGCTAAAGGGCAAAGCCTGAAACTCTTGAGGAATAAAGAGTTTGCTGACATATGCTGGGCTCAAGGGAGTGGGTAGGATATATTCTAGGAATACAGTCAGGACAAAGCATCACTTCTCTAAGGCAGCAGCAGCAACAGAGTAATTCCCTTTCCCTGTCAGACCCATCCTAAGATGACTTACCAGGAAGTGATAAATGGGAAGGATCCCATATCCTAACAAAAGAACAAAAACAACTGCTTATTCTAAGTGGAATGGCCCAGTGGATTTGAGGGGTCACACTACTCTGTAAAGAAAACACTGAAGACTATGCCAGGGGCCAATAAGTTGCCTTGAGGAAGATCAAGATGGAGCAGCTGGCCTGCTGACTAGGGGAAGGGCATGTCTACAGTAACTGGGGGGAAACCGCTTGATGCAGAAACCCCAGTGCAGAATCAGAAACTCTTCACTCCATGCCAGGCACAGCACCCCAAACCGCACCCAGCAGGTGGAAGCAGCCTCTGGTCCCCAACCTGGCAGCGCTGGCGGCCCTCACCTTCTCCACGTTCTCCACGTTGAATTCCAGATTCTGCTGGAGCTGGAAAGCGGGGTCCCCTCGGCGCTCCATGGTGCCCCAAGCCCGGAGCCTCGCCCTCTCCTCGCCTGGGGCTCTCAGCTACAGCGGGGCAGGCGGGGGCAGCGGCATCGCGAGGAGACGGCGGCGGGACGCGGAGAAAGGAAAACAGCCGCCTCTGCAGGGCCGGCGGTCTGTCTCTCTTAACGGGGACGGCGACTCTCGTCTGTCTCCGCAGGAAGGTTGGGCGCGTGGCTCAGCTTGGAGTTTAGCCGGCTTCCCGATTCCTCCCCAATGAGTCCGGGGGGGGGGGGTGCCTATCAGCTTCTCTGCAATAGGAGGAGGGGCAAGTCTGTGCGTCCCCGGTGGGGCCAAGGGAGTGAATGGGCAGGTTTTACCTGCCTCTCTTCAGCTGGAGGAGAGGGAGGGGATATCCCCCACCAGGTGAATTACACGACCCGCCTTTGCCCTGATGGAAAGGACGGAGCAAAGGGAAACCCGATAACAGCCCCTAATTTTCTTGAGGGAGGGAAGAAATATTTCGGTCCGCCTGCCCTCCTGCCTTTAATGGCGGAGGAAGTGCCCGTCCATCGCACAGCTGAGAGATAGGCGTCTGCCTGCCTGCCTGCCTGCCTGCCTGCCTCCTCCTCCTATTCCTCGCTCACCGATCCCTCCACTCTGCGCTTAGCTCTGCCCAGGCGGGTCGGTCTCCCTGCCTAAGGCGGCAACCACCGCCGCCACTTCCCCTGTCGCGCAGCCCGACTACTTGACTGACAGTTGGGCCGGGCGCTCAGAGGCACAACCAAATGGAGAAGGAGAATGGGGACCTCGCGCGCTACCGGGTTGTCCATATCAAAGGCCGCCTGCCGGCTACTTAATCGCCCTTCCATTCAGGCGCCAAGAAGACTCCTACCCGCGGAGGACCATCCTCGTTTCGTGGGATCATGGGAGTTGTAGTTCTAAATCAGACCGGCGAGATAACGAATAGGGCAACGGCAATAATTGATGGGAGCTGTAGTTCCAGTCAGAGCGTGTTTCTTTTCCACCCTCTGTCTGGGTCGCAAAATGGCGAATGCTACAACGGTGAGATGAGCATTGCCTTTCATTAGTAGTGGGGTGTCTGGACAAGAGTCTTGATTGCCGTCATATACGTGTTTGTTTTGGTACTGTATGTATTAACGTTATGTGTTTATTTTTATTTTTCCCCCTCAACGTTTTCGTTATTTTCTGGTTCATGTTCTCCATCTTGTTTATTATTATCGTATTTTGTTCCTTTGAAGAAGAAGCAGGATAAAAAGAGTATTGATTTGGTGTTGACGACTCCTGAGAATACGGTGGACACCAAGAAAACAAACCGATGGATCATTGAACAAATCAACCCAGAGTTCTCACTCGAGGTACAAATGACCAGGCTTAAATTATCACATTTTGGACCCATTATGTCAAGACTTGGCTCTCTGGAAAAGGCTCTAATGCTGGGAGAGATGGAAGGAAAGAGAAGAGGATGACCGGCAGCAAGGTGGGTAGACTCAGTTACAGTGGCGATTGCTGGAAGACCTGAAGGACCAGGTTAGGGGCAGATCATCATAAAGAACATCTATCTGTGTGGTTGCGAAGAGTTGACACCAACAATTGATTATGGCACATAATTAATCAGTCATCAATTGTTTTATTTCCTGGTTTCCTTTTCTCTTCTGCTGTAGTTTAAAAGGCAATAAAATTTTTATTTTAACAAATGAAGGGTTAACCCAATCATCTCCAAGCCAGATAGGCTGGATGAGTAGGGGACTGCCTCTGTCCGCAGAAGCAAAGCTGGGCCAGGTCTCCTCCAAATGCTCTGAGTTTCCTGGACAAGGCTGCTGTCTCCAGTTGGGGTAGGATGCTGTCCCCGTGCCAGTGTTGAAATAGCTCAGCCAGCTTTTGTATGTGGTTGGTTGTTTGCCTCAGACAGCAAAATGTGTCATGCTGCTCTGCTGAGTTTCACACAGAGCAGCTCAGCTCCTTAAAGGAGCTCTCCAACAGTGCACATCCTGAAGTCCCAGGATCACATGCATTGGATGACCCCCCCCCAACTTCCAAAAGCCCTTAATCAATTGCCAATTTTGAAGTGATAGAAGGAGTAAGTTACATGATGGCGAAGCAATCATATTAGTTGTATTTACTTTTAGTTTGATTTGAATGGGAATGCAGTAAAATAAAATTTAGCTTTTATTCTGGTCCCATCCAGTGCAGTTTTAGGGTTCAACCAAGCCAAGTAGGACCACTGGCCCGGAAAAAAATGTGCACATCTTAGCTAAACCAGAGCTCCATAAACAGTTCAGAAACAGTACATTTTATATTGTTTCCAATCTGCTCTCAAGAGGTTTTGCACTACAGCATCCATCATAAATCATGATGGAAATTGTAGTCCAGCTTATCTGTAAGGTATTAGATGACGGAGATTTATAAGCCCACTAATCGCTTAAGCAAGTCATACCAGTTATCCATCTAGTCTGTTTTCATTTTTTTTTCTTTTTTGGTAATGAGAAAGGCAGAAAGATCCAATGTAAAGGAGCACATTTCCTTTTGTTCCCTACCTTTAATTTATATAGAAGGCACAAAGACCTTTTCTCCTTGCATTAGATTCATCTGGGAAAAAAACCAAACCCGACTTCTCTAAATCAATGAAATAGTCCTGGCCTCTTTTTCATCCTTTCAGAGAGGACAGAAAAAATAACCACTATAATAAAAAATAAAGTAAATCTCTTGTTGCAGGCTGTGATTAACATGATTCCTGGTACTGAAATCATTGGAGATCATTGGTCAGATAATATGACAGAATATCTTTTGCAGTGATAGCTCGATTTGGTTCTTTTTTGGGGGGGGCGTAAAGAGATTATAAATATATGTAAATGTAATATAAAATCATTACATATACCGAAAAAGGAAGGTAATCTTTTCCGTTATTATGATATCCTAAACATTTAAAGCGTAGTCTAACAAATTGGTTAAAACAAACAAGTTAGGTGTTTTTATGTACCTGGGCATAAAGGACGGCATTTACCTTAACACACACCCACTTGACACATAATTATTAGGATTAACATCTACTGTATATAAAGATAGGTGGTACAACCTTACTGTACAATAGTTTCCAATATAAACACTGTTTAAGCTACATGCGGTAACAGCTAGCCAACGACGTGGTAGGAGTGTGAGTAAGCATTTATTCAACTGGCAGCTTCTTTGTAGACAAAAGTATATGTAAGCCCATGAGGTATCATTGGGCTTTTCTGTATGAAGCTGCATATCAGTCCCTGGATTATTTGTGAATTATAAATGTGCCTTTAATTAAAAATCATTTGGATAAGACTTGATCACAAAGGCTTACAGTATTAATGAGGAAATTAGGCATGTCTCAAGACCCCACAAAAGCTAAGTCACAATTATAAATGTAAGGCCTCCATATCTGGGCTTCAGAAATTCAACAACCACTAGGTGACAGCAGAGAGATACAGAAAAAGAATTATTTCTGTCATCTACCAGCTGTTTGGATTTTTTCAGCCCAGATGTGGTATGCCTAATAAATGTGTTAGTTTTTTGGGGTACCAAAATAGGTGTTTTGGCAGCAGTAAATTAACATAGCTATCTCCATGGGTATTAGGAATATAAACTGGCAGTCCCCAGTTTAAGAACAAGTTCCGTTCTGTCCTTAAGTCGAATTTGTATGTAAGCCAGAACAGTATTATTGTATAATACTTTATAAGTAGTATTGGGTAATGAACTTGAACCATTGTGTATTTAACTCAAATCATTGTGTATTTAACTTGAATTTTGCTACAGTAGGCTCTGTTCTTAACTATGGGTCATCCTTAAACCGGGCGTTCTTAACCCAGGGACTACCTGTGCTGACTTTTAACCAGTAATCTCATGGCCAAATTCAAAGCATTGGTGTGATGATTATGGTTCCCTGAAAGAAAGGAGAACTCCCTTATTGCTCTCTTCTGACCAGCCTGCTTCTGACCAATCTCCAAGAAGGAAAACCTTTTAAATCTGAAAAATAAAGGAACATTCATTAAAATTGTGGGTTTTTTTAATATCCTGAAAATGTGTAGGAAAAACACAGAAATTTTGTAAAAGTGTTTATTGTTGGCATATGCCATTTTTGCCAGGAGGGGGATGCCTTTGAGTCAGTGTTGACTTCTGGCGACTACCTGAACTAGTCCCTGCAGTTTTATTGGCAAGATTTTCCAGGTTAAAAAAAATGTTCCTAGATTGCTTTGATTGGTGTGGAAGATATTGTTCATGCCATCCAATGCATGTTTATCCAGCTATAATCAACAGAAGAAGAAAAATTCTCCAAAGTAATTGGTACAGTCTAAAGTGAGCATTTTCATCTTTTTCCTCATATATGAGAAAATAAGTTAAACCTTCAAAATTTGCTCCCCCTTCATACAATACTTAGTTGACTTTCAGCTCCTAACAGGAAATCATCATCTATAACAACTTCTAACTTTTTATTTTCCAGGTATATTGGACTACAATACCTTACATCCTGGCAAAATAGTTAGTGATTGGGTATGGTAGGTATTATAGTCAAATTTAAAAATTAGGGGCCATGAAACTAGTACACTATTAAAATGTACAAATGGTGTATTCTAAACATTTCAGAGAGAAAGGTATCTAGAGCTTCTTTTTACAGTATCTGGTAATGTTTTATAATGCTTTATCTATATTTGATACCTTAAGTAATATTTGACTCATATGAATTGTAAAACTATATTTAGTAATTAGGGTTTCTTCTTGTTCTTTAGTTCCTTCCCATGTAGGCATACACATAAAGCCAAGTCTGCATCGCCTTCACAGGCTTTATTGCTACAGGAAATTGTTGCTGTACAAAAATAGAGTTTATCCCAATGCAAATAAAGGACAAAGAATACAAAATCAGGAAAGGAGGAAGAGGAAATGCCCTTGCTAAGGCCAAGTGGGGAAAAGGGGGTAGGAACTGCTGGTCACAGGCCAGGGCATAGCATCAGCTTTTAATGTATACCAGACCCAGCTCTCAGCTTCATAAATAGGTTGCCACAAGGGGGTGAGTGGGGTGCAAATAAATAAATAAGTTACAGAATAAATAAGTTGGTTTAGAAAATTTAAACTTTCTAAATAAGTTTAGAAAATGTCACTTCAGGGCAGGGAGGTTCCCACTTTGCTGGTACTAAACGATGGTTGAACCAGGACTCAAAGAATGGCAAAACTATTGCTGCTTCCATTGCCAGCCTGGTAAGTGCAGTAGTCAAACTCCAAGCTATTGCTGGTGTGTCTGGGCATGTTGCACACCAGTATGTCAATGCCATCATTGGCTTTATAAACAAGCCCCTTTTCTACCTGCAGAGGCCTTGATTGTGCCAGGGAAGCACTACAGTTTCCTGATCTGGCTTGCAAAAATCCTGACTACTAGATCGCAACAACTTTCCTTACTACCAAAGATCCAGTCATCTGGATCTTTGCAATCCAGATCTGGTAGTTCTGGGAAACACATCAAATTTGCCCTTTCATAGGATGCACACCCCATCTGCTAAGGATGAGTTCTCACAGGAAAAACCAATGAGGCTGAAGGCTGTAATAATGAAACCACTCCCAAACAAACTGCAATGTTCTTCAATCCTCAGAGAGTGTGCTGATTATTCTAGCACAGTCAGAAGGTTGGAGCAATCTGAATGTTTAGGGCACTAAATAGGCTTGCAAAATTGTCCTTCATCTTAACTACAACTGCTCCTGGATGGAGTTAGAACATACCTCTAAGGAAAAGGCAGATGGTGGGCTAGAATAAAAAGTGGGGAGAGAACATGTGCCTTGTAGCAGATGGGGCTACATGACCTAGCAAGCAGCCTTCTTTAAACTGCCTGGAGGATGATTGGTTGGTACCACAAGTCTTTCAGGTTAAATGCTACACCCCCATGTCTTGAATAAGATATGAGAATTTCTAATGCTTTTTCTTCAGTGGGAGAAAAGGCTTGATAGGTGAGCAGATTCATAACACTGTTAATGGACCAATCTTTAAAGGAGAAATGCCCATTCCATAGCTAACGGCAGTCTGACCATTTTATCATTGATGATGGGTGAATGTCTCTAAAGGCCAAGATATATTTGGGCCAACCACCATGCTTCACTCCTACTAATTGTCCATTTATTCCTCCCATCTGGACTGGAAAGCTCCATCGTGGAGTTTATTTCTTCTCCTGCCACAACTTACAGGAAGAGCAGTCTTATGATCTCTCTGTAGCATGAACATGGATATGTCAACTCAGTGACCCCATGAGCTCTGAACAGATAGTACTTTCAGCCCACACAACCGCACTCTGCTGCTGAAACTTTGTCCAGAGTCTTCCAGACATTGTGCACATCCATGAAAGAGAAGTTCTCATACCGGGTGGGTCGGCAACAGGGTTGAGAAAAAGGGGAATGATCATGAGGCCCAGGCACAATGGCATGCTGCTCTATGAGGTGACTCAGGGTTAGGTCATAGTTAGTGCGGGTACGCTGGCATGACCCACTGCAATACTTGAACTTAACAACCTCATCAGAATCGTAGCCAAGCCCCAGATCCCGCACTTTCATTCTGAGGCTACGTAAGCGACAATAGCGGCCACGATTACTTCCAGACTTCCTGGATCCTTTCCTGGCACTGCTGGAGCTTGATGGGGAACGCTCAGCCCTGAGAAGTTCCGATGTGCTCAGCTCTTGTATGGTCATGTTTTCCCCTGGAAGAAGAAGGGGGAGGGGTCTTAATTCTTCCTAAGACAAGAAAAAGGGCATAGATCTTGAGGAAATTACATTTTTCAGTCCATATGACCATTTGGGAGAAAGGAAGTCTCAAAAATCCAATTGGCTTGGATCAAGAATTCACAGCCCCCTCCTCCCCAAGCCACTTTCCCTGGAAAAATGCCAGGTCCCTACCATGCCAGTGGTTCCACACAGCCAGAGATGGTGTTTCCATGCTGTTTTCCTCTACAGAGGCAGAGCTGGCAGAGCCCATGCTTCCAGAAGCTGCTCCCAAGGTCTGGTTATGATACCAGGTCTCTGAACTTGCCATGACTGCCCCAGCAAACAGTGACAGTAGAGTAATGGTACTCCACAAACCCTGCTCCTAAGTTAGACAGGAGGACATATAACAGTAAATATGCTAATTAGGATACAGATAAAGTGGAAGGTAAGAAAGCAAGATATGCTAAATTGTCTCAGGGCCATTTTACATATGATGATCCTCTCACATGACATCATGTGGAGGCTGTGGTCAGGATGGCCTTGGCCCAGATCAGGCTGGCACACCAGTTATGGCCCTACCTGGACTGGGAACATCTTGCAACAGTAATTCATGCTGTGATTGCTACCCAGCTGGACTACTGCAAATGCACTCTATAAGCAGTTGCCTTTAAAGACCACCTGGAAATCCAGTTGGTACAAAATGCTGCAGTTTGCTTCTTACCTGGCGCTAGGTGCCAGAAGCATATAACACCTATGATGCAGGCCCTGCACTGGTTCCCAACAGGCTTTCAGGTGCATTTTAAAGTCCTGGTTTTGACCTATAAAGCTATATATGGCTTGGCACCAAGGTACCTTCAGGACCACCTCCTCCAGCTAAAATCAAACCAGACGACATACACATTCCAGGAGAAATTGCTTGTGATCTCCTACTTATGTGAAGTTGGGAGGGCTAAGGCCATGAAGAGATAGTTACCCATCATGGCCCCCATGCTATGGAACAGCCTTTCCCTGGAAGTTCGATTTGCTCTAATGTTGATGGCATTCCAGAATCAAGTTAAGACAAAGCTCTTCTCGAAGTTTTTAAAAACTTAGTTAAGATGATACCATCTTTTGAATTTTCTTCTTGTATGTTGTTCCATTTTTAGCCTGCATGAATGCAAAGGAATCCTTTTCACTTCAAGCATGCCCAGTGAGAACCATAGCAATATAAGCATGGAACAGAGACCCATGTGAATTCATCACACAAATCAGCGCATGGCAGGATATATATTTTGGACTATATAGAAATGATATGAATATTAAAAATTACCATCTCAAATGTGAAATTTGGAGGTTTGTCTGCCAGAAGTGGGGTGTTAAGCTAACCAAAGAAACCAAAACAGCAGGCCCATATACTGGAAACCAAAGTGAAGTGAAAGAAAGAAGAAGCTCTTCCATCTTTCATACATTGAATGGGCTTCTTCCATAGACAAAGGCCTCTGTACTATTTCTGGAACTAATGCCCTGATGTCAAGAACATTCCTTGGCATTGACTAACTCACCCTGGATCGTGCTTGTTGGATAGGCAAACTCCTGCAGGCAGAGGGAGGTCTGTCTAATCTGTGCCTTGACCCCTCAACTCTCCACTCCATCCTACCTGAAATACAAAGACACGGTTCAGGAACCCAATTCTATTTCTCTGAAGGCGTACAAGCTTCTGGCCCAGTTATGGCCTCAGCCTGCTGTACCTCTATGAGCAGTCCTTCCTGGACTATAAAATTCTTTCAGTAAAAGCATCGATCCTACTAATCAAAGATGATCAAGAAGCCCCTAACAAGATACTTTGTTCCTGGCAAATTTGTATGTTGCAATCTTTTATTAAGTCTCCTTAAGATTGGTCTGTTACATTAATAGATTGGCATAAGGATATTTCCACAGTTCCAGTGTATCTGCCAGTAAATTTTTAAAAAGCAGATCCTCTAGCATTAGTTAAGAGCAGCAATGCCCAGATTAAACATAAATTTTGCAACAGAATAAAAAAATTGTCATTATGTTATGCCAGTTGCATCCAAAGATGTTCCATGGGATAATCATAGATCCTCCCTGTACTGAAGAGCAATAACCTCTGAAGTATCTGTCAGGTTCACATTCATGACAGAATACCTATAAATATTTATGGATTTATAAGGGTGGCAATTAGACTTGGAACAGACAATTATCATGGAAAAGTCTTACATGAAAATTTTTCACACAGGGAACTACTGTGGGTTGGATGATATCAGCAGCCCGCTTTTCTTAAGAACAGTTCTATCTACATTTGATGTTTCTTCTGTATGAATTTTGGATTGTAAACTAGGGGTGCAAAGAATGGAATCTGGGAGCAACATCAGTTTACTAGTACTCCCTTTTATGGCCCTCAGAATCTCCAAAGTAGGTGGGCCTTTTTTATTTTGGGGATTGGCTAGTTTTAAGGGCAAAATGGGAGCCTGAAGACCTGCAAATAATTAAACAATTCATTTCACCCATTAAAGTTCCTGATACTCCCACCAAAATGGGCCTTGGACACCTATTTTTAGAGAGCCAACTCTGGTGCAGTCCTTGAGCTCATAGGAATTGCCTATCTTGCTTTAAGCTCTTCAGAGCAGGGACCTATTTTTTTGCCTCCTGCAATGGGCATACACAGATGGAATAAATATAATTATATACAAAAATAATGTGCCAATCATAGAAATAAATCTGATTCATCACCAAACATTCAACTCACTTTTGTGCCCAAGTAACCTAATATTTTAGTGTTTACTGCCAGCTATTTTTACCCACCAATACCCATGAATACAGAAAGTCCCCTAGATACAAACTTTCAAGTTGCGAACTTCCACTGATACAAGCAAGATGGACCCGGAAGTTGGACTTGGAAGTCAGGCCAGAAGTCAGGAGAAGGCACGCTGCAAACTAACCCTTTCCTGCCATCTCCTAACTTCTGGTTCCAACTTTCAGTCCTGACTTCTCGCATGGTCGGTTGTGTTTGATGTGTGGCAACTGCAAATTGCAGACTGCAAATGTCTGCAATTAAGCGCAAGAGTCCTGCAGGGGAGGGGTGTAGCGGGACAAATCCACTATGATGCTCATGAAGATGGAGATATTGAAGAAAATGGCGGGGGGGGAGAAGATGGCAAATGCATGTTCCTACGGGATGAATTGTTCCACTATTGGAACAATCATTAAGAACAAAGACAAGATCACAGAACATGTGAAAAATTCAGTGCCTATACAATCCATGATAATAAGCAAGTGGAGAGGAAAAGTGATGGAAGAGATGGACACACTGCTCGGCATGTGGATCAAAGACCAGCATCAGCAGCGTGTGCTGCTTAGCCTAACGCTGATCCAGGAGAAGTTTAAGAGCTTATTCCATGACTTACAACAGAAGACAGGTGAAGGTGCTGCTGAACAGGGGTTCGCTGCAAGCCATGAGTGATTCTACCACTTTAAGGCTCATATGAACCTTCATAACACGAAAGTCAGTGGCAAGGCAGCAAGTGCAGACAAGGCTGCAGCCAAGGAATTCCTGGAAACCTTCAAGGAGATCATCCAGGAAGATGGTTATTTGCCTCAGCAAATATTCAGTGTGGGTGAAACGGGGCTTTATTGGAAGAAAATGCTGGACAGAACGTACATCAGCAAGGAGGAGAAGACCATGCCAGGCTTCAAAGCTGCAAAGGATAGGCTAACTGTGCTGCTAGGTGGCAACGCTTCTGGTGACCTGAGCCTAAAACCACTGCTAGTCTACCACTCTGAGAACCCACAAGCTCTCAAGAACATCTCAAAAAGCTCACTTCCTGTTGTATGGAAGGCTAACAAGAAAGCTTGGGTCACCCTTCTCATCTTTGAGGACTGCTTTTTCCACCATTTCATCCCAGAAGTGGAGAGGTACTGCCACGTGAAAAACACTGAGTTCAAGCTTCTGCTGATATTGGATAATGACTGGGGTCATCCACCTTATCTGGATGATTTCCATCCAAACATGAAAGTTGTATATCTGTCTCCTAACACCACCTCCCTCCTGCAGCTGATAGACCAGGGAGTGATAGCAACCTTCAGAAAATACTATCTTTGGCGCACATTTAGGCAGGCAGTGCAGGCAACCAAAGCAGACTCACAGATGACCTTGAGCCAGTTTTGGAAGTCCTATGACACCTATAATGCCATCAAGAACATTGATGCAGCCTGGTGTGAGGTTACCCCTGCGAACATGAACAGGGTGTGGAAACGTCTGTGCCTTCAGTTCGTTCAAGACTCTCGCGGGCTTGAGGTGGCAGAAAGGGAGTCGCAGGCTGTTACCAGCAACTGTTGCCCTCAGCAAGGAGCTTCAGCTCGACCTGGAAGAGGGGGACTTTCATGAGCTGCCAGCTACACAGGCAGAGGACCTCTCCAATGAAGACCTCATGGAGTTGGAGGAGCAGCGAAAACAAGAGGAAGGGGAAGAGATTGAACCATCAAAGCGGTTCCCAACTAAGCTGATGGCAGAGGGGTTCAGCTTAATTGAGAAAGTGCTATCACAGTTTGAGATGCAGGACCCTAATGTGGAGTGCTTCACCAAGGTGTCTGCAGCTGTCCATGATGCAATCCAGTGTTATGGTGTCATTTATGAGAAGACCACCACCCAAAGTTCACTGGACCGCTTCTTCAAGAAGGTGGAAAGAAGTGCTGTTCCAACTACAGAGGACGAGTCTCTGCCATCTCCACAAGTGCCTCTGCCAACTCCACAAGCACCTACACGATCTTTGCATGCGCCTGTGCCATCACTGCAAGCGCCTACGTCAACACTGCTGCTTATGTAAGGTGTGAACTGCGCTATTTTTTTTTTTGCTTGTTGGACTTACAAACAAAATGGACTTATGAACAGCCTCTCAGGACATTCATAAGTAGGGGACTGTCTTATTCTTTTATGTTTGCACTATTTCTATCAGACCTTTTCCAGCTGCCTAGGAAAAATGTATCACGCTATTGGCACTACCATGTTGAATGAAGCACTAGGAACTTATCTGGAATCCTCCTGCCCTCACACCACCTTCTGACCTGCAATTACAAAAAGCAACTCCTTGGAGAACTAGATGGAGAATTCACAAAGAGTCTTGGGTAGTAGCTGGAACCAACAAAGAAATGATAAACCTTGGAGTCACATCCTGGTTTAGTTTTAGTCTCCTTTGACAAGCAGAAATGTGCCCCTAGCTAGACAAGATTTCTTTTCCTACACTGCAAGGGTGGGAAGCCTCCAGCCCTCCAGGTGTTGCTGAACAATCACTCCCAGGATCCCTCACCAATGGCATTCTGGCTGAGGCTTCTGGGAATATCAGATCAGATATTTGGGATCCTATCTTGAGTTTGCAGAAGGTTGTATTTTTCTCAGACTCCCACAAGGTGGCAACACAAAACCATTTTTTCCCCAGCTGCTTTCATTGCCCAAACAGGGAGAGTTCCTTCTCACTATTTCCCAAGGACTGGGAGAGATCCTAGGCCTGACTTTTCAGAAAAGGGTACAGAGGAGTCCAAATTCATTCAGAGAGCACCAAGAACCCAACAGTTCAACCCTAAACTACATATATTCTCTTCTATTGGAGAGACACATTAACTGCTAGGAATGTTTTTATGTTTTCTTGAGGATAACTACAGATAAAGCCACTTTCTGAAACAGAACAAGCACTCCTACCCTTTCTAAGTTCTCTGGGCCTTTCTTGGAATCTGCCAGGGACTATGCAAGGAAAGTAACATCTTCCAAGAAACACCCAGTAAATACATTCCATTTTATTTCTCTCCTTTCACCCTTCAGGTAGGGCCACAGTCAGGTTTCTTTTATCTGCCATTCAGAAACTATAAAAGAAAGTTTTGTAGAGTTCCCAATCCCAGCCATACAAAAATGAAAACATTGCTGACATCTGCTTCCGCATCTTGTAAATCAATGCAGAAGTCATCAGCTTGCAGCAACAAGTTCAGATGTTTTGGATAATGACATTTTTCCTTTCCCAAGACCTTTGGGTGGGAAAGCTATGCCTTCTCCTACTATTATGCCAAAGCTGCTAGGACTGAATTTCATTCATCTGCATTAATGCAAGCATCCAAGATCTGGAATTGAACTGACAAAAAGTTGGAACCAGGGAAATGTGGGGGAAAAGCAACATGTATGGATAACTGGGTCCATTCATTGAAGAGTTTGTTGCAAACTGAACTGGAAAGACCTAAATAGCCCCTTAGGTTCATCGCTAAAAGTTGACACTTAGCATGCTAGCACATGGCAAAGCCAATGTCAAATAGCTCCTGTTCCATAGCTTTAATTTGTGTTATTAACTGGTTATTTAGCTACATTCATAAATGAGAGATGTTTAGAGTGAGTTTTGTGAAAGTCAAACAGGGCAAGCACCCAAACCTCAGTTTCTTTTCACAGGCTGTTCAGCAAACAGGTCAAACAATGGATAAAAAAGAGCATCATTGTTTCAAGTGGGCAGTTCATGAACACTCTGAATGGCTATTTCTGAGTGACTTCAAAGCTGTTTACCAACACGAAGCCTCAAGTTCCACTTGGATTGTGATGTACTAGAGCAGAAGAAAAAATTCTCCTCTCTAGAAATATCAGAACAAACTGAAGTGTTCACACTAAGACAGCCTGTTGCAGGAATTGGTGAAGGAAGGTTGTTTGGTGTTTACTTTCCAAAACAAAGAGATGTTGGCAACAAAGCATTTTTTAATCTGGTGGATGGCCAATGTATTCCACCATGACCCAGCACAGCCTGCTCACCTTTAGAAAGCATCAGTGCATACACCATATACCATATACAGTATCTCTAGTGGCCAGAAATACAAGACAATGTCATAACACTAAAGACACCAGTCTAGAGACAAGCTGTTGATGTAGCAGCCCAGCCCTTTATAAATCCCCCCATGGTAGCAACAAACATGTGAGCAAGGAGACAGGCAGAAACTGCATCAAGAATTGCAGCCTCATGTCACATTCCCCTCAACTGCCAGGAATCAACAAAGATGTGACTCCAAAATTAGCATTAGAGGGGAAAGAAAAGTGGGCCAGCCTACTTCAGTGATGGTGGGGATTGGGGCAGAGGGCGGAATGTACAGTGCAATCACTGGCATATTTACTCAGAAGTAAGTATTTAAGAAGAAGTAAGTATTTAAGAACTGCACTCTCAGTTCTTAAATAACACCAGCATGAATAAAATATGTGGAACTTCTGGACACCCTCTCCTTTGGATCTTTGTAGAGCACAAAGGACAAACTAAAGACCATCCAGCCTGACTAGTCAGGGCTGAAAGCCTTGAGAGAAGCCCCAGAAATAGAGACGACTGTTGAGCAACTTCCTGGGCATCAGGAAAGGAAAAGGCCACCCATGTTTTAGGATCAAGGACAAGATCGGAAATCTTTTTCACACAGCAGGCTTCACCTCTTTCCAGCCACCCACCAGACCTCCCCCCTTCTGCCCATTGATTCCCAGCTTCCCTCCCTGGACAACTAGGACTTTTGGAAGCCAGACCAGATCGGAGGAGGAAGAAGAAGACTGGGATCGAGGCAACCGAGAGAGTGAGCAGAGGCTCTGAGCCAGTCTCTGGAGAATAAATGCGCCTGCTAGCTCGATCTGTGAGAGGCAGGAACATTGCTCCTCCCTACACCATAAGTTCTTCCAAAGTAGATATGCTTACACAAATACATTCGCCCGCCACCCGCATTTGCCCCGATCTCTCCTCCCCCAACACCCCCTCCCTTCCGCCGGTTTGGAAGGCGCTCACACTTTCCAGCCCGCCCCACTCACCGTGCGCTCCGTCTCGACAGATCGGGCGCCTTCTGCTGCGCGCGGCTCTCCGGGGACCATGCTCCGAGAATCCGGGCCGTGAAGCACCTCCCTCTGTCCTCGGGTACCGGCCCTTCCAGGGCATCGAATTCGCTCCCTGTACCGGAGAGATACGGTCGCCGTTGGCCAGGTTAGCGCGACGAGGGAAGTCCTTGCCAGAACGGCTCCGGAGTGGGGACCCTGACCTCTTTCAGGCGGACACAGATTTCGCCTCTCCTCGTTTCGGGACGGACCCCGGAACAGACGGGCAGGCAGGCACGCACACCAACATATTTTCCCGCTAGGGACTCACCGCTGGCTGGCCCTTTCCCTTACCTCCCGGCGACGGCGGCTCCACGGCAGCTCCTGCGTTCAGCCGGCCCCGGGGGCCATGGCCCGGCTTTCCCAGGATCGGTCCACTAAGTCTCCGACCTTCACGTCGCCAGCATGGCCAGCAGGTGCCCGGCGCGGTCAGCGCCCTCCTGCGGGGAAAGTTCGGGTTAAAGCGGCTCAGGTCCTGGGCAGAACCGGCAGGGCGGCCCCGATCCAGGGACTCCCATCCACGCCGGCCCGCGCTCAACCCGCGCAGCGAGGAAATCCGCCAAGCGGGGGCACAGCCTGCAGGACTTGGACTCGTGACCGGCAGAACTCCAGTCCAGGCGGCCTCTGGGAGGGAGAAAAGGACCGGCTCCATCTCCGCGCCTAGCCGAGTCTGGTGTCAAATTCCACCCTCCGCTGTCACCTGATCCCCAGGGCGGGGCGGGGCGGGGCGGGTTGGTCCCAACCAACAGGGAGATCCACGGCAGGGATGGGGCAGCAGCCCCCGTCATCTCCCTCTCCTGGGGCCGAGGGAAATTTAGAAGCAGACATCGCCGATTGATGCCACCTGTGCGCCGAGCGCTCGGACTTCTTGTATGGCCGAGCAGTTTTACACTGGAAACGAGGGGAGCCCCCTGGAAGCTCACAGGAAGTAAGAATGCTGACAGTGCCATTTGGCATGACTGGACTCCATTGAGCTAAAGACCAGCACAGATCAGCCTCAAGTAAATCAAGGAATGACAGGGAATAGCAATGGCAGACTTGGAGAGACTGGAAGGAAGGACCTTGTTTTCTAATGGTTCTTCTGGTCCTGCTACCCACCTCACTGGGCCCTGCTGTACCAGAGGAAGAACACATGTGCAAGCAAGCAGAAGTTACACACGTTGCTGAGTGCTCACAGTAGCAGAAATCATCTTTGTCCATTCATTGCCTTGGGCAACTCTAAAGGGACCAGCCCTGACAGTCTTATTGTCCCAAAAGAGGAGAGTGAGCAGGAAGATCTTCACAAAGAGAGAGAAAACAGATACATTAATGGAAACAGTGGCAGCTGTTCTTTGCAGCCACTACTTGAAGGGACGATATAAAGTAACACGGGTTCACTGACAGAAACTCAGCAGTAGTTCCCAGACACTCAGCTTGGCAGGGCTGGACAAAGGTCATAGACCTGAGCTTGGCTGAAGATTCTTGGATGGCCAGCATGCTAACTGGGGAATTCTGGGAGTTGAAGTCCACACATCTTAAAGTTGCCTAGTTTGAAAAACACTGATAGCACAACTAAATAAGAAACCTTATTGCATTCTAATTGGTTGGCTTTTGTCAACATGAAAATGCAATCCATTCTTAACTTACTGTAGTTTAATTCCAGCACTTCTTCTGCCACCCTTCCCACGCTTCAGTGGACTTTGCCTTGCACTGTTTGGTCTTGAGGCTGAGATTTTGTCGGTTGTTGACATACTTGACATCTCTGTCCTGAGAAACTCTGGCTATCAGTGCTGACTCTCAGACTGTCTCTCAGAGCTCCCAGCGGTTGTTGCTCCTCTGAAAATTCTGGTAACGTGGCAGCTGCCAAAATGAGCTAATTCCTGGCACTATTCTTGATCCATATGCTTATGGCTGTGGTCTTCTCTAACAAGGTGACAGGTTAATGATGCTACTCTTCTTTCTTCTACATTTCTTTGGCAGAACTGCTGCAGTTCTTATTTTCAGGTACTCAGATGTAGAGGACATAGACATCTGCTACAAACTGTGATGAAAATCCTGGCCTTTTGTATTTGCATCCTGATGTTGGACATGGTATATCTCAACATCCTGACACACATTTGATCCTTTGTTCCCCCTTGTCCCCTTGTGGATGCCTATGTTTAGGAAATTCTGAGTAGTAGTAATTATTTCAGTTTAATTTTATAGTTGCTTTAGAATGGCTGTATTCTCTGTTATTAAACTTTTTCCTGGCTTTTAAAACATAGGAAGTTGCCTTTTACCAGTGACTTGTACCAGTGATCTTTATAGGTGGGCAATCATACGCTTCACATCTCCCTGCCACCACTCCAAGTTTGTGCTGCTGGAATCCCCCATTGTAGGGGAGATGGGCGGGGACAAATTAATTAATTAAATAAATAAATAATAAATTTGACAGCACAATCGCAGAATGTTTTTCAGTCTGGGGGGAATAAGAGTAGGAATGGTAGTAAATTGCCTCCCAGAGGCCACCCACTCCATTCCCACTTTAAACCACATCCACAAATGCCCTTCTCTCCCCAAAGTCCAAAATTTTCAGCCATACACCTCCTGGGAATTTACTACGTCACTACATGGTCTCCTGCAGGCTTTCAGTAGGTCAGAAAGCTGACCCTCTCAGAAGTATCCACCATGCTCTAATTTAATATCATTTAAAATTGATTGGCAACAACTTTCCGCTCATTTGGTCAGATCCTTTCCCAGCCACTTCTAGAAAGAGCAGGAACAGAATGTGGGACTTAATGCCTACAAAACATACATTCTAGCCTTCTCTATTGGCTCAGAACTGCAGTGACAAAGGTGGCTCTTTTGCTAGAAGCCACCAGTGGAATTCCCGAGATGACTCACGGCCCCCTCCCCATACCAGGTACATCACAGATTAACTCCCACATAGTGGCTGAAATATACCATACCAATCAGTTTGTGGACAAAAGCTCAGTTCTTACTCCTAAATTTCTGTTTTGTTTTGTTTTTCAGTTTTAGCTGAGTAACTAAGATGGCTCAGCAAAACTTTTCCTGGACCTCAAATGGCTTTTTCATGGGAGGATTTGGAGAGGGATGCGCTCCTTTATTTTTCCAGCTTCCCTGGTATCAAACAGCTTTGGAGCATGGATTGATGTCTCGTATCCCCTCCCTCCCCTTCCCTGCCTGCTGTTGCATGTATGCCCCCCCCCCTTTTCATTTCTGGCTGATTGCATTTGCTCTCAGCTGCTGTCTTACCTCTACTTACCTCTTCCAAGGTGAGCCAGATGAGGTGCTGTTCTTGGCAAAGGATCGAAACTGGCATTGCTTGATCAATTGCCAACCCAATTTTGGGGGGGGCTTATTTAATAATGCTTTGCTCTGGAGAGGTGCTGGAAGCTCATTAGTGGCTTCCACTGCTGGACGGCAAATGAGTCTATGCTATGCTCCCGCCCCTAGCCCTCCCCCTTCACCCTGGCCAGCTATATATAGGTAGAGCATTACTTACTCTTAGCCACATAGGAACTTATCCCTAAGCACATTTGCTTAAATCTATTAGGATTATCCTATGTGACAGCTCCTTTTTATTAAAAGTGTAGCCACTCTTCTTTAACTCACACTTACTGCGAAGTGGATTTAGTATTATAGTTCCAGGCAGGACAACAGGTTTAGAGAACCAGCATCAGTTTGAGCACCATCAAAGATATCATGCTAAATGAATTTCTGGTCTCATGCAGCAATAAGAAATGGACTCTTTCATAGATTGAAGCACCAAGTTCAGGCATGTTTTTTTTCTATGATAATGGAAAAGTGAAGCACAGGAACTGTGGTATTTTCACTGATAGCTTCTAGTTACAATCCCAGTTTGATCATAAAAACAATTGCCACACAATCCATGTATATTTACATCCAAACATTTCCCACTGAATATTTGTTACCTCCCCTCCCTCAACTGTTTCAATTCAAGAGGGCTATTTTAAGCAACTATAACTTGTGCTTCAGTTTCCATATTTGCATTTTCCCCTCTCCATCCCTTCTTCCTTAGTGTAATGCTTGCGCCGTTTCATATTTTAATCAATGTACAGCTTTTTGAATGGCTTTGGAATTTTACAAATTAATCCCCCTCCTCTAAATGATATAATACTTAGAATAAAGAAGATTGCCCAGGATGGTGCCCAGCTGAGTGTGCTATGAAACATGTGAATTAAAACATCCTATTTTAAATGAACTTTTATATCAGTATCCTTTTATACACCTTTGTATTCTTACAGATTTGGCTATTGTTTTACCTCAAGACTTTTTATCTCTATAGAGTTGCCACTGTATAATCTGTTTTTGAATGAATGTGCTATAAGTTATAGGTGTTATAAATGGAGAGGCAGAAATAAATTGTGCTTCCTGTCACATACCCTCCATGTTGTGGGTGTCTTTTTCTTATAATCCTTTGATTCTCCAAAATTAAGAGAAATCTCATTAACTCTGGGAGATCTTTAATAGATTCATTTCTCTTGCTGCCACTACCAAACTCTTTTCTGATTTATAAATTATCTTGTATTCTCCTTTATTTCTTTATGTCTCTGAGGTGACATAATTAAGTGGATCATGGGGAAAATATAGGATAGCACAGTCACTCTTAACATTTAAACCAAGAAGGAGCTTAACTTTTATTAAATCATTTAAAATGTCTTAAAAACAGGTTCAATTAATATTACAACATGTCTATAGTCTGTCATTCCTGGCAAATAGAAGGGGTAGAAATGGAAGCAGTAACAGACTTCATTTATTTGGGCTCGAAGATCACCGCAGATGGAGACTGCAGCCATGAAATTAAGAGACGCTTGCTCCTTGGGAGGAAAGCTATGGCAAACCTAGATAGCATATTAAAAAGCAGAGACGTCACCTTGCCGACAAAGATCCGCATAGTCAAAGCTATGGTTTTTCCAGTAGTAATGTATGGCTGTGAGAGCTGGACCATAAAGAAGGCTGAACGCCGAAGAATTGATGCCTTTGAACTGTGGTGCTGGAGAAGACTCTTAAGAGTCCCCTGGACTGCTAGGAGGTCAAACCAGTCAATCTTAAAGGAAATCAACCCTGATTGCTCATTGGAAGGATTGATAATGAAGCTCAAGCTCAGATACTTTGGTCACCTAATGCGAAGAGAGGACTCTTTGGAAAAGACCCTGATGCTGGGAAAGATGGAAGGCAAAAGGAGAAGAGGACGGCAGAGGATGAGATGGTTAGATAGCATCACTGAAGCAATGAGCATGAAACTGAGCAAACTCAGGGAGGCAGTGAAGGACAGGAAGGCCTGGCGCAATATGGTTCATGGGGTCACGAAGAGTCGGACACGACTTAACGACTGAACAACAACATAGTCTGTCAATGGTTGTCTTCCCTGGCACTAATTACAGGTAGTCCTCAGGTTACAACAGCAAGTGGGACTGGAATTTCCATTGTTAGGCAACATGATCATAAAGCACGATGTCACGTGACCGCCTCGCTTAGCGATGGCAATCCCGCAGCCCCAGTTGCTCTTGTAACCCCAGCACTGTGCAGGTCCTTAAACAGGAAGAAACAGGAGTCCCAGGCAAGCGGGCTGGCGGATGTGTGGGTGCTGCAGGGGGGTGCTGTGGGCAGGCACTATGGAGCACAGGCGTGTGCACAGGGGGGCAGGGGTGCCACGGGCAGGTGCTGTGGGGGGGGCGGAAGGGTGCCGTGGGCAGGCACTATGAAGTGTGGGCAGGTGTGCAGGTGCCAAGGGAAGTGGGGGGAGCCATGGGCAGGCACTACAGAGTGCGGGCAGGCGAAAAAGCAGCAGGAGTGGGAGCAACTTCTGACTTCCTTCTGGCTTCCCCATTGACTTTGCTTGTGGGAAGCTGGCAGGGAACATCAGAAATTGTGATCACATAACCATGGCTCACTGTGACACCTTAATTGCAAGCTGGGCAACAAGCAGGGATACTGTGATGGCTACAACTTTGCAGACCGGTCGTAAGTCCCCTCATTCAATGCCATCATAACTTTGAACAGTCGCTGAATGACTGGTCATAACTCAAGGACTACCTGATATTCATAACCTTGTCTCTCTGACAGATGGAGGTTTTCCTAGGCTAGGACTCTGAGCCTCCCTCAGTCCTGTCCTTCCGCCCACACCTCCCAAATCCCTCTCTCTTCAGTTTCCTCCTTCCTGTGGAATATAAACTGGAGAGATGCCCTGCATTGCCATACTTTGATTGGCAGTACTGCCACCCAATCATCACACTCTCCAAGTAGAGATTGCAGCCTTCAAGATTCATAGAATGCTTTTCTTCTCAATTTCATTGCAGGAAGTTGGCTGTGTACACTTTGCATGGCTTGTACTAAATCTTGGATGATTGACTTTGGTGCAGATTGCCAGGGAAATTTATAGGAAAGCAACAACAGCACCATTGCATGTAATGCCAATTTAAGTAATTTTTCACGCATCAGGAAAAATATCAAAACATGTATATCAGCCTTTCACAACTTGGTACCCACCATCAGATGATGTAATTCCCATAGGCCATTTTGGGAGGAGCTTATGGTACCCGAAGTCAATACACTGGATGCACAAAGCTGGGGGAAGTATATATGGATCCTGGACTCAAGCACTGCTGTTTAATTTTTAAGGAAATGAAAGGCAAAAAGGAGTTTTCAAAATGTCACATCTGTCTTTGGAAGGTTCTTTCAAAGCTGTTCCAGTTTAATGAACAGAACTTTTAAAAACTTTGATAGTGTATCTTTGTGTATGGAAGAGTAAAAGAAAACAAATGTAAATAAATGAGATTAGGTCCTTTTGTCATCCTTTCATTGTACTAGAAGTATTTTTTCCAGCTTAATTCTCTGTGGGAATTCCAGCTAAGAATCTTGGGATTTGTCATCCAATACAGATGTTAGAAGCCGGTACCAATTAAAATTATTGTTCTTTTCTGCATTTCATTCACTTTACAATCTGAACCATTTGTATGAATTTCTCAAATCTCATTCAAGGATGGGAAGTATGATTGTGTTTTCTGGAAAAAAAATTGTTGCCTACCATGAAGTCATGAAATAAAGAAAATCAAGCAAATTGTTTGCAATCCACTATTTTGGGCTTCTTTAACAATTATTTCATAAGTTATCCTTCAATTGGGAGGACTATTGCTATCTGGAGGGGAGGAGAGACAATAGAAGTTAATTTAAAGGATTTAAAGCAAAAACCATCTACTTTACCTGTTTGTCCTTCTTCTGAATCGGTGTCCTCAACATAATCTCAAAGAATACAGCCCACATTTCTAGTTAAGGTAGGACTAGAACATTAATTTCAAAATCAATTATTTCTCTACCATTTGCTGCCTCAGAATATATTCCAGGGCAGCCTTCTCCAAGCCAGTTCCCTCTGGATGTAATGCTTACAATTCTCAGCCTTTGTTAGATACATTAGCTAAGAGTTTTCAGAATTGCACGTTCTGTGGAACTAGAGAGCACCAGATTGGATAAGACTGTTCTAGGGCCTTTTTAGATTACTTCTTTTCTATGTCAAGAATGCACAAAGTTTATCTAATTGGTTTACACGGAACTCAGTTGACATTTTGAACATCACTCAAATTACCACTTATGTTGCAGGGAAATAATATTTTCCCAGGAATAAATAGCTTTTTGCTGTTTTTGCTACTAAAAACTGCTTCTTCTCCCAGACAGCATATCAACTGCAGCAGTAGGGAAGGTGTGGAATGCAGTTCCCACATGCCAGAGGCACCTTTTGGTGAGTGCTAGTGATGACACTGGTGACGAGCACCACTCTCCTCTTCCCTTCCATGTTCTTTTTAAAAGCATGCTTCTTTTTTAACTCTTTAAGGAGATTGAGCAGATTATTGCAGATTGCAGCCTCATTAAATGTGGTAACCCCAAATGTGATAAGTTCAATTAAGATTAGTTTAAGCACTGCATAATCACTCCTCCTAATAGTAGTAATATATTCACACTAGGCTGCATTCTTCTGGAGTGTAGGTATGCTGTTAAATAAGCAAAAATCAATCAATAAAACCAATCAATGCATCTAAAGAAAGGACTTTGAAGTTCCTATTCACAACTCACTTATGAGGGAATAAATACCACTACATGTTGTATAGAATTAAACTGTAAAAGTAATACCTACAGGTTTTAGAGAAACATGTTACAGGCATTAATTCTTGTCAGTACATGACATGCAATTTGTACAATAACCTTGGCTGCTTTCTCATCAAATGTGTTTATACAGGAAAACCTTTACAAGGTCATCTGTCAGTGGTACCTAACCACCTATTATTCAAGGTGTGTGTGTCCAAGTGTGTGATCCACCAAATGATAGAATTGGATGGCACAGTCCAAACTGATTTTTGTCCCCATGTGGTAGAATTGGTCAGAAATTTAAATTCCTCTGAGGTAAACTTGCATATGTGAATATTTTCATTGAAACTTCTAATCCTTTGTTAACGTTACTTGGTTGTTCATTTTAATGAAGCAGGCTGGCAAGAGCATTGTGTGCAGTTCTGATGCTTCTAAAAACATTGATTGGGAAATAGTGTTTCAAATCTAATCTCTGATAAATGAAAGGTTAATTAATGCATTGGGACTGGAGAAATGTTAAAAGCTCACAGAATAGATCTGAATATATATTTTTTTAATTTATGAAAAACATCCTATTGGAAGACTGACCAGCTTATTTATTGTGTGTGTGTGTATGTGTGTGTATTTATTTATTACATTTATATGCCGCCATCTCCCCCAGAGGGTGACTCTGGGCGGCTCACAGTTAAAATCCAAAATGATAAAAACAGTAAAAATATAAATATCCATATTAAATTAGCTAAAAAATAATTCTATATAAAAAGACTATATACAATTCAAGATGATGGGGGGGGAGCAGAATCGATTATCTCACCAACCAATTCCAACAATGCGAGCCCCCATCAGGCCCCCAGGCCATCACTGTTCTAGAAGGCCATGAGAGTGGGGGTGAACCACACCTCAGGTGGTAAGTTGTTCCACAGAGCAGGGGCGCCGGCAGAAAAGGCCCTCTTCCACCACCAGTCTAAGTTCCTTGACTGGTGGGGTCTGCAACATGCCCCTTCTGTCAGACTGAGTGGGGCGGGTTGATGTAACAGGGGTGAGACAGCTCCTCCTCCTGTTCCTGTGCCATGAAGGGCTTTAAAGGTAATAACCAACACCTTGACTTGGACCCGAAGCAAACCGGCAACCAATGCAGCTTGTGTAACAGAGGTGTTATAGGTGCCCCCTGTGGGCATTCAAAACTGTCCGTGCCACTGCATTTTATGCCAGCTGTAGCTTTTGGATACTCCTCTAGGGTAGCCCCATGTAGTGTGCATTGCAGTAATCCAAATGGGAGGTGGCCAGGGCATGAGTGACCATGCAGAGGGCCTCCCGATTCAGGAAGGGGTATAACTGATGCACAACACGGAATTGCGCAAAGGGCCTCCTAGCCATGACTGTCACCTGCTCTTTGTGAGTGTATCATGACGATTCCATGGATTATTATATAATAGGGTATTTTTGTTCCTTATTTTTAATTATATTTTAACAGGCTGGCTAGGTTGGCTTTACTATCATAAAGCTATCATACTTTAGGCTTTCATAGAGGTTTATTCTTTGATCTTTCAATATATGACACATTTATTTTTACAGAGAACATGAATAAAAAATAAATATTTCTTATTAAGAATAGATGAATATTGTAAATAAATATGGATTGCTACTTGATGAACAATTAAAAATCCAGCAAAGTTGTAAATCCCTCAGACTATGCTCCAGTTATTTTCCCACATCATACCATGTTCCTTAATATACTGCATATATGGCTAGCAACAGCAAAAGAGTTACTGAATTATGCAAAAACAATGCAGTATTGTGGTGAAGGACCTGTCGCCAAATGAAGAATCCTATGGTTTGAATTTTGCCTCTGCCACAGATTCATTTGGTAGCATTAGCAAGCCATTTTCACTCTTAGCAAAGTTGTACTGACAGACCTTGTAGTATCGTTGTAAGGTTTATAACTAGCATGTGCCTATCAGTTTAAACCAGTTTAAGAGATAAATAGATATCATGTTTTACTTGTTGCTGAGTTATTCCATTTACAAAGTTTTCATAAAAAATATCTGAGTCTTTTTGTCTATGGAAATAATTACTACTCTGACCACCACAATTGAATTTTTATTAATAAACAATGGATAAATTATACTCTAAAAATTACTAATTTTGTCTTTGTTGTGACTAGTGCCTGCCATAAATGTTATTTTTTTTCCAATTACAAATTACTTCATTAATTTTATACAACCATGCTTCTATAACCAGAATTTTGGTCTTTTGTAACAATTGGTCTGACTTTCCCAGCCTGGTATCCTCCATAAGTTTCCCCAAATTCCATTTGATCTTAGCTATTCATTCTACGTCATTCTAGACTAATAAAATGATTTTCCCTATTTTATGTTACTTTGGTTGCCAAAAAATTGTCATGTTATGTACAGTCAGATAATCATCATTATGATGCAATAGATATCAGTTCTCCAAAAACTTGCATTCAGTAATAACAGAAGCTTCACAACTTGACCTTAGATAAGTTGCTTTATTCAAGAAAAATATTATCAATGCACATCTGCCTACTGAAGAACACAGAAGTATGTCTATTATCTATTATCTATTATCTATCTATCATCTATCTATCTATCTATCTATCTATCTATCTATCTATCTATCTAATCTATCATCATCATCATCATCTATCTACGCCATTTTCTCCTATCCCTTTGAGTCAATAGACTTTTGGTTGTTATTCCCCAGCCTTGAGCATTGGAGGCACCTGATCCATGTTTACAGAATGATTCTGACTGGTCTGAGAATCACTGATTCTCATCTCCCAGAGGGAGGGAGGGGAAGATGCACCTGGTAACTTCAAGTCCAAAAAGGGAAGGAAGGGAGAGATAGAAAGGGAGGTGATCTAAGGGCTGAAGCTGGCAAGATGGGAATAAATTATTCTCAGGCCAGATGGGTGGAATGATTCTTAGGCCAACGTGGAACAGGTATCTCTGATGCTCAATACTAGGAAAAGAAAAGCCAAAAATCTATAGACACAAAAGAGTGGGAGGAAAGGCCTAGGATTTAAACCCTGGGACTGACAATTCCTCCCTATGGTCACAGGAGAGTGTTACACTTCTCTAATTTCCATTTCTTCTTTGGCTGGGTCTGATAAAGTCTCCCCTCTTCGAAGACCTATAATCTCCCTCTTCCTGCCTTGGGATTTCAGGAGGGAGGGCATTCCATGTCTTCTTTAGCTGAAGTTGGAGAGATTCTCCCTTTCAATTCCTTTCCTCCACCACCCATCTCTTCCATTTTGAACTCTCCGTCTCAGTTTTAGGCAGAGCAGTTTGTTTCTTTCTTGCCCTCATTAGTCAGGCACACAACTCCCTCCCCTTTCCCAAACCAGCCCCTCTCTTCTTCAAAGTAAGAACTGCTAACAAAGATGAAATGCATGAACAGTCAGGTAGTTTGGGTTTCTGAAGGTATTTATTTACTTATTTGAAAGATTTATATGACCATCCATCTTACACAATATAACCCTGGGTGGCTAACAATCAAACTCATATATTAAAACATGCAAACACACACACACACACACACACACACACTCATTAAAGAAGAGCACACTCTAACCAGGCACAATAACAACCTCCCAGCAACTGCACATGGGCTGGATTCAATTCGCGTCCTAGCTGACTGCCTGGGGGAAGAGTATTGCAGCTGGAACTGCCAAAGGGCATGAAGGATGTATCATCATCTGCCATTGTCATTCTGTATCTGGGTAGCCCTTTCAATGTATCCTTTCCGCTCTGCCTGGGACCCCAAATGAGTTGCAAGGCACCTGTGCAGAAAGGATGCAATAGTCCAGATGGATTGCTGGTCAGAAGCTTGGCATAACAACTATGGCAAGAAGAAACAGGTCTGTTAATGTGAGGCCACCGAAGTCATAGAGAGGTAGATGGGTTGTTAAGTAAGAAATATTCTGGCTTACATTATAAAACATCTGCCTGCTTGTCCTGTGAGCTAAGAATGCCTATAAAACAAGAGAAAGGTTGGACCTATCTGATGTGGCATGACTTAAATCTCTGGGAAATTAGTAAGTGTTCCAAATTCTTCTTCTTTTTTAAAGTGATCCAATTTCTTGTAGTCAAGTAGAACTTTGATAGGGTGTTCCATCTCTTTGAAGAGTTGGAGATGGTGCCAACACTCAAAGTCTTCTTTAATGGCTGAAAACTCCTTAATATCATTATTCCTTCTGTCTGGTAAAAGTTACCTGGAAAATAATCTGCAGGGAAAGAAGTTGTCCTCAGACTCTGTGGGAATTTTTGAAGCATGGCTCTTAAGGCAAAATTGGAAAAGACAGCCTATATAACAAGGGGATGGGAGAGACCTGGATTATGGATTGAGAAGTGGATGCCTCTTTGACTAATGTTGTGGATATGCCTGCTTGCCAGACCTTCACAACACTGCAGGCTGATGGCCAGACAAAGAATATACATTTCCACTAAAGAGATATGCCCTCCAAAGTCCCAGACCTTCCCTCTAGTGGAGACTGAAGAAGTGAGTTATTTTAAACCAAGAAGTAGAGCTCTGGGAAAAGCAGTGGACCAAGGCTGGGGGGAAGGGGGGGGGGGTTCCATCTCCCCAGTAGCCTCAGATTAAGGCTTAGAATCTCAAGAAAAAGCAGGTCTGGAAAATTTGAAGGATCATATATTTCAAGGATCAGCTATTACTGAAAAAGTGGGTTAAAACGTTTAGCCATGTATGCAAATTAATGTTCTCATTTTTCTATACAGAGGGACATCCATGCTGAAGGGGGATTGTAAAAAAAAGTCAAGATGGCACTTGTGATGTGTTTGAAGTCCCACTCCTTTATACATGCACATGATATTAATGTAAGTACAATTTTATTTGTCAACAATAAGGTTGGGGCTTTAATTGTACAGTCATGACTGCCATCTTTTTTTCTAATCCCCCCACACCCCTGTTTGTTCAAATGATGAAACTGAGTGTGTCATTTTAGTATATGTCCATCTGTTAGGCTGTGCATAAAGGTATCAAATTTTCTGTAGGATTTTCTTGTAATCTGTAATATTTTGAAGCATCTAACCAGTCCCTTTTTAACAGGACTTTTGGGCCATCTTGTGGTCTGCCTGGAGCACTTCCTATTATTTTGTATGTTTCTTTTAACTAGTTGTTTTAATGAGCTGGACAGCTCTGGAATTTATCCTTTTCACCATTGAATGTCTGCATTATAATAAGGCCTTTTATATTTTATATTTTCTTATTTTTTTAAAAAAAGTTTTATTTCATCTGTGCTGAGACTGTCCTAGCTTCCAGGGAGAGGAGGAAAGGATGAATCATCTAATCACAAGCCTTCAAGCTATATGCACTATTGAAGGTTTTTGTTTTGTGGGTTTTTTTGCCTTTTGACCTTTTAATCACCAACAAGGTCTAACCCTTGTTAGGAGGTGGATGCCAGGTGAGGCTCCCCCTATAAGACAGGTGGTGACAGTGGGAACTACCAAGCCACTGTCCTGGATAGAGGCAAGACTATGTTGTACAGACCCAGGGAGTTTCTGGGAGAGGGGATCTGAGTCTTCAGGCTTCCACCATATGGGCTCAGCTATTCTGCTACAAGTAAAAAAAAGGCTTATTGGATGTTATAATTGGACTTAAAAGGAACTGTCTTCTTGGTAAGATGAGTCAGTGGTTAATAGAGCAAAAACTAGAAACAAATTATGATAAACATTGGCAAACCCAGAAAACACCTCGATAGTGCAGACAGTTTCCCAAACTGGAAGACACTGTATGTTAATTGGATCCATTTGATTTTCTTTGGGAAAATACAATAGCCAAGCAATCCAGTACAAGCTGTTTAAATGTGCATTTCTCTAGCTAACCATAGAGGCTGTAATCATGAAGGCATTAAAGAGTTGTCCAAACTTATTAGGTATGGACAGCACGGTCCTCAGAATAAATAAGCAAGTTATCCAAATACAGTGGTACCTCGGGTTACGAACGCCCTTCCTTACGAATTTTTCGCGATACGATCAGCTCCGGCCCCAAAAATTTACCTCGCCGTGCGACCTCCGCCCCGCGCTACGAACCGGATCCGCAGCCATTTGCCCTGCTGCCACGTGGTCGCGGCTTCCTATGGGCGAGATCGTGGTAGCAAGGAGACGTTCAGTGAGGCTTGTGGTGTGTTTTGTGGCATATGGAAGGTTTTTGGTGTGCTTGTCAGCATGGCTCCAAAGAAAATGCAGAGCCGTATGTATTTACATTGAACCTTATGGGGAAATTTGCCTCGCGGCGCAACCAAATTCGGAGGGCGGAACGGATTAACTGTATTTACATTGAACCTTATGGGAAAATTTGCCTTGCGGTGCGACCAAATCGAGTTGCGATCAGAGTCACAGAACGGATTAAGTTCGTAACGCGAGGTACCACTGTACTGTAAATGACAAAAATCACCCACAAGGTCATGAAAAATATTTCAAATCTTATGAAGACTGAGGGGCTGGATCCTATCTGAATGGCATTACCATACATTTAACTTCCTACAATTAGCATCAAAGGAATTTATGCCCCTCTTTCATGTGAAATAGATTGTAAACACCTTTTAGAATTAATTTGGTAACATCTGTGCCTAGTTCAGCTATTCCAAGAGCTCTGAGATGAGGCAATTCAGCAATGATTCCTAATAGTTACAGAGTTCAGGAGTAAGTAATAAAAAACTTCTTAACAAAAAAGGTTGGTGAAGGAGGAAAAGAGGGGGCCTCTCTATTCTCATAAAGGTTCCCTAAATTCTCACAAATAAACTATTTTATGCAAGTGAACTGTCTTTGACACTGGGTAGTGGCACTTTATGAGAATCTGAATTCCAGAAATGAGATTGATAGTACAGAATCAGAGTCGATGGCGGGCAGAGTATGCGCTCCCTGCTTGCCAAGCATATTGATGCATTCCACATACTTGTCAGGCAAGGCAGGACACAGTTCCTGCTAAGGTGGTGAGCAAAGGGGAAACAAATGGTTTGTTATGCTGGTCCCAAGAATATATGGATTGTGAATCTGAAGACAGGAGCTGTTAGGCTAGCTGGTTCATCTTTAACTGGTCCATTTGGTAACAACTTGGTCCTGATAATGGAGCTAGGCATTAGTGCCCTGATCCACTATCAGCAGGGTCGCAAAAGGATCTGTAGCCATTACTTAATCTCAGAATGCAGGCTCACATTCCATATTCTTGGGAATATTAGTAGGCAGATATGGCTGTCAGACGTAACTAGGCACAGCACCAGATAATAACTATCCAGAAATTCAATCCACATACAGTAACAGCAGTAACTCCACAGACTCAATCCAGCTAGGTATGTTGCAGATAAGATATATCGACTCTGGCAATGATATAAGATTGGGAGACCAAAACTGGAGAACTTGCAACAATAAAACTGACAGTATATATTCACAATACAAGTCTTACTAAATTCAAGCAGGAATGCATTTTTTGTATATGACACATTACACAGCAACACAAATACATACAGGCATTTAGAATATGATTTTTAGGGAAAGAGTTAAGAGACTAATAAAAAGCGATAGATGAAATGATTTAATTTAATACTAGCAATAATATCCAATGTTTAACATTCAAAGTATAGTACAAATATTTAGATGGTGGCTAGCAGGTGGGAAAATAAATGGAAGGGAAGGGGAGAATGCATTATCAAAAGTTTTCTTAATGTTTAAGTTTTATTAGTAGTTATTTATCTTCTACTTTGCTTTTGTATCTCTACATTTATGTGATTTTTGTTTAAATAATCTTTCAAAGCTATTCAACAAAAACAAAATTTTGAAAGAAGTTACATCTACACAGAAGATCCACTTATTGCAGAGCCCTGGAATCTTGCTGTCTGGCTGTCCCAGGCCTTTTTCTCCTGCCGTTTTAAATCAACGGGCTTTTGGCTATTCTTTTCCCAACCTTGAATATTAGAGGCACCTGATCCATGTTAAGCTAAACATTCTGTCTTGTCTAAGAGTCACTGATCTTCCTCCTGCCAGCTTCAGCTCTTACATGAGGAGAAAGTTGGGAGGGGGCGGGGAGAGAAGACTTGTATTTTCTCACCAACTCTGTAAGAATGGTATAAGTGTTTCAATTTTATAATGAAATTCTTCTGATATAAAAACCCTGAAAACTCTTCAGTGGGGTGTTTGGCTGCTTAATCTTTGTTGGGAAAGGTGACCTATGTCTGTGCTATAAGTAGTATTCTTAGTCACTTTATTGTGGCTCTTAAGGAACCAAAAATATTATGACATAAGTCTACCTAATGCCATCTGGGTGTGTAGGGACTATACAGTTCTTATTAGCTAGGCTAGCTGGAAATTCTGAGAGCTGCAGTTCCAGCACATCTGAATCCTGGAGGTTCTTGACTGAGGAAAAGTGATATAAGCTTTTGTGGATTACAACTCACTTCATCAGATGCAATACAGTACTCTCAGCTACCTAGGAACTGGACTGGCTTTCTACTAAAGCTACATGAGAGGCAGATTATTAGTCCATTTCATCAGTATTGTTCCTATAATTCACTAAGCAAAATTCAACTTGGTTTATAGGAATGTTAATTACACCTATGCTTCTTGTTTCCACTCTGTCTTTTTGCAGCCACCTGAATCTTGCAGTGCTTTTCTTTTGAAAATTGTTTCTCGGTGAAATTAGATTTTTTTTGTCATGAGTTATGTATAGAAACTGAATTCACACTGATTCTATATTTTGTGGTGGCGCCAAACTTCAAACAGGAGATCTGTGTGCTTAAACTGCCTGTGCAGGTGTTAAAGAAGAATTAAGGGATTGTCATTGATTCATGTCCCCCATCTTTATTATATGGCTTAAGGTTGTCACTCCTACAGGAACAGTACTATACAAATTATACAGCCCATCCTGACCCATAAACAAACACATTTATGGTTGCATGACCAATAGTATGATGAAATTTAAAGTGCAGGAAAGTTGCAGGAAAAGATATGACGACTTGTGTGTAACCAGTTCTTTGAATGATCATTGGTGAATTCAAACATATTGTTTCTGTTTCTCACAATTAAGTGTTCCAAGGATAAAGAAAAGAGGACCAAAGATGGATAGTACTGGGGGAGTCAGTATGGTATTGTGAATAAATTAATCCCAAGAGATTGGAGCAGAAGGAGGATGACATAAATTGGCATCAAGATATGGACCAGGAATGAAAATGAGCCAATGAGTTTGGGCTTGGACCTGGGAAGGATTTGACCTGGAGTCCAGGCACTGAATATTATCTAGAGGGCAAGCCCTGCTTCAGTACTGATAAGCTCAAAATAAGTGGGTGATCTGGGAATGATATGCCTATGATCAAAGGCATGATCAAGAAGGAAAGATACTAAAGGAGTCCAGCAAGAGAACCATTTAAAAACATGCCTATTCTTCTTCTGGTACTTGATTTCATTGATTCTTTACATACATGTAGGAGGATATCCTACAGCTTGGTGCCTGATGATTGAAACCTGCTGGGGGTCAGTGCAGTCATTGGTCTTAACTCAGTGGCAACTGGCTGGCTGAATTTGTGCATGTTGTTAGCATAGTAGTGGCTGGATCTGATATAATTAGAATGTGGGATTGGCAAAGCATTTGCAATGCCACAGCATTCATCATGAAAGTAGCCACAGTTACCCATGGTGAGAGCTGGTTTCCCCAAGATGCCCACAAGCATGAGGAGTTATTTCTATTGACCTTTTAAGTAAAGACTTGACAAAACAAGTAGTTCTCAACCAAATGCTCTTCTCAAGAAAAAATTAAGTAGAGCAAGTGACCATTTAGCTGGCATTCTGAAAGAGTGCTGAAAAGGCAACACAGACTGAATGGAAGCGCTCACGCTCAAAGATACAGGCAAGGCAAGAACAGAAAAAAAAGGATCTGAACCCCACCCCAAATAATTTCTACAGTATTACTTCTGTAAAAGTCAAAAGAGGATTGAGGAGAATGATGGAAAATCCTTCTTTTAGGAGTAGACGAGGATGAGTGGGGCAGACAGTGTCCATGGAGAGGTATGTCAAAACAAGCAAGATGGCAGCCATGGTACAGCAATTCAAATCCTTTTCATTTTATACATGTGTCAACATTGCATGTAAGTGCATTCTGGTGGGGCTTTGACTGCCTCTTCCTTGTTTCACATTCCCCCTCCCATGGGCACTGCTGGATGAGGTTCTTAAGAACCATTTCCACCTGATTGTTTATTGCACAGGTGTAGAACCCATTAGGTGTGAATCAGAGAGACCCACATTGAAGAACCTGTTCTCCACCAATAATCCAAAGCTATGGATCATTGATATAATAACTATGGAAGTATCAATAACAAAACATCTTTAACACTCAAATTAATTCTCATTAGAATAGTTGAAGTCCAACAAGTTTTGTATTGCCTTTAAATTAAGCTTCAAGTTCCTCAAATGCTACAGGGCTAATACAGCCCACAATTAGGAAGAGATGTTGCCCAGAGGGCACAGAGTTGAAGTAACAGCTGTGACTATTGTTCTACTGGTGGGGAACACAGCAGCCAAACCACCATTACAGCTGCCATCAGACATTTCTTAATGTCTATGTTACATTGATAACACCAGAGAATGAAAGATCTAAGGCAACATTATAAGCAAATGGTTGATGGCATTGTATATACTTTGCTGATCCCACTATATAATTTTTGAAGGTTATATCAGCTTTCACGAACTTGGTGCTTTGGCCAGCCTAGCTAGGAATTATGGGTTTTGAAGTCCAAGACATTCAGAGAGCATTTGGTTGGAGAAGGTGGATATGTGATATGTAGATTATTTGGGAAATGTTTTGGAGTATGAGTGGAACAGGCTGTTAATTAATTTAAACAGGAGGCTCCTCCCCGTCCACTAGATGTTTTCTTAATTGGGTTGTTTAAGGCTATAACATAGGGAGGAACTTTAGAATTCTTGGTTCATATATGTCTTAGATAGCCTCCTAAGAGTTTTTCTGAAGACAAAGAATTGGACATCCCAAAAACTAGATTGTTATACACAATTCCTTTAAAATAAAGCAACACAAAGTACAGGTTTCTAGAAACCATTACTCAGATCATGTAATTTGATGTTTGACAAAGAAATGACATACAGGAGGCTTCCAATTTTATTCCATTTGTCTTTACTCCAAGAAAATACCCAAGGAAGAGTTCTCCTAATTTCCTGTTCTCACAGGAACCTCTCCTTATAACTTACAAAGTGCTTCTTTATGTAAGGTACTAAAAGCAACTGTTTGCTGAGACAGCAGCTACACAGCCCTCAGAGGAAGACAGAGAGCACAAACGAGGAACCAGAAAGCTTCCTTCACTTTTTTTTATTGCTTCCATGGTATGAATATAACACAGTGACTTTGAAGCCCACACATGCCAGTTTGCCATTTCCCTTTTTTTTTTTTTTAAACAACAGAGAACATTCATAAAATAGAAGCCATGGGGTAATAATTGCAATTTTTATGCCATCTTTCTAAACCTTTTAAAAGAGCGATCTTGTATGTCATCCATCATAGTCTGATTCAGTTTCTCTGCAAAATATGTCAACAGAAACTCTGCTCCCCCAAATACGTTTGAATTCTAGGATGATATAGAAAGAAAGGTATTATAGACATGGTAAGGGGGCACATGGTGAATACAGCAACCAAGCATTTCTGAGGCTCAGAAAATTTGAGAAGCATCTTCCTATCCTGTCCAAGAACTGCAGGCTCCCCAAACTAGCAAAGATGTGGTAAGAAAGATTTGCCACATTCCCACAACAGCCATAACACTGAACATCTTAACAAGGGGACTGTCTTTTCTCCCTTAAGCAAAGGGACAGGGATCCTCCAGATGTTGCTGAACCAGAACTCCTAGTATCCTTCCTCATTAGTCATGCTAACTAGGTTAATGGAGAGTTGTATTTCAGCTATAACTGGAGGACCACATATTCCCACACTTGCTCAAACAGTTCAAAATACCTCTATGAAGATTATTCTTGCTGTTACAGATATGCCCACCATTTCAAACCACTTTTTTTCCTGAAGAGCTATTTTTATTCATACACAAATCTGATTAATCAGGTAAGAGTTCTTAAATTGGTGGTTAGCCTAAAAAAATAATTATTATTTTCAGTTTCATGTAATTATGAAATGTAATGAAAGATTTATAAAGAACACGAACATTCAGTTTCACTTTTTATGTAGCTGTAGTTAAAACTACATTTACAAAGACTCTTTTTCCTCATGGAAGTCACAGCAGCCTTACCCCAGGAGGAGAGGTGGACTGAGCACTGAGGAGAGCATCCTTCCTTAACCAGTGTTGACTTCTGCAATTGCTCTAGAAGTGTACCTGATGAATGGAATGGAAAGAAAGGCAGCCGAATCCCAAACATGTTAATGGCTTTTCTGGAATTGGTCTGCAAAATTTTGTTTTTCTGAGCTTACTGAGACTCTCTCTAATTGCTGGTGCTTCCTTTGGAAATGAAAGGCAGGATTGCCCAACCTCTCAGAGTGGAAGAGTGCAGACTTCTGAGCTCCTTGTTGAAACAGAAAGATGATATATCAAGTGATAGGAGACACTAATGAAACTGGCTAAAGTCACCACATACTTTATATGCAACAAGATGGCCATTTATTTAGGGAACAGGTGAGGAAACATCTCAGGAATCACTGCTGATCTTTCACAAATATCTATCAGCAAAAGCCAAAATTCTGTTTGTGAACCCAATGAAACAATAAGTGCAATTCCCTCAATGAATCTTAGAAAAAAATTCTCAGAGAAGAAATTTCCATTTTCCCCTGTATTTCATTGAGGGAATTAATTTAATTCTGGGTGGAAAGTAAAAGCCATGGGAAAGGCCAACCTTGGAATTGGTCTTAAAGTATAAAATCTAAATAGGCGGTTGTGTTCAAAGCAAAGACATCTTTCCTAATGAATAATGGTTGTCCAGACAAGCCAGTGTGGTGGAGATATAATTTGCTTTAATCCCTTAATGGTATTCAGATGATGACCAGCTCAAGATGTCAATTGGCTTGGGAAGTATTCAAATTCTGTTATTTAAAAATGTATTCTTATTGAACCAAATTAATTAACAGAAAAAATGCATACATATAGCAGTGTTAAAATAATGTAGTGTTAAACATTTATAAAATGTTGCAGGAAAAAAAGTCTGGAAAATTATAAGCAAAAGAATTGTAATAATTTGACAAGATTGATTCTAAAGTTCTCCTCCTTACCCCTTTGTTATAAAATAAAATAAAATAAAATAAGACCACAGAATTAAACATTTAGAAGAGGCCATTTAGGCCAAGGAGTCCAACTCCCTGCCCAGTACAAAAATCCAAATTAATACATCCCAAACAGGTACCTGACTTCCACCTGAGCATCTCCTCTAAGTTATTGTTCCTACTCTCAAACTGCACTGTTTATGAAGTTTTTTCTAACATTCAATCAGAATCTGCTTTCTTGGAATTTAAAGCCATTATTCCATGTCCTGCATTCTGTAATGTAGCATGTACACAACATGTCAGAAGATGCTCTATCAATTGCTTTGCTGAAATCAAACTATGAAATGTCTACAGCATTCTCAGAACTTGTCAAGGAAGTCAATATAAAAGGTAATATTTGTCTATTGAGATTTATTATTGATAAAATTACTACATTGTTTTCAAGTGCTTACAGATGGATCTCTTCATAGCCTCCAGAATTTTCCCAGGTCAGTCTGACTGATCTGCACTTTGCTGGTCTTCCTTTCCCCCATTTCTGAAGATTAAGACATTAGTTCTCATCTAATCATCTGACACTTCACAAATTCTCCAGATTTTTCATGATTAAAATTTAAGAATTCAGTCAAATAATTATCTAATTCTTTCAGAACTCTAGGATGCAATTCATCTGGTCCTTGAGATTAAACTAGAAGTAAATAGATAGTCCTTGATTATTTTTATCAATTTCAGGATTCAAGCCTGTTTCCTCTTGTTTTTTACCATTTTCTGGTACTAGACATACTTTTTCGTTGGAGTACATTGAATAAAATAGAAGTCAAGTAATTCTGTCTTTTCTTTACCTGTTAGGATTTTGCTACTATACTTATTCTGAGCAACTGATGTACAACACCCCCCTGCCCCTTTTCACATTAGAATTGCTTGCAAACGTACTTTGAGTATTTCTTTCCTGAGCAACTCCCATCTGTCCTGAGCTCCTTTTCAGAGTTGCTTCTCTTGCCTTGAGATCCCACTTATTATTGCTCTAAGTATATTTTTTTAAAAAGTATTATTTCATGATGTTTTACTATGTTCAGCTTTAGTTTCCTTTAACACTAAGAATCCCAGCATCATATGGCACATTCCCCCAATGTTCTTATTACTTCCTCATCCTCCACTAGATCTTCCTTATTGATTGGTATCATATCAAGGATAATTGATGCCACTGTGCCTTCTTCTACCTATGAGGGAGCAAAACTTCAGCAAGATAAAATAGGGATTTCCTGGAAAAACCTTGTTCATCTCTGAACATAATCAAGTTAATTAAAATCTCTCATCACTATTTGAAAATCTGCAATTTGTTATGGAATACATCTTCTTGGTTGGGCAGGGCTACAGTAGACACCAAAGACAATATTGCTTTTATTTGTTCCTTCAATTATTTTAACTCAAGTTAAACTCTCAAATTCATTTATTTGGGTTTCTGAGCAGGAATTGATACTTTTAACATTCAGTGCAATTCTTTCCCCTTTGTATGGCTTCTGTTATTTTTTAACAAGTCGTATCCTTCAATTGCTGTACTTCTATCATGGGAGTCATTTCCTTAGGTCTATGTTATACCTATTAAATCACATCTGCCACTCCATATAATGAACTCAAGCTCATCTGGTTTATTTCTTATTCTAGACAACAATGACCATTAACTTTATGAGTACTGATTTTTCATTAAGTGGTTTAAGAGGCCCTAGTTCAGGAACACTTCCACTGTCTCCAGTGTACAATAGTCTTTATCTGAGGTCCTCACTTCAGTGTTTAACTTCCATCCCCACAGGATTTAGTTTAAAGGCAGCCTAATCAGGATCACCACATAATTTTTTTACCAGTCCTTGTGAGGCATAATCCATTTTATGCCAGCAGTCCATCATCTAGATAACTCAGACTCAGAAACCAAATCTCCTCCATTAGTATAATTTAGACAGCCAGTCACTGGTTTGCAATATTCTTTATTTGTCCAGTCCTCTTCCCTGAATATCATCTAAGCCCCCAGGTCTTCAGATTTTTCTTGATTACATATACTGCCAATCCAATGCTGGAAAACAGGTATAGAATATTTTTCCAGTATTGTATAATAATTCCTTTAATCATCCCCATGCAAAAAAAGCCCAGTTACTGATGTCTTGATAGACTCCAAATACTGGGGATATAGCCAAGAAGATCATATGCATTCTAAACCCTGTGGTTGCAAGTATGTTACCAGAACTAAAGAGAGAACCTTGGAAGTAGTATAAGCATTTTGTCCTGAAAACGTGAAGTTTAAAAAAGGAGGAATTCCAGATGGAGATATTGGGATATATTTCTAGAAGATCAATACAAGCCAGTCATATTCTGATACACTATGATTAACTTCAGATTTACCATATCAAAAAATTTAATGCTTAAATATCTGTTCAGCATTTAAGACCCAGAATAGTTCTGATATCCCTATTCTTTTGGGGAATGAAGAAAATAGCATTTCCAAATTTCTGACTGGATATGGTTTTATGATCTACGTAGATATTGTAATGAACTACTGGAATATAAGGAGTGCAGTGAAGCATTAAACTTATCCTCAAGTGGGGGTTGGAATTAAGAGTCCAATGCCATCTCCTGCACTCATCAGTCCATGGTGGTTTGTCTAGATATGTGCAAAATTTCTACCTCTAATTTGAACCTCAAATAGAGAGCTTCTGGTATCAGATTGAGGAGTTACTTAGTTTCTTGTGGGAATCTGACTGGTTAGAATTTTCCCAATTGATTTGTTGTTGTTGTTTTCTGCTGGGACCTCCATTCATTTAATAGTTAGTGCTTTGAGGGTTGCTGGTCTTAAAGAAAGATTATGACTTAGAGTTTCAGTCTTTATTTTTTACATTTGGTCTCCAAAAGGAAAGTTTCCAATATCTCACAAAATAGCTTGACCCCATTAAATGTTATGCTAGCTTAGTTTTCCATATAGTATCTTAAGAATATTAGAACAATCTTGCTGGATCAGGCCAAGGCCCATCTTTAGTACTATGTTTCTGTTTCTCAGTGTGGCTAGTCAGATGCCTCCGAGGTGCTCACGAGCAGGAGATGCAGACATGCCTCTCTTCCAGTATAGTTCCCTTACAATTATTATTTGGAAGCATACAAAGTATACAAAGGTAACAGTGAGTCTTCAAACCAATTGTCTTTGAGAGACTTATCCTCTATGAATGTATCCAATCTCCCTGAAAGTCATCTAGGTTTGTAACCATCACAACATATTGTGGTAATGAATCACACAGGTTAATCATGCACTGTGTGAACAGCATATCTTTTTCCAGAATCAATGTCAGGGTTTTTTTTGGCAAGATTGTTAACCACTACAGCTGTGGTGTTGAACATGAATGTGATGTTCCATTGCCACAAAAACTAGGACCAGAAACAATGGGTGTAAGTTGCAGCTATCTAGATTTAATATAAATATAAGGAAAAACTTCCTGACAGTAAGATCTGTACAGCAGTGAAACTATCTACAAATGTGATGGGTTCTCTATCTCTGGACATTTTTAGGAAGAGGCTGGACAGCCAATGCTTGAGGATGGGTTAATTGGTTTTCCTGTACATTGCAGAGGGTTGACAAGATGCTCCTTGTGGCCCCTTCCAACTCCACATTTCTATTATTCTATGCATGGCATCCAAAGGAAGAGTGCTGTCATACATACAAACTTCTTTTATTCATACTTGCAGGAAGCAGGTTTAGACAGCTTGCCATTACTTCTGCCTTTGAATTAACTGATGATGGTATAGGGTTGTAGATCTCCAATTGTTTACATAGAGGGTTAGGGTAAGTCTTTAACCCATATTTGTTATCATTGGGGATCATTGCTGGGGATGAAATTGCTCTTCCTGGGTAATTCACAGTTGGAAATTTCCTTCTATTTTGGTTTTGAGAGGAAACAAATCGTTGGTTAACTTATGAATGGCTTTATGTTTGGATGGGGCTTCCAATTCTGTCATTCACATTTCTAATGCTTCTTGGAATGATACACTCATGGATTTGACTCAACTTCTGGAAAAAGGCTGAATTTTGCCTCTTTATGCAAGTTATGTCTGGTCTTTAAATTTAGCCTACCCTTCCAGTGGTTGAAAGATATGGAATGTCTTTGCCCAAAGAAAAGAAAATAGGTAGAAAAGGATATTTTGGTTAGAAGACTCTTTGGTTTCTTCCTGTAACAGTTTCCCTTCCTCCTAATCAAAATATTGAGAGAAAATTCAGACCTATTTGAAGATGACTTGCATGCTTAGGAAAATTATACTCCTGTTGACTGCTTGGGCTGTGGTTCCTAGTGCTTTTGCCTTGTTCAACCATCTTTCTTCAAATAGAAGACTCTGATAAAGAGACTGGGAATTGCAGGAATGAGTTTACTTTAGGAACTAGAAACAATAGGAATAGGATCTACATCTCCTACCCCTTTCTGTCTGATGGCTTGTCCTGCCTATGCATCCATATCTATGTGGGAAGTAGCAAATATATAGAAATTTGCTGGGTGATGCTGTTTATTCCTATGATCAATGAGGCCTCTTTGGATTTGCTGACTCACAAACTCTTCTTAATGCCTCTTCTAAAAGAAAAGAGGAAGTGGTGCATAAATTGGCAACCCCCTCGGGCTAGCTCTGCATCTGATTGGGGTGCTGAGTTTCTCAGCACTAAATGCTGTTGGACTTAGATGCTGCAGAGACCCAGCAGATGTTAGAGTACTTTACTATCAATTATTGGAGGCCTTGGGATAAGGTAGCAATAGGTAATGTTTAAGGGGTTGGGGCTACAACTTAATTTTCTGAAGGCTCAGAGAATGTATGATGATGATGGTGAGATATCACCTCAAAAACTGTGGTATATTTACCTTTTGGGAGAAGGGATAAGAGGGGAGTGGGAGTGGGAAGTTCTAGAGGAAAAGTACTCCCACTCTTATCCTTAAACCCCCAGAAACACTCCAAAAATGGACTAAAATGTCTCTACCGACATTTCAGCCATTTTGCTGCCTAATTTCAGTGCTGCAGTCTCAGGATGCTGGAGGACCACATGTGGGTTGCATATCCCTATAAGAAGGCAAAATTGCAATGGCATGCTCTTTTGACATCAGATAAAAACCAGCAGAAAATTACTGCCACATACATGTTTTTCCCCCCTGTTGGCTTCTGTTTTCTGGGGCAGGGTTCTACGGGTTTAGCTGAATCAGACAAGGTTTAGTCAGATAATAGTCTTACCTTCCTCCCCTGCAACTTCTCACTCCCAGTTGGATGCATCTATGGGAAGAAAAATGAGGGATATATTTGGGCAAGATTAGCTGAACTAAGAGTTTGATTTCTAAGGAGTTCCAGTCTTTTCCACAACTACCTGAGTCCTACTCTCTTTGGATCTGCAAGAAGGTAAGTACTTTATAGCCACAATGTCTGCAATAAGAATGATATGTTTTTCAGAAACTTCCATTATACTCTCTTGGAAATTTCTCAGTGATTTTATGTGAATGAAATGCTTTATCAATTCTGCCTACTTTCCATTTTCAAGTTTTTTGGAGAACATACTGCAAAGCCAATTGCAGGAAGTGATCCAAATAAAGTGCTAGATTAGGTCAGTGTATTGGGAAGTGAAGTACTCCTTGCTTTTAGCCTTGCCATTTTCATTTTAGTGAACCAATTTCAAAATTGGGGGGTCCCCCAATTGGGGGGAGATGGGCGGGGGACAAATTTAATAAATAAATAAACAAATAAAAGTAGAATGGTAGCCATACAGGTAAAAAAAAATTTTGCACACATGTTTTGCATGTTTTGGGCAGAACTTGGCAATAACTGGAGCAGAAAACCTTGCAACAGAAGTGCATTAAAATGAGCTAAATTCAAAACAGGGAAAAGGCTTGCAAGAAGCCTAATCAGAGATATGCTTAAAGTATAGAATGCTGAACTAGTTGATAAATGAATGTCAAGAGAAACAGAAAAAGAACGAAGGTCTAGTCTTTAGATTATTTATAATGAAGTTTCATATGTGCTGCTGATTGTCTTAGGAAGAATCTGGACTGGTTCTGGTGCTAGAAATTAAAACAAAGATTAAATCCCAAACCTTTAAAAATTCAAATAAAATAAGTAATGGGGATAGTAGCTCTATATACATTTGTTGCTATAGAAACACACTTTTATTGACAATCCAAAAAATCTGGCTGCTGTAACAGTAATACAGTAATACATACAAGCAGCTCCCCACCCTCCGCCCCAAAAAGTGAGCCATACTGGTTAGACAACAGATTAGTGCATACTAAGCACGGGTATTAGATGCAATAGTCAGATGCAAAAGAGAATAGGCTCCTAAATCTTTAGGGAAAGAGGGAATTTTAGCAGGTGAAGACTGAATGACAAGCTGCCCAATTATAAGGTATGCAAGACCTGTGTCTTGTTTTTGCATTTAGTGAGGATGTGCTGGAAGAGCACACTAAGTTTGAGGCTGAAGTTTATGCTTCTTGCACAATAAACTCCTTGGTGGAGATGGCCCTTGAGCCTCCTTTCAGCAATTGGTTTATGTTACTTTGCTTCCACCTAGAGGTCTGTCTGTCTGTCTGTCTGTCTCTCTAGGTTTTCCTTGTGTATGTTTGTCTCCTTTTCTTCCACATTCTCTCAACATATCCTGCCTGACAGTTACCCTTAAATCCAATATGGAGCTTCCTACAGGACCATGATTTTTCTATAGTACAAAACCCATCCTTGACTATTTGAAAAGTGGATGTTTAACTGTCGACAAGAGTGGAATCCTGGATTCACAACACCCAGTGAGAAAGGGACACAGAAAAAACATGTAGCCCAAGAAACATATACACTGATACAAGTGCTGCAACTGGCTCCACCCAAACACCTCAGTCACCCATGTACCATATTTATACAAAAGAAAAACAGTCCTGAATTTAAGCTGGTCCCTTCCCTCCAAAAGGAACACTGAAAAACAAAATGAATTTATCTCCATTGCCATCTAAGTGAATCTTCCCATTTTAAAGGTAAATTATTTAGGGAAAAACTAGTCTTTCAGGTGAATACCATATTCCTCAGGCCTGTGGAGCCATTCCAACTTTTGCTGATATGGCCAAATTTTTGATATTTCTATGCTTATCCTCCTTCAGAAGGACATGTCCATAGCACATAAATGGAGAACAGGGGTAAAATTCAAAGACATTGACCTGCATTCATAAGATTGAGGAGATAAAAAGAGCTCCACCAGATCAGATCAATAGCCCAACTAGCTCAGCACCATGCTCCTCTCAATAGCCAGCCAGATGTTCCAGGAGACCCACATGCATGACATGAAGATAGTAACACACAGTGCCATTGCTCTTCAGCTACTTATAGTTCGAAGTACCTCTCCTCCGAATCAGGAAGTTCCATTTAACCATAATAACTATTGGATGGCCTTATCCTCCCTGAACTTATTTTTTCTGATTTTAAAGCCATCTATACTACTTACCATCATAACGTCCTGGGGCAGCAAATTGGATAAATTGTTTAGAAAGTCTGGTTGCATTTCCATACTCAAGACATACCAAAATACTTTTGGTTGGGAAGGGTCTGTCAAGACTATGAAAGCCAACAAATAAAGCAGTCACCCTCCACCATTCAAGTGGGCATACTTCAGTATGTACACAATGAAAATTGCACATTTGGGATGCACAGCCACATTACTCAGGGCAATATTGTAGACCTTCTGCAATGACTTACTACTACAGTGATTGTGCAGGATTTTTCACATCACTAGCTGCATTATTATAGATTCACACTTTTTCAGGTTTTGACCATCTAAACATAATTATGGGAACAGTTGAGCTACTGCCTCAACTTTGCTTATTTGGCAGAATACCCAGTGTCCTGTTAAGAACCTATCTTAGTTTAGGACACTGAGCAAGCAAAATGCATATTCACAGTACTGAATGCAAGCTGTACCCTTGACCTATACAGGATGAGAATTCTTCAGCTCTATCTTCATGAGAAGAACTGCCAGATTCTCACATCCTCTCCATATAAGGAAAGGCATGCTAATTAATTTAAATGCACTGCTGGGTCTCGTACATGTATTTCAAATCTTACCAATACAGATAATACATACTTGTGCAAATACTGCATCTGAAACATAGAGCAGAGACATAACAAAGAGTCCCTGCTATTCTTTAAAAAAAATACAGAGATGTAGAAACCATCTGGAAAAAAACAAAATGAAATCAGACATACGGAAGCTGAAAAATAAGGTAGTTGTCATCTCTTATCATAGTGTACAGAAAAATCTACACCCTATCAAGGTATTATTCTCATAAACTAAGTGTAGTAGAATGAATGAAAAATCTCTGGTACCATAAACACTGATAAATCTTCATATTTTAGGACAGTTTTGGTCCTTATCCAAAAATAAATTATTCCTTCTCCAAAGAAACAAGAACAGAAAAAGTATCATACTGTTCAGAAGCATGATACAGAAGCTAATGAAAACAAATACTGGGTTATCTGCCAGCAGAATCTGAGGTGAACCTGCAAAGCAGGTTAAGCTCCCCAATATAATGAGGTGAGGTTCATGAATAGTCTAAACATGCAGCCGGATGAACAGTGGCAGCAGTGGAGGCCCCCTGAGAAGCAGGGAGTCCAAAGATCTAACAGAACTCTAATTTGCTCCAACTAGAGCAAAGAGAGGTCACAATACCTTGACATTATAGCAGCACCAACAGACAAACCTTGGATGAACTGAGACCCTGCAAAGGAGCCATGGTGGCCCAGGGACAGGCTAAATGCAGTGGTAACGGAAGTGCCCCACTGGGCCTGTTCAAAGGCTAGGCTCCACTTTGCCCATTGATACGTTTACTGTAATTCTTGTTTCTTGCCATTAAAAAAAAAAAGTTCCTTGTACATTCAAACACTGCTGCCTCCAGCCTGGCTCCTGTTCCTGCTTGGCACAAATTTATTTTGTTTCACAGGCCTATTTTTCTTCTCTCCACTGATGTTTTATCTCCAGCAAAACATCCTCCTGCAGTTCCAAGTGAGGGCCCGGCCCTCTTAAACCAAGAGCTGCTGCTCCCCTGCTGGCCCTGTTGCAGGCAGACAAAGCAAGCCAGGGAGGCGATCCAAGGGCTCAGGGCATCTCTAAAGACCTCTTGCTGCCCTTGTCCTTAGCTGGATACACGTAGCTGTGCTCTCCAGCACAGTGGCTGTGCTTTTCTTCAGATTCCACTGGTGAGGTCTGTGATTACTCGAGCTTTTACCAGTTTTCGTAGGAACTCCTTCTCTCGCTGGATGTTGTGTGTCCAGGACTACATAAAGTAGGGGAGAGAGAGGGGTAAAGGATGATGAAGAGAGAAAAAAGAATAATTCTTCAGCTGGAATACTTAAGGCTCTGAGCATACAGTCCAAGTCAAGAGGTTGCCCTAGACAAGTCTTCCATCAAACAAACAAAAACACAATCATTCACATTTCTGATCATGACACAAATTTCTCCCTCTCTTACATACATACAAATGTAGTACATATAGGTGCTAGAGGAAATAACTATTTTACTAAATCTAAAGCAGGCTTTGCCAACCTGATGCTTTCCAGATGTGCTAGACCATAGTTCTCATCATTCTCACTCAAAAACATCAATTGCTTGCTGGCTGGGAGTGATGAGAGGTTAGTCTGATGTATCTGGAAAGTAACAGATTGGGGAAGGCTGATCTAAGAACAGCCTGATAAAAAATTTTGGCAAGTGGGGGTACATGCACCAGGTCATATAGCCCACATTATATACTATTTAAAATGCTAGCCACCTTGTTTCTACAGGATAGCTTTAAAAGGGAAAAAAAATGCAATTTCCCCTTCAATACGTGGATGGAAAGAGTGCTGTATTTTGTTCTCCATTTGATATTATGGAGAAGGAAAGACTTGACCTGAAACAACTCAAATAATATAACTGGATATTTAATGTGAGGATATGAAATTGTTATCACCTTCAGAGCTATCAACATGCTACTTTTGTTTAAGGAAATTTATTGTAGAACTTAGCTTTTAGAATAAAACATTCATAGAAAGAAATGAAAGCACCCACATCTTCTTGATTTTTCCTATGTAAAAATATTGAGCCAGACTCATATGTTTCATACAGGACTTTTTAACATACGCCCTGTTTCCCATCTCATTTACTATGTGGAATGCTGCACTCATTTCTTCATGCATTTAATGTGTTCCTAGTACAGCATTCAAGTTGCTAGAAAAGAAATCACATCAAAGTCTTCAGCTGCGGAACTTCCAGAATGACTGTTTAGGCAAGAGAGGATACAGTGCCTCCCCACTGATATGTCAGCTTAATAGGATATGTCACTGATGTACAAGCTAAGAAAGATGCAGGGCACAGAAACAGCACTGGATAGCTGGAGGGGAGAGAATAAATAGCAGGGAAAAGAGAAAAGAGAAAGAGTGTGTGTTGGTGCACATGAAAAAAGAGATCAGAGAGAGGGCGAGTACTTACATTCAGAGAAAAAAAGTTGGGAGAGAGAAGTTTAGAATTCAGTCGGTAGCCTAATCAGGGTCTAAATTTTAAAGTTATGGTGAAGTTTTTCTAGGGCTACTAGGTTTGGACTGCAAAAATTTAGATGACCACTAGACAGCAGCTGCCATCCAGTGGTCATCTAAGTCCAGACCTGGTAGCCCTAGTTTGTCATTATTTTGTTAGATTTCTCAACAAATCTAATTTTCTCTATGAATTAAGAACTTGACTTCCAAAAGTCATTAGTACAAAATTGGGATTCAAAAGATTACATACCAACAATTTCAGGCAGCACCTGTTGGAAAAAATGTGAAGATCTTTCCTAGAATTTAATGTTTTAAACATGCTTTAGTACTTTATTTATGCAGAGTAGCTTAGACACTTGCCATTTCCTAGAAGCCTGGTGCAAAGTTGTTTGGATTGACTAGTGCAATCTCTTGGATCACCCCAAAACCATGTATTTAAATGGATGAAACAGAAATCTTCATCCATGTTATTTATTAAGTATACCAAAGTAAACGAAGTATGTGACTGTAGTTAATAGTCCCCTGATCTCCAAACCCTCTTTCCTGATCTTGAGCTTCTTCTCATGCTCTTAATATTGTCTTCATTATTCCACACATGTTTCCAACTACTGTAAACCTTCATTTACAAAAACAACTAATACACATTTATGAATATTCCCCCTTGAAAGAAAGAAAGGAAACTACCCCCAAACTAAGAAAATATTTTCCTTCTCCCCTAAATGGTTTGAATTTCTACCGTTTAAGTCACTCTGCTCACTTCTAATTTCTGCGTTTGCACCTCTAAATCTTGCATTAGCCAATGACTATATCTCTGTGAGTAATCTCATTTACTTCTTTTGGGATACTAGAAAGCAAACAGAAACTGACCATGAGAATGCTGGGAGCTCCATTGTATCTAATAGGTTAATCATGCAGAATATTTCAGACATGGTTATTATGGGGCCATGAAGACAGTTAATCACTATCTCGTGCCACGGCTGGCAGAGAGTAGCAACAGAGGCAGAGCTGAGATCATCAGGATAAATACTGAATTCTCTGGAATATTAAAAAATTCACCTAAACTTCTCATTTCCTTTGGGAATAAACCTGCCAGAGATACATATATCAATTACAACTTTTGAAAAGTGTTAGAATCTAGGTGAGTTTCTGGAACAAGCTTTTTACACTTAGGCTTCAGGTTTTTTTAATCAGCATCTTGACTCAATATTGTAGAAACATTTTGCATTAGATTTTTTTTTTTTTAAATCCTGTTCTTTCAGATGCAACATGCAGGCTTATGTAAGCAAAGAGGTTGCTAGCATCTCATTAAATCTCCTCTGCCCCAGCATTTTGGTATCATCATATTTTTATGAATATATAGTTAAAAACTTGGTCACTAACAAAGATTTTGATCAAATACAGAGGGGGGAAAAAGAAAAGGAAAAAAACCTCTTATGCCTCTTGTCAATCAGTGCAGTTGTAGCAAAGCAATTAATTTTGAGGCCAAATGCCCGCTGCTATACAAGTATAATTAAATAGTACTGTTGGAAGGAGTGAGGAAATTCCCAAAGGGCGACTGAGGTAGACAGGCATCTTGTTCAGCTGATAGAAACTGACAGCTGGAAAGTGAATACCAAGCAATTTCTAACAGACACTGGGACCATGTTTAGGAAAGCTGCATACAACAATAATCTTTATCCATGTGTCCTTGAGCTTCCGTGTCACATCCATTGCATTGACAGCTGCAGAAATGTTTCCTTCCTGCTATTGTAAACTACAAAACAGCCATCTCTTTTCTGCATTATGTATCAGTAGCACACAGCCTAACTAGGTCCTTTGGCCCATGTTAAAGACAGAAGTCCAGACAGCTGCATCCCACCTGTATTCGCTGAGGTGCTGGCTACTTAGAGTTAATATATGGGATGCCAGGCTATCATGAGCAAACCAAGTACATGTCATTCATTAATGAGCATGACTTTGGAGTAAACACTCACCAATGCAAAGAAATGCAACTGATACTTTGGTTTCTGCTAATGTTCCCAGCTTTTGTTATGCCATAGCATTCTGGATGGAAAAGAGCAAGTCAGTCTCCAACACAAACTGAAGATTGCAATTTCTGGTAAAAAAACAGCTTATTGAAAATGATAAATATGGCTAATGAAGCAAATGACATTGCACTTTGGGGAAACCAAACATGATACAGGGAAAATGGATAAAAGGGATTTCTTTTATTCCTTTTCCCTGTGGCAGTTCTTTAAAAAGGAGACCAACAATCAGAAGCTTTTTAAACATTTCTTGGTTATTGATATTACAGGTACATTTGGTAACCTGTGTGGTAGTATTGGGCTGTGTTACACCCAGGCCATTACCTAAAACAGAAGGCTAGCAGGCAGAGATTTAAGAAGACACAGCTCTTTGATAAGCTAGATATCATACTAGACAAGCCATAAAAAATCTAGATAACCAGCACTTGCCAAATATAAGCCCTGAGCCATATATACAACAATCCAAAGGTTGACACCTTAGATATTTTTTCCTGCCTGTATGCCCCAATGGACTGAGAGCAGGTTATTTCTCAGGACGGAGGGCACTGACATCTGCGCATTCTTATTGTAAGGATCATTCATGGTCTCAGGATCTTTGTTTCTGACCTGGGTCCTTCTAGCCCTGGTAGTTCCTTTGACAGCTATTCAGTGATAAAGATGCATTGTGCACTCACAGCAATAACTTAACTGGACCAATATAATTTAACATAAATACTGTTTAAGATATCTTAGGCTACAAGAAAATGAACTATTTTTGTATTTCTTTTCCTGTAAGATCCACAGGAAGATCCATCCTGGCCAGTTCTGCTCAGGTGCGTTAGAAATCGCATATAGTCAATGTTAGTACTCTTACTTCTCTTACTGCCAAGGTTGGCCTTTTCATGCTAAAGAGGAAGTTCCTGAAACCTTGTATAGGGCAGTATCAAATGCTTATACCCATGAATATTTGTCCCATGTTTCCTTCTCAGTGATGTCACGTTCGATACCACTATTCCTCTCCATTATGCTCTTGGTGCACCGGATGGACTCTAGACAGGGCAAAAGGGATTGTGATGACAATGTCCTGACTACCGTTTTCTTTATCCAAAGAACACAAAGTCAAAACTCCTGGTGAATAACCTGGAGCTATCCTGTTGCCAGGATAATATTATCCTCAGAGAACCCTTGATTATTATTATTGGCATTGAACCCTGAAGCAACACACTTGTAGCCTCCCTCCCCTTTGTGTTCCCCTCTCTTACAGTCTCCCATTTTCTGTGGGGACTCTGAACTGCTCTCAGTTGCAAACAAACTTTCTGATAAGTCTGAAAAGAGGGCAGAAGGAACAGATTTACGTATCTTCCAGCAAAAATGTTCCATGTGGTGCAAGAACTCTCTTGTTTTTAGGGATCAAGACAGAATTTCCACTGTTTACAGTCTTGATTGGGCAGCCTGGTACTGTGCTCCATTGGGAATAACAGGAGCAATGGAAAAGGCAGAAAACTACTCTGCAAAACAAAAGATGAATGCCAGATGCATCCAGAGGGAAGGCAGAAGTAGCACATATAATATGATTTTAGTCATTTTGTCTTAGTATTTTTATTTGATTGTGTATGCAACCTTGAAAAAAAATTGCTTATATTCAGCTACCTGTTTTTGCCTCATGCCCTTTCTAGGTTCCTCCACACTGAGAGTGCAAGTTGAGAAATGTGCCAGGTAACATTTAAATGCATCAGCCAACCCAACAGGAGGAAAAGCCACTCAGCCACAGCCAATTAGCTTCCTTGCTTTAGTGGGCCCCTATTACTAAACCTGCGTATCTCTTGAAAGTCCTGAAAGTATGAAATCACAGGAGAGAAACCTGAAAGTTGATTCCTCTTATTGAAGACTAGGCCAGGCGTATTTCCTGATATGTCCTGTTCTGACATTTGTCACCTTCTAGAAAGCCAGCCACAAGTCAAGCAAATTGTGCTGTTGAGTTGCTGCAACCAAAACCTCTGTTTACTCTCTGTGACTATCCAATGTTGTCTCTTTCTATTCTCCAGAAGCCATCAGAAGTTCTTCTGAGGCTGACAAAACACAAGCATGTTAATTGCTACTGACTGATTCTGCACTTAATTTAGCATTTAATCTTACAGACTTTTTAAAAACTAAATACATTTTTCAGAATAGGTGCTTTATTGTCCTCTCTACAGAAACATCTACAACTGGGCAGAGGCAAGGGAACTTAGGGTCTTTGGTAACTTTAATAGTGAGCAGAAGGCTGAGAACTGCTGAACTTCCCTTTTCTACACAAAAATATAGAAGTCCTCTCTTTCCTTGATTTCATTCTTCATATTCAACAGGTAAGGTAGGGAAATGAAAATGACAAAATCACATTATATTCTTGAATTTAAAAATTTGGGATTCCTTTGGTAAATTCCTCTGGTAAACAGATGATAATGGATTCTATTTTGTATGTTCCACTTCTTAAAAATCCTTTACCTCTTTGAAAGCACTCACAAGAAGATAGTCAAAACTTAACTATTTTTATTAAACTATGTAGTTCATCAATTTGAATGAAGATGCTGTGTATTCAATTTGACTCTGCCTCCATGTGGCTGATAAAGGAAGTGCTTCATGCCAAGAGAGTAAGGAAGGAGCCAAGGTTTCTGCTTTGGGCAACTTCTAATGTGTATCGGCATCTAAGTGCAAATGTAAGTAATAACATTCAGTAGAGGAGTTAATCTAATGAAAGCTAAACATGGTTGTGAAATCTAAAACCCACAGTTTTTAGCCAACTCCTGGGAAAACACTATTCTTTTGCTGAAAGGCAGTGGGAAGATGTGTATTTTACCATTTTGCTGTGGACAAAGAGGAGGGAATAAGTTACATTTGGCTAGCTACATATATGAAAATTGAGAAGAAGGAAGGAAGGAATAAATTGGATTGATCTGGAAGGGAGCTATGAAATATATTCTTGATAACCCAGGAATATTTGATAAAAAGAAACCACATACAATACACAAAGGTAGCCATGTTAGTCAACAGAAAAAAAATACAAGAAAATCCCAGCCTTATATTTATCTAGCCAACATAAATGCCACAAAAAATTGCAAGCAATCTCTCAATCTTTAAGAGATGGGGAGAGGGGAAAGAAAAAAACTGAATTGATCTTGAAGTAATGAAAATTGTAAAAATCTAATGATAAGATATGGTGAAAGACTCAGAAATTTAAATAATCTTTTATTGGTGCTGAGATAGTTTTACCCAGGGCTGCTGAGAAGAAAAAACAAACCATGATTGATATCCCAATTTTGAAAATACAAAATTCAGATGTTATTTTAAAATCCTTCCATTCTTAGGCACAACATGCAGATTCTTCAATTGGTGGAAAACAGAACTACAGAAAAATTAATCAACTTTTAGACAAACATCTCTAGTTCTGTTAAATCACAGTAAGTACCACTGATGGCTTTATCCTCCATAGAATTTGTCAAATCCCATTTTTAAACAATAGAAATGAAAAGACATCACTATGCCTTGGGATAGCAACTTCAGCCATTTTAATGTTGTTGGAGAGAGAGAGCAAAATGTTTTCTAAATAATTTTCTCTGCATTACGTGTGGCTTCATGCACTTCTTTATGTCCCATTACTTACCTTTTTTAAAGCTAAAATCCCCCAATATGGTAACCTTTCTTTATAGGAAAATTATTCCAGTTGCCATTTTTTTTTCCTCGCTTGCCATTCCTACTGGCTGTTTTCCAGTTTATTTTCACATCAGTCACATTCCTTCACCCACAATTTTTGGACTCTAATCATCTTGCATGATCAATAATTGAAATCTTAAAACTACTTTTAAAACCTTTGGTTAGCCTAATAAAGGTATTGCCTCATGGAAAAGACAATACTGCTTTTTTTTTCTTAAGGCGTGTTTGGAAGACACTGAAACTTATTAAGTAACAAGAGCCTATTCAGAAGAAGCATGATCCTGCACAAAGTGTACTGCCTTTACATTATTTGGAGGAAAATTCCCTCCCACAACTAGGTAATCCTACCTAATTTGACCTTGACTGACCTTTGTATATAGTAGAGTTGAGCTGAGCTTGACTCCTAGAGCCTGTATTCATGCAAATTTTCTTGGGAATGTTAAATAATTGGTTTGCTATTGCCTTTTTCCAGTATGTTCTTCTGACATCTCAATCTAGCCCCAAACCCTGGAATTCCCCATTGGTTCTGCATCCAAGAATTAGACAGGGCCAACCATGCTGAGCTTCTGAGATCAGCTATCCGCTCAGGCTTTTATGCAGGACAACAGTTTAAGTTATTACAGCCTTGATAATATATAGATTGCCTATTCATTTTATTTAAAATGTATGTTAATAGAGTCATGCCATGACTTTCTGCTTATAGAAGTACTAAAGGTAGCTTTCAGCAATAAAACAAGCACAAATAGAAAATATGATACTAAAACCAATAAAGTCAAAATCAAAATTAGTTAATATAGTTTTGTCATCTGTTTTTTACCTACAGATGGATCTGTGCATCTCACAAATTATGGAAATAGTGATATCTGCATTTCCAAAATAATATTTTTCTTGCTTTTCCTCCCAGCAAAGCTTTGGGGGAGCCCCAGTCCAAAGCAACACCAGTTCTGTACTCAGCAAGACCTAATTTTTGTGCCTGGAGGCTTTTTCTCACTTCATCTAAGAATATGATGCAGACATTTTTGAATATTAGCCATATTTTTCTCTCCTTTTCTGAATATTAACTAACTTGTCTGAAAAAGAGTTTTTTGAAACAAAAAAGCTTACAAGTAATTGTTTTGTTATCCTTCAGTTAGCCAAATAAAGACATTTGAGTTTTCCACTGCTGTTGAATATTATTATATGTAACAATCAGTGTCTATACTGCTCAAATTCAGTCAGGTAAAATTCCTGAATTGAATGAGTGACCTGATTGGCACAGAATTAAAGTTGATTTTTTTTTTCACAAGTCATTTTTTTCCCACTCCTAAGTGAAACATAGATGTGGCAGCCTTAGCCTATTCATTCTCTCATCGTATGGTGATCTGAAAGGTATACTTTTCTATTTTAATATACATAAACAAGGAAGGCAGGTTTGCTCACATTGCTTAATTATTATTCTGCTCTTTCATGCATGTCTTAAAAGCTGCCGAGGACTGAAAGGACAACTATTCTAGCGGCCATGCCCTGTTGTTACTAGGGTGGCATGTCACTCAACAGAAATAATGTTTGGATGGTCTGAGGCTTTGAACAAATCTTTAGCTACAACATCTGCCATCTCAATCTTCCACCACTTTTGTTCCATGCCTCTTCCTTTTGTTGGCATCGATTAACAGAGGAGAAAGCAGGCAGGAGTGTAGAAATTCTGCTTGATATTGTTCCTAAGACACATTAAGTCCAATGTTTTCATTTTGGTAAGGAAATTTAAGCAATTCAAATAACCAAGAGTCTGGTGGTATCTTACAGACAAGAAGTTATTATGGAACAAGCTTTCACTGAGTAGAGTCTACTTCATCTAATGCATAAGCAGCTTAGAAATCGTTTAATCTCTTAGCTGCTGTTCTGCCTCTTCCTTCCAAAGAATGTTTATCTAATTGCTCAAATTCTTTCATTATCTGGTCTAAATGCTGCAGTAAAAATGGATCACAGTTCTTTGCACCCTCCACTCCAATTATGGTGACCCCTTTGCTGTTCATTTCTGCTATTTCACTTACATTCTGGCCACAAAAATAAAGACAGTTAATTTATCCTAATTCTTAACAGCCGGTAAAATCAATAACTCTTTAGAAACCCAACCCTCTGTAGGAAAACATTGTCAACTTCAGTTTTGAAAACTCTTGTCCATTTCAGTTCCTGTTTTAGGGAGTGTTCACCATAGTCATAAATCTGATATTATTAAAGCACATAGAAAATGAGGCTGAAATAGTAATGGAGAAGGAAATAGATTAGAAAGTGATATCTCAGTACTTAGGCTCTGGAGAAAGAAATCAAAATTATTTTGTTTTCACTGTTATTATTTGCATACTTGAGATGTAATTTATTTGAATTCTCTAATGCCGTACAAAGCATTGTCCATCTTTCTTTCAGAGACAACAGAATTGTCATCAAATACTGAGAAGCAATATGTGGAATCAGAAAGACAGTATGGGGAAAGCAGGTAGGACTAGGAGTTGTAATGAAAAGATTTTACTTTAATCATTAGAATGCCTGTGGAGAATGCCTTTCCTGTTTTTTAAAGATTATCAGAACTTGCTCATACTTTTAAGTCTACTGTTTTCTCTGAAAGAACAAATGCAAGATGTTGTTTTTTCTTTAAAAAAAAAAAACAGCTCAAATTTTAAAGATTTGAGCTACACACTTCAGTGGCTTGATGCTGATGACGAGGTGCATCATGTTAACACTGACTCTTAGCAACTACACAGATAGATTTTCTCTAAGATGATCTGTCCCCAATGTGGTCCTTTAGGTCTTCCAGTGGTATGCCTGTCAATGCTGTAACTGAGTCTACTGACCATGCTGCTGGGTGTCCTTTTTTCTCTTTCCTTCCACCTTTCCAGCATTATAGACTTCTCAAGAGAGAACTCTGGATTTATTTGTTCTATGATTCGTTTGTTTTCTTCCAGGGCTTTCTCAGGAGTCTTCTCCAACACTGAAGTCAAAAGCATTAATGCTCTTTCTATCCTGCTTCTTCAAACCCAAGCTTGAGTATACCAGGAAAAAACAATTCCCCATATGAGTCTGATCTTTGCAACTATAGACACATCCCAGCAACTGAGTATGTTTTCCAAGGTCTTCATGGCTACTCTACCAAGTGCTAGTCTGTGGTATATTTCTTTACTAGCAGTTAGCAACTACTGTTGACAGCTGATCCTAAGAGGCAGGAGCTATCTACCACATTATTAAGGCTGGTTGCCGTATCTGTTGGTTTTCTTTTTATTCAATCTTAGCCCATTTTTTCACTGTGGTCCTTGAATTTCATTACTAGAACTTGCAGATCATTTGCATTTTCAGCTACCAGAGTAGTGTCATCAGCATAATGCAGGTTATTGATGTTTCTTCCTCCAATTTTAAAACCACACTTATCTTCTTCCAATCCAACTTCTCTCAATATATATTCAGCATGTAGGTTGAATAACTAAGGGGAGAGTATACAGCCTTGTCTCACCTTTTTGCCAACCTGGAGCCAGTCTGTTTCATCATGTTCCATCCAGACTGTGACTCCTGGTCTATGCATAGGTTTTGCATGAGGACAATGAAATGATCTAGGATTCCCATTTTTCTAAGTATATTCCACAGCTTGACATGTCAAAACAATCAAAAGTTTTTCTATAACTAATGAAACATACATTTACTACTTTTGGGCATTCTTTAGCTTTCTTAATTATCCAGGGTACATCAGCAATAATGTCTCTTGTTCTTTTTTTTTTTTGTCTGCGCTCAGTCATTACTGACCCTGCAGTGACTGCCTGGACGAATCCTTGCAGTTTTCAACGCAATTGTTTTTCGGAAGTGGTTTGCCAGAGCCTCCTTCCTAGAGCATAGCCCAGCTGGCGAGCGCAGGAGGCGGGATTTCCGTTGCTTCGCATCCTTTTCGGGCGAGCGCGGTTTTGCGCTTACCGGCAACTGGTCCCGTCTCTCTGTGCAAGGTGCTGCCAGCATTTTTCCTTCCACCGGAGTGAGAGTACCCATTTATCTACTCACGTGAGTTTTCGACCTGTTGGGCTGATAGGAGCTGGGGAGGAAACAGAGCTCACCCTGTTAACGCGAAGGCTGGACTCGAACTGCTGAAACGTCAGCCATTTCTGGCCGGCAACTTTCAGCGTCATTAAGCCGCTGCGCCACCGCGTCCCCCTCCTCTTGTTCTTTGGCCTTTTCTAAAGCTAGCTTGAACATCTGGCATCTCCTGTTCCATGTAGGGCTCTAATCTGCATTGGATGATCCTAAGCATTATTTTGCTAGTATGAGAAATTAAGGATATCATACAATAGTTCACACACACTGTTAAATCTTTCTTTGGTATTTATGCACAGATGGACCTCTTCCAATCTGCTGGCCACTGTGTCATTCTCCAAATTTGCTGACATAGTTTGGTTAGAACCCTTACAGATTCTTCTGTTTCTGTAGATATTCCATTAATTCCTATAGCCTTCCAACTTGGTAATAACTGCATGAACTAACTTCCTCTTCTAGTAGAAGAGTTCCTTTAAGTAGGGAATATCTTCTAAGGCGAGATCCAATTTGGTATAGTGGTTAAAGCATCAAGCTAGAAATCAGAAGACTGTGAAATCTAGTCCTGCCTTAGACACAAAGCCAGCTGGATGACTTTGGGCCAGTCACTTTCTCTCAGCCCTAAGAAGGCAATGACAAACCATTTCTGAAAAATGTTGCCAAAAAAACTTCATGGATATGTCTGTGTAATCAGCAGAAATCAAGATTGACTCAATGGTGAGCATGCATAATCTTCTAAGGTATCTTGGATATTGACATCTCTATTGTACAGAATGTTCAATACCTTGCTTCTTTGTATGATCTTAAGTAGCTTAATCATGGGGAAACATGCATTATTTAATGAGTATATTTAATTCCCATCTTAATTTTTCATCTGAAAAATGTAAGATACCCAAAATAAAAAGATGTTTTAAATGAAAAATAAGGAATCTAGCACTAAAATCATTTACAGGTAGTTCTTGGTTAACGACCACTCATTCAGTGACCATTTGAAATTACGACAGTGCTGAACGAGTGGTATTTATGACCGGTCCTTGAAGTTGCCCCCATCCCAGCACCCCCGCAGTCACGTGATCAAGGTCTGGGCATGTGGCAACCGGCTCGCACTTACGACGGTTGCAGCGTCCCAAGACCATGTGATCTCCATTTGTGACCTTCACAGCTGGCTTCCCACAAGCAAAGTCAATGGGGAAGCCGGCAGGGAAGGTTGCAAGTTGCTCTGATAAGTCTACTGCATCTGGCAGCAGCCATCCCCACCTGCCACGCAGGCTCCTCACATGCCCTCCCACACCCTGCAGCAGCTGCTCCAAGCCCCACCACACTCATGCTGCACCACCCACCCACACACACCCTCACACACTCTCCCCCACCCGGCAGCAGCCACTTACTTGCCTGCCAGCCTGCTTGCAAGCCACCTGTGACTTGCAACTTCCTGCCAGCTCCCCCACTGACTTTGGTTGTTGGAAGCCAGCCAGAAGTAGCATCTAGGTCCTTCGTTAACGACCCATGAACCTCGCTTAATCACAGCAACAGAGACTGCCAGGATTGCTGTCACTAAGCAATGTGGTCACTGACATTGCACTTTGCAACTGCATTGCTTAGCGATGGAAATTCCAGTCCCAATTACCATAGTTAACTGAGGACTACCTGTATAGAGAAAAGCTGGGTCTTTTCAACTAGGATTATTACAAAAGCTTACAATGAGAATAAAGAGGAAGACCTGATATACTGAAATTGTAGTTTAGTAGTAGTGCTTAGCCCAGATCCCCTCCAAATACATTGGACTTCAACTCTTACCATTTCCTTCAGAGATGGAACTATATTTTAGTTCCCAGAAATAAAATTTAATAGAGTGGATGAGCTTAACCTATTATTATTTTGTCTGACATTGAATAGATAGCTATATAGCTCAAATATAAGGAAGTTATTTGACATTTACATTCTGGGAGGTGTCAAGAAACAGTTGCACAGATAGTGTTAGAGTTAGTGTTCCTTCTCTCTGTTTCTCAGAGCAATTGTGCTAAGCCTGCTTATTTAAAATTAAAATGAATAAAAAGCCAACCTTGAATTATTTTTTAAGACAAGAATTTTAAAAAACAAAGGGGAGAAATGAATCCTTTTAGTGCTCACTGTAGCTTCTTAAAAATGTACCACCCTTCTACAGATCATATTGTCTCTTAGGCAGTTGTTATTTCATCAGGCAAGTTGGGGAGGGGCATGGAGTGGCAGTAAATTAATCAGCAAGCTAGGCTTAATGTGACAATGTTTTGAAAGGAGTGCAGTTCTTTTTGCTTACTAACAATATTAGGATATACACAAAATTATTCACATTTACATATTACTCACAGATTGTATTATGTTGCTAAAAGAGAATTGACGCCACACTTTTTATCCTGTCCCCACAGCTGCATTTCTGAATGGCCAGCATAAATGCACTAAGCATAATTATGCACTCTCTTAAAAGCAGGAGGTTCACACAACTGGGATACTAGCTATGGATGTCTTAATCAACCAGAGATTCTATAGGCAAGCAACTGTTTCTGCAGTTGAGTCCTTTGCAAACAACCTAGTCTGAGCTTGATGCTGAAATGTTGGGGATAGAGTAAAAATGCAGTTGTAGTCTTCCTTTAACATAAAGCCTTAAACTCATACAAAATAGGTTTTTGTGTCTTCAAGATCCATTATTCATGAATTCTATGAACTGAATCAACTTTTGAATAGTATATCAAAGCTCCCATCTGCACTGTTAGTACTACTTATTGGAATCTGCTACTACGTTGGACTTTAGTAACTTAAAGCAAAAGTTCAAGGGTCAATCTAAATGTGACAGCAGCAGCTTGATATATCAAGCTGCCAATTCTATAGAAAGAGACATGGGGATACACTTTTAAAAGCAAAGAGACTCATGGATATAGGAAACTTCTTTTTAATTTATTATTTATGTTACAATTTATAAGCTATTTTCAAAAATAAAAAAATATATATATAGATACTTCAGTAAAGGTAATATGACAATAAAATAACCACTTTCATCAATATATCTTAAAATCTTTTATGAAACATTTATGTGATCTAATATGTGTCTCATATTAGACCATGGCTGGGAGGAAAAGGCCCTAAGAGAGAGTTTGCAAAGCAGAAAGTCACAGACCGGGGAAGAATTCTGCACTTCTTAGTCACACCACTGGATGCTCACCTCACTTTTGACATAATTGTGGCAGAGCAAGAAAATACAGACTGAAATTTCATTGGGAAGAGATATGTGATTTACTGTAAGTCCCTCTGCTTAGGCTATTGAAAATGAAGACTTGGAAAGGATATTTTAGCAAACAGTGTAACACACTTACTGATCATTGTTTATAAATTAAGTGGACTGCTAATTTGCTTGAAGCTAAGGAAAGGAATCAGTTGCCCTCCAGTTGTTTTTGGACTAGAATTGCCATCACTCCTCTTAATCTTGTTGGCTGGAACTGATAAGTTAGATTTCAACATCTGGATGGCATGGTCCCCTTCTCCCTCCCCCTTTAAACTCAGAAAGCTGAAATTGTCAACTCTCATAGTTGATTCTATGATATGAAAAACTGTGAAATGCTATGACTACATGACTCAAATAAAGCACTGGAGGCACTATTGCCATGTTAAAGCCATTATTATTTTGCAGAAGACTCCTGTGTTCCTCTAGTCAGGAGAAAGTTCTTTTGGTTATTCTACAGCACATTTTATATTTATTACTACTGTCATTATTGCTGCTTTTCTTAGTGTTTGTTCTGTGTAGTTGCAGAGTCTTTCTTGCTTTGTACTGCAACCACCTAGTTCTTGCATGATGCTATCAATGAATAATGCAAGGAGGGGGTTGGTTTATTGGGCAGCTTGTTGAAGAGCCTGACACTGAACAATTGTTAACATTTCAACTTTTTTTTTTGCATTTTTACACAATGGTAGCCAATATAAAACATTTATGTATCTGTTCATCTATCTTTGATGACTATGTTGAAAATGAAAGGACTTACAAACAAGTATTTCTTCCTCATTTTTCACAGAAGATTACAGTTATTCAGTGACCCTTCTAGATCTCCATAGAGTTGATATCCTGTATAATTATTTCAGGTTTTTAGAAGATATTAGAAAGACAATATACTGCATTATTGAAAACAGAGAAATATTTGAATAAATTATGTCAGAAATGCAAGTTGGTCTTCTTTTATGTAAATAGTATGTAACAGCAAATAATAAGGTATAATGTATATGTATATACAGGTCTCCTGTATCTTACTGACTTATTACATTTCTACAGATAACACTGGTTAATAGAGAGGTGAAAGATTCCATTCTGTCTATGGTCCTTCTGCAATATTAACATAACAACAACAACAATAATGATAGTGAGAATACATGTTGCTAACTTTAACCATACAAGGACCAAATATGAAAGCAAGAATGCATGTTGGACTAAACCAAGTGAGGAAACATCTACACCAACTGAATCAATCTAAAAGCACATTTTTTTGTTTCATTCTAAGTCTTTATTGATTTTACACTAAAAGATAATATACAAATATTTCATATAGAATAAAAGGCAATGTATGAATCAGTGCATTTTGCTGGTCATTGACTGAATAAAGACCTGGCTTTATGCCCAGGCCTGAGGCCCCGAGTATGTGAAGGGCCCCGTTTCATGGTTGTGTTGATGCCAACATTTTTTAAAGATCTCTTGGCTGCATTTATATCATATTTAATTTCTGTACTGTTTTTAATGTTGTTTTATTGTTGTTAGCCACCAGAGTCACTGGTCTGAGATGGGTGGCTATATAAATGGAAGGAAGGAAGGAAGATGTGTCCTGTTCTGTTCAGTGCACGGAAATGGTAGAAGTAGAGATGGTTGGCAAGACAGAAAATTATGAAAGTGTATAGCAAATGGTGTTGGTGTAAGTTAGACTCGGGTTTTTTTTAACATTTTGCCTTTAATTTCTTTTACATATTATTCTTACTCTTTTTCTGGCTTTATTAAGTACTGCTTACTCTGAAAGGGAATAGTGTGATGGCTAAGTATGTCTCTATGTATAAATAAAAACAAATGGTGATTACATCTGAAGGGAATGTTCACAATGCCACCCATTACAATTCATAAAAAAAAGGACTTCAGTGATGGGATCTATTCAGTCTCTGCAGTGATAATTGTTTGGAAAGAGATAAATTTCCCATGTCCAATGGATCTTTTTCCCATAAAGATGTCACTATGCACATTTATTTGTGAGTAGTCCCAATAAATTATATGAATTTACCTGCTCCATCTGGAGTCTGTAAGATACTGCATTGTGAGCATTTTTTGGCCTTTACATAGTACAAACTTCAAAAAGTAGAACATTGTGGCAGGAAAGAGCATTTGTTTCTATACTCAGGTTTTATCACTCATGTCTTCATACAGGAGGGGCCATCTCCACCCAGCTGCAAACAAATGTAATTAATTGGCTTTATGTGTATTCAGAAGAAATTCCCTAGAGATGAGTCATTGGGTTTTTAAAGGGTGTCCAGGGATATGTCAAGCAGACATTGCGTGTAAATCAATGACACACCTTGTGTTAGGGAACACACGCTGTAGCCTGCAGGTCTGTTCCTTTTAAGACACAGCACAATAGAACGGCTGGTTGATGGACATTCCCAAAGAGTCTCCTATGAATAAATACACATACAGTTGGAACAACATCAGGAAGAGAGTTTCTATTTATTTTTTCTGTGTAAAAACAAAGGGAATTTGGAGAGGAGCTGTTTTACCTTTTTGAAACCAGGACCTGTTGGAAAGCAGGGGGGTGGAAAGACACTGTTCTATCTGTTCTATGTAGGCAATCTATCCTCATCCTTTGATTTGATTATCCCATCAATTTATTTAGATTACAAAGGATACTTAGACCTGTTTTCTGCCACATATTGTACCAAACAAAATCCAATTAGCATGTTTTCTCATAACACTGTGTGCAAAACATATCATGGAACCGACCGACCGACCGACCAACCTTCCTTCCTTCCTTCCTTCCTTCCTTCCTTCCTTCCTTCCTTCCTTCCATCCATCCATCCATCCATCCATCCATCCAGGCTTTCGTACATATACAGCTCCCTTTCCTAAAAAATGCAGGTTCAGTCCTGTATAGAGGCGGAGGAGACTTTACTAAAGTTTAGTTCTATTTTTTTAATAGTATTTTTATTAGAGTTTTACATAGTTAAAAGCTAATACAGAATTAGAAAAGATATGCAAACAAAAAAGAAGAGAACAAGAAAAATTAAAAAAATATATAAAAAGTGACTCTCCTTCCCTCCAAACAAGTATAAGCATTTACAATAAATTAACACCTTCTCTAATGTTAAAATTTTTTTAAAAACCCTCTTCTTCCCATTTCTCATCACTAAACAATAACCAAATTATAGAAAGATTCATTAACCAGTCTTACTCAGCAAAAGCATTAAGAGTACCAGTAGTAGTAACCTATATGTTTTAAGTTTAGACAAATAAATCTATTTTGCATTTTGACTTATAACTTTCTCTAATAAGTAAGACATAAAAGATTTATCACCATAGGTATAAAGAACATCAGTAATACTAACATATGTATTTTAAACTAGATCCAGTAGGTTCCTTTTGCATTCTAACCCATAACTTTCTCTAACAAGTAGGAAGTAAAAGATTTATCCCCATATGAAAAAACCTTTACATCGTCTTGCAATCCTGGTAAAAAAAAAAGATTCCAATAATAACAACCCCAAATCAAAATTTATACAATTTAAACTTGGTCAAATACACTTTGAACTCCTTTTTCTTCTTCTTAAGAGGCTGAATCTTCAGTCGCTTCTTCAAATAAAGTCCCACATAGTGATTTCTTACCATTTTCTCCCTGTCTGATTTTAGTAGCAACTTCAGAGATTCAGTATTTCCCTTCTGTGGATCCAAAATAAGATAGCTCTCCAAGCCACTCTTCTGATTTATAATCAGGACATCTCTTTTAATTGTTGAAGCATCAGCCAGCACGGTTTGTAAACTCATTACAACTTCTTTCTCCATGTCACTCTTGTATTCAAACATTTTTAGGTCCATTTTCAATTCCACAACATTTTTTCCATATCTTCCATATTTCTTTTATAGTCTGGCAATTCTTTACAATCCATTTTAAAATCCTTATTCAAATCATCCTCAGTTTCTGTTTTATCCAGTAGAATCTTTTCTTCTTCTATAACCTCTATTAAATCCAATTTTAAAAATAAGTCCTGAACACATTGTTTCCAAACAGATTTAAATTCTTCTATAGTAAAACAATGTTTCTCCATTGTGTTAGGAAGTATTTGTTCCTTTAATTGCTCTCTGGTTCCCCCTAGTTAATCTTCAAAGCCCAGTCTTATTTTTTATTTTCAGAACCAAAACTTTCCCACAGTAAGTCTTCTTACAGTTAATTCCAAAACCATCTGCTGTATTTTTATAAAATTTAAAACAGTCCATAAAAAAACTATTCTTTCAAATCCATCTGGCCCCTTAACTATCCACAGCCAACATTCTTAACCTCCTTTCGCTGCTTTCCAAAAGTTAAAATTTTTCTTTTTAATCTTTAAATTTACTTAAATCTTCTTTCTCCTAGGATGGAAGGAAATTCTCCCGGTGTATAGCAACTTGCCTTTCAGAAGGTTTTTAATTTCAAAGTAAATAGGTAATGAGTAATTTCTGATATTAAAAGAGGAAGTCAAAGCAAATCTAATGTCTCTTTAGAGGCTCTGAACCATGGCTTGGGCTCGATGTTTCCTGCAACTCCCAGAGTGCTCAATCTACTAGAGATTGCCAAATTGTGATCTCTTCACAGGGAGCCTCTGTAAGGAGTACTTGTGGGTGATCTGGTCATCTTGTTTATCCGGAGATGGTTACAAAGAGCTGGACTTTCTGCCAGCTCCTCTTAAACAGCCACGGTCTTTTCGCAGAGCTGTCTTCAATCTGCCATTACTCTCCCAGAAGTCCCAGTTTAGTTCTATTTTTAAAAGAATTTAGACTTAATATTATGAGGGATCCCAATTTGAAACAGATTCTAAACCAATGTCTTTACCACTAGTTTGAAGTGGGTTAGTTTCACAGCTAACACCAATGATGTGCCCAATCACTCTGTACTTAGCCATGCAGATCATAATTTGTTTGAAAGTTGTTTTTTTACTTACCTAGGAAGACATGAATATATTTTTTGCTTATGGTTCAATCAGGGCTGTGAGACCTGGGCTGCAAAACTTCATATGGCAGCACAAGATGACAGCAAAAAGATTTTTAAATGCCCTAATGCTTGGCTGCCACTTAGGAATTCTTTGGAGTTTGGCAGCCCAGATAGCTTTACTTGTGCTGGGCTTTGCTACACTCCAGCCTTATGACAAAGCAATCCAGAAAAGTCAGTTCATCCAGTGGTTCTTTTAGGTGTCACACTATCATACCTATCTTCCTGGTGAATCCCAAAGACTCACTGTTAAAAGGAAGAAATTTTAACTCCAATTAAATTGCTTAAGGGTTTAATACATATGTAAATATTAGCATAGAACAGAAATAAGAGAAGTAAACCAACACATCCTCCTCAGATTTCCCTCACATTGTATATAACTGTGTCCCAAAGCTATGATGATTAATTTTCTGCTCTCTTTCTCGATGCCATCATACCTTTAAATCTCGAACTTATCTGGTCAAATATTACTGTTCAAACACTTTATCACAAATAAGACTGGATGTTTATAACATACAGTAGGGTGAGACATCTTGCAAGTAGGCACCTGTGTAACATGAAACTTATGGACTTTCTTCATGTAAAGAAAAGTAGAGATTCAGTATCAGCCTGTTCATATCATAGGATTCAAATGGCTTCTCCAAAGTGCAGGACAGTTGGGAAAATGTGTGTCCCTTTATTATGGATCACTAATGATATAGATTTTTTTACCTCTTCTCTTATCTTTTGTACAAGCTATTGATTTTGGAGCATCATCTGCAGACTCCAAACTCTCATATTACCTTCCTGGGAGAAGCAGAAGATGATAAAAGCAGGTTACTATCCTTTTTACCTTTCAACTTAATTCCCAGGTGACTAACAATTATTGGGATTCATTAATATTAAAAAGAAGCAACAAGCCAGAAATGCAATTCTCTCATTTAGTTAGATTCTATAATATTACAACTAGTCAACAGGGAGAAGGTTGAAGAAGAATAAATTATAGATATTTGCGAACAGATGGTTCTCCTAATATTAGAAGTGAAACCTAAGAGAACTTGTGTCTGAGAAATGAAGATCAATCTTGTCCCCGCAGAGCAGGTAACGTTAAAATGCAACCTACATGGAAAGAATTGTAAGGAATTCATTCTTCATGCTTCTTTCTAAAATGCTAGCTTAATCAAAAATCCTCAGGGGAAGAAGATTAAAGATACATAGTAATGACTGGCCTGTATTTGTGTTTATAATGCTCTTCATACTATGGTGAACAGCTCCATTAACAGGCATTGCAGGCTCAGTAAACTTTAGAGTTAAATCCTCTTGATGTCTTTATCCTTAAGAGCTTTATTTGCCTGTAAACCACGATGATGGGTTTCGGTCACTGGCTATGTGGGTCTAAGCAGCCATAAGAGAAATATCCTCACAATATTTGATGTGTTACATTTTTAATAAGCAAAACTAGTTCAGATATGAAGCTCACTGGGAATAAGGAAAAAGAACAAAACCTGCCCCACCATCTTCATAGTAAGTCTCTTTTGAAAACATAGCTATGATTGCTTGACTTCTAAAAAAAAAAAAAGCATGTTATTGCCTAATTATTCCGAAATATAACTTTTGTGAAGTAAAAAAAGAATTTAGTAATACCAAACTAATTAAGGGTGTGCATGAAATGAATAAGCCATCGTGTTCCAGAAGTTCTGCCAAACTGTTTTGGGCTGGCTTCAGTTTGGCAGAAACAAAATCCAGAATATTTTGGTCGTTCTGAGTTTTGGCTGAAACAAAATCTGGAGAGATACAGTGTGATTTTACAACCTAACTACAGAAAGGCTGGTGTACTCTTTATTGTTCTTCTTCCACTGACTGTGAACTGATTCCCCATCTTCCTTCCCTTCCCAGTGGCACTGGCTAAGTCAACACAAGGAAATCCCTTGGCCTTTTCCTCTCCAAATAAATTCTGCCCAGAACAATCACTTTTTGGTCCATATTTGGAACTAAATACTCCGAAACATCCAAAACACACAGGTTTTGATTGAGGCATGGACCACCCAGAATTAGTTGTTTTGGTACAGAATGATTTCTGCATGGAATGTTCTGCACATGAGGAATGAGTTTTTGTACGCAGAAGTTTATTTATTCATTTATTATTAATGCTTTTACGTTGTTTCAAACATTGAGACTCTAAACAGCTCACAAGCAACAATAATAATATTAACAATACTGTACAATAACCATAAAATAGTGATCAGATCATCAAAATATATAATAAAAAATAGCATTGTATATCATCTGAACACACCATTACAAATTCCAGGCACCTCTATCTTTTCACACATCAGTCCCCAATTGCTAGTTGAAAGAGCCAAGTTTTCAGTAGCATTTTGAATATCAGGAATGAGGGGACAGATTTTATATCTGTCCTTCATGAGGGATAGGGACTCTCAGTAAGCACTCTGCAGGCACAGGCACACCTTCAATAGGCAAACTCTACTGGGAATAAGTGAGCTTGCAGATAAGCAAGCTCCAAACTACACAGACCTTAAAGGTTATAATCAGCACCTTGAACTGCACCAGAAACACATGGGCAACCAATACAGCTCCCACAGTACTGATTTACATGACAGTATCAGGTTGTCTCCATTAACTTGTGGACTGCTGCATTCTGCATTATGTGCAGTTTCCAGATGATCTTCAAAAGCAGTCTCATGTGCGACACATTACAGCAATCCACCCATGAGGTGATAAGGGTGTAAGTAACCATTGCTAGTGCCTTCTGCTCAAGCAACTGCAACTGGTGCACCAACCAAAGCGTGCAAAGGCCATCCTGGCTACAGCTTCCATCTCCTGTTCCAGCAGGAGTTGAGAGTCCAGAAGCAATCCAGACTGAGCACCAGCTCCATCTAGAACTATAGTTGGCATTATCCCATAATCTGTTGACTTCTGATCCCATAGACATTCAAGTGGCTAGGAGTAAGTCTCAGCCTGTTTTGTCCCATCCAGACCTCTAAAGTTTCCAGAAAACAGGTTAAAACTTCCATTGCATTTCCTGGGTGACCTTGACTAGAGAACTACAACTGGGCGTCACCTGCATATTGATGATACTGGACCTGAAACCATTGGATGACCTTCCTCAGCAGTTTCATATAGGTTCTAAATAAGAAGAGGACAGAGTTGAGCTGGATTGCCCAAGGGCTCAAAGTCTCTCCCCATAAACACTCATCTACTGGAACCATCCACTCAGGAAAGAGCTGAACCACCACAGGACAATGGCCCCAACTCCCAACCACTGCAAACCACTATGGTTGATGGCACTACAGGCCAATGAAAAATCTAACAAGACTAGTAAGGTTATGCTTCCCTTATCTAAGTCCTGCCATAGTTCATTAATGAGGATAACCAATTCAGTTTCTGACTTATGCCCAGGCCTTAACTTTCATTGAAAAGGATCTGAATAATCCTTTACTTCCAGAGCCCTCTGTATCTGATGCCCCACCACCTTTTCAACAACCTTCCCTAAAAAGTTGGGCCCAGGGTAGCCCCTTGAGGGGATACACCAATACCCTCTTAAGGGGTATCAACATCTCTTCCTCCTGCAATGAGACATTTGCAACTGTCTGGACTCAACTCTGCCCTGTCCTCTCCTTAGCAGCATACGCATGCATGCATGCATACATACATAAAAGCCAGGAGGGGAAAGGATCAAGCCCACAGATGGCAGAACTAATTTCTCCAAGGACTCTGTCCACTTCCTCAGGATCAACAGACTAAACTATTCACAGATACTACCACTTGACTTTACCCTCGGCACCTCCTCAGTCTCTTTCAGCCAGCTTCTAATGCCAAGTGAATATGAGTAATGTTATCTGTAAAGTGCCCTGCTAACAGCTCACATGATTCTTCTGACTAATCTTTCCCTAAAAGGATAAAAGTCATTTTAAAAGGGGCAGCTGGAAGGCACTCTTCAGATGCAGTAAGGCTAAACAAGTAATTCTACTTTGCTGCTGTTATCACCACAGTGTAGATCCAAGCTTGAGCTTGTCCCCATGTCCAGTTGGATTTGCACTTCATCTTTTGCCAACATTGTTCTAGGTGACTCCTCTAGTGCTTTGTCTCCTGGACACTCCTTAAACAGTCAAGGAGTCGTCAGGATTGGCACACAGGGAGAGGTTCTAAGATATTTTATTAGATGCAAGATTTTGTATGGTTATTATTTTATGTAAAACATTGATTTCTCAGATTCTTAAAGCATGTGTATGCGTACTGCATCAATACATCTGTGTAGTCATATCTTTTTCTCAAAGGACTTGGGAAAACTTAGCTCTGTTTAGGATCTCCAATAAAAATTGTCCACATCCTTACAAAACTATAGTCTTCAGCTCTGTTCTTGTTAAAAATTCTTTAAAAGCAGTTTGAATCTCTAGTCAAGATATAACTGAATTAATAATAATGAAGTGAAGGGGATGCAGCATAACCAACCTTCTTAAGTGTCTCATTTAATTGTTTAAGCCCTGTTTTTTTTTATTGTTTTTGTGACAGTAATTCAGGAAATGAATCCTGCACGCAGTTGTGTGAGATAAAGTATGTTATTTACATGAATCCCTAGGAGTACAATGATCAAGAACTGCTGAACCTGCTTGTATACTTTGTAAAGAAATCTAATAGCTTTATAATGTCATTTTTCTTCATAAGAGGCCTGCAGGATCAAGTCAAGGGAAATCCACCAAACTATTCCCAAAAGTGCATGCCTAGAAAACCCACAAGAAGGGTATAAAGATAAGGTCCCACTTCTATCCTTTGTCTCCTGGAATTCAATTTTTTTTTAAATTTCTGAATATAGATTAAACTACCGTATTTATTGGTGTATAACATGCACTTTTTCCCCTTAAAATTTGGGGCTGAAATCCTAGCTGTGTGTTATACGCTGATACTCAAGCAGCAGGGCTGGGAGAGTGGAGCCTTCATTTGAGCCAGGGCTGTAACCAGGGTAGCTCTGCAGAGCAGGAGGTGAGCGGTGAGCAACGGTGCTCCCCATCGGCCATGCGAGCACCTGAATTTGCTTGTACTCTGCTCACCTCCTGCTCTGCAGAGCTCAGGCACTCATGTGAGCGATGGGGAGCACCAGTTTTCTTCGTTCAAAGAGGTGCTTTTTCTTTCATATTATGTATTTACCTTATAAGTGGTATAAATATTAATAAACAAAAAGGTCAGAGCTTCCTTTATTTTGCTTCCAAGTCATTTATTTTAAATTTAAGGTTTTTTACTGAAATTTCCTTCTTAAAATTAAGGTGAACGTTATACACCTGTGCGTGTTATACGCCGATAAATACAGTAATTTAGGTAATAACTTCTAAACACAAAATTCTTTACCTCTTTGATGGCAGACATCTTTATATTCTCATAGTAATGTAGTGGTGCATTGGGAGAGTTCATGTCATAACCAAATCCAGCCACTGCTACTTCGTCACAATTGTGGAGAACCATGGTAATAGCTACACTTCCCAGAGTAGGAATGTTCTGTGGAGAAGAGGGGAAAGAAGCAGAACACAAGCAATTAAGTAAAATTTCATCTTCTTAAGTGCCAATCTGTGAACAGATCCCAAGTGGGAAATGCAGTGGGACTACTACATCTAGAGATAATATGTTGAGGAACCAGTGTAAAGCTCTATTCCAAGACACTGCTAAGGTGAACTATATACCTGAATATGAAGTAAGATTTCATGGTGATTGACAATAGGATAGAAAAGCAATGCAGAATACAGAGGAAGAAAGAGGAAAAGGAAAGATATTAGCTGTAATAGCTATAGAAAAACAGTGAGGTATCAGTGAATAGTTCCATAATTATCCAAGTCAACGTTCAGAGATCACATTTCTGATGAGTGCTGACTGGCTTACAGCAGGTTTGGAGCAACTGAGGACAGTTGGACTAGAAAAGCAGGATTTTTGAATTAGGCATTCTGTATTAACTGATCATTTTATGTATTTTCAGGCAGTATGAACTATACATATTCAAGGATGTGAACATATATAATTCAAGCTTAAATAATCATGGTACTGTAATATGAATTGTCAATTTACGGGAACTTATTTTTGACTTTGCTACTAGCACAGCCTTAGCCAACCTGGGAACCTTTCAAATCTATGGATGTTAAATCCAAAAATTATTGGCAATGGCCATGCTGGTTGAAGAGTTCTAAGACTGAAATTCATATGTCTGAAGGGCACTAGTAGGTATCAGGAGCACCATAAGGTTTAGAATAAATTTCTTTCCCATCAGGGGAAGAAAAGCCCTACCTTTGGCCTGACTCTTTTTCCACTGCCTAACTGGCTGAGCCTGTGTTGCTACCAGCTCTTCTAGGAAGTGATTCCTTGCAGGATCACCTTGTGATGCTGCTGCACACAAATCACAGTAGGAAATCTTTAGCACAAAGTATACACAAGCCAGCCTAGCTAGGTGGCAGCATCTAGCTGACTTTGGCTGATCACAAAAAACTAAGAAGGGCAAGACCTGGTTACTACTTGGATGGGGTCCTACCAAGAAATATCAGGGTTGTAAGTTAGACTGGGAAGTACAAACAAATAAACAAACATAGCAGAAGAAGACTATGACATATTACTTTGTTGTTGCTCAGAAAAGTACACGGATGTTTCCATGAAGTCACAAGGAGTCAAACTTAACTCCAAGAAGATTTTATGCATGCATGCACCCAAACCTAATGTTAACCCCTGTTCCTCATATTACCTATTAAGAGTTAATCTCCTCTAAGATGAAGCAGATAGGGTTCATTAGGAAAGAGATCAGTAGTTTTAGAACAGTGTAAATTCCAGGCACTGGACCCTAACACTGGGTGGACAATCCTAGACCCAGACTAGCTTAGTAAAACAACAGTTAAACAAGTTTATCTTCTTGCATTGCTCTTCTCTGAAAGAAGAAGAACATTTTTGACAATAGTATTGCTGCTACTTAATTGCCTTGCCAGCTTTATAAGCTCTTGAGGTCATTACTATGTTATTAACCCTCAGACTGGGAGGAGATCTCAGTACAATTACAATAACTTTCTGAAGAGACATTCCTGATATCTACTTTGTCTATAAACTTTTTAGTTATTTTTGATTCCACGTGGGAGATAGGATAACACTAGTTGTTCAAGAGAATATTAACAACAAGCAATTTCTTTGACAGAATAGTTCTTTTTGAGCTTTCAAGCAAACTCATTGCAATTTGCCTTGTTAAAATTAACCAACTAAATCTGGCTAACAGCAAAGGGTTATCATAAACACTCTTTCCTGAAAATTAATTTCAGTCCCTACCCCACAACATCTCAAACTCTTTATAGTTACTATAAATATAATCATAGAACAGAGTGTAAGCAATTACCTCCCCCCCTCGCAGTTAGATACATATATCACACTACTTACATAACAAAAGAGGCTTTATAAGCCATCCTTGTCTCTTATGACTTTCAACCTCCTTTAAGCTCACATTTAAATCTGCCAGAGATCATTTTTAGGTGATCATCCAGTTAAAAATAAATAGTGAATTTATAACACAGTAAATGTGGAGAGAGCTGGTCCATAGAATCACTGAGAATCTGACATGATTGAATGGATAGCATCATCATCATCATCACCATCATCAAACAATCACAGTATTTTTCTTTTTCAAATAACTCTGCAGATATTAATTCAAGGGTCTGGTTTGCAAAATTTGTCACTAAAATACTTTAAAGACAGTATAGCAATTATTCCCAAATATTTTCAAGACCAACTTTCTGTTGGTGAAATTTGAAACACTGTTAATGTTCCATTGAAGTCAGCTGAGATATCATAATACATTTACATTAGGTGGAGTCCTTGGGGTTCTCTGAGCTTGTGGAGGAACAAAACAAAACCCCACCCTTACCAGCATTGGCAAGGCAGGCCACAGCACATAAATAGAGAGCAAACCCCATCCCATTTTAGCACTGAAGATGTTACCTAGCCAGGTAATGAAACATTTGCAAGAAAGGAACCAAGCTCAGAGAACCCCAAGGACTCCACAGTTGAACCCTGAGCTACACATATTCACCTCTATTGGTACATTTACATTATTTTGGCAATGCTTGGATCTCTGAAACATTTATTCTTCTGAAAGCAATGCTCGCATATGGAGAGGCAGTATCTGAATGTTCCTGCTGGGTAGATCTTTCCAGCAAGGGCCAGTGTATTAAAATTTGTCTCAGAACACAAATATACCATTGGTGTTATTTTTCTGAGACCTAATACATATGAAAGAAAAACAAGGATATTCCTTCTTATTCCTCAAATATTTAGCAACCAGTAATTATAGTAAGGTAGCTGAGTTTTTGAACCATCATACATATTTGTGTATTTGGTTTTTAGTTTGAGTGGATGGGCTAAGTATCTGAATATATGCTATATTTCTTAGATACTTCATCCCTATCCACTAAATTGTTTCTTTAAGGGTACAGAATAGAGGACGGATTACCTGGTATCCTACTTTCCATCTTATCCTACTGCTGTTATGTACATAAGAGGGTTAAAACTGAAATAGCCGAAGTCTACTCCCTTCAGGCTGGCCATGCTAATTACCATAGTATTGTTCCAGTGGCTCTGGAAAGTTCTGTGTCTTTGGATATATAACTAGAGAGAGAGAGTGCAAAATGTTGCCTCTTGGTCATACCTTTTTCTCTCTCTGCTTTTGCCCCATTTTGCCAATTACCTGTTTTTGGTGTTGGATGATGTTTAGTAAATAAACCTCAAATTACGTTTTCTTGCTAGCTGAATTGAGTTGTGTCTATGCTTGCTCTAATCTGGATATAGGAAGTGACTGGGAATGCGCTGGGTGAAAACTAAAATGAAATTACCCACAGTAATTTTCCAACAATATTTACGCAGCAACAATATACAGCACTCCAGGTACAGAATGCATTGTCGTCAGTGATCTCAGGTGCCAAAGAGCACTTTAGGTGTTTGAAAGCATTTCACTGTCAGGTAGATATTATGGGTACATTATTTGCAAAGCGTCAACTTCATGTGATGCGGAAGAAAAGAATAATAAACATCTTTCTGGTTGCAGTATAAGAAAAAATTGCACAGGATCTCTGACAAGTTATTAGAAATTGCTATTATGTCATCTAAGATAATCTGTTGCTTCAAGGTCTAATAAAAGGCAAAGGTTCCTAATGAAGGTATTTCTCTGGGTTCATGTTGTTAAATTTCTAAGAAAAACGTGGTATCCAAAAACATAAGTGATAGAAACTATAGTGGTTGGGATAAGTAGGTTGAAGGTGACCCTGAACAACTGCTGAACAGGAATTAAGCTCAGATGAGTGGACAGGTAAAATAACCCAAGCTGATGTTAGAATAGTGTTCTTGTTACAGGAAGAGTATTTTAACTGAGAATAGAAGAGATGGCAATGTCTCTCAGAAAAATCCTCCTGTTTAATAATACATCAGAGTCTGTCCACAACGAAAGGCTGTAAAATCAAATACTAATACATGGTTCAGTCATGAAAACTAGACAATATAATGAACACGACTTTGTACAAACAGAATCAAATTGTACATTTTTGCTATCTTAATACCTGTTGGATTCAACTGTTAATTAACTTATATATAAAACTGGATTAGATATTGAAACCAGATCTTTAAGCAGCAGTTTGGTATGTAAAGTTATAAATGCTATGCATGGAGAGATCGTGATTGAAACAAAATAGACCATTAATTCTTTGGCAAGCACAAGTCTTGCTGATGTTCCAAAGTTTTAGCAGTATGTCTGGATCCTTATCTGGTTATTCTGAAGGCTACTACAGAAATTAAAATAGCTTTATAATACACTGTGTTTTATATGAAAGAATGTTTCTTTTATAATTCAGCAATCAAAATAATGGTTATTTTCTCCTTTACTGTATATATTACAGTGGTAGAATATGATTTTGCTTAGTATGTGCTTTTTATTCAACATAATGTATTTGATCATATATTGAGAATGTTAGGAATATTGGGAAGCACCAATACTTTATAGTTAGGTCACATAATTATAAAATGCAAAGTTGCTCACAGTTAGCGAGGAAGTTAAAATTTGAAATGTTATTGTTCCAATTGTCTTTACAATAAAAGAAAACCCCTGATATTGGAATCCTAACAGCTGGCACGTTGTGCAAAAACTGTAATAGTATTTATTAATTAACAAGCATATTGCTTGAAATCCCCACCTTGAATACAACTGGGTGTGGACATCACTTGCTAAACGCTTTTTAAATCAGGGTTGTATATGTCCCTGGGCCACCTGCATCTTGTAATCCCATTTTTTTTGGTCCTCAGGTGCTCCAGACGTTGCTTCACCGATTTTTGACAGCAGCTGCCAAGAAATAGCATTGTAATTCTTGCTATTTTTCATACAGTACTAAAAACAAAAGGGTATAAATCTTCTTTCAATCATTAAACCAAACCCAAAGAAAACAAAAATATATCCCCCCCTCCTTAAACAAGTAGATAATCCCAGAAATTTTGTTTTGAAATTTAGGTGGCAAACTTTGTCCACCTAAATGAAAAAAGGTAGTTTCCTAATGCCAAAACATTCCCACCCCTGATCTAAATAACTCCACTTGCCACCATTCTTCAAATACATAGAGGGATATATCATATTTTTATTTTAGAAAAAAAATATTATTCCATCTTTTACTACTCCAAAGAACTCCAAAAGCAGACTCTTGCTTAAAATAATACATTCTCATAATGTAGTATAAATGCATTAAGATAAAAAGGCAGTATCGAAATGACAAATATTTCATTAGCAATATGTTATTTGTGATCTTATATGGGCATAAATGGGAACTGAGAACCTCAGTTCTAAATATACTTCCAATGAGATACAGTATTTTCCTATTTTTGCTTGTGCATTTGCAAAAATATTTGCAGTTGGAATTAAATGCATGTTGATCATCCTGCATAATTAAACAATAGAGAATTTTACTGACTAGATTTTTTTTTGCCTTTGAAGGAAGCTATGGCAGAATGGACTCTACATTATCAGATGCACTGTTCACAGAATTAATTGTTCAGGACAAAGTTAAGGTGAGACTCTCAGGATAAGAGGGAATTAGGAATTGCATGGAGTCCTAGATGGAGGAGTTAGACTAGTTTTCCAACTGAGATGCAAGCAGAAAACAGAAGGCACCTTTGGCACAGGAAGCCTTTCCTAACTGTTTTGCCACCATTATAGTCTGCCAGTCCATTCTGGAAAGATAAATAAATCCATCCATCCATCCATCCATCCATCCATCCATCCATCCATCCATCCATCAGAATTGCCTAAAGAACAATCATACAGAGCAATCATACAACTGCTCTGGAAAGAATCTGGTACAGAGCAGTCTGTAAGAAACAGTTTTACTAACTTACAGCAGAAGCATGTTTAATTAAATATTTAAATTGGAAGTCAAAAGATCTACATACAATTCTCAGAAAACAGCACCCTGACAGACTGCCTGTCAAGGTCTAGATGCCCATGTCGGCAAAACACCCTCAGGACTAAACTACAAAACAACCAGGAAGGTGACAATCCTATGAATCACTGAGACTTCCTGATCTCAGGTTAATGCCCAGGGGAATGGAATCTGCCAGAACATGACAGAAGTATAAATCCAGGACTTGAAATGTAATGCTAATGCAATAAATTTATTAACAAGCTTGAAGTACCTTGAGGGAGAAAGAGTCATTCATGCTTTTAAAAGCCCAACCTACAATTCCCAGTTGTGGCCAAGAAAATAAAATGAACCAAACAATTGCAAAATAGTTTCAAAAGCTGAAAGGATCAATCACATCAGATTTTCAAATCTTACTTGAAACGTAAGGTTTAGGCTTAGGTTTACTTTTTCACCTTTAGTTACTGCTTTAGTCAATTTTATTCTGTGAGGCTTATTTTTTATTCTATGTATCTTGTTTTTATTCTGTAAATTTTGTAAGCTGACCAGAGTCTGATTGGTTTCAGTAAATTAATTTATCAGGAAATCTACAGTATATATGCAAACAACAAAATGAGAACCAAGGTAAAGAATTTCAAAAAGTCTCATGAATTTTTGATCAGTCTGGTGAGATAAAGTAGATGATTGGATACCTTAATAATCACTCATCTTAAATTCAGCAGGTTTGAGCAGCCTGTGAAATCTGTTCACGTCCATGTGAAATTAAATGTTTATTTATATTAATATTTGCATGATGGGATAGTTGAGCATTAGGAATAAGAAAAAAGGGCAATAATATCCATGAATAATCAGTTTAAACAAATAACTTGGGCAACAGGGTATTTTTATCCCAGGCAAACAGAAATGCCATATAATGCCTATAACTCAATGAAACGGGATCTTGAACCAAATTATATCAGGAAAACTCTCATTTTTTCCTCTCCATGGAGAAAGTATCCCATCATATGTGAAAGGTCCATAGATGTATATTTTGATATAATTATGCAATTTTAGAAGCTACTTTATTCTGCTTCTTAAATATGTAATATTTGTCTAAATTTTGCACACAATAATATACATGGTTGTACAGGTAGTCCTGTGATTATGATGGCAACTGGGACTGAGATTGCCATCGCTAAGCAATGTGGTCATAAAGCATGATGTCATGTGACTACATCACTTAGCAACGGCAATCCCAGCAGTCCAGGTTGCCATCATAACTCCAGGATGCACAGGTTGTTAAGCAGGGAGAGGCAGAAGTCCCAGGTAAGGAGCGTGGGAGCAAAATGTGCACATCAATTGATCCAACCTCCCTTCATTGATGGAATCTAAATTAAAGTATCTCCATCAGATGGTTGCCAACCTCTGCTTGAACACATCCAAAGAGGAGCCCACCACCTCTCTGGATAACTGGTCCCACTGTCAAATTATTCTTGCTTAATCAGCCAGAATATTACTGGTAGGAGACCACATGTAATGGATGGCATGAGCGGGGAAGATTCTGGAATGGAACTTCAAGGTTGTCAGGAGGGGGGAAAGATGTCTCTCCCCCCTCCTGACAACCTTGAAGTTCCATTCCAGAATCTTCCCCGCTCATGCCATCCATTATACCACATTTGCTAGTCAGTAAAAATGTCTTCAGCTGCCCTTATCTTTCTCTTGCCACATGAAAAGGCAAAGCAATTGATCAAAATTTTAAACCAAGGGAAAAAAAGTCCCATTCAAAATCCAGCAAGACATCCAATAGAAAGTGTCTCCAAGGTAGCTTTGAGCATAACTCAGAATTTGTGTCCCATTTCACAGAATGGCATTCTTCTTTCCAGGAGCCCTTAAACTGACATCTGTGCCTAGAGTGTTTCAAACAAATATGTCACCTGTATCAAAGTCAGTTCTACTAAATACAGTTATCAGCAGAGTCAACTGGTAACATTTCAACCAAAGCTATCTGTTACTGATCACACAACTATCTAGAATGTCAATCAGAATTGAAAAAATATTTATCATCCTTCTAACTGATACCTTTACTCGTTTGGGTAAACATATTTACAACACATCACTACTGATTTTCAACAAAATATCCAAAATGACTTCCAAGTAGATTATCAACAGCTCTATCATCTCTTGCTAGAAATGACTGATTTCAGCCTAATTCTATGGGTGGCATTTCTCATCAAAACAACAAACTGACTGAAATGATAACATAAGTTTAGCTCATGAATTACCCAGGACCACACAGTGAGTCTGATATTATCACTCCTAAAAAATAGATTCCAGACCGTACATCTGACACTATAGAGAAAAGAACAAAAAAATAAACTCTGCACATTTAAGACTGATATAAGAAGGATTAATAAGAATAGATTCTGGAAGTTTATCAACACAAGTGGGCTTGTACAGCCACAGAAAATAAATGGTCCTTTAGATAACCATAATGACATGTTGGTCCTCAAAGTTCACAGCTAGCACTTTCCTTTCATCCCCTTAACAGATAGGAAATGAGAATTATTGTCTGAGCAGAGCAGGAGCATGCTCCCAAACATCTCATGGATATTACTGAAGTCACGTAGCCCCAAATCCTGTTTATGCCCCAATACTGACAGTATTAGGAAAGAGGGATAAGATTCCCAGCCAGGAAGCAGATCACAGCTAAATCTTCAATAAGGTGATTAAATGTCCTCATTTCCAAATGCAGCAAATGCAGTGATGCCTCAGAATCAGTGCCCAACCTGGAATGGATTTTTCACCCACCGTTGCTGCATAAGCACTATTATGTTTTGCAGTATTATTCATCAGTTTCATCTGACAAAAATTATAGGTACAAAGTAGATGTAGATGTTTCTACACTTACTTGTTTATTAAATCCTGGATGAAATGCTATGGGATTAGCCTTGAACCACTACCCTCTGCCTTCTCAAACCTGCTGAAAAACCCTAAAATTACAATGCTAATTGGCAGCACATTGTTACCATATGTGGTGTGGTTACAGCACCCTGAAGTTTATTTAAGCTTGGAAAGAGGAATGGAATATTTCAACCCTTTATAAGGAATTCAAACTGGCCCTAGTTATTAAGGACATTATCTACTTCAAGCTGTGTGTTCCTATTACATCTCTTGGTATACCTCTGGACATACTCATGACAGACACTCTCTGAGAGGGCTCTGATTACACAGACTGTTTTATTAATTCTTTAAGACCTTTTTGATCTAGTTCCTGATGCAAGAGAGAATTTCATAAATACATATTAACAATATTATGAGATTAAGGCTAGTTGTGTGAGTCAAAACCCTGCAGCGTTTTTACTGTGAAGATTAATTTCTAGCACCAATTTAGCAGGACTGTGCTGTGTTTCACTCCCCCGGTAGTGAACTTAACTAATGGCTGCCAGCAAGATTGAAACCAATATGAGCCTTCTAAAAATCAAGATAGGAAATATCAGTGAGCTATACAGGATTACAACATTTACAAAAGTATAAAAAAATGAAAACAAACAAACCAGAAGTATCCAACTGAAGTCTGAGCAGGCTCAATAGCCTTGGAATGGGGCTATCAATCTGAAAAGGGGAAAAAAGAGAGGGGGGAAGAAATGGAATGAAGTATCCTAGAGGAGCTACAGGCTAGCGAAAGCTGTGAATGGTGCTGTCATGAATAGGACCACAATACTTATAGAGCTAAACCTTTATTCACGAACCTTCTGAGAATATAATTCCTAGACAGAAAGAATAGAGGATGCATCACCCTAGCAGAACTTCTCTGCAGCCCTCTGTATAGAATTTTGTAAATCTGAGAGCCATCACACATAGCCTCACACCCTGAAGAAAATGATAACCGGCTGGGTACAGACATCACTGTCTACACAGAAAGGAGGATGCAGCACTGGTATAATAAAACCTCTGCCAAATCCATTTATGTTTTTCCTTATGGTTGCTTTGCATATTCTTGTTGTATGTGAAAGCATAGCTCATGGATGCATGAAGTTCCTACCGAATGGAAACATAAGCTCTTGGCTTGGATCATTATTGTCACTCCCCAAGGCACATTACCCTGATTATCCAAAACTCTACACCTGCATAGGTATTTCATTCTGTTTTGTATAAAGTCCTAGAATATATAGTTTATTGTTTGCTTCACGTGACAGAGGTTATTGGCAAAATCTGTTTCCTTAAAGTCCCATAAACTAGACTATTTAAAAAATGTCCAAGCAGACTTTCATGAAATGGAACATCAGGTTTTAATTAAAAACCTCCCTGGTTGATTTTACCAATCTGATATATATATAACAAAATTTATCCAATCCTCACAAAGTTAGATTCACAGCATACTCTTCCACAGTATCTCATTTCCACTCCAAACAAAATGTAATTGCTTGAATGTTTAAGATAATATATTTTGAAATACAAATAAATTAAGAAAAAGTGGATGGCAAAGATGTATGTGTTTTTTTCTCTAAAAGACCCCAAACATCCCCCTTAAAAGTGGTGCTGTGTAACAAATACCAAGATGAAAAAAAGTAGATCTGCAATATGCTTTGAACATACATGTATAATTCAGTTTGGAAATTCTTTGTCAAAGTAGAACATCTTTTCATAGTAAGAGACCACTTACTGCGAGATGGAGGGGTGGGGGATAGCAGAACTTTTATTTAGTCCTGCTACAAGAGAACACATTCTTATAAATAGGCTGACGGGGCAGAACATATTAAAAGTTTAACTCCCCTCACTGTATCCTTTTTCTGAATCTAGCCATTAGTATATACATGCTTATGAACCCACTAAATAGACAAAAAGTAAAAGAAAATGAAAATAAAGAATTAAAGAACCCAGTTATGCATTCTGTGAATACTCCTACCTAGTAAGGAACAAAAGCAGTATAGCTTTCTTGATATCTAGTTGCAGTTCTTTTTTCTTCCTTTTCTTCCAATTTTTTGTAAGAAGGAGTGCTGCAAGCACCTCATTTTATTTGTTTGTTTGTTTATATTTCAAATTTAGACACCGCCCATTTCACTCAGAAAGTGATTTTATCTATTAAGAATCTCAGAATTAAACAACTGATATGGATTAACAAGTTTATCTTCCTAAAACAAACAAGCAGTATATACTGAATAAGTAGTTAAAATATTATTTAAAAAATCTATAATGGATAACAATTTATCCTTTCCATTCCTTTGAATTAAAAAAAAAATCCTAATGCTGGGGACAAAATCATGGAACCAATCTGATCTGACAATTCTTCCCAGTAAAATACTAAATTCAGGAACTTAAAGCCACATGAGAAATGTCTTTGAGAATTACTGCTCTTTAAAAAGGAGATAAAAAGAAAAAGACAAATATACAGGCATACCTCATTTTATTGTGCTTTGCTTTATTGCGCTTTGCAGATATAGTGTTTATCAAACAGCACTGAATGCTACAGAGAAATCTTTCCTGAAAGGAAGAGTCAAATGATGCGGCAAACTTCACTGTTGTCTTATTTTAAGAAATTTTTAAATTAAGTTGTATACATTTTTTAGACCTAATGCTACTGCACCCTCAATAGACTACAGTATAGTGTAAACATAGCTTATATGCACTGGGAAACAAAAAAACTTGTGTGACTTGCTTTATTGCGGTATTTGCTTTATTGCAGTGGTCTGGAACTGAACCCACAATATCTCTGAGGCATGCCTGTATAGGTGCCAGAGATGCATAAAAGCATATTCCTATTCTATCAGTTCCAGTATAAAGGGTGAAAAACAGTATTTGAAATATATATGGAACAACCTATTCTAGGTCCCCCACTCAGCAACACTACTCTATTTTTATTACAGTTACATCCTACTGCAATCTGTTGATTCTTGGAATCTAAACTTTCTCACAATCTATTTAATATGCTAGAGAAATTCAATATAGATGTATATTACATTAACTCAAGTCTAGGGCAATTAAATGCTTCTGCAAATTTGATGGGCAAAGAATTAAAAAAAAACACACACAGTGGGAATGAATGTATGCTTATGATCACTTCTTCCCTCACTACAGAGATTAGTTTAACTTTATTTAGAATTCCAAAGGAAGAGACAGCACAGAGACTAAAGGCAATAAAATAAAATAAAATAAAATAAAATAAAATAAAATAAAGTTTTAAAAAGATAAATGTTATATAATATTAACATTTAAAAGTTTATAAAGGACTAAGAAAGCTGATTAATCATACACATGGTGCGAAAGGAACTGGCATGTATAGATTATTAATATTTAAAAACTGCAAGGCCTAAACTGTTCCCTTCAACCTCCCAATAGCAATCGCTCAACATATGTCTACCTCTGTAGGCAACCTTCTAGAGATACCTTCTCTAGATTGTCTTCTGCAGATAGACATTACCTTTCCATTCCATTTGCTTCAGGACTGTTATACATACCTAGTCCATGTGATGTGAGACTGGTAAGTGCCTAGAGGTGGTGTTTTTCAGTGATTGCCCCCACCCTATGGAACAGCTTCATCCTTCAGAAGTTGGACTGGTGACAACTATTGGCAACATTTTGAAAAGTGGTCAAAATTCAGCTATTCTGCCTTTGAAAGCTGATGTCCTTTCATGCTGGATGGTATTGTTGATTATTTAATGGTGATTATAACTATTGTATTTTCTATTGTAGCTTTACTGTATTCTTGTTTTCTTTTTACACATTTTTATTGCTGTAAACTTCCAGGAGTCTTTTTGATTTTGGTAGTTCATAAATGAAATAATAGTTTTGTTTAAAAGGTTACGAGTTTTCTCCACCTTGGACAGCCTGGACAGTTTAGGTTATTAACTTTGAGCACCAGGCAGTGAACAAGGGGCATTGCAATAAGACTTGCAAAATAGACTTGGTATTTCCCAACTGGTAGGGACATAATTTTTCTTGGTTTGGAATATTGTTGCATCTCCTTTATACTTATATAAATGGCATTGGCAAGGTATTAAATCTTTCCAGGGAGTAGGCTCTTTGGTACAGCACACAGAAATGCTAATTAATCAATTAGCTGAAATAAATGTTCTTCCTCCCAGACCACCCTCATAATAGCAGAGGATTGTGCTCCAATCCTTATGGGGATCAATGTTGAGGACACAATGGTTTAATTAAAAGTTGGTTTGCTTGAGCCCTAATGGAACCAAATATTAGATTGAAAGACTATATTATATAAGATCAAGTTTGATTCCTTTTTTCCAGGATAACTGGAAGTTATCCAAAAGAGTCAACAAGACTGAAGATCAACTTTCCCCTAAATCTAAGGTAGTAAAGCCCCATGAGAGCCCCTACAGGAGCAAGTCCTGATTCCTAGTGTAATTAGAAACTGGGTACATTATAAGGGACTAACTACAGATATTAAAAATGTTGATTGGACTGCTTCAAGGGGTCTTGAGTCTTTATAACAGCAATTCTGGGAATCATAAAGCAAAAAAGTAATCTCTTTGGCATAAAGGAGAACTAAAATGGATTTGTCCCTCAAATTTAGCAGGATGGAATTTATTATTTTCCAGAATACAAATTTAAAAGAGAAGGTAGCCAATGCACAGCCTTGTTTCACTTCTTTCTGGATGAGAAGCCAGAAAGACAAGCAGGAACACTTCTAATTTCCTTTAAGGTATTTTTGGGAGTTTCATGGCCAAAATCAGGAGTTTTCAATCAAGAGAAGAGATTGCCAGCTTCATCCAAAAGCCCCAAAAGGTCTGATAGCAGTTTAGATTTTATAATGTTATCCCCTCAGCTACTTGAAAAATAAGTTTGAAGACATTAAACAAATGAATGTACTATTCCTCATCTGAAAACAAACAGGATAATTTGCTATTCCCAAATGCTAGGAAAGCTGCAAGTACAGTCACAACTGGCCATACTCAAACATGATGGAACACTATATATGTGCATGCCATATACCGTATTTTTCCGTCAATAAGACGCCCTCATGTACAAGACGACCCCCACTTTTCCAACCCAAAATTAAGAAATCAATATTTTAAAGATAGTGCAGAACACATTTTTATTTAGTAATTAGTTAACATTTACCTGATACACTCGGTGGGAGGAGGTCCAAACCGTCGCTCTGCAGGTCTATTTCCATGCTCTTTTGCATAACTGATTACATTCAAGCACGAGTGAAACTGCCGATAGCTTCTCTCTGCAAACAGACTTCCTCTAATTGGTTTGTTCAGCATCAGCTGACGTCAGTTACATAAGGCTCGTGATTGGAGGAAGTCTGTTTGGGAGACAAGCTATTTCACTCATGATTGGAGGTTAGCAATAGGAGGAAGCCTGTCTGCAGAGACAAAGTATGGGCAGTTTTGCAACCGTGCAGTTCTCTCCTCGGCTGACTTCCTTGAATAAGACGCCCTTCAATTTTTAGCGTAAGGATTTTAGAAAAAAGTATCGTCTTATAGTCGGAAAAATACGGTGTGTAATCTGGACTGTCCTATGGATTTACATACTCTGCTTAACATTACAGTTTGTATACATCCTTCATTTTGTTATTTTTTTTATCATTTCTGAATGTTTTTCTAGATTTTTTTTAACCATCAGCAATGTAACATTTAATATCAGCATGTCAAACGTTGCACAAAATCTAAAAGTGATACAATTCTTATCTAGAGGACTTAGACTCACTAATATATGGATGAGGATTTAGAGAAAGGAAAAATGTAGTAGATGAATGTTAGGGTTGATTCTCCATTTGCGGTATCAAAGAAAGCAAGGGGCATATTGTGGATAAGCTCCAATGTACACTTACCCCTCTGCCCATCAGGCCATTGTTGAAAGGAAGGCCAATAAAGCTGAAGGCTGCCTCCTGGATAAAATATGGATTCAGTATTCGGATCTCACGGGGCTCTCTTGGAACATGGGTTGCCACAGACTTCCAAAAGCCATCAGAAGCACTCTGTAAAAATGCAAAGGCCCATTGCAGATGGTTAGAGAACCCAAATTTCCTAGCACTATAGAAAGGAATTACAAATTTGGTACTGACCCTAGAGTCTAATAGTCAATTGTGATAACAGTTGGGAAACAATACACAAAACTAAAATGATGGGTCTGTTCCAACCATTCTTATCTGGACCTTTAAGATAGAGTCCATCCACATATCTTCTTCAACTATCTTTGGAAATTTCATCTGATTTATAATCCAGGACAAATAAGCCTTGTTTTGGAAAATGCACTCATAATGAGGAGAGGAAAAAAAAGACAATGAACATAATGGCACGCAACTTTGTTCATTTGTTTATTATTATGCTCTTAAATTTAAGGAATATATTACCGACCTATGTGGGATCAATTGTATGAGTATGGATTGTTTTCCCAATACTCATTCTTCATTGTGTACTTTCTGATGTTTTGAAAATACCACTTGGTTTAGAAAACAGTGAATGAAAAGAGAGGGGTGGTGCATATTAGAGAAAAGAAAATCAGTAGTAGTGTACCTTGGTTGATTTCACAGACTAAGCACATTTGGCTGTAGGATTGTCTGGGAATTCCATGGCTAGTCCAGGAAGTTAAAAAAAACAACAACCAAATCCAATGGAAAGACAACAGCAATTAACTTTCAGAACACTAACAAGTAAACTGCAATCACAAGGAATCGAGTTTAGCTTAAGGGCATTTTAATTTTGATTTAAATACTGTACACAACAGCTACAACAGATGATTTCCACAGACAGCCTTCATACTTCAAAGATTTTATTTCAAATTCAAATTTAAAATCATATTTCAAATATTTTACACAAAACATGCTCATCTATTGGAAGACAACCCCTTATGGAGAAGAACAGTAGAAAGAGGAAAGAACTCTTCTAGTATGCCCATAGCCATGCAAACTCTGCTTTTCAGAAATAATGAAAAAGATGAAATTTAATTTAAGGTATGCTTGGAAGAAAAAAATAAGATCCAGCCTGGCTGTTCCGTAGACTGACCACCAAGACTGGTAGTATATTCTTTTGTTTTCACAGTGAACTATACAGACAGTGTGCCCTTTGCACTTGTGGACTGTAGGGAAAACAGAATGTCTACAGAAAAAAACACCTCATAAATCCAGGGCAGGGAGAACCCTGACAGATGAGGAAACTAGGCTCTCAGCTCATGTCTAAAATGGATTACATATCTTTATTTACTATAGTTTGGTCTCTGCTTCTTATAGTGCCCATGGGAAAATGAACTATTTGAAAATCCACAACTGAGGAAAGATTAGTGGAGACAAATAAAGTAGTTACAGAGTGTCTGCTATAGCACTGATCTCCTCCAAAACTTAATCCATTTTTTAAAAATTTCATTGTTAAAAATACTCTAGTCCTGGAACATAGTGGGCGATACAAGATTGGGATCTCATTCCCATTGAGCTCCATGAACACAAACTGGATCTAGAAACATGCCAATTTCACAACATATTACGATCGGAAACTGCTCCAGAGGCTGTACCTGTTTCAAATTAAAACATGCAAATGTCCAATTAACAAACTGTTTTTTAAGAATTCTCATGTATCATTCATTATGAATTATCTGCCTCCAAAAACAGTTATAAAACCTATTGGGATTTAATGATTAACTAACAAAATGATCCAGTGGACATTGTACTGATTCCTGTCCTTTCTTTCCTCTGATGTTTTCTTTCTCCCACTCTATCTGAGACTCTCCTCCATCTTAAATCTTTATGGTTGTCTAGCAATGGTTAAAATGTATATGGGAAAAATCCTCCTGACAGATGCATTGTACCTGGACAGCACAATAATGCTGAGAGAGAGAGAGAGCCTGCTACAGCTTTCCATATAAATTCATTTACTTATATTAAAAACTTCTGCACAAGGCTGAGGTCACTCTCTATTTGGTGACAAGTGAGAAGATCATGGCATATAAAGCAAATGATTCATATATAGTAACATTTGCATAAATTACATTGCAATAATGCTTCAATATTGCATATGATAGAGGCCAGCAATATGCATATGGCAAACGTACGTGTGTGTGTGTGTGTGTGTGTGTGAAAAAAATGCTCTTACTGATGTATATGACTTATTACTTTAAAGATGAAACATATTCCTTTCCAGCACAACAGAAAGATTAGAAGTATGTTATGCATTCACATTTTGGAGAATCAGAGTTCAAAGAGGTGTACCATACAGATTAGCAAGTGTTTTGGGTATACTGATACTGAACTAAATGTAAATGAAAAATGGATGGGGAGAAAATGTTGCAGTTTCTTTGGAAAAAAAAACACCTCAATTATCTTTACCCTTCAAATGTAGTTAATGCACTTTTATTTAATAAATGTAATCATATTAGGTCTATTCCCCTAAGAAACTAGTATACATTCTCTGATTGGATAACAATTCATGTGGCTAATTAAGAATGCAGGAAGCAGCAGGCAGAGAGAAAAGTTCTTGGTAGCATAAAATCCATTTGAGGAGTACTTTTGGGTGGGCTTTGCCTTAATTCAGGCTTTGTCAGGTCAGAAAAACATAGTAAACTATGAAAGACCTCTTTATAATGAGGGCACAAAACTTATGGCCCTGACCAAATGAAATCCTCCAAGGCCTTGAGCATGATTCCACTGTGGCTCAATGATCAAGCATGGAGGTGGTAGTGTCAAGGTTTGGTGGTTCTTTGCCCCCTCAGACCTGGTCAACTTGCCATCATTGAAGGAAGCATGAATTCTGCTTTGCACCAGAGAATTCTGTATCAGAGTATCAGGCTATGTGCCCATCAGCTGAAGCAGTAAGACAATAATCCAACATATACAAGCAAGTTTAAAAGAGAATGACTTAAGAAGAGAAAATTTTCTTTCATGAATTAATATGATTTAGAAAATGATGTCTGGAAAGCATCACTATTTCAATGAACTGAAGAGGGAAGCTTCAGCTCTGCCTAGAATTTGGCTAAATTGGGCAAAAGACTGGGATCTGGACCCCCTCCCCTTGAGTTCCCAGCAAGTGAAGTCTTTTGTGTGTTGGTAATCAGAAATGGAATCATAGGAGTTTACTTACCGAAAAAAAGATGAGTCAAACTTCCTAAAATTACTTCAGTCAAGGAAGAACAAGAGAGGTGGTTATAAGCTAAGGCTTGTAAAATAGATTTGGGAGGATGGAACAATTTTATCTAAGGGAGAAGGGATCAAAGCAGGACACATACAGACTGAGCTTGTTTACACCTTCTCTAGAATCTCCCAATATCCAACACAGAGTGGAATGTATTCTGTCACTTCAGCAAAGACATGATGCATGGAAGAATATGTACAATATAAACAGGAGAGCAATTAGAAGATGGAATACCTGGTAAGTATCTTAGTTTGCAAGTGAATGAATTTATTTCCCTCTCCTCTGAACTTGTCAACATTCAGCCTTCTCCCTCTACAGGATACTGAAGTTGTTTTCATTATCAGATGGGGAGTTGCATTCTTAGAGCTATTTGATTCCCTGGCAAATGCATGTGCCAACAGTAGTTGAAGAGGGTAGAGTTAAGTTGGGAAATTTCAGGGAACCCTTCTTGATGTTAGCCAAATGCCTGAACTGACAGAACTAAGGAAAAGCTCTACAGAGGGTGTTAAAAAACAAAGGTATCTCAAGAATGTGTGGAGGATGATATTAGCACTGCTAGTTTCTCTAATCGTTTGCACTAATGTGTTGGATAGGCTCAAAAAGAAAATGCTTATCTGTTCTTCATTACAGAAAGCCAAAGTAGGTCTAAAGAAGTACTGTGGCTAAGCTCTTTCCAAGCACTTTGTTTACCCATATCCCATTAAGTCACTTCCTAGAAAACTGACTTATTTTTATATAGTTATTTGCAGGAAGGAACTATTTCCTTCAGTGAGCAGTGAACTCTCACAACAAAGAGCATTTGCCATCAAAGAGAGTTACATTATGAAAGCAGAACCTGAGCAAAACAAACATGATGGAAATTTCCTTGGACACTCCCACCCTTGATGCAAAAAGATCAGGAGTCTGATAGCACCCATTCCAACTAACAGATTTTATTAAACGGCATCAGCTTTTGTGAGCTGCAGCTCACTTCATCATAAGAGAAAAGCGTCCGTAAGAAAAAAGAGAGAGATAAAACAACTCACAAATACATTAAAAAGACAAATCAAAGTCAAAAAGTAAAACTGGAATTACAAAAGTCATGTGCTCACAAAACCTAGTTGCAATCAGAGCATCCCCTCCTCCTGTGCTGGACAGAACAGAGGAGTCTTGACATCTTTCCAAAAGCCCAAGAGGGATGGAACCTTATGATGAGGCTGGTAGGTGCCTAGGGCAGAAGAACCTGCAGGTTAACAAAAAAGTTCCCAGAATCCCTGATCAAGAGGGAAACCTCTAGTGATCGTAAATTGGCTTCTTTTGGGTGAACTTTTCCCCCCTTAGTCTCTCACACAAGCCCATCAAGCACAGTGTGAAAAACTCTGCTCTAATTTCCACCATCCCCAGATAATGTACTAATAGCAGGAGAATATGGGAGATGTTGTCCAAAATATCTGGAAAGCCCCAAATTCTAGTACCAAGAATATAGACTTCTATTTATTACAAAGAATAAACAGTTTCCTGCAAATAGTAAAGCTGGGTTTAAAACCATCTCTCCCAGGTTGCAACAGACTGAGAAATGGAAAGCAGGGTTGTCCCACCAGCCATGCTGAAGACTGGCTGCCTTTTATTTCCCACTTTTCCTATACTCTATCCATATCAGCTAATCATTACAAATAATTTTGTAATATTGAGCACTGATATGAGTTTATTTTTTTCTTCCCTCTCCCTATTTTCTTTTTTGTCATATCTTTTTTACTGTAAGAATATTGGCAATGATTATGATAATTGATGTGTTAAACCCCCTGGTGACTTTTTTAGTTGAAGAGGAGAGTAAAAAATATAATTATTTTTGTTAATAAATAAATGAAAGTTGTGCAAAAGTGTGAGAGAACACAGCATTATTCCTGAGTAACTTTTAGCCTACTGTATAATAATATCTAACACTAACCATCTGCTAAAGTCAATACAAATTCAGTATGATTATACTTCATTAAGAAGTTTTAAGCAGAAATAACTGTACATGGAAACAGATTAAAAAGAAGTCTGGACCTATTGTCAAGGAACAGTTATGTAACAAATTAAAGTAGAAAATGGGCAGGAGATCAACAGTTTCTTTCTGCCATAGATATATGCCAAATGAAAACCGTCACCTGTCATATCTATGACAGTCACAAAGTGATTACGAGCAAAAGAATCCTGCCGAGGAGGACAAAATACAAAACTTCTAGGTGAGATAAGCAGAATAAACAGTGTTTACAGGATTAGAGTTTGTAGGTGTCACTGTCATGTTAGAAGAAAGAAGCAGGTGATTGACAGTATAAAAGAGGGGGAACAGCAGAGAACTAGGGTTGCCAAGTGACCAGCTAAGCAGTGCAATCCTGTTTCTTTATTAATGCCCACAAAGTTCAATGGGACTATGCATCCTAGGTATGCACATGATACCACCCTGATGATTAATCAGACCTCTTGGGGGCATGCACATGCATACATACAAATATACTCCACAATGTGAAGAGTGAAGAGGGAGGGAGGGACTCACCACAAGCACTCATGCGTTAAGCAAATTAGAAATGTTCATCAGAGTTTGGGAGCAGACACTTTGGTTTTGGGCATGTGGTGAAGGGAAGACCACCAGCCACCTCCTGTGTGGAGCACTTGGAAATGCTGGTGGCAACCAACACTGGTGATGTACAGCAGGGAAGAGCAGCATTGAGGCAGGAGTGGATGACTGAGTATGTGCCTGAGACTAACATATTTGTAGTTCTGTCCCCCACCCCCACCCCAGTTTTTCAGGGAGAGGTTTTTTCCTACCTTAGTCCTTCATGGAATCCATTCAAGTCTTCACAGAATCCTAAGGTTCCATGGAACCAAGTTTGAATGATCCTGACCTAGAACTTTTGGGTTGAGCAGCATACAAATGAAATCAATCAATCGATCCTAACAAACAGCTATAGCAAACTGTCAGATAGGCACTAGGAGCACAGAGCCTATCCTGTGCACTTTGTTGAGTTTCATATATGACTATCTCGCTGCTGGGCAGATGTCATGAGTGTGCAATTGTTACAATGAGTTCCTAGCTCCCAGGGAGCAAGTCTGTTCCTTAAGCCCTTAGGATAGTAGAACTGGAGAAGCTGGCTGATTGTCCACACATGTCCCATGACCAAGAAGAAAACTACAAAGACCGGGGGGGGGGGGGGAGTTCTCAGTACATTTTTAAAAGAATATTTGGTGGGGGAGAGAGTTGTGCCTGGGTAAGTCAAACTCATCTGTAATATCTTGGCTATATTGTGTTCTTCATGTTATACATGGTGCCGATTGCCTTTCTTATGCCCCACTTGGTGCTCTCCAGATGTGTAGGATGTGGAAGTAGGGCTGGGATCAGAAAGACACTAGGTTGAAGAAGGCACACTTATGATGCTCCTTCACATATGCAGTTTATTTGAACTGCATTTTTTTTTCCTTGAGGTAAATTGATGAAGTTTTCAGTTACCTCCCTGGATGAAAATATATTTAATGGGAAAATCTCAGAAAAGTTAATTATTGAAAATATGCAAAAATGCAATTAACCAACAAGAAGAGAGAGCAGAAAAGAGAAAGATCTGTTGTGCTTATCCATAATTACAGAAATTAAGGAGCTGTCTGTGAACATTTTGCTCCTCTGTATATCAAAGGATAATAGTACATTACATACAAAAATACGTTATCAGAGTCCCACTGCTCTTTTTAAAAAAATGTTGCTTTTTATTACTTATTGTAATAAATAACTTTTATTACTTTTTGGACAGTTATTGCTTCTAAAACCAAATCAAATTTTCAAGTTTCAAAGCACTTCATAATCTTACGACAGCACTATAAGATAAGTCAGCTTTGCAGGAGGGAGGATTACGGATGAGACAGTAGCTTGGTTAAGGCCTCCTACTGAGTTCCTGGACAGAAGCTTCATCCAGACCAGGGGCTTATTTGCAGCCCAATCTCTTATCTACAACACTAATCTTATATGGAAGAGAGGATTCTCAGGTTACCACTTCTGTGCTCTAAATCACTTCTCTCCACCCTGCCCCCCCCCCCCCCCCCCCCCCCGATATGTTCCAATTATGCCTTTGCAAGGACAAACATGCACATGGAGCCTTCCCGCAGGCTGTGGAGATCTGAAGCAAAGAAATGGCAGACAGATAAAAGTGTTAAGCATCCTTGCTACTACTTTACTCAAATGGAAAAATTAAGCTGTTGTTGTCAAGTTCTGGAAATGACAATGATATGGAGTTTTTATTGCAACTGCTTGTGCGTGAGGTGCAGTAATCTCCTGAGCAGTAAAGCTTCTTCAACTAAGTTTTAAAAGTTTTAACTCAGAGCTGTGTTGATTCAGTGCAGTGAGTTATACAGAACTTTCTGTCACCATGCATTACAATAAACTGTGCTTACAAATTTGTTATGTTCTATTACTTTTTATACCAGAGATCAATACTGGCATAAAGTATTACATAGCCTGGATGCAAGACCAAAAACCAGAATGGTTAGATCAACAAGAAAAGAACAAACTTTGGATATAAAAGCTGCTGTAAGAGGAGATTTCTGCACTCTACGCTCCAGGAACAAGTATGTGAAAATTACAAAGAACAATGAATATGAGACCTGCCCAGAAGCTTTGAATGTATTGGTGCGGGTAATTAGTCATTGGTATGGTTCTTTCTTTGTAAGAAGAAAGCAAGGGTTTTTCTTTTTTGTAAGAAGAAAGCAAGAGACATAGACCCTCCAACCCTCCAGTAGTTCATGTGCTTCTTTGTTTGCCCCACCCAACCAGGAATGCAGTTATTCAATCCCTCTCACTACAGCACAAGGGATAGGTGGAATTATCACAATGACAACTGGGAAGTTTTCTGCCCAAATATAGCTTAGTTAGGTCTGAGGTAAGCACTTCCATTGAGCAACTCAAGACCCATCAGGTTACATTTGTCCCCAAGGAGTACAGACAAGGAAGAATGGCAAAAATAATAAAAAGACACCTGACTAAACAATGAGATTCTCAGTGTACTGGCAGAAATGTTGTGAATATGTGTTCTGCATAGTTTCCAACTGCATGGAATAAGTGGTTCCTAAACTTTCAATTTCACATATCTTGAAACCTATCAAACAAGTTAAGATCTGAAGATCAGAGTGCAGACTTATTCCTGGCCAGAAAAAAATAGGAAAGTTTTAATGGCTGGAAACTTACAGGTAGTCCTTGGGTTACAACAGCAATTGGCACCAGGATTGCTGTTGATAAGTGATGTTGTCGTAAAGTGTGATGTCACATGACCAGATTGCTTAGCAAACAACAATCCCAGTTGCTGTTGTAACCTCAGGACCGTGCAGGTCGTTAAATGGCAAGAGACAGGAGTCCCAGGCAAGGAGGCGAGGTGTGCCATGGGGGGTGTTGTGGGGAGGTGAGGGTTGCCATGGGGAGGCTCTATGGAGCGCAGGCAGGCCAGCGGAGGCTCCATGCAGGTTGGGGTGGCCTGGGGAGGGCTGGCAGAGGCCGTGCATGGGTTGGGGGAGGTCACAGGTGGGAGGGTTGCCACAAAGTACAAGATCCCTGGGATCGTACTCCATAGTGGGCTCCTCAGGGGGAAGAGTGGTGGGAGTGACTTACTGGAGTGGCTTGCAACCTTCCCTGCCGGCTTCCCCATGACTTTGCTTGTGGGAAGCTCGCAGGGAAGGTCACAAATGGTGATCACATGACTGAGGCTCGCGGCAACATTGTACTTGCAAGCTGGGCACCCAAGTGCTTGGATCACAATCATGTGACCGCAGGGGTGCTGTGATGGCTGGAACTTCAAAGGACCGATTGTAAGTCCATTTTTTCAGCGCTGCCGTAACTTTGAACAGTCGCTGAATGAATGGACGTAAGACAAGGACTACCAGTAACTGAAAGTACTCTGTTCACCAATCATATTTTATGGAATTTGTCTTTGTGAAATGTTATCTATTTTGCTATTCTACAGTATATATATTTTTTTGCATGCTTGCCATGACTTAGACCTTCTTCAAAACCAAGATTCAGTCCCCATCTATACCACCACTCAGTGGATTTTGTACATCTTTTCTACAGTATCTTGACAAAGCCAATCCCTCAGAAAATTATTCCAACCACAACACAGCATTCAGAAATGTGGAAAACAAAAAGTAAGCACTGAGTTAGATGCAAAAATCTAGGGTTTCAGTAAGCAGGCATTTGAATATTTGCAGGATAGTGTGTCAGTATATATTTTAAATATCATCCATAACTGCTTATACATTCCTGTGGTTGATATTTGGAATGCTTTATGTTTACACAAATATATGTTATAAATTTATGAAATAAAAATGTTTAAAATTGTCAATGATCAGCATGGACATGCAGCATATTTTGCTATGGTAAACAATAAATAAGGTGCCATTTCTGCATGAAGCCATTGGCACTATTTGTGCACTTGACATTTTGGACAGTATTTAGGTATGCACAAACAATCAAAACAGATGAATTTGGCTGTTAACCCTGGTATTTTTTAATGTGACATAACTAATTCTTGTAGCTTCAGGGAAGTCTTCTCTATAGTTCCAGTGCAGTAACATAAAAAGCTCTGCATCACTTTTGATCGCACTGTCATGGCTACCACCTTGACCGTACGTTGCAGACATCCCTGCTTGGAGATTAAGTGCAACATAGGCTAGAAACTGAAGCTGCATACACAGCTTGAGATAAGAGAACACATGGTCATTTGAGGCAGGAACCTCGTTGAAATGAACTACTGTAGTCTGATCCCAGCATGTATCTGGATGGAAGATTCCCAGAGAAACATATGCAGATTGCCTAAATTTCATAATCTAAGATGTAATTTTCAATTACATATATACTGAAAAGTGCTAGGTTTAATTTGAAACTTTCATAACAACTAGCAGAGCATGACATAATCAAGTCTGCTATGGTATGTCTTCTTACAATTGTTAAAACTGAATAAATGCAGATTGTAGCTGCAATGTTCTGGTAGCATTTTTCTCACATCTCACTCTGATTTCTTTTGCTTAATGTCCAGTCTAGTGAAGAGTGCTGAAGAACAAAACAGTGGCTTATTATTTTGCACAACATGGATTACCATAATACAGTATAAGTACTGTCCATGGCTGATTTTGGATGTACATTTGCAAAACCAAGAGATGTTTTTTAAAAAATAAATAAAATAAAATTTAAAAAATGACAAAACAACACAACAATGCTGAAGGAAAATGATGAGACTTATATAAAGAGAAATACAAACATTTTAAACGTTCAAATTCAATATTTCTATCCAGAACACAATTTCTACAGATGAAGGTAATCTTAGGAACAATACTATTAATATAGCCAATAAACAGTAATCATATTTGAGTAAATGTATATATAATTTTAGGGTTCATCAATATACTTTGCTATTATAACTGGAGTGTTACATGCAGTGTTGACACTGCATCTTTAAAAGAATAAAACTAGAAAAGTGCAGAAAAAGACAATCAGAAGGTTAGGGTATTGGTGTAGCTCCCCTATGAAGAAAAACCTCACAAATTGGGGCATTTAAAATTTGGAACATAAGGAGGCTAAAGGGAGACATGATACAGTATATAAAATGATGGATAAAAAGATAGCAGAGACATGTTTTTCTTCCCCTCTCACACTGTTAGAATTTGAGGTGAACCATTGAAAATAAATGCAGGAAAATCCAGGACCACAGAAGAAAATAGCCTTCATACAGTGCTTAGTTAAACTACAGAATTTGTTTCCAGATGTTGGGGTAACAATATGCAATTTGAATTTTTTTTTTTTTTAAAAGGCTGGACAAAGGGATGGAGTAAAAGACTATCAATAGCTATTAATTATGATGGTTATTCATTGCTTCCTGAATCATGGGCAGCATGCCTTAAATGCTGATTGCTGAGAAGTGATATCAGAAGGGGGACTGTCTCCATCCAGTCCAGAGTTTTCCCAATTTATTCCTGTAAGCTGCCCGCAGTCACTGTGAGTGAGTTGGGCAGCCATATATATTGCCTGCTTAATTAATCAATCAATCAATTAATTAATTAATTAAATGCATCTGGATTGTCAATGTATGACACAGAAAGCTGAATTAGATAGGCCTATCCAACAGGGCTCTTCTTATGTTCTTATTAAAACTATTTAAGAGAGAGGTTCCACTTAGTTCTTTGTACACATACAATGTTGGAATTTTAATTTAATTTCAGCAGGATGAAAGAAGCTTAGAAAGAGGACTTTTTTTGTTGTTCTCCTGCAAGAACGTTCCATGACATGTATTGTAATGCCGCTAGATTTAGCTGAAGAAATTAGCTCACAAAAACAAGAAAAAGGAGATGAAGTAAAGGGAAATTTACGTTCCAATCCTTGTGTGTGTTAATACCTTCTGGAGGTAGTCGGCTTGACAGATCTGCTTTCTGCCTCTCCCTTTGCTTTCCCCTTGTGACTATGACTCATTCTTAAGCATCTAGAGAACCCATTTCCTCTTTGGTGCAAGATGGATTAGTTTTAACCTATTTGGATCGTGCATCGGTTTTCAGTGTGAAAGTGCATGTTTTTGTGTAGTTTCTTGTCTGATGTTAGCAGGGAATTCATGTGTGTGACTACAAACAAAGGTTAATGAGGAAGTACCAGAGGTCACAATAAATTACTCAAGAAGGAAGAATTAGTTGTCACTTCACACTGCACTATACTCTAGTCTACCTGTTTACAAAACTCACTATCATGATACTGAAAGGTCTCTATGACTCTAAAGTGACCTCAGCCAATTATCTCCCAGACATAGGAGATAGGCAGAAATAAGAAATATGGAGATGAAATATTAGATGGCAAGGCAATATTTTCTCCCATTAAATATGCACTTTATTTATAATAATATAACCATTTCAAATCTCACATTTCAAATACAAATCATGACTAGGCTCCTATACTATATAAAATGGGGAATTTCTCTCATCTCTTCTTCCACTGTCTCTGAAACCCACTATAAGATGTGCTAAAGGGAGTGTTTTGACTGATACTAAACCTTGTTTTCTTTCATAAGCTATGCAACTTTGATCAATAACGATTATTCATATCTCCAAAGCACACTAGTAGCCAAACCAATGCACTTATAGTGTAAGGGGCGAGGAAGCACATATACTCTCATCCACTTGATGAAATACAACTGTACTCTACTTGATCCTCTGTGTCACCCCTGCACATTGTGCATCACAGATGCCCATGCAATTAGCAGGCTTTTAACATGGCTGCACTTGCAGGCAGGTGTTCACTCACCACCAGACTTCCAGTAATAAAGACCATACCCTGATGCTGCAGGCACTTCCTCTATAAGTTTTTGTTTGGCAGATTATTGGTGAAATTGAGTATATTCAAATAAGAGGGAAAAACCTGGAAATTACCGATATCCAAATAAACCTTTGCTTACTTGGCTTCTTTACCAACACAAAGCAGATATCCAAGGAGAATCCTCTGAGATGAAATCATTTTTCTGAAGCAAGGAATTATCTTTGAATCAAACCAACTAAATAGCTTGTTTGCATAAACCTCAACTCTAGTCCCAGGTTGGCTTAATTATTTCAAAAGAGTCTGAGCTGATCTTGGCAGGTTCTGTATTTCTGAAGTATATTTCTGCTGGATATTTTCTAATAAAACAGATTAAACAATTACAATAATTTCCAACTAAAAGCATAGTTGTCTCCTACATTTGCTATTAAGTACAACAAAACAAGTTCCACTTGCACAATATAGTATATGTCTCAAGTAATTAACAAAGAACAGAATGTAACTTGCAAGTAAGAACAAAGATACAAAAGTATGAGAATGTGAATAGAAATGGTTTCATCATTTTACATGCAAATACAAATTAAAAACCTCTATAAAATCTATTTGCATATGGGTTCTGAAGATTGTACTGGTTAAGATGCAGGATGCATCCTGATAGACTAGTCAATCCCCAAATATATAATCCCATCATTAGTCTGCATTTATTACCCATGGCTATTGGATTCATTTATCAATCTTGTTACTTTTATTAACTTTTTCCAGCAGGCAGCTTGCAGAAATATGCTTTTTTCACCCTATCATTATCGATTATTTGTTACGCGTTGCCATCCAAGCTTCCTTATTTCGTTATAAACAACTTCAGTTGAATTTAGTAGACTTTAATGCCCAAGTTATTTTGGGAATAGGGAAGAACTCAAGACCTATTGTTAAGATAGATGCAGTTCCACAGAAATAAGTATACAAGAAGCCTAAATATTGAGCTGGGAACCAAGTTTTAATTCATAGGCTTCCACAGCAAACTGAGATTATATCAAAGTAACAGCACATGTGAGGTAATGTCATAATACAAATTCTGTCCTTACATATAAGCATTCCAACTTCTGATGCAATGTGGTCATTGTAATCACATATATTTTATTATTTGACCTCTTTGGACGCCAATGTTGTGATTTCAGGAATAATCCTGAAGTATCAGGAGTTCCTCTGGGGAGGAAAAAAAACCCCTGTATCTTACCACTTTTTCCTTATAAACAATGTACTTCAGCCACTTGAAATCCTGCCACTTGAATCCTGCCAGTACAAACAGGGAATCCTTCTCATACTGCTCTGGTTTCTGGATAGCCCCTTCTGGATACGTTATCCGCATCGTTGTCTTGCCACCAACATCTTTTTCAAAGCCTTTCACTGGAGCAGAATTCAGCCTTCAGGGAGATGAGAGAAAATTTATGAGCTGCATTTATACTAGGGTTCACATTTTTGTGTAGCAAAAATAAATGTCAGGAACTCCACTACGGTAAAAGTTGCAAAGACATTACACTCACATATTAGGGCTCCTTACTGCCAGTAAAACAGGCAGAACTAGCTGAATCTGCCATTAGTTTACTCCAAGGATGATCTATCTTTTGGAGGCAATGTGTATGATTACAGGCTCTGTACTGAAAATATTAACACTGGCAAAGTAAATTATGTTATTTTCTGATTCTTCAGCTAAACCAAGGAAGAAGCAACAACAGCATTCCCCAACTTGATACCTCCCATAATTCCCAGCTACTACTACCACCAAACCTGAGAAAAATACTAATTTAAAATACCAGCCCCACCATTTTCAATTAAGAACACAAAGGAAGTCCTAAAGTTCATTCTCATTCCATCATATTATCTTTGTCTCTCTTTTTTACAACACAGAAGCTGCTTCTAAAAAGTATTTTTTCTATACTAAGTCTGCAGTGTTGAAATTTAATCAAAGTTTTTCATAACACCATGTGTTAATTGGAGGTACAGCATTTTTCACCTAAAACATAGCTAGGAACCCCAAACTGTACAAGCCACACAAAGTTCTTAGTTACTCTCTTTGTTGTACTCATTGCCACAAAGTAGGTACAATAATATTATCTTAAATGGGTCTGGCCATGGCCAATATGACACTGGCTTCCTCTGCATTCTGGTTATTGTCCTGCATTTTTAATCATCCTCAATATTCAGGTAAACATAGTAGCAGATGAGGATCTATAATGGGAGATAAAGTACTTCAAATTTATTCTTTCAACAATACATTCCTTGTCATTAGAACAGGACTTCCTCAAAATCATGGTTATGTCACCTGAAACATTCCCCAGAGGATTCAGAAATCTGATTCACTGAGATTTAAGTCTGTTATAACAGAGACAATTTTAAGGCTCTGACAAGTAAAGGTGGAAAGAGCTTCCAACCTAAGCTATTTCAGACAGATATCAGAAATTACAGCAGTACTACCAAAAAAAAATCTTAGCCATCAAACCCTGGTTCAATTAGAAAATGTGATCAGAGTATGTGCTACAGAATGGATGATAATTACAGCTGAAATGATATATTTGGGCAGTTCTATAATCATCATGTCAGCCATGATGTTCTGAGCATAATAATTTGAAGTGTCTTCTATGTGAATTCTGAAATTCTCAGGACAAGGATCCTGGAGTTTTCTAAGCCACACCTGAGACCATCTTGACTAGTTCTTACAGGGAGACAAATAGGTTGCCAAATGGTAATATACCAGCTGAGTGTTGGCTCTGTTTTGAGTCAGCACCAAGAACAAATACTTAAATATAGTACTTAAACAAACAACTTGTATGAACTCAATTCTCTTCATGCATTTGATGCAGAATATTTAATAAATTATGCAAGGCAAAGATGCTGGGAATGAATTTATCAATCTGATAGATTATTGGTTTCTTACAGTGAAACAACTGCAATCAAGCTACAATCAAGTGGTATTATTTCTACTAACAGAGACCACAAAGATTCAACTTATAATGATTCATATTCCGTAAGTCAACAGGGATTTCCATTTCATTCTAGGCTTTGTAACAGTCAAATGTAATCATGGAACAGTTTTTCCTAAAATAATGAATTACCAGGCTGTCTGCTTGACTGCACCTTTCTCTCTCCAAGAAAACAGGAAGAGCTCTTGGCTCTATTCCATAGAATGGTACAAGAAATATACTGATTTGTATGGAATTGGTGGGTGTTGTTCCAGTGCTGCTGGAAGTTTGGAAGTTTACAATTAAGCCTCTCTAAATAATCTCCTGCCTAGAGGCCTATGTCACTGTGATTTTGAAAGCTAGTGAAGACTTTGTTCTTTGTTCCAGCTATCATCCAATTTCTTTCTTAAACTTGAACTGACTGTTACATTACCACATAGACTATAAATGATATTACCACCAACTATTCAACCCACACAATCTGGATTTCTAAAAGGTCATCAAGGATCTGATAATATTAGATTGTTAAGTGAAAATATATTCTATAAATGGAACTCTGGAATGTAACCCTGCAAATAATGAGGTTCACCTGTACCATTACTGCCCTGTATTAAAACAAACAAACCATAGGTTCATGTACAAAAACATTAAACACAAGATCACATCAAGTGTAAAATGTCATGACATAAGCTCTGATTCGTGATGTTTCCTCCATCTAGCCTTCTTGCCAAGGATCCCATTTTGAAATAATTTTGCAAAACAGTTTCTTTCATTTGAGTACCTTAGAAAAGCCTTGAAGCTTTTTCTTTTATTACCTTCTAAGCTGTTTCTAATCCTCAGCAGGAGTTATGCAGTAAACAAATTTGGTGCAGAAATTGCAGGATGGCCTGGCTCTAACCCTCCAATCATTCCTTCTGTTCAGAGCAAAGTGGAAAGACAGGATTGTTGCTTCCCCAAACCCTTGTTTCCTTATGAACTGCACGTACCCCTGCAGCAACTGCTCCTTAGAATTAACAACTACATGTATAATGCAATATCTTCAGTAGCGTATTAGCTATCAATTAAGCCTAATTTTAAGCAAAATAGATTAATACATCCTGGTTGGGAATTTGGGGAGCTTGAAATCGATCACATCTGGCAGGCACCAGACTATGAAGCTGGGCTAATATAAGAATTGTGTAACTGAGATTATTTCAATGAAGATAAACTAGTGGTTTCTAATCAGAGCATCATTTCAAGTGCCGAAGAAGGAACCAGGTATTCAAAAAGTTTGAATAAGGGATGGCTATTTTTTTATTTCATTTGTTCTGCTATTTATAATAATATGAATGACAGCTGCACATTGATTTTTTTATATAGGAAAATAGCATACAATATTTTCTCCTCTCCCCTGCCCAAACAACTCACCTGATAACAATATCATAGTCATCAATTTTCAACCCCAGTGACTTGTTTGCTAAAATGCCACCATTTCCCACAATAACACATCGTCGGCAGCTAAGACTGAAAAGGAAACAGAAGAGCAATTGGTTAAACAGCAAAATGCATGAGCACGGAAATATTTCTGGTCCAGATCTGAGCCAGTCTCTCCTAAAAGAATCAGAAAGTAGTACTCAGTTAATTTACAATTAAGAGAATGACACTTGATAGTAATATAGTAAGCTAGCAACATAAGCTGCTGAAGGAGGAATTGTTCTTATCATATCTTAAGCTTACTGGCTCAAAATAAAATCTTTGCTAACAAAATGCTTCATTTTATAGTGAAATAACAACCACAATTGTTCCTACTACCTATCCAACAATAAAACCAGCAATTTCCTTTTTCCGTAGGAAATCAGTAACTGCTTAATCAAATGCTATTTAATCATGCAGCAGAGGGAATTATATCGCAACTCTCCCTAACATGCTAGGACAGGAACCAATTACACACAAAAGTTAAATATGTTCATGGTTCTTATGTTGAAAATGACAGTTGAAAGAAACAATATGTTTAAGATAAGAAACAATCCCATTGTACTTCCACAAAACTTAGAAAAAGCTGCAGCTGTCTGGCATTTTTAGAAGAATTCTGACAAAGGGACTCCACCCCTATGACCCTCCCTCCAAGCAGATAGTAGAGCCCCATGAGGCACATTCTGAGACTACTGTGTTGTAGGAAGTCCAAAGAATCCCAGGGGACTCTTAAATCAGATGATTGATTTAAGATTATTTTAAAATTGTAGAGTAGGAGTGGGCAACCTGCAACCCAAGGAACCAATGTGGCCTTAGAGTCTATTTTTTGTGATCTTCTGAATTCCCTCAATGATTGCCAAAATTATCAACTCACTAAAGTAGAAAACATATGAAATGCAGTGTAAGCCTTAAAATAGGTATATCCATTTAAACAAGCAATAACAATGTCCGAAAACAACCCCCCAAACTCAGTTCTATCCACTTTGTGGTTGTTAGCCCCCACCCAAATGTTAAGTGCAACCTTTAGTCATCAAAAGGTTGTCTATCTCTTCTAGCAAGATGGATGTTTTAGATTCTCCCCCCCCCCCATCCTCCTCCTCAGCTTGATTTCTTCACTTGCGCTGATGTTAATCTTTTCTAAGGCCTTCGTGTCATCAGCATAACATAGGTTATTGGTATTTCTTCCTCCAGTGTTAAAACTATGCTCATATTCATCCAACCCAGCTTCCTTCAATATATATTCCATATATAGGTTGAATAAATAAGGGGACAATTTACAGCCTTGTCTTACTCCTTTGCCAATGAGTGCGTTTCCCCATATTCCATCCAGACTGTGGCTTCCTGACCTGTGTATAGATTTTGCATGAGGACAATGAGATGTTCTGGGATTCCCATTTTTCTTTTTCTTTTTTTAAAATGTTTTTATAAAAGTTTTAAAAATAATAAAACAATGCAAACTACATTCAGAAGAGAGAGAAAATGAAAAGAAAAAGAATAGAAAGTGCAGGGAAAGAAAAAAGGAAAGAGAAATAATTAAAGTGACTTCTGATCTTCATCACAACAAGTATAGGCAAATTTAAGATTTCTTCTCCCTTTATAAGATTGCATGCATATATCTCTTCTTCCCATGGCCCATCCCTTATCTATTTGCAAATCTATAATTCATTAACATTTCAGTCCAGTTGTCAGAAAAAAGTCCGTAAAGGGGTTCCAGAATTATATCGAATTATATCTTGCTTTAACTCTGGTCAAACATATTGGCTTTAAATTCTTTGCTTTTGCTTCTAACAATCATAGTCTTTGACCCATTCAAATGCTGTCAAAGGTTTTGATCTTCTTTTCTTTCTCCCATCTCTGAAGTTGCTTCAAGGCTTTAGTAACCCTCTTTTGTAAATCCATCAAGAAGTTATTGTCCAGGTCATTATCATGGCTTGCCATTTGTATTTCCACTTTAATTGCCTGTCTATCTTGTAATCCACAATTTCTTTATTTTCTAGTAAATGTGCATAAGCGTGTTTCACCTCTTCATCCTGTAGGTCTTTCAAATCATTTTCTTTGACAACTTTCCTTTCTTCTTTTGTAAATAATGCATTCATATAAGTAAACATTATTTCTTCATTGTAGCTGCAAGTCTCTGTTCTCATTCTTCAAAAGTGTCTTGAAATTACTCAAATTTGACAGCATTATCTGTCATTTTACACAATCCAATGCTTACTCTCCGATTCAAAAACAAGAGGCAGACTTTTTTCTTTTCCTGCCTGGAGTCTTTAGCCCCCTTTAGTGTCCAATTTCGGAAATCACAAAGGCGCGAATCTCTGTCATTAGTTTGACAAATGAAACAAAATGGTATTCCCATAAAGTAATTATTTATTAATTTAATTTCCCCCCAAATCTTTTAGCAGAAGTCCTAAGGTTCCAAAGTTTTCTGGCCCCTTAGTCTGTTTATTATCTTTCTTAAATTAAATTCTTATTTAGCTTTTTGCCATTTGTTTCTATTTCTTAGTTCTTAAGCTTATAGTTAACTTTTTTTTTGTTCAAGAATGAAGGTAAACTTTAAAAGGCTCTACCGTGACTGAGAGCATGATGATTCCCTTCATCTCCCAGTGCTCAAACCCACAGGAAACCACTGTCCTGCAGTCTCCTCATGGCATATGCTCCCAGTGTTCTTTGCTCATTTCTCCCAGGAATACCCCACCATCATGATGAGAGAGCACAGCAGGACTTTGGGGGGAGGGGTTTAAAATATATATCTGACTAGATTCTTTCCTCCAAATTTTTAATGTATATGAAATGATTATATTTGGAAGACATTATAATATAGACGTTAATACTGTCAGAGTAGGTCTGAAGAGATCCAGATTCAAGTCCTTCCACATCCATAAAGCCAAATGACCCAAATACATTAATCTTTCCTTAGTCTAACCAATTATGGTTAACCCTAATATAGGGTTATTATGAGGAGAAAAAAGGGAAAGGCTACTCTACCTTGAGCTTCTTGAAAACTGGGGAAGACATATAGTTAATAAAAGAAAAACTATGACAGAATCAGCAGTTCTAGCAATAATGGAAACATTGGAATATTAATTCACATGATTTGGGCTTGTCCTATTATTTTGGATGAAATTTACAGGATTGTCAAAGTGACTTTCAAGTGATTGTAGGTTGTCAAGGATACATATGTTTTTCTTGGCTACATTCTCAGGAACTAAAGACATCATGGATAGAGCTGGAACCAAAATAATTATTATACATTTCTGTAAAGAATAATCTACATTTGATCTCCAGCAATGAATTGTTAATATATGCTGTTTGTCATTTGAATTAGTCTTTTTTTTTTTTACCTGTCTGGCTAATTTTTATATTAATATCAGTCTCTCTCAGCACACACATATACCTACTTTGTTTAATAAAGCATACATAAAATGAGAAAGGAGAAACTGAAATACTTTAGAATAATATAAATTAGACAATCCATAGGCCACATACACCTTCAGCACACCAAGGTTATACTACCAAAATTTGGTAGCAAAATGTTTAAATTCTGGTGATGATTTTTTTACTTCTAATCCCAATTCTTCCACAACCCCTTGAGAAATGGTCTGAAATTTCCCAAAATTGTGATTTCAGACTGTTTCCTGGGGGTTGGGAAGGATTGTAAGTTAAGGGTTTCCTTTCTTGGTGGCCTCCTACTCCCATTCCTGTTCTTAAACTTGCCTTCTGCAACTCTCCTGAAGGTCAGAAGGCTGGATTGCAGCCCCTGATCTCTCAAATATTGTCTGTACCTGCCATAAATATAAAGATGTGTCGAAAAACTGTGTAATTAGTCTTAAAGGAGCATTACCATGGAGCAAAAAGTACAAAACAACGGTAGGCTGCCATTAACCAAGATATAACTACATAAAAGGTCACATCAGAAATAAAATCATTAGAAATATTCATGAGCAGCCAAGATATGTACTATAATTTATTCTTTATTGATTACATCATTTATTTGTTTGTTTCATCAATTTGTATGCTGTCTCATCAATGACTCTAGGCCGCTTACATCCATAAAAATAATAAGGCATAGAATTAAAATCGCATTAAAAAAAACCATAATCACCACCCTCCCTAACCTACATTGCCACCAATGAAATGGCACCCCCTTCTGCAAAGGCTCTTTGAAAAAGCACTGCCTTAATGGTTTTCTTGAATGACAACAGAGAGGGAGCTCTCCTAACCTCAGGAGACAGTCTGTTCCAGAGTGAGCCTACCATAAGGCTGCAATCTGCTTCTAGCCTCCTATCCCCTTAACATGATTTAACTCATCCCTATAGTCAGTCAAAACTTTTCTTCAATTTTAGGATGAGGAAGTGGGTTTACTTCAATCCCATAACTGGAAAAAGGTTGAAAACAGCATTTGACTAAAATTATATGACCCTAGAACAGGGGTCAGCAACCTACAGCTCATGGGCTGGATGTGGCCTACCACCCAAAGTCATCCAGCCCACAGTCCCAAAAAGAAATATGTCCACCCAGACTGTGAGAGAGGGGGAGAGAGTGGCCATCTGTTCAGCTGCTCTTGTGAGCACTCGCCACCTCCTTGGGTGGGAAGCCATTTTGGTGATGACTTCACCAGCTGCCCTTGGTGCAGGCAGAGCTGTAAGTCCTCTGCCTGGCACTGGTGAGAGTGAGTTGTGAGGTGAAGGAGGAGGAAATGGCGACAGCAGCAAGGCCTCTGGCCCCTAAGCAAGAGAAGGTTGCCACCCCTGTCCTACAATAACCTCTCAATGTATTAAACTAATGGGGGGAAGACACATATATCCATTAGATATGAATGGGACTTTATGCATGTATGAAATAACCTTATGCATAAATGATGATGGGATTTAACATATCCATAAAATGGTGGAAGGGATTTTGTCCAACCAGTAAACCAAAGGTTAATTGTACTTCGGCAGAAGCTACTTTGTTCATAAATTTCACTATTATTGTTGATAGACTCTCATTACTATTCCTACAACCTTCATTCCTCACCTGTATACACACTTCCTGAATCTCTTCTATTCCTTTCTCTCCCAATTTTGTCTCAAATATGTCCCAGCTGCAGTAAATTAATCCCAGTGTTTGGTTATGCAGTGGATTATTCACATTTTTTTCGCAATTCAGAATGTTGATTTTTCAGTGTCTTTGGCAATACAAGATAAGTCATGAACATTTGCTTTAGAAAATGAAGAACAGCTGATGAAGAGAAAATCTGACAGAACAGTGGTTAATGGAAAACACAGAAAAGAGCAAAAACTTGGTACACAGTTAATTTCAGAGAGCAAGAATGTAGTGTTCAGTTTGGCCATGTGCCAGTAGGGCTCATCACAACTGTGAAATTGAAACATGTTCTATATTAAGAGTAAAACAGCATTCTCCAACCTGCCAGATGTATCAGACTGTAACTTCCATAATATCTAACAACAGGACCAATTGAGTATTATGGAGCTGAAGTCCCAATACAACTGAAGGATGCAAGGCAAATCTTGGCATATAGTATTAGGAAAAAAATATTTAATGCACATAAACATTCACTTATATTCATATCTAAATGTAAAGATGAGTATGTACATCACCAACTCAGCCCTAGTGGCCCATAGTAAGAAATAGTAAGAAATCCCATAATTAGTCCTTGTTGCTAACTCTATAATCCATAAACTATAAAAACTGGTTTGTTAGTTTGTTAGAGGGTTGGTTACTGAGAACAAGCTAAACTTTCTATGTTCTTTGAATAAAATAGTGTAAAACATTACAAATTCATAGTTGGGGAGTTGTGACAAGTTAATGTATTTGTTGTGGGCATTTACTTTGAAAGGAATGCAATCAAGCAAACTGAATTAACATTAGGAAACAAAAATTCTGAAGCTGTAGAAAAAATTTATTTCATCCACACTAAGGGCTGTAATAGGAACCCTTCTCTAATCCTCATTTAATTCAGAAGCAACCACATACACCTCACAATTAGGCCATTTAGCAAGGGCTAGCAAATCTACTCACCTGTCAAGAGCTGGAGTAAGGTGGTAATTCTTGGTTACTGACAAGATGGCTTTGATTAGATTATCTGTAGAGAAAGAAAGAATGCTTTAGAAAGTAAACCCATTTCAAAGATTTTCCATAATAAATAAGAAGGGTGGGTAAAGACTTCAGGATCAAGGTGAATGCTGAATGAATTTGCATCCCTAGGTTTAATTTATAGCCTATCAAGAAGAAATTAGAAAAAGGATAGCCAATACAAAATACTTTGTGGAGTATCACACCACATTTTTCTCAGACATGCACCAGCTGGAAATACTTGAATAATAAACTATCCCTCTCTTTTTGAAGAACTGTGAGCTGAAACAAAATAGAAAAGGAGATATTTTTAATCTGTATGTCTGTTTTAGCTAGGAGGGCAGTACAAATAAAGTTATTTGTATTATAATCATGAGCAGCCATTAATTATAATAAGGGCAAAAACTGCAACCACACTGTATTCAGTGTCATTATAGATGCATTATCATCAATCCCACAGTTATATTTAGCCCCCAGTGTATTGGTGTGGCTTGTCTCTACTGAGCCAAAGACCAAGCAACAACATATACCTGGAGATGTGTTGATACCCAGCTCTATGCCACAGTTAGGCATCTCTGGAGAGATTCAAAGGCTTTTTAAACCACAGAATTCTAGATGATGCATGTCATCTCAATCAATGATAAGCAGGATTTACCCAGACTGCACGACAGGGAAGAACAGATGCTATGCCTCCTCCTCAATCAAGATACCCAACACATAAGGCAAGCCAAGTTATTACTGGTATCTGAGTGGAAAATTCCAGAAATACTTTCTCCTTTTTTGCCAGTAAAAATACAGAAATCATACACTGAATAGTCAGTAATTTGTTGTCCTTTCTTGAACCCAAATTCAGCTGTCTAACGGTAAAGTCAGTTCAGTTAAGAACAATCATATATTGGTTCTCTGTGACATTATTTTTCATTTTATGTCTCAAAATAATCTTAATAGAAAATTAAGTCTCTTTAACAGAGGAGTATGTTTAGAGTCATATGTGGAGGACACGTTGCTCTACAACAGTTAAGTTAGAGCCCATCTTTCATAAAATATAGCCTTAAATATTCAGTATTTAGAGGCATATTGAATAGCTCAAAGTGAAATTCCAGTATAGACAGAGACACACTTAAAGGTCTACATCAGGCTGCGCATGAAGCTCATTTGCGAATAACATATTTTGCATGTCTAATGATCCAGATCCAGTCCTTAGGGCCTCAAGAACCAGAACTTGAAAATACCTCTGCCTGACTGGGGAAATATTGCTGGTCTAACATAAATAGAAAGCACGGCTGGTGCCAAATAAGACAGTATCGCATATTCATACCTACTTCATATGCCGTCATTACAAATACCATGCTAATTTTCACTCACTAATAGCTCTAATTAAGGAGCAAAATGAAGGTGTGAAGTTTCTTAGCAAGTGAAAGAATGCAAAGGGACTGTTTTTCCTAAGTAGGACGATGAAAGGTAGAGGAAGATACCTCTTTTTCTGGATACTGAATACTGAAACTTCCTGGATTCTGAAACTTCCAAAAATTCAAGAGTGGAATTATATTTAGGAAGGTCTAGAGAAATACATGTGACCTAACTGCTTTGGGTGTGTGTATGAGAGAGAGTGTCAAGGAGTGAAAGTAAAGAAAGAGAGAGAAGGAAAAATAAGGCAAGAAAGAAGTAGCAAGCTCTACTCTTGTCCATATTTATTTTTGCCTCACTTTAACAATGATTACAAATATATCCATTCCTAGCATCCAGCCCCAAATGATTTCCTCAGGGCAAATAAAGCCCTCCGCATAAACACTGCTTCTAATTTGTGACACAGAGATTTTCAATAGCTATATCATCCACTTGAACTTTCTCAGATTTTACAATTCCAGATTTTATAATTTATGAATTAGGGGTGATGGGGACATCTTGGCAACAAGAATGTTATAAATAGCTGTGGTATATTTAAGAATACTCATAGTGGTATTCAGGAAGTAGGTAAATGATATAAAGGCAATAATGGAGCATATTTATGTCTCAGTTGACCCCAGCTCGTACAGATGCTACTTAGTTTGAATCTTTCCCAAGTATGTGATGACTCACAGGACCTTAGTTCAGCCTTCAGCCTATGAAGACCATGAAATTCTGTAACAGATGCAGCTGCAGATATCAAAAAGGATCCTGGCAAAACTGTTTGATCATCCTGCTACAGTCATCTAAGCCAATCACTCCTGAGACAGCACAAAGATTCTTTCAGAGCCCCACACTTCCGTTCTTTAATATACTGCTCTCACTCTGGTTTTATATGAAGAATGGATAAACACCTACTAGGCTTCATGATTCAGCATTCACTTCTAGGGATCAACAATATGGTGTTCCAAGTTTGGTCTGCAGGCAGAATGAGTCAGCTCCCCCTAAGTTTATACAGCACGTCTTTTATACAAAACGTTCCACAACAATATACAATAAGAATAGCAAATTTCAGTCTTTTAACTTCCAACAAGCTCCATTTGAAGAATTATCTTAGCTTAGTATGGTAAATAAACACACTTTTTATCCGCAATGGATTCATTCATTCAGAGAGAGAAAACATATTCCTTACATGGAAGGCTTCAGGAACAAGCCCTATGAGGTACTAGGAAAATTAATCACATTTGTACCAGGAAAAAGCAAGGAAAACTATTCGTCCCACACTTGACCTCAATATTATTCTTAGAGTTTTTATGTGCTTCTACATTAGATTTGAAATGTTTATTTTATTACATTTATATACTGCTGCATCTTCCAGGGTCCCCCATTAGTATACAAGACCACAACAAACAATAAAACATCCATGTTCATGATAATAAATTAAGCTACTTTAAATTACCAAAACATAATAATAAATAATAATCACGAAGCTGAACAGAGCTATCATTCAACCAAACTAATAATAAACAAACAACAATAATAAATAATAAACTTATGGCAGACAAATTAACTACCAAATACCTTAGGGAAGAGTTCTGTTTTCACTACCTTCTACAATGTAATTAAAGAAGATGTGAGTCTGACTTCTGAGGGGAGGCCATTCCATGGGATCAGGCACCAAAAAGGAGTGCCTTCTGTTCTTGCCACTTGTCATTTCATGAAAAAGGTTTAAATGCGATGCTTGATATGCCAATATTATGAGCTACAGTATAAAAAAGAATAAAGTCGAGTTTGACTCCCTGTGACTTGATGGCCATGTCTACATAGTTTTCAGGGCAGCACTAATGCCTGCCAACTTTGTTTGACTTTCCAGTCTAGCCCACAGCGTAGGAATTCCCAGTAAGGCACCCATATGAGTACTAACCAAGTTTAGCCTTGGGTTTTGGAGTTTAGCCAAAGTCAGCTTGGTACTACCTCACAGTTGGATGTGTACTGAAGCAAAGTAGCAGTATAAGATTGGGGATTCTTAAGTTCTCAACAACAACAAGAAAAAGAGTACTTGATAGAGATGGAAGGCAAACAAAGAACTTTAATTCCACCCAACAATCCATTATTTGTACATTCAGCTAATGTAAAGAACAAATATCAGGTTTTTCTTATCAAAACAACTTCCATTATTTCCTGGATTTTGCACTTAGGACTTATTTCCTAACACCTCACTAGGTTTCTGCTTGAACTAGACTTCATAATTTAAAAGCTAGGTACTGATGCTGGGCTTTAATAAAATCTTCTAGGATTTATTCAGCATTTTGTAGCCTCACAGGTTTTCCAGAACAGGAAACAATGTATGAGTTCAGTTCTGGTAGCATAATTTATTCTGTATAAAAATAGTGTGAAGATGGAACAGAGTTATCCAATATCATCTTGCTTCTTTTCATTCTGTTCTGCTATAGTTCCTTCTGGAACAAAACCAATACAGAAACTAAAGCATAATATAGTGAATAAAATATAAACAGTCTTTAAATATATTTATTATATTTATCAACTGCTTTGAAGCACATAGTAAGAGGAAGAGTAAGGCCCAACTCAAAATGAGGTCACATTTAAGGACCTAATAGCACAATTATGAGAGAACGTTTGAGGAGATCAGATACAAGGGTGCAAGAGCGCTCCACTGCTCACTCCAAAATTGGTTGAACCTTTATAACCATTCCGCTTAAATGTGTGTTGTGTCCACTACCTGCCTAAGACTCTGGGGCAGTGGAATGTCCACTATTGGGAGGAGGTAAATACTCCACTAGGGTCAGAAAAGGTTTTGTGCTTCCTATGTGTTTCCCCGCCAGAAGCATAAATTTCTGGACCTGAGAGTAAAGAAAGTGAGGAGATAGTTGAGATGAGCTACTGTGGCTCTAGTGATAATGATGGAACTAAAATACCATTTTAATCATTAAATAAGTTCATAAATCTAAACCTTTAGAGGGACTTCAGTCCTTTCTAGAACAGAATGAAACTATTTATCCAAACAGGATAATCATGCACAATCCATATCTGTCTAGATTGAGTCTTAGTTTTTTTGCCCTGCTTCAGTCAATTACCCTGCTCAAGCTCAAGTTCTAAATGCAATTAATGTTCAACCTTTTAGGATCTTTGCCAGGGGCTTGCAAGCTGTTTCTAGAAACTTGGGCATTCAGAAAATATCAAAAGGATTTCAAAGGAAATAGTGAAAATCCATCTGTGAATATTTATGGACAATTATGACTTCATCCAAAAATTTTATAGGCTTTTTATAATTAAAAGAAGCGTAGTTCTTGGATAAATGAATTGCATTTCCCTTCCTCTCCTTGAGTGACATTTTTAGAACACTCTCTTTTCTCTAGGGAAGTTCCAATCAGTATTCATGAGATTTCTATCCCAGAGAGTATAAAAAAAGTCTTTGAATACTATTCTAGAATACTGAAGACACAATAAAACTGATCTTTAATGCATCATAGGTTATTGGGCCACTTGACTCAGCCAAAGAGCTCTCACTATATGATGTCGATGCAAATGCTCCACAGAATGATCTAAACTGCACAATTCTTCCTTGAAAAGTAGGGAGAGGTGAAACCATATCGCAAAGAAAATGAGAGATTATCAAAGATCATATTAGCTATATCTGTGTACAGGCTGTGAATGCAGCAAAAGCTATTAGTATGTGAATACTGAAACAAATAATAATGCAAGTATCATTTCCATTCCCATAGCAGATGTATTTATTTTTGTATATATCAATTTATATGACCGCTCATCTCAGCAATGGGACTCTGGGTACCAAACAAGAATAAAGATACAATATAAATACATGTATATTAAAATAAAAAATAAAAAACACTGTTCTGACCAATTAACACAAAGTGGTTCTCAAGCACACCATTCACCAATAATGGTGGGCTCGATTACTCTTCTGGCTCCCATGTCTGTGAAAACAGTTAGATGCTCTTTGGCATTCTGGAAACAGAGCCAGAAAAGGCTGGGAAAAATAATTTTAAAAGCCAAGAGGAGTACAAATTTGTCAGAAGCATCACAGTGACTTGTAAGGGTGGAAGGGTAAATAAGGATATTCTTCTCAAACAGAATAGAAAGTTGGAACTTAATGAGCAGAAACAAATGTTTACATGTTATGGAGAAGCTCTCTACACTTATACTTCAGAAACAGAGAAAGACCTTGCTTTCTGTGTGGTCATTGCTTGCTTTATTCTCTAATATTTACCCCTTTCCCAGAAGATCACAAATTTCAAGGTCAGCCTAAAGTCAAGATCTAAATATAAAAATCCATAGAAAACAAGCAGTGAAAAATTGCCCCTGATTTTCCCAGTTTTCTGGAACACGCAAGGCTAAATATATCCTCGTAAGAAGATACTTAGAATGTAATATAACACGACACACACACTTTTTGTTGGCCTATAGGCCAATCTTCCTACATCTGGAGACTTGAGGTTCCTACTCCTGCAATTGCTACTGGAGCATTTCTGGAGGATACCAGTTTGGAGAAGGCTGCTTATTAATATTTCCACCATAGCATAGGCAAAATCACACAACTCCCTTAGAGATCACTTTTCTCTGTACATGTCTTGAGGAGAAAATACCTTTCTCCCTATGATGTCATAATTATCAAAAGAAAGTTGATGGCTAACACTTGAAGACTCTTCCTAGGTACTAATTAGGATTCAGGTTTGAAATTATTAAAGTCAACTGCTGTCCATAACTTTGACCATAAACCATGGCTATTTAGAGCAATAGGCTTTATAGCCTGACATCTCTGGAGTCTTCCATGGTTGGAAAGATTGGTGATAATTTTCACTTTTTATCCTCAGTCTATGACAGCTGAGTGTTGCTTAAAACAGAAATTGACAGTAATTTGCCATTCTACTTGCAGTTAAAATGAGCAGGCTAAAACCCAAACTTAACAAAAGATGTTAAATTTCACTGCAAGTAGAGAACATTGTTCTCATGCTATGAATTGTTCTCTGTGTGTGTGCGCGCGCACGTGCAACGTGTATTCATATTGGCATTGCTTATCATAACATTGGTACAAGAGTTGTCGATGCAAAACACTGCTTCCTGCACAAGCATGGTACGGTGTCAGTTGTATATTAACACCAGGGAATCCGATATCTGCAAAATTGAGTATCCAGTATTAAGAAAGTTTCCTGATCGGTGAGAACTTTGTTCAAGTTGATTTATTTTTCAAGTAAATATTTCTTACCTATGGATAATTGTAACAAAATGTAACAGTTAATGTTTAGCCTCATAACTCACATTATTATGTCTATAGATTTTGAGGTATGAGTTTTGATTTTTGAGTTTTCATATGGCCAAATGGCTACTGTGATGTACTGATGTGAACAATATGCAGATGTCTGAAAAGTGGAAGGAACTGCCTTTGGGCAGAAGGAGGGTTAGAACAAATGTTGGTATCTGATTATTCTTTTCATTATCAGGCAAATAAAGATGTACCCTAAACCCACTGCAAATGGCAAGAAATCCATTTTTGAAAGAAAGGGACTGATGAATCCCATTGTCTTCTTGTAGCATAGTTATCATAACATATAGGCTAAACAAAATGTTCTCAGTGAATGAAGGAGGTTGGGAAGGGAGTGGAAATGGCCAAGAGCTTTTCCTTCAAGAACTCCAGCTCCTGCAGGCACAGATCTAGGCAAGAAGCCAAAAAGAGAGGGGGGGAGGGAGGGAGAGGGAGAGAGAGAGAGAGAGAGATGTAAAGACAAATCGTTTTGGTTCAATGCAAATCTGAATGTTATATGCATCTGTATTTTATCAGCAGAGATAAAGTATTCTTTATGTCAGTGTACCAGATGTAAAAAGAGGCTGCTATGCAACTAAATAAATGTTTAGGAAAAGGAAAGGCACAGACAGTGTTTAGTAATAGTTAAGAATGTACATTCCAATATGTCTTGGCGGTCAATATTTCCAATTGTATAAGCACAATATCTCACCCTACAATATAGTAAATTGTTTTAGATTTAAGGTTTAAGGTATTTTATGGACCTTAAAACACACATTTATTATGTCATAAAATACTATGGATTACAATAATCTCAGACGTGAGATACACATGCGCATGTTCGGGTGGAAGAGAATAAACAAGCACACAGGTTCATCTACAACAAGTAAATAAGCAGTCCCATCTGCAAAAGTTACGAGGAATTTATCTACTTAGTTCAGAATATTCCTGGGAAGATGAAAAAACAGCCTGGAAGAAGCCTATGGTGGGCCCCTTCTTGCTGAGAAAACTGTATGGATGTAACTATGCATTCACCAGAAACTGACCTCAACTCGAGGACATAATCCCAGAAAATTTACACAAGTAAAGAATTCCAGTATGATATTTTTCATATGCAAGCTTAATAAATTTAATGGTAATGTCTAGTTAGCAAATATCTCCATCAAAGGGAGCAATATGGAGAATTTGGAGCAATGAAGTACACTTTATTGCTCCAAATGATGCACCACAGAGGACATCATCTCTAGAGAAGACATAGTGAATCCACTTTAGAAAATAAGATGCATGGGAAAACAAAAACCAGGAAAACAATTTAGAAGAAAACAATAAAAGCAAATGATCACTAAATATCAAGAGGTTGGGAAACAACAGGCCAAGCATGTAGAGAAATCTCTGTCCTCTGAGGGTTTGGCATCCAGGCTGCAAATACTAAAGTTGATGCTCTTCCCATGCCATTCTGGAGCACAAGGATTAGGAAAAAAAAGAAGTTTACAAATGAAAATTATCTTTATATGTGTATGTATTTAAGACTTAGGGCTGAAATGTATATAATATTAAACTTTAGAAATGTACTAGGGGTTATTTATTTGCTTTTGATGTCCCAAAATAGATGATGAAATTATGTGGCCTCTTTTTTCCTGGCACCAACCTCCCCATTCAAGCAAACAGTTGATGACATAAATGCTGAAAGTCCTGAACATCTGCACAAAGCATTTCCCAAGGTATATACTATATTGTGAATCTCCCCTGACAACAGCCAGATTTTTCATGTCAGATCAGACCCAGTTTCTGATGTTCAACTGACACATCATTCTCTAGGAAGTTGCTCAATCTTCTAGGTGCTCTGATTCTGGCAGCCATCAGCACCTTTCTCTTGCTGTCCTGTTTCAACCAGCATCAGACTAGTCCTGACTGAAAACCTTAATGAGGTTTTGATCCCATCAACAAGTCACAATAATTCATCTCCAATGCCTCTCCTGGGATAAGCAGAAAAGGCTGATGCAAGAATTTCGAGTGATGTGTGCTATAAGAGTGTGATGCGAGAAGGGTGCCATTTGCTTCTCTCATGCACTGGTCTGTCATCACTGTCATTAACCATACCAGTTTACTGAGAACAATAATTCTTTCCTCCCACATGTATAAACTGCTTTAAACTGAATCCTGGCACAAAGTTTGGTCCCAAGAGGGCACTAAACAAGCCATTCAGTTATTTTGCTCCCACTGCTTCAGCTCCCAGCCACTTAAATAACAGCAGTTTCTGCTTTTAACTGAAGAAAAGCCAACATAAAATCCTAGATTAACATAGCACTATAGTGGTGACACAAACTGGCAGCAGCTTGGAAATACAAAACAAAGACTACCCAAAGACATTCAGTCATCCTGTACTACAGTTCTCCATGCTGATTCTTCTTGGCTAAAACACTCAGCTTGTGAAAACTAAATAACCCACATAGGGACCTATAGTCTACACTGTCTCCACACATTCAAAGCCTGCAGAAAAAGTGATGCTGTAAACCTACTGTCAGTGAGTAATCATGTTTCCATCTGTACTTTCAACCGCTTCCACAATTAATATTTCTAAAAAAAAAAAAAAAGCATAGTGACTATTTGTCACCTTTACTAGGAAGGATGCATCTCCAATAAAAAGGCAAGCATCATGTTCAAAACGTAAGATACCTACATATCTTGGCCTCCTTCATAGTTATAGAATGTGGACTAATTATATACAAGGATTATGGGAGTAGCAAGTTCATGCCTCAGAGAGTCTCCTCTCAATACAACAACTAAATACTATATAAATAATAAAATACTTTGCCTCTTGTGGAACTATTACATTTAGTTACATTCTACCCTGCTCCTATTTGTGCTATGAAGACAGATAGGCTTGTGAGATTGCATTTACCAACCAGGCACTATCTTAAAGACATGACGTTTAACAAGGCAGACTTCATGGAGAACGATTCCAACATTTTTATGGAATACTAAAACAGAGAACACTATCATGTTCATATACTTTGTGTTGAATAATCTTCTGTCTTCAAGCACATTCTGTAAATGACAACTTTTATGGGATGCAGATTTGTTTCCAATTATGCCATTGTCGACATCCTTCTTATTCACCTTTCTTAAGTGGCTACAGAAGGTTCAAATATAAAGTAGTGCTATGTTTAGGACAGTTTTGTACCACTTTACCCAAAAGCAAGGCCAGAAAGGAATTTAAAATACACCCAAAAAGGAGCATTCAAATTCTCTAGTATACAGGTCCATAAACTCTAAAGATAATATACAGAACACAATCATAGTGGATTAATACGTTATCCTACCTTGTCCTTTAATCCCAAAAGGTGGAAGAAAATCCCGGATCTTTGCCCATTTCCTGAAGGAATCATCCAAAAACATTGGTGCTGGCTTGGAGAATCTACAAATATAATGAAACAGAATACTTTAAAAAAAAGAAAAGAAAAGGAAAACAAATTTCAAGGAAGAGATAGACTTTTACAATCTAAGTGCAATATCAAATAAAAAATTCAGAACAAAAGGAACTTACGGCTCTACTTATTTCAATATTATCCTGCAAATGAGTGCAAAAAAGCATTTTCAATATTATTTACAGTAAGTAGGCAATTCAAAGTCTATGACAGTAGTACTCACCTAATCAGAAGCAATACAGAGGCAGAGGATTGGTTCACACATTATATTATACCATAAGTTACTTTAACTGCAATTTGTTGAACAAGCCATAGTGATCTGGTTTACACATAATGCACACAATTGTTCTAAGCTAAAACAAAATTCTATTATGGCTTATCATGATATTTGGAATTAGCCAGAAATTAAAAGTGTGTAAGAAAGTCTACTGCTTAGAATACAAAGCGTTCTTACATATTAAGTGTACTTACAAGTTTGAATACATACAAAAGAGTGAAATACATAACAGGTACCCAGCTATATCAGGACAAATTGCAAGGTAACTCCCATCCCCATCATGCTTCCAAATCAATATGTCTGAGAAGTCCCTCCTTCAACTTTTACCTCTCCTATGAATTCACTGTGTAGCCATAAACAAGCTACTTCCACTAAACCTCCCATCTGTAGGAATGCTATTCAGGATTCTAGTTAGGTTTATAACAAGATAACGAATCACATACTTTCAACAGGGAGAAATACTATAAACATGGAAAATATTAGTATTTTTAAATCTCTGACAACACTAGCCATTTCTAGTGTTTACTGAACTTAAAAGAAGAAATCAACAGTTACTATTAGAGCAGCACAACACCACAAAAAGCCTATAAGAAAACATACTTTCTCCTTTTTATATAAATAAAAATGCGTCAGACTAATTGAAACATTTTTGAACAAACATCAGGGCATGTGTTCCAATAGATGGATGTTCAATCATACTGTGCAATATACAACAACTGTTCCATTGACCAAGTATTCTAATTTCAGAATTGAGGTGAAGCAGGATTCTAGTGGACTGGTCTCATCATTTTAGTTAAGAGGACACTACAGGCACTTCTGCGCTGTGTGGCCTTAATGCTTGCTTGCTGAAATCCAACAGCCAATACGTAACCAGGGAAATCCCAGCCAAACGGTGCTCAATGATTGGCCAGGGAATGAGTATATCACCCTGCCCCTCCCCCCAGTTTCTCTTCCTGCCCACAAAAACTAAATGAAGAAATTTGAAAATGTCTTACTTGCCACCAGACTAGTATTCCTCTTGACATGGAAAACCTGTATTTTGGTCCCTTTACTTAGACCTCCTGCCCTGTGATTAGACCAGGAATTCAACATGTAAACTTCTGGAGCAAAGCACAGCCCATGCAATAACACTACTTACTACTGCAGGTAGAATTTCCTAGTTCAGAAAAAAACCTTTGAGATGACAGAAACAAGATGATGTGACAAAGCACAATGCCAAGGACACATCAATGGCACTGAATGATTGCTAGGAAGCTCCATATCCAGTGATGTTCAGAAATGTCTTGTTTTCCGCAGTGTTAAAAACAGGTAGTCCTCAGTTTAAGAATGAGTTCTGTTCCCAAAACCCATCCTTAAGTTGAATTTGTACGTAAGCTAGAACAGTATTATACAATACTCCAATAATTATACAATAATTATGCAATAAACAGTATTATACAATACTACAATAATATAAGTAGTATTGTGTAATTAACTTGAAACATTGTGTATTTAACTCAAATTTTGCTACAATAGGCTCCATTCTTAACTATGGGTTGTCCTTAAACCGGGTGTTCTTAACCCGTGGACTACCTGTAATCCATTTCAGACAAATATGTAATGCTGAACCATTAATAGAACAGGAGGATCACTAACTGTGTGCAAAGTTCAGATTGTTGGAAATCCCAGGGATCCTTCTGGAAAAGTTAGATCAGATTTGAATGATGCAGATGACAACAGCACTAATGATGGTGATATATCTACTTTGGTTCATATCTGTTAATATTTAAAATAGCACCTTAAAGATTAATACATCCTTTCTGGTTGACAGGAAAAAAATAATGATCAAGATGCCTGCAAGACAAAAAGGATTTCTCTCACTGCTTTTCTCCAGAACAGCTGTTCTCATCCTTTCACATCTTAAATCCCACCAATCATATCAAAGAACCTGGATAGAAAGATATATTCTGCCAGAATGTGCCTCTCCCCCGCTCTTTTTTTAGAACAACAGGCATATATTTACAGCAGCCCCTCCAATAGCCACATTTTTCTACTGCAGTATTTATTTATATTAATCAAATATATACGGCTGCCTATCTATGCAACAAAACTCTGAGCAGTGAACATAAACAATAAAACTTCAATAATTGTAAAACACACATCCACACACAAAATCCATTAGAAATTTGTAATAATGTTATTGACAATATACGGTATAACTAAAGCAATAAGTAAGACCTCACTGGGGCTAAAGCAGTGTTTATCACTATGAGAACAAACTTCCCTTAGTTCAAATCAAGAAATAGACCACCAGTGGTATGTGTATCTACTGCTGAAAACACAATCTAGACCAGTGTTTCTTAAACTTTTTTCTCTCAGGACTCCTTTTCACTTTTAAAAATTATGGAGGACCCCAAAAGAGCTTTTGTTTATTTGAGTTATATTTATCAATATTTACCATATTAAAAATTAAAATTGATGCACTCTCTGCCACTACAGCTTCTCACAATTGTTTGATGTGATTTTAATATTGTATTATTTTTCAATATAGGCTGGCATATAATTTTGATTCCACGGACCCCTGAGAGGGTCTTGGGTGACCCCCAGGGTCTTTGGACCGCACTTTGAGAAACACTGATCTCGAGGATCACGGAAAGAATAGAGGAAAAAATGCATTTTATTCCTTAAGTAATATACAGACACAGGAAATATGTTCCCTTTGTCTAAGTTAATCAGCAACAGATCAAACAGTGGGAAAATAGAGAAATTTGCAGATAGCTTTTTAAAACGAAATCAGTAACACTTATTTTTATCTGAACTGTTCCCTAAACAGTTTTATTTAAAATGTTAAATGAGTTATAAAAAAGGAGACACAGAAGGGAGAAGATAAAATACAGTGTGTGAGACTGGCAAACATATGTATAGAACAAGTCTGAACCTTTAATATAGTCTCCAAAATCAGATAACAAAATGAACCCACCTGTTTTAAGCTCAAACCATACTCAGGATTAGACTGATTTTTACCAAAGCAATTACAAGAGTAAGAGATTTACCAGTAAAATGGCTGGTGAGAAATAGATGAAGCATGATGAGCAGTCACTGACAGCACACTCATTTGTACCTCAGGAGGTATTATGTGGAACGCAGAAAGAAAAAGATTAATTTCAAGAAAGGTTAATGTTATATTATGCTTTCCAAGGAGAAAAGAAAGACCCTTAATTTTTTGTTAAATATATTTATTCAATCGAGATATCTTTCATTTCATTAAAAAGCTTTTTTGAGTCAGCTTTAGTTAAACAACAATCTCATTATTATTGTTACTAATACATTTTTGACTGAGAGCTAGGTGAGTTGCTTTTCTTTATTTCTATATTCTTCTCTAATTCCATTTCCTTTTCTATGCTGGCTATTCCCCAAGGATAATGTTGTAGGTTGCCTTAATTCTAAAACAGCCAACATCTGAAAGCAACTTGTATAGCAACTATAGCATCAGCCACACAACCAAGAGAAGATTGACTATTGTAGATAGGCCTTTAATAGCCCTAATTGCCTACTAGCCTCTCAACGTGGAAAGCTATTTACTGTCTTGAATAGAAGACTGGATTTTTTCTTTTGTAATATAAGTTGGTGGCATGACATCAGTGATGATATCTGAGCAAACCAACATTTAGCCAAACAATGAGAATAATTCATGCTCTTTATTCCTCTGATTATTAAGAAGGAAAAAATGTTCCACAGATGCTTGGCTTGAAGGATCCAAAAGCATACTGAACGTTTAGAATGAAAAGAAATTCAGTACAGTGCTTTTTCTTTTTATTACAGAAATGAGTCTCTATTTGCAGAGGGTCTTTCTTTGTAGATGGATCTAGAAAGCTGCTAAGAAGCAGCACTTTAAAGATATTTATGAGAAGAAAAAGCAGTTATTTGGTCTGATCAGATCCAAATAACATACTGTATATTTATCATGTGAGTGAGTGAGTGAGTAGCACTGGATAATGTCAGCTGGGTTAATTCCAAAGCTTGTTTTTCAGAGATTTATGGTTGCAAAGGAGAAATATCCTTTGGACCTCAGTTTGACCCAAAAGCTATTTCTGTTTAGACTTTAATGTGGGAGTCAGTTCTCTCTGCCAAGTGCCAGAGTAATTGAGTGTTTAACCACATCTTTGCCCTGGATTTATCCAGGACAAGGGAGAAGCACACCTCTTAACTGTTTAACTTGCAGCCACAAACTAAGTAAATATCATTACATACATGCATGCACATCCATCATGCTATTTCCTTCAAGGGTAAGCAATGTTATGCAAAACACAGAAAAGGAATAAGAAACAGTAAACCAAAGAAATTAAGGCCTGAAGAAAGAAAAGAAAAGATAGCTAAAATGTATCGTAGATTTAGCTATCTTTTCTTTTCTTTCTTCAGGCCTTAATTCACTATATGTCTTCATAATTCACTATATCTCTTCATAATTTTCTATCTATCCTTATTTCTACCATATCCATACATTGCGTTTTACTCTTTAAACTTCTCATTCTCTCTTTTTGACGATATCATGATCTTTATCCAACCATGACTTTCTTGATCCTCCCCTTCCCTTCAACCCATTCACATTTCCTTTGTATATTTGTCTTGTAATTCTCTCTATATGAATGAATAATAAATAAGCATACTTCATTTTCACTCACCACCCACTGCTGTATTCAATGCACATTGATGTCAACACCCATACATTTCTTCTTGTTTTACCACACACAATTAAGCACCCTATTTCCACTGCATCTAACTTGATTTTATGTTTCTCCTGACGTATCCAACCCTCACTATCATAAAACAGAGTGGGCAGAAGCATGCTTTTATACACAACCATGTTTTGTTTCTTTCAGCAAATATTCATTTCTCACAACAGACCAAATACTACCCACTACCTCTCTCCATATTGTATGTTGCATCATACAATGGATCTAACACACACTGCAAATCATCTGAATTCTCAGCCAACAACATGGCATCATCTGTATACAAAAGAACACATATATTCACATCCCCAAATAACGTATCTTTAAACATTCCTTATACATTTATCAATAAATACTTCAAACTATCAAGGGAACATTACATATCTTTGTCTTCTTCCCTGCTACATTTGAACCGTTCCATTATATGCCACTCTTACTGCATTCAACCACCAACCTACAACACTGTATTTGTACAAAACATTCCATACTTCAAGCCTATTACATTTATCATGTACGTTTTTTAAATCAACACACGTATGCTTCTTTCTCACATTGTTGTTTCTCAACAACCTACTGAAAAGTAAAAATCTGGTCTATACACCATCTGCTTGGCATAAAGTCACAGAGCATTTCCCAAATTTTGCTCTTTGTCCCTTCTTGTATCCTTTTAATCAGAATTCTGACCAATGCCTTCCCTGGCAAAACAAATTCCCTTATAACTTTTACATTCACTCATGTTACCTTTCCCTTTGTACAGGGGCACAATAATGGCATTTTGCCAATCATTAGGCAGAGATGCAGTCTTCACACATATCTTAAACAAACAGTACAACTAATCCACAGTTTAACATTTTTACAGTTATACTATCTGCTCCTACAGCCTTACCATTTTTTAACATTCCCACAGCATTTATTACTTTCTTTTCATCCTTTTTTTTTCCTTGGGCCACTAACAGTCATAGTTAGTGACTGTGAGCTAAATACTATGAATATTAGCTAGATATTGTCAATGCCTTGATAATGTACATAACGCTATAGTAAGTTGTATCATGCAATAGTAGTATGATATTAGTGTTAAAATTAAATGTTTTGTTGATTGCTGAAATGCATACAGACAAATATTCTTTTTTAAAATATAAACTTCATGAATTAATTTCGACAGAGAGGCTTTTAGCATGGCATCTGCATCTTGGACAATATGACTTTACAACTGGAACTATGTTCATCTTTACATCATCATTTCTTTCAATGTTGTCTTTGCTTTGTAATGTATTTCTCTACAAGGGGCTGAGCTGGAAACTGCTGAAAGAAGTTGTACCATCAGCCACTTGGAGCAAAAGGATGCACAGAAATTCAAGCAAAGTAACAAGCTGTCCAGTTGTTATGTATCAGAGAATAGACTCTTCTGAAAATATCCTGGTATCAGAACAAAAATATTATAAATTTCCTCAGGGAAAACAGGCATTATCTGAAACTATATGTTATATTGGCTGGAACTGCGGCTTTTCATCTTCCTAGCTGAGGAAGCAACTCATCTGTTACTGCTTATAAGTACCAGTCAAAGCCTAGTGGGCTTTATGGAATGGACACCATGGTGGGAAACAAAGAAGTATGAATTTGTAGCTTTAGTTTTTATAAGCAAATAACAACAAATTAAAAAAGAAACTAAGAAAATGTAAAAAAAAAATCAGTTACTGGAATCACATGAAAAGAAATCAGAGACATGAATAAAAAGATGCTTCTTAGCAGACAAAGAAATTAATGTACAGACATACTAAATGCACTGACACTGCAGGAGAATTCCATTAACAAGAGCATCACAGCCAAGAAGGCCCAGGCCTGCATAACCATTGCCTGGACATTGTCCATTGGAAGTTCTATAAAAAAGTTTCCTCCAAAAGCTGAGCTGTTACATGTTGCAAGATACTTGAGTTCTCCCAATATACTATTATGGCCTTGCACATTAACACCAATATCTTGAAATAAGTTCAGAAGCAAATAAATACCCACTGAAGAAGTATATTAACATACTAATCCTTTATGCGTCTCGATAACTGAACAGTATTTATTTTGTACCAGCTTAAGTCTCCAAAGCATCTTCAAGGGTAACCCCATGTAGAGCAGCTACAACAATACAGAAAAGAAATTATTAGAGTATGGATCATTAAAGGCAGTCCATTCTGGTTCAGGAACAACTTCAGCTGATGAACCAACTGGAGCTGGAAAAAAATATTCCTACGCACGGTAGCCATCTGAGCCACTGCTGATTACGTAGCTCCAAGAACTACATACCCATCCCACGGAACAGGTCATTTCCTGGATATGGATAATCATGAACATATCCAATTATGTGAAGAAAGAAGTTGAAAAAGTCTCAAGGGGTGGAAAAAAACAGGGAAAACCTTTCTTTTTCATATCACTCTAATTCCAGACGGCATGAAACAATTTTGAGAGACATAATAGAATCACACATCTGGTCAATGGGCTATGTTTGTTCCTTTATGAACTAGTTACAGTGTGACTGAAAAAGGGGATAATTCTGCTCAGCTTAATTATTTCAAAAGCAGCCATGTAGTCTTTGTTTATAGTTTGTACACTATGTACTTGAATTCCTCCCCAAAACAACAGAAACAAAGCCATTATTGGAGAACAGCAAACCGTATACTAATGACCCCTGTAGCCATCAGTGCTGGAAACTATTCCAGATAACACTCTTCCGTTACACTTAACAGGGATTCCATTTGCATTGCATGAACCAAAGCCTATTGATGTTATCTCATTACATGCCTTTCCCACTTTCAACTCAGCCTATAAATATGGACTTCAAGCAAAAATGAAATAATAATCCTTTTCTGAACATACTTCTAAATCCATACCAACAGTTTTCTACAATTGGGTGACATAACTTATGAACAAGGCAACCACCTCAGGCTGTCCATATATAGTCTCTCTGCCCAACTAATTTCAAAACTCCAAAATTATCAGCAGGTCAACATGTTTTATAATCATGCTGATTTACATTAATAAATTCTGTTGACTGCTGACAAAGCATGACCTCATTCACTACAACCTGTTGTAGGATTCCCCCTTCAAAAATCTCCATGAGCCGAATGTCTGAGCTGAGCTCCAAGCTGAATTATCTTCTGTAATGCTGCAGTAGATTCTAGTATATCTTTCACATGCTGTTTTTCTGAACTGAATCCAATTCAGGGACAGCCAAGGAAGTGGCTGTAGCTTACTATCTGAGAAAATAACCCACAATTCCTTGCAATCTTGCAGAAGCTGCTGAAAAATGTGCTAGCTTATGAGCTGCAACCATATCATAACAATGTGAGTTACTGAATTTCTCTTGGTTGTAATATTAGGCAGAGCAGCTGCCTAATAAGCAGGCAGTCAAGTAGGGCAAATATGCCACAATGTCACAACAGAAACTCCACTTTTTGTGTACTTTCTAACTCTAGAAGTTGAAACAAAACTATGCAAGCACATACACACACACACACAAACATACACAAATATACTCACATGCATACTTTTGGAGATGAGTGCTTGATTAGAGACTAACAGATATTCCTTGGAGAAAAATAACTTCAGTTAGGGGTCCTTTTAATATAACATCAACCCCATGTAGAACAGAAGTCAGTATGTCAGAAGCATATAATTAATTTTCTTTCTGAATTGAAATTAACTTTTTTCCCAGTATGTAGATGTTAGTTTAGATAGTGATGACTGGTTAAAAAAAACTAACTGGGGGAATATTGCAGTCAAATGTAAATCTGCTTGTCATCAGCACTATTTAAAAATTCAGGGAAAGTTAAAGAACACTCCCAAAGTAAATATCTTTTTCAGGGAAAAGCTCATTCCAGAACAAGCTATGTTTTCGACTGATGATTAACACCATCTTGTTCAATTTAAATTGCAACTTGTTGATTTTCATTGGGTCTGTTCTTTAATTCAGGCAACTTTCAGAAACATCGCTACTTACTTGGTATAAGATGACAAAAGTAATACAGCTGAATGCCATCTGTGTATTGGTGGCTGATCACAATTACTAAAATATTCTAAATCAGGTTTGTGTCTCATTTATACAGTATATGCAGTAAAATACCCCCTGCTGTCTATGCAAAACCCATAAAGAACCAAATCTACCTTCTAAATTTCAAAATTCAAAATATTTTCTTCAAGAACATTGATTGTTCTTCTAACTCTCTAATCTATATTGATTGAAGCCTAATAATAATCACTATATCATTAAAACTAGGGCTATATTAAACACTTCAGTGAGGCTTGGTTTTTAAATTAAATAATGAGGTTCTGATAGAAAATATATCAAATCAGCATGGAAGAAATACTTTGACCTAAACTTATAATTAACAACTGGTGCCCCGAGTGTCAAATCCAGTCCTATGCATGTAAATGATTTCATAGCAGCGTGATTTTCTGGTAGATTATTATACATAATTGATTTTATTTCCAGCTATTTAACCTTCACTTAAATGTGCAACTTTAACTACTTTAGTGTTCCCTTTTTCTCCTTTAGCCCATGTAGCTCTAATGCCTTGTAATTATCTCTATCCCATTCAGTAATCAGTTTAAAAACTGTAAGTTGCTATCATGTCAATTCCAAAGCATTATTCACTTTGCAGATTTTTCTGAAGGAGAGAGACAGGTGAACACTTTCTATTCCTATTTCAAGCTGGCCCTGCTGTAAACATGATTGCTCACCATGGATCTCAACCCTATTAAGGCCACCAGTTCTCTGCTGCAAAAATCCAAATCACTGCTAGAAGGCCACAAATAAATGTATTTGCTTTCATCCAATGTTATATAGATTTTTGAAGCCTAGAACTTACAACTAAACTGTGGGTTTAACTGATCAGTTCAAAAAGTATTGCAGCAAGCAATCCATTTTTTTCCCTATTATTAGTCAGGGAAAGTGTATTGATTTATCTTTTCTACCAAAAAATGGCACAACTGTTTCTCCAAACCTTTTCATTTAAATAACTCCTCTAGGGGTGGGGGGAACTATTCTACAGCATTTCAGGCAAACAAGTGACAAAGTTGTTGTCCTAAAGTTTGCCCCAAAGAAATCCCAAATACAAAACAAACAGGTGGAAGGTAATTTTTTAAATAACCCTATAAAAGACTGGATCTGCCCTTCTGACTTAGGGGGAGGTTGAAAACCTGACTCATGTTCTATTTTAATGATGTATTTCTGCTTTTGACTAGGTCTGATATATTTTATACTGAAAGATATATTGGAAGATTCAGCTGCAGCTATTACTCTTAATATGGGCAAATTCTGCAGTGAGGCTTATCAGTCCGCAAAATGATTCTTTTAATCAGGTTAGGGATTAGTTACTTAGGCCCTGAGCTTATCTAGATCTTAACAACATTTTTTCATACTGATTTTTTGTTTGCGTTGCTATTTTCTTATTTTGGATTGGTCCACAACTATAATAAAGAAGAAGATAGATTGTTTTAGTTGTAGATACCAGTACCATAAAGTGTTTAAAAAGATCCTTTATTTTGCATTGGAATGAATGAAAAAGAGGTTCATAGATTGGACTGCACCTAAAGCAAATATTTAAAAGACTTGTACCAAAAGTTGTAATAATTCAGTTGCAGTTGATAACTTTTTGAAATATTCCAGATTTCTTATTTGATTAAGAAAAAAGGAAGAGATGAAAAAGACAAATAGAGGTACTTTAAAGGAATAATTGGAAATCCTTTTCAAAAACATACACTCTTATATTTTCAAAATAAATAACAATTCACAAACATAGAATATATAACACTGATCATTTCTCAGTCTGCAGCAAGACCATGAGAAGAAGAAGAGGTTTACACTAGCCCCTCCCTAGAGTATCACGGGGTATATCTACTAGTTGCTGTAGTGTAGAGTTAGTCTGGCGAGATTCTGTCTAGAGGGTGTAAGCAAATAAAGGAACTGTATTGGACTGAACTGTTTCATCTTCATTCTTGGGCTGAGCCTGACAAGTATTTCTACATCCTACAGGCTTTATTAGTGATCATCAGTAAACAAATACTTGTCTAATAAACCAGGAAGTGCCTTGGTATGTTTATAGTTTTGACTATCACCACAGTAAAGGGTACTGTCATTAAGCAAATCACTATGGGTCATTAAGTGAGGTCTTCATGTGATCGTGACTTCTGACTTCCTGCCGGCTTCCCCATTGACTTTGCTTGTGGGAAGCTGGCAGGGAAGGTTGTAAATCATGATCACGTGACCGTGGGATGCTGCAACGGTCAGAAATCTAAGGACCAGTCATAAGTACCACTCATTCAGCACTGTCAAAGTTCGAACAGTTGAACGAGCAGTTGTTAAATAAGGACCACCTGTATAGGAAACTGACTTGTAGTTACAAGTTCTGAAATTAGGCACTTATCTGATTGACTCACAGCAATTCAATAGCTATAGAAGAAAATATGTATAGCTCAGGGTTGAACTGTGGAGTCCTTGGTGCTCTCTGAACTTGGTTGTTTTACTGCAGATGTATCATTACCCAACTAAGTAACATCATCAGTGCTAGTGAGTGTGAGGTTCGCTCCCTGTTTATATATAGTAGCTTGCATTGGTGGGGGTGTGTTTTTCTCCTTGGTAGTTCCTCAATTAGGGTATTGTTTTCTGCTTGATCATCTGTCTGCTTGATTGTCTGTCTCCCTGGTAGTTCTTTGATTAGGGTACTGATTTCTGCTTGATAGTTTGTCTGGTGTTAATCACTGCTTATCTGGGTGTAGGCTGGCTGGAGGATGTGTTCTGGTCTTTTTGTTTCCTTCTTAGCTTTTTTATTGTCTCTTCTGAATGGTGTTTAAATGTGGTTTGGCACTCAGTCACATCAGCCATCAGTAGACACATAGAGATAAATCACATTTACACACCATTTACAAAATAACAAATGTGAAGGAACATTTCAGTTTTCTTGTTAATTTGAGAAAATCATGTAACTTTCTTGAGTTCAGACCCAATTTGAGGAGATACTTTTCAAGGATATAAAATGTCTCCTTGGGGACAAATTTATACTATGCATGAGCAAAATGTCCCATGATGAATGATTCCATCCAAGGAACCACCAGTTTCAGGTAGTCCATGTCTGGACAAAAACATGCATATTCCAAGCAGATGCTTTGGGTTTAGGAAAAAGGCAAGGACATTGATGGCTAAGGAGAGGTAAGGAAAGGAAGACACAAGGGTGAGCATCTTAGTTGGACATACCACACCTGAAGCCTAAGACACCAACAACAGCTTAGAGGAAGTAGGGAGAAAAACGTGCTGGGATAATAGGAGGGCTGGCTGGCCTAAAACACATGAATAGAAGGAAAGAGAGGGGCAAAACACACTAGCCCTGCCTTCCTGCCTTTGAAACCATTCTGGATTTTGTCTCAGCAAGAACAACCAAAATATTCTAGAGTTCATTTCCATTAAAATGCAGTCCACCTGGAATGGTTTCACAGAACAATGTTTGTTATGGATTCAGAATAAAATACACTTTATTTGTCATGCACACTCTCAAATTTTCATTAATTCTAGCAAGTGTTATCTTGACCTTCAGCATCTGGACATGAAACTTAATTAAACAAAGCTTTGTTGGACAAATGATCCATCTAAAGCCATTTCCAGTTAAATGCATATTCCAAAGTAAGATGCACTGTGTAACTCCTGTTTCTCTTCCTGAAATCTCACATCAACCCAATGGCTTCATTTATTATCACTTCTAGATATTTATTTTTAGTTCTCACTATTTCTTTGTAGTTTGCATTTCTACATTTTACCTTTTTCCAAGTGACTTTCAGAACAGTTCATTTTCTACATCTCACTAAAATGAATTTGTTTATATATATACCTTCTGTACTAAGCTCTTTCCTTAAGAGCCCTGCATATGAACATAACTCCCCCTCCCAATTTACTTCCTCTAAACTCTTCAACTTGCAGCCATGTTCCAGACTTCTCTCAATTCTTCAGCACCACAAGAGCTTTCAGTATTGTCATTAACAGCAAAATCCCCCCCCAAAATTGTCACAGACAGGAGTGGCATGCCAGCAGTTCCATCTGCTAACCTTGTTGCACTCCAGGAGTTAAAAATAAGCCTAATAGTGGGAATTGCTTAAATCACATTTCCCACTGTGATAACTTTAACATTCTATTTCAGGCTTTCAGAGCCAGTTTAAGGCAGTTTGTCAACCAGAAGGAATACAAAAATGTTTATGCCATCATAAGAACTTTTTACTTTCCAGGCCTGGCAATAACTGTTACCTAGTGGCTGCCCCCGATATTGATACTCGGTACTAGAACTACAAAACTAGGCTCTTTTTCTTACAACAGAAACCCTGGCTTCCCCACACTGTGATCTAAGTGAGTCTGGGCTGAACTCATCAGTTGCTTTCCTGCAGTAAAGTACATCTTCTAATGCACTGAATAAAACAGCTCTCCAGGCCCTCACAATCCTTGACCAAGTTCCCTCAGATAGGGAACAAAAATGTTTCTGGAACACAGACCAACATAGGCAATACATTAGTGGGTCTAAGTGAGGTGCTCCAACTGATGTTCAATGCATGTAAATAATAGAATAATGCATAATTTGACTTAATCTTGTAGGTTTTCATTCAACAAGGTAATTGACTACTCCTGCTTGTTGATATGGCTCCAAATAAGTGTGCTGACACAGCTCCAAAGACAATAGGCCAAGGGCTGCAGAAAAGATAAATGATATGAAAAGAAAAAAATCTTCCTTCTTGGCCTGGTAGAAGAACACGGCCTCTCACCAAGAGAGCCCAAAAGGCAAGAGCAATCTGAGAAATCATGGAAAAATCAGCAGAAAGCAACCTTTGTTTTTGTTTTTGAGAACAAGAAATACTTCATCTACTGTGCTTTAATACTCTCTGGAGTTTGCAGGAATAGTGACAACTATACTCCAATTGCCATAACAAAATATAGTTGAAATCCATCCATCTTAAAGTTGCTGAGGTTGAGAAACATGGCTCTAGATTCTAAAATGAAAAGCACAGATGTCATGTTTGCAGATGTTAGCAAATTAATAGAGTGATAAAAACAATATTTGATTGTGGTTAACTTAAAGGACCTCTCTAAATGAAGAGTCTGTGCAACAGAGAGGTAAATATAATTATAAAGTGAAACATATTAGGGCGAAACATTATAACTTCACATATATGAATATAAGTCTGAGCTAGTAGTGATTGATTAGGAAGAAATCTTAGTCTCACATGGATAGTTCAGTGAAAATACTGACCCAGAATGTGGTAACCCTGTAGATTGCAGATTTTATGTTAATGATTATTATGAAAGAGTTTGAAAATAAAGTACAAATATAATAAAAATCTATCATATCATTATACTTGAAATATTATGTAGAATTCTGGTTTTCGGGCCTGAAAAGGGATATTATAGAGAAGGTATACAAAAGGAGAACCAAAATTATTAAAGGCTGGTACCAGCACCCTATGCGGGAAGTTAATTATATGCGGGAAATATTAGTTTTGATCAAAGGCTGGAAAGGAGGAATACTCTAAGGGTGTCTATCAAGAAAAGGAAAACTTTTTATCCTGTTATAATCCTGGAATTCAGAGCCATCAAATCAAACTGAATGAAGAAAGAGTCATCGTTTTTTAAAAGATTTTTACCTCTGTGCAGACTAGACTCTTCAGCAATTCTGGTAAAAGGTAATCAAATATGCTTCTATCATGCTCAATATTTTCTGTCATCTCTCTGAAATTAGAAAACTTTCTCATTTTGCAAAAGGCAACTATTTTATCTTCAGGCCTGACTGCCTGGATTGACTAAATAAACAGATTTCCATGAAACATGTCACAGTTACTAATGTGAATTCACTTTTGAGTCTGCTAGGGCTGGCTTTTATTTTTGTGCTTAAAAATTTTTGCTCTTAAGAATAATATGAAAAATAATATCAAACCCCTTTCATATTAAGAATAATATGAAAAATAATATCAAACCTCTTTCATATTAAGAGTAATATAAAAAATAATATCAAACAGTAAACTGTCTCAATCATTCTGGAAAGATTTCTCCCACCATACCAAAAGTCCCTAAGAATGGTCCAAGGATTTTTCAAAAGCAAAATAGATCTCATTTTTAAGTGGTCGCATTTTTAAAGATCAAACACTTCACATGGAAATGTGGAATTCATTTCCATGTGAAAAGGACAGTTGATCATGTGGCTGCATCCTCCCCTTCCTTAGTCAGTGTGGGATCCAACATTGGTAAGGAGAATGCAGAAGATAATGTTCAGCAACAGTCAACAAGCTGGCATACCTGCAAATCTTGAACATCGGAAAGAGAAGAAAACGTGGCAGAAGTGGAGCTTTGTTATATTTAGTATCAAAGAGATGACTTAGTTCAATGGAGTATAATGTACAACCTTGTTTAATTGTTCCATTTAGGTCCTGTTGATATACTCTAATACAGAAAATACTATAAATTAAACAAACTGGGAAGTAAGAGACAAATTTACAGTATTAACATATCCCAAATCTCCCCAATGCTAATCTATAATTTGATTTTAGAATAAGGACGTGTGAATAAATGCAGTAGAACTAGATGTATAGGTAGTCCCCAGCTGAAGAACGAGTTCTGTTCCCAAGGTCTGTCCTTAAGTTGAATTTGTATGTAAGCCGGAACGGTATTATTGTATAATACTGTATAAGTAGTATTGTGTAATTAACTCGAACCATTGTATATTTAACTCGAATCATTGTGTATTTAACTCAAATTTTGTTACAATAGGCTCCATTCTTAACTGTGGGTCATCCGTAAACTGGGTACAATGTTAAGGACCCTGAGCTCTATCTGCCCTTATCCAGGGTTTTCTTCCAGAAGAGTTTTCCCACCTTCTCTCCTGAAATGACCTACTCTTGGCCAAGTCACTATACAGCAGCACAGGTCTACACAGGCTGGTGAGGGAGTAGGAAGCCTTAGTACAACAATTTAGCCTGTGCTCCCGATACTGTTTACCTTTGCACAGATAATATGTGCATGCATGCACACACCCAACAGACAAACCTGGGATCCATTTGAACAAAAATGTTCTTGTTTTACTTTGTCCATAAAGGTTTTCTGGACAGAAAGTCCAGAACTATTTCTGCAACTGAGCTCCTAAATGCTAGATAGCTACTGCTACAGATGCCGAAACATTTAGTCTTAATTTCCATTTAAATCAGATAAAACAATTTTAAAATGTGCTTTGCGGTTTCATTTATATGTTTTATAGCAGCCACACAGCATCCAAGATTTACCTTTATATAGCTCAGTGTTTTTCTATTCTAACAGAAGTTACTTTTGAGGAATATAAACAAAGTTACATCAGAATTTAATTCCACAGGGGGGAACTGTTTCTGCTACGGAGAAATCAATCTAAATTAATCCAGACTGAAATTGAATATGTGAAGAACAACACTGAGATGGCAAGAGGAGCTACAGAGTTTGGAATCTGGAATTAGAAGAAGCAAAATAAAAGAAAGGAGCATATAAGACAAAGGGTTGTCAAAAAACCTGTGAGAATGAAGCACAAAATATGGAGAATGGAGCCAATTTAAAGTGTTCATTAAATTACTACGCCAGAATAGGATCCAAATTTTGATAAGGACAGGCAAACCATCAAAATAGCTAATAGTGTTCTGGTGTACCCATAGTGTAACTGCCAATATTAGGTCTGGATATTAGGCTAAACTCTACAAAAAGTTTACCAAATTTCATGTCCACTCACCTGTAAATCTTCTGCAGTTTCAAAAACATTTATGTTGCTCTATCTCCTAACATTCCATTACCGACAAACTATAGACTGTTTGTATAAAAGTATGTTACTGTGATATTCCAAGTGTAGGTAACTGGGCAAAACTCCCAAAAAGTAAAGTTTAAGTTTAGAAGGTTATTAATGACCATTGGGCCACTGTCATTTAGCCCATTTTCATTTCTACTGAAGAGGAAAAAAACAGTATCTCACTCCCAACCTCCTGCATGTGAGAACTTATGGCTCACTTATATGCAATGAAGAAGGTAAAAGTAATAGATCCTGCTGAAACTCTTGCAACTAGATCTCCTCAGAAGGCAAAGAACCACCCACCTTCCACCATCTTCTAATAGAATATGGATGTGTGTGTTCAACCACAACATATTCAGAGAGCAATGTTATTACGTATTTCTGTTCAATACTGTTATTGCTAGCCATGTTAGTAGATGTAGCAACTGTCCCTTAATATGATTTTTAATACAGCATTCATTTTTAATTTAGAGAGAAACATAAAAGGACATGTTTTCTTTTGATGTGAAGCCCAAGAATATTCAGAAAACACAGCTCTGACCTTTAAAAAGATCACTGTTATCCTCTCATATACTTTTTTTTCTGCACACACAAAGACATAGCATGAGCTGAATACTGTGTTCCTTCAGGGCAAGATAAACCTATCTTCTACACATTGAGATGGTTACCAAGATAGGACCTAAGCTATGATCAAACATAAGAATATTTTCAGTGTTCTACAATTGTTTTTAGTTCCTGAAGACACCCTCTAAAATCCTCCTTTAATGAGTTTCATTCGAAGTTCAAAGCACTGTGTAATATAAATATAGCAAATTAATAAGTGAAATCCAGAAATAAAGTATTTTTCTCTTCTCCATGGCCATCTTTGCACTATCAAGCAAAGCAATACCAACATCTTTTATTATAAATAAAAAAGTGAGAAAAATTACATCACAGTATTCAGAAACTCATGGACCATTATTAAAAAGTTTAGTCAATACTGGGAAAAAACCTCTTCCAAATTTTTCCATTACTCCTTCTATTCCAGCAACTGAGAATTGTCAATGTCCCAATGAAGGTGCCATTTCTGTTAATGGGTATGGCACCATTTTTATAGTGTTACTATATCTTGGTATTTCACAAAGTTCTTTGGATAGTAGTGGGAGGTAAGCTTAAAGAAGTGTATGACTGAACAGTAGATTTCAGAAATGGAAAGGTCCATCAATCATATTTAGCTTTAAGGCCAAGCCATTCAATAATGGATAAGCCATTGCCTCCCATTACGTTCCCTTCTAGCTCACCTCTATATCCTGAGTTCTGAAGCAGCAATATGAACCTATGGTCAGCTTTCACTACTTTTCTTCATATAAAGCTTCTACTAAGGAAGAACCTAATTTCACAAGTGCCATTGCATGCTTATTTATTTATTTAGCAAATTTATACAGCCGCCTGTCTCATCAAAGCAACTCTGGATGGTGTACAAAAATAAAATAAAAAGACAAATATAAAAACAACAGAAAAAAATTATTAAAAACCACATTAATAAATACCATAAAAAATCAAAAATACAAACCATAGGGAAGAATAAAAATGGCGCCCTCAACAATGGAGCCATCTAAGAGGTCTCTGGTTCCCTGGGAGCCCCAGGCCTGATCCCATAATCAGGTCTTGAGGGCCTTTCAGAATAGCAAAAAGGATGGCACTGATCTAATCTCGGGAGGAAGGATATTCCATAAGGCGGGCGCCACAGCAAAGAAGGCAAGTCTCCTGGGACCCACCAAATGCAGGTCCCTAGCCGATGGTACTTGCAGCATGTGTTCTCTGTGAGATCTGATTGGGGCAGGCTGATGTAACCAGGGAGAGGAGGTCCCTCAAATAGCCCAGTCCCATGCTTTTAAAGGACAAAAACAGCACCTTGAATTGGACCTGGAAGCATACTAGCAACAAATGCAGCTTGCAGAGAGAGGTGTAACATGTGCTGTTCTCGAAGCGCACATAACTGCCTGCGCCACTGCATTCTGAACTAGCTGAAGCTTCCAGATACTCTTCAAGGGCAGCCCCATCTGGAGTGCATTGCAGTACTCCAATCTGGAAGTGACTAGGGCATGAGTGACTGCAAGCAGGGCCTGCCAATCCAGGTACAGGCACAACTGGCGCACAAGACGAAATTGTGCAAACGCCCTCCTAGTCCTGACTGCCACCTGCTCATTAAGCAGGAGTCATGAATCTATGAGGACCCCCAGATTGTGCACTGGGTCTGTCTGGAGTAGTACAATCCCATCCAGCACCAAAGATAAGATGTTCACAGCATCACTTAATTCACCAGGAGTGGAGATATATACTTGAGTATCATCAGCATACTGATGATACCTCACTCTATAGCGATGGTTGAGCTCACCCAGTGGCCTCATGTAGATGTTAAAAAGGAGAGGAGAAAACACCGGCCTCTGTGGCACCCCACATAGTAGGGGCTAAGGGAGGGACTTCTCCCCAATCATCACCGACTGGAATTGACCCCAAAGGAAACCCACCTCGATTCCTTTGAGCCGATCCAGAAGGATACCATGGTCAAAGGTATTGAAAGCTGCTGAGCGGTCAAGTAGGGCAAGGATGGATGCACTATCCCCATCCTGCCCATGCCAGAGGTCATCCAAAAGTGCAACCAATGCCGTTTCTGTCCCATACCCAGGTCTGAATCCTGACTGAAAGGCATCCAGATAATCTGCTTCCTCCAAGGTCCTCTGAAGCTATTGCACAACCACCTTCTGTACCACCCTCCCCAGAAAAGGGAGGGGAGATAGTGGACAAAAATTGTTCAGTATAATGGGGTCGAGCAATGGCTTCTTGAGGAGGCGGTGCTTACAGTCACTCATGCCCTAGTCACCTCCAGATTGGACTACTGTAATGCGCTCCACATGGGGCTGCCCTTGAAGAGTATCTGAAAACTTCAACTGGTGCAGAATGAGGTGGCGCAGGCAGCTGTGTGTGCTCCTTGAAGAGCACATATTACATCTTTGTTTTGCAAGTTGCACTGGCTATTAGTTTGTTTCCGGGTCCTATTCAAGGTGCTGGTTTTGACCTTTAAAGCCCTTCCTGGTATGGGGCCAGGTTATCTGAGGGACAGCCTCTCCTTGATCACATCAGCCTGTCCCATTAGATCCAGCAGGGAAGGTATGCTACACATTCTATCAGCCATGGACTTACATTTGGTGGGTCCCAGGAGGCGGGCCTTCTCTGTTGTGGCTGCCTCCTTGGTGAACATTCTCCCTCCTGAAGTTGGGCTTGCCTCTCCCCTGCTGCTGTTTAGGAATTCCCTCAAGACCTCACTGTGTCATCAGGCCTGGGGGTCTTTGGGAACCGGATGCATTCTTAGATGGCTCCATTGTAATTGATATTCTGCTCTCTCCATGGGGGTTTGTATATTTTAAAATCTAAATTTTTAAAAATTTGTAATAATATTTTTATTTAAATAATAACTTTTTTATCTTTTTATAATGCCTGTTTTTATTCAGTTGTTACTTTATTTTAATTGTTATATTCCACGCAGAGTCACTTTGTATGAGATGGACGACTATATAAATGTGATATTAATTAATTAATTAATTTTAAAAAAATCTGCGGATGCAATAAGGGTGACAAAGTACTGGTGCTTCACTGCCCTTACCACCACAAGATAGGCCTTAATAGCAGCTCTAACTCGTGTTGGGTCCAGTTTGTCCTTTATTGAGTGCCAGCAACACTCTAGACGTCTCTTCTCCCATTTCATCTCCCTCAGTTCCTCCATAAACTACAGGGAGTGTCAGGATCCCAGAGAGGGGAGAGGTCACATGGGCACGATCCAATCCAAGGCCTCAGTTGCCCCCTTGGTGTGAAAGACTTATCCTTTTATTTGGTGCTATCCATTTCATCTCCTTCAGAGTGCTGCTTTTTCTCCTTTGGTTAGGTCCCTTGCACTGAGGCCTATCTTCCTCATTAGTCTGAAGTTGGCCCACCTACCATAGCACTTCTGGATAGTATATTGCAATGCTCTTGTCTGCAGCTAAGTCTAATGGTGTGTGTGGAAAGTCTCCTCATCACAAAAGAACATTTATAATTAACAAAGAACTATTCATAAATTGTCTTAACCATTCAGGTTTCAGCTAATGAAAGTGGATAATTCTGCTGCTCTTAATTGGGCCTATGCAGCCCTTTGGATTCAAAGAGAAAAAGATGCTTTGGAGAGTGTAGGGTGCTCCCATGGGAACTCTCAGTAACTCTGTAAAGAAGCTGCAACTTTTCCTTGAATTGCACAGCTGCAGAACAATTCTGGGGAAAGATGAGTTTTGTTTAAGGAGTTATCAAAAGGTGCTATATGCATGCCCTGAAGCATCTTTTTCATTTTCAATCAAAAGAGCTGTATAGCCCTATTTTTCATTATATTAGTTACTTCTTTCAGTATTCGGATCTTTGAATAAGCATTTAATATTATACATATTTTCATAAACAAATCAACTTTAGACATAGGTAAACTACAGAATGTGAAAATATGCAAGAATTTTCTTCCATAGAAGAACACATATGAAAAACATTAAGCCAGAATGCCAAATGCATGAATCCTTTGCATTCCAGTATAATTCCCTTCATATGTATTTCTCCATGAATGAGAAAATACCAGAATCAGATCTAAAATACCTGTCTCGTTTTAAGACTGTGCCAACATATCCCCTGCAAAACAAATCTGAAGAATCAGACTCTTTTCCTTACTGAATTCTTTTGAAAATTTTGAATACGGGTTCAATTTTCTTGACAATGCTGACTATTTATTGCCTGTTTGATTACATGATGCAGACATAGTGAAGCCAAGGACTATTTCTGGCATTTCCAAGGGACATTCCTAAGGAATGGAAGGGAAGATAAAGAGAAATCATGGCTCTGTCCTTATGACATGTTAACTAGAGTAGGTCCCAAGTGAAAAGCAGCAAGTTTTCATGCTTTTCAAATGAAGTGATTGCAACTAAGAAAGTGGTCTTCCATTTCAGTGGGGCATAGTGCTAATGATTCAAAGGGCTTCTTGGTTAACCTAAAGAGAGTAGTAGAAAGGACCAAATCATCATTAGCAGGGACCCCATGGCACAGTGAACATGCAACTGGTATCTTTCCTCATGATCCTGGCTACCATCTAAAGCAAGAGGGGTATGGGAAGAAAAGGGGAAAAATAATTTGTACCACCAGCTGAAAAGAAAGACATCTCCCAGACAGTTTCTGCTATAGGCTACCCCTTTTCCCAATGACGTAGTAACTTTGGCACTCATGATTGGAGTACAAGGCACTGTGGGATGTTTGCACTGACTGTCAATGTCTAGGAGGGCTTGTTAGTTGAATTATCATTTGTGAGTGACCAAGAGCAAGTAACTGAGGGCACCTATCAGTGTAGGGTCATTGTCAGGAGGTGAATGACCATGAAGAGTATGTTGTGCAGGAACAAAGCAAGGTTAAAGAATAAGTTAGATTTCATCACTGCCCAGAGTCATTACAGAGTTGGGTGGCCTTATAAAATTAATAAAAGAAATAAAAGGAAACCCCATCTTCTTTGTTTACATATATATCAGAATGCTGATCATAAGGTAGACACCTATGTTGCTGAGCACTGGATGATGGTAGTTGGGAAGCACTGCCTCTGAGATGAAGGAGGCTGCTAGTTCTTGTAGTTCTGATACTTAAGTAGGGTGACATTCAGAAGTCAATGGTAGTCTCTTCCAAGTAGGAGCAGTAAGTCTGCTAATAAGGATATAGTCCCCTTTCTTCAGCAGTAATTTTAAAGTTTTGAACTTTGCCCATAAGATTATCTGTTTTTGTATAAGTTAAAGACGACTTTGCCCCAAAAAGGTCTTTAATACTCTCTGGCCTCTTAGTTTAAGCTGGAAGAGCAGAGTCATGTTTCAGAAGGGCCATAGCAACCACTATAGTCTTTTCCCCACATTCATCATTGTACCTAGCAGTGCTGATTTGTCACATCTGGTGGCTCTGGCAAGAAAGATATGAGCAACTTTCTTTTTATGCTCAGCAAGAACAGTGACAACAGTGACTCCCTTCTTCATCAATTGGTGCTGTTTGGTGCTTTCCTCAGGATTAAGGTTAGGATGCTCCCATTATTGGAGAATTTGGTAAAAGCTGATGGGCAATGAAATGGCACCCACTATCCCTACCATTATGTAAGGCAAACAGGACTTGCCAAGATGTCCTTCTAACCAAATGACAACCAGCCAGGGAATAAGGCAAAAGCAGGGTCTTACCAACAGTCCAAGAATCAACTAATATAGCAAGAGTTTCACACATGAGAGGGTTCAAAGAGCAAGGTCGCAAATCAGATCCAGATAGTTAATTCTAGGGAACAAGACAAGAGTTGTGACTGCTGGTCACAGGAGCATACCTGCTAAAATCACTGTTTCCAGCACTGTTTCCAAATAATCAGTTTTATATGTCAGGTTTCAAGCATCCATCCTAAGTAGCTGGGTTCAGCCTGTAGGAGTCAAGGTAACTCCCAAATGCATCTTTATTTGCAAGGACCCTTTCTGTGAAGTTTCACACTTCTTGCTTTCTCATACTTCTGTGAAGTTGCTTTTGTGGACTTGTCAGGTTTAAGTAGGTCAACAATGTACTTCTTCCCCAAAGTTTAAAATGTTCTCTTGGAGTCAGGGTACTCCATGGATTAGCCACACAGCAAACAACTTACTTCATGTAAGAAGCTTACTGTGGTGTCTGATGAGTTTTGTGGTTACTCTTTTCAGTATATGGATTAATTTGTTTGTTTGTTTATTTATTTAGCAAATTTATATAGCCACCCATCTACCAGAATGGTTAATGTCCATACTGAATTAAAGTCATAAGATCAAATTCATTTGCGAGCAGAAAGAACATTTATTTTTTCTTTAGTGAGAACTTAATGAAAAGAATTAAAAATAATAGAATATTGAAATAATATCTATCTATCTATCTATCTATCTATCTATCTATCTATCTATCTGGCCACCCATCTCACAAGAAGTGACTCTGGAAGGTGTACAACAATTAAATAAAACAATAAATATATAAAAACAATTATTATAAAATATAAAAACAATTATTATTAAAAATATAAAACAATAATTGTTAAAATATAAAACAATCAGTTAAAAATATACAAACCACCAAACACAGGAGAGAGTAAATTCTAACCACAATGATCTTAGAATGTCACATGACATACTGTAGCCAGGTCTTGAGGGATTTACAGAACACTAACAGGGATGGAGCTAACCTCACTTTGGAGTGGGGGTGGGGGATGTTCCATAAGGCAGGTGCCATGGCAGAGAAGGCCCGCGTCCTGGGACCTGCCAAATTAAGTCCCTAGAAGATGGGACCCAAAGCATACCTCCTCTCGCAGACCTAATGGGATGGGCAGATGTAACTGGGGAGAGGCAGCCCCTCAGATAACCCAGTCCCATGCCATGAATGGCTTTAAAGGTTAAAACCAGCACCTTAAATTGGACCTAGAAGCATACTGGCAACCAATGCAGCTCGCAGAACAGAGGAGTGACATGTGCTGTTCTAGAAGCACACATAACTGCCTGCACTGTTGCATTCTGCACCAGTTGAAGCCTCTGGATACTCTTCAAGGGCAGCCCCACGTAGAGCACATTACAGTAGTCCAATCTGGAGATGACTAGGGCATGAGTGACTATGAGCAGAGCCTCCTGATCTAGGAAAAGGCGCAACTGGCGCACAACACAGAGTTGTATGAAGGCTCTCCTAGCCATGACTGCCACCTGCTCCTTGAGCAGGAGTCTTGGGTCCAGGAGGACCCCCAGATTGTGCACCGGATCTGTCTGGGGAAGTGCAACCCCATCCAGCACCAAAGATAGCATAATCCTAGAACTGATAGGCCCCAAAACCCAAAGCCACTCAGTCTTGTCAGGGTTCAGCTTAAACCTGATGTTCCCCATCCAGACCCTCACTGCCTCCAGGCACCAGGATAAGATGTTCACATCATCACTTAATTCACCAGAGGAGGAGATGTATAATTAAGTATCATCAGTGTACTGATGATACCTCACCCCATGGCAACAGATGAACTCACCCAGCGGCTTCATGTAGATGTTAAAAAGAGAGAAGAGAGCACTGAACCCTGCACTACCCCACATAGTAGGGGCCGAGGGCAGGATCTCTCCTCCCCAATCACCACTGACTGGAATTGACCCTGAAGAAAGGAGATGAACCAGCACAGTGCCATGCCACCCACCCCTAATCCTTTGAGCTGATCCAGGATACCATGGTCGATGGTACTGAAGGCTGCAGAGATGTCAAGTAGGGCAAGGATGGTTGCACAACCACCATCCCACCCTCTGCAGAGATCATCAAAAAGTGCAACCAATGCCATTTCTGTCCCATACTTTCTGTCCCATGAATCCATATAACAACATGTACATTCTAAGCTTTTAAGTTTCAATTAATCCTACATCACTATGCATTTAGTCTTACCCAAATTAGCACAGCTACAACGAAGGAAGGAGAAGCTGTCACATCTTTTTATGTGTAACTCTCTCCTTTTGTGTTCCTCCAGCGTGTATGTGCAGAAAAATCTTGTGTCTTAGTGGGAGCTTTTGGACACCTGTCATTTGTTACATCTGCATGCAGAGATAAAAGAGGAACAAATGCCTTCTGGCTGGATATCTTCCCAAAATGGTTGCAGAGGCATGGGGGGCTCTTGCGTTCTCATAAAAACATGTGGTGAGAAAAGGCATATCTTTGGTGAGAAAACGCATATCCAGAGGTACCATTCCTTCCAGGAAATGGCACATTTAGTTGTAGTTGATGAATTGTATCTTTAATATGGTCTCCTTGCAGACCTGGGAGGTATTTGCTGAAATCTTAGTTGGGATTTAGGACTACCAGTAGACCAGGGGCAGGTGACCGTTTTTCTCCACTTTTCCTATGGGGCCCCTGGCCCCCATTTGGAGCAAACAATGTGTTTTTCCCTGACATAATTGAAGTACAAGAAGTGCCTATCTGAAGGGCGTAGCTTTCTCCTACAATTCTTTCACTTACAAAAAGGCACCTTAAAGGCTAACTGCAAAAGTAAAAAGCCCAGAAAAGCACAATGGAACATCACCAAAGACAAGAAATGAAATTCTCCTAAGTAACTTTCTGGAGGAATGATTGCTCTAGCAGTCAAAAAAGACCTCAGGAAAATTGCAGCAGATATGGGCATCCTTAGGGGAGGGCAAGGGGCCAAGATGGCAGGAGTGATCATTTTGTATACCCATCAACATTGCATATATGTACAAAGGAGGGGGGCTTCGATCACATAGTCCTGCCTGTCATCTCAGCCCCTTCCCCTCCCACAGAGATGCCCCTGCACCCAGTTATATATTGGATGTGGTGGGGGCAGGGGTCCTGTTGAAACTCATAAGCTCTAGACAGTTCCAAGATGGGCTTAGTACAGGCACAAAAATATCCAAATAGATGATTCACAGAGACCTTGATAAAGATCTTCTTGCACAGAGATCTTTTCATAATAAAGCCACTGGCTTTATTCAACAGGAAATATTTAATATGTATGAAATAGCAATTAAGAATTGCTATTGGGCCTGTTTCTCTCGTTATTCAGTTAACAATAAAATATAATTTTATACTACTGAATAACAACTCTGTAATTTCACTACAAAATATTCAGTTCATATTGGATATGGATCATTCGAAATAATTTTATTGTTTTGCTTTGCTTATAGGTAGTAACAATTATTTATGAAATGTATACATATAGCCAGTAGCTGCCAATTTGAAAAAGGAAAAAAAATCTCAATAAATCCATAATTGTATACATATACACCTATTTACATGTACACGTGCACACAAATTATCATGAATAATAACTGTTGATAGAATTGCTATAAGTGGATTTGGCTAATCCTTTTTAAAAGTCATGTACATTAGTTGCCAAAACCACACTTGACAGCAGTGAATTCAGTGATAAGTAAGTATTGCATGAAGTTATATGTAGAGCATTACTGTCTGAATGATTTTTTTTTTTTACTCTATGAACAAAGGAACATGAGAATGATTTGAAGCAATGTACATTGTAGCACTAGAACAACTGCTGCACTAGGAGTAATTGTTTTTGGATCGCATTAGTAACTCAGCTTTGTACTTAGTTTATAGCTGTGGACAAGTTCTCTCTATCCAATTCAATCTGTTTCCAGAGAGAGCCAGGCAAATATTTATAGGAACTTTCTAAGGGTGGAATGAGGGCAACAGGATTTCCCCCCTTGTCTATTTCCTGGAGTTTGCATTCTAATATACTTGCATCAAACTTACTTTTTAGCAGTACCATCCACTTCTTCCTTATAAGTTTAAGCAAATCTTATGACTTACGTGGTTTGCTTTGCTGTAAAGACTTCACCTACAGTACTGGATTTATTATGTAGTCCTAGTGTGATTTTGAAAAAGTCCATAAATACAAGAATCCCAAACTGAATTAACATAATAACAAACCCATTAACCAAAGAAAATCACACTCAAGGATGGGGCAACGTGCCAGACATTAAGCATACCTAGGTACATACTAAAAGATCTGAGTCACTGTGGAATGAAAAATACAGTATTCATATAGAACCATAGGAATTTGGACAATTTGGCCTATGCTGTTTTTTTAAAATAGTAGATTACCTTCTCCCCCTCTTGACCTTCCCTTCTTTCCATGTATACTCAATTTTCAACCTCTCTTATGCTCTGGTACTTTGGAATGGGGAAGAAAAGAAAATGATTTACAAAGCTATAAGCCTTGTATAAGGCTTACACATGGCACACTGCAGAGGAGAAAAAATGGTACAGCAGAATGGGGAGGCTAAAAAGAAAAGAAATGGGAAATGAAGGGTTTTTTAAAGAAATAACAGCAAGAATGCTGTACTTATGCTTATGGACCACAGTCATTCCCTGTTATCATTGATTATTTATCAGATACAGCAAGTATATAAAAACTGATTGTCCATGAAGGTTATCAAAACCTATGATCTATTTATTTATTTATTTTAGTCAGTAGATGAATTTTACAAGTAGAAATTATCCAAGTTATACAAACAGGCAGAGAAATTGAAAGAGCAACAGATTTTATCCTCCTAGGCTCAGAAATTGACAGGGATGGTGACTGTAGCCATGAAATAGACAGCTGCTACTTGGGAGAAAGACTATGACAAATCTAGACAAAATATTAAACTGCAGTGGCATCATATTGACAACAAAGGCTTCTGTAATCAAACTGTAACATATGGACCATCAGAAAGGCTAAACAAAAAAAGATGTCTTTGAATTGTGGTGCTGCAGGAAATTGTTGAGAATAACTTGGACTGCAATAAAAATAAATTATTCAATACCAGATCCGATAAAAACCAGATTGCTCACTGCTAGTACTAATAACGAAAGTAGAGTACAGCTTACATATTTGAGTACATAATGCAAAGTCAAGGGTCATTGCAGAAGACACTGATGATAGAAAGATTAAAGGCAATTAAAGAAGGCCAATGAAGACAACATGGAACTAATGACATGATTGTGAGCTTACAAAAACTCAAAGAAGCAGTTATTGACAGACAATTCTGGCAAAATAATGTTTATTGGGTCACAAAGAGTTGGAAGTGACTGAACAGCTGAACAACAACAAGGGAAGTAATACAGACTATCTAAACATCAACACAATAAAATATTTAACAAAATGTACAGGGTAGAAATCATGCTTAGTCTTATTAATGTTCATGAAGATGTTAGCTATTAAGATGTCTAAAATGATAAACATGAGAATGTACCAGAGAAGCAACAACATGAGTAAAAATGTCAAAAATGACTTCAAAGGGATTGGCTGTGTCACCTGTCAAGTCAAGAGTTCAGCTAGTGAACTCTGAAGAGAGGGGAAATATTCAGCCCCACCACCTTATGGAGCTTTGGGGGATCATTTGGATCTATTTTTACTGCTGGGGTTCTCTAAACTTTTTTGAACGAAGGTGACCTTTAAAAAAAATAATCTGGAAAAACTGCCAGCACATATTAACATATCCTAAAACACAACATTGGGAACAAACTGTGCTTGGAAAAGGGCAAAACATCTCTGTAATAACTCAAGAGCAATTAATTTTGCTGGTAAAAACTGGCTAATTCAATTCAGAGGGGCAAGTGGGATAACAAGAAAAGGGATGATTTTGCTACATAATGGCAATGGTTTAAGAGCATGTCTGATCTAGGAATGAAGTAAATTGCCAGAACAGGGTCTGTATGCTTATGCTTATACTGATAACCAGCGTGCTAGCATTCTTCATAAAGATACATCCACAATCCAATACCCATGTGTTACAATTATGGCTATACTGGGCATAAATAGTACATACCTAGATTTCTATGCTCACAAGTTTCAAGGAAGATAGAATTTATCCTATTATTCCAGAGAGATCATTATGAATTGCACAGACACAAGTAGATAGCTTAACAGAAACATTGTATCCACTCTGTTGATTCATAGCAATGTAGACTGAATCTTGTCCTTAAATCATGCATTCAAACAAACACAATTTTATTTCCCAGAAATATGACAGTACTTCAATACCCACTTGAATCATCTGATTTTTGCAGACTATTTATGGCAAATATGGTAAGTGTGCTTCTTAGTTTTATTTATAGCTACAATTTTCTTGTAGTTTTTTACAATGGTATAAAGAAAGCAAGACTGATTTCACAAGCAATATTTCTTTTGTTAAGAAAGATGTAAGATATTTCCAAAAAGAGGCTAAAGGAAGGAAGGGGGAGGGTCTACAAATAAGATCAAGACTCTTCTCCCTTCCTCTAGTACCTGCAAATGTGTGCATTTTGTACGAGTTGCTGATAACTTGCCTGACAGCTAGAACATGAATGATTCAAACGCATATTTAAAAACAAAAGTGTACAGAACTGCAGCCTAAACCACACAGAACACTGTATCTAAATGAAGAGAAAAGTGTCTGATCTGAAGAGATGCCAATATGTCAGGTCACTTTAAGGAGCCAGGAAGGATATGTTTAAGAAATTATTCACCTTCTGAGAAGAAACAGAAAACAAAACATCTCTTGGACAGAATGCAAACAGAGAGGCAAAACCAGGCTCTGCTTGAAAAGGAAACATGCACAAATGCTTCCAGTCCTCTTTTCGCTATGCCAGAAGTGACCCCCAATTACAAAGTCACAATCCAAAGGTAAATTTTCACCTTCCTTCCCCCACCCAACAGTTTTGTGAGACTTTAAGGTTGCTGTCCAAAGTACTTGGGCTGCAATGAAAGAACAGACAGAAGAGATCTGAATGGGATCTGCAGCATTCAACTGACAAGGCCCTCAACACATACATGAAGAGGACAACTCAATTTTCTTGACCTCCACACAGACCAACTCACTGCAACTCTTACTGGGAAGGGTCTGCATGTTGTGCAGAGCGCAGCAAAGCTCTCAAAAACTCTGCTCTCAGGAAAACCACACATCAGCATGAGAGTTTGCAAAATGCAATGTCCATATTTTGCTCTCCAAAGAAAATCCAGTCAGAAAATATATACTAACTGGTTTTTATTGATAAAAATGCAAAACTCCATAAAATATAAGTTACATACAAAATATAGGAAATAACAAATACTTCTTCTCATCTTAGCATTCAAGACTTATCCACAACAAAGTCTCTAGCTAAAAACTCTCAGAGAAGAGGTACACTACTTGGTTATTAGTTACAACTACATAACCCATAAAACTACATGATGGATAAAACTATACACGACTGAAAGGCTGGGCATCTAGCCCTCCCATTATATTGCCAGCATGTACCCCCCACTGAATAACTAGCATACACATGCCAATAGGTGGCAGTAAATAGCACAACACAGTCACAAGATGCTTTGTTTACATTAAGCTACATACAGTAGACATAACAATGTTGTTGTACAGATAACGGGATGACTTTCTTCCCATGAGAAAATCCTGACACTGCAATATTTATACAATGGGAAACATTTTTCTCCCAACCAAATATATAAATACACACACACACACACACACACATATATATATAAAATAAATAAATAAATAAATAAATAAATAAATAAATAAACAGAAATAATGATTTAATAAATATTTGATTAAAATAACTGCATCTATGATACACTATTAACTGACTGCATTTCTCTTGACAAGCCAGGCATCTGGGAATTGCATGACTTGGGGGGAGAATCAAGGCTACACACATATACTCATGTGCATCTTAAAGTCATCACAGAGCAAGAGCTTACCTAATTCTCCAGGATAAAAAAAACTCATAGTCAGGTTTTTGGACCAATTTAGCATAGTAGAGAGAAAGCTTCTTTAACAATGAAATGTTCCTACTTCCATGTTTTTATATCCATGTAAGACTCCTTTTCCTCACTATATAAATCCTCCAGATTCTAAATAATTCAGGTGAATACCATCAATATTGGTTAGCAGTAATAGCCTGCCATATCTGTGTTATATTCATCCCCAAATAGTTATCTTCCCTAAATCTCTGACATAAAGGAATATATGATAGCAACTAATTGTATTGTGAGAACTAGATCTTACAGCTAGAATTAAGGGGAAACTGTTAGCTGTCAAACTAAGGGTATAAATCCTGAAGTTTAGGGGTATTAGGACTTTCCCCTCCCCCTCTCTACATCCATACACATGCAGGCATGGCTGCAAGAGTGGGACAGGGAATTCAACATGGAATCCCTCTGCCACAGCTAGCATTTTCCAAGGTCTGGAAATCCCAAATTTTACATTAGGGTATAGCTGGAACTCGGTGGAACAAACTTAGGATCTAAAGGAGATTAACTCTGCTCCAGAGAATCCTTCCAAGTGCCCAGCTAGGGACTTACATCAGGTATTTCACTGATCTAAATAATCCTTAGGGGGACGCGGTGGCGCAGCGGCTTAATGACGCTGAAAGTGCCGGCCAGAAATGGCTGGAAACTTCAGCGGTTCGAGTCCAGCCTCTCGCGTTAAACAAGGTGAGCTCTTGTTTCTCTACCCGCAGCTTCTGCCAACTCAGCAGATCGAAAACGTACGTGAGTAGATAAATGAGTACTCTCACTCCAGTGGGAGGAAAAATGCTGGCAGCGACTCCACAGAGAGACGGGACCACAGTTGCCGGTAAAAGCGCGAAATTGCGCTCGCCCCGAAAAAAAGGGGCGCGAAGCAACGGAAATCCCGCCTCCTGTGCTGCCAGCTGGGCTGACGCTCTAGGAATTAGGGTCTGGCAAAGTCTAATTCCGAAACTAGAAAGATGCAATTGCCTTGAAAACCGCTAGGGGGCGGTCACTGCAGGGTCAGTAATGACTGTGAAGCAGACCAAAAAAAAAAAAAAAAAATAATCCTTTTTCCTGTTCAAACATCAGGGGAAAATTAAAATTAAAAATGATCCAGAAAATATATGTAGGGGCACAAATATCCTTTAAACCTCACTCCCACCCTGCTAGGCTGTAGATAATGGATTCTTTGGTTTGTCTGAGTGCTGTTCCATTAGAGTACTCCAAACTGGATGAGATTTGTGGGCCCCTGTTTATACTTATTTTGAATATCAATTTTATGTCACCCAGAAGCTTTGCAAACATATCCTGGTTAAGTGTGGTTCATGCAAAATAAAAACACAGGTATTTTTGTCCTAACACTCAGAAATACATGTAAATGGAGATCCAAATCTCCTCCACTGCCTACCATTTGTATTTCTAATTATGCATCTACAATTTCCATCCAGAATATACAGGGAATACAAGATAGTGTAAGGTTGTAGAGTGTTAAGCATCAGTAGGCAATGAAACCTTCTATTACTGTTTTTTAAAAAGTCACATTCATTTGGTTATTCAGCAACCTAGAACATCTCTTTTTAGTTCATTTTAATCTATTGGACTCTTTCCCCAATAAAAACCTTGTAAAGAAAAATGTGACAGAAACCAACTGCTTGTAATGTAAGCTTTTCATGAATAGACAGGTCAAAATTATAACTGCATAAAAATCATGTAAGAAATACTGAAATATGAAAAGACAGAATAGACAATTAGCCATGTTTCCAGCTATATTCACACATTAACACTTTCTTTTTTAAACACAGATGTTTATAATCCCCTTCATACAGAAAATAGCAACAATCCATAGGACTACACAATAAGCCAAGAATTCACAGAGTTGAGTAGAGCATAATCTTTCTCTTTCTCTCATTTTCTGGAACCAACATGGAACTAGAGAAATGTGCCAAATAAACACAGCTTTTTATGTTTTTAAATTATTTCACCTTTAGGCAGAAGGCCAAGTTCCAGAAATAAACAGGCAGATTTCCCTCAGGGTATATTTTGTGCTACTTTTGTCAATTCTGCATTCCTCACCCTGTCTCCTCTTACATCATAACTCTCCTACCTGCTGCCTGGCATAGCACAGCTAACACAAGGCACAGAAGAATAATCAAACTCCTTAACAAAGACACTGTCTTCACCCTCAGTTATAACATGAGGATAAAGAATATCATGGAGAAAAAATATGTATAAAAGTTTCTGAGCAGTTAACTTCTACATGGAATATCTATTTCTATATTGAGATCCTACTAATCATCTTCTAGTATATAAAGACAAGAGCAATGGGGAACATGTAACCCTCCAGGGGTTGCTGAGTTAAACTCCCAATAGCTTCAGCCAGCTGAGCCATGGTTGAAAGATGCTAGGAATTCAGCAAGAGCTGGATGGCTACAGCATCTTCATTCTGCCATATGGTACATTCCAGATCAGCTGTGACAGCAATACTAAAGGCTATTTGGTAATCAGATCATCAATTTCACAGTATTATACCTTTTATGTGCACAGTGAACATGAACATAACTGATGAATGCATTATACAGTGGTACCTCAAGATACGAATTTAATCCGTTCTGTGACTCTGATCGCAAGTCGAATTGGTCGCATCCTGAAGCACGTTTTCCCATAGGGTTCAATGTAAATACGGTTAATCCGTTCCACCCTCTGAATTTGGTCGCATCCTGAAGCAAATTTCCCCATTAGGTTCAATGTAAATACGGCTAATCCGCCCTCCGAATTTGGTCGCATCCTGAAGCACATGTCCCCATGAGGTTCAATGTGTCAGCCGGCGTTGCACGGCTAAGAAATTCCCCAGGCGCGCTTTAGTCAGCCCTAGCGCAGAAAAAGGAACTGCTAATGAAATCTGAGAAAGGCTCCCGCGCGCTTGCCGGGAGCAGGAGCTTCCCCCCCACTCCCTGTGCTGATTCTTCTTAATTCCACGCTCTTTCCTCTGTGCATAGCCCTTGGCGCGCGCGAGAAAAGCACAGTGAAAGGAATGGGGGGGAAGGCTTATGTCGCGCGCACAGCGGAGCGGGAGCTTCCCCACCCCCGTGCTGCTGCTTAATTCCGCGCTCTTTCCTCTGTGCATAGCCCTTGGCGTGCGCAAGAAAAGCACAGTGAAAGGAATGGGGGGGAAGGCTTATGTCGTGCGCACAGCGGAGCGGGAGCTTCCCCACCCCCATGCTGCTGCTTAATTCCGCGCTCTTTCCTCTGTGCATAGCCCTTGGCGTGCGCGAGAAAAGCACAGTGAAAGGAATGGGGGGGGAAGGCTTATGTCGTGCACACAGCGGAGCGGGAGCTTCCCCACCCCCGTGCTGCTGCTTCTTAATTCCGCGCTCTTTCCTCTGTGCATAGCCCTTGGCGCGCGCGAGAAAAGCACACTGAAAGCAATGGGGGGGAAGGCTTATGTCGCGCGCATGCACAGCCGGGAGCGGGAGCTTCCCCCCTCCCACTGATTCCTCCGCGCTCTTTCCTTTCTCCATAGCGACAAAAGCACAGTGAAAGCAATCAGCGCGCTGGGGGGAAAGGCTTAGGTCGCGCGCACGCACAGCGGAGCGGGAGCTCCCCCCCCCCAATTCCTCCGCGCTCTTTCCTTTCTCCATAGCGACAAAAGCACAGTGAAAGCAATCACCAGGCCAAGGACTATGGCCAAAGGAAAGAGCAAATTTCCCCATAAGGTTCAATGTAAATACAAACAGTTCTGAAACATATGCATTTTATTTTTAAACCACAAAAACATGAAAAAAAGCACAGTATGAAGAGGGAGAATGGGGTGGGGAGGCAGTTATTGTTTGGAGGGAGAGTCCCCCTCCAAAGGGACTTCGGGGAGATCTCCTTCAGGGGTTTCCTCTCTTCTTTGCCTCTTAGCTGCAAAGCCTTATTCTTGCCATGCCCGCTCTGCATTTTCTTTGGAGCCATGCTGACAAGCACACCAAAAACCTTCCAAACGCCACAAAACACACCACAAGCCTCACCAAATGCCTCCTTGCTACCGCGATCTCGCCCACAGGAAGCCGCGACCACGTGGCAGCAGGGCAAATGGCTTTTCCTTTTCCTTTTTCCTTTCTCCATAGCGACAAAAGCACAGTGAAAGCAATATCAGCGCGCACGCACAGCCGGGAGCGGGAGCTCCCCCCCCCCGCGCTCAGATTTCATTAGCAGTTCCTCTTTCTGCATTGCTTTCCTTGGGCTTTTGTCCTCCCGCTCAGATTTCATTAGCACTTCCTCTTGGAAGCCGCGACCACGTGGCAGCAGGGCAAATGGCCGCGGATCCGGTTCGTAGCTTGAGGCGGAGTTCGCATGTTGAGGTAAATTTTTGCGGCCGGAGCTGGTCGTATCCTGAAATTTTCGTAAGATGGGGCGTTCGTATCTTGAGGTACCACTGTACTTTGACTTTGTAGTGTTTTAGAAAGCAATCCCTGACATACTGAATTGCCCAGTGTTGATAGTTTCTTAAAAAGTGGGGAACCATCTGAACATGAGCACATTACACATCTGCTTTGGTTCTCCACTGGCTTCCAACTACTTCCACCCGCAATTCAAAGGGCTGGTTTTGACCTTTAAAGGTCTGCATAACTTGGCACTGAAATATTTCCCGGACTGTCTCCCTCATTCAATTTTGACTTGCCCAATGCAGAGTTCACAGGAGAATCAATTAGTAGTCCCCCATTTCCATGAGATTATGGGGAGAGTGGCCTGCAGACATTGTTCCTCTGTGGTGATCATGATGTTATGGAAATCCCTGTCCCCTGAAATCTGATCAACTCATGAAAGTCATGGAGATCAATGTATTAGCTTCAATAGCAGTGTGACTACGTCTGAAGGCCATCTGCTGAGACACTGGTTGGCTTTCTTATGCAGTTGGTTGGCCACTGTGAGAACAGACTGCTGGACTAGGTGGGCCAGAGATCTGATCCAGCAAGGCACTGCTTATGTGTTTATGTTCTGGACATTTTATTGTTATGATTATAACCCACTGAGTCTCTCTTCTGAAGCGGGCAAAATATTATTTGTATACTTTTATTTATACACACACACATACACACACAATATTACTCTGGAGGATACTTCAATGTTTCATTTTGAAATTTCAAGCATATTTCAAAACCTCTTATATTCATAGTCATGGCATTTAAACATTTCTATTTTTATATGGGGAAGGGAAAACTGAAATCTAAGAAAAGTATCTAGATCACCCAGGGTATACAAGAGAGAACATATGTGTTCTGAGGACAGGGTGCTATAGACCAAATTGTAAATTATTATCAAACTGTCAAAACTGATGAAAGGCCTATTTTTCCATGAAACAACTCAATGTCACACAAATCAAGATAAAGTTAGAATTTAGGAGTAGGTGGTAGGTGAGATGAAATGCTTATATATAGTTCATAACATTTTACAGCAACAACATGGAGTTTTGTAGAAGTATGAACTTCCATTTGTCATAACAAAGCAGAGTGTATTTCAAATACATCGAACCATGATTGGTATCTTTTGTCTGGGAATGTCATGTAATCAGGTTGACTGAATACATAAAATACAGGAAGCTTCTAGTATTAAGCCATAAAATGAAGAAAATATGTCTGCATTAAATTTCAGTTTAAGAAGATAATGATTCAGAAACAGAAAATTCCCTTCCAAGTTAAGACTTTAGTTCAAATTAGGCATCCTTTTGTTCTTGTTATGTACACATTTTTCAGTTACAATCACAACCATCAGTAGAAAACCCAATAAAAGTGCAGACTTTTTTTTTTAGTTTCTGATTCATCACATGCTTTCCAGACTAAACAAAGCCCATGACAGGCATTTCATAGAACATCCATGTAGAATCCACATAGTCTAATATTTGCTGTGGAGAAATATTTTATAAGCCACTTGCAAAAGACCAATAGGAAATTTCTCAACTGCAACTAACAACATTCCCTAGAAATAAATGCAGACCTTAGATGCCTGCATTTGTCTGAATACTTTACAGTGAAAACTTATATTCCAATCTTGAAATATGGCATAGACACACCAATCACTTTATAACAAGCATTTCTCTATATGTACTTAAAATCACTTAGCAGTTACTGAGTGCTCAGAATTGTATGAGGATAAATTAAAATTACAAGCAAGGCATTCAAGGTTTCTTTTTAAAGGCCATCACCCACGAGTGGCCTTAAAGAGACTGACTCAAGTTCAAAATGTAAAAACAAAAGCTCTAGCCAAAGACCCAGCTAGTTCAACATTTTATGTCACACAGTGGCCAACCAAATACTTTAAAGAGTTCAAAGCATATACAGGAGGATGATAGCCTTTTCCTATTCTGGCTTTCCAACAGCTAGTATTTAGGCCATACTGCCATGTTCCAGGAAGTAGTAAAGAGCTCTTGAGATTAGTAGCATTAACCAGCCAATCCTCCATGAATTTACCAAATCTTCTTTTAAAACTGTTTATAGTGGTGGACATCATATCTGAAGGCAGCAAATTCTATAGTTTAGCTATTGTGTACCAGAAAGGAAGCTTAGTTTTTGCCTTTTTTTTTTTGTCTGCACTCAGTCATTACTGACTCTGCAGTGACTGCCTGGACAAATCCTTGCAGTTTTCAAGGCAATTGTTTTTCGGAAGTGGTTTGCCAGAGCTTCCTTCCTAGAGCAGAGCCCAGCTGGTGAGTGCAGGAGGCGGGATTTCCGTTGCTTCGCATCCTTTTCGGGCGAGCGCGGTTTCGCGCTTACCGGCAACTGGTCCCATCTCTCTGTGCAAGGCGCTGCCAGCATTTTTCCTCCCACCGTGAGTGAGTGAGAGTACCCATTTATCTACTCACGTGAGTTTTCGACCTGTTGGGTTGACAGGAGCTGGGGAGGAAACAGGAGCTCACCCTGTTAACGCGAAGGCTGGACTCGAACCGCCGAAGCGTCAGCCATTTCTGGCCAGCAACTTTCAGCGTCATTAAGCCGCTGCGCCACCGCGTCCCCAGTTTTTGCCCTACCAATTAGCATTAAAATGGGAGGGTTATCTTAGTTTTGCCAAGAACACAGGAGTAGATGAAGGTGAGTTTTCCTGCTTATCTTCCTTTGAGGTGGGAAACTGTATTAAATTCATGACCATCTTCCTTTCTGGAGAACACAATATGTGTTGTACAAAGAAGTATTTTCTTTTATTAGTCCCAAATTTCCCCAGATTTGGTTTCAATGGATTACCTTGAATTCTAATATTGTAAGCGCGGGGGGGGGGGGGGGGGGAGGGGGAGCAAAACTCTCCATTCACATTTTTCCATGTTACACGTCATTTCTTATGCCTGCCTTTGCTCAAAGTTTAAACACCTAAATTAAAGTTCTCTTCCTCATAGGGGAGCTGTTCTATTATCCTAAGGAATTGGTTGTTCTTTTTTTCACTATTTCCAAATCTATAATATTCTTTTCAGAAGTGAAGTGACCACAATGTCATACCAAGTCTTTCCATATAATTATATAAGCCTATTACTATTTTGACAGATTTATTTTCAATTCCCTTCCTAATGATTCTAAGCATGGAATTTGCCTATTTTACAGCAGTTGAACCCTAGACTTTTTTTCATTTTTTTCATTTCATGAGCTAGTCATCATGACTCCAACTGCTACCAGTTTCAATTCTTTATTGTATACGGTAATACCTCAGTTCACGAACGCTCTATTCACGAACAATTCGGTTTGCGAACAGCAGCGTTTGCAAAATTTTGCTTCCATTCACGAACTCCGCATCGGGTGATGAACACGACCCACAGCCATCTTCCCTGCTCTGACATGTGGTCGTGGCTTCCTCTAGGCAAGATCACGGTCACAGACAGACACTTGCTGTGAAGCTTTCTGGTGTCGCCTTAAGCAAGGTTAGTGTTCTCTCTCTTAATACTGTACTGTACTGTACTTTGTTTCATATTTTTGTGGTTAAAAAAAAATACATATGGTTCAGAATGGATTAACCTTATTTACACTGAACCTTATGGGAAAATTTGATTCAGTTGGCGACCATGTTCGTAGGGGTCAGAACGGATTAACCTTATTTACATTGAACCTTATGGGGAAATTTGATTCGGTTCGCGACCAATTCGGTTCGTGACCAGAATCGTGGAACAAATTAAGTTCATGAACCGAGGTACCACTGTATTTGCACCAATGTCCTTTAATTCACTCTTGCTTACACTGAACTGCATTTACCATTGGGAGCCCCAGGTCCCCAGTGAAGTTAGTTCCTTTCGGTGCACCTGGCAATTCCTTTTAAATTTTACTACCCTTATTGGTAGTAAAATTGGTTTGGTACCATAAGCAAATATGGCCACCTCACTGCTCATTAATAACTTCATTTATAATCATGTTAAATGCACTGTTCCTTGGGAAACCTCACCTTGCACATCTCTCCAATGTGAAAATGGTGCATTTTCCCCTAATCATTCATAGTGCAAATCTATATTCCAATTAAGCTGGGAGTGAGGAAGAGTTACCACATACACTGACAGAATGGCTGCCATTCTGTGCATATACAGTGTCCAGAATAAGTTAATTAACTAATGGCCTTTTAAAATTAATATGTAACTTTCCAATTATATAATACCTGCCAGATCTTGCAGTCTCTGCTTTTGAGGATTTTGAGAAAACAGATTAATGTTGGAGACAGAAACCTTATTTCTACACCCTGGCCTTGAAAAGCCTATATACTTGCTGAGTAAGACCACCCTGGCAAATCTAGATAAGTGGGGTTGTAAAGCATCATCATCAAAATATTAACTATCCCAAGAGATCTTTTACTAGCATTTTAAGAAATAGTTAAGACTCTACAAATCAACTCTATCCATTTTTGTGAATCTTGTAAAGCTACAATTTTCCAGTAATTTATCAACCAGTTAAAGTTAATATTTTACACTGCCTGCCTTTCTTTCTGCCACAGCCATCAAATAACAACACAATGAACTTATGATTAAGGGGCCATCACTATTCATTCAATCTTCCCCAAATTACTATGCAGGAAATGGGAGGGCATAAAGCAAGAAAAGCTTATGAATGGTTGCACAGTAACTTCTTTTTTAAGATATTTAAGGCTTTGACAAGGGAAGCAAAATAGCAAATTGGCACTTTCATCTTAACCAAAATAATGAATAGCTGTAACAAATTTTGCTAGTTCAGTGAAGAGGTGTTGAATTAATCTGCGTAGACAACAGGAGTCTTTGAACTTAACAGGTTTATAGCAACACAGCTGTCATCTCATGCTTAAAAAGAGTATTTGCTGGAGATGCACTAAAGAAAAAAAAATCAGATTCATGAAGTTGCCAAAAGCACATGACAAAGAATACAAAGATTAACAAAGAAATATAATTTAGAATAGATTTTGCACATCTTAATATGGTACATCACTCTGAAATTCCAATGGTATAATGTCCTATTATGATCTTGTGCATCATCTGTCTTATCCACCAAAAAGGAACAACTATTACAGTCAGATCAGGGAAGGCTTGCAGGGCATATAATGGAATCTTGTATGATCGAGAAATTGTAGTCTACAAAGTGGTACTCATGATTCTCAGTAATATTGTTGTTGCGATTGTTGTTGTTATCAGCCCTTATCAATCCACTTTAGGCCTCTTTGCTAAAGGATATGGACAGCAGTCTACCACACTGGTCCACTATGGTTGGTAGCTAGATGTTTTCAACTTCCCAGTCTAGGGACAAGACAGAGTGACTGACCCAGTGTCACCCAGATTGTTTTTATGTACAAGGAGGACTACAACCTGGATCACCCTGATCCTAGTTCAGCACCTTAATCACTACACCACACTGGCTCTCAATCATGTTATACGAATGTGCAAATAAAACAAAGCAACAAGGAAAGTCACAGAGAATCTCTAGATATCCGTAAATAGATTTATTTAAATATAAGAGAACAAAAAAGGCCTTTATTGACAGCTGATTCAAATGGTTCTGTGCTCACTAGAAAAACTAGAAAACTGACAAATAAGACAAAAAAAGACAAAACTATGAAGGATAATATGCTCCTATCATAGACCAGAAATATCACTTTTGTCATACTGTAAATGTTCTCCCAAAGCAACTGTATGTTGGAAAACATCACCAGTTGAGAATTGCGTACTGGTATGTAATGGCAGATTCTTTCAGACTCTTTCTTCAAGCTTAGACAAGGGCAAAAGGAACTTATCATGCCCTGTCCCTTACACTACAGAGTAACCACACAGGCCTGGAGGCTCTTGTTTTAAACCCAGAAAGCCAGACCTTTATTTCCAGACAAAGGTCAAAAGCTGTTCTGCAATAGAACTCTTAGATGACCAAAAGCCACCAATTAAAAAAGTTCATTTCAACAAATGGAAAGACAGCAAGTCCATTAAAATTTCACTCATTTCTGACACAATCCATTCAATGAATGACTATCTTTTTTTTCTGCCTTGTGAATTACAATTTCTTTCACATGATGTCAGATATCATATGAAGGAATTCATTGAAAAAACATTAAATATGATCATATAACATTGTTTAATTAATTTGAGACCTTTAGAAGCATTTAAAATGGTCTGTGAAAATGTCAAGTTTGACTCCTAGTGACCACATAGACCCAGACATACAATTTTATTGGCAAAATATGAAATGTTTTGCCATTGTCTTCTATCAGGATTTTTTATTTAAAAAATTCCCAGCCAAGTCTACAGCTGGGTGTTCTCCCATCCATGCACTAAACAGATTTAACCCAGGCTAACATTTTCAAGATCAGCAGAGGTTGTTTAGGTGCTACAACCTGCTGTGATTAATCATTGTGTCATACAATAAAGTCTAAAATCCCCAACTACTATCAATAAAACAATTGGAAACATAAGGACAGTATATTTGGAAAGAGAAAAAGAAAAGGAACATTCAAGCACAACTAAAATTACTGAAGACTGCAAAGGAAAGTAATCATAATGAGAAATCAAGTACTGTGCATATATGTATGGGATAGCGAAATATACAACCAGAGTTGCTCATTGAGTGAGATGGGCTGTAACTAAATTTGAAATATAAATAAATAAATATTCAACACTTTACAGGTACTGATGTCATAGGACTCTATTCTGAAGTAGTTTTAAGTGATAAAATATATCAATTTATAAAAGAGAATATATGTAGCTCAGGGTTGAACTGTGGAGTCCTTGGAGTTCTAGAGGAAACTAGAGAAAACACATGAAACCATCAACAACATCTTCAAAGGAATAAAATTCACCAGAGAGGAAGAAAACAACAACACACTACCCTTCCTGGATATCCTTATCAGCAGAGAAAACAACAGCAAATTAGAAACCCAAGTCTGTCGGAAGACAACCCATGCTAATCAAGTACTCCATTACCAAAGAAACAACCCAACCTCCCACAAGAGGAGCTGTGTAAGAACATTATTCAAGCAAGCACAAACACATTGCAGCAACCCAGAACAGCAGAAAAAGGAAACAGACCACCTATACAACAACTTCCAACAAAATGGATATCCACGCAACTTTATCAAAAAGTGCCTGACCACTCAACCTACTACAACACAACCAACACAAGCTATGAAAAAGATATCACTGCCATACATCAGAAACATCTCAGAAACTACCAACAGAGTATTACAACCACATGGCATCTCTGTAGCACACAAACCAACTAAAGCCCTCCAAAACATCTTAAGCAAACCAAAAGACCCAGTAGCCCAAGAAGAAAAAACAGGAGTCATCTACAACATACAGTGTAAGGATTGTAACAACCACTATGTAGGACAGACAGGCAGAAGGCTAGCAGAGCGCATCCGTGAACACCAACTAGCAGTCAGAAGACATGATGAAAACTCCTTAATCTCACAACACATGGACAAACTTAACCATAGTTTCAACTGGGAAACTGTCAGCATCTTAGACTAAGCTAAATCCAAAAATGCAAGGGAATTCCTGGAAGCTTGGTATTCAGACAAGGCAGCCATCAACAGGCACATAGAGATAAACAACATCTACACACTATTCAAAAGAGACAGTAGAAAGGAAAACAAAAGACCAGAACATCTCCTCACCAGCAATCATCACCCAGATAGGCAGAGATTAACACCAAGATTATCACCAGACATACAATCAGCAGTAAACAATACCCTAATCAAAGAACTATCAGAGGGAAAAAATAAAATAAAACAAAACCCATACCCTCACCAACACTGGCAGGGCATGCCACTGTATATAACAGACAGCAAACCCCATTCCATTCTAGCACTGAAGATGTTACCTAGCTGGGTAACGAAACGTTTGCAAGAAAACAGCCAAGGTCAGAGAACTCCAAGGACTCCACATATCAATCTATCTTACAAATGAGTCAATATGGTAGTAGTTGGCAAAAAAATGTCTCAACTCTTTCAACTATATGTCAAATGGTCTTATGATTTCAGAAAAAACTTATGTTACTTGAGATATTTTGTATGCATATTTCATAGCAAGGGTAAAAATAACACTTTCTATATTCTCCTATGGTAAGAGAGAATCCATTTCGAATTAACTGTCTCATTTAGTTGTAGTAATTATGTACACATACTGTTCCCTGTTTATTTTTGTCTCATTAAAAACAGCATTACATAGCTCTGAAATTCATTTTAATTAAGGTAGTATTTCATCATCATCTAACACGTTTAGGGCATTCTTATAAGATAACAGAATTGGGAATTACAAAGGATCAGGTCACTTACTTTGGAAAGATGGTAGTCATCAAAGCAGAAGCATACCCAGGCTTGCAAACACCCTCTGAGATATTACCATATTTCGATGCTAGCTCTGGAGGCCTGTAAAAAAAATAATAAATGTTATGATCATCTTAAGGAAAAAGTGACAAGTGTGTCAACTAAATCCTTTTATGGGAAGTCACCAAATTGTACCAAGCAGCTTCTGGGAGGTAGCGTATTTCCTTGCCATTACATGAGTTTGGACCCAAAAAAATATAAAGAAAAAAATTACCTAACTTGTCTCCTAGAATTACTGTGTAATATTACTACGTAATTTTATTACTATGTAAACTATGTAGACGAGTAAACTATTACTATGTTATATTTATTACTATGTAAAATATTACTATGTAATACTACTACAGCAAATCTAACCAAGTTACCATAAATTTCTTCCAGCCACTGTGAAAATGGAGTAAGTTGTATATCATAATTACAATATGATTTCCTTTTATCATTTGCTAAGAGCTCAGCCTCTTGCACAGTCAGTGGATATATGAAAGACTGAATTTATATTCTACAGGAGCACAGTTACTATGGTGACAACACAGCTATTTCTGTCAGCTCCTGTTTCTACCCATAGTGTTCATATAGTCAAAGACCTATGAACAATTATGGCCTAGCTTTCCCCAAATTTCAGTGGAAAATCTGAGTATAAATATAAGAAACAATACTATTCATACAGAGGGTATTGTTTAAGGACAATCTGCTTCTTCATAGTATTCATCCACAACAGAAGAATCCAAAGTTTTAAATCTGCATTTCCCAAACTGGTGCTCTTCAGATGTTCCAGCATATCTAAACCATATCTGGACAATGCAAATGCAGGTAATGAGAAAGTCTGAAGTTAACAACTGAATTATTCTTAAGATAGTACTCTACTTTAAGATTCAGCCCTGGATACCTGTCTTAGCTATTATACAATGTTCTGAGAAGACTGTTTTGGGGCCAGGTTAAGTATCATTAAACAAGAGAATTTAAGTTACTGGCTACAAAAAAATCTGTCTTGTTTGTGAACTTTTCACTACTACAGAATATTCAGGGTTTAAGAACAAAAACTTGGGAATATATTATTATTTAATGAATTAAATCTGACAATTAATAAAAGCTACACTGACACACAGTCAGTACACTGGCATACATTTACAGAAAATATCCATCACAATGTATTAACACATTTTTCCAAAACAAGCTTCTAAAGTTGTTTTAATCTTTGAAAATGAAAATGCCAAAATATCTTTTGTGCCAAAGAACTAGTTCTCTTTCATTCATGGCAACCTGATGGTTCCATATGAGGAATGAATAAGCTGTCTGTCAAATAAAGACACAATTACATCCAAGGTCATCAGGGACAGAGATAGAGTTATTACCTTTTCTAAGTATAATAAATTGTTCATATTCTGAAGTGTCACAAGCAAAAGTAGGTTTGCAGCCAACCCACAACTGCCAGTCCAGTTACTCAGAATTATCTCACATCCCATTTTGGCCATAGACTTGGTCAGTCTTTTATGTTTCTCCTTCTATGCTGTTTTATCCATTAATGTGATTTCAGATATTTATTTGCCTGAATTTATTCATTACTAGAGATCTTTATTCAACTGGGACATTCACAGCTATTTTAAATATTACTGTATAGTTACAAACCTGGATCAACAACAGGCTTCAGAAGAAGCAAAGACTGTCCCTCTTTTGTAACTGAAAGCATTATGCAACTAATAATACCCTGATGTGCCAAAGTTTTAGACAAATCCTATCACTTCCAAGATTTGTCCACAAATTCCAACCTAAGAACACTGGTAAGGCTGCTGATATCATAATTGAGGGGTGCAAATATAATTCTTCAGAATATTTCCTCAACTCTTGTTTTTTGTGTTATTATTTGATTTTCACTTTGCCTGAAAACTGAAGCTTTTAATGACTGCAAATTCTTCTGCTGTTGAAAGGAGTTGAATGCTCTACAGAATGATTAGAAAGCTTAAACTTTGAACCACAGCAATTTTTAACTTTTTGCTTCATAATGCAAGATCAAGAAAAATACTATATTGAATTACAGATGTAACTTTTCCTGCTAATACAGGAAATCTGCTGCTTTAAGTGAAAAGTTTTTAAGTTTATCACCTAAAACCAGGCTTTTTTACTACTGTACAACTCATATTGTCATTAATTTAAAAAAAAAAGTTTAGAAAAAATCCTATTTTGCATGTACTTGACCTTACTGGTTTTGGTTCTTCATTACACATAGTCCTTGTTTAATGACCACAATTGGGAATGGAATTTAGGTTGCTGAGCGATGTGATCGTTAAGCAAATCATCACACGACTGGACCCAATTTAATTACCTTTTTTGAGGCAGTTAAGAGAATCACCACAGTGGTTAAGTGAATCACGTGGTTGTCAAGCGAATCACATGGTTCCCCATTGATTTTGCTTGCTGGAAGCCAGCTGGGAAGGTCGCAAATGGTGATCACATGACCCCGGGATGCTGCAACTGTCGTAATTACATGCCGGTTGCCAAGTGCCCAGACCACAATCACATGACTACGGGGGTACTGTGACAGTCATAACTTCTGGCACCGGTCATAAGTCACTTTTTAGCAATGTCATAACTTTGAAAGGTCACTAAACAAATGGTTGCTAAGTGAGGACCACCTGCATAATGAACACAGGATCATAACCAGCAACATTCCTACATAGAATTTAAAAAATAAACAAAATCCCCCAAATCTTGAGATAGCCTACGGATGTAACATGAGATATGTTCTCACTTTATCATGGGCATTTTAATTGCTATTTTTATTTATTAAAAAGATTTAAGAGGAGGAATGCCCACAATAATATGTGAAATCATTTAGAAGGCTCCACTGCCTGGAAAGGCTATTGGCTAGGACAATGAACACTTTGATGTGCTTTGGAACTCTGAGTGCAGTGCCATCCTACTACTTATTAAAACAGATGTACCTTTTTTCAGGCTTTTGTGTGAGCCTGAAAAAATACACAGCTGCTTTAAGAGTTACATTAATCTATAATTAATTCACATTGACCTAGCAATTTATTTATATAACTTGGAATCAATGTAATTGTACCTTGTTATATCACTGTGGGGAAATTCACGTTTTCCTTTTTTTTAGTAATTTTTATTAAAACTTTAAAAAAAGGAGAAAAAACTAATATAAACTAATATAAAGGAAGGAAGAAAAAAGAAAAAGAAAGCAAAGAGAAAGCAAAAAGTGCAAGAAAAGAAGGTTAAAGAAAAATAGAAAAAAGATACAAAGCGGTGGTTTCTGATATTCTTCACAGCTGTTATAAGTACAATTATATTTTAACATTTCTCCCTAAAGTTACATCATAATACTCTTCTTTCTATAATCTATCCTGTCTAATCATCAAAACCATAAATCACAAGTTCATTTTTTTCATTTTTATGCAAAAAGTCCATAAGAGGTTTTCAGTCACCAATAAATGTAGATAATGTCTTTTCTGTAATCAAAGAAGTTAGTTTATTCTTCTCAGCAGATCAAGCAAATCAATCATCTTTATTTGGTCAATGACCAGCAAGATCTGTCAATTTCACCAACCATTTCTCCATTGTGGGTAGTGTCAAATCTTTCCATCTCTGTCCATATAATAATTTTACTGCAGTAACTATATTTTGAAATAATCTTCCATGGCTTTTTTCTAACTATTTATCCATTAATCCTAAAGGGAAAAGTTCTGGCTTCAATTGAATATTAATCTTTAAAGCCTTCTGTATCAAAATATGTATTTGAATCCAATTTTTTAAAGCTTTTTTACATGTCCACCAAGCATCTGTATATAAGGGAGCGCCTGCAATCAAACAACCAAGTTCAGACAGCATCCAAGGACTCCACAGTTCAACTCTGAGCTACATATATTCTCTTCTATAGATACATTCATTTTTATCACAGATATTCTGCCCAACAGTGACAATTTTAATTTCTCCCATCTTAACATGTCCTTCTTAATTTCATTCCATGTCTTAACATAATTATTTTGAAATAGCATACAATTCATATTTGTCATAGTAATACCACATATTTTACTTTTTTCTCAATCTTAAAACAGGTTTTCTCCATCAGTTCAATTCGATCTTCTAATTTCATATTTTTTAAAAATGTTTTTGAATCCAATTTTTTTTAGCTTCTTTACATGTCCACCAAGCATGATAAAATGTCCCTACATGTTCTTCACATTTCCAACATACATTTGAAGTGTCTTATACATTCTAGATAATTTATCTGGTGTCATATACCAATGATACATCATTTTATAAAAATTCTCTTTGAGATCATAACCCAATGTAAATTTCAACCCTTTTAACTACATATTTTCTTATTGATCCATCTGTATATTATAACCAAAATTCTTAGTCCACTTTATCATACATTATTTAACCTGTTCCTCCTCTGTTTCAAATTTCAACAAAAGTTTATGTATTTTAGCAATTACATGTTCATCATCAGTGTACAACTGTACTTCAAATTCTGTCTTTGCAGCTGTTGCTGTAGAAGTTTAATTTGGTTTGAAATACTTAACTTTTCTGATGTTAACTATGATTCATCTCTTTCCTCTTTATCTCTTACAAAATAGCTTACATTTTCTCTTGATTCCTCTTTTTGAACTCAATATTATGCTGTATGAAATACCTAATAAAAGCTTTGCTTGCATCCCAAACCATTTTCAAGTCCGTACCTGTTTTTGTTAACATCTTTGTCTTCTGATTATTAATCTTAAAACCTGCTAACATACCAAAGTCTTTTAATTTTCCCACTAACATTTCTACTTCCTGTAGTGGATCTTCCAAACTAACATGTAATCATTCACAAATACCTTTAACTTATAAGTCCTTTTTAAAATCTTAACTCCCATAATTATCTCATCTTGTCTTATACCTCTATCCAGTACAAGAACCAAAATGAACACAAATTGGAGACAATGGACATCCTTGCTTGTCCTTTTTTGAATCTCACAAGTTTTTGTTAGTTCTCTTTTTTAATAATAACTTTATTAAATTCTTTAAAAAGAACAGTAAAAACTAACAAAAATTAATGTTAAGAAAAAGAAAAAGAAAAAAAATAGGAAAAAAATAGTAAAGATTAAAAGTGCAGGGAAAAAAAGAGAGAAACAAGAAAGAAAAAAATTGACTTCCAACCCTCTTTGCAACAGATATAAGTAACAATATACATCAAACTCTTGCTCTAAATTTACAACAAACTTCCATTATTTCCATTAACCCATATTATTTCTAACCATCAAATCCATACAACATAATTTCATTTTTTTCTGTTTCCCGTAAAAAGTCCAAAAGGGATTTCCAGTTAGCATTAAAATTACATAATGTCTTATCTCAAATCAAAGCCGTTAATTTCACCATCTCAGCCAACTCCATCAACTTCACCATCCATTCTTCCACTGTCTTATTTTTCCACCTCTGTACATATAAAGCCTTGCTGCTGTTATCATATATAAAAACAAAGTTTCATGGGTTTTTTCCAACTGTTTATCCATCAAGCCCAATAAGGAAAGTCTCTGGTTTTGACTGAATATTAATCTTTAAAATCTTCTCTATACAAATATGTATCTCATTCCAGATTTTTTTGCTTTTTTACAAGTCCACCAGAGATGATAAAATGTCCTTTCTTGTTTCCATTTCCAGCATACATTCGAAGTACCTTTACAGTAATCTATAATTAATCCACATTGACCTAGCAATTTATTTATATAACTTTGAATCAATGTAATTGTACCTTGTTATATCATTGTGGGGAAATTTCAAGTTTTCCTTTTTTTAAAATAATTTTTACTAAAACTTTTTAAAAAAGAGATAAAAACTAATACAAACTAATATAAAGAAGAAAAAAAGAAAGAAATCAAAGAGATTCTCAAAAAATTCTACTAATTTTTTCTTTTTCTTTTACAGTGTTTCACTATCTCTTCCTTTTGCAACAACATTTCATTTAGTCTCCATCTGAATGAATCAGATTTTCTTTTAAGAGTCCAACTGACTGGGTTATGATCAGAAAAAGTCTTTGGTAAAATCTCTACTTTAGAGATATTAACAGCTAAAGTGTTTGAAATCCAAATCATATCTATCCTTGAGAATTATCTGTGTCTTTCTGAAAAATAGGTATATTCTTTAGAAGTGCCTTTTTTCTGTCTCCATATACCCACTAAAGATAAACTGTCCATCAAATCAAAAAAATGTTTTAGGTAATTTACCTTGATTCTTTTTAACTTCCTTCTCTGATATTCTATCCAATTGTGGGTATACCACTCCATTCCAATCTCCCATTAGGCACTAATTTTCATTAGAAAAATTTGTTAGTTTTTCCATAAGACATTTAAAAGATTTTCCTTTAACTTCATTCGAAGCGTAAAGTCCCAAGATTAATGTTTTAATTCCCTGTAATTTGACTTCTCCAACAAATCTACCATGTTCATCAACCAATGCTAATTTTGGTTTTAATTGTGGGTTAAAATATAACACAACTCCATTAACTTTTTTTGGACCTGCCAAAATAAATTCTTGTCCCAAATTCTTGCAAATCAAATATTTTATCTCCTTTTTTCTAATATGAGTTTCTTATAAACAAATTACATCTTAAGTTTTTTTAAATGATGAAACACTTTTCTTCTCTTTTGTGGAACATTTGCTCCATTAATGTTCTATGTTAGCTATTTGTAATCTATAATTAAGCTAGTAGTTTGAAAAAGTCTATACCTGTGGCATCCAACTCAGAATCCTCTTTTTCATCTTCCTCTAGGACCTGTTTGGCTTTTGAGACTGTCCACCTATCCCCCTCCATTTGCATCTCCTCCAGGTCTCCTTTAAATTTTTCCAGAAATTCTTTGGCTTTATAAAAAGAATTCAATTGAAATCTTTTCTGTTGGAAAGTAAAAATCACTCCCTCCAATTTTTTCCATTTTTTTCCCCTTTACACAGGTAAAATGAATAGCTGGATATAATTAAATACAAAAGAAAGTAAACTGACAATCATGCCCTCTGGCGTCTTTCAAGCTGGATTTTCAGGCACACATCAAAGGAAACACACAGGGACCAAGTTACAACCTTCTTCTGTTTTAGAAACCCAGCCAATTAACAAGCATTGTTTAGCAAAACAAGAAACTTTCCCATGGAAAAAGCAAACTTCATTATTGCAAATGGAGTTTTGTAGAAAAATAACTTCTAACAAATAAATCTTCCCTTTTCACTGTAAATAACTTTTAAGTCTTGTCTAAATTCCAATTTTCATCCAGCTTTTTGCGAATTAATCAGATTCAAATTAAAGCTCTATTTCTTTTTTTAAAAATACATTCCCAAAAATAAGGGTAAGCCCCAAGAGAATTATTTATCTGTTGCGAAGGAAGGTCTCTCTTAAGTTGAAAAATAATTATAATCTGAAGTGTTTAGAAATGAGGGTTGGTCAGCTCTAGTGTCCATAAATGGCTGCACCATAGCTGCGAACAGTGACGGATTCCCCGCCTCCCAGCCGTTCAACTCAAAAGCCATTCGCAGAGGTTTTTGTTAGTTCTCCATTAACAATTATTTGTGCTTTCTGAGAAGTGCAAATCAATCTTATCCATTTAATAAAATGATTTCAAAGGTTCATATGTTCCAGAACTCTAAACAAAAAAGTCCAATTCAAATTGTCAAAGGCCTCCTCTGCATCTAACAATATCAACGCAGCTTGTTTTTCATTATGTTGCTCCAAGTATTCCAAAATATCCAAAACATTTCTAATTTTATCTCATAATCGTCTTTCAGGTAAAAATCTTCATTGATCTTCATGAATAAAATCCTGTAAAATTATCTTCAACCTTTCAGCCAAAATCATGGTAAACAGCTCATAGTCATTATTCAATAATGATATTGGTTGATAGTTTCTTGTTAAAGTCAAATCTTGTCCCTCTTTAGATATTAATGCTATATTAGCCTCTTTCCAGCTATCAGGAATCTTTCCATCCCATTCCAACTCATTGTTTGTTGTAAAGGTTCTAAAAGCTCATCCTTAAAACATTTATAGTAAGAGGCCAGCAACCCATCTGGACCCACTGCCTTTCCTGCTTTAGTCTTTTTGATAGCTTTACACATTATCATTATAGGTCCATCTAAATTGGTCTCTGATTCTCTGTAACCTTCGATAAATTCTGTTTATATAAATATTCATCCACTTTTTCTGAGGAAATTTCTTGTCCTTTGTATACAGTAGTATAATACTGAAAAAACACTTTTTGCATATTTGCATTATCTGTTATAATAGTATTACCTTCTTGTAACTTTAATATCACGTTCTTTTTCTTTTTGCAATTTGTATGCCAACCATTTCCCCAGTTTATTTGCAAATTCAACATTTCTTTGTTTTGCATAGTTCATTTTTATTTCCATCTCTCTCACTGTTAACAAAGATAGTTGCCTCTGTAAAAGTTTAATTTGGTGCGTGATTACTGTCCTCCCTGGGGATTTATATTGTATAAAATATCCTCTATTACATTGTATAAAATATCCTCTTACAAAAGCTTTACTTGAGTCCCAAACCATCCTTACTTCTGTGCCTTAAGATTATTCTCAAAAAATTAACTTTTTACAATCCTCCACTATCATTTCCTTTTGTAACACCATCTCATTCAATCTCCACCTAAAAGATCCCTTTTTCTTTTTACAAGTTAAAGTCACTGGATTGTGATCTGAAAAAGTCTTTGGTAATGTCTCTACTTTATAAACATTATTAGCCAAAGTCTTAGAAATCCAAATCTTATCTATTCTTGAAAAAGATCTATGTCTTTCAGAAAAATAAGTATATTCTTTTGAGTTAGCATTTTCATACCTCCATGCATCAAGCTCCAAATTATCCATTAAATAAAGAAAAAAAGAAAAAAAATACTTTGGTAGTTTACCCTGTGTATTTTTAATATTTTTCTCAGTTCTATCTTTTTGTGAGGAAACCAGTCACATTTTTCCAATATTTACTATTATTATAGTAGGATTTGTTTTCAACCCAACAAAAATAAGAGCAGTATCTTATTCCTAACTTTCTGCCCTGTTCTCTGAAAGTTAACCTGCTCTTGTAGGAATCTAGCAGTTGCCATAAAATGTGTGAACCAAGTCATCGTATTAACCCTAATAACATGGCTGATTGGATATAACACGTTATGTTCTATTAATTCAGGTTTAGAATTTAGCATGTTGCATGAACTCAGCCAGTATTTATCAGCATCAGTTGAGAATGGTATCATAGTAGGAGAATTTGCAATAATGAATAAATATATCCAAATATTTTTATTGTTCACTAACTTTTCATTTATATAACTTGGCTCTGCTGTATGTTTTCAGATTTATGGTCTCTATACATTTTCTTCCTTTTTAAAAATTGAACTCTAGGTATCTCTTAGCTCCCTAAAGCAAACAGAGCATACGATATGTCACAGGTCATACTGAACAATACTACAGTTTCAGACAAGGTATTTCTCCACTGGAATGATACGGCCTTTGTGTAATTTAGGAATTCCAGAGAATCTTGTCTAGTAGGCCATCTCCAGTTACTGAAGGTTTCATATGCCTTATCTCCATTCTTCACTTGCTTCCACAGAATGAACCTGTTGTATACCTGGATAAGGATTGTTAAATCCAACCAACTTGGAGAATGGCGTTTTGGGCAGTAGCTTCAAAGACATTTCATTGTTCCAGCACATTTTCTGATTCTAGCTCACTGAGATGATTCGATATTGAAAAAGATCTGCCCTACCATAACTGGACTTCAATAAAGACTCAAGACTCAATAAAGACAAGAGACATCATTGATACTAATTCATGTGAATTGTTATCCTCAATTCAATGGACTTTTAATGGTGATCTAAAGCGCCCCACCAACAATGGTCATATTGCCACGCTGGTACAAAAGTCAGCCAGCGGCATGTTTTATTAATCTTTCTCTACTGTCTGGCAAACGTAAATCTATCATCCACAAACTTCATCTCATGATTAAAATGATGTATGTCCAACCTATTTAAAAGGAGCTAAGATTTCCATTGTTATCACAATGTACATTTTTATTGCATCTTTATCCTGTATTTCTGTCATGCCATGCCTCCAATTTAAGCTACTGTGAAAATAATAAAGCTATATTTATATACACACCCATAATCTAGAGAGAAGGCAGGCATTGACTTAAGTTACTCTGACAAACAGTAATAAAAGGATGAAAAGAGTATTTCAGTTATTTATGCATGCCATGAGTTTACACTAAGTTTAGATACTTATGAAACCCAAAGACATATGGCAGACAAAATAGAAATTAAAAATTTCAGTATTAAATAATAAGTAAAAGCATCCAGAATAAAATAATGAAGCATATTTTAATAGCAGCTTGACCTGTTTTTCACAAGATAAACCTAAAATCTCTTTTCAAATTAAGAGGACTAAAGCCATGGAGTGTGGCAAAATTACTTAACTGTGCATGGGTGAACAGTTAAAACAACTGCATATTTGTCTCTGGAGAAAAATTCTATTAAAAAATGAAAAGATTTAATTCTTCCAATGCAGATTCTTCACTATTAATTTGAGACTGTCCCACAAAGAACATTCAGTGCAAAATTGTTGGATCTGTATATATAAAGATATCCCAAGTGACTTATTCTGCACATGGATATACTTTGACCTAACAGGCATTTCCTCTTTTATACTTTATTTTCCTTCACCTCAATCTCATTCTTCCTTTCCTCCTTTTTCAAGTGTAAGCCTCTATTCTATCTGCTCTTTTGTTGTTTGGAATGTTGACCAAACCCCTTGCCAGCATTACCCTAGTTTGATGTAAAGGAAAAAATAAAAATGTTAAACGCATCAGTCAACTTTATCTGGTGAGTGCTTATAATGTTTTAGTACTGGCTCTGGGTGCTTCCAGAGTTTCATGGGGAAGCTGTCAAGGTATCATCCTTCATTTGTATTCCTTCCATATTTTTCTACCACTTTTTTTTTCTTACCACCGTAAGATCAGGAACTACAAAGTGCCAGCCCTACGAGCAGTCTAAATGCACTCTACATCTCAAGGCTATGCAACCTGGTACCTTCCAGTCCAAATGTTCTTTACATGGCAAAGTGTTGTGGGAGGATGTCAGGTTTCACACCAGAGCGTGGCAGTAAATCACAGGTCTCTAGATGTGTAACTCTGATTTCTGCTCCCAGCCAGATTTGGCAGCTGACTGCAAGACATGACTCAACTAGATTCAAAACTTTACTACAGACAAGAATGAAGCCAAATTGCCCACGGCATGGCAAAGAAAGACAGGTATAGATATAAGTACAAGCATTGGTACTGGTACTGGTACAGGTATAGAGACAGAGACAGAGATAGAGACAGAGAAGAAGAGGCAGGAATATTTTTTGTTGGATGTATAGGAGTAGGATGGATAAGGCACCAAGTTTTGTTTTTGTTTTTGTTCTCTTTTTGCTTTTTATTTATTTTACTTATTATGAGCTGCCCAGAGTTGTGTTTTTAAGATTGGCAGCCACATAAGTCTGACAGATAGATAGACACATACACTGCAGAGCTTAAACTCTAGGCTTCTGTCTCCCATGTTCTGAATTAATAAATACTTTGCAGATCTCTTGATGGCCTTGGGAGGCAGCTGCAATAAGTGTACATAAAAGCTTTTTCTAGCCTGGGAACTGCTATTTTTGACCTCATCAACATCAGTCCTTAGACCAGGTGCCAGGCTGTCTAAAGAATGGTGCACTGTGCTATAGACAAATATTTTACCATTTTCAATTCTCTCCCAAAAGAAATAAATCAATTAAAATGATATAATTTTAATTATATAACTGTTTAACAATTTTCCATTCTCCCTATTTTCAAGAAACAAGTTAAAACTAATTTCTTCAATCAGGCCTTTTGAACTAGTTTTTATTTTATATCTTAATTATTATTTATGGACTTTGAAGAAGCAGAATAGGAAGAATACAAATGACCAGGTTCAAATTATCAGATTTCGACATATTATGCCAAGACCTCGCTCTCCGGAAAAGGCTCTACTGCTGGGAAAGATGGAAAGAAAGAGAAAATCTAGAAAACAACCATTGGCGTTTTTAGTGGTCATGTGTATTTTTGCAGCCCAGATCTGATAGTCCTATCCTTACTTCATATTTATCCTATTTTGTTCCCGCTCTTTTTTCCTCCCCTTCCCAGTGCAGTTACCTTATATCAATGTGCATATACATTTGTGTGCATGCAAGAGTGGTTTATACATGTAAGAGGGAATGGTTGGTTTATACAGATGGGAAATCAACTTTATAAATGGAGTGCTCTGTTTTGATTTGTAACCATTAATTGGATGATGATGATGATGATGGTGATGATGATGATTCCTGCTCCCCCTTTTTGGAATGTGTCTTCTGACAGATGTAGATGCACACATATACATAGATATGCACATGTATACACCTGATTTAGATGCACACATTTATCAGAAGGAGGAATTCTCTAGGGCTGATTTCCCCTGAAGAATATAAACCTAAGTTGACAGAGTGGGGAGGCAAAGCATAATTTTTGTGCTGTCAATTGCTTTGATATCCTAATTAGATGGAAAGATAGAGTATTTTTGTGAGATGGGCAGCCATACAAATTTGATAAATAAATAAAGTCAACCAATCAAATAAATGAACAAAGGGAACATATTAATCTGTCAGCAATATTAAAAGCAGTCATATTCAAAGTTGACATTGGCTTCATGTCAGGTTGTTTATAATGTTCCACCTAATTTCCTGTTTCTGTCACAAAAGAATCCAGATGTAAATATATCTGCTACTCCAGATAATTCTACACCTCTCAAGAAAGCTTTCCACTCTATTCTGAGGTTCTTCACTATTTTAACCTGGGGGCACATCATTTTGGAACCCAGACTATCAATACCTTGAGCTGAAACAAACCATACCCTCTTTAAGTACTGGGCTGATAGATACACACATACACAGAGAAAGAGAGAGAGGGAGAGGGAGGGAGGGAGAGAGGAACATGTCAAAAATGTGTCTAATGTCTATAACAGTACGTTGACATCCTGGTTTGACTGAAATCCACAGGTTCAGGCAAGTCACTCAGATGGTTAATTGTTTACATTAATGTTTTCTACTCTACTCTTTAATAAAAAGAACTGAACTATATATTATACAATATAACTACAGAATTAAGATGAAAGTAAGAAGGACCTAAAAAGGGGAAAATACCTCTGCAAAACACAATGGAAAGTGTAATTTAAAACAAGCCAAATGCTTGATAACATATTCCAACACTGATAGATATTTCTGTATATGAGACTATATGTACAAGTACCACCTGATGGCACACTACAGATTAATAATGCAGTAATTTATTCTCCTTTCCCCACAAAAATGAGTGTTTTAACAGATCCTTCTTAGACATTTCTGAGCTTTAGAATGCATGCAACAGTAATTCTGCCATCTGCAATTATTTATGGGTTTGATTAATCCCAGACTGTTGATATGACACTACTCTTCTAGCAACAGCTTGAAGTAAAGGAATGATTGCCAAGTATTTTCATATGGGTCAAGACACAGATCTACAATCTATAGTTTGGCATAATTTACACACAGTACCTAAAACATCCAGAGAAGTTCAGGGAAATTGAGTTTACAATCTGCCTGTCAGCATACAAAGCAGACCCTGAGTTCATTAAAGCTTTATATTCAAGATGCCACCTACATTTTGAAACCCTCCAAATGACCTTTTTTTTTTTTGCATTCCAACTCTTTATTTGATGTACGAATGCAGCTTATTTGACAACATGTATTGTCGAAGGCGTTCACGGCCGGAATACGATGGCTGGTGTGGGTCTTCCGGGCTGTGTGGCCGTGTTCTGGAAGTTTTATTTCCTAATGTTTCGCCAGCATCTGTGACCGGCATCTTCAGAGGGCAGGAGCACAGACAGGAGCAGTTTGACAACACTTCAGCAATTTCAGAGTGCTCACTCTTAATATATATTTTTTCTCTTTCATACAGTCTTGATCTTCTCTTCTCATCTCCTTTCAAGCCCCATGAATACTTGAGAATAATACTAAGCACTCATTACTTGCCTGACTACACAGCCAGTGTGTGACTGATATCACCACAAAGGTTGGGCATCAACAATGTAGTCAGAAATCACAAGAAGATCATAACCAGCCAAACGTCAAATACTTAACAACAGTAGAGTACTTTCCCAAACATATTAGCATCTCAGCCATGAGCCAAGGAATATGAGGTAATCAAAGTCTGGTTTAAACACTATAGTTGATGTCTTTATTTTCTCTTTTGTTGATAACATAATAATTCCGTATCAGTTTATTAAAATATACAGTCATAGGCCAAACATACCATATTAATTAAAAGCAGATTTTGTTGAACACAGATGTTCATTAAAAGCCTATTCATGCCTGAGCAAAATACACTTAGAAGATTGATCAAGTCCAGAAACTTCTAATAATTCCTTAACAGAGCTACAGAATAGTAAGTGAATTCCCTTGCCCTATTTTACCAAATTCACCAAGGATGGATGTTCCATCACCAATAAATGTACTGTTACAGACAATACAAGCATAAGGTTATATGGCCACCTTAGGCCACACTGATGGCACGACCTCCCACCAATATGAAGATTTGCATTTTTAGAATGATTTGGAAAGAGAGGTGCCTTTGGCAACCCCTAACCTTCGGCACCCTAGGCCAGTGCCTACTTGGCCTTAGTCTAAAGCCAGCTCTGGTTACATATTATGAGTAGAACTTCACAGCGACAAACATCTCTATATAACAACATACAATAAAAGTATATCTGCCAACAAGTCTTCAGACTGGACATAATATCCATGCATAGATATTGTTCACTCTGAATACTTCCTTGCTCAAGGATTGCATTCTTTATTAAACTCCAGAGAACTTAAATTTTAACCCATTCTCCAACTACTTTACTAATATAAAATTCCCCTCTCACCTCTATGGGTGATATGTGTTTTCCTCAATCTCGGGTCCTCTACCAGAGGTCTGGGAATTTGAGGGTTCTGCACAGTATCTTAGCTGTTCCTAGCACTGCACTCTCCTGGACAGAGAGCTCTGATGTTGTTCCTGGGATCTGTTGGAGCCACTCTCCTGCTTAGGAGTCACAGCCCCAAGTGCTCCTACCACCACCGGGAACACTTTGGCCTTTACTTTCCACATCCTCTCTAGTTCTTCCTTCAGGCCCTGGTATTTCTCCAGCTTCTCATACTCCTTCTTCCTGATGTTGCTGTCACTTGGCACTGATACATCTATCACCACTGCTGTCTTCTGGTCCTTGTCTACTACCACGGTTTGGTTGATTGGCCAGTACCTGCCTGTCCATCTGGATCTGGAAGTCCCACAGGATCTTAGCCCTGTTATTCTCCACGACCTTCTGTGGAATCTCCCATCTGGACTTGGGGGGGGGGGTCTAGCTCATACACTGTGCAGATGTTCCTGTACACAATGCCAGCTACTTGGTTGTGCCATTTGGTGTATGCTGTTCCTGCCTGCATCTTATACTCTGCCACTATGTGTTGGACTGTCTCTGAGGCCTCTTTGCACAATCTGCACCTTGGGTCCTGTCTAGTACGGTAGACCCCTGCTTCTATGGATCTGGTGCTTAGTGCCTGTTCTTGTGCTGCTATGATCAGTGCCTCAGTGCTCTTTTAGTCCAGCCCTTTCCAGCCACTGTTAGGATTTCCCAATGTCAGCCATCTCACCTATCTGCCGATGGTACATCCCATGCAGGGGCTTGTCTTGCCATGGTACTTCCCCCACTTGAACTTCCTCCCCTGTCTGCTGCTGCCTCTGACATTCTCTCAGCAGCTCATCTTTGGGTGCCATCTTAGTGATGTATTCCTGGACGCTCCAGGTTTCATCCAGGACAGTGGCTTTGACACTCATCAGACTCCGCCCACCCTCTTTGCGGCTGATGTACAATCTCTGGTTGTTGGACTTGGGGTGGAAACCTCCATACATTGTGAGGAGCTTCTGGGTCTTCACATTGGCAGCCTCTATGTCTTCCTTTGGCCAGCTTACTATAACGGCAGGGTGTCTGATGACTGGCAGGGTGTAAGTGTTGATGGCATGGATCTTGTTCTTCCCACTGAGCTGGCTCTTCAGGGCCTGTCTTATCCTTTGGTGGTACTTGGATGTTGCTGTCTTCCTTGCATCCCCATTGTGGTTCCCATGTGACTGTGGGATACCAAGGTATTTGTAGCTGGCCTCTATGTCTGCTATGTGGCCCACTTGTAGTTCCACCCCATCAGTCTTAACTACCTTCCCTCTCTTTACTATCATTTAGCCACACTTTTCCAGTCCAAATGACATCCTAATGTCCTCACTGTAGATCCGTGTCAGGTGGATCAGTGAGTTGATGTCTCTCTCACTCTTAGTTGTCATCTACAGCTTGATGTCATCAAAATAGAGGAGGTGGCTGATGGTGATTCTACTCTTGAACCTGTACCTATATCCAGTTCTTGTGATTATCTGGCTGAGGGGGTTTAAGCCTATGCAGAACAGCAGTGGAGACAGTGCATCACCTTGGTATATGCCACACTTGATGGCCACTTGTGTGAGCTATCTTAAGTTGATTTCCAGTGTTGTCTTCCACAGTCCCATTGAGTTCTTGAGGAAGGTCCTTAGTGTCCTGTTGACTTTGTATAGTGCCAGGTATTCCCAGATCCATGTGTGTGGCACTGAGTCATCGGCTTTTCTGTAGTCAATCCAGGCTGTGCTCAGATTGGTCTGCCTAGACCTTGAGTCTCGGCTGACTGCTCTATCTATGAGCAACTGGTGTTTTGAACCTCTGGTGTTGTTCCCAAGGCCCTTCTGAGTTGCGCTCATGTACTGGCCCATATGGTCTTGTAGCTTGGCAGCTATGATACCGGATAGGACTTTCCATGTTGTAGGGAGGCAGGTTATTGGCTGGTAGTTAGATGGTGCTGTTCCCTTGTGAGGGTCCTTCATGATAAGCACTGTCCTTCCTTGTGTTAGCCAGTCTGGGTGGCAGCCTGCTGCTAGCAGCTGGTTCATCTGTGCTGCTAGGCATTCATGCACTGCTGTTAGTTTCTTTAGCCAGTAGGTGTGGATCGTGTCCAGGCCAGGTGCTGTCCAGCTCTTCATGTTCTTGACCCACTGTTGGATGTCTGCTACTGTGATGGTGACTGGTTCCTGTTCTGGGAGATTGCTGTGGCCTTGCAGCCAGTGCTGTGAGCCTTTGTTTAGCAGTCTCTAGGGCTTCAGATGGAGTGAGGCCCATGTATTTTTTCAGTAGCTGAGTCTTATCCTTAATCTCCATACCTTTCTGTAGTTCCACCAGCCGACTGACTTCTCTTCAAGTTGCCTTGATCTTAGCCTCCAACCTCATATTCCAGGGAGGGTATGTACTGCTGTTCTTCTTGATTGTGATTACAGTGGCTGTAGCATATACCAGTTCATTGGTTTGAGTTATGGGGGTAGTAGGGATTGTCTGGAGGGCTCTATTGGCATCTTCTAGCATACTATCTGATGGTACTTCTCCACTGAGCCTTGGTAATCGGTCCCGAGCGTTGACTGTAGCTAGTTTATCCATGATCTTATGCCTCATATCAGCTGCTGTGCTCTGTAATGGAGGGGGTGGCAGTGATGTTCCAGCTTCAGGTGTTGGCTGCGCATCCAGTTGTTCTTCCAGGTCTGCTTGATTCTGAGTTGTAATGTGGAGTTGGTCTATCTCAAGTTGTGAGAGCAGCTTCCTCTTCACTATGTTGAAGCACTGAGTAACTAGTTGTTTCTCAGTTAGTGTGGATGTAGGTCTTCTGTCTATCCATAGTTCCCTCATACGTTTCATATATCCCCTCTCATTAGGTCTACTGTTGTAGTAGCATTCCATCAATTCCAAGTTCTCTTGTCTTGTCCATGTATGGTTTGTTCCAGTAGCCCACTTATTGTCAGATTGTCCTGGTTCCCCAACATCCGATGTGGACCTTGTTAATCCGGGCGACGTTCGAGCCAGCATGACTCTCTTAGTTCGTGTCACTCTCATATTTTGAGGTAGGCAGGTGAAGCATTTGGGGGGCTTTGCCCAAGGACCCCTACTGGTAACGTAGGTACCAGCCGGGATTTGAACCCGTCTTCTGCGTCAAAGGCAGTGCTCTAACCACTACGCTATCCAGCCACTACACACACACACGGAATCATTCCATTTCTGGAGGAATGCTATTTCCTTCCCTGGAGAAATTCTGTAAAACGTCTCTCTACATACACATAAAAACATAAGTAGTGCTGATTTTGGCATTTTGTTTTGATGTAATGTTAAGTAGCTGCTAACTGATGTCTAATTATTTTCTACTTTGATGGAAATATTTTTAAAATATGTAGGAATAATAGTTTGATATAATTATCTTTATTACCCCATTATGGAGAAAATCAAAAGAAAACAAAACAAAATCTGTATCTCATTCCAAGCAACTATAAAGTCTGTATATATCCACATCATTTTTTCCAATTGTATTTTAATTTTTGTAGTTTATCATAAATCCTTGACCTCTAATTACTCAATTCATTGGATGAATCTGAATAATTTGAGAACTCAACTGCTCACCTATATAAGCCATGCTTTTTGGATGCCTGAATTTAAAAGAATTTAGAAATGTGGATACCAAAGCAAATTAACAAAATACTATAAGTTAATATGAAAGCCAGTCCTCAAGACAAGCTTAGGTTTAAACATCATCAATAAAATAAATATTCTAGCTTGTTTTATTTAGACACTTGCATGTAACTTTCCAAACTATCTATTTTTATAAATATTCTCTTTTTTTGTAGTTGGCCAATTTAGAAAAGCTAGGATAGAATTCTTAAAATGAGATGATGAAGTTCTATATTATTGGCAGAACATCCTACATTGTTGAACAAAGTCCAGTAGGGTTGAGGCTTGCCCCCGTCTTATTAAAGTTTAAGAAAGAGTTCAGAACTTGTCCTTTTATCCACATTTATTATCTCCTGAAGTCAAAAATTCAAATTCAAATTCCAGACATCTGTACTGTAATTTGAGTTGAATCTCTCATAACACTGGATGTTCAATCATTACAGAGTCAGGCAAGTTACAGGTGGCAACTAGTTTTATTTCAATATAAAAAAACTAATCTGGAGATAAGACTTTGAACCACAGTTAGAAGGATTAATTACTTTAGAAGCAAAGACAGTTTCTCTGCTGGAGGCGGCTTTTTAAGGTTAGCACTTCGAATTACAGGAGCAGCAAATATGCCAGCAGCCCTCTTACAAGCAGTGGCATACCTAACATATTTGACAGCTGGAACGAATCCTTTTTTAACACCCCACCCCTCTGTTGCTGAGAGCCAGTTTGGTGTAGTGGTTAAGGCACCAGGCGAGAAATGGGGGGACTGTGAGTTCTAGTCCTGCGTTAGGCACAAAACCGGCTGGGTGAGTTGGGCCAGTCATTCTCTGTCAGCCCTAGAGAGAAGGCAAGGGCAAGATCTTCCCAAAAATGTTGCCAAGAAACCTTCAGAGGGCAGTTACCAGGAGTCAAGCTGACTTGAAAGCATTTTTTTCTCCTGCATTGCTGCTGTGCTGCACTGATCACCAACTGCTGACTCTTGTAGCCTCTCGGTCATCTTTGGCAGCGCCACCCTTTATTGCTTGCCACTCCTTTTTTTATGCGCATCGCATATGCAACTCATATAAACAAAGGACTGAGGCTTTGATCAAGTGGTTGTGGCTTCCACCTTGACTTTTTTGAACCCCTGTGAACACCCCTAAATTATATGGGTGCACTGTGGGAAAAAGCAAAAGTAATAAGGGCATACCTATTATCTGAAAAAATGCAGACAGATATAAGGGAAATAGCAGAATTAAATTTGCTCAAGCAATTTCTGAATGTTATTAGATGTCCTAATTTGTGAGCATTTGTCCTATGCTGAAGGCAGTGTGAAATAATGGCTATACTGCAATTGCCATTGGTAATTACACCAAATTGGTGTAATATTAAGCTGTTTTTGTTGCTGCATTTCAAGCACTATTAATAGGTGGCAGACAGATAAAATAATTATGAAATGAAGATTAGATTGAAATAAGCAATAGAGAGTGTTAAGCTTCAGAAAAATTAGCTATTTTACTCTGTAGCAGAAAACACTGTTGCCAGAAACTGTGGCATCGTGAGCTTTGCTAGCTAGTTTGTGGCATGAGGCAGAAACCATCTTCATTAGCCACATTTGTCTGAGGCAGCCCTTCTCAAGTGGGATTCTACAAGCCCATAAGAGATTGTGACTGAAAAAAAAACCATTGTTTTTTGAACTTCACTGTGAGCCTTTCTCACAACGGTGGGAATTTTTATGCTCTGTGACTCAGCTGCCGGCCTGCCGCTTTGCTGTTGTAAATGTTGTAAAACATGGATTATATAGGCTACAAGTGAATTGTATTGTGAAGTTTTTATATTTTTTTGCAATTCTAATGCAGGGGTTGTCTGCGCCCTGAAAATTACATCAAGTGTTCCTCCAGGGTAGAAAGGTTAAAAAAGGCTGAGGAGTATGAATGCTTGTGGATTAAGATACCAGCGTTTTGTATTTCAGTTTCTGATTTAGTCATCCTTTCTATTACATTAATGTCCCTCAATAGTCTTCTAATGGTTTTCATCTAATTTTTTTTTATGCACATTTCCTTTTCTCATTACATAGGTCTCATTACATAGGTCTAGCAAAATACCAAGGCTAGGACCCAGCCATTGGTGTATAGAGCAATGGTTATTCAACTTGAGCTTGGCTCCTGGTGACTACATAGACACATCCATGGAGCTTCTTGGCAACAACATGTAAGTGGATTTGGGGGCATTTCTTCTCAGCTTCCACTTTGACCTGCAGCCTTGAGATTTTTCAACCAAATGCTCGCTGATTAGTTTTTTCAAGATGACTCAGAGTCAGTTATTTATTTATTTATATTTATTTTCATTTTGAATTTCTCACCGCCCATCTCACTGCAGAGCAACTCTGGGCAGTTTACAGTAAAAAGGATATTAAAATAGAATAAACATGAATTAAAATACATTACAAGAACAGTTATGTGTTGTCACCTTCTGTAGTCATGCAGAGTATCGTGACATAGTCTTTTTACTTGAAGACTCTATTTGGGCTTGTGAAATGTTTTGAGAAGACACGTACAGAAAGTAGAGGGATGTAGAAGGGAAAGTGGATTGCCTGTGCAACCAAGCTCCCAGTTTGTAACTGTTTCCCTCCCCTTACTAGCATATTGTGCTTCAGTCTGGCAAATGCATCTCAAGGCTCTGAATTAAAAATAAAGTAAATTCCATAAGTCAAACATTTGCTGTTTTCTGATATATAGATGGAGAGACTTGAGTAGCCCTTTTAAGCAGTGGCATACTTGGGAGGTGAGGGCAATCAAAGTAAGTGTAGATCACACAAGTGCAACCACCTCTGTTACTTTTTTAGCCCCCACAGACATCTCTGAAATTATTTACAAGTTACTTAAAATAATTCTATCCTGCTTTTTCTGTTCCAGAAGGTCACCCAAGATAGCTATTAATTACAACATTTAAAATACTATGTAAAACAAGAGGGAAAAAAATTACAGAAATATCAGAAATATGTTAAATCAAGGCACAGAAGAAAACCATGATTTTACCTAACACTGAAAAACCACAACTATCAGGGACAGGCAAATTTCAGATAGTAAGAAATTCAGAAATATGACAGCAGCAATGTTAACAATATCTTGCCTGCAAGACAAGAAGTACTCTCTGTAATTTATGCACAATAGATTCCATTAATTCATCACCAGCAAGCTATAATGTAGTTTTGTCTTAGCGTGTTGCATGAACAGCCACTGTAGTTTACAAATCATGATTTATGACTGATTAAATCATGGCTTATTGCAATGTGTGGACCAGATTATTTTCCCGTACACTGATGTTGAAAAAGCTCCTAAGTATGTACAGGTTTGAAATTAATATAATCTCACCCAGAAATGTTTCTTTAATTAATCTGACTTCATCTCTGAGTAGGTCTGAAATGGACTGCAGTGAAAATTCTCACATGCTGCTCTTGATGGTTTATTTTGAATATTTTTGTTAATCAAGATTAAAACCATATTAAGAAGCCACTATTGTTATAATAAATTTTAGTCCTGGCTATTGAATACTATTACTATATTCAATTATAATATTATTAGTATAAATAATATTATACTAATATTATTGCATGGCCAAGACCAAATTTATTTTGTTCCCAAAAGAAACTGATAATGCCAGATCAAAATAAAGCCCTTTCATCATTCTACTCACAGTTTGGAATCCAACTTCAGAAGAAATCCCAGTTTGTCATATTCTGAAAGACAAAAGCAGATTTCAGATAATTTAGTAGGCTCATCAGTTACCCACTAGACAAAGAAAGCCTTTCATGAACGATATAAATATTTCTAACCTGAAAATGACAACACAGTCAATAAAGTGAAAAAAATGATTAATTAATGAACAAATTAATTAATAGAATTCTGTAATTTCCATTATTAAATTTCTAAAATAAAAACTTAACCTGTTTCTGAAATACACCTCCCTCAGTTTAATCTAGACCAGTATTTCTCAACCTCAGAAACTTTAAGATATATGGACTTCAACTTCTTCTCCAAAGAATTCTTGGAGTTGAAGTCCACACATCTTAAAGTTGCTGGGGCTGAGAAACATTGATCTAGACTATTACTAATTTTATATCTTACAAGTTCTCTGAACCATGCTTATTCCATGCGTGGCAACATATTTTGCAATTCCTACTATAATTACGAGCACAGAGATAATTAAAAAAAATTAAAACTACAAAATATGTTTCCTCAAGAATATACTACAAGACTTCCTAAAAAAAGCTTATAATGGGAGTGAATATCCTCTAATAAAGCAGCAGTATGAATTAAAATTCATGCAACCATTGCCTTTTGACTCAGAAAGGTTACAGAAGAAGAATATAACATGTTTACTGACAGCTTTCCACCTTTTTCCAAATAGCAGACTTTGATTTAACAAAGCTTTTAAATTGAATTCTGGCCAAATAGAAGTGGAAACAGTCCAGCTGTTTATTTCCAGTTTCTTTAAGTGTTGATGCATAATCCACAGACTGCATTTACATTTCCTCATCACCTCTCTCAGTGTTCAAATGAATTCCATCACTTCTAGCACCCACCCACTAAAGAAATAAATGAATACAATTTTATTTTAAAATTTGGAAATATCAATAGTGTTCAGTTTGGTTTGTATTAGGACACCTATCATATTTTAAATTTATGTATTCATTCTATTTATACAATTATATGCCCATTACATAATTGCTGTAGGGTTTCTTTTAGATCATAACTGAAAAAAACAAATAATTAACAAAATTGTAAATGTACAAGACTGACCACAAATGTGGTAGATTCTTCTATCCACTTTCACTCCAGCTCCATATTATCCATGTATGGAGATCTGTAGCAAGCCATGAAGACATCCAAATGATGATATGTGCCTGATGCAAGTACATGATATCATTTGCTTCCCTTTGTCCTCCCCTTCTCTCCCCAGTATATCTATGCTCAGAGAGATAGAACAGTCAGGAAACAACTGAATTGATTCCCAGGCCATCAACATCATGTCCATAAAAGGCAAGGTGCAGCCTTATCTTTAAGAGCATACAATAAACATAACAGCTGAGAATGGAAGTCCTTAACATTCTGAAATCAAATCTTTGATTGACAAGTATTATAGAATCTGCTACTTGCATCTCCTGACAATGGAATTCACAACAAGCCTAAAGAGATGGGGATACGCATGGATGGAGATCTCAAATATTTTGGGGGAGAAACATATGGTTTTTATATGTATTAACACATAATATATATTATATGTAATATAAATAAGCAGTACCCTAGGTATAGATTTAAAAAAGGTCTTGCTTATTTTGGTTCTTGAAATACTGAATAGAGATGTAAGACAAGATGAGAGGATTGTGGGAGTAAAGATTCAAAAAGAAATTTATAAGTTAAGGGCTTTTGCGGATGACTTGGGGTTGGTTTCGGAAGATCCTTTAAAGGGAATTGAAACATTAATGGGAAAACTAAAAGAATTTGGTACATTAGCAGGTTTTAAGATTAACAAGCAGAAGACGAAGATGTTAACAAAAAACATGAAAATAGAGGATCAAACCAAACTGATGAATAAAACGGGTTTTAAGATTGAGAAGAAAGTAAATATCTGGGTATCACTATGACAAATATGAATTGTATGTTATTTCAAAATAACTATGTTAAGATATGGAATGAAGTTAAAAAAGACATGTTAAGATGGGAGAAACTACAATTGTCATTGCTGGGGAGAATTTCTGTAATAAAAATGAATGTCTTGTCTAGTATGATGTTTTTGTTTCAGATAATACCTGTTTTGACAACTGATACACCATTTAAACAGTGGCAAAAGGATATATCTAAGTTTGTGTGGCAGAGGAAAAAACCATGAGTTAAATATAAGCTGTTACAAGATGCAAAGGAAAGGAGGAGGATTGGGTTTACCTGATTTGAAATTGTATTTTGCAGCTTGCTGTTTGGTTTGGATGAAAGAGTGGGTGCTGCTGAGAAATAGAAGGCTTTTGGAGTTAGAAGAAAATGACTCAGATTTGTGTGGCATGGAAATCTGTGGTACAATAAAGCCAAGGTTAATGTCGATTTTAAAAATTGTTATGTTAGGTGTGTCATATTAAGCATATGGAATGGATACAAACCCAGGTTGTGCCCAAAATCGCCTTTGTGGCTCTCAGCAAAAGAAGCATTTTATAGACAAGTAGTAGGCAAACACAAACAGCTAACTTATTGTGAGATACTAGAATTTTGTCAAGGGGAATACAAAATAAAATCAAGAGAACAACTGGTGGCAGAGGGATATAGTTGCCAATGGTTTTCTTATTTACAGTTATTAGAAAGATTTAAAGTAGACAAAAGAGTTTATGGTTTTGAACATTTTAAGACTGAGTTTGAAATAGAATTGTATACAAATGATGAACATGTAACTGGTAAAATTTATACATTTTTATTGAAATTTGAAAAAGAAGTGAAAGAATGCACGAAAAAGTGGGCTAAAATTTTTGGTTATAGTATACAGATGGAACAATGGGAAACTATGTGGTTGAAAGGATTGAAATTTACATTGTGTTATAACCTTAAAGAGAATTTTTATAAAATGATATACCGTTGGTATATGACACCAGATAAATTGTCTAGAATGTATAAAGGCACTCAAATTTATATTGGAAATGTGAACAAGAAGAAGGGACATTTTATCATGCTTGGTAGATGTGTAAAAAATCTAGAAAATTTTGGATTCAAATATATACACTGATTCAGAGGATTTTAAAGATTAATATACAATTGAGACTAGAAATCTTTCTTTTGGGACTGATGATGGACAAACAGTTGGAAAAAGTCATGGAACTTTGTTTTTGTATATTATACCTGCAGCAAGATTATTATATGCACAAAGATGGAAAGATTCGGCATTATCCACAATGAAGGAATGGATGGAGAAGATGATGGAACTTGCTGAGATGGCCAAATTGACTTCTTTGATCAGAGAAAAGACAATATCTATGTATACTGCTGACTGGAAACCACTTATGGACTTTTTGTATAAAACAGAAAAAAATGAACCTATGATTTATGGTTTTGATGATTAGACAGGATAGATTATAGAAAGAAGACAGTCATGATGTAACTTTAGAGAAAGAGGTAAATTTATAATTGTGCTTATAACTGCTGTAAAGAAGATTGGAAGCCACTTATTTGTATGTTTTCCTTTCTTTATTATTTTCCTTTTATTTTTTCTTACTTTCTTGCACTTTTAGTTTTCTCTTTGATTTCTTTTTCTTTTTTCTTACTTACTTTATATCAGCTTGTATTAGTTTTTATCGTTGTTTTTAAAACTGTAATAAAAAGAAAAGTTAATTCAAACAAAGGAAAAAGATATGTTTTGGTCAACTAAAGAATTCTTGCTATCTGGATATTGAACTTAAGGGAACCCAAAGCCTAAATAGCCTAAATTTGTTATCCCAGAACAGTAGCTGACCAGGGAAGAATTTTACCCAAATTGGGTGTGAAAGAGACAAGAGGTAGAACTAACCCAACTGAAAGTAAACTAGCAGGGCTGATTATTTAAACAGCACAGGCGTTTCCAATTTACTGCCTTTTAGATGTTTTAGACTACAGTACCCATTATCTCAGCCAGCATAAGCTATTACAGATGGCTGAATTAGGGGAAAACTGTGTGGCAAGAAGGCCTCTTTCACCGATTTGGTACTGAATGAAGGAAAATATCACCTTTTGCAAGAAAAAGAAAATAACTTCCATTCCAGAAATCACATCAGCCCTTAGGTCAACTATTATTCAACATTGTAGGAAAGTAATTCAAAAAAGCTCATTATCACTGATAACAATTTAATAATAAATGTACAACAGAAACACAGAGACTAACAGCTAAGCACAGTGAGCTCAATAAACTATACATTTTTTGTGCCAAACTAAACACTGGTATAATTACGATGTTTTCCTCTGAGCATCTAGAATCAACCTAGCTGCTGGACAACTAAGTGAAAAATTCTTAGACTAACTGCTGTGTTCCCCACAGACCACCCAAAGAGTCAATAGAGCAGAAAGAGTAGATATATGGGTTATCTGTCCACCTTCACATATTCCAGCTGCATCCACATATTTACACAGAGAGTAGAAAACTAAATCTTCTCTCGGGTGCATTCCTCAAAGGATAAACCACAAAAACAACTACACTTTTCAAGAATAATTATGAAGCACTGTATACATAAGTTAAACCAACGAATCAATATAACAGCTTCAGTGCCTGCCTGACAACATTCCTTCATGAGAAGCCAATCACTTCTACCCTCAGTAAAGGAAGAAAAGATGCTTGGTTTTTGATGCTCGGGAACTATTTGTATAACATGCAAATATAAATATGGAAATATAAATATAAATAAGTCTAGGAGTACTTATTATGGAACATATTTGACCTGTTCTGTTGCACATCATTGATCTATTTGCTTCATACTTTCAAGTTTGCAAAAGCAATTATACATTTGGATTATTGTGTTTATTGATAGACAATTCAGCAGGGAAACTGCAAAAATCATGCATGTTCTCATGTTTAGATAAAGGTTACAGGAGTTCTCCAAGTACAAGGGAGCCATAACTGAAAAAGCATCAAGGTAAATGGGAGATAAGTAGATCTGCAAGTTAAACAACAGTGTGAATCTGGCAGTAAAGTCAGGGGTTCAGAATTGCTTAACTTCCACCGCTTCTGATACTTTAAATAACTTTGATGTTCAGATAAACATGAATTATTTATTACTGAAATAAACTTTTTTATTAGGCTGTACAATGCTTTGGGTTTGATTTTGAAGAGGTGCTTTGGAATATGTACATAGATCCTCTATGCAACTCATTCAAGCATTAATATACTTTTTCAGGACCACGCAGCTGCAGACCCTGGAAACAGATTTGGCTGCTTTAATGAGTCACAGAGAGGTGCTGTTTTCTGTCTATTTGAAACAGTTCTTTGCAGTTGAATCTGAAGCACTGCACATCACTACTTTTTATATTACCAATTACTGAAGTCTCCTAGTGGTTTATAATAAAATATGAGCATTATATCAAACATTATACATCAAAACCAAAATTAAGATCAGAATAAAAATAACCAAAATTTAAAAGCCTATTCAAAAAGGTATGTTTCAATATGATTTAAGCCAACAAAGAAATCAAATCCTCACAACTAAGCTGGGACTGCATTCCAGAGACCTGGAGTGGTGACAGAGAAGGCTTGTCTCCAAGTCATTAATGACCCGATGGCAACACAGGCAAGTCTTCAATAAGCTCAGTGAATGGTTTGTGGTGGGAAAAAGCACATAGAAGATGCTTTCTCAGCTAAGAACTATATACCAAACTATACTGTACTTTAAAAGTAGTAACCAGAACTTTCATCCAGAAACCAACTGGCAGCCTTGAAATGCTTGTGTAAATGAAGTAAACACTGGGGCCTGGGAGCAAACAGGCAATAAAGAATGCAAAAGAACATTATGAGCTCTTTCTGGAAGGAAATAAACATTGGAGCATTAGATGACAGGAGATTAGTTAGGTAACGCTGAGTCAGGCTTAACTCCTAATGAGTGCATGGACAAATGCTCACCATCTCAGTGTGTCTCTAGTAATAATTTATAGCTCTTCCATAGACAGTTCTATAATTTCTTTGATCCTGTCCATCTTAGTTGTTCTTTTCCTTCTACTTCCCTCAATCTTGTCAAACATACTTATTTTTTTCTAATTTATCAACTGCTTGCATCAAAAGTCTAAATTTTCTGCATGTCGATCATTGCCTCAAAGGGAGCAATGGTTCTTATAAGCCATTTGATCCAGGTTTACTGGTTCTTATAAGCCATGTTTTAGAACCATCTCCAAATCCATAACTCAAAGGCATCACCTTTCTTTTGCTGCTTCTCAGTGTCCAGCTTTTATAGCTGCACACATCACCCTGGAAAGATCATTCCATTAATCATTGTTGTCAGAGAAATGTACTTTTATCGTTCATGATCTTACTTGTCATTACCTTCTTCCCTAGGATGGATTAATTTCCTCTTTATTTCTATACACATCACCTATTTTTATCATTCTTGAGCCCACCTGCACTTCTTTGCTCTTAACTGTGACAAACATTAACTTTGTCTTCTTAATAAACTCCATTTTTTCACTTTCTGCTTTCATAAGTTTTCCTTAATTTAGCTAAGAAAGTGATGCTGTCTGCATATCTCAATTTTTTAATGCATTAACCTCTTATTTTGTTTACAGGTGTCATATCTTCCAAGGCTGTTATTCTTATAATAACATTCATTTTTTGGGTTAAATAATTACAGGGAAAATACATATCCTTGCCTCTCTACCTTTCCTATTCTGAACCACTCTGTTTCTTCAAATTGACTTCTTATCCATTGTAAAAGATCCCCAGAAAAATAATCAGGTTTCTGGTTCATACATTAGCCTTAATATATTTCCACAAGTTGGCTTGTTGTAGAGGCTACTGCTGTAGTCAGTATGCAAAAGTAAAACTTCTGTTGTACTTTCTTGCCCTTACCATTATCCATCTTCTCTTAGTTATCTGATCTTGCGTCTGTACTTTCATTTCATTTTTCTCTATTTAAGTTCTCTATTTAAAACCTTCCCTAAGGAATTACCTCAATGTTTCAATTGTACTCTTACATCCCCCTTCTCTGGTACAGATACAGATACCTATCTTTTCTAATCTCTAGGTCACACAACCTTGTTCCATTTTGTTGACACAAAACTGTTTAACTGCCTCTTCCCCCCAGTTTTAAACATTTCAATGAGTATTTCATCTGTGCCTGGTACTTTCTTATTTGACAGCTGGTCTACCACAGCCTACACACTTCAATATCTAATGGAATTGGTTCCTAAAGATATTCCCTCTCTGCAAATGTTTCTGTCATACTATTATCCCATTTGTAAAGGGTTTCACTATACATACTGTATATAGAAGTCTTTCTAACTTCCCTTAACCTCATTTGCTTAAATTAAACCTCTTCCATTAGGAGTCCTACCTTAGATGCAAATGTTCGTGTGATTTCAGTTATATTAAAAACATATCTAATTTTCTCTATTCGTTGACATTTTTGACTGAGATGTTTTCTCATTTGTTCTTATTTCATTCCAGAAGTCTACATTCAGTTATTATGCACCCTTCTTGCTACCTAAGTCTTTCATCTTCCATTTTTTTGTTTATCTTGATAGCTTGTTCTAAAAGCCACTTGGATTTTCTCCTCTTCCAGTTTTAGAAATACATTTTTTCTGCTTCAGTTTTCACAATGTCTTTTACCTCTTTCCCCAGCACCTCAGAATCTTTTTTATGCATGTTAAGTATACTGAATCTGTTTTTACATTTATTTTATAATCTGATTGCATGTCCTCCAGGTGAGACCTTGCTGACAGTCCAACTCTTTTTAAGTTTCTATGCTTAATCCATAAATTTGACTACCAATATTCACAGGATGACCCACAGTCTGCACCTGGAAGTCATCTGAATCCTGAATTCTATGGTGTGCTAAATGTGATGTCAACATAAAGAGTCTGTATTTATGCTGCTTGAATTAACAAAATATTTTGGCACAACTTTATTAGCCTAGCTCCTGTATTATTTTGCTTGTCCAAATGTTAAGGTTTTTAACTTCTGCACACAAACCATTCTTTAGTAGTACTATGTCTTCTTAATCTTGTGTTTAGCACTTATAATTTTCTGTAGAATTCTTAATATCTTTCGTCACTGCATCTGTACATGAATCTATATAATACTGATGTTCACTGGATATTCACTAATTATGGCCAAACAAATACTTAGCAATATCCTTTTTTAACATTATCACCACTCCATTCCTTTGTATAGTCTCATGCTCTAAATACTAAATTATGCAATAATCTGGTTTAAAGTGGCTCATTCTGGTCCATCTAAATTAATTTATTCCTAAAACATACAAGTTCATTTCTGCTTTGCCAATTGCAAGGTTTCCTAGATTTGTGCTTCTCACATTTCATTTTCCAATTGTACCATATATCCTTGTATTTCAGTATTAACCTCATCAGTCACTAGACTTCCTTACAGTTTTGATCTCACCATATTATCTTCAGATTTAGTCACTAAAGTTCTCTAATAACTAGAGTGCACTGTTCTTGGCAACAATGTAATTGTGGTTTGCCATTGCTATTTTCCAATTTTAATTCTGGCATTCCTTCTTCTAGTTGGGTTGATTTCATTCACATCTGCAGAACCCCACCTAACCTTATCCCTATTGAATATTATTCTGTTTCTCCTATCCCCTTAGTGGCAAAGATGATCCTACCAATTCCTGCTGGGGTTACCCTTCCCACAACATCAAAGTGATAATCAGAGAAGGAAAGGCGTTTAATAAGAAAGGGGGGGAAAAGGAGATTCCGGAGAAGCTCAGTGAACTAACTGCATTTGTCTTTATCACTAAGGATGTGGAGAGAGATTTTTAGGAGTGGATCTTGAATACCTGAGGCAAATAGATGTGACAAGAGATGACAATATAAGTCTTATGACAAATTGAAAATAAACAAATGATCTGATCTAGATGTTACCCATTTAACAGTTTTCAAAGAGTTCTAATGTGAGATTGGTCTTTTAACAAAAACAGTCCCCAGGGAGTGAAGGATATTCAGTGTAACTTCAATTTATAAAAGAGATTGGGGAGGATACAGAAAAATATAATCCAGTTAGTTTAATCATTAATCTAATAGAAGAACAAGTCTTGTTGAAGAAGAGCCAACCCAAGCAATTAAATAAAATGCTTGTTCACAGAAGAGTACTTAGAAAATCCATGCTATTAATCATTGCCTCTTACTGAAAATGGACTGTTGCTATGCTTCCCCAAAACATGTCTCCATTCATGTCTATAGATAACATCTCCATATTGAAACAATATTATAGAACATGAATGCCTGTGGGAAACTTGCTGAAATATTTTATGGAACTACTCCCCATTACAACCCTGGCTCTATTCTATTGAAGGCTGCTCCCTGTTCAATAGAATTGATCCAAAAAGTACATTTAATGAAACATACAAAAGTACAGGGTGTAGTCCCAAAAAGAAACAAGAAAGACAAGATCATATGTTTTCTAGAAAGAATTTAAAAAAGCCAATGAAATAGCAATTTATCCCAAAGACTAGGGAGGAAGAAAAGGAACAGGAGGAGTGTGTAACAGCACCTATTTTAGCACTCAAAGCCAGAAATTCAAGATCAGCCAGGTGGTGTTTATCCCAGGAAGACCTTTACATTCAGAGATTCAGGGTCAAATTGCACTTTATATTAGATACATAGCCTGCAACAGACCCTATTTTTTAAAATTCTAAAATAAGCATGGGGTGTTAGTCTGTAATGGGTCCACTGTGAAAGACTGGAGAAAAATTAAACCACTTCCTGGAATTTACAACTTTACCTTCCCAACTCATCCCACTCCTTTTCCTTGAACAGAGTTAGAAAAAGAAAAAAATCTTGACTTTACCAAAAGATTTTTTTCCCTGTCCCCTCCCTCCAATGGAAAAGAAGAAACAATTGGGAATACAAGCAACTGAGGGAAGAAAATTTCCTCCTTTTTTTCATTTCCATCTACAAATCATATTTATTTCTAACACTGTGCACATTTCATATAAGTTAGCCCCAGGGAGGTCCTCTGATGTGCAGTGATCTGTCCAACATAAAGTAGGAGATGCTGAATACTTTGACCTTGGCCACAGAAATGGTCTCTGGACCAGGAGAGCATTCTGTACAACCATGCTGAAATTTTGCCTACAAACTCTGGTACAAAGGCAGTTTTGGGCTTCCTAAATGATACACTTTTCCTCTGTACCAGCAGGGAGCTGCTGTTTCATATTAACACCTGCCTCTCTAACAGAAGTCAGCCTGGTATTTAATGCTTTGTCACTGCCATTTCCCTCCTTGACACAGTGGCTCCAGTACAGATAAATCCAGTCTTTCATGCTTACTTAGAATAAAATAAGGATAGTCAGCTACATGCTACATTTTAAACATAACATTATGGTAAAATTTCAAGCTGCCAGTTATTATTTCCTGAAATGCCTTGTCTATTGCCTATTTTACGGGAGCACATATGTCATAAATATTCAGAGGCATTAAGAATTTTAGAAATGAAATATTCTAGGCACAAGACTTGCTTCTAAAATTCATCTTTGTTTATATTGTACCGCACTAGCCATGTCCCATTTCCCTCATTTTCTATCCCTGCCTTCTCTTACACAGACAAATTTATCAGATTCTGGAGAACCAGGGATGCATAATAGGTGAGGCAAATGCTAAATATTTCCTTTATTTCTGCAGGCATGCATTCAAGGTGGATAGGATTTTTTATTGCTATTTATTTTTTATACCTATTTACAGGAGGAATTTAAAAGTACAATTCCCAGGGTTCCTCTAGAGCTTAAGTACACTCAGAAATCATAATATTATATGATTATAAGGAAGTGAAATATAGTGACAGTGGGTTAGGGATGTATACAAGCCACTACATACCACAATGGTAAATTTGGGAGCTGGCAAATACAAAGGTATTAATGATGGCAACATTTCTATGTTTAAGAATTCACCTTTTCCCCAATAATATGATATGCATTTTAAAACTTGGAAAGATATTCTAAATCAAAATATTTGGGTTTGTACTGACTAAAAACAATGGCAGCTCACCCAATGATACTAACATGATTTCCATGGAATTGCATGGTAGTTGCACAGATGTTGCTTTACTACTGTCACATGAATCATGAATATTATCTTTTATCAGATACTTTTGATCAGATCATGACACTGATGAACTAACCAACAAAACTGCCAATATTGAACCTTCAAAAAAGTGTTTCTATGTTTACATCTAGAAAGCATTCTAATGGTGTTCTACAGTTCCAGATCTTCCAAGACATTTTTCTAGGTCTAAACTAGGTCATGATCAGCTGTTAAATGTTTGCAGATGGACTTTTTTTTAACAACTCCACAAATCAGGCACAGATGAATCTAGATCACTGATGTATCTTTATGCAGCTATGATAGGAAACAGTTCTTCTCTAATAAACTTAGGATAGTCTTCAAGAATAAATGTATTCTAGGAAATTCATTATATACTGTTAGCACAGAGAGAAAAAATAAAATATTTAACCAATTTTCTTTAAAAGAATAAAGTGCTTAAACATATCCATTCTTCACTATACATTCTTCACTGCAGCAACAGAGTTAGTGTGATCAGAAAAAGGCAAGTCACTGGCATTTAGAATACTCCACCAAAGAAGATTAAACAAGAGAGTAAGCCTAGTCTGTTCCTAGAGTTAGTGGTATTTTACTAGATTTTTCAATAGATAGGTGAAAGGGCGTAATTATTAGGTAATCCACTGCTGAGGCATTCAGGAATTCAAACCAGTTTGGAGTTTTAAGTCAGCAAGATGGATGGTTGCAAACACTGTTGCCAACATCTTATCTTGATCAACCAAGTACCTACTTACACTTTAGGCAGCCATGCCCCACCCTGGCACTAGTTTTTATTAATCCACAGCCAGTGCACATTACTCCCAGGAGACTGGCCATGAATTTCACCTCTGCTCTGCTACCGGGCTTCTACATGATAGTGCCACAATGTTTTCATGATTTAACCTAGTACAGCTTGCTCAGACTCTGAAAATAAATAGGAGAGGACCTGGCTCTGGTTTCGATTCTATACCAGTTCTGCCCTTTCCTTGACCGGGAGACCCTTCAGACGCTCACTCATGCCCTAATCATTTCTTGATTGGGCTATTGCAATGCATTGTAATGCAATAGCCCTTGATTGGGCTATTGTAATGCATTTTATGTATATTTATAGTTTTAATCTCTCTGTAACCCGCCCAGAGTCCCCTATTGTAGGGGAGATGGGCGGGAGAGAAATCTAATAAACAGATAGATAGATAGATAGATAGATAGATAGATAGATAGATAGATAGAACGAACATGGGGCTGCCCTTGAAGACCACCTGGAAGCTATAGTTGGTTCAAAATGCAGCCGTGCAAGCAATAATAGGTGCTTCTCGTTATGTCCATGTGTCTTGGCTGCTATGCAAGCTGCACTGGTTACCAGGTGACTTCTGGATGCAATTCAAGGTGCTAGTCATTACCTAGAAAGCCCTTCATGGCATAGTGCCCAGATATTTGATGGACTGCCTGTCTCCAGTTGTTTCTGCCCATCCCATGCAATCAGGCAATGGGGCTCTCCAGGTCGCATTGACTAAATGCTGTCATCTTTTTTTAGTTGTGTTTTTAACATATGTATTCAATTTACAGGTACAGATAGTCCTCGATTTACGACTGTTTACCATTCGTTTAATGAATGTAACGATTTACGACCATTCGTTTAACGACTGTTCAAAATTATGACAGCATTGAAAACAGTGACTTATGACTGGTCCTCACACTTATGACTGTCACAGTGTCCCAGCAGTCATGCGATCAAAATTTGGGCACTTGGCAACCACCATGTATTTACGACAGTTGCAGTGTCCCAGGGTCACGTGATTGCCATTTGCAACCTTCCCAGAGAACTTCTGACAAGCAAAGTCAATGGAAGAAGGAGGAGTTGCTTAACGGCCATGTGATTCACTTAATGACAACATCACTTGACAATGGAAGTTCCAGTCCCAATTGTGGTTGTAAATCGAGGACTAGTTGTAGTCCTCGGTTTACAACAGCAATTGGGACTGGAATTGCGTTTGCTGAGTGATATGGTCGTAAAGTGCAAAGTCACATTCTGGCAGTCCTGGTTGCTGTCATTAAGGAAGGATCATGTAGGTCATTAAGTGAGGACCTCATGTGACCACGACGTCCAACTTTCTGCTGGCTTCCCCACTGACATTGCTTGTGGGAAGCTGACAGGGAACACTGGAAATTGTGATCACATGACTGTGGCTTGCTGCAATGTTGTAATCGCAAGCTGGGTGCTGACCTCCCAGTCACGTGACCATGAGGATGCTGTGATGGCTGGAACTCTGAGAACCAGTCAAAATTACCACTCATTCAGTGCCATTGTAAGTTTGAACAGTTGCTGAATGAGTGGTCATAACCCAAGGACCACCTATATTATACACTGCCCAGAGTGTTCTTGGAGTTGGGTAGCTTTAACAAATCCAAATAAATAAATAAGCAAGCCAGGATGACTGACTCTGGAAGGCTTTATGGTCTCTGTCCCAACTACTTGCCCCCCTCATCTGAGTCTGATTTAGATGTCATTGCAGTTCCATTCAGTGCTATATATTTTTTATATAAGTGCAATTAAACATTCCTAAGTGAATGTTCCACAAAAGATGCTTTCACTCCATTTCAGAAGTTGTATTATATTTCCTAGTAAAAGTCAAAGGTAATAATAAAGTAATGTACACAAGTTCTTGGTGACCTCTAGTGTAAGTCAACATGATCTGCAAAAGATGTCAAAGAATAAAGATAAAGGCTAGGGAATATTCTATTGCAAATACCAATACATTAAAGGACTCTTCTAGAAAAATTCCCACCCAGAGTCATTATCATCTCATAGCTACAGATGGGCAATAAAAAAAAGGGCTAATAATAAAAAAGAGCTGCAGTATTTGACAACCAAGCCTTTGTCATAGTGTCAGTTAAACTATCAAGGATGTAAAATATGTAGTAAGCACTATTATCTAAAGATGAACTGGGGAAAAAAAGAGGGAAAGTATTACTCAACCAATGACAGCCTCCAATCCATTGAGACATCTGGGACCCAATGGCAATTATGTATTTATAGAGTAAACCTTACTACCCCCAAACAATAAGGAGTGCATCCCCGCAGAGCATCAAAAGCGAGCTCTGGAACTTTCCAGAGACATTCTGACATTATCACAAAACTTGAAGTAAAAGGATTGTCATAGGATGTGAAATTAAAAATTATGATGGTTTGGTATGTTCTAGCATATTGTTAAGGTTGTATTTACATTTATATTAAGCCATTGGTTTATTTAAAAACATAGGATGCTGACTTACATTGTGTAAAACCGTTGATCCACTTAGCCCAAGACTGAATGTCAGTAGTTCTTTAGGATTTCAGATACATACCTATATCTTTGTTTACTATCAAAGATCAAACACAAGCATGTTAATAAAGCACAATTAAGCTCTAAGAATTTGCAAACCCTCTTTAGTGATGCTATGGCAGGACCCTGGAATCTCAGGATGCCAAAGATGTGCTCTACCAATGAGCTACTTCTACGGAAATTAATTTTCTCCATGTAGCGGTATCCAACTTTTCCCAGTCCAAGGATCACATTTAGCTTGGAATAGTATGTTGAGAGCCACACTCCAAGAAGTAGCAGAGAGGACAGTAAAAATGGAATTTGATTACATATGCTATACATTTAGTTAAAATTAAATATAATTAACATGATTGCTTTTCACTTGTGAATTTAATAATGTTCCCCTTCTACCACATTTAAAATGTAGGTAACAACTTTTGGAGTTCTCTTAAGGTCACACACACCCCTTCAGGGCCATATGCTTCCCTGGGAAAACACACTGTGAATCTCTGTCTTAATTTGTACTTTGATCAGTCCATCAAAAGCCAAACAGTGAAGTGACTATTTAGGCCACTGAGACCAACCACCTGTTCAGTGCAGAAACTCAAATTAAATGTCCCAAACAGATGGCTATCCAGCTTCTGCTTAAATACATCCAAACAAATGTATTAAATTGTTCCTACTGTTAGGAAGTTTTTTCCCTAACATTTAATTGGAATCTGCTTTCCTGTAATGTAAATTAATTATTCCATATCTGGGTTGCTAGAGAATAGGTTTTGGCCTTCTTTTGCATAAAGAAGGAAGTAGAAAAGTGTCATCGTCATCATCACCATCATCATCACACTCAATCTTCTCAAAGGTAAACATGTCCTGTTCCAATCTGCATGAATGCTTCTTGAAGTGTGATGCCCAGAATGGAACATACTGCTCAATGTGAGTATGACCAACAAAAAATAGAGTGAAAGAATTTCTTCTTGTTATTCAGAAACTGTACTTCTATCGATGCATCCTAAAACTGCATTCTCCTTTTTTGCAACCATACTCCACTGCTTACTCAATTCAGTTTGCATTCAACAACTATTCCAAGATCCTTTTCACAAGTAGTGTTGCTAAGCCTCCCTTGAGAAGTTCATAATGCCAGGAAAAGTGAAAAGAAAGAGAAGAGGATGACCAGGAGCAAGGAGGATGGACTTAATTATAATAGCAATGAATGTATCCTTGAGAGAGTTCAAAGGCCAGGTGGAGGATAAATCATCCTGGAGAAAATCTATCTATATGGTTGCTATGTGTTGGCACCAGCTTGATGGCACATCATCATCATTATTGCTAAGACAGGCATCTCTCATCCTACTCCTATGCGTTTATTTCTGTTTCCAAAGATAACTTATATGAAGAAACAATTTTAAATATATATATTCTTAGCATTCTTTGCCAGCTTATTTTTGTACAAGCCTCAGAGCTCACTACCCATCCCCCTTTCCAGTATACAGTAGGTAAAGGAATTAAAAAGCCTTCTTTTTCATTTTAAACTAATTATTCATTGTATCAACACTCAGACAAAGAGTTTTGTGTTAGCTATATCTCAAACGGAAAAATATCAAACTGTTATACAAGGACCTTTGTAGCATCTCTAGTGCCATTTAGCAACACACAGGCACAAATATAGGTTTAGAAAATTTCTTTCCTAACTAAAAGCTTCAAACTCTCTCTCTCTCTCTCTCTCTCTCTCTCACACACACACACACACAAAATTCAAAGTCTAGTGGACATCTAGTTTTGAGTTAAAAAAGAATTGAGATGAGAAATCCACCATGTACAGTACCTTGCACTATGTGATGGCTCCAAAGTATTACAAATCTCATCCACTTCTGCCCAGTCCACATTTGGTACTCTTCTTATACATTCTTCCCCACTTTGCTGTGATTACTTTGCCCAGTTCATACAAGAACCTTCCCTTGTTTTGAGAATCATTTTTGTTATGCCTTAGAAGTCTTTCTGGTACTCTTCCACATGCTGCATAAATTGAAATCTTTCAGAACAAAGCCTTCTGCTCTGTGGCCTGCTCTGAGTAGTTCTCCTGCACTCCATTGTTCACAATGGTTTTATTGATTACCACAGAGACACAGCTCAAAATGGCAGGTATACCTCACTCACAGATTCAAGGAAACATCAATAGTACTACAAGGGACTGAAAATATCCCAAGACAAGTCTGGTTGAGGAATTAAGCAATTTTGGCAGATTTTCCTTATGGGATTCTAGAGATGTCAAAAGCAGACTAAAGATCATTAACATTCAAGATGGACAGAGGCCTTACTGGAAGGAGCCTGGGGGGCGGGGGGAAGCAATCTTAAGAACTTTAAGAGTTTGCTTACTGAGACATCAGGGCAGGCAAATACTGAAGGAACTAACAGAGGTGGTTGCAGAACCACAACTGTTATGTTTGAGAATTCCTGGAGAACTAGCGAGGTCCCAGAAGGCTGTAAGGAGTCTCAGAAGAGAGCCAATGGCATCCCTGACTTCAAAAAGGGCAGAGAGAAGGATTTCAGAAATTGCAGATCTGTCAGCTTCACATCTATACTGGGTAAAATACTCAAGCAGCTTACTAAACACCGTGTTTGTGAGCACTTGGATAGGAATGCAACAATTAACAAGAGCCAGCATGGATTTCTCACATAACAATCATACTAGACTAACCTAATCTTTTCTGATAGTCAGAATACCATGGACATACAGTTTGACTTCAGTAAATCATGACAGTTTCTAATATCCTTATTAGTAACGTGGCAAAAAAATGGGCTAGATGATACAGCTGTTAGATGGAGATTAGCTGAGACACTGTATACAGAGAGTGCTCAATATCAGCTTGGAGAATCGTATAAAGTAGAGTGACACAGGGCTCTGTCCCGTTCAACATTTTTATTAATGACCTCTATGAAGGGGCTAAGGGGATGATTATTAAATATGCAAATGACAAAAAACTAAAGGCTAACACTTTAGAAGAGAAAAAATTAAATAGACAACATTAAACAATGGGTTGAAATGAACAGGTTGAAATGTAGCAGGGAGAAAAATAAAGTTCTGCATATGGGAAGAAAAAAAGGAAGGCATAATTATGGGATGAGGGGCATCTGACTTGGCAGTAATACATGTGAAAAGGATCTCAGTGTTCTAGTTGATAACAGATTGATCAGTTAACAGTGTAATGTAGCCACTAAAAAGGCAGATGCTATTTTGGGAGGTATTAACAGATATTTAGAGTTCAAATCACAGGAACTCTGCCTTGGTCAGACCCCATTTAATTCTGGGAACCACACACTGACAAACTGCAGCAAGTTCAGAAAAGGACAACCAAGAAGATCAGGGACTAGAAACCAAGTCCTATGAAGAACACTTAAAAGAACTGGGTGTGTTGAGCCTGCAGAAGAGAAAACTGAGAGGAAATATGATAAGCAGTCTTCTAATATCTCAAGAGAAGGGAATAAACTTATTCTCTGTTGCCCCAGAAGACAGGACTAAAACCAATAGATTGAAACTATAAGTGAAGTAGATTCAGGTTAGATATTAAGAGGAATGTCCTGTGGTAAAAGCTGTCAGTCTGTGAAATATGTTGCTTTATGAAGCTGTATGTGCCCTTTAACTGGAGGTCTTCAAATAGAGGCTGCCAACCATCGATCTAAAATGCTTTAGCAGATCCTGCATGAAGCAGGGCATTGGATTAGATGGTTTTTAATATTCCTTCCAACTCTAAGATTCTACCAAATACTTTATGCTGTTTATTTAGAATTGCTGTTTCTTGCCTGGCTTGAAATCAATGCTAGGCGATTCTTTTATAGGTAACGTTACTCCAATACATTTCTTTGATTGGTTGGTTGATTGGTTGATTAACTGATTGTGACTGATTATGTTCCATCAAGTTGGTGTAGACTCTTAGCAACTACATAGACAGAACTTTTCCAGAAGATCTGTCCGCAACCTGGCCCTTCCAGTCTTCCAACAGCACACCCAACACTATTGTAATCCGTTTTGCTGCTGGTTATCCTCTTCTTCTCTTTCCTTCCATCCTTTCCCACATTATAACTTCTCAAGAGAGCTTTGCATAATGTATCCAAAATATGATAATTTGAGTGTGAGAACTCTGGGTTGTTTCATTCCATGATCCTTTTGTTTGTTTTCTTGGCTATCCATGGTATTCTCAAAAGTCTTCTTTAACACCAAAGTTCAAAAGCATCCCTACACTTTCTATCAGGCTTCTTCAAAGTCCAAATTTTGATTTCATAGCATTTCACAAGGAATTGTCAGGATTAGCCCAGGAACTCCAGGAGACAGTACAGATTCAATTCAGCAAGGTTTATTGGCCTCAGACCCATTACAGAAATCTTCTCAGAGTGAGAGTAATTTCCAGGGTCACCCTCCCAACCTTCCTTGCATTCTTTAGGGAGGGGCCAGTCTCATCTTCTTAACTCCTCCCCGTTGCTCTGGTGATGAGAGCACGTTCTTGATCCCTCTCGTCCTGACTCTCACAGGAATATAATTAACTGCATGATTCTGATCTTTGTGGCTATAGGCACATCTTGGCATCTGAATATATTTTCCAAGGCCTTCACTGTTCCCTTACCTATTGCTACTCTGCAGAGTATTTCTTGACTGCTGGTTCCTTTATTAGTTCATAGTTGATCCTGAAAGGCAGAAGCTATCCACTACTTCAGTATCTTCATTGTCGAAAAATATTTCTTAAGTAATATTAATATTTTTAAGAATATTATTGCAATATCCAGGAAGCCAGTCTGTTGCAGAATTATTTTTACTGACTATACTATGTGCAATTTACAATCACACAAAAAAAGGAATTTGCAGATTGATGGATTTGACTAGTATCATAATAAAACAATGGAAACTTTAACAGTGAGGGAAGAGAACATCGAACCAACCAGTTGTAAAATTCTCAATACTGCTGTTGAAAGATGTTAGCATGCAGATAATAAATACAATTTTACAGCAAGATACATGCTATGAGGGGTGTTACAGACTGTGACACAATTCTTCCTGACACTAAGTGTTCTTTCTTAGATTTATTTTATCATCTAGTGCTGGGAACACAATTTAGACGCTTGTAAAAGTCCATACTTAAATTTTGTGGAGAGTGTCAGTCCAAAAGAAAGCTATTTAAAACTCATCTCTTCTTCATGGAATATTATTCTTCTCTAAAGATTATTCTGTTCTTAGCACTCACAGTTGTCCTCTCTAGATGATCAATTTAACAAATAAAACCTGTGCAACTATTTCTTGATTGCGTATGATCCACAAATCTTCTGTTAATGAAGTATATCCTGCTTTGGTGATACTGTATTTTCTCCTGTGCTTACTCCACAAGATGAGGACATTATAGTTATTTATAATTACTGGAACCATGACAATTATGAATGCAAAGTAGATAACAACTTTAGTAACTCAGGTGCTATCACTCACACAAACACCACCTTTCATGGATCTATTCTATTAAGTCACATTTTTAAAAAGTTACTATATTCACATTTTTCTAAACATCTTGGCTGTGTTTTCTTATTATACCACTTAAATATATATACCCTTAAAAAGTACCAGTTACATTACCACTTATTTGAACAGTGTTATAAAAGTAGTTATTTGGTATAAGTGACACTGGATCTAGTTGTATCTCAATGGAGGCCCAATTTCCTATTGCTGTTTGTCCATGAACAGAGAGATAACATTATTTAGTTAGTGGCTTCAAAGCCTTCCATGACAACTCTGTTTTCAAATTATTTGCATCCCCTCCCTCTGCTGCTAGTACCTTTTGGTCTGTTTTGGTGTGTTTAAGTCAGTCTTGACTCCTGTGACTACATGGACAACTCCATGCAGTTTTCTTGGCAACATTTTTGAAAGTGGTTTGTCATTGCCTTCTTCCTAAGGCTGAGAGACAGTGCCTGGCCCAAAGTCACCCAGCTGGTTTCATACCTACAGTAGGATTAGAACTCATGGTCTCCAGGTTCTAGCCTGGTGTATTTAATCATTAAACCAAACTAGCTCTCCCTCTAGTCTATTACTTTATTCTTTTCGCTTTTTTTTCGTATCTTCAAAAAAATATGCCATCACTGTAGAAAAAGGTTTCTTAATCATCATTAATCACAGATGCGGCAGATTACTATATTGAGAGGAGTATAAATTCAGCAAAACAAGAGAAGGGAGTGCAATTTTTTTGGAAGATCTAGATAAACTCTAAAGCTAATCAAATCAAACTGTTTGTCCTATAAACCAACACTCAGATAAGCAGGAACCAGCACCTAATCACAAGAAGCACCAGACAACAGCCTGCCAATCAAAGAAGAAACATTACCATCAATCAACACATCCAGCCCAAACCCACACAATGCTGGTAGGACAAGGTGTTATCCATAAACAGCCAATAAATTTCACTTCCCCATGTCAGAGTACTGACAGAGTCATCTAGTGTGGTAATGAAACATATACAAGAAGAAAACTCTTTATCAGCTAGTCATTGCTCAAAAGTTGTAAATATGAAAAATGAGCCAATTTAGAGTTATTAATATTCATGCAACTGAGCAACTGCAGAGGAGGAAGTTAATTCCAATGTAATCCCAGTTCAGCCACCATGAGCAGAGATAGCATCACTCCCAAGCAACTCTTTCCATTTCCAGCCCTTGAAATATGAATAATCACAATCACTACTTCCATTTGTGTATTAGGTGTTTTGTTTCCTTTTTCTCCCCAACCTGAGAAGTACTTACAGGTAGTCCTCGCTTAACAACCATTCATTCAGCGACCATTCGAAGTTATAGCGGCACTGAACGAATGGTACTGATGCCTGTTCCCTGAAGTTACAGCTGCTGCAGTGCCCCTGTGGTCATGTGATCAAAATTCGGGTGCTCGGCAGCCCGCCTGCACTTATGACTGCAGGGGCACTTCAGCTCCCCCCACCCATCTTATCCCCCCCATCTCTGCCCTTTTGGTTGCCCTGCACAGCAGCATTCCTCAGCAGCAGCAGCAGCACTGGGGCTGAAGCAGAGGCCTAGGGCCTTCATCAGTCTCAGCCAGCTGCCACCACCCCCGGGCCTCTACTTCAGCCCTAGCACCGCCGCTGCCACTGCCAAAGAGTGCTGTCTCAAGCCCTGCGCTGCAACCAGCCACCCCAGCGCCACAGTGCAAAGCCTCAGCCGCCCCAGCCGCCCTGCACTTTGCTGACCTTCGCCCCCTGCCACGCCTGGCCTGGTCCTGTGTGAGGCAGCTGCTGGCCATGCCAAGGTCTTCTTCCCAAGGTCGCTCACGCTGTTCTTGCAATGCTTCAGAAGGCCTCAGAAGCTTTCTAAAGGCTTTCCAAAGCATTGTGAGAACAGCATGGTGCAATTTGGAGAACGGCAGGCAAGGTCTTCTCATGATGCTTTGGAAGGCCTCAGAAGCTTGAGGCAGCTCTTGGGGGCAGTGCTGGGGCTGAAGTACAGGCCCAGGAGCTGGGGCAGCCAGCTGAGACTGCTGAAGGCCCCAGGCCTTTTCCTCAGCCCCAGTGCCATCTCCACCAAGGAGTGCCGCTGTGCAGAGTGGCCAAAAGGGCAAAGATGGGGGTAGACAGGCTGGTGGGGGGAGTTTAACAGGAGGCAGAGGAGGCAGTCTCTTACCTTACTGAGGCTCAGCACTGGGAGGGACCAAGCCGGGAATGGCTTGGATGGGGGTGGGTCCTCACCTAACGACTGGTAGGATTCAGTTCATGACAGCAATGGGGACTGTCAGGATTGTCATTGCTAAGCAATGCGGTCATGTGACATCTCGCTTTACAATCACATCGCTTAACAATGGAAATTCCAGTCTCAATTATCACTGTAACTCAAGGATTATCTGAACTAGCAAAGGTTGGGTGTGGAACAGCGAGAGGTTCCTTTTTACCTTTGCCTGTGCCCAGATCTGCAGCAAATTGTGAAGGGAGTAATATCAGAGGCACAAGAGTCATGGGTTTCTTCTCTCTCCTTCCTGTTTCAATCAATCAAAGCTATCCATCAGTCTGACCACACAACTCAACCTTGTTATACAGATTATTTTTCACTGGCAGAGCTTGAAGCACAATAAAGCCAACAACAGTCTTAAACCTAAATTACTTTCAACATGCAGAAATATCATGGACTGCAGCCATTTCCAAGCTTCTTCTGTCTAGTTGGCCACTGATCCAAAGAAAATAATCCAATTCTGTTAAAACAGAGGAAATAAATTATTTTCTTTTAATTGTGTTTTAGCACCTCATGAGGCTTGCCCCCCAGAAAAATATGCCACATGGGAATCTGCTGGAGAGGTTTTATACAACGGAGAGATGAGCCCACTTGCTTTCTCTTTAAAAGGCAAGGCTAAGCAATCAGGGAGAAGATCATGCATCCAGTCCAATCACCTTTAGATTTGGGATAGCGGAAAGAAGAGCAGAAGCAGCTTCTACTTATAAAAGACTAAAGTCTGAGGTTAGTAACTGAGTAATACCCTTTCAATAAGGTTTTCCTGTTAGGGTTAGGCAGCAAGCTATCCTTGATTACCGTCTAGCAGGGCTGTGGATATTTCAAAAATTATTTGGAGGAAGTGCTTTGGACCTCATGCAAATGAAGTACCTTTACATTATTCATTAAATAGCTGGATTTCTTTCAGGCTTCTGTGTTTTTAGCTGCAGCATCATTTTTTTTTCAGGCTCCCACAGAAGCCTTAAAAGTTTAGCTACTTTACTGAACTGCAAAGAGGAGGTGAACTCATGTGAGGGCTAAAGCTCTTTTTCCAAATCATTTTCAATGGGTGCACAGCCCTACTGGGCAGGCAAGAAGCCAGAGGCCATGTTGGAAGGCAGTAAATATTCTTATCACAGTATAATCAGCATCCTGAAAAGAACTTTTTACAAGGCAGGAACTAGCTAACTTTAAAGAGAAGGTGGTTCAGAGCTTCTTTTAGGCCACATACCTACTTATGTTAAAGCTGACCAAGGATAAATCTCCTACCTCTATTCTTCCAGAGCAAGACCCTTGCTGCAAATTCTTTATTTGGGTTCTTAACACAAACTCTTAAGAACTCTACCTTGTAGTTTTTAGCTAAATCACAACAACTTGCAGCTACAGTCTATGTGCAACTGGTTCATAGATATTCTAACACAAAATGAGCACATTGCTTTTAAGTTCAAGTAAATAACATTCCAAAAATCAGGAGGAAAGAAAGTGTCTTCCTGAACTCGCTATCTCTATCTGCAGAAAAAACATCGGAGCTATAGTACTTATAGTACATAGGCAGTTCTTAGTTCCATCTTCTCTCAAGAAGTATCATCTGTGTTTTCTTCTACATCTGGAAAGATAATCAGCTTATACAGCATCTTTTGGAAGACCGTTTTTCTCTAATTACAGGCCTTTCTATAGGAAGTTTGGTAAAGAGGTATAACTAGGTCCATGTATGTTAGCTTATCAAAGCACTCTGCCTGCCTGAATCTTGTTGTTGCTAATTATTAGCAAACTCACAAAACAGGCAAAGAAAGTAGCGAGGGATTTACTAACTTAATTTACAAATCCTGTTCTCCTTTGTTGTTGTAAGCCATTGTCAGTCATTGTATTAAACTTCCCTACCTGTTTTGCTTAACTAATGCAGTTTGCTGATATTACAGCTTAAGAAGGCTTTACGTATGAGGGTTTTTTAATTTGCAAATGTGACCTCCCATCTAGAATAGCCTTCTCCAACATGGTGCTCTCCAGATGAATTGAAACTATAACTTCCAAATTCCTAACCAGTAGAACCAAAAGCACAATTTAAGCAATAAAAATGTAGCACCAGGAAAATAGTATAAAGAGTATATTCTCTTTAATTATTCATTTTCAAGGAGCTCATCAAATTTCCTTCAAGGACTGTCATGAAGGGTAATCTTGAATTGGGCTTAACAGCGGCTTATCTGCCTCCCAACATGGCTGTCACACATAAATTGGCAATCTTTTTTATGAAAGAAGAGGGGACGGGAAGTTGTACCTGAGCCTATTGAACGTCCAACGGAGTCAGAGGAAAGAACCACTGAATCTGTAACACAAGAGTACAAGTTCATTTTTCCCTTGTCATATAAACCCATACTTGTTAATAAGAGGCTCTTATTTCCTCTTCCTCAATAAAATCAGTCTATTGACTACATGTGCAGCAGAGAAATTCTAATCACAATATTAATCTAGCTCTTGCAGTTGGTCAAACTGGAGCGGCCTAGAATTATATCCCTTCCTGGAAAGAGGTAAGCAGTACAAGAAGAGATAAACTGATACAATAACTTGTCTGCTCACAGCAAAAAGTCAGTGGGAGCATGTTTGCCATTGCCTTTGAAGCGCTATAAATATTTTATGTGGATTCCAGAAGTACTGCAGCTATTTTAGTTTGTATAATATGTTTATTTTACATCAAGAGAGCACTGATTGCATTAAATTACCATGTCACAGAATATGTAAATATGTATAATATCTAAACATACAAATATAAAAGGTATGATGCCTTTTCACTGCACATGGTTAAAAAAATAATGTATATTTTAGAGGGGAATGAATGGGATCCTTTTCTACAGCAAAAAGCTATAAAACTTCTCAAACATTGTACAAACATCTTCTCATAAACAGTGTTAGAATATAATTATTGTACTTCCTAAGACCAATCATTAAGGGAAAAGTTGACCAGTTGCAATATAGGAGAAGGAGCACTGGGAAAGAGGTTATCATGGTGATACAGCGTTATTTATCTTGACAAAATTATTCACTTCCCTTATCATCTGACCATACATTTCTCCACAATGGCTATTATCTTGATTTTATCTCTCCTTATTTCCCAGTACATGTATTTTTTGCTCATTCAGTTCTACCAACAGCTGTCCACGACATAACTGGGAGTTTTCCACTTTCCCTCTTGATGCTCTTATGCCAGAAACTGCCTCAGAATGCATGGATGAGGTTATATTTCTACATCAGTAAATCTCTCTCAAAAGTTACCTTTTCCAGGAAGCTTTTGGCACAGATTCCAAGTTCCAATATCCTCCAATAAGCAAGCCTAAGCACATGTAACTGAAATGATCATTACTGTTGCTGTTATTTTAAACACTTCTTAGTGCAATCATAATTCTAATTCATCAAATTGCTCTCAATAACAGTAAATGGAAATGTAATTTATGTCATGATTTCCTCTACAAAGGTTATATTTATGTTGTGCTTTTCCTCTAAAGCTTAAGACTCAATTTGTGGTTTCCCCCAATTAAACTTGATTATTTAATATTAAGGAAGTAGAAACTTAAAAATCTACAAGGGATGAAAAATCAGTTTTAACCTTGATGGATCATCATTACCCATGTTGTTGTTGTTGTTCAGTCGTTAAGTCGTGTCCGACTCTTCGTGACCCCATGAACCATATTGCGCCAGGCCTTCCTATCTTTCACTGCCTCCCTCAGTTTGCTCAATTTCATGCTCATTGCTTCAGTGATGCTATCTAGCCATCTCATCCTCTGCCGTCCTCTTCTCCTTTGCCTTCCATCTTTCCCAGCATCAGGGTTTTTTCCAAAGAGTCCTCTCTTCGCATTAGGTGACCAAAGTATCTGAGCTTGAGCTTCATTATCAACATTACCCATGATCCCTGCAATATCATTAACTTTCAGACTAAACAAAGCCAAGTGCAAGTGCATGACCTGAGGCGCTTATGTTAGCCCCACTAGGTAGACCAGACCATGAAATCAACTCCACAGGATGTCTACAAATACTTTTATTGAGACTGGCTATTACAGCAAAATTCTGCAGGTTTGATTTTGCTGTACCTCCTCCTTATTCAGGGAATTAGGGAGGTGTATTAGGGAGGTCCAAATGTTATCTGGATGTTTTGGACTTAAAAAATGCTTTAGCCTCTGTTGCCTTGGCAATGAAGTCAGCAAATCTCCATCAAGGTCATCTTCCTTCTTCCTTCTTCTCTACACCTTGCTTGTTGTGAATAAATACTAATAACAATCCCTTTGCTGTATTCAGACCAAATGCTTCTTTTTAATATCTGTTTTTGGAATGCAGCTACTATATCAGCTTCATCAGAAGATTCTACTAGCAGCTCCATTCATGCCACAAAGTCAGAAAGGACTTTCCTTTGGTTTGTGTGTGTGTGCGCGCACCTTCGAGTCAGTGTTGACTCCTGGTGACTGCCTGGACTAGTCCCTGCAATTTTCTTGGCAAGATTTTGGAAGTGGTTTACCACTGCCTCCTTCCTACAGCTGAGAGAGTGACTGGCCCAAGGTCACCCACCTCGCTTTGTGCCTAAGGCAGGACTAGAACATCACGTTCCCTGTGATGCTTTAACTACTACACCAAACTGGCTCTCTTACTTTTCTCCTAGTCCTCACTGTATTTTTCAAGCAAGCAAACAATCTGCATGTTTTATTCAATGGTGCCTTTCAGATGAATCAGACTGGGATATATTGATAGGGAAGGATACCCTGTAAACAGTCATGAGAAACTGGTACAATAAAAGTTGTTCCCCTAACTGTATGAAGAACTGTATATTCTTATTCACAATTTTAAATACATTGGCCAGGATTTCAAGTTAAGTTCCCTAAAGAAGCTTATGAAAATAAAGTTCCCCTTTCCATTCACTACCTAGCCACTCGGGCCTTTAAAAATAATTAAAAGTCATGTCATGGAGGCTCTTCTTAACAATAGGACAAGGGATGTGAAGGTTTACTGGAGGAAAGAGGCAAACATCTGCCCAATTAATGGCAATTTTTCCTATCCAATCTTCCATATCACATTATGTGGATGGGTTTCAGGTTTGAGCATAGTACAGAGATATTATGCACTTGTTGATGGCCTTTGGCAGAGCTGGGACGAGTAGCGCAGCCCTGGATCAAGCAAAATAAGCATGTGCTTAGGACACCAAGGGAAGGAGAGTACCACACTCGACTTTAGCTGATTTTTTAAAATTGTCCTTATCTGCCATGTTTGAATTTAATCTGCATTGTTAAAAAAACATGTTCTTTGGCAAGGTGAGTAACTAAGGTTTAAAGGTTTGGTTTGAAGGTGCCACCAGATATCAATTTGTTTCTGTCTCATGGCGTGAGAGTTTCGCTTCCATTGAGGGGCAGCACTGTTGGACTGTGCTTAGGGCATCAGTTGGCCTTAATTCACCCCTGGGGTAGTGCATCTGTCCTAGCTGTTTTTAATCTCTCAGTGGCTTTCAATACCATTGATTGTGGTAACCTTCTGGACTGACTTGCAAGGATTGGGAATGGGAGGCATGGTGTTACAATGTGATTCTCTTTCTGTGTTTGGTTCCAGTCAGTATTGACTGGGGGAGGGGGGTGTTGCACCTTAAATCCCTGTACTGTGAGGTACCATAGGGCTTGATGCTCTTATCCCTCCTGTTTAATTTCTATGTAAAGCTGCTGGGTGAAATCACCTGCCAACATAGGGTCAGGTATCAGCACACTGATGATATTCAGTTGTACATCTCATATTTGGGCTGACCAAGTACTGTAATGCTGTCAAAGTTTTGTACCAGTGTCTGAAGGCTGTGAGAGTTCAGATGGGGAGGTACAGGTTCAGGTTCAACCCTGACAAGACCAAGTGGCTCTGGGTTCATGGACCTCCCATTCCTGGGGATTTTCCATCCTTCATTCTGAACAGGGTAGCACTCCCCTGATGGAACTGGTGAGCAATTTGTCCTGGACTCACTGTTCCTGCTTGAGGAGCAGGGAGAAGCTGTGGGCAGCAAGGCCTTTGCACAAATCCATATTGTGTGCCAATTGCACTGATTTCTGGATCAGCCCTATCTCTGATCAATCAGCCTCGGTCACCTTTCATCTGGATTATTGTAATGCACTCTGCATGGGGCTGCCTTTTGGAAGTTACCACTTGGAAACTTCAGCTGATCTAGAATGCAGCAGCAGTAGTTATGGGCATGCCATGATATGCCCATGTAATACCTCTGTTATATGAATTATACTGGTTAGGTTTCCAGCTGCAATTCAAGGTGCTAGTTGTCACCTATAAAGCCCTTCATGGCACTGAGCCTTATTATTTGAGGAATCATTTTCTCCCATGATATATACCCATCCAGAAAGATCTGACAGAGTTAGTATGCTTTGGGACCCATCTATCAAGTAATGCTATCTGATGGGACCCAGGAGGTGTGGTTTTTCTGTCATGGCACCTGCCCTTTGGAACAGCATCTCCTCAGAGATACAAACAGCCCCAACTTGTCTCTCTTTTAGATGAACCCTAAAGGCAACGCTTACTATAAGTTGGTTTTGCTCTTATTGTGTTTGTTGTCTCCCTGTTCAGCCATCTTTTTTTTTTAATGGGGTTGATTGTTGATATGATTTTCACATTTTTAATCTGCATGTCACCCAGAGTTGCCCTGAGTGGACAGCCTACAAATGTGACAGACAGATGGATAAGGCAGGTCCTCAGATGAGCCAGAGTATTTTCAGGAGGCTGAGTGGAGAGGGAAGGGGATAATTTTCCTTCTATGATCTTCCTTCAGTTAACTTATCTTGGGGTCAAAATTATTCCTTTGTAAGAAGTCATTTCCCACTTTCTTTTTCTTCATTACATTCAAAAGCAGAAGAAGAAATATTTGTGCACAGAGAAATATACCATTTAGAATTGTATGTACAGACTGTATGCTATATTTTGAACAGAGTTCTGAGAAATCACAAAACAACCACAGGTCCCACAGGAATAATATACATTTAATAGGAGTTTGATGCAGCTTGCTTTACATACCACAGGAATAGTATTCTCCAGAATCCAAACAAAACATTGTGAGGCCCTGACATTTATCTGGCAGCTCCTTTCCTTTAAAAAACTGCAGACATTGAACACCATTTCAGAGAACATTTCTTTCAAAAGTGAAACGTTAAAAAAAAAAACCCTCCAGTTTTTAGTGAATGTTTAATCTAGGCTATACCCAATTGGATGCTGGCTTGCAATCAGAATATATGACATAAATTGAATAAATAAATAAATAATAAATAAATATCACTGCCAATTTCTGAGTACCAGGGGAAAAAAAGGTCAACACCAGATATTTTCAGTGCTCCTGCAGGGCATATATGTACAAATAAGGTGTGCTGTTTGTGGACATTTCAGTTCTCAATGGCATTTACAGGCTTAACACCTAAATCAATCTCAATCTCTCTCTCTCTCTCTCTCTCTCTCTATATATATATATATATATATACACACACACACACATACATACATACACACACACATACATACATACATACATAAAACACACACATACATACATACATAAAACACACACTGTATCTTTAAGTCTCTGTGATTACAGCCCCAGCTATTTACTTTGAAATAAGTTTCAGTGAGGGAGAGTTAGTGCTGGGGGCAGAATGTACCAGCTGAGGTTTCTGCATACACCTCTAGATTCCAATTGGATGGATCAACAACATGTTTTCATCTAATAGGAATATCATCCCAAAATAGACTCCCAAGCATTCTCGCTTCCCACCCCATATAACATTTGCATCATACTTTGTTTAACTGGCATCACTAATCTTAGTTTTTTCTCTCTGTTATTTTGACTTAAATAAAAAAGGTCATGAAACCTCTGACAGAGAAAATGTGTTGGCATCCAATGTTGAGGTTTAAACTAGAAAGAGGAGCATAAGGAAGATATTTGGGGCCTAGATAGGTATCCAGCTTAGTAGTTTTCACATTAGCTTTCTTCAGATATTCAACCAAACTCATGGAGAGCTCAATCTGGGCAGAGAAAGGGAAACATATGTTATTCTTGACCCTTCCCCTCTTCCTACTCTCTGAACATTCAGCCAGAGTTCTGAAGGAGAGCTGTGCTGTGCTCTCATTTGTATGAACCCAAGTAGAGCTCTCTGCACAATTTTGGAACCAGCTTTATTGCATGGAGAGGAATATTTGCATTCAAATATACGACCTCTTCTAATCTCCAGCTGAAGGCATGTAGGAGAGAGTAGAACTGTGTAAGAGGCTTCCTCCACTACTGACTTTAAAGTTTTCCATACATTCACAGGTCAAAGCCTGGCTAACAGGCTTCCTGGTGTGTTTGGCCCTTGCCTACTGAGCAAACACTAGGCAAAGCTGCCACCTGGGTAGGGCCTCTCCTCCAGTAGCCAGCTTTCCTAGGGTTTGTTCCCTGGAGTAGGGTATGTGGCTCACTCTTGCTGTGCAAGATACCACCTGGGGTTGAGCTGCTTTGTGATACCATTGAACCAACAGGAAGCAGGGGAGAAGAGACAACCAAGACCGCAAGACAAGACCTGACTGTTCAGTCCCTATTGTGCTAATTATCCCCACCTACTTCTTTCTCCTGCCCACTCCCCTGCAAATATTCCAAGCAGGAACTTGGGACTCATAGACTCCACCCTGAAATGTTTGGCTGGGAATACCATACTGAGAGAAAGTAGAAGAGCTACAGTGCTCAGACTGCCCAGAACAAGTGTGCATGCTCAGTGACAGCACATAGCGTGATGTCTCCCAGAAAAGTCCAGGAAAAGCCACCCTTGAAAGAAGGGGACATTGAGACTAGGCACAAATGCCTTCATCCTGAATAGCCCTCAGGAGGAGATTGGGATTGATGAAGCACTCATTGCTGCAAGCACAAAGGTCAGCAAAGGGGAGCCCCAGCCCCAGCCCCAGCCCCAGCCCCAGCCCCAGCCCCAGCCCCAGCCCCAGCAGCATGTTCTAATAGTAATCCAGTTTTAAATATGCAAGCCTGACTTGCACAGGCACTGCTCCCGTGCTGCCACTCTCCACAAGCTAACAAAGCAGGAGCCCTGCCCGACAGTGGAAACCCCGTCTGAGCACAGTCTGACAGCTTTATACATGGAGAGGTCACACAAATCAATTAGGGGTCATAACACCACAAATGTTGAGAACCTTGGCTTCAGTAATTTTCTATTTGTTGAACACACAAATAACCTTACACATAGCCTAACTCGTCTGATTTTTTCAATCTGAGTGCAACTTGTATTTTGCTTTCCTTTATATACAATCAGGAAGGCTGCATGTTATGACAACAGTTTTGCAAAAACCTCCGCCTAAACCAGATTGGAGAGAATGCAATGAATCAGAAGGTAGCGACTATATCTACTTGTACTGTGAGAGCCACTTCTACAGTTAATTGAAATCCATGTTGGAACAAACATGAAAACTGCTTTCCAAACTGGAAATCACACACTAGGAATGGTTAGACTGTTATGATTATGTGAAAGAGAAAGTATTGTCGAAGGCTTTCACGGCCGGAATACGATGGCTGATGTGGGTCTTCCGGGCTGTGTGGCCGTGTTCTGGAAGTTTTGGTTCCTAACGTTTCGCCAGCACGCTGGTGAAACGTTAGGAACCAAAACTTCCAGAACACGGCCACACAGCCTGGAAGACTCACATCAGCCATGAAAGAGAAAGCTTCCTCTACCACAATCACACCAAAGAATAGGCCCTAAAATTCTATCATGGAATCTTTTTCATTCATTCTGATTTATCCTAAATTTCCCTCCACTGACATTCTAGCTCAAGGGTGAGCAGACTTGAAGCATAAGGGACCTACATTTCTTACAAGAGGCTCAATATTCAGAAGTGTAACAAGCATTACTAGCACTTGTATTACCAGTATATTGGCATTTATAGACTGTATAAGCAAAACGTATATACATACACCCACAATCCCTTGTATATCACTCACTTCCACAGACTCAGGTAGTTTATTGTTTATAAGCAATAAACAAGGAAAATGTAGAATAAAATGATCATCTCAGCAGAATTATTTGGGGAGGGAAGAAGGGAATCGTTTGATGTTGCTATCATTGAACAATTGGACATCAAACCTTGGCAAATCTACTTTTAGCCACACAGAGATCTACCAGCAGAAACATCCCTGCTTTTGGTACTATCATCCTACCTCACTATCCTCAATTCCTTAGAAAATCAAGCACTTAGTAACTTCCATTTTCCTGTCCTACAGATTACATGGTAATAGCTTTTTTCAGAAGTCTTGATGACTTCCTTCAGGGTATGGCAAGAATTGCAAGTTGTGCATATGGTCTTTATTTGTAAAATGTATGCAGCCTACATAACGGTAGGAGCAGCGATAGCATGCAAAAACTAAGTACAATTACATGCCTTTCTGCATATCAACTGAAATGCCAATCAAGAAGACAAGACTCACCTTTGCAGGCTTGCTCCAAAACTCAAATGAAGTAACTTTTGCATAAAAAGAAAAGATCAGAACTTAAACATTTTGAAATGCCATGGAATATATAACAAATTGTGTAAATTGTAATTTCCAGGAAAAATTAAAAACGCAATTCCAGCTAGTAGATTCCACTAACAAAGGTAGTTTCCGTAAGTTCACATGTAAGTCAGGAGCTTCTAACAAGACATACATAAACATAATTAACTTTTTTTTTTTTTTGCACCATCAATATTTTTGTAGACATAGAACCTACTTGGTACGGCAACAGATGTTGACTGTGGTTGTCCTACACCCATATACTACAATGTGAATAAATCCTTTAAAAGGCATGGTTAACACATGATGCAGTGTTTTTTGGAACTGCGCCCTGGTATTTAATGCAGTCAAGGCTGAATCAACTGACAGATCATGTTCTCCACTCCAAGTTGGATTCTGTTCAGAGAAACACTAAGGCTGAAATATGCAGGAAACACACGTGCATTCACATATCTTTGAAATGGTGCGACACCAAACCAAACATCATTAGCAGATGTATAAAATAAGGTTTTAACCCTCACTTTCCATGATATATTACTATAGCTTAAGCTAACGCCACTACCCTCCAAGAACTAATTGCCATTACTAAAGCATCAAAAGGAGAACAAGTTACAACCAGAAAATATCAGACATGCCTACAAAACAGCTATGGCTGAAAGATCCTTATCTCCAGAGAGCAACTGCATTATTGGGACTAGTAGACGAAAGGAAACAGCAACCAGCCTATTGTGTTTACATTAGGGCTACCAGATCCAGACTGCAAAATTTCAAATGACCACTAGACAGCAGCAAAGAGTTGGAGCCCCTTCATTTCCCCTAGTGGACATCTGGAGTCTGTCAGTCAAGACCTGGTAGTCCTAGTTTGGATCCAGCTTTATGATCTATTAAATAACAGACGGATGCTGAACTCTTGAAATAATAATCTAGAACATATGTTTCTTTATTTTCCCTCCCACCCATACCTTCTTTCTTTTGTGACTTGTCATTTTAGACTGTAATGCTGTGGGCAAGAACAGTCTGTTCTCTGATCTTTGTAATATGCTTCTCTGAACAGCAGGATAAAAATCCTTTAAATAATTTAAAAATAAGGCTTCCATTAGTTTACTGTTCTAGAAATCACACATCTTTGTACAATAGCATGGATAAGAGAAATCCATTCACACAGAACTAGTTCTGCATGTGTCACTGATTCAAGATCTGCTTTAAATAAAAGTCTGCTTGATGATGCTTCTTTCCAAATGATTTCTTTTGCTAGCAGATGATATGGAAATAATGAAAAGCAGACTTCCAACTAACAACAGTTATTGAACATATTTATTAAGAAGCAGAGATACTGAAATTACTGCCAGAGTCACTAATAACTTGCCTTCCCAGTCTGAAATATGATTCTTTATTGGTCCAAATGTGATTTTTATTCATTCACTAACAGCCCTTTAATAAAAGAACAGCCCAAAGTTCCTTGCAGGCCACTATGCTTGTTAGCACATAATGAAGGAAATACATCAAGAGACAGCACTCTACTAATCACTTCAACCTTATAAAAACATTTCTACCCATCTCACCATACCTCACAAGTCGGGTACCTGTTGTTCTCCAGATGTTGCTGAATGAAAACTCCCAGCTCTTCCCATCATTGGCCATGCTGAGTTGGCTGCAGAAGGTTCACCTCTCTCCCCTAAAAATTTAGGTGGTTAGGTGACCCACATATCCAATGGCTTCAATCTCATACAGTATACACACATAGTCTGATTCCTTAGACCTCATTCAGAGTTATTAGCACATTTCTGAATCTTTGTTAAAAATGCTTCATTAAGAAATGAACATTGCCAACTGCAATGAAGTATACATTTATTATTATTTTATTCATTCAGTTTCTAAGGCCATCCAATTGCAAAATGACTCATGGCAGCATACAAACAAGGTTAAAGGCACATAATACCAAAAGAACCCAAATGGCTATATCAAGTGGGTTGTTCTGTATTGATAGTACTGTACAGAATGCTCCAGTTTCAAAATGAATTTAAAAATGCTATTTAAACATTCCAGAAATTATGAGGATGCCCTAGGCAAGGCTTTTTTACAATTCCAATTACCCCAGGAGTTGGTGATTTTAATCTACCACATCTGGAGGGCACCATTTTGGGAAGAGTAACCTAAAATTAATTCAGTTGTTTTAGTTATATTACTATTTTTATAACTTGCCCAACCTGAAAGACTCTGGCAGGTTACAACAAAATACTATAAAATTATAAACACAAAAAAATAAATCAAAGTTATAAAAACAACACTAATACATAAGAACATAAGCAGTGCCCTGCTGGATTGGATCCCAGGACCATCAAGTCCAGCAATCTGTTCTCAGAGTGATCAACCAACTGCCCAAGGAAGCTCATTAGTCTCCCAACAGATGGCCTTCAGAGGCAGTCACACCCCATGACTTCCATGAATTGGTCTAACCCTGTTTTGAACCCAGCCGAGCTGGTAGCCAGCACCACCCTCACATGGTAGAATAATAATAAAAACAACAAATCAACCCTCCCTCAAGATGGATTCCAATAAAACATAGCTAGGGATGAAGGTGCAGGGAAATAAAGCTATATGTGAAGATCTTCTAAAAACCATGAGTGAGAGAGCTTTACAGACCTGCAGTAACTGAGACTGACAAAAGAGAAACTTTATAAACTCTGTCCAAATAAATGCTCGAGGCTTAACAGTTCTGTTAAATGTGTATACTTTGTTCAAACTGTTGTGAGAGTGCTCTTGTTCTCTCAGTGTCTCTCTCTCCCCCTCCCTTTCTTTTCCATATAAACCTACAGGCAGTCCTCACTTACCAACAATAACTGGGACCAGGAACTCCATCACTAAGATATGCAATTGTAAAGTGCAATATCACGTGACTGTGCTGACTTATGATGGCAGTTCCAGCAGTCCCAGTTGCTGCTGTTAGGTGAATCCCATGTGGCTGCAGCAGCCTGCAGTCATGTGATCACTATTCGCAACCTTCTGCCAGCTTCCCCATTGAACTTTCCTTGTGGGAAGCCAGCAAGGAAGGTCTCAAATAGTGATCATGTGACCGCAGGGATGCTGCAGCAGTCGCAACTACAATGACCAGTCCTAAGTCCCCTCATTCGGCACCATCGTAACTTTAAACGGTTGCTGAATGAGTGGTCATTAAACAAGGACTACCTGTATTGCATTATATCACTGAAGGAGCATTAATTGCAAAATTGAAACAAAGGCACTGAAAAATATTGTTAAGTGAACATATGAATGAACACTTTCAGACACATTGGATATCAAACTGATGGAAGAAAGGGCTCCATGGTTTCTTTTTATTCCCTTTATAGAAGGAAAACTGCAACAAAAGATATCTGATTGTTTAAAAAAAAATCCAATAAATTCTGGTTTTTTCTATTTTAATAAACTCCCTCCTTAAATGAGATTGCTTTATGAAGTTTTCTTGTGTGTGTTTTTCCTTTGCAACATACTAACCCTGACAGAAACATAAATGAAGTATTCACTTGTGTGGCCTGATCAAGAAACATATGCACCTTGCACCTTTATGCCTCTCTTGAAGAATTATTCTATTTTTAAGATAAAAGAGAAAGATGTTAGCCAGCAAGTGTATATAAGATGCAGAGTTACAAAGTCAGTGAATAACACCTAAACAATGAACCCCCCAAAAGCAAAGATTTAAGTCCCAAACTGCTATAACTTTGGGGGGGGGGGGGTTGGCAGGAGAATACAAGAAAACACAGCAGAAGTGAAGTGATCCACGACAAAACTGATTTCAAAACTAAATTTAGGATTTGTACTACTGTTCAATTGCTGAAAACAATAAATATAACCTTCCTTTGAAACAGAAAACCTATAAACCATATTTTGGCAAGCCTGGAATACTAACTATCACTAATGAAAGGGATAAAAATAATCAAAACGGACTTTAAGTCAAGGGTATGCAACTATAGTTGGGCCAAGGGCTGCATCTGCATTTGTGCAGCAGACTAAGGGCCGGATTCCAAAACTGCTTGGTGGCAGTTTTGATTTTTTCTAGCATTTTTAAAATTATAACTTCATTCAAATTTTAAAGAGAAAGATAAAAACTAACAAGAACTAATATTTAGAATGAAGAGAGAAACAAAAAGAGGGAAATAAGAAAACAGAGCTAAAAGTGCAGAAAAGAGAAAAAGAAAAGAAATACAAAGAAATGACTTCTGATTTTCTTTTACAGCAGTTATAAGTATAAATCTAAATTAACCTCCTACTCTATTGTCACATCACTGCTTACATTTTTTCTATAATCTGTTTTTTTTCTAATCAAATCCACACATCATTTCATTTTTTTCTGTTTCACACAAAAAGTCAATAAGGGGATGCCAATCAGAATTAAACGTAGACAGTGTCTTATCTCGGATTAAAGCTGTCAATTTGACCATTTCAGCAAGATCCATCATCTTAACCATCCATTCCTTCATAGTGAGTAAAGTCGAATCTTTCTACCTTTGTGCATATAATAATCTCACTGCGGTTGTCATATATAAAAACAAAGTTCCATGATTTTTTTTCCAACTGTTTATCCATCAGCCCCAAAAGAAAAGCCTCTGGTTTCAATTATCTTTTCTAGCCTTTATTCTTTTTTAAAAAATATCATTTTATTTTATTTTATTTTATTAGGGAGGGAATAGCAAAATTACCACCAATAAGCTACAATCTTTTTTTATTAGTACAGATACTGAGATTTTCTATAATACATTTCTCTCTGCTGATAAAAATAAATGCTGCAGATCTTCTTTGTTGAATGGATGAAAATAAAATGGATGAAATAAGTCAAAACAGTAGACTGGTCTGAACAGTTGTGGGTTTATTTCTTAGTTTTGGGGTATGGACCTGCCACCCAGTACATGAGAAATCTCCTACAATTCACAGCTCAAATCACTGAAATATGTTATTAATAAGCTATAGCCCATACTGGAAAATGGTACTACAGTTTCTCTGGCACTAGGTGGCAGACCCATACCTGCATATAGATAAATACCCAACCTGAAGCAGATTCTCACAAGCAACAAGAAGCAGGACAATGATGCCAACATACGAACCAGACCTTGAAACAAACCCAGATATCTACTTTGTCCCCACATCTACACCAACAACACAATTACAGGCCCCAGCAGGAACACGCACAAGATTATTGGTGCCTTCATATGCTGTTCCTCCAATGTAATATATGCCATCATCTGTCAGCAATGCCCTTTTGGATTCTATGTAGAATAAATGGGACAACCTTTGCGCAAAATAATTAATGGCCCCAAGTTTGATATCAGGACTCAGAAAATAGTATCAGAGCATTTCAACTTCCCAGGATACTCTATTGCAGATCTCAAAGTGACCATTTTGGAAAAATGAGACTTTAATAGCACCATTAAATGAGAGATTGCTGAACTCACATACATCAAACGGTTTCAGGCAATCTGAAAAATCTCAACAAACACAATGGGTTTTTAACACATTACAACTGTTAATTTATTAGGTACTTGTAATCTGTTGCATATATAATCTGCATCTATAAAACTAACCTGTCTTCCCTTCCCTTCCCCCATCTCATCCCAATTTAAATCCTACATCGATTTAGCCACTTTATGCACCTGATAAAGTGAGCTGTAGGTCATCAAAGCTTATGCCTTTTAATATAAAGGTAGTCCTTGCTTAATGACCGTTTAGTGACTGTTTGAAGTTATGACCAGTCCTCACACTTATGACCGTTGCAGTGTCGCCACAATCACGTAATCAAGATTTAGGCGCTTTGCAACTGGTGGGCGTTTACAACTGTTTCAGCATCCCGCAGTCATGTGATCACCATTTGTGCACTTCATAGCCGGCTTCCAACAGAGTCAATGGAGAAGCCATCAGTAAAATTGCAAGTCATGGTCACATGATGTCTCCCTTAATGACCATGGGTGATTCACTTAAAGACCATGGCACTGACATGTCTGACATAAGTCTGTTGTGGTCATGTGATATCTTGCTTAGTGACGGAGTTGCTAGTCCCAATTGTGGTCATTAAGTGAGGACTACCTGTAATTTGTTAACTGGAAAAGGTGTTACCAGATTCCTCCTGATTTTTTGGTACCATAGACTAACATGGCTCTTTCCCTACAATACATAACTATGGAAGTCTGTTCTTGAAGACAAAGAGGAATTTCATCCATTCACACTAAGCAATTGTTCATTTAACCACAGTTTGTTGAACAAACCACAATAGCCTGGATCACATAATATGCTGAGCTATAAACCATGGTTTATAATATAATAGCTAAGTTCACACAACACGCTAATAGAACAAAACAAAACATAATGGTTTAGCTCAATGTGTGAGTTCAGACTGTTTCTCAGATTTATTGAACAGCCAAGTAATTTCCTCTATAGTCACTTGAAATGATACCCATATGAATAGAGGGAATTCACTGACACATTACATCTCCAACAGCCTGCCAAAAGAACAAGTTTATTTTGTTACCCTTAATAGGTGCATTTGAACATCTCCCAGAAATGCATCAGCCAATTAACAGGCACAATGTTTATTAAGGCAGATGCTTGTCAGAACTAAAAGGCCAGATTTTAGAAGTCAAAGCAATATTTTCCATCTCTCTGGATACCCCTGGCAACTACTCCAAATCAAGTTAATGCAGTGTCACTTTAAAAGCAGAAATGATTTCTTAATTAGTAAATTTAAAAATTACAATTTAAAAATGGATAAAATATGATTCCTAGAAAATATTTTTCAAAGAAGATTTTCAAACTAAACATAAGGAACTGAGGCAAATTAAATTAATATACCAATCAGCATTCTATGCATATGTGTTACAAATACTTAACGCATATACAAATAAAGAGGAGAAAATTATTAAAACCCTCCACCCAAACCTCCTTCAAACTGTAACATTCATTTCAACTATAATTTTTTGTTATGAATCGAGCTGGATTTCCCTTAAACCAAGCAACCTAGCTCAGTATTTCTTAAATAAAAGGCTTCTCATAAGGGGAGCAATGACGATTGGTTACAGTACTCAGAAAGGAGTTATACAGTAAAAAAAATCCTTCTCAAAATATAGAGTATATATATTCAAAACTGCCATTTCAGTGTTATAGTTTCGCACAGATAAGGCTTGCTTGTCTCAGTTCTTGCAGCATGAACCAGCAAGGGTAAAGTACCAGAAAGGAGAGACAGGAGATAAGCTAAACTATCTTGTGACTAAGAGCTCTTCCAGACACCCCTTCTGGATGAAGTGGCAGTGCCCCACTTCTGTCTTCATTACAGCAGCCTGAACGAGACATTTATTCAATGGAAACTGACACTGAACAGACACAGCCAACGCTTCTGGTTTTCCACTCCTGTCTTCATGGCTGCAGGTCTTGGCTGGCAGACTCTCAAAATTGTAATTTTGGACATTTTCAAGTCCAGAGATGTTTCTGGCCTTCAGCTGCCTTACATGATCATTGACCCCAGGTGGGAGAAAACATATTTTGCACAGAAACAGAATATAAAATACCCAGAATATAAAATACCCAGAAGAAAAGCAACATTTTTTAAAAAGTCAGATCACGTTTCTCCTTCAGTAACTCCAGCGATCTCTATAATTTAACTAGGTTAAGCAGTCCCATTTGCCTTTTAGGTACAAATATAATAGAAGAAAAAAAGCAGGATAAGTACAACAGGAGCTGTCTTATCTGTTCAGGAGTTACTTGACAAAATTCTCTTCTTGGGGGGGGGGGAATCTAAAAAACTAAGAAACCAAGAAATGTGAGTGAAAGAAAAATTCCACACATGCGAGTATGATCTCAAGCAGTAAGGAATCTGTTTTGTGGGGAAAGCTTGAATATTTTAAATAAGCCAAAGACTGGTTCTGTAAGTTACCCATCAGGAATAAGAAGAAAGCTGCCTAACCGTGAAAGCTATTAAAACAAGAGCAGATGACAAGGAAGCAGACTTCTCCAGCCCTGGACAAATAGAGCTGGCCCATTTTCAAAAAGAAAAGCATTCCGTGCACCACGTGCCACATTAAAACCAAACCACAATGAGGCCTTTCCAATTAGCACTTGGGAAAGAGAAAATCTAGTGAGAAGGAAAGATGACATAATACCCAGTAGTATAAATGCAGAGAAATATTTTATCTGATTGCAGAAGAGGAGGAGGATTGGTTCTGTGAGGAAGAAGTATTTGGTTTCCTTTTGGATTTTCTGAATTTTTGCCTATCTCTGCCAATGAATGTTATCAGAGCTTCACCTGGGTTCTAGTTATATACATAACAAGAATCTGAGTGAACAAATAACATCAACGTTTGGGACTTATTTCATTTGTTTCACAAACAAAGTCATCCCACATGCAATGGTATGGATCAGTATGGTTTATAGGTTGACTTTATGAAATAAAATGAAACAAGCATCCAAGCTTTGGTGTTATTCTTTTAGATTCCCTTTATATATTCATATGACTCAGATGAAGCTCTGATACTATTCAGTGGCAAATATAGGCAATCCAAATGGGAGCAAATATTTTGGCACAGAACTGTATATACTATTATATTGTGGAGTTAATATAGCCGGGAAGAGTGGAAGTGTCTAAGAACTTTGCCTAGTCAGCTAACAGTAATACTAATAAGGTATTTTTACTACAATAGAGAGTTGCAATAATATGACATTCTATACAAGATGAGCAGCAAATCTCAACAGAAAAACAACATTTTTTAAAGTTGCTGTCTCCACCAGTTATTCTTAACAATTGGGAAAGCTTTGCAATAATAGGCCACTCATTTGTTGACATTACAAATGTATTAGATAATTATCAAAAAGCTAGAATATTTATTTACTATATGTTTATTTACTTTTCAATTTAAAAGGGACGGTAGGTGAGGTACAAAATACAAACCCATCATCAAATGGAAAATAATAATAATACCATATAATAACATAAGTTATGAACAAAATCATTTCCAACACTGAGTACATCAATCCCCCAAAGACCTTCTGGAAAAGCTAGAGCAGTGTTTTTCAATCTTGGCAACTTTAAGATGTGTGGAGTTCAACTCCCAGAATTCCCCAGCCAGGTTGCCAAGGTTGAAAAACACTGAGCTGGAGTATTATAAGCCTCTCTATGGCACGAGAGTGAGAGCCACAGTCACTTTGGACCACTGGCTATTCCAGAGAGAGAACACATGCTGACTTCCCCCCCCCCCCCATCTCTCTTCATGATAGGAGGGTACCTTCAGCAGTTCTTGGCCACCTGGACTGGGCAGGCAGAATCTATCTGGGAAAGGCTGTCTCTTATATACCCAGGCCCCTGAGCAATATAGGGCTTGATGGGTGATACCCAGCACCCTGAATTGCACTTGAAACACACTAGTAGCCAATGCAGTAGGTGTGTGACATGACAGTTACAAAATTGATTAGTAACCACATGGGCCACTGCATTTTGTACTAGTCAATGTTTCTGGATGTTCTTTAAGGTCAGCCCCACATAAAGCAAATTACAGTAACCCAACTATAAACTTAAAGCAATTTATAATTTTATTACTTGACCTAATTCCTAGAGATAGTATCTGTTGCTATTTTGCATAAACCTTTTACTGCTCTAGTCATATCTGCCACTTAAGCTGCATACATAGTTTATTCATGAGGTTTTCTCAATAGAGGAAAATCTAGACTTGAGTAAGTCTCTCTCCATTTCAGGAAATATTCTGATTTTTTTTTTTAAAGTATTCCTTCACCCAACCCCAAAACACCTGCTATGTTAGGCAGACAGACCAGACACCAGGCATTTGTAGGGCTGGCAAAATGTAAATAGGTATTAACAAACTTTTGAGATGATAATCTTATCAACAATGTGACAAAGCAAATATATAAACTACAAAATACTGAAATCTAGTCAGATCATTCCTGTGAGTCTCGCATGAGAATGCTAATTTTTTGAGAGATTTGAGATTTGTCATTAAGATGAAATACAATATTGAATGTTTTCAAATATGTTATTTCTGACAATTCTGCAAAAATGTAAATAAACAGTATTTTCATAAATATTAAGGACAGAAGAATAACAAAATAATAGACGAATGGATCTAGGAGGCTTTTGCCACACTGGATTGATTATTCTGACCTCAGAATGAATTTTCAGAGGGTTTTTCCCCCCCAACAGATATACAGTCAAGGGACTTGCCAACATTTTTTGTTTAATCTCAGATGAAATATTACTGGCATGGTCATCTTTCAGTGTGTCACCAAGAAGCAAATCTTCACTCAGTATTAATATAAATAAGCAGTCTTATGAAAATGGAAGTTTTGTTTCATTTATAGTCAAAGAGTAGACATTTGAAAATAGAAACTAGGTTGAAACACGTTTACAACATCTAGGGGTATTAGCTAATGAGTTTGGTCCAGTTCCTGTGAACTGGTTGTTCATTTGTTCTCCAACACTTGGAGAGCAGTGATCTACAGTCTCATGGCCTGTATGAACCGCCCATGTCCAGATATTAACTCAGCCTACAGCAGGATGTGGCAGGCAGCCTATTGAAGATCCTGGTAATGCCACCCCATAAGCACAGAGATTAAGCCCAGAGAGCGGAAAGGGAGGAGGGGAAATAGCTCCCCATCCTCCCCCCAGAAACTCTTTTTGGATGTGTTGATTCTGCTAGCCCTGCTTCCCAGTATTCAGCTTGCTCTGCCCCTTATCTGCTCAGGAACCAATTGTTCCCTGGCAGCATCATATGATACTACGCAATAAATTATTATATTTATTTTTTTATTTATTTAAAGAACTTATATGGCTACCAATCTTACACAGTGGTCCTAGGTGGCTCACAGGAACCAATAAAAACAGTAAACTTATGACAATTCAGAAAGAAAAAGCATGTGAATAATGTATGATTTCTCCAGATGTCAAGTTCTCTGGCAGATACCTAGTTGCTTACCTTGACTATGCAACTTTGGTACATGGGAAGATCACAACTCTAAGCTTAACCCTCCTGCCTAAAAGAATTCAAAAGTTCATCCTGAACAACAACAGCAACAAGAAGAACAAAAACTGCCTTGCTTTGTTTTGTTTTGTCTCAATAATTGAGATTAAAATAGAAACACAAACCTTGACTTTCTTGGCCCTGATATCTGACCAGTAGACAGGAATGAAAAGAACTCACTATTTACCATATCCTTTGCAACTCAGCGTACATTGCAAAAATGCTTCTAAACTAATACTTGACCGAACAGATTCAAAAATACAAATCATGACAAAAACATTGCATGTACCATTGGAAATATGATTAAACATTGGTATTGCTGGGCTCTGCGAATAGGTAATAATGACACATCATAAAGTTTACCTGAACTAAATTGGGCCAACCCCTTCAAATTTCAGGGTAGGAAAGAATGTTCATAATAAAGCTAATTAGAAATAGCTCTGGTTTCACTGCTTTGAAATCAGCATCAGTGAGATGTACAGGTGAAACTCGAAAAATTAGAATATCGTGCAAATGTTCATTTATGTCAGTATGGCAACTCAAAAGGTGAAACCAATATATGAGATAGACGCATTACATGCAAAGCGAGATATGTCAAGCCTTACTTTGGTATAATTGTGATGATTATAGCGTACAGCTTATGAAAACCCCAAATTCACAATCTCAGAAAATTAGAATATTACATGACATCAATAACACAAGGATTGGAAATAGAACAATATCGGACCTCTGCAGAGTATAAGCATGCATATGTACTCAGTACTTGGTTTGGGCCCCTTTCGCAGCAATGACTGCTGCAATGCGGCGTGGCATGGATGCTATCAGCCTGTGGCACCGCTGAGGTGTTATGGAAGACCAGGATGCTTCAATAGCGGCCTTCAGCTCCGCTGCATTGTTCGGTCTCATGTCCCTCATCTTTCTCTTGGCAATGCCCCATAGATTCTCTATGGGGTTCAGGTCAGGCGAGTTTGCTGGCCAATCAAGCACAGTAATCCCATGGTCATTGAACCAGGTTTTGGTACTTTTGGCAGTGTGGGCAGGTGCCAAGTCCTGCTGGAAAATGAAGTCAGCATCCCCATAAAGCTCGTCTGCGGAAGGAAGCATGAAGTGCTCCAAAATCTCCTGGTAGACGGCTGCGTTGACCCTGGACTTAATGAAGCACAGTGGACCAACACCAGCAGATGACATGGCTCCCCAAATCAACACAGACTGTGGAAACTTCACACTGGACTTCAAGCATCGTGCATTGTGTGCCTCTCCATTCTTCCTCCAGACTCTGGGTCCTTGGTTCCCAAATGAGATGCAAAAGTTGCTCTCATCAGAAAAGAGGACTTGGGACCACTGGGCAACAGACCAGTTCTTTTTTTCTGTAGCCCAGGTAAGACGCTTCTGACGTTGTTTGTTGTTCAGGAGCGGCTTGACAAGAGGAATACGACATTTGAAGCCCATGTTCAGGATCCGTCTGTGTGTGGTGGCTCTTGATGCACTAACTCCAGCCTCAGTCCACTCCTTGTGAAAGTCCCCAACACTTTTGAATGGCCTTTTCCTGACAATCCTCTCCAGGCTGCGGTCATCCCTGCTGCTTGTGCACCTTTTTCTACCACACTTTTCCCTTCCACGTAACCTTCTATTGATGTGCTTTGATACAGCACTTTGGGAACATCCAACTTCTTTTGCAATTACCTTTTGGGGCTTTCCCTCCTTATGGAGGGTGTCAATGATGGTTTTCTGCACAACTGTCAGGTCAGCAGTCTTTCCCATGCTTGTGATTCCTACTGAACCAGCCTGAGAGACCATTGAAAGGCTCAGGAACCCTTTGCAGGTGTTATGGATTCATTAGCTGATTAGAGTGGGACACTTTGAGCCTAGAATATTGAACCTTTTCACACTATTCTAATTTTCTGAGATTGTGAATTTGGGGTTTTCATAAGCTGTACGCCATAATCATCACAATTATACCAAAGTAAGGCTTGACATATCTCGCTTTGCATGTAATGCGTCTATCTCATATATTGGTTTCACCTTTTGAGTTGCCATACTGATCTAAATGAACATTTGCACGATATTCTAATTTTTCGAGTTTCACCTGTAAATACACCCACTTGAAGGTAACCTTGAATATTCCAAAATAAAAAGTACTCTGGGAAATATCTGAGGACATAGAAGCTGGCTCTCTATCAGAATCTAGCAATATGAAAACAGCAGAGAAGAAGGATCTCAAGACAGTTAGAAAGACTAAGAACTGGGCATGCATAAGATACTCTTCTAATCGGCAAAGAGAGCAAACACTGAAACGTGTGGTCTCAGTGGACTCGCTTACAAACAGTGTTGTATGGCCTTGTAAGGCAGCTTTATGGATCTGTAGAGATCCACTTCCTCCTAGACAGGAATGGGCAGGCTCTAGTAACTCTAACATGGGCTGCCACAGTTCCCTGATAGGAATTCTTTCAACTTTTCTTACAGATTCCAAATTCATAATGGTTTATAGCAACAGTGGCCCCTACTGGCAAATAGAACAAACAGGTGAATTTTTTGCTGACCTTTTACGAAACATCAATTTCTCCCAGGATTCTCCTTCTGCATAAATCATCATCAGAAAACATCAATAGGCATGAATTAGGTCAACCAACATCTTCATAGTGAACACAAATCAGAGGGTGTTGGTATGGAGGCATCTGTAACGCAGGTACATGAATGCAAATGGGAGAAGCTTTGGTCTTGAGCTGGGTGTCAATAAAAGCACTCCTGAACACAGAACAGACTATTGGTCACTGAGATTTCTGCTTGCAGGTGATGTTATTTTCATGGATTGACCCTTTCACTGAAACTCTCCAGAGATTGAGCAAAAGTTACGTTTTCCTCTGTTACCTCTTATTTTGTTATAACTTAGCAGTTCCCTGTGGACTTTCTGGCAATTGGTACCATGCCAGGAAATATGAATACAATAAATTTCACATCTTGTTTCCCAATATATATCCAAAATATAAGTTTTCTCACCAGTTTCATGCATGATGCAATCTGAATATGTTCTGGACAACATACAGGAGCATATGAAACTTTCCAAATTTGGTCTCTAGCTTTCATTATCCTTAACCAATTGCTAAACTGATAGAAAACACAGGCTAAAGAGATTCATGTTGGGAAAGGCTGCTTTCAAGTACACAGGAGCCTCTACAAAGATCCTGACAACTTGGTTTTATGTTACATTTGCTATAGCTTTGAATCCAGGCTTCCATTTAGACCTTTGCCCAGGTTCATAATGTCAGTAGAATAAGTGCTCTTCCCCTAGTGGACCATCACCAAAAGGAACAAGGAAAAAAAAAACACATCTGCTTTAACATTTTGTTTTAATGAAAAATAAATGTTGACTTAATTTAAAGCAAGCAACACCATTTCATTAAAGTGCCAAGTAATCTATTTTCCTATCCAAAGTCATTTCTACCAAAATGAAATGTTATGGCCACATTATTATAGTGCCTGGATTCATACATAATCAGTAAAAAACACATTACTTTATGACATTTTGTGCAGTATGGCTGGATTGTTCAAACAGCAGTCTTAGTCTGGCTACTGATTTAATCCATTTTACAGGGTTGTATAATATTCACTGAATCATAAATCAACCAGAAAAATCAGAGAGAAACAACTGATAAAACTAACTAAACAGAACATGTGCCAAACAAAAGTTTACTATTTTTATACATGCATGTAATTACTTTTTCATTCAAAATGTAAGTGAGCAAATTAATCTTGAATCCAGAGAGTCCAGTATTACTATTAAGGATTTTAGAATTGCCCTCTCCATTAGTAAGTTTAACATAAAGCCAAACTGATGCTGAAAGGGAAGATTCAGAGGGATTCTTCACAATATGATAAAAGTATCCTTCTTAACTTCATCCAAAGTTTGGCATGGCCACTTCAAGATCTTCCCCGCATTGCCTGAGTATGTATCTGCATGCACAAAAGACACTTCCACTGGGATTGCCTTGGAAGAAATCCTAAAAACACTGAATGCTGTTTCTATAATTAAGCAAGCAATTTCAGAGTATAGTCACACAAAGGTTTAGCAAATATATTTACTGTTTTAAGCCTTAGTACTTTGACATTAAATAAAATCCACTGAAGAAGGAAATGGCAACTCCCTCCACTGTCAAGAAAAACCAGGCAAACTGTCTACTGATACATTGAAAATATCTATAATTGCCTCCTGCCTCATGGATGCCTACACTGGATACCTGAGGTTCAGCTCGTGATCCACTCAGACCCCCAGATCCTGCCTGTGTAAACTATTACCCAGGATTGTCCCCCATTCTATGCTCATGCCTTTGATTTTCCCTAACTTGCATTTCTTCCTCTTGAAATTCATCTTGATGGGTTTTGCTGAATGATCCAGCCTGTCAAGTCTCTTGAATCTTGATCCTGTCCTCTCAGGTGTTCGGTATTCTCCCTATTCTTTTTTTGGTCATCTGCAAATTTGATCAACAAATTATGATGAACAGCACATGGCTTAGAACAAAGCTCTGTGATATTCCATTCAACACCTCCTCCAGGTTGCTCTCCTAACCATCTCTTTACTTGCCACTCCTTCTTTTGTCAACTGTTCTGCCTACAACCATGTGAAGCAAAGCAGGAGTTGATTTAAAACCTCTCATCCCCTCCACAAAATAGTGGAAAGGTTTGGTCCCACCCATTTCAGTGACATCACTGCCCATGCCTCCTGCAGTCCTTGAAAATTCAGAACAGTTGCCTACCGCTATTTTAAAGAATCCTTACTTCTTACATACTTGTTTCTGTCAAATGCCATTATAGAATGAATGCCTTTCCTCCTGTGAGATACATTTGCTCATCACAAACTGCTTTGTTAGCATAGAATTACTACTAGGTTAACAAAACTTTTAAGATAATCTCACAACTTCCATATAAGTAGTCCTATAAAGTATATGAATAGCAAAAACTCCGCACTTATGTCTAGAACAATCCCTCCAGAAATACTGAATACTATTCCCATCATACTTCTGTACATGCATCCTTCAATAAATGTTTTTATAAGCCCAATTTATTCTTTCTGGAATGCTTGGGTATAGAAATAAGTTTTGGAAACACAAATCTAAGTGCTGCATATATTGACCAGTCAAAAGAAAAGCTGGTTAACTGAACTGTCAAATAAAGGTGAAGTGTTTCTAAAACACTATATTTATCAGAAAATAAATATAAAAACTTCAATGAACAGTTGTATTTCTTGGCATTTGTTCTGGGATATACAGTTACCTTTTAGTTAAACAGTTAAAGGTGTAATAAAACAAACTTATCAGCATCTATTTAAAAAAAAAAGATTATTGTGCCAAATAGGCAGCAGACCAATTCTTCAAACACCAGTAGTAATGTGGCTTCATCAAATTAATTGGCAATACAGGTAGTCCTCGACTTACGACCACAATTGGGACTGAAATTTCCATTGCTAAACAATGCGGTCATGAAGTGAGACATCACGGGACCATGTTGACTGCAATCCCTGCAGTCCCAGTTGCCATAGTTAACTGAGAATCATGGGTCGTTAAGCGAGTACCCACCCCATTATGGGCTTGGTCCCTCCCAGCCCCAAGCCTCAGTAAGGTAAGGGACTGCCTCCAACTCCCCCACCTGCTTATTTCCCCTCCATCTCTGCCCTTTTGGCCATCCTGTACTCTGCCTTGTGGGGCAGCAAGCAGCTCCAGAACTCTGCAGCTCTGGGGCTGCTTGCCATGCATCAGGAAACTGCAGCTGCCCCAGCCCAGTCCCAGCTGCAGTGGTCCTCACCACCCTGCACTCTGAGACCCCTGATGCCCTGGCTCTACCACCCCAGCTGACCTTCATTGTCTTCTTGCTACCGCTGCTGATGAGGCATGCCCAGCCTGGCTACTGGGCCAGGCTGGGGCTGCAAAAAGCTCCTGGGCAGGGCTGGGCTTCACATTTCTTTTTTGGGGGGGGAACGTGAAACCCAGCCCCACCCAGGAGCTTTTTGCAAAGGGGCTTTTTGGTGCACCACGGTTCTTGGGCTGCTTTTGGCTTTTTTTTTTTTTTTTTTGCAGCATGAAGCCCAGCCCCAGGGACATATCTCATCAGCAGCAGGAGCAAGAAGACGGTGAATGTCAGCTGGGGCAATGGAGCACAGGGCGGCAGGGGGCCAAATGGCATAGATGGGAAGATAGGCAGGTGGGGGAGTTGAAGTACCCCTGCAGTTGTAAGTGTATGCAGACTGCCAAGCACCCAAATTTTGATCATGTGACCACGGGGTGCTGCAATGGCCATAACTTCGGGCATGGTCGTAAGTCCCTTTGTTCAGTGCCATTGGAACTTTGAACAGTTGCTGAATGAATGGTTGTAAGTTGAGGACTACCTGTACTCAAATATTGATCAACTGCTAATCATATTGTACATTAAAGAAATAATGTTTAGGTTCATTTTTAGAGAAGAAGATGCTCAAAATTTTAATACAGAGAAAAAGGGCCAATTACATGAGTTTCCAGTTTTAAAAGCCAAGATTCTATCCTCAAAATACTGTATTAGTTACAGATACCAGAACTTGTCTTTTAGAACATTGATTTGAGACAATGCATGTAATCCAGTCTACAGAATTATTAGGTAATTAGTGTGTCGCTTGTTACCTTTTTGGCTTTGTCGATATGCCTTGAAGTCAAGATTTAGGCTTAAAATAAACATTCAAGCCTCTGGAATACAGGGAGTCCCCAGTTTAAGAACAAGTTCCATTCCGAAGGTCTGTCCTTAAGTCAAATTTGTATGTAAGCTGGAACAGTATTATTGTATAATAGTATATAAGTACTGCATAATTAACTCAAACCATTGTGTATTTAATTTGAATCATTGTGTATTTAACTTGAATTTTGCTACAAAAGGCTCCGTTCTTAACTATGGGTCATCTGTAAAACAGCATTCTTAACCTGGGGACTCCCTGTATATTAGTCTTTCACTCTCATTACTGATCAGATAGTTATACCTAAGGAATATTAAATAAACTCTTTCCTGAATGTAGGAATTGGTTACTCACTTGAGGCAGCAATTCAAAATCATGCCAATAATGGTTTAATATTGAATGGGTCCATATGACAAATATTTATTTAATTAACCCTCTATGAGGCAAAATCTTAACTGTATTTAAGGATGATTCATGAGGAGAAAACTGGAACCAAATGCTTAGTCGTAAAGTACTTACACAACACTGACTGAAAGAGAGAAAATAAAATGGCCCAGATGGGGGGAAAAAGTCTATGTGAACTTACTCTCCTGTTTTAATTTTGTTTCCCTTGGATAAATATTCCCCAGATTGCAGGAGTGAGGTCCAGCTTGGAAAACTCTGAATAAGACAGAATATTTGAACTTCTTCAACCCCTATTTCCTTCTACATTTCCAGAAACATATTGTAAGTGATTACAAAATGTAGTTTGCTCAAAGGAGATTTCCTCCATATGCACAGAACAGTAGGGGGTCTATGTATTTTGCTATCAACAAAATGTTAAGAACAGCACATGTAAATATATCATCCAAAAAGCCTATGATGGACCTAAAGCAGCTTCAAACCAAAACTGAGTATACTGTACTAGCTAACAACTAGGCAAGAATCACCCTAAATTAAGTAAAACTCAGTATCTTTGGTTATTGTAAGTTCGCATACAAAGAAAACATGAAGCTGGGATCCTTAAGGATGGCATTCTCAAACACGCTTTCAACAAATAAGAGAACTGCTTAATTTCCAGCCTTGAACTGACCACTTAATGTGCTGTTTTCTACATTCTTCTCTGAAATTTTGCCATAATAAAAACATTTTAATTACCATTCTTTGAAATAACATTTCCAAAAATAGAAAGGTTGACACTTTCCTCCTTTTTTCCCCCACAAATTATTTAGGGAAAAAGGATTTTCTCTAGGATACCAAAGAAAGAAGCTTGCTGCCCTCAAGTGGTTAACAAATTATCTACTTTACATCACAAAACTGATTTCAAAGATTGCTTGGTATGACTGATACTTGGTAATCTACAAATAACTTTATGCTGCCCAGCAGTTATGCCACAATATTCTATAAGCACACAGAAAAAGCTCAATCTGCAATTGACTACAGAAATCACATAAAAATCTCATGTCTCATGTAAGAAAGAAATATCCACACATAAAGCTACCAGCCATCCTGGCTAAGTTAACATGCTTCAAAGTATAATCAATATTGCTAAATTTCAGATGTCACAGACTTAGCTAAATAAGGTTTTCACTAATAGAAAGGAACCTAGGGACCTTCAGAGCTGCATACTCCAACCAGTTTTGTCCCATCCAAAGTGGTCCTCCCAGGACACTTTGTTTATAGTAGCCCAATTTTATGAAGTGAAGGAGCTCAGGACGGGATGTACTGTTTTTCAGTCATAGTACAGTGGTACCTCGGTTCACGAACTTAATTCGTTCCACGATTCTGGTCGTGAACCGAACTGGTCGCGAACCGAATCAAATTTCCCCATAAGGTTCAATGTAAATAAGGTTAATCTGTTCTGACCCCTACGAACGTGGTTGCCAACCGAATTGGTTGCCAACCGAATCAAATTTTCCCATAAGGTTCACTGTAAATAAGGTTAATCCGTTCTGAACCATATGTATTTTTTTTTAACCACAAAAATATGAAACAAAGTACAGTACAGTACAATATAGTATAGTATGAAGAGATAAAACACTAACCTTGCTTGAGGCGACACCAAAAAGCTTCACAGCAAGTGTCTGTCTACGACCGCGATCTCGCCTAGAGGAAGCCACGACCACGTGTCAGAGCAGGGAAGATGGCCGCGGGTCATGTTCGTCACCTGATGCGGAGTTTGCGAACGGAAGCAAAATTTTGCGAACGCAGCTGTTCGCAAACCGAATTGTTTGTGAACAGAAGCGTTCGTGAACCGAGGTATTACTGTACTTTTGCTCTGGTACAGCCTCCCTCTGGAAGCTATGGTGGGAATCAGACATGAGAGAAATCCGCATTTTCTCCAGAGAGGAGACTGGGGGAGAATCCAACACCGCAACCTTCCAATCAGATACTCTCCCCAGATCAGAACTCATCTCCCCAAGCTCTAGCAGGGGGGTAGAGAGTATCCATCCCATCCTGGTACAGGTTTGTTCACTATTTCTCTCGTCCAGATGTCTGATAGGAAGTTGGGACTAATCAGGCTCTCTGAATTCAGTAAATCCACCACTACCCCTATTGAACAACTTGGCTCCTTCCCTCTGAGAGTCAAACAAGTTAGTAGGTTGCATGGCTGGTACAAAGACATGTAGAGGGGAATAAACAGAGGTGCAAGATTTCTTGACGATCAAAAATTGTGAGGCAAAGAGGGGCTGTATATTCAGTAATTAGTCCAGAGCACAAGAGAGTATTATCAGTAGTTTCCACTTCATCACTGTGTCAGCTGAGTGGGCAAGGAATATTTTCATGCAATTCCCCATGGCTTCAGAAGCTATATTACATATTGAGTGCAAACAGTAAAAGCCAGGCTCATGTGTCAATGCTGAATGTTGTACGTCTGAGCTCCACTTTATTCTCAAATGCCTCTTTCTCTGAGCTCCCTGGGGCAGAACTGAATTTTTTTCCTGAAAGCCAGGCTTGGAGCACTAAGGACATCTGCATGCAATTTTATATACAATTTTATACGTGTGACACTTCACAGTTGATGCAGGGTGGAAAGTTAGCCAGGTAATCTTGTGCAAAATGTCCTAAAGTTTCACAATATGAACACTCTGTACATCAGCACTGCTTTTCTGCAGTCAACAATGGCTCCCAGCTGCTTGGATTCAACTTCTGAAGATTCTGAAGAATGGAGTGGGGATAATGGGAGATGATAATTGCATCTCTACTACATTGTCATTCTTCAACCCTCCTTTCTAATACCCATGCAACAAAGGAATAATGCTTCCAAGGGATTTGGTGTGCTCTGTTCATCAGATAGATCAACAATACTTAATTTTAGTCCACATACTGACCAAAAAGTTACTAGGCTCCCCACATGTGCATGTCTTTGGCATTTACCTTGTCAAAGTTGTCAAATATCAAGGTTGGTTATTGCCTGTCTGGTGGAGTCATCAAAGATATAACTCAGTCTGGCCGTGAAATCAGAATAACTGGCTACAACAGGATTTTTATTTTCTAGGAGGAGGACTATCCATTTTGCAGCTTCTTAGTCAAGATACCAATTATAAAACCTACATGGGGGTAATCCATAAGAAATTTTCCCTGTCTCAAAGTAATGTAAAATTCACATTTATGCATTAAACTACTCTGGACTTCCATCATACATGTCAAGCAATGAACCAGCAGAACAGTCATGACCGGTTCTGCTATGTCTGATAGCTGCTGGCCCGGCCCATGTGTTGCACTAACAGGTTCATCATCTGGTTCAAGTGGCCATTCTGGGCTGCCACATGGTCCTGATACTAAGCCATTTGACAGTACAGCAAAAAGTTAGCAAACTAAGCAGTGGTCATCAGCACACAAGGGGGTCAATCATCATGGTAGGGTCAAGATACTTGAAGTATTTTTTTTTTCTTTTTCCTCCTATAAAAGTGGGAATGAAGGAGTTGCTGGAATTACTACCATGATTCTTCCACCAAGCTGGACTCAAAACAGACAGAACCAAATTCAGTAAGTAGATTTACTGAGAAGAGCAAATGAAGCCATTACAAAAGAATTCTAGCAACTGCTATCTCAACTGCAAGCCCTATTTACAATGGAATCAAGGTAATTTGATTAATCCTTGCGATTCTTTCGCCTGTCTGCACAGTGTAACTGGCTTGAAGCTATTCTCTTTTGAAAGTGTGGGATAGTTTCTATCTACTGTCCTGTGGTAGCAGACTGCTTCAGGCATGCTAACTCCCACAGCAGTTTGGATATGACCGTGCTGTTTTTGAAAGTATACAGAGTTGCAATAAGAATCCTTTGGAATAATTAATCAGCTGCAGTCTAGGAAAAATTAGTCCAGCAATATTCATTCTCACAGGAGCTGAAATGCAATTTAAACAAAGCTAATATAAATGAGATTTAGCTAGCTGAGAATACTGTAATGTAATTTCCAAAATGTCATGTTATTAATATGAAGTTAGTATATTTTTAAAAATAAATGAACATCAAAGAGGCAAGATATTTCTACCAAGACACACATGAAATTATTTGAACATGCTGCTCTAGGAATTCAGTATTTACAATTTGCAAGTCTCTCTTTTTTTGACATTTTGTCCATGCAATATTTTAGGATAAGAGCCAAAGAACAGTAAATGATGGCTGGGATCCAAAGAATTTCCTGAGTAGGCAAAAGGCAATTATGACAATATAAGAGACAAAAGGGACCCCAATTTCTATCAATTCACTTTCCTTAGGATTTAGTCCTTTATATAATATCCCATCATAACATTTCAGAAGATGTCTTAAATGTGAAGAGTAACTTTTGGGGGATGAAAGAGACTACAGTAAAAATGATGCGAGGGAGAATTGTGTTGCATGAAAGAAATTCCATTTATATATCTCTTGTTCTGATTGGTCTATGCTACATGTTTTTGGTTGTTTCTGGAGCAAGAATCAGCCTCTCACATATTTTCAGTTTTACTGAGGTAATCAGTTCTGCTGCTGCTACGCACATGCTAGGGGTGTTATGCCTAGAGTTCTAGACAACAATCGATGTTATAATGAGGTCACAGCACACAGTTATTTAAAATAACTATTATCAATCCAAATACTTCAAAGAAACCTGCTAATTCAAATGGACTGGCAAAAGCCTTCAAATCAACATAGTTTTTAAACCCATTTCCAAGTAAAATACTGCAATTCAAAGGGCAGGACAGAGTAAAAAGCAGACTATACATTCTAAGAGATACAGCATCAAATTTATGCCATCTTTAAATCCCCTGCATTATCACACCAGTGACAGCCTCCTCTGAAATACCTAATTCTAAAAATGCTCCCCATAATGTAATTGCTTAAAATAGTTGCTTGTACGAATTAAATAAAGGTAAGCGTGATATACAACCATCTTATGCTGGACTATTAAAGGCATTAGGTATTTGATTTTGCTGTCATTTCAGTGGTTACATAACTGAATCAACTGTTATGTGCTGTCAACATAAAATTGATCATTACTTACTTAAGGCATTCTAGAATAAGGGGTGTAGAACTAAAATATCGACTAATTTTTAAGTCTCATATCAGTAATCAACCCTTTGGGTTTTACTATTTATGTTTTTCAATTTATTCAGCTAAATTGGGCTGAATGAGATACTATATAAATTTAAATAGATAAATAAATAAATAAATAAATAAATATTCCCAGTGTTTTGTCTTGAAAGGCTTAGTACTTTATGTCCCTCCACTGTGGAGTGGGATTTGCCTGATGAGAATAATCTTTCAGAAAATATTTCATTACTATCTTCTTTTTTAATAAAACTTTTATATGTTGATAATCTGAAAATAATGAAAGAAATGTTTTCTTTCAGGCAAGTCAATATGATCTTTAAACATTATTTATAGTTTCAATTCTTGCCATTTTCTTACCAGTTTCGGTCTATCCATTTTTTTTTTTTTTCTTGTCAAAGGCTATTATTTTTTAGGAGTTCTAGCTGATTCTTTCCTGGACATTTACCTCTTTTATGGCTCTGACTATTGCTTTCATAATATCCCACACTGTTGGGCAAAAGTCTGAAGTAGAGCTAATTAGGAAAATTATTTCTTCCTTAATTTTACTTTTATTATCCTATTGTCACAAGTCTAGAATTGGATGTCTATTGCCCAGGTTAAACTAACTACAGGTAAGGATAATATATTTCCCATTTTATTTGCCCATCTTATATTTGTAGCATAAGCCAACAATAAATACATAAATAAATCAAATGCTTTTACCTTTGCATCACCTTTTACACTGCAAAAGGTCACACAACTATATCTACTGAGAAAAACTGTGGAAGTTAAATTAAGTTTATTATTAATTGATCTATAAGTGGTATGACTTCATTGTACGAAGTCAGTGAACAGATAAAAAATTATGTGATTAACATAACTATAAAACAACAAACAAATTTAAGACACTGTTTAGTGAGAAACAGAGTGTTCCTGAGTCTCAAGTCTTTCCCCTTGATATGTTAAACATTAATATAAATTTTACTCTTCCCAGAGGTTAAAAATGGTTTCTCTGTTTCTCTTGCTACCTTGTACAGGTGAAGGTTCCACCTTGGGAACTGTATCTTCATGGTATTCTATCATTGCCACTGTAGTCCTCCTTTGAGAGGTCCTGGAGAACCTCTAGCTTGATGTCATGTGGATGTGGGTTAACCAGTTTAAATGGACAAACTCCGCAATAAAGAATTTCAATTTTCCTGAGTTCATCTATGTTAGGATCCAAATCCTTGCATTTGTGGAGGGTCTCAGGGCCAATATCCTGCACAACTTGTGGTATATTACTTTTATATTTTAGCTCTCTAACACTGTGTAAGCCTTAATATGTTTTCTCTTCTCTTTGAATCTTCTGAATTTTTCCGGGATGTACACCTTTAGTTGCCTTGTACACAGTGCTCTATGAGCTTTTTCAAAATTGTCCAGTGAAACTTCCAGGTCAGGAATGATCTCCGTAAGCAATTGATTTACAGTAGTAATATTTACCTGTAGCAATCAGTACCTTTTTCAGGTGGCAGGCACCACTGTGTCATTTCACATGATGTTGGGGACACAAAATGATGTTCAAAACAATACTAGCATAAATAATGTGAGAACATAAAATTCTTCTGAGTTTTGGCCAATTCAAATTTATTAAAAGAAAGTACAACATTTCAGGGCCAATAAGGGCTTTCTAGTGGTATTGTCAGCACAATGATGTCACAGGGGCACCATGCTACCATATAATTGTCTTCTTCATTCTTTTTGATTCCTTTCAGAAATATATTTAAATGTCACATCTGGAGCTAAAAATCTTGAATCACAGTTATTTGATATTTTATTTACTTTTGATGCTTTAGTCCCAGCATTTCATCTGCAACACTGGTTTCTCTATAGCATATAAATTATTCTAACAAGTGCTTGGGCTTGTTACAGACTGTGCCAGCCCCCCCAGTCAATCATATATTTTTGACCAGGAAAACAAGCAAAAAGAGGCAACCAAAATAATCAAAGTACTATAATTTTTACAATAATTCCAAACAAGTTGAGTACTTTGATAGTTTCAGAAGTATAGATTGATATTTTAAACTTCTTCAAGATTGTTTTATATTTTTTTAGTTTTCAAACATTTTTGATACAGATTGCAAAAATTGTTTATCTGTGGTTAAATAGCCTAACTCCAGTAATAAGATATTTTCTTGTAAGCAGCTAAAGCAAGGAGGAGGATGTACCCAGATCCTTTAAAAAGCCCTTAAAGACTTTAAGGGAAAGAGCATAATCAGATGTACAATATGTCTGAATGTTTTGGAATTCTGGATTGTCTGGAATAAGCAAACATGGTTGTAACACATTGCTAAATCATTTCCTCTTGGAAGAAAAACTAAACAAATCATGAATCCTCCATCCTTGGTTTGTTTAGCATTCTTTCCAAACCAGCATCCCTGGTTTGTTTCTCAATTAACAAAAACAGAGTTGTATAAAAAGTTCTATCTTATCATGACCAAAGTCTTCCATCATTTTTTCAAGAATTTAAATTCAGGTTACTTCTCAATAAGGCTTGCTGCCACAGATATGGAAACAAAATCAGGATCTACCAGCAGCAGCAAAACAAGTCAGACCATTTTCTTATGCATCTACTTTCTGTTTCCATGGAAATGGAAAGACACAGGGAAAAAAAAATATACATCCAGTTTTTTCCTGTCTCAGACTGTCTTTGATATACAATCATGGGGGAGGCGGGGAGCCGTTGAAAGGAACAAGAAGAAAGGAGTAAGAATATGGTATCATATTTCAGCAAAAAAACTGGCAGAGGCTACAAAAAACAGCTACTGAACAATTTCCACAATCACTTAAAGAAGGGATTCTCAAACCATGGGTTGCAACCCTCCAACCAGTTTACACTCACTCCCACTTTACTGGCACTGGACTGGGCCATGTGAATGATTCAGGTACCAGGCTTCTTGTTTGACAGCCTTTGTGCCCAGAGCTCCCACAGCAGACCCAATTGAGCCCCCTGCCCACCAGGAATATAATTAGGGAATGATGGATGAGGGGAAGGTGAAACTAGGCAAAACACCTTGATCCTGGGCAGGTCATTCTGGGAAATGCTCAGGAGCAGGTGGGAGCTGTTGCAGAGGCTGTTCCCATGAGTACAAGGTCATCAAAGGAGAGCCCCAGCCCTGGGAGCACATTCTGGCAGTTCTAGGTATGAAAGCCTGGCTTGTCCATACATGCTGGATCACTGCCACAACACACTCCTACTTCACCAGGAGCAGCCAACAGCTATCTTGTCCAGGCAGAACAGAAATTTTGTCTGAGAGCATGGTCCAAGAGTTTTTGTTATGGGAGAGGAGGATCACACAAATTCATTTATTATTTTAGGAAGTCATGGAATCACAAAGGATCCTTGATTAAGTGATTTGTAGAGTTTCAGAGCTGCAGTGTGTTAGGAAGATTGATCTGTATTTGCCAACAAGTAGAAGGTGTGAAGAGCTATGCAAGGAACTTCTATAACAGATGCTAACAGAGAGCAGATATTACAATTTGATTACACAAATCATCTATTGCTACTGATGCAACTCAGAGATCATGTATGAAAAGTCCCAAATCCAGTTCCTAGCTTTTTATCAACAGGCTCTCAGATGATGGGACTGAGAAAGTCTACTGTTTTAGACCATGGACACCTGCTACCAAATCAAATCATAAACATACTAATGACATGGTTCCAAGTAAGCTATTCTTATAGGTTAATAATAAGTATTTAAGTAAATTTTTTCTAATTTCTTTACAATAAATTTTTCTCTTATCAGCTATGTTATCATATCCAATTGCAATAACTGTTAGGAGACATATTTAAATTTTAGACATACAAAACATACTTCTTGTTTGATGTGTTAGATTTGCATCATAACCAATTAAGTGTTTTCCATTTAATATCCGGGCTGTTCCTGCTGTTTATTATTTGTTAGCTGCTTACTTAAAAAGCTGCAAGGAGGAGGTTAAGCAATAATCTGAAAAAAGGGGACCCACTTCTTCCCTTCAATTTTACCTGTTCCCCAATGACAAGCGGCATTTGTATTACACAGGTTCAGATATGTTTGCTGCTTGGAAAAAGAAATGGTAGGTGGGAAGAAAAAAACATAACAAGTTTTAATTTATGCTGTTAACTTCCCTGAAAGCAGATTGACAAAGGAGAATAATAACAAAGAATGATGCAGAAAGAAGGGGTCAGGAGTTGCTGGTGGTACTCATACTAGCTGCGTACATTCCCTGTTGAACCACTGCCCATGTAGAAGCAACTCCTAGATGGAGTTCTGTACATGAAAGCCCATGACCCTAGAATACAATATTTTGTAAATTAGTATTTACCCTCATTAGAGTCTCTATGCTTATTAGTAAATAAGTAAGTAAATATAAATTATTGCAGGGCCAAGATCCCTTGCACTGTATCTTCATTAGGGGCAGTTATTATACAACTATGCAGATATCTGCATCTAAAAAAAGAGAATCGGTCACTGAAGTCATGTTTCCCAAAGGGACAACAGAAAAATAATGGATTTAATGCTGCATCAAATTGCAAAAATATGAGGAGAGGAAATGGAATTCTTTTAAATCAACGAAGAATCATGTAGGACCTTTTTTTCCCCATCAAGTTTATGGCATAAACCTCTGTGGAATAATGTCCATCAGACATATAAAGAGTTTTGCAAGTTGGCAAATACAGTAGATATTTCTATTCTCTGTTTTTTGTAACATCTCATCTTAGCAGAAGTTCTGGTTAGTTCTAACTATGATATTACCCAACCATAGATTTTGGACAGACAAGAGTATGGTTAAACATAAAGAAAATAACACATAGGATATGTTCTACCAAAATTAAAGTTAAGCATACAATCCAATGTCTTTCAGTGACATTAGTAGCAGTAGAAAATTCTAACAAAGGATGCTATTTAGTTCATATATAAAGTCATAAATTCAGACTTTAACAACAAACAGAACACTGTAATAGAATATCATATGATCTTCCAATCATTTAAGATCACATACAAAATATACTATTTCAAATACTTATTAGTTATAGCAGTTGTAATACATTTTTTTATTTTCTAGCAGGCTTCACTGAAAGACATCATCTTATTTAGGCTATGACAACTTACCTGGGAATAAATCTCACCAAGCTACATGAGACTTATTTCCAAAAAGCCACACATCAGATCAGGGAGTTGCCGGCCAGAAATGGCTGATGCTTCAGCGGTTCGAGTCCAGCCTTTCGCGTTAACAGGGTGAGTTCCTGTTCCCCCCCCCCCCGCAGCTCCTGTCAACCCAACAGGTCGAAAACTTACGTAAGTAGATAAATGGGTACTCTCACTCCAGTGGGAGGAAAAATGCTGGCAGCGCCTTGCACAGAGAGACGGGACCAGTTGCCTGCCGGTAAGCGCGAAACCGTGCTCGCCCGAAAAGGGCACAAAGCAATGGAAACCCCGCCTCCTGCGCTCGCCAGCTGGGCTCTGCTCTAGGAAGGAGGCTCTGGCAAACCACTTCTGAAATACATTGCCTTGAAAACTGCAAGGATTCGTCCAGGCAGTCACTGCAGGGTCAGTAATGACTGAGCGCAGACAAAAAAAAAACAAAAAACTTCTATTTCTATACATACACCCTTGTTATTTTTTAATTCCCCTGAAGTAATTTGGCATGCTGTTATGTAGACAACTCTTATCACAATAATAAAATTATTATCATAATTAAGTTGGGATAATTAAAGACACACTTGATTTAAGACAGTTTTATAACAAGATGCTCAGGATCTGCACCCCTACCAAAAAAAAAAAGACTATTTCAATATTAACATCTGGGAAAAGGTGGTGATAGATGAAGGACTGTAAACCACCTCCATTTATTATTCCCTCTGGTCAGACAATCATTACCTGTATTAAATTCAGCTAAGATCAAAAACTAACATATATCACCTCAACAGTATCCAAATTGTGAAAACTATTTCAACAATATTCATATATCAGGAATGTTTACATGAACAATAGAGAACATGAAATTTACTGACTCATCTTCTCAAAATACTGTATTAAATCCAGAAAAGATAGGAAGGTGGTACATTCAAATAAAGCAAAAGGAAATAAGGCTAATGATGAAAGAGATTATTCCCAGATTAATTCTAAATGAACTATACATCCCTGTCATATCCAGGATTTCATGAACTATTTAATAATAAAACACTACCTCCAAACTTAATGAAGCACTAGAAAAGCAAATGATATTTCTCCATTTATGAGAAGACTACTTTAGTCTCCCCTGATGTGGTACCCTCTGGATGTGCTGGGACTACTGTTCTCTGAATTCCAAGCCACTGTGGCTGATGTTTGTCAGAATGGGTAGACTAGCAAATAGATTTTGGTTGTATCTGTTTCTCTATGGACAATACAAAATGAAGCATAGGAACATGGGATGTAGTAGTTGTATCTCAGCTAAGTAGTTGTATCAATGAATATCAAATAATTCATTTGTACAGCCAATGCAAAACCATCTTTTAGGTTACATAGATATCCAGTAAGTTTGTGTAATGGTTCAGTTTTGAAGGCAAAAACGGTATTTTGGAGCATGTATGTAGCAGCTCCTCAACTCCTTAAACCAGCTATCTCTTTTTACAAGGTAGTACAGCTGCCCTCTGCAGCGGCAGAGCAATCCTAGGAAAAAGATGCATTTGATTTAAAGAGCTGCAGACACGTGCTGCACAGCCTTAATATATAAGCCAAAGAAAAGGGAGAAATGATAATAATATACCTCTACTTATAGAGTAAAAGACCACCTGAAACAAAGGCAGAGGATTTACACAACTCCCAAAGGCTTATGCATCATTATTAATAGCATGAATTATAGCCATAGCCCTGAAAATGTCTTTATGTAGTCAAGAACAGGAAATGTACGATTTATTTTAAATATTCAAGTAATCAGTCTCGATAACAAGAACACTCAGAAAAGGCAAATTTAATGTTACAGTTTATGAAATGATCCAGCAAGCGTTTGAGTTTTCCTTAGGCTGTTCTGAAGAGATAAACTTTAAAAAATATTAAAATTATTTAGCTATAAATCAACAGAGATTCTCGGGTGGCTTGTGCAACCATTATACTTACTCGAATCCTCCCATCGGAGAAGATGCAGTTTCCAAGCTGAGTAATACAGAAACCCCAAGACCAGAAAGAGGCAGAGAGCAAGTAGCACGTTACGCATAAACACCAGCAGTCCCATCTTCATATGGGAGTAGCTCTTCTATAAAATCTGGGAGGAAAAAAACAATTTAAGCTTTGTATTTTCAAGTTAGTTTATGTAGCATAAAGGTTAAGATGTCTGAGTAGGACTGGGAAGATCAAAGTTCTGGTCTCCCTTGGTGACTTTGAGTAAGCTACTCTCATTCAGCCCAGACAACTTTGCACGGATGTTGTTACGGGGAACAAATGAAGGAAAGAGTCTTATGTATACCAGCTTGAGTTCCTGGAGAAAAGTTAGAATATAATTCTAATAAAGAAATAAAGTCAAAAACCAAGCATGTCTAAACTATCAAAGTATGTTCCATTCCCAACATATATAGTATCCAGACATTCTTATCCATGACACCCCTGAATGGAAGTAAGTGAAATGAACAGAACGCATTTCTGAATAGTTTGCTGCTTTTCCAAGCTTGATTTAGAAATACTACTGCTAGGTATTATTAAAATGCTTAATCTGAGGAACCTGTTCACTACTGAATTGTTTCTCCGGAATATCTTATTTTGTTTATTTAAGACAATACCCAAAGCATCAAACAAGTAAATTGTCATGACAAAAAAATATTCCACAGAACTAAGAAATGACACTAGAAAATACAGTATAACCAGTATCTCTTATATAACTAAACTGAAAATTACTTTAATTTATACAAATTTGTAATAACCCATTTCCCCCTTTACTTTAAGTATACCAAAGTATGTGTTATGATGATCCACATTTTCTGGAATTGTACCAATAGTATATGGCACTATAAACTAATATTAGGCTATACTGATTTGTCAGATGGTTCTATAGAACTACTCTCATTAGACCCTGGAAAATTAGTATTATATTGCTAATGTCATAATGAAGCGAGAATTAGTGCTTGCTCATAAGGAAGATATAAATCCACCATTCTAGAATGGACTACTAACTTAATGCATGAGTCACTGTGCTTAAATCAGTAGGTCGTCACAAGGATGAGTATTTTGGAGGAATTATTTATCTGCATTATTTTGGAACAGCAAAATACAAACCTAAATCAAGAGACAGAAGTGAGCCACAAGCTTAAATACACCTTCCTTCCTCTGTCCTCTCTTTAGCAAGAGCAGCTTAATTAATTACTTCCTGTTTTGATCCAACACCATTCTAGAATGCTATCTTAAATCCAGCAAACCACAAAAATCCTAAAAGAAGAGCTCATGGTTAAATGCACACATTAATGGAAGAACAAACAGTGAGAAGAGGAAGCACTCAAGCCTGTTTCATTTTTTTTAACAATTTTCATTGAAAATTTGAAAAGCAATAATAGGAACTAATATATACTAAATAGAACAGAGAAAAGGAAAAGGAAAGAGAGAAATAAAAGCTAAAGCTGCAATAAGAAAAAAAGTAGAAGAAAGAAAAAAAGAGAAAGATATAAAGAAAAATATAAAGATATAAAGAAGTGGCTTCCAATATTCTTTACAGCAGTTATAAGTACAATTATATTTCAACCTCTCTCTCTAAAGTTACATCATGACTTTCTTCTTTCTATAATCCTTGTTAACACCTTGTTAAATTACATATTTGTTAAAACCACCAAGGCCAGTATGATGTATTCTTCATTGTGTTAGATTCAGTTTCTCTATTTTATTAGAATTTTTTAACGGGATACTTGCCAATGTGTTCTGAATTCCACAATAGTCCCAGGAGAACAGAAGAAATTGTGGTGATGTTCATGACTTTTTGAACAGAATGTGACATTTAGACCCATAGGCATATGAACTGATTTCAGGGTAAACTGGGGCATACATTGGTTAGATATATACATATTGTAACACTAAACCATAATGTGGTTGTTTGGATTTAGCTTAATGTGTTTTTCTATAAATTTTGATTTATGGCTTAGTGTGTTCTCGAGCCAATCAGCTGTGGTTTATCGCAAACACAATGATCAAGCAAATCATGAGAACAAGATGTGTGTCTCAAGCCACTGGACTGATACATACACTGCCCTTTGCCCTGCCTCACTTAGTCTTGCTCACTTGACATAGGAGTAAACAACGAGCACTTTGAGAATTAAAAGAGAGGCTCCTTTTTTATCTCTCGGCAACAAAATAAAAGTACCACTACCACTTCAGCCACCAAGTCACATACAAGAACTCTGAAAAAGGCAACTTCGTGCTGGGTTAATTCCAGCAGGTTGCCAAACCCTGGCTGTAACTTTCCATTATCTGTTTCTAAATACCTTCTTCAAACATGTGGCAAGTGAAAATGCCATGGGCTGGTTGTGCTGACAGCACTCCGGTAAAAAAAAAATAATAATAATAATAATCCATAAATAAATAAGCAACACTGAGAGTTTCCTTCAGCATCAAAAGACAGGACTGATGGCACCCCCTCAAAGATGCTGTGAACGTGGAATTATAATTCCTACCCTGAGCCCTGCTCCCTGCTATGCAGTTCCCTTGAGCTTCAATATCCCATTTGACCAAATAACTGGGAAAGGCCATAACCTGAATGTCTCTATGCATTGTATATATCCTGCTGTTGCACTGTTTGTTGCTTCCTTCCCGCCAATTTGCTGTGGAAGATATCCCATTGACAGCCAGCTGAAGCCCCAAAGTTGCAACTGGACAAATTAGAAATCTAAATTTTCCATGGATCAGCATTCAGTTCTCAGAAAGAAGGGTATAGTTTCCACGCCAATGCCATTATTGCAATACTGTACTACTGCTAAAATAAAAACAAAAACCTTTTAATCATAAGTTCAATAAAAGGCAAAGCTGCTTAAAATGGGAAGATCCAGTTCTCGCTATTAGTGTTTGTTCTGATTAATCCCTTTCGTAAATATCTACAAAGCATACACTACCCTCCTCAGCGTCTGGTGTGACAATCACCAGGTGATCCACCGTAGTCTTCCCATATTCACCAGCCAAAACTGGTATACTACCTGAGCCCCTCACCTCCCCATGTCCACCAAAAGTCAGCTGGCCAGATCAGAGCCACTCACTGCCTCAGCCTGCCATCTCCCTGCATTCACTGCCAGTCAGGTGGCCAAATAAAAGCCCATTCACCAACTCAGCCCCACATCCCTGCATTTACCACCAATCAGCTGTTCACCTCCTCAATATCCACCACCCCATGTTCCCTGCCAGTCCGCTGGTGCCCAGTAATCAATCAGTGGCTGAAAACTGGTTCACTGAAGCATGCAAAGGTGAACTCCCAAGGTCCTGAAATCAGAAAAAGGAAGGAGTTGTTTATTTAATTGTGTGATGCTGGCACTTTCAAAATATTTATTTAGTTGTCCAGGTCCACAATTACAGAAAGTTGAAGAAACACTAGTGTAGTAAATAGAATAGAAGTAACTGATTAAATTGTTATTGTTGTTTATTATCCCAAATTTACTGTGGATTTTAACCAAAGTATATATTTTAAAATTATTCTCTCTGCTTCCTTAAATCTTCAGTCGTGCTTACAGGTAAAACAAAGGATTCAGCAAATGAGTCTGTATGAAAATATTGCAGTCTCATGCAAACCAACTCCGGAACAAGCTCCACCAGATTCAGTTAAGCTTATTCTCAGCTAAGTGTGTATAGAACTGTATCGTAAGACTATATTAGATGTAACAAATCGTGGTTGGCTCTTTTCTCTGAATCACACTGGTTTACAAATCATAGCTTGCAAGAGGTTACTAAGCTCAGTTATTCAGCCACAGTTGAAATCTGTTTTGAGGCCAGTCTGTCAGAATTCACAGTAAAAGCCAGTCTTAAAAATATCCAAAGATCAGAACAAGGATGAGAAAGCAGACAAACTATGGAAAAAATTCAAAATGAATCCTATATTAATGGCAGGGTTCAGTGTAATATTCACCACTTCCATTTTTAAGATTACCATCATCCCCCACACCAAGACTTGACATTACTAGCAGAATCGTAGTAACTTCAGGAATCAGCATATATGAATTTTACCCTAAATTAGCCTCCTGCTTCTATTATATATATGCACATGTATGTGTATGTATAAATATAGAAGAAAATAAATGATAACGATGTCAACTTTAACAACTCACATCACCGAAACTACAACCACAAATACAAAACATCAATCTAATTCAAAATCAGAGTCATAAATCATAGAGTTGGAGGGGACCTAAGAGGTCATCAAGTCCAATCCTCTGCAAACTGCAGAATTCACTACCCCACTGTTTCTTAAATTTTTTTCTCTCAGGATCCCTTCCCACTTTTAAAAATTATGGAGGATCCCCAAAGAGCTGTTGTTTGTATAGGTTATATTTATCAATATTTACCATATTAAACATTAAAATGGATGCATTCGCTGCTGCTTCCACTTCTCACGATTGTTTGATGGGATTTTAATACTGCATTATTTTTCAACACAGGCTGGCAAATAATTCTGATTTTGTGGACCCCTGAGAGGGTCTTGGGGGACCCCATAGGCCCTAGGACCTCACTTTAAGAAACATTGAACTACACCATTCCCAATAGATGACTATTTAGCCTGTTTGAAAAACTCCAGTGAAGGGGAAGAAACCACTCCATGTGGTCACCTATTCCACTTATTGACAGCTCTTACTGTCAAGAAGTTCTTCCTAACATCTAATCTCTATTTACAACCTTGAAGTTTCATTCCATTAGTTCTAGTCTTACCATCTGGAGCGAGTGAGAGTAAGTCTGAACCTTCTACAATGTGACAGCCCTTCAGATATTTGAAGACAGCTATCATGTCCCTCTCAACCTTCTCTTCTGCAAGCTAAACATGCCTAGATCTTTCAACTATTCCTGTAGGACTTGCTTTCTAGTTCTTCCACCATCTTTTTAGTCCTTCTCTGACTTATTCCAGTTTATCAATGTCCTTTTTAAACTAGAGTATGCAGAACTGAATACAACTGAGCCGTGACCAAGGCAACGTAGAGCAGGATAATTACTTCCTACGACCTGGATGCTATTGCTCCTCTTGATGTTCCACAAGATATCATTGGCCTTCTTTGCATCTACATTACACTGTTGGGACATGTTGAGCTTGTGATCCACTAGTACACCCAAGTCCTTCCCACGTGTGCTGCTCTTGAGTCAGATTTTCCCCATCCTGTACACGTTTCTTTTCTTTTCCTTACCTAGATGTAGGACTTTACATGTTAAATTTTATTCTATTGTTTCCACCCACTGTTCTAGCCTAAGTCTTTTGGAATTTTCCCCCCTTTCCTTCCCAGTATTAAACACCTCATCCTATCCATGGCTTGATGAAAGAGCCAGGTCTTCTCTTGACTTCAGCATTTCTTTTGGTTGAGCCATTATGGTGTTTGTGTGTGGCCTGAGCCTAACAAAGCTATAACTATATTTTGTTGACCCAAAAAGAGTTGATGGCCAGTAATCCTTTGGTCATTACAATAAGAGAAAATAGCCAATTATGGTTGGAGAGTATTCCTGTAGCTTCATTCAAAGGTCAAAGAAGAACACTAACTCATGCTCTTCCTTTTTTAGTCAACATGTTTGATTTTGCTCTTCAAGATATCCTATAAAAATATAAGTCCCCTTGAACTTAACAGGGGTAGGGTACAGTGATTGTAGTGTTGTAGTGATATGAACACTTCATCATATGCTCAGCCATACATGTGCGTGTACATAAACAGTATCACAGAAACACTAACAGACTCCAGTGATCTTCCAGATTAGTCAAGCAGGCATTCTCTGTGATAGCACCTGCCCTTTCAAAACCATACCCCACCCCCAATCCTGTTGGCATTTCATAACTATTTGAAAACCAGGATGTTCCCCCAACCCTACAGGTTGGATGAGCTCATCTTTGAGGTTTTTCTTGACATGATTGTGATTATGTGTTTCATTGCCCTTGGGTACCATTGTGCTATTCTTGTATTATTCTTGTTTACTGTTATTATAGATTATGTTTGTTCTGTTGGTTTTAATCCTAAATTCACCACACAGAGTCATAATTTGCAAGATGGGCAGCTCTATAAATTGAAATAATAAATAATAATAAAATAAATAAGTCTTGTGCATGTCATGGCATCTCTGAAACTTCTCATAGCTTAGATGCGGAGTTCATGTACATAACAGCATTCAAAGCAAACTCATAATTCAAAGTAATAACAAAATCAGTTTGTAGCTGAAACTTGCCCCTCTTTATAAAGCACCAAGTATTATCCTCAAAGCCTCTCTGTGTTCTCATACACATAGCTCCAGTCACATTGTAAATTCTTGCATTCAACCCCCCTGGAGCTTTATGGGAATTCATCATGAGGAAGTGCAAGTGATTGCAAATAGGCTCCAAGAGACACAATTGCTTGTGGCTGAACTACAAGGCTTCAAAATGTAGGTGGAGGTTGAATGTCTGAACTGCCTTGTAAAAAAAAACCCTCCTCAGCAGTAAAAATTAGTATGTGAAAACATTACACCAAAAACTCTTTGTCTGACATCAAACTCTAGTCTATGTGTCCATATACATGCTATATTGTGTTTAATGAAGATGCATATGAGATAACATAGACCTTCATAAAATCAGAACAAGTTGACGAAACTCATAAGGAAACTCTCCAATAGAAGAAGAAAAGGATCAGATCCTTCTAGATATTCACTGAACAAAACTATTCTGGTTGCTAAACTCTATTAACTATGTTTTTCCTGACAGATTATCTTCATTTGAACAAATGTCATTCTGGGTAGAAATAATTAATATAAATGTTTGAACTGTTTCTATTTCTTAAGATCACATAGATAATCATAACTGTGTGGGACATAGTCCCAAGTTTCTTTTACTTTGGTTCCTTTTTTATTATTTTGTTTCTTTCCCTTTTTGGTTCTGTATATGTAATCTGCTTCTTGATGGTGTGTTCTCTTTAAAAAGCAAATAAAACTGAGGGAGCAGTTGGAAGCTCTGTCTTTAACCTGCCAGTGCAGATACATTTCTGAACAGAACCCATCAGATACTCCCCACACTTTAAACAAAACAGCTTGGCTTACAATCTGAATTGGCAGTCTTTCACTTTGGGGTCATTCAGTAATGCAGCTGGGGAATTTCTTTGGCCACTCAGGTATGGAGGCGAATAGCTCACTCAAGCAGCGGAAACACAAGTGGAAGAAACCTCAGGCATCAACAGATTTAACCAGTGTCCTGACACTCCTTTTCCCTCATGCTTCCTGCCCCTTCACCGCAACATACCCTATTTTTGGCATAAGAGTACAGGTAGAGCAACTTGCATACCCCCACATGTTGTAATCCAACAGCTCCAGCAAGCATGCACAATACTTAGTGGTGATGCAGGCAACTGGACCCAAACAACTGGAGGATGAGTTGATGGCCCCTATCAAAGTAGAACCAACCTCTGGCTATTTCAAAAGAAACTACCAGATTTTTTAAACATAAAAACTGGTCTCAGGCAAACCACCCTCCATCCCACTTAATGGACTTCCCTGCCCACTTCTTTCACTCCTGTTTTTATTCCTTCCAAACGGTCAATTTCAACCAATTCCACCCAGCAATTAATTCCAGGACCGCTGCCGGTTAAAAATAATAAACAAATCCCACCACAAATAAATAAGAATGGCTGATCGAGTGAGCAGGAACTATCTGCAGGGTGAGACTGGGACCACATCATAGATGGAAAGAAAGACGAAACGAAGCGCCACGCAACTATGATGACAAGGGCGCCCATCTCGCCAAATGGGAACGAGTTGAAGCACAGAACATCTGAATGGGGGCGGGGAGGCGGACAGTGTCATAACCTACCGGGAAAGATGGATCTTCAGGCCCTGACAGGAGAGCAAGTTTTAGGAAGGAGAAATAGGCCAGGAAGGGCGCAACGCGAAAAATCTCAGCGGGACGGACATCTGACCAGGACAAAAAAAAAAAAAGCGGGGGGGGGGGAGACAGAAGGACGCAGAAGCGGAGCACTCTCTCACTTCCTCCTCCTCTACTAGCCCGATTTTGAGATCACATCCCTCCTCCGCGCTCCCTTGCTTACCGGAGTAGCGGGCCGATTCCGGCCACCTTTCCTGCGGGCTCGGGTTCTGGACGCCTTGCAACCCGCCATGCCGGGCCGAGCAGCGGCGGCAGTGGCCCTCACCGGCCTCTAGGGCAGGGGTCGATCACCAATCACACAACAAGGCGGACCTTCTAACGACCAATGGGGGAAGGCGAGGGGCACTCTTCACTACAAGCCCCACGGCTGTGGGAGAGCGGTGGGATTCACGCTGCCCAATCAGACACAAGAAGGGCTCTCACCCACTCAAGCGTACCAAGAAGAAGGCGCGCAACTGTCCAATCAATGGAGGCAAGGAGCGGAGGGGGCTACAGAACGTCCAATCAGTTCGGCCACATTTTCTCTCCCCCTCCGCTCACTTCAGTCCTGGACGGGGCACTAAAAATCTCCTTTAGCCAATTGCGACATAGCCAAGGAGGACGGTTGTTCCCGGCATAGTTTGGAATGGTCAGGAGGGCATAAATAATGAAAGCAATCTCAGACACTGAAAGAACGGAAGAAAGGACCCGATCTTAACCTATCTGCCCCAAATGTACATTGTTACTGCTGCTACCCTCTAGAGGAAAAGATATAATTTAAATGCGGTAACTAGTGTAGATTTGTGGTATATCGCGAGGCGCCATTGGCATCCCTCCATCTTCAAGGTCAAATTGACCTTAGTAGCTTTATTAGAACAATGTGCTTACCCGTTTTAACAACCATGGTTTAGTCAGTTAACCACTCCATCTGGATTTTGCTAATTAAATTGTGGTTGTTAATTTATGGCTTAGTGTTTTCTGCAAACTCAACCAGTACGCCATGAGGATCCAGAAGGCTTGGCTACCCATCTATAAGAAGCCTGTCTGCAAATACAGCCACTGTCTTGCTTCAGTCATCAAAGAGGGTTTGCCCCAGGATAGGAACCCCAGAAGAAGGCTTCACAGTAGACCAGCAAACCAGTCCAGAAGCACTCTGAAACAATTCATTCTAACAGGAGGAGCAAGAATAATCTCCCAGTTCAGAAAACCAAGCCAAGGACTGGAAGGACAAGTGTGGGATTGGGGTAATAAACTCCTACAGCAGAGGGACAAGCCAAGGAGTAACACAGCCCTCCCAGTAGAACGGCAGGACAGGGTAGAATGGTGTCTCTGGCAAGGAGAACCAGGAGGCTGGGGGTTGCAATGGCTGCTTGGGGACTAGGAAGTGGTATTCCAGGACTAGGAACTGAAAAGACAACCACTGGTCACGAAGCAAAACTGACATGGGGCTGGCAGCAGAACCATCGATACAGACCTAACCCTGAGGGCTTGGAAGAGCAGCTCTGGGATCACTGATGTCATACAAATACCCCGACTCATAAAACGATTTAAAGAAGTATCAGCACTTTAATTTTAGTTTTTTCCATCTCCACCCTCTTGGCCCACCAAATTGCTTGCTATGATTGTCACATCTTTGAAAAGACATTGTCAGGCTCCAGATTTACTATTTAATAGTAACCATAAACGTTCTTCCTTTAAGTCCTTTAATATGCCTTGCACATTAGATATTCTGCATCTTTTTCTCCCCGATGTAGTTCATACTTTAAGAAACTTAAAAAATAACAGAGTAGAAAGTGTACATATATCTGGGACGGGATACACAAAATAACATTAAAGCAATGGTTTAAACTAACGTAGCAGAAAAGGCAATATAGTGTGTTTCACTCCCCTTCCTTTTAGCATCCATTCCACGCTTTACCTGTGGCTTGCACTGATTCCGTGGCCCCGGGTCGTATCAATAGGCATTCTATACACCCGTGATTTTGGACACATTCTCATTCTTTCCAGGGGCGGCGTCCTCCTTCGTTTTTGCAGGTCCCACTTCAAACGAGCCATAGAGATGCCGGGGAATCGGGCGCGTCGCTTCCCATCTCATATAAATGGCTGCATTCTCTCTGATTCTTCCAAACCTCCTTTTGCTCTAGCAGTACTTCCCCTCGCTTACTCACCATGCTACACGGGGGCATTTTTATTGCTTTACCCGATCTGGAATGCAAAACCAGCTCCCTGAAGAAAGCCAGTACGGCTGAGTTAAGGCGGCGTCAAGACACAGCAGCGGAACTTCCGTTGAGGAAAGCTCGCAAGCGGTTAGTCCTCTCCGACCAAAACCGCTTCCCGGGAAAGACGGAGGCGCTGTCGTGGTCGGAACGTACAGAAAGAAGAGAAAATGCAAAGAGAAATTTGCAGAGGCAATCTTTTTCAGTCCCTGCGGGGATGTAGCAACATTATTCGTTCTCAGAGCAAAAGATTGCCAGCTACAGATATCAGCAACACAATTCTATAGGAAGAAAAAGTCTGCGTTTCGACGTTAAGACACGAAAATTGGAACTGCCTCATAATGAGTCTTGATTAGGGCTATGAAGTGATCTGGATTCAAGGTGGAGGTGGGTGCGCATATCGCTCCTGTTGGCAGCTCCTTGAAAAAAGCTGCATCTTGGAAAAGGCACATTTGATTGATTATGGTTTGTGAGCTGAACCACTGTGGTCGATTCAGCAGACTCAGATTAACTGTGACGTGTTGCAGGGTTAGGGTAACCCTAATGCATGTGTAAACCAAATTACTGACTGGGTTGGGGTGAACCGTGCAAGAGTGCATGTGTCTGTATGAGGCACCTGTATGGGTTCATATCACTCTTGCCCCACAGCTCAGAAGGTCTGTTCTTGGCAATGGTGCTGTGTCAGAAGAATAAGGAGGGCACCCTAAGAACAACAGTGCTGGCTCACGAGCATTTTCACAAGCACTGATTTGGAAGTAATCAGTGGGACATACATTACCATCTTAGGAGGAAGACCTATGTAAGGTAATTCCATTCAGATTTTAAAGCAGCCTCCCTCAACCTGCTGCCCCAGGTATTCTGCTAATATAGTTGGCCACACTCAGTGGGATCCTGAGAGCTGTGGGTGCCGTGTATCTGGGAAACACTGGGGAATAGAAAAGATAGGTGGTTAGTTGAGCCTTCTGACTACAACACTGATTGTCTTGTTTCTAGAAAAATTTCCAGCATATCCTCTTTTGCCCCCTTCACATTGCCTGCAAAAGTGCATTGCTAGGCCCAGCCATGTTACAATGTTTCCTTGTGGAATGTCCCATTCTGGAGCGGTGGCTGTTTTGTCTCTCTCTTATCCTCAGATCTCTACTTTTACTACCACGAAATAGGAGTAGAGTCAAAAAAACAATTCTGGGTTTTGTGTATCACCATCTGATCTGTCAAATACTGTTTATTGTCAACAATAACACAATAAAATAATTATATTTTTTGGAGTACCTATTAGAATTACCTGCTGTATATAAACAGGTGTCAGAAGATAAGTACCACAAAGAAAGCTAGGCACAGAGAATTAATGTTCTCTCAGTTAAAAGGTTGAAAAAGTACAGGTCCCTTTTCATCTTGTGCAATACTACAGAGTATGTTGGAGTCTTCCTCAACTTACAAGGAATGTATAGTTCTGCAAGGCTGGCATCTAAAAATAACAGTATCAGTCAGAACTTATTCTTTGCTCTGATTTTGCTTGGTTTCCTTATGTGTTCTCTGAAAACTTCCTGGGACTGAATAAACCCAACAAGTCTGCAGCAATAAAAATTCTTAACAAGACTTGCTTCATAATAAATATGCATAAAATCACAGAATAAATGTCTTCATTGCTAAAGCACAGAAACTAGTTTTCTGTTAAAAGAAAAGAGATTATAAAAGAACAGAGATTATAAAAAAGAAATATACAATCTAAAAGAATTAAAACATGAAATACTAAATGGCAGTATTAAATCATGGTGATAATAGCTGTTTTAAAAAATAGATTTAAAAGCAACAAGCCATAGCAAAGGCATGGATAATTAAATAAGACATTTAAAAAAGACAACAGCTGCTATATATCCAAACTAATAAAAGGCATTCTTGCCTGCCATTAATTTGGGCATCTAGGGAGGAAGAGATACATGCAAACTGCATACCAACTGTGGGAGGGGGCAATTATATTCAGACATTATTGCATCACTTTCTTATAAGAATTAGGATCTAGCTCTTTCACTCCAGATACTGATTTAACACCAGTATAAAGCTTTCTTTGGTTGAAAAGCAAAGATGAGTTGTGTATGATCAGTATAATGGTAACACTTCAGACTCAACCCAAGCCTTTAGATGACTTCACCCAGCAGTTTTAAACTGACAACAATTAAGTATCAACTTTATGAGAACTGAGATTATGCATGTATGGAAGCCATGAAGCCTTGTAGCCTCATGTCTGTAAGGTGAGTCAGAAGGATATTTGCTACAGCTTCAGTACAGGTGCTTCAGGCACTCTTTCCAGTTTTACATTGTGAAGTTGTTTGTGTCTCCCCTTCAGTTTGAACTACATCTTTTTCTATTTTAGGTTCAGACTGACCTAAGAAAGAAAATCCTAGCGCTGCAAGCAGCTGACTTAAACATGGGTTGATCTGGCTGTGATAACTCGAGACTTTTTGCCCCAGTTGCTGAGTTGAACACATTTCTTGTGATTAAACAAATTATCCATTTTAACTAGGTTGGATTGTTAGTAGTTTGACTTTAGATCTGCAGCTCCCTTGAGAAATTTTTGTACCTCATTAAGTAACTATAAGACCAGCAAAGTGAAAATATGTTTATTTGCAAAAAAAGGAAAAATGCTGTGTTTTGATGAACATGGTAGTGTGTCTTTTCTACTGCTATGCCTTAACAATGTTTTTAATTTATTTTTTCTATCATCTTGAGAAATCACAAGGATCTTTTAGATCTCAGTAGTGGCCAAAATGTTCAGTGGCTAAACGCTGGCATTAATAGCAATTTTCATGGCTAAAAAATATTAATTCAACCCAGTTACTGAGAAGAGAAATTGGTAACAGCTTCTGATTATCTTAACAAAGATAAGAGAGAGGAAAGTCTCCCAAGAAGTAGTATTCCTGAATAGGACCTTATAGAAATTCACAGCAAGTAACAAATTCTGTCTGATCTTGGTTGATCATAAAAAGGATTGGACCTGGTTAGTACTTGGATAGGAGATTATAATAAAAACCCAGGGCTATAGGCTAGATTGAGAAGGCAGCAATGGCAAACAATTTCTGTCTTTAAAATAATTTTTTTACTTTTTTATAAAAAAAAAGCCAAAGGGATACTCTGTCAGAAATACACCAGCTTAAGTGGATGGGGAAAGCTATTGCTTTGCATGGAATTCTTGTCTCCACTGAGGGTGTATAAAGTTAGTTGAACAATATCTTTTGAATAGGTAATAGCCTTTTTCAAAAACCTGTCAAGCCTAAGCTATCTTCTATGTGAGCCAAAGAAAAAAATGGCACCTACTCTCATCCCATGACCAAAAGAAAAAAATGAAATTAAAAAACAACAATTGAATGCAATACCAGTGCTGGTGATGAGAAAGTATTACCTACAGTAGCAGGTTAGTTTAGGATGCACAGGCAGGCCATGTAGCATACAGTTCTGTTGTCAGATGTCTTGCCACTCCCTCTAAGTATCTGTCCCCTGATGCTATTCCCTCACTCTGCCTAATAGAACCCAAAATCTACTGGGGCTGGTCAGTTGCTAGAGTAATCTTGCTACTCATACCTTCTCCAGCTGAATGAGTGAGTTCACAGAGATTGGAGATCAAAGGGCCATTGATACAAGCATGACCTGGTTCCATCGAAAGGTGAGAGAAACAATTATCCAGATAGTTAAGTCAGAGAGCAGCATGATTGTAATTTGTTAGCTTGTGTTTGGTGTCTCTTGAAACATTGTAACCTGTTCTCAGGTGTCTTTGTGCCGGGAAGACTCCACTATAAAACTAGATTGTGTAATGCAGTAAATCTTGAAACAGGATCCCTGCAAACCACCATCTGGGGGTCTTCCTGGACACACAACTCCTGCTCAGTAAGCAGGTGGCAGCTATGGACAGGAAGGCCTTTGCATAGCTTCATCTAGTGTGCTAGTTGCACCCTCTCCTAAATTGGGAGGCTGTTCAGACAGTCACTAATGACCTGGTCACCTTGTGGCTTGAGTACTGTAATGCCTCTACATAGAGCTGCCCTTGAAGACTACCTGGAAGCTTCAACTGATCCAGAATGCAGCGATGTGGGCAATGATGGCATAACTCAGTATGCCCATGTAACACCTCTGCTCTGCCAGCTGCACTGGTTGTCAGTTTGCTTCTGGGTGCAATTCAAGGTACTGGTCATTACCTATAAAGCCCTACATGGCACTGGGCCTGGTTACCTGGGGGACCTCCTGTCTCCTATATTATCTGCCTGGTCAGTTTGATTCAGTAGCACTTCAGATTCCTTCAATTAAGCAATTCTTTCTATTAGGATCCTGGAAGTACACCTTCTCTGCCATAGTGCCTGCCCTTGGAAATAAGGTTCCCCCTGAGATCCAGATGACCCCCACCCTCCTTGAAGACCTCTGAATTATTCATATATTTTGAGTTAAATGTTCAAAGAAATATTGAAGTTAGTTAACTTTTTGCCTAGGCCTTTGGCGAGGGTGATTGAAGCCCCCTTCTGAATAATATGGGCTTGCTTTGGCTGTTGTCCAGTTTGTGCCATCATTTGTTCTTTGTTTTTTATCATTGTATTATTGTTTTGTTCTATGTGTTTTTACCCAGAGTTGTTGGGAGTCAGATAGTGTAAAAATGTAATAAAGCCAAGGGCAACCTATGCAGGCAAAGAGATTAAGGATATGATTACTAGACCACGTGAAGATTTTTACTGTGCTCCTCTCCACTTAAAAGTATAGGCTTAAATAGCTATCAAGCCAGATGTAAGAGAATATAATACTATAGCTCGGAATTGACTTTGATTAAATGCCTTTACTGTATATATTTTACTGTATATATTTTATCCCTGACATTTGTGGGCTTTCAGAAATAGAGGAAAAGGAAACAATAACAGGGTCCAGACAGTACTAGAAATATGTAACTGTCTTCTATCATCACATACATTTGCAGGACTGGACATAAAGTCAGATTTGGAACCAAAGCCAGAATAGGAGAATTCAACTAAGGAAAATTAGCCACCTCCATCTGGTTTCATCGTAGCCTACTGTATTGTTTCACCAGGCTGAGAAAAATACTTATGGTAAAAGAAATGTTTGGATGCTATAATCTGTATCTAGCATCCATATACTAACTGGTGAAACAATCACTGTGTTTTTTCACCAATTAATGGTACTTAGAAGTAAAGTTAACTAACTTCAATTTCTCTTTGAACATTTAATTCAAAATATATGAATAATTTAACTCTTGGCAAAGAGAGCAGAAGCAGGTCAAGCCCTGATTATTAGAAGAGAAGGTAAAAAAAAAAGGAACCTTTTTCTCTCTGAATTAGACAAAACAACAGCAGAAGGCAACAGGCTCAAGAGAGTTTGCAAAGCCAAGTCATTTTTTTACAGGTTAATCAGTTTCTGTTGTCTGTCCTTTTCAATTAAACAAATAGAGAATGTGAACTATATAAAGCATAGTTGTTTACTCCTTAAACCAGCTCTTCTGTGGCCAGTATAAGTATATAGATCTAGAAGAGGCTACAGATGTGAGAGTTAAGGAGAGATCCTGCAGATCAGAGATGGCATTTAGGTAAACATTCAATAACTGTTTGACTTCAACACCACCAAGCACCAAAGAATCCATTAATAATGTGAGAGACCTAGGATAGGGAAGAAAAAATAATATGTTTAAGTCGTTTCTGAATATGAGAGGAAGACTGCTCTCATACTGGCAATGGGGCATCAACAGCAGTGTACAACAATTAATAAAATAACAAGTGAATAAAAAACTGGCATATAAAAAGATAAAAAACATTATCACACATTTTTTAAAAATTAGGTTTTAAAATATACAAACCCCATGGAGAGAGCAGACTATCAATTTCAGTGGAGCCATCTAAGAATGTCTCCCTCAGGCCTAATGACACAACCAGGTCTTAAGGGACTTCCTAAATGACAGCAGGGAAGGGGTGAGCCTAACCTCAAGGGGGAGAATGTTCCACAAGGAGGGAGCCATGGCAGAGAAGGCCCGTCTCCTGGGACCCACCAAATGCAAGTCCCTGGCTGGTGGAACACGTAGCATACCTTCCCAGCCTACCTAATGGGATGGGCTGATGTGATCAGGGAGAGGCAATCTCTCGGATAACCTGGCCCCATGCCATGAAGGGCTTTAAAGGTCAAAACCAGCATCTTGAATTGGACCCAGTAGCAAACTGGCAGCCAATGCAGCTCACAAAGCAGAGGTGTAATATGTGCTCTTCTAGGAGCACACATTACTGCCTGTGCTGCTGCATTCTGCACCAACTGAAGCTACTCTTCAAGGGCAGCCCCATGTAGATGCGTTACAGTAGTCCAATCTGGAGGTGACTAGGGCATGAGTGACTGTGAGCAGAGCATCCTGATCCAGGAAAGGGCACAATTAGCATATAACATGGAGTTGTGTGAAGGCACTCCTAGTCACAACTGCTACCTGCTCTTTGAGCAGGAATTGCAAGTCTAGGAGGACCCCCAAATTGTGCACCGGGTTTTCCAGGGCAGTGCCACCCCATGCAGCACCATAGATGGTATGGTTCCAGAACCAATAGGACCCCAAACCCAAAGCCACTCAGTCTTGCCACGGTTCAGTTGAAGCCTGTTGTTCCCCATCCAGACCCTCACAGCCTCTAGACACCGGAATAAGGTGTTGACAGCATCACTTACTTCGCCAGGGGCACAGATGTATAGTTGGGTATCATCAGCATACTGATGATACCTCACCCCGTGGTGATGGATAAACTCATTCAGCGGTGTCATGTAGATATTAAATAGGAGAGGGGAGAGCACTGAACCCTGTGGAACCCCACATAGCAGGGGCCAAGGTAGGACCTCTCATCCCCAATTATAAGCATCTGGAATCGACCCTGGAGAAAGGAGGCAAACCAGCATAGCACTGTGCCACTCACGCCCAGTCCCCTGAGCCAATCCAGAAGAATACCATGGTCAATGGTATTGAAAGCCGCCGAGAGGTCAAGTAGGGCAAGGATGGATGCACAACCTCCATCCCACCCCCACCAGAGATCATCCAGAAGTGTGACCAGTGCTGTTTCTGTCCCATACCCGGAATGAAAAGGATCCAGATAATGCACTTCATCCAAGGCCCTCTGAAGCTGTTGTGCAACCACTTTCTCAACCACCTTACCCAAAAAAGGGAGATTCAATACTGGACAAAAGTTGTCCAGTATGGTGGGATCCAACGATGGCTTCTTGAGGAGGGGGTACACTAGAGCCTCTTTAAGAGGCAATGAAGCAACCCCCTCCCTCAAAGAAGAATTAACCACCACTAGAGCCCGCTCACATAATACGCCCTGGGACTGCTTTCACAAGCCAGGAGGAGTATGGATCTAGGGAGCAGGTGGCTGGGCTCACAGCTTGAAGGACCCTGTCCACTTCCTCAGATCCAACAGGTTCAAACCATTCCCAGATAACAGGGCAAGACTCTAATCCAGGCATCTCCTCCGGACCTGCAACAAAACCAGCATCGAACTGCAAACAAATCTGACCAATTTTATCCAATACATGCTGAGCAAGTTCCTCTGCACGCCCCTGCAAAAGGTACTCCGGGCCCCCTTTACCCAAGAGGACTTGTGTCACCTGAAACAGGACTGCAGGGCAGCAATCTGTGGATGCGATAAGGGCAGAGAATTATTGTCACTTCGCTGCCCTTACTGCCACAAGGTAGGCCTTAGTGGCAACTCTAACCCATGTCCGGTTGAGCTCGTCCTTGGTTGAGTGCCAGTGACGCTCTAGACATCTCATTTTATCTTCCTCAGCTCCTCCGTAAACCTTGGGGAATGACGGAATCCACAGGGGGGAGAGGTCACGTGGGTGCAATCCAGTCCAAGTCCTCAGCTTCCCCCTTATTCCAAGTGGCAACCAAGGCTTCAGATGGACTGTGCAGCAGACCAGCAGAAGAAACCCCCAGCTCCCTCTGAAACCCATCCACATCCATCAGTCACCAGGGGCAGGCCAATCTAATAGGTCCAGCCTCCCTGCAGTGGGTAGTGATGCTAGAGAATCCCATGGAAATCAGGGCATGATCTGACCATGATGAGACACCAAAAACTCCCCCAAATTCAGATCACATAGCCACTGTTCCGACAGGAACACCAAATCTGGAATGTGACCGCTGTCCCATGTTGGGCTCTGGATGACCTGGGATAGGCCTATGGCCATCATGGTAGCCATGAACTCCCAAGCCACCTCAGACCCCACTCCAAGAGAAGGCAGATTGAAGTCCCCCAGAACCATAAGTCTGGGGAATTCCACTGCTAATCCTGAGACGGAGTCAAGGAGCTCAGGTAGGGAGGTTGGTACAACAGCAACAATCCCAACCGATCCCTAGAGCCCAATATAAGGATTAGCATCTCATATCTGGGGACCTGTGGGGCAGCGCTCCTGAAAGCTGTAAGGGATTCCTGGATGACAATTGCCACAGCCACACCCCCACCCCTGCCCCAGAGTCTTGGCTGACGCCACACCCGAAACCCCACTGAGCATAGCTCAGAGAGGGCAACCCCCACAACTCTGGTTCAAGCCAGGTTTCGGTTATGCATGCCAGGTCAGCCCTCTCATCAATGATTAAATCATGAATGAGGGAAGCTTTATTGCAGACCGACCTGGCGTTCAGTAGCAGCAGCCTGAGACCATACGGCTTTATATGGCTTCATTCTTGATTGCAATAAAGATTCTTATCGAGCTGAGCCATGTCTGGGAGGCTTCTCCAACTCCTAACCTAGGAGATGAATTAATGTCAGGAGGTCTAATTTACTGCCAAGTCCTGGTCAGGGGAGCTGAGAATTGAATGGCTACCCAGTCAAGCTTGCAGAAACTATTATTAACCTTCACGAATTAATGTATACCAACCACATTACTATGGATGAATAATGTCCTGTTCTTATTCTGGATTACTCCAATATGTATGTTTTGTGATATATCACCTCAACCATTAATTGTTCTAAAACATACTACAGAAGAAAATATTAAATATGACAGCCCTATTCTTTCAAATAAGCTGTCTAAAGCTCTGGCAGTTCGGTTTCCAATAAGCTAAGTGATGATAAGCAAAAGCAAGAGTCTGAAGAAGATCTGATAGAAGGAAAGTGAAGTTGCTCAAGATTATTTTAAGGCTAGATGAGCTAAAATATGTATTATGTGTTATATTGTTCAATGGTTGGCTGCAAAGCACCAATGACCCATGGACTATGAAGGATGTATAAGTTTCAACCTAGTACAGTAGTAGTGTACTGAGGATGGATACAGCAATAGTTGATTATTCCAAGATGCAAAAAAGTACAAATGTGCATAGCAGAATTCCACTGAGCATAATAGAACTCAGAAAGAAGCCAAACTGGCTATCATAAAGGCCTTAGTAGACTGCTGAGCATATCTTGTCTTGTTAAGGATAGTAAGAGAAGGAGATACAGTATTAAGCAACTGCAAGAGTATAGGAGGCCAAGAAATATATTGGTACCTGTTACATTACCTTTTCTTTTTTTCCTCCTTGGCTGCAGATCTTCAAATTTTAAAATTCTTTTTATCACAGATTTTAGAATACATGCTTGTCTTTTACTCAAAGCATCTAGAAAAGCATCTAGAAAATTGCAGAGTTGGAGAAGCCCATAGTGGCATAAGCATTTTCCACTGGGCTGGTCAGGGCCAGTGTGATGGGAGCAGGGAGGTTGAAATAAAAATTGAGCACCAAGTTCTACCTATCCCCATTGTCAGAGCTAGTATTAGATCAACTTCAAAGTCATTCTTGATCTATTCGCTTACCTTTATACCATTCAAACAATGCTGCACTTAATCTAGTATACTTTTCTAGTTTTAGACGATAGACTACATTTGCACTGCTTGTAACCCCTTTGGCCGAACACAAGTGATCACCAATGTATAGCAACTATTAAGTTTTGTAAACTACCTCTTTATATTACGTAGATCTCCATAAATAAGAACTGCCAAATACTTGACAGATTGTATACAGGTAATCCCCAGTTTAAGAATGAGTTCTGTTCCCAAATCCTTAAGTCGAATTTGTATGTAAGCCGGAACAGTATTATTTTATAATACTGTATAAGTAGTATTGTGTAATGAACTTGAACCATTGTACATTTAACTCAAATCATTGTGTATTTAACTCTAATGTGTTCTGTTTAGTAGATTGTAAGTTGTGCAATCAACAGAAATGTAATCTCACAGTTGCACATTAAGCTCCAGACACTGCTGTGATATATTAAGTGGTGGGTAGGGGCATTTTTGCCTTTTCTTCAGGCAGCAGAATATCATGGGCTTACTCTACTACCGTCTAGTACAGTAATGCACACACTATGATTCAGGGAACAGTATGCGTTCTTCCCAAGTATCTTCCCATATGTGCCAGGATATTGCTTTAAAATCTAATTATGCTCTCATAGCTAGTATTCACACTTACAGATGGCTTTGGTTTCATCCAGCAGCTCTTTTGGTCTGATATTTTTAGGACTGCTTTCTGAGAGAAGCAAGACTACAAATTCTGCTTAGCAAATCCCCAAATGACAGGAGAGGGGATGGTTAAAGTAAATTCAACTGAATAGATGAAAACAAGATGAATCACTGTGCAGAGAGGCCAAATACATTTTCTTACCTATCTTGCTGCCAATGGAATTCATCTATATCAAGTGCATTTCTGAGAAAAACATCCAAGTTAGGGCCTTTAAAAGGAAATGAGTACAAAATGAGTACAGGGTCTTCCACAAATAATAAACCAAGACCTTGCTTGACCAGTTAACAAATTGCCAGAGTTTGGGGGGGGGAGAGTGGGGAAAGACCCAGGAAGTAGGCATTTCAACCAAGCTGAGCAAGTTCACAGTGATTAGGAGGAGGGGGGAAAAAAAGGTCTTCCCATTTGAATTGCTGGTTATTAGCTGCAAAGCCCTTTATGGTGCAGCTCTGGGCTCTATCAGGATCTGTCTTCTCCAAAATAATGTTGCTGTCACAGCAGGTGATCTGAAGAGGATCTGCTCAAGATCTTGGCCCTCAGGAAATAAGGGAGCTATTGACAATAAGGCAGGCCTTATTGTCAATAGCTCCCTTATTTCCTGAGGGCCAAGGTCTTGAGCAGACCTAACTTGGATGTTTTCCTTAGAAATGCACTTGAAATAGATGAATTCCATTGGCAGCAAGATAGGTTAGACCTCTAATGCTTTGGAACACCTTAACCCCTAACCCCCACTCCCAAGGTGTACCCAGCCCCCTCGGTACTGACGTTTTGCAAAGCTAAGAAAATGTTATTCAGGTGGCTTTTGAAGCTTTATGGTGCCTGGGGTGAAGTTCTTTCCTATTCTATATGTTTAAGTTTGGGAGTGGGATGTTTTTTGTCATTTTGTTTTTACTCTGTGTATGCTGATTATGAAGTTTTATTCCAAAGGTGGCCTTTTTTTTATTCACCAGAGACGGTGGTACAGATTGTATAAAAATACAGTACTGTAAATACATATGTACTTACCAGAATGGTAAGGGAAAATATTCAAACTGCCAAGTGCTTCTCCAAGAACAGCTAGACAGGCTTAAACCAGACTTACCAGAAGGCATACTCTTGAACAGCTGGACTACAACTTCCATTGCCCCAGCCAGTATGGCCAGTTACATTGAGGAAGTGTGTGCTAAGATTTTCAGTTTGTTTGCCTTCTCTTTTGCCTGCCTCTGCTCCACTACAGGCAGGCACTCTAGCAGAGCCAGATCAAGATGAGACAGATTAGTAAAGCAGAAACTGGCCAGGTAACCCAGGCTGTCTGCAAAGTGTAGGACACTCACAGCACAGATAGTAAAGCAAATGGAAACTAGTAATGCTCTTAAATTGCCTGCTGTTGTAGGGCCAGTGGCTCTCTTGACATACAGTACTCCCTTAACAGTTTCTATTCCTTACATGACTTGAGCAAGCATCTAGGAGTTTTCTGGGAAGCAAAACAGAGCTCCTGTATGAAATGCTAGAGGTGCGTGTAAAAGGTTTAGAATTTGAAACATTTTGAAACCATTATTTTAAATCATCACAATGCTGTTCTGACTGTTCTTGAAATATCCTAAGCTTAAAACAGCTCAAATGCCAACTGGAAACTCTTCTGGTAAATCAGAACAGCTGTTTCCGAAGTGTTTTGAGCCTAAAATGGGGCATTTCAGGTTGAAAACAGTCAAATTTACCATCCATGCTAAATAAATGGTGTATGTTAGGGCACTGTAGAACTCTGAATATTATAAAACTGCTGAATATGGGTAGTTGCCAACCCATCTAACATAGCATACAGTAGTTATAGTCCAACCTTTAGATGAACTAAAACCCCAATCCTCCCCATCAAATGCAACAATCAAATTAGGTTATTGTCCAAATGGAACTAGGAAGACTTGGGTCCAAATCCCTATGTATCCATGAAGCTCATTAGGAAATCAGTCAGTCCTACATTCACAATATTACCTCTAAAATGGAGGAGAGAGGCATGAACATTTTGAAATGGAAGAATCTAAATATAAGGAGTGGAAACATTATTTATGCTTATATCCAAGCAAGGAGAAAATCTTGCTTAGCTATATAAACAAGAGAACAGAAACATATAGGACTTAACTGAGAAAAAAAAACATGCATAGACTTCATATAACTCAGAGATTTTTCTCCCTGTTCAAAACAAAACAATAAAACAAAACAAAACATACAAGATATACTGAAACTCAGCAGCAGGCCACAATTCCTAACATAGGACAAGTCTTCCCCAGCCTGCTGCACTCCAGGTATGTTGGGAATTTTGCAGATTAGAGTTCCAATGCATTTGGAGACACCCGATTTGCTGGCTTTCTATAATGAAAATGATAAATGACTAATATTCCGAGCTCAGTTCTGCTACAGTTGCACTCTTATTTTCTGAGAATTTCTTCTTCCTCTGCTGTCAAGCTTGACTAAAACAGGTTAAACCACATCCCATATGAGAACTGAGAAAGATAGTTTGGCTCACTATACACATCTTTATAAATACATAAAATACTTTGCAAATCTAACAGTGCTGTATGGATGAATGGTATGTATTGTTTTGTTCTGTATACTCCATATTCTTCAGGATGTAACACCTAGAGGTAAAAGAATTGGGGCTTTAAGAAACTAAGTCATTTTCCACTTCCTGCTGTGTCTCCAAGTGTCTGGAAACAAGATCCAGTTAGTAAAAGTTAACAAACAAGAAGTTCAGCTCCCCTCAGCTGTAGTGAACATACTGATCTCCTGCCCAGCCCAGAAGTCCTCTTCATCTCTACAGCAGTTCTTGCTGATTTTCCTCCCTTTCCTCTAGTACAAGCCAAGAACAGAGCATTACTGTGCTAGTCTCTCTCCAGCCTGGCCTGGGCCTCACACAGGGAGGACAGACCTCAGCTAGTTCCTAGGCAAGGAGCTCAAAGCTGCCAGCCTTGCAGCCCTCCGGTGTCTTTAATAAGGTGTAGTCACTGTCCACACAATCCCCGTAGCAAAATAAAATATTTAAAAGAAAATGAAAGTTTAACAAATGTGCAGACTAGGCCACTGCGTAACAGTATTTAGAAGAAATTTTGTTCTGGTGGCTAACACAGAGTTTGAATAGGAGTCTGGACCCCAGCAAAGGATATAGTTGTAGATGTTAGAAGCAATGTTGTCTCTTTCTTCTCCCCTAAACACTTCTTAATCTCCTGAATTTTAAAAAATGTTATGTATACTATATTTTGTAGGACTGAGCAGTCATCTTGAAGGGGGAAAGGTGATTTGGAGCACATGGGGGTGCTCAGGCAGCACTTAGATTGGCAGATAAGGGACCATAATTCCTTATTTTTGTCCTTAAGTGCTCTCGGGGGAAAAAAAAATCCAAGATTGGTGATTCAGCATTCTCAAGAAATCCTTTGATGAGTTTAATAATTACTAAAAGCTAAGGAACATCTGCCATTGTAAAAGCTTTCTATGCAATTTTACACATGGAACTCAGGAGGAAGTTTCACTAATTTCGATGCAATTAACTCTCCCTAAGGGAATGTAAGATTTCAGCCTTAATCAAAGCTGAAATTGTTCACATTATGAGATAAGGTGGTCACAACAGCTATCTGTTCTCAGATGTGATGCCAAGGATATCTGAGAGACAAAAAATGCCTCACTTTACAACAACATATGTTGTGTTGTCAGAAATTTTCTGGATTTAAATACATGGTGGGAAATCATAAATATATTATAATGCAGTCTAGCATCCAATGACTATAATTTTGTTTAAACAATTTCTATGTACTTTAATCTGTGATAACTACTCAGTATAGATAAATCATGCCGGATCTGAGAGCCAGTTTGGTGTAGTGGTTAAGGTGCTGGCCTAGATACCAGGAGACTGTGAGTTCTAGTCCTCCCTTAGGCATGAAAGTCAGCTTGTTGTTAAGTGAATCACTGTGGTCGTTAAGCAAATCACATGGTCATTAAGCAAATTCTGCCAAAAAACATCTATTGGGGATGCTGGATTCGCTTAACAACCATGTAATTCCCTTGACTACCATGTAATTCACTTGACTACAGTGATTTGCTTAATGACTGTTGTAAAAGCGGTCATAAAATAAGGTCAGGCACATGGTGACTCACTTAATGACTGCCCCACTTAACAACCAATTTTCTGGTCCCTATTGTGGTCCAGAAGGACTACCTATGTATATAAAAAAGGTGGGATAAAAATATAATAGTAATAAAAATAAAATAGTAATCTACAAACAACAAATTAGATATTTTAAAAAGTACAGACCTCTGAATTGTTGCATTTTGTATTTGCTACTAACTTATTTTGCCATATTACATTCCACAAGGAGAGGTTTTTTTCTCTCATTCTGCTTATCCTCTTCATTCCCACACCTTTTTTTTACTTAGGGTCCCACTTTCCATTTTTACTTCTTGATCAGGAGCTGCGGGCCTAAAACAAATGAACTTCCACATGTATGAATGCTTATGGTATTGTTTTTATTTTAACTATATAAAAGCTAGAATAATTTAATAACTGAAGAAAAGCTAGAATAATTCCTGGCTTGGGGTAGGTAGCTGGTCATCTACCAGTTACTGAGACTGAATAGATACCATGTAACCAGGATATTTTGTTAAAGAAGAACGAACCTAGGACAGATATGAGAAGTCCAACAGTATAATTGAAGACACACAGGCTTTCAATGTTAAAGTGTTTGAGATTTAATCAGTTGAGTCTAGTCCAAAATTATATTACTAGATCAGGAAAACAATACATAAAGCTGCCTATCTTGTATCCATCTCACACTGGCATCCCAAAACCAGTACAACTTCAAATAGGTCAGAAATTATTGGAGTCCGTCTTCAAGGAGTCATGACAGATCATGTTTAGATCACATATTTCATCCTGTTCTTTTCTGTGCATACTAAGCCCGCTGCAACCTTATACAGAGGTGTGTATGTGTGTTAAATGTTGGGGACAAACTAAGAAAATGGTGTTTATATTTTCAAAGGCTTGTTAAACCATCATTAGGAAGAAGTTTATCCCAATTATTGTATCAAACTTATAAAATTAATCAACAATATTATTACATTGACGTAAGATAAAATAATTGCAGTTTGGATGAAAGCAACAGATACATTTGTAAGAAGTAAACAACAATAGGACATAATGCTTAGAAGGGCTCTTGGACTTCTTACTGCCCACTCAACTGCTATTTATAAACAGATATTGTGTGGACATTGTTAGCACACAATCCTGTAAAATCATGTTGTTCTACATTCTACAACATGAAACCAATTTGTAGATATGCACAGATGTACCTGACCACTGATGTGAATTATTTTTAAAAATTCAGGAAGGTTTTGAACCACAGGTCAACCTACAGTTCAATAATATTTTTTAATCTAGTGATACGTGCCATCTAAATTTCATTTTCAATCTGAAAGCATTTTGGGGAGGAAAAAAATCTAAGGAAAAGTCCCTATGCCTGTCGAACTAATCTTTAGCATCATGATTCAGTTTTAATATTGATATAGAAAAGCAGTAGCCCCCTGGCTAAAAGACAAGAAGAGAGGAGGGTCTCTGCTTTATAATAAAAACATTCCTGGGCATCAGAAGAATACTGACAGAGAGAATGTATTACCCAGGATGGCTTTTGCCTAATACCCAAGGGCCAAAAAGAAAGGCTGCCCACCCTGTTAGATGGCACAAACCACTTAAATAAATACTAGGGAGAGAACAGAAGTCTATTCAAGACCCAAAAGGAGATTGGAGACATGTCACTCTTTAAAAAGCAGCAACTGAGAGTAATAAGATATTCTCACATGTAATTACCATTCTTACTTCCAAGTTGAGAGGCAGTGTCCAATTGCAGATATTTCAAAAGTAGATCCCTTATGTATATATTGTGCTTATGAAGAGAGCCAATCTCTACAGTAATACAGATTTAAATTCTAAAGTAATACAGAGAGGAGATCAACACTGTATACTGAAATTTGCATCTCTCCACTTCTTCTAGGTTTCCTCCAAATGCACTCAGGATCCTAATTAATAAAGGAAGAGAGAGTCAGAAAAGGCTTTCAAATTGTGTTCATCTGCACGCTGAAGAGTAATTGGTCAAATTTTGCATCTATTAATTGTTGCCATAATCTGTTGTGTGAACTTCGTGCAGCAATATAATTAGTTAAATAAAGGGAAGGAATACTACAGTCTTCCCTGGAGCATCCAGTAAACATTTTATCTTCCAAGATTAGATGATATGGGCATGTTTTGGGTACTACAGCCATAGACTACAAGGGCATGTTTATAACTGGAGAAGTAGCTTTGCACTTTTTCTTGCAATATATCTAGTGAAAATTGTCCCCAATGACTGCACAGCAAGAAAAGAGACACCACTTGAAAATGTACCTTTGAACTTCCTTCCCTGTCCCACAAAAATAAAATTAAATATACACGTGCCCTTCTACTAGTCTTACCTGTATAGGTTTGGGCAAAAACAGTGCAAAGCTTCCAAACGGAAATACCAATAATGCTGACCCCTGACATCATTTAATGAATATTCTAATTGGATTCAAATACCCCATAATTTGGGGTCATTGCCAGTGAGATGAAGGAATGCTAATTTTCCCAGGCAATCTTGTTGCAAACCTGGGCCCAGTTTGTGGCCATTCCAAGCCAAACAGGGAATGGGAATCCTTGTAGTCCTTATTGCCTTAATCGAGGATATTTCCCAGGATTCTCTTGCCTGAGGAATGCGCAGCGCTGAATGGCTCAAAACCTTTTCCTATTACATAGGCACAAACTATAACAATTAAACATATGAGTAAATAAGTCTCTGAATATAAAACAGGGACAAAAGCGTAATCAAAGGTTCAAGAAGTTGGGAATAAAGAGAGCTAATTAGTTTCACTCTCCATTCTTCCGCTCACTTAGCTCTGTTCTCAGAGAGGTGATGCTTAAAAAAAAGAAGCGTGCTCATGACAAAAAACAGGGTTATAAATATAAAAAGGAATTCATTGTCAAGCACCAGTAACATCGCCAGCTTTGTGCAGGCAGGGTGAGCTCAGAAATTCCCCCAGAAATAGACATTTTATTCAGAAGTGGGGGAAGGTCATTTTTAGCACTGCAACTGTCTGGGCTGCTCCTTGGATGGCATCGGAAAGATATCCTTCTGGCAAAGAACAGTTTGTACTGAATGAAGAAACTCACAGCTAAAGGCAAAGCCATCGAGCTGGTATGAACCAAATGCTTCAGGAACTCAGAGAAGTGCTCCCAAATGATAGCCTTGGAGTTTGCCAGTAAAGCCAAATCCATACCTCCAAGGTGCTACAGAGTCAGATAAGCTTATTTCATTTCTTTTTTTAAAAAAAGTGGGATATGAAGACTGTCTGTTTGGCCTCTGCTGTGCTGGAGTGCTAGGATCCATTTTGGGGTGGTCACTGCAATCCTGCTGCAAGCTGCTACTCCATAATGGCCCGGTACAGTGCAGGCTCGATATAATCCTCACGGTAGCGAGAGTTGATCACCCTCTGTCTTTTTCTCTCTTGTTTGACTTCTTTCTCTGTGAAGATCTCTGTGAAGCGCATGTCAGAGGCAACAGACTGCAAATCAAGTAAAGACACAGAAATATTATAAGGACAATGATGAAAACTGGACTATGAGTTAGTTGTAAGTGAACAATGATTCTTCACAATTTTCCTCACGCACAATAAAATGATATTATTTTGCTGGAAAAGAACACAGAGGGTAGATTCTAGGAATCTACATATGCACTTGATCTACTTTAGAGGATCTAAGTATGCACTTAGATCCACCTCAAGTTTTGAAGCCCACAAGTGGGCATTCACCATTAATCTACAAAGTTGCAGAGTTCAATAATGGGTGCAACAAATAGTATTCTGAAAATCTATTGTTTCCTTTCCTTTGAAATGACTTTTAGAACCTTTAGTTTAATAATTTTATTATACCCTTGAAGCATCTGGAACTGTCCCAGTGACAGAAGAGATGTCCATTACCCAAAGATCAGTTCCTTATGTTGGAACTGATGTTCTCCTCTGTGAGAAGAACTACATGAATCAATAACTTTGGTCTTTGACTTACCAGCCTTGATTTGACTCTTTTAGGAAGTTCTTCATTAAGTGTATACACATCATCCCTTTTTGCCATCAGCTGGGATCCATCTTCAAACTCCACCTAGAATCAGAACAATCAGGTGGCTGTCAGATGAACACAGACATCAATAGCTATTTCCATATCATGCAATTCAGTACAGAATGTTTTTGTGGAGCAGGACTCCAGCAAACTGGCATGGAATTTCATGCACTCTACATCATGGAGGAGATAGCAGAACACTTGCTAGTACAGCAGAGTATCTAGAAACTAGTTCAGATAGCCAAAACTATAATGCATGAGAAATAACAAGTCTTTACACAAATGTTAATGTATCAATCAATGTATCTTTTGGAGCAACTAATTACACCTTTTTATCTTGCCCATGACAGGCCACAATACAAACTTCAGAGATTTCAGAACTCCCAAGTTAGCAATCCACAAAAACAAAGAGTTAAGAAGAGAGAAAATAAGAGAATCAAACCCATTTCCTTCCCTCACCTGGTACATCTGGATGACATGAGAGGCCACAAATGTAGCTCCATAGACCTGACCATCTGTCCATCTCACTTGAACAACTTCTCCTGGAGGGGGAGGACCAAGCTGGAGGCAGTCTCGACTCTGTCCATGTTGAGGAAAATTTGAGAAATATAAACAACATCTACTGACTGGCAGACAGAAGAAGCATTGCCTAAAATAACGGACCCTGGAGAAGCTTGCCGACTGAGCTGGTACATGATGATTGATGAGGAGAGAAGGAAAGTATCCGATTTTCACTAAGCGGAATTCTGTTAGCACCAGTAGATAATTGCAATGAACTTAATCTTATAATCAGAATATTCCTGCCATGAACAAACTACAAGACACTCAAAACTATCCTTGTTCTAGAACTACTAATTTATTATATAGATATCTGCATATGAACTAACACAAATAAAGATTTGACAACACAACAGAATCTTCATCTGGAATTATTTTTTCTCTAATGGAAGATGCTAAAAGATACTGAACAGAGGGGAGGGAAAAGGGGAGAGATTTCTAATTCAGGAGTCAAATAATCTATGCTGTTTTGCTTTGCATTTAGCTTTGCATTCTGCAGTTCAAAAGTGTTGTCCAGATGCTTTAGAGATTTGACCCACTTCAGCAATCTGAGACTTTATATTTCCTAGAACTGTACATCTTCTGGTGCAATAGATTTTTTACTACAAAGCATACCACAATATCTTCTGGATATAGGTTATCACTGAAGGAGCCGTCATCAAAGTTGACCTCATAAAAAGTTTCCTTTGTCAGATTGACCACTTCACATTGATAGAAACGTCCGTTCTTGTGCTTGCTTATCACAGCCTGTCCCACAGCAAGATCCTGTAGAGCAGCCTTAGCTCGCTGAAGGAACAAAGGAGCTATAGTCAATATTATATTCAGAAGATAAACTCTATGGTTTAACCACTCACAATACTTAGAAGGTTGTAGAAAGTTGCACAAAAAGACAAGTGCTTCCTATGCATTTTCTGGAAAGTATGGAACGATTATTTCTGTGTGTCTTTTGCAAAACTTTTTAATTTTGGATTTTTATGGTTATTTTTTTACTCTATATTTTTATTGCTATAAAGACTTCATAACATCAATTTTTAGTGAAGGTATAAATAGAAAGTATAAATTCAATAGTAAATAACAACAAAAACAAAAGTAGCAGCAGCTTTGAGCAGATAATCACCTTAGAACATGAGTCTAAGGTGCAAAGCAAGCATTTCCATAATATAGTATGTTTTGAATTCCTGAACACTTTTACTACTGCCTTTCCCAGCTGATTAAGATGTTCAGAAGTAATGGGTCAAATACAAATGTTAAGTTAGTCTGAACTGAATATTAAGTTTCTATTACATACCTCTGCTTGAGATGGAATTTTATGCCTAAAGCAAGTAATGAAGACCACAAATGGCCAGTCATCTGGCTGCATCATGACTCCAGCTGCCTGAGCACAGCTGACATGGAAAGATGTAGGACAGCGGCCATGAGAGCACTGCACGCAACAGCCAGCAATTCTCTTCCGCCGCTTCTTGCAGAAGACACATTTCTGTGAAGAGATAAGTTCAGCACTTCAAGCAAAGTGCTTCAGTTCCATATGTATCAGAAGCTTAGATACCTTGGATAACCACAAAAGACACACATGAGCCTTTTCAGACGTAGATTGGTTGTTAGATGTTGAAATCACGAACTATGTGTCTTTAGTATCCCTTGTTCATGGTATGAGCCTCTAATGCTCACAAAACCTAAGTTCCAAATGGGAAAGAACAATTGTCTCAAACTCTGGAACAGAGGCTTTGAAATAGCACAAGCAGGAGAATGCCAGTATGGCTGTGTGATATCAGCTGCAATTAAAAAAAGGAGAACAAATGCAAGGGAAGTAACTTAATAATCAAACAAAACAAATGTATGAAAGTTACTATGTCATACAGATCTTGGCCTTCACTGTTCAGCAATAAAAGACTCCAAAAGAGGCCTCAGAATTTAATCACTTTTTGGAAGCAAAACTATATAAACACATGTGACCTCTTCCTGACCCACATCCTGAAAGATGCATTCAGGGATAACAGGAAAAGCTCTGAAAGATTAAATAGGATTAATGTTATCAATGCCATCTCCATGCTAACTCTACCCCTAGTATTAAAGTTGTAAAACAGAATATGCTGTAATGCAGATGAACTAGAGCCTTAAGGCATGCTATTTTTACTCATGACAATGCTTGTTTTCTGTGGAAGACAACAGACTATTAAACTAAGTAACAAAAATAAATCTCCATATAATTACAGAGTTTGGTTGTGTTACTGTAGGAGGATTAGGAAATGCATCCATCCCTTGGAACAAGTAACAATGGACATATCTGTTTTTCTTAAACTACACTGGAAATTCATTAGCTGTATCTTTGGCTGAAGGAGGACCCACATTTCCAATAGAAACCAGCAATTAATGTTCATCTCAGTGAAAATGATAATCTGCAGGATATTTTTGATGTCTGAATTTTTTGGATCCTCAGCACTTTTGTTTTAAACTGAGAAGTGGGTGAGAGAGTTATCAAATGTGAGCAGTTTTTATTTTCAGGAATTCTGTCAAACCTGTATTCCAGGATTTATGTTCCATGTTTATTTCAATGGCACTTACAATACTCTTTAATGGCCAGGCACTTCCTTTAAATTACTACTACTACTGTACAATCTTATGAAGAAGAGAGAATACATGGTATTTAGTTACTACACAATTACACTATATAGGTAGCTTATGTTATATTTCCCTGTAGATTCTTGTAGGGATTTTCTTGTTTTTACTTACATGCAACTTGCTAATACGTGACTATTGATGGGAGGCCTCCGTATGCCTCCTTTTGTTCATAATATATTATAGCACACACATTGGGTAAAATCAAAGCCCTGAATGTTTTTGTATTTTCATCTTCCTTTATATAATGGGATAGGCTTTGTCCTATCCCCTGTGTTATTTAACATCTATATGAAACTACTGGAAGAAGTTATTCACTGGTTTAGGATGAAGTGATACTGCTTTGTATCACCAACCTGAGCTGAGTTAGAGATGCCGTAGAAGGCCTGAATCAGTGTTGGGAGGCTGTAAGGGTCTGAATGATGAGAAACAAGTTCTGTTTAAATTCTACTCAGAGTTGTTGTTTGTCAGTAAACACCCAGGAATATCAGCCCTAGTGCTGGCTTTTCATGGGTCGTGCTTTCCCCAAGGAGCTGGTTGGTGACCATGGTTCCTGCTAGTGGAAGCCATGGCCAGGGATGCATTTGCCTGGCTCAGGCTGGCGTATCAGTTACAGACCTATCTGGATTAGGATACTCTGACAACAGGGACTCACATTCTGATCACCACACAACTGTACTATTACAGTACACTCCACACTGGTCTGCCTTGAAAACTATAACTGTTTCAGAATGTGGCAGTCATGCTGTTTACCAAATAAGCCTATTACTGCAAGATTAGACTTATTTTCAGGGCATTGCACTGGTTGTACTTCTTAACCAAGTCAAAGTGCTGCTCATTACCAACAGAGACCTATATGGTGTAACAGTGGAACATATCAGGGACTGCCTTACCAAACATGATTCTCCCTATCCAGTCCTATCATCAAAAGAGAATCTGTTGAGAATCCCATTCCCGATGGATATATAGGAAAGGGATAAGATAGGTATTTTCAGTTATAGCCTCTATATTCTGAAGTACACTACCCCCAGAAGTTTGGCTACTCCAACTCTTCTTTCATTTAGGAGAAATGAAGTCTCTTTTTTTTCCAGTGGGCCTCTGGCCCATAGTATGATTGCTGGGTGAACATTGGTTATTATGTTAAACATTATTTTATATAATGTTGTCTTATTCCTTTTCCTGTTTTTCCTTATTGTGCACTACCCAGAGTGCTAGAGAATGGGCCAGTATATAAAAGCTACAAAATAAATAAATAATAAATTATCAAGCTCTCTGGATATAATTCACATAGCTATTTCACAATTATACTGACTGATACTCAAGTTTATCATTCTTTTTTAGGAAGACTTTCTGTCTACCTAATAATTCTCTACCTAGGAAAAATACATTACTTCTGCACGTAGAGAAAGTATGAGTAATATTATCTAGAGATTATGGGGAGGGACGCTGAGAGTTGGAAAACATATTTTGAAAATTCTTTAACCAAGTAAGTGCTGGACCAGTTTGTTCTGAAAGTACATAGCATAGTAACATGACTAAACCCAAACATGATGAAGCTAATTATAACTAAGTTCTACTGAAGAAGGGCAAGATACAGATAATGCAAACAAAAGCGTATAAAACAAACAATGAAGAACGCACTTGAAATAGGGACATCTATAGAATACTGTAATTTTTCAAAGTGGCAGTCTCATCAGCAGACTAATATTTTGCAATAAGATTGTCAACTCAGTCTTGATATGCTGCTGAGAATGTTTCGTTATTCCCCTGAGATTCAGCAAGCCCCTACCCTCTTAGCCTTCTGGAAGGCCTTGAAAAGCTGACTCTTCCCCAAAATGTTGGGTTAAGGTGAGGCTGGAGCTTAGTAAATCTAAAGGTTGATGTATGGAAGAGTGTTTCTTTCTGGGGCACTAAGTTTGGATGGTGGTTTTATTGTTTCCTTTATGTTTTTACTGCTGCTTTTGTGAGCTGTCCAGGGTCCTGATATATGATGGGTGGCCATATTAGTCAAAAAACAAACAAACAGATAGGACATAGACTGACCACAGCCACAGATCTGCTCAGTTTTCTATTGTGTAATAATCATTTCTCAGCTTTGACCTTTGGCATGCAATGTGATAACACTGGCCTTTCTTACTGAATTATTGTACAGACAGCACATACAGGTGAAACTCGAAAAATTAGAATATCGTGCAAATGTTCATTTATGTCAGTATGGCAACTCAAAAGGTGAAACCAATATATGAGATAGACGCATTACATGCAAAGCGAGATATGTCAAGCCTTACTTTGGTATAATTGTGATGATTATGGCGTACAGCTTATGAAAACCCCAAATTCACAATCTCAGAAAATTAGAATATTACATGACATCAATAACACAAGGATTGGAAATAGAACAATATCGGACCTCTGCAAGGTATAAGCATGCATATGTACTCAGTACTTGGTTTGGGCCCCTTTTGCAGCAATGACTGCCGCAATGCGGCGTGGCATGGATGCTATCAGCCTGTGGCACTGCTGAGGTGTTATGGAAGACCAGGATGCTTCAATAGCGGCCTTCAGCTCCGCTGCATTGTTCGGTCTCATGTCCCTCATCTTTCTCTTGGCAATGCCCCATAGATTCTCTATGGGGTTCAGGTCAGGCGAGTTTGCTGGCCAATCAAGCACAGTAATCCCATGGTCATTGAACCAGGTTTTGGTACTTTTGGCAGTGTGGGCAGGTGCCAAGTCCTGCTGGAAAATGAAGTCAGCATCCCCATAAAGCTCGTCTGCGGAAGGAAGCATGAAGTGCTCCAAAATCTCCTGGTAGACGGCTGCGTTGACCCTGGACTTAATGAAGCACAGTGGACCAACACCAGCAGATGACATGGCTCCCCAAATCAACACAGACTGTGGAAACTTCACACTGGACTTCAAGCATCGTGCATTGTGTGCCTCTCCATTCTTCCTCCAGACTCTGGGTCCTTGGTTCCCAAATGAGATGCAAAAGTTGCTCTCATCAGAAAAGAGGACTTGGGACCACTGGGCAACAGACCAGTTCTTTTTTTCTGTAGCCCAGGTAAGACGCTTCTGACGTTGTTTGTTGTTCAGGAGCGGCTTGACAAGAGGAATACGACATTTGAAGCCCATGTCCAGGATCCGTCTGTGTGTGGTGGCTCTTGATGCACTAACTCCAGCCTCAGTCCACTCCTTGTGAAAGTCCCCAACACTTTTGAATGGCCCTTTCCTGACAATCCTCTCCAGGCTGCGGTCATCCCTGCTGCTTGTGCACCTTTTTCTACCACACTTTTCCCTTCCACGTAACCTTCTATTGATGTGCTTTGATACAGCACTTTGGGAACATCCAACTTCTTTTGCAATTACCTTTTGGGGCTTTCCCTCCTTATGGAGGGTGTCAATGATGGTTTTCTGCACAACTGTCAGGTCAGCAGTCTTTCCCATGCTTGTGATTCCTACTGAACCAGCCTGAGAGACCATTGAAAGGCTCAGGAACCCTTTGCAGGTGTTATGGATTCATTAGCTGATTAGAGTGGGACACTTTGAGCCTAGAATATTGAACCTTTTCACACTATTCTAATTTTCTGAGATTGTGAATTTGGGGTTTTCATAAGCTGTATGCCATAATCATCACAATTATACCAAAGTAAGGCTTGACATATCTCACTTTGCATGTAATGCGTCTATCTCATATATTGGTTTCACCTTTTGAGTTGCCATACTGACATAAATGAACATTTGCACGATATTCTAATTTTTCGAGTTTCACCTGTATGCATGCCATGTGCTCTACATTATTAATGTACAACCATTTGATTCTACAACTAATACAAGTAATTATTAAGTTACATTCGTTATTATACTGCATACACCAACTTTCCTGAACCTGTCATCTTCCAGATGTGCTGGGCTCCAACTTCCATAATTTTCAGCCACCATGACCTTTAGCCCCACAGTCTTAGAATAACAGCAGTTTTTTCCAATACTTTTGGAGGGCAACAAATTGGTAAAGGCTGGTATATACAATCATCCAAAGTTCTATCACTTACATTATCACAAATCAATCTGAAGAGACTTTTCCTGCTTTCTCAGGGTTATGATACAAGAATCTCATAAAAGCATACAGTAAGCATGTTAATCAATTCAAAGAACTGTTTATTTTCTTACCAGTCTGAAGCGCTGCAGTGGAATTTTGCTGACATCAACTGGACTACGCTGGGCAATGTTTACAAATTTGGCCTCTAGAACTGCCACAGCACACATAACATGGACCCACCTGAGAAAAATCAGAAGTTTACTTAAGTACTTAGCAAATGTTCATTAAAAATTAGCTGCAAGATATGGAGAACCAATACTGATACTAGTAAAACAGCTGAAAAACAAATATCCCCTTAGTATAAAAATAGTTAACCTCATGAACTACATGTCCTCCCCACTCTCAATACAGCTGCACAAAGCATTTTAAAGAAGTGCTTTGCAAAAACATTTAGCATAAAAGTAACCACATACTCTGGAAGGCTCATGGCTGCTTCAAAGGTTCTCTGTCTACACATGAACAGATAACAGACTATCAGCAATGTGGCTGTCCATGCACACATATGTTTGTGGACACCTTTTGAAGCAGTTTATGAACCCTCCGTAGGATGTGGTTGCTTTAACTACCTGAGAAGGGGAGCTTTGCTCACAACAGTATGCTTTGCAAAAACCTCAACTGAATGCTTTGCACAACCATAGCCTCAACCAGTATTGCATCAGACCAGGGGAACATCACTAATAAATCTGTTGTTTGACATTAGTTGATGCCTATTAGTCAAGGGCCCTTCCATGCTTATCACAAAAACTCACTTGTTGTCATTGGCTTTTTGAAGTGCACCTCCACGAAGTGAGCACAAACAGCAATCCTGACAGACAAAAGAAAATCACATTACTGAAATCATACCAATTAACACCATACAATTATAATGTACTACATTTTATACTATTTTTTAATCTTCTCTGAAACACATAAATGTTCTGCAATGAGAATTGTACTGTGCAAGTTAAATAATTCAGCAGAGTTGCACATCAATGCTTCTGCACCATGAGAGTCAAATAAACCTGGAAAACATCTCGTAGTAGTACTCCATTCCCTAAACTAAATGTCTAAACCACGAGCTTGATAAACATTTCAAAATTTTAACAAGGATTCTCAATATCTGAATAAATGCTTGACTCAGAAGAGATTCAGGGGAGCTATCTCCAGTAGGGATTGCTAATTAAGCCAGCTTGAGCAGGAGGTTTCTGTATCCCAGGGCTAGATTCTGGAATACTCATGAATACACTTAATAATGGATGATACTGAGTCAACCACACCATTCATTTAAAGTATCCCATGAAGAAAAGTCAGATCAGAAGCTAGATCTTGAGATTATATAGATTTTCTTTACATTTTAATGAAAGTCTTTCATGTATGTATATGCATCTATTTCAATAACTATCCCACAACTGCAAACATTTCAGTGATAATGAACTAAAGCTCATGCATGAACACAAAAGAATTTTAGCTAACACTGATGTACCTCTTCTAAAGCATTAGCTTTGCATCTAGAGCACTTCCAGTCTTCAGTTGCCTTCTCAGGAGCTACTCCATAACAACCTAAGATAAAAATAAGAATAGAAGGTCTGTAGGCTAAGCTGATTTTCTTAATGTTCTAACAAGAACCAGTAATGTTTCAATTTCCATAACCTTTCTTATTTCAACAGATATTAGTAATTAATTTTTGTCCCCAAAATATGTTGGACCAGTCTTGGTTTAGAGGAAGAACCAAACAATGGCACAGAATATCACCCTAAGCATTCTATCATCCACTTGAAACATACTATTACTAATCAAAAAGCAATACTGATCTATTCATAATCTGATCTCTCATTTAAAAATATAAATTTCAAACCTGTGTTTCTTTATGATTTACTCAAGCCATGAAAATGGTCATGTTGGGTCAAATCTGTCTCTGGACCCTGTCAGTTCAAAGGATTTTATAACAGAAAAACTGATTGTTATTATAAGTTAACTCCAGACATTAACTATTACAGTCCCCTACATCTTTGAGTTTCTCCTATTGCTTTAAAGCATTAGTGATATCCAAAGCATTAGGGAAAGGCACTCTTTCAAGCTGCTTAATAACTGGCATTCCATTGAGGTTTTTCCCTCTGAATTTTTATACTGTGGGTTAGTTTTCCAGTGACAGCATCTTAATCTTCACATAGTATGAAAAGTATCTGGAGTGATATCTTTTGTGTTTATTGCACTTTAATTTTAGTCTGCACCCATGGTATTCTCTGATCATTTTGTTCATATGAATCTGGTAGGGATTAAAATGCAATTCCTTGACTTCCTTCTGTGCTCTTCCTTACTCACAAAAACAACAAGGCATAAGCTGCCACACATTTACATTACTCCTTTTTAAAATATGGGAAAATGGAGGGCTAAATGGTAATATTTTATTTTGGGTGTCAATGGACAGTCAGACCTAAGTTACATAGTACTCACTGGCATGGACGCGGACCTGACAACGCTTGCATGTGATCAGAATACTGGTGCCATCTTCCTCCAGATATGGGGTAGAGAGGCTGACATCTGTGCTACAACCAGTGGTAGTAAAACACATCTCAGGGATGAGGGGCTTAGTTCTCATCTTTCCTTTAGCAGCATCTGGAACTGCCTGTGAGCTCTGACTTCCACAATCTGCCTGCCAATGAGAAATTATGCATTTTAGAAAGGAACAGCACTGCAGAAATTAAAAAAAAAAACACATAATCAGGAAAGCATACCAATTTTTTGTGCACTGAAAAGGACAAGAATTGAAATAAATATTATTTTACTATATTATGCTTTAGGTAGAATGATTTTGAATTAAGTTTGATATAATGTCCTTCTAGAGAAGAGATACTGAATATTTCTGCTAAACATATAATCAATAAACCTTTTTTTCCTGGCAGAATAAGGTAAAGAATCTATGTTTAACATAAAATTGATACAAAATAGTCCAAATCTTCAAAGAGAAAGTACATACTACATTCATCTCAGGTATACTTCTGCAAATATGACTCCAGCCCTAAGATTTTATTTTTTAATTTATTAAATATGTTACTCCCAATATAACAATTCATCAAAAATACTTTTGGACTTGTTTTAAGCCTTCCATGTGCTACTTAAGTAAGATCCAAAAAGTAAGTTATAGGATAAATTCCTTAACTGTTTTAAATAAGCAGTTAAAATTCCACACTATGCTAAACAGTTTCTGTGTTGCTTTATTTAGTGAGGGAAAACTCTTCCATACGGGTTAGTAATAAATGACCCTAAGAAACAGAATACACTTGTTTATAGATAATACCTTTGAGTTAGTGAGTCATGTGGATAGTGTTTGAAAAGCTATTAACATCTTAACCACCACACCATACAGGCTCTCAAGGACCCTTCCCATATGAGATGAATGTGATACCTACTGAGCCCTAAGAGCCTACAGTCTCCCATCCATGTATTAATCAAGCTTAATCTTGTTTAGCTTCTGCTATCAGGCACTAGAATATGTGTCTCTGTGTGTATATTAAAAAAAAAAAGCATACATTTGTTAGGATAGTATGGCAGATGTTATAGAAAACACCACTTACAATGGAAATACATTGGAAGCAGGAAAAAGTAGCTTCTGGCAATAATCAGTCATAAAACTGAAGTCCCATTATTAACACAGCACTTTCAATACCTACACAAACCACATTCTACAGTGCTTCTATACTACCCAGGCCAGGAGAAAGAATAATCTGCTTACCTGGTATGTTTGGAAGAGCATGCACACTGCACAATAGGGGGCCTGTTGAGCCATGGCAATATTATACTCCTTTTCCGCCTCAAAGTTTGGAGGACGATTCTGCCACAGCTGGCTGAGAGGCTTGGCCCATGCTTCCATCTCTTCAGTTTCTTCTTCAGGTGCTAACTGCTCAGACATTTCTGCAGTAAGAATCACAACATCAGTCAAAATTTAGAAACATACATTTCCCCCTTTTTTCCAGGCTGTCAAAAGAATAACAGATTTAAACTACTGGAAAGATAATTAATAATGTGCCTCACTTCTCAGCCGTGACTGCCAACAGTCTCTCTGTCTCTATTAGCAACCATTACAAACATTGCTTTTTACATTGTGTAAAAACTCAGACTCTAGCATATGGCCACTCAGCCTATGTAATTTGTGAAACCAATAATTTGGAAATAATACACAACCCCACAATTATAAAATGTATTTGAAACACATGCTCTCTTTCCTTTGCCTGAGAGATCAAAGCGCTGTATTGGGTCCTAACTTGGTGGCTGAAATTCATCCTCAAAGTATATCAAGCTCACTTAGCCAAGGCTGCAACTTTCAAGAAATTGTGAATCAGATTGTCATTAATGAGTTCAGGTATACGTTGTACAAAATTCAAGAGCTTGCTCTAAAGATATATAGGATTAGTTTAAGACATCCAAAGACACTTATCAATCAGTGTCACTATCAGGCAAACACCTCTATGACATAAAAAGGAAGAAATGTAGAACTTACCATCATCACTAAGGCTATCTTTAACCAAGAGTGGGTGATGACGTGGGAGTTTGCTCAAGGGCTGGCGACGCCCTTTTGACTTCTTACGATCTTTTACAGATCTTATGTACTCCTTTGCCATCTGCACAAATCAGACAGAAATCAGTAGCCACAATACTATAGATTACAATACAGCAATAACAGATTTTGCAAGAACTTAAAACTGTAAGAAGCAGTGGATTCCTTGGGGTCCTTTGAGTTTGGTTATTTTCTTGTAGACATTTCATTACCCAGCTAGGTAACATTTTCAGTGCTAGAAGGGAGTGGGGTTTGCTCTCTGTTTATATACAGTAGCTTGCCCTGTCAGTGTTAGTGGGGGAGTTGTTTTTTCCTTGGTAGTTCCTAGGTTAGGCTGTTGTTTACTGCTTAATTATTTGTCTGAGTTGGTAGTTCCTTGATTAGGATATTGTTTATTGCTTGATTGTTTGTCTGGTGTTCATCTTGGTGTTAATCCCTGCTTATCTGGGTGTTGATTGCTGGCAAGGAGGTGTTCTGGTCTTATTGTTTCTTTTTTATTGTCTCTTTTGAATAGTATGTAAATGTTATTTATCTCTATGTGTCTATTGATGGCTGACTTGTCTGAATATCAAGCTTCCAGGAATTCCCTTGTGTTTCTGGATTTAACTTGAACTAAGATGCTGACAGTTTCCCAGCTGAAACTATAGTTAAGTCTGTCCATGTGTTGTGAGATTAAGGAGTTTTCATCATGTCCTCTAACTGCTAGTTGGTGTTCATGGATGCACTCTGCTAGTTTTCTGCCTGTCTGCCCTACATAGTGGGACAGTGTATGTTGTAGATGACTTCTGTTTTTTCTGCTTGGGCTACTGGGTCTTTTGGTTTACTTAAGATGTAAACCTTACACCCCCTCACCAGCAATCAACACCCAGATAAGCAGGGATTAACACCAAGATGAACACCAGACAAACAATCAAGCAGTAAACAGTATCCTAATCAAGGAACTACCAACTCAAACAGTCAAGTAGTAACAACAGCCTAACCTAGGCACTACCAAGGAAAAAACAACTCCCCCACTAACACTGACAGGGCAAGCTACTATATATAAACAGAGAGCAAACCCCACTTCCGTCTAGCACTGAAGATGTTACCTAGTCAGGTAGTGAAATGTCTGCAAGAAAACAACCAAGCTCAGAGAACTCCAAGGACTCCACAGTTCAACCCTGAGCTACATATATTCTCTTCTATTGTAAAAAGCAGGAAGAATAGCAGAAAGGTACACATTGTTTTTCCACAAAGTACCTCCTGGACAGATCAGAAAGTGAAAATTACTTGTACTTTCTGCACTGCTTAAGCTCCATGGCATGCAAGACTTGTATTATGGATAATGTTCTAGATTACAGTACAGCACTAATAGATTTTGCAAGAACTTAAAACTGTAAGAAGCAGGAAGAATAGCAGAAAGGTACAAATTGTTTTTCCACAAAGTACCTCCTGGACAGATCACAAAGTGATAATTACTTGTACCTTCTGCACTGCTTAAGCTCCATGGCATCCAAGACTTGTATTACAGATAGAATACTGTATTTTAGAATGCAGAACTACACCGATAATACATTTACTTGGTACCTAATGTGGCAAATATAGTCCTAGAAATATTTCTGCAAACTGCATATCAGCTTATAAGACTGTCACAAAGCAAAGATCAGACAGAAAGTAAATTAGAAATTACAAGATTCCAAGACAAGTGTCTATTGAGAGCCCATCCTATGTATCACTTGATCAGTAAAATGTGTCTGTAGCATATGCTATATAAGACAGATTTTAGGTGTACCCCCTGATGTAATCTTACTTTTGCAAGCTCCTGTTCATCCATACGAGCTGTGGAACTGGTTTTCTTCCGGGAAGACTGTCCAGTCTCCATGCCGTTCACTTCTTCCTTAGCATAACTATGAACTGTGAGCACCTCAGCTTGTTCAATTGACTGCCTGGAAAGATCAGGAGGTTCAGAATCTGAAGAGCCGGAACACAAAGGAGAGCTAGACTGAAGGCTGGAGACTGGGCTTGACTTCATGGCAGATTGGGTCAAAACTGAAGACACAGAATGTGAAATAGAAAGATCTAGGACAGCTGCTTCTGGTTCTTCTTCTTCTTCCTCCTCATCTAGTTTAACATTTTTCAGTTCTTCAAATTTTACTTCAGAGGAATCTGCATATTCTGGATCAAAAATAGTATTTGAAGTACTCTTTAGTAATTGTCACCAAAATAAAATGCTCTATGATATAAAAGCCTAAAAATTAAACTGAAACTAGGGTTTCAAGATGTGAACTATTAATTGGCCCAGTCTAGTTAGACGCTTTACAAGAGGCCTCACTCCTTAATTTGAATCTCCTCTAGAACTTCAATAACAGATAACACAATGTCATACCTTGTCCTTTAATTTCTCACTAGTCAAGCATTGTCAGTTTCCAGAATTTTTGTTATCAATTTATATATGCTCCAACCCTGTTCTTTATTGTATTCTTTCTCTCCCTGAGATTATCAAAACACATTTCCAAATCTTTTAAGTTTTTTTTTAAAAAACACTACAAATTAAACCACTTTCTAATGATTTCATATTTCATGTCATAATTGTGGCTTCCATGAGAGTTCTTGAACAACTTTGGGATGAATGTCTCCAATCCTGGAGGCTACTTCTCAATTTTTGAATTTGTTCTATGTTTTACTGACATGATTCTAGTAATTTCTTATGTTGCTGAAGTCAAAGGAACACAAGTAATTCATCTAATATCTCTGCAGATGCTCCAGTTTCTTGAGCATATCTTCCATACCCAGAGTTAAGCACTACATTGGTTTACAAGCTGAATTTTTCCTCCCAATATTGAAATATTTTTCTATCTGTTGAAGGCAGAAGTTGGGTTCATGCATCACACTAAACCTCAAACAGGTTGGCTACATTCAGACAACAAACCAGGCCAAAACTAAACAAATCTCACTATGACTAAGCACACTGGAACAAGTAAAATGAGATTGGCTACCATGATAAGTAGCACCCAAGAAGTTACCTGGAGGTGCAAGCCCTTCATCCCCTTGCTGTATAGGTTCTCTAGCAGGTCCAACTGGAGGGGCTGCTTCCTCCATCTCAAACTGCACTGGGGCCAGCTCTTCCTTGGGAAAGGACTCGCTTTCGCTCACCTCATGAGGAACCTCTAAGCAGACTCGGTGCCGCTTGGTTCCAATGCGATGCTTTGGGACACTGCAAAAAGAAACCAACAAGACATCTTTTAAATAGAACTCAGCCCAGCTTTCATATCAGATTGCTCTCTCTGAAGAATCAGTTGGTTTTATGACTTTTCTGAAGGATCTGAGAAAGCATAGCTCTAAAAAGAGATACACTTATCACTATGAAGCAAATATAAAATTTCTAGAAAAAAATATATTTAACATCATTTTGTCAAAGGATGATTGAGCACATGAACTTTCAAGTCATATTAATATTTGGAACTGGTTTCTCCTCAGTTGTAAGAAACCCAATTTAACCAGAGGATTCAAATGAAACACACTTGACTATTATGTAACAAGATAGTAGCTATTTCAAATGCAAAGTATCTGTCATCAATATAAATTTACAACAGGTCAGAAGACAGTTACAAGAGAATTTAGGAAGATGTATTATTTAATTTAAAGCAACTCACAATACCCTTTGAAATGCTTTTTCCAATTTTTTGATGAACAGTCTGGTCCCAACCCCTAATTTAATCTCTGTTCATATTCCACAGCCTACTGAGGACTAAAGACTGCATACACATTTTCTAAAACTTACTGAATCTGGTAATTAAACAAAACAAGGAGAAAGGGAGAAGAAACAAGTCCCAATGTAATTGGTAGCCACTTAACACAGAAAGTAGAAAAAGCTCCACAGATGCAACGGATTAATAAGTGAGTATCTAACATTGGTTAAGCCATCATTTATGAAAATAAAAACATTAAAGCATACTTCTTTTTCTCCATATCTTCATCTGCTTTGCATTCTTCCTCTGTTTCAGTTTCCTCAGGGCACTGCTTCTCATTCTTGACTTTTTGAAGGAGTTCACCCTTAAAGAACTCAGCTGCTTCTGGTGTGGGAAGAGTATGGTCAATGACTGTCACATCTTTCCCAGCTTTCCAGAGTTTGTAACGATCTGGCTGGTATTTCCTCACAAAGACATCCATGGAGATTTTGACCATGTCCTTTCGGCATGAGCACTACATGGGATAACAAAGCAGCTGAGGCCACTTATATTTTCATTTCAATATTAACTTTACTCTGCAGTTATGCCTTAAGAGATTTATACCACTTCCTAGTAAGAATGAATAGTGACTACAAAGATTGGAGCCCAAAAGTAATTACTTGCAAAAAGAGAGAGGAGAACAAAACAACATGCATCTAATATTTGTTTGATATCACCAGTTATAGATCTGTTGTGGGCTTTCCTTCTGACAAAGCATCTGTTGTTGCACTGCATACTTTAAAAAACTATTAATAATTAAATAAAATAACAGTGCATAGAATGGCCTTACAGATAGCTGAGGCTGCAGCTGTATGTCTGAAGCAGATATGAACCTTATGAGTTAACAGAAGAACAGTAGAGATTCATTAAAAAATGGGATGTAGGAATGCTAACGTATCAGAAAAATATGAGAACTAAACAAGCATTATTATCCTATTTCCATTTCACAAGCCTTACTGTTTATATAGCTGATGAAAAAAAAAGTTTCTCTTGAGAATTATGCAGACAGGCATACCTTATCCTTAACTAAATATTTACACCTGTCACCCTGACATTTATATCAAAAACAGTAGTCCTACATAACTATTCAGAGTTCTTAGAGTTGTACATTTCTCCATCTGAAGTCTTCTCTCTCTCCAAACTATCTAGAGGATTATTTGTATGAATGACTATTAATACATTTTTACGGATATCCAAACTTAAAATGGCTAGATCAACTTCAAAGCTCACGTTTAGCAGCAAAAACATTGTTAACAAATAGGATGCATTCCCCATTGACCTCAAAATATTAAATTGATAAATGCTGATCCAAAATTCTGTTTGCCAATCATTTAAGAATAAGCAACAAGATTCTTACTAAAACAGACTGCTTTCCATACTCAATCCAACGAAGAGTGGCAAAATTAGTAGATTCAGCACAGTTGAAGCCATGATTAAAACCAGCATGATATCCATAAGGAAAAGTTATCATGAATTCACCTGCTTCCTGAGTCACCTGAAAGAGAAGCAGCTGGTATGGATTTCTGTACTTTATACAATCTCTAAAATTCATTTGACAATTATTTTATAATTTTCAGTACTACCAAGCTGGAAATAAAAGAGTCCCTATATCTAGCTTTTTCTAAGAATTATCTAATGAAAAGATAGCCCAGCAAATATCCCAGAAAAGCAAAAATTGTATCTTGGGAATTTATGGAATTCTCCATGAATTATGTGAAAAAAAGCATACACAGACCAAAACTGAGAGTATTCTCAGTATGAAGAAAGAAATTACCTCCAATCACATGATTCCTGCTATGTATTTTATTCTATTTCTCTCTTCCCACATGCTCAGTTCTCATTGGCTGTTTCAGGGTGCTCCCCACTCAAGATTCTTCCTCTAAAGATATTTTGAGCATCTGCAAAAATGGGAGGGGGGTGTTCTCCTAAGGCTGCTGATACCTCCCTGCTGTGTGTAACTATTCCTAATTTAGAGAAGTGAAAACAAAATATAGGATGTATTCCCATCTGGCCTTTTCAGCTTCAATTCCTACAATCTTATAAGAACCTCAGGCTTTCTAGATTTCCTTAAAATAGTAGCCAAGCTATAATTCTTTCCTTACCTTGTCAAATGGGATGCTGTATTTCTTCAGTATTGATGGTGAGATCAAGGTCATTTTGTGTCGGAGGAAAGCTTCACAACTCTGAGCACTTCCAGGAAAGAACCCTATTTAAGAAACAGATATTCAGCATGCTATTGTTGAAAATGGCTGTTCATACATAACTTGTTGGCTGCAGGACTGAATATGGATTAGTATGGATTCTTCTAAGCTTAGCAATGTGTGAAAGAAAGACAAAGTAATCAGAGCCTAGAGACAACTTTCAGACAAGAGGAAGTCTAGTTATATCCACTGTTCCAAATGGAGAACTTATTCCCTCTCTTGACACATAATGAAGCATCAGAGACACTGAGATTATTTTTTTAAGAGTCTTCATTATTTTTTTTCACAGAATGTAGAGAGAGCTTTAAGAAAGTTCTCACTTTCGAAAGTTCAGAAAGTATTATATTTTTGGGACATTTATAAATAAAGTGATATAACAGAACAAGAGTTCCATAATTTTCCAAAATTATTGCTCTTATATTAGTAAAGTCAGCTTAGGATTACTATTAGGTAAAAATAAAAAAAAGCAGCTGCTACTGTTCTTTAGAAGCAATCAACTATACAGATCTATTTAGAGAGAGAGAGGGATGTTTACCTTTAGCAAGACGTTCCAACCGCTTCCCATGTTCTGGAGGAATGGAGTACCTGTTGTTGCAGACAAACACATTACAAAAATAATAGCAAAAAGTTAAGCTTTTTTAGGCTTAAGTTATATAATGATGCCAAAATATAATAAACCAATTTAATCATTTCCCACTTACTGTTTCATTCCTACACTGAGAAAATCAGCTTGCTTGTCCACAAGGCTACACTACTAGTTAATTTGAGAAACCTGAAGCTAAAGATAGGCAAAAGATAGCAGGGCTGCACAACTTGCAGCTCCTTCTCTCACAAAACCAGGGAAACTCAGGTACAAAATGTAATATGATAGAAAATTATTAAACACATGGGGAATAACATTAATAATATTTAATTAATTCAATTTAAATGAAATCAAATCAAATTTAGTTTTTATTCTGACCTGTTTGTGCCAGCTGCATATATTTTTAGACTGCAGATTTCAGTATGTCATTTGCTGTCAAATGTGATCCTCAATTAAAAAGGGATGCACATCCTTGATACACACACATGCACATGCACACATATACTGATACAGGCTATCTCACCAGGACTTTGGTTCTCCAAAATGTAGATAATTGATACTGTACAGGTCCATGTCCTCAGTATGCCAGGCAAAGGAAGTTTTCCACATCCCAAAGTAGAGATAAGGCGTATTTACTCCCTCAATGGTAATGCCACTTTCATTCTCCACTATATCCAGAATTGTATTCAGATGACCAATATTCCACTCATCTATATGCTACAAATAGATTAAACACAGTTTAAAAAAAGCAATAAACTAATAGCAATCAACTTGATATTCTTCACACAGAGGTCAAAACTTTTCTTTATCACTCTAGAGTACAGGATCTGGGATACTGGATTTAATTTACAGGAAGGTAGGTGCTTACTTAATGCCAGAAAAAAAATTCCTAACTGTAGTAGCAATTTGACCGACAGGTGGTAGGCTCTCCTTCACTGAATATATTCAAGCATATACTAAATAATAACCTGTTGGGAATTACACAGCAAAGGATTGAACTTGATGACTTAAAACTCTATGATTCTAATGTGACAGCAACTGTAATCATTCTTCCATTCACCATAACCTGCTTCAAAACATCTACATCTAGTTTCAGTTTCTGCTAATATTAATATCAGTATTATTTTTAACATAAAAACAAACCTTTATTTTATTGTATCTCACTGTTCTTTTAGCTCCTTTTGTAATTTTAATTAGGGGGAAGGTATAGTAGTATTGAGAAAGGGTTTAGCAGAATGACCTGAAGATGACACTATATTGAGTGGAATATGCTAATAAGATTATCATATTATGTCACATTATTGCAAAGAATCCTCATTGCACTCAAAAAACATAAGCAATACTTCATATACAGTATACATGAATAAAGTATCCAGTAAACTAGCTATCATTAGTTTAGTTTTATATATTCAAATATTTGTATGAAAAACGTCCTTTTGAAGGTACTCAAATAATTGTATTTTATGAACATTATTGTGGATTAATTTTGTATAAAGACAAAGTATATTACCAATTAGTGTAAACAAAAGAGGTCTCTAAATAATGAAAGACAACACATATTTTATTGTTTATATATACTAGTCTCTAGAGCAGTGCTTCATATATTTCAGCTATATACACGTTTAAATTTTCAGGGGTCAAACCTAGGAAGTTCAACTGACGCTTAGAACTCAAATGAAATTTGAATCAGTGCAAAAAACAAGTTAACATCCATTAACAGATAGGGAAGCTATTAATTATGTCTCCTACTCCTCTTTTACCTTGTCATAGAGTGTGCCATTAACATCTGCACCATAGATGGGAGCATTGAAAGTGAGATTCTTCCAGTACTTGCGTTCAAGATCTTCAAAATCTGTATACCGAGGAGTACAGTACCTAAGGGAGCACAGGTTCACGCTCTTAATATAACTTGTCTATTCACTTTCCTTTATTCACTGACAAATGTCAAGCATTATCACAAGGCCAATTTTAAATAACGTATTACTGTAGATAAGCATCCCGGAAGTTAGATTTAAGAAGGTAATCATGTACAAACATTCTAGATGAAAGAGCCAAAGACTCAACTTCTCTATCATTTAAAAATTTTAATAAAATTAACTAAGAGTTCAGCTGAATCATGTTCAAAGGCAGAAATCATTCACTTAGAAAGATGCTGCAACTTCTGCCAATATTATTTTAGTATAATGTTATTCTCTTAGTTTTAGTTAAGGCAGACAGCAGAAATAGATATCAGGTCAGCAGTATCTTACAGAAATGCACTTAAGAAACTAGGTTTTGATCCAGAGATTGCAACACACATTCTCAGGGACGATCCATTGAAATATCTGCTCCTGAAGTAGTACAGTCCATTCACAAGACATTTCTTTGGAGCCATAAGGAGTAAGATACAGAAGCAAATATTCTCAAGAAATTACATTCCAGTTTGGAATATACTGTATGCCAGATACTGAGAACAGAGACTTTGTTAAATTAAATCTTTGAGATTTGAACTATTACAGACTTATGTTCCATTACTACAGGTTGCCCACAGCTCACACTATATAAATACATATATTTGGAATCTTTCGATTTTAGACAATCTTTTCTTACTTGTCGCTATTTGCTATCCTCCTGAATTCTCGGACTGACATAGCTTTCTTCTGGATGTTATACTGTGTGAAGAGGCCTGATTGGCCAGTAACCACTTGCTGGATAGGAGCAGGGATGACCAGATCATCAATATCATCATACCATCTGCGTGGCTTCCATTCCTTAGGAGGAACAATCTAGAAAATTCAAGCAAGAAACACAGAAAATACTCAGAAAATCTGGGAAATAAGTAAAACCTTGAAGAAGTAGGCCTGAAGACATCATTGTACACCTAGGCAGAACACAGTGTTCATTGGTAGTATATTATGATACATAAACAGGTGCTCCATTAGGTTATAATAAAAGAAAGATGAAAACAAATTCAAATTATATGGTAAACTATAAGAATGAAAGCAGGAAATAACTCTTTAAGGGGATCATATTATACCAGAAAACCTTCACTGTAATTTTTATATGAGTAATTAATGGGAAAAATAACCACAAGAATAGAACGTTCAAATGCTAGGTATCTAATACTTCCAATAGTCTGGCTCTTCAGCTACACACAGTAGCAGGATTATGCCTCAGCATCATATAGTAGTAATCCACATGCAACACTATCAACCCTCTTGACTACAAGTTGGCAGTTTATAAAATTTTATAAAATTAAGCACAAGGTAAGTTAATATTCATAATCAAGAAATCTACTTCGGAGCACTACCATGCATCTGGCTCAGTAATTTAGTTTACAGGCACATATGCCAAAATGATTCTTATGATGACAATGACCCATTGTCTCTAATGCCCTGATTTACTGGGAAGACCTAAAGAAGACCCAAAATTAATTAAATACAAAGGGAAATGCCTACCTAAAGGGTACATGCTCTTTCCACTGAAAACAATAAGGCTGTACAAATCCTTTGAAAGCAGTGTCTCACAATGTGTGAATGTATGTACTGTACAGAGCACTTATCTTTGAAACAATAAAGCACCCATGTCAGGCTTTGCTTTGCTTACTGGCTACATATGCATGTGTGTATGGAAACAACTGAGAGCAGTTTTCAAAGCAGCCATGCAATCCTGGAATAAGATGCAGCTGCTTTATTGGTTCAACAGATATGCTTTGCATATGCTCCTACATGTTGTGAAGCACAACTTTCAACAGATTGGCACAGACCTATGAAGCAACCAATTAAAATTAGCGCAGTTCTCTTTTTAGAATTCTACATACCCAAAGTAATAGATCAATTTGTTCTAGAAATTAATCTTCATGATAGCACACACCATAGAGATAAAAGTTGTAATATAATTATGTAGCTCTATCCAGAAATATTTAGGCTTCATTTCAAAGTCTATTTCAAACAATTGAAGTTAAAATAACATGCAACAAGAAAAGAAAAGTAGAAGTCCAGAATTTTCATTAAATAACTATTTGATTTCACCCCCCAAAAAATAAGCACTATTTCCTCATCAATGGGATCTAATAAACTCTCTAGATACTATCTAGCCATAATACAACTTGCTCATTTGTATTATGCTATGATTGCCAACCAAATACATTATATTTTTCTGAATCAAATTTAATTATACTAAACATAAATGAATAAATCATAGTATTATTATCATTGTTCCCAGCCCTTCTTACCTTTGCCAGTCCAGCTCTATGGGCTCCTTGGGACTCTATATAGGCAATATAACGGCTGAAATTTTTAAATTCTTCCACAGTTGGATGGAACGTCATTATTCTGGCACTTGGATTTAGGTTCTCCAATTCGGACCCCATGGTTTTTGTTCACAATCTTTCTTCTCATATGTGAACCAGGAGAACTAGTGAACTAATACAAATAGTTATAAGGATTACAAGTTATAAGGATTATCCAGAATAGTGAGCGCACAATAAAGAGTGATGCATCAAAATATGTCCGTTGCTTTCTTATATAACACTATGCCAAAGCCCCCCAACCCTTCTCAATTTTCATGTCTATTCTACACCTTTATGCTCCTAAACATCAATTACACACTCAGATTTGCAAAACAAGCCTGGTAAAGTACATGTACCAATTCTATTATTTGATAAAAATGCCTCAACCTTACATAACAGAAATTATTTGATGCTAGCTACAGAATGAGCAGATAGGATGTGAATGCAAGAATTCAGAGTTTCATTTTAGGAAAATAGGTTATTTTCTTAGCTTAGATTATTATCTGCCATTGGGATCTGAATTACATTTCTCAACACAATTCTATTTTACACTTGGGCTACATATCAATAGTAGCAGGTTAGTTAGTCTTGATAAAGAAAAAATGAATGTATGTATGAAAGATACCTGCTTTACAATGGAAGAAAGAAAGTTTTACCCACTAATGTTTCAATGTATTTTATTATAGCCATTGACAAATCAAAACCCACCAAAGTGAACTTCTCTTCGTAGAAAGGTCTGTCTCAGACTGTGTTGACATATCACTCTCCCTTTTCTTGGAGGCTGGTTTCATATTAAAGAGAGGAGTGAGCAGCACCCTTTGGCTCTTGCTTTCCACAGAGGAAAACAAGTTCCTACTCTGTAATCAATTTAAGACAACAAAGTATCCCAGAGAATTGTCTTGTTAAATGTCCAAACCTGGTCCTGAATGTTCTCCCACAGCCAATTTAGGCCACAGGTATTTGTTTCTGAAAAGAATGCTTCTCCAAAATGTCTATATTCTTGCCTTGCTTACTAGGCCCTCAAGAGAAACAAAGAAAAGAAAGATGACAAATAAAACTGTGAATTTAAATTATGTGTGCTTATTGTAATAGAGGAGGAAAGGGGGAATGGAATTTCATAAATATTTTTTAAATATTGAAGCTGTTTTTAAAACTTAAAAAAAAAACTGGAAGGAAAGAAAGATTATCATAGTTTCCCTGAAGTTCCTTGCTATTTTTTCTTCCCATTTTTTCCTTTTAAATATCTCAAGTCATCCTGCATGACATTAAAAGCAATTGTATTTGTGTACCCAATGCTCCAAGAGCCCCAAAATCTAGAGGTTTTTTCCCCTAAAAATTCTTTCCTCATTTTATTTCCCTGCCCTGTCTCTTCTGTATGCAGCATGCCTTGTACCGACTCTCAATCAATTCCGTTACTCCGTCTGTGTTTTCTTTGCAACGCGCTGATGCTGGAGCAGAAAAATGTGTTATCTACGGACAGCTTTTGTGCTTAATGGAGAGGAGCCTGTTTTTTTGTCAAAATTTCGAAACTGTCCCTTGAAATTCCTCCGCCTATTGTGATCCTAACCCTCCTACACATGGATCGCCCGGAATGAGGTGCCTTGTCTTCCGCTGCAACGGGCAGCAACTGACTTTGACAACTGACTCCCTTGTGCCTGTGTTGTGCTGGGAGGAGGCACTGAGGAAGCGACCCAGATCGTCCTCCTCTCGGAAAGAGCCCAGAGGGCCCGGTGTTGACATAGCAACTTTCGAGCCTTGCTGTTTCGCCGGATGGGGGATCGGCTCGCTGAGATAAGAAGACCACCCCCCCTCACCCCGATCTCCCCCTCTATCCCTTCCTCGTTTCAGGGAAGTCCAGCCTCCCCATGGTTCTCGTTTCTCCACAGTGCGATCCAGATCGAACGAGGAGCCCCGCCCGAATGAAGCTTTCCTTCCTCCCTATTCGCTACTCTCCCAGCCCACTCCAAGACTAATCCTTCCCCGTGGTCCCCCTTTACCGCATTTCCACTTACCTAAGGCCTCACAGGAACCACCTCCACTTCTGACAGGGCCCGAAATAGAGTACTGTATTAGCCTGGGGCCAACGCCGTCCTGTGTCCCGCCCCCACGTCACGTTCCTGACGTTTCCCGGCCGCGATCCAATCCCTAGGAGTTCCTGCACTTGTTTTACCGTCTCATAGGTTACATGAAGTGCCAATCACGGTCCTTTCCTTCGTTTCGTAAGCGTCGCGACGGCGGATCGTATTAGGGCTCCCCGCTGCGAAAGTAGTTCCGTGGCAATTTACGGGTTGAGCGCGACGCGGCTACGCCACTATGCGTTCAAACGATGTAGGCAGATCCCTCCGCTGCAGTTGATTCGTCTTCTCTTCCTCTTCCTCTTCTTCTGGCGTCTTGCCCCATGGTGCCAAAGCGGCGTTCTCTTTCCATCCGCACAAGTTTCGCGTAATTATCGCTCAGATCCAGTCAGTAGGAAGTGTCTGAATTGACCAACCAATCAGTGAGAAAGGAGCCTTGTTACTAGGCAGATATTGTTTCGATCAGAGGTAGAAGGGGCGGTGGAGAAAGCGAGGGAGGAGAAGCTGCTGGTGCTGTTGAGGCTGTTATCTAACCGCTGCGTTTGCATTGCCAGCATCAAGTAGAGTTGGAGGGGAAAGTATTAACGTTCACGTTTGTTGCTGTTTTTCTTCTGTTTTTCATTTTGAATGCTAAACAAAAGTGATACCAGATCCCTTCTCTCCTGCAGCGGAAAATGGCTGATAGCACTTTAAAACTTTTCATCATAAGCTTGAAGTTCAAGTCGGATCAGGCTCAGGTGAAGTAAGGCGGTTGGAAATCTGTCTTTGGTCAAAGAGAGTGATTGAGACAGGGTAGTATTGCTACAGCGGGAGAGGAGGTTTGTCTGTGGTTCTCCAACTCTTCGTATCTCGTCCTTGAGGGGAAATAACTGGTGCTTTTTTGCTTTCTTTCAAGCGCCAAGTGACTTTTCCATTTCCATTCTTTTAAATACGCTGCTTTTTCTATCTTTTAAAATTTTTACTGGTGCTCTAATAACTTTATTATGGAGCATGATAAAATAAATAAATAAATAAATATGGACTATACATCTGAGAAATAAAATAACAAGGAGAAATCATAAAACTGATCAATAGGAGTAAATCCCAAGAGGGTCCCTGTACTTTTAAGATTTGAATGGCACTAGATTGCTGAAACATTATTTTTATGCTTACATACACTCCTCAACAGAGGAGGGTGCAGCTGGCAATCCTAAGCTATATATTTGCTCATGTCTGCAACATTTCCATAGATGGTCCTTGGGTAACCTTTATTTCTGCCTTATCCACAGGTAGCGTCCTCTGTGGGATATGATGTAAGATAGCACTTTGAAATATAGCACACTGCGGTGTAAATCCTGGTTTACAAGTATTAAGACAGAATTTGTCAAGATATATTTCTCCCGCTCTGAGAGTGCCTGGGATTCAGTCATGGCAATGTTCTGTGTATATTGACTTAGAGGGAAGTCCTATTAGGCTCAAATATATATTCTCAATAAACATATGTGGCATCTGAAACTTTGGCAGCACAAATTTGTTCTAGATTTCTGCCTTGATTGTAGCATGCAGCTTGTTTAGTTAGCCTGGAAAAGTATTGGTGTAGCACTAAAAACAATTGAATGCCAGATGTGAATCTAACCAAGACCCTGAATTTCTTAATAGTACTAAAGACTAAGATACTTTTTGTCTGTGCCTTACCTAATACCACTAATGTATGGAAAAAAATCCAAAATTGATAGTTTTCAATTGTTATATTTAGTCTGTTAAACATTTAAGTTTCTAATAATTTAGCAACTGTTAGGGGGTATCAGAGTAATAATTATCTATTGAAAGCTTCAAAATTGTAATAAGTAGAATCATGACCTTAAGGTTTTTTGTTGTTTTTTTGGGGGGGGGAGTCCTGTGTTATTCACATTGTATCCAAAATAACTGGATAATTGGTTCAACAGATGTACTCTTATATATCAAGTCTTTAATGAAGTGTTAAGTCTTCTGGAATATTTATTAGGCTGTTTTTGATAGGAGCACAGACATTGATATTGAAATCTTGGTTGTTGGCAGAAGATTAATAGACTAAATGATACGTTGTTTGGAAATGTTGAAAAGACTTCATAAACCACAGAGGTTGCTGAAGAAATGGTTCTTTATCTGACACATACAGTATTCTTCCCTTTTATTCCAACAAGTTTGGGAACGACTTGATGGTTTGTTATTCTCTGACCACCAAAATGTACAAGGAACACTGACACACTGAACATTTGACATTTGAGTCATTGAGTACAATTATGCCATTTTAAATGGATGTTTAATAGCTCTTTCATTTTCTTTTGTTTTTTTCTTTCACTATTCTTTGGGGAATTGTGTTATGTATTTCATGTAGTTTTCTTACATTATTAAAGCATTAAAGAAGCATTGTAAGAAAGCATTAAAGATGTGTTTTGCCATCACCTTCTTCTGGGATGTTTTTTTTCAACAAAAGTTAATAAACTCTTTAAAAATAAATATCAGTATAAGGTATTTTCAATTCTTAAATATAATCATGATAAAGAAGTGTATATTACTGAATCCTCACAAAATATTTACAAGTATACCAATAAAAGTTATTCCCAATTTTATCTTAATTTATAACTTAATATATCCAAAAATGTTTGGATATTAGAAAGAAAACACGTGAATATCAAAACAACATGGCATACTGGTTTAACTTGTATATCAGATATCAGTTTTAAAAAAATAATTCACAGTTGTCCAAAGGCATTGGGTACTGGTACAAATAAACGTTTCCAAATACATCTACATCATTAACTCACATTTTCATTACTAGGTTAATTTAATGTTAATTCAAGGTATACTTGCTTACAATAATACAGTTAAACTTTTAAGAGGGAGAGAAGAGCACAGAAACAGAAAGGTTATGCTGGATAGAAATTTGGCTCTAGAATGATCCTTGGAAGGAGAAAGAGGAAAGAAGATGAGTAGGTGTCTCATACCAAACTTGAGTTTCTCCAGTCGTAAGGAAAAACAATTAGTGCTTCCTATCTTGTCATACAATGCTGATTAAGCCAATCACTGGTCATTAAGTGAATAATGTGATTGTTAAGCGAATCATGTTAAATGAATCCAGCTTCTCCAACAGACATTTTTTGCTGGAATTCACTTAATGACCATGTGATTCACTTAACAACTGTGGTGATTTGCTTAACCATTGTAAAAAAGGTAGCAAATTGCAATCATGTGACGGGTGTGTGCAACAGTTTGTGACGGTAATAAGTGCGAGTACAGGTTGTAAAGCACTTCTTTGGAGGCGGTGATAACTTTGAACTGTTGTTAAATGAATGGTTGTTAAGTGAGGACTACCTATATTAACCAGTCCCAAATCTACTTAGCTTCTAAGCTCAGACAAGGGAACTGAGTCCTGCCATCTGTTGAATCACTTTTGTGTCAGGTGTTAGGTCATACTTTGGAGGCCTTCACTACCACCAGTATGTCACTGCTGAAATTAAGCTATCCAGAACAGGCTATCAGCAATATTCACATACAGGTAGTCCTTGTTTAGCAACAACAAATGGGACTGGCAACTTGGTCATTAAGCAAAGCGGTTGCTAAGTGAAACTGCGATGGTGCTTATGATCTTACTTCAATTTGCTTTACAGACCTGTGAAGGTCATAAATGTGAGGACTAGTCACAAAATTACTTTTTCATCACCGTCTTAACTGCGAATGGTTGCTAAACAAGTCAGTTGCTAAATGAGGACTACTTGTATGTTATAAGCCCTTAAAAAACAGGGATTCGTGTACACATTTAATTTTTTTCTCTCTCCTGAGCCACTGGCGTCATTTGGTATAGAAATCAAATACATATTTGTAAGTATATGTGCCACTAATCAGATACATGCATAGTATCCCAAGCCAAATGTGAAGAACCTCCTGAGGCAAATTCCTCTTTCCAGTCTTATGCTAAAGATGGTCTTATTGAATCTTTCCAGAACAAACCCAGAAAAAAATGGATTTTTTTCTTCAACATCTAACAAGAAATGTAAGTTATTCTGAAGAATTCTTAATGCTCAGGAGAGTGGTACCAACAAGTTTTAGCTCAGAAAAAATAAAGATGGCAAGAAAATATTGCAAGCTGGTCTCCAAAGACTTCCAGAGATACGGCCTGAAAAACTTTTTGTGATATTGAAAGAGCAAGCTGATGACTGACGACTAGCTGGGAGGGAAATGCTGTGTGTGCACAGCTTCTCCACAGGTTTACCAGGCACATTGTTTCATTTCCAAAGTCCTGGAGCAGCTTTTAATATCATGCAGGATGACATGAGCCATTTTTAAGGGTGATAAATGGTCTAGAATCAACAAAGGAAGTATGTAATGCTGGTGATAGTTATTGTTACCATGGCTGCTCCTGGTTGGAGTCTACTTATTAAAAAAAACAGCAAGAGGGCAGCAGTAGACAGTTGTTGGAAGGGACCAGAATTATTCCTGTGCTCAAAAACAATTACAACCAGGCTAAGTGAAAGGAAATCTGCCTCTAGGGAACTCATAAATGAAAATAAGTAAAAAAAAGTGAGATCTTTCTTTGATTTGGATTCCTCTATAAACCTTCCCATGTGGAGCAAACTTAATAGATTGCAATTTAAATTTACAATAATGCTTTCTTGATTGAAATAATCACACACTTGAGCAATACCAAATAAATTTAAAATGTTTATTTTTGGGGTCTGTTTTTCTCTTAAGGCAATATTACATGGGCTGTATCTCTCTTTTATCTCTCTTTTTATGCCATGGAAACACTTTCATGCCGTGCATTTTTCAGCTTTCCCTAATCTGAATTTTAACTCTGAACAAACTAGTTTGTAACCACTGTGGGACTCCGCAATTTTCATAAAAGTGATAGGGAAACGAAGGCTGGTGTGGATCTTCCGGGTTGTGTGGCCGTGGTCTGGAAGTTCTGTTTCCTAACGTTTCGCCAGCATCTGTGACCGGCATCTTCAGAGTGCAGGAGCACAGACAGGAGCAGTTCTCTCTGTGCCCAGGATGGTGTGACCCTTTTGTGGGTATTTATAGAGATCTGGAGGGGGGGGGCATGGGGTGTTAATGAGGGTCACACCATCCTGGGCACAGAGAGAACTGCTCCTGTCTGTGCTCCTGCACTCTGAAGATGCCGGTCACAGATGCTGGCGAAACGTTAGGAAACAGAACTTTCAGACCACGGCCACACAACCCGGAAGATCCACACCAGCCTTCGTATGCCGGCCGTGAAAGCCTTCGACAATACATTGATAGGGAAACCTTTGGTTCCTATTGGCTGAACTGACAGGCCTTATCATGGCTCTGAATATGCCGTCTGCTGAGGAAAATGATCAGCCATGCCTTTGGTTTCAACAGATGAGGTAAATATTTCTCACAAGAAAAAAGTGATGAGTGATAAGCTTGATGGATAGAGGACCCAGGAGGTAGAAGAGCTGAAAGGCAAATGCTGAAATATGGGGAAGCTGAGGAAAAGCGATACAGAAGCTGAGGAGAGAGGAGACATGTGGCAGCCTTGGAAAAGAAGAAAATGTATTATCCATTCCTTCGCTGCCTTTCAGGAAGGGAAGGGGAGGCAAGACTAAGGAAAGGAATGGCAGTGCAAAAAGATAATCAGCATGCACACATTTTACATGGGAAAGGAGGTTCATGGGGTCACGAAGAGTCGGACACGACTTAACGACTGAACAACAAAAAAATGCTCTAAGTACTAGGGCCCTCAGGAAATGCATGATAAAAAAGCCTTGAGGAAAGGAAAGCTAACAGCCAAACATATGTTTTCTGATTTAGCTATAAAGTAGGAAGGGGGATTAATTTTTACTATTAAAAAACTGGGGGGGAAGGGGATGCAAATCCACCTATTTCTGTTCCTTCCACTGCCTGAAAATCTTTTCCCTAAGCCCATTCTCAGTGCAAGAACTGAACTAATAGAAAGGCTGTAAAGTAATGCAATACTACAAAGATATGAGTTACCTTGCAATAAAGAATAGTAAGAAATATTAAAAACAAGACCATGGTATTGTCTTATTCGCTTTGAAAGCAGGAGTCAAGCATGAGGAGAGAGAGCAGCCTTTCCAAAACTAGGACCATCCAGATATATTGGTCTTCAACTCACATAAGCTATATCCAAAAGGTTGGGAGACTCCCAAGATAGAGCATACAGCAGACTTCTCCAGTCAGAACACCTCCTGGTGAGTTTGATTTGAAATTCAGTAAGGCTTAGCCAGCAGTGCTAACCTAGGGTATTGTGCTTCTCCTTACAATGAAGCAAAGTATGTCAAAGCTAGTAGTTTTATTTTCTCCTAGCCTCTTAGGGTATTTTCATACTACCACTATTATGACCCCCCAGACTCTCAAAAAGCCATTTTAGAATGACCCACTAACATCTTCACTTTGACAGACTCCAAAACGTTGAGATTCAAACAAAAGCACTTCCATCTACTACTGTTGCAGACAGAACCAGGAGCTACAACAACATGCAAAGTAATTTCAGCAATAAATTGCGCTCCTTTGAACCTACATTTTTCTATTCCAGTATCAGTAATCTATTGCATAGAAAAAGCTGAGACAAATAATTTCAAGATAATGCTAGGTTTGCACAACTCACTAAGGCAACCATATTTTAGCCTATTGGTATCAAGCAAACCCAGCCTATGTGGTCAATTTATGATTCACTGATATGAGAGTGCAGAAAATTGGCTCAATTGAATAAGTCATGGTTAAATTAACAATGGATAAGCATCATGCAAACAAAATGTAAATCAAAAATATTTTTAAAATAAAAAAACCCTGCAAGCTATTGGGAACTTTTGAAACAATCCACATAGTACCATAACTTTTCCCAATGTCTTAGGGGACATTAGCTAAGCACTTGAAGGGTTTTTTTCCCCTTCAGACAAAAAATAGTTGTGGAGTTTCCCAATCCCCAAGTCCATTCCCTTTCCTGCAATCATATACACAGAGAACAGGTCACATACATACTATTTCCTGGTTTATATAACCCTGCTTTACTAAATGCATCATTTTCTGGACTTGCATGATACATGAACTATATAATAAATGAGCCACATAATATACTGAACTATAACCAAAATCCCTCCTTCAGCTTTTCCCCACAAGATTGGGCTAAGAGACTGCAACTGGCCCATAGTCAAGTGAGCTTCCCTGACTGAGTCTGGACATAAACCCCTCCAATTTTAAGACTTTTGCCCAAACATACCTTAGCAACATATTTTGACATTGCCTTCATCTCACCCTCAGCTTATGAGTGAGGAAAAACTTACATTCCCCTTACCTGAATAAGCATTAAAGTAGTATTTTCTCCCTTATTCTGCACCATCCAGGGCAGCTTCAAGGTACAAGTAGTCCTCACTTAACAACCACAATAGGGACTGGAAAATTGGTCATTAAATGGGGCAGTCATTAAGTGATTCACCATGTGATCAAACCCGATTTTATGACCATTTATACAACAATTGTTAAGCAAATCACCACGGTTAAGTGGATCATGTGGTGGTTAAGTGAATCACATGGTCATTAAATGAATCCAGCTTCTCCAATGGATGTTTTTTGCTGGAATTCACTTAACAACCAAGTGATTTGTTTAATGACTGTTGTAAAAAAGGTCTCAAATTGTGATCACATGACCATGGGGGATGGTGCAACAGTTTGCAATGGTCATAAGTGCAAGTACAGGCTGTAAAGCACTTTTTCTGAGGCCATTATAACTTTGAAGTGTCATTAAACCAACAGTCGTTAAGCGAGGACTACCTGTACTGAAAGATCTGTTAGGTTTTGTCACCAATTACCCTGGGGGAAAGTCAGGTGTCTCTGTAACTTGAAATAGAGGCAGGATAGGGATCAGCAATGGGAAAAGCAAACATCATCTTGATACAGTTTTCTGCCTCTTCAAGATAGGCGAACAGTGCTTCAATTCAGCAATGGTGAAAGGGCTGTAGTTCAGAACATTAACAAATGCATCATACCAGCTCACATTTATTAAGGGAAATGATAATGATGTAATGATTCTAGTGTTCAGAAACAAATATGCGTCCTGATTGGCTCTGGAAAAATGAGAAAATCTTCCTGTATTTGAAATCCATGAGATTTCAAGAAAGACCTTAGATGCAAAAGGCAAGAATCAGGGACCAGATATAAAGGTCTGTTCATAAGTACCAGCTAGCCCTACCCCAGCCTCTGCAGCTAATACTATCGCTCCTGGGAGGAGAGGGGAAAAAGCCAGTCTTCATAATCAAGTTTGATTGCTTTTTTTCTGAAGGAAGGGGAAAACAAGGAATTTTGTTTGCAGTTTCATCCTCAGTAAAATCTAGCCCATGGAGTAAACTTGGGAAAAGCACTCTTGACTGAATCAGGCATTGATAATAACTTAAACATTCTGGTACTAAGAAATTAACGGACACCAGCAGTGAAATAAAATCCCATTATTCTATTAAGGGCAGAGGTGACAGAGCTCAATCTGGTAATTAACGCTCCAGTAACCCCCCACTGGAGCCTCCTTTTGAAGTTCCTTTGTTCAAGAATGACCACTTTAAGGTAAGTGGTATTTGGGGAGATAAAATGTTTTTCTACTATTTTATAATTTAAATTTTGTCCTTTTCTGTTCCTTAGCTTATGTTAAATTATACTTTTACTCTACCTTAAGAAAAGGTTCTTTTCTATGTGGAAGCTGCATCTGAGTTTGATATATAATCTATGTTTGCTTATCTGCTGTTTGGCCTATATTTGCTGGTTAGTAGCTATTTTAGATTGGGGACTATCTGTAAGTAAGTACAGGTTTACACCGAGGCCAGCTTCTATATTGGTTGGTTAACTTATTAAGTGAGTTAACTTATTGAGTGAGCTGTAGCCTGCAGGTGTTCAGATAGCTGAATTGTGGAAGTGTGGATTTCTTATGATGCTCACCATATAGAACAAGCTCTCTATGGAGGTTAAGTGGGCCTCCCCTGGAATGTGTTGCCATTGTAAATTTAAAATGTATCTCTTTGTACAGACATTTCCTTAATTTCTTATATCTCTTTTTTGTTAGTTTTGGTAATTATTAATTGTGGTTTTGATGTTTTAGGACATTTGCATTTTATTATATTTATATTATATAATTGAATTCCTATATTATATAAATCCTGTAACTAAATCTCCAGGTTAAAACATAGCACATTGGAATTTTTATTTTCTATGAATTACAAATAGGATTTTGTCACTGATCACTCTTTGTCTTTAGAACAGAAGTGGTATATGGTATGGAGCAAAGTAAGACAGAATTTGAAGTGCAATTGTGTACTGATGATGAACACGTAATTGCTAAGATGTATAAACTTTTGTTGAAATTTGAAATGGAAGAAGAACAAGTTGAAGAATGTATGATAAAGTGGGCTAAGAATTTCGGTTATAATATACAGATGGATCAATGGGAAAATATGTGGTCAAAAGGGTTGAAATTTACATTATTTTATTATCTTAAAGAGAATGTTTATAAAATGATGTATCTTTGGTGCATGATGCCAGAGAAATTATCTAGAATATATAAAGGCATTCCAAATGTATGTTGGAAATGTGATCAACATGAAAGGACATCCTATCTTGCTTGGTGGACATGTAAAAAAGCTAAAAAAAATTGGATTCAAATACACACATCAATACAGAGGATTTTAAAGATTAATGTTCAATTGAAGCCAGAACTTTTCCTTTTAGGACTGATGGATACACAGTTAGAAAAGAGTCATGGAAGATTATTTCAGTATATGATTACTGCAGCAAGGTTATTGTGTGCACAAAGGTGAAAGATTCAGCATTACTCACCATGAGGAATGGTTGGTGAAATTGACAGAACTCGCTGAGATTGCCAAACTGACTTCTTTGATTAGAGAAAGGTCATTATTGACATTCATCAATGACTAGAAACCCCTTATGGACTTTTTGCCTAAGAAAGAAAATTATTTTGCGACGTATGGTTTTGATGATTAGAAAGAATAGGTTATAGAAAGAAGGAAATTATGATATAATCATAGAGAGGTTTGATTAGAACTGTATGTATAACTGCTGAGAGGGAGATTGGGAGCCACTTCTTTATGTATATATTTTTTCATGTTTTCTGTTCTTTTCTTTTTCTTTTTTCTATCTCCTTTTTTCTTTTTCTTGTCTTTTCCTTTTTTTCTTTTTCACATTTACATTTTTTTCCTTTGAATGTACAGGTAGTCCCCAACTTATGACCATTCATTTAGCAACCATCTGAACCTCCAACGGTGCTGAAAAAAGTGACTTACGACTGGTCCTCGCACTTAAAATTGTTGCAGCAGTCACGTGATCAAAATTCAGGTGCTTGGCAACCAGCATGTATTTATGATGGTTGCAGTGTCCAGGGGTCACCTGATCGCCATTTGCGACCTTCCCAGAAAACTTCCAACAAGCAAAATCAATGGGGAAACATGTGATTCACTTAACGACTACATGATTTAACAGCTGTTGTGATTCACTTAATGACCACAAAAATGTCATAAAATTGAGTGTGGTCATGTGATGCCTTGCTTAACAACCACATTGTTTAACGACGAATTTCAAGGTCCTTATTGTGTTTATAAGTCAAGGACTACTACATGTATTTATTATATATGTAAAATCTTTTAATAAAAAGTACTCTTAAAAAAAAAAGGAACAGAGGTGGTATATTATAGAAGTTTTTTGTAGACAATCTTGTGTAGTTTGGGCTGTTGATATATACAGTGGTCAATCTGTTTGTAATACAACGAGCTTAAATCTTCGATGTAAAGCAATACGGAAATATCCAGAAAGTAAACTTGCTGTACAGGCTAGTCCTAGACTACTAATGGGCTAAATGTTTTTGAAGTTCTGGTTAAATTTCTCAAATGTTTTCCGTCTATGAATTCAGATGACAGTGATACTGCATTTTTGTCTTAATAAAAACAGAAGCTGCAGTACTCTTCTCTGTGTTGTTGTGTCACTCTCCATGATCAGTGAGCTATTTTTTTTAATAAGGGGATCTGATCTCCCCCCCCCACCAAAATTAGTGCCCAAGTACTTTCCAGCACATTCCTGAGTATAGAATATCAGGATATTGCAGATCAGTCCTAGCAGTCTCAGACCTAACACCAATATTTCCTAAACATCTGGATATTAAGTGTTTCAATGTCCAATATGGCTAAAACAATACTGGTTGGATACATGGATCTATAGTTTTTGGCTCAAAGGAACGAGTGTACATTGATACTAAGTCAAGGTGTCACTACTGTTGCCTTGAAGGAATGCCTGCCCATGTTTACACTACCTTATTTTTATTAACAATTGGAGGAAGGAAGAAATGTGCTGTTTCAGAAAAGATGGCCTCAGCGTGTTTCAAATCCTTTGAAGCATTAGTTTCCAATTCCAAAAAAGACCTGATTCTTTCTCCTGTAAAAAATCATTCCTCCCCTAATTGCCCATATTGCTCAGAAGTTCCCTTCTTCATCCCTTTGTCAGACAAACAAACAAAAAAACAAATTAATGTGTTGATATATCACACCTATTAGGAATCCATTACTACAAGTCAAGTGCAAATGTGTTCTTTAAGTGTTAAATAGCAAATCTTTTGGCCATATGTATGATAAATACAAAGTCATTGAATTTTGATAGATTTGGAGATGGGCCAGAGTATTTTCTACTTCAGGCAAGTTTGGAAGAGTTAGTTTGTTTTTCAGGTGATAAAAAAATGGAGAAGCAAAGATTTAATGTCTCTTTTCTTGCATCAAATAATGTAGCCCAAATGCTTTTGTGAACTATGGATACTGAAATGAGTACGCTAAATGAGTTACACAGGAACATTTTCTGATTCAAGATTTTCCAGAAAACTCTCAGCAAATGCTGGGGAGGAGAGGCAAATATTGGTCTGGGTTATTTTAGACAAGGACCTGTAGTCATTAAGTTGCTACAACTAGCTGTACAGTAGAGGGTAAGGCCAATGACATCCTAGAACTCTCTTTCAAAGAAATGGCCGAAATGAAGCATGCAGTTACTGTTTTCAGTTGCATAATTTCTGGAGTACAAGAACAGTATGTAAAGTACAACAATGCCAGATTACAGTGTGAGTAGATAATCATTTATGAAGGATGCGGTGAGGAAATGCTAGAGAACAACTGCTTTATTAAAATATTATATCTGGTCCTGGAAATGCAAGAATTTCAGAGTTATTTCCTTTTAATTGTTAGACATTTCTGGCTATTGGTATATATTTCTATCACATTCCACAATATGATAGAAATCAATACTAGATTTTTTAAAATGCATTTCTCAAGGTTAAAACCTGAGCTTCTGGTTACAGAAAAAGTGTTCTTTTATGTTCCGGTTGAGCCATAGGATATTTACTGCTCACCCTTCCAGAAACTGATACAAATGCCCATTGTTATACTTTGTTATTATTTTCTAACATTATCAGGGGAAATTCAAATTTCTAGAAACATCTATTTCAGAGTCACTCTTGCTCTCCCCACTCCACAAAAGTAGAACATTAAATTAGTTTGGAAAGGGAACTACTGCTTTTACTTGTTCATGAGTATTTCTATTCAGTATAATGGCAAAGGCCTTTAAAGTCCATGAGATTCTTGCTTTATAGCTGTAATTTACCTTCAGTGTGCTTTACAGATGCCTGCTGGAGCAAATTCTTAAAGTGCAATTGCATTAGACAGGAATGTAGAAGAAAAACTACAGACAAATGCAGAATACATTAGGAGAATCAAGAAGTGGGATAAAACTCATATGAAAGGAGTAAAGCCTGAAAACATTATAGCTAATGATTGTCTGGGGAAACAAAGATTAAAAGAAGGACTTGAAGAAAAGGCTTAGCTAAAATTTGTTGGAAGAGATGATACCCTAGAAGAGAGGAGAAGGTGACATTTTAGTGGAATGGGAATAATGGGGAACATACAACTTAATAAATTTATTTTTGTTTTTCAGTCGTTAAGTCTGGGTCCAGATGCCATGATCTTAGTTTTTTTAATCTTGAGTTTCAAGCCAGCTTTCGCACTCTCCTCTTTCACCCTCATCAAGAGGCTAGTTCTTCTTCACTTTCTGCCATTAGGGTGGTATCGTCTGCATATCTGAGGTTATTGATGTTTCTCCCTGCAATCTTAATTCCAGCTTGTGATTCTTCCAGCCTGGCATTTCTCATGATGTACTCTGCATATAAGTTAATAAGCAGGGTGACAGCATACAGCCTTGTCATACTCCTTTCCCTATTTTGAACCAATTGGTTATTCCATGACCGGTTCTAACTGTTGCTTCTTGGCCCGCATACAGATTTCTCAGGAGACAGATAAGATGGTCTGGTGCCCCCATCTCTTTAAGAATTTGTCAGAGTTTGTTGTGATCCACACAATCGAAGGCTTTTGCATAGTCAATGAAGCAGAAGTAGATGTTTTTCTGGAACTCTCGTGCTTTCTGCATGATCCAGCCAATGTTGGCAATTTGATCTCTAGTTCCTCTGCCTCTTTGAAACCCAAGTTGTACATCTGGTAGTTCTCGGTTCATGTACTGCTGAAGCCTAGCTTGTAGGATTTTGAGCATAACCTTGCTAGCATGTGAAATGAGCGCAATTGTGCAATAGTTTGAGCATTCTTTGGCATTGCGCTTCTTTGGAATTGGAACGTAAACTGACTTTTTCCAATCCCGTGGCCACTGTTGCGTTTTCCAAACTTGCTGGCATATTGAATGTAGCACTTTAACAGCATCATCTTTTAGTATTTTAAGTAACTCAGCTGGAATAAATTTATACAATGATGTTAAATTAATGGGATTAATTATTTAATGGTATTTTTTTCTTGTTCAAATAAGAATGAAAAGTTAAAAGTTATGCAGTAAAAAAAGAATGTATGAGACTTGGGCATGTCCAGTTTCGAAATGGTCTGATAATATATTTCAGATACATTTCATGGCAGTATCCTACATAGCATATGCAATAAAAAAAGTCTCCATATTTGTGGTAGGTAGCAGATTCTTATTGTCTGGTTTGTCACTCTTGTCTGAAGACATTTATGAACTACAGCTAATCTTCCGAAATCTCTTTATCTGCTTTTCTTTGTGCTGAAACAGAACTTGTATGGTATGCTATAGGAGGTGGAGATGTGTTTGGGATATATTAGCAGCCTCTTCTGCTTTAGTGCCTCAGGAAGTGTTTCTCTCCCTCTTGACCTTTCTCATTAAAAATCACATTTTTTCCCTTTTACTTCTTGACCAAAGAACAAATTCACAAAGCCTTTGCTTTGGTCTTGTCCAGAGTAGATCAAGGGGATGTAGAGGAATAGATGTTTTGTTATTTAGTGGTGTTAGCTTCCCTCACTGATAGTGTTAGGTAGTGTTAGAGAAGGACTGCAAGTGAAGGATACATTTACCACAAAAAGTAATATTTAGTGATGGCGGTTGCTCCAAGTAAAGCTCTAAGATGAATTCTGAATGTGGTCCTCCTATTTCTGTTAGATCATTCTGTATGTTAAATGACAATAGTGAGCTTGAAACTTCATGGGTTCATTAGACTTGTTTGTAGTTCATACCACCAATGTTAAAGTAAAAAATTATTTTTGTTCCAGTGCATTCCCTGCATTCCCTCCCTTTAGACTGAGCTGTGAGCATGGTTATGAGCTGTGTAATGATAAGGTAAAAATTGGTATGAAACATGCTTCTCAAGTGAGTTTCTTCCTTAATGGATTGTGTTTAATAGCACTGAAACTCCACTTTCAGCTGGCTTCTGCAGCATCCTGTTATTTTCTTTCCACCTAACAGCTGTATGCTTTGGAGCAAGATTGCTGTCTGGCTAAAGAATAGTTCTCCCTATTAGATAAGGATAGTCAAAGTGGAATGGCTTGGATTTGGAGTTTCGTGACGTTGCAATCATTTTTCTTTAGCCGCAAGGAGTTTTTGATCTGCCTGGACAGGGATGGGAACATGTAGCTCTCTGGATGTTGCTGAACTGCAGCACACAGCGGCTGGAAGTTAGAGTGGGAGTCCAGTGATATCTGGAGACCCACAGGTTTATCAACTGTGCTCCAGAAGAAGTAGGTTGCTGAACTATGTCAATCAAGAAAGCACTGAAAGAAGTACATACATTCAGAGATGAAACTCTTCAGCTTCTTATGCTTTATTCTTGGTTATAAAACAGTTGCTTTCTGTTGGGAAGCTGCTTTTTCCATTACGTTCTAAAGTTTACAGGAGGTCCAAAAAAATCCTCTCAGGAAACTGAAACTTAGAAGGTAGATGTCCAACTTACAAGGGAAACTAGAAATGTAACAAAGTTATGTTGCCTTTTGATACTTTAAGACTGGGAGACTGGGAGAAAGAACAAAATGATGTATATAAGTATAATTATATGGTATAGTGGTTAAAGTGCTAGAGCAAGGAGACTTTATTTTATTTATTTATTTTATTCTAGTGCTCCCTTGCAAACCAAAGCTGGCTTTGGGACAGTCAATCTCTCTCAATCCTAGACTCAGAAGTCAAAAAACATCTACCTATCAATCCACACTGCATCAGCATGATAGATTATGGTTTATAATATTCAATGAAGAGGCACTCTTCCTGCAGAATTATCATCCGGATTGAATCAGGGTGATAATAATAATTCTAATTGGCAAGCAGGTTGCATTCAATGTTATGTGAGAAAGAATGAATGTAAGTTACTTAATGGGTATAGTTTGAATAGGAGAAACTTTACATAAGGGTGAATCAATTGTGGTTGGGCTTGAGAACCAAGCATTTCTACTAGCCAGCTGTGCATGCCACTTTGAATATCTGTTGCCTTTTAAAAGTTATGTAGCTAAGGATTTATGAACCTTTACTATTAGGACAGTGGGAGATTTGGAATTGAAGGATAACATGCGATTTAGAACATGAGCGGGCATGCACATGGCACCAGTTGGGAACATCTTAAAACAGCTGAGTCTTATTTTGAGCTCATGTGACTAAGCAATTAATTATGTGTTTCCAACTGGGGTTACTTGCATGCCCTTGGGCACTCTGAATCACATTTTGCTCATCAAATTCAGATCTCTGCATAGCCCTATTTACTATTTATTTGACTATTAACTATTTACTACTGAGATGAATTCCATAGTTTCAACAGTTTTTACTTTTTTAGTTTTTAATACTGGTTTTCACTACTGGTTCAAACACACATACATATGAATATATTCTCTACATCACATACACTGATCAGCATTGATTAACTTTGCTATTGTTATATAACTATAAAATAGGTGGGAAGTGTAGAATTTAAATGAAGCAAATGAGCAATGGTGGTAGAAGGACTTCTGTTTTTAAGCCATTCACTTTAGTCCTGAGCAAAGTAAAAGAAGTGGGAGCAACAATTATTTTCTCTTTCATTTTCTCCCATAGTCTCTGTAGCAACACTGAGGCTTCCAGAGTGGCTGGAAATCAAAAAGCTCATCTCCCAGAAGCTCTTTGGGTCTTCACATGCTAGTTCCACCCTCTGCTTTGGGATAGTGGCTTAATCGTTTCTGCTGATATGACCTATCCTCTGTATGTGTGTTTGTGTGAAAAAGGGCTTTCACATCCTGGGCTGTATTTCTGATGATTAAAAGGTCAGAACGCAAAGGTTGAAATACAGATAGTTCTCACTTAATGACCACAATAAGGACCAGATAATTGGTCTTTAAGTGGGGTGGTCATTAAGCAAGTCAGCATATGACTGGACCCAACTTTACAACCATTTTTACGATGGTCATTAAGCAAATCACGTGGTTGTTAAACAAATCCAACTTCTCCAATGGACATTTTTTGCCAGAATTTGTTTAATGACCATGTGATTCGCTTAACAACCACAGTGTTTCACTTAATGACCATTGTAAAAGTCACAGATCACAATCACTTGACTGTGGGGTGTGATGCAACAGTTTGCGATAGTTGTAAGTGCGAGTACAGGTTGTAAAGCACTTTTTCTGAGGCCGTCGTAACTTTAAACCATTGTTACACGAACAGTCATTAAGTGAGGACTACCTATAATTCCAGTAGTGCTTCCTTTTAGTCTATGTAGTGTAGAGATATGGTGACTAAAGGATTCAGCCCTTCCTCTCCTCACCCGCTCACCTTTCATTTGGGAGATAGACTGATTATCAGAGTAGGTAAATAAAGCCAAACTTTAAAAATACAAAACATTCTTTCTGACTCTGAAGTATTATATAATGTGGAAGGAAATGATTACAGAGCTGCACAGAAGTACAGCAGCTTGGACATTAGTTGAGAAGGAAAAAAAAAAAGCAACATCCTGGAATACTACAAATGAACAACCCTCTGCCCCAAATCTCTGAGAAGCCTGGAAAGAGTTTAAAATATTATAGATCCCTATTAGGTTCAATAGATAAAATTATATCTTCATGTAATTACACAGGCTGAAATTAAACACTGACTGTTACAACTTGTGCAGAGATATGAAGAAAATAAGACTTAGTACGATATCAAAATAGAAATAAAAAATCTAGCAAGCAGGTTCCTGGCTACAGGAATTCTGTATTTCTGTAGGAATTTACCTATTCCTAAAGAAATAGAAGGCTTCCCGAAGAATATTGTCCTCTGCTTCAATTTCCTGGACTTCTTCAGCTCCTTGGAGATTCCCAGTGATGATCAAAGGCTGCTGGGAATGCTGGAAACCCTGTGGTATACCCAGCCTCTCTTCACTGTATTTTATCTCTGTCCCTCTTTTTAACAAAGACCATTTTTTTCTTATATCTAGCAGAGGGAGGGGTTGAGGTAATTTGAACCTGAATCCATGCACATGACAGAAAGTCATGGCTCACTTCTGTCAACTTTTCGACAGATGAAGTTCTTAGCTCTGTTTTGGTGATATGGAGGGGTTTTGCTTACCTTGATTATACCCACAAACTTTCCCCCAACTTTTTGTGGTGTCTGGATCATAAGGATGAGAACTAATATGTATATTTAGAAAAACAAAGAGGGGAAAAAACAAAGCAGCTTTTCAGGGTTTCCAGTATATTGGCTTCCGGAACATAAAATACATTACAGCTTGAGTTTTCAGAGCCTAGAATTGTGTGCATTTTCTCACTCAGTCTGGATTACTAAAACTGTCTTCTAATTACATTTGGGGAAGTACTTTAGGGGTGTTTTTATTCTAATTAACTGCATTTTTGGTATTTAAATACCGTAACTTCTTAATTTGGAACCCTTAGAGCAGTTCGGACTTCTTCAATGACCTTCTTTGTTGTCTACAACTTAACTCTGTTTAACATCATAATATTTATACGTACATATACATACATATATATACATATTTACACACACACACACACATATATATATATGTATGTATATATATATATATATGTATGTATGTGTGTGTGTGTGTGTGTGTGTATATATATATATATATATATATATATATATATATATATAGTGTGTGTGTGTGTGTGTGTGTGTGTGTTTGTGTGTATCCACCGGACTAAAAAATGATTCCTGGTAATTTACATCATAAAACTCTAGTCTGCAATAATACAATTGGTGTCCATTCACTGCCCAAAGGCCCTCCATAACAACACTGTCTTTATAACTTCCAGAAACGTATTGTTATTATATAGTAATGGGACCAAAACATCTAAATTGAGATATCTGTCCAGAGCAGGGGTAGACACTAGACAACTTTTTTGGGCCAATATATTTTTTGGCCATTAGTAACTTTAAGAGAATATCATGTGCACTTTTACAAAATGGATCCCAAGGTATGGCTAATTAGAAAATTTCATTTGCAGAAGGCAGACTGGTAAGATTGTTTCCTGCCTCTCTGCAGCCCCTCAAAATGTTCATCAGTGTTTTAATTTTCTTCCTGGATAGGTGGGCAGACTTTCAAAATACTGAAAGTAGCTATCCACTATTTTTATTTGCTAGAAATTTCCATGGGGAATGAGGCCCAGAGGCATTTTTATAAATAAAGATGATGACAGAATGCCAGCTTTCCATTTATTTTCAATTAAAAAACATTAGGAAGGAAGGGAACTTGGCAGGTACCTAAAGAAGTCTCTGCAGGAACATTGGTACCCATGGCATAGCATTGCTTTTCCCTGATGAAGAGAATGACGGAATATATCTGTCTACAGAGATTCCCAAGTGATAAAACTATAGAACTGTGCCCCAGGGAGATTTAAGATTGCTTCAAGAAATTTAATATTTCCTATTGCTTTAGTAAAACTATGGATTAATTAATACAAACACAGTTTACACATTACACTATTGTTTGATTATATATGGTTTGTTAATTAAGTCACAGCTGGCTGGATTCACATAATATGCTAAACCAGATGTCATGGTTTACAATAATTAAGTTTACACATTGTATTATATCATAATGTGATTTACTATTTGTGGCTTAGTGTAATATGTGGACCCAGCCACTATAAATAAACCATGATTTAAGGCTTAGAATTGCACTTAGCTTTTAGCCTTTATTGAGCAAATCATGATTTACATTATCATAGCTTGGTGTGATGTGTGGTCCGTATCCTTATGACATTTGTTTAAGGTTTTGATGGATATACTAAAGTTCCTGAAGTAAGTTGTCAACTTTCCTGCCCTAATCAGTAAGAGTTGCTGCTATTGAAAGCCATTGTGCTATAGTAATTAAGATGTTGGGTGAGTGCCTGGGTGGGAGACCATTCTTTTTTAATTTTTTGTTATATTTTCAAAAAGAGTTAAAATACAGAAATCAAGAAAAGAAAAAGAAAAAAGGAAAGGAAAGGAAAAAAAGGGACATAGAAAAGAAAGAGTAGCTTCCCACTTTCCTTGGTATAGGTATAAATGTAAAATATATTTGCCTCTAATATCTAAAAGTTTACACAATAAAAAATAGTTTTTAATCTAATATTCAAAAAAGTCCTAAAATCAATCTATTTCAATAATACACATAATTTGGAAAGATATTTCTATAAGTATAACATCAATCATTCATTGAATCCCAGGATCAAAATTGCATTTTTTGAGTGCCAAGCAAAACATCTAAGAGTGGTTTCCAATCAGAAACAAAGCTAGACAATGCCCTCTCTTTGAGCAAGGTAGTCAGTTTTGCCATCTCTGCCAATTCCACTAATTTCAATATATATTCTTCAGCTGTAGGTATTTGTGAGTCCTTCTATCTTTGTGCATATAAAAGTCTTGCCACAGTTATTATATAAAGAAATAAATTTCTGTGTTGTTTTCCCATTTGTTTATCCATTATACCTAAAAGAAAAGTCTCTGGTTTCAATTGCAGGTCTAATTTCAAAATCTTTTGAATCAAAATACATATCATATTCCAATATTTCTTAGCCTTTTGACAAGTCCACCATAAGTGGTAAAATATACTTTGACACTGATTACATTTCCAACAGAAATTTGAAATTCCTTTATACATCTTTGACAATTTATCTGGTGTCAAATACCAATGGTACCTCATTTTATAGAAATTTTCTTTCAACGTATAATTAAGAGTGAACTTTAATCCTTTATTCCATATATTTTTCCACTGGTCTAACATGTTATATCCAAAGCTTTTTGTCCATTTAAGCATACAGTTTTTAACATATTCATCTTCTAGATTCATCTTTAACAAAAGTTTATATATTTTAACAATAAGGTGTTCATCATTAGTTGTTGTTGTTGTTGTTGTTCAGTCGTTAAGTCGTGTCTGACTCTTCGTGACTCCATGAACCATATCGCGCCAGGCCTTCCTGTCCTTCATTGCCTCCCTGAGTTTGCTCAGTTTCATGCTCATTGCTTCAGTGATGCTATCTAACCATCTCATCCTCTGCCATCCTCTTCTCCTTTTGCCTTCAATCTTTCCCACCATCAGGGTCTTTTCCAAAGAGTCCTCTCTTCGCATTAGGTGACCAAAGTATCTGAGCTTGAGCTTCATTATCAATCCTTCCAATGAGCAATCAGGGTTGATTTCCTTTAAGATTGACCGGTTTGACCTCCTAGCAGTCCAGGGGACTCTTAAGAGTCTTCTCCAGCACCACAGTTCAAAGGCATCAATTCTTCGGCACTCAGCCTTCTTTATGGTCCAGCTCTCACAGCCATACATTACTACTGGAAAAACCATAGCTTTGACTATGCGGATCTTTGTCGGCAAGGTGACGTCTCTGCTTTTTAATATGCTATCTAGGTTTGCCATAGCTTTCCTCCCAAGGAACAAGCGTCTTTTAATTTCATGGCTGCAGTCTCCGTCTGCGGTGATCTTGGAGCCCAAATAAATGACGTCTGTTACTGCTTCCATTTCTACCCCTTCTATTTGCCAGGAATTGATGGGTCCAGATGCCATGATCTTAGTTTTTTTAATCTTGAGTTTCAAGCCAGCTTTCGCACTCTCTTCTTTCACCCTCATCAAGAGGCTCTTTAGTTCTTCTTCACTTTCTGCCATTAGGGTGGTATCGTCTGCATATCTGAGGTTCTTGATGTTTCTCCCTGCAATCTTAATTCCAGCTTGTGATTCTTCCAGCCTGGCATTTCTCATGATGTACTCTGCATATAGGTTAAATAAGCAGGGTGACAGTATACAGCCTTGTCGTACTCCTTTCCCTATTTTGAACCAATTGGTTGTTCCATGACCGGTTCTAACTGTTGCTTCTTGGCCCGCATACAGATTTCTCCGGAGACAGATAAGATGGTCTGGTACCCCCATCTCTTTAAGAATTTGCCAGAGTTTGTTGTGATCCACACAATCGAAGGCTTTTGCATAGTCAATGAAGCAGAAGTAGATGTTTTTCTGGAACTCTCGTGCTTTCTCCATGATCCAGCCAATGTTGGCAATTTGATCTCTAGTTCCTCTGCCTCTTCGAAACCCAGCTTGTACATCCGGTAGTTCTTGGTTCATGTACTGCTGAAGCCTAGCTTGTAGGATTTTGAGCATAACCTTGCTAGCATGTGAAATGAGTGCAATTGTGCAATAGTTTGAGCATTCTTTGGCATTGCGCTTCTTTGGAATTGGAAAGTAAACTGACCTTTTCCAATCCCGAGGCCACTGTTGTGTTTTCCAAACTTGCTGGCATATTGAGTGTAGCACTTTAACAGCATCATCTTTTAGTATTTTAAATAATTCAGCTGGAATACTGTCATCTCCACTAGCTTTGTTGTTAGTAATGCTTCCTAAGGCCCACTGTACTTCACTGTCTAGGATGTCTGGCTCAAGGTCAGTGACCACACCAGCATGGACATCAGGGACATTAAGATCTTTCTTGTATAGTTCTTCTGTGTATTCTTGACATCTCTTCTTAATCTCTTCTGCCTCTGTTAGGTCCCTACCTTTTCTGTCCTTTATCATGCCCCCATCTTTGCATTAAACGTTCCTTTGATATCTCCAATTTTCTTGAAGAGATCTCTAGTCTTCCCCACTCTATTGTTTTCCTCGATTTCTTTGCATTGTTAATTTAAGCAGGCCTTCTTATCTCTCCTTGCTATTCTCTGGAAATCTGCATTCAGTTGCTTATATCTTTCCCTTTCACCCTTGCTTTTTGCATTCCTTCTTTATACAGCTATTTGTAAAGCCTCATCAGACCGCCATTTTGCTTTCTTGCATTTCTTTTTCTTTGGGATGGTTTTAGTTGCTGCCTCCTGTACAATGTTACAGACCTCCATCCATAGTTATTCAGGCACTCTGTCTACCAAATCTAATCCCCTAAATCTATTCATCACCTTCACTGTGTATTCACAAGGAATATGATCTAAGTCATACCTGAGTGATCTAGTGGTTTTCCCTACGTTCTTCAATTTAAGCCTAAATTTTGCAGTAAGAAGCTCATGATCTGAGCCACAGTCAGCTCCTGGTCTTGTTTTTGCTGTCTGTATAGAGCTTCTCCATCTTTGGCTGCAAAGTATATAATCAATCTGGTTTCCGTACTGACCATCTGGTGATGTCCATATGTAGAGTTGTCTCTTGTGTTGTTGGAAAAGACTGTTTGCTATGACTAGCTTGTTCTCTTGACAGAACTCTATTAGCCTTTCCCCTGCTTCATTTTGTACTCCAAGGCCAAACTTGCCTGTTATTCCGATTACTCCTTGACTTCCTGCTTTAGCATTCCAATCCCCTATGATGAAAAGGACATCTTTTTTTCGTGTTAGTTCTAGAAGGTGTTGTAGGTCTTCATAGAACCAGTCAACTTCAGCTTCTTCGGCATCAGTGGTTAGGGGATAGACTTGGATTACTGTGATGTTGAATGGTTTGCCTTGGATTTGCACTGAGATCATTCTGTCATTTTTGAGGTTGTACCCCATTACTGCCTTTCCCACTCTCTTATTGACTATGAGTGCTACTCCATTTCTTCTAAGGGTTTATTGCCCACAGTAGTAGATATAATGGTCACCTGAATTAAATTCACCCATTCCTGTCCATTTCAATTCGCTGATTCCCAAGATGTCGATGTTCAATCTTGTCATCTCATGTTTGACCACATCCAGCTTACCTTGGTTCATAGATCTTACATTCCAGGTACCTGTACAATATTGTTCTTTACAGCATCGGACCTTCTTTTCGCTTCCAGATACATCCACAGCTGAACGTCCTTTTGGCTTTGGCCCAGCCGCTTCACTCTTTCTGGAGCTACTTGGAATTGCCCTCCGCTCTTCCCCAGTAGCATATTGGACACCTTCTGACCTGAGGGGCTCATCTTCCAGCGTCATATCCTTTTGACATTGTCCATGGGGTTTTCTTGGCAAGGATACTGGAGTGGGTTGCCATTTCCTTCTCCAGTGGACCACATTTTGTCAGAACTCTCTGTCGTGACCTGTCCGTCTTGGGTGGCCCTGCATGGTATAGCTCATGGCTTCACTGAGTTACACAAGCCTCTTCGCCATGACAAGGCAGTGATCCATGAAGGGGTCATCATTAGTACACAAAGCATATTCAAACTCAGTTTTCTCAGTGGTAAATTCATAACGTCTTTTATCTAGTTTAAATCTTTGCAACAACTGTGCATATGTGAACCGTTGGCAAGCATAACCTTCTAATTCTAATTCTTCTCTCTTCTTCAGGTTAGGTTCTCCTTCAGAAAATGGTAAGAGAATTGCATATGTCAACCATGCTTGCTTAAGTGTCATTTCTCTTCTATAAAAAGCTTCTTGGGGTGACAACCACAGAGGAATTTTTGGAGACAGTCTTACCTTGTATCTGTTCCAGATTCTCAATATAGTATGTCTGATAAAGTGGTTCTTAAAATCAATATTAACTTTTACTTTGTCATACCATAAATATCCATGCCATCCAAATCTTAACTCATGTCCTTCTAATTCCAATAACCTCTTGCTTTGTAAAGTCACCCATTCTTTCATCCATACCAGACACCAGGGAGACCATTCTTAACTCTACAGTAGAAGCTCATGTGGAAGCTCATTCATTCTCAGCCTCACAGAGTGGTTGTTCTGGGGAAGAACTGAAGAAGCGAATGCTGTGTACACCGTCTTGATAAAACTGTGACACAAATAGAACTGTTGAACAGAGACACACGTCTGGGGTTGTAGCGATTTGCCACTTTTATTATCCAGCAGATTTTCTTAGAAAGTACAGTTGCATAAGAAGCTAACATTTTAACAGATGGCAAACTTAGTTCTGAACTGTGGACTAAGAGTGAGGAGACCCAGATCCAAGTCCAGGTTCAGCTGTTGAATTTCTTCAGGTCCATGTATTCCTTTGTAGTATGTAAAATTAACACCACAAATGTATGTGTAATTGTTAAAATGTAATAAATTTTGATGACCAGGAATATCAGATTGTTTAAAATACAGATTAAATTTTCAATGAAATATTAACCTATTAAAGTCGCTATTGCTCATATAAGAATGATTATGAGTCAGTTCCACTTAACATCATATTAAATACAAATTGAAACAAATTGACTGAAAACATTAATTGATTAATGCTTTCAGATTAATTAATTGTGATCAGATTATTCCTTTCTCTTAAAAAAAATTGTTAACATTCTAATATTTGATGGTTTTATATTCACTATGTCAAGATGGTGTAATTGCCAGATTTTGATGAGGAAACCCACACTAAGTTCCACTCAGTCATAACTTTCAGAATTACCATAAAATAAATTGGACTAAGAGATAGTAACTTGTCCAACTTATTTTATGGTAATGCTTTGAGGAGAAAATGAGATTCTAATGCTAGTCTCATGGATTTTCTTTAAGGAAAGCCAATATATAAATTATATGTCTTCCTTACTGCAAAAGAAAAAAATACAGCTTGGATAATCCATGTATTTTAAGAATATTTAATTAAAAACATTGTAACAATGGTGTTCTACTTTTTTTGTGGGTGATAGGGATATAAAATATCCTTCTATTTATCCCTTTAATTTTATAGCTACTAGGAGTTATTGGTACATCTGAACCTAACATAGTATTTTGCTAAGCTAAGGCAACCGAAGGAATTATTTATAACATATAATGAGGAACCTGTATACTAATTTGGAAATGTATTTATCTTATGTTTTTCATGTAAAACATAACCCATGGGGTTTAGTTTAAATTTTCTGACTTTAGGATTTCCTTAGAACAGCGTTTCTTAAATGTTTTTCCCCTCAGGAATCCTCCCCACTTTAAAAAATTATGGAGGACTCCAAAAGAGCTTTTGTTTGTATAGGTTATATTTATCAATATTTACCACATTAAAAATTAAAATGGATGCATTCACTGCCACTACTGCTTCTCACAATTGTTTGATAGGATTTATTATCATCTTTGGTGGACCTGTGAAAAGGCTAAAAAAATTTGGGATCAGATATGTATTGTTATTCAAAAGGTTCTTAAAGTGAACATTAAAAAAAAAAAATCAGAACTGTTCTTATTGGGTTTGATGGAGAAAGGATTGGAGAAACAACATGGAACTCTGCTTTTGTATATGATTACAGCTGCAAGACTGTTATATACGCAAAGATGGAAGGATCCACAAACACCTACAGTGGAAGAATGGATTATTAAATTAATGGAATTGACTCAAATGGCGAAGTTAACAACGTTAATAAGAGATAATACTGTTTCTAAATTTGTCTCCTTATGGCAACCCTTCTTAGATTACGTGCTTATGTGGGAAAAAATGAGGCTTTGATTGTGGGTTTTAATGATTAGATGGTTTATGTTGATAGAAATAATGTGAACTTGGATTAATTAGTGGTAAGAGATTACATTTATTTAAAAACTGTATCTATATCTGTATTGGAGATAGTCGGAAGTCACTTTCTGCTTCAATTTTCTATCTAACTTCACTATTTTAGTTTTTGTCTTTTTTCTTTTAGCTCTATCTTCTCTCTTTGCTGTACTTTCTGCTTTGTATTTTAATTGTATTTTGAAATATAATAAAGTTTTTATTAAAAAAACAATTGTCTGATGGGATTTTAATATTGTATTATTTTTCAACATAGGCTGGCAAATGATTTTGATTTTGTGGACCCCTGAGAGGGTCTTGGTGGGACCCCAGGGGTCCTTGGACCACACTTGGAGAACCACTGCTTTAGAATGTCCTGAGGCATACCTTGATTTCACACCTCCTTTAGGGTTATTACTGTTAATAATTTTATTGGAATTCTAACCTGAACCGATAGAGTTCTTGGGTATGTTATGCGACTGCTGCTCCTATCAGCTCCCTATGTTGTGAAGAGATTCCTAGAGTCATGGATTATAACTAGAGATGTAACATGCAATCCGTTCAATTATTTGAGTAAAGAACTTGGGATTGTCTCCAAGTGTCTCACATTTGGCAGCATATTAAAATGAAGGGTGGGATTTAGCAGAGCTCTCCTTGAACCAGAGGCTGGTTTTGTGATCCTTCCCTTGCAGCCTTCCTGCTTTCTGAAGAGCTTGCTTGGGAGATTCTCTACAGTAGCAATGAGAAGGGGGTACAGGAGAAGGAATTGGCAATGATTGTCTTTTCTTCCTGTTTCTCCAGAAAGGGAGCCTCTGCTAGATTCTAGTGCCTACCTTGAACAGGAGGAATGTCCAATTCAGACCCAAGAGCCATTTCCATTTTTTTTTTCCTCACAAAGGACAGCAGTCACCAGCAAAATCACCATAGCACTGATAACTGCTTTTACTCATATGGGAATATAATCCATTAAGTAATTGCAAATTCATGTGCACACCAATTCCTTTAATTGGTTCAGATACTTAGTGGTTAACAAGAACACCCTGGCTGCAATCTTATGCTCACAAACCTCCAGTCAGCTCTCCTGAATATATTTACCTATTAATTATATTTATAACCTGCTGAAGTATTAGTAGTCTTCTGTGTGAATGTTGTTACTAGGTTTTCTTCTTGGAATCACTAGGAACTTTCTGTGAAAATGCAGTAAGAGAACAGCAGAATGAAGAATACTTCATTCACTTTTTTTTTTTTGTATGCACAGGGTCAACTTTATTTTGGCAAGTCTTCAGAATGGCATCCTTCTTCGCACAAAAATGCAGGCTCATTGGATTATGCATGAGCCAAACTGGAGGAGAGAACAAGGAATTCTTAAGTATTGTTAAGCCTATTGAGCGTATAACATGTATCATCTCCTTCTTCTCAATCATTCATGAGACTGGTACCGATGCTTGGCTGCATTTACCTTGTGTTCCAGTGCTGTCCCCAACAGGTACATTTAACTGGTGTATGTTAACTCTTGACTTGATACAGCAGGCATTCAGAGATGCATATGTGCTAATTAGTGCAGCTTTCTTATTTTGCTCCTGGCTGCTTCAGAATTCAATCAGGAAATCATGTGTGACTGGCATATTAGCTATCATTGTTTGGGCCTTATTTTTATTTGTTCACTGAGTGTTAATTGGCATGTTAGAATGATCTCTCTTTGATTATATGCTTTTCCAAAAAAAAAAAAAAAATGGGGAAGAGTTTATTGGATTCACAAGCTAACGGTCTTTTCATCAGTTGATTATTTTGGATTCCACTGTGTGCACAAGCATTTAATGGGCTGCAGCATTTCTACGGTCTGAACAGCAATAATGCTCCATCCTGGTGGTGTACAAAGATTACCTCATCCTGCTGAGGACACTTCCCCCAAAACACCGTACTACTAAAATTACTGCAAGTATTTCACAGAAGTACAGAACAAAGGGTATGTTTCTTATGTGCTGTGCAGAAAATGGAGTGGCACAGTGGACTAAAAATCTACAGTGAAAGGAAAGAGGAGAGGTCAAAGACCCACCATTGTGTGGAACTAGTAGAAAATTGAACAGTAGTAGATGAGGCTGCACTAGTTCTAAATTAAAGGACTGGTCTTACAAAGGAAACAGTGATGGCTTTGGCTATGTTACTGGAATAATCATATGCAAATGGGAACTTTTCTTCCAGTAGCAAAGGCTGTGGGAATTCTGATGCAGATTAGCACAAAAGATGGGCAGGAACAAAAGCTTAAAGCCCCTTCCTTCCCTCGGAAGCTTGGTGATCCACACCTGCCCATCTCTGCCTCCTGCTTAGATTTTACCTTTAATAACTATATATACTATTCCTGGCTATGTGAATGGTGTTGCTTTAGTTTGGCCCTCAAATGGTTTTAAAAAGGCGTGTTATTTTATATGTGAAATGTGTATACTGTCTCAATTCAGTTGGACTCTATACACTTTATAGTACAGTATATAATAAATAATAACAGAAAAATAGAAAACAATATCTATAAATAAAGCTAAGTATTAGATTGATGGCAAAGGCCCTCTGGAAAAGCGAGATCCTAACTACTTTCCAGAATGCCATAAAAGTGGGAATCTCCTCCCCTTGAAGGATAAGCTCTTCCTAAGATGGGAGTCCCTACAGATAATGTCCGCTCCTATCACACCTTCTGGTAGGTAGGGATGCTGACTGTCCAGAGTCTCTGGTTGTTCGGATCTTATCAGGGAAATATAGTCAAGTGAGGCCCTGAGCCATTAAAGGCTATAGGATAGAGATCAGCACCTTGAATTGCAGTTGGAAGCCAACACAGCCCCTGCAACACAAGTGTAATACGGCAGTTTTAAGACTGACAACTGAGAATGTAGGCTGCTGCATTTTGGATCAGCAGGAGTTTCCAGGGAGTCTTCAAGGGCAGCCCCATGTAGAGTGAATGATTGTAATCTAAATGAGAGATAACAAGGGCGTGAGTGACTGTCCTCAGTGCAACCTATTCCAGGAAAGGGCTGCAAGTGGTGCAGCAGCTGAACCTGAGCAAAGGCCCTGTTGGCCATGGTCTCCACCTGTTCCTTTAGCAGAGCCAGCTTGTGAACCTGGTCTCCCTGGGAGAACACAACCCCATCAAGAGTCAAAGATAGTACAGTATTAGCCATCACTCCATCTTGCTTAGGTTGAGACCGAGCCCATTTCTCCCCATCCATGCTCTGGCAAATAAGGCAATGTAATCCATTTCTCATACTAAATGTGACTCTTTGCTCCTCTCAGTTCCTGGTATAGTTAAATTCTTCTTAACAAACTTTGGACTTGTCAGGGAGGGGATGTTGCTGCTTTGCATATTATAGCATTTTCCCATGTCCCGTGTTTTGTTTGGGGGCCATGTTTTATTATGACCAACTTCCAAATTTTTCTAGTTTAGGAAGATGGTTCATCTTACTGTGCAGTACATTTGAGATTCTCAGTTCCTGGCTTCTAGTATTTGCAGAAGGGCTCTAAATGAAGCCCCCAGTACACATATTTGACTTTTACCTGCTGCTTTACTAAGCAAGAGGATAAGTTGGCAGGTATCTCTTCTTTGAATTTCCAAGTGAACTATTGCCTCATAGTTTAACTATGATGTGAGGGAAGTCCAAGGAGTACAAAACTCTTATCTTATCCATTGTGGAGAAATTACCACAGTATTAATTTACAAATAGCTCGTGTGTGTAGTGTATGTATGGCATGATAGCATAACCCATACCCTTAGGTTTAGGTACCTTAAGAAAAGCAATGAAGACATGAAGCTCATTTTCTTGTAGGAATCACTTTGTAATAGTTTCATGATGCTTTTTCTAGAGCATCTTTGAGAATTTCTACACGGGTAAAGGGTCCTGAAGATGAAGGGGATGCATGCATGAATGAATAAGCCAACTGGAAGTAATCATTACTAGGCATGCCTAGAGTTCAATACCAGTAAAACCGTATGGCAGATGGAAGACCTGGTTTTCTAGAAGAGTGCAATGAAAGCCATATAGAGGCTTGCAAATACAACATCTTGCTGGTATTGGCACAATAATATATGCCCCAAATCTTCTCCACTGCAGAGGTAGTGGACTGGGCACTATGTCAAATCCAACAACCGCATTTCACACCTCAATATTGTAAGAAGCGCAAAATTAACAGGAAAGCACTTTTTTATATTTACTGTACAATTAGATATTAAATTTCAAATAAAGCATGCTAATCATTTATTGTGGCTATTCAGTAATGGTCTAAAACAGAATGGTTCTAAAGGTATATGTGACTGACTGTTCCTTATGTATTTCTTCCCCAGAGTAGTAGTTTTCTTCCTTTATTGGGGCTTAGGATGAAAACCAGGGAGGTAATGCTTACTCTTTCCATAATACTACCTACTGGAAAATCTGGAGGCATGAAAGGGTAATTCTAAGTAGTAAATGCTGAATACGGTACAGTTCTGGTGTCTTAATGAAATCTTGGACCATGGTCTGGTATATGAAGTAATAACAAATGAGCGAGATTTTGCTATTTGCTTTTTACCTCTTCAGGAAAGAAGACACAGAAAACAGCGTCTGATCTAGATGAAGCCAAATATTTCATCAACAGCCCCACAAGAGTCATGTCAGGACCCTAATGCCATTATTGTTGACAGTTCTGCCTCTGCCAGTTCTATAAATAAAACAGCAGGCATAACAAATACAATGCTACTGGCTACTAGTGAAGTCATTACTCAGTGCTTACACTGCTTGAACTGTTGCAATAGCATTTGGTAAGGCCATGCAACACTTCCAAGACTATCCCAAAATGGTGCTTTGGTTCATGCAAATAAATGTAACTTCAGACTCTTTTAACAGAGCTGCCTCTTCTTTTGCGAAAGAAGAAAAAAATGCAAGAGGGAAGCCATGAGTTCCAGGAAAAGACGCAGCTGCTTCAAAGAGTTGTAAACAGATGCTGTATTTGCATTTGCATCGAAGTGCTTTTTTGAAATCAAGCCTAAAGTGCTGCACAACTGTAGTATTTTATTTTACATTATACAGGGTGGAAAATTGACTTGTAAAGTGTTTTCTTTCTTCAGTATACTTCTACTATTATGTAGTATGTTTGTGTATTGGCCTCTGTAAAAATTATGTTAGATAATTACAAAAGTTGAAGATTCTCCTTTTTTGGGGGGGCTTAAACACACACCCTGCTTGTCCTGACTCTGAGATATTCTGCTTACTGATAGTCAAGGACAGGCCCTTACAACATAGCCTCCATCTTGGTAGCAGCCTTGATCCAGCAGAAAGGTGATGTTTTCTACTGAAAAATGCAATAAAAGATCCTATGCAAGCTTTCTGTGCCATGTGGAAGAGGCTCCAAAGTTAAGTTACAGTAAAGGAAAAAAATGCTTGTTATTAGTTTTCATAGGAATAGCTTATTTATGTATTTATTTCTACAAAAATAACCAAGCGTTTTGTGACACTTTAAAAATTAATCAATTTATTTTTGCATAAACGTTGTAGCATAGTCTATTTAATCAGATGCAAGCAGTATAGTCCTGTGAGAGATTACATACTTGCCCAGTTGTTGCTAGATATTCCTCTTCTTATACATAAGAAATGCTAGTCTTTGCTTTTAAAATAGCTACTAGCAAACAAAAATATAACATGACACATTTATACAGGCATGAGACCCAAATCCTGTGGCTGAACCAAATGCCAGTCCTTCCTCTGTATCTATGCTGGCAATACATAGGACCTAATAATGCTACTCACGCTTTCAGAGACACACATACTTGCTCATTCTCCAACATACGTCATCATTGATCACCAGTACCCCTTACCCTAGACAACTGTTCAATATTTATGCAAAAGAATAGGGACACAAATCAGGAAGAGCAATAGCCCAAATCCAGTGGGTATTTGAACATTTCAAAAGTTCCTAGGCCATTTTGTCTCAAATTTCAGTAGTAGCTTTTGAGAAAGAAATTACAGGGATTGATTTCATCACAGAACAAGTGAGCTGGAATTCAGTAATAGATTTAACATCATTTCTCCACAGATTAAACAAAGAGATATGCTAACTATGTATTCAATGGAAGACTATCTCATGCTTATTTTGTGCTTGCAAACTTTTCTCATCTTTCCTCTCACCGTTCTGCACTTCCCCTTCATTCTTGTCTTTCACCTTAGCTCTGTGTCCATGCAGTGCTTCTTTATTCACAGGACTCTGTCCACCTGATGAAGGGGATTATGATTCACAAATACTTTTGTGAAAATGATGCTACTCTTCATGATGCTAGAAGACCTGTTATCATTATGACTGACACAAGCCAGTATTTCTCTTGAAATAATGTTTTTAGTTTAAGTCACTTTATTCAGAGAACTGGGAAAAATGTGAAGAAGAAATACAGTGGTGAAAGGAATTGTGGCTATTTATTGAAGAAATACAGTGGTGAAAGGAATTGTGGCTATTTATTGCAAAAAGCTTGATCATAGTGAGTTGGACCTGTTAAGTTAGTTTACTAGAAAGGAGGCCAAGAAATACTGCTGAACTGTTAACATGAGAGGGGCTAGGACATAAAGCTGCTTGAAAAACCAAATTCTGAAAAAAAATCAGTTCCCCCCTTTCGTTACACACACACACACACACACACACACGAGGCACTACTTTAAAGGATTCAACTTCTCAGAATTATTTACAAAACAGTAGATCAAAGTGAAAAGGAACTTCAAAAGTCAGGTAAAATAATTGGTTTAGGCCAGGCATCCTTTTTGCCCTTCTGAGTGGGTGGAGGCAACAATTTCAGCCCCACCCACTTTTGGTGGGTAACCCTTGACAAGCTGTGCAAAGAGTTGTGTGGTCTTTAGACCACAGAAATTGTAGATTCCAGCATATGGAAGATAGAGGCATTGAAAAGAGATCAAAGGCAGTGTAAACAGTGCTTCCCTGGGAAGCAAATTCCAAAGGATGAACGCAGCTCACCTTTATAATGCAGGTGGTGTTTTTGGTGGTAATCTGATTCTCTGTTGTTTAGAATTTTGAAAGTTAAAACTGAAGCTAGGATTCAGGAGCCTATAATCTTTATGACTTTATTCCAGATTTGGGGAGGGGGGAGAGAGCTAATCATGGATATGTAGGAATCAGAAAAATATATTCTGTAAATGCTCATAACTTAATATAGATTTCATAAATTTCAGGATTATGAGTTCTGATTCAAGTTGGCACTAATAATTATGAGTGCTAAGAAAAATATATTTAAAGTACATCTGCCCGCTAAAGCAAATCTAGGGCAACTACATAAATATAACAATAAGGAAATTAAGTACTTAAATACTTAAGTCTCAAAATCATTAAGTAGCTGTTTTAGAAATCTTGCAGGCATAACAAATCTGTTTCAAATCAGTACTTACGGAGCATCAGTGGATTCTTGTGATACCTTTGGATGTCCCAACTATGTTCAGCTCATTTGCTTAGATTTGGTTTATAAAAAAAGTTCCTCAACTATGTGTGGATTCTGTGCATTTAAGTGATATATACTGATTGACAATCTAGTGGTGGGTTAATAAATATTATGAAGGATTTTGCCTAGGAGAGGAACAGGCCAATAAGAGTGCTTCCCTTCTCTTCTTTTTTGTTTCAGTTCTGCTTTTTACTATAAGGACAGGTGCAATTAATTCTCCCACAGCTATGATTTTGTGGAGCTCCTTCCTGAGGGTCTTATCTATTTGCTTATTTCCAAATAAAAGACAGCAAAACGAATATGTAGGAAACCCGATTATTCAAATTTATTAACATCAAGAATTATGCAATGATGCTGTAGAATTTTATTAACAAATAGAAAACAGACTGTATACAACAGTGACCCCTACAGCACTATGCTATCACAAGGTAAAAATGAATGTTCTCTCCAACATCACCACCCAGGATTGTTGATTTCAATGCAGTTTGGATACATTGGATAATACAGTTAGAGACCTTTCCACCACCTTTATTTTTAGAGCTATGCACCTGGGAGAAGACTGTAATCTCCCTGCCTTTAGTGCAAGTGTAAGTTAATAAAGAGTAATAATATATAGTACCATTAAATTAATTCCAGTAGTCTTGCCACATTGGTTAATTAAACCATCTTGACATTGTGGAAAATAATAGCATTCTAACAACTTTTAAATGTTTACAGGATAGCAAAATTTAGACCCAAACCCAGCCTCTAAGAAGTGATTTCCTTACCTGAAAACCCCCAATCCTTCTCCCCCTCCTATAACCAAGGCACCCCCATTTGGGGGCTGTTTGTGCAGGAAGGCTGGCCTTCCGGAGTTGTGCTCTTTTACCTTGGAAAATACTCTGATACGCTTCGTTGGCCACACTGTCTATGCAGCCACACCTCAGGATGCTATTGGCACAGAAAGGACTAAATAGATGAATGTTGTGGTGAGGTCCCTTTTTAGAACTTGACTGTGTGATAGTAATGCCACATTTCCTCCCATCTTAACAAGACAAGCTCTGAGGGCAGTGGGTCTCTCTTTCCAGTGGAAAGTTTACATGGGATCTGTTGAAATATATGAGGTCACTGGACACATGTCAATAGGATCACGTATCTGATCTAGCTGCTAGAGCCCCATCTGACAGACAAGCCTATGGAGAAAAAGACTGTAGAAGTAATCATTAGATTGGCTCCAGCTCTGTGGAAATGAAGATTCTACAAAGGACTGAAGAGGGAGTTGAAGGATCCCAGAGCTATGAGCCAGGTGCTAACATTAACCTGGGAGTGCCCGAAAATGGGCAGCGCCACTATGGTTGAGACAACATAAAGGGGGGGAAAAGCAAAAGAAAATTAAAACCCCACCACCTCTATTCTCCTGTTTTGCCTGAGCAAAACATTAAGACTTGCAAAAGAATTTAAAAAAAGAAAAGATATAAAAGGCTAGTTAACTATTTTACATATATAAAAAATCCTATCCCTTCCACCCAGTGACCCTCACCATGAAATGCTATGGGGGGGGGGGAGGAGAAGGAGGAGGAAAAGGAGTGTAGGCATTAATGTAAATCCATCTGGTGCATGGAAATGTTAGAAGATGGTCCCATTTTTAGCATGGTGGCAATGTACCTAAATACTGTGGTCAAAACTGGTTGGTCATGGGGAGGCTGTTGCCGCAACAGCATCATCTGCTCAGGACTAACAAATGGGCGGCTGGCTGGGAAGAACCCGTCTCTGCTCTTGGACATTCCTGCTGCAACTGGCTGAAAGCATTAGTTACGTTGCATAGTGATCAAAGCTGCCAAGATACTCCAGAGCAGCCCGATAACACAGCTGGTACTGGTCCTGGAAGGAAAGAAATAAAAATCAGCACAAAGTTGTTAAGATAGCCATCAATTGCTCCATTACATCATGGTTCAGAGATTAAGAAGAAAATAGAAAGCCTTGCTCTACACTCCATATTACAGACTATATCTTTTTTTTTTTTTTTTTACTTTATACAATTGCACCTCACTTTAGTCACCTCCTGTTCAGATTACTGCAATGTGCTCTACATGGGGCTGCCCTTGAAGACCATCTGGAAGCTGCAACTGGTCCAGAATGCAGCGGCACATGCAGTTTTGGGTGTCCCATGGTTCACCTGAGTAACACCACTGCTATGTGAGCTGCACTGGCTGCCAATTGCTTTCCAGGTGCAATTCAAGGTACTGGTTATCATCTTTAAAGCCCTACATGGCACAGGGCCAGGTTACTTGCAAGACCATCTCTCCCTGAGGGTACCTGCCCATCCTACTAGGGTAGATAGGGTGCGTTCCAGGTCCCCTCCCCTAAATGTTGCCATCTGAAGGGACCTTGGAGGCGTGCCTTCTCAGTGGCTGCCCAGTCCTTTGGAACAGCCTCCTACTGGAGATCAGAGGGACCCTTACCCTTTTAGCCTTTTGGAGGGCTGTGAAGACCTGGCTCTTCCCCCAAGTATTGAGCTGGTGGGGGGGGGGTTGAGCTGTGAGGATGTTTGGTCTGGAGCCTGGGGGGAAGGTTATGTTTTTAACTATGTTTTATGGATTGTTGTGAGCCGCCTAGAGTCACTGTATGAGATAGGCGGCCATATACAGTTGCAAGAAAAAGTATGTGAACCTTTTGGAATTTCATGGTGTTCTGCATTAATTTGTCATAAAATGTGATCTGACCGTCATCTAAGTCAAGAGTATTGACAAATATAATGTGCCTAAAATAATAACACAAAAACATTTCTGATCCTTCATGTTTTTATTGAACGCACACATTCAACATTCAAAATGCTAGTGGAAAAAGTAAGTGAACCCTTGGAATCAGTAACTGGTTGACCCCCGCTTGGCAGCAATAACCTCAACCAGGCGCTTCCTGTAGCTGTGGATCAGACCTGTACATCATTCAGGAGGGATTTTAGCCCATTCTTCCTGGCAGAACTGCTTTAGCTCTGTCATATTCTTTGGACATCTCATGTGTATGGCTCTCTTCAAGTCATTCCATAGCATCTCTATTGGGTTGAGGTCTGGGCTCTGACTTGGCCACTCCAAAAGGCGGATTTTGTTTTTCTGAAGCCATTCTGTTGTGGACTTGCTCCGGTGTTTTGGGTCATTGTCCTGTTGCATCACCCAACTTCTACAGAGTTTCAGCTGACGTACAGACATTCTCACATTATCCTGAAGAATTTTTTGATACACTTGGGAATTCGTCTTCCCCTCAATGACTGCAAGCTGGCCAGGCCTTGATGCAGCAAAGCAGGCCCAAATCATGATGTTTCCTCCACCATACTTTACGGCTGGGATGATGTTTTCATGATGATATGCAGTGCCCTTTTTACGCCAGATGTAGTGCTGCGTGTTTTTTCCAAATAGTTCAATCTTTGTTTCATCAGTCCACAAAAGATTTTGCCAATACCGCTGTGGAGTGTCAATGTGCTCTTTCGCAAACTTCAGGCATGCAGCAATGTTCTTTGTAGTAGGTAGCGGCTTCCTTCGTGGTGTCCTGCCATAGACACCCTGCTTGTTCAATGTTTTACATACTGTAGACTCATGAACACAGATGTTAGCCAGTTCCAATGATGCCTTCAAATCTTTGGCTGTCACTCGGGGTTGTTTCTTTACCTCACTGATGAATCTTTGTTGTGCTCTTAGGGTCATTTTGACTGGGAGCCCACTTCTTGATAGAGTAGCCACAGTCCCAAAGTGCCTCCATTTGTAGATCATTTGCCTAACGGTAGACTGGTGAATTTCTAAGGTCTTTGAAATCACTTTGTAACCTTTCCAGCTTTATGTAAATCAACAATTCTTGATCATAGATGCTCTGAAAGCTCTTTTTGGCAAGGCATGGCTCACATAAGCGTATTCTTCTTGTGCGGAGCAAACTCAAAAAGTTTGAGTGGTTTTTATCAGTCAAAGTAGCTCTAGTCCACACCTCCAAGGCTTAACAAGACTCCAGGTATGCTAACACCTGACTCCAATTAGTTTCTTTGAGATCAACTCAAGGGTTCACATACTTTTTCCACTAGCATTATGAGTTTTTTATGGTTGTTCTCAATAAAGACATGAAGGATCAGAATTGTTTTTGTGTTATTATTTTAGGCACATTATATTTGTCAATACTCTTGACCTAGATGACGGTCAGATCACATTTTATGACAAATTAATGCAGAACACCATGAAATTCCAAAAGGTTCACATACTTTTTCTTGCAACTGTAAGTCCTGTAAATAAATAAACAAACAAACATAGAAGGTGACTAGCCAGTACCAAGCAGATGCTACATCTTATACCAAATGAAAAGAAATAATCAGACTCATCTGTGTTACATATCACACTTCAGAGTGTCAAGCAATAAGGCTGTGCTGGGAGCTAATTCCCAGTAGAGTTGGTAGGTTAAATGGCAAGCAGCTGGATGCTGTGATTATGTAAGTAACTCAATTATACAGAATTTTTGGCTGTGTTTACACTTAACCACCTGGTATTAAAATTGGTTTACTACTACATTACAGTACTTTTTTGGCATGCAGTTACCATAGGTATAAACTACAGAAGGAAAGATGAAGGATGAATATCTATTCCCTCCCATCCGGTCCGCTGAAAAGACAGACTGTCTTGACTGGCAATATCAAGAGTAGCAGTTGGGAATAAGATGTGTGGATCAGAAGGAGACTGTCTACAAAGACAGTTTAGTCTTTCCCCAGCAAATAAAAACTGCATTCTCTTGCTGTTCTCCTGGGTAAAGCAGTCCACTGGTATCTGGGGCTCCAGCTATCCTTTAGGCCTGGCAGGCTGACTGGGTATCGTTAAATTATTCACAGTGCAATGGTATTCTGGTTGCCTTTCAGGATGAACTTATAGAGGGCTGGTTGATCCCTTGTAAATATCTGCTGGAGCTGTTTTTTTTTCATTCCGCCTGTATCTGTCTGGTCCCAAAGCTTCTGCAGATTATGGGGGCAGTTTGGGATTTGTGAATGCTTCAAAAATGACATGGAAAGATGTCTGATATTTATTAAAGTACCCTGGCTTTTTTCAGGTATAAGATTAAGAAAAATATGATGATGCTTTAAAGAATGAATTCATTAAGTTAATTAAGTTCTTACAACAGCAGCATCTTTGTCCAGGCTTGTGAAGAAGCATGAATAAAGTCACTTTGAAGTATGTACTATCTGATACGCTGTTGCATCATGTGATCCCTGAAAACTTTGGGTATTTTATTTATTTATTTGTTTAAATGTATTGGCTACCCAACTCCAGTAGACTCTGGGCAGTGTATTGCCCTCCAACTATTAAGTAATTGTAGCATGATAGGGGAGCAAAACTATTACCTACCTGACTGAAGAGTAACTGTATTATTCCATTTTAATTAAATTTGAATCAGTAACATCAAATTATATATTTGTCCTGACCCACCCCTATTTTCCAGTATGCCCCCAGCATACTATTCAAAGACCAGTTGCAGGTCTTGACCGAGAAAAAGGTGGGGTTCCTTGGCTATTGCCTTGCATTTCTTCTAATATTTCTGTTTCTTGTAACAGTTTACACAGTACTCCAGGTACTTCTTTCCAGTAACTGAATAATTGGCCAAATCTGCTGTTTTCTCTTATTGTGCCTCTTATATGCTTAAAAAAGATACTAGACATTTTGTTTGAATCATTTTTTGTTTTAACTAACTTCACTGTCCATATTCTACATCTCATATGTGTCATAGGACACCATATATCATTACAGAAACGAGGGCAAGGTTGATAGCTGCCTAATTAGCAGATATGTTAGACGACCCTATTTTCAGAATTGGCCTTCCCATATCGTAAGGCACAACTTTGCTCCAGTCTCATCTAATGAATGTTCAAGTTTCGCCCTCTTCCATTAAAAGACAGCAAATAGCTTGGCAGGTGGCTATACCTCTGTCTGCACCATGGCTGGTCGCTGTGTCCTCAGAGTCTTCACAGTCTGGAACATGTCAACTACACCTTCATAGCGCATACGCTCCAGTACAATACTCAATGTGATGAACACCCCAGTGCGTCCGACCCCCGCACTATGTACAAGGAAGAGAGTAAATAAATAACAATCCCAGCTTGGACTGTGTACAAGGGATTGACACCCCCAAGCCTCACAACTTCACACAAAAAACTGCATATTCTAAACAGCCTCAATTCAAATGCCATGCTGCATTTTTATGTTCACAACAGCAATTCTCTTGTCTTTCTTAAAATGCTTCTGTACACAGAACAGTGACATCATCAGTTCAGCAGCTCTCTAGTTTTCCTGGCAACCTTGTTTACCTCACCATTAACCTATCCCTAAGTGAGCTTTCAGAGATAACTTAGTGCCCAAACTCACCTGCAGTGTACTGTGATGGGTCCATCCTGGCCAAACTGCTCCTTAGTTTTATGTACTTGGCCAATGAAGTCAATAAAGCCTTCACCTGTTTTTGGTACTCCCTGCTCTGGCCAGTCAGTGAATTGGAACTGCCGGATAGTTCTTGATTGCCCATCCTAGTTGTGGAAAAGAGAGTAAAGTCACTGCATCCTGATTTCATCTTGCAATGTTACTTACTAGTTCCTAGGAAGACCTGAGGGGAGTAAGTCAAATCTGAGCTCACTGGCTACTGAATTTTATACCAGAATGTCACTTGCTGTTAGGACAACAAAGCAGTGCCTGATGATAAATGCCCTTCTGCACCATGATATTGCAGTTTCTGATCAGTGATGGAAACAATATTAAGGAATTCAGAATACGCTGTGCAATACTCACTCTAGCATCAGTGACCTTAAACTCACGCAGGATGTATTGAGGCATGTTATATTCGGCCATGGGATCCACTACAAAGTATTGGTACCGAGCAGAGCGTTCTGCTGGCCAGTACTGGTGGCATTTTTCCTGAAAAGCAAAAAGAAAAAGAAAACAAAGAAAAGAAAAATTCATTAGTGGCAAACAACATAGAACTACTTGTATGGAAACAGTAAAAGGACTGAAGCTACAGTATTCAAAAGTGGCAATGTGAGACTCTTCTTAATACAGTGGTACCTCGGTTCACGAACGCTTCTGTTCATGAACAATTCGGTTCACGAACAGCTCCGGTCGCAAAATTTTGCCTCCATTCGCGAACGCCGGATCGGGTTACGAACAGGATCTGCGGCCATTTTCCCTCCCGTGACACGTGGTCGCGGCTTCCTGTAGGGAGGGGGACTCTCCCTCCAAGCAGTAACCGCCTCCCCACCCGCCTTCCTGTCCTCCACGCCAGAAGTCGCGTCGAGCAAGGTTAGCTTTCTCTCTCTTCGTACTGTACTTTGTGTCATATTTTTGCGGTTTTTTTAAAAAAAAAACATATGGTTCAGAACGGATTAACTATAATTACATTGAACCTTATAGGGAAATTTGATTCGGGACGCGATCAAAAATCGGTTGGCGACCAAATTTGTAGGGGTCAGAACGGATTAACCATATTTACATTGAACCTTATGGGAAAATTTGATTCGGTTCACGACCAATTCGGTTCGCAACCAGAGTCGCGGAACGAATTAAGTTCGTGAACCGAGGTACCACTGTATATGACTCCTCCCTCCCAGCAGAAAATGACTGATGAGTTTCACCTTGAAAAGCTCTTTTTTCCCCTCAACATTTCCCAATAAACAATCAGGTTGTGCTTTCATCTATCTTCCCAGTTCCATGTTTGATAGGCTTTGACCTTTTCATTGTGTGGTCCTCAGTTGTTTCAGTGTCAGAGAGGATGTTCTTAGATGCTGCTTTAAAATTTGCCATCAGTGAGTTGATACAGAGAAAAATCACAGAGATTCTTTAAATTACATTTAAAAATTCAGGTGCCTCACTAGATATTAATGCATCATCACTGACCACCAAGTTCAATGAATGAGAACTACATGGAACAAAACAGCTTGAAGGTTTAATTCTAAAATCCATATCTGCCTCCTCTGTTATTTCTATTCATGTTGGCACCAGTATTGTTGTCCTAAACTCTCACATCATCTATTGAAATTCTCCAATTTTCTAGATTTTTAAGAAACATGATTGTCATACCCACTTATTTAAATAAATTCTAAAAAATGCCAAGACGGAGAGTCATTATTTGCAGGGAGACTTTCATGAGTTTCTGTTATTGTTACAAAATGCACCACTGAAGTAATTTGTTCCATGTGGTTGGTGTCAAGTGTGCAGTCTGGCATACCAGTAATATTTTCTTGACTTCAGATTTGCCACAATCTTCTGTTTGACTTTTTCTGCCAGTAACTGTATGATCTTATTTAGAATTGTTTTTCCATACATAGCGGTATGTATAGATTTCTTTGGTTGTGACTCTTCTCAGATACTTCTGGACTACAGCATCAAATTCAACCATCATCTCCACAATTTTAGGGAAGTTTCCGTTGTTTGGCACATATAGCTGAACTGAAGAACCACTCAGAGCTAGATTTACGGTGGCAAGCATTCTTACGATAATTGTAAGCCTTTTCAGAATGTTTTGGCAGGAATGATGCTGATCATCTGTGGTGGCCTTGGTCTCAAGCTCTTCCCACTTATGGAACATTCTCTAATGGTTTGATGCCTTCTCACATGGCATGACAGATTTTTGTATTCCTTTGTTCCTCTAGAACCCGATGTAGCTTGAACTTTAGACTGGAAGAGTTTACCACAAAAATAACATGCAAGCCACGGTCTCTCCACTTTGTAATCACTGGGGGTTTCATGCCAGTAACATGTTAGATGAAAACTTCTGAATTCATTGTGCTTGGGAGCTTATTGTGATCCATGCAATACAAGGAAGTCCCCCAAATTACTGAGTCCACAGTCCTGGATCATATAGACTTAGAGAATTAAATAGCAGCAGTTGCTTTTTGTGTGACTTAACCACACTCTTCTCTGACCAGTACCTTTTTCAGTAACGTGCATGGTTATATCCATTTGAGATAGAGACACTGCAGTAGCTGCCAGGTCAAGAGTATCCTGACTAACCAGAAGATCAGGCATCTCCTCACTACTCACCACCTCTCTGTGAAAGTCTGTGTATCTCAGGAGAGCTCTTTCCTGCTTAAATACAAAAGTCTTCTCTACTTGCTTGCTTATTCTGAATGCTGCCCTGGTAGGTTATTGTTTTCTTTCATTTATGACTGTTCTCTGCCAGATTTGGAGACTCTCAATACTCAATTTAATGGGACAAATAAGCAGAGTGGTAGCAGAAGTTGAAGGAGAGAACATACCAGCATCCTAAGGGCCTAACTGGCTCCTAGTACGATTTGGTCCTCTGTCTGTGAACAAGTTGACTGCCTGTTTTCCTCAAGTGGGTTCAGGGAATTAGGAGTTCCACAAGAGGCTCCCTGAGAAAGTGGTGTTAAATCAATGCAGGGTCTTGGAGAAGCTACTAGATAAGTACAAGAGCTTCCCCCCCACTCCTCTTTCTCCTGCAGCTCCTAATGCTTACTGTTTTTTCCTCTCACCTCCTCTCCTGCCTACCAGTTTATGACCCTTGAACCCTCCTTCCTTCAGCATAGCACTCTATTATCTCTGTGCATTAGGACTGAGAGAACACCTATTCATCAACAACAGGCACAATTTTCTGCACTCTGCATACTAGTGATGCCTGCTTCTCTGGTACTTGAGGCAATTGCCTCAGTTCACCACATGGTGAGGCCAGCCTGACAGACAGGATCAGAAGCTGGCTGAGTGGTTGCTCTCGCCCTCCCACTAGGAATGCCAGGAAAAATGCACCCTTGCCTGCTGGAGCAAAAAGAAGGAACAGCACAGTTAATGGATACCTTCTCCACTGTAGGAAAAATCCGAAGAACTCAGATGGTTCCAAGGACAGCTGTGTTGGCCACTAACTGGAACCCAGCAGAACCTATCAGCCACGAAGGTTTTGTGTAACATCTTCTACCTTTTGTTAATATACTTGTGTCCTCAGTCCTAATGAGGGAAAGCATGTTTGGCTGAATGACCTGTCCACGAATCTGGAAGCTCTTTGTGGAAATCAGATTTTGCAGTGCAATCTCCCCCCAGAACTTAGGATGCTTACTTACCCGCCCCATTTCTCGCAGTTTTGTCAGCATCACTACAATGGTGGAGTTGTGTTCCCACAGCATTCGCCAGAAATCCTCTGTAGTCTCAGCCAAGGGTCCCTGTGTAGCAATGTAAGCCTTCTGTTGTCTGCAAGATATCAAAAAGTTCAGATTGGTGGCCAACTCTGGCACTTCTGGGATGGGAAGGAGACTGTTACATACATCTAGGTCAGGTCTGGGCAGTCTTTGAGAATTTGTTAAGTATTTTAGGGCTTATGTTGTAATTATTTTCATGTATTACTTCAAAATGGCAGGAAACTTGTACTGCCAATTTGGGGGAATCACACTGCCAGAATTCAGCAGCTTAGTTGGAGATTACATATCTTTGAGACTTTTGGTGAAGATCTGATCAGCTACCATCATCTGATCCATCATGAAATAAATAGGACTATTCAAAGACACTCAATGCTGAAAAGATTTATATTTAATATATATAAGAATTTTCTAAAACATACATCTTGACTGGAATAACTGCTAGATTATTGTTGCATTAATAATAAGACCATCACAGCTACTACTGGATAATCTGAGATGTGCCTTTTGCAAAGGAACCAAGCAGGTGACACATCACACCCCCCTCCCCCAAAGCATCTACCATCACAAAATCTAGGTCCAGAAAAACCAGAAATCATTGAACATCTGCATGCACAATGCACAGGGCACTCCCTGTTTAAATATCCCAAAATCTATGTCTCGTGAAGGCAAGGATAGAGATTTAGATTCCACTGTGACAATAAGAAAGAATGTAAATCCAGCCTGCTAACTGTGAGGCTGTGATACCTTTATTTTACCACTATGCGGCACTACAGATCCTTGAATATAACCTTAGGCTCTTCACTTACTTAATCTCTCCAGTGGTGCTAAAAATTAATGAATCTGGTGTAGGACAGCTGTAATGGTGCAGGACAGAGATGGAAGCTGCTCCAAGGTGGATTTATAAGACATCATAAAAGGTGAGAGTGGAGCGAGGGTGAGGGGAGCAGAAACAAAGAAACAAATAGAGATGCAGCTTCAGAATTATCTATAGCACCTTGGGCCAGTTGATCCCTTTTGATAAGGTGGAGAATGATTGCTCACTTCAAATAGAAGGTTAGGAAGAGATAAACGGGAGCCTGCAGGGACAGTTTAGGTTAGACATGAAATGCTATCTCCTGCAGTTTGAAGCAGGCACTTTCAGCAGCATCCTCTCCCAACAGTAGCGTTTCTGTTTTAGTACCATATACATGAATGTGGCACCTCATAGGGTTAGTGGCAGGATGGGAAGCAGAGACGTAGCCAGAAACCCATCTGTTTTTCTATCTCTAGCACAGCCCAGAGGCCTGACATCTGCTGAGGCTCTTTACTGTTCTGTGGTGAAAACTTCTTTCATGTTCCTCTCTGCTACTATGTCTTTCTTAAGTCACCCTTCATACTGCCAATTCATTTCTGCTTTTGCAGCCCACAAGGTATCTTACAGGGGAGGATAATAATATAAAGGTCAGGGCTTCCCCTCATGCAGAAACTACTATCCCGTGAAATATCTCTGCATCCACTACTGTAGGCAAACAGCTCTGCAGCCTGATTTCTGTCTGCATCATACCTTTCAAGTGATATCTGCTGGTATTGCAGTGCTGGGAGACAATCTGACAGTAAGATGTGCGTGTGCCTGAGAATGAACTATACAACTGGTTGCCTACAGTGGGTTGACTGCAGGAAAACTAAGAATGGTGAAACCAGTACCTCCCATCACTCAGTTAAATAGCTAATCAAGCTTGAAAGGAAAAGGAGGGAAGAGGAAAACCACTAGGAAGAAACAGTTCGATATACATGCCATGAACCTGACTGCTTCAGTATTGCTTGACAGAAGTGTTCAAATTAAAGAAGCAGAAATGAACATCACAAAAGAGATTCAGACTTTGGACAGGATGTATACTTTACCTGTAACCATCTACAAAGCTAGCATTGATATAATCTGAGCCTTCAACACCCCGGATTGGCTGCAGGCAAACCCGTGTCAGCTCGTAGGGCATGATATTCACTAGGCGGTTTTTGAACTTGTTGCATGGAAGATTGGCACTGATGAATCGTGAGGTATGTGCTTTAGAATTGGCAAGGAGCTGTAAAGAGAAAAGTGACAACTGGCAGGGGAAACAGCACACAGTACTCTAGCAGCAACAGGTCCCACAACATCAAGTACAATTATTCATACTTAATACAGAAAAAAAAAAAATACTGAAGAGATGATAGACTTTGTTTAGATAAGAATCACTAGCATGCATTCCAGCAGGGAGAATATTCTTGCTCATATTGGAAAGCTTCTAAGAATTTGCTGCCAAGCCACTGTACCATTAAGATTTGAAAGCACAACTGCCGCATTCCCACTTTATATTTTTAGAGGAGCATCTTAACACATCCTGCTCATCTAAAAATTCATGAGAACAGGCCCAAATTTGATCTACAGTATACATGCGTGTCAGCACTTCATAATATTGTCATTCAGCAACATTGTCTTTCTAATACCGATTGTGCAATGCCCCCCAAACAGCCCAAAGACACCTATCCATTATTTCTCTGGGTTTTCCCAATCCTCACTCTAAACAGGTATAGGAAGATCTATGAATATCCACATTTCTGGCTGATGCAGAATCTCCAGGAAATAGTTGTGCTTTGCCTCCTAGGTCTTGGTTCTGTGGAATTTTATCTGCCAGAAAACCACTCATGTGCTCCATTATAAAGGAAGTATGCCTGGAAAGCAGGCAAGAGAAATTCCTACTGGCTTTTATCTAACGCAAGGTCGAACTGAGATTTTGGAATAGATTTTAGAAGCACACTCTCCTCCAGCAAGCCACTTCTCTCTCTCTGTGACTCTTGAGCCTAAGACCAAGTCACTTTTAGAGACAGGGGTGGTATTTGTGTCCCTGGCAGTTGTTAAAATCTACTGCCAAGTCCCTGGTTCTATGTTCCTGCCCTTACCACTGCTGTCTGCTAATAGACAACAACAGTGAGAAGCAGCAGCACCAGCCACTTAGAAATGGTAGCTTGAGATTAAGGCCAATTCCTCTCATAACAGAAAGGAGGTGATGCAAGAATGAGTACTGGTGGTTCTCTTGCTTTAGCAGTGTTTGCACTTGCTCTCTCCTCTTTCTGCTCTCTGGAATGGTAGCGATGGGAGGAAGAAGCAAGTTTGCTGAGTCTTGCAACCCTGTCTCCTAACTCTCATTACAGCAGAATCAGACACCCAGCTGGTGCTGATGGCTCTTTCTTGCTTGCTCCTGCCACTCTTCCATCTAAAAGTAGTATTTATAGGAAAGACGAGCAGCTACTGTTAGCCATTATTCATTCACTACTTTCTCTGCATATATAGTTGAAGGGATTGAGCCCAGAAACAGAGGGCAAGTGAGTGGAGGTATGGTGAGGAAAATCAAGCTAGCAACGTTCAGAATTCAGCACTGGCTTTGCCTTCTGCTGCTTGCACAATAAATCATTATTTTGACTTAAAAATTATTTATCCCCATAGCCTCTTCTGTGCAAACACACATATGAAGGGAATTAGCAGAGCTATCAACCTGTATCAAAGCTGTAAGAAATAGAAATAAGCTGGTGTGAAACTGCTACAGATGGGATAGGTGCTGACAAACACTGACTCTTGTGACCATGAGGGGTCTTCCATCTCTTGAAATACATCAAACCACATGCCACCTAAATCTGGCAGTCATCTCTTTTTCTTTTTCTCTATACTAGGCAGAAGCAAGAGTGCAACAAGGCAGGAGGCATTGGAGCTGGTTGATTTCTCAAGTGTTTAAAGTAGTAATATTTCCAGGTAAGCTTTTCTTAGTGACATCACAAATACCCAATTTCCACTGGATTCTGGATATAGCTCCAGCTGCTCTGCAAAGTAGTGCTGCTGAGAACTTCATTTCAATCTGCCTTCCTATGCGCTTTCCTAGAAGCTTACCAGTACAGGACAGATATGTTGAGGACACATGACTCTGCATCCAAATGTGTTTTAATCACTTTCAACAGGGTTTAGAAATATACTAGCAATGGTATATCATTATCCTTAGAAATCTATCTTTCTTCAACCCAGGAATAAATTGTCAGTGAGAACCGACAAACAAGAGTCTTATCTAATCCTGCAGTTGCTCTGCAGATTTTACATACACAGGTAACGTTGTAAATAATATTCTACTTACCTTAAACTCCAGTTCCATTGCTGTGACACTCTCACCTGGAGGTACCTGACTCAGTTTCTGGATGTGGGCAAAGAGATTGCGGGCAGGCACCTCGGTGTTTCCACAAGTGGCTGCTTCTAGCAAGGCTTCGTGGATGAAGATATATTGATCCTCAGTCTGCACCATATAGTTTCTCTGTGAGCGCATGCATGTCACGTGCCCATAGATGTCCACTGTCTTTTCATGCTTCATCCTCTCAAGCATGGCATCAATTACAATGAAGCAGCCTGTCCTGCCTACACCAGCACTGTAAAAGCATGGCACAAAGCATGAAATTGGGCTCTGCACAGTGGCGAAGCTTTAGGTTATTCTGAATCTTTTCCTAGTATGATGCAAGAATAGCTTATCTTCAAGGTCACATTTATACTTAAAGTATTATTAGAAGTTAATGAACTTCTATATGAAACAGATTGACCTTTGGAAATAAAGTACAACCTGTTAGAATGCTGAACTTCTAAGTAACTCTGTCTTGTCTTACATAAGCATCTCTTACAGGATAAGGCCAGTGTAACCTAATGTTACTTAGTTGAGGTAGTCCTTATGGGACAAGCAACTGACAACCCATCAAGGAGCAACAGATATGGTATCTGACAGCTAAGACTTCTGCAGCAGGACATTTCCTTGCAGCTGCCCACATGTAATTCTTTACAGGATCTTAATAGGGAGAGAGTATCTGTTAATTATACACAACTCCCATCTGAACCAGAGCATGAAGAGAGAACATTAAATACCGTTTCTAAGGAGTTTGTGAAAGCTGCAATGATGAAGAGGTTTGTTCAGTAATAGTTCCCACTCAGCTGCAAGAAATAAATCACTGGCTGGATAAGATGCCGATTCCTAGTGAACTAAAGTTTATAGCTGAAGCACTTTTTTTTTTTGCCCCAGACTGCAGCATGAGAGTTTATCACTGTGCATGCAACCAGTGTGTATCTGTATATTTAGATAATACATGCAGTTTTATGCTTTTATGTACATGCAAAGTGATGCCAATATGTTTTTCTGTTGTCAGGCATATTTTAGCACCATGTACATGTCCGGTTTTGGGATATTTCACCTTACTGTTTCAGTGAGATTTTTAATTTTTATTTGTTTTCATGTTTCAAGTTTAAATGGGAAATAGAAGAAACCAGTAACAGTAACAATGACATGTTTTGTGAAGACCGACATGTGTACAAGTTCAGTGAGATGGTGTGTTTTGCATATGTAGAATTCCATTCTAAAATTCCAGTATTAATGTTTTATTGTTTCTAATACTCTGGTTGTTTCTTAAAGAAAACAGTGGATTAAGAGCTTTGACTATAAAATGCTGTATATATTAGCAGAGGAATTATAATGCCAATACCATTGTTGCTGCAGCAGTAGGTTGCTTGAAAATACCCAAATGTACAACATTGCCAAAATATAGAGATTTACAGGTTTTTTCCCATCATGTTACCATGATAGTTCATCAACATAGATCTCCTACATATGTAGGCATCAGCCTTACCTACAATGTACAACCACTGGGCCAGCATCAGGAGGATTGCATGCTTTCACTCGTCTTAAGAATGCTAAAATAGGAGTAGGGTATTCCGGCACGCCATGATCAGGCCAAGCCATAAACTGAAACTGCCGCAGTTCCCGCTTTTCACTGGAGCCGTTCTGCAGACAAAGCCAAAATATTTCAGTTGGAATTAATGGGCAGTAGATGAATTTTTTGACTTGGCACTCATGTGCCACAGATTACTAAGGTCTCTTCAACATGCAAGATAATTGTACATCTTCTCTCACTACATGCTTATTTTCTGTACCATTTGGTTCTATTTTTTAAATACTCTTTTAGATCCTTGCTGTGATTTGTTGTTCATTGAGTTTTCTTATGTTTGTAATTTGAATTCATATGCAATTCTGAAAGCCATATATACAGAAGGAAGATGACCTTGACAGAGATATGCAGGAATTGTTACTAAGGCAAAAGGGGCCGAAACATTTTTTAAGTTGGGAGCAACGATGTAACATTCAGAAGTGGCTCAGGCAGATGCCTCCCTAATTCACGGAAGTATAAGTAGTAGTAGGAGGTACAGCACAATCAGACTTGCAAGATTCTCTTATAACGAATCTCAATAAAAGTAGTTTCAGTCTACCTGTGGAATTGATTTCCTGGTCTACCTAGTAGGGCTGATAATATCTGAGGAATTCCTTTTAAATATTTAAAAATATTCCTCAGGCTATTCAAATATTTACTTAACTACAGGTAGTCCTCACTTACCGACTGCTGGTTCAGCAACTGTTTGAAGTTATGACAGCAGTGGAAAAGGAGATTTATGACTGGTCCTCAAACTTATGGCTGTCACAGCGTCCCTGCAGTCACATGATTATTATCCAGGTGCTTGGCAACTGATGCGTATTTATGACAGTTGCAGCATCCCACGGTCACATGATCACCATTTGCGACCTTCAAGCTGGCTTCTGACAAGCAAAATCAATGGGGAAGCTGGCAGGAAGTTGCAAGTTGCAGTCATGTGACATCATGCTTAACAAACCACAGTGATTTGCTTAACAACTGCAGCCAGAATTAATGTAAGTAGGGTGCGGTCACGTGATATTTCATCTTATGACTGCGTTGCTTAGTGATGGAGTTGCCAGTCCCAATTGCAGTGAGTGTGGACTACTTGTTCATCAATATATGTTAACACACCTGGCCTGCACTGCAGAGTTGAAATGCATGAAGAGTCACAAAAGCTCTTCACAGTCAAGTGATGCACACATTTAGAAAGATACATAGCATGTACAAGACATTGGCCTGTCCAGTTCCATTCTGCTCTAGAATAGACTCATTTCAAACTGGACACAAAAGTGCTAGATATGTTTCTGGGAAGTGAGGAAGATTACACTGTCTGTGGGGCTGGGATTTTTACTTTGGCTACCATCAGCCTTTTTTATTAATGTATTCTTATTATATGTCATGGACTATTTTATTTTATAATGCTATAATTGATTGTAGCATGTTATTCTACATCTATACTGCACTTAGTTATAAACATGTGATTCTTTCTCCTCTTTCTCAAAAATCCATTATAAGTTGTGCATAGCCACTCTCCCCCTTCTTCCAGTACCTTGTACAGGGCAAATGTTCGGACTGTGTAAGTTGCAAGTTCAACTGTGTCCAGCAAAGTCACTTGGATCAACCCATAGGTCTCTGTGCCACGTCCAGGCCAGTACTGATCACATTTTACCTGTAATAAAACCCCAAAATTAATGGATAGTGCCTGGAATGCAATTTTCACTGGGTTCCATAAGATAGAGAGATTGATACTTGCCTCCTGTTCTAATTCTCAAATTTTACCTGTATCTACTAGGAGCTATTGATTGACAGAAGAGGACAGATTTGGGAATACAATACAGAAACACAAAACACTCAGATTGCATTTGGCCAAGACACACAAAGAAATTGAATACTTTTTGTCTTATCTTGCACCTCATTTTATAAGAAACTCATATGGCTAAATGACCAGGCAGAGAGCAAAGAAAGATAAGATACTTGATGCTCAGAGTCAGGACTAAGAAGCAAGGATGCTAATGGGTGTCAAGGAAAGAAACTGAGAGAAATGGTCAATTCAAAAGCAATTTCTTTCCATATAATTTTCTGTCCTTTCCCTGCTCTTTGGGAAGATTGGTATCTGTAGACAAGCATACTCATTTATCTTCCTCTAAGGGTGAATATGGAAAGCCTGTCTTCAACCTATAATCCTCTGCTTGGGATTCTGCTCAGGTTCCTAGCATAAGGTCACCAGCCTTGTTGTTCCCAGGTATCAACTGTGAGAGGAGGGGCAGTGCTTTACTTGGGCAGGATACAGTAGGTTCCTAACAGAGACTGAGAGCAAGAGAGTTTGACCAAGGGAAACCTAAGAAGGCTGACAAAAGCAAGCAACTCAGGAGTGGAGTGGGTTCATCCCTTTGCCACAAACCCAATGCATGTGTGTGTCTATGTGCACACAGGGAGAAGTTCCTTCAAAGGATAACTGAGACGGCTATTCTTGGCTGAGGTAGTCTCCTAGGCTGGGAAGGGCCAAATAACTGGGAGACTAATCAGGCTATAATGCCCATTTTAATCTGTTTTTCATTCATACCCCCACACTTGCAATTACTCTTTGTCAAAGCCAAAGACTAGAGCTGGAATTAGCAGCATTTTTCTTACTCATAACACAACCACAGATGTGCCTGTCTAAATCTCCTTCTCTTCCAACGAGAAGGACTATGCACAACCCATACCGTGTGAGCAATGCTACATGTTCCAAGTCAGGTGGAAGTAGCAAAAAATGGACCATATTTCTCCACGTCCATTTGTCAGTATTTCAAAACATTCATGCATGCCAAAATTTTCCCAAACATATCTTGCCCTCTGCTTTCTATTCTTCTATATCTCTCCCTTGTCCATTTACACAATGAATCAATATTTGACTAAAATAGGAAAAAATACTCTGCCCTCTACAAGGAAGAATTAATAGGAATCAACTGGAGCTCTCAAGAAACAGTAAACGTAATTATACAGTGTGTGTGGAGAATGTGTAACAACAGACTAATTGGAAATCAATGGTGTTCTGCTTTTTAATAGTCAACACTTTTAATGGGTGGGCCTGTCATTCCTGGATAAAAAATGAAAATGTATTGTAGATTTTAGAACTGTTCTACTGAGGTGCACCTTGTTTGCTGTGACTATCTGGAATCCTGTGTTCAGCCTGGATGGCCAAAGAGGTTTTTTACATATGTAACAGATGATATAACATAGGAAAACAAAAGTTGGGCTAGCAGTAATTTCAGCAAGGGGCTTATTTTCCACTCTTACTCCAGGGAAATTGTATTACTATGTATATACAAGCATAAAACAAACTTTGAAGTAATCTATCCCAGGGTTTAATAGAGAGCCCTAGCTGGTAATTGAAAATTATTTATTCATGACCAGATAAGAGTCACTCACATTTTCTGCCAAATTTGCCCATAATGTTTATGCCCCATTTTCAAGCTCTGTAAATTTTATGCTGAAGCTGATGCACGATGGCACTAAACCAGATAAGAGAGCCTTTCTTCTGGCACTGCTCACTTCTCATTAATGTCAGGAACGCTCACAACCTGGAAATTCATTTACTGCTGGCAGCCCAGTGGTCCCTCAGTTGCTATGAGAATAAGGAGGCTTCTGCACACAGCTTGAACAATGGGAGGAGAGCTAGTCTAATAGACAGCTCTACCTAGACCCATTCTAAAGCTCACTGCCTGCAAATCAGGGAAAAATCTCTAATATATTTGGACTTAAGCATATTTATTAAGTGATACAGAAACGGGAAAGAGTGGCAGGGATGTTTTCTCAAGAAATGCCTAAAATCCAGGCAGCCTGGACTAATTTTGCACTTAAAGGGGCCTTAGAGGCTCAGAAAAGATGGCACATACTGCTGATTTTGTTGCCAGTTGCAAAGACATTGGACGTAGAAATGGATCTGCTCTTTGCAGCTTTTATGTAGTATACATGATAACTAAAAATGCTGCACCGCCAAACAGGTAGGAATTTCAGGTTATGAGTACCAAGCAGCTCACAGATTTTTTCCCGGACTGTTGCCATTTCACAGGATTTGGAAACTATTTGAAGCATTGAACTTCAGAAATCCCAGATGTCAAATGTTTAAGGCAACAATTCAAGGACAAAGCATTACTAGAGCTGAGAAAGTGACTGCACCTGCTAGCATTCGTCTGAAACAGCTCTCAAAATTCCTGGGCTGGGAAGAAGCCCTCATGCTTGGAGATAAGAAAAGGGTCAAGCTTGAATGAGCACTGAAAAGATGCTCAGAGGTGTTTCAATGTACATCCTCTCATTAGAGACTTCCCAAGTGCAGGGTTGAAGCTTTTAGTTCAGGTTTCACTTCTACCTCTTCAATGCCTCCTTGACTGATTCCATTCTAGGGTTATTATGATCCCTTAGAGGGGGGGTCCCCTAGGTGGGGGTTTCTGTTCTATAGGAGCTGTACTGTATCTGTGACTACTAGCAAAGGCAAGCAGGCCTCTAATGAGTACTAGTATGAACTCTGTTAAGTGCAGAGGAACAAATGGGTAAGCGCACTCCCCCCACTACACTTGGCTGGGCGGGCAGGCAGGCTAGCTCGGTGAAGTATGTCACCTCAAGGGTGCTACTGCATCCTCCATCTCCTAGGAAGTAATTAGGAGAGAGAAGGATGGGAAGTGTGCTACTAGAAGATAATGTGCATCTCAACAGCAGCAAGGCAGGAAACAGAGACAGGTGCCCAAAGGGCGTTACAAAACATGTTATCTTGGAGAAACACACTCTGTGGGGCATCTTCTGATAGCTGGGCAGCCCCCAAGCAAAACTAGCTGGACTTTGGATATTCATGTATTCTGACACACACCAAAAAAGGGGAGGGGGCCATTTCTCTTTTACCTCATCTACAAACATTATTCTAAAACACAAAGGCCTCTTCTAGACTAATAAAGCTTAATTAATAAAGTACAAGCAAACAATGTGGCCACTGCTTAAATGCAATTATGCAGCAGCTGAATTGCTTAAATTACTGGAGCTTGTGGGGCATTCACTTCATACCCCAAACTGTTTAAGGCCCAAAGCTATCAGCATTTTGATATGCCTGAAGCACAATCAGATGTCACATCAAGAAACTGGGTCTTATTTTTTATGTTTGTAACCTATTTCTTGCCACTGCATTGCTAGAATAGGCTTATTATAATGTTCTCTCTCCTCCCCCACCCCTTCATCCCCACCATACACACAATAGTATTCTGGATGACTGCATATCATTCTGCTTGCCCCACCTCAAAAAAGCAAAGGGTACCACTGCAGAACATGCATAAAAGATGAGAAGAAAAACAACAGCATATATGGATTATCCTTAGTTGAATAAAGCTTAAACAATAGGGGGTATTTAGCTTAGAACAAAAGATTACTGAAGAGGGATTCAAGAGATTTATGAGACCATGAGTGATAGAGCAAGAACAATTAGGAAAAATTCACAGAAAGCTTGAAGTCACCCATTAAAGATAAAAGGTACGCATTTATGTATTTAAGTCAATCTAAAACATATTTTTTCAAAAATGCATGGCTAACTTAATGGAACATCTTGCATTAGAATGTTATGATGCCACAGGTACACATTCTTTTTAAAATCAGGGTATATTAATACATGAAAGACTGAACAGTAAATGGGCACTAGTCATGACACCCCAAACGCCAAGTATATTCTTTGAGTAGGGCTTGCCATTCAACAGCACAAACAACACTTTTTCAACATGAGATAGAAATACAGGCTCTTTCCAATGTGCTCTTCACAGTTCTGTAGTATTTTTATGACACAAAGAGTGGCATTCTTCTTTCAGTATTATTTCAGCAAAACTCAGGATACATGGTTGTATATGCATTGTTCTCCCTCCACATATATCCCCCACCTTTATTTAGCTGTTCCCTGAATATTTCCTATCTGTATTGCCTGACTCAAATCTATTTGACTAAAGAAATGAGTGCAACACAATCCTGTGGTTGGCATGGAAACATAATATATTCTGTGCTCATTACAAGAGATGCTACCTTCTGAAGAACTCTCTGCCCAGGATCTCCAATTGAGGTCCATGTTTTGCAAGGGTATTCTGAAACATAGGCATCTTACATTCAGAGGCCTTAAGGCAAACAAATCCTGTTCACACATTCAAACTATGAGCACAGGAGAGAGAATTTAACATGGCAGTAGCTGTAACTTTTGGGTGCCAGACCTAGCAGAAGACATTTGCAGAATGGTTTATGCATGGAGATTACTTCCCCCCACCACAAATGTCCATTTATAGATTATATATAATTGATACACACAACCCTACTGTGGTGATATGCTTCCCAGTGTATGGGGGTTAATTGTGCCGAAAGTGTGTGATTTGCTACTGTAGATATGATCCCTCCCTCTCCCTTTGAATGCTTTTGAACAACTTCACAAAGAGTGAGATGAACTCAAGCCACTAATTCCCACAATGACTCATGTTGAGATTCTATCATTTATATGCTATTTCATGGATAAGAATTCACCATGGCCCTTCAGATTATGAATCAGCCATAGCATAGGTGACAAATTAATCTCACAGAACTATTTGTAAATAATTCAGTTAAGAATTTCTTGAATTAGCTGGAAAAGGAGGTTCCATGATGGACATGTTGGTACCGTATATTATTTCCTTTTTTCCCTGCAATGTTGTACAGCTGCCATTTCCCCAAAGGTTTGCCCTCAGAGTTCTATTATATAAAGCTGCTAATATTCTTGGTTGCACTGTTTTCCCAGCATCACTTGTCTGTGATGGGTGGCTATACAAACTGAATAAATAAATAAACAAACATGGACTACAACTCTCTGAATTACTCATGATCTGTTGAAGAGACTGAATTTGTCCATACCCGAGACTTTTCCTCCAGTCGGGTCATCATGACGATTGTTGCTGTACGTTGTTCCCATACCATCCTCCAGAAGTCACTGAGTGTCTCTGGCAGAGGCCCTTGTGTAGCAATGTAAGCATTCTGTTTGCGGTAGCCATCAATGTAATTGGCATTGATGTAGTCACTTCCAGGGACCCCTGCATGACAGAAAAAGGGCATGAGTTGAAAGTAAGCAGCAGCCTATTTTGGTAATATGTTCTACGAAAGCCGCTTGAGCTAATTCCATTTCCGAATTCTGAAGAACAGCCAGAGAACACAAAAGTGACGGGTCTCTTGATGCCAGTAATAATCGGGATGGACAATAATTCCTAATTTATGCCTTGTGTGGTGTTTAAAATTCACACTGGCACACCTGTGGATTCTTTTTTTAAGTGCAGTTTAATATCTTTCGGGTTCTAGAAGGGTTGCCTTTTTGACTACTCTTTGATCTTTTTTTATGTGGAAATAAGATGGTTTCAGTTTTCACAAAACTTTTTGTTCTTCAATCTTTTAACAAGGTAAATGTTTTAACCTGCGTTTTCTTGATGCTCTGTGCGCTCACTAGAGCAGAAATGGAGGGCATAAATTAAAAAGTGTCCACTCTTCAAATTATTCTATGTACTGAAATTATGTTAGTCATTTATATTTTGATTTATTCAATTTTCAGTGTGTGAAAGTATGGTCTGGAAGGTAGTGTATATAAGGTTTATGTATATAGTCTTTTTATAATTTTTTTAGCTAATTTAATCTGGATATTTATATTTTTAACTGTTTTTGATGTTCGATTTTAATTGTGAGCCACCCAGAGTCACCCTCTGGGGGAGATGGGCAGCAAATAAAATAAATAAATGCATGCATCTTCAGGACTGTGTAAGCAAAGGGATAGCTAGAATCCTGAGCCATGGAGAGAGAGGATATTTATTTATTTATTTATTGAATTCATCACTGCCCATCTCGTTAAACAACTCTGGGTGGTTTACAAAACAATTAAAATCAATTAAAATTATAAAATTACAATAATAAATAAAAAGTAAAAAGATCCAAAATAATGGGCGATCGCTCAGGGAGCATCATCGAGGCACTAGCCACCCCCAGGATTGGGTAGAGTTGTTATCCCCCCATGCAAGCTGGCAGAGTCAGATCTTCAATTTTTTCTGGAAGGCCAGTAGGGTAGGGGCCTGCCGCACCTCTGGGGGGAGAATGTGCCAAAGGGCAGCAGGAACGGCCCTGAAGGCTCTCCTCCTGGGCCCCGCCAGTCGACATTCTCCCACTGACGGGACCCGCAACATGCCCTCTCTGCCTGACCAGGTGGGACGGGTTGATGTGATGGGTAAGATGGTCCCTCAGGTAACCTGGACCCATGCCATGTAGGGCTTTAAAGGTGATAACCAAAACTTTGAATTGGACCTGGAAGCAGACTGGGACCCAATGCAGCTCGCATAGTAAAGGTGTTCTTGGGGCACTCAAAATTATCTGTGCAGCTGCATTTTGGACCAGCTGTAGCTTTCAGATACTCTTCAAAGGTAGCTCCATGTAGAGTGCATAGCCAAGGGATGACCAGGGCATGAGTGACTGACTGGAGAGCCTCCTGATCCAGGAAGGGGCGTAACTGGCATACCACATGAAGGTGGGCAAAGGCTCTCCTGGCCACGACTGCCACCTGCTCCTCAAGCAGGACTTGTGAGTCTAGGAGGATCCCTAAATTATACACCGGGTCCATCCAGGGCAGTGCAACCCTGTCCAAAACCAAAGATGGTAAATCCTTGGATACAGAGGGGCCTCCAATCCATAGCCACTCCATCTTACCAGGGTTCAGCTGAAGCCTGTTGCACCCCATCCAGACCCCCACAGCCTCCAGGCACCACAAAAGGGTGGTCACGGCATCACTCACCTCACCTGGGATGGAGATGTATAACTGGGTATCATCAGCATATTGATGATACCTCATCCCATGGTGATGGATGATTTCACCCAGTGGTTTCATGTAGATGTTAAAAAGTAGCGGAGAGAGTACTGAACCCTGGGGCACCCCACAAAGGAGGGGCTGGGAGCTGGACCTCTCGCCCCCAATCAACACCGATTGGGATCGACCTTGGAGAAAGGAAAGGAACCAGTGCAAAACTGTGCCGCCCACTCCCACTCCCAAGTCTATCCAAAGGATACCATGGTTGATGGTATTGAAAGCCACTGACAGGTCAAGAAGAGCAAGGATGGATGCACTACCTTGATCCTGCTCCTGCCAGAGATCATCCATGAGTGCAACCAATGCCGTTTCTGTCCTGTATCCTGGCTGAAAAGGGTCCAGATAATCTGCTTCCTCCAGGATTCTCTGGAGCTGCAACGCCACCACCTTCTCAACCACCTTCCCTAAAAAAGGGAGGTGGGAGACTGGACGAAAATTGTCCAGTATGGTGGGATCCAGTGATGGCTTCTTGAGGAGGGGGTGCACCAGCGCCTCCTTAAAGGCAGCTGAAAACACCCCCTCCCTCAAGGATGAATTCACCATTGCCTGCACCCACCCACATGTCACCTCCTGGGAAGCTTTAACTAGGGACATTGATCTAGTTGACAGGTGGTGGCATTGACCATCTGGAGGACCCTGTCCACTTCCTCAGGTTCAACAGGATCAAATTGTTCCTAGATAACAGGGTAAGAACGTACACTGGGCATCTCTATAGACCGTGCCTCACGCTTGGTATCCAACTGGAACTGGATCCGAGCAATTTTATCCTCCAGATGCCTAGAAAACTCCTCTGTGCGGCCTTGTAAATGGGCTACTGAGCCGTCCTTTCCGAAAAAAGATTGCATGATCTTGAACAGGGCCGCTGGGCAGCGTTCTGTGGATGCAATAACAGTGGAGAAATATTGATGTTTCGCCACTCTTACCGTCACAAGGTAGGCTTTAATAGTAGCTCTAGCTTGTATTTGGTTGGGTTCGGTCCTTGTTTTCCTCCAGCGCCACTCTAGACGTCTTTTAACCCTTTTCAAAACCCTCAGCTCCTCTGTAAACCACGGGGAGTGTCTGGTTCAATGGGTCAAGAGAGGTCGCACGGGCACAATCTTGTCCAAGGCCTCGGCCACTTTCCTATTCCAGGTAGTGGCCAAGGCCTCTGCTGGACCATGCAGCAGACTCTCGGATATAACCCCCATCTCCCTTTGGAACCTAATTGGGTCCATCAGTTGCCAGGAGCGGACCAATTGAATGGGTCCTACCTCCCTGCAGAGGGGAGTAGCATAGGAGAATCTCAAGGCCACCAGGACATGTTCTGACCATGACAAGGGGGACAGATGAATTCCTTCTTCAGATCACACTGCCACTGCTCTGACAAGAAAACCAAGTCCAGTGTGAGACCACTGTCCTGGGTTGGGTCATGGATAATCTGGGACAAGCTCATGGCTGCCATGGTAGACATGAACTCCTGGGCTGTCTCTGAGGCACGCCCCAGGGACAGCAGATTGAAGTACCCCAAGACCATCAGTCTGGGGAACTCCACTGCCAGCCCCGTGACAGCCTCCAGCAGCTCAGGCAGGGAGGTTGCTATGCAGCAGGGAGGCTGGTACAGTAACAACAATCCCAACTGTACTCGTGAACCCAACTTCAGGAACAGGGTCTCACAGCCAGCCACTTGTGGAGCAGTGCCCCTGAAGGCCAAAAGAGATTCCCTGATGACAACTGCTACCCCTTCTCCCCTACCCTGGGGTCTTGGCTGATGCCAAACCATAAACCCGGACGGTTTATGGTTTGGCACCAGCTGATTAAAGCGGGATAAAGATTATAATGATGCTGGTGCTACACTAACATCTGATTTTAACTCTGTAGTGTTCTGATTGATTTTAATGTATATTATCTTACAGGAGTCCTGTAGGAATGCAGCGGTTTATAAATGCAGTAAATAAGTAAGTAGCCCTTGACAGAATGCAAATTGATGGGAAATACATTTTAATGGACATTTAAGCATTACATAATAAGGAAATTGTGTGGAATAGGACAAATGTCCTCAATCACTCTGGAGGCAATCATGGCCCAAGAAAGATTTATGCCATTATTTTTGTGCCTTGCTAATGCAATGGCATAAAATCAAAGAGTTAGCTATTAGATGTTAGGACAGCTTTGCAACCTAAGTCTCTTTGACAACAATATACCTAGAATTCCATCTGGAAGAAATGAATAAAAAATTATTTCAAATAAAGGTACAGTTGGTTTTGAAGCACATACTCCATGAAGATCACAGCCAATTTTGCAACCTGACATATATTTTGGAGTTACTGGCTTAAAATATAAAGCCATAAGGATAGACAATTATTACATTATTTTCTACTTTTGATGACCCACATCTCTTTTCCTTTCCCCAACCCAGTTATTGTTTTGCCAAATACAAATATGACAACAGATTGAATGAATCAGGACATTTGGGAATTGAGTGGTATATAAATTTAATAAATAAAATAAAATTGTAGTTGAATATACATAACTTGGAAAACTTAATTCCTGGCCTTACATAAATCCATGATAGTGAAAGTATGAGAACAAGGACTTACAGGTGAAACTTGAAAAATTAGAATATTGTGCAAATGTTCATTTATGTCAGTATGGCAACTCAAAAGGTGAAACCAATATATGAGATAGACGCATTACATGCAAAGCGAGATATGTCAAGCCTTACTTTGGTATAATTGTGATGATTATGGCGTACAGCTTATGAAAACCCCAAATTCACTATCTCAGAAAATTAGAACAGTGTGAAAAGGTTCAATATTCTAGGCTCAAAGTGTCCCACTCTAATCAGCTAATGAATCCATAACACCTGCAAAGGGTTCCTGAGCCTTTCAATGGTCTCTCAGGCTGATTCAGTAGGAATCACAAGCATGGGAAAGACTGCTGACCTGACAGTTGTGCAGAAAACCATCATTGACACCCTCCATAAGGAGGGAAAGCCCCAAAAGGTAATTGCAAAAGAAGTTGGATGTTCCCAAAGTGCTGTATCAAAGCACATCAACAGAAGGTTATGTGGAAGGGAAAAGTGTGGTAGAAAAAGGTGCACAAGCAGCAGGGATGATCGCAGCCTGGAGAGGATTGTCAGGAAAAGGCCATTCAAAAGTGTTGGGGACTTTCACAAGGAGTGGACTGAGGCTGGAGTTAGTGCATCAAGAGCCACCACACACAGACGGATCCTGGACATGGGCTTCAAATGTCGTATTCCTCTTGTCAAGCCGCTCCTGAACAACAAACAACATCAGAAGCGTCTTACCTGGGCTACAGAAAAAAAAAAAAAGAACTGGTCTGTTGCCCAGTGGTCCCAAGTCCTCTTTTCTGATGAGAGCAACTTTTGCATCTCATTTGGGAACCAAGGACCCAGAGTCTGGAGGAAGAATGGAGAGGCACACAATGCACGATGCTTGAAGTCCAGTGTGAAGTTTCCACAGTCTGTGTTGATTTGGGGGAGCCATGTCATCTGCTGGTGTTGGTCCACTGTGCTTCATTAAGTCCAGGGTCAACGCAGCCGTCTACCAGGAGATTTTGGAGCACTTCATGCTTCCTTCCGCAGACGAGCTTTATGGGGATGCTGACTTCATTTTCCAGCAGGACCTGGCACCTGCCCACACTGCCAAAAGTACCAAAACCTGGTTCAATGACCATGGGATTACTGTGCTTGATTGGCCAGCAAACTCGCCTGACCTGAACCCCATAGAGAATCTATGGGGCATTGCCAAGAGAAAGATGAGGGACATGAGACCGAACAATGCAGCGGAGCTGAAGGCTGCTATTGAAGCATCCTGGTCTTCCATAACACCTCAGCAGTGCCACAGGCTGATAGCATCCATGCCACGCCGCATTGCGGCAGTCATTGCTGCAAAAGGGGCCCAAACCAAGTACTGAGTACATATGCATGCTTATACCTTGCAGAGGTCCGATATTGTTCTATTTCCAATCCTTGTGTTATTGATGTCATGTAACATTCTAATTTTCTGAGATTGTGAATTTGGGGTTTTCATAAGCTGTACGCCATAATCATCACAATTATACCAAAGTAAGGCTTGACATATCTCGCTTTGCATGTAATGCATCTATCTCATATATTGGTTTCACCTTTTGAGTTGCCATACTGACATAAATGAACATTTGCATGATATTCTAATTTTTCGAGTTTCACCTGTATTTGGAAAGTCATAATGCAGAAACAAATAGATAAAACCAGTAACATTGCTCAGACATCATGGATCTAAAAATTCTAGGGAGTGGTTGTCTACTCCTTGTTCTCTCATAGATATGGTTAAGGAAGCAATGTACACTCTTAAAAATGCACTTTTTAAACTGACAGGATAGTGTCCATAGAGCAACATATATAGACTGACCAATTCAAAAATGTAAGCAATGAACAATCTTTGGATCAAAGACCTATAAAACAATTGATTTGGATGTATTTATGAGTATTGAAGAATGTATGAAAGAGGCACTCTGTTTACAGTATATACACCCTTTCCTTAGGCCTTAGGAAGCATTACTAACAACAAAGCTAGTGGAGATGACAGTATTCCAGCTGAATTATTTAAAATACTAAAAGACGATGCTGTTAAAGTGCTGCACTCAATATGCCAGCAAGTTTGGAAAATGCAACAGTGGCCACGGGATTGGAAAAGGTCAGTTTACGTTCCAATTCCAAAGAAGGGCAATGCCAAAGAATGCTCAAACTATCGCACAATTGCACTCATTTCACATGCTAGCAAGGTTATGCTCAAAATCCTACAAACTAGGCTTCAGCAGTACGTGAACCGAGAACTACCAGATGTACAAGTTGGGTTTCGAAGAGGCAGAGGAACTAGAGATCAAATTGCCAACATTGGCTGGATCATGGAGAAAGCACGAGAGTTCCAGAAAAACATCTACTTCTGCTTCGTTGACTATGCAAAAGCCTTCGATTGTGTGGATCACAACAAACTGTGGCAAATTCTTAAAGAGACAGGGTTACCACACCACCTTACCTGTCTCCTGAGAAGTCTGTATGTGGGCCAAGAAGCAACAGTTAGAACCGGTCATGGAACAACCGATTGGTTCAAAATAGGGAAAGGAGTACGACAAGGCTGTATACTGTCACCCTGCTTATTTAACCTATATGCAGAGTACATCATGAGAAATGCCAGGCTGGAAGAATCAGAAGCCGGAATTAGGATTGCAGGGAGAAACATCAAGAACCTCAGATATGCAGATGATAACACCCTAATGGCAGAAAGTGAAGAAGAACGAAAGAGCCTCTTGATGAGGGTGAAAGAGGAGAGTGTGAAAGCTGGCTTGAAACTCAAGATTAAAAAAACTAAGATCATGGCATTTGTCAATTCCTGGCAAATAGAAGGGGTAGAAATGGAAGCAGTAACAGACGTCATTTATTTGGGCTCCAAGATCACCGCAGACGGAGACTGCAGCCATGAAATTAAAAGACGCTTGTTCCTTGGGAGGAAAGCTATGGCAAACCTAGATAGCATATTAAAAAGCAGAGACGTCACCTTGCCGACAAAGATCCGCATAGTCAAAGCTATGGTTTTTCCAGTAGTAATGTATGGCTGTGAGAGCTGGACCATAAAGAAGGCTGAGTGCCGAAGAATTGATGCCTTTGAACTGTGGTGCTGGAGAAGACTCTTAAGAGTCCCCTGGACTGCTAGGAGGTCAAACCAGTCAATCTTAAAGGAAATCAACCCTGATTGCTCATTGGAAGGATTGATAATGAAGCTCAAGCTCAGATACTTTGGTCACCTAATGCGAAGAGAGGACTCCTTGGAAAAGACCCTGGTGCTGGGAAAGATTGAAGGCAAAAGGAGGAGGGGACGGCAGAGGATGAGATGGTTAGATAGCATCACTGAAGCAACGAGCATGAAACTGAGCAAACTCAGGGAGGCAGTGAAGGACAGGAAGGCCTGGTGCGATATGGTTCATGGGGTCATGAAGAGTTGGACACGACTTAACGACTGAACAACAACAACACACACTTTCCTTCAGCCTCATATAAGTTTTTCATGTCTAAGCATGACTTTGAATCCTGAGGAACTTGTTTAGTAATCATCAAAAATGGAGTGCATCATAGAAAGAACAAATAATGTTCCCTCTTTCAAACTGTTCTCAACTATGAAATGTTCTTGTTTGTTTTTGGCTGTTATCAGGATAACTGGAGAGGTAGCAAGACTCAAGTTATGCTTCATTTCAGCCAACACTTTATATTTACCTATGTTTGTTTGCAAAATGGCCAAAACAGAATCCCAGATATGATAGAGAGAGAGTATAGGTTATGGAGTCTTAGTGCCCATTCATTCATCTGCATCAGCTGATCAACACAGATTCCTGGCAGTGTTGCAGCCCTGTTGCTCTCTTATGTTTTGTAGCCAAAGTTGGACAGATGACAGTTGATTCCACATTACACTGCAGAAACTTCAAAACCTCAAAATTTTATGTCTGATGCTGCAGTTTATTAGCGAGAGTAGCTGCTAATAATCTTACCATCAATGGAGGTCAAGATGACACGAGAGTGGTCATAGGCAATCACGTTTGCATAGCGATTCTTTGGTTTGTTCACTTCCAAGTTGGAGTTCTCCCAGGTGAACTGCTGCCCAGGATCAATGGACTACAAAGTAGATGATAAAAGAAAAAGGAATGCTAAGATTCAGTGTCCCTCCTCTCTCTCTCTCACACACACACACAAATCTTGTGGCATATTTATTACTTTCCCAACTATTATACAAAATTTATCAATTTTGAAACAGTATAGAACAGCACACTGAGTAAACCTAAGTTTTATATGAGTTATCTGATTCACAGGATTTACTTGTTGGGTGGGACATTCAATGTATGCTGGAGACAACACCCAGCAGTAATCTTAAGAACTGGCCCTTTGCTATCAATTTAATGTTTATACCAGATGAATTCTCCAATATCTAAACCCCAAAACACAGATGTGGTATGAATTGCTGAGTACTGTCCTGTATGAGTAAATTTTCATGTGCAGTATAGCTGAAAATATGTCACAATTAGCACTTTTTGATGGTTCAAAAAGAATAAGAGTAAAAGCTACTTATGCGTGTACCAAAGCTATTTATGCCTGTACCAAAGAAAGTGGGAAGTTATTTTTTCCTTTTTGTATTCTTTTTCTGATCTTCTCTCTTTTTCTCTTTTCTTTTTTCTCTTTTTCTATATTTTACTCTTTGATGGTATAAAGTTTTTTAAAAAAAGAATAAGATAAAAGCATATACACACATACATATCAAGGGTGTGTGTGTGTGTGCATGTTACAGTTGAAGGCATCTCTCAAGAATGAACTGAGGATATGATGATTGAATTTAGGAGTATAGATCAGTGGACACAAAAGTGGAATGTGTGTATGTATTTATGCCTGCATATAAAATATAAAATGAACTGCTCCGTGCAACCTCTCTAGTAGCTTTTCCTAACTTGGCATGGTAAACATTCAATATTCAGTATGGAATAAGCATCTCAGAATGTATTACTGAGTGGGTTAAAGCATAGTATCTCTCTCCCAACTGCTATTCTTTCCCTGCAAATCATTTCTCACATTACTTGCTAGCAGAGAAATCACAATCCAGGTTCTTAGATCAATATTTGCTGTTCAACACTTATACCAGAACCAAATCCCTTATTTGCTTACCTCAGCTACTAAAAAAGAGAAGTATCAGTCATTTTTCCAATAAACCAGAAGTTTATATGCCAGGAAACTAAACAGCAAAGAAATGACAGCAGAAGTACTAAGGTAGAACCCCAAGTAACAAAGCCAACTAATCTACATTTAGGTTATTTCCAATATATTGAGGAAGGTCAGTGGGTTGTATGCAATCCCCCAGTGCACCATTTGTAGTCCTGCATGACCAGATTTGATGGCAAAATGTCTGCTTTGCGGCACTGCAATTCTTTGGGCTTCCTCACTTAAAGTAAGAGGGGGAGGCTTCTGTGAGACTTCTGCTCCCATTTCTTTCTTTCAAAGCCTAAGCCTCTGACCAGTTCCGAAGACTTTAAAGGTGGAAATAGAAAGTGGATTTCCTCTCCTTTAAAGTCCTTGTGTTCCCTTAATATATATACATACACAAAGGCTTGTAAGTCCTCCAAAATGGATGGAAAAGCTTGGACCTGCCAAGCTGTTATCAACAAACAGCACACGTACCAGTGTCAATAGAAGGAATGATGGCCAAGTTCAAAATATTGAAAATGCCTTTCTGGCAAAATCGAACATCCCCACATCAATTGTAAAGGATTTTCATTTCAAGGAACACCAATTGGACATATAAAAGGGATTTTCACAGCTTCAGCAGGAAGGATAGGACATCATAACATGGCTAGTAGGTGGTTTGGGAAATGCAAGATGAAAATAGACATTTCCAAAAGGATCCTCACAGTCTGTTATCAGCATAATAAGCAGGTAGTGCAATGTGACAGAACAATTTTTATAGCTAACTGTAGTTATACTACGCACATCTCCCAATTGATAAAGGCAGGTCCAGGGGTGGTTCTAGATGAAACTTTTATAGTGAAAAAGCTGTATTTCATTCATGGAATTTTATGAAGGATCAGCCAGGTCATCCTTCTACACTCAGCCAATATTTCCCTGTTGTCTCTTTCTAACTCTTCTAATCATCAAAGAGGGGGGAAAGAGTAGAGCAACAATGCATTTTTTCAGCAGATGTGATGAGAAAATAAACAGCAGAGACATGGTTGGATGGGCTGTGGGGAATATGGATTTATTGCAGATGTCTCTCCTATCTCTAATCTAGTGAGATTGTGAATCTCACCAGGAAAAATCAAATAGGATTTATATTACTTACACACCCATCATGCTATTCCTTTTTATGGTAAGCAACATTATGCAAAGCACAGGTCCCTTGAATGTAAATATTCCCTGGCAATTCAATTTTTAGGTTATAACAAAATGGCAGTGTTTGACAGCACTACAGAAAGCAACAAACTTCTTAGTCCAAAGTTGCCTGGGGTTGTTCATTTTATACTTAGGCAGGTTTGCTTTCTCCTAGGAAAAGGGAATTCCATCTGGGTTCCTTATAAAATATATTTCCCAATCTGCAATAAATCTCTGGTAGAAAGCTTTTGCTCTTGGACAGATATTTCACAGCTCCAAATTAGCACAAAAAATGGAGGCCATCTGAAATCTGACATTATCGAGAATGGACAGTTTAAAAGTAAGCTAATAAATAAACACAATTATATCCCAAACTACATTTCAGTAGATGTGATATAATATGTTCAAACTCAGAACTTTGTTCCTGCATGAACAAAAAGCTGATAATGCATTATACTAGATGTGAATCTAGTATAGATTCTGCAGACACTTCTGCAGACACTTAAGAAAACAGTTACTCTGTCTCATACACATCCTTATATTCAAAATACCCAATCTACCTGGTATGCTGAATTTTATTATTTCCAAATATGTAAGAAGGGAAAACTTCCCCCAGAGCCATTTCACAGGCCTTGTTCAGAAACAGAAGGGTTAGGATCAGAAGTACAAAACACACCTCTTCTCTAAGTCACGCTAAAAGAGCTGCAATGTGTTGGAAAAGAAAGAGAAAGGTGGCACAAATCAACCATCCACCCCCAACTCCCAGCAGCCCATTACAGCAATTGTCTTGCTGTGAAGTGAGAAGGTGTAAAATCCTTGACTGTTCTATCATTAACAAGCCCATAAGAAGGCAAGCAGGTGAGAAAGGCAGGGGAAGGAATCCACCTGGCTGTGAAGAGGTGCTAATTAAATACGCCTGCAAATGAGTGACTCATTTAGTAGTGAAATGATTTAATTTAAACTCTGTGATGAATTAATGTGCACCTGTTCTTCCCTTAACACAAACAAATGAGTAAATAAGGCAGAGAAGGAGGAGTGCTTAGAATGCACCTGAAGCCCATTATGCACAGTTCTACAGATGGGCCACACCAAGTAACTTTCCTCCTCCCCCTCCTGCCAAACTACCTTCTCTCATCTGTCCAGTGGCACTGCTTTGTTTGGTGGGATATTCAAGTTTCTTTGAACACATGGAGTATTCCTTAAGCCCTCATCCCAAGACATGGCTCTAACAAGTCCAACATGTGTCTTAATAATAGTAGCTCATTCTCAACACAACCATTGACCAATATCCAACCATAAAGCTGCTCAAGTGGAGAAATAACAGCTCCTAAGTCAATCACATGGCATTATTCCTGCAACCCAAAAGAAAATTTACAGCTTCTACAAAAACAGTTATGTTTTTGGCAACTTGCACATAACTGAATAAATGTACACACACTGGATGAACAGGTCCAGACACCTGCATGCAAAATGCAACTGAAAACTTCACAACCCTAAATGTTCCTTGTCATAAAAGCTTGTTGCTACTGGTGTATTTTTCCATCAACTTTCCCAAATAGGATCTGCCCAAGTCTGCTATGGGCTGAAATATATGTCCTGTCTGCAAAGCAGAAAGAAAAGAGGGGTGGAATAGCAGAGTTGTACTCTGTTAATATAGAACTGCTCTCCTATGTGCTGATTTCTTAAAGTGACAAGCAGCATCTGAGGGAGCTCTAAGAAATGTCAGAGATCTTGTTCTGCTGTCAAATGGGGTCTAAGAAACTCTGAAAGGGAAGGCTGGGAGACTGCTTGGGGAGAAGGTAGAGAGCTGCAGTGAGGCACAGATCACATTTCTCTTTTTTGTCTGTAATTGTCATCACAAAACTATGTATTTTCACCTTGCTAGAGCTCTGAAGGGTTCCTAATGCTGTGGCAGATGGCTGCAAGGGAAGGGTTAGAAAATAATACAGCTCAGATTCACAGGAGCATTTGATAGTTTGATAGAAGCATTTGATAATTTGATAGATATCAAGGGGTAAGTATAAACATATTGTCTCAGCAGGTGGTTGGGAAGTGGAACATGTAGGGCTTCCTATTGCTTTTATAGTGTATCTCAGAGAGAATGTGCAGGACATACTGGGAGTAACAATTAGAGCTTCCACTCTAATAGCACAGAACAAGGGAAGAGGTTGCTGAAGGGAAGAAATATCTTGGGTTACTTTCCTTCCTGTTCCATGGTGGCAATGAATTAGAGCCAGTGACAGAAGCAGCAATTTTCAGGAATTCATCCAGTGCAAGCAGTGCTCTTTGACAGGCAAAAGGCTGCTGGGATTTGATCCAGAAATTCTTATGTCAATACCATAAGATTCTTATATATAAGAACATATAATATTATACAGAATTAACTGTCTGTGTATGTTTATAATCAGATTGTACCTGCATTTAATGAAGTCTATGAATATGCCTTAAGAGTCTCAGAGTAAGGGCATATAAGGAAAACATTCAAATTTAAACCTAGGATATTTTCCCTATTTCCATAATACATCTACCCATGGAGGGAGATGCTCTGATATGTATGGACGAGGGATAAGGAAGCACAGATATTTGGAATTCTGAGAGCTTGTTGTGGTACTCTCACAATATGGCTACTACTACACCCAACTGCTAGACATTAGACTGGAGAGGTTGCTCCCTGCTACATCCTCTATTTATTCCTCCTTCACCCAGGATCCATTCCCTTCTCTAAACAAGCTGTAGCTATCTACCCTTATCATTTTCTAAGATTATCTTAGAACTACAATACTACAATATGTGAGACACAGAGGTGTTCTTTTAAATGTATTTAATTAATTTATACCCTAAATTTCTGCTCTGACAAGTGCTCAAGTTGGCTAACAAAAATAAAAACTAAAAGAGAATATAAAATGTTAAAAATATACATTTAAATTAATGCTAGAATAAATACTAAAATCATTGAACAATTAAAAGCCTGGCCACAAAGATCATCTTCACAGATTTCCTACATACTAAGAGAGGGGGGGCCAATACGACTCAAGGGACTGCATTTGATAGCTTTGGACCAACACAGGTCTGTCTTTTCTCTCAGTCCAGAAAAAAGAGTTTCTGATAACAGGGGCATGCTGGAAAGGGCTTCTCCTGCTGTTCTTATCAGGACAAGGTTGGTGGTTCCTTAGATCAGGGTTCCTCAACCTTGGCAACTTTAAGATGGGTGGACTTCAACTCCCAGAATTCCCCAGGCTGGCTGGGGAATCCTGGGAGTTGAAGTAAACCCATCTTAAAGTTGCCAAGGTTGAAGAACCCTGCCTTAGATAGTCAGATTCTAAGTTGTTTAGGGCTTTATAGGTCAACATCAACATTTTCATTGTACAGTGGTAAGCAAATGGCAACCAGTGCAGATCTTTTCCATTTTTTCCTTCCAGTCTTGTTCTGTATTTGCTGATATACAGCTACCAGTACTTTATTTCCCTCTTCTGTAGCTCACACTATTCAGTGGGTTTTTCATCTGCACTTTGTACTTTTCCATTGGATGGCTGACCCATTCCTTGTGGTATCTCACTTTCTAGCAAGTCATTTCCTTAATACATGTTCTCTAAAGATTTCTGCAATCACATTTGTAAAGTGTTTCAATACAATTTTCCATCTGCCTTTAACTTATTTGTCTCTATTAGAGCTCTTCCATTATTATTCTTAAAATCTACTTATCTACATATTTCCCGTGATTTGTCTGATTTTAAAAAACAAAGTTATTTTCCTTTTTTAAATTTTCTTTTTGCTGACATTCTTGATTGAGATACTTCTCCTTGTCCTTTCTTGCTTGACTTTCAAAGTCCATTTTCAGTCGTCGTACATCCTTTTTGCTGCCTAAGACTTTCATTTTTTATTTCTGTTTGGTTATCATGACAGTTTGTTCTGAAAGCTACTTGGATTTTATCTGAAATTTGTGAAGTATTCATTTTCTGCTTCAGTTCTCCAGTTTCCTCCCATAACCCCCGAGGATCTCCTTTAAATGTACAGAATTTATACATTTCCTTATACTGATCATTTGTAAGTTTTCCAGGTGAAAGCTTATGGGTTAACAATTGTATAAATTTAACCTGATATTTATTAATTTTTTAATGATGGGGTTGTATTTATTTATTGATATATTTACTTATGTGAATTACCCAGAGTTTGTCTAAAGTAAGTAGGATACATGTAATGTACGATAAATGAATGTATATTTATGCTAGTATTTCATGTTTTTTTCCCCATAGTCTGCACCTGGGAATATTCTAGCTGATTACACTGCATTTCTCTAGGAAATAAGAAACAGAATCCCAAAGCAAATAATAAAAGTATATCACTCTACTAAAATAAATAAATAACCACAATACTAATGCCAAGCAGAGAAACTCTGCATTTGTTTTCCTACCTGTTCCCATTCAATTCTCTCTGCACTCATTTGGCTAGTTACAAGATGGCCAGTGGATGCAGGCATATGTCACATATTTCATTCTATAATCATCTCTCTAGTGGTCTGCAATCTCCCTGGCTTCCCATATTTTACTTAATTCTTATGGCAAGACATCATGAGGGAACTCTACATGGACTTTTTCAGTAGTGAATCCTATTGTTATCTCTAATAAAGACACCTGTCCTTAGAAATTGTTGGAAATATTCTCTTTCTCTGGGGAAATTCAGAGAAATAGCCTATTCATTTTCTTTGCCCGTAAATTTGATGGAGGTTTTTAAAGGTCATTTGTTTCTACTTCTAATAAATATAGCCAATATTTGGTTGAAACCTGAATTAGAAAGACTGGAGCTGGAAAGCTGCAGATCACAAATTTATTTATTTTATTATTTTTTATGAGTTGGCTGCCCAACTCATGGTGACTCCAGGTGGCTTACAGAAATAAAACCCCAAATACAAACCCCCTACACCCCCACTTCCCTGGAGACAATATGTTTAAACAAACCACATGATGGGCTCCGTATCAACCTGGGATCCCTAGGCCTGCTGGCAAAACCATGTCTTCAGGGCCTTTCAGAAGAGTATCAAGGTGGGGGCCAGTCTTATCTCTGCGGGGATGTTCCACAGGGAGGGAGCCACTACAGAGAAGACCCTTATTCTTGGTCCCGCTAGATGGATCTCCTTAGTGGGGGGGGGGCATAACATACCCTGTCTCCCTGACCTGGTGGGTCGGGCAGATGAAATTGGGAAAAGGCGGTCCTTCAAATAACCTGGCCCCAAGCCACGTAGGACTTTAAACATGATAACCAGCACCTTGAATTGCACAAAACCATATATGAAATACTAATTTTGAGAGACACTATTATTTATAGTATCATTAATTTCCCTTGTAAAAGAGCAGGCAACTACAACTCCAAATGCTGCTTGCTGCTAACCTGACTTATAGTCTTTTCATGTCATACTCCAGAAAAAAAAAGACTTGTCACAATCTCACTGTGTCCACATACAATGGGGTAAGTTCCAATTATAATGGGTTTGTATGAGATAAAATATATATGGATAAGCAAGCAAACAGGCACGTAGGAAGATAATTCCAGTTTGTTTGTTTTGCATTCAGCCAAAAGCACTGATTTGAAGTGACACCCCTTTTCTTAATATAGGTGGATCAGCAATGTGAGGTTCACAATTCTCCCAAGACTTCCTAGATTTTTCTCCCACTTTTGAATACTAACCTTTAGGTAGCCAGTGCTTCTCTATAGCTTCTTGGCCCCTATAATCTTGCCTTATGGATACAGCTTGTAAAATGTCTTCTGAATCAAGGGAGATATGCTACAGCAAGGGGAGGTGAGGAGCAAAAGAAGACAGCAGCAGCTATAATGCATATACAAGGCACATTCTCAATTTATGTTCTGCCTGTCCCCATATGAGTGTTTACTCATGATTTAAGCCTTTTGCAGTTGAGGTGGACCCTGCAGGGTTTGCTGCAAGCACATGAAAACATTTATGCTGTTACTGACTGCAATGGAACTTTCTCCAACAAAGCAATTTTTCAAATTAATCATCCACCTAGTAAATGGTTAATCATGGAGAAACCAGCTAGCAAGCAAGAATCATGGTAGTTCTTGGGCTCTCAATACCATTATTTTGGACACCATCACAGCATTAAGAGCGCTCCAGTGACCACTGCCAAGTTTCACCTTCCAACATAGTGATTAAGAAATGCAGGAGATACAGAAAATGTAATGTGAGAATGATCGGATTAGCATCTATATTGCTTTCAGTGAACACCATCAGAAAACTGCTGTATATAGTTTTTATGTTATGGGATTTTATAGAATGTATTAGAGTGAGGGATGTTTTGATGTTTATAGTTGCTGTGATTTGTTGTAAACCATCTGGAATCTCTGGTACCAATTGTAGCAAAGGGGGAAAACGTCCTATCCCTAAAGGTTCAGATATGAAAGAGCTAAAGGAAAACCTAAATGTGATGAGTCAATCTAGGTTGTGGGCAGAGACAAAGTCTGGGGAAATAAAAACTAAGCAGCCAATCAGGAGCAGGAAGATTTCCCTGTCAGATGAACTATTGAAAAGAGGAAAGAAGGGAGCTCAATTTTGTCTTTGTCAATGCCTTTTCTCTCAAAGAAGGAACCGGAGCATCTCTTTCTCAAAGCTAGAGAAGGAGAAAACTCCCAACAACTGGAATTGGAGATCTAGGAAGAATATAGTGATCTAGGAAATCATGGTGCTAGATGCGGGTTAGACTTTTGGGATATTGTTTTATGGAGAATTATTTGAGTTGTGTTAAGAGTTTCTTAGTCTTTTGTTCTACTTGTTGTGCCTGTGTTCTCATTATTCCCATATTCCTGGGTGGGGAATAGCTACTGAGAAAAATCCTACAGAAATCACTGTGATTTCTTGTCCTCCTTTCTCCTCTTGGCTTCCAAATTCCATTTAATTCTTGAATCTTTACATACATGACTCAAATTCTTACTGAATGGGCTCTCTTTGAAAGGATTCTAATATTAGCACAATCCATGTTTTTTGCCTTGTTGGTTTGATAAAGGATCTTACTTATTGGCAGTGCTCTGATGATCATCAAATTTACACTGCCACCCTAGGCTGAACCAGAGATATTGTGGAAGTCTTAACCTCATATCTAGAGGCTGTGATGGTCTGGATGGGTAAAAGCAAGCTTAGACTCAATCCTAGCAAGATGGAGTGACTGTTTCTCCGGAGCCATTCTGGTCCCAGCTGTAGTTCTAGATGAGGTTACCCTTCCCCTAAAGGAGATAGTTTGCAATTTGGGATTCCTCCTGAATTTATGGAAGCAGAGGTGCCTTGACCTGGTTGAACTGGTATACCAGTTTTGGCCTTACTGGATGAAGCTGCCCCAGCAATACCCTCACTGCTAAACAACCAGATTACCATAATACACCCCACATTGGGCTGCCGTTTAAGACAGTTCAGAAGCTTCAGTTGATACAAAATGTGATGGACTGCCTTACATAAATATGATTGATTATGCAACATCAAATTGGTGTTGACTCTTAGTGTCCACGTAGATAAATTTTCTCTAGGATGATATGACCCCAGCATGGTCCTTCTGGTCTTCTAATGATGCACTATCTCCAGTGTAACTGAATCCATTCACCTTGCTCCTGATCGTTCTTCTCTTTCCTTCCACCTTTCCCAGCATTACAGACTTCGTAAGAGAGTTAATGTGTCCGAAGTATGATAACTTGAGCCTGGTCATTTGTGCCTCGAGTGAGAAGTCTGGGTTGATTTGTTCAATGATCCGTTTGTTTGTTTTCTTGGTTAGAAAACTCAGGAATCTTCTCTAACACCAAAATTAGATTCTCAGGAATCTTCTCTAACACCAAAGTTCAAAGGCATCAATACTCTTTCTGTCCTGCTTCTTCAGAATCAAACTTTTGCTTCCATTGAATGTACCAAGAAAAACAATGCCCTGTATGATTCTGATCCTTGTAGGTATAGACGCACTTCAGCACTGGAATATTTTTCCAAGGCCTTCATGGCTATTCTACCAAGTGCTAGTGTGTGGCATGTTTCTTGACTGCTGATTCCTTTACTTCCACACTGCACTGATTGCTAATAGGTTTCCAGCTCCAATTCAATGTGCTGTTTTCAACTTTTAAAGGCTTACATATCTTGGCTCCAGGATAGATTAGTGATGGTCTCCTCCAAATAAAATCTGCCTAATCTATGCATGCCTTCAGGAATGCATGCCTACACGAATTCAGGAGGGCATGGGCCTGAAGACAACTCATGGCGGAGGCCCCCATGCTTTGGAACACAATGACCCCTGAGCTTTGCCTGAACCCCACTTTGGCAAGAAGGTGAAAAGTGCTTTATTTGAGTGGGTATTCAGAGTTTAGTAAAGCGGTTTATTGTATGGGCAACAATTTTAATTTTCATTTCTGCTTTTGTGTTATATTATTGTGCTATCTCTATTCTTCTATTTTATGTAAACCACCAGGAGTCATGACTGAGCTAAGAGGCACAAAAGCACGGGAAATAAACAGACGTTAGGAGACTTGAGAGTGGTGTAACTGGTAGTCAAACATTAGGATTTCATAAATTGTGAATATGGATATGTTTCTCTTATTACATAGTCAATGTCAGCCTTACCAAGTAGACCAGACAGGAAACATGACCAGCTAGACTAATTTTACTTTACTGTAAAGCTACATTAACAGAATCGTGCAAGCCTGAAAGTACAATTCTCTCACTGTTACCTTTACAGCCTGAGAACTTAGGGAGGGTCCTTCTGAGTTTCTTGCTCTGCCCACTATGCAGCTATGGGCTATGCTGTCTCTTATTTGACTGTTCCCTAGGCAGCATCTCTTCGCCCCATCTCCCAAGTTCTTTCCCACATACCATTACAGTCAAGTATAGCATAGACAGTTACCCGTTTTTAGGATAACACAGAACCATCCCCCCCACCTCTAACCTCACCCCCAGTCTCCTCACCTCATATTCCTGGGAGAATTTCAGTCCATCATTGGCTTTCAGTCTATCAATATTGTCAGCAAGGTCTGTTACTGGAATAGGAGGATGGTCACGCATGCCTGTCAGATCAAACAAAACAGAGGGGAACATTATATGGGGAAGAATAATTGTTTAGTTAAAGGGAGAGGTCTTCTTTCATATGTGCATAGTGGAGCTGATGGCAATGTATAACAGTGGCACAGTGAACAGAACATGAATAAGTCAATATGGCATGCAGTGCCTGCACAATGGCACAAAGTATCTCTTCATGCTTAGATGAGACAACAATAACTATGTGGCTTACAAATATAACAACAGCCTAGAAAAGGTGAAGAGGCTTGGAGAGATGCCCCTGCACATCCTTAGGCTAAGATAGGGTTGCGGGGATAGCAATGAAACACAAAGCTCCTGCAGAATGGGGCTCTGTCTTCATTTCATATCAACAGTATGCAGTACAGAACAGAAACGGAAATTGTGAACAGATGCCTGAGGAACAGTTTGTGTTTCTCTCAACAGCTTACTTATCATAAAGTGACTGGGGCAGACAACTCATACGCATTAGTAACTATACTTCCATTGAAGAAGCATCAGTAAATCCTATCATTTAGTGAGACTGTGTGTATCAGCTTCCTTGAGTATGCATTCTGGGTGAGAATATACAGCCAAACAAAATAAACTTACAGAATTCAGTAAAACCCCATTTAATCATTTGAACGGAGGTGATATCATGTCCATTTAATATGAAAGTACATCACTGGGGCATTTTGCATCATTTGAGACAATTTTTTTCATTTGCTGAAGGACACTGTTTAGGAAATGATATCAGACAAATGACCTAAATGGACATAAATATTAAAAATTGATACAAAGGGTATCATTTGTGACATTTGCATAATGACAAACTATGTAAATAGTCTGGATGGTCAAGGATGTTATAAAATTAAGGTAAAATTAACATAAATTTAACTGTTTCATACAGACTACCTTGGGTGCAAGGGACTCGTCATTTGTTTTTTTCCCCCAGGAGGGGGAATGAATCCCTGGGTAAAAATTTGGTCCACTGCATCTGAAATCTACTAAACAGGAGTCTGTTAAACTGAGGTCTCACTATAATTACTAGGCTTTGTTTCCTCCCCTGACATCTAATTTTGCCTTTGTTCTTTGGCAATTCTTCAAGCATCAACATTCATTTTCCTTTCCTCCATAGAAAGTGAAAACCAAAGTAAATTCCACAACCCTATGGGGCCAATCAATTCACAAGTGCCTTCTTTGCCTGCATAACATCATAATACCACTAAAATAACGCTTGTAGGTGGCACATTTTATTTGAAGCTCTGTAAGATGGAAGGAAAGAAAGAAAGAAAGAAAAAGAGAGCAAGAACACTTGGACTGAAGATGCTCCAGCAAGGTATTGCCAAGAAAATAAAAGCTGAAGTGTAATTCAGGGGATGAGTAAGTCTCAGCCTACTGGATAAGTTTTGGGTGGTGAGCATTTCCATAAAACATTACAAATTGGCTCCTCACAGCCTTATCCAAGGGCTACAGTCTCATGTCTCAGCCCAGACTGCAACTTCACTGGCAGATTTCTGAGTAGCACTGCTTAGAAGATTGTGAACCTTTAAACTCTTTTTCTTTCTTCCCATGCAAGCTGGAGCATCTTACGTAAGAAGCACCAAAAGCTTGCGTTGATGAAACAGTCTGGCTTACTAGAAAGTGGTCATGATATCGCTAAATCTGTGGTGAGTGAAGTTGACCTTCATGACACTGAACAAAAGAAGATGGGAAAGAAGGGGTTGCGTGGAGTGAGAAATAGGCAAAACAGGTGGAAAGAAAACTAACTTGAGATACTCGGGCAACTGGGGCCACTGGCACCTGTAAGAACAGAAATCCCATTAGCTATTGCTGAAGGCAAAGTTAAGGAGTAAAAGAAGGTCAAAAGGTAACACAAAAGTTCTCATCACCACCTTCAAAACCAAGTTTGAGGAAAAGAATTTTAGCTCCACACTAGTTACACATATGGAAGTATAGCAGGTAAAGTATTAAGACAAATATCAGTTACAACAAGGATTATTTTACAGATAATTTTATCACCAATTTTATCTTGTCTCAGATGACAAGAGTTAGAATTCTCTCAAACCTTATGATAAATGGTCTGGCCTTTTCCCAAGACTATGCATTCTTTGTTACAGGACTCTTATGACCAAAGTGCAATAAAAATTTATACAATCATGTAACAGCAATATTACCTTACCTAACCTGCTTCAACTTTGTGAAAAAGAACATGAATATAAAGAAGCTGACAACTCATGCAAGAACTGTGTGTGAAGTAGAAACTATTAAAGTAGAAAGCTTAATATTTAATTAGTTGGATTAATTATGTACTAAGCAAGGCCCTTCTTACTTTAAGAGTTGTTACCAAGGATAACCACCACCAGACTGCTAAGGTTTTAGTGGCTGTCTGGCCCCAGAAAGCATCTATTCAACTCAGCCTAAAATTTAGAGACTAGATGGAGGCACCTGAGTGGTTCATACTGTAACAAAAGTGTCAAGAGTTTCTGTTGCACCCTAGTTGTTCCTAAAGATCAACTGAGAAAATAAAGTGGTGCAAAAAATGGGAGTAGGAGCTCAAAAGTTCTGGTCCAGACTGAACATAAAAACATGTATTCATTTCAAAGTTGATTTGTCTTCCTCAAACTGTACCTTTAACATGTCCTTTTTGCTATGCTTGGGTCATTTTTCACCTCCATGACCAGTTTCAACTATGCAAACTATATGTTGAAACAATAACTAAACTTTACTTGTTCATTTTTTGTAGCCATATAACTTGTGTATACATTTACTGCATAGCCCTATCCTCTGCTCTATTTCTAAGGTGACCTGAGTGGAGTAGTCATGTCCAACAGTAGAGAAAGAAAAGGGAGTAGGGCCACATGCAGCCATAAACAAACTTGCAGTTCTCACCTTGAAATGCTTCCCCCCCGCCACATAGTTTAGGGGGAAAAAATGCCCCAACTTGATGTGAAGAACTTGAAAGCCAAATATGTCCTTTTTTAATGACTAAAATGGCTTCAATGCCTTCATGGATTCCACCACCTAAGGAAGGCAGGATGGCAAGCTACTTCTGCATAAGCAAGTAAGAAAACAAACCAAATCTGCTCAGATGAGGGTGAAATAACCTCCCAAAAGCAGTAAATCTAAAAAACACTCTGTTATGAAGAGACTCTGTTTTGCTGAGGGTCAGCAGCATCTAATAATTTGACATATCATAAGAATTGGAAGGTAGGAAGCACTTCAGGAACCCAGTCAGAAGCTAGCCTGCTAAGCTGATATCTGATCTATCAGCAGGCTGGACTTTCATTTGGTTGATTAATTTGAACCTAGTGTGATAGGTACACCCAGTGAGGAGATACCCATGACATGCAAGATAAGTATCTTTACAGTAACTGGGACAATACAGCTATAGCCTACCTGGTGTTTGGTAGTTGAGTCGTCTCATTTCAACAGGGTCAGAGGAATGGGCCAGCAAGGAGTCCTTCAGGCCAATGGAATGTTCATCCTTGGAAGAGGGTGAATTGGCCCTTTTCCTAAGGAAAAGAAGGAGAAGCTTATACAAGATAAATTTGGGAAACAATAACAAGATCATGGCAACAGTCTCAATAACATATGTAGCAGCAAGCAAAGGGACTATTAAAGCCCTCTATCAGACAGGAACACAATTACAAAAACTCATATTTCTCGTTCTCCTTTACTTGTAGGGGACTATTTCCTGTGGTGGAAGAATACAGAAGATTCTTTGTATTAAAAATTATTTAAAATGTGAAGAGTTGTAATGCACTAGGATAAGGGCTCTTTAGGGCGAACTTTATTGGTCCATTAATACTTGTCTTGAATTTCTGAAGGCCCCCCAGGCATTTGTTAATAGCACAATAAAATATACTGTTGTCTCTTCATGCTATATTTATGTCCACAGTTCTGCCACCTTACGCTCTTATTCTGGTAGATTTCACTAACTAAGCAGAGAGGAACCTGTCCAGTAATTAAATGGGATAGTTTTGCAGGAAATTTTGGGATAGCAAGAAATATTATCGGTGGGGCTCAATGATTTTCATTGAACTACATGACTCCATGTGGTGCTGCTTCTTCTTAGTATTCACCCTAATGCATGTTACACATTTTTTTTTCTTCAGCCAATTCAACACTTGCATAGGTGTATACGTATATGTGTGTGCATGCTTGTCTGTTCGAATCTCTTGAATACAGGTAAAGGCATTCTGATGCTCTCTTAGACAAAGCAAATGGTGACAGAATCAGTTTCAGGTGGCAAAAGCCCGTTTGTTAAAAGGAAAAGAAGTATCACAAAATAGCATGAGCAGGAAACTACATGCAACTTATAGGAATTAGTGAGTGTCAGGCTGCTCCAGGCAGATGCATTGCTGTTAATATGTTGCTTAAATAGCTTTCTATGCCATACAAGGATGAACTCTGTTCAACGTATTTGTTATACATGCACATATATTTGTAGTGGGGGAGGACAAAGGAGATAATTTATAAAGCAGCCATGCTTTATAACATCAGAAAAAAGTATTTATCAGTCTGAATTCATCATCCAAACAGAAGTATGTACAAAGAAGCCAAGAAGCTTTGTTTTGGCCTCTAATTTCTGTTGAAAGTCAATGCTACTCTATTATAATAGCATTACTTTGTCTTATCAATGATCAGTCAGGCAACAAAGTAAGCAACCAGTTAGACGAAGTCTGGTTGATAATAGGAAAAAGGAATAATTCAGAGCAAGGTTTGTTGAACTGATTTATAGATAGAGCATGCCACATTCTCAGCCAATCTCTGTGAGTGTGGACATGTATGTAAGTAAACAGAGAAACTCCAGGATACCAAATGCTTCCCTGAAACATGGTCATCTTATTTGTGAAGCTATTTATTTACCTCTAATCATGAAATTAAGTAGATAAAAGTTGAGGAAGTTCAGCATGGCAGAGTGGCAAGAGAGGCAGAGAAATATCAGAAACCAGGCTGGTCTGAGCAGCAAATGTTATGGCCTTAGCAAGATGAAACTTTAAGTCTCAACAGATACAACAAAAAGAGAAAAATGCTAACTACCTTTCCTGTTTGCTAGATCCAGGGAGAGCAGAAATAAAAGAGGAAACCAGGATTATACAAAGATACTAACCATATATACAATAATCCAAAGTCACTTTCCTTCCCTCCACCCTGGAACCGTGCACATTTATTTAGAGCAAAATTATGGGAGGTTGCTTAAAGAAGAGATGGAAGACTTTGCATTTGCTGTAACTGAATAAATTGTTGCTATCTTAACGTCACAAGTAGTTAATGCTGAACATTTATGCCTAGAACATGGATCACAACTTTTATAACCATGATAGGGACTTCTGCTGCCCCACACAGAATCTTATTTTTTTCTGGATTAAAGCACCAAGCCTTTCAATAAATTAAGGGGTGTAAGACACTTCTTGGCCAAAGATGTTATATAATTTAAGCAATAGGAATCCATGCAACTACAAGGAGTTGCTCATTTCCTATAACACACAAAAAGTTTATCAAGTGTTAGCAGGCTCACTCATTTCATTCCAAAATGAAATGCATGGGCTATTATCTCCCATCCACCCTTGCCCTACAAGTGAGCAAAGCTTTGGGTAGAATCAAACTACCTGCTTAGAGATGGCTGATTTTCATCTTGGATTTAACATTATGTTAATCTCTGTACAGAATATAATGTCCTTGAACCTGCCATAATATGGCACCATAGTCATAATGTCTTCTGTAAGCATAGGCTGCTGCTTACCTTTTGAAGAGAAGGATAGCAATAACAATAATGATGATCAAGATGACTGCAAGGACAGGCCCCATCACCCACAGCATCTCTGGTTCATCTTGCTGCTTTGGTGATACCTCCATCACAATCTCATCTGAATAGGGACTGGCTGCATACTTCTTCTAGAGAATGGGAGAGAAGAGTAGACACAGACAATTAATCAAGTTCTTTCATCATTCTTTTGTTATCGTCTGCCCAATAACCCCATGAGGCCCACCTGCAATTTTCCTCAACAACAACCATGGAACCATCAGATACTAAAAACAATCTTCTCCCTGTTGGTAAGCAAAAATTCTGAATTACAACAGCCAGGAAGCACCTTCTCTCAATGCCAGAATGAAATGGTCCAGTTTTGAGCAAGTTGCCAGTCTCAAATGTACAAAGAGTCAAATTACAGTCTTTGGTGTTGCAGCCAATTGAACACTGTGGCTGATAGGTAATGACTAAGTAGTTTATTATACTTGCTATAAACAGACCACCGGGGTTGATTAGTCAGGGAACACCCCCTGGGCAAACTGCTGCACATTAAAAGAGCAAGTCATGGGTATCCCTGATGCAACAATCTAAGCCTTGAAAATAAAAAGTTCACATAGGGTTTCTCACATATACAGGCTCTGAATTCAAAGGGCAATCTACAGAACTAGAGAAACCCTTGCCTGGTGTGTTCACCGGTCAGCACTTAGGTATGCTATTCTCATGTCAAAGTTGAGAGCATCTGTACATTCCCATTTCAGATTTACCTTACAGGCCAGGGAGAGACACAAGAAGGAACATGATTACCCTTTTTGTAGATAATACTAACTGCTGTGACCAAGGAAGCAGCATACATTGACTTCTTTTTAGCCACTGAAAAGACTCCTGCTGATCTAAAGTTGGGCAGCTTTAAACAGCCTCTTTGATTTCAGGCTTTTTTTGCAAGAGAAGCAGAAAACACTCTGGTATCAGTCTCTTCTCGTGGATCCCCAGCAGGAAGCATATACAGGGCTTAATTTGAGCCACATTTCACCTTTGGATCTTGATTCAGTGTCAGACCTTTATGTAAGAACTTGTGAAGTAATAATCAGTACTTAGAGTCCATTTTAACACTACTGAGAATACATTCCAAATGTTCTGAGACTCAAGGAGGAAGCTATAGAGATTTTGAACTCCTGGCAATTCTCATTTTAGAAAGAAAATATGCTAAATGATAATATGATCTGTAATTTTAAAATTGCATGGTTCTTCAGCCAACATTACTCAATATAATGGTGATCAAAAGGGAAGCTTTAGTTTACAGCGAATATGACTTACCAAGCTCAATGTTGGAAGTAGCAGGTGGGTACCAGAACTAGAAGTAGCCAAGAAGAAACTCTATGAGCACTGGAGCTTAGCTACAGAATTGCTGTAGCTGCACCTCAAAACATACCAAATACCTGGAAAGCGTGCTCTGCTAGCCATGAGTGTCTTAGCACATTCACTCCTGTATACATAGTTATACACAACCTTGTAGCACAGGTACAGGTTCCTCAGCTGGCTGCTCAGAGCCCTCCTCCCCCCAACTTGCTAGCTGCACATTTGCTATGTCCGTCACCGAAGTGTTCAGACTGGGTGAGTAATGGAGCATTTGACCAGCTCTAACGAGCCATTACAAGTAAATGAGGCTGAAAGTGAGAGCCGCAGCATGGGACAGAGCAGAAAGACCCAAATATCTTCATTATGTCTGGACATTACTTAGACATTTCATGCAGTAGCAGCACCACTATTACTCACCCTTTTCTCTCTCTCATCCATACTGGTTTGCAACAATAGATAATGCAAATGCTTATGTTGTTGAGGGAAGCAAAGAGGTGCAAAGGAAATTAATTTTCCTCTTTTAGCCAGTCAGGCTCTTATATGGACAGGCAAGTGGAAGGAAAAACTTTCGCAGTCTCCACTATGTTAATAATCCAACAGTGCTAACTCTTTAATCGTTCTCTTTTCTCTCAAGGTTCTTACCGTATCACCATCCTCCAGTGAAGCCAGCACAAAACAACGGTAGCTCAAATCTTCTGAAAGTGGCTTATTATAGAAGCCTTTATAATTCTTTTCATCTCCCAAGACAAATGTTTCTGGCAGGTCATCCACTTGGGCTGCAATATAAGGTTTGAGGCGTTCTGTCTGTCGACGCTGGCGCCTTTCTGTGGACCCTTGGTTTATGGCCTCAAGTAGCTAGATAGTGAAAGAAAGCTTGTGTGAGAAAAAGCTCTGCTACGCACCCTTGTGAACTGCAGTTCACCAAAGCTTATGCTTTTAATAACATTTGTTAGTTGAAAAAGGTGCTCCTGACTTTGTACTACCACAGACCAACATGGCTCTCTTCCTACAAAAGACAAGTTAACCTTTCATTATATGAAGCAAACAAGAAAAATAGGTGAAAAGAGCTCAGGGTTGTAAACAATTGACAATACCCAATCCAAATATTTATTTTTTGGATTTCAAGGTGACCCTACTCCAAAAAGATTCTGGATGGCTTACAGTATCTAAAAAAAAATATTTAAAGAAACAGACTGCCTGGAGAAAACTACATAAATAATATCCAGGAAAAAAAAAGAAAAGAACCTGGCCTGGAAACAGAGCCAGGTCTTAAGGGACTTGCGGAATACTTGAAGAATGGAAGTTGTTATGTATCTCTGGGAGGATGCTATTCCAGGGGGCAGGGGCTGTGATATAAAAGACATGCTTCCTTGATCCTGCAAGATGGCAACATTTAATTGAAGGGACCTGAAAAGCACCACTCTGCCTGATTGTACCGAATGGGCAGAAACAACTGGAGGCAGATGAGCCCTTAAATAACCATGAAAGGTTTTATAAGTAATGACCAGCACTCTGAATTGCACCTGAAAGCTGACTGGTAACCAATGCAGCTTGTGAAGCAGTGATGACACATAGGCATAGAGAAGTATCCATTACTGCCCATCCTGCTGCATTTTGGATCAGCTGTAGCTTTCAGATGATCGTCAAGGGCAGCCTCACGTAGAACACATTGTAGCAGTCCAATTGTGAGGTGACTAAGGTGTGAGTGACCATTGAAGGGCCTCCTGGTTGAGGAAAAGGTGCGACTGGAACACAAGGTGGACCTGTGGAAAGGCCCATCCTGGACACAGCTGCCATTTGCTCTTTGAGCAGTACCTGTGAGAACTAAAAGATCCCCAAACTGCATACTAGTCTCAAATGAGGAAGAACAAAGATGAAAACATCTCAGATCCAGGGGGGCCAAAAAGCCACAGCCACTTTAGTCTTGTCAGTCTTGACTCTGATGGATGTCCTCACCCAGCAATTTCATGTAGATGTTAAACAGGAGGGGTGAGAGCATCGAGCTTTGAGGAACCCTCCTGTCAACACCAAGTGAGACTGACTACTGAGCAAGGAGGTGAACCACTGCAGCACAGTGCCCCAACTTCCAATCCCTGCAGCCAGTCCAGAAGGATACTGTGGTGAACAGTATCAAAAGCTGCTGAGAAATCAAAGAGCATGAGGATGGATGTAGCACCTCCACCCCGAATCTGCAAAGGCCACTGACAAGCACAACCAGTGCTATCTCAGTACTGCATCCTGGCATGAAACCTGACTGAAATCGGTCCAGATAATCCACTTCCTCTAAGACCCTTTGCAACTGCTATCCAACCACCTTACCCACAAAGGGAAGGTTGGAAACTGGGTAAGAGCTTCTAAAATATCTATTGTGGAAGCCCATGAATTTGAACTTTAAGAGACAGATAATAGTTCAGCAGGCTTTGAAATGGATTTATCCCATCCAACAAGCATACTTTGCAATGTGCACTGGAGTACTGGCGGATATGTCATCTTCTTCCATGTCTTGCTGTCTGCACTATAGCAAAGTTTTTCATAAAATCCCAAATGATACTAATAGATTTCATGGGGGATCCAGATAAAAAAATGATCAGAGTCACCCATAAATTCATCAAAAATGATATAAACGCACCAAGAATTTAATTACATTGCTTGGAGAAGCTCTCAGATACTTAAGTGTGTTTTTCTAATGAATACAAATGAATGCCAGGCTCTGAACGGAAGTTCTAATTTAAAATGAAGGAGGAGGCATGAAATATATTTCACACAAAATGGCAAAGACAGACATAGAGCAGCAGAACAAATATGTTGCCAGAAAGACAGAAGTTACATAAAATCATGCTGTTATATTAGGGACAGAGGCTGTTGGCTTTTGGTCTCTAGAATGGTATTGTTGCCTTTTATCCATACACTGGGTCTCCAAGTCCTATCTGTTGAGATCAAATACACATACACACAGAGTACAATATCTAAGCTTCAGTTTTACATCTTGCTTTGAAGAGAGATTGTGAAATAGAATTTAAGGGCAGAAGGAAATGAAGTGTGATCCATAAATGCAGTAAGTCCTCTGGGAATTTTAGTACAATGGCTTCTTCAAGTTAAAATGGGCATTTGAGGAAATTAGCACTTCTAAGAATGCAGGAGATGGTGATAAACCTGCTGTCCTAGAGGCATAATCTCACACATGCAAAGGCAACGATATCCAACTTCCGAAAACCCCAAATTCTCTATTAATACTACTACTATCCCCAGCACCACAGGGCTGGTGAATATGACTGCTATAATCTTCTCAGTTTAGTATATATGCTGTAGGTAACTCTGAAAGATTCTCAGGAAAAGATGGATCTTTACAAGTTTGTGGAAGGCCAGTAGAATATGGACCACCCTTGTCTTGGAGGGTAAGCAATTCCATATGATTGGGTCCCTGTCCCTTGGGATCCTAAGTAGGTATTCTCTGTTTGTGTAATGTGGGTAGATTTTATCAGGCAAAAGTGCACTTCTTAGATACCTTCATAGCATTAAGCGTTTTAAAGATATTAACCAGGATTTTGAACTGCACTCAAAAACCTACTCCTAACCAATGCAGTTATTCAAGTATTATGTTGTTTTATTCATGAGGGGAATCACACATATTTATCATTTAGGGGATCACAGACCCACCTCTCATCTGAAAAGTTTGAGAACCCCTGCATTAGTGTATTTCTTTCTTCTCCTACCTGGTCCAGTTCCATCTCATCTGGACTCTTCAGTCTGGAGGCAAGCATATTGCTTGTGTGCTCTGTTGGTACTACCACAATGTAGTACCACCTGTGGAAGGAGAAGAGGGAAGAGGTGAGCTCTCCTAGAGATAATGGGATGCCCCCCATGACATTCCTGAACTGTTACTCACTACTTCACTTTCTTTGCACTCTCCAGACTATAGTCTGCTGTCATGAATTAGACAAATAATGTTATAAAGCTTAATTTTTTATAGCTGAGTACCAATTCCAGTGGTATGTTATGGAACCATAAACACAAATGAGACTTCAACAAGCTTTGTGAGGGGATTTACATACATTACATAAAGTAATTGGGCTGAATAAGGTCATCTTGGGTCCTTTCAGAGGAAAGGAAGGGAGATTATGGCTTTATGGCCTTAATTACCATAAAAAATAGATAACTGAAAGAAGCAAGATGCAGTGCAGAAAAATAATTGTCCAAAACCAGAATCCTAGTAAGTTGCTGCTTCAAATCCTACTAACCCTCTTGTATTTTCTCTCTGCTATTGTGAGATATTTTATAGCATTTTGTAGTTGAATTCACACAATTAATGAAAATATATGAAATCTGACATGATTCCCAGTTATGCCATTCTTACTGCCCATACAAAAATTTATTTACTTCACAGGGATTTCCTAATTTGAATAGGAAAATACAATACTAATTTCTACTACACTGTGTTTTTGGAGGATGAGAACACAGCAACAGATCAGTATCAGGGTAGAATCAGAGTTGTGGGGAGAGTATACCTGACTGTCATAGAAGTCTTCACTTTTGGGAGAGTGAGGGTAAATTGTCCGTTATGGATATATTTGTATGTGGAAACAGGCTTGGTCTGGAAAACATCAGGTGCTGTCCGGATGAAGACTCGATGTTGCAATGCACCTGCACTACTTCCCCGGTTTGTTAGTGCAAAGGAATAATTTGTGTCTGGCTCCAAGTCATTAATCAGCTTCTTCATAGAATGTCCATCTACCTCCACAGTCTGCCCATTGTATAGAATCTGAAAGCAAAGTAAATAATGCATTGCATCTTATACTCAGAAACTTCCTCCTAGGAAAGTAATGAATTTTGTCACCAAATTTCTATCTCCAACTGGGGTCTTTTCTATAATCTTCACACATGAGACTATGTGAAAACTGATCTTAAGTGTGATAATTACTAATATGAGGTACTATCTTGGGCATTTGTCAATTCTTAGATAGCACTGAGTTTCTAGTTCCACTTCAACTGGGCTTTAGATCTAGTTTTGAAACTGAAACTATCTTGAGCATTCTGTGGGAACATTGCTGTCAAAAACGTTACCTTGTGGATTGTTTTGGAATTTACAGCATGTTTTGCTTCCACAGACTGCAATATACTCCTACTATTCCTATCTGAATGGATGATTTCAGAAGGTGGCACTAAGAATCTTTATTCTGCAAGTCTCTGGAAGAAACAGCTTGATGCTGCCTCATTGGTTTTGTTACTGATTTTTTAAATATAATTTTTATTCAAGAAATTTTTAACAAGATAAAAACAATACAAATATTAGAAAAGAAACAAAGCAAATAAGGAAGAATAGTGAATAAGTAAGAAAGAAAATAGAGAGAGAGAAAAGAGAAAAGATTATAAAGGTTTTGTTACTGATTTTCTATGTTTTAATTTTATGTTGTTAAATATAAGCTACTTGGACAAAGACACATGAAGAAACAGTAAAAATTCCTTTCCTCTCATGGCTGATGCAAACTTGACCAGATAGGTGGTATCTGGAATACAGTGAGCCATCTCTGCTTTACTAGCCAGGGTTTGGTTCTATCTTTAACTACAGTCTAACTGTGGCAAAGCAGCAGCAATTTAGAAAAACCCCTCAGTTTCTAAAATACAGTAAATATCTAACTAAATATTTGCTAAAAACTAAGATTATGGAAGAGAAGCCAATACTTTATATCCAGGAATATTCTACTTACAACTTGATGAAAATATGAAAAATCAGTCACATTTCACAAGAAAGTATATGCTCAAATACACTTTTAAGAAATAGGGAAGAAGCACTCTTATATCAGGGACATCAGGTTCTCATTGCAGCAGACCATTTTGCCATAATGCCACCACTTACTCATTCCACCAGACCAGTCTTTTTTTTTGGGGGGGGGTGTGTGTGCAAGGAATTTATCTCCTGGTCCAGATGAAGTGATGATTCTTGTTGGAGGAAACTGAAAACCTCACTATTGATTCCAATGGAAGAGAATATATGTAGTTCAGGGTTGAACTGTGAAGTCCTTGGAGTTTTCTGAGCTTGGCTGTTTTCTTGCAAATGTTTCGTTACCTGGCTAGGTAACATCTTCAGTGCTAGAATGGGATGGGGTTTGCTGTCTGTTATATACAGTGGCATGCCCTGCCAGTGTTGGTGGGGGTTTTGTTTTATTTTTTCCCTCTGATAGTTCTTTGATTAGGGTATTGTTTACTGCTGATTGTATGTCTGGTGATAATCTTGGTGTTAATCTCTGCTTATGTGGATGATGATTGCTGGTGAGATGTTCTGGTCTTTTGTTTTCCTTTCTACTGTCTCTTTTGAATAGTGTGTAGATGTTGTTTATCTCTATGTGCCTGTTGATGGCTGCCTTGTCTGAATACCAAGCTTCCAGGAATTTCCTTGCATTTTTGGATTTAGCTTGGTCTAAGATGCTGACAGTTTCCCAGTTGAAACTATGGTTAAGTCTGTCCATGTGTTGTGAGATTAAGGAGTTTTCATCATGTCTTCTGACTGCTAGTTGATGTTCACAGATGCGCTCTCCTAGCCTTCTGCCTGTCTGTCCTACATAGTGGTTGTTACAGTCCTTATACTATATGCTGTAGATCTCCTGTTTTTTCTTCTTGGACTACTGCGAGGGAATTCTTGGAAGCTTGGTATTCAAAAGACACAAGCAGAGATTAACACTAAGATTATCACCAGACATACAATCAGCAGTAAACAATACCCTAATCAAAGAACTACCAGAGGGAAAAAATAAAATAAAACAAAACCCACACCCCCACCAACACTGGCAGGGCATGCCACTGTATATAAACAGAGAGCAAACCCCATTCCATTCCAGCACTGAAGATGTTACCTAGCCGGGTAACGAAACGTTTGCAAGAAAACAGCCAAGCTCAGAGAACTCCAAGGACTCCTCACTATTGATTTTCAGTAAAGAAATTCCAGAGGTCCCAGTTCTCCCCAATTAAAATAAGGAAAAAGAAAAAAATCATGAGATTTATTCTATACCTCCTTGTTATAACCCAGATAATATATGCTTTAATTAAATCTGTTAAAGAGAAATATGACACCCTTTGGGATGTAGATTTAGTGTGAGACTGTTTATCAAGTGTAAATAATGCTAATTGTTCCCATGGAGATTTATCAGCAGTGCTTGTTAGATTATTAGGCTTTGGCATTAGGCATGGCATTCTACATGCTTGAATTAAACAGCTGGGCATACAGAGAGCCTTGTTTGGAATATTCCTGCATCACAGATCATACCAGGGCCAGTTATAGGATGGTATCTAGCCCTGCACATAGCCTGCACAACCAGGATTGGCAACAGATATAAGGAAGTTCATTTACACTTCTTGTATTTGCATGGCTACTCACTGTTAGCAAACCACTGGCATCACCTGCTCCCAAGCCTCCACATGGCCAGTTTGCAGGGGAAACTGCTGTCAACTCTTTGATTTAACTCTTACCAGCAGCCTCAGCTGTATTGACTAGGCCAGACCTTCTGAAACTTACACTGTAGTATCTTGATAATTCGTTAGTTCTACTAAGAACACACTGGACCTGTGGAACTGGAAATGAAGAAATCCCAGTACAGACACCACTATTAATAAATGTGTCAGGCTTCCCAGTCCAGGACTCAGCTGTAAATCTTTAAATCCTGACTTTAACAGGTTTGACTACACAACAGAAGTTGCATAGCTCTGTCAAGGTCATCCTCCTTACTCCTTCCAGTAAGCTTAATCTCCAGCAGTGGTTCTCTGTTCATTCAACACAGTGTAACTAAATACAAATATTTACTGCAAACTAGAAGCCTTATTAAACAGATGATTCCCCTCTGTCAAGGTGAAGGTACAGTTCCCTTCTTATACCCATGGAGTTTATACCCATTGCTTCTTCTTTCTGCCTTTCCCTTGCTTCAGAGGATTCTTTGCTCTGCACTTCATGGCTCTGAAACTGAGTACTGCTGGTTGTTGACATAATTTGCATCTCTGCTCTGAGAGCCTCTTGGCTTAACTCTCACAGTATATCATTCACTGCTAGCAAAGAACAGCAGACACAGCTACATACTAAGATGCCCTCAGCCTGCTCTAAGGCATTGTTTAGAGTGGTCAGATGTCCAGAATCATGCCAGACAGTCTGGATTTTGTAAAAATGTTCCTTGTCTTCCCTCTACTGGGTTCCCCTTTTGCCTGCCTTTTTTGTCGGCTCATGTCTGCTTTCCTGTAGGGTTAGCATATTTGGGCTGTAAAACTCCAGGCATCCATAAAAAATGGCATCTCTTTCCTGCCTTCTAGTGGAAGGCCAGACTTTTGCAGCCCAGATATAATAGTTCTACTCTCTGGTTTCTTGTAGGAGATTTGGAGGCAGCAAAAGTACATCCAGGCATGAGACTGACTTGGCTGTCCTCCAGGGAGTCTGCATGGTGATGGCAGAATGATCTGGGTAGAAAGGAAGTGGGAGAGATAAATACAAGACCTGATGCAAGATTCTGACCCTTTTATCTTTCTCCTGGAGGCCATCAATACAAAATTAAATAGTTTGCTACAAGGGCAGCTGATGCTGCTAGGACCTGCTAGTTATAACGCCAACTCCCACCCCATGTTTGTTTGTGTGTATGAGTAAGAGAGAGGGAGAGAATGCATGGAAAGTTCTTTATGTATGTGAGAGAAAGTGTGTGTGCATGTGGCAGGGCAGAGTTATCAATATCAGCCTGGTAAGTACTCATGTAACATTTCTCTCTATTGTTAGAGGTTTTTTTAAGTTGGAGGTAAAGTTTGTTGACTCATCACTATCTTCCTTTCTTTTATCATGTCTCTTTTTTTAGGGTCACTATCTTCCCTTTTTTAATGGGCACCCTAGGTTTAAATATTATCTTAGGTAAGTGGAAGTTACTTTGAATAAGCTCCCATGGCACTAGGTTTATGTTTCTATGCCCTTTACTGATAGAGCCTGATAATTCAGGAGTAATTTCATAAAATTAGGGAACATTTCAGAAAACTGAAGTCTTCTTTAAATCCAAGAGATTTTTTCTGGGAATGCAAGAGATTTGGACCCATACTTGGAGGATCTGCCTAGCTGCTGATTGCCACACTTTAATGACTGAGACTTAAAGAGGTAGGAATGAGAAAGTGTACATACTCTGCAGCAGCTAAGACAAAGTACTCTGGTGCCAAAATCCTGATATGTGTCCCTAAGCTTACATGCTTAGATGGTTTAAACAAATAGTGACCCGATGGCAGCAAAACAACTGGTTTCAGATAAATAGTCTGATCCCTTATCACTTTTATTGAATCAAAGCCAGAATAGGCCAACATGGAAGAGTCTACAGTAATTACTACACTTAGATAAGGTTTCCATCCTGGGCGCTGAAAGTTCCTTACCTTGAACGGTACGGCAGATTTATAAGAATCAGGCACTTCCCAACTAAGTAGCACTGATGTTTTCATCACAGCACTGACACGGAAGTTCTTTGCGAACACTGCAATTAAAAGGACATCTCTTGAGCTTCTTCTGGGGAACAACGTAGGCAACTGTTATCAAATCCTACCCTTTCACATCTTAGACTTAGGCTAACACAGATTTTTCATTTTCTTCTTTGGCTCATCATTACAAAAGGCCAAAAGGGAGTAGTTACTGGGTACTGGTTCCTCAAAGAAATCTTTTGAAGTTTACATGAAATCAGTTGTGATAAAATGTTCATCTGCAAAGAAACAAAATCAATCATGCAACCCTCATGCCCATTCCTCCCCCCTCTCCTGTTATAAGGTATGGTAAGACTGAATAAGATAAAGGTAAAACTGAATGGACCATCTTTGATCCATTTTCTGTAATAGTAATTCAGAATATGACCACAGCAAGAAGTGCCTACCTTGTTCCATTGGCATCGTCCTCGACTGAATGCTGGGGCTGAGAGGTCCTGCTCCCTTGCTATTGTATGCTCTAACTTTGATGTCATAAGTTGTATCAGATTTGAGATTGGTCAGAGTAATGCTTAGTTCCTTAGTAACATTGGTCAGGTTTTGCTGGCTGTTTATGTCTCTATACACAACTGTGTAGTTGGTAATTTTTCCATTCCTCTCAAACAGCAGCGGCGGATTCCAAGTCACTTTAGTGGTGGAGGTGGTAAGGCCCACCACACGCAGGTTCTGGGGGAAGCCACTTGGTACTTCCTCTGGAGTTGTTATTTCTTTCTCAAACTCCTCCCCAGGACCTGCCCTATTCTTTGCAGACAATTTGAAGATGTAAGTGGCACCCTTGTAGAGTTTGGTCACGGTGTAGTGATCATCATCTTTTCCAAAGTGAATTATTGTCATCTTCTCCTCATCAGCACGTTTGTATCGCAGCATGTAGCCCAAGAGCTCTCCAATAATTTCTTTGGGAGGGAGCCAATTGATTAGGGCAGTATTCATGGATGTGGTGCTGATCATCATAGTAGGTTTGCCTGGGACTGTGGAACAAAAACGTTAGATCTTGAAGCACTCGAACAGCATTAGAGCTGAACTACATATTGAAAACCAGCAGCTACATAGATTTGCCTGGATTATGCTGCATCAGATTGCAGATAAATGATCCCATGTCTAAATGAATTAGCATGTTAAAAGCATTATGCACAACCAGAATGGCACATGTGGGAAATAGTTCAGTCTAGAAAGAGCTGTTCTTCATTGTACTTCTGAATGGGTAGTTTAGCTTCTACTACTCTCTATATTACATAATTAAATAAATAAAAAACAAATAATTTGTCCAGGGCTTTAATGGGGGGGGGGGGGCTTTAGCTCCAGAACTAAAGAATAATTGTTAATCTAGCAGTTCATTAACTGATGTACCAACATGCAAAAGGAAACAAATTCTATAATAAATCATTTAAAATGCAGAAGATACAAGTATAGTTTTTAGCTTCATAAATAAACCCAAATTTAACAATTCTCCATGTTACAACCAAAATCAGTATCTATGGACTGCTTACCTATCTCTTAAATCTCAATGCACCTATCCAAGCATTCCTTGAACCCCAACGTTTTTCAGAATGTCAAATAATGCAGACTTGGATAGTTTGAAGAAGGTGAAAAGTATTATCCTAACATAGCTATTTGGTCACTAGCATAAGTTGTTGAGGACATGTCCAGACTCAGCGCTGGAATCCCTGCTAGTTTGATGCAGACAAATTTCATAGCAGCAGTTATAATTTCACCACCTGTGTGAGCTGCTGAGAGAGTGTAGCGTGCTGCTTGCAATCAAAATACACTGCGTTTGAGCTGATGAACTGGTTCCTGCTAGGAATGCTGATGTGATGGCTGAGCAACAACCTGATTCCAAATTTTATATGTGCAGTACAAATTAAGGGCTGCTCCCATCAAAGCTTAACACCTGCTGTATAAAATGGATGGTTTCATGTCTCAGTTACGCCCACAATAGACACATCTCTATCCCCCACATCAGGTGAGATTGATGTGTAAATCCATCAGCAGCAGAACTATTCAGAGCCTGTTTACTGCCAAAATAAGCATTAGCCTGCACTGGATTGTGGCACCCAGAGACAAATCACAACAGCACAGTAATATTCTGCCTATGTTTTGAGTAGGTTTAGTTAAGTTACAGTGATGATGATGATGCTTCTCTGTGAAGACCATTTAGATTATGGAAAATGTTTAACAAACTTTACCTGTTTCATTGGATATCGTGGTGGTAGGGTGAACAGAGCTGATATGACAGAGAAGCTGAGAGATAGCAGCACTAAAAGTGTCACAAGGAGGAATTTTAAAAAGTTTCTATGGAAAGCTTATGTAAAACTGTGCTTGGAACTAATCTGAGATTTTGTCAGACTAATGTATATATGGGAGAAGGAGAGACTAACGTACTCTTTTCGTATGACAATAACCCTCCAAAGATACTCCCCACCCCATCTGTTCTCCAAATGCCTAGCTTCTCTTTCTACCACTACATTAACATTTCTGGAACTAGTATAATCTTCAATGGAAATAAGTTTTAAAATCCATTACTGTTGAAATTTGGCAAATCCTAAGGCAGGGGTAGATGATAATTTCATTCATTGTTTTTGATCTGCCAAGTTTAAAATATGCACAAAATCTGGAGCCAACAGAAATTAGAATACTGTAAACAGCCAGGCAGCATTCCAGAACAAGAGACTACTACAGAAAGTCCTTCTAAAAAGCTCTGCATTGTCTCATTTGATATACTTGGATAACAGAAGACATTAACTACAAATCCTGACTATGGCAGGCAGTTCCAACTGAATCCTACTGTGCTTTTTATTGTGAACCTCTCTGTGTCCCTGAGTCCATTCCCTTCATCTGTTTGTTTGTCCTTATTTAGGCAGGAAGGAGGAGCAGGCATAAGAATACAGCATTTCCCTAATTAGGGGTAATAATTTCTGTATTCGGGATCTCAATGCTCTTCTGTTCTATATTACATCTTTGCAGTTATATCTTCACTTCAAATAGCATTTCCAAACAGGTCCTCAATACACTCAGGAAATTATTCAGGGATATAGCTCAGAAGATATGATTAAGACCTAGACATTACATTGGCTCATTAAAACTGTATACTTCAATGGTTTCCAACCTAAAGCTAGGGACCACCGGTGGACTGAGAATGTAATAAGGGTGGTCACTGATACAGGTACTAACAGATTTTTTAAAACATTAAAGTCTCAGAAGATCACCAAATCTCATATGTTGGCAATTTCAGTATTTTTTAAAAGTTGGAGCTAATTTTTATTTATTCTGGGGATCTGAGGTATGTCATCAGGGGAAAGGTCACATGTACTGCATACAGACAGTGTTGCCAACTCTTGGTCATGTTGTGTTCATTAAAAGCTGTTGTGGTGATCCAGATAAAGGAAAAGTTAGGAACTACGGATATAAATAAAGGTCTTTAAATGAAATCAAAATGTGCTTGTAAACAGATATAATTTCTTTTCTCTGTTTGGTAAATTAAGGTCCTGATAGTTTAATCAAATTAATTATAGACAGGATCAGAACAGACAAAACAGTGTATAGAACCATCAATGTCAATTGATGACCAAAGGACAGAGATAGGCAACTTAGTGCTTATCCTTGCCATGAAATGTGATAATGGCCACCAGTATAGGTGGTTTTTAAAAAGGCAATTCATGGCTGATAAATCTACAAACCACTATTAACCATGAGAACTAATAAGTGATGAGTGGTAACCTTTCAAATACCAATGCATGGGATAAGTAACACAATAGTGTCATTGTGTTCCTCTTCTGCTTGAGGCATCTGCTGGCTGCTAATACCTGCAGATTACAAAGGCTGAAGTGGCCCTTGGGGAGCAGAGGTCCATATTTGCATTGTTTGTATTTAGTTAACTTCCATTCATCACCACCTGCAAACAGTCTACAGACCAGGTGAAAGAGGTAGAACTTTTCCATATACCCGAGTCCTCTGAAGATTAACATTTCTGTCAGCACATAACTCTTCAACTGCATTAATGATTCAGCAGCTCAAGAAATTAAAATAGTCCTGTCTATCAAGACATATTGTAGAACAAATGGCTTACCTGCTCCAGTTGTAGCAATCACTTTGGCTTTGCTGCGGGCCCCATCCCCTTTAGTGGTATAGGCTGCGATGCTGACAGAATAGGTAGTTTCTGGTAAAAGGCCCCCTATGATAGTTTCCTGTAGGGAGAAAAAGATTTTCTTATATCAAGCAAATTGAAAAGGAATGAGTACCAAAGTATTTCTGTCTCTCAGATCTACTCTGGAGTTCCCCTAACCAATTTAAAAATTTGTTTGGTTCCAAGGTCTTTTATCTCTCACAGCTGATACATATACAGTATCTCTTCACTAAAACTACATAGTTGAAATTAAAAATTGGAAAGACAATTTTTTTAGATTCCATAATATAGGCCAAGAAACCTCTCTTTTATCAAATCATGTACACAGATATTCAACTTTCTTCTCCTAATTTGGATAGCAGCTGAAAAGATATGGTAGCATTTCTGGAGAAGCTTGTGGAACTCCACAATTATAATTGCAATGTGATGGGGATTACTTGTGGTCTGAATTTTAATATCTCATAACTGAATGTCACCAGTGAAGAACCAAATGCTGTTGAGTAGATGATGATGATGATGATGATAGCAGCAGCAGCAAAAGGCAGCTTACTTGGAACAGCTTACATCCTGCAACAATACCTTTAATATTATTAAACAACATCTGCCTATCCCAGGTCTTTGGGAAGGACTCGATAGGTGGACAAAAATGCCAAATTCAGTCTAAACATCTGACTGTGTGACCAACCATAATTTGTTACGGCCGCCCATTCCAGTAGACTCTGAGCAGCATACAAAATACAAATGCATAGTTAAAACATTTAAAAACGAAACAAAATGGACAGCCCAAACTAACATTAACAATAAAAACATGACAGTGGCCCCACCAACACATTAACCCCAGGTCTGGGAACAGAGCCAGTTCTTAAGGGCGTTTTGGAACTCCAGGTGAGTAGCTCATCTGTATCTCTGGGAGGATGCTGTTCCAGAGGGCAGAAGGAGCGATAGAGACACACAATATGGCTTTAACTGAGGGGACCTAGAGCACACCCACTCTGCCCAAAGTACTGGGCAGGCAGAAACAATTGGAGTAGCGGCTAGGAGAGATTAGTCTGGCTTCAACTGATTAATAATTTACCTCTTTGGTCTGAAATTGTCAAATTAATCTCCCACCTCTATCTTTCCACTGTACTTGCTTTAACCTGCAAAACTTTCCTTTTAGTTTGCAAATCTAAATCTTACTGTGTCTTAGTTTCATTTATGTACAGTGCCTTCCAGCCTCTCTGTTTATTGAATTTTAATTACTACGAACCACTTATGGAAGACAATTTTTATTTTCAAAAGTGGGATCAAAATTTAACAGAAAGGTTCCTCAAACCAACAAGTCACACTATATTATATGCATGTGGTGATAGGAAGGGTTTCTACCCTATCACACAAAAACAAACTGTGCTGCTATGTATCCCTTGGATAGATGGCAAAAACAAAGAACCCCACCACCAAATCCCAGGGCAGGGCAGGAGACTAGCATGGCTGTGATTACAAAAAAATAACAGCACTTCTATCAGAATTGGCAAGGAAGGTTTCCTACAGAAGTCTGCAACACATACCAAGCTCACCAAAAGAAAACACCGGGATGGGCAGCAATATAGTGGGTGAAACTGCCAAGTTAAACCACTTGCCGTTGCATGCCCAGATGTTCAATAAACTACCCATCCCATAAACAGGAGAAAACAGGTTGTAACAATAACCGAAGTGAGATGTAAACTCAACAGAAAGGAAAGGCAAGGGATGCTAATTTTCCTTTCTCAATGATGTATTCACAGTTTTAAAGGAGGGGTGTCTAACCACATTTGAGGTGGTGAGGTTGGCTTTGTAGACTGTGGCTAGGGAAAGCTATTTGTGAGGTAGTTCATGCGCTTTTGTAAACTGAAGCCTGGTTTTGGCCGTGAATACATGAATGAGCAGTCTGCAGCAAGATTAATCAAACAACTTGATGTGTGAATGCAAAACCCTTGCTTAGTTTATTCAGAGAATTAAGGCATTCATAAACTAGAGTAAGGATTCCTAGTTTCTTTTGCACTGACAAAGCCAGAGTCTTGTGTTCGTATGGCATGCTAACCAAACCACAGATAGCCTACTAGTTGCACGTGTTTGCAGGTGAAGCCCTTAGGTGAAAGAGGGCGCACTGGCCAATCGACCAGATGTATGGTTTCTGTAGATAATTCTGATAAGATATATTTATTCTGTGGCCACATTGGGATCCTGTCACAGGATTCCATGGAGAGCAACCTGTTAGAAAATGATCAAAATGTTTTCAAGCAGAATTTAAAAATACTAACCCTGTGCAGGGGAATTCACTGATACAACTGAATATCAAAGCAAATCTGTACTATGATGGATACAGCAGGACACTTCTTTGGTTTCTGAGAATTGTTAACATTTCTTCATTGTTTTCATTTACAAGCCCAAATTAAGAAACACCAATCGGAATGAGGCAGAAATTAAGAGTAGGAAAAAAGACTCCCCTTTCCCTGGAAGTTTGCATGAGTGACCCGAATCAATCAACACACATCAATCACAATGATGTGGAAAAAGAAACTAAAATATATAATGCTACAGGCTATAAACATCCCCAAAATAAATATTTAACACCACAGTGCACACAAAAGAGATATTCTTACATGCTATTGGAGAAAGTCAAGTACGCGGAAGGAAGGAAGGAAGGAAGGAAGGAAGGAAGGAAGGAAGGAAGGAAGGAAGGAAGGAACAACGTGGACTTGGGAAAAAGAGTGATACCATTCCAAATACTATAGACATAGGGCTGTCACTGCAAATCCCTTCTAACATAGTCCTTCTGTTTAGGAAGGAATGGAAGTCACACCAGTTATGTAATTGAAGCATTCTTTTTCTCTCTCTGTTCCCCTCTCCCCAAAGGCAATGGTCAAGCTTCTTCCTTCAAATTTATACTTCAGAATTACTTGAAAAAAATTGGATTTGACTGTTTTGAATATGATTGTTTTCTTATTGTAGCCTGTGTTTCTATCAAAGGTCATAGCTGAGAGAGCAAAGTATTTTTCATGACTGGGATCAATGAAGTTTAAAGATTATAGATCTGATTCTGCCATGTAACCAGCTGGGCCAAGGATTGTAAAGAGGGGCTGCTCCCCCTTTATCTGCCTTAAATTGCATTGCAACAAGCTGGAAATAAAGATGACAGAAAATGTCAATTGCTTCTCTGCACTTAGTTGCAATCTAAATGCCAATTTGTTCAGGATTTGTAGCTGGTTGAAGCTCCACAGCGCAACTCCCCAGAATATCTGAGGATTGAGGGGGATGTTTTGACAGCACTATGCACAAAGATTTCACAAGCTGATCCTCAGAACCGTCTGATCCAAGCAAACACACTCATAAATGGTACTTACGTGGTCAGCAGAGTCCTTAAGCCTCAACTGACGGAGACGAGAAGGAGGAAAGAAAATGGAGATAGAATAAGGGAACGGTGATGATGGATTATTAACACATTCATACGTGAGGTTTGGTGCTAGCAAGATCAAAATAATATATACCGTTCTTCCACAAATGTGTCTCTAAAAATGTACAAAGTATTAGACCCTGATATTTAACTTCCTTCCCCCTTTCTTAATTCCCATCACAAAAGTAAGCAAGTTGCCTTTTCAACTTGTGCAAAATGAATTCAGCTGTAAACCTAAGTATACCTGGGCATGCTTCACCAAAACCACCTGGGAATTAGGACAAAGTAGCCATGTATCAGGTGGCTTAAGGCATCTATTACATCTAGTGCAGGGGTTGCTGCCTTGGTGTACCTTTGATGTTTTAAACAAATGGCAGAATCCTTCACTATTTATCTTCGTTATTTACCGAGGAATTGAGGGAAATGGAATGGGTGAAGAGATGCCTGAAATGCTGCTGGGGGGCGCCGATGAGCAAATCTGCCTCATGGCAGTAAGGGCAGCGAAATGTCACTATTTCTCTGCCCTTACTGTGTCCATGTATAGCTGTCCAGCGGCCTTCTTTGGGATGACCCAAGCCCTCTTGAATAGAGCAGACTCAGAAGTCTACCTGCAGGGCTACTCAGAGGAATATGCTGGGCATCTGTCAGACAAAATCCCTCGGATCCGCTCCCAGTTAGACTCTGGCCTTGGAGGAGGTTCTATAGAGGTGACTGGGGTGCAGTTTTGCTGTTATCTGGGAGGAGTTTGACCCTGTTGGACCTGAGGAAGTGGACAGGGTCCCCATGACTGAATTCGGTTACCTGTATATTAGATCCATGTCCATCCTGGTTGGCTAAGGCCTCCCAGGATGTGATGTGTGGCAGGGTGCTGGTGAATTCTTCCTTGAGAGAGGGAGTTCTCCTCCCCTTAAAAAGGCAATGGTTTGCCCCTTCCTCAAGAAGTCATCGCTAGACCAACTGTTCTGGACAGTTTTTGTCCAGTCTCCAATCTTCTTTTTTTAGAGAAGGTTGTCCAGAAGGTGGTCGCACAGTAGCTTCCAAGGATCCTGGATGAAGTGGATTATCTGAACTCCTATCAGTCTGGATTCAGGCCTGCATATGGGACTGAAATGACATTGGTTGCACTTTTGGATGACCTCTGGCAGGAGGTCAATTGGGGTATTGCATCCATCCTTGTTCTTCTTAATCTTTTGGCAGCTTTTGATACCATCCAACATGGTATCCTTCTGAACTGGCTCTGGGGGTTGGGTGTGGGTGGCACTGTAATGTGCTGGTTCTCTTTCTTCCTCTGGGGCTGGTTCCAGTAATTGTTGATCAGGGGAGAGAGATCCCACTCTCAGCCTCTGCTTTGCAGGGTGTCACAGGGTTTGTTTCTTTCTCTGCTCCTGTTTAATATCTACATGAAACCGCTGGGTAAGGTTATCTCATGGGACAGGATGAGATACCATCAGCTGCCAACTCCACCCTCCTCCAACTAAGTGATGCTGTGGAGGTCCTGTCTTGGTGTTTGGAGGCTGTGGAGGTTTAGACAGGGAACAATGGCTTCAGCTCAACCCAAGCAGTGGCTTTGGGTGTTGGGACCCCTGGTTCTGAGGACTTTCCATCTCTTGTTCTAGATGAGGTTGCACTACTCCAAACGGAACTTGTGTGCAATTTGGGGGTCCTTCTGGACTCCCAGCTCCTATTCAAAGAACAGCTGGCAGCCATGGCCAGGAGGGCCTTTACACAACTAGATGTTGTGTACCAGCTGCACCTGTTCCCAGACTAGGAGGCCCTGCTCACAGTCATTCACACCTTGGTCACCTCTTGTATGGATTACTGCAATGCATTCTACATGGGGCTGTCCTTGAAGAGTATTCAGAAGCTTCAATTGGTGCAAAATGTGGCTCTGCAGACAATCATATAAGCTCCATGATCAATGCATGTTACACTTCTGCTCTGTGAGCTGCATTGGTTGCCAGTTTGCTTCCCATTTCAATTCAAGGTGCTGGTAATGACCTATAAAGCCTTACATGGCATGGGACCAGGTTATTTGAGGGACTGCCTCTCCCCAGTTACATCTACCCATCCCATCAGGTCCTGCAGGAGGAGCATCCTCTGGGTTCTGTCAGGCAGGGACTGTTGTCTGGCAGGGCCCAGGAAGACAGCCTTTTCTGCCATGGCACCCGCCCTGTGGAACATCATCCCCCAGAGATCAGATTGGCCCTGACCCTGCTGGCTTTTCACAAGGCCCTGGAATAATAAATAAACAAAGCAGTTGTTTTGGTAAGGGTAAATAGGAACTGAAGCCCCAAACAGTTGGAAAGCATCACATTGCCTACTCATGATATTGTGGACTATCTATGGAAGTTCTGGAAGTCAACTCTAGAAAGGGCATCTTGTTAATGTTACCTATAAAGAGTGAATTTTATCTGGATTTTTTTTTTAAAAAAAAACAACACTTCTGAATGTCTCCTGTGGTCAGAAGCAAATACGACCTTAGCAGAAAGAGGGAACAGAAACTCTAATGAATGTTGTGGTTAGACTCAAAATGAAGAAAACACAACATACCAAGTTTCAGGCAATAGTTGCACTTATTACCACCAATTAAAATTTCATGATCTGAATTCTCAGATTCTTGTATCCACAGTGGTCAAAGCAAGCAACAACTCTATGTGGGTCAACAAGCTTTTTTAAGGAAGATATACCAAGGCAGCAGGTTTCTCATCACTACTCTTATTTTCTATGTCTGTCACATTAAAAGAATTACTGAAACTCCTGCTGAAAGCACATTTACAAAATCACATTACAAAATAAGCATATTTCTGACGTATAGCAGTTACTTTTGCCTCCCCCAAAAACATGCCTAGGTTCTGAAAGCAGGGTCATAAGGATTCATGTCCACCCACTCTAGAAGTCTTAATTACCACATGCTATCTAGCTTTGTGATCTCTCTGCTGTAATTTGCTTTGTAGTAAAGGAAGGGATAGCAATGCCAGGGATATTTTTATAATCAGCAAAACTCTGGACCGTTACTCAGACCAAGTGAATTTCAAAGCTACCAGTTATTGGCCAGCCACTTTTGTAGAACAGAATACCCAGGAGCAAGATGTCTTGAAGTACTAATTGAGAAAAATCTGCACTTGCTCACCATCCTATGTGCAAACTTTTCCTTATCCTGTTTCTCCCTCCCCAGCAAAATGTATTTATCTTTATTCATTTCCATTCCTAAGTCAAAGAGGTAATGATTGCTGGTTTTCAGCTGCTGCTATTTTAATTACTACTATTTTTAGTTATAGATAGATATTCTTTAGTTTATTACATGCTCTGGATTATTTCCAAAAAGTGGGGTTTAGGATAATGTCATTGCTAACAATAACACTCCCCCCCTTAAAGAATTATATGGAATAAATATATTAAAATATGAATATACACATCAGCACTGTTACATAAGTTGTAAAAACAGACAATCTATGTAGGTGAGCAAAACATTCAGAACTGCTCCACAATTACACATTTATTTCTTACAAGAACTGGGTAGAAATATATGAAATGAGCCAGCAAAATGGTGGTGCATATTCGATTTTAAGTTTGGTTTTTTTTAATGGTTATACTGACAACTTCAGCATACTATAATCTTTCCCTTACATCAGAGGAACCTCTATTGTAGAAGCATCTCTGTGAAATTTGCTGCAGCTAAATGTTTGAATTTATGAAAGTGCTACCTACCAGATAAAAACAGTTCTCTGCTAAAACAGCCCAATTGCTTCTTAAGTATTTAGTGTCACTGAGTAAGATGAATGGATTTTAGGAAGCCAAAGGCCTTAATAAAAAAAAAAAAAAATCCAGCTGCTGCTACTGCTTAGGAGAGATATAACCAATGCAAACAGAGCTAATGTTGGCAGTTGATATTTATGTTGCCTACAATGTCACTATAACATTTCTTTTTAGGTTTTATCTGACTCTTTGTAGCCACTGTCTTTATGACCAAATCTACTGTTCTAATAAGAGCACTGTGAAATAGATTACTTTCACCAGGACTACTCTAAGACTTATTTTCTGCCCTGTTTGCAAACTAAGTTCTGCCCTAGCACCACATATATGCCTGTTGAATACACACTCTTTACTTTAGCTGTCAAATTGTTTTTAGAGCAGTGAATCTCATGTGGATCTTGTTAATGAAGCCAAACTCAATAGTCACAGAACTGTCTTTCCAGAAGAAAAGTTGCTACCCAGGACCTGTTTTTCAGAAAGGCAACAGCTGATTTAAAGTTTTACTGTATTTCTGGGTTTGTCTTATAAGTTGTTGTCAGTCAATGTAGACAATCAAATATCCTCCAGAGGTTTTGGACAATTCTCACAAATTCCAGTCAATCTGACTAATAGCAAGGGATTGTGAAAGTCATATTTCAGAACCAGGAGAATGTTCCACATTGCCTACTCCTGGGTGTAGGCAATTCTGTATGTTCTTATTTTATCCCTTCTAAGTAAAATGCCTTTCTAACCTGACAATTAAAATAAGTAAAGTAGGGTTGTGTATGTGCTACAGTACAAAAATATCCTGTGTCTTGGAATCTTGAATACAAATCAAAATCTCCAAATATGACTGAAAAACAAAATATATTGAAACAAAGCCCGGGGGATTTGAAGTTTATATAAATGGGATGGAACACAGCAGTGCAATTTCTCTGATATTGGGAATCCAAAGTTAATGTCAGATTAGTACATTTAACTACTGTATTAGAAAAGGGCTGCTTCAGTTTTACACTTAAAAAGGTAGAACATGTTTGTGTGGTAAACCCTACAGCAGAGAGTACTGGCTCCTGAACACTGCTAACGTAATACAAATTCTTGAGGTAAAGTCATGTTTGTCTGTCCATGTAGGACACAATGATTGACTCTGTCCTGCTAGCTACTTATCAGCTGGAGGCAGAGATACAGGGCAGAAATTTACTTAAGTATAAAGTTCTCTGACACAGCAATCAGTTACTGAATTCAAATGAAAGAAGGAATATATAGCATATTTTAACCCTCCCTTCTATTAATTTTAAACTTAGAATGAAGAAAAGTATATATGGCAAGGTGTCCCTCTAACTGTTCTTGACCAATGTATAGCAGGGAGAGGAGGAAAAAAGAGGAAGCAAATGACAGGATAGATGTAAGCAGTAATATTTATCAACACAATATGAAAGCTGAGTGCATCTCTGACGATTAAATATGTCTTCAGGTAGGAAAAGCAGACTCAACGACTTGATGTCTAATTATGGCAAGGAAAAAGCAGTGAATAATTGTATCAACCAGAATCAAGAGAAAGGAAATATGGATGGAGACACTATGAGACACAGCAAGAACTCTAAGTCTCAATCTAATGTTCCATTGTTATGGATCATCCAGACTTCTCTTTAAAGTAAATGGCTACTCATAAGTCATCATTGTATGCACTAACAACAGTTGGTGATAATGAGGAGAGTACCTGCTCAACCCTATCTGCATCTGAACTGGAAGAAGAAATTGGAATTCCCCTGAGAGACTGGGAAGACTGGAATCTCTGCACAGAGTGTAAGCATCAAAATTTCTTTCAGCACAAGGCAAAATGTAAACAGAGTTCTTGAAAAAAAGTCTCTTATTTGAGAAACAACTAGATGAGAGGAATGGCCCAGAGAAGCTCTGATTATAACAGCTTCCAGAATGAACGCTGTCAGATCCTGGTAACAAAGCCATAAATTTGTTCCAGTTCCAGTTGTTTATCTCAAGTGCTCAGCTCTAGCAGTTTCTAACTGCTCTTCTGACTACACTCTGGAACTTTTGACTTTGCTTTGTTTTGCCTTGATACCAGGATTTCCAATCCCTGGGTTATTCTGTTGATTTTGCTTTCACCTCTGTTGCTACCTACTGTCCATGAGAACTTCTGAGTTTAATTCTCAACTGATTATATGCTGTGAGTTTATTCTGTCTTCAACTTTGTTAACCAGATCAGATTGCTTTATTCCTAGGTAATACTGGTGTCCTCCAGATGTTCTGAGACGGTAATGTTTTGAATTGTTTGCAAGAAATTTTGGGAGTTCCAGCCCCATCACAACTGGAGCATGCTAGGTTAGAAAAGACTCAAATATTGTGGTGTAAGGTTCATTACAAATAAAAGCCTTGTTTTAAAAATATAAATGGTCTATCATAAGGCAAGAACAGAATACACTGGTGGAGTGGGCGAAGGAGGTAGCATAACTTAACAGGCTTTGAAATATCACAGGAAATTTCCCTAACTATGTGGGCTGGGGTGTTTAGAGTTGCTGTCCAAGATATCTGGAGGGCAATAGATTAGGGACAGATGCTTTATAGATTCAAATGGCTCTTCAGTCTATTTGGACACATACATCCCCACCCAAAGACATATAAGTAAAGCATTCCAGAATCAATTGTAGGTGCATGATCTCTGCAGGAATAAAAATGGCTTAATCTATCTAACCAGGCGTTGTAATCTTCCCAACATTTTAGAAGGCAATATTATATGAATGTTTTTCTGACTTCATGACTGTTCTGAGGCAGCTGGATCATGTATGTTATACATTGCTGCACCTTAGCCTTCAAGCCTTTCACCTGACAGTGCTTGCAGCTTTTTCATCTATCTGATTATCATCCAAGAACACCACCAGTATAAAAATGGCAAGTGCCTTCAGGAAGCACAGATTATTTTAATTCCCATCCACACTGGCTGATTCCTTGAATGAGATCCAGAATTATCCTACAAACTGAGTTGACTTATTCATTTGCTAGGAATCCCTTGCTGTTTAAATACATCTCCGGTTTAGTCCTTACATTTCAACAAGAAAAAATGACTGGAGATAAACTGGAAAACATCCCAACAAATGTCTGTGAACAGTAAGAATGAAGCCTCTTTCTAGAAAACAATTAATATTAATGTTAGCTCTTGTCTAGCAAATAGGACAATAGAAAGCTGTGCAAGGCATGGTCATAGACTATTATACTGTGCCTCTATTGAAGAAAGGTGTATACAGACTGCATCTTGTAGTGTTTTACATCAAAGTTAAAGAAATTTAACTTTGTTCTAGTGCTGGCTGTTTCTGCATAGACTTCTTTACTTTCTTATACACATAGACTTCTTTACTTTCTTATACAAAATCTGTGGGTTCAATGGTTCTAATTAAATTATTTCATCCATTGGAGATTAACCATATAGCTTATTGAGGGCCAAATCTTTAGCCCTACAGAAGGATAGCAAACTGTTGAATTTCACTAGCTAAAGGGACAACTTTCTCAGAGCAAAACCACTGTGCAGCTTCCCAAATATGAACATTTGAAAAGATTCATAGAAACTCTGATGATCTAATCCAAGAAGTATAATCCTGTGCTAACAGATTCTTGTTTTATTTCTCCTCCTTACTTTTTGGGCTGGGCTTTATCGTCCAATGTATGAAAGGTGTGTGTGATTTATTTTCTTTTCTTATTTTTTGCTATGCTTTGCTCCCTGTTGAGAGAGAGATAAATAATTCATCTATACTCAGGAAGCAAATCAATTAGTCAATGCAGTTCTCCTGTAATTCTACTGGGTGCCATTAAAAAATCTAGCTTACAACTGATCACCCCTAGCTTGCAACTGTAGAAGCCCCAGGAACTACACACTTTTTTCAGTATGAATCCTCCCTCCTGCCCCCCCCCCGGCACCCAAGAGATATTCTGTCTTAGTAGATAGAAAAATTACAACAAATAGTTCAAAACTAAGACTTTGTTTCTTCTTCATTTCAGTGACACTATGGGTATACTACTTACACTAAGCAAGTCCTGACAAGATACTCAGTTCCAAAAAGATAATATGCAATGCTTATGTTACCCTGCTCCCTGGAGTGCTGGATTATATTAGGAAGGGACTTTGATTTCACAAGAACAATTTTATTCTAACCAACCTTTTCCTTTTTGCTTTCATCTCAGAAAGTTCTCTGATTTGACAAGTCATGTCAATCAAATATAACAAAACCTTATTAACACTTGTAGTAAAATGGAGAACCACCAATAAAGCATAAATTTGTTTCCAGCATACTACTGAAGAATCCCAGACTTTCATTTAGGATAACTTAATTAACAGTTAGAAGGCAATTCTAAAACTCATTTAATCCATTTTTAGCAAAATTAGCAACATTTAATAACACTTAACCTTTTGGATGTGTTATTCAAAAAGCCCATTTAGTTGTATTTTCCTTAAACTTATTCCAACAAATTAATTTCTTTAGATTAATCCTAACCTCTTATTTGTTACTTGAATTCCATTATTTGAGTTTATACTGGCAATCTCGAGTTACATGGTGTTGTATACCACATACTGTGCAGTTGGCCCTAAACTCTAAATGTATTTATTTAGAGTAAATGTAAAGGATCTGTGGTCCTCTATATGTATTTGGACTATAACTTCCATTATCCATGACCAATTAACTCTGCTGATTAACTCAGAGGGGATCTAAGAGTTCAGCAACATCTGGGACCATAGATTTCCCATCTGTGTTAGAATTTTAACTAGTCTTGTGAGCCAAAAAGTCCCTGACATGCAGGTATTTCTGCAAATAAGTATGCACATTCATTCACAGTGGGCTATACCTGGGACTCTGCTACCATGACGTCTTTGATGACATGTGGTCCAACTGGCTCATTGTTCTCCATCTTTACATAGGTGACTTGGTAACCTCGGATTTGGCCATGCTGTTTGTTGGAGATGGGTGACTTCCAGGAAACACGAATTGCTGTTGAGTTCACAGACTCTACCTCCACTTTCCGTGGGGGAGCACTAGGCACTGCAATGTACATGAGAAAACTCAGTCAGAGAAAAATCATCATACTGCATCTAACAGTGGTACTTTAATGGCTTAAAGGAATTGCTTTCTCCAATTGCCACTCTCCAAATAGTTTTCTCTGGAACAAGTATTTCTGTACAATCATGTTCATATATGTAGACTTGTCATATTCCAAAGATTAACAGAAGAGTGAATGGCACATATTTACAACATCTTCAATGGCCTAGACTATCCTCTCATTACAAGAAGATGCAAAGCTTTCCTCAGAACTCTAAGGGTTCCCACCTCTATATGTATGCATTAAGGAGTGAGCAGAGAATAGGAAAGATTTATTAAGATGAAAGAGACCTTTAGAACAATGTCTTAAGGTCAGCTGCTCCACTGCCTACAGCAAGAGGCAGTTCTGAAGATTGAGGTTCCTGCTTGTGCTTTCAGGTTATGGAGTGCTTTTTAATAAAAAGTGAAAAATGGCAGTTGCCTGAAAAATCTCAATTTTCTTACAAGGAAGCACTTTCTCATAAGTCAGTACATAACCTATTTACCATTTGGAAAAATCACTTTCTTATTATTCTGGGTTCTCACACTGAGAGACAAAAATATCAATGCAAATAAAAAAAGAGCATAAAGGGAGGGGATGGAGGAATGCTCTCTCAAAGAAGCTTTGCTTCTGCATATGAATAGGGCAATGTGTTCATTTTAGAGAGTCCCCTTGCCACACGGCTACTCAGCATTAGCTTGGAAGGCCAGAACAATATTCTGCTTCTGCAGAAGCAATCCATGGCACCCAAAAGCACACAGTGCCCCAATTGTCAGTACAATAGGAGGTTAATTGGAGACTGAGAACTGGGTGAAATCTGCAAGAATTATTCCACAAAAAGATATGGCTGTCCGGCAGGTGCTCAGCCTTAGGCAACAGATTATTTTTCACAGACCTCACTCCTAATTGTAGATAGTTACTGGAAATAGAGCATTGAGGGAAATAATGATTTAGTAAAGGAAAGGAGCAGGACAGAATGGGGAACAAGGTAAGTTCTTCAGGCTTTCCAAAAAGCAAGTGGAAAGTAAATATAAAAACAGCATCTTAACTAATTGACCCCTTTCTTATTAGAGTCAGTTATGCCTTGGATATTGCTTGTGACAGCTCTGCAAGGCCCAGCTTTCGTGAATCTTACCTACAGAACCTTATGCTAGTGGCAACTACCTGGGGATTGACTTATGCTGGGTTAGTACAAGTCACTCCAATTACAAAAAGAGTGTATTAACTACCAAATATATCTCAAGATACAAAAAGGATTTCACCCCACCTTACCTGCTATCTATGAAACATCGGTGTGTTGGAAGCTTTCAGAATCACTCCTGACAGAACCTACTTGGAATAGCCAACTATGCAGCCCTCAGACTATTGTTTCAAGTTTGCTGAGACATTTCTAGGGTCATAGCTTTCCTCTAGCTAAGGCTTTGCTAAATGAGAACTAAAGGAAACAAATCAAGCAGCAGAACATTCAGACGTACTTCCTTTCCTGGGAAGCAGTCCGTGAACATGGCTATGCATCACTTCCCAGAATCGCAGCAATGCAAAGAATAATACAGTAAAACCAAAGAATGCCTGCTCTCAGTTTAAGAGTGGCTCTCTTCCTCCTTTGTCTGCCTATGGCCTCTCTGGTCTTTTGCAGCAGAATGTAACGTAAGAACTGCCAGTCACTCTGAGTACTATCAATTTCTGGAGACGAGACTTAAGTTGAGACGATCTAACCGACCAGTCTAGCTAATGAAATGCAATGCAATGTTTTCTTTCAGTGTGTCCCTGACAGAGAGTTACTCAGCAGATACAGAAAAGAAGCAGATCTGTACAGGCAGCAGCAGTCTGCCCATCAGGACTTATCTATGAACCCCACATGCAAGAGACCCATATTACTTATTAATTTACCTCAGGCTTCATATTCTAATCTAAACAGACTACAAAGGAGCTGCCCTACTTTTTAAAAACTGTGCACGCAGTTGTTTGTATATTGTACAGTAAGGTCCACAGTTCATTCCTAAGAAACAAACCTGTACCAATCAACAGAGTCCTTGTTACCTTTGATCATACATCAGAACCTACCGTCTTCATCAGTGCGAACTGAGACAGGGATGCTCTCTGGTCCAGGACCAACATCTGTGTGAGCCCTCACCCAAACATTGTACTCTGTCCATTTCTCCAAGTTGTTGATCTCCCAGCTGGAGTGCTCATGTCCAATGCCCTCAACCACATGCTTGGTGCTGTCCTCTCCTTCCACTGCCTGGTACGCGATGGAATATTGCGTGATGATTCCATTGCGGCTCTGAGCTGGTGGTGGTACCCAACTTACCCGGATGGTGGTAGAGCTGATGCTTACACATGCGACCTCTTGGGGTGGGGCAGAAGGGGCTAGGTATAAATAAATGAAGTGGGAAGATGTAGGGAAATGGTTCAGCAAAACATACCATGTACAGTGAGATATTACCCAGCCAACAAAGATTCTCCTAATGTAGAGTCTGCATTTTTTGTTATTTAAAAAATATATGCACAGGAATTAGGTCCAAGAAAGACAACGTATACCATGCACAGGATGTACAAAACCAGTTGTGCTTACTATAGTGTAAGTGTGCCATGTAGAGAAAATAAAATTGGAAATCACAGGACTTAGATTATACTTAGAAGAGAATAGGAGAGTAGAAATCAACAAGAACCTGAGATCTGAAAAAGATAACAAACCAACTAAGAATAATATTGCACCACTTTTAAATAATTTAGTGATATCCCTTCTGAGGAGTGATATTTGGGCAGTAGTTTGCCTGGATAATTTTGCTTAAACTAGTTAGTACATAATCCTGGAATACAAGGTCTACTGAATCTGATATATAGCTCCACAGCTTTGAAGTTCCTGAGTAGGAACAGAAATAGAAATGATAAAGACCATGAAAAAAGTTTCTAAAGAGATAAGAACATGATCTGCAGGATGGAAATATCACCAAGTAGTGATGGAAACCTGAAACACCACTTTCATTTGGTAAGCAGAACAAAAGTAAACTAACAACCCACAAAACAGATATGTTTGATATATTCTACTGGAGGAAAAGCAGATCAAGACAGTTATTAGGAAATGCATAAGAATTATGTGAAAACTTAAAGCTATACTTTGGATTGCAGGGACCAACATCAAGCTCAGAGTTATCTGAGGATGCTAAAGATATATGAATGGCATTTAAGCAAAAGTAGCAAAAGGAGAGATGGATACCAGCAATGCAATATTGAAAGAAATGGCAGAAGAATTTAAGCTATTCTTCAAAGAACTGACAACGGAATATTTTCAAACAAACTCACTGGAGCGTAAAACTTCTGATCAGTCACAACATTAACAAACATTACTGAACAATATGTGAAATCTTATTTTAATATGGCAGAAAAAAAATAGATCTGGGGAAGGGCTCAGAGAATTGGAAAAAAAGAAATTGGATCTCATGGAAGAATGGCTAAGCTACATCAGGAAGTCAAACTAAGAAGAAAACATTTCAAGAAATAAGGACATTTTAAAACTTTTACCACGAGTACTATTGTCTACTTAATGTCAACTATCTGAAATAATTTCTCAATTGTCAGACTGTTCTTTCTAAATGTAACAAGTGTGAAACAGGAGCTAGACATAAAGGCAGGCGCTATATAACCACTCCCTACTCAACCAGATCAGATTATGGAAATCCTTGTAATGCAGATTGCTTGCTTGCTTATTTATTAACTGGTCATGTTGGGTCCACTAGAGAATTTTGAAGGTATTGCAATTGTAAAAAAGTAATTAAGATAACATAGTAAGTGATCATAAAATTCTCTTAGGAATCTCACAAAGAGGCCAAAATTATATATTATTTATATTAAAAGATCAAGCAGTGTGTGGGTGTGTATCATTATTTTAAAATGATAAAACAGGCTTGCAAGCTCAAATGGACTAGAAATTTGGCTAGTAAAGGAAGAAAGACCCACCACAACAGGCAGATTGGTTTAGATGCCATTTTATAGTGCAGATTTTGCCCAAGTCATGGGAGGTTATTCCAATTTTAATGATCAGAGAGTAGGATTATGAAACTCTTTGAGTGAGATGGGCAGTGACTAAATTTGAAATATAAATAAATAAAAACTCACCTCCTTTGAACTTCTAGTATTAATTATAATCAAAAACTGATTAACATCATAGCTTTATTGAATACACTATAATACACCATTATATCTGAGGCTTAAGAAGTATAAAACGAATTTGAGAAAAGGATGTAGATATACAGAAAACTGAGAAACTATGGGAAGCAATATGGAGATGAAATCTCTAACATCAGTGTTTGAAACATCGAAGTGCATCTCCATCAAATTGATTTATTGCCGATACCTCAGTCCTCTTAAAATGCCTGCTATCTAGAATATAATCTCACCAGTTTACCAGTGAGGTGTAATGATACTGGCACATAAGTGTGGATATGGTAGGAATATCCAGCAGTAGAAACTTTCTAGAAACAAGAACAAATTGAGTTTTTTTCTTTTTCTTTTTGTTTTAAAACCCTGAAGATCAGTCAAAGCTGAATTTACAGCTTGGCCTGCGTACTGATTCCAATACAGATGTATTGTTCCTAATTAATTATTTATTTATTGGAGGGTGCCAGAAAAAAATTGTCAAACCCTGCAAAAAAAAACATGGAATCCTGTCACTAGACCTATGCTACCATGATAATTCTGTTTCATTAGATGAAAAAGAAATGCAGATATATCCTATGCTTTCTGGAACATATTTATTACCTATTAGAGCTGTGCATACTTCAAAAATAATTGGGGAGAAGTGCTTTAGGCCCCACAGAAGTATAGCACTTCTTTGCTCTACATTAAAATTAACTGGATTTTTAAGGCTTCCATTTAACCTAAACAAGGGTGCCATTGCTTTAAGAATTACATTCACTTTAAAGAGTAGGTTCCTTAAAGCAATGTCATCTTTTGTTCAGGCTTGCATGGAAGCCTGAAAAAAGTTGTGCCCCTATAATGAATAGCCAAGAAGTGCTGTGCCTGTGCAAGGTTGGAAGCACTCTTTCCTAATCATTCTGAAGCAGGTACATCGCTACTACTTATTGTTTATACAACAGAAAGAAGAAAGTAGGAAGAATCCTCCACAATCATGGATGTGATCAAATGATACACTCTGCTATAAGTATCTTTCCACTGTAAAATGGACAATTATTCATTTTATTATCTCTGTTCACAATAGGTTGTTTTGTATGATGTTTGATATCCTGGGATTCCAAGTTAAGATATTTCCCTTTTGTTCTGTATGCTAAATAAAATTATTTTAAAATGATAAAACAGGCTTGCAAGCTCAAATGGACTAGAAATTTGGCTAGTAAAGGAAGAAAGCCAAGATAGTGAAAGTCAATGTCAAGGAGAAAGAAACATGAGGTGCTTGAAACAGGTAGTAAACAGGTTCCCTGAGTAGAGATAGCTAAGCAGTTCCTTCCACAGTTGACTCGTAAACAGATATTCTGGACAGTGGGCTTCACTGAGACAATTTTTGCCTGATATTACTTGACAAAACTCTTGGCAATTAGAAAAAGGAGAAATGAAAGATGTTTAACAAAGTACTATAACTGAACCAAGTGAGGCACAACATTATTTTTGACTGCTGACAGCTAATGGCTGGGTAAGAATCTCATCTGTGAAAGTGCCAATACATAAACAGCAAATTAACATCAGAAGAGGTTAAAATAAAATTCAACAATGGAAACACAAAAAAACTGCATGAGATAAAAATATATACCAACATGCACCTACATATTCTGCACAGTCAATGTCATGACATTCACAAGTATTCATACAGGCAACACGATGACATTTGCAATGCTTAGGTTAAGTTTTCCCTGAAATATACAAAGGCCTGCAGTTCATGCTGACATGATGAATACTAGGCCTTTAGTAATCTAATTCCAATGTTTATTTAGGATTGGATGAACAGATCATTCCCACACAGAATGCTAGAAGTGGTACCACTTTGTGTAGGGGCAGCATAACAACATACAGATTGATGAGAACATGTTTGTCAAGACCTTTCTCTCATAAAATTTAGATATATCTTTACAAAGTTCTAGATATTTTCTTTTAGCTTTCCATTTGAGCTAGGCTTGATCTAAAGTTGGCAAAGAGCCTTGGAATACCAGTTCCTCAAAATGACAGCCTAGTTCCAAGTGTGTAACTCTTCCCATCATATTCCACTGCTTTTCTCCTGCCAGATTCCTGATAGTTTAATTATTCAAAATCTTTGTTTATAATATTGAACCCCATGGATTAGGAAAATCAGCTATTTGGAGAAGAATAAAACATCTACTTCCCCTACCAGTTCTCCATTCTAAAGGACGCTCTCTAGTGAGTGCTTTACAGTGGTGAATGGGCCACTGGCTTAAGCATCTGGTATGTGTATGTGTGTGAAGTAATGTGCACCATTATGCAAAAACCACAACTGGTGAAAAGTCTTGTTACTGATTTTCAGCATGATATTTCTGAATTTTACAGTGGTCTCTGTAGTGTGGACATACAAGCCTGGGACTGCAGTTTGTCCATCCTACATACAGCTTTGAACAGATATGTAAGCATTATCCTGAAAAACTAATATCAACAAGTTCAGGGACTTCTTCCCTCTTTCTATATCTTCAATGCCAACTTAATGCAATCTTTAGTGATAGACTGGGATCCACAACTGCTTATAATACACTATCGGGATTATCCTCCCTTATTATGGGGTAGGCAAAAATATATATATATATATATATATATATATATATATATATATATATATATATATATATAGGCGGACGCCCATCTCACAGAAAGTGACTCTGGGTGGCATACAGCAATTAAATAAAATAACAAGTAAACAAATAACAAATAAATACAATAAAACAAGTAAACATAAACTATGCAGTTAGAGCCCAATATTTTGGCTTGGTAAGCACATTTGGCATTTTAAGGGTGTGATAGTACTATCACAAAAATAAATAAAAGAAGTAAACAAATTACAAATAAAAATAGCTTCTCTGGGAATCACACACACACTTCTTTCTGCAACTGTGAAGTGTGCTGTTGGTTCTGGATGTATTTTAATTTGTAAGTGGATGGAAGTGTTTTAAAATGAAAGTCTTGAGACACCTAATCACCTTTTATCCCCTATAATGTTTCTGTGCTCAACATAAACTCAGAAACAGTACCAGGAAGTAAAGATGGCAGTAAATAGCAGACAGTGCTTCATTTTGATGTTGACCCTAGTAGTCCTGAAGAAAGAGGTGAATCTCTCTGCCATGTCTAGTAAGGCAACCAAAAGAGGACTATGAAGGATCTAGGGAAGGGTTCAGGAGACCACCAGGACCAGGATAAGGATGATATTTTAATAGAAAAACAATGTCAGGAGTCTACAGACAGTAAGAAAGACTGTAAGGCAACACTGGGACGATAGAGTAAGGAAGATCTGTTTGTAAATATGCACGTGTGTTTTTTAAATACATATGTTATGTAAGGGAGAGAATGAGTTATCTGGAGTGATTCCAGGAGGGAGGGAATCTCATGAATGGTCCAAAAGGATGGTATGGGCTAGAATGGGCTATTATGGGTGAGTATGGGTGAGTGGGGAGAAGTGGATCCTAAATTGGAGAGGTTGTAGGTTCAAAGGAGTGGCTGCATATTTTAATTTATTTCTGTGAATAAATAAATTTGATAAAGCTGGACCAATCACAGCAACTATTTGAAGAATGGACTACCCCGTTATATATTTTTGTGATAGCACTATCGTACTTTCAAAATGCCAAATGTGCTTACCAAGCCAAAATATTGGGCTCTAACTGTATAGGCATAGTATATTGCTCAGTTACACACAGCCTTCCACCACAATTCACATCCAGCACAATTCACAGGTGTATTGCTCTTTGTTTCTAAGGTCTGTCTGTTCTTTTCTTTTATGTACAATGACTGAGGAAGTACCAATTGTTACTTATCAATTCATGTCCTTCTTCAGTAACTGCTACCAGTTCTATAAGTATCCCCATTCAGTGTGTTCTGCTATTATCTAATATTTACAACACCTACATTTGGGCATCATTTTGGCATTAAGATTCCACAAACAGGGCTGCTTATCCTAATTATCCATTAGCATGAATAATATGCTAATGAGAAAATGAAAAGTAATTCCAGTCACAAGTGGACCAGTTCTTCCCTGGGCTGATTCTATTTGGGAATGCTCTGGCTCTGCTGTTACTGCCACCACTACCTGCCCCATGTAGTCACTAAATTCTTGACAGATGGCACAAGCAGAAATGTCTCTCTTCCACCCTGAATGTTTTCATAAAAGCAAGCCCTCAAATCACCAGTGAAAACAAGCTTATCTCAGAGCTCTTTGATAACTTTAATCTCCTTACGTGCCACATTCTGAGCTGCTAATAAGTGGACACTGGGCTTATACTTCACTGGCACATGGGCTGAGAAGAGAATGAAAAGCAATCCAGTGTGGGTCACCTTTTTATCTGGCCTTCTGATTAATGTTACTGTTGCCTAGTGCTGTATACTATGTACCTGCAACATGGTACACCACACTACTTCACTCAGCATACATTCCCTGCAGAATGTATTAATGATTCTCTCTACTTATAGAGACTGGAGATGCCCTTCTCCAAGGTAATTCACAGAGGTTTGCAACAGCAGTAACGTAATGTGTATGGCACATAGATAGCTGGATATTCTGGGAAGTATGGGAAAATGTGAGCAAAGGTGTTTCTCACAGGGTTATGAGCGCATGCAGAGCAGGGATATACATGCACAAGGTGCAGAGATTGGATATCTAAACTTGTTTACAACTGAATGGAGGGTGGGAGAAGATGTACCAGTAAAACTCACAGAGAGACAGAGAATAAATCCCGTCTATTTGCTTTCCCCTGTACATCTGTGAGTCTACATGTTGAAAGGGAAAGTATGATCTGAAAGATAAACAAGACTTACCCTGGCCAAATGGGCCTTGCTTCAGAACCATAACTGGCTTGTCACTCCTCATTTCTCTAGACAGGAGTTCTAATCCCCCCATTACCTCTCACAGTGGCAACAGCACTTCCCCTTGCTGACATTCCCATAGCCAAACGGAGAAACTTACTGGACTGTGCTGTCCGGGCTTCCAAAATTGGAGTACAGACCCCTAGTCCCTGCTCAGAGCGGGCTCCTAGTTGAAACCTGTAGAGCGTGTCTGGCTTGAGCCCTTCGACTGCATAAGATGAAGTCTGGTCAAATTCTACCTTATGCTGGAAAAGATAAGAGTCATTTTCTTTTTATTTGGTGAGGAAGTAAAGAAAGCCATAACTTTTAATGCTTTTTCATTCTTAAACTGCTTGGCCATCAATACTTACAGAATAATCAAGTTATTATACAATGCTAAACCGAAGTTACTGAATTTGCATATTTATAGCCAAGTCATGATCCTCACATTGAGGAAGCCAACAGTGCACAACCTTGTACTCTTCAGAACAAAATATCTATTAGTAATGCAACTATAACATTCTACAACATGTCAGTGTAAAAATATCAGGAAGGCTCTCCACAAACAAAAAGAATGGATTTCCCCCCCAGCATTTTGTTATAGCTGTATGTTAAATAGCTTTTAAATCAGTGTTTGTGCAATCATAATATAGAAACTTATACAATAACTCCATATCTGTCTGTCTGTCTCCATATATGTAAGTGTTATAGGAACCCAATGCATTCTGCATTAATCTCTTGGATGTAGTGTCCAGAAAGACGTCTTGGGTAGTACCGTGCATTCTATGATTTCATACAACCATAGAAAAGTCACAGAAGTTAACGTTGGTCACAAAATTCAGCAACCAGTATCTCATTACCTTTAACTGTTAATGTGTAGGATTCTGAAGAAAAGTTATGAAAGACAAGAGTTAAGCCTACTGAAAATTCAGAGTCAGAGAGGGACTTGAGAGGGACTTCTAGTGAACATATCAGATGGGCTTCAGCACCCTACTGTCCCATTATCAGCAGAAGAAACTAACAGGCATATGCAGATTTGTTTTTATTTGTATAATTCATACCACAAAATCCAGTACTATAGAATTCCAGTAACTTTTAAGGTACAGAGAACACAGAGCTTTGGTCTAGTATCATCCCAAATAACCCTTAAAGCCATTATTTTAGGTATTAGTTTACTGACAAATAAAAAAAACTTTCAGACACTTAAGGCCCCAAAACATTTGTTAATGTGAAACAGCCTATATATGAGACAAGCTGTGGCTAGTTTTCACTTCTAAACCATGGCTTAACATCATAAGGACTAGATGGACAACCTCTGAAGCTTCATCTAAACATTCATAACAATGGGGATGCTTTCAATAATTATTCCTCATTGTCAGGAATCCAAGTGATTGCAGGAGTTCTTGATTCTCCCTCACACACAGAAATATATATGAAGGTTCACAACTATATGACCCCTTGTTTTTTCAGAAGCTATTTTCAACAACTATCTGCTGCACATACTTATATTTGGACAAGAGTCTAACTGGTACTATAGAAAGATCTCTCCTATTTCCATAGGAAATTACAGTATAGCGGTCACCTACTGTGATTCTCACCTGGATCCCATCTGTTCCCTCCCAGTACACCAGCTCGTACTTGGTGATGCGTTCTTGAGAGGCTGGCAGCCAAGTCAGCATGATCCGGGTATCTGACTCTGCCTCAGCCTGGAAGTCTGCTGGTTGGGCTGGAACTAGGGACCAATGGAATAAGAGTCAGTGGGGGGGATCTGAGAAGCTTTAGGAAGTTTTCAAGATGCTAGTCCTATCATTAATGCATAACTTAACAGCATTTTCATCAACTCTGTTCAGTACATTCCCTTTCTTTTAGATTCCAACTTTAACAGTTTTTATTAATCTTATTGGCTAAGCAGATGTCCATTCTTGACAAACATACAGGGGTGATAAAACAATAGTATTTATAATCTGAAAACGGTCACATTTTCCTCGGTCCTAATTAAGAAGCATAAACTTGCTCTTCAATGGACATTGCCTGTGTCTGGACCATACCACAATCATGATCTTTGCCTCAGATGCATGGTCCCTGGGAGAATTAGGGCAAAGCAAGACATAGAGGGGACAGTTTTAACACAAGCTTTTTTCAATCTATTCCTCCTTAAAAGTGTTGGGACTGCAACTCTGAGAATTCTGGGACATACAACCTCAATACACCTGAGGGGGGAATCAGATTGGGGAAAGCTCACTTATACCAAAAATACCTACCACCCTGCTGGGTCTTGACTTGAATAACATCAGAAGGGGGGCCATCTCCTACTGAGGTGAAAGCCAAGACACGGATACTATATGTAGTCTCAGTTATCAAACTGCCCACAGTGGTGAGGTGACTGTCATCAGTATTGTGCTTTTGCCACATGCTGAGTGGTAGATGGGGATCAGTGGTATAGTACACCCGGTAGCCTCGAATCAATCCATTAGGTTCTTCAGGTTGTTCCCACTGGACCAGCATAGTGCTAGCACTCAGCATCCGTGCTTGCACTTTAAGGGGTGGGCTTGATGGAGCTTGTTCTCCTGTCCGCGCCTCAACCAGTTCACTAGGGAGACTCCTTCCAATGTTGTTTACAGCAATAATGCGGAACTCATATTCTGAGAAAGGGCTTAGGCCACCAATACTATAGCGGGTGGTGGCCACACCATCCACTTCTTGGAACGTCCCCTCCAAAGATTTGGGCTTATATTGGATGACATAATAGGAGATCGGGTCTGCATTCCCTGAGTCCCAGGTGAGAGTGACACTGGTGGCTGTTGTTTCAGTCACTAATGGCTCTGTTGGGGGCTTCGGCAGAGCTGAAAATGAGAAAAAAATCATGCTATTAGTGCAAACACTGCAATGCACAAAATATAAATGAGGTTCAAAATCTTCTTAACATTCTTCTTTAAAGGCAGAAGTAATTTCACTGGAACATACATTTTATATTACACACAACCATATATTACTTGAAGTGTTTTTTAATGAAAGGGTAAACATAGCAATCATGTTATTAGATGTGTTCACAGAGTTTGTTAGTAGCTGGTTAAATAACCATAATTTAAACAAGAATCCAAGTCAGGCTTCCAAAGAAAAAATGGTTCTTCAGCTGGGGTACGCTTCAGGAACTTTTGTTCAGGGCCTATTCACAAGACAACAGTACTTGCACTGTACCACTGTTACAAAAACAACACTGTTACGGGATGTAGAAATCTGTGGGAAGTGCATTTGGGTGATGGGATATTTCAGCACCCTCGGTTATGATAACTCCAAGCATTAGCAGGAAGAGTCAAACTCTTCTTGTACTACCAGAGAGGAAAATCTTAGGCCAATATTGTGTTCTGGGATTCTTTTATATATTGATTTAATAGCAGGACTACAGATAAATAAATCAATATATAGGTCCAAATAAGAGAAGAATTACATCAGAGAAAGTAATACAGAAAACATCTCTCAGGTTTTGTTTTTTTTGAGATTTGTTCTCTATTCTGATGTTTTGGTATCTGTTTTGTGCAGTAAAAAAAATTACCAGATACTAAATGAAAAGAGCTAAATGTCCAATGTTACTTGTGTCTGGGACAGAATTTGTTCTTAATCCCATAGTTCACAAGGGATTATATAACATCATTTGGCCAGTCCCCTGAGAAAAAAATAAGTATGTAAAATCCGAATATGATCTAGGAAAAGATAGCCATACCCAGATACATCTATGCCGTAACTTCTATTTGGCCCTGTGAAGTGCAATAAAGGACATTTCTTTTACTTTGGGCAGTAATCTAGAACTTCTTACCTTTGACAGTAATTTGTGCTGTTGCATGGATTACTCCAAGTGAGGACATGGCTTCGCATGTATAGTTGGCTGATTGTGTAATATTGATCAATTCTAGAACATTCCTGCCCATTGGCATGTCATCTTCTTTTGTCAATTCCACATCTCCAACAATCCACTTCACATAGGGCATTGGAGACCCCACTGCTACACATGTGAGGTTCACACTCCCTCCAGGCATCACCTCATGGTTGCTTGGAGGGATTGAAAATCGAGGGGACACTCGCCGCACTGAAACAAGGAACAGACAACTAGTAGGGTCACAGCCTCAACTTCAGTATTAATTTTTGCTTTCAAAGTTGATGGGTAGTGGGGACATCAACATTCATCCTACTAAGAAGTAGTAAATCACTCTAGAAAAAGAGAATTCTGTGCAAAAAATGTTTACTAAGTCTCATGTTTACATGCCTCCTTTTTGAGTCATACTGGCATTATTTTAATCAGGAGGTCTGGCATGTTACATCATGACACTGAGATGCATCTCCATTTCAACTGCATCCTGCTAATTAGAAAATAAGTTCATTTCCCATCCACAAGGTGCACTAAAATTCTGCCGGGTGGAATTGGTTAGTATCATTGCAAAGTGGTCTGCAGGCCAAATCTATGTTACAAGTACAAATTTTCTTTTAAAATTACTCCATGTATTATAACTAGCTATAAAACAGCATTCTCAGAGAAAATGTAAGGAGTGCCTAGCCCACGTCCAAGCTTAGTCAGTGTTTACTAGACAGAAGTTCTTTTTTGGAAAGGAGCTCAGATCCACGCTGACAGAAGAGCACCTGGACAATCGGTCCTCCCCACCTTTAGGAATGCACTCCAGGGATGAATCACACTCCTTATTCAGTCATGCAGCATTCCTCACTGGGTTTATAGGCAAGCCCTCAGATTACTGAAGCTTGCTGGCTGTTAGCTGAAGCACTTCAGTTAGGGAAATGGTACATAAATGATGCTCTTCTCTAAGGCCAGTGTTACAGGCCAATTTAAGCAGGGACAGAGAAATGTAACTGCGCAGAGTAAATCTTTGTCTCCTCTGGGCAAACTCATTTCAGGTTTTATTTTAAAAGGATTGTGTTATGTCTCCTCTGGGAAGCCTGCTTCTCCAAAATGAAGTCAGTGCTTATGTGTGTGGAGTCCTCTTTTCCTTAATAGCACAGCCTCTCCAATTCATACAGCCTGGCTGCCGAGCAAAGAGAAGAGAATCTATAGAAAAGACCTGCAGGGAGGGGGATTGTGGAGCAAGATGGGAAAAGCTTGCTCAAAGGGCCATGGTCTACTGGAAGTGTCGCCTGCTGGACTTCTTCCTGTGCTGGTTCTAGCACCACAAAATCATGTTAGAAAGGGACAGCTACTACCACATGGGTTGACAAGACTCAGTTCAGGTTGATAAGCTAACAGTTCCCCTAATCAAATTTTGCTTGAGTTCTTTTTGATTATTCATTCCTGAGCCAGCAGACTCACAGAAAGGAAACCGGCACAGAAACCCCTGCATTACCATAAACAACAGAATGAAGATTTGAGGATAAATGAAACAATACTGTCAGTAATATGCGTATTACACACCTTTGTGGTGACAAAAAGGGGGCACATTAGATTCATACCAGCTGGAGGAATAATAAGGTACATGGTTTCAAATATGTAAAAACAGGTTGTTTCTTTTTGTCAATTATTCAATCTCAAATCAATAGTCACATGCATGGTTGCCAGTGAGAGACTTGCTACCCGACTGAAAGGAAGCACTTTATAAACACAAAGCAAATGAAACAGGGTCACATTAGCTCTAACACAATTATGAGGATATCCAGATACTTGATGGACATGGCAATGGGTCAACATGATGGGGGTGGTTGTCCAACATAGCCTGGATCTGATCGGCAAGAAGCAGGACTCTTCTCCTCCCCATCCCCCACACAATGAACATGATGCTGAGCCAGTAGAGGAAGAGTTTACTTATATATTAGGATTTCAATACAGTGGACCAACCAACTTCCCACCCACTCACCAGCCAAACTGGTCTCAAACAAAAACAAGCTTTAGGAATAATGCTACAATCTCGTGCATGGCAATTATTCACTGACTTGACATGCGCCAGACAGACAAAAGACCAAAAAGGGAAAGAAACTAGTATATAGAATCTGAGCCAAAAAAAAAAAAAAATCAGTGGGAGTGGTAGAAGTGCACAAAAATGCAATTACTGGAGTTAGAAATGAAGCCGGGATAAATTCATGCAGAAGAGTCAAACACAATCAGTAGCATGCCTTTGCCGTCTACTCCTGTGAGAACCAAGCAAGATAACTCCTACCTCCTGTTTGGATTATTTAAACCACATTCAAATATATGCGTGCATGCTCAGTAGTTAGAATTAAAGTAAGTTTTGACCAGAACAGAATTCCATGGCTTATCCCTCAAATATCAATCCTTAGCTATCTCCTTTGTTGCAATAAAAGAAACTGTCAGGACTATGCTTGGAAGAAAGAACACAGCTTGTGAATCTGCAGATAAGAGCTTTAGTTCCTTCAGCAAAGTGCTATCGAGAAAACCTCTCGCCCTTTTTGAAAGCTGCTGTTTAGTATTCTAGTGGAAGGGGATGAGAAAAGGTTACTTGACAATATATCAGACATGGGGTTCTTCTAGCCTAACCACAGGATGAATGGCAATGAAAATCATTCCCCACTTCAATTTCTGGGGGGAGGGGGGGAAAACAACCCAAAAGAAGAAAAAAAAAGCAAATTTAAAAAAAGCCTGTAGGCAAGCCTTTTCCCCATGGTTTTGTTACCCAAAGATAGGACCTCTAGGGACAGAAAAAAAGATTTCCCCAAACAACTCAGCCAAATGCCAATCTCATGACTGAAAACAGATACACATCTCCCTAAGGCCAACGCTGACACTAAGCTGATGATCCCTTTTTTCCTCTTGTGGTAACTTGATTTTGTGGTAACAGTGCCACATCTGGGACAGGGCATAAAAGTGCAGGAATAAGGTTGCGCCAGATCTTTTAATAGGCTATCCTGTTTCTGAGCCTTTGGCTAAAGGAATACATTCCCTTTTTCCATTATAGCATTAATAATCCACACGCTGGCTTCCATCCATCCTAACAGAGGGTAATGGTGTTTCTGTTGCCCAAAAGGGAGAAAATGAGGGTGAGAGGAACTGCCAGTTAAAAAATTCAAGGTTTACTGATGTCAGGCTCTGCTGTCTTCCTTAGCATCTCCTCAGTATTTCTGTTCCTCCCAGTCTGATTATAAATAACCATTAAAAGTACAGCAAATCAACCTGTAGTTCTCAATATGCACAAGGGAAGAACAGGGACAAGGCAATCCCTTCCCTTTTTAAAATTTATTTTAAACCTCACACTGAGGTCTTCAAGTCTGTAAAAGAGGGAAGAATGGACTCGGAGATGCTACAGTCAATCCAAATTGGCATTCTCAAGATCAGAATATAACACTAGAGCAACTGGCAACTTCCTCATTTGCTTGAGTTCAGTGGGATGTGAAGCAGGACTGTTGGTCAGCCCTACAATTTTCTGACAGAGCACAGCAGAGCTGGGGAATGTCACTTATGCAGCATCCATCCACATGTGCCAATGTTCTCCCAGGCTCTAATCTCTTGTTCTTCTGTGCTACTAGAGTGGGAGGTGAAGCAGAACTGTCAATCAGTATTACAACATTTTGACAGAGAACAGTGCAGCTCATGAAAGTCACTTACACAATGTCCACACGTGTCTAATTTCTGCCAGGATCTAGTTCCTGACCCTTCCTGCCACTGAAGTCAATTATTCAAGGAAATTCCAATCTGCCAATTACAGAAATCTTCATCCGATTTATAAAGCAAACTGCAGGTGCCAAATTGGTCTACACGCATTCTAAAAATGCCTTTTCCCTGTCTTGCCAGAATTTGCTGCAAGGTAGGGGATTTTTTTTTTTTTAATAAAAGCAAATAATAATTTCACATTTTGCAAGAAGCACATTTGTGGAATGCTACTGTAGGATAATAATGTTTAGGATTTATTTTAGCAGATCTTCGAAATAGAAATGCACTGTCATCCCTCCCAGGGCATGGAATAACATAGCTTGCAAAAGATGGATAATCCACATGTTTCCCCACTGAGTTGAACATGTAGTCTGGGCAATAATTTATGAAATTATTCAGATAGAAAGTAAGTGACATAGTCTATCCCAAGCCACCACACAGCAATGGAGGTAGGAAAAATACCCCAGCAGAGACCAGAGGTTCCACTTTTAGAGGTTGGGATGAAGCAACCAATACTACAAAATATTAATAATTTAGCATGCAATAATGTGCACTTTCCCTTAATCCAGGGCCAATGAGCATGATGTCTCTCCCATCACAATAGTGGCTTCTCAAATTTAATCAAATACTGAGGTCATTCTATTACAAGTCCTCCTCCCAGCAGTTTCCAGCTTCCTTTTGAGAATCTCCAGGTACAAGGCAATTGCTTAATACTGGGATGTTGTAATAATAATTAAATGGTTACAGTACAACAAAACTAAAACAAACAGACTCCCTGGAAAAGAACAGTGGGGATGGCTGACTTAACAGAATGTGAAGGCCATTAGCCAGCCTACTTATATTTGCTAAGGTTAAATTCAGACAGTTTTCCTGTTATATGGCAAATTTTATTTACTTATCTGATCCTATGAGAAAGTAAAATCTCTCTGCAAGATCATTTAAAAGCAGTTGATACCACTGCAGCACAGCTTTTCTTATATCATGAGCTTTAAATCTTGATTCATAAAGACTGGCCCATCTCCTGCAGGAAATGTATTTGCTGATGCTATTTTTATGGCTCCTAATCCATATCATATTGGGTCAGAATTATGAGTTGTAAATTAAACCTCAAGTTATATAGTTTTTATCTTAGGCATCCTGGTTTTGGTAAAAAAAAAAAAAAAAAAAAAAAGCCAGGATTACTCTCAATAGTCTAGAAAGAATGGCAAAATTGTTATCACCAGGACATCAAATGCAAGTGTTAAACAAATCTTTGACTTTCACAAAACTATCATTTTATTGAATTACCACTGCAACGAAATTATGAGAGGCAAAACATGCAAATTTATCCCCCTTCCCTCGTTTAAGATTAAAAATGGTAGAGCTGGTCTCAAGTAGAGCTTGACTTCAGCTGACTGTTTTTGGTTGCCTTCCAGAAACATTTGCCACTTTCTGAGATTTTTCTTTTTTAATTCCCAGTCTAGCCAAGAACCATGGATTCCCCAGGAGGCTTTGTCTCCCATTCAAATATTACAGTAATCAGAACTTGGCCATGTTTGATGTCCAAGGTCAGTTAAGGTTGGTTAGCTGTTACCTACCGAGGCTCAGTTAGGAGGAGTGGCATATAAATCACCCACTGAAAAAGTCTCTTGCACCAACAACTGTTACATACAGTAGTACCTCGGTTCACGAACGCTTCTGTTCACGAACAATTCGGTTCATGAACAGCTCCGGTCACAAAATTTTGCCTCCGTTCGCGAACTCCGCATCGGGTTACGAACAGGATCCGCGGCCATTTTCCCTCCCATGACACGTGGTCGCGGCTTCCTGTAGGGAGGGGGACTCTCCCTCCAAGCAGTAACCGCCTCCCCACCCGCCTTCCTGTCCTCCATGTCAGAAGTCGCGTCAAGCAAGGTTAGCTTTCTCTCTCTTCGTACTGTACTTTGTGTCATATTTTTGCGGTTTAAAAAACAACAACATATGGTTCAGAACGGATTAACCGTAATTACATTGAACCTTATAGGGAAATTTGATTCGGGACATGATCAAAATTCGGTTGGCGACCAAATTCGTAGGGGTCAGAACGGATTAACAGTATTTACATTGAACCTTATGGGAAAATTTGATTCAGTTCACGACCAATTCGGTTCGCGACCAGAGTCGCGGAATGAATTAAGTTCGTGAACTGAGGTACCACTGTATATGATATTATATGGTTGTAACACTCCTGATATTTATACCCTTTTTTACTTGTCTCAGTTTAAGTACAGGACTTTTGCTTTGTAGGAAACCTAGGCTAGGTCATGACTACTGGGATAATGTTTGCTTTAACTATTTTGTTCAATTAATTTGTTTCTGGAAGTTAGAGAAGGTATAGACTGAAAATATTATGAATCATATCTGGGTAATTCTTTTACTCCTTTCTCCTCTTTATCACAATGATCTTAAAAAAAAATCTTCTCATGGTATGGTGGTACCTAGGACCTTTCCAACCTCTTGACAGAATCATCAGCAGGAGGAGAAAAATGGAAGAAAAAAAATGCATTTAGAGGTTTATCTCCTGCTCAAACAATGCTGTACTATTTATATTTTTAATGCATCCCTGAGTGCTGACATTTTATATACAATTTCCAAACCAGGGCTGAAACATTGTTGGATTATATTTCAGCTATAACTTTTAAGGCTAATTATTTGCACTGACAACCCCATATAACAGAGCATCTATCATTACAGCAGTGCAATGCCAAGGACCCATCACAGTTCAGTCTGGTGACATGCTAATAGCAAAGAAAGAAAATCAGACTGCTGTTTTGAAATTTGCATTCATTTACTTCCGAAAATAACACAGCATTAAAGATGGAGAGAGAGAGAGAAAAAAAAGAATTGCTTTATCAACATAAAATAACTTTTTAATATATGACCTGGTAGCAATTGCAGAGCAGTAATTAAATGCATGGATGAACTCTTCATAATTGTAAGTAAAGGACAAAAAAAAGTCTAAGGTGTATTTATTTAAATAAATAAATTTAGAAAGCCGCTTTACTCCCAAATGACTCTAGGTAGCTTACAAATTTAAACACTCAATGCCAAACAAATTATAAACCCAGCAAACATCCCACTGGATTATTTAGCACCTTCTGTATTTCACCCTATTAAATATTTGAGCTGTAAGGCATTTATGGGTGATGGACCTTAATGACATCCATTATTGTTTGGTGAAGGGCTGTTACAAATACAGCATTTTTTCTTCAAGGGTGACAAAAATATATGCATTTGGGAATAACTTTACATATGAAATCATTGTGTTTATTCTGGCAAATACCTTCAAACATATGCATTGGAAATATAAGACACCTGGACTACTGCTATGTAAAGATGAAAACATTTTTCCTACAACTGAAACTGGAACATGGAACTACCTCCAAACATGAAATGGTCCTAAGTGTCCATCTGTCAGCCAAGGCTGTTGGCAGTGATATATATTTCAAAGAACTCACTGGAAGAAATACTGCTATTTGATCTTGCACAGCTGAGCACTAGGTGTGAAGAATCTATGCAGCTTTATGATCTTTTCCCTATTTCTCAATTTCCTTCTCTGCCAGGATGTCATGGAATACTGCCTTCAATAAATTTCAGTTTAAGACTGGAAATAAGAAAACTTTTTTACTCCATTGTTGGTTAAGGGGAGCATGTTAAAAAAAGAATATTGAGAACAAAAGCTACTGCCTCAGGACAACTGCAACAGCAGCTCATTAAACATACTCTAATTATAATCTTAATGAAGTATGGCTTGAGGGGCCTCAGTTTCAAGCAAATACAAACAGCAGCTTTACACAATTTAGGGCTATTATGCTATCCATGAAGCACAAGAAACAGAAGAAAGCAGGAACCTTTTAATGCAGACTGCAAACATGAGATCACTATAAATATATGAAACAAGTCAGGGGACAATATGGGAAAAACAGTGGGGTGAGTGAACTGTAGGAGTTGGATGTACATTACCCCCCCTTCAAAAATGATGTGTAAACATGCTGCAATTCCCAGTATGATTTGTTCTATTATAACTGGGACACATAAAGTAATAGATTTTGCTTATTCACAAAAGAGGAAGTACCATGGGTAAGAAAAATTTGCTGTTATGTTAGAATTACAGCTGGCTGGGGGACTAGCAACCTCAAAAACCATTTGTCCCTAATCCTAATAAGTAGCGCCATTTTGGAACTATCTGGCCTAAGACTGACATCGCACTGCAGCAAAAATACTGGACTCACTTATTTCTGTCATCCAAGTTACTCCCCTCCTCTATAATACCTGGATGCCACGCAACAACACCAGTAATAGGGAAAAAAGTAAGACAGGGGCACCTTTTTCTTTCTCTAGCGCACAGTATAGCTGTTGCCCTTCTGGGAAAGACTAACACCCCTGAGGTTCAGACATACAAAATGAAAACACGAGGAAGTTCATCATTACCTACAGCTTTACAGTAATACTATACATAAACTTAGCATCTGAAAGTGATGGGGAAGTATTAAATGAAGGTGGAAGCCATTTTTTTCTTTGGGGGGTGGGGGGACACCCCTCAAGGCAAATGTGTTTTAGCTATGCTGTCCAAATTAAGTTCCTTCCACTATTCTACTCCAATGCTTTATACTGTGTGTATTAATTGCCTCCTCATATCACATGACAGTCTAACTAAGTCACAAGTTAAGACAACACCTGCTCTACTACCTATGGTGTAAGTGCATGCACCCCACTCCCCCCAAAACAAGGAAACTTTTGCAGTGGGATTGCATGCAGATAAAGGTCTGTGCATATAAAACATCAAGCAACAAAGGCATGCAACTGTGGATTAATGCTGTCAGCAAGGTCATAGCAAGTTGGAAGCAGATTCCATCAGGGCTGCTGGGCAGTGCCTGGCTGGGAGCCAGTGGCCATCAGACCCCCTTTCTGCAGGGATGACTTTCAATCCCCTACTGGAAAAATCCCATCTGAGGTGGCATACTGTAGGTGGATAATAAGTGAAAAGGACCAACCTTCTCGCTGATCTGAGAGATGAAAGTTTGTTTTGTTTGATGACATTGTGCGATGAAGATGAGAAGGGAATAAAAAAAGACAAGGAGAAACACAGAGAGTAAAAACAGGCCAAGCTGCATGTGTCTGCACAGCACTGAAACAAAACATGATGATTGAAACCGGCCAGGACTACTAATTCTGCAAGTTCACGTGCACATATACAAACATCCACCCACCCACACACCCACACAGGTACACAAATTTGCCATTTTTGTTTCAAAACAGTAGATCCAGTTTCTCTTCATTTTCCAGATCCACATAATCCTCAACATGCAGTAAACAGCTTCACTCCTGGTCAAGTATAGATAAGAATGTGCACATACTCAACCCAGAGGTACATACACACCAAATTTCACTCAATACAGGATCTCAAGTCAACCACTGCTCTAATATCAGAGGTACTTTAATCCCACCTATCCCAGTCACAGTTTAATATGAGCACACCCACTCCCCGCCCGCCCCATCATTGCAGAACACAGAGGAAGTGTCTTGGTGAACAATGGGAATTCTTCTAGCACGAAGAGTGTCTTGCTCCCTCTTTCCAAACAGAGCTAAAGACAGCAGAGAAACATTAGCGCAATATGAACCAAGAGCTATATCAAAAACAAGAAAAAAAAAAGCTGGGCAAGAGGTGAAAATAACAGCCACCCCAAATTGGCAGGGCAATCCAGTACATTTTCTGCTTTTGTTCCTGCAGGAGAGACAGTAAGAGGTTAGTTGTGTTTTCCAGAATATCTCATTTCATCTGCAGGAATGACCTTACAGAAACTAGATACTTCTTGTGCTCTGTCTGAAACTGAACCTTTGCTGAGAGAATGTGGAGGCTGCTGTGGTGATTAGAAACTGCTTATGAGTCACATTTTAAAGCTGCAGAGAAATACAGGGGAAAAAACATGCTTATCAGCAGGCCATTCATTAAAAAACCTTCATGGGACAAGAGACATTGTAGATAGTACCATAAATAAATAATTGCCAAGGATAAAATAGGATGAGGCTTCCTCTACTTGGTCCATAATTAGGCTGTATCAAGGTTCCATGGAACCTTGGTACAACAATCCATGGAGTTTATCTTCAGTGTTGACGCAGTCTGAATTGAGAGAGGAGATTTAAGCCTTCTGGCTGTGGAGAACAGAGTTAAATAATCACCCAATGAAGGGCCAACAGAAATGTAATTATAATAGCTATTAATAATAGATATTAGGAATGTGCTATGCTTTGGATTTGAACCCCAAAAGGTGTTTTGGAATGGCTATGGGCATGTATGCTGCACTTGCTTGCACCACCTTAAATAAGCCATACGATCCCAGGAAAATATGGCAACAGGGTGTAACAGGATGCTTTGGATTGGACATGGATATACTGGTACCTTTTTAACTCAAACGTTTATTTTCCTGGGATTGATGTGTTACTGTGCAAGTCTAGGAAAAGACACAGCTTCTTTAAGGAGGCACTGGCCAGTGGGACATGTGCACCCATGCCCATCCTTAAGCACCTTTTTGGCTTCAGATCTGAAGTGTGGCATATCAATAAAGTACAGTAGAAATATACTATTGTTCTGTCTAGGAATGAATGGAATTGCCTGACTGATGTGAATGTATGTCTGAGCACGTAAGAAAGGGGCGGGGGGGGGGGAGGTTATACCATTTCCTTTTTTGCAGGACTACACCACTTTAAAATCTCAGTTGTTTCCAGGGCATTGTGGGAAGGAGCCAAATGTTCAGCCTCTGAGTATGTAGCCAAAGGAGAAAGATTCCATTGTTGATATAAGATCTGTTCTCATTGACAGGGAGACAGCAACTGGGAAGAAAGAACAATTTAATCTCAGGTCCCCAACTGAAGCCTAATTCTCACTAAGGAGACAACCCTGCATTTGGACTGTATAATTTCAGAACACAAGTGATTGCTCACCTACACAAAAATAATCCCTACACATAGAAACAAAGCTGTCATTGAACTGCAGTTTTTATACAGTTTGGGTGATATTTTATATTAAGATACATTCAATAACAGGAAGATAATAGAAATTGGTATTACTGGATATTTTACAATCACAAACAATGGGAATTATAAGATACCAGCTCACCCTTCTTTCTATATTTGAAGAAAATTTTACCACTGGGAGTCATGTTTGGAGGATATTGAGAAATTAGGGTTGTATATATAAGTTTATATGCTTAACTCCCTATTTTTTCTATTGTTAAGTAAACTGACTTCTATGTTAATAATGTTAACATGGCATGGATATATATTTAAAATATTTAAAACTGGTTTTGTTTAATACATTAGAGATGCACGCTTTTGTGATTCCCTTTTTTCCTCTCTTGCTCTCTGCAGCTATTGTTATTCAGGCAAATAAGATCAGCCATTTTATTTGATGCCACCCACAAACAAATTTACCATCTCTATGGGAACTGGACTTTAAGGTTTAGTTTTTTTCAGAATTATCCACTTTCTATGAAAAGGACCTCTAGGACTGAGGTGAACAGTATAAAAAGAAAACTGTGGTGCTCAAAGCATAACAGTGGGATGGTACAATTCAATAGTATATAGCCTGGCCTCACACTGGAGGCCAAACAAACTGGAATGATTTACCCACATGTATTTGCACTTTGGATTACAATAAGGAAGAGGTACTTATGAAACACACTAATATAAATAGCTACCTTTCTAGGCTGTCAGTCAAGAATAAGCTTGGGGCCTGTAATTTGTTACTAACTGATGGATTATCTCTTAATCTCTTCTGATACTAATGGATTATAGGGAATAAATATCTAGAGCTGATTCTGCTCTGGAAAGACTGAGGGATGGGAGTAGCTATAGCTTTTCATATCTAATGTTGAAATTGCCTGTGCTTTATTAGTAAATATTCCAACACTTACTGAATTGGAATGCTTACTGATCTCTGGCACTTTCCTCTCTTTTCAGAACCCTGGGACAGTAAAAACTGCAGTACATTACATCAGACATAGGAAGAACAACATTAAGATGCAATAACCATATAAATAAATAAAGGCAGCCACAAGCTCTTGTCCTACTAGCGCCTACAAGATCCAGATTTGGCTTTCATGGGCACTATTTGCTAAAAATAGCCATTAAGACTGCCTCGCTTGATGAGGGCCAATATCATCAGAATGACAAAGGAGAAGCAATAACAGGACGCTATTCTCAGTGTTCAGTGGAGAAAAAAACCAGCAAAATATAGAGGATGAATCAAATCAGAACAATGGAGGGTTATTGTAAAATCCAACAAGAATATTAAACTAATAATTTAGGAACTATGCAAACAAACGCCAACCTTTCCATTTTTTAATCCTCTTCCTAAAAAATGGCACAGCTGGCCTTAGATGTTTATTACAAAGGAAGTTTCTTTCTTTCATATAACCATCTGGTCAGCTTTATTTCTCTGATTTATTTAGAAGAAAGGTGGGTAACTATTTTGGCCCTGAGGGAAGCATCCAGTGCTGGGTTCAACATCAAAAGTAAACAACTCAATAATGTACTAGATTGGCTGTAACTAAAACTAGGAAGTGATGGAAATAATATCTCCTGCCCAAAAGGGAATTGCATTGGTGGATTCCAAAGCCAACCCCCTCCATTTAGAACATTCATGTTTTGCATTTCTTCATTTCAATAAAAAGTTGTTTTACTATGAAGAAAACTGCAGCTTTTTAAAATTACATTTATAGACTGCTGTAGTCCTGAAGGACTCTCAGAGGTTTACAAAGATAAAGTACACAATAAACAATATGCCATTTTAAGAAATGCAGCAATAAAAGATCCACAAACCAGTTAAAATGTTGCAGGCCCCACCAGTCAAGGAATATCAACTGGTGGGATCTAGGAAGAGGGCCTTTTCCGCTGTGGCCCCTGCTCCGTGGAACAACCTACCTCCCGAGGTGTGGTGTGCCCCCATTCTCATGGCCTTCAAGAAAGGTGTGAAATCCTCGTTATGCCAGAAGGCCTGGGGGCCAGATGGGGGCTTGCACCAGTGGAAATGGCTTGTGGAGTAATTGACTATGCCCCCCAGTCATCTTGAATGTTTTTAGTATTTATGTATAGGGTTTGTTTTTACAGTTGATTTTTAATATATTAATTAATTTTAATTATTTATGGGGTATTTTAATTGTTTATGGGTTTTTGATTTTAATTGTGAGCCACCCAGAGTTACCCGTTGGGGGAGATGGGCAGCATACAAATTTGATAATAAATAAATAAATATAGAATAAAATTAATTAATCAAACCAAACTCTAACTGACCCAAGGTGAAATCAAGGCCCACACACCCTCTGGAAGAGTTCTGTTTTCAGCTGCTTCCAGAAGGCAGTGAGGTTGGGAGCCAACTAGATCTCCATAGGGGAGGGTCACCACCAAAAAACCTCAGCTCCCCCTCATATGGGCAGCTACTAGTAGCTTTAAGTGCAGCTGTGTGCATATGTATTCAAAGATAGGCCAATTACATTTATGCCCAAATAAATAAGCCTAGGATTGCTGTTTTAATAAAAAAAGCCAATTTTGTTTCCAGCCTATGTTAAAGCATTCCACCAATTATGTGCCTACTATGTATAAAGTCCTCTTTATTCATTGTAAATCTGCAATATTATACAAAATGTATTTTTCTATTACTCCGCTTTATAAATCAGTTACGTTTGTTATAAATTATATGAAAAATCTTCCATGTTCCTTAACTTTATTTATATTTTTCCCTGTCCATTTTTAAATCTTTTACTCATTAAACTATACAAGAATAAATTGGGCATTAAAGGGAAAACAGAAGTTACAATTCATAATGCGAAATCAGGGTTTTATTTGGACAGAAGTGGCATAATTTTTCCAAGTTTATTTTTGAAGATAAATATTCCTTTAAGATCTCACTGCCACTAGCCCAAAATGATAAATCTAGTTTTTATACTGAGATTTGGACTTACATTGTCTGGTAGAATAGTCTCTAAGACATTGTGTGGGAGTGGGGATATTACTATTCTGTCTATTTACTCAGAGGACCAGGTGATCATTAAAACTTTATTACTTAACAATAACAATGAACAGATATCATAAGATATAAATTGTTTCTCTTTTAGGAGACTGGCCAATAAATCTACTCCTCCATGTTTAATTACTCTTTGGCTTGTCATAAATTATCATACAGTAGTCTCTTTTTTCCCCCTTTTCTTTCCCCTCTTTATTTTATCCAATTGTCAATGCTCTCTCTCATTTATCTTAAAATTTCTTCCTCTAAGTTATCTTAGCTTTCTGATTGCCTTCATTATAAGCAAATGGTCAATTTATCATTTACTTGCATTCTAGTAAATAGTAACAAGCTATTTTTTAATCACATATACCATTTCAGTTGGTTGGCAAAGAATATGAAATGGAAAGGAAGTGATTTAATTTCATATCATCTCATAATATCAATAACACACATCTACTGTAGCTTTAAGGTAAAGCCAATTTCTAATTCTAAATATGTGTTGGCTGTGTGCTTAAAAATATTTGTACTGTTCTTTGTAAACCACCTCAAGTCATACGACTGGGTGGTATACATATATGAAAGGAAGGAAGGAAAGGAAAACCCATGGAAGAGATCACTATCAAATGTCTGCAAAAAATGTTACACAATCATTATATTCAAATATTTTTTTTCTTATCAAAGTTCTATTGCTCACTTTGAGGAAGAAATTTGATACTGACCATTCAAGTGATAATAGGTCCACATGAGGAACAGTGAATTCATAAGGAACAGTGAACAGCCACCCCTCCCCATGGGTACAACAATATAGCTTATAGCAGGGGGTGCCTTCCTGCCTTTATGTGTGGAAAGTGCCAACTCACACGGAAGCCTTCTCATGTTCACAGGCTTTCTTTAGCAAACAACTGCACTATACCATGGGTGAACAATTATTCCCTGAGATCACAGCATGACATAGAGAAAGGAGGGACTGCTCACCATTCCTCATGTGTTGAGGTCTACTTGTGAATGAATCATCTGAACAGAGCTGTGTCTCCTGTGCTTATCTTATTACTCTTTTTAACTTCATTAGACTTATTCTTAATTATACATCCCTGCAGGAATGTGCTAGCAGGTGCTTAAATGAATTCAGCTATATTTCTGGAAATAAACCAATTCTGAAAATAGGGATGTTTCCACAGAATGATTTTATCTTTGAGCCAGTAGTTTCCAAACAGTTTCAGCTATTAGCATAAGTGAATCATACTCAAGCTTGACCCATCTAGTAAAATTATCTTAACTAGTTCTACACAGAGAATCTCTGCAGGGGAAGGAGCAAAACTCTGGTGGAGCACATGTTCTTCATGTGAAGGATCGTAGTAGGTGATATGAAAGATGCCAAGAGGCCAAGATGTTGGAGAGAAGCTGCCAGGCAGAGCAGACAATATAGTGCTAGGAAACAAAGAAGCAGGCTCATATCATATAAAGCAGCTTATGTCTCTTCCAAACGAAAGGGATGACCTTTTTTCTTTCTTTATGCAAACTTGTGTTTGTGCTTTGTGCTAGGAAAGTCATATCCACAGTAATACAAGGATTTCCCCCCAAATTGGTTGTGAAACCTGAAACAAGTTGTCTGGCCTGAATTAATCCTTTCTCAAATACAGTTTTCACCAGAGTTGAAAATTAAGCATTGCTTAAAGTTATGCTAAAATCCAAGGAATTCCGGCATAACAGGATTTTAGAAGAACAATATGCATGTATATTACTGTTTGACTGCAGTTAAGAATAACAGGCTGAAGTAACAATTAACAGTTACTGACCTTTAGAGTTCTTGGGCAATCTCTGCTTGATTCTACTGAATGTAGTACTGCAGGCTTAAACTCAAATGTGTATCTTACAATAAAGTCTGTATCCACAGAACCTATTACAGTATGAGGCCAATCTGGCAGCAGGGCACCTTGAACAGTACAATGCTTTGTTACCACTGTTTTTTTGCGGGGGGGGGGGGGTGCTTCGTTGACTCCTGGCAACTGCCTGGACTGGCCCCTGCAGTTTCCTTGAGAAGATTTTCAGAAGTAGTTTGCCACTTCCTAGGGCTGAGAAAGTGACTGGCCCAAGGTCACCCAGTTGGTTTTGCGCCTAAAACAGGACTAGAACTCATGGTCTCCTGGTTTCTACTCTGGTGCCTTAAACCACTACATCAAACTGGCTCTTTGCCATGGATATACTACAGCACTATTCCCATCGCACCAGACAATCTAATTACCAGAGGTTAGACTTACCATATTGTGTATTTATTTTACAAAAATATAAAATACCTCTCTGGATTGCAGTGTCAAAGGAGGGTTGAAAAAGCAGGGCAAATTTAGTAAAAGTAGTTTTTAAAGGAGATAGGAATTGTCTATGTTACATTCTAACTCTAAAAAGACTTCCCAAGGCAACTTTAACGAATTATGTGCCATAAAAACAAACAATATCAGAATTAAGATGCGATACTAGACCTTCAGTCTCAAATTAAATACATTACAAGATAGTCTGATTGAAAGTGATTTTGCTGCCCACCAAAATCTCATCTAGATACCCTTGGAGAAGAATTTCTTAAATCAGCTTCTTCCACAGAAAAAGTCCTATCTTGCATTCCAACCATCCTTTTTTTTTTTTTTGGTAAGATGTATAGCAGGACCTCTGAAGAGGATCACACCCTACATACAATTTAATGTAAGAGAAAGCAGTGATCTAGATAGTCCTTGGATATCTTTTTTTACTTGTTGGGGTATGAGATCTATGTTTTTGGGATACAGTAGGCATAAAAACAAATATATGTATGCATGTGTGGGAGTTGCAGGGGGAAGTAAGCATCCCTTCCCTTCCCTTCCCTTCCCTTCCCTTCCCTTCCCTTCCCTTCCCTTCCCCTCCATTAACCTCTACTGATGCCAAGCAGAAAGTGACCATCATGGCAGCAGTATCATGTGCTCCCAAGCAGTTTAATTACAATGTAATCATATGGCTACGCACTCCTTATTTTGCTTACTCAGATGTAAGAAGCAAGGAAAATGGCCTCCTAGTTTGACATAAAGCAGGTATAAAGGATAGTCTGGGAGTCAGAGAACTGGAAAAAATATTTCAGTCAGCTGGTTAGGGTTTCTATTTTCTTTTGCAAAACAAAAGCATCTGCATAAATATTGTCTGGCTAACAGTACCTATGGCAAACCTCCACAGGAGACAATTTATGTAGTAACCTGTCTTTTATATACTATGGGGCTTTATCTCAATTCTGCAGCTTGGAATCCAACCTTGTAAAGATTATGTGCAGCAAAATGGAGTTTTGTTCCAAAATTTATGCTTTAGAAGCACAATGGTTAATAGAAAATGAGCCATACATGCAGGGCTGAAAAATCTCCCAACCAGAAGCTTGGCTCATGTCACCTTATCTGCAGAACCAGCCAACCAGTCAGGTAGCTGAACAACCTGCTCTTTGCATCAAGACTTGAGGTCACAGTTTACTGCACTACTTAAAATCCAAAGCGAGTTCTATATCTAAATAAAGACTCAGCAAACAGGAAATCAGGCAGGTTTGTGAAGTTCCTTTGCCTTCACAAGCTGTGCATTCAGGCGAAACATTAGCTTTCCCAAGTCTGTTTGCAAAGGCTAGACAAAGGGAAAAGCACTTAAAACAGAATGTGGCTGAAAATGTACAATCGCTTACCCAACAGCGTAAGAGTGACATACACTCAAATAAACATTTCCACCCCTCCTGCTCTCTAGAGACAAAGAGTATTCATTTTATTAGATTTGGTCTGATTTTTTTTTTTACAATAATACAAAAAGTATAAGGTCAAGTTTAATCACGTTATGGGTATGAAATGGGTGTTTATACTGAGTTCTAAGCGTATTTTAAACTTCAGCTTTTATAAGTTTGTCAAAATTGTTCTGCAAAATGGAAAAGCAGCTGCAGAAAATGAGCCCAGAACACAATGAGAGCAACTGAGAGAGATAGCAGCAATCACCCAGCATGTCATCTTGGCCTCTCCTCAGAATAAGCATTCCTGGGCTTGGTTAAGGCAGCTTTCTGTCACAAATGGTCTGTGTATGTATGTTCAGAAGTGTGGATGGGGGTAAGAATGAGGAGAAGGAAGGAAGGAAGATGAAAATGTTCCTTTTAAACAGGCAGTTGTTAGAATCCAGACTCTAGGTAGAAATAAAAGGTGGATTTAACTGCCCATCAAAAGGTACTACACTGATGGACTTCCTCTTTTTTCCACTTTTAGGCAAGACCTAGAGCACACCTCTAAAGATCTCTGACATCATTTTTCTTGGCTGATGCAAAATCTCATCAAAGCAAGCGCATGTTGTCTCCTGGGAAAAACCCCCCTGTTCTTAATGAAGTACTTGAGTCTTTGACCTCCAAATAGAAATCAAGGCTCCTCCTATTTTGAGCTCTGGGAATGAAACAGAGATTTGAAAATAGTCTGGCAAAATGGCTTTATGCAACAAACTGCAGCTGGATCACAGCAGGAATGGGAACTACTCTAATAAGTTTAGCAATTATTCCTGTTGTAGAGGAGGTGTTGATCAAGCAGAACTCATGAAAGCTACATTTATTCCGGGACCAATATAGGGTACTGCTCACCTGCAAGAGAACAGATCAAGCCTAGGAAGAGAGACCCACTAATTTTACACAGCCCCAAAGGCAGTCTGTCTGTCTGTCTGTCTTTCTCTTTCTCTCTCCCTCACCCCCCATGAATGAATGGTGAATGGCAGATTCTGACACTGGCTCCTTCAATCTGACCATCACCCACATTATCCCAAAAGGCAAGGAAGGATCTTCCAGGGCTTGAGTTCATGGGCTAGAGATTTTAGTTTCATCACTTGCAACATTGCTGCAATGTTGAATGGGTCATTTGAGAGGCAATGGCCACGGAAGAGAAGGGGGAAAGGGACGGAAGCTTGCCTTCTCAAACTTTACCTCGCACATAAAGGTTTGCTGGAGCAGAGTAACGGGTCCCTGCACTGTTTGTAGCGACACATTCGTATTTGCCTTGATCTGACTCCTCGCTGTTTTCAATTTGGAGAGCTCCTATGTAGAAACAAAACACAGACAACACTGGTTATAACAAGATGTATGTTACTGCTCTGTACCCTCATTCCAACATGAACACAAAAGGACAGATGATGCCTGGTGCTTCTTGTAGGGTATCCATGCTTGTTATTATAAAGCATCTGTTGTGCCCAGTCTTCATAGCTTCATAGTCAAATAAGTTATTGATACCTTTTTAGTTGCTTCTTATGCACCACATCAATTTCTCCCATACAGAGAAACTTTCAAAAGAATCCAATATTAAAATAACAAAGCTGTATATTGCTTTTTTCCACAGCAAAATACTATACTTATACAATATTTTAAATTGTTGTAAGCAGTTCCAGGTGTTATATGGACACAAAAACAAAATACAACCTCAATAAATAAACACACAGTAAATAAAAAAATCAAAATGATTCTAATCTCAGTTTACTACCTTCCTTTAACTATTTCAACCTATAAAATACACTTCATTCCACAACAAAGTGTCATTAATTTAATTGAAAACCTATCAATAGAAAGGACCACAACTTTTTCACCTTGGGAAATTCCTTGTTTCTCTTGCGTTTTACACACAATCATACTGCCCTGTCTACTAACAACATCTAAAAGCAAGTATCAGTAAATAGTACAACCAGAGCCTTTTTAGCACTTTGAGAGGCCCAGGTGCAGAAAGTTCATTTGAACATTTTCCAGGCCACACATTTTCACTCACTGTATCCTGTGCCATTGGTTTTTTGTCTACTGTAGTCAATAGTAATTGAAGTAACTCTTGATATTTCATTTGTTTTGCTGATTTGAATTTTGATCTATTTCAAAATTTAAAATACATTTTGGATGAGGTCCTCTCTATGCCACCATTCCCTTCCTTTAAAAAGGGTCAAGTACCAATTATATCAAATCCAAGCAACCAGGCTGAATACTAAACTCTGCCTAGTTCACATTACAGATAAATACGTCTGAAACTGCACTCCTCTTCCTCCTTACATTGCCAATCATGAATAAATCCTGAATCCTGTTTTGTTGTCTTCCAGATTATGGGAGATGCAGGCTTAGAATGATAAAGGCCTAAAATGAATAAACAATGAATGTAAAAGCAGCCCTGATACTGCTATTCCAGGAATGAAACTTGGTACTTCTTGGGGAATAAATACTTCATCGGTGATTCCAGAAGTTGAGATTCCATAGATGGTAGAAGGCAGCTTTCACTCACAAAAATTATGTACACGCTTGAACCAAGAGAAGAAGCATTAACCTGTCTGCTTGTCAGAGTCTGAACCCATTTCTTGCCAAAGAAGACAGCACCATGAACAGGCAATTTCTGTTTCTGGTCTCCCATTTCAAGCCATGGAGGTTAAATTCAGTTTTCATATTATTGGAATAGAAGGAAAACTAATGTGAATCAACTGCTGCCACCTACATTATTTAGAACAATAAACTGAGACTGTAGCCTAAGTCTGTATGTCAGGGAGAACTAATGAAGTTCACTGTGTTCTGCTATGTAATAAAAATGATATAGAGAGCCCTCTCTATTGTTGCATCTGGACTGGGGGAAAAAAAAATAAACCAATCAGAGAAGTCTGGCTCCTGCTACCTTTTGGGTACATTTCATACTTTGTACTTTTAAGCAGCCAGAAAATATACCTTTTATATCTTGCTGTTTAGCTATTCAGACAAAGTGTAGCAGCAACAATTTTGTGACTTTAAAGATCTGGCCCAGACAATAATCAATTGTTATTACATGTTATAACAGTGGACAGTGAAGACATAATGATACTTTCTTGAGACTTGTGTTTGGCTTCCACTTTCTCTGAATTTAGAAAATCTGTATCTGTTCCCTCCACTAAACTTTTATAATTGTTAATTAGGTTTAGAATTAATTGTATTTTATACTTTTTGTATTTTAATTATTGTTAGCCATTCTGAGTACAAAACAAATATATTATTTGAACAGTGACTGATAACAATTGGAGGGAAGCACCAGGAAAAAAGACTCCTGATTATCTGTTCCCTGATTGGGGATATATCCAAACCCCGGGTAAGTGAGTGCATGTATGTGTGACTACAATATTCCTCTCTCTAGCATATATACTGTACATGTGCTCTACCCTAGGGTGTGATTGGCAGATGAAAAACACTTGGGTAGCAATGGGGAAGGCTTTATAAAAGATGGCTAGAAGAAAACACTTTGGGGACTTTCCTTTACTCTCTATTTGTCTAGACAGGACTAGTCTAGAAATTAGAAATATCCTGGCTTTTGCTGAATCTGCCTTACCATTCTAACACAATTTTTGGAAAGTAAGAAGTCTAAAAAGCAGGAACTGGAAATCTTATGCACAACTTCATTACCCATAGTGCGCTGTATTACAAGAAGCATGTACTAATTTTGGGCAGATCCGATCTTTTATTCCTGAGTGGATCAAAGTAACAGTTCTGTACAGAGTTATAGGAGGGTAAAATTTACTAAACACAAGTGAGAACCATGTCTGAGTTGCTCTGTAAACATGCATTTCTAATAATCACATGGACCTCAGAGAATGGCAGCCAAACATCTCCAAGCCCAATTTATTGGCAATTAAGCAAGAAAGGGAATCAACCCAGCAATTTTCCTATTGAAGCTCATTACGATCCTGCTTAATTGTTTCCTCCCTGAGGTTGATCATTGGCATGTCTGAGATCTGGAGTGAAACTGAGTTTCTGTGATTTATGCAAGGGCCGCAGTCACTGACAGATTTATTGAACTGAGCAGTTCACAAGGCAAATACAGGAATACAGTTCAGCCACCAATTTGCCTTCTTTAGGTACATCATACCTCTGGTCTTCAAACACCCTCCCTCTTTTATTCCAGTTTAGAAAGGAGGGAGGAAGATTTGCAGGCTTTGCAGGCAGCAAAATTGCAAAACTGCCAAAGGGTGGCAGTCTCTTAGCAGGGTTAAGCAGTATTAAATTTGTATAACATCAGAAGAACTACATGAAAGATTGATCAGCTTTTCTATTTTAAATTCATGTTCCTTTTGCTTTGAACATATCAAGCTCATATTAGGATAAGGAAAAGCATTAAGTACCTACTTTCACTGTTTCCCATGTATCCGTTATGCCAGCACATCATAGAAACTTTACCACTGAGTCACTATAAAACTTTTGTGGCATTTGGCTGTATCACCAATTTTGGAAGATTACACTGCCATTAAATATTGAAAATAATTTGGGTGGGTGCCCTGGTGACTACACAGAAGCTTTTGGTGAGGAGGATGACACAGGTTGCCTGCACCAAATCTGACATGACTGCACTTTCTGCTCCAAGAGAACAGAAGATCAGAATATCTCATTTTCCATTATGTTTATTTCATTCCACTTTATGGGAATAGAGAAAGTGGCATTTGATAAAGGAGAAATGTGTTAGTTCTTCTAAAGTTTCATTTGTTGCAGCCTATTGATCATCCCTGAAAACCCATGTCCATTCATCTATCCTCTTCCCTAATGTGCCAGTCAGCAACCGGAGCCATATATCTCTGAACAGTCTATCAAAACTCACCCTGACCTTTCAGCCTGGGTCTCACCTGAAAGGCAAAGGGGGAACGTTAAAAGTGACAACATGCCTCGCAAATACAGAGCTCTCAGAAAAATGACAGCATCTCTGCACAGCAATGGTAAGGCTCATGGCTGCAAGGCCAACAGAAGGGTTAGTTTTCAAAACAGAATGCCCTGCTTCTGTGGCTGCTTTATCTGATTTCCTGTAACACCTTCATTCAAGAGAGATTGCTTGGCTTTCCCATTCAGTGTACCTATCAACTATGAATAATTGAAAATAAACATTCAACAAATTGCAAGCACAATAATTGATTAGTCTAGTCTCGTTCTGATCAAATTAATACATCATGGAAATGCAGCAACTTACCTTTAGGAGGACCACAGAACAAATCATTATGTGAGCATAACCTCCCTTCATAAAAATGCTTTTCTCTACCCTTGCTAGAGATTCAGTAGCCTGTATGTTTAACAAAAGGTGTCAGTCTGACAGAAATCCCGTATGAAATGCCAAGAGGTGGCTCTTGGCACTTAGAAAAATGTCGTCTTTGACATTCAAACAGGACACATGCGTTTTAAATAATGTCAGGCAAACTCTTAAAATACCTCATTAGGACTCAGGGAGATTTATGTTTTATGAGATGAACGATTCTCATTATAACAGCAAGTCCATTCTCTCAAAAAGGATGTACCAAACATCTGGCAGTTCTGGTGCCAAGTTGTTGATGTTCTCACTTGTTAGTAAGAAACACATGATAGTTACATTCTAGGAAAAGCTTCAGTCTGGTGCGAGTGAAGATTGGGCTAGGAACGTGTATAGCTTGGCTACTTAACATTTGGTTTATCATATATATAAAAAATTTCTCACTGCCCATCTCGCTGAAACGACTCTGGGTGGTTTACAGCAGAGATAAATTAAATTTAACAAATTAAAGAGCTTTTGCTTTAAGATTTATGGTAGTTTTAGATAAATAGTTTAGAAGCTTATAACATTACAGCTGTTAGTCTTGAATCATTCCAAAGAGTAGATGACAATTAGGCCTATTCAAATCAAAATAAAATTTATCACTCTGCCATGTGACCCAGATTTTCTAGAGAAACAACTCAATTCAAGCACATTTAAAATAATAATTCACATTTGCTCCAAAAACATTACACCACAACTAAAAACATTAACACCCAGCAACAGAACCAGTTCCAAAGAGCTGCTTTATTAACTCACAGCAATGATTTAGTGAAGAAAGAGAAGGAAGAAAAGAAAGGGGAGCACTGGACAATTGAGAGAGTACAATTTAGTGGTGGTAATAAGTTTCAGGAAATTCAGGGGTCAGTCAACAGCAGCAGTTACTGAAATCACAAGAGATCAGGATCACTGTATGTAGTACTGATTACAAGATTACTTCCAGGGACCACTTTGAGTGTTTAGATTACAAAAATTACACTAGCAGGCTTGGGAATGCATAGCTGTCACTCTGGAGGTGGGCTGAACAACTGAAGATTTAAGATGACCAGATATATGTCTGATTCCCTTACTCTCAACAAATCTTTAGGCTATGGTGCACCACAAGGCTGTGTTAAGCTTTGGAAAGGATGGGGCTGGTTGGTGGTATCTCTTCCCTCTGCCTTCATATCGAAAGGTCTGGCAAGCTGGACGGAGGTACTTATAACCCTCATGCTTACTAAATGACCTTTTAAGAATTTATTTTCTTTTTAGTTGTTCAGTTTCTGTCAGCAGTAGTACAGAACAAAGAACATCACTGTTCTCTTGTGAAAATATTGCACCCTTCAGACACACACCATAGTGGAGATTTCAACCCTCCCTGGACTCAGTGCTCCAGATGGTAGCTGAATCTGAAAGATCAAAGAGCCCTCTGTGGCATGAGCCAGAACTGCACTTTCCACTTCACAAATGTCCCATTGAATAACCCCCTTTAACCTATGTATGCCTGCAATGGATGATTCTACAAGGTGCCAGACACTAAAAATAAACAAAAACAAACACACGTGGGAGGGAATGGCAGATGAGCTTGTATACTGACAGAGTTGGTAATGAAAGAAAACTGGAGATGACATATTGCTGAAACGTGGCATGGCAAAAAAGGAATGGGGTGACGTGAACATTTGAGGCACAGTTTAGCATTCTTACCTCTGATTGGTGTACCACCTGGTGAGGTAATTTGAATGCAAATAAGATTAAAGAGAAGCGTTAGTACAACGAGAAAAGGGAGAAAATTATAACTAAAAAGTTTTTCAAAGCTAGAATCTGTATTAGAGTAACAGGAATAATAATAATAATAATAATAATAATAATAATAATAATAATAATAAAAAAGAATGTGCAGTAACATTGCCCTAGATTGGTTAGTAAAGCTCCACCAAGAACACAAAGTCTGACCTCAATTAACATATCCTTGGCCCTCCCAAAGAAGGATGCCAACTACTAGGTAAAACCACTAGCATTCACCGTTACAACTGAAATGGAACAGCAACTGGGAAATGGGTGCCATGCCCTTTTATTCTGCCAGAAGATGGGGCTGTGGGAGCATCAGTGTCAGTGAAATACAATAAGCATGTGTGTGTGCACACATGTGTCTGTGAGTAAAGAGAAAAAAGAAGCATATGGAGTAGTTGGCAGACCGATTCTTGGTTTAAGATTACCTGGACCACTGGGGACAAAAATCTGATTATGTAACTGAAACTGGAAAACTGAGCAATGAATGCAGGGTAATTCCTGAACCAGGTTCCTCCTGAGCAAAAACTGTTGTCTTATGCCATTCAGTTTTAAAATATAAATGCAGGGGACATTCTTCTAGCCTTTATTTGGACTAATGGCTGAGGCACGCTCTTGCATATTTGTGCAGCAGGCCAAGAACAGAATTCCTACCCTCTTTAACAAGGGAGTTGAAAATAATTTCACATGCTATGAACACATCTTATAAAGAGGGCTTAGTGATGAAGCTAACTCCTTCCACGCATCAGGCAGAAGCAGAGTTTCACAGAAAGGTTTGCTCAGTCTTGGCCCAGAGTGCAGAAAGAGAGTTGTATATATAAACTGACAGCAAAACCCTGGGTTTTGTCCCCTTGGTCTTATTTTGTGCAAATGAAGGCTGTTAGTAAGGACAGGGAAATTCATGCAGATCTAATTTGTAGGCAGTTTATGGTATGTGTTGGTTTAATGCAGATTTTGCACATCTGAACACCAAGCACTTACCAAAGAAAACTGGGGAGTTTAAACAGACAGAAAGAGAGGGTTAAACAGGACACAGAGCGTCAAATCATGTTCCGTGTATTGATCAATAAATACCAGTAACCATAGGAGTGCTGTGTATCTGAGATTAACTGCTCCCCACATTCCATTATCCACAGCACTGGTCACCCAATGGGTAACAAAGAAAGACACTCAAAGAGTTTCTGTAAATACAAAGAAGGCAGATTTTAAGCACATTTAACTTGCCTCTTAAAGAATAGTTAAAATATTTACATTTTTTATTTCCTTCTCTTTGCTCTCTCCTACAGCCTATTCCTATAGGCAGTAGCCACCACTTTTAATCAGTAGAAGCAGTTCCAGCTGCTTTGTCTGGCATTCTCCGCAGCCCAGATGATGTTATTCCATCTTCACTTTACAGGCTAGATTGTTTTTGCCAATGCTTTTGTTCACAGATAGGTGAAAAAAAGGAAAGCCCATACCAGTGCTGAAAGGGTAGACAATCTCTTACATAATAAATCTGCCTGTTTATCTGTTTCTCTAGCTACCACTCCATTCACCTCAAAGGAACAGTTCACATCACAGAAGCCTGCATGGCTCCCAAGTCATATCAACAGAAAGAAGAGGGTTATTGCTTCATTCAAGTACAACAGAAAAACTGCTGAGTACTCACTCTTCTCCCCAGTCTCCCAATTATTACTGCAATTAAACACTCTAAACCCTGACTATCTTCTTCATACCTGCAGTTAACTGACAACGAGACCTTCCACAACAGAGTGCAGCAATCAGTCTCCCAGTCAATGAAAGGACACCTGTTTTATGTTGGTCTCAAGAGGATGTGATGCTGATCTTGGAATGTACTCACATAGACCCCCCAAGGTCTGGAATTAATTGTCTATACAAACTGAAGAATCCCATGCAAACTCAAATTGGACTCCCTAAAGTGCAGCTGATTCACCTTTCTTGAGATTTGAACAGTTTAAGTTTTTTCTTGCCAGATCCCATGTTGCAGCTATTAAGCAATTAAATAAGATGTTCTTATTTGCACAGAAGTCTCCAGAAGATTTCTGTTAAAGGTCAGGACTGCCACATAGATATCTGAACTACACACCACCAAAGCAAAAATCAGGGCATTTTCTTAGAATCTATAGAACCACAGAGTTGGAAAGTATTTTAGAGGTCATATAGTCCAACCCTTTGCTCAATGCAGAATCCACTAAAATCTCTCCGACAGATGGCCTTTGTTTCAAGATCTCTAGTGAAGGAGAACTCACAGCTTTGTGTGGCAGCCTGGGTGACATCTTGTACAAAGTCAGGGAATTCTTCCTGATCTCTAGCTTGGATCTACTTTTTACCCACTGGCCTTGATCCTTCTCTCTGGGCCAATAACTCCACTGTGAGACAATCCTTCAGATATCAGAAGACTGCTATTGTACTTTTCTGCAGGCCAAATATACCCAGGTTCTTTAACCATCACTTATAGGGCTTGTTTCTGGACCCTTCATTGTTTTGATAGTCCTTCTCTGAACTTGCTCCAATTTGTCACTGTCCAATTTGAACTGTGGTGTGCAGCACTGAATACAATATTCCAAATGAAGTCTGGCCAGGGCAGACTAGAGTAGAATAATTACATCCCATGATCTGGACTCTGGATTTTATGATCCTGGATAATTTTAAAGGAGTAAATTTTCAAGATGGACCGGAATTCAGAAGTACCCAGTGTATTGACTGATGAATTTTGTTTGCTCTACAAGAGTTTCTCATCTGATGCAGATGTGTTGAACTTCAATTCCCATCACCCCAACTACGAATGATGAAGCTGACGAAGAATGATGCAAACTGATTGCAACATGTTCATCTGAAGTACTATCCAGTGACAACACTTATTAAGAGGGAATGTTGCTCAGTAGTACAGCATGTAATTTCTTCTCAGAAAGTATCCAGATGTAACATCTGCAGGTGATCAGACGTCTGCCTAAAACTTGGCACAACCTTTATGGGTTATGATAAGGAACACTGAGCTGAATGGATCAATGATCTGACACAATAAAATACCTTCTTGGCTCCCATTAAGCTAACTTCTCACTTCTAGCCTGATCTTCGTAACTGCATAGTATTTATTGTACTGACCTAATACATTAGCAATATTTATTTATTTAATCAATGTATTAGTCACCTCAACCTCCAAAGCAATTCCAGGAATTATATTTTACATTTACAGTGGACCTAAGCTAAACATCTTGTGCAGCATAGAGTGCAATGGTGCTGCCCAAAGTAATAATCATACCAGTTCTGACTTTCTTTATGGGTCAGACAAGAAAGCATTCGTATACAAAGCTTGCCCAACTTGCTGCTTAGCAAAAGGAATGCAACTCTCAGATATACATTATGTACTCACTGTTCTATCAGAAGTATTACCCAGAACAAGTCATAATCCTGGATTTCCTTTCCACGCTCAGTTATGGAATGCCATCCCTGAGGCCATTTAAATACACAGCCTCCAAACTTTGTATAGTCCGTGTGTTAATTCAACAATATTTTATTCCAAAGAATCCACCAAACCAGTATCAAGTAATTTCTAATAAGGTACTGTCCAAAGAAAGGTTTTGAGGTAATATAATAAGATGTGAGCTAGTTTTTTAGTTTATACTTTTTAACTATTTTGGGGGGGGGGTTGTCCTGCATTAATATGATCAATTTTTCTCAGACAGCATTTAATCTACTATTCTCTGATAAATGCTCACTTGTTCTTTCCTCCTCTGAGATGTATGCCAAGTTTGTTCCAGAACAGGGAATGTCAATCTCCCATAAAACTTCAACATGGCTTGCCTGTAAAACTGTGTGAGAACAAAATAAAATCCTTTGGCAGAATAACTGATTTGTTCATTAAAAACAGAGTTTAGTGAGCACCAGTGTGTTATTATTTGATGTGCTATTATTTATAAACTTTGACTATTAACATTTGCTATTATAGTTCTAGTTACTTTCCAGACTGATGCTGTGTAACTCTTAATAAGTGAGATATGCCACTTTTCATGTAGTAATCCATTGTTTTCTCCTACTAGAGACTACTGCCTGATCCACCCAATACATTAAGTCCTGTTTATTTGGTTTTAGCTTAGTACAAGGGTACCACCAAAGCACTATGGTTTATAAAACATGTTTTATGGCTTAACATAAACTTATTGCTTATTCTTATCCATCGCTGATGTGTAAGTTTTCATGTCTCAGTTTATTAAACTCTAATTTAGCTATAAGGTCATGAAGTATACAGTTTTGATTTCCAGCATTACCCCATGTCATGTCTCTGGGTCAGCACATATTCTTATTTTGACATTCATTTTTTTAGCCAAGTCCACTACGTTTTCATTTAAACATTTCATTTATGTTTTGTGTATCTTGGTGGTTCATTAATATCATTACATTGATATAGTTATTGTCACAATTTTGTCCTTGACAATAAAACATTTAATATGCTTTTACAGTGCTTCAAAGCATTATTTTATGAACAATAGCCTCAACACTGAATGATAGAGGCATGTGATAGAAACACAAACAACTATAATCACTGAAGTTTTATACCACCAATCAACTTGGAACAGAGGGAAATTATTGCCAGTCTTTTCCAGATCCCTCTTCCTAGTTCATTTTCCCTTCCTTGTGGATCAAGAAATAAAGTGGGAAACTAAACATACAAGGCAGCCCTTCCACAACTGTCCTACATTTTGAAACCAACTTCCAAAATAGCGGAGATAAAACATTTAGTCATGTATGTATCTTTGTAAAGTCCCATCTATTTAACCACATATATCTTTAATCAAATGTAAATTGAATGTGCAAGTTATAGCAATCTGCCCCTCCTACTTTGACTGAATTTTAAAAATGTATAGTTATTGTATTTTGGGAAGTAGGCTTCTTTTTAAGTATTGTCCTGTTCAGATCTCTATAATCAATACAAAACTGCAGGGGAGTTTCAGTCCAAACCTGCAGTGGTTTTAAATAAATGCAGTAAATGCATGAAAGAGATTTGAAGGCTTATTGAGATGATGTTTAAAATATAAATGTACTCCTGAGCACTGTGATACCATGTTTCCAGTTAAATCACAGTTGTGGAATACCTTATCCTTATGTATGATTATGGAAGATGAACAGTTCTGTTACAAGTGGGACATACTTGCTATTAAGAAAAATTGTATTTATTACCTCTTTTCAGATATAAATAATTGGGTAGACAGCAGAATGATACAGTCTATAGCATGCAGGATCCTAGAGAGTTCTGTCTACTTTCCCCCATAGACCAGACATTTAACCATTAATTTGATGATAAGAAAAGTATTATGAAGAGTGCTGGACAGCAGCATCGATTGGAATTGCTAGAGGAATTGCTCCGAACTCACAGAGGGCAAGTTGTTTGTTGACACAGGCTCATGTGCACGGATGATACTCAAATCTACATCTCAATTGAGGCCAAACAGGTGATGCTGTCAAGATGCTGTCCCAGTTCCTGGAGGATGTTAGGCTCTGGATGGGGAGGAACTAGATGGCGTGACTTTGGAAATCGTATGATTCCAGGGAGATTCCATCTTTAGATCTGGATAGGGTTGTGATGTTCCTGGTGTTTATGATGATATACTGTATGTTGAATTGTTTCGATCTTTATTTTATATGGTTAACCTGATTTACAAATCTCACGCACATATGCTGCTCAGAGTTGTTAATGGCTCTAGTAGCTTATTGACCTAGTAAATAAATAAATAAACTTTACCCTTCAATGGTCCTGGACCACTGGGATAAGTTTTCCTGTAGTGGTCTTGATGAGGCCTGCTGAAGAGAGGGCAATATTCAAGTCTAAACCTGATATATTGTGCTCCTGATAATCCTGTGTACCAAAACTTCTTTTCACAATAATCTCATGTGTGCATGCGTGCACATATGTGTGTATGTGTGTGTGTACGTGTGTGTGTGTGTGTGTGTGTGTGTGTGTGAGAGAGAAATATGGATATAATATGTGTGCTTTCTGGGCCCATCCACACACTCCCTGAAAGGAGCCACATAGGTGCTTATCCCTAAGATACAGCCATTGTAATACTGGAGAAGAAAAACCGTAGTTTTTTTCTTATTTTTTAAAAAGTAGAGAAAATTGCCAGAATATGGGGTTTCTATAGGCAAAAGAAAAGCCTCACAATGATAAGACTTACAATAATACTGTTTCTAAAGAAAAGAAAAAAAAATACTTTTATTTAGAAAGCATTATCCAAGGGGCATGAAGGAAAACAGATGTCCAGGCACTGTCCAGCAGTGAAAATCTTACTGATTCTGCAAGCTGGAAGAAAAAAACCTATTTTTCCATTCTGTTTGAAGAAGCCAGAGTCTTCAGCAGCTAAGCAGGTACAACATTGCTGCCTCTATTACATGTTTCAGACTTAGAAAGTTTCTTCTTGTTGTTAAGAGAAACAAACTACTGGACTCTATCAGTGAAGCTTAAGACACATTTGTTTGAAATTAAATTTAAAAAAATCTTAAGTTTCACTAGCATCTACTTAGGATCTTCATGAATATACTATTTTTGCTTATCTGAATTCCTTTCTGTCCTTACAAATAATGACCTCAAACTCTCTTCTGAATAAGTGGTATTTATTAGGCTATATGGTAAATATTGATTTACCATATAGCTGAATAAATTCTCTCTCAGACCTGCTATGTCTCCTTCATAAATTAAATAACCAGAGAAAATTAGAATAGTGTATTAATACCAAATGAAATTCTGTGGAAATATGCTTGCAACACAGAAGGAAAAAAAAAAAACCAGTCCAAATTTACGACATGATGGCAGTGCTAAACGTGTTTTGTTTTTAGACTCAGGTTTTCCTGTTCAGCTTGCTTAGCAGCAATGGAATAATGTGAAGTGAATGTTGCTGAGAGCCCATCACGTGCTCAAGGGCTGCCCTACTCATTTGCAATTCCAGATGCAGAAATGCATTTAAAAGGCATGGAGAATAAGTATCCAATGGCATGCTTCCCTAATGCTGCCTGTATAGCACCTTTCAAGTTAAATTAGTGAGGGTGTTATCTCCTTTCAGCATACACATCTTGAGATTAAGGTAAAGGCCACTGTGAAATTACACAAACTGTAAACATATTAGTGTAATTATTGTTCACTGTTCTATATGGACAGAACTCAGTGTCTAACAGGTGTCAGTAAGGGCTAAATATAAACCCATCACTATGGAATATACTTTGGGATGTAAGTATTGATCACAGTGGTTATGGGTATGCATGGTTCCTTGACTGAGGCAGATACTCCAGTTACCATTGCAGCAAGACCCTCCTTGCTTCTCTCCCTCTCTCACATCAGTGATCCAGCTTTTTATTACCAGTGGGCAGCACTTCAGGAGAAGATAATAGCATCCTTGAAATGTTTAATTCCTTTCAGTACAATCAGAAATCAGACTGGAATATTTAAATTGTTAATAATTTATGTGGCATGATTTTAAGGTGCTGTATGTTTTACAACCTTGATCTTACTCATTCTTGCTGAATTTCACAAAATCTTTTAGCTGAAAGATTTTCAATGCTGATGTTAAGATTTTATAGCCAGTAGGTATGATTGTTCAGGATTTAAAACTGCCAATTTCAATGTCCAAGTTTAGTGTCTGAATCCAAAATAATGTTTCAAAATTACAATAAATATTTCAAAATTGACTAGATGTTCTTAATTACTCCCGAGCAACTGTTTTTTTTCAACCTGTAATTCTAAGTGGTGCAACGAGTAATGCGTGTTCTTCTTTCCTGAAAACAGAATCCAGTAATGGGATGAAGAGACATACTACATAACTGAGAGATAGCAGAGGTTTAGGATATGAAAAGCTTTTTACCTGAACGAAGTTGCTTGATCCTGCCATTGCTAGCGGCTGTGTCCACAGGAAGGAAATCTTTGTACCAGGATATTTCAGGGTCAGGGTTGCCACTGGCAGCACAGAGCATTGTAGCTGTGCGGGCCTTCTCTACTACCTTGAGCTGGGGCCCCATATCTATAGTTGGAAAGCCAGGAGGAAGTTGGTTCTCTGCAAGAAAAAAAACAACAAAGAAAATCCCATTAAAAGTCAGTGATGGGAAAACTGGAGACGAGTTTCCTATACTCCAAGCACCAGACAATCAGTATATGATACAACCTTCCCTGGTTAATTGGCAGAAGACATTTCCTTGACCTGGATTCTGGACAGTAAATTGGACATCAGTGCAGAATAAAACAGCTCATTGCTCTGTGTATGTTCGCTGTGAACCCTTACGCAACACGCATGGACAAAACGGACAAGGATCTTCTACTGAACTCTTCTGACTCTTGTTCTACTCTTCCAGCAGCAGATATGATTATTAAAAGAACTGATGAGCAAATGAATATTAAATTAACAAACCAAAGTAACTGCAACAAACAGGGGCTGGATAGTCATCTATTGGGGACGGTGTAGTGATTCTTGCAGTGTGCAGGAGTTGGACTTGAATGACCTCTTAGGTCCCTTCTAAACCTATGATTCTAGGGTGCACATTATGAAATTACCAAAACCTCTTCCAGATAGTTGAAGATACCTGAGGTGCGCTAAAAATGTGTAAAGTATCTCCCCGCCCTGCCTTACTGCTTATGTACCACAGTGGTGGACCATTTTTTAAAATCTATAATAGAGAGAGAAAGAAGTAATTCTGTTGATAGTGGCTGCACTATTCTCACAGATAAGCGTGGCTAAGTTTATCATGAGGCCTCTCTTACAGAAAGTCCTCAAGTGCTCTAGAACAGCCTTTTGATAAACAACTGCCAAAGTGAGCTCGTACTTCCAAGGTAAGCGAACTATTCTCTTCTAAACATGAATTGCAATCAAGATAGGCAAATATATGGGAAAAGAGCCAGAACATAAAGGCTTTTTAAAACACTAGAACCTCAAAATCTTTGTTTGCAAATGCTTAAACAAAATCAGAGACAGTTTTGCCAGTTTTCCTTTTTTACCTTCAGCAGATATGCTAATTTGGACAAAACCAAATATTTGCCTTTATAGACTATGGTTAAGCTTTACATTATTACAACTTTTTGAATACTTCTTTGTAAGTTTTCTAAAATAACTAAATATTCATTTATGTAATTGATTAATTAAATAAGGAAGAAAAAATAGTGCTTATATACATATACCAAATGTTCAACCACTACTTTTGGGTAACTATGGCTTCTCTAGTATCATCTGCGATTGAAAATTATGTATGCAGGATTATTTATTTCTCTGAATAGTCCCAACATTGCACCTTGAACAATAAGCTTAGCATCCTAAATTCAAAGACTCTAGAGAGATCAAGACTGGCCTGAATATAGTATGCTTCATCTGCATCAACCTTTCACATCTAATGTACATATTCATAATCTCTGTAATATTTTCAACTACCTAAAGCTTCAGTACTGGCCTTGTCCTGTATTTTCTATATCTCTAAATGATCAACTTGCAGGACCAAACTGAACTGTTCAAATATTGACACTAAATACCTTCCTATGACATCCTATTAAAAATCCAAAACACAGCCTCAACATTTTACAGCATGAGGCAACACAATGGACTGCAATCTGGCTTTGGTGTTCAGAAGGTAAGGGGCTCGGATGAAGAGCTACATTTAAAAAAAAACGTTTTTAAAAAAATACAAAAACATAATTGGAGCTTAGTAAGAGCTTAAGCCATTTTGTATCTCCCAGTTCACCCTCCCCAGAAATCTCTTCTTCACCAGCAAACAAAAAAGCCTCTTTGTATAAAAGGTACCACTGAAAATGAAAATTTTTAAAAAAATTTGCTTTCTCTTTATTTTCAAAGACAAAAGGTACACACAGCTTAACTGGAAAGACACCAGAGCTAGCATTCATTGACAAGAAGCGGTAGCGCTGATTTAACCACAACACACACTCCTGTACAGTTCAAATTTTAACAAAAGCAGGAATATACAAGAGTATCACGAGACACAGCTTAGCTTGCAAGGCAGACACAAAGAGGAACAAACAAAAACTCTCTTTGAACTAGCCAAGTGTGCCTGATTTACCTTGCTGCTGGCAATATAAAGTAGGCAGTTAAGCCAAGGAGGCCAAACCCTCCAAGTGATCAAATGTAATCCCTAAACCTTCTATATATTTCTCAGTTTTTGTGAGATAATATTCTAAGCAAAGAATCAGTCAATTCATGTTTCTCTGTGCATCTATACAAGTGCTCACAGAAAATGCAATGTAAGTATCCATTATTTATATATGATTATTTATTTTAAGTATTTTTATACTGTGCCTCAGTGAAAAACCTCAGTGAAAAACACCATAATAGTTTACAAACTCAATAAAACCTGAATAAAAACAATCCAGTATATCAACTTGGGGAGTTAATGGTAGGAAAAGCCAACCTAAGTATAGGGGCCTGGGGTACAACAGAAGAAAAGCCTTTCTGTAGGACAGATGCTACTGTCACCATCAAGCTGCAGTCTCTAAATCAGGGCACAGAGCAAAGAATTCCTGAAAATCACAAATGCCTGGGAGGCTGATATCAGTGGAGTCATTTTTTGAGTTTACCTTGTCCTGAGTTACTTAGGCTTTGCATGCTAAAATCAACATTTAATCTGGCTCAGTGGCAGCCTGACAGCCACTGCAGATCTTTTAGCACATGTTTAACCTGTGTGTGGTGTGGCACCCCAGTCAGTACTCTAGCTGCCTGCACTCGAGTAATCAGCAGTCTAGCAATAACATCTGGAACAGCACATCAGTCCCAAGAGAAGCTTCATATGGAGTACATTACATTACTCTAGTCTTGAAACTACCAACCCACGAAGCTGTGGACAAGCTATTCCTGTCCAGGAAAAGGAGCAGTTGATGCACTGGCCTAAGCTAGTAATAGCTACTCCAAGCAAAAAGCTAGCAGTAGGTGCTCCCGGGTTACCTGGGTCTTCAGTGCCAGGGATGGATAGAGGAGCACCACCAAACTGGAATATGTGCATTAAATGGGAGTGCAACCTCATCTAGAGCAGCTATTTTCCTAGGTCCTAGACCTAGGAACCATTCATCCACAGTGCTTCCATCTTCTCAGAATTCATATTCAGCTTATTAGCCCTTATCCAGTTCACCATTGCAATCAAGCAATTATCAGGTGTTAACTATTGCAGCCACAGCTCCAGGAAAAGATATGATGAAAAATAAATCTCTTAAATGTTTATTGACTCACTTTAGAATACCTTCGTTCATGAAACTGACACCTCACACTAATATTTTAACAAGATGGCAGAAATGCAGTGAAACTCATCACACTGACATCTTCCATATCAGCTGTTATATAAAAATTTTATAATAGTGATCTCTGTAGTCCTCTCATCTTGACAACAACACAGATATGGTGGAAGAACTTCCATTTGTTGACACTATAAACAATTTAGTACTGTTCTCATATAAAAGGGGAGAAACTATTTCACCCTTTCTTCTGACATTCTCCACAACTTCTCATAGACAGTCTTCTTGCTTACTCCAGGTTCCTGAAATAAATAGAAATAAATAACTCCCAAACTAGCTTTTTAGGTTTTCTTGAAATGAGAAAGAAAAGGTAAGAGTTGGGGTCTCTGACATGGCACCAGGGGCACAAATCTGCCGAAAGACATCTCCTTTGGCATTTTACAGGTTTTGCCCTACGACTTGTTTACATTTTAAAGAAATTATTGTAATTTTTAAAAAAAGGAACCTGGTCTGCTCAAAGGAAAGTGCTAGCGTCCAGCATCGTAATTCTTTCCAAAATCATCTCTGAACCCACATGGGCCTCAGATGTTTTTTTAAGATAATGAACATTACGGTGGCTGAAGCCCAGTTGTTTGCTTGGAAAGGTACCCATTTGTTGTAGAACAAAACAAAACAAAACAAAACAAAAGGACAAAGGTAAGCAGGGTTAATACAGAGCCTTGCTCAGCAGGAGGAGGAGGCAGAAGGTAACATGTGGTAAATCAGTTCTTTATAATTGGGTGTGTTTCCGTGGTAGCCATTTTAGATAAGTTAAGCTCCCTAAGCAGGAATTTTTGAAATCTGTCCACATTTCTCAGAATTTCAAATGTGTCCATCTGCTGGGGGATCCTTAAGCCTAGAGGGATTTGATTCATTTTTAACATTCACAACCAATAATACTGGAAACAAGCTCATTCTTAGTTCTAAATGTTAATATTTTGTTTTGTTTTTAGGTTGCCAAATAAAATGTTTCACAGTGTTTTTGGACCTAGTCATAGGTGTACAGAATGAAAAAGCATTTAATATTTGACAGATGACAATTCGATACCATTACTCTGATATTAAAGAGCACAAAATCTGGGACAAAATTTAAAGTATATTATAAGAGAAATACAAAGGAAATTAATAAGGTAACTAACAGATGCAAAACTAACAGGATTGTTGCTTAAAATATACTCAAGTGTAAATATAAATAATTAAGCATATTCAAGGTAATAAAAATTCTAGCAAGTGCCTATTTGAAATCCACAATATGACAAAAATTAAAAAAACCATTCCTCTCTGAAATTTCTGAGGGAACAATGTTTCCCATTTACCAAAGGGGAAAAAAACCTACAATGAGATGGTGGTCCAACTCACATTTAATTACCAAAAAAAGACCACTTATTTATTATGTTAAATCCATGATCCCAATTGATTTAAATGATTTAAATAATGATTTAAATCCATTATGTTAAATCCATGATCCCAAACAGGGGACATAAAGACCATGACTTTAAATTCTGATGGTTTTCATTATCAGTGATTCCTAAAGGACAAGGGAAGGTTCTAAGAACCCAAGAAAGATAAATATGGAAAGGGTTGGTAGCTAACAAATGAAAGTGCCATTGTGAAATGGCAGAAGATGTGGAAAAAATAATATGGAGCTTAAGGAACAGATTGGTTAAGGCCATATATAGGACTGTAATCTTTTTTTCCTGACACACACACACTGCAGCCTTTTAACAACAGAACAACAGGCACTTGAAAGATGCCGTTCTCTTTTCATTCCATGTTGGAGAGGTGGGGAGAACTGCCCTGTTTCTTTTTGCCTGGCACACAGCTGTCAAGATATTCCCTCAGGCATTGTCTGTGTATTTCAAAGTTCTTGAGTAATTCAATACTGTATTATATATCATATTGATCCCATAAGAATATGAAAACATAAGAAAAACCATGCTGAATCAGAGTGAAGGTCCATCTCGTCTGTCAATGGCACAGACATGTTGTCTCTAGATTTCTGAATTAACATTCACATAATATATACTATCTTGGATATTATTCTAACAAAATGTATGCAGTACAAACTATACATCATTATGTTAATACGTCATATGTTGAAAGAAAATCTTGTCATCACAGTGTAAGGTCAGAAGCTTCTCAAACCCCGTATGTTGATAGGTCAAAACAAGGAACTATATATAAAAAAGGACTGGAAGCCCCAGATAGTGACAGAGTTATGGACTATACAAAGCAGAAAACTTTTCAGGGCAAGTAATTTCAGATAAATAATGCAAGTTATATGTAGAATCTTCTGACTCATCCCAAAGTCAAGGAGAGAAGCAGTACCAGAAGTTTGAGCTGAGTCAGTTGCTAGTATTTCAAGGATCTCAGAATGGCATTAATACAGATTCCTTTACAAATTTCAGTTTTTTCTCTCTCTCTCTCTGAATGAATGAATGATACAATATCACTGCAAATAAAATAAAACTTTAGCTTGGGCTGCCTGACATAGAGTATATATTTCAAGAGACAAAATCCATTACCTATATGACTGGGGAAAACATGTTGGGAATTGTTTGCACTGCTAGTGAGGATTGGATAGCACTTTCCTCAAGAGATAGAACCATCCCTCCAGTTTTAGAAGCTATAATCTGAACACTTCTGAGGCATGATTAATCACAAAATTAAATGGATATAAAATTTGTCCTTTTTTTGACTAAGTAAGTATTGATAGCTCAGTTCCAAGGATTTTACAGATCAATCCAGTCAAGATATATGTTTCAATTCAGAATAGAAATGACTTCAGTTGTCCTGATGCATATTCCATGACTAGATATAGGCACAGGAAGTATGGCTCCACTGATTTTTTTGGACATCTCAGCAGCTTTTGATACTATAGCATAGTTTGTCATCAAATTGCCTCCCTTTTCTTGACACCAACACTTGAGAGCTTTTGGTATTAACCTAATCCATATTTGTTCAGCCAGATTCCAGGTGTTAAGTCTATACTATGCTTTCAGTTCCATTCTCCTATTAATGTCGTGTATTATTGTGTTTTTAGCTATTTTATGGCTTCAAATATCTAAGTTATTTAAAGAGGTCTGACTCAACTTTGTTCTTATTATCACTGTCACTACCATCTTACTAGTATATTCTTTTAATTGTTTTTTTCCTTTTTCAAGAATACTGGTTTCTGCTTAGCTTCTGGATCTGATATATCTTAGTAGGAACATTCATAATGTATTTTGTCATCTCTTTCATTCATTTCACACTACTTTCAGCATTTCAATGAAAACACATTATGTTTTAAAAGTGAACTATCAGATTTTGAGTAAAAAAAAAGCATTTGTTAATAAAAAGTTTACATTTCTAAGACACATAAAATATGCCAGTGATTCTGCTTCCTGAATATATAGCTTTTATCTAGTAACATGATGCTGGATTTCAATTAAGGCCACATGATCAAAAGTGGAACAGCAATTCAAGAGCCAGACAAAATGGCTGTGGTTTATGGAGTTTAGGTGTAATTGCAACTCAAGTATAAGTTATATATGAGCAACTGTTTCTGTGCATGTGTGCATTTACAAAACACATTCTTAAAACATATTGCCAAAAAAGGAAATAAATTGAATAATTTGTGGAGAGTGGCCCAATAGTTATGGTGGAACAAGTGATGTCCTGTTCCTGTCAAAGTCATACATATCCCAACAGCAACTGCGCGTCAGGTCCATAAAGCAAGGGTTTCAAAAGCCATTTGGCATGAATGACAAAAAAAGCAAAGGATTCAGTTTACTGTTAGCAACAGATAGGTAGTAGTTAATAACAGCCCTGCCAGCAGACTGTGGTGTGGCACTCTGAAGAGACACACTGAAAGTACACTTTCAAAATGCTCCATTCTGAGTAGAGTGCTTTTAAGAGGATATTCTCTAGGGACATGAAACAACAGAAAATAGCAGCGCATAAACAAATAGAACATAAACAACAGACAATAGCAGAATATAAACAAACTGTTCACAGAGACATACATAATCCTTAGCTCAAATGTCTAAGGCTATCTGCATTCTTAAAAAAGAGAGAAAAAAAGGTACCAATAAAGAAAAAGACCCGCAATCTTATTCTTTGGAGTGCCAATGAACCAATTTGCTAGATGAATTATACAAGATGATTCACATTATAATACTTCTGGCCTTTCCTTCAACTATATACAGTTCTGTCCATATCATAAGCAACAATTTAACTGAACAGTTAGATCACTGGTGGCTCTGACATGGAACTCATTCATGTATTATATACATTAACTCAAAAGAAAGGGATCAAGAGGCATGGGAAATACCCAAACTAATTGGTCTGACAGAGAAGACAGAATGAATAATTGCAGTTCTACATAAAGAGCAAAAAAATAGAGCAAGTAGCTGAATTTAAGTACTTTGGTGAACAATTGCAGTTCTACATAAAGAGCAAAAAAATAGAGCAAGTAGCTGAATTTAAGTACCTTAAGTAAAAATCGGAAAATGTATGGAAAAATTGTAAGACATGCTAATGCCACACTTCCCAATCAAATTTTCTCACATCACCTGGTAATTCCTGAAAAGAATTATTTTGGTTAAGTATGCCATGCTGCCTAAACGTGAAATATTACTAGTTCTCTGCTTATGTGGCAGTCTTCAAGGTACTCACTGATGAAGTCGTGGTCTACAAAAAGGAAGAGACTAAAAACTGCTGGTTTTTAATTGATGTATCCAATATTTCAGCTGGCCACTTTAGCACAGAATAGGTAGATCCAGATCTTGATTCAGTCCTGGGAGAGATCTTTTCATAAGGAAACATTTGGGATTCTACAGAACCACCTATCACCCCCATAACTGACAGTCTAAAGAAACCTGTGGCAGACCAAGTGTAGCCTTTAATCCTGCCTTAAGTCTTGCTGTGATCCTTGATTCTCTATCTTCATCTCTTGGCTGTTAAGAGCCAATTCAGAGATAGGAAACATACAGATTCTGTTGAACTATCTGTCAGACTGTATTCTTCAGAGGTCTATCCATCAGAAAAGTTCTATTTGTGAGGCAAGAAAATATTCATCTACAAGTAATGAACGTAAGGATTAGAAAGAGGAGGAGCTAACAGGATACATATAAAATCCTAAAACACCACTGGGTCTCTATGGATTAGCAACTCCTTTCTGAGTCCACTAAGTTTTAAATCCTTGCTCCGGCTCTGGCTTCCTTAGGTAAACCAGGATTCAGCATACTTACTTACTTACTTACTTATTTATTTATTTATTCGGCTTGTATGCCGCCCATCTCCCCCAACGGGTGACTCTGGGCGGCTCACAATATAAAGCACAGTTCTCTCCAAAGATGGCTAAAAACTATAAATAATTAAAAAACATGTTAAAAATGCCCTAAAAAACCTCCTCTGATTTTGGCCCTAAAAAAAAAACCTGTAAGATGCTGGGGGGGGGGGGACAACCCATCATCCCACCACCCATCTCCACAGGTGCGGGCCCCCCTCTGGCCCCCAGGCCTTCTGGCAGAGCCAGGATTTGATACCTTTCCTGAAGGCCATGAGGGAGGGGGCACACCGGACCTCAGAAGGCAGGATATTCCATAGGGCAGGCGCTGCAGCAGAAAAGGCTCTCTGCCTAGACCCCACCAATCGAAATTCCCTGACTGGTGGGGTCTGCAACCTGCCCCTTCTGCTGGACCGAGTGGGACGGGCTGAAGTGACCAGGGCAAGGCGGTTCCTCAGATAACCTGGTCCCGTGCCATGAAGGGCTTTAAAGGTAATGACCAACACCTTGAATTGGACCCGGAAACAAACCGGTAACCAATGCAGCTCACGCAACAGCGGTGTTATATGTGCCCTCCTAGGGGCATTAAGAACTGTTCGCGCCGCCGCATTCTGCACCAGCTGTAGCTTCCGGATACTCTTCAAGGGTAGTCCCATGTAGAGCACATTACAGTAGTCCAACCCAGAGGTGACCAGGGCATGAGTGACCGTACGGAGGTCCCCCTGATCCAGGAAGGGGCGTAACTGCCGCACAACACGAAGTCGTGCAAAGGCCCTCCTAGCCACAACTGCCACCTGCTCTTTGAGCAGGAGTCGTGAGTCCAGGAGAACCCCCAGATTACGCACCGGGTCTGTCTGGGGTAGTGCAACCCCGTCAAGAACCAAAGATGACAAAGTCCTAGATCTTGAGGCTCCCCGTATCCACAGCCACTCCATCTTACCAGGGTTCAGCTGAAGCCTGTTGTCCCCCATCCAGGCCCCCACAGCCTCCAGGCACCGCGAGAGGGCAGTCACAGCATCACTTAGGGCACCTGGGATGGAGATGTATAGTTGGGTATCATCAGCATACTGATGATACCTCACCCCATGGTGCTGGATGATCTCACCCAGCGGTTTCATGTAGATATTAAATAGGAGCGGTGAAAGCACTGACCCCTGTGGCACCCCACAAAGTAGGGGCCGGGGCTGGACCTCTCGCTCCCTATCAACACCGATTAGGTTCGGCCTTGGAGAAAGGAGCTGAACCAGCACAACATTGTGCCACCCAACCCCAACTCCTGCAGCCGACCCAAAAGGATACCATGGTCGATGGTATCGAAAGCCGCCGAGAGGTCAAGAAGAGCAAGGATGGATGCACTCCCCCCATCCTGCTCTCGCCAGAGATCATCTAAAAGTGCGACCAATGCTGTTTCTGTCCCATAACTGGGCCTGAATCCTGACTGATAGGGGTCCAGATAATCCGTTTCCTCCAGGATCCTCTGAAGCTGCCACGCGACCACCTTTTCTACCACCTTCCCTAAAAAGGGGAGGTGGGAGACTGGACGAAAGTTGTCCAGGAGGGTGGGGTCTAGTGACGGTTTCTTGAGGAGTGGGCGGACCAAAGCCTCTTTGAAAGGCTTCGGGAACACCCCCTCCTGCAAGGATGAATTAACCGCTGCCAGGACCCACCCTAAGGTCACCTCCCTGGTAGATTTAACTAACCAGAAGGGACACGGATCTAAATCACAGGTGGTTGCACTGAGAGCCCCGAGGACCCTGTCCACTTCCTCAGGGACAACAGGATCAAACTGTTCCCAGATAACTGGGCAAGAACGCTCCCTGGGCAACTCCTCTGGACCTACTCCACGCTTGGCTTCCAACTGAGAACGGATCTGAGCAATTTTATCCATCAGGTGTTCAGCAAATTCCTCTGCACGACCCTGCAAGTAGTCCTCCGCCCCCCCTTTTCCCAGGAGGGCTCGGGTGACCCTGCAGGGCAACACTCTGAGGATGCAATAAGAGCGGAGAAATATTGACGTTTCGCCGCCCTTACCGCCACTAGGTAGGCCTTAATAGCAGCTCTAACCCGTGTTCGGTCTGATTCATCCCCAGTTTTCTGCCAGCGGCGCTCTAGCTGTCTCTTAGCCCTTTTCAACTCCCTCAACTCCTCCGTGAACCACGGGGAGTGCCGGGAGTGATGGGCCAAGAGAGGACGCACAGGCGCGATCCTGTCCAAGGCCCCAGCCGCCTCCTTGTTCCAGGCTGCGGCCAGAGCCTCCGCTGGGCCATGCAGCAAGGCCTCAGGAACAACCCCCAGCTCCTTTTAGAACCCATGCGGGTCCATCAGGTGCCGGGGGCGGACCGTTCGAATAGATCCCACCTCCCTGCGGAGGGGGACAGCATAGGAGAATCCTGCCGCCACCAGGGAGTGATCTGACCATGACAGGGGGGATAATATAAAATCCCCCACCAGATCACGCTGCCACTGCTCCAACAAGAAAACCATGTCTGGAGTGTGACCACTGTCCCGGGTCGGGCCACTGATGACCTGGGATAGGCCCATGGCTGCCATGGTAGCCATGAACTCCCAAGCCGCCTCCGAGGCCAACCCCAGGGACGGCAGATTAAAGTCCCCCAAGACCATAAGTCTACTTACCATGAATGAGCTATGTTCAATCAGGTGACTTAAAAAAAAAAGTAAAATTTTGATTAAAATGCAATCTACTTTCTGGAAGAACAAATACTATAAACCTGGCAGTCAGAGCTTTATTAAAAACATTTAAGAATTTTTAAAAAATGAAATAAAAGCAAGCTAGCAGTAAAATCATACCACAGCCCTGGGATCAGAGTATTTATATTCCTTTTCCGTGTCTGCATCAATATAAACTCAATACCATAGATCAGCCAAGTACCTGTGTAAAACTGCAGATATTTTATTCCTGTATATATGCTGATGTTGCACATGCTTATTATTCATGAAAGAAAAGAAAAATGTTTATATAATTCTCACACATATATATTCAATGAATGGTACTATAACATTATTTGCATCCGCAAAGCACTTACCCTTCTCATGTTAATGCCCAGATAGCTACATGATTTCTTTGTTATTGGAGAGGCTTCTGAGGCATCATTCATTAATAAAATGGCTCCTAATTTTTAAAACTCAGTATGTATATTTGGAAAACATCTGTAAGCTCTAGTAATAAAAGTTAAGGAGCACAGTGAAAAAATGGGACTAAAATTAAATATAAAGAACACCAAACTAATGACAACAAGTAAAACAACCAGCCTTAAAACTGACAATGAAGATACTGAAGTGGTGGAGAGCTTCTGCCTTTTAGGATCAACCCTCAGTTGTAAAGGAACCAGCAGTCAAGCAACCACAAGGCTAGTACTTGGTAGAACAGCCATGAAAGTCTTGGAAATAATATTCAGAAGCCATGATGTATCTATACCCACAAAGATGAGAATAGTGCAGGCAGTGGTATTCCCTATAACACTCTATGGGAGTGAAAGCTGGATTTTGAACAAGCAGGATAGGAAGAGTATTGATGTTTTCGAACTTTGGTGTTAGAGAAGATTCCTGAAAATACTGTGGACAATCAAGAAAACAAAGTAATAGATCAGTTCAACCCAGAGTTCTCAAAGTACAAGTACAAATGACCAGGCACCGATTATTCTCCTTTCGACGCATTAAGCGAAGGCCTAGCTCTTTGGAGAAAGCTCCAATGCTGAAAAAGATGGAAGGAAAGAGAAGAAGAGGACAACCAGCAGCAAGGTGGATGGGCTCAGTTACAGGTACTGTCCTTGGGTTACGACCATTCATTCAGTGACTGTTCAAAGTTACAATGGCGTTAAACGAATGGTACTTACAACAGGTCCTTGTAGTTCCAGTCTTGGCATGCCCCCATGCTCATGTGATCATGATTTCCGACATTCCCTGCTGGCTTCCCACAAGCAAAGTCAGTGGGGAAAACGGCAGGAAGTAGGAAGTTGTGGTCATGTGAGGCCCTTGCTTAACGATTTGTGGGATCCTCATTTAAAAATGACAACTGGGACTGCTGGGAGTGCCATTGCTAAGCGATGCAGCCTCATGACATCATGTTTACAACTGTGTCACTTAGTGACGGCAATTCCAGTCCCAACTGCCATCGTAAATTGAGGCCTACTTGTACAGTGGTAATGGGTACACCACTGGAAGATCTGAAGGATCAGGTTAAGGACAGATTGTGATAGAGAATATCTATCTATGTGATTGCTAAGAGTAACAGCAACTTGATGGTACATAATCAAATGTATCTTTGGCTCCATGAAAGGGAAAGAAATGTGTTCCCTTAGCCCTAGAGTACAACAGCTTAATATGTAACTTCTGGGAATAAATCAAACACTAAACCTTGGACATGAGTATAACTTATTCAGAGCCTTTGGACTATCAAGGTTTCATACGCATGCATACTTTTTCCTAATTTGTATAACAGGTAGATGAAGGTTAGGAAGAAGAACAGAAATATTATTTCTGATATGATTTACTTTAACATACTATCATGCCAACTATATATAGCTAATTTTTCAGACAACTGTATCACTGCTCAGGAAAATGCTATTCCATAAATATGTGCACTTAGGATTTTTCTGTTGTGGTCAATGTAGCTACCTGCCTCAGCAATAGATGAAATTGTTCTAAGTAGCCAACATTTAACAACATTTAAAAGTGAATGTAAATATACTAGTGCTGTAAATTTTGCCCGATAGTTTCCTACACTCTCCTCTAAAAATTAAGATAAAACAAGTAAGGCAGCCTGCAGATACTTCCTTATTTTCTGCCTCAGACATACAAGTCTGACTTATTAATATTATAATATTAATATCCTGACTATTTTCAAAAGAGTTCTAGTTACAGTAAATCCTCAATTTAATAAACCATTTGAGAAAAGAGGTATCTGTTAAAGTAGAACAGCCATTAAATGCCAATGGGATTTTCCACATGAATATATTGCAAATTCTTTTTTTTTTTTTTTAATCTGCTTAACAGTCATTACTGACCCTGCAGTGACCGCCCCCTAGCGGTTTTCAAGGCAATTGCATCTTTCTAGTTTCGGAATTAGACTTTGCCAGAGCCTAATTCCTAGAGCGTCAGCCCAGCTGGCAGCACAGGAGGCGGGATTTCCGTTGCTTCGCGCCCCTTTTTCGGACGAGCGCGGTTTTCGCGCTTTTACCGGCAACTTGTCCCGTCTCTCTGTTGAGCCGTTGCCAGCATTTTTCCTCCCACCGGGGTGAGAGTCCTCATTTATCTACTCACGTATGTTTTCGATCTGCTGAGTTGGCAGAAGCTGCGGGTATAGAAACAAGAGCTCACCTTGTTAACGCGAGGCTGGACTCGAACCGCTGAAGCTTTCAGCCATTTCTGGCCGGCACTTTCAGCGTCATTAAGCCGCTGCGCCACCGCGTCCCCTTATTATTGCAAATTCTACCCATGAGTAAAATGGAAATGGGATTTTATATGTGGAATTTTGCTATTTTATACCTTTGATGTATGTGTAAAACAATGGATGGAATTTTAGACATGTGCAGAAACATATAGTATACAGATTTTGCATCCAAAGTCCACTAAATTGAAGTTATTAAATCCAGAATTAATTGTAGCTGTTTCTCCTGTTTCTTCTTCATATTTCTTAGTAAGTAACCAAAAGTCTTGCTACACAGAATCCACTGTCCATCATTCTATGCTAATACATTTGCTTATAATGAACAGGCTGATTCTTCTGACTGCCACAAAGCCATAAATGTTTCCTTGCCTGAGACAGTTGAAATCCCAACTCTAACATGAATTATTATTATTTTGTGCTGCCATATCTACAGTAACTAGATTTTGGTCAAGCAATTTGCTCAGTTACTATGTTAACATTCAGCACAGCTAAAGTAGCTTACTGGAAAGGCACTTCTAGAATCAGGTAATATCAATACTTGAATCTATAGGAAAGTCATAGTTATCATCATCACGTCCAAAGTGAATGATCAGTATGAGCTTCAAACTCTTAAAAACGTATCACCAACTACATATTGTGCAGAAGTGATACCGTATCATTCACTGTAGTATATATTGGTCCCAAAGCACTCAACCCAGTTAAGATTTTAGGTTGGTAAAACTTCGGTCTCTATTTGGCAGCATCATTCAAATGAGAATCATGGAATCTCTCTGGAAAGCAGTGTATTCCAAGGCCATGCTAATTATAAATAGGTGTAGAATTCCTAATTACCAAAGCAGTAGGGATTTATGTCAAATTAAAGATAATTAATTTTCTCTTTCAATTATTTCATATTTTAATTGCTCTGTCTGTGACTTAAGTTCATCCTTCATGCTTACAGCCATTTATGGTACATTTCAAACTTTGGTATTTAATTATTACATACCTTAATAGTTCTTTCCTTTATTCAGCTTAATCTGTTGTGTACATAGCTCTTTCAGGTGAAATTTAAACTTTGATGTGTATGAAGAACAGCTAATAAGAAAGTTCTGAATAAAAACCAAAGTGCCTGGAGAGTTAAGTAATCAGATCCTCAGCTGGTTCCAGATCTCAGATTAGAGGGGACACTATCACACATCCTTTTTTTTTCCTAGTCTTTAAAGGCATGAATTACTTCCAATCTTCCATTTCAGACACTTATTTGATGTATAGCACAGCAGAATACAGATAATCATGGTGGCTTTCATTAGCACACTGAGTGAAGTTCGTTAGTACTGATATACAAAAGACTATTTGAACTGCTACTGAACTAGTGCAGTGACATGTATAGGAGCCACACATTCAAAAGATTTTCCCAGTGATAACACAGCAAGAGGGAACTGTGTTCTCTGCCACTGAAGGTACATCGTAATATATGAGAAAATCACTTTAGAATATCTGTATTTCTGTTTAAAATTAATAGCTTTGTTGAGATGATCTGCCAACAGCTATTCCAGAAAAAATATCGACTAAATTAAATACTAATACAATAAAATTTATAAGCAGCAACAATAGATATTTTAGAGTATCTGGAAAAATATTACAAGCTAGAATCACTGGGATGGTACAACACATTGAACATTAATCTATATCAAGCCTGCACAACTCATAAAGGGGAAAGGGCCATACTGATACCTTGAAAATAATTGTGGGTTGCAAAGGCATAGCTGGTGTGCTGAACACCTGTTTGGTGGCTAGCAGTGCAGCAGAAGTGCTGGAGCTGGCAGTGTTGGTGAGGCTTGGAGGTGTTGGAGGCACTTGGAAGTATGTCTTTCAGGGAGGAAGTAGCTGAAAAAATAGGTGGTGCTGGATCCTTGCTGGCTGTGGTAATGTTTGGTGGCAGAGGATTTGCTCTTTAAAAAAATGCTGGTGGGCTTCATAAGGCTGCTTGGTGGGTCACATGCAACCGGTGGGCGATATGCTGTGCAAGATTCGTCTATATTATAAAGTAGCTCAGATGATTGGCCTACTCTATTTGTTTTCAGTTCAATCCATTTTCCTGATAGTACCTGAACACTCAGATTTAGCAGTACCTATGAAAGCCCTTATGTAGATTTTAAAAAAATAACAGATACCTAAGTAAAAGAATCCTGATGTTACATCTTTATGTGCTACTTGGGACCTAGGGAAAAAAACTCTAACATGGAACTACAGCTGTCACATCTTCTAAAATTATGCCTGTAATAACATAGGAAGACTAGGTCGTATTAGTTACTGTCAGAATTATGGCAGCACTTCTCTGCCTCCTCTGATATTTCTACCTTGTTGGTTGCAGTGGTAGCAACATTACTGTATGAGAATCATAGCTTCTGTTCTTGATAGCCATAATTTTTAAAACCTCAAAATGCTTTACTTAATATTGGTGTCTATTTAAGAAAGGGGGAGGAATTAAAAAAAAAAAAGACTGAATAGAGGAAAAGGGAGGAGACTAAGGGAAATGGGATGACCAGGATGGAGAAAGAGATAAAACAAAGTTAGAGAGAAAGGATCCAGCTCCCAGGCACTGATTGGAATCCACAATCAATTATGGCCTTGATCTGGCTTTAGAATTCATATCCTTTCATTCCTTGAAGCAGACTCTGATAAACTCCAGAGAATAAGTTTGAATAACAAAACTTGTAAGCTGAGATTGACCGTAGCCATTTTTGTTGAAAAGCACTGTAGAAAAGTATTAGATATTAATCAGAAATGTATCCATCCAGAAAATAGAAGCATAGCCCAAAAGCACATAGATCAGTGACCTGCTGAGGAGCTTGTAATGAACACATCTCTATTAACTTCACTCCATAAGCTGACTTCCCAAATACTTTGGAAGAGATGAACATGCATCCAACTTGCATTAAAAGGTAGCATCATAGAGCTCAGTTGATTGCCTTAGAAAAGTTGTTGCTTTTTTAATTCTAATTATCAGTAGAGCTACAATAACAGAAAAATGATCCGAAAAAGCCAAATAAAATACAAAGTCATCAACACTGAGACAAGGACATGAAGCAAAGGGGCTTTACTCTCCCGCACCAAAGGCCTGGGCGAAGAGCCAGGTATTCAAGGCCCTTCTAAACAACAGCATGGTGGGAGCCATCCAGATCCTGGGGGAAAATCTCATTCCAGAGGGCAGGCACTGGTACCAAAAAAACGTATTTCCAGGGTCTTGATAATTGGCATAGTTTAATCAAAGGAACCTGAAGCAAGCCAATCCTGCAAGATTGAATTGGTTGGGCAAATACTATGGGAGTCAGGAGGTCAGCCCCTCAAGTAACCAGGCCCTATGCCATGTAGGGCTTTATAGGTAAGAACCAGCACCTTGAACTGTACCCAGAAGCAAACTGGCAACCAATGCAGCTCTCAAAGCAGATATGTTACATGGGCAACTGAGGCATGCCCATAACTGCTTGCGCTGCTACTTTCTGGACCAGCTGAAGTTCCAGGTGGTCAAGGGGAGCATATAGCGGTAGTCAAGCTGTGAAGTGACCAGGATATGGGTGACTGTCTAAAGAGGCCCCCAATTTAGGAATGAGAGCAACTGGTGCACAAGATGAAGTTCTGCAAAGGCTTTCCTGGCCATTGCTGCCACATGATCTTTGAGCAGGAGCTGTGAGTCCTGTTCACAGACCCTCACATTGTGCACCACCCTTGAATGGGGAAGCGCAACTCCATCCAAGGTCAAAGATGTGGCACAAAAGGAGCAGGAAAATGACTTTTTGGAAACTTATTGAAACATTTTATACTATTATACTTATTTAAAGGTGACTAAATGAAAAAAGACTTGGCCAGTCATCTTTCTCCTTAAAATTAGCAACACATGCAAAATTTTATTTATTTTCAAGGTAGGTTTCAAAATTTATGTTGATGAATATTTACTTTTTTTTTCTGAGGTAAGCTTCTTTATTTTTCTCTTTATAAGTTGGCAAATTGAGATAAATACTGCAGCTGGACTAAAAAGGACTGGACAATTTTATGATATTTAATAACATTTGTAGCTATAAAAGCTAAGAACAATAAGGGTAATGAAATCATATGCTGCAGGGCATAAGCAATTCTCCTATTCCCATCCCACATAAAGAAATATTTGCTAGCCAATAACAGCTAAGGAGAGTGAATGTTTCCTCCAAGTCACAAAAAAGGGTGTTTTTCTTCTTGTATATACAGTCCCATCTCTCATGTAAAGAATTTAATTTATTTCACCAGCAATTCTTCTTACATTGCAACTGACAGACTCAGGTTTCAGCTGTTTCTCTTAGTCACATTGCAATTGCTAGATTCAATGCTTTCTGTACGTATCCACCAGCTTGCTCACTCTTTTCCATTGTTATGTCAACCATGATATCAAGAAGGTCCATGATGGATACTAGTTTAATTTCACAACCTTTTCCGATCTTACCCTTGAATAGAACTAGCATATGCAGAACTCTATTTTCCCAGTTTGGCCCCTTGTACAATGCATGAAGGAATGTCACTGCCCACGGCATCTCCCAAAAAAGATCCTGCAGCTTTAAATCCAACATGGAGGAAACTGTAGATTCCAGAAGCTGGCTGACCAATACACTTTTATGGCAGCTATCATTTTAAAATACTGAATAGCTAAGGAAGTAGGCAGCTCCCTGAAGCTTGGCATGAAAATAACCCATGGCTACAATTTTATACACTAGCTCTCTGCAATGAAAAAAGAGCTGTAGCAATAAGTTAGCCTTAGGGCTGTCCCTGTGCAAGTCACACACTGCAAGCCCTAGCTATCTGCTTCACATAAACTATACTTCAGCCATGTGGGGTAGGGGTGTTCAAAGCAAAGAAGTGGCTTTCTTGAAGGAAAAGGAAAAAGAAAGGGCTACTGTGGTTCAGCTACATACACTGCATCCTGGAAAACTTTATCTGATCTTTCACGTCCACTCATTCACTTTGTAGCTTTTTCATCCATAACCCAGTACCTGGGTTCCATTAACTCTGTGCATTCTGAAGGCTTCCCACAAACCCTCTTCAACATGCTCTTGTAATCATGAATGTTTTCTGTTCCCACAAAACATGTTGATCTTCCATCATAACAGCCAACCTTCCTACTACCTTCAGGTGAGCCGGTTATTTTCCCATAACTGTGATGCACAAACACAATGTAGAATAACAACAGTTGCTTCCTTGCAACTGTGGCTATTCCGGTGGTCATCTGTGCTTCCACACAGGGAACTACTGACAGATGAAGAGTGGTTATGCTGTAGTGCACTTACAGTTTTGTAGAATCTATGTGCAAAATACAAGTATAAAGGCAGAATTTCTGAAATTGTGGTTGAGTTTCCCTGGGGTTTGCAAGCAAACTTGAGGTGGACTGATTCCCCCCACCAATGTGCACACTCAAATGCTTGTTCAGGCAGAGTGGAAACATGGTTTGACAGGCCTGTAACTATACTCAATCTGCTTGCTACACTTGATCAACTTGGGCCTTCAACAGATGACACATGCTTGTTTACATACCCACAGTGCTTCATTCGCAACCTTTACTTCCAAGAAAAGTTTTCTGTGGAAGGGGATGTACAGATAGGCAGGGATCAGCTGCAAGAAAGGGGGGGCTGTCTGAACAAAAGGACCCTGATATAGCTTGGATGGTTTCCCTGAGAGGCAGAGATCAGATGGGAAGGTTGTTTATTTTATTTATTTATTTATTTATTTAATTAATATACTTGTCCCTGCCCATCTCCCCACAATGGGGGACTCTGGGCGGCTTACAACAAATTAAAATCAGAAACACATGATTAAAAGTTATAAAAACCACACTTACAGAGATAAAAAGGCTAAAAGATCCAAGAGGCTGATAGAGGCCACACCAGGCCGCTAAGGGGCCAGCCAACCCCATTTCTGACATCCTCCCTCCCCGCCCCAGGCCAGATGGCAGAGCCAAGTCTTCAAATCCCTCCGAAAGGCCTGGAGTGAGGGGGCCTGTCTCACCTCCGGGGGCAAGATGTTCCAAAGGGCAGGGGCTACAGCAGAGAAGGCCTGCCTTCTGGACCCCGCTAATTGAAGTTCTTTTACCGCGGGGGTTCTGGAGCATGCCCTCTCTGTGAGATCAGGTGGGATGGGTTGAAATCGTGGGGGCGAGGCGATCCTTCAGGTAACCTGGCCCCATGCCATGTAGGGCTTTAAAGGTGATAACCAACACCTTGAATTGGATCCGGAAGCAAACTGGTACCCAATGCAGCTCACGGAGCAAAGGTGTTATATGGGTCCTTCTTCGGGCCCCAAAAATTGCTCATGTGGCTGCATTCTGGACCAGCTGAAGCTTCCGGATACTCTTCAAGGGTAGCCCCATGTAGAGCGCATTGCAGTAGTCTATCTGGGAGATAACAAGGGCACGAGTGACCATTCGCAGGGCATAACTGCGGACAGGGATCCAGGAAAGGGCATAACTGGTGCACAACCCAAAGCTGTGCAAAAGCCCTCCTGGCCACGGCTGCCACCTGCTCTTTGAGCAGGAGCCGTGAGTCCAGGAGGACCCCCAAATTATGCACTGGGTCTGTCTGGGGCAGTGCTACTCCATCCAGCTCCAACGATGACAACATCCCGGATACAGAGGAGCCATTAACCCACAGCCACTCCGTCTTGCCAGGGTTCAGCTGGAGCCTGTTGTTCCCCATCCAGATCCTCACAGCCTCCAGGCACCGCGAGAGGGTAGTCATGGCATCACTTACCTCACCAGGGATGGAGATATATAGTTGAGTATCATCAGCATACTGACGACACCTCATCCCATGATGATGGATGATCTCACCCAGCGGTTTCATGTAGATGTTAAAGGAACGGAGAGAGAGCCGAATCCTGCGACACCCCACAGAGAAGGGGCCAAGGATGGGACCTCTCGCTCCCTATCACCACCGATTGGGATCGGCCCCGAAGAAATGAGGTGAACCAGCACAAAACTGTGCCGCCCACCCCCATATCCCTGAGCCGTCCCAATAGGATACCGTGGTTGACGGTATCGAACACCGCTGAGAGATCAAGGAGAGCAAGGATGGTCGCACTTCCACCATCCCGCTCCCGCCAGAGATCATCCATAAGTGCGACCAATGCCGTTTCCATTCCATAGCCAGGCCTGAAACCTGACTGATAAGGGTCCAGATAATCCGTTTCCTTCAGGACCCTTTGGAGCTGCGAAGCCACACTTTCTCAGCCACCACTTTCTCAACCAAAAAGGGGAGGTGGGAGACTGGACGAAAGTTGTCCAGTACAGTAGGATCCAGGGAGGGCTTCTTGAGGAGGGGGTGCACCAACGCCTCTTTAAAGGGCGCTGGAAACACTCCCTCCTGCAAGGATGTATTAACCATCGCCTGGATCCAACCACATGTCACCTCCCGAGCTGCTTTCACCAGCCAGGAGGGGCATGGGTCCAGATGACAAGTGGTGGCCCTCACAGTCTGGAGGATCCTGTCCACTTCCTCAGGAACCACAGGATCAAACCGTTCCCAGATAACTAGGCAGGAATGATCCCCTGGTATCTCCCCAGACCCTGCACCACGCTCGGAGTCCAACTTAGAACGAATCCGAGCGATTTTATCCTGCAGGTGCTCTGCAAATTCCTCTGTGCGGCCCTGCAAATGAACCACCACATCCCCCTTACCAAGGAGGGACCTGGTGATCCCAAACAGGACCGCCGGGCGGCACTCTGCAGACGCAATAAGGGCGGAGAAGTATTGATGCTTCGCCGCCCTTATTGCCACAATGTAGGCCCTAATAGCGGCTCTAACGTGTTCGGTCGGATTCGGTCCGTGTCTTCCTCCAGCAGCGCTCTAGACGTCTCTTAACCCTCTTCAGCACCCTCAACTCCTCCGTAAACCACGGGGAGTGTCGGGGCCAATGTGGCAAGAGAGGCCGCATAGGCGCGATCCTGTCCAAGGCCCCGGCCGCTTCTCTATTGCAGGCAGCAGCCAGGGCCTCCGCTGGACTGTGCAGCAGGTCCACGGGAATATCCCCCAGCTCCCTCTGAAACCCTGACGGGTCCATCAGGCGCCGGGGGTGGACAAATCGCATGGGTCCTGCCTCCCTGCGGAGGGGGGTGGCATAGGAGAAACTCAGGGTCATCAGGACGTGATCTGACCATGACAGCAGGGAAAGCTGTACATCTCCCCTCAGATCACTCTGCCATTGCTCAGACAAGAAAACTAAATCCGGCATGTGGCCACTATCTCGGGTTGGGTCCCGCACAATTTGAGACAGGCCCATGGCTGCCATGGTAGCCATGAACTCCCGAGCTGCCTCCGAGGACCGTCCCAGGGATGGCAGGTTGAAGTCCTCCAGAACCATAAGCCTGGGGAACTCCACCGCCAGCCCTGAGATGGCCTCCAGCAGCTCATGCAGGGAGGCTGCCACGCAGCAGGGAGGCTGGTACAGTAGCAGCACTCCCAACTGTTCATGGGCACCCAACCTAAGAAACAGTGTCTCACAGCCAGAAACTTGTGGAGCAATGCCCCTGAAGGCCACTAGAGACTCTTGGATGACAACAGCCACCCCTCCTCCCCTGCCCTGGTATCTCGGCTGGTGCCACACCGTAAACCCAGCTGGGCACATTTCCGAGAGGGGCACCCCCCCCCTCGGGCCCCAGCCAGGTCTCGGTGATACATGCCAGGTCTGCCCCCTCCTCAGTGATCAAGTCACCTATGATGGGGGCCTTGTTTTTAACTGACCTGGCATTAAGCAGCAGCAGCTGGAGGCCAGAGCCTCTATGAACCTGCTGGTCAGGACCTGGGAGTGAGCAAGGAGGGCCAGAACACGTCCCCTACCCATCACCACCTCGATAATGTAGCCCCCCCATCATCCTGGGGGTGCCAGGCCCAAGTACCTCCAATCCCAGGCCCTCGGAGTCCCCAACCTGGGGTAAAGATCCCTCCATCCAATCAAACATCTGCATTCAAAACCAAACACTCCCAGGTGAGGGGAGATCTCACCCACAAACCAGCTCACGCTCTTGGCGCTGGCTGAGACCCACCCTCCACCAACCTCACACCACAATCACACTCTGCCCCCCTGCATGACCTCTCTCACTAGTCGGCAGGGCGGGCATCCCATACACTCACTCACACCCCCTGGCTCTCACCCAGCAGGTGGAGCCTCACATCCCCATACGCTCCTAGACTCCCCCTCAGACTCTCACTACCAGGGGTGAGTCCCAGATACCCACTGGAGGGACTGCACGGCTCTGCACTGGCACTGGGCGGGATTGAATAGGGGTGGCTAGATCCTGGAGCCCCAGTTCGCCCCTCTTGAAAACAAGAGTCAATTGGGATGCCGTCCGGCACCCTCCCTGCTGCCCCACTGTTCCTCCAAACCGAGGGATCTTCCTCCACAGTTGGGCAGCCGCCTTGCATTGGGGCCTGCTGATCCTACTAGGCCTGGAGTCCGTTGGGTCGTTCCTGCAAGACAAGTGCTAGGAAGAGCCACTTTGGGGCCATCAGTGGGACTAAGGAGCAGAAGGAGTAAACTGCAACAATTGTGGCTGGTGTTCCTGTCAAAGGACTACATAGGGGGCTAAATCCTACATTCAGTCCTCCTTTGCCTCCAGTAGCAAAAGGCTTGGAAATTGGCCAGAGGTAACTGGTGGAAATAAATGTGTCTTCCTTGGGAATTTAAGATAGTCTGCCTACAGGGCCCAGCAACTCTAATCCTTCACCAGACTTGTTGCTGAGAGTTGCAATTCAGTGACATTTTGAGGCTGCACATTACAATTAGAAGTTGATTATTAAAAATAAGTGGTATTTTTATTTCTTGCCCATCCTGATACCAAAGAAGACATTAGTTTTGTTGGAGGGATGGGAGTCACACACATTGATTTATCATTTTAAGAGGTCATACTACCATAACATTTGAGAATCCTTGAGTTAAGATGTTCAATACTGCCTCCTTATGGTGATTTATGGAGAACAGAACAATCTGACCGGTAGGAACCAACCTTAAAGGACTCCACAAAACAGAGCTCCCCCCTTGCTCTTAGTACTGATATGACCACTGTCTTTCTGTGCTCTTTGCTTCTTATCATTATGTCTGCTGTTGTCACTTTATGAAGAACGTGTTTGCAGCATGAGACTTTGCCCTTAAGCAAATCATTAAATGCATCACTCCTTTTAATATTAAACAATTGTTCAAATAATTACGGAAATTGGATAAGCAGAAATCACATAAACTTGCTGAAGTTCTCTCTCTCCCATTTGGTGTCAAAAGGAAAATGTGAGAATAATTACTCACACAATAATAATTTAAGTTATGCAAGCAAGACAAAATTAATATGATACAAGCTTCAATAGTAAAACCAAGAATAAAAATAAAAAGATACCAATAAGCCATGGGGAAGAGAAGCAAAAGACAGCACCTGAGGAAGAAGACGTGCAGGTGAATTTGCTCCCTGAGCTGTACACCTATCAGGGACAGCTATGTATGGAACATAGCTACCTGTTCTGTGAAAAGCCAATGTCAGGTAACCTTGGCGACCAAAAGGTCTAGCAACGATAGGAGGAGAATGTTTCCTGAAATATTCATGGGACCAGGACAGAACATTCATTAGTGCTGTAATATCAGAAGGAATCAGTGGCATTTTCCCCAGCTCTCTCCTTGTTCATGAGGTGTACACAAACTTCGTGGCAATGAGGCCATGAAAGTGAGGAAAGCATAGTTCAAAGCACAGAGACAACAATGAAAAGAATAAGTAAGAAAAAAAGCAATTCTTGCTTGCTTTTTCAAGGCGTGAAATGCACAGGGCTCAGCCTGGGAACTTGTGTGTATTATATGACGTGCTCATATGGGAGGAAATGAACAAACTAAGCATGTGCTCCATTAACTCAAGTACACAGCGTGTGCATGTACACAGACACACACAGCCAGCAACACTGATATTCAAGATCCCTCTGAACAAGCACCTTCAGTGCTCAAACCGCATCAAGCTCTTACTGTTACGATATTCTCAAGGTACATTTGTACTACTGCTTTATTGCTTGACAATTGCCAGGTAGACCTTATACCACTTGAACATTTGCACTTCCTTGGTACTAAATTTAGTATAAAAATCAGTTTAGCTAACACTACAGCTGAAACATCAGCAGTTCTAACAGCTAAAGGCACAAACATTCAAAGACCAGCTCACAATGGTTAAGAAGTTTTACAATCATTCATATTGCTTTGCAGTTTTGAGCAGCTACTTCCAGTCAAAGAGAAGAGGAAAGAGAAATCATAATGTGTATGAATTCCAGCAAGAGTAATACAGTACAGGAAAAACAGAAACAACATTGTGGAGTTCTTGGTGCTCTCTGAGCTTGGTTGTTTGCTTGCAGACATTTCATTATCCAACCAGGTAACATCATCAGGGCACTGTAATGAAACATCTGCAAGCAAACAACCAAGCTCAGAGAGCACCAAGAACTCCACATGTCAACCATGAGCTACATATATTCTTTTCTACTGGAGAAACAACACTGTCATATTTCAACTTACAGAAATCAGTTCATATGTGTGTAAGTAAAGTCTTCCAAATATTAGGCAAGTTTGTACCTACACTTATTCAGCAGCTAAGAAAAGGAGTACATGAAGGAAGCCCTCTTTTCCTATGCCAGCCTCAATCTGAATCAATTATTTATTATTTAAATATCATTTCTAGTTTGGCTGTCAGCTCACACTGTCTGGAAAGGGGCAGTCAGTGTATTCAGTCATTATTAACATATATTCTACTTCTGAATTTCAAAGGAGAGTGATCACTATTATTATACCAAAATGACAGCACCAATTCAAGAGAGGCAGAAAGGAAAGGAAAGGAAAGGAAAGGAAAGGAAAGGAAAGGAAGGGAAAGGAAAGGAAAGGAAAGGAAAGGAAAGGAAAGGAAAGGAAAGGAAAGGAAAGGAAAGGAAAGGAAAGGAAAGGAAAGGAAAGGAAACTAAGGAGTACTCCAGAGAGATTATAAGACAGGGAATCTGTGTGTGTGTGCATGCGCATGTGCACACGTACATAATCTATCTATATACCAGTGGAATGGTGGAAGAAAGAATGCAAATCAGCTTGGCAAAGAAATGGATATCTAGAAAAGTTCACAGAAGGTACAAAATACATAGAAATAAAAATCAGACTGCATTAGTTTAATAGGTAATTTCTTGGTTTTCACTGAAAAACAATTTTAAAATGTTTGGGAGAACAGATCTGAGAACTGCATTAAAAATCAATGGAGAAATCCAACTTCTTTACATGTAGTCCTCATTTAGTAACTGCCTCACACAGTGACCATTGGCAGTTAGAGTGGTGATGAAAAAGTAACTTTGCAACCAATGCCCACATTTATGACCTTCCCAGCGTCTCTCAGTCACATGTTCACCATTACAGTCACTTAGTACACATTGTCCTGTGCCTGACCCATTTTTTCTCCCCCCCTCCATAAACAAGCTATCTTCCTGAGCTGCTTTTCTCCGCAGCTGCAGTAAGTCTGAACCACAAGTTAACAAGCTTAGCTCTGTAATCTTAATTAGTTGGCAGCTGTTGTCTGAAACTGACCAGACCTTAATCAGTTTCACACTAAAGGCTTTCTTTAGCTTCCTAAGGGACTTGCTAGACAAACAGCTGGGCACTAGCCATTCCTTTTGATGTGTATTCCCCATTGTGTGCCTGCTTACTCTTTTGTAATCCCTTCCTCTCCAATGAATGTAAATATCAATTCATCAATTCTCTTCTTGCTAAATTATCCTAGCTCCTGGGTAATTATTCCAAAGGGCAGGGGAGTGGGGAATAAGGGCTATAAGATTTGTTCTTTTATTCAGAATTGAGTTCCAGAAACCTTCCTCATCATTTGGGCTCACCTGGCTGTTTGGGGTCATATTCTTCTGATGCTGTAAAGCAAAGGAAAGTTGATGTAAAATCATAAGCACAATTGTGGTCATGTGATTTTTCACTTAGCAACCACTTCGCTTAAAGACTGTAGTTGCCGGTCCCAATTATGGTTGCTAAACAAGGAAGACCTGTATTTAGCTAGAATGTGACACCAATTTACCTACCCCAATCTTTCCTCCTCCTCCTCCATGTAGGAAAAAGGAGATGTTTTCCTTTCTCTACCTTTGTTCTTATTTAGAGTGAAATGTTTTTTAAAAACTCTAGTAAAAATCCCAAAGTAAATGCAAATTCATTCTCCATGGAACAGATTGAACACTTCTGGGTTTATCTTCACATTGAATACAGCAAGTCAGACTCTAAATCAGTTACACCCATCCTGCAACGTTAGCAATTGCTTTTACTCCACATTGTGTCAACCTGGAATAGTACACAACACCCCTGCATTATATTTTGTAATCAATCATACCTGTATTAGAAGCTAGAAGGCTATTCTGAGATCAGAGATAGTTTAAAAAAAAATCTGCCATAGCTCTCAGGTTACAACAAATGTCAAATTATTGATATTTACTCATTTCTTTGTTGATTTATTTATAAGATTTACATGTTGCCCATTCCTTTTATGTTTCTGAGCAGCTTCATACAGTATGTTAAAGCAGCCATCGAAACAATCATTAAAAGATATAACAACTAAAATAGAAAAATAATAACGAAAACATTAAAAGGCTTGGACAAATAAATCAGTTATAAACCTTCTCCTAAACTGTAATAAGGAGGGAGGTAGCTTCAGTTTCAATGGCAATTTATTCTACAGCATGGGTCCCACTGGAAAAAGCAAATTCACTTGTGATGTTGCACACATATGCAGCAGGACCCATAAAAGATGCCTGCTGATAACTTGACAGTGTGGAAGAGACTTTACGGAAGTAGGCGTTCCCATAGATAGTTTAGGCCTAAGCTTCTAAGGTTTCAAGCACTGTTGTAATCATCTTGAATTGGGTCTGAAAAACAAAGGGAACTAGTGAAATTCTTTCAGCATGGAGGTAACAATTTTCAGATTGTTTCAAAGAGCTGCTCTGACAATATTCCAACCTTGTGGTTACCAGCAGAGGATTCCCTGAAGGAGGTCTCCTTCCTCTAACTAGACTACCACCAGATCTTTGCTCAGATCAAATCAAGCCACAAATGCCCTACTGATCTGCATACTAACTAGATATTTATATTAATTAATTAATTCATTCAATTTGTATGGTTGCCCATCTCAGCAAGTGACTCTGGATGGCGTATAAAAGTATATACTTTTTAAATGTTCAAAACTTAATATATCTGCACATGAAACAAGATCCAATTTGAAACAGAGGCTATTATCTTTGATGCTAATATTAATCATCATCATCAAATTTATATGCCACCCAACTCCCAATGATGCTGGGTGGTTCACAAGTAAAAACATTAAAAACAAGAAAAAAAAACAATAATAGACAAAAATGAAGAATGGAAAATGGTAAGGATGACAAAAACCCAACAGAACTGTAAAAAAAAAAAAAGGACCCACGAAATCCAAAGGGAATTTAATCACCCTTGCCAAGGCCTGGGCAAAGAGCCAGGTCTTCAAGGACCTTTGAAATGCCAGCAGGGTGGGGGCCACCCATATCTCAGGAGGAATTGGGCACTTATGGGGTCCCAATAAATGGCATTATTTAATCAAAGGATTTCAGAGCTCACCCTCTGCCAGATGAAATCAGCTGGGCAGATACTACAGAAGACATTTATTTATTTATTTATGGATGATTTGGTGATTTTCTCAAACATAGGCTCAGGTAATATAGTCACAGTGAAGATATGCTGCAACATTTTCTTGCTACACATACACACAAGAAGATATACAAACAGAATACTTGTTCTCAGAGTGATTTCTGTAGCCATCTTTCACTATCAGCAATCTTGGGAGAATCTCAAGATAAGCAGAAGCTGTTAAGGTATATGGAGATAAGCTTGAAGATGGAATGCAAGAATGGTTAACTAAACATCAGCTTAGCTCTGGGAAAGAAGAGGGTGTACGAAAGAAAGAAAAGTCAAAATAACCCTGCCTTGATTCTCATTGGTGTAAGAGGACAGAACAAAACTGTCAGGCTTTCAAGATTCTGTTACTATATCTTACAACAATAAACTAGAGTTCCAATAATTCTTAGGGTGTCTGAACAACCACATCAGACTACCAATTTAAATAATAAGAAACCCATTAATAATGAGAAAGAAGGAATACATTTTCTTACTTGAGAAAATCAATTTTAAAATTTTAGTAATAAAAATGAAAGCAAACTCAAAAATAAAAGATATAAATATTGTGAGCAAAATGTCAAATAAGCAGATCCTGAAGAGAAGGTAAACAACATATGTCATCCAGTTGCATGATCTTCCTAACAAAGAAACAGTGGTGGTAATCTGAAGTTGGGACTGAACTGGGAAAAGAAGCATAGTTTTTCCCACACCCAGAGCTTCTCACAGGGAGGAGAAGTTGCAATGTACTAAGAAACAGCGGATAGTCAGCAGTGTTAGAGTTGAAATCAGAGCTGAATAAAAAGAAAAATGGCTAGCAAAAAAAGTTCAGGTTGTTAAGAAATGCAGATTCCAGGGTGATTTAAGATCACTGAACAAGAGGGTGACACAGAGACCCAGCATATGTATTCAGAGAGAGAGGAACTGAAGACAGCAGAAAGAAACCCAGGTTTTGCTAACTATAAGAGGTTGCCAGCTAAGCTTAACCAAAGCCTGTGATTAACTCTTTGGGGAATTTAGTAGCAGCTCTATTTTAGGATAGGCACACTGTCATTTTAGCAGAAGCCACAGTATTGCTAGCAAAGAAATAATTAATCTCAGTATGGTAGATCAAGTAGACAATGAAGTAATTTACTAGTTTCCTTTGAAAGCCTAAAGAAGGGGGAACTGAAGCTCTGTATGCATTAGTTGAATGTCAGCTGCATAATTAACCAACTGAAACTCAATCTTGTAGAGAAACTAATGTCTTTCTATCGTTGTTATGTTAAGAATAAAGCAAAAACAATCTAAACAGTTCACAAGAAAGATCTTGCAAGCTGGGTCATGTCTGAACTCATAACAAAAGGCAATGCCTCTATATGGTTTACATAATAAATGTATCTCAGTCTGACGTGCTGCATCAATGTCTTTTATATAGTTTTATAAGGAACACAAACACATTTTGAAAAGATTTTTAAATGTAAGGTTGCGTTTAACCAGCCTGAATACAAAGAGCTGAGCTTAAAAAAAAATCACAAAGCTCTACAATGCACTAGGCATTAATTGTGAACATTTGAATGAAACCTGGCTGCTTCCTTCACAGTCCTCTTTTCCTCCTAGAATTTGCATCAGCTCAGCCATTAGAGGCCAATATAAGTCTTATGTGCTATACATTACAAGCATTTAACAAACTGTCTCATTATCAATTTAAAAGTAACACTTTCCGTACAAGTCAATCTTTATGCTGATGCTGCAGTTTTTGAAATTTCCTAAAATAAACAACCACTCTCTTAATAAAAAAAAATAAAACATAAGCTGGTGAATGAGCCAATTCAACTATAAGTAAAAAGTGCAACAGGAATTTTGGCAGCCCCAAAATCATAAATTTAGATGGCATGAATTCAAGAAACAATGAAAATGTACAATCGGAGCTGCAATTAGATTATCATGAAAGTGACACATTCATGGTGATATCTGTACATCGAAATGCAAAAGCTTCCTTAGTCACTTCCTTCCCAAAATTTACCCAATGCAATCATGTTACATGAAAGAGTAAGTTTTTTCAGCTATTGTTACTTCTACTTTGAGCCATAAAAGTCTGATGCACTCAATATCTTAAGTAACATGGACAAAACAGATATCACCTAGTGTGATTCTCTGAAAGCAATGTTGCAGGAAGGAGTAGAACCATCATATTCTCATCCCCATCTGACAAAGTTGGCAGAGAATATTCTAATAGTATACTCAGAAAAAGAAATAAGCTATCCACCAAGGTAACCAAGGCAGTTTAGAACCCAAACTCTGCCTGAAGCGAGAATTGAAGAGATACCATTGCAAAAGCAAAGAACTCCAACTGCAGTACCTATTATCTCTTATAGCATAGTCTCCTGAAAGGTCAGTCTCCAAATGAAGCTTAATTATTCACACCAATGAATTAGCAGCATGAGGTAAGTTTCCTTCCTTCCTTCCTTCCTTCCTTCCTTCCTTCCTTCCTTCCTTCCTTCCTTCCTTCCTTCCTTCCTTCCTTCCCTCCCTCCCTCCCTCCCTCCCTCCCACACCTTATCCTATTCCCTGTTCCCTTCTCCGTTTTCATGTCTGCTTCACTACAACCAAGAGCACAAGGAAAGCCTGGGTCCATGTCTGTTGTATAAAGTGTACATTATTCTGCTATATTTAATCAAACATTAAATGATAGCAACTGCTACAATTATGCCAGTGTAGCTGTTTTGCATGGCACCTGCTGGAAACTGAGGACACTGCAGAAATGTATCAGTGTGATAGAATATTTGTGGCACCAGCAATCCAGGCCATATATATCAGGAGTTTTCCCAGGCTATAGCTGGCATTTGCTCTTCATTATAAACATTCACACAATTATATAGTCAGATGCATAAACTGGACTCTAGTGAAAATAGAGGGAGAAAAAAGTGACAGTCAACTATGACAGATGCTCTAGGGTGATCATCCCAGTTGCATTCATCCTAAAGTATCCTTTGAATCATGGACATTCACTATAGAAAGCCCGAGTCTAAATACATTGCTCTCTCATCTAATTATGACTGTTCTTCTTTGGAATGACATCTGATTGCAAGCAATGATCTCTGCTAGGACAATTACCCAGCTTTTCTGTACCGAAAATCCAGCAAGAGAAATAACTTGGGATGGGAAAATACATAATGCAGAGGGAGGCATACCAAGTCTTTATATGAAACCATAATCTTTAGGCTTTACAATTCCATTTATTTCATTGTGGAGGCACTTTTCTTGCTAGTTACTGCACAATTTGCTTGTAATCATCAGAAGAGTCTTTAAAATCTATTGTTAACAGTTGCTCCACTGTACATATTACACTGCATTTTGGCAATTTTGCCTTCAGAGTTATGCTGAAACATTAAAAATAGGTTACTCTAGTATTTCCTTTGATAATAAATCTTTTCTAATTTGAAAGGCTGTTTTTCCATTAACACGCATATAATTGATTGTACCCATATTTACATTTGGATGAAAAAGTTTAAGCATCTTTGGTTGTATGTTTTAATGAATTCCCGAGTGAACAGAAGACAGAAGCTCACACAATTTCTATGTGGTACGAAGTTAACGTGACAGCTTTCTGAAAATTTAAATGCATACTTGCTATTTATGTGCAGCTGTTTATAGATTCAACATTAGAAAAGAATATGGCAGATGCAGAAGTTTGGACACTCTTTCAGTTAGTACTTTGTAACATATTCTTTGGCAAAAATCACGAAAGTTTCTTGTAGCCAGCTAAAAGTCTTTCTGCTTTTGGTTTTGGAATATTTTCCTTGCAGAACTTTTCTAGCCCAGAAATATTCTTAGGTCTCCTTGCATGCACTGCATGTTTGCAATTTCCCCACAGATGGCAAGGGCAAGGTGTTTTTCTCCAAATGCTTCACACGTTCTTTCTCAAAATGTATCTTGTATGGTTCTGGTTGAACAGTTCAATTTTTATTTGATCACTGCAAAGCACTTTGTTCCAAAACATTTAAGGATTATCATAGTCTTCTTTTGCATACTTTAGATGGTGACTTTTATAATGAGGAAAGGGAAAAGGTTCTCCTTCAACTCTCCCATTCAGACCACTATTGTATAAGCTATGTTGTATTGTGCATCTGTGGACAACTATTCCAGTGTCAGCTGAACTTTTCAGCAGAGTGTTTGCCATTATCTGTGGGTTCTGTTTTGTAAATCTGACTAGCATTTGGATAATTCTAGCAGATTCTTCTTAGTCTTCCAGATCTTGCCTTGATTCTGGTCACCAACCAGAAGCCAGTCTGAACAAAGAACCAATCAGGAACCAACACCACTAAAATGACCAATCAGGACTGGGCATAAAGAACCAATCAGAGACCAACCCTCACCAACCTGTACCAATTGGAAACCAGCTCAGCAAAAGGTGAAAGGCGAATCAGAAGTCAGGGCACCTGGCTCTAAAGACAGAAGCCCAGTCAGTCCCTGCTCAGTTGCCTGTGGTTTGCACAGCAGCTCACTTTGCCTCTGAAGGTGTCAGCCACAGTTGCCAGTGAAAAGTCAGGAAATCTGTTGTCTAGACCACAGTCACTAAACCCTGAAGCCCAACACCGCCCAGTGTTTCTCACTGCTAGTTCAAAGCCTTTCAGATATTTTTTGAATATTTTTAGATATTCTTTTAATAGCTTTGTAAGAGTGAATTATGTTCATTTTTAAATACTGGGACAGCTGCTTAGAAAGTAGACAGAACAACAATTTTGCAACTGTGAAATTGGCTTCACCTGACTAACTGCAGACCTAAACATATCTAAACTTCTGCACTTTTTTCTTATTTTGAATCTGTAAACAATTGCACATAAAAAGTAGGCATTCAAATGCACAGAAATATGCCATCTTTAACTTTTTACCAGGCAGAGACTGTGTCTGGATCTGTTCAGTTAGGAGTTCACTGAAACATAAAATTTGATCAAGCTACCTAAACTTTTACCTGCAACTCTACACACAATTAAGTCTTTTGCAGATCTAATAAACCATAAACCTCAGTACAGTTACACATTGCTACTACTGAGTAAAATCTGTCTGTCTAAGTTCAATAGTATATTGAATCATATATATATATATATATATATATATATATATATATATATATATATATTCAATATAATATTGCATTATGGAAGAAGCAAGACGACATAGGTTTATACAAGTTACATAATATTCCAGGAAAGACTCCTAAGCTTTCAAGTGGAAAAGGTTGCGAGTAGTCTGAAGACATCTGAGAAAATCTTGAAAGGATCAAATACTTCACTGTAATGTTATCAAAAGTACTGTGACCAATACATTTCTTTTAAACCATATATGCTCCAGGAATTCTAACTGCATATCTTATCTGAAGCATGCCAGTGGGTGTATAAGTTCTGTATCTACTCTAAAACATAATATTGGTCCAGTTTATGACAGTGTAAGATACAGAAGCATAGGAAGCTATCAAGTCCAGAGCTTCTGCATAGTTTATTAAGCACTGCAGGTAGACCAGACTAAGAAACCAATGCCATATTGGTCAGGACTACTTTTTTTGTACAGCTACAGTAACAGAATCTTGCAAGTCTGAATGTGCTTCCCACTCCCCCTGCTCATTTTATCTTTGTGTGAACAAGGGAGGGGCCTGCCTGAGATTTTTTCTCAAGTTAGTTTCTTGGAATGGGCTCAAGACCCACTTATCTGACCATTGCCTTGGTAGCAGCGCTTCCTCCTATCCTTCAAGGCCATTCCCTATGCCCTCTCCAAGGTCAGAGTAATAAAACAAAACAACTAAACATCTCAGAAAAGAGATTTGATGAAGAATAATTTGCTGATGGCCACTTCAAGCCATTTCCAATCTACAAATATAATTGAAATCTAAATAGGCAGATAAAAATGCATTATGATCTGAGATCAGGCAGAAAAAAAGAACATCAAAATAAGGAAGAAGAAAATTAAACAAGATATACCAAAACTTATTAACATTGATCATATAGGAGAAAAGCAGTAAGTTCTTCCTTTGCTCTGAGTTCCCTATAAAAAGAGGTAGATAAATGGTCAACATATTCCACTGAGTGAAAATTGTAGAAATATCTGGCCAAATGATTGTGTTTCTCCTTGAACATGTGTTCATTAATAAAAAAAATATTCCAAATCTGTTCAACAGGAATACTACCAAATTTCTCCTCCAATAGGGCTGAGGATCAAGCATTGAGCTGCACTAAAGACAAGTCTCTTCTTTGGTTGGCACATGTGAGATTAAAGAGATAAATAGCTTGCTGGTAATAAACCTCTCTGATCAAGACAGCTGTAGTGAAATAAAATACTGAGAAGAAAACTTGCAGTTGTGGATATCCACTTCAATTATGTTTTGCAGGATTAGTTAAAACCATCCTGAAAGGTTAGAAATGCCAGAGATTCATGGGAAAAGACTAATTTAAGGTTAGCTCTGTCCTTAATGGATGAAATATTTGAAATACGACATGACAACCTACATATTGTAGGAGGAGGGGTCTTTGGTAGCCTAAAATCAGGAGGAGTCTGGTTGCACCTTTTTTAACGAACAAATTTTATTAAAAGGCATAAGCTTTCATGAGATGCAACTCACTTCATCAGATGCACAGAATGACTAAACTGACGTAGGATTTAAACTGGGGTTGGGGGGGGGAAGAGAGGGAAAACAGGATGGTTATATAGTTGATGAAAATGTAGCTGGACCCATGGAAATGAGTATCTCATCAAATTACATCATTACTTAACAATTTTCACCACACTATCAGCCTCAGCCTCGACCTATTTACAGAACAAGTCCCCTTGCTTGATGTCATGGTAAATCTACACAATGGACACATAACACCATGTTATGCAGAAAACCTACGGATTGTCATGTAAACCTATTTATTTATTTCTTAAATTTATATGGCCAACCATCTCACATAAAGTGACTCTGGGTAGCTAATACAATAAAAATAATCAATACAATTTTTAAAAACCCACAATAAATAAAACACATCAGAAAATAAAAAGAAAAATGGCCAGTGAGGATAAACCAGTCAGCAACAAATTCATTCAACTCATAGGCACAACTACCTCCCAACCTCCACACCTGAGAAAAAAGTCAGGTCTTTTATAAAAGTTCAGCAGTGTTGGGGCTAATCAAATATCGATCACTCCCTGAACCCAACCAAATGTCAGCTCCTGAGAACTATTTACTAACTAGAGAGACATGGATCAAATACACAGGTGGGTGGGCTTATAGCCCTGAGAACTTGGTCCACACCCTCAAGACTAACAAGATCAAACTCAGCCCATACAATAGTGGGTTTTAGTTAATACCATGGAACCTGTATCAAAGCCAGAGTTCAACTGCGAGCAAATCCAAGTGATTTTATTTGACAGTTGTCTACCCTAAGTCTAGTATAGACATGCTTCCAGCTTCCACCCAGAACACACCATCAAATCTGTATAACCAGACTGTTACAAATGCATTTGTTCTAACCCTATTGACAGAAAGGCTGAATTAAACCAGGTATTCAGGAAACTACCCACCCAATGAGATTAATGGACAAATCAATAAAGCCAGAACACAGCCTGGAAGACCCACATCAGCCAAAGCCAGAACTATTCCCAGGGAGAACCTATTAAAAGATAGACCACAAAATAGAGCACTATTGGTTGTCCCCTTCACCTCACAGCTCAAACCACTCAAATGCATTATTAATAAGCTACATTCCATACTGTATGGCATGCTCTTCCTCTAATGAGATATGTGCCATCATCAGCCAGCAATCCTCCTTTGGTTTTTACATAGGACATGGACACAAGTTTGGCATTAGGACTCAAAACAAGGACAAAGTAGTATCAGAGCATTTCAACCTCCCAAGACACACTATTGCAGATCTCAAAGTGACCATTTTGGAAAAACAAGACTTCAGCTGCATAATTGAATGAGAGACTGCTGAACTCACATACATCAAAAGGTTTTTAATGCATTATAGTTATTAATTGATAAGGTACTTGTAACCTGTATCTGCATAACCATGTCTTCTCTTCACTCCACCACACTTCATCCCAAACTAAAATTACATTTGTTTAGCCACTCTATGCATCTGATGAAGAGAGCTGCAACTTACAAAAGCTTATGCCTTTTAATAAAGTTTGGTAGTCAGAAAAGATGCTACCAGACCCCTTCTGATTTTTAATATGACACCCTAAAAATTGTTCTTATGAATTTGGACTGGACAATTTGCATGGGCCTACACTTCTTATAAACACAAACTCATTATTCACTTTGACCTGCCAACTTCTTAAAGCAGGATTGTCTGTAGAACTATGCAAACAAATTTGCATTCTTACTTCTCCTAAACATATTCAATAAATATATATTTTAAAGTGGCCAAATACCTTCTAAAATGATGCAGAAGGAAAGGGTAACAAAAAATTATGCAAAAATACAACTGGCAATGGACACCTGTTCTTATATTATTTTGATGTGTTTACCCTGCAGTTATTGAGTTGCTGCTGAATATGTAATAAAGACAGTGAACTGATTTTAGATTAGATGAATCATAGATCAGCTCTGCCTTATCCACAGGCAGATCTAATTTTGGTCAATCTGGTGTGAATACTGAACCAGCTGCAGTGTCACTACAGGAAGTGCTTGGAGACATAAACATATTACACAAAATAAGCCTCAACCAGCTTCTTATAATTGAGGATATAGTCATTCACCAATGGATATTTGACTGACAGTGACACCAGCATAACTAAGTTATGGACTTTTCACAGCATCTGGCATGTGTCCTTTTCTGAAACCTTTTCTTGGCTAAGATGTAGCTAGACAGTTTGGAGGACAGATACCTTTAGTTTCTGCCAGATGTGCTGACAGTTTAGTGCTATAGTTTCTTTTCCATTTGATAACTACTGAAAAGTGACAACAATTTTCTGTCACCAGCTACATCAGTCACCATAATTTCTGTTGTTAGGACTGCCAATTTATTTCTATTTTAATTTTTTAAAATGATTTCACTTTCTAAGGCTGCCAACTTGCCAGCAACTTTGCACACGTGTTGGTCAAAGGGAAGCTATCACCTTATCTAGATATGGTGAGTTAGCAGAGCTTGGCTTACAGGTGGAACACATGGTCCTATGTCTTCTGGATTTTTATGAGAGGAGGAACAGAAGGAATGTAAATGTTACTGAATGCTTCAGCCAAAACTGTTTCTCTGTGCTTGTCTGACCGATAATGCTTCCACCGCACAAAATTCTTATTTAACCAAGGACATTTCCACTGACCTGTGCACATTTCTGCTGTACACATGCTACATATATAGTCCTGTTCTTCATACCTTGAAAAATGTGAGTAATTTGGTAAGGAATGTTAAGGTGTTAGCTAGGAACATATATATTCTGTGCATGGAACAGCTGTTTTTGGGTAGTCTGTGCCTGAATTGAAACATGCGTGTTTTGGTCCATATACAAAATAAAATCAGGCTGTTTTGTTCTGGATATAGACCTAAATGTGGTTGTTCTGGACAGAGAGGGTTAGGGATGAGGTAAAGGCAGAAAAAGCCACAGATGAGGTGTTTCCGTGGCGATGGCATATGGGGACCGCAGCCGCTGAAGGGAGGCAGGGAAGGGAAAGAAAAACACTAGAAAGACTGGGAAGTAGGTGGGACCATCAGATACGTCAGCTGAGAGTTTGTCCCCTACTGTTGAATTATTTAGTAAGGAACCAGTGCCTAGACTGGTATATTAGCAACCACAGCTGAGGGGAGACAGGGGGACAGGGAAGGGAAGGTGTGGAAAGATCAGGGGGTACGATGGCTAGTAGTAAACGCTGCACAGTGGCTGAGGTGAGGCATAAGGGGCAGTACGGAAGATAAAATGCTAGGAAGAAAAGGAGGTGGGTGGGTAATGCACAGGCCATAAACTTAGTCTTCAAATGTAAAGGTTGGAAGGACCCCTGGAGATTGTCCAGTCCAACTCCCTGCTAAGTGCAGGTATCCATTAGTATAGCATCACTAACACATCAATCCAGCCTTCGTTTAAACTCTCTTTAAATGAATTTTAAAAAGAGAGTCCACCATCTCCCAAGACAGACTGTTCAATTGTTGAATAACATTCACTTATTTGTTCATCTGTTCATTCATTCACATGTGTTTTAAAGACCATCCAACTCCAAATGACTCTGGATGGGTTATACTTTGAAAGCAAGAAACAATTTTAATGCAAACTGCTTATTTCTAAGTTGACTTTTGAAAAGAAAAGAAGTAAATTAAAGCATTTCTTTATGACAACTATGTTTACTATGATACTTTCTGTTACTGAAAAAGCCTATATAGTAAGTGGGAAAGTCCCCATCTCAATTCTTAAAAATTGATGTAAAGAATAGCTTTGTTTTCTCTTTTCATAATTAAATCCTAAGTTCAATTTGTACAAGCACAGAGAGGAGTAATCATGGTTATCATTAGTGGCCAGTAAATCATCACACATCCTGCATGTAGGCAAATGTATCCCTTGGGCACAGATCAGTAGTCTGTGAAAGACTAGCTTGCTTGAATCCATGGGAAATAATACAGTGCAGAAAAGAAGCCCACAAGGCCAAGGTCTTGAGTGTAATCCTGAGAGGTGTAGCGTACCCCTCCAAAGGTCATCCTCCTCAAGACAGCATGAAGACCCACAAGCAGTTATGCTCAGGCATGTGCAAACTCCTTTGCACCGCCAGAAGGAATAAGCACAGAGAAGCACAGAGCTCTCTTGGTTGCGGAGAGGGAGCTTCGTGCAAATACTGTATTTACTGTTGAAAGCCTCCCTCTTCTCAAACTATTCACTAGGATTACGAATGGCTTGTATTCTCCAAAGAGGATGTGATTATTAAATGCTGAAACTGCTCACATTGCCATACATGGCACAAATAAAAGAGAAGGCTCAGCTCTTAGCAGCATGCCAATTAAACAAGCAGGCAACACAATACTCTGATAGCCCAAGAGGATATCACTAACTTACTCTGGCTTTTATTGACACATGCTAGCACTTGTGGGCTTCATAAAGAGAGGTGTGTGTAAAGAGCAACTAGATGTCTAGGGATGAGGATATAGGACTGCTTGATAGATAATATGAGCAAAACAATAAGACCAATCCTAATGGCAACACTATAAATCAGTACCTAGCAAGCAAGAGGCATTGAAAAGGCAGAATGCAGCATGAAAGCTTCAAGAACACAGCTACAATAGTAGTGAACAGACTTGAATCTTACAGGAGCTACTTCAGTTAATTTTTTATTACGAGATCCAGAGATACAAACAAACATGCAAGCAAACAAACAAACAAACATGCCACTAAAAATAGTTGTGATTCCTATTGACAACAGCAGATAGGAGCATAAAGAGTTCAGCCAGGATAGTCGGTATTCACACCCTATCAAAGAAGTACATTTACATTCCTTGCCATTAGAATCCTTTTACCATGATTGATCACTGAACATCTTTAAAACATTTGGTCATTAACAATGAAGCTGGCACAGCATCACTTGAGTAGTATTGCATTTTGTATCAGGCCTTTTATTAGCTGTGTACTGTAATATGCCTGGACTTCTAAAGTGAGTCCTTTAAAATAATGATAATCAACATATTTTAGTGATAATTTGTGGAAATAAGAGCTATCTGCTCAAATGATTTACACTTCATACTTAGTACTTCTTTACAAAGAAACTCCAACATTCAGTATGTCAAATATCCACCACTCAGAACCTATACCTCTGCTACAGTTTACTGATCAGTACTCTGAAACAATGGAAGGCAATTTCACTATTAATGTTAGCAATAGTTTTACCAGTCGTTACCAGTAGAATTTTCTTTTACACATGGAGAGCAAGAGAAAGTTAAATCAGTAATCATTAAAGGAAATGCTCCCTTAGGATATATATTCATGGCAAAGTATCTCAAGTATATAATACAAATAAATATGTTATGAGAAAACTGGGATTTGAAAACTGAGTTCAAAATTAGTTACTTTAAAAAATGAAATAAAAACTGAAAATATAATAAACTGTTGAGAATTAACACATCTCCTGCTTATCATGGTACTCTTGACAGGGCTACCTACCAATAACCAGAATGCTGCAATCTTCTGAAAATTTTTCCTTGAATAGTTTTTATTTCTGTAGAGAAAACAGTACTTTTGGTTCTAAAAAAGAAGATTTAAGAATCTTATTTGAAGAAATATCTAATAATAACCATGTGGAAATTGTTTGTGTAAAGACAATATATCACTGAATTCTGCCTACTCCTGAAAGAGCATATACACTTTCTCCTACTGCTTGCCAGAAGAGACAATCAATGGAAGCAGCTTGAATACCCTACTAGTGAGCTTGCTAGATATGATGAACTAAACAGTACTGAAAATGAATGCTGGATTAGATGTATCTTAGTCTGAATCCCTCACAGCTCTTCCGAATTATTTAGTTTTGAACATCAGTGAAAACAAGTATAAGATCAATGTAGAGTCCAGCCAGCTAAATGTATTTTTGATTGACCATCACAGGAGACAAAAGGAAAGTTGCCTTTGAGTGGACCTTGATTCCTGGCAATCTACAAGGTTGCATCCCAACACATAAGAGGTAAACTAGGATTTTTTAAAATTCCTTCTTCAGCCTATGGCCCTGGAATTCTCAGGTAGTCCCCACCCAAGTATTAGCCAGGGGCCATCCCCGCTTAGCTTTCTAGATCAGCCAAAGTGAGTTAGGAGATGCTGTGTGCTAAGGTCTCTTAGGAAATACAAACAACAATGTAAATATCACTTCTAGTATAGAATATTCAGCATTAAAGTACTATTCACAAATCTTACTGACTAAAAGTGGCATTGTATAGTAACTTTAAGATACCAGAATTATAGCATCAAGAAGAGATTTTTACCTATTTCTCATGAATAATATTTTCCTCCCAATATTGCCCTTTTAAGACACTAGTTTGGTGTCTTGGTTGAGGCACCAGGGTAGAACCTGGGAGACTATGAATTCTAGCCCCACCTTAGGCACAAAGCCAGCTGGGTGACATTGGGCCAGTCATTCTTTCTCAGCCCTAGAAAGCAGGCAATGGGAAACCATTTCTGAAATCTTGCCAAGAAAACTGCAGGAACTTATCTAAGCAGTTGCCAGGAGTCAACACTGACTCAAAGACACACACACACACACACACACACACAAAGCCCTTTTATACGGTAATTAGAAAACTCGAAAAAAACAGGGACATTTTGACCTGACTTAGCCACTATAGAGTCTCTTTAAAAACAAAAAAAAAATTAGTAAACAACTAATTAGATTGTCTTCAATTGTATCATTTACAAGCTAAACCAATCTAATTATATATTGCTGGGATGGGCAATTTTTATTGCTTAACAGCTTTTTAAAAAAAAATATGTTTGCAAGGCATTAAGCTTGACATTATTTAAAAAACTAAAGGAGACTGCATGGCATAGACAATGTCTTAGTTGCACTAAGTAAAGGTTTGCTAACTGTGGCTTGCAGAAGTTATAACTGACTGGCTTTACATAGTGCATGAAGAGGTAAACAACTGCTTACAAACTACAACGGCTGAATTCATACAATATGCTAAACCAAAATTAAACAAACCAAATTTTGGCTCTGTGTAATGGGCAAATCCAGTCAATGTCTACATACAGCGACTGAATGACGTAACTTCTTCCAATGACAACAGCGGGAATTGGCAATCAAGCAGCTGATAAGAGTTTAATACTGTTTAAGAGTTTAATTACTTTAGAAATTAAGTAATTAAAGTAATGGTGCTAGCAGCGAATTTGTTAAGCTATGGAGACAGTACAATCTGCAATTTACTCCTGCTGTATTGCTTGCCTGCCAAAGGCTGGCAAGAATTAAAATTGTACTGTCAAAGACGATGTTTTACATGATTACTCACTTTAAAGTTGATCAGAAAAAAATAAATATATTCAGATGTGTGTCTGTCAGAAATAGGAAAGATCTGACACAAATCTGAGACTCTAATAAGCTATTATGGGTCACTTTGAGTGCTTATTTTGTGTTATTTATTTTTTTCCAAACATGCTCTAGTGAATATAAGACAGCAATACTAAAAGTCTGTATTCCAAACAAAACTTCCTTTCCTCTTATCAGGGGGATCTATGTTCTCTCTCTCCCCTATCCTATTCTATTTTACTCTCTTTCTCTTCTGCAGTTTTGTATTCCAAAATGTTTACAAAAAGTCTCTCACTTTTATACTTAAAATTGACATTCTCTCCATTATCTTTTAAGGCAGTTTCATCTTTTTTGTTTTTGGTCTTTATTGTAAACAGAATACTTAATTCATTTTCCTTTCCTTGTCCTTTAGGGAGATGAAGAATTGGATGGTATCAACTAAAAGGGATGACCATGGCAATTGTAGTTATCACATGGTTAATACAGGATAAAAGACATGACCACAAAATAACCAGAGTAAGGAAAACTTATTGTTGACCTGGATGATGACAGAGAGCAGAGAGCAAATCTTAGGATCCCAAACACATCATTATGATGCTTTAATTATTACTTCTAGCCCAATAATTATCCTTCAAATAGTATGAAGCTAAAATGATAGTATATATTCCAGGCTGCTTTCCCAGCTGCTGAGGAATTCAATCTGCTTCTGAGCTATGTCAATTCTGTCTTTCATATCAGAATGAGCTGTTTGCAGCCAAACAGTTGTTGTTGTTCAGTCGTTAAGTCGTGTCCGACTCTTCGTGACCCCATGAACCATATTGCGCCAGGCCTTCCTGTCCTTCACTGCCTCCCTGAGTTTGCTCAATTTCATGCTCATTGCTTCAGTGATGCTATCTAACCATCTCATCCTCTGCCGTCCTCTTCTCCTTTTGCCTTCAATCTTTCCCAGCATCAGAGTCTTTTCCAAAGAGTCCTCTCTTCGCATTAGGTGACCAAAGTATCTGAGCTTGAGCTTCATTATCAATCCTTCCAATGAGCAATCAGGGTTGATTTCCTTTAAGATTGACTGGTTTGACCTCCTAGCAGTCCAGGGGACTCTTAAGAGTCTTCTCCAGCACCACAGTTCAAAGGCATCAATTCTTCGGCGCTCAGCCTTCTTTATGGTCCAGCTCTCACAGCCATACATTACTACTGGAAAAACCATAGCTTTGACTATGCGGATCTTTGTCGGCAAGGTGACATCTCTGCTTTTTAATATGCTATCTAGGTTTGCCATAGCTTTCCTCCCAAGGAGCAAGCGTCTCTTAATTTCATGGCTGCAGTCTCCATCTGCGGTGATCTTCGAGCCCAAATAAATGAAGTCTGTTACTGCTCCCATTTCTACCCCTTCTATTTGCCAGGAATTGATGGGCCCAGATGCCATGATCTTAGTTTTTTTAATGTTGAGTTTCAAGCCAGCTTTTGCACTCTCCTCTTTCACCCTCATCAAGAGGCTCTTTAGTTCTTCTTCACTTTCTGCCATTAGGGTGGTATCATCTGCATATCTGAGGTTGTTGATATTTCTCCCTGCAATCTTTATTCCAGCTTTTGATTCTTCCAGCCTGGCATTTCTCATGACGTACTCTGCATATAGGTTAAATAAGCAGGGTGACAGTATACAGCCTTGTCGTACTCCTTTCCCTATTTTGAACCAATCGGTTGTTCCATGACCGGTTCTAACTGTTGCTTCTTGGCCCGCGTACAGATTTCTCAGGAGACAGGTAAGGTGGTCTGGTACCCCCATCTCTTTAAGAATTTGCCACAGTTTGTTGTGATCCACACAATCAAAGGCTTTTGCATAGTCAATGAAGCAGAAGTAGATGTTTTTCTGGAACTCTCGTGCTTTCTCCATGATCCAGCGAATGTTGGCAATTTGATCTCTAGTTCCTCTGCCTCTTCGAAACCCAGCTTGTACATCCGGTAGTTCTTGGTTCACGTACTGCTGAAGCCTAGCTTGTAGGATTTTGAGCATAACCTTGCTAGCATGTGAAATGAGTGCAATTGTGCGATAGTTTGAGCATTCTTTGGCATTGCCCTTCTTTGGAATTGGAACATAAACTGACCTTTTCCAATCCTGTGGCCACTGTTGCGTTTTCCAAACTTGCTGGCATATTGAGTGCAGCACTTTAACAGCATCGTCTTTTAGTATTTTAAATAACTCAGCTGGAATACTGTCATCTCCACTAGCTTTGTTGTTAGCAATGCTTCCTAAGGCCCACTTGACTTCACTCTCTAGGATGTCCGGCTCAAGGTCAGTGACCACACCAGTATGGACATCAGGGACATTAAGATCTTTCTTGTATAGTTCTTCTGTGTATTCTTGCCACCTCTTTTTAATCTCTTCTGCTTCTGTTAGGTCCCTGCCTTTTTTGTCCTTTATCATGCCCATCTTTGCACTAAACGTTCCTTTGATATCTCCAATTTTCTTGAAGAGATCTCTAGTCTTTCCCATTCTATTGTTTTCCTCGATTTCTTTGCATTGTTCATTTAAGAAGGCCTTTTTATCTCTTCTTGCTGTTCTCTGGAAATCTGCATTCAGTTGCTTATATCTTTCCCTTTCACCCTTGCTTTTCGCATTCCTTCTTTCCACAGCTATTTGTAAAGCCTCATCAGATAGCCATTTTGCTTTCTTGCATTTCTTTTTCTTTGGGATGGTTTTAGTTGCTGCCTCCTGTACAATGTTACGGACCTCCGTCCATAGTTCTTCAGGCACTCTGTCTACCAAATCTAATCCTCTAAATCTATTCATCACCTTCACTGTATACTCATAAGGAACATGATCTAAGTCATACCTGAGTGGTCTAGTGGTTTTCCCTACGTTCTTCAATTTAAGCCTAAATTTTGCAGTAAGAAGCTCATGATCTGAGCCACAGTCAGCTCCTGGTCTTGTTTTTGCTGTCTGTATAGAGCTTCTCCATCTTTGACTGCAAAGTATATAATCAATCTGGTTTCGGTATTGACCGTCTGGTGATGTCCATGTGTAGAGTCGTCTCTTGTGTTGTTGGAAAAGAGTGTTTGCTATGACTAGTTTGTTCTCTTGACAGAACTCTATTAGCCTTTGCCCTGCTTCATTTTGTACTCCAAGGCCAAACTTGCCTGTTATTCCGATTACTCCTTGACTTCCTACTTTAGCATTCCAATCCCCTATGATGAAAAGGACATCTTTTTTTGGTGCTAGTTCTAGAAGGTGTTGTAGGTCTTCATAGAACTGGTCAACTTCAGCTTCTTTGGCATCAGTGGTTGGGGCATAGACTTGGATTACTGTGATGTTGAATGGTTTGCCCTGGATACGCACTGAGATCATTCTGTCGTTTTTGAGGTTGTAACCCATTACTGCCTTTCCCACTCTCTTATTGACTATGAGTGCAACTCCATTTCTTCTAAGGGTTTCTTGCCCACAGTAGTAGATATAATGGTCACCTGAATTAAATAGCCAAACAGTACACTACAGTTTAAGAATGCACTAAAATTGGACCTTCTCCTATATCAGACTTTACCTAAAACTGCAGAGAGAAAGTGCCCAGATTCTTTTCTTTTCTTTCCTTCCTTCTCTCCCTCACTCCTGCCTTTTCATTCATTCATTCACTCACTCACTCACTGGACCAGGTCTTGTCTTTGACCAAGAAGTTAACAAGAAAGTTACTCATGCCATGCCTGGACAAAGTTGATGTAATTTAGTGACCTCAGAGGAATCACTGAAGAAAGAAATTGCAGCTTAACAGCCTCTAAAAAGGTAGTCATTATAATATAGACAAACAGAGCCCTATTATTGGATGAATTTTAAAAGGAGTTTAAAGAACAGCGTCTACCCTAGGAAGGGTGCTAGTTTTGAATGCCTCAATTGTCTCTGGATTTGAGAGAAATAATTTTTTTTTTAAACAATGAAGTGATTATCTTTCATTCCTTCAGCTGAAAACTAGCACCACTTATTCTCTGCCTTGGTTACATCAAACTTGGCATTTTAAAAGCTTATTTTGTTTTTTAATCTCAGTGCTATTTTGAATTGGCTTTAAGATGAATGTTTTTTCATTCCCATCATGGGATTCAAAGTGTACATTTTGGTGCCTCTGCTGCATTTTCTCTACATGTAGCATTTACTAAGATATTATAAACTGATTCAAGAAGAAACACTTCATTTTTTACAGCTCTGCCTTTTAGAGAACTCCTTTTTAAATTCCTAATTGTACAGACTGGAATGCCACTAGCACTCCACTTAGCTTCTACAAGATGGTCTGCTGTCAGAAAGCATTTTTGATCACCATTGCTAAATTGATAATAAAGCTTATTTTATTCTGTTCTCAACTAATCATGCCTTGCCTACTTAGAATTTTAACAAGTGGGCATTGGATACATATAGTGTAATTGATTGATTATGTGCCATCAAGTTGTTGCCAACTCTCAGCAATCACAGATAGATTTTCTCCATGATGATCTGTCCTTAACCTGGTCTTTCAAGTCATCCAATGGTGCACTCATCACCACTGTAACTGAGTCCATTCACCATGCTGCTGGTCATTCTCCTCTTCTCTTTCCTTCTGCCTTTCCCAGCACTACAGCCTTCTCCAGAGAGACAGGTCTTAAAGTCACCTTCAAATTAAACACCTGATAATTTCATGGACAGGTCCATTAAGTTTTCTTGGCAATCCTAAAGAAACGGTGCCGCTGCCTTCTTCTGGATTTTTTTCCCCACCTCCCAGTCTGGTATTCCCTAGAGGTCTCCCATCCAAAGAATAATTAGGCCTGGCATTGCTTAGCTTCCTAGCCCAGATGATGAGGCTGCTGAAATAAGAATACACTATTTCCCCAATGCATGTATGATGTTTCAGAGGAGGAGTTAGATGCAACCATTTTATGTTCACTAGGTGAGATTGTGAAAGGAAGGTAGAAGAGATGGAGAAAACTTCTGGCATCTTAAAAACTAATTAATTTCCAAGCCTTCCCCAATGGCTACTGCAGCTGACATAATAGAAACTGAAACAGGTAAACCAGTTTACTGAGAATGAGAATCACAGCCAAGTATTTACTGCATAATAATCATTCTTGCCTACTACAGTTCAGAATATTTACACTATCACGAATCTGATTAAACTTTTCCTATGAAAGGTCAACCATGGATAACAACAGGCTTTTTCTTTCAGCAGAATCTTCATTTTTTATGAAGATATTCTTTTAATACTTTTTGAAAACATATGTCCACAATGGCTTCTGATGCTTTTTGAAATCAGTCCAAATGCTTATGTGGGTTTCTTTGGGAATATGCTAAAGTGTTTTTATAAATTTATTTCTGAATTTAAATTCAGATCCTAACAAACTCAAGGCTACTTTAATGCACCTCTTGCATGACCCCATTACATTAGTGTCATTGAATAAGAAATGGAAGCATATAAAAAGGTCTTTCAAAGCCTGGATTTGGTGCTATAATGTGAACTGATGAGAGGAAATTATTTCAAAAGAGATCTATTATTACCCATTATGATGCCTAAATAAAAGAGCAAATGCCACTGGCATTACTGCACTGAAAAGGGAAGTTAGAAAGGGCCAGATTCTAACACTAATGCTCACCTGGTGGCTATCAGGGCTTTATGGAATCTGTTTTTGCATCTTTCTTGTTTTAGTACCATTTATCTTTCTCCCATTTTAGACTAAATAAGCCTCTGCTATGTTTGGTAGCCATGGAATGGGGGAAAGGGAGGGAAGAGAATGGACATGAAAAGCTGCTTTATACTGAGTCTGACCAGTGTCACTTAATTCAAGATGGGGTGCCATCAACTTTCCACAGTTTCAGGAGATATTAGGGATCCCATCTGGAATCTTTATATGTAAGGAATTGCTCTACCACTGAGCCAGCTTATACCTTTTCATCACTAAGCCTAAATAGGCAAACATTGTCTTTATAGTAGTAGTACTTTACCAGACTATTTCTCTCATATACTCCAGCTTTCCCTTAAACTCTGAAGATAAATAATAAACTTCTTCCCTTTAAGGTCAAGAGAGTTCAATTTGTAACTCACAGATCAGCATATATAGAAAGAGATTTGCAGTATCCTGTATACAGGTAAGACTAAAACTGAGCAATCATATAAATCTCAGAACAGCCTTTTAGATTTTTTTTCTGAGCCTGATTAGAGTACTAAATCAATTAATAAGAATTAGGGAGTTTTTAGTTACGAGATAGATATCAATGAATATTCTGATGTTCTCAATTGTTAAGGATACAGTCTTATCACAGACTATAGACAATTTTGTGTGGAACTCTTAAAACATAATAAATTCTTCTAGAACAATAAAAAAGCTTATGATCTGAGCAAATGTTCAAACTCACAAAGGAGCAAGTTTACAAAACATCCAACAGAAGCAGACAGATTACAGACATCATCCGTGATGAAGAAATAGCATTATCAGAGACACAGACTGAATACTTTATTATAAATGGGCAAACTACGCAAAATGATTGGCAAAAATGATACATATGTTAACCACGCTGTACAAATTTCTTATAGTCAGTGTGAAGGAGCAAAGAACCCACTATGCTGTAGTACATGGACACAGAGCACGAGGGCATGCCAGAGTGGCTCCTTAAAATTTTAAGGGAAGAACAAAAATAGCTGGTCTTCAAATGAAGGATGCAAAGACATAAAAAGAACTGAGAGCAGGAAAAAGAACACAAAGAAACAGCTGCAGGAAAAAGATAAAGGTAACTATAAAGAAGTGAATTAATACTGCCAAATAGTGCTTCAACAGGGAATCTACAGCTCTATTAGGAATGAAAGGTCAGTTATTAAGAAAAGCTGAAGAAGAATACTGGTGATTTCAACAAACTTGAAGTAAATTTTAAATTAAATTCTGAAAAATTCTGGGCAATGAAAGGGAGGCAAGGACAGTAACAGTTATTACCATCTGATAATCACATTCATTTTGTCTGAACTGAGAAACAAAGTACAATTTAAACCAAATAAAGCATAGCTTAACACTTTGGACACACTATGTGAAGACCTAGCTCTCTGGAAAAGGCTTGAATGCTGGGAAAGGTGAAAGGAAAGAGAAGAAGAGGACGACCAACAGAAAGGTGAATGGGCTCAATTATGGTGGCCATGGGAGACTTGAAAGACCAGGTTAGGGAGAGATCGTTATGGAAAAAATCTGTCTATGCTGTCACTAGAAGTCAAAAAATATTGATGGCATATAATCAATCAATCAATCAATCAGTCAATCAATCAATCAATCAATCAATAGTACTCTATATGAATCTAACCAAAGTGTAATGAAAGACTGATGAAGCAAGACTTCTTTTGTGGAGGAGCCATGCTGATTTTCTTTCAGCAAGGATTATACTTCTGTATGTATATAATCATTTTGACTTTAATACCACTTTCTAGATATTTACATGGGATAACATTTTAACTGCCTCTATTCCCATAAAATGTTAATTAAACTTGCCAATGCTTTGGCTATCATCCTATCCTCTGGAACAGAATACAATATTAGTGACATGCTTTGCTAGAGGATCAGCAAATTCCAATTTGATTTAGGAACTCTTGCAGGTATCTCACCCAGATTTAATGACACTGAGCTTTAATTAGACTTGATGCATCACCTTTATGTTGACCCTCCTTCAAATTGCTAGTTCAGACTGAGTGTAGGTCCAGTATTTTCCACTATGAAGATTGATGCAAATAATTATAATAGCTTCTCTACAATCTCCCCATCCTCTTTCAATAATCTTCTCACACTTTTGTCGTCTTAACAGTCTTGTTTAAACAAGGAAAAAAAAAAGAATCCGACAAAAGATTTAATACACATCTGTACTTAGCACATTCAAGTCTCTGAGAAAGTTACCAACCAAACAGGAAAACAGATGTTTGACACCTGAGGCCCAGAAAATGGCCTGAGCTCTGCAATTAAATCTGCAACAAGCCTTGAGCCACTTATAACAAATTATGCAATAAATGGATACAATGCTAAACCAAATTGTGAAATGGATTTTTGAATCAGCAGTACAATTCATGATAGCCATTTCATTGCTATGAGAATTATCTATGACTCATTGCCCTTTTCCTTCCTATTTCCACCTATAAAACTCTGAAGGGAGAGCCCTGAGGATTAAAATTTGTTACCTTCTTTTTTTATTTCACATCTTAGCAACCTGCAGAGTGATGATGTATGTGCATAAGTTTATCAGAGAAAGAATGTGTGTGAATGTTAAAACAGGTGTGTAGCTTTACATGTGCAAATAACATGGGTATATCCTGGCTTCATCTACAAGCCCTGTGCACTCAGGTAGCTCCCTATCCCTGCTCTACTCAAGAGATCAGGAGACATTTGGGCAAGTCTGTTTCTTTCCTGTTGCCTAAACAATCATGAGAGCTCATTTGATCAGAGTTTTCCCCAATAAGTCAATGTACAGTTTCTGTTTGCTGATCATAGCCTGTACTTGGTCTACTGGTCAGATTCTTATTAATCATGATTTCAAAATGAGAGCTCGACCAGCAGGAAGGAGAACCAGATCAACACACACTGAAATGGAGGTCACAAACCTCATTTCATCAACTTCTGTAACACTGTAAACTATTCTGACCATAATCAACAAATTAAAAAGAGCTAGTTGAAAAGGCATCAAGGTAGCAAACAGATAATCTCTCTCCAAAGAGTACTAAGAAGCAAGAAGGAAAGTGCTATGCTGTAAAATCTTAGGTCATACTGCCTGAGAAATAACTCAGTCTGAATAATCATGGACATCTCAACAACCTAATATTTTACACTTTCAGACAGACTGAAAGCTTTCATCCTCTGCTTTAAAAAGTAGCTATTCAAGATTCCTAAAACAAAAGCTACAATGAATGACTTATCAGCATAACTGATAAGCAGGAATAGCACAATTATAGTGAGGTGTTGCCTCATCTCAAAATTCTCACTGCAGTACAACAGCAGAACCTTTTTTCAGAGGTGTAACCTTAGTCTGTTGCACCAAAATAAGTCTTGTAGCTCTTCAGCAATGAACAGATTACAACATAAACTTTCATGAATTACAGTTCAATTCATCACATGCCTTAAATATTTTGAGAAGTGTATTTGTGGGTATGCACATACACAGACTACAGAAGAAAGTAAATGAGGTTAGGAAGAAATTAAATGCAAAAAATACAGACTGTAACAAGTACATTAAAGCTTAAATACATTAAACTCCCAATTAACTGACTAATGAGGGAAAGGGGCATCTGTTAAAGCAGAATGCCTATTATGAAAATAATAGGCATTCTGCTTTACTATGTGTATGTGTTTTTTATAAGCTTTATGCATAGATAGAATGGTGAACAGGATTTTATACATGTGCGGCAACATACAGCCCAGGTCTGGTCTGTATGTTATCAACTATGGTTATGCAAACCCATAGATAATGAAGGCCACTTGTATGTCATTTTAAGTGAAAAGAAAACTCTGTAGGCTAAAAAGAAAAAAAGGTTTTAAACAAAAGGTTGCAAGAATGAGTGAGAATCCTTAGTTGAAAATCCATAGTACAGTGGAACCTCGGTTCACGAACGCATCTGTTCACGAACAATTTGGGTCACGACCAGCTCCAGCCGCAAAAATTTACCTCCGGTCGCGAACGCCGGATCAGGTGACAAACAGGATCCGCGGCCATTTTCCCTCCCGTGTCACGTGGTCACAGCTTCCTGTAGGGAGGGGACTCTCCCTCCAAGCAGGAACCGTGGCCATTTTCCCTCCCGTGTCACATGGTCGCGACTTCCTGTAGGGAGGGGACTCTCCCTCCAAACACTAACTGCCTCCACACCCCATTCTCCCTCTTCATACTGTGCTTTTTTTCATGTTTTTGTGGTTTAAAAATAAAATGCATATGTTTCAGAACTGTTTGTATTTACATTGAACCTTATGGGGAAATTTGCTCTTTCCTTTGGCCATAGCCCTTGGCCTGGTGATTGCTTTCACTGTGATTTTGTCGCTATGGAGAAAGGAAAGAGCGTGGAGGAATCAGTGTGGGGGGGAAGCTCCCGCTCCGCTGTGCGTGCGCGCGACATAAGCCTTTCTCCCCAGCACGCTGATTGCTTTCACTGTGCTTTTGTCGCTATGGAGAAAGGAAAGAGCCGGAGGAATCAGTGGGGGGGGAAGCTCCCACTCTGCTGTGCGTGCTACATAAGCCTTCCCCCCCATTGCTTTCACTGTTCTTTTGTCACGCACACCAAGGGCTATGCACAAAGGAAAGAGCGCGGAATTAAGAGGAATCAGCGCGGGGGGGGGAAGCTCCCGCTCCGCTGTGCGTACTACATAAGCCTTCCCCCCCATTGCTTTCACTGGTTCAGAATGGATTAACCGTATTTACATTGAACTTTATGGGGAAATTTGACTCGGGTCGCGACCAGAAATCAGTTGGCAACCAAATTTGGGGTCGGAACGGATTAACCTTATTTACATTGAACCTTATGGGAATATTTGATTCGGGTCGCGACCATTTCGGGTCGCAACCAGAGTCGCGGAACGAATTAAGTTCGTGAACCGAGGTTCCACTGTAGATATAACTTAATTAGACTAAAAGGTCACAAAATAATGATAAACTTCTGAATATTGTGGATTTTATTTTTTTCCCTAATAGGTAGCAATGTTACCTATATTTCTTCTGTATCACTAATAACCTGTAAGAAATAAGTCAGAGTTAGGGCTAAATTACCATGCTTATTTTCTACTTTACCAAAATGTATAATCTATCCTTAGCTACTAAGATCACCTACCTTAAATTGCTTTTAAAATGTTTTGCTAGCCAAGGAGATTTAGAAATCTAAGGCTCTGAGTAAACAATGAGCAATTATTGTTTCAAATGAAACAAGATGTATGAAATTGTTTTTTTTAAAAAAAAGATGTAGATTTTGTATATATTAGTGGCAGGAATTCCTCCCAATGTTAATCAGTAACCCCTATCTGCATATAGTATAAAATAAATTAAGCAGTGCCAAAACAACCTCAAATTCATACTAACATAATAGTATGCCTGGTTTAGAGAGAAAAGAACAGCAGATTCTCTTGAGATGCAGAAGCAGACTAATGTCCCAAGCTGACAAATGCATTATTTCTCTGTCTCTCCCATAGTATAATTGACTTGCCCTTCCTGGCATTACTGTCTGCTGCATTTGCACGTCCCATACAAAAGACTGGTTTCATTCTCAACACCAAATTCTCTGGAATAGCTGTAAGTCTAAAAATTCTCATCTTCTGAGACATTTTCTGTTAAAGTGTTGTGAATAATTTCTTTCACTTTTTGGCAATGTCTGTTACAGAACCTCCTCCCTGAAGCACAAAACATTTTTCTTTTCTGAATTTTCACATCATTTCTCTCAGGTTCACAGCAAAACGGACCCATGATGGGCTGGGCAAAGTTACAAGCTGATTATTCTTTTTCTCAGGAAAAAGTCTATGGTTTCACCACGAGGGCAAAACCTCAGGTAGTCTATTCACTTCCCACATGCAATGGAGAAAAATAGCTAAAAGAATCATTCAGAGCACTTCTAAAAGGAAAGCTTTCACTGAAGAACTTAGACTTGAGGCTTTAACAAACGGCTGCAATTTTAAGAGATTCAAATCCTCAACCTTTCCTAACAAATTTGTTGTGAAGAGCCAGTACCAAAGCTTAGTTTGGAAAAGATACCTTCCTCTGTTTCAGATGACAACAGCTGATGGAGGTGGGGTCCCTACAGCTTGTCCATCCAATTACACCAAGGAGCTAAATGGAGAAAAATTGGTAAAAATCCATGTCTTCAACTTCTTTGCCAAACTTCAGTGGAAACTCACACCTGCCTTCACCTTTGGCCTGATTCACTCCATTACAAGAAAGGAATTGCAAAAAAAACAAACTAACCGCTGAATCAGAAACTTTTTGCACTGTATGAGAGAAATTAGAAGATCGGTTGTCATGCTCTTGAAGTGGACCAGGAACTGCGCTCGATAACCAAACGTCATTATAGCCACAGTAACAGATGGGTGAGATGAAGGATAAATGACGCACAGCACAAGATAAACAAGCAAACATAATGTGATTTACACTTGTATTCTTTGTCTAAGAAAATAGCAATGTCTGTGTAGAAAATGGATGTCACTTGCATGTTTCTTCTCTATTTCTCTCCAATCAAAGCACTAACAGATTTATGACATTTAGGTTAAAAGTACAAATAATGGTATGTTTTATAGATAATTATTAATTTTTAATATAAAGCCTTCATCTTCATTTAGTCAACTGTATAATTAGATCCCATCCCCATGCACAACAGAATTGGTGCTATACCCATCAACAACCTTCAGTTATAATATTTCATCTATTTTCAATGGCTCACCAACCAAATTATTTATATTTTTAATAAGTAAAGATTGTTCTGAAACACTTTTATATTTTTAAATGTATATGCAACTTTCTTGCTCTGAGGCTTGCTTGCTTATTTCTTTATTTATTTGACTTAAACAGCTACCCATCTTATGTACCATAACCCTGGGCTGCTCACAGAACAATAATAAAAACATAAAAACTATAAAAAGCACAACAAAAATTTCTGGCACTCCAAAGGCAATGCGTCTCCACACATCCACATTCAACTGTACTGGACTCCAGCCTTTCTCTACCCCAACACCTGCAGGAAGAACCAGCTTTTCAAGGTATTCTGGAAGGCTAGGAGGGTGGGAACCTGCTGGGTCTCATGGGGAGGGATGTTCCACAGGGCAGGGGCTACCATGGAGAAGGCCCGCTTCCTAGGTCCTATGAGATGACAACACTTAAGGGAAGGGACCTGGAGTGTACCTACTCTATCAAATCTGGTGGGTTAATATAGCTGATAAATTAAAAAGGGTGATCTATCTGTTTGGATTTATAAGTCACCCTTCTAAAGATCTGAGCAAGTTTTCTAAAGTAGACATAGAGTAAGAATATGTGTTATCCCCAAACAGAAATCTATATGATCACATTTGAGATCTTCACACTGCATGCTTAAAATGAAATAAGTTAATTTTTTTTCCTGAATTAAGGTTGTAGAAAATAACTCCATATCCTTAGAATTTATTAACTAAATTTAGTAAAGTTTATCTTGATCCTGAATTCTACTGCCCATCTGGCCAGTGCTTAGTTACTATGGTTTTATTTTCCTTTACATATTAAGTATCTGAATATGCACTATAAATCTAATTTTGTTCTCTTGGTAAACATTCAGACGATGCCTTGAGATTTATTCCAACCTGCCATTATATCTTCTGCTTCTTGGAAATCATACTGCATATTATAATAATATATATTTTTTGGATGAGGAAGATTTAAAGCTTGGCTTATGTATGTGGGAAATGGACTTTATGTCAGTGCAAGAAACATTGGAATTATTATTTGCTTGATTGTAAAGAATGTGGTGGCGGCTATTTAAGATTAAACGGAAATTGGTGAGTTTGACAGAATTATCTCTGGCTCTGCAATTATTATAATTCAACCACTGGAATCAGGCTTGGCCTCTTATGGCAAAAATGTCCAAATAAGGAACCTATACTTTAGATGACTAACCACAGATTTATCTCATCTATTCTAATTTATCTCATCATTATCTAATATTCCTATCACTAAAATTCATGCTACTCCTTTATAAAGAATCCCTCTGCAGAGTCTAAGCACTGTTGAATCTCTTCAACTTCTTCAGCCCATCTCTACCACTGAAAAGCCTTGTGTACGTGGCTGAATACCTATATCTTCCTTCTGTATGCACAATACCTACCTAACTTAATTGATAGGCAGACTCTGCATTAAATCCACCATTAATTTCAGATGAATTATGATAAAACAGATTTGGGGAAGAGGTTTGGTGAGGAGCTCCAAATATAGTAAAACAGCATTCTCCTTTCCAAAGTCTAAGCTGACTGGAAATTCTGGGATTCTGGAGTAACAGTCTAATCAGATCAGGAGGGCACCAGGATAGTGAATGGTGTAACACAACTTTGCTGTGAATAAATTTAACAAACAGCCTTGGGACTTTGCTATGTCAACCTGCTTATTCTGGGATTCCCTAATAAGTTGATCAGCTCAATGGATTTTCTGAACTTAGCTTCTTTGAAAATGTGGCTCTGCATGATTTCTAATTTAAATTGTTTTGAATATTTCAGAAAGTTAATTTTATATGTTACAGTCAATCACATTAATTGCATGTAGGATGGGTAATAATTATATTGCATACACACACATAAACAGTTTTCAGCAGTTCATCTCACAGCTATGTCAAAATATTTTAGTTACTAAATATTGTAACTAATGTGGGCAACAGTGCTTCAAGCCATATTCTATAATGAAATATTTTTCAGATATGGTTATCTAATAAAATAGCACTGGATTAGACCCTTGTCTTCTTGATAGAGCATTCTAGCTATTTAGCTGAGAAGTCATACCCTCTCAAATCTGGCCTGTTGAATAAAACACTTATTTTATTCAATAAATGCTTATTTTATTCAACAACTTTTGGTCATGCTTTTGGATGACCATTGGTGGGAGCAGGATGGGGGTAGTGCATCCATCCTTGTTCTACCTGACCTCTTGGGGGCTTTCAATACCATCAACCAAGATATCTTTCGGGACCAGTTTTGGAGGCTGGGGTGGGCAGCACTGTATTGTGCTGGTTCTCTTCCTTCCTTCAAGGTCGGTTCCAGTTGGCATTGATTGGGAGTGAGAGGTCTTGCCCTTGACCCCTACCATGTGGGGTGCCACAGGGCTCAGTACTCTCTTCACTCCTATTTAACATCTACATGAAGCCGCTGGGTGAGTTTATCTGTCACCATGGGGTGAGGTATTACCAGTACACTGATGATACCCAGCTGTACATCTCTGCCCTCTCGGTTTCTGACGGCTGTAGGGATTTGGATGGGGAACAACAGACTTTGGCTCAAACCTGACAAGACTGGGTTTTGGGGTCTTTGGGATCCGGGAATTTACCATCTTTGCACTGATGGGGTGGCACTGCCCTAAACAGACCTGGTACAAAATCTGGGGGTCCTTCTGGACTCATGACTTCTACTCAAGGAGCAGGGGCAGTCGTGGTGAGGAGGCCCTTTGCACAACTTCGTGCTGTGTGCTAGTTGCACCTGTTCCTGCATCAGGAGGTTCTACTCTCAGTTACTTATGCCCTGGTCACTTCCCAAACGGATTACTGTAATGCACTCTACAGGGTTTGCCCCTGAAGAGTATCCGGAAGCTTCAGTTGGTGCAAAATGCAGCAGTGGGGGCAGTTATGTGTGCTCCTAGAACTGCATGTTACACCTCTGCTCCATGAGCTGCTTTGTTTGGTGGGACCCAGGAAGAGAGTCTTTTCTGCCATGGGACTCACCCTTTGGAACATCATTCCCCCCAAGGTGAGATTGGCCCCAATCCTACTGGCCTTTCAGAAGGCCGTTAAAATTTGGTTCTGCCATCAGGCTTGGGGATCCCATGGGAGCATGGAGCCTGTTACATGGTTGCTTTGTGTGTAACTTCAGAATGCACTCTCCTGTGGTTTATTTTAATTATAGTTTTAACTGTTTTAATTGTATTTTTAATGGCTTTGTTCTTAATTATTTTGAAGGTTTGTTTTTTTTATTCTTTTAATTGTGACTGCCACCCAGAATCACAAGCGTGAGATGGGCGGCTATATAAATTTAATAAATAAATAAAATGTTCAATTCCAAAATGACAATTTTTTCCAATAGCATATTCTACGTATACAAGAAAATAATCTGAATTGCTGCAAAGTATTTGTTGCTTCCAAGTTATTAATCATAATTTTATTTGCTGATAACTTTTCAAGAACAAAATGAGGAAAAGCATTGTTAAATGAATCACAGCATAGCATAAAACCGTAGTGTATTCCTTATGATGTAACAATGCTGAACAAAATGGTATTTTCAGCTTGAACAACACATCAGTACTACTGAGGAAGCTTTTATTTTATATTTCATTTTTAATAGTAATTACAGGTCATATGTATGACAAGGAAGGATACACAGAGACAACGTTGCTCACAGTGTCAAGGAAGCCATAATTGTCAAACAAACTAGAAACAGAATCACCATGACTAAGAGTACCAGACCCCAAAGTAATTTAGCACTGAGAGTTTCCTAATGCCATTCTGGTCAAAATGCTCAGGATAATCTTGAGACCGAATATAACAATAGGAAAGTAACAAAAGGAGAAAAAATTGTAATGTATGACTTCAACTTAGACCAGAGAACTGCATATACAATTTGTCATTAATTTTTTATTTATACCCAGACCTAACGCAAGAAGTACCATTAAATCTATTATAAATGGTGACAAATGGTATCTATCATGATTTATTTATAAATAATAAAAATGAAACTTTATAGGGAAAGTCAAGATCAAATTTTTTGAGTAAATTTCAAGTTTACCCAAAATTATAAATATAAAATGTATGTTAAAGATCAGGAAAAGTACTTCTAAATCCAAGAGGTAACCAATGTAGTTAACCAGAAGTGTCACAGCAAGTTTGTTTTTTTAAGGCTTCCTTCAGAAAATGGAAGTCTTGCCTAATGAGAAAAAGGAATAGAAGTTTGCATCAAAATGAATGCAAGCAAACAACAGAAGCTGCTTAAAAAGAAAACCAAGAAGCATAATACTAAAAACATTAAGATCAATAGTAAACATTTCTTCATTATGCAGTGGTTAAATGAATTTATACAGAAGCTAAATGAATTACTGTATGAGTACTGTATGGCTTTGTTCTAATTTCAGGAAACCATTATATTGCCCAATTTGAACTTCCATGTGGTGCAACAGTGCATGACTGCCAATCATCCCTCTGTGATTAATATGAAAGAAGGAATTTAAGGATGCATTCACTCCAAGATTCACTTCTGCATGAACATGAAAAAACACCCGGCTGCTGTTTTAAAGAATCCATTCATTAAAGTTAAGATGATTTAACAGAGACTGTTGGGGAGTCTATCATCCCATGACCAGAAGGATACTTTACACTACATCCAACTGCCATTCTGAGCCACCAGGAAAACAGTATCCCTGAGAGGCCTCAGCCAGCTGAGAGCATTTTCTGTATAGCCAAAGACCATGTCTGCAAAGTGAATTTGTCTATCTTGTAGTGTCTGGTAATATGGAAATGGTAACCTGCGTAGTTGTCCAACAGTTGTCTTTCAGAAACAGCCCTGCCCCTTCACTGAGTGGGGCATCATTCCTTCAAGGATTTGCTTCTTGTTTACAGAATGGGACAGTGCAATCCTTCTTTTAGCAGCTTTTCCTCATTTGCTAGAAATAGACAGGATGATTGATGAAATTTCAGTGGGTATTATAAGTGTACTGCATATGTCTAGCTTATATCACATATACTTGGGTGGGATGGGTTTAGGCAAAACCTGTTCACTATGAAAGTCAATTTTTACTTTGGTGTGAAGGAGAGGATCATTTACTAGACCATCTTGTTATGATGACAGATATATAGATTTCTCTCCCCCACAAGCCCAATTACATTCTTCTTGCCAGGCTTAATGCTACCATATTTCAGGTCAAAATCCAGGTAAGGAAATGGTGCTGTACTTCTACTGGGGATAAAAGGAGGTCTCCCTAAAGAAGCAGTATACACCTGTTAGTGATCAGAAAGAAATATTCTGACCTCTGTTATTATTTGTGAGATTTAATTTTGATCTTTTCTCTAGGACTTCAAGGTGGTTTACATAGGTCTCCCTTTATTTTATCCCTACACCAACAATGTTATAAGATAGGCTGACTGGGACTGGCCCAAAGTCACCAGTGAGTTTCCACAACTATGGGTGGATTTATAGCTGGGTCTCCTAGTTCAATACCTTAACCACTACATCACACTGGCATCAGCATATTGGCAGCAACCCCCCCCCCCCAGCAACTCAGACAAAGAAATCCAAAAGTTCTGGAATATTTCTCAATTTTGCCTCTACTTATTATCTTTTGGACCACCTCTGGAAGATCTACCAGTAGATCTGGTAGATCATGTGGTGACCAGAGGCTTTGAGAATAAGATAGTTTTAAATATATAATCAGTAAGGCAACCATTCAGGAGAAATCTTTATTCAATTTCAAGATGCATAACTGGAATCAGTCCAGATCTGAGCGAAGGATTGGTTCTTGAGATGTCTGGATACCTTGGGAAGTGCTGTGAGAGTTCTAGCTCATCTCCATCAGTCTGAGAATCACAGCCTCCAGGGCAATTAGGAAGAATGACATGAATCACCCGCATCTTTATCTGGTGGAGAACTCTGGAGAATACTTCTACTGGAACATATGCATATGGTCACCCAGAGGTCATGAGGGATGGAAGTGTATTGATCACTTCTGACTTGCCGTATGGAATTAAGAGAAGCAGTGGAGTTGCTTGTTCATTGTTTCTGGGCTGACTAACAGGGACTCCCATTTTGCTGATAACTGCTGGAGAATCTCAGGGCCCATATTCTACTCTCACTGGCTCACCTTGACTTGTTAACCCCTTTACTGTTCATACAGAAAGGAGATTATGTTCATGTGGATCATTAGCTGAGCAACTTTCCCTTGGACCTGGATCCCCCAAGAATATCTGTATGCACTTACAGAGATGTTCTCTGCATGCACCAAACCATGATACCTTTGAGTTTGAGAGTCAGGTTGATCAAGGCCAGGCAGATACACCTAAGATCTAGTGAGCAGACAGAAATATTGCCTCACAATTATGACCATCTCCTTCTGAGTGCTGCACCAATTAGAGGAAGGTTAGAATGAATGTAAAATTGCAGAAAATCTGCGATTAGAAACAATAATATTAATTGGTTTCTCCATTTTTAATATAGTCCAGAAAAAAGGGTAACATTGCTAAGAAAATGGAAATGGAAAATCTAATATTGATGAGGATAATAAACCAATAATTAAAAGTTCAACTACTGCATTTGTGACAGTAGAAGATACTACAGACTATAACTCAACAGCTTCTGGTCCAACAATGGCTGATACATAATTAGCTACAGTTCACACTCATATCAGGATTGTTATGATATAAATACATCAGAACTCTGCCAAATGATCCAGAAGGCATTCATTCAGATTTTTGTCCAATCCTATTATTTAAATTGTTTTGTTTGCAATTGATGCTTGTAAATTATTGTAGTCTGTTGAATTTACACTTGTTAGTAAACAGAAAGATTGCCTGGAAATCTCATGGGAGCCAGGTTTCACATTCTCTTTCAAATTCTGTATTGGAAAACATGTAGAAAGGCAACTCTTTATCAAGACTTAAAGCATAACTTTGATATAAAGCAACAGTCAAGTACAATAGCACACAGGGAATGTGCCACACACTGCAAAGCCTTATAATAAATACTTTCTGAAAGCTAATGCCAGATTTGATCCATGCTATCCCTGTGGCTGTTTATCATTATCATCATCATATAATAATGTGCCTTGTTTTAGAGGAAGCTGGCTAAAGATGGCTGCTAAAATTATTTCCAATAATGGATTACATGTCCTGTACTTACACTATTTCAACTTCAATTCTGACCAGCTTTGTTGATTTATAACACTGTTACTCAGTTTAAGAATCAGTAGTTATTTGAAATACACAGGATGTAATGAATAGCTTCAGCAGCTCCTGATCAAATGCAAATTATGCCATGAAATTACACTATGAAGTACAGCTAACATGAAAAGGGTTCTGAATGAGTTTTTCCCATGTAGTCCATATATCATGTATTTATTTATTTGCAGATTAACCAAAACTGAAATTTTAAATTGTGCCAATTCCTTCTGAGGATGCAATCTTTCATTATGAACCCAAGAAGCTGTCATATACAGAATAAGATCATTGGCCTGCCTAGTCCTAAGCTCTCAAAACTGAGGAGTAGCTGCTATCCAGAATTTCAGGTAGGAGTTTTTTAAGCCAATGCCAGGGATTGAAGCTAGGACCTTCTATATGTGTAATATGTCATTGATCAATGACCACACAGCTGAAGTCTGATTTGTGTTTTCTGCAGATAGAATTGTTACTTCAGAATTTTGTTAAATGTTATTAATTATAATATACTTTTCAAATGAATAACTGAAGTGGTAGATTGCTTCTGTCTTTTAGTCAACCATCAACAGTAAAGGAACAAGCAGTTAAGAAACATGCCGCAGTCTAGAACTTGGTAGAGCAACTTTGAAGGCCTTGCTAACAATATTCAGATGCCATGATGTGTCTATACTTTCAAAGATCAGAATAGGGTAGGCAATGGTGTTCCCTGTGACACTTTATGGAAATGAAAGTTGAACTTTAAAGAAGCAGGATAGGAAGAGTATTGACGTCTTTGGTGTTGGAGAGACTCCTGAGAATACCACGGACAGCCAAGAAAACAAACAAATGAATCCTCAAATAATCAATGCAGAGTTCTCACTCAAGGATAAATTACCAGTCTCAAATTATCCTACTGTGGACACATTATGTGAAGATCTAGCTCTCTGGAGCTTCCTGTAATTTTGGGAAACGTGGAAGGAAAAAGAAGAGAATGACCAGCAGCAAGCTGGATGGACTCCATTAGAGTGGTGATGGGTACACCATTGGAAAACCTGAACGATCAAGTTAGGGACAGATTGAAAATCTGTTCATGTGGCCACTAAGAGTCGACACTGATTTGATGGCACAATCACTATTAATTATGGTGATATTACACCTTTCAAATGAATTATCCTTCAACCAAAATCTCCCAAGTAGCTTGTGTCTATTTAATAATCTTCTTACTACTATTCTCACATGAAGCTCACTGAATATGGACTACCTACAATGGATAAGGACTACTATGTATAATGAATGATCATGTATTGAAAAAGTACTGGATGAAAGAGTAAGAGTTTGTGTATAAAGTAATTTTATGGTAGAGAAAATCTCTTTTTGACAAGGATGGAATTTACATACAGAAATGCAGCAGGTAACGTTCCTCCTAGTTAGAAGATGAAAACTTAATCAATGGGACCAAGAAAGAGACCAGCAAATTATTTAGCTAAACCATATCACCTCAACTATAGTCTTGTTTGATGAGTCTATATCCCCTCCCCTGCCAAAAAAAGTAAAGCTGATGCTTAGTCCTGGGCTCCATAACAACTGCAATCACAAGCATAAAACTATACAGGATGAACTATGAGCCTGCATAATTGAGCATCTGCCGTTCTTTTTTTATTAATCCTAAGGAGCCACGTTTTTCTCCTTAAATTGTCTTCCTACTGGCCAAGATGCTCAGGTTCTTACACACCTTTTCAAAACACTCACTGCTGTTTTGCAACCATTACTGACCATAGAACACACATATAGTAATAGTTAATAGTATAAGTAAGAATTAATGTTTCATCTATACTGATTGTCCATGCAATAACTACTGGCAAATACAACTGCCTAGCATTCTATCACTAGCAGGCATTACATATGTAACTACTACAGTAGACAAAAATTATACCATTATGTCTGAAGCTCTGTAGAAATAACTAACATAATCCATATGTCATTTTGGCCAGATTTCTTTCATTAAATTCAGCTAAAAATGTGACAGTAGGACATAAACTGATGTAGATGAAAAGTATATCCAAATCACTTGTGGAACTACACTTTCTATGTATAAGTTTATTGGAAAGTCACTGAGCCAGAACTATGAATTTATTACACTTTTACTCACAGATATAGCATTCTATAGTTTCGTGAATCTCATGGGACTACAAACTATTTGAAGAGCTACCATTGCCTACTAATGACAGTAGAGCAAATTGTACTGCGTGTGAGCAAATCTTTGACAACTGATCAGCTATCTTCATGAAGGAATTTCTCTGTATTGTACTATGACCAAAGAAGGGAGAAAGTACCTGTGTATTTTAGCTTTTCAAGTAGATGAGAGGAATTCTCAGTAAAGGCTAACTAGATAACAGAGTTGGCCCTTGAATAGGTCATGCTGTATCATTTATCAAAAGTGTCCTAAGTAAGAACGTCATTATTTTCAGTAAGTGGAATGAATCTCCAGCACCACCAAGGCTGGGACTTAACTATAGAAAAACTAAGTACACCTTATGATTCAATAGCTTGTAGAACCACCTTTAGCAGCAAGAACTTGAAGTCATCATTGTCAGTATGACTTTATCAGTCTCTCACATCATTGTGGAGGAATTTTGGCCCACTCTTCTTTACAACATTGCTTCAGTTCATTGAGGTTTGCGGGCATTTGTTTATGCACAGCTCTCTTGAGGTCCCACCACAGCATTTCAATCGGGTTGAGGTCTGGACTTTGACTGGGCCATTGCAACACCTTGATTCTTTTCTTTTTCAGCCATTCCACTGTAGATCTGCTGGTGTGCTTGGGATCACGGTCCTGTTGCATGACCCAATGTCAGCCAAGCTTTAGCTGTCGGACAGATGGCCTTACATTTGACTCTAGAATACTTTGGTATACAGAGGAGTTCATGGTCAGCTCAATGACTGCAAGGTGCCCGGGTCCTGTGGCTGCAAAACAAGCCCAAATCATCATCCCTCCACCACCATGCTTGACGGATGGTATGAGATGTTTGTGCTATGTTTGGTTTTTGCCAAATGTGGCGCTGTGCATTATGGCCAAACATCTCCACTTTGGGCTCGTCTGTCCAAAGGACAGTGTTCCAGAAGTCTTGTGTTTTGTTCAGATGCAACTTTGCAAACCTAAGCCGCTGCCATGTTTTTTTTAGAGAGTAGAGGCTTTCTCCTGGCAACCCTTCCAAACAAACCATACTTGTTCAGTCTTTTTCTAATTGTACTGTCATGAACTTTAACATTTAACATGCTAACTGAGATATAACTCCTGGACTTTTTGCAATTTCTCTGAGCATTGCACAGTCTGACCTGGGGTGAATTTGCTGGGACGACCACTCCTGGGAAGATTGGCAACTATCTTGAACGTTTTCCACTTGTGAATAATCTTTCTCACTATAGAATGATGGACTTTAAATTGTTTGGAAATGGCCTTATAACCCTTCCCAGATTGATGGGCAGCAACAATTGCTTCTCTAAGATCACAGTTGATGTCTTTACTCTTGGGCATTGTATTAACACACACCTCAATGCTCAAGACCAGCAAACTCCTAAAACTTCAGCTTTTATAGAGGTAGTCACACTTGCTGATGATCAATTGATCCAGGGTATTTGATTAGCAGCACCTGGCTGCTACTTAGCTTCTTCATACCTATGGAAGCAGTAAGGGTATACTTAGTTTTTCACACATGGCTTCTCCATTTTGGCTTTCTTTTTGTAAAACAAATGATGACATGGTGTAATATGTCATGTGTTGTTCATCTGAGGTTGTATTTACCTACTTTTGAGAACTGCTAAGGACCAGATGATTTTTATTATGTCCTGATACGTAAAACCATAGAACTCAAAGAGGGTGTACTTTCTTTTTCACATGACTATAAGTGTTGAATCAGGTACGTATTATGTTTGTATATGATTCTGGAATACCACAGATATGTGGGGGAATATTTCCCAAACATCCTTCAACATTTACTATATTGTAAAATTGTCATTACGTCTCCCTTTTTTCTACACATTTTTTATACTGCAACATACCAACACTCAGTTCAATTTATAAATTTCATAAACTATTTCCAAAGAAATCCCAACACGAGTCAGCTAAATGCAACAAGAATTAGCCACATAGCAACAACATAGTTCCCAGCTACCACAGATAGCATCAGAATATCAAAATGTAAAAATGACAGTCCAGTTTTGATACAAAAATCAAAAGGACGAAATATAAAAATACTCCCAAATAAAACAATTCAATCAAGTAAACTCTGAAAAGCCAGTTCAAACAAAATAACCTTGACAGTCTTAGGAAAAGCCAGTAGAGAGGGTACCAGACTAGTTCAGAAAGCAAGGAAATCCCCAATGTTGTGGCCCTCATAACAAAGGACTGTCCTACGCCCATTTCCCTTTAATGTTTTTTTCACCTTCCTGGAAACAGGCAAAAGATGGGGAAAACCACTTTGGAGGAGACAGTCCCTAAGGTCAAAAGCCAAAAAAGGCTTTATAGGTCAAAACCAGCATTCTGAATTGGGCTCAGAATCTCATTAATAACGAATGCAGTGACTACAGAACAGGTATTATATTACAATAGCGGCTGTTATTGCTAATGGCCTAGCCTCTGCATTTTGTAACAACTCCTGTTGTTCAAAGTCAGTCTTCAAAGTCAGTCCTGTGTAGAGTACATTACTTAGTACTATAACTCTAAGGGTATGAATTACTATTGTCAGGTCTACAATGTCAACCCAGAAAAGGCTTCAACTTGTGAACCAGCTTAAGCAGGGCAAAGGTCCAGCCACAGCCCCCAAGTTGCAAATCCAGTGCAATTACTGGTTCAAAGTTAAGCCATGATATTTCAGGATAAACAGCAATTCTTACTGGAATTCAGTCTAAGCTCATTGTTTTTCTAACCAATTCCTGAAAGCCTCAAGGTGCTGGATCAAGACTTTCATGATATATACGGTCTAGCCTGGGACAGTGATGTAAAGCTGGGTACAGGTAGTCCTCGCTTAATGATCACTTGTTCAGTGACTGTTTGAAGCTACAACAACACTGAACAAGGAGAGTTACGACTGATCCTTGTAGTTGCGGCTGTCACAGCATCTGCAGTCACATGATCATGATTCAGGTGCTTGGTAACTGGCTTGCAATTACAACGGTCGCAGCACCCCGTGTTCACATGATTGCCATTTGCGATTTTCACTGCTGGCTTCTAACAAGCAAAGTCAATGGGGAAGTTGGCAGGAGGTCATAAAGGACAATCATGTGATGTTGTGCTTAATGACTGCACAGGGATTCATTTAACAACGGCAACTGGAACTGCTGCAACTGCCATCGTAAGTCAGCAGAGTCACGTGACATCGCACTTTACAACCATGTTGCTTAGGGATGGAGCCGCAGGTCCCAAAGAGAGATGGATAACTTCCCCTCAGCAGCTTCATATAAATATTAAAGAGCATGAAGAAGATTGATATAAAAAATAGGTTTACAGAACAAGAAGGGGTATACTCTTCTCACTCCAAGTCCTAATGAAGGTAATCAGTCAAGGCAACCAATGCAGATTTGGTCCCATGCACAGCTCTGAATCTTGAATGAAAGGTATCCAAATAATTTACTTCATGTAGGATTTCATCTGTAGCTTCAACCTTCTCCAGTACCTTTCATAAATGAGAAGGGTGAAGACTGGACATAAGTTGTTTAAAGCAGATAGATCAAGAGATGACTTCTCTACCACCTCCCTCAAAGAAGCCTCCCATATCCAGCCACTTATGCTTCCACTGGCTGCTTTAAGTAGCCTGGCAGATATAGGTCCAGTCCACAGATGACAGAGAACCCTATCCATTTCCCCAGATTCAAAAAGTTAAAATGTATCTCAGGTAACCTTACAAGACATTGCAGCAGTCACCTCAATAGAGATTGTCCGAATGGTGCCCATGCCAGGTAAATATGAGGGGCTTTATCCATGGAGAATCTTCATGATTTCCTTTAGACATGTCATAGCAGTCTAAAGGAGTAATAATTCAATAGGGAATAGGTAATCTTAGATATTGCTAGAAAATACAACTGTGGATAAATAAGACTGCTTTATCACTGTGTAAGCTCAGACATGGGCTTGTACCTCTGCTTGGTTTTACTCTTAGAATTTCACCCTGGTCACTCTAAGCAACTTTTCAGATGCTTCATTCCATGGAACTCCTCTATAAACTAAGAAAGCTCCTCTGGATTGGTGATTGGGAGAAGGTGCTCAGAAGTAATCTCATCCAGTCTCCTCCCCACCTCTGTACTGGAGAGATCTATATTGCACAGTGGAATTTCTTGCAGGATCACTGGGAAATTTCCCAAGCACCATCAAGAATGACTGGATCCACCAGGCATTTTAATTAGTCCTCTACCTTTACAGAACTGATGGATAGTGACACTCTGCAGCTGGACCAGGAAGTGATCTGCCCCTGCCAAAGGACTGTTAGTAACACCCTTTATATCCAGATCATTCAACACTTGCTCCAATGGAAACACCGTGTGGCCACTCACATGAACTGGAGCTGAAATAATTTGGGATAGGCACATAGTTACAATGGAAATAATGAATTCCTGGGTACACCTGGACCTCACTGTGGAAGAGCAGGCTGCTTGAAAAAAATTGCAGGCAACTTTACTGCCTTCTTTCCCTTCCTTTGAGCCTTCTCCCCAGTGTCAGCATGGCAGAGTTGCCAATAAAGCAGCAACCTTGACACAGGTATGGGAGAAGACGGGAGGAGATGTGCGTTTTGGAGCTCTACAGCTACCAGCAAACAGAGTACAGCAGCCAAATGAAAGGTGTTTTTCCTTCAGAAGGAGTGGATGGTCCAAAAGAGAGGAAAAGAAGTATAGAGGCCCAGCAAGACAAAGCACAACATAAAAAAGGTGCAAGAGCTCTACATGCTGGCCATTAATAGAAAAAGAAGAAGAAATATCACAGAAAGGGGACTTAAGATAAAACAGGTTTAAGAAAGAAACACTGATGTATACCACTAATAATATAGAGCATAGTATATAGGTAATTGTAATAGGTAATAGAGAACAGGTAATAGTAATAGAGTATAGTATATTGAATAGTAATAGTATAGTAGTCTTAGTAATAGTAATTGTCATAATTGTCATAGTAATAGTATAGAAATAGCAATAGAACAGAATACAGAAAGCACTCACATATCATTTTTATGTTTTTTTTTACAAAATAAAATATCTCCCCAACTTTTATAGGGAGATATAAAGAAACCATCTGTCCAGGGTCCAGTGCTCTTGTGTCTCTCTCAAGTTTCGGTCAATCCAGTTGGGCATGGTTTGAAAAAGAATCTGTGACACTCATTCCAGGGCACAGAGGTTGATATCCCCAGCATAAAATCCTGGGAAATTCTACCAAGAACCCTTGAGATCTAGGACTCCAGGAATGGCTGTTGCCAACAAATGGACAAATGCTAACAAATGGACAGTATACCACCAGCAGCCCTAATATGTCCCCACAGCCCAATCCCATAGAGATGCACTTACATCATGGAACCCCAGAAGCAGCACAGTTGCAGCACAGCTCAAGTCTGTCTAATAATCATTGCCGCTCCCACCCACCCCCAGCCATTGCAGCTGATGGAAGACCTGAGACCCAGGAGACAAACCTCAAACAGGAGTACAGTGGTACCTCGGGTTACGAACGCTTCTGTTCACGACCAATTCGGGTCACGAACAGCACCGTCCGCAAAATTTTGCTTCCGTTCACGAACTCCGCATCGGGTGACGAAGAGGATCCGCGGCCATTTTCCCTGCCGTGATACGTGGTCGGGGCTTCCTGTAGGGAGGGGGACTCTCCCTCCAAGCAATAACCGCCTCCCCACCTGCCTTCCTGTCCTCCACGCCAGAAGTCGCCTCGAGCAAGGTTAGTGTTCTCTCTCTTCGTACCGTACTTTGTGTCATATTTTTGTGGTTTAAAAAAAAAAACATACGGTTCAGAACGGATTAACCGTATGTACATTGAACCTTATGGGAAAATTTGATTTGGGTTGCAACTAAAATCGGTTGGCGACCAAATTCGTAGGGGTCAGAACGGATTAACCGTATTTACATTGAACCTTATTGGAAAATTTGATTCGGGTCGCGACCAATTCGGGTTGCGACCAGAGTCGTGGAAGGAATTAAGTTCGTGAACCGAGGTACCACTGTATATCCTGATCTTCATCCAATAGATTTCAGTAGGTTTAACACCACAATTAAGTGGCACTAAAACTGACTCAAATGTCCTCCACCATATTTTTATTTTGAGGTTCTATAACATTTGCCTGACAATGAACTGCACAAAATGTCATCATTGATATTCAATCTTTTTTTCTTTCTCCCTATGTATGTGCTATATAATAACTGAATCTGATACTCAGCTATAGCATCTGGCATTGGAATTAGATGGGAGTAAAAATATCTTTTAGTGGCAGTCAGTGAAGTCTGAAGGCCTGGCACATCTCTCATTTTTCTCCCCATTGTAAAATCAATCTCCAAAACTTTACCAACATCCATTCATTTTTGACAACACATTCCTTCCTCAAAGTACTACATTATTTTAAAACAGAACACTTATAAACAGAAGCTATATGTCAGTATATAAATATCTTTAGCATGCATGGTTACAAAAGACATGGCTATTTCATATACAATCTAAGATTTAAAGGTTTACCACCAATTTTGTTGTTTAGTCGTTAAGTCGTGTCCGACTCTTCGTGACCCCATGAACCATATTGCGCCAGGCCTTCCTATCTTTCACTGCCTCCCTCAGTTTGCTCAATTTCATGCTCATTGCTTCAGTGATGCTATCTAACCATCTCATCCTCTGCCGTCCTCTTCTCCTTTTGCCTTCCATCTTTCCCAGCATCAGGGTCTTTTCCAAAGAGTCCTCTCTTCGCATTAGGTGACCAAAGTATCTGAGCTTGAGCTTCATTATCAATCCTTCCAATGAGCAATCAGAGTTGATTTCCTTTAAGATTGACTGGTTTGACCTCCTAGCAGTCCAGGGGACTCTTAAGAGTCTTCTCCAGCACCACAGTTCAAAGGCATCAATTCTTCGGTGTTCAGCCTTCTTTATGGTCCAGCTCTCACAGCCATACATTACTACTGGAAAAACCATAGCTTTGACTATGCGGATCTTTGTCGGCAAGGTGACGTCTCTGCTTTTTAATATGCTATCTAGGTTTGCCATAGCTTTCCTCCCAAGGAGCAAGCCCCTTTTAATTTCATGGCTGCAGTCTCCATCTGCAGTGATCTTGGAGCCCAAATAAATGAAGTCTGTTACTGCTTCCATTTCTACCCCTTCTATTTGCCAGGGATTGATGGGTCCAGATGCCATGATCTTAGTTTTTTTAATCTTGAGTTTCAAGCCAGCTTTCGCACTCTCCTCTTTCACCCTCATCAAGAGGCTCTTTAGTTCTTCTTCACTTTCTGCCATTAGAGTGGTATCGTCTGCATATCTGAGGTTACTGATGTTTCTCCCTGCAATCTTAATTCCGGCTTCTGATTCTTCCAGCCTGGCATTTCTCATGATGTACTCTGCATATAGGTTAAATAAGCAGGGTGACAGTATACAGCCTTGTCGTACTCCTTTCCCTATTTTGAACCAATCGGTTGTTCCATGACCAGTTCTAACTGTTGCTTCTTGGCCCGCATACAGATTTCTCAGGACGCAGGTAAGGTGGTCTGGTATCCCCATCTCTTTAAGAATTTGCCAGAGTTTGTTGTGATCCACACAATCAAAGGCTTTTGCATAGTCAATGAAGCAGAAGTAGGTGCTTTTCTGGAACTCTCGTGCTTTCTCCATGATCCAGCCAATGTTGGCAATTTGATCTCTAGTTCTTCTGCCTCTTCGAAACCCAGCTTGTACATCCGGTAGTTCTCGGTTCACGTACTGCTGAAGCCTAGCTTGTAGGATTTTGAGCATAACCTTGCTAGCATGTGAAATGAGTGCAATTGTGCGATAGTTTGAGCATTCTTTTGGCATTGCCCTTCTTTGGAATTGGAACGTAAACTGACCTTTTCCAATCCCGTGGCCACTGTTGCGTTTTCCAAACTTGCTGGCATATTGAGTGCAGCACTTTAACAGCATCGTCTTTTAGTATTTTAAATAACTCGGCTGGAATACTGTCATCTCCACTAGCTTTGTTGTTAGCAATGCTTCCTAAGGCCCACTTGACTTCACTCTCCAGGATGTCTGGCTCAGGGTCAGTGACCACACCAGCATGGACATCAGGGACATTAAGATCTTTCTTGTATAGTACTTCTGTGTATTCTTGCCACCTCTTCTTAATCTCTTCTGCTTCTGTTAGGTCCCTGCCTTTTTTGTCCTTTATCATGCCCATCTTTGCCCTAAACGTTCCTTTGATATCTCCAATTTTCTTGAAGAGATCTCTAGTCTTCCCCATTCTATTGTTTTCTTCAATTGCTTTGCATTGTTCATTTAAGAAGGCCTTCTTATCTCTCTTTGCTATTCTCTGGAAATCTGCATTCAGTTGCTTATATCTTTCCCTTTCACCCTTGCTTTTCGCATTCCTTCTTTCCACAGCTATTTGTAAAGCCTCATCAGACCGCCATTTTGCTTTCTTGCATTTCTTTTTCTTTGGGATGGTTTTAGTTGCTGCCTCTTGTACAATGTTACAGACCTCCGTCCATAGTTCTTCAGGCACTCTGTCTACCAAATCTAATCCTCTAAATCTATTCATCACCTTCACTGTGTACTCACATGGAATATGATCTAAGTCATACCTGAGTGGTCTAGTAGTTTTCCCTACATTCTTCAATTTAAGCCTAAATTTTGCAGTAAGAAGCTCATGATCTGAGCCACAGTCAGCTCCTGGTCTTGTTTTTGCCGTCTGTATAGAGCTTCTCCATCTTTGGCTGCAAAGTATGTAATCAATCTGGTTTCGGTATTGACCATCTGGTGATGTCCATGTGTAGAGTCGTCTCTTGTGTTGTTGGAAAAGGGTGTTTGCTATGACTAGCTTGTTCTCTTGACAGAACTCTATTAGCCTTTGCCCTGCTTCATTTTGTACTCCAAGGCCAAACTTGCCTGTTATTCCGATTACTCCTTGACTTCCTGCTTTAGCATTCCAATCCCCTATGATGAAAAGGACATCTTTTTTTGGTGCTAGTTCTAGAAGGTCTTGTAGGTCTTCATAGAACCGGTCAACTTCAGCTTCTTCGGCATCAGTGGTTGGGGCATAGACTTGGATTACCGTGATGTTGAATGGTTTTCCTTGGATACGCACTGAGATCATTCTGTCGTTTTTGAGGTTGTACCCCATTACTGCCTTTCCCACTCTCTTATTGACTATGAGTGCAACTCCATTTCTTCTAAGGGTTTCTTGCCCACAGTAGTAGATATAGTGGTCACCTGAATTAAATTCACCCATTCCCGTCCATTTCAATTCGCTGATTCCCAAGATGTCGACATTCAATCTTGTCATCTCATGTTTGACCACATCCAGCTTGCCTTGGTTCATGGATCTTACATTCCACGTACCTATACAATATTGTTCTTTACAGCATCGGACCTTCTTTTCGCTTCCAGATACATCCACAGCTGAACGTCCTTTCGGCTTTGGCCCAGCCGCTTCACTCTTTCTGGAGCTACTTGGAATTGCCCTCCGCTCTTCCCCAGTAGCATATTGGACACCTTCCGACCTGAGGGGCTCATCTTCCGGCGTCATATCTTTTAGCCTTTTAACATTGTCCATGGGGTTTTCTTGGCAAGGATACTGGAGTGGGTTGCCATTTCCTTCTCCAGTGGACCACATTTTGTCAGAACTCTCTGTCATGACCTGTCCGTCTTGGGTGGCCCTGCACAGTATAGCTCATGGCTTCACTGAGTTACACAAGCCCCTTCGCCACGACAAGGCAGTGATCCATGAAGGGGTTACCACCAAACCTATGTTCAACAGGGAGATGCAACCAATCTCAATTTTGTGACAAATCTATTTGTATGGTATTTACACTTTCAATTTTAAGCGTAACCTAAAATGTAATATGTGAAGGGGCCACTGAATTCTTTTTAGATGGATAATCAGAACAGATGCTGATGGCACTGAACGTACATCTCTGCTTCTTTTCTGGATCTTATGGTTTGTATTAGATGAAAATAAGCATGTTCATAGATATATATATACAGTATGTATGTACATGTATGTATGTATGTGTATGTATATGTGTATGTGTGTGTGTATCTATCTATCTATCTATCTATCTATCTATATCTCCCCCTCTTCAGCACTTTCCATTTAAAAGGTATCAGATAAGATTAAAACAGAAATAGGAAAAAGGACAAGTCAAACAACTAGATGCTGGGGGATCATAGACCCAAAATACTCTTTAAATCAAGTCTCTACACCTGACAAGAAATGAATTTTGAATCCTGCAGTGGAAAGATGTTTCTCTCTTCCATATATGGAGAGAACACAACTATTTATATTCTGTGCATTATTTTATAAGCATTGTTTCTCTTCTGTTTGTTCAGCACTCCTCCCAGCTGTGCTCAAACTTTTCATCCCCTTAATTTATTTCTTCTCTCCTTTGAATGATAGGATGCTGCCAAGATAACGAACTATGCACACATCTATGTCTGAATTATCTGTGCCTTCGATGATAAATTCTTTTAAGAATTAAAGTTGCCCTGTTTCTAAAGCACCTTGTCTTAGCTCAGGACATGTGAGGGTTTTAAATACTGGAATATTACTTTGCTCTGTGTTTTTAGTACACAATTTGAAAGCTCTGTACAGCTCTAAAGTGTTGCCTTAAACATCAGATCCAGATGATGCCTTTGTAGTATAAAGAAACATTCAAATTAGGTATAGGTTAGTCTTTATAACTCCTGAGCAGAGCTACAAGGACAACCAAACCTTTCTCTAAGGAGAAGCCTTATTTGGTAGCAGATAAAGATAACTCCTCTAGAGGGTGAAATGCAGAACTCACAGGTCTTATACAAAGAATTTAATAACACTATTAGTTTCAACACTCAGGTCCCGCATCCAGAAATAAGTCTTAAGATACACATTTTAAATAATAATAATTTACAAAACATCTCTTTCATCAGGTTTACTTTTTGCTTCTATGCTCTTTCCTTGCACTCTTCCAAACACTGTCTCTCTTTCACCCTTGTATTTGTAATTCTGAATGTATGCCTTCTTTGTGCTTACAAAGACTATTTGCAGAAGAGGTGAGGAACCTATGAATATTAGCCCTTAATTTTCTGCCTGACAGGAAACATGTGGCCAGGCACTTGCTGCCTCCTACCCTAGCATTAGTCACATTGCTGATGGCTTGGAGTCATTAGTTAGTTTAAGTATATTTAGTTGGTCTCAATCCTTTAAATGAATCTTGGCTGGACTTCAGAACCAGCATGTACTGTGGCAAGCTTTCTCTGATGTCAATTTATTCTTGTAAAATAGGAACCTGACCAAATGCAGTTTCTCTTCATTTCTGATTGAACTTGGGGTGAGAAGAAAATGGAGCTCACAGAAAGTAGACGGCATGTAAAATGACATTGTCCTTTGAGGCCTAACTTTATTTTCTTTGTTTTATAATTTACTTGGGTGACTATTGCTACTATTTAGGTAAAAGTATATTATTCATAATAGAGCTCAGATGTTCAGTGAAATGAATCCTCAGACTAAACATGTATTGGATCCTCAATTTCCTACAAGTTTTCCAATATCTTCCATCAAATATTTGCCAGAGACAATCTTACTTTTAAATTATTGTTATAAAAAAGCTAAATTCATTAAGCCCTGGAACATATGAAACGTAAGTGACGTGGAAAGTAAATTTAGCCAGGCTATACTCATTTGAAATGAGAGACTGTAACTTCCAAAGCAAGAGGGCCTTTTGAGAAAATAATGAGCAGTTGTTAGCCTTTTAATATATGACATTAAGTGTTAGGGCCAAATTAAAGAAAAGAGCACCATCTTTCCACTTGACGTGAAATAGGTTAGGAGAGGGGAAAGATAAGGTTGCAGTCATCTCCACCATTTGCTGAAATTAAGTGTAGTAGAAGTGATGTAGTGACAACTTTTGTTCGGAGATAATAAAAAGTAGAAAATTCATTTTGTGAGCAATGGTGACCAGCCCCAATTCTAACGCCAGAAGTCTCAATAGAGATATCACTCAAAGGTGAATGTTTCCTTGCACAGTGTGAATGCCTGTTCCATGGAAGCCTTTAAGCATATACTTGTACATATACTGGCCTTCACACAATTTGTATGGAATTTGTAAGGAAACCAATTTGTTTCAGCTACATATGAGAAGACCTCTGCATTTCAAACTGCCTATTGTATGTACAGATTGGGGATATGGTGTGCTTTGGATCTGAAGCTGAAAAGGTCCTCGACACCTATCAATACCTCCTTAGAGAAACCATGTTTTTTTCTTGGGCTTGCCCAGTAGCCACACAAATCCAGGAAAATAAATGTTAAGTGAGCTGAGCGGGTGCTTTGTTAATTCAGACTTTTAATTTTTCTGGGACTGCATGGTACCATGTGAGCCCAGGAAAATACCCAGGTTTTTTTTTTTTTTTAAGAGAGGCACCAAAAGATGTGACATGTACATCCACACCTACTCTAAAGCTCCATTTCAACTTCAGATCAGAAGCACAGCACATCCTAAATGCAGACATACACCCTCAGTGAAAGTTACATGTACAATGTTTTAAGAATCAGGGCTGTTTGCATGATGAACATGACTAGTTTACTAGAACGAGGCACTTACTTCCTCTAGATAAAAAATTTCTATTACAAAATCTTAACAGCTAAAATTAGACTTTCTGGGGAAGAAAAGAGAGAGGGCATCAGTGATCTGCTGTTCTAGTAATTGTGTGGTCTATGTAGGAAAATTATGAATACTGAATTTGGGAAGGCAGGCTGTAATCATGCTTCAGGTAGTCTTTTGTTATCTGTCAGCTCCTAAACTAATATTTTCATAAGTCTTAACGCATGCATTTACAGTAATTTTCAGTTTTTATAATTTTACAAACCCCCTTACAGTGAGAATCCTAGAGAGAAACCTGCACGCTAGAAACTCAGTGAGATTTTGCCTAATATTACCATTTCACTGAAACTTCTTGTCCAGTTTTGGTACATTCGGTTTTCCTGTTTATTATAACTATAAAAGTGTGAACATATAAAATCTCTAAGTACTTCCATTCCTAATCCATCTGAACCCTCAAGCAATGGTCCCTGTTTTTGTCAAACCAACCAACTTAAAACTAGCCTACATCTATATATTTTAGGAACAAGTAGACGGCCAACATTTCACTATGATCAACTCTGTCTTCCATATTCTCATTTATTATATAGATATCTGCAATGATATACATGGTGTAGAGTAAGAGAAAGGCAAATTGCTGTGCAACCAACTTCCATTTTCCTGTCTGCTGAGTGCTCCTTTGAACATGGTCCACCTGGGGACAAAAGCTGCAGAAATGAAATCATAATATGGCGTATTCAGTAACAAGCTTAACAGATTAGCAACAGGGTATGAAATTGCATGTTTCTTACCAGTTTTCCCTTTTCTAAACTAATTTCAAATGCTGCTTAAGACTCAGTGTGACAGAAATCTAGAAAGTAGATACCCTTATTTATTATTCATTTATTTAAATCTATTGTATGGCTGTCCATCTCACTGATGTGACTCTGGATGGCTAACAAAAGTTTAAAAATACAACACAAAAATGTGTATCAATGACAAACTAAAAACACAAAATGGTTGCTGAAGAAGCCATATGCAAGCAACTACTGTCCTGATCCCTATGCCTGGGAAAATAGCCAGGTCTTCAAGATTTTCCAAAGGTGAGTAGGGTCAGGGCCAACCTAATGTCAGGTGATATGGTATTCCAGAGAATAGGCATAGCCATAGAAAAGGCACACTTCCTGGTTCCTGCTAGATTACAGTCACTGATCAGTGAGACCCAGAACATGTCCCTCTTGCCCAACCTAATGGGAAGAGTAGAGAAGATGGGAGTTAGGTGGTCCCTCAGCTACCATCTGCCCATCCTGTTAAGCGATTAGCCACATATAGAAACACACCTGTGCTGATTACTTGAGTCTAGAAAAGAGTTGAGATTAGAATCGGACACATTTTTCACACAGGAGTTGGTAGGAAATTATTAGTGTTGGAACTGGAATCAGGGAGAGGAGAAGAATATGGCTAGCAAACAAGAAGAAGAGGAAGGAGGAGAATGGCACGATGGGAGTTTGTTTCTCTGGTGCAAGTATCCAGAAGGAGAATAGAATCTGAAGAGACAAGAAGAAATAATGGTTGTATTAGCCATGAGAGTTTGCCAACTATGTTTCAATTAAAGCCCTTGATTAACTCTTTGGGGAATTTAGGGTAGACACACACAGTTATATTAGCAGAAGCAACATTATTGCTGGCAGAAAGATGGTTAATCTTGAAGTGGTAGAGCAGTTAGGCCATAAAACAATTCACTATATCCTTTGAAGGCAGAATCCGAAAGAGGGAGAGGGAACTGAAGCTCTGTTTGTGTAGCTGAATACTGCTTGCACAGTTATTTGAAAGAATCAGTCTCTCAGACAAACTAATACTTTTCTATCCTGGATATGTCATGAATAAAAGAGAAAAAGAAACTCACAACATTAGGAAAAAAGAACTGGCCCCTTGAGAAGTATTATCAGGTCAACACATGTAACAAACCAATATATACTACAGGGAAACTTCTTGCTACAAAGCATCTTCTTGCATAAAAGCCACCACTCATTTCAGTGATCTTTCAAGGGCATGTGCACAGGGATGGAAATGTTTACCTACTTCATATTTTTAAAGGAGGCATTTTCCTGAGGCGAAATTCATTGTTAATATGGTGAAAGGCTACTTTTCTGGAGGAAAGTATCACAGACCCTGAAAGAATAAATTTTCCACAGAATAATGAACCCCACAATATTTCTCACAGTCACAAAGTATATTTTCCTGGCCACTGGCATTTAGACAGCAGGGGCAGCAAATTCTCTCCTCTGGCTTGGCACATTTTATGGCAGCAATTTAAATGCCAGAGAACCTATTAAGAAATTCAGTCATATCTGAATATCATCAGAAACCCAAGACTGGGAACTACGAGAAGAAAGCAATGGCAATTCCCTTCCGTTTTGTTACCAAGGGAAGCTCAACAAAACAGTCTTTATTTTTCTATCCAAGCACCAGTGCAATTCTGGTATGGGATGCAACTAATTCAAAGACAGAGTATACTGACTATTATATAACCATGCTTTACACCAAACGAGATTACTCTGGGACATTCAATTATATACTTCATATCCAAAGAAAAGAGGCCTTCTAGGTTCTTCAAAGGAACTCTCTACTCTGGCCTCATCTACAGGAATTAAAACAAACAAACAAACCACGCCCACATATATGTTTTCCCTTGACTGATTCTTAGATACAACCGCGAGCTAACTGGCCACAGGGCCTACAAAGCATGCACTACTGCATATCCACCTTTTGTGTTATCATGGGTGACGTTCCCTGCATATCAGTACTGCAGATATCAGACTGAGGAAAAAAACTGCTCCCTGAAATCAGAACTATCTCAATATGCTTCAGTCCTAGCTTTGTAAAGAAAAACTGTGAGGATCCAAGATATGTTGGCTTTTCAACAAGAGCAAGAAAAGCAAGATTAGTTAGCTTTTTTGCTGTTATTGTTGCTAATGTTACAGGAATATTTAAAGTTTCCAAGAAAAATAACAATTTTTCATTATTTATTATAAGCTGTGAGCAAGATTCCATTACGCTCCTATAGGAATGTGTAGAACCAAATTCAACTCACTATCTATAAACACAAATGCATTTACATGTATTCTGAATTTCAGGAACTCATACTCTTACGTTCCAGTCCTTCCCACTGGTATTTTAAAGGTTCTTATTAATTTTGTATAAAATGTGGCTATCTCTTCAGGAGAGTATCATTATATTAATAAATTCTATTTTAATTTATGGAGATGTTGAGCTAAAAATGTAATATTTACTTTAAAAAAATAAATATATTTCAATCATTCTATTTACAGGAGTACAGGATAAATTTACTCTGCACAACCCATTAAATCTATTTCCACCTTTCCATCCCCCTCACCAGGACCCTTGAACTCCATAAATATAGACTAGAAAACACAGTACCATTTGCTGGTGAACTGCTGAGAAAAGGTTTCAACATGACTGGTATTAACTGTGCAGATCTGCAACCTTCTATTTATATATAAGATAATTGGCAAGTAGAAATATTTGTATTGCTAATTTTCTTCTATTAAGAACAAATCCAAGGTCTCCATAATAAAGCTTAATGGTTGCACTTAAATTGCTGTCCCCTCCCACCTCTTTCTTCTGATAGAACGTTTCATCCCTACAGCTTACTAAATTCTCAAAAAGCTCACTGTGTCATTGCTCCATTATTACAGAGGTTGGTGCAACAACAACAGGATGCTGACATTAGAGACCACAGAGAAGAATACCCCCTTCAAAAAAAAACAAAACCCACCAAACCCCACTTTTGTGGGTTGCTATCTTCTCATTAGAAATTAGTGTTTCCAATTAATACATTAAATACAGAAATTCTAGTGTTTGATACTTCAATTGAATAAGAGCTATAGACATATATTTGAAAATCTTGAATTGGCTTGATAAACTGTGTTTTTGTTTCTATTAAATAAGATATCATAATCCTTAATGGTTATTCTCCAGGACAGTTTTCCCTAATTGGTGCCACCCACAGACATGTCAGGTATGGCAATAAATCCTAACTTTCTTACAGAAGAAGCTCAAAGATACAACACAGCTGGATTACCTTGCTTTATTGCAAAAAAGAATTAAGTCATATGTGTGCAGAAGAGCTGCCTACTATGATACACAAAACTCAAGGCTAATGTATGTCTGCCTCAGGGTTTAAATTATAAGCCTCTTCCTCCTGTCTTTTTGAATCAATGGAAATTTGGCTGTTTTCTTCAGGGTCTTGAGACTGAAAGACACCTGTTCATTGTTTAACACTTCTGTCTTGCCATGGGTTTCTGCCTGCCAGTCTCAGTCCCTACATATATTGGAACTATATGCCATTTCATTACACTGGCTGGGGATTCTTTAAGTTATAGTTCCAGTATCCAGAAGTTCTGGATAGATCACTAAGCCCTGAATCCTAATCTCCATTTGTGTTATGAATTTCACAGATGGTCATAGGCAAACCATTACTGCAGCTTCCCATCTTACAGTATAAGGTTAACATGGATCTATCCCAAAGGACTATGATCAAGATTACAAAGCAATATACATGAAAATTCCTGGACCAACCTGAAAGGGCCATAACAATGTTTCATATTATTTTTATGACTATCTCCCCAAATACAGTATTTGTTTGTTGAAAGGAAGAGAATATACCCAAGCAGCATTCTACATTACAAGTGTTGGTTAACTGCCACTATACATGTGAATTCTGGGGCATTAATAATCACTAAGTATATCAAAGACAGCAGTTCTAAAATCTGCTTCCTTCTTCTCTGCTCGTTGTCTTCTGACAACTTCCTTACTATTATCACCTACCTACTGCAATATCCTCCTTATTTTTTGAGTTTTAATAATCACCAAATGTCAAAGCAAGTAGCAGCACTTGGTTGATCATGTCTGAGCTTAAAAGCTAAGCAGGGCCTGGCCTGGTTAGATAGGAAACCACCTGATAATTCCAGGGTTGTAGGTCAGACTGTTTGGTGAAATATAAATCCCAGAAGAAGACAATGACAAAGTGTGGCCAATACATATACTGTATACTAGGAGTTGACTTGAAGGAGACTTTATCAGAGAAAGCAGTTCTCCAGAGTGATCCTTCTCCTTCACTGGTCCACTTCTGACAACCTCCTTATCATTAGCAGCTTCCTATAACAATATCCATCGTCTGCAGGATGTGACCATTACTCTTGCATGCAAGAGTGACATACCCTCTGGCAGGGAGAATTAGTGACTTTTCATCTCCTAAATTATAAAAATACAAGAAATATTTTAATAGCATGATTTAGCTAATTTTCATGAGAAATATTCTAATGGCAGAAAGTGAAGAAGAACTAAAGAGCCTCTTGATGAGGGTGAAAGAGGAGAGTGCGAAAGCTGGCTTGAAACTCAACATTAAAAAAACTAAGATCATGGCATCTGGACCCATCAATCCCTGGCAAATAGAAGGGGTAGAAATGGAAGCAGTAACAGACTTCATTTATTTGGGCTCCAAGATCACCGCAGACGGAGACTGCAGCCATGAAATTAAAAGACGCTTGCTCCTTGGGAGGAAAGCTATGGCAAACCTAGATAGCATATTAAAAAGCAGAGACGTCACCTTGCCGACAAAGATCCGCATAGTCAAAGCTATGGTTTTTCCAGTAGTAATGTATGGCTGTGAGAGCTGGACCATAAAGAAGGCTGAACGCCGAAGAATTGATGCCTTTGAACTGTGGTGCTGGAGAAGACTCTTAAGAGTCCCCTGGACTGCTAGGAGGTCAAACCAGTCAATCTTAAAGGAAATCAACTCTGATTGCTCATTGGAAGGATTGATAATGAAGCTCAAGCTCAGATACTTTGGTCACCTAATGCGAAGAGAGGACTCTTTGGAAAAGACCCTGATGCTGGGAAAGATGGAAGGCAAAAGGAGAAGAGGACGGCAGAGGATGAGATGGCTAGATAGCATCACTGAAGCAATGAGCATGAAATTGAGCAAACTCAGGGAGGCAGTGAAAGACAGGAAGGCCTGGCGCAATATGGTTCATGGGGTCACGAAGAGTCGGACACGACTTAACGACTAAACAACAACAACAAAATCTGCATTGTACATGTAGTCCTCGACTTACGACCATTTATTCAGCAACTGTTCAAAATTACAATGGTACTGAAAAAAGTTACTTACAACCAGTGCTTGAAGTTATGGCTGTTGCAGTGTCTCTGCGGTCACACAATCATAATTCAAGTGCTTTGCAGCCCACCCAAATTCACAGCCACAGGGGTGCTTCAACTCCCCCCACCTGCCTATCTCCCCCTAGCCTCTGCCCTTTTGGCCACCCTACACCCTGCCTTGAGGGTCAGCAAGCAGCCCCAGAACCCCAGAACCTTTCCAATGGGGAAGGTAGGAAGTGGTTTCACCCAATAAGAAAGGTCTGGGAGTTGGTTCAGGGAGCCACATGTAAGAATTATTCGCCGGAGAAACTGCTCGCAAAGGGGTTTGCTTTTGCTGGCTTCACGCAAAAGGTTAATAGTAGTAGTAGTAGTAGCAGTAGTAGAGCACGAAGCCGACAAAAGCAAGCCCATTTCCAAAGGCTCAGGGAGCCACATGTAGGAAAAGTTTACCAGAGAACCTGGGTCCAAAAAGGAGACAGCAAAAGCAGCAGGGCGCTTCTGCCTCGCCTGCGGGGGCTGGGCACAAAATGCAGAAGGTCAGCGCAGGGAACTGGGAGAAAAGGCAGCTGTGCGAATGAATGCTTCCTGGGGCAGCTTTGCACAGCCGGGCTGGGGCAGCTGCAGCTTTGTGCTATGCTGTGGCTCAGGGGCTTCTAACAGTCCCAGAGCCACATGGTTATGGGGCTGCTTGCCGCCCCACAAGGCAGGGTGTAGGGCGGCCAAAAGGACAGAGATGGGGGTGGAGACAGACAGGTGGGGGGAAATTGGAGACAGTCTCTTACCTTACTGAAGCTTGAGGCTGGGAGGTACCAAGCTTGGAATGGACTGGACTGGGGTGGTCCTCGGCTAACGACCAGTATAATTTTCTTAATGAAGGCAAGGGGAATTGCCGGGATTGTGTCACTAAACAATGTGGTCACGTGACATCTCACTTTATGATCGCATCGCTTAGCAATGGAAATTCCACTCCCAATTGTAGTGGTAAGTTGAGGACTACCTGTAAAGGGTCCTTCTCACCTTGCTTGCCCCAAGTCATACTGCACTTCAAAAGGAAGAAATCTTCATCTTTTGCACCTCACAATGTTGCATTTGTGTATATGACAACCAATCTCAGAATCTCTCATATGTATACAGTTAATCTTTTCATTTAAAATCTACATCAAAGTTGAGCTTGTCTCCTGGTGACTTGATGAATATGTCTGTGTAGTTTTTGTGGCAACAACGTGCAAGCAATTTGCCTCTTCCTTAGTTTGGGATGGTTTTTCAATTTCCCAGCCTAAAATACCCAGAAGGCCATTTGATAATGATACCAGTAATACAATTTGCTTTTCTAGCTACGATTCATGGAAGCTTAAAACAAAAAATGCACAGTGACTAAAATAACATCAGTTGCAATAATAATAAAACAGTAACATCTCAGTTGAGTTGAGTTTGACTGCATATTTGTATGTTTTTTGGCAACTACTTGGAAGAGATTTGCCGTAGTGTGTTTTCCATATTATTTTTCAACTTTTCAGTTTAGTCTACAGCTGTGGGTTTTTCTGGTTGTCTCCTGTCCAAGCAGGACGCAGGTTCAGACCTGCTTAATATTTTTTGAGATCGTCATCAATGTTGCCTAGGTGCTGCGAACTGAGCTGGGTGCTGATGTGGAATCAAATGCAATACAGGTTTTACTTTTATGAGCAACATGAAAATATCCATAAGAAGATATGTTTGCCACTTCTTTAATATCTTAATTACAAATGTCAAGAACACAATAATCTCCTATTCCTCAAGTGGCTGAACAAGGAAATGGTATGGTGTGAGTGAGAGAAGGCAAGCTAGAAAGAACAGGGTTAGAATCTTCTTGGAGCATGATAGTAGACAAAATCATTCATTCATTCATTGAATTTAGATACCGCCCATCTCATGAGGAAGTGACTCTGAGCGGTTCACAATAAAACAACAAATATTAATTAAAATACAATTATTATACATAAAATACATTATTACTTTATTCCCAAGCATTTCCTAGTAACATGTTAATCCCCAAAGCCAGTAGAGGAAGTCAAAAGAAAATGTAGAAAGACTTTAAGAAGATACTGGTAATAAAGAGCTATAACAATGTTGGTACCGGCTTGGCTTTTAAAACAGTATTTTCTGCCATAAAACAACAATCTGAAGGTAAAAATATCAAATCCTCATTAAGCACTCAACATCCTGACCCAAGTTCTATGTTTTACACTGAAACTCAAAGCACATTCTTTTTTCCTGCTATTGGAAAAATGGTAAACATTTGTTCTAGTGTATGTATTTGAAGAACATATTCTAGAATGTGAATCTAGGTTACATCACTTTTCCTATTGTCTTTCCTCTCACAATAAGGAAGTCAGTGGTAGTCACTATTACATTAAAAGAAAAACCAGGGTTCAAAACAATAGACTAAACCAGAAAGAACATAGGACAGATAGAACATGCACCCAAATTATATGGCAATAGTTACCTATATTCTTTTTCCTAAGTCTAGTATGGAAGGGAAAAACTTAAACTTGGAGAATATGCAGCAACGGCAAAACTAACAGTATATATTCACAATAGAAGTTCAACCAAATTTAAGCAAGAATGGTTCCCATGCATACAATAAATCATGCAGCATGGCAAATACAATCACTTACAGTTTGGCTTCTAAGGGTGCCTAAATATCTACAAATGTTGTAAATCAGCAGATGTGTAAAAAGGGGGAAGTTAGAAACCCAATAGTTATTTTTCTTTTTTCTTTTTTCAAACTGTTAAATTTTCTTTGCCTATCTACTTTTTCCTTTTATTAACGCGTAAAAAAAATAACAATACAATGGAGACCTTAACACTATTAATCAGCTGAAGACCGAAACCTTTATTGTACAATACTTTGATGCAATCTGCAGTGTTTTTTGTTTCTAATGTTATATTCAATTCTGGATGAAAAAGTCAAATAATCTTATGCTTATAATACCGACATCCTAAATTGTAATTAATATTGATAGAATACTTCTTTTTCCTTTCTTTATTTCTAAGTCTAAGTTATCTAAACAGCAGTGTCAATGATCTTTAGTTAGTACTGTAGAAATATTCACCTCCTTTCATCGGGGCCAGTCCCAGTGGGTGGTGATAGGGAGCGAGAGGTCCCATCCTTGGCCCCTTCTCTGTGGGGTGCCACAGGGTTCGGCTCTCTCTCCGTTCCTTTAACATCTACATGAAACCGCTGGGTGAGATCATCCATCATCATGGGATGAGGTATCATCAGTATGCTGATGATACTCAACTATATATCTCCATCCCTGGTGAGGTAAGTGATGCCGTGACTACCCTCTCGTGGTGCCTGGAGGCTGTGAGGGTCTGGATGGGGAACAACAGGCTCCAGCTGAACCCTGGCAAGACGGAGTGGCTGTGGGTTAATGGCTTCTCTGTATCCGGGACACTGTCATCGTTGGTGTTGGATGGGGCAGCACTGCCCCAGACAGACCCAGTGCATAACTTGGGGGTCCTCCTGGACTCACGGCTCCTGCTCAAAGAGCAGGTGGCAGCCGCGGCCAGGAGGGCTTTTGCACAGCTTCGGGTTGTGCACCAGTTACGCCCTTTCCTGGATTGGGATGCCCTTCAAATGGCCACTCATGCCCTTGTTATCTCCCAGATAGACTACTGCAATGCGCTCTACATGGGGCTACCCTTGAAGAGTATCCGGAAGCTTCAGCTGGTCCAGAATGCAGCCATGCGAGCAATTTTTGGGGTCCGAAGAAGGACCCATATAACACCTTTGCTCTGTGAGCTGCATTGGGTACCGGTTTGCTTCCGGGTCCAATTCAAGGTGTTGGCTATTACTTGTAAAGCCCTACATGGCATGGGGCCAGGCTACCTGAGGGACCGTCTCACCCCCATGATTTCAACCCATTCCACCCGATCTCACAGAGAGGGCATGCTCCAGACCCCCTCAGCAAAAGAACTCCGATTAGTGGGGTCCAGAAGGCGGGCCTTCTCTGCTGTAGCCCCCGCCCTTTGGAACATCTTGCCCCCAGAGGTGAGACAGGCCCCCTCACTCCTGGCCTTTTGGAGGGATTTGAAGACTTGGCTCTGCCATCTGGCCTGGGGCGGGGAGGGAGGTTGTCAGAAATGGGGTTGGCTAGCACCTTAGTGGCCTGGTGTGGCCTCCATCGGCCTCTTGGATTTTTATCTTTTTTCTATCTGTGTAAGTGTGGTTCTCTTTTTATAACTTTTAATTATGTATTTATGGTTTTAATTTGATGTAAACCGCTCAGAGTCCCCCATTGTGGGGAGATGGGCGGGGACAAGCCTACTAAATAAATAAATAAATAAATAAATAAATAAATATCATTGTGCTGAAACAATATAACATATTAAGCTTTACAACATAAACAACAAAATTACAATTACTTAAAGCATCACAGCTGTACAATTTATGATGGAGAAGCAGAACAAAACAAGAAAAGCAATACTTAAGGTACAAATAGTCATATTATGAAGATGCAAAATGATTATCTTTATGTACAGATAGCAAGAGCAAGTATAGTACAGTAATACCTCGGTTCACGAACGCTTCTGATCATGAACAATTCGGGTCACGAACAGCAGCGTTCGCAAAATTTTGCTTCCATTCGCAAACTCCGCATCGGGTGACGAACATGACCCGTGGCCATTTTCCCTGCTGTGACACGTGGCCGTAGCTTCCTGTAGGAGAGAGAGAGACTCTCCCTCCAAACAATAACCGCCTCCCCACCCGCCTTCCTGTCCTCCACGCCAGAAATCACCTCAAGCAAGGTTAGTGTTCTCTCTCTTCATACTGTACTGTACTGTACTTTGTGTCATATTTTTGGAGTTAAAAAAAAAAATACATATGGTTCAGAGCGGATTAACTGTATTTACATTGAACCTTATGGGAAAATTTGATTCGGTTCGCGACCAATTTGGTTCGCGACCAGAGTCGTGGAATGAATTAAGTTCGTGAACCGAGGTACCACTGTACATGTATATTGGAGGGCAAAAGCCAGCACGGCTAGAAGTAAAGAGTCTGAGACCAGACCAGACCTTCATCAAAACACTCTGCAAAGTGTCCTCGACACCCAAGGATGAGAAACAGGCTGCAAAAAGTCTGTTAACACATAAAGGTGGGGGGAAAGGCATAGGGTTTAAACCTGGAGCCAACAGTTAAATATGGCTAGTTTCCTAGATTCTGTAGTAGCTGATCTTTGTTGTTATAAGACCTTCTTTTGCATCTGTAATAAAAGCAACTTTTCTGAGCTTCATCCTTGAGTCTTCTCATGGTTAAGCTCATGAATGCATGTATACATCCCTAGAGAAAGATTTATTGTAAGTGACAATACGTATGAATGAAACCAGCTCTGTTAACATATGGAGGATCTCTTCATACGTTATGTACAAAGACATTGTTGTTATGATTTGTTTCAAAGTTATACAGTAATTAATTGGAAATGATAGGCAATGTGGTTTGAATAACAGAAGTTCTGTTATAGTTAATCAAGTAACCATCAGGAGATATGTGAAAGCTTAAAAAAGAAAACATAATCAGAAAAAAACATTTTTTCCATTTGTTTTCCCACATTTTTTTTTAAATAGCAAATTGGGAAAATTTTGTAAACTCTAAGATCTCTTTATTTATTAATTCAGGTTATATGCCACTCCATTTCCAAAGAATCTAAGAGGCTTACAAGTAACAATATAGAATTAAAATGTAAATCAGTAACATAAAAAAAAAAAAGAAAAAAAAGGCCCTGATGTGTTACCATTCTGGTAGCAAAATCTTCCAAATGCCTTTCTGAAGAGTCATGCTTCCATGCCTCTTCAAAAGTGTAATGGAGAGCAGATGATCTGGCTATCTGGGGGTTGGCTGTTCCAGAAGCAGGGGTCTACCACTCGGAAGGCTCAAACACAAGGTTCCCATAAATGAAATTTCCTCAGATTCGGAACACTCTACAAGCCCTCTCTGTGTGATTGTACTGGGTGGGCAGATTCAATTCAAAGAAGACAGAGATATCCGAGCCCTAAACTATGTAGGGCTAGATGTCTTTGAGGCTTGTCTTTTAGAATGAAGAAGGCACTGATGTGCAAAATGTACTCTTATACTGCTATCCTTTTCCCCCCAATATGTTTCTATTAACTTGTAATACAGGTAGTCCTTGGTTAACTATGGTAATTGGAACCAGAACTGTGGTGAGCAGGGCTGGGGGAGGGTGAGTGAGTGGCCGGTGAGGTGCAGTGTGAGTGTAGAGGGGCTGGGGGAGATTGTATGGGTGGCTGGTAAGGTGTGGCACAAGTGCAGCGGGGCTGGAGGGAGGGTGCACAAGGGTGCGTGGATGGCCAGTGAGGCATGGCAGGGGTGGCTGCTGCTGAGTAGGGGAGGGTACATAAGGGTGCAAGCAACTCCAGAGCCGTGGAACAGCAAGAAGCCCCAGAGCCACGGTTCCTCTCTGCACGTGGCCGGGATAGTGAGCCCAGTGGTGGTGGGGGGGGCAGGTGAAGATGATGAAGGTCAGTTGTGGGGATGGCAGGGGGAGCAGTCATAAATGACTGGCTCAAATTTTTATCACATGACTGCAGGGGTGCTGTGATGGTCATAAATTCAAGGACAGGTTGCAAGTCCATTTTTTCAGCACCATTGTAACTTTCAATGGTCACTGAACAAATGGAAGTTAAGCAAGGACTACCTGTAGAAACACTTCTAGAGTTTTAGAGCTCTACAATTCCTATACACAGAGGACAAGCAGTGTAGCACAACTCTCCAAAGCAAGAGTAAGTTACATTTCTGCTTCCAGTGTGTGTAGGGGGCTCCTACCACCTTCTATGAAAATTCAGTGCCTGATTTTCTTGCAGACTTGTCTAGCTCCTGACTAGGCTCCATAGGACAGAAAAAACACAAATAAGTTCCAAATATTTTAAAAATATTTGAATGTAAATTCAATTAATAGATGTAATTATTGCCTGACTGGATTATACTTTATACTGAGCATGATTGTATCAGTAAACCAAGTTATACATATTTTGCTTATCTTCTTAAAATGGCAGAGTGAAGCTAAATCACTAAAAAGTGGTATCAAAATAAATGTTGGATATATTTTAATTTTTCAAAAAATGATCGCTTTTTCTCTGAAATCCCTCCTCCCTTTTTTTTTTCTTCATAGCTTCAAGATTTAACACTTCTAACAGTCATAAATTTTAAAGTAACAGTGTGGACATAATCAAAACACCATGCCAATCATGTCCAAAGAAGTTACAGGTAGTCCTCGGGTTGCAACAGCAACTGGGACCGGGATTGCCATTGCCAAGCAATGCAGTCGTAAAGTGTGACATCATATGACTGCATCACTTAGCAATGACAATCCCAGCACTCCCAGTTGCTGTCATAACCTCAGGATGTGCGGGTCATTAAGTGGGAAAAGGTGGGAGTCCCGGGTAAAAAGTGCATGGGTGCTATGGGGGTGGGGGAGGCCTTGGGCAGGTCGGCAGAACCTGCATGTGGGCAGGGTGTGTACTGTGGACAGGATAAAAAGCAGCAGGAACAACTTACTGAAGTGACTTTGCAACCTTCCCAGCTTCCCTGTTGACTTTGCTTGTGGGAACCCAGAAGAGAAGGTCGCAAATGGTGATCACGTGACTGTGGGGCTGCTGCGATGGCCAGAACTTTGGGGACTGCTCATATGTCCATTTTTTTCCAGCTCTGCTGTAACTCTGAACGGCCGCTGAATGGATGGACGTAAGCCGAGGACTACCTGTATCTCTTATTGCATTACTTGAGCACTAAATAGTTTTTTTCCTATCGTTCTCCTACTAGTTGTAAAAACAGGAATTCACTCAATTTCTGGCACTGTTTCTTTATTGATTTGGAAACATTTATGTGCCACCCACTCACCTTATTCTCCTCTATTAGCTTTGGAAAGAACAGAGGAGTAGGGCAAGGGGGACAGTAAGCCACAGATTAATCCACTTTTCTCAGGTGACCTGAAGTTACACATGCTTTAACTATTCCTTCTACCTGGGCACATTTGACAAACATGGCCTGGTTCAATTAGGACATGCAAAAATATGCTTTTACAAATAATAGCTGTTACAGACAAATGGACAGTTAAAGCACGGGATTTTATTATTTTGGTAATAGCAAAATGTAACAGAAAAGAGATGATTAAGGGGCAAATCTGCAGGAAACAAAATGAAAACAAAACCCAAAAGCACTCACCAACATGCTTTATAGATTTTTGTAGAATATAAAATATCCAAGCATTCCATACATTTATTTATGTTCATATAAAAATAATACAGCTTTTTTCTACTACTTCTTGTAAATTTTCTTAAGACTCACATAAGATAGGGCTTTTCAACTGTAGCACAGTACTTGAGAATAGTGTCTCTCTAGGGAGATTTGGCTTACTCCAATATCTTTCAGGCAATTATCTTCCTAGGCTTTTAAGTTCTGATGAATTTTTCCTGCTATTTTTCCTGTATTGTGTCTACATAAATTATTGTGAGATATCATTAGCTATTACATACACTTTTCACTGATTAACCCACCCACCCCCCGATTATTCTCTAAAGGAATTTTTGTCATGGTTCCCACAGAGGACATCCGCAGAGGACAAGGAAGAACCAGGAAACACCTTGGTTCTCTCCTGCTAGGAGCCAGGAGCCAGGCCCTAGCAGGGAAGAACTGGCCCAAGCTACAAGAATAATTGCTGCCTCAGATTCTAAGCCTCCTCCCACTGAAGCTTTCATCATATTGTAGAATATAGAGTTGATTCAGAAGGGTGACAACAGTTGCACCCAATCATCCTCTTCCCCTTAACTATTTTTATATCTCAGACCTGAAGGCAATGAAACAAATGAGACAATAGCTAGAGCACTGTGGAGGAAGACTCACAATGAATTTCACTGAATACAGGTGAGAATTCACTGTGAAGTTTACTATGAGGCAGTGAGGGTAGTAAAGAAGCAGAGTTCTTTCCTACCTCCCCTGCATCTTCACAAAACAATTTTAGGCAGTTAAGGGCTTATTATACTCTGACCTTAAAAAAGAATGTATAGAACCACAAAATTGTAGATTCAGAAGTGTTACCAGAGGTCATGTAGTCCAACTCTCTGCGCAGTACAGGATCCACTAGTTCACCTCTGACAGATGGCCATCCAGCCGCAGTTCAAGACTTATAGTGATGGAGAACTCTCCATTTCATATGGCAGCCTGTTCCATTAGTTAACAGCTTATATAGTAGGAAATTCCTCCTGCAGTCTAATTTGTAATTTTTAACCAACCAGTTTTGATCCTGCCCTTATAATACAGAATAAGTTCATTCCTATCCAAATATTTGAGGACTATTATCAAATCTTCCTTCCGTCATTATGATCACATCCTCAACCACTTGCTGTGAAGAATTTGCAAGACACTTTGAAGATGAAGGCACCCACCTCTTACTTAAGACTCCACACAGTTAGTGCAACTGTCTAGATGTCTAGAATGTTATGTAGGTATATGGGATGAATTCCAGTAGCTGAAGGCTAAGGACACATGTAAGATCTCTGGACAAGTTCAACTGAGCACTTATAGGCTCAGCCGTTGCCCATTTTGGTTTGTACAATTTAATGATGAGGGAATATCTAACTGGGTTCAGAAGATAATTAACTCCTCTTGAAGAGACAAAGTTGGTAGTTGTCACTTTGAAAGCCATGGTGATCAGCTGCTCCTGAACAAATGTAATGCGAATCTAGAAGTGGTGGACAACTACAAACTGGTTACTAACATCCCACTGCTTGAGTAAGTAGTTGCCATCAACACCAGGAACTGGGAGGAAGTGATTTCCAGTTCCACTCCCTCATCCTATAGAATTATCTCTGTTGAAGGAGTGACATGGAGAATGTAGCCCACACTACTGAATTTTCTGGTGGCTTTCAATATCATCAAACACAGGGTGGTTTTTTTTTTTGGATCACCATGAATTGGAGGCACTGTTTTACAGTGGCTTTAATCCTAGTTGTTTGTTGGTCATTTCCAGAAGATGATGCGGAAAGATTATGTATATCATAGAGGTCCTTAGAACTCAATTTTATCCTACCACATTATTTAACATCTAAATGAAAATGGTGGGGGTGTTATTCAGGGATAGGAACTGTCATCGATATGCAAATAATACTCTACTTTATCTCTTCTTTTCATCTAAGCCAAAAAGGTAGTGAATATTCTGAATGGGTACCTGAACATTATAAAAGACTAGATGACAGCTGATAAACTGAAGCTCAATCCACACAGGACAGTATTTTTCTGACTGGGCAGCTTGCCAATATCAGAGATTTCTCCCCCTGAAAGATCAGGTATACAGTTTTGGGGAGCCAGAAATGGTTTGTTTATGGACCCATCATTGTCACTGGAAGCAAAGGTGGTTTTAGTGACTAGAATAACTTTTTATTACATCATGTGGAAGCTCCTGTAGAGAGATAGTCTGGCATCTCTTATACTTGTGCTAATAACCTCTGGGTCAGACTGCTGCAATACACTGCATGCTCAATACCTCTAAAGACAATTTAGAAACTTTAGTTACTCTCAAACAGAGCTTTAGGTTATTAACTTTAAACTGATCAATACAAGGAAGAACCAGGGAATGCCTTGGTTCTCTCCTGCTACGAGCCAGGCCCTAGCAGAGAAGAACTGGCCCAAGCTATGAGAATAATTGCTGCCTCTGTGAGTTTTTAGGTGCAATTCAAAGTATTGATGTCAAACTTTAAAGCTCTGATGGCTTGGGGCCAAAGCATATAAAAATATCACCTCTTATGCATGCACGTCTGGGCACTTTTCTAATCTTTGGAGGCCCTCTTTCCAGTGCATCATGTGCTGAAGCTAGAGAGGTGGCTGCTAGACTGTTCACAGTTGTGGGATTCCACTTATGAAATCTCTCCTAAAGTGCACGGCCTGGTGCTTACATTGTTGCCCCTTCGGCATAAGGTTACTAGGGCATTTCCTTCTCCCAGGCATTTCTGTTAGTTTAATACTATTTTAACTGTGCCTAAATTATACTTGGATAGAAGTTAAATCTATATATGCATGTGTGTGTGTGTGTGTGTGTGTAATATTTATTTCCTGCAATATTTACTGATGTAGTTATTTTATTGTTTTTATTCCATAGTTCTGCCATCCACCCAGAGAATATATGTTACTGGAGGCATTAGAAAGTATAACAAATAATAGGCAAACTTAATTGTCATAAAGAATGCAAAGCATTGAATAGAAATGAACACTTATATGCTATTAACCTGATGGAAAACAGATAAATCTGCAAGAACACTCTTCTACCCAAGAGAAGTGGTGAAAAAAAAGCCTTTCCAGGGAATAGATTGGCACGTGAGGCCCCCAGGCAAATGCTTATCTGAGCTGGTTTTAAAACATTACCAGATAAGCCTATTATCTTTTGTGGCTGCCAAGAGAAGGTCCAAGGCCCAGAAGTGGATATCCAGAGAGGGTATTTTATTTCAAGAACATTTATGCAGACTATCAATATGTCTTGTGATTACTTAAAGGTCATCTGACAAGTGCTGGTGAGCTTTTAGTATTAAATGGAGCCCAGTCTTTGATTTAGTAGAACTTGCTATATGCAATTACTTAAAACATTAATTTCTTACATTGACACTATCCAACACTGGCCTGCCTTTCTTCAGCAATGTCTGCAAATGTGTTGAGCTCATTATGTCAAATGTTTTAGTGTTAATATCCTCTGCAATTGCAATGAAAAAATGCATTTAATTCTGGACTCTTACAGATGGAGAATAAATTGAACACAGAGAAATTGATTGTGGTCTGTCAAAGAAAGCCAGATGTTGCGAGAGAAAGTTCAGTTTACTTCATTTCAACTCAATATGGACTTTTAAGGGATTGTGATGATCCACCAACACAAGGAAACAATGCCAGACATTCAAAATTCTTCTGTATAGACATCTTCATCTTCTGCCTGTGGGAGAGGCCATAATACTTGGTGTGCCTACATTTTGCTGCCCACCCACTGATAAAATACACAAAGAAATCCATCTTTTACGGAAACTCCTGAGCACAGTCACTGCCTTTGCTCCTTCTTGTTCTCCCTCTAAGTAAATTGCAGCCAATTATACAGTTAGAACACTGAATGGAAAATCCTTCCTCTCTTTGGGTTAGACGTTCACAATACATATATAATTGCTCTAATTTTTCCCACCTCCTTTAGGGAGAAAGGCTATTTCTCTTTTTTAAAGGATATTACTAACCCTCTGGCAATTCCATTTATCTCTCTGGCACAATGATTCTGAATGTATCAGCTCTCTTTCACATACACAGAGACGGAAAAAGAAAAGGAAAAAAGCCCAAGGAACACCTTCTGAGACAATGGGAACAGCAACTGTACATTGCACACATGCACAAAGACAATCTCTCCCTCTCTTTCTCTCTTTCTGTTACAGAAACTGTGACAAGGCCAACACAAAACAACAGATGACACTTTCATAAATATTGAAGTGCAGATACCCTGTAATAATGCAGAGTTAACAATGTGCATATTTTATTTATGCAACAGACAGCAGGGATCTGCTGATTTATTTGCTAGAGCTAAAAGGTTTGGAGGCATTACTGGTACAACCAAGCAGGAGGGGTTAAAACTAAATTTTAAAATAAAATCCATCAGGAATCAGCATTGCTCCCTTATCCCATTTTCATAAATCCTGCCTGTTGCCTTCTCCCAAACACAGAGATTGTCAAGACTTTAACTCCCTTATACTTTACTCTTATTACATAATTAGTAACCATGTCAGCAGATTCCTAGGAATTAAAAAGACATCCTGAAAAGCCACCAGTCTGCCACTCTGCATATTTAACTTCCTTTCTTGCAGCCTGAATGAAATAATCCCCAGGAACAGCCACGAATCATGCTACTCTTGATTTATTATTATCTTCAGATTCTTCCAAGACAGATTCTTCCAAGACAGGATGCTGCTTCCCCATATTCATCCACATTCTGGAACTTGGAGTATAGCATAATAATATTGCACTTATTTGTACACACAGGACTATTATTTTAATATCACACAGTAAACATTTTTATTTTATTTCTTATTATTTTAAGTAAACGAAGTCAGCTGAAAGCCTACAAATGCTATATAGGAAAGTGCTGACATGTTTTCAGCTTTGTGTCATCAGGACATTTTCTTTTCCCTTTCTACCCCTACCCCTTTCACTTAGAAAACTCACAGAAATATCTTGTCAGATGTACATCACACGCTCATTGTCTACATGCTTGTCTACTTCTCTTTGCTACCTAATCACCAGGAGAGGAGATGCAGTACTGTGGACCAGGGTCATGCCCTGAACACCTGAGGCCCAGATGCAGGGGCCAAGAGCACCATAAATTCTGATTTTCTTGAAAAAATGATCCTGACAAACTGTCTTCAGAGAACCTGGAAGGTATAATGTAGACAAAACTTAATATATGCAGTATCTTCCTGGATGCTGAAATTCTGAAGCAAGCCTGACTTTATCTTCTCTAGAGCAGTTTAATCATCCATTGAATTAGTAGAGAAGTTAATCTATAACAGCATAATATTTTGCAGCATTTCCAAAGTTCAGGAAGGTGTTGTCAACACTTCTCAGTTTCATTCCTTACTTCCAATATCTCTTCAATTTGCAATATACAAAGAATTGGCAGGGGATATCCCTGATGCTTCACTGTGGACTGAGGTATGACCATTAGAATTTGGACTGGCACTGGAGTTTTAGACAGATGGAATATCTAGTGGGTGCAATGATTTGGTTGATAAATTCTTTGTGGAGTTTATCAAGCAATGACTAGAACATGATTCATTTCATTTATTTAACACATGTATATGGTTGCCAATATACAAGGAACTCTGGGCAATGAATAATAATAAAGGGGCAGCTGAATTTTATTTTATTTTTTATTTAGAAAGCCACCCTGACTCCAAAATGACTTTGGGCGGCTTACATAATTAAGAAGGAAAAAAGAACATAAAGGGAACGGGATGTGTACATCTAGCAAAAATCACTGCATAGATTGCTAAAGAAAATCTGCCAACCTAATCACAGGCCTGGGAGCAAAGCCAAGTCTTTAAACCCTTGTAGGATAGGAGCTGTGCCAATATTCAAGGGGATGCCGTTCTAGAAGGCAGGCACTGCAACAGAGAAGGTGTGGTTCCAGGGCCCCACTAGACTACATTGTTTAATTGAGGGGACCTGGAGTGCCCCCACTCTATCCAAACTTGCTGGACAGGCAGAAACCACTGGAGATATGCAGTCCCTCAAATAACCAGGCTCTGTGCCATAAAGGGCTTTATAGGTGACAACTACTATCTTCAATTGGAACTGGAAGCCAACCAGCAGCCAGTGCAGCTCATGGATCAGTGATGTCACATGGATGTATCAGAGTATTCCCATTACTAACCACACTGCTACATTGGATTGCCTGTGGGTTCCATTAGTCTTCAAGGCAGTTCCAGGTACAGTACATTACAATAGTCCAGTCAGAAGGTGACTAGGGCATGAACAACTGTCTGAAAGGCCTCCTGTTCTAGGAATGGGTACAACTCATGCACAAGATGGACCCATGCAAAGGCCCTCCTGGCCAGAGCTGCCACCTGCTCTTCAAGTAGTACCAGTGAGTCCAGGAGGATCCCCAAGTTGCACACTGATCTCAAATGGGGAAGTGCCACCCCATGTGAGATCAAATATGAAAAATTCCCAGATCCAGGAGGCCTGAACAGACAGAGCCTCTTGGTCTTGGCAGGATTGAGCCTGAGTCAAGATTCTGACTATCATCTGGAGAGCCCAGGGTCACATAATTGGGTATCATTTGCACACTGATTGGCAGCCCTCCCAGGTAAACCAGACAGGAAACACAACTAGATGAGTTAATTCTACTTTACTGTAAGGCTACATTAACAGAATCTTGCAAGTCTGAAAGTACAAATCTCCTACCCTGTTTACCATCTGAGTAGTTAGGGTGGGTCTTTCCTAAGTTTCTTTCTCTGGCTGTTATTCTGTTGTGGATTCTTTTTATCTGATCATTCCCTAGGCAGCATCTCTTCCCCCCATCTTCCAAGCTCACCCTCACATCAATCAACCAGCATGACCAATGCGGTCTCTGTACTGTACTGTGGCCTGAGGGCTGACTGAATCAGGTCCGGATAATTCATTACCTCCAAGAGTCCTCTGCAATTTTGCTCAACAACCTTTCCAAGAAAAAAAAAGTTGAAGACAGGATGATAATTGTCTGAAAAGGTTGAGTCCGGCGATGGCCTCTTGTAGAGCATATGGAAGATGACCTTGACAGAGATAGGCCAGATCCGTTACCAAAGCAATGAGGAGAAAAACATGACTTAAGTCCAAAACAAGCAGGAAGTATGCATAAGTGGTTCAGACAGACACTTCCCTAGTTCATATGGTTATAAGAAGGGGAGGAGGCACAATACAATCAGACTTGCAAGATTCTGTTATTATAGCCGCTCTCAATAAAAGTAGCCTTAGCCTTCCTGTAGAGTTGTTTCTTAGTCTGGTCTATTTGGTGGAGCTAACACCTCTTGAAGAGGGTATGTACCACCGCCTCTTTCAAGGCCAGAGAGACCACCTCTTCCCTCAAAGTGGCCAACACTGTCACATGAACCCAACTACATGGATCTTCCTGGGTTGCCTTAACAACCCAGGGAGGACCTGGATCTATTAAACAAGTGGCTGAACTCACAGTTTGGAGAACCTTGTTCAAACTCAGTAGAGATAACCCACCAAGACCATGTCTCAGGCATCTCACTTAGATCTGTTCAGATACTCGTTTTCTTTGCTAGTTTAATTTCGTTTTAGAATGCTCATGTTTCAGATTCTGTAATGAAGTGGAATTTAAGATTTTTAGGAACAGAAGATATTTTCAGTTAGTTTGAAAGAATCCTCATGTTGCATACCTCAACCCTCTTTCAGGCCTTTAACCTTTTTTGATATCCACTGTGTTCTCCAAAACATTGTGTGTCTGCCATCCACATTCAGTGACAAAACAGCTACCATCAGCATCACTATTATTGTTTATGTATATGACATTTGTAAATATTCTTTATGGTACACTGCATATAAGAGAATTGGATGTGCATGGATATTGTCTATGAGAAAGACACAGATGCAATAATAATAATAATAATAATAATAACAACAACAACAACAACAACAACAACTACTCCTACTACTACTACTACTGGAAATTCTTTATATCCTCAAACAGACCTCAGTTGCTCAGATGGGGCTCTACACCTGCAAATGTCATCAAATTCTTCCAAGGGCATTAACATATAATCTTCTTAGAATCAATGTAGAAGATCAAAAAAGGAACATCTACCCCTCCCACCTGTGCATCCACTGCTGGATGAGACTGGCATCCCAAATGATGCTCTAAACCAGGGCAGATCATACACACCATTTCAATAGGTGAATCTCTCTTCTGTGTATCTAAATTAATATCTTAAGAATACTATTCCTAAAGTATCTTTCTGCCAAATGGCACATTATAAAGGATCAAGTGCCAGCAGAATCCTTGTGGGACTATTTAGCCTAATATGAAAAGTATTCTTCCATAATTCAGATTATTCACCAAGGGAGGGAGCTAAATCATAGTTGCCTCTAACTGGCAAAGGATTCCTGGTACACACAATGGAAAGATACCCACATCTGTAGCAAATTCGCAGTCTAACATAAAATTGCACTTTAATTTCTTTGTTTGTATTTCAGAGTCCATGTAATTCACACAAATGCCTCTGGGGTGTCAATAAAACAAGCACTGAACACATATTAAGCAAACACTTAATTGTGTTTGTTTGCGCAAACATGTGATTTTTTTGGAATGCAGATCAGCAGAGAAACTGACCTGATTTGTCCAGTATGAATTCTGTATGAAAGCATGACGTACATTTAAACAAATGACCAAACAAACAAATGAATTTTGAAGTAACAGCAGATCCTACACCATTTTCTCTCTTCCTGGTTCCTCCCAAATCAAAGTTAACACAAACCAATTTTGTGTAAGAATTGTCTAAGGTAAAGCTTACTGCTGACTTAAAAATGTTTCCATACAGTAGTCAAAGTGCATGCATTTTGATAGCCTCATATCAGTCTGTTACCATTTCTCAAGAAGTGCATTTTATATCAAAATACCACCTACAATAAGAAAAAAAGCTTAAGACCTCTTTGTGCTTTTGGAACACTTCAAATTATTTCCATATGACAGATAACTGACTCAGACCATTTATATGTCACATTTCTTGCTTAAATTGTTTCAATACCTTCTAAATTTTACAGGACAAAAAAGATAGATTTCCTGAACTCCACACTGCACAATACAACTAACTCAAACCTGCTATTATTTTGGCAATTTTTCAGCAATGCAGAACTGTGCAATCTGAAGGAAAAAATTGCATAATTTTATCCCATGCCTTGATATCTACTACATTTGTCTTTACAAAATAAAATGCATTGTCATTTTAAAATGGAACAAAAAGATTCTGTTTTCTACACATTAGGAGGATTTTAATTCACTTCATCTTTCCTGATTTTTGCACTCATATCAGAGATATGAGGAACATTGGATCTGCTTCCTGTAGAAGCTGAATTTGACTTTGAAAGGCAACATCACGTGCTTATACTGTAAAGAAAGGGTTAGAAACGTAATAGTGAACCATATGATTAATTTTTAAATGTGCATATCTGCATTATTTTTCCTTTCCTATCTCACACATGCAGATGAAATTATCATCATATAAATATATATGAAGGAAGGTTACCTCACCCTTTAGCATGAAGTAGAGGAAAGATAGGAAAGCATGTTATGCTCTGTCTCACCTAGGCAGGCAAAGCGTTGTGAATAATGGAGTAGTGTCTTATTTCCCGATTATTTCAGCAGCAAGTTACTCATTGAAGCAATTACTTGAGAAGCAATCACCAGTGGCTGAAGTGAACTCTGGGGTATAGAGACTTCCTCTACGGACAATAAGATCTACCCTGCAATTCTGGTTGTATTTCCATTTTCCTTATTCAAATAACATTATTAAGTCAAGTCCTGCTTTGGTCTCTTTCATCACCTACAAAAATTAGCCTGGCATTAATCCAAAATAGACCAGAAACCATATTTCAAATGAGCAGATAGCATCTGAGAAACAATCTGACATGGTCCGCAAGAGTTGTAGCTCCCTTTATCTTTTGAAAATACTTAAAAGTCAGAACTATTAGTATAATATATCATAATGTTTATTATCACATCATTTGTAATGTTCCAGTTTGGAATTTGTAAGTCTCTAAACATGCTGAGTAAAACTTTCACCAGTCTCAGACAGTATAACCAATGGTAAAATATGCTAGAAGTTAGAGCTCAGTGGCTGGTGTGGGTCTTCTGGGCTGCGTGGCCGTGTTCTGGAAGTTTTGTTTCCTAACGTTTCGCCAGCATCTGTGACCGGCATCTTCAGAGGGCAGGAGCACAGACAGGAGCAGTGTCTGTGCTCCTGCCCTCTGAAGATGCCGGTCACAGATGCTGGCGAAACGTTAGGAAACAAAACTTCCAGAACATGGCCACGCAGCCCGGAAGACCCACACCAGGCATTGTATTCCGGCTGTGAAAGCCTTCGACAATACATTAAAGCTCAGTATTACCATCTGGAGGGCCAGAAGTTCACAACAAAGCTTCATGAAGATTCAACTTCAATTCTAGATATTTTTTTTTGGTAGGGGGGAATATACATTATGATCTTTGAGTAAGGCTAATAAAATTATTGCTCTAATAAAAATTTTGGAAGTTTTCATTTAGATCAGTACAGATATCTGTTTTTCTTTTTGTAGGAATATTTGTATCAATGGTATGTGTGATTCTTGAAGAAACAAATCAAGAGTCTTACCAGCATTGCATTTTTTTAAAGATGCAATAAGCTTTTGAATGAATTATCATCAAATTCACAAATTATCAGAAACTAGAAACTATCAGAGAACATGGCTGGAATCTGAGGTAACAAATGAGACAGAAAGCGACAGTTTTTCTGATTCTTTCTTCACTTAGGAAGATGTAGAACATATATACATTCACAGTTTTTCCCCACAGTGATAGCTCCTGAGAACTGAAACAAATAAAGGTGATAAGAAATTAAGACATATAGATTTCCAGCAAATGAAAACCTGATACAGTTAAATCTGGAAAGTTTAGACTTAAGGACACATTTCAAGGGTGAAATTGATGGTCTTTTATGGAATATGTAATGAAATAACAATAATATTTTTTAAAAAAATTCTGGAATCTGGATGATGCATACATCTGAGTAAGAGAAAAAAAACTGGCTAGTATTGCATTTTCCAGATAAATTGGTGGAAAGCAAGATTAAAGATAGAATTATTAAGCATAGACCAGATAGAAAATATTTTAAGGATTTAAAATAATCCCAATACAAAAAGACAAAAACCCAATGTGTAATTTTGATGTTTTAGGCCATCATTTAATGGTAACATGAATAAAGACAAGGAAGGCACCTAATGATTTATGCCACACTGGTTGTCAAGGCAACAAGGTAAACGTATAATGAAAAGCAGAAATGGTCAGCTGAATCAGTCGACATCAGAGAAAGGATCTAAGAAGTGTGGCTTAAAAAAACACTTTAAAGATACACTTTTAAGATGAAAAACACATTTAATATGTAGCGGATACTATGTCACAAGAAAATGAAACAGGAAAAAATAAATACACAGAACCGTATCCTGTTCTGACTTATACAAATATTCTATCTATCCCATCACATTCATTATAAATCTCAACACCAATTAGCATCAAAGCTGAAGACACGCACTAGTGAAAATGGCAAACATCCTTGTTTAGCTTCTTAGATATACATATTGCAGTATATGAACCATTAGTTTGCTATCCACTGATTTACTATTTTATCTGGAGGTTCAAAGACTGAAATTCAAAATTATTGATCACTTAGCTCATATCTATAACACATATGTATCAACATTTATTTTGGCATAACTTAATATAATAATTTTTAAAACAAATTAAAAAAAAACAGTATATCTGCCTACACACTTTCAATCTAATGAACCTCAAAATACTTTCAAAGATTTCCTTTTAGAATAGTAAATGAAACTGCCATTAAATTATATCAGTTAGTAAATCACCAGTTCCAATTTGGAAACATTTAGACATGCAAGAATATGATGAAGCAATGATGTGCACATAAAATGCATCCTCAAGAATCTCATATATCCACACAATATTGGATTATTCCACATGGAGTACAATTATCTGTAGAGGAATTAATTGTAAATGCTTTCAATTTAATGAACTTAAAAACCTCCCACTGATTAGGAAACATGAAAGGCAGAATGCCTGAAGTCCAAGGATGTTAAGAGCATGCATTTATCCTCATCATCTTCTTAGTACTCATGTGTGCACTCTAACACTGCATAGGATTTATGCATTTTCTGTTTCCTGACAGTCAGCAGTAACAGAAGCAGCACGTTTTTCTTTTGATGTAAGAATGCTGCAAACATATACCGTCTTTGTGGTGTATATGGGAAATTCTACAGCAGTGAGGTAGACAGGAAGTTCTACAGCAGATTATGAATCTTGCATCATATTTAGTTTTTCTAGTTTTTCTAGTCATTCTAGTTTTTCTAGTCATTCTAGTTTTTCTAACTTTTATAATTTTTAAACCTTTTATAATTTAATTATGTATTTCGATTTTAGTGGTTGTAAGCCGCCCAGAGTCCCCCGTTGTAGGGGAGATGGGCGGGGACAAATCAAATAAATAAATAAATAAATAAATAAATACATAAATACATAAATAAATATATATATATATATATATACATATATATATATATATTTGTAAGACCCATCTGTACAACCTCACTCCTATCCCCACATATAGGTTGCATTCCAGATTCAGCCAATTTTAAAGAGAAATTACCACCTGTGTATCCAAAAATTTGAACTGCAAATTCAAGCAAAACAGTTTCTCTGTTCACTCGTCTGAAGGCTGACATGTGTAGATTCCAGAATATCAAAATGAAACTCCCTACACCATTATACCTACACCTCCATTATAATTGGCCTAACTGGCAGTTCATTCTCAATGATCATGGTAGTCGAACTCAAGAATATAGACACTTCTCAAAGGAAAGTACTGTATCCAAAGAAATATGAACAATTTTTGATGCAATCAAACCCAATATCTACAAATCAGGATCTACACATAACTCTAAGGCTATGGGCTGGGGAACATTCTAACCTTTATCAGCTAAAGGAAGGTGTATACATGCATACTGCTCCCTGCTATGATGTTCCATGCGTAGTCCTCAAAGTTTAGGGCAAGCTGGGCTTATTTCCTCCTTTCTGGGACCCCCTCCCCAGGCCAAACATTTCAGGTATAGTTCTCACTGTATCCCCATTTTTCTGCCATGTGTGTTTGTATGATGTTACTAAACTTAAGCAGGGAAATTTGATTTAAATGTAACTGTTGTGATATACAATCTGCTTTAATTCTTGTATTTGAACTTTTAAGAAATTGTGCTTGAATTATCACATATAAGTTAATTAAGGGGTTCTTTGGGTGTGTATGAGAACATGTGCCAAGGGAAACAGTAGCTAGGGAAAAATATGCCTCTTAACAAATGAGAAAGGGAATTAAATTAATGAAAACATGAAAAAGTTGTGACAGTGCATTTAAAAACTTAGCCTTCAACAAGAAGAATACAATGATTAGTAAGAAAGAAGGAAAAATATATAACTGAATAGGTGTGGAAAAATATTAATGTGTAGGTTAACTGAATAGTCAGAGACAAAGTAGGATGTGAAGTAGGAAAGATTGCATTGCAAAGAGATCATTGCACACATGATCTGTCAGTTGCCAGCTTAAAACACTGCCATTTTATCAACAGGAAGAAAAAAAGCTTTACCAACTTTAAAAAGGGAGTTTAGATAAGCCAAATCAAAATTGATTATTTTCAGAGTCACAAATACAAACCAAGGAAATGCAAAAGTGACTATTTAAAAACCAACACACATCAAAGTGAAAAAGTATAAACTATACATGTACAGGAGGAAGGTAAAGCAGGATGAACTGAGAGGAATGCACATGAAGCCGTAATGCCAAATAAGTAAACCTACTGACTGGTAGCAAATTCCACATGAGAAGCCCAAGGGAAGGAAAAAGAAGAAGGGGAAAGAGAATAAGTATTACAATGCTGAGTTATTTTTATCTAGAGATCTCATCTCAGCACACACACCTTCCTTGTACTGTAATTGATAGACTTTTTGATAAGTGGTTCTCTTTTGTTTTCCTATTTGCAAAGTGAATGGTTGATCTGTAAGGCTCTAAACAAAAGATAAATGTTCTGCAAAATAAACATCTAGAATTAAAAAGTTAAAGCAACTATCCTCAGGGAGGTTAGAGTTTTCTCAGGGAATGATTTAGGATAAACACAATCAGAGTAAATAAAGAGAATGATAAAGAACTTATAGGAGCACTGCTAATCACTAGGCACTGCCAATCACAGTTACGTCCCACTATTATTCTGGAGTTTCTTAGAAATATGCGCCAGAAGGCTGATTCCTTCCGCATCAAAAATCTGTTTTGAAAATAACTGGCTTTGTTCAATCATCTTCAGGTTGGTTTGTTTTTTTAAAAGCAGCACCTGCCCCTCTAATACTTTCACATTGTGCTACAAAGCATATGTAATCTGTTTATGATAGCAAACAGAAAGAGTGTGGAGGAGCTTTCCCAGCTCTAATTAAAGCAAGCTGCATCCTACAACTTTATCCATGTAGAACAGAACTAACTTATTTGTTAAATACACAAGCTTCATTTGTTACTGCTAGATACTGCTAAGATGGGGAATTTTTTGCCAATTTTTAAAAGATAGATGTCACACAATATAGACTATCTTATAGCACACATTGAACTAGGGGACAATAATTAGGATATATTTCTATAATAAATCTCTTTATCAGAGCTTGTATCACTGGAAGTCTATTTATGCCAGTTTATTGGCTTGCCAGTCAAGAGAAGCCTAACTTCATCAGTTCAATTTGGTTTCAAGGCCAGAATTCAGCATAGAAGGAGCTTTTGGTTAGTCTGAGCTATGACTGGATCCACAGACTGGGGGAGTATGAATTGTCTGGCTCTCTCTTAACCAGTTCAATGAAAAGAAAACTAGAGGTACAAGTAACCTTCTTACCAAAATCAATACTGGAAGATAGCTCTGGTGAGATTTCAGTTTGGCCCCATAGCTATCAAGCGAAAGTATGCTTTATCCTTCCTACTGATTAATATGTAACACCTCTACATCTGAAGCTTGCTCCTGATACTGGCTGTAGAAATTATTCCACCTAGCCTGTAATTTTGCTATTGAACTGGCTGCATTCTTCTTTTGCATCTGAACTTGAAATATAACCACAATATTCCTTATACAAGGAGACTCACGATATTGGATCTCTTTTCTGAATAAGCTTCAAGAAAAAAAAATGCTTTAGAGCATTAAAGGCAATTCAAATTTTGATTTGTTTGAATGAAACCTATTAAATGAAATCACACTGCTGCTACAGGCCTGATGATAATGGAAGAAGTTAGTTACGGAGCATTAATGGAGTTCACAGTAGAAGCAGATCTGAACCAAGGCCTTTTCCTTCACTGTCATACTAGTCAACCTGCTGGGCCTTTAGAAAGCTTTTCTGACCAATCCCAAACATCATAACCAAGAAACAATGATTCTCCATTGGGCCAGTTGATGTTTTGTACTCCATTCAACAACAGCCATCCAATATACAAAAATGATTTGATATGTCAGTATATAAACGTCTGTAGGTGAATCTTAAATCCAGGGACCTAGCTTTATGAATACAGAACAGTTGCCAGTATACCAATTTTTCACAGCAGAAATACCAATTAAGAGTTATACTCTATAGACACCTTAGGAATTAGGACAAGTCAGAAGACTCTCCTTGTTTTATAAACGCCAGGCTAGCAGGACAGTTGGAGGTCAAAAACAAAGTAACAATTTTCATCATTCTTGATTATCTTGGGGAGATTCTAAAGCAGATGGAAGTTGCTCAGCCATTCAGTCTCAATTCTATATTTCATCTTGACAACACTTGGCATCCCAAATACAACAGGACCAGAACAGCCATATGTATTTCTACATAAATCCCCTAAACTTTCAAATCTGACAACATGCTACCAAATCAAAGCCCAACTAATTACACATACATACCCCTCTCCCTCCCACAACATCAAACTTTAAATAAATCTTCCTATTCATTCCAGAATAGAAATATTGAGAAATGTTTCCTTTCAAGCATTAAGGCTACTGAATGTTTTCATACAGAACAATGTTATTGCATTTTCCAAACACACATACACTCACAGTGTCCTAAGGGCATTGATACTTTTTATTGGGATTTATCCCCAGATTAACCAACTGGATCAGTATAGATGAGGCTTGTGACAAGTTCCATTTCCCAAATTAGAATAATTTATTGTCAGACCAGATTGTTGGACAAGCAGTACACATCAGACTATTACTACTAACAGACTCTTAAGTAACCAAAGGCACCGTTCTCTTCAGAACAGAATACAAGCAAGACTACCAAATGTGTCCACCTAATTAGTCTCATTATCTGGGGAGTCCTCATATTCATTTTTTTAAAGAATGAAGATGGGCATTGCCACCGTTTCATGCTGCAGACATCTGGCACTAGAGAAAAATAATAAGCAAATATAAGAAGCAGTACAATAGTGGTATGTTACATCAGGTCACATTACTTTAGCTGTGCCTGTATCTATAAGCAGACACATGCCATCTCATTAGAAAGTTAAGGAAACTCAACTTCTGAGAAGAAAATGTATTCCAAGAAAAGTTAACGTTAGTTATAATTCTCGAATGTACCCATTTTATTAGTGACAAGAACATCTGCAACCCACATTTATATACACCGCATGACTACACATTTTTTCTTTACAGGAAAAGACAATGAGCCCAGAGATGGACAAGGGAAATCGGTCAGGCCATTTCAATTTGACATAAACGAAAGCCAACATATCTGTGCAGCAATCTTGTTGAATCCAGTCACAACAACTGATTTTGCGTGCTTCCTCTTTGCCTCCTTCCTATGCACCTACCACAGATATGAGCTTTCAGATCCAGATGCATACCGACAAGCTAACCGTTAGCTGAGTTGACCAGACGTAGTCAGGTTTTACTACTGCTTACTAGTTTTACTTTTACTTTTTTACTTTTACTACTTACCTGAGGATAGTGAATACAGTATTGCTGTAAACTGAGGAAATTGGTTAATTAAATACTTACTGTACATATACATTTATTTACAAATACATTTATTTATTTAAAGTAGTTGGAAGATAAAAAGGAGGAGTTAGTAATAGCGTGATATCTCTGTCCTTCTCTGATCCATTATGCATGCTTCTGAAATAGTAAGGAAGATTTATCAGTCTCCACCTACAATTTATTCAGCTTTTCCCTTCTCAGCCCAACAACACTTACATATTCAAATCAGACACAATCTACAGTAACTCCCTGCTCCCAGGAATGAAGCTAAAAGGATTTCAGGCCCTTGAGACTGCAGTGCATGGAATCAGAGTTTCACAAACACTACTCTCAGATATAGGGAATTTGTTACAGGTGTTAAAACACTCGTTCCCTGGATTTCACATTGATGGACCCTCTCCTTCTCCTCTTCAGCTTGATCTTCTTAAGTCTGGAAGTTATGTCTTTATCTGCTGTGAAAATATTTTATCAGGGTAATCTGGTTACGAATATTTACACAATTTGCCCAAAATTCCCTCATTACAGCTGTCATTCTCAATTATTCACAGGTAATGGTACATGCAGTTTCCGTGGAAACCAGCTGCTCACAGCTAACAGATGCACAATCTATTGCAGGCAATGGGCACTCAAGCAAAACTGGTGGACTTTATAATTATGTTGATGCTTGACTATCTCAATCTACTGGTAACAAAAAGCTGCTTTTCATTTCTACCTCTTATTAGAAAGTCTTGGAGGAGATTCTTAACAATAGCTGTGAAGAAATGCTATTTCATTTGCTGGGTATCTCAGAAACATGCAATGCATTTAATGAGAAAGCTGAAATGTTTATGATGCATCACATTTCTCACATTTCTACTATTTACAACAGTAAATATAACACCAACTCTAAATCAGTCATAAGTGATTCACTCCACATTTTGCAAGTTTGATTGTAACTAATTAGTTAAAACACCTAAGCCAATGGCTTCAACCGCTATAAAGGAAAGTCTTCAGAGACACTAAAATCACACAGTTCATCCCTCAGGGCCTAAGATTTTACCTGTGCAGGAAGGAGACGGACAAATCACATATTTGAAGTTTCAGTCAATGGCAGAAACTCATAACCAGTAGAAAGCTAATAGCTTCATTAAAAGAAGCTATCTAGTCTTGGTAAACTAGCTTTCAGTGTTACAAGTATTCATTTTTTTCCTTTGAGGAAAATGCACTCCTTTTTTTATATTGGCCATGCTAGAGTCCCAGTAGGCTATATATTTATTTTATTTGTAAGATTTATAAGGCTGCCTGACTCCTTGACAACTTTTGGTGGCTTACAACAATAAATAACAATGCAAAAAACTATACTACAGTATATATATTTTTATGAAAGTATAGATCATCTTTAAACTGAACAAGGAAGGTATGTGATAGAATTATACACTGACACTTTCTTTCTACTTATTCCTCCATTTAATTTCACAGATTCCCCTAAAAAACTGAATACCTCTGGATATAATAGGGCAATCATCCGACTGAATTCAAAGTAATTTTTGACTGCTCCATCATATAAAGAAATTTGTTTGCTTGAATCTTCCATGGAAGTGCATAAACCTCCAGGAAAATACCTTTGTTTCATCAAGGAACTCTATACAATTGATAATTAGGCACATGACAGCTGTGGAGAAAATGTTTCATACTGTCTGCTAATCCATGATTTATGCATACACTGCTTACCAAATGGGGAACTTGGATTCATCACTTAAGACATATTAAAAAAATAGAATTCATTAACACATGCCAAAGAGACGTACGCAGCCAATTTGTCCAAGGTGAGATGCCTTCTCTTGCAAGCTTTTGTTAGGCATCCCTTTCCACTGAACAAGTTAGTTGTCCATTACTTTGCTGACACTGTCCTACATTACCACCTATAATATGCAAAGACCAAACAAATAAGAATTATTCAAATTAATTTTCTGCAGAAGTTGAGATAACAGGATTGTAAGGACACCGACTCAAATCTCAGGTATTATCTAACAATCTTATCTTTGTAAATCACACACATGTACACATGTATAAAATATACAATGCATTATTAGTTTTCTTCTATGGATCAGAATAAGCATTTTGTACTTCTGTACAAAACAAACATGTTTACTGTGATAGCTAAAGAAAACAATTTTGCCTAAGGAACTTATCTAGCATATATTGAACTCACTATATTGTGGTACTGCTGGAATAGCTAGCAAAAGGAAGCCCAACTTAATGCATGTAAGAAGTGGGTGTCATTTTGCCCCAAACCACAGATATGACAAAAATGTGTAAGAAATAAAATTAAATGATGTTACATCTCAACTACTCTTTCTCTGAGTGTGTGTGTCTGTGGGTTTGTCTATGTTTGATTTAAATTATATATAGGTTGCTTGGTTTGAATTGTAGTAAGCAGAAAGAAAGCAACAGTTGCCACCTGTAAACAAATACTGCTACGTCACTCCTCAGCCACACTGCAGGTTAAAACGAGTGCAGAGGTCCAAGCCTTGAGGTCATTGTCTTCAATGTAGCCATGATACAACTGTGGCATGAATTAAACACACAGACTCTCCCTAGAGGCCAGTAACTTTCACACTCATCTGTCATTCCATGTTGCTCATATGAAATGGTCTGCTGCCAAAAATAATCACCTTTATAATGTTGAACATGTCAGAGATTCAGATACCATAACAGAGGTACTCCATACTATCTTTACCATTCTAATTTTTGGGAATCAAATGGAAATATTACAGGTTTAGGCAAATAAAGAAGAGTCTATTTATACATCTGCCTGAGCTGGTCCTGAAAATATACAATCTTTGGAATATCAAGTTTCCAGTGTGGTGATACCATTACTGCCTTTTTAAAAAGGGAAATATGTTGAACAAAATAACTATTTTTCTATGTTATATATTGCATTCTTTTGCTATTCTTTGTACTGGATTTACCTTTGAATATAAGGTTTATTTTAGTCTAAAAGAAAAAAAAATGACAAACTCTTTCTGTCAGCTTCCAGAGAGGAGTTATTAAACTATTGCAGAAGAAAATTCTTGAAAAAAATATGACAAATAAAAATTACAGATAGATACAATGTGGGAAGGTTGATCTCTGCTCTATATGCTCCTTCACACGCTATGACAATAAGACGTTAATATGAAACTAAAAATAAGACACCACAAAATCAAAATTCTTTTATGTTATTACTTTTCAAGAAGAGTCGAAGTTAAGTGATCAGCAAGAATTTTTAAATATTTTATTTAGATTACAGTGGACTAAAAATAAATGCTTGGAGCAAATCTTGTTTGTTAATAAGCTTATGTTCAACAGACAACTATGGCTAACCACACTTCCTTGACAAGTATATCTCTGTGTTACACAAAATTGTACTCAAGGTTGGTTCTTGTTATAAAATGCAGTGACTGAAATGACCAAAAGCTACACCTTTTTTCAGTGAATCTAATCTCCATACATGAATATAAGGTAAACATTGTGTAATTCTGACTTACGTAAGCTGACACAGGAAAACAGATACTACATATAACACATAAGATACACATTAAGGCAGGATGGCCTTCATATGGATCAAAGAAAGAGGTTTAGCCATTTGGACTTACAGTATACGTAATATAAAATGGAAACAATACACTGAATGATTTAAATCCTTTTCAGAAAACAGATCTGTAAAGATATGTTAGTTTAAATTACTATGTTTTGCATTTCTAACAATAATCAAATTGTTTTTATCACTTCGTTTTATAAATCCAACATTATAAAATCCTTCAGCCAAGAGGGTTTAGGATATTCATTAGGTAAACTGAGATCTACACTGAATGTATTATTTAAATGCCTGTGGCACATATCTGATTCCAGGGAATTGGCTAAATGTCACCTCGTGATAAGACAAAAAAATGATCCATGTATTGATCTGAAGTGCAATGATATTACCGCTTGGGCATACTTTATTCAGATAAGTTTCATAATAAATATCTGAAATATTTATAAGCTAAATAACTTATAGAAGTTGCTCAAATATCTGGAAACTAGGTCTGTCCATTTTACATTGCTGGATCTGAAAAATTAATTTCAGATTTTGAGCATCTAGAAGTTAATATAGTTTGAATAGCAGTTCAAATTTGAGGCATCTTGTTGCTTAGAATTTTTGTTTTAAATCAATGTCATAAAAGAAAAGGTTAAGAGAAATATTTCATTTCCATGTTCCAATGACATCAGTAATATAGAAAAGATGGAGGTTAAGTATAGAAAAGATGGAGCTTCCCATCTGCTAGAGAATTACATTTGGCGGGTCCCAGGAGGTGGGCCTTCTCTGCTGTGGCGCCTGCTTTGTGGAAACTTCTGCCCCCGGAAGTGAGATTAGCTCCATCCCTCTTAACATTCCGTAAGTCCCTCAAGACTGGGCTATGTGTTCAGGCCTGGGGTTACCAGAGGACCAGGGAGATTTTACGATAGCTCCTTTATTAATTTTATCCCCTCCCGTTTTGTGTGTTTTTACTGTTTTTTATATGTAGCTGTTTTTATGTATTTTTTTAAATTGTTGTATGCCGCCCAGAGTCACCTTGTGTGAGATGGGCAGCTATATAAATATGATTGATTGATTGATTGATAAATAAATAAATAAATAAATAAATAAGCAAGCAAGCAAGCAAGCAAGCAAGCAAGCAAGCAAGCATCAAGTTATGTAACTTAAGTTATACTCTAGGCAGGTTTGTTAATTTCCTTTTTAATTCCAATCTCCATTTCTGGTACATTTTCTCTCCTTAAGAAATAACTAAATTGATTGTTTTGTGCATACAAGATGGCCAAATGAAAATGTTTCAATTAGAGATAGGTGACAGAAATTAAGAACAACTACTGCTTCAACCACCTCCTGTGTTATTAAGATTAGTTCCCTCTTTCATCGACTCTAAAACCTTCTATGTTACTTACTGGAGTAATAGGCTGGGTAGCCATCAGGACATGAGGTAAGGGTATGTTTATGTATTTAATCAAGGAAAACATCCTGACTCTACTGGGTATATCTACCACTAGTACACTTACCTCACTTTTTTCTCTTCAAGTATGTGAGGAACATTTTATTTCCCTAAATTAGAACTCCTAGCACTTGCCCTGAGAAATTGTTCAGTTCTAAATCTAGATGGAAAAATACGAAATTATAAAAAGATATATAGGCCCATGAATCCTTCCTGATTGAAAGACTACAGTGAAAGAAGTTGCAGGAGCAGCCAAATACTCAGTTCTTTGGGAAGAAAAACACCCCACAATAATTGAGGATATATTTTAGAACCAACCAGTCCTTAAATGCTACGTTATTGCCACCCACGGTCTATAAGCTGAGAATTTAGAATGACAATTGGCACTTGGTGTGCAGCACATGCCTGCTACCAAGAGCCTTTCCTAAATAATTAACACTTGGAGAATGCTCAGATGTGTCCTTCTGATTCATCTGCACATTGTAATTTCTACACAGATCACAACTTAATGAATCATCAATTGTGACAAGATCAATGAACCAAACCTAACAACAAACTAAAGTTAGTAAATTCATGCCTCAGGCAAGAGGCTGTTTTAAAAAAGCTTCCATCATCTTTACAGTCTAATTAGCAAAGACAGAACTTCTCCTGTTGCTTTCTCCTCTTGCTTCCTCTTGAGAGATATAGGGTGAAGGAGGAGAGGGGCAGTTGTTCAGTTTTACTGCATACAAATCTTGATGCTGCTTCTTTGTTCAATAACAATGTCTGCAGCAGTAGGACAAGCACACATTTGCAATATGGGAAACAGATTCCCTACTCATCAAATGAATTCCTTTCATGTAGTGGACACAATAATGGTTCAGTGGGCCCCTTGAGGAAGGGGGGGAAAACCCTGTTTTTTCAAATATAGCTGGATCATTCCAGATAAGATAGAAGAAGATCAAATAATAGTTGGATAATAAGACATTTTTAGACTGCAAGATACACGTTAAGTTATTCAATTGGAATATTCAAGGAATTCGTACACAGAGAGATCACCTATTTTATAACTGAGAATTCATGGAGGATAGAAGAATCCTCTCTGGCTTTGATAGTAATAAATAAAATACAGTCCCTTTAAACACAGTTATACAGTTCATTTTTGCATCTCATAAAATCTGGCCCCTCACGAAACACAGAACTGGGGTTGAATCGGCCACATGCTTAATGGAGTAACTTATGGCTAAGCTATGTATTAATTATGGGTATCAATATTTGCAGAGCTAGTCCTCTGCCCTTCCATAGTAAGATGCAGACTTTCTCACCCAGCATAGTTATAGCACCGTAAGAATCTCCATATTTGTCTGGGAATATCATTAACATGGAGGTGGGGCAGGGCTACAATGTGAGAATGTCCCAACATGTACTAATAATTTCAGCTTATCACAATATTATTTATTTATCGAATTTAGACACTGCCCATCTCCTGAGGAGGTGACTCTGGGCAGTTATGGAGCAATCAAATTCCTCTGGCTAAAGGAAACCAAAGTTAAGGCCTAAGCATACTCCAGAAACCCCAAAATCTAAAATTAGAGAATAAAGCAAGAGATAAATTAAAGTAGAAAGAAAATGTCCCCGAAGTTTGTATCCTCCTAGATTTAAAAAAAAAACTTCTGTGAAACTGTTGTGAAGGTTCTCCTTAGCTTTTCCTTACTTAATTATACTTAGGTTGTATATGTGCTTCATTGCTGCTTCTTGTTCAGTTTTTCTTTTACTTATTGTACTGTTTTATCTTCTATTGTCAGAGACCTTGAAAATACTGAGTTCCGTGGGATATATATTTAACAATAATTATAATAAATGCATAAACTTTCCTCATAAACCTGGAATTCCCTCTCCTCAAAAAGTTGGCAAACCGTATCTTATTTTCTACTAGGTTTCAAGGGTGAAGCCTGAGAACACAAGTGACTATTCCTGAATTTGGTATGGCTTCTATATAAAGGGACTTTATATGCCTCCTTTTAAAATTTGATAGCTCTGATTTTTGAGGTTGCAAAGATTTTCCTGTACCTTTTAAGGAATTTACATAGCTTAGATACTTACAGATGTTCTTAGCAACAGTGATGCTTTATTTCCTGTTTTACATATTTTATAGTTTGTTTTTTTTTTTAAAAAAAACTTAAGTATCTTGTTTGAAATTTAGACTTAGACTTATTCTGAGTCCTTCATTCCATTCATAATATTGAGGAAGCTGGACATCTGTGAATCATACATTTAGTAAGTCTGTGAAGCCACAAGCTTTTAGGTAGCTTCATACAGATGTAAGGACTGGGTAATTAAAAAATAAATAAGAAAATTTCCCAAAGAGCTGGGATTTTTGTTGCTCTCACAACCTACCTCCCTGTAATTTTTTCCCCAATCCAAAAGGCTCTATTCCTTATTTTCTATGTAGCACATATAGTGCTTCTTCCTTTTAAAGTATTGTTTAAATACTTCTTGTGTAGGGGAATTATATCACACTCATTTCTCCATTTGAGACAGCTCAGTAGCTGACATCTCTGTTTCCAAAGATGTTTTAGGCTTCTACTGCTATCAGAAATGTAAACAGAACTAAGCATAATTAACTGTAGGATAATTAATAAGATACTTCTAACACTGGTTTCTGAGAACATTTCTCTCATTGGTGAAGTGGCAGCTGCTGGCAGCATTTACAACAACTAATTCTAGCTGATTTTGAAAAAGCTAAGCAGGTTCTGGCCCAGGTAGTACTGTACTTGATGGAGTATCACCAGAAAATCCCAAGGTTCTACACTAGACTAGGAAGGTGAAGTATTCCAGAAGAATGTCAGAAGCCTCGCAGTCAATTAACCATCCTGCTAGTTTGCTTGCTACGTTTCTGCCATTACAAGAGAAAGGAGAGGGGGGAGAGCTAGAAGATGAACCGGTAGGCGCAGATGGACTGTTTCTGTTCTGTTTCTCAGGAATACCCAAGGTTGTACCACCATGAGACCAGGAGACTCAGGGGCATGTGCAAGAAGGTTTCTGTGGTAGAAGGGGGAGGTGAAAGGGAAAGTGGTTAAAACTGAGTTTGGCACATGCGGGCCTTTAGTTTCAGCAGTGCTTTAGAATTGTACACTAGTCCTCAATAAATGAATTCTTCTTTAAGCCTACATCGGTTTCAGCGGGAGTTGCTTTCGTTGGGAGCTGAGCCTTGCAGATTCTCACAAAGAAGCAGTAGCCAACCAATGTTGTATCACTGCCAATAAAGTTAGATGCATGTGTGAAGTCACCAGGAGTTGAACTTCAGTTGAGGAAGGCTTTATGTTTTACACCAACACTGGCAGGGCTTGTTTGGGTACCAAATTTTTTAGGGGAAAAAGCCTCTCTTCATATACCTCTGCATTCATTGCTTAGAAAATACTGCACACTATCTATAGACTTGTATGTGTGAGGGCTTTGGGTATAGGGACATTTCATAAATGCATTTTTAGTTTTCCTTCAGACATTTCATACTGGTTAATAATATATACCTGTTCTATTCTTATCTAATTATGGCTCTTCCACGATGCAGCCTTAAACTGCTTGTCTCCCATGCACAAACCAGCTAAAAATGAAGCCAGATTAAGAACTTTTCCCAGATTTCAATCCCTTCCTCACTGCAATCATGATGATGGACTGACGTTTCACTTGGTTTAAAATTTCACTTGGTTTAAAAATAAATATTCCATTGGCAGAGTATGGTAGAATTCCTGGGAGAAATCCCTGAGAATAGATGAGTGGGATTACAAATATATAGACATTAAAATATGCTGAAGTATTAGGAAACATCTTATAATTTATTTTCTAGGAATGTATATTTTCTAATAATGAGATGAAATAAATTTGATCTTTACTGTCTACTTGCAAGATTTTTTAGAAACACATATTGACCAAAAGGAAGGAAAAGTACTAAGATGTTGCCATCTATTTTCCTGAGGTTGCATAAGAATGGCAAAAAAGACAGGATGGGCGGTGCAGGTATACTGTATATTTTCAAGCTAGATTGCTCTTCATTTAGAGATCTCACAATGCCACTTTTCGACACTGAGATTTTATTTCCTCATTCTGTAAATAAAAAGAAATGTATCCAAGTCTGTAACCTATTACAGACTATCATTTGGAAGGAAAAATTATTTTTCTGCACTATTTACTTTCTATACAATTATTATATTATCTAGTTCTTTTAAAAGAAATGTTTAATATTTTATGTCTTGAGATTCAAGGGAATATGCTCACCTGTTGTGAGACTTCCTCCATCACTGATCTGAAGCAGTTTAAAGTTGATGCTCAAACTCTAACAGCCTTAGCTGATGGGAGAAAAAAAATGTTTGCTTGAGGCTCATAAGTCTGCCTAGTGGACATTCTCTAACATTCAGCCAAACCAAACATTTGAAGCTGTCGTGGTTTGGCTTATTTTTACAATTTATGAGGATAGTTTTCTTGCTGCAAATAAAAAGATGCTAAAATTTTCCTGGCCATGCGAAACTGGATATAGCTAACAGACATTTTGACCTTTTACAATAAAACATAGTGACTTATCCTTACAGTGCAGGAAATTCCCATGGGACAGAAACCACTTCAACCATTATACCAGCAAGTATTTAGCTAGTTACTTATGTTTGCAGACTGCATTGATAGGTTGATTCAAATGGTTGCAGCACAGCTAGAAACATGCTGCTAGTAAGCAAAAATGTGGTTACTACTTGACATACAAATTGGTGTTTCTTCACTTAAGCTTGCTAAGTAAGAACTTGGAGAGATTTTAGTCCAGCTGGACTAAGATGATAAATGGACTGAAGCCACAGAGGGAAGGATTAGCATGACAAATAAAACAGTGAAGTTTTCCATGTTAAAAATTAACATAATCCAATAAGGAGGCATGACGATGTCGCAGAGTGGAGGAAAGATCATATATTGCCACTGAGGTTTCTTAATATAGATCTTATTTCCTGGGACAAAGGACTATTAAATTCTAGCTCTCTAACCCAAGAAAGAAACTGAGTTGGCAAGAAGTATCTAGAAGCATTACCAAGCAGTCATTTATATGAATTTATAGCATGAGATTTTGTATTTTGCTAGGGAACTACCTGTAGTTTGCAATCACTGCTGCAGTATCTAATAAATTCAAAGAACAGAGTGCTGGGTTTTAAACTTTTTACACAGAGCATATGCTTAATGTTGAAAAAGTACATTTAATATAAGACCTGGTCTGAACTTTGATTATACACTCTTCCTAATTATTCAAATTATGTGCACATTCACCCCCTGGCGATGCATATAAATAGTATCCCTATGAAACCAGCAATCTAATCAAATAAATGAGGTAATACAATTATTCTTTGTATCTCTTTTACCTCTGACTTCCCACATGCATAAGTAAGTCTAGGCTCTATTATTCATACTTTGATTTCAGGGAGAAATTCCAGAGTTTATTGCACTAAAAGCTAGAAAGATGTCCAAAAACTGGTCTTCTCATTTTGAACTATATTTGTTTAATGACTGATTAACAACTGATTAACGACTGATATTTTATCAACATTTTACTTTACTGAACATTAACATACCATTCAATAGATTTTGTGGGCTAGGAAAGAGAGAACTGATTTATGGTTATAGGCTCTCTCTAGTGTATTTTCTTACATTATTTGATGCTGATTTCTAATCTTTAGCTTCATGACACATTATACTTTTCACATTTTGTATTTTTACAAACATGTCGATAAGATTTACTTGCTTTTATATATATATACATATCCATCCATCCATCCATCCATCCATCCATCCATCCATCCATCCTTTGGGTTAAATTTTACCTTGTTATACTCTTGGTACAAATCAGTTTTTTCACAGAACTATTAACAAGAGTTCTTATATTTTTTACTAAACTAGAACTGGTTATACAGTTGAAGACAATAGGAACAATTATTTGTTTTGCTTCTACAGCTCTGGAAATCCTAGGCATTTTCCTCTCTGCATTTGCCCCCCACTCTACAAACCAAACCAACATACCAGAGAAAAACAATTTCAGGTGGGGGAAAAGGATCACTTTCTCAACCAAAATGCAGTCATTAAGTTAAACAGGTCTCTATCCATGGGATCAGCTGCAGTCAAATTGCATTCAAAGCCTTAAAAAAAATCTCTCCTAAAAAAAAGATTCAGGACAGGAGATTAAGAGTCATATGCTTTGACTACACAATAATTTCTTCTACAAGAAGAATTAGTGTTAGAAACATGCAACAGTTAAAAGCCAGTTTGATCTAGTGGTTAAGGCATCAGGCTAGAAATCAGGAGACTGTGACTTCTAGTCCCACCTTAGGCATGAAAGCGAAAGCTGACTGGGTGACTTTGGGCCAGTCACTTTCTCTCAGCCCAACTCATCTCACAGAAGTATTAGGTATGTTTGCCACCTTGAGTTATTGATAAAAAATAAAGGCAGGATAAAAAAATCTTTTTTAAAAAAACAGGGCTTTTTGCATTGATACCAACTGCTAGAGTACGTAATCACTTCTGGTAAACGCTGCAACAAACCTTTCATTTTTACAGCTTATGCCACAGGCTGGAATCAAGTGGTCAATCAATAATAATGATGTGATTTTGTTTTGGCTTGAAGAAAGGAGGGAAGGAAATGAGTGGATGAAACTCCATCTTCCATCAATATTACAGGTAAAGTTTTAGCGAAAGTACTTTTTTCTTCTGACCTGGCTGCCAAAAAGTAGTTGGATCTCTTTCAGAGGACCTTTTCTCTCAGTTCGACAAACTGAGAAACTGCTAGAACGTGTGTGTGTGTGTGTGTAAGGAAGGGTATTGTCCACCTTCCTATTTTCCAAAAAGCAATTATTGGGAGAAATAGTGGTATACACAGAGATCACCAACCTAAAGTACAGAACAAAGAGCAGAATTGACCTTCCTGAGTGCTGGATCCCTTGCTCAAAGCTTAACCAAGACGGTTTAGGGTAGGTTTGAGCCTCTTCTTTACATTTCTTCATGCTTATAATCAACTCAGAACTAATTACATCAATGAAAAATATTTTTATCCTGTTCCTTCTAGTTTTTGTGTTCAGTTTTTAAAATTCTGTTCATGTGATGAATGGAAAAAAGAAATTGGCTACTGTGGCCATTTTTTTTCTCTTCTTCTTTTCATCACCTTCAGAGCCTTTAAATCATTTTAAGATGGTAAGAGCTTGCAGAATTCTTAATGGAAGCATATATTTCTCTCTCTTCCACCAGCCTCAAGAATATGCTTGTGAATTCAAGACGAACCTTTTAGGAAGGGGCCTCTCAAGGCTGAGACAGAACACAAATGGTATTCTGAAATGTCATAGATAAGTATCCGAAGTTAATCATGTTATCCTGGTTCTTGAGGAGAAACCCACAATAATATTACATTTATAGTTTTATGCTTTTTCAAACATAAAAAAATCTATGCCATAGCTATAAAGCTGGCCCACCCTCCTTTTGAGGATGGAGAAATGCCTACCTTATCTCCAGATGGTCCAGCACCACTGTAACTGATTTAGGACCAACAGGTTTACCTTGGAAGGATTAAAACATTTGTTTTCTCCATCCACAAATAAAGAAAATTCATACTTACGGCCATTTTGCTTGGTTGAAGTATGATCCAGCTATATTTTTAATCTTTGCTTGGTATCCCTACATGTCTCTTTTCAATGGCATCATTTATACAGGGTTGTGTAGAGAATGGAACTATCACTTTTCATTACTCATTCTTCCTAGTTGTAAGGAGCCACTGTTTCTCTATATCCTCTACAATGTAGCAGTATCTAGGTCTTAGGAAGGTGCAAATATACCAACAACAAAATCACCATTTTATTTAATGGAAAGGACAAGTGGATCCTATCACGTTATACACTGATATTAATAATACAAGAAGAAAACTACCAATTGCAGTCATTAGCTTTACCGCAGAAGTATAGAACTGCTGCTGTTGACTTTATGTTGCTTGCTTCTTTATTTCTCAATTTGTATGCTGCCTCTATTAGGAAGTGACTCTAGGCATCTTGCAGAATAGGATTAAAACATCCTTATTGTACTGCTTTCCATTGTTGTTCAACATCTTTTTATTGTTTAAAATCTATTTGTTCAGCACCAAATAAAAGGAGGATTTTGTTTTTCTATTTATTTATAATAAATAAGTAAGCAGTCTTGACCTCCCTCTTGATGTTGAATATCTCAATAAATAATTGTTACTTGTAGCGATGGAGGATATTTCCTACCCAAAATATTAATTCGAAATTGTCATAAGTGATAATCTTCCTTTTCCTGAAATAAATGTATTGCTTTATTTTTAAGCCTATGCTGAATTTGAAGATCCATTCATATCCTGAATTCATATACAGCAACTTTTTGCCAAGTCAGCTATAAGTCCAAAGACTATATCTGAAACAAAATGAAGGAACTATTATTGGGGAAAAGTAATGTCAACATTTAGAGGGCAATTATTAGGTCCTGTCCTATCTTCAGTTCAGGGTTTTCACAGAAGGGCTTCTTTGAACATTAATTTTTTAAAGATTCATTTAAAAACTTTTCAAAGTTGATATTTTCTGCTTCAAAAATCTTGCAAAATGAACTTAAGTTGATCACACTATGTCCAAAAATCTTTTTGGTGGAACTGTTCATTGTGGAAATGTTACATTTTCATATGCCATTGGTTACTTATTTAAACTGTGATAAGACACAGAAACGGATAAATTGTATACTTTCACTGACAGTATCCTTTTCGGGAGAGACTGATAACTCAAAGCCTTCTATGTTGAGAAAGTTGCTTAAATTATCTCGTCTCCTATAGAAACCAGTACTGATACTGTATAAAAAGAGACATCAAAATTACGTTATGAAGCTTTTGGAGCTTGACATAAGTAAGAGAATTAAAGAATAGAAACACGAAGATCATAGATACTGTGTAAATATTTAAAGCTAAAAACCTGAAAGCAAAATGTTAAACTCCTTTGGAAGCTCCAAAACACTGGAAAGCAGAATATGACATGCCTAACAATTATTTCATGCATTGTATTTCCTGTGAGTAGGACTGTTTTCATAGTTGAAAAGGTAAAATGAAGGTTTCAGAACCACAGGAAATGTAAAATGAGAGCATTGCTTACAATAGCTATTTTTTTTAGGCTGACCTGATAACATGAATGATTCAACAGTTTTCACCTAAAGATTTTAAAGATGTTTTACTTTAAAGAACATATTCTCGTATAGAAATATGACACTTCTCTTCATTTTAAAATGATTTTTAATGTTCATTTATTTGCTTGTGCTAAGAGACAATGTTCAAATATAATCTCACTTTAATTTTTCTGATTTTCTAATGAAGAACCATTTCTTGGCACGAATATATAAAAGAGAGTAAGATAAACATGAACAAACTTCCTTCTTTTTACTGATTCTTGTGTAACTAATGAGGTGTGTGTGTGAATGGGCAAAACAAAGTTAACACTTCTTTACTGTGGAAGTAGAGAGGTTGGTGTTAGATGAGTTTTACAAGAACATATTGTCTCAGGCCTTGGGAGATCCAGCTTTCTGCAGAAATAATTTGTAACTGTCAAATGTTTATCACTTACCGCATTTCATATTGGGCAACTCCAGGAACTGGGATGAAGCCAGCAGATGGTGATAGAAATTAAACTTATGATACGGTTCAGTAATCAGTAAGGCCTGGAAACATTGAGATGCTCTTACCTTCTTCATCCTTATGCAATATCTTCTCTAAATTCCAAGCGAAACATGATAAATACATCCTACCCTCTGCTCCATTTTCAGTCTGCAATATCCTGTCGTTCTAGGCACAGACAACTAGCAAAGTTGGGCTGACTTAAAATCTAAGCCATCTAAAGAGCCACCTTTAATATCATTAAACAATATAGCTAGTAATCATAAACACATCTGAACAAATCACTGGGGGAGCCATCATTCAGCTAATACAGAATTGTGCAGCCAAGTCTCAAGGCAGCCTTACAAAAATAACTCAGATTGGGGTAAAAAATGATAAAATTTTAACTCTCATTAAAACAGCTTAAAACAGAAGAATTAAGTTATATATTTATCGGCTCCAAACTGCCTTGACATGATGCAAATTGCTTAAGGCTACTGGGGGAATAAAAACTACCCACGCTGCATTGAAGTTCCAGTTGTGAAAGCCATTGTTTGCCATTATTAACATGCTTACAAGAAATTAAATTCATAAACTTATAAATCCAAAAGCCTAAGAAAAAAGCAGACTAACTCTCCTTTCTTGCCAAAGTTCTTTTTGGACCCCATTTTATCAGGAGAGGAGCAGAGAAAGAATGCAGATTACAGTATACAGAAGTGGTTGCCAATCTGATCTTGCCTCTATCATGTCCAGAAGAGCTCCTATCCTTTGTTAAAAAGGAAGATATGGCAAGTCACTCATTTTGGTGCAGTACAGGAAATACTGCAACATTCTTCCCTCTCTACGTTCTACATAATGCCCCTACTTAAAATGCTCTGTAAAGCAAGCTGTAATTCCCAGTCCAATAACCCAATCACATATTTATTAATTTGTGACACCATGCCCACTAACTGTCCCTGAAGCTTCCCTTATGAATGTGTGTGTGTGTTAGATTATTGATTCTACTCTCTTCCTGCTTGCTTTGCTCAAACCTTTCTTCTGCTAGGCATGCAAGAGCATTTCACTATTGCTGCAGGTCATAACTGAAAAAGACAGAAATACTCAATATGACTCATACATTATTCAACTTATCAGCTGCCCAAGAGAAAAAGAAAAGGAGAGGTTTGCATGTCTATCACTTCTCCTATGAACAGAAAAAATAATTTTCAATTACATTACATGTATGCAGTTCTGTTCATCAAGAGAATCTGGAGCCAGAGAGACAGAAATGCATAAAAAAGGATAGGCCAGGGAAGCAACTGCAACAGATTTGCTTATGTTTGGATTCTTGGCTCCAGTCTGCTTCTTTATGATGTATCAAATTGAGAATGTTAGCAAATAAAACAAATGTCAAAATCCAGGGCAGAAGTCTAAATCAAATCTTGTATTAGCTATGTGAAATGACACCACTGAAGCTAAATAAAACCTGATTGACTGAATGTGAAGTTCTGCTTTAATATAAAGTCCTATGGGGCCTTTGTAATACCTTTGTAGCATATATTTATAAAACACACAAGATTATCGTGACAATTATTTAAAGAAAACACATGCCAGGGCATTTCTACATTCCAGTATTACTTAGAGAAACAAGAGAACAACTGGAGGACTCTTGAGGCAATTTTTGCATCTTTGCCAGTAGCATCCACAATCTGAAAGGATTTTAAAATATCAGCAAACCTAATAGGATAGGAAAGGATAGTCAAGTTTTTCACAGTAATCCTTTAAGAAGTCGTCGCAAGCCAATTGTTCTTCAACTGATAAAATGGACTTGAAATACCATTTTCATGAACATCAATCTCATTTTCTACTCTAAATGCAATTATTTAAATTTATAAAGGTTCCAGAGACAATCTGAGGAATCAAAATATCCTATGCTATCATTTTATTCATATAAAACATTCCTCAGTCATGAATTTATTCACTTGGGAAATAATAATATAGGACCAACCAAAATCCCACATCAAAGAGAAAATGTTCATGGATTTGCTCTTGAAGAGCCCAAAAAGCATTCAAGAACCTGTCTTGCAGCCTGGGTCAGAGCTCGCATTTTTCAGGACAGAGTCTACCCTTTCAAGTTCCTGAAAATGTACTATTTGCACGTTTGAGGAGGTCTAATAAGCAAATAACAAAATATATTAAAGAACCACAGCTAGTACAAGGACTATAAACTGTTTGAAACCACCTGTTCTATTCATGAGCTCTAAATGTAGGTTCCTACTAATTCTGCTGCAAACACATGAAATACTACAGACTGATTGTTTATTCCCAACAGTGCATGCATCAACATATATGCTCCATTTGAATAACATTTTTTAAAAAGCATCCATTTTCTTTAATTCATATATTCCAGCAAAAGTCTGCACTACTAAAGAATTTATGCGAGCCAAGATACCTGCTTAACCTTTTGTTTGAAAACAGATTTGTTTTATTTGAGATTAGCAGAGCAAATAAAAATAGATTCAGAGAAAACAGTATACTCCGATATTTTCAGTCTATTTATGAAGCTATTAGATAGTTAACTACTAGACAATTAGGAGACCTGCAAAAACAAGAGGGGAAAGTATTTCCCTTTTTTTATTCTCCCTCTCCATTCCCCATCCATATATATCGTCTTACCCAATCTTGCTGGAGAAAACCCAGGCCTTGTAGCACACCCAAATGTTTATTCCAGTATTTATTATGTTTCTCTGCACTACAGAGAATGTGCATCCCCCCCATACCTTTGATATGCATCTTATTTACCTTATAGCCCTTTAAAGTGTGAGGGGCTATTTAGCACTCAGTATTTTAAGAAGGGGAAGAAAAACCCTTCTCTGTTCACTTTAATCTTTCTAGAATTTGAGTGGGTCCATGTGCCATCTATGGGCATTATCAAAGCATAAAGAGGCAACAAGAGTGGCACATACACACAACCACTGATACACAACCAGTCAGCTACCCAGCCAAAAGCCAGGGAGCCTCCACTCCTCTCTTTTTCTTCTTATGCTTCCCAACTGGTATCTTTTGTTTCTGATACATACTTCAGAGGAAAAAAAGACAACAGAGGCATCCTTTTGTAGGATAATCTAATATTCCTAGTCAGACTGTGTCCTGATCCACGTCACTGTCTCTCTACCAAAAGAGATAAGAACAGGGAGGTGCGCAGGTAACTATATGACTCTGTACTGTACTGTAGTATAAATGTAAAACAAGCTGAACAATATTTATAAAATGAAAAAAAAGCCATAACAACCAAAGGAAAAATAAACAGAAATTTCTGGTCTCACACACATGCAAGACATAGCCCATTTTACAGTATTAAACTCTGTTCTCACCAAAATATTAAATGAGGCTGTTACCAAGCAGTAAATTGCCCACCTTTGCTATCACTTGAAGTATTTCAGTGCAACACAGCAACCAAGCAAGTTCTACCTACCTTCTAACACTGTAAGTTTGGCACTAGTGTTTATCTCGCCAACACTGCTGGTAGCCATGCACTCATAAATTGCTTCATCCCGAAGGACACGTAGTGGTTGAATGCGCAGAACTGATCCAGATCCATCATCAAATTCAATAACCTTTTTCAAGAGAGGGAAAAGTTATTACCAATTAATTACTAGAATTGATCCATAGAAGATCACTGCCTCTGCATGCGTTAATATTCTAAATTTTTCAGCTATAATTGTGAAATTAAAAAGTGTTGGGGAAATCATATATTCTCTCTACACACAGCTCCTTCACTGTCCAGTGCAAATTTTTCCACATGATTAAACATGGTTAAAACTTACATCAACAGACATAACCAGAGCTCACTGCTCTTCTTTGGTATATCTATGTAGCATAATGAATAAAATACAAATATCAATACTAAACTATTCTATGTTGAACAAATGAAACGTTTAAATTAACAGGATAACAATATAAACAACATATATACTATGAAATAAAAAAAAAGAGTTCAAAAATGCCTGGAAATTTATTATAGAAATAGAACAACTCAAGGAACTGTTTGAAAACCCTCTTCCATGCTCCTTTCTCAAAACAATCCATTGGTGCAGACTGGCTATATATTTATCCTTCCAATGATGTACCATAACTCTGACTTCCTCCATGCTCAAAAGGTCCATAATGCTTGATGGAAACAGATGCCCATAATGCTTGATCAAAACTCCTATATTCAGTGATATCTAGCATTTGGAAACAAGACTTTAAACTTTTGTTTCTCATCTTGACTAATGATGAATCCTTCTTAGCAATTAACTGTAGTTAATATCCAAAGGAACTCCGTGTCCTACTATGCAATTCAATATTAATTCAGAATTTTGTTTTTATTTGATGAAAACTAGATGATTTCCTATCTTTGGTCACCTTGTACCTTTCCTACTGAGGAAAGCTGGAGTGAGGACAGCTGAATCAGAGCCATGATTGTAGATACCCTACCTAAAGCACCTACAATCATGATCAGTGCTGGCTTTGGCCACCTAGTGTGTTTGTTTGGTGTTCAGGCATGATGAAGGGGGAAAGTGCCTTTTTCAAAACCGTCCTTCTCAGTGGCTAACCTGGTAGGCTGGATTAGGACCATAGACCATAGATTCTAAGGTACAGGCCCTCTAAAATATTAGGTAAAACAAGTAAACTGAAACCAAATGGTATAGTTTCAGTAATACTGGGAGAGAATATACATCCTCAGGGAGTTTTAGCTTCAGATGTTATAAAATCCTATTCTTATAGTGTAGAATCTCAGAGATGTATGGATAGACTTGGTATTATTCAAGTCACACCAAAAGCAAAAGTACCATGTTAGCTGTAAATAAAATTTCAAATGTGGCAGGCAGGCAGGCAGGCAGGCAGGCAGGCAGGCAGGCAGGCAGGCAGGCAGACAGGCAGGGGTGGTTGCAACTGATGTTCAACTCAATATGTATTAGTACTTAAAGACTTAAGATGGAATGCGCTCACAGATTTCCAGTTGTACTTAAGGTCCTCCAAAGATAACTGGGATAAAGTTTACCATACTATTGAACTTGGAAGTACAATTAAATAAACATTTTTAATCTCATCTTGTATAAATCATGAATTATGACCACTAAGATTTGACTACTGTAACAAACCACTATTTGCTCAAATTAGGATAGGAATGGGTGCATTGGAAGAGGGATGAGAAAAGGAAGAGGGAGCATAAACACTCAAAGTATAGCACAGAAATTTCCTGGTACAGACAGAAATAGTAAAATAGGGCCTTTATATTTCTGTTCCATGGAAGTTATAGTAGTATTTAACAATCCTAAAAAACAAAAGAGTTTTTGGTTATCTATAAGTTGACCCTTAATAGCAAGAGGTGGAATTTTTATTTTATTTTATTTTATTTTATTTTACTTTGCTGAAGGAAGTGTTTCTGTAATTGAAACTGGGTGGGAGCAATTCCATCAGTCCCTTGCAGTCACTAGGTGCACCATCACATTCTGCTCTGTAGTGTTGGGGATTTGTTTAGAACTATCTGGGAGAACAAGAAGGGACCATGGAAAACAACAGAGAAAATCATGCTATGTAAGCAGTTTCCCACTCCTTTGATACTGGATTCCACCCAAAGACTTAAAATCAGTAGACATAGGAATTAAATGATTTTACACTAATCTAATTTCAATTTGTAAACAGAGTGAAATTACATCTCTGAAATGATACAGTGATTATAGAAGGAAGCTGTACAAAAATGGGATGAAATTTCCTTTCCTTCAAATAAGAATTAATTCTTGTTAAATGAGAACCTGATGAGCAGGATATAATTGTACCAGCATTCTCCTCCTCTCCTTCTCCAACAATTAGTACTTAGAAACATAGGGCCCCTGAGCTGACAGCAGTTATATCCCATCCTAACCACCAGTAGTTAACTGTTTTATTTTCATCTTCCTTTAGAGCTGTTCAAATTGGTGGACATTACTTCATCTTACCACAGCAAATCCTACAGTTTAACTGTGCAGTGTATAAAGTAGTACTTAGTCTTACTCAAGAATGTATGTACTCAATATATATTACTCAAAAATGAATGTACATATAAGAAAGGAAATACTCCTTCCAGTCCTCAGGTTTGATCCTACTTAATTCCATTCAATGTATGACCCATTCCAAAATTACAAGCAAATGTTCATTCTCTACATACCTCAAATCGCTGGGAGCTGACCTTTTTTCCTTTCTTCATCCAAGTGATGCGTGGCTTTGGCTCCCCTGTTGCTTGGCATACAAAGGAGGCTACACCACCAGAAATCCCAATCTGATCTTCAGGAGTTTTCATAAAGTTTGGTTTGCCTGTAAGAGAAATAAACTGACTGGTGAGATATTGGGCCTAAATATACAGCATTTCAAATTAGGAGTTTTAAGCACTACCAAGTAAATCCAACAGTACAAAGCTGCCTTGCACTGCTTTCTCATGACAAGCTTGTGCCAGACATGCACTTCTAAACACTTATGTTATTTTTCCTTGTACACTTGTCTGAATTAAGGACTAGGGCAGGAGTATGAGAGTATTTCCATCTCAAGTAGTCTATTAATATTTCACGACCTGAAGACAGTGGTGATGATAGATGTAGTGGTGCCAAGTAACAGCAACATCAGGAAGAAGGAATATGAGAAGCTGGAGAGCTACCAGGACTAAAGGAGGAACTAGAGAGGATATGGAAAGTAAGGGCCAAAATGGTCCCAGTGGTGGCAGGGGCATTCAGGGCTATGACTCCTTAGTGGGGAGAATAGCTCCAACAGAACCCAGGAACAACATCAGAGCTCTCTGTCCAGAAGAGTGCAATGCTAGGAACAGCTAAGATACTGTGCAGGTTTAAACTCCCAGGCCTTTGGTAGAGGACCCAAGATTGAGGAAGACACATAGGGGTGAGAGGGGATTTTGTGCCTTTAAGTCAGTGTTGACTCCTGGCAACTGTGTGGACTAGTCCCTGCAGTTTTCTTGGCAAGGTTTTTCAGGAGTGGCTTGCCATTGCCTGCTTCCTAGGGCTGAGAGAGAGGGACTAACCCATGGTCACCCAGTTGGTTAAGGGGTATCCCTTGGCACATACCTGCTATTATTATATTTTTGAAAAAAAAAAAATCAAAACTCCTGGTGATGCCAATCCACAATAATTACATACTATTAAAAATCATGGAGAGAGATTGCCCTTTTCAGTAAAAAGTTGAGCAGAGATGACTTGCTGATTCTGCAAATTATTCTCAGACTGGAGAAGGGAAGAAATGTCCATCTAGCTAGTCTTTTTATTTAACATAAATACATTCCTTTAAAAAAATGTTTTCACATGATGAAGTGTGTTGAAATGATAGAATCATAATCCCAAGTTTAGTTGAGCACTGGAAAAATGGATCAGAAAAATATGATTCAAGTGTTAATGGAATAATACAGTCACTTTATTTGCCAGCAGGTCATCTGAATGTTAAAATTGGAAAGGGATACTGGATATTAATCAGAACTGAGACTATCACACTGCAAGGTCTTTGGAGAAATATTTAAGAATCTGGAGGTTAGAAACAATTAATTCCTTTTATATCCTTTGTGTGCTATAGTACCTCAGAATAAAGAGCTAATGCAGCTAAACTATTTCAACCAACACCATTCAGTCCACCTCCAATTTGCCAGATATTTATGCATACAATTTGTTTTTTGAAAATGCTTTAAAATCTCTGGATTTTGAACAGCCATTTAAGTGTGAAGCTAGAAAATCTTTCTGAAATGCAGGAAATTTGCATCTCACTTCATATTGCCACAATATGAGACAATATTTTGAGATTAAAATCAATGATTTATTAGTTGTGATTGCTTAACCTATATTGATAAGTATGTTTACTTCCTAAATTCACATCTACTTAGCAATATTTTATTTATTTATTTATTACATTTATCTCTGCCCATCTTCCCCTAACGGGGGACTCTGGCGGCTTACAAAATCCATTAAAACAATAAATATATAAAACATATAAAACATAAAATATATTGCTTCATCTTTATCTTTTCCTTCCATTAAGATTTAAGCTAATGTTGATTGTGTTGTAACTGATAGTTTTGCAATACAGTTCAACTGTTTCTATTAGACTTCTGCACTTCACTTGTTCTTTTGCTGTTGTTGAGGCTTGAGGAAGCAGACAAGGAACTTTATCATATTAATTCACTCACTTTTATGCTAAATTTTGTTTTACTTTGCTTATTATATCTAATAAACAGGGATATTCAGCTAAGTCCAGGAAGCAGCAAATTCCAATTTTAACAGGAGGCAGATACCAGTATCTCTAAAACAGGCAGTACTCTCTCTACTTCTGAAGAAAACCTAAGCCCAGAAGATGAAACCAATGGTTTCAATGGCTGTCAATATACTTTTCCTAGACAAGTGCTTGAAGTAGCAATTGTGGGTCAAACTCTCTATACAGGTAGTCCTCAACTTATGACAATTGCGACCGTGATTGCTGTTGCTAAGCAATGCGGTCGTAAAGCACGATGTCACGTGAGTGCATCTCTTAGTGATGGCAATCCTGGCAGTCCAGGTTGCCATCTTAACCCCAAGACACATAGGTCATTAAGCGGGAATTGGCAAGAGTCTCAGGTAAGGAGTCTGGGGGTGCCGCAAGGGGTGGGGAAAGCCAGGGAGGTCTTGGGAGGCCCAGTGCAGGGGATAGGGAGAGGCTGGGGAGAGCCTGGGAGGGCTGGCAGAGGCTGTGCGTGGGCGTGTGTGTGTGTCCTGCAGATGGGAGTGAATTACTGGAGCAACTTGTGACCTTCCCTGCTGGCTTCCCTATTGACTTTGCATGTGGGAAGCCAGCAGGGAAGGTCACAAAGGGTAATCACATGACCATGGCTCCCTGCAACATCATAACTGCAAGCCGGGCGCCTGTGCCCCCAGACTGCAATCACACATTCCCTTAGTGAATGTATGAATTCATTATATGCCAAATTTAAAGTATATGCAGACAAACCTTTACAATTTTAAAATGCTAACCTGTCTACTTAAATACATTTATCTGACAATATAGTGAATACTGAACTAGCAGACAAATGTATGTAGTCCCACAAATTATGCCAGGGCAATAACATGATTTTAGTTTATAACAGGCTTCAGCCACCATAAGAGAGAAAACAAAACAAGAATAAAAAAAAAGAATACGATAGCACAACTTAAAATCAGCAAGCTATTCAGCAAATATCAACTGATATTTGCACAAAGTACAAAGTAACTATCAAGCTGATTGGATTGATGTGATCCATCAGAAGCAATGGAACAAAATAGCCACTTCTCCAGGAACTGCTAGAATCTCATCTGACAGAAGAAAAAGATACATAAAATTTGTCAGACCTGCCTAATATATTTTCTGGAATAAAAAAAGATTAGAGCACAGTGGATATCTCTGTACTATTAACTAAGCAAAAAAATATGTCTCCCTGCTTCTTCCTCATACAATCCAGAAGGGTATAAATGTTCAGTGAACATATTTCAATACCGACTCCACAAGCAGGGTTGGTGGCAAAAATTAAAGCCAGCCAATATGGAAGTCCTTTGCTAATTCAAAGCTAAATGATTAAAAATGTAACATCTGGATACAAACCTCTTCCTAGATCATTAAATCTAACATAACTAGAGACAGTTAAATTCTATATTCCAAATGCATTGTGTCAGAATGAGTTTTGTTTAATAAAATCCTGATGAAACCAAAAACTCAGATGAGAACCCACATGAATGAAGTACTTCCTTCAGTGACTTCTTCTAGACAGATTATAAACTATTTAGCAGCATAGTTGAAGCACTCACACCAGCTAAGCCAAAAAATTAAATAAACTGATCCAAGTTCAAGCCTCAAATCCAGACTCCAAACACAATTCTGTGATAGATACACAGTGAAGATCTGCAAATAAAGTTCTGAAGAATTAACACTAAATACCCCAAAGGCCAAATTCCTTATGTGCACATACTTGGTAACAGCCCAGCAGTTCAGTCACTACTTTTGCCTTGAACTCCTTAAATGTAGAAGGAATATACTGACCACCTCTAGGAAAATTAATGCTAAACCAATCTCCCTCAGTCCCCCACCCCCCGCCCCAAAATGTGTTGGGATTCTAACTGCCAGAATTTCCAGCTAGTGACTCTTGTCACACTGGCTGGGATTTCTGAAATTTACCATCATGGTATCTGGAAAACGCCAGGTTCAAAATAGTTGTGCTAAGCTAAGAGATTGTAATGAGCTATGTTTTGTCATGGGGTGTGAAATAAATGCTAATTAAACAGAATATAAAATATTACAAGGTGTGGTTAATGCCTCAGGCAACAACCTCCTGCCATCTGATTCTTATCCAAACTGATGCCGTTGCTAAATATTGCCCTCTCTTCCTCTAGAGTGACTCTGCCAATTAAGTTAATTGGCTGCACCAGAGAATCACAACCCTAACTCCAGGTCAGTCTTTTAAAATATAGAAACCTCCCCAGGCATTATTTTAAGATAAAGACTTCAGTTTTTAATTACTGAAGGAGGACAGGTGTGTTAGTCAATGTTGACAAAAAAAATCAGGAGACTGGCAGCACCTTTTCCAAGTAACAGATTTTATTAAAAGGCATAAGCTTTCATGAGCTGCAGCTCATTTCATCAGTCTATCCACTCTACAGTATGCCTCTGATGAAGTGAGCTGGAGCTCACAAAAACTTATGGCTTTTAAAAAAATCTGTTAGTTGGAAAAGGTGCTACCAGATGCCTCCTGAGTTTGTACTTATATGTACTTAAGTTATGAAAGTAAACAACGATTTGTGAATGGCAGAATATGCCCTTGATTGGTGGGTCGAAAGATATTTTGGTCTAAGATCACCAAGCTGTTCTACTAAAATAAGTCTCACTTTATGTTTTGAATATCTGGCTGTCTGGAGGGCACAGAAGTACAGAAAACCAATTTAAATATGAACAAGCAACAAAAATGGAAAGCAGAAGAGGTATGTCTCACGAACACAAAGATTCTGCAAAGGATTTAAAGGGGTAAAGAAGTCTTTCGTGAAAAAATTTGCTTTTTCAGATACTTGGCATTCTTTGTGATAAAAGTGGCATTTACACATTAACTAAGCAATAAATATAGAGATGAATGAACAAAAGGGATTCTTTCCACTTTGTTGAATGGGTCAAGATCTACAAAACACAGGCAAAACATTCGTCTCATCCATAACCTTTAATAGAAGGAACTGCCTATTCATTATCCAAGACTCTGTGGCAAAAAGAAATTACTAACTGGCAGTAAACCACTTAAAATTAAATTATCTCATAGAGTGATCTACTGGATCAACTGCTTGTGCTCAAATTGTTCCTACCTTGCATCCAAATTTGTCACTGTATCTGACCATAATTAACACTGATGACATGAAATCATAGGATGCTGCCAACCTAACTGTATTCAGAATTCACTTTCTTAATGGGAATTTAAAAGCATTCTTAGGTATGCAGGAAAAAAAGAGAGCAGGGAAGGAAGGAGTGTGCAATTTTATTTATTTACTAGACAACTTGTGACCCATTGGATCATTGTTTCAGAGAGATTTCCTTACTTAAATAGAGAAACAGAATGATCAAGGGCAAAAAAACAGTGCAACTGTTGGTGCCAGCTTCTCCATTGACTTTGCTAGTGGGAAGCTGACAAGGAATGTCAGAAATCTTCCTTCCTTCCTTCCTTAGTCCCTTCCTTTCCACATATAATGTAGGCTTGTGCCATTTGCCTTTACCTCACAACCCTCAGGAGAGCCCCAGTGAAGCCTCCACCTCCTCCTCGGCTGACCCGCAGAACTGCTGACCACTTTGCTGGGGAGAGGTGGGACAAAGGGAGCCGTGGACCATGAGGAAAACTGCATCCCTGCTCCTCATTCCGGTGTGTCCCCAAGGGCCTTCTCCCTCAAGGGAGGAAGAGGACTCATCCGTCAACCACTGGCTCACCCATCCACCACTGGCTCCCCCCCAGCCAGCCCTACCTCACCAGCAGGCATCTGAGTCATTTCTTCATCCTTCCCTTAACACCTACCACCATTAAGAGATTTCAAATTTTGGCCTCGGTTCCAAAGCAGTCAATTACTGCTTGCCCATTGGGCCTTGCCACCAGCTGATTGAGTGCAGGGGCCAGAGGAAGGCAGGAAAGAGGTCACGGATCCCTCCCCCCCTCCCTTTCCACGTATAATATAGGCTTGCACCCTTTGCCTTCCCCTCAAGACCCTCAGGAAAGCCCTGGTGAAGCCTTCTCCTCTTCCTCAGCTGACCCGTGGAACTGCCTGCCACTTTGTTGGTGGGAGGTAGGACAAAGGGAGCCATGGACCATGTGCCCCTGCTCCCCATTCCAGGGTTTCCCCGAGGGTCCCCTCCCTCAAGAAAGAGGGTTCACCCATTGACCACTGGCACCCCCTATCCAGCCCTACCTCACCCACAGGCATCCAAATTGCTCCCTCATCCTTCCGTCAATGCCCACTGCTGTTAAGAGATTTAACATTTCTCCCTTGTTTCCAAAGCAGCCAAACACTGCTTGCCCGTTGGACCTTGCCACCAGCCGACTGGGCGTGGGGGAGAGAGGGAGGTAGGAAAGAGGTCAGGGATACGCCGATGACGATCATGTGACGTGGGCTGACCATGGTGGCAGGGCAGCATAGCAGTGCTGAAGCAGCCCCAAAGTTTCCAAATTTCAATCCCACAGGAGTAATGGGTCCCAGATTTTGGGTGCATTCTGTAAGTTAGCCCATTTGAGATACCTTGGTTCAAAAATTATTGCCGTATGATGCACCGTTTTGCCCAGTTGAAGATTACAGACATGAGCGTTTTAGTACTATATAGATTTATCAAATTTATATGCTGCACATCTCACTGTAATAAGTGACTCTAGGTAGCTTACAAGTAAAAAAAACAATAAAAAAAGATAAGTCTTTACAAAAATATACAAAGTTAAAAAATGAAGAGAGCATTTTCAAGCCACTGACCACTCCCAGTGCTATGAGCCCCCATTGGAACCCCATGCTAGTTGACAGATCGAGGTCTTAATGCTCTTCCAGAAGGCCAGAAGAGTGGGGGCCAATCCCACCTCAGAGGCAAGATGTTCCATAGGACAGGGGCGACAGCAGAAAAGGCTACTTCTCGGTTGACGACCAGTCACATGATTGCGATTTGGACTCTTGGCAACCAGCTTGCACTTACAACAGTTGCAGCATCCTGCTATCATGTAATCACCATTTGTGACCTTCCCTGCTGGCTTCCCACAAGTAAAGTCAATGGAGAAGCCGGCAGGGAAGGTTGCAAGTTGTTCCTACAAGTCACTCCTGCCACTTTTCTCTCAAACAGCCCGCTACAGAGTATGAGATCCCAGGGATTATGTACTCTGTAGCGCACATGTGCCTGCAGCACCCCTCAGCAACATTCCATAGTGCCTGTCCACCACAGTGCCCTCTCCCCACCTGCCCGCACTTGCGTGGTGATGCAGCACACACCCCCGGCCACACTCTGTACTGCTCACCTGCCCTGCTGGCCTGCTTGTGAGCCCCCCAGGACTTGCGACTTCCTACTGGCTTCTCCACTGACTTTCTTTGTTGGAAGCCGGCAGGAAGTTGCAAGTCATGGTCACATGAGGTCAGCACTTAACGACCTGCAATCCTCACCTAATGATGGCAACTGGGACTGCCAGAATTGCCGTCACTAGGCAATGCACTCATATGACATCCCACTTTACAACTGCATCATTTAGTGATGGAAATTCCAGTCCCAATTAACATTGTTAAGCGAGGACTACCTGTAACCAGATTGCATATTACTCTAAACAATGATTTAGTATTAAGTACTGTAATATATCTGAAAACCATGAGCAAGACTCGGGCTCATGAACTTTCTGTCTACCATAGCTGTCAGAACTTAATGGGACTGAAAAAAATTATTTCCCATTTTTTGGGAGGATTCTTGTGGGTGGACAGCAAGGATCCTCCAGAGTCCACCAGAGATAGGTGGTTAATAAATTTAAATAAATAAACAAATTTGATTGTAAAAATTCATTGAAAGTCTTAAATTCATGCCTGGCCTCCTAGACTTCTTCTGTAGTTCAACATGAAGGTTACTGATTATGTCCTTTTAGCATGACAGAACTCTTCGAAAAAGAGTTTTGTTTTGAATGCAGAACAAATAATTGTGTTCCAGAGGTTCTGCTGGACTGTTTTGGATCAACCATGGTTCAGAAGAGCCAAAATCTGATGTCAAGCCTCTTAGCTGCAGAACATTATCAAAGAAGTGAGATTGACACAGGCCTTCTTTAGTGAATTTAAATGCTGAGGACTAAAAGTTAGAGTACAGAAATTTAAGAATTGAGATAGGACCCCTCTAGCTCTCATTACAGCAGGATTTCTTTGAAACTTTTACATTTCTTTTACTCAGGCAGTTTGCATGTCAGGCTAAGAATCTGACAACTTACTAATGACCTCTCCCATCTACTGATTGTGTGTGTGTGTGTGCATGTGTGTATTCTCTTTTATTCTTAGCACAATCTCTCACAACAGTATTTTGGATTAAGCGAAACTGGGCATATTTACATAATTAGAAAAATGTTATATAATATACAATTTAGGATGTCTAGATCTGGGGAATGTGGCATCCTTATTAAAGGAAACCAATGTATTACACCATTAAAAAAACAACAACTTTATACTACTTTAAAATTTCAAGTGAATAAATCTAAACTTTGTTTCCTGTAGATTTTTTTTACAGTTCCAGAACAGAACAGATATCTGGAAGAGTAACTGCTTTCTATAATATACATGATTAGTGATTTTTTCTCAAAAAGTGTTTTCAATTTATAATATACACATTCAGTATGTTATTAAAATGTTTTGCAGGCTACTAATTTTAACTTTATTTGCAAAACCAGGCTGTTATTACACTAACTGGATTTTAATGGATTCTTGCAGGGAGCTTACATTTCAACTTAGCATTCCTGTACTCTCTGTACATAAAGAGAATTCAAAACAGAGCATCAGCAGACAAAAAAAGGATCACATACAAGTTGCTAAGATATTAAATTTCATTTTTTTGGGAGGAATCAAAAATATTAAAATACGCATTTATAGAAATTAAAATAGCTGTTTCATGGATATTCCCAGTTATGTATAGTATATTAAATATGGAATAATTGTTGCCCAGCTTTCAAGAAGAATGGAAATAGCAAATCAGTTTGCAACCTCTTCATGTGCAAAATGTTAACCCCCTTCCCAAACCTTGATTTTTATAGATTTAAAGACATTCTTCTCTTCATTGTGGATCAAACAGAATATAACCCAATTTCAAAAGCACCACAGTGGTTTAATTAGAATCATCTCCTTTGGAAGGCTCATAGTTTGGACTTAATAACATTATTTTGTACGAGCTATTGAGAAAGCTAATTATCTTTACTATTCTAGTTCTAATTTGTCATATTCCTGCACCCACTTTGTATGCATGTTGTATGCAATCACCAGAAGTCAAGCTCAACTTGAGAGAGTCTACCTTTTCTGAGAACAGTTTTGTATTTCAAATTTCAATTAACTCTCATTTAAGTTCAGGTCCAAAGCCTGAACATTTTCCTTTCTCTAGTAGAAGGGTGTCACTATTACTATCTTCTGTGAATAAAACAGGAGAGGAGTAGATGAAAACTGCATGCTTCTTCAGTTATCTTCCCTCAGTAACTCCTCCTTTTTGTCTTAGTAAGTTTGATGCATGAACCAACTACTTGGCCTATAGGAAAAGTTATTGAGTTGCAAATTCACCAGTCATAACAGATCTCCAAATCAAGAACCTTACTTAGGATAGACTTAAATAAAAGGATAATTTAAGACAAGTCAACATAAAACAAAATAAAAATATATATTCTCAACTTTCAACTGAATTTATTTATTTAACCTATACCATCTACTGAAGTTTTCAGTTGTTTAAGATTAAAAACATAAAAGAAGACTTAAAACCAGACATACTAAAATCAAAGTTAAAATAACCAACATTTACAGTCCCATTTTTAAAAATGTGTTTGTAATGCCTTTTAAAAGCCAACCAAAAATCCCCCCACTAGGTCATCAGACAGCATATTCAATAGACCTAAGGCAGTTACCCCTAGTCAACCCAAGTTAAGCTGTTGGCATCTCAGGTAACCTCTTTAGATGATCTCAGTGAAGAAAGGGAAAAGGTGTTATCTAAAATTGCCTGGACGTAAGCTATATAGGGCTTTAAAGGTCATAGTCAACACTTTGTGTTTTGCACAGAAATAAATTACTAAGATCCAGTATCAAGTTCTTTGCTTTTGACTGTGTGAGAACTAGTTCCCAGACCATCTCTCTAATCAAGATCTCCCCCTTCCCTCCTACCTAGATTGGACTAGTGGCTCTCTGGATCTAAGCTATATAGGGCTTTAAAGGTTATAGTCAACTTGTTGTGTTTTTGCACAGAAATAAATTAGCAACCAGTGCAATGCTTTTATCACTGGGAGCTGGTTCTCACACAATCAAAAACAAATAGGTTGACATCATATGTGGTTATTGCTAAAAAAAGGAACAGATGGAAACTGTCCCTCTTACCCAAGAGAGTCATTTCTAATCTTTAACATGGAGCGAGCAGAAGAAAGCAGCACATGAATTTGAATACTGATCAAGGCATAAACAGCACTCACATGTAATACACTGCAGTTCCTGAAATTCTTTTATAATGCCTTTCTAGATTTTCTATAATAAACCAAAAGTTCCTGTATCCTTGTGTGCCTATTTGTGTGCTAGACTGTTCTAGTCTAGTTTTCTAGGAAGAAGCCTGACAGGTAAATTCCCCCTACACGGGAAGCAAACTTACTTTGTCATGCTACTGATCTCTGAAGAGGTCACTAACATCTTTGCTCCAAGTAGACTAGCAGCAGAATCTGGTAAATACACAGCTGAATCAAGTAATGGACTTAAAAGCACGAGGGACTGACCAAATCCAGCAACCACCAGCCACTGCACTGTTTCCTAATGCCAAGTTCCTTCAGTCTCAGAGTTATTGATGGATAAATACAATGAAACTCCAGAGAGGTTTAATATTTCATTCAATGTGAGTTGTACATGTCCTTGACACAGGGGAAGTTACATCCTCAACTGATACACTTCAATGGAAGAATCACAGAATCTTCCTGTGAAGGAGAGAGGGAGGACAGAACCACTAGTCCAATCTAGGTATGAGGGAAGGGTGAGATCTTGAGTAGAGAGATGGTGTGGGAACTAGTTCTCGCACAGTCAAAAGCAACTAACTTGATACTGGATCTCACTGTTACTAAAACAAGGAAGAGATGGAAAAGGTCCCTCCCAGTTTCTACTCTTTTCACAGAGCTGGCAGAAGAAAGAGGCAAGAATTTGAACACTGACTGCAGTATAAATAGAACTTGCATTTGATACATAGTGGTATCTAGAATTCTTTAATAATGGCTTCTTAGCATTTCTATAATAAATAAGAAGTTTTGTATCCTTGTGTGCTTGTTATCTGTTCCAGTCCAACTTGCTGAGGAGAACAATGACATTATCAAAGGTATATTTGATAGTAGTCTTACTACTGAATTCTAAATATGGCAGCCTCATATATAGTGCATGCAGTAGTCAAATCTGGAGGTTACCAACCACAAACTACATATACAGTATATGCATCTTACAGAAGAATGTAACCCTATTCAGAACACAGAGAACTAGCTTGTCTTTGGAATTATGACCTTTCACAATTATAACCTCTCACCTCTTGTCTGTATTTATGTATTATCCCTTATCCAACTCATGATCAATTTCAGGGAGGCATTTGGGGAGGATATACTCTTACCTGAAGGTGTTAGAGAGAAATAAATGTGGGTGTCATCAGCATACTGGTAGCACCTAATTGCAAGGATCAAGAGGTAAAATTCTGGAATGTGCTTTTTCCAGGAGTCTGTCCCTGTCCATGGGTGATATGAATTGAAAGTGATCCATTTAATGTACAAGAGGTGTTAGGTGTTAGTAGACACCTTCACAAACTGTTCATCAGTGATGACATCAAACTGGCCCAACAGAAGAAATGTCATCCACTACACATACACACACACACACACACACACACAGAGCGAGAGAGAGAAGATTGTTTGTTTTTTGATGGTTTTAAACTAACTGAAGGTTCTGTGAGCAAACTTTGTAAGGAGAAGGTGAGGCATCTATTAGCCACTTCACAAACTAAAACAACCTAGGAGACCATTACCTTGTGGGTACAAGACATGCAGAGATAAATTCCTGTTGCACAGAGTTTATGGTAGATTTTACTGTACCTATCCTCCAGTTTGCCATCTAACTTGCCACTTCAGCTCTTACAGTTCATCTGGACAAATTAGGGTCATTTTTTGAAGCACACTGCTGGGAATCTTAGGTCTACCTGTCCTATTCCAGGCCCACCTATGTCACCGAAGAACCACTGGTGAAACCAACCACACATTCTTCCATGGCTTCTTGGAATCCAACTGGATCCAACAGCCTCTTTGGGTGAACCACCTTAATAAGTTCATCGTTTTACAGAAGTGAGATATAAAGCTACCCTTCGCCTTAACTAAGCTAACCTTAAATGTCTGTAGTCCATCTATACCATGAAACCTGTGATGTTCCCATCTATGGAACCCTAATAAGTAGAAAAGGTCATATCAGGCATTTGATCTGTGCCATGCGCTGGCCTTATGACCAGCTGGGATAGGCCCACAACTGTCATGCTGTTGTGGCTCTGGGAGACTGCAACATTAGCTCCAAAATTAGTACTACCAGCTGTGCGAAGGCACTGAACTGGGTAGCATACCAAAAGAATCCCCAATTATTCACCAGTATTTGAGTATTGTCCTTATGATCATAGCTATGCCACCCCCTACCCCCTTCCCATTCCCTGCCCTTTTTCTTGGAGAGATTGAGCCCATATTGGCCCACCAGTCTCCCCCAATCCATCTCTACTGCACAAGCCAAGTCAATTATGTCATCCATCATAAGTGTCTAAATTTTGCAAACTAAAGGATACAGAACTAGAATGGGGGAATCAACAGGTAGTGGCAGATGGGAGTCTGGACTCTAAAATTGGGAGCTGCTGAGCCACAGCAGGGTCTGCATGCTTGCTATGTTGTATAAATGTCAAGTCTCCAGGGTAACTCGGGGGGGGGCACTATATTTCAACTAAGACAAAGTCTAAGAAATTGATATGCATGCTCGTCTTTTTATGACCTTCAAAACTATGACAATAAGATGACTCCTAGTCAATAAATTGTCATTTTCACCAACAGGTTGTTGTGTTCTGAAAAGCAGAATTTAAAACTATCAAACTGATCTTGCAGTGAATACAGTTTATGCATCTTTAGTAGGTTTATGTGATAACATTTTCCCCAAGTCAACAATTGTTGAGATTAAAAAAAAAAAAAAAAAAGCACATTATGCTTTACATCAATACAAAGGGGAACATGAGGGAATCTTAGTTATATTGGGAAATCAGTTTCAGGTAGCCAGAATATGGACTCATAACATCCTCACTTGGCAAGCTCTGTGTAACTAAAAAGATACATACCACTATAAAGTTGGACAATTCAAATAAAAATGTTTTTATTATTAGTCCTGTAAATCTCATACAAAGTGCACCTAAGACAGCCAACGATTGGCTAGGAACTGCTATCAAACCTAATTTCTTAAAACTGTATAAAAATATTAAACATGTATAAACCAGAGATCAAACAGACTTTCCATGCATTTACAATAGCAGTGTTTAGCATGTAACTTGGCTTTAACAAAGACTACTAATGATAACCCTATGTCAGGGTACCAAAAGTGGTTTACAAGTAAACAAGTTTTTGCTTGATATGTACATTATCATTCGTAACTTTTTGAAGTAATAATAGACCAGGATCCTATGCTAGGTCTTTTACATCTGCTAATTACTTTACTATACACGATGACTATACAGTATTAAAAATAATAGGAAAGAAAGTGATGTCTGTTTAGAACAAAAGAAAATATATTGAAATAAGAGAAATTACTTTAATTTGAGGGCGGGAAGCCTCTGGACTCCAGGTAGTATTGAACCATGGTTCTCAGCATTTCTCATATGCAGACCAAGGCTGCTGAGAATTATAGATCAGCAACATGGGATGGGGATACCAGTTTCCACCCATGCTTTAATGACTAGGTTGCTAGTTCTACAAGTCTGAAAAAAAAATATAGTTCTTCTTAAAACTATCTATTAAGCCACCTTTAAAAAGCAAAAGATTTCTAAATAAATCTTTGAAATACTTTTATAGGATGGACTTCAATGAAATCCCTTTATTTCCTTCTGACCAGAAATACAATTTTGTCATCTTGTTAGAAACATGGTTAATACAGGGAGAAGCACTTTTGCTATCCCTACAGCATGTCTTCTGTCTCTAAATGACCAGAAAGAAAATCCCACAAATTTAAAGATGAAATGGAAAACCAATGACACCTCTAGCAAAGCTGCTTCTTGACTTCCATTACAAACACATTAAAGTGATGGTCCCTTAAAAGATTTGTGTTCCAGCATTTGTCCACTGAACAATTCACTGTTCTGGACTTTGATTTATGTTCACCAATGGAACATTCTCACACTATTTATTGTTGATGAGGAAGATAAACTCCGTATCTTGGAGGTTGCAAAAAGAGAGAGAGAAAGAAAACCAAAGACAAGACAAGACACTGTCAATTCTATACTATTTTCAGCTTTGAAACAATTGTGGTTTTTCCTAGATTATGCATTTGATTTGGAAACTAAACTGCTAGGTAGTAACAAAATAAGGGTGGTAGGCTGTTCTTTACTACAAGCAGGCAACTTTCCAAAATTACAGGGTTTAAGAGCTATTTATATTTGCACACAGCGGTCCTGAATAACTTTTAGAAGACACTAGAATTCCCACTGTGTAAACTCTCCCAATTCAATACACTCTGAGTTCAATAGCATCACAGCAGCCAGAGTCTGGAATCTATCTTGCAGATTCCTGTAATGATTATTAACAATGTCACCAGCCACTTTTGTTTTGCTAATTTGGTGCTTTACCTAGGAATAAGTGAACTTCATGGAGTAAATTACATACACAGGGTAAGCGCTGTTCTTATTATATTAACAGGCACCCATGTATATAATTCATCCAGTATGATTTCTGAGTATATCTACATTGCACTTAACTCCATTAGGCAATGATGGGCTGGCATTCAACCAAAAACTTCTTTGGGAAGTCAGGTGAACTGAATCTATCAAGATAGATGAGCAGGGAAAAAACTACAAAAAGAAGAAAAGAATATATCAGTACTGAATTAATAAACAATACAATCCAAGTTTATATAAAAGATAAGAATACAATTGCTCAAATGCTGAAATAATTTCTGTTGTCTAACCCATATTTCTAAATCTTAAATGCATCTTAATCTAGCCTTGAGTTCAACCATGAAAATGCTGAATAAAAACTGATAATTTTAATCAACATTTCAGTACAAAAAACCTCTCTCTTCTAAATTTTCTTTTTTTGAAACGAAACATTACATTTCCTTTTAAAGAAAAATGACTGCAATTATTTATTGGACAGGAAGCACTTGACAAAGTAAATATTCAAATAATAAGATAGAGAATGAACTTAAGCCCACTCTTATTCTTTCCTATTTATATAAAAGGCTTATCAAGAAAGAATAGGAGATGGATTTCTAACTTAGATACGATATAAAAAATATTGGAGATCTGATGTCATCTGAAATCTAAAAGGATGGGAACAATTTTTTTTAATATTTGTACAAAATGAGTGGTGTTGCTACAGCAACACTTCTCCAAGCTGAACATGAGGAGTCTATAACCTTATTAGCCAGAAAAATAATCTTACTTTTTAGCAGTTGGGGGCAGAGTAAGTTTTCACTGGAAGTCCTCCATCTTGCACACGTTCAGTTCAAGACTGCACTATAAAAGTTCTCAATTTGTTTTGTTCGCTCATTTAGTAACTAGAACCTAGACTCACTATCTCTTGGGCCAAACTTAACAGGACAGCACTTGAGAATATCAGCAACCTTGCTCCTATCCTCTTGTGCAAGAGCGTGTGTTTTTGAGGGAATCTGCAGAGGAGGAAAACAGTGGGAAAACCAGTCTGGATGTTTTTAAAAGGTTATTGTCTATAGGAAATATTAGTAAGGTAAGAATTGCCATATTTTTTTTCCCTCAGATTCTAGCTCCCCATCTTATTAACCTTAAATACAATCCCTAAGAAATAGTGTCATTTCTCAGCTACCATTACTCCAGAAGTAAAGATTTTGTCTGCTTTTCTGGAAGAACAGTAATAAAGTAGATAGTGCATTAGCTCTACATAACCTTTAACCCTTTGAATCTCCTGAAGGAAATGAAAAAGAAAATGATTTGTTACCAATTCATGACATCTTCTTTGGATATCAAAGGCTCACATTAATGGCTGAAGATGGCTGTGCAAGATACCTGCTCCCTAAAGACCTTATTATATTAAGAGCCCATTAAAATTATGAATCAGAATGGTAATACATCTTCTTGGGTTGTTAGAACTGAATGCCCAGTAAAATGGTCAATTCTCTTCCTTCTGTTCTAACCTCTTTACTTATAGTAACTCTCCTGTTGGAGTCGGGAGCTGGAATACATCTTTTTTATGTATTTGCTTATTAGGTTTATATCCTGACTTTTTTTCAGGAACTCAAGCCAGTGTATGTAGCTCTCCCTTCTCTCTCTGACCCTAGTGGGGAAGTCTGGTGGAGAGGGAATGGGTGGCCAAAAGTAACTCAGTCAGCTTCTATGATGGAGGGTGGATTTGAGCATTTGTCTCTCCAGTCCTAGTCCACTATACTAACCACTACACCTAATTTTTGTACTACATCTGCCAAGGCGACATGTTAATAAGATAACTACAATGTGTAATTCAGATGTATGAAGGTAGAACTTTGTATTTGCTGCCTAAGCTCCCAGAAGAAAGGTAAAATGTTAATATGATAAAAAAAAAACAAAACTGATTTCTATTAGTGCCTTGCAATAATCTGAGCAGTCTTTTAAAAAATTATTCTACAAATTTATTTGGCTTTCACACACAACTATTGTTTTATCACATATTTCTAGTCAACATTACCTTTGCCTCTATGTGATCTATTTCTAATGCACTAAAGGCTTTTATTGGGAATGCCTGCTATTTATACAACTCATTTGCAATCTTATTTATTCTGTAGGATGCACCTGCAGTATTATTTATTTCTAACAATGTTCATAATGTTTGGTTTCCAATATTGTTTACGTGTATTTATTTATACACTTTTTTTACACAATTTACACGTATTTATTTATACACATTTATACTCTCATCCTCAAGAATGATATATCTCCATATACCAGGAAACCTTATAGCTACTCCCAATAGATTATGCACAATTAAAAATATCCAAGCAAGTTAGGAAAAGTTAAGATGGCTTGACTTTAAACTGTATACATCAGGAGGTTAAGTTATGTTCCAAGTAAGTGTGCAATGCTCAGCAAATATCTACGTTCAGGAAATATCCCCATCTATGCAGAACCACACAAATAAGACTTTACTGCTCAATAGCTATGCTCTTCTCAGGAACAGAAGGCATGACTTCAAACATCACAAAATCCTTTAACGAGACACAGAAAAACAGTGAAGAGACTGCAGAAGAAAATGTGCATTTGGGACAGGCAAACAGTGAATATGGCTGTACTATTTATATACTCTATGTATACTGCAGGTACATGGGCATACCTGACCATGTGGGTCTAAAACTGAGTAATGCTAAATAAAAAGGCCTCATATTACAAAGCCATATTTTTCAACATTATTTGTTCTGAAGGATGATGACATGCAGCATAATTTAGCCAAGGGCCAACTGCACACAGAGAAGCAACTCTGCACGCAGAAGGGAAAACCTGATCAGTGGGAAAGCACAGTGTGCTGCCAATTACTTTTGAATCAGCTGCTTCACCTGAGGAGGTCCTGCTATGCAGAATTCAAGAGAATATGTTCTGCCCATTTCCTAAACTATGCTCTTTGGGTAATAAAAGTTGTAAGAACAGCTACAGGGTAGAAAGGACTCTTAGAGAGGATGCTAAATACTCTTCCAGATGAAGTTCAGAAATACAACTTGTTACTAACATTTTAAATAAATGTAAAGCTTTCCTGCACCGTAGGGGGAATTAGGCCATTCTAACCTTCAACGTTACTTTAATCTTCTTTTAATAATTCTGATGATGAGACTGAGATTTTATTGTAGGAGATTTTATATTATGAAAGCCACTCCAAACACTGTAGAAGAGGCAAGTTATAAATTCTTAAATAAAAAAGCAAAGAACAGCTAAAAAAAATCCAAAACAAACAGAAGCAAAAAAAACACTATATATTACTAGTATGGCAAAGAAATTCTGATTTATAATTATATTATAAGCAGGCATACTGTATACATTTGTAAACTATGGACATTAAAAAAAAATTCTAGGCAAAGCTATTTTCTCAAAAGAAAACAAAATTAATCTTTATTACAGAAAGCCACATATTAGCTGCTTGGAAGTAAACAATAAGGTGCCAACCCAGAAAAACTCATTTAACAATTTATCCAGAATCTAGCTTATGAAGCATTTACATTAATTTTCAAAACAAAATTAGTTTAACCCCTTTATATCTGGAATATTACTCATTCTGATATGTAGCTCTTACTCCATAAATCATTACTATATCATGACTGAATTCAATGGTCATATTAAGTTAGGGTTTGCTTAATGATTATTTACTATATAAACCACTATTGTCTAATTAAACAAAAGTAATGGCTTATAAACCACAGTTGCTTATAAATTCAGAGTTTCTCAAGTTAATAAGAACTTCAAAACTATGATAATCAGAGGAAGAATAAAGTTGCTGTCCTCTATCATACTGCTTCACTTCTCTGATCCTCAGGTTTTTCAGTTTCCAAATGGAGTGAGGATGACTCAATCACCTCTGAAAAACCTTTAGCCAGTTTGGTATATTGGTTAAGGTGATGGACAAGAGACCATGGGTTCCAGGCCTCCCTCAGGCATGTCAGCCCGCTGGATGACTTTGGGTCAGGCACTTTCTCTCAGTCAAACCTACCTCACAGGGGAAAACCAGGAGGGAGCATTATGTACAGCACCTTAAGTTGTAAAAAATTAACGCAACAGGGGCTGAAGCATTTTTTAAATCCAGATATCCAGATAACATTCCAAAGCAGCTCAAATAGACATCTCCCTAATTCACTGAACTATGAGGAGGAGGTACAGCACAGCCAGGCTTGCAAGATTCTATTATTATATCCAAATTTCAATAAAAGTAGTTTTAGCCATCTTGTGGAATTGATTTCACGGTTTGATTTTCTTAGAGGAGCAGACCTCAGGCTATAAATGTAATAAATAAATAAATAAAAACATAGCTACTACCAATGGTCCTTGTAGTAAATGAAGGGTCTTCTTCCTTTTTCGCCCATCACTAGTGTTAAACTCTAATGTCCAAAATTATACTAAGATAAGCAAATCCGTTTTTGAAGAATGTAGATATCTCATATCCTATGAGGCAATTTCTATACCACTTTTTTTCCAATTTATTGGGCTGGAAAGAAGACAAATCTCTTCCTAACATGCAAATTATCAAGAGTCCAAATCATGTCTCTGCAGACCTACTTCATGGAATTTGGCAAAGTATACATCAGTTCTTTCAGATATTGGAACATGTGCCCTTTGGTCATGTTCAATACGTTTAACATATCAAGTAAGAACTCTTAGAGGAGTATAAAAATAAGGTATGTAGCTTATACATACTTTCACTTTCTATAGGGAAGTGAACATTTTAATGAATTCTGTAAGCATTTGTGTTTGCAGTGATGGTAATTTTTCAATGTTTCAGTATAATTCTTCACAGCAAGATCATTTCTCATCCTATAATAACACACTTACATGTATTTCAAAGTCAATTTGGTTTAAATAAACACACACACACACACACTTTGTTATAGCAATAGTAAAGATTTAGAATCCCATTTCATGTAAAATCACTTACAGTCATAGTCTTGGTTTATATTCAAGAAAAAGACAAACTAACTTTTCATCTACAGTCATGCCTAAGCATAAGCCTACTAGTTTCACTAAGTCCCTCTGCAGCAATCAGGTCTATAAACAAGAATTCGTTTTAGAAAGAACACAAGAAACACTGCATGCATTTATGTGCTTTCCTACTAATAAGTACCTTATATGAAGAGCAAGTCTCCTCCCTAGAGAGACAAATATCTAAACCACAACTTTTCCATAAAAATTAATTCAACGATAGCACACACACAAAAAGTATTTTATTCTACTCACTTTAAAGAACATTATACTGATGCAAAATATATGCAATGTCTTTTTTATCTGATGATTTGTGGAAAGTCTTGGCATGCACCTTCAGGGTCTTAAAAAGAGCAGGAGACTACACAGTATGTAACTATCTCCAGGGAAATCTAGCACATCTGAGACATATTAATAAAGAGCAAAGATAGTAACATTTCCATATGTCATGCAGCATTGAGCCATCGCATTTCAATTTTTATCTTTGGGTATTAGCAATGGAGCCTCTGACAGGTAAATGTCAACAGGAAAATGGCAGGATCCTTAAAATTTTAACCTCCATCTGGCACCTATCATATGGATATAGGTGTCCAATAGCTAAACACACACACACACACACAGAACCTCCTTTGATACAATAGAAGATGTCTCCAATAAAGCAAATCAACCAAAGGATATGTTTAACCAAAAGTTAAAACTGAAAGAATCCTTCTGCGGGTGCCAAGATTTGTATGCACGCATAACAATTTCTACTCTCTTCTCCACTGCAAAAGCAGCTCCTTACGCTGAATGAGAATCTATGACAGCTTCCCTTACGTTTCAAGGACAGTGCAGGTAGCTGATTCTAGGAAATCAGTAGTGCCTCATTTATGCAAAGCACAAACCACTCAGTTAAGATCTTCTTGCTGACATCCAGAATAGGCATGAGAGACAGCAGTGTTCATGCTTAAAAAAAAGGGAAGAGAGACCATTTTCATCTTTTCCTCCTTCTAAAGTGTTCCAGCATAGAAATTGCATGGGAGGTAACACAGAGGACTGCAGAAAGTAAAATCTGGACTATCAAGCCACACTATGCAGCCTCTGATAAGAATCTTTCACTTCCTCTGTCGCTGGTAGAAGATGGCACTTCTGGACTCCACTGAAGAGGAAAGGTACAGACATCAAAAGCTGTCTTCTAGGGAGCTGCTGTGGCCATCTTCAAAAAATCTCTCCTAGTTTTGCCACTCAAATTGGGAGCTTCCATCTGAGAAGGCTGCACTATGGCAGGGGTGGAGTACAGGGGTGGAATACAGGAAGAAGGTGAGACTTCCCCTTCACAAAGCTTTGTCACTAACAAATTAATTAATTAATTAACCTATCCCATTAGGTTATGCTGGGGAGGAGGGGGGAAATGAATGTGGCCCTTGAGCCCAATTCATTTCCCCATACCCGCTCTAATTTGTATTTCTCTAATGCAAGCACCCCATGCAATATCTGAAAGAATTAAAAAAAATAATTAAACAAGGAAATAAACTATAAAGGATCCCAATCTAAAACAGAAGAACAATAATTTTCTCTTGGCATATTATTACCTTTTTCATGTTAAAATCTTATGTGAAGTTTCTGTTAGAATTAGCTCCTTTTTGAAGTGCTGTTTACGATTTCTTTACTATTGCTTCCTTCAAGTTTATAAGCCAGTTCTGTCATACAGGATTGTTGGACATACATGAAATCATGGCAAATCTGACTAATAAGAAAGTAAAATAGATTGCAAATGCCAGAGTATCTGAAATAATGTTATTTACAACTCACCATACTTAATTGCGTGAGTCTGCATTTGCAATTATGTTTAATAATGGAAAAGGTAGAAATATTCCCTCATGCATCCAGGAGTAGAATTGTACCAGTGCAACTCACACTCTGGAGAACAGTACCAAATTACTTCAGAAATCAGCAGAAAATCTGGGAGGTAGTTGGAAAATGAAAGGTATCTTGTAAAGTTGGATATGAATCAAAATTCTTGTTCCTTCTCTTGCCTTTTCAAAATTGCTTCATATATTTTCATTGCATGTAATGAAACGTGTGAAAATGCAGCCTGATTTCCTCTTACCTGTGCTGCTACTTCAGAAATTAATATCTTCGTAGCACAGGCAACTGGGGAATGCTCTCGTATCAGCACTGGTTCCAAGTCAGTCTGGCTTAAAGCAGAGCTGACTGTCTGCACACACCTAGCTTGGAACGTTTCCAGAAGAGTCAAAGGCTCATTTCACTTGGATCTCAGTGAGGGTACTACATGAACCCAGGGATATTTCTGTTTAAAAAACATCAATTTCAAGCAGTTAACCTCCCTTTGTTTCTAGGTACCAAATCCTTTCAACGCAATTGGCAAAGGAAATATTGCTAAGATTGAATATATTTCAGTGAAGATAAGAAGTCAAAGTTGGTGTGGGAGAATTAATTAAGATTCTTGACCCTATTCACACCCTACTGAATAGAACTACAGAGCAGCTATTTGCAAGTGGCATTATCAAGTAGCGGCTACAGGGAATCAACATCCTAGACAGAAGCTTTTCTTCTAGAAGAAGAATAGATCTTACTCCAAAGAAAAACTTTAGGAGTAATTATTTTCTGTCCTTGACTTTAGTTTTGCATAACCTGCATACATTAGCAGTGTTCCAGATTAATTTGGCTTTCTTTCACCTTCAGGGCATAATTCAACCTGCTGGCATTGATATAAAAAGCTGTAATTTGTTGGGCCCTACTTAATGCAGAGATATCCAATAGTGCTACCACGATAGTATCATTCATGTTCCATTTATTACAGTGTATACTGTTTTATACTTGAATGCTAGGTTATTATCATCAGAAAGATCAGCATACAGAATATTTGAAAAAAGAGATAAACACACAGAACAGAACTTTTATATAATCTAAAACTTAAAATGTTGCTCATAGTAATATGATTGGAACAGCATATAAACTCAGTAAATAAATTAATAAATTAAACAAATGTGAAAATGGAACATATACTTTTGCCAAAATGTGCTGTGAATCTTCAGACGAGACAGGACAGAAAGTGAAATAAATATAGGTATTTATTTGATGCCTGTCACTTCCACTCAATGGTCTAACATTAGCAAGGAGTCTATAGTTTATCAATTATGGGATTTACTGGTTTTGTTTGCAAATACAGAATCTAACATTGAATACATGTAGTTACACATGTCAGAGCCTAAAACAAAATGGAAACCATGTAATTAAATGAGTGTGGTGTATTTAAGAATAAGAACACCTTAATCCATTTCATCCAACAAATTAATATTAGGGTCACAATCCTTCTGCTCTTCTCTCTGTCTCTAATGGTACTGGGAAAGGTAACCATCTCCTCTTTACATCTCTGCTCTTTTTGCTTCTTTAGGTGTGTCATTCTCTTCTTTCTTTTTTTGTATGAGCATGAGGAGGATTGCAAATAGGCAGAGGATAAGAAAGAACAGAACTCATTTCATGAGCTGTGGGAGTAGAGTGACTGGTTCCCCGCTGTTCCTGCTTGCTCTGGTTCACCACTCTCAAGACAGAGCAAAGAGAAAGGCCACTGCTCTTCTCTACAAGGCAGAGGAAAGACTGAGAGAAAGACTTTCCTCCTTAGGAGAGGAAGGTATGTAAGTTCTGCCTTCTAACTAAAACAGAAGGCATTCATCCTTTCCCATAATTTCCAATAACTTAGAAAACCCTTTCTTCATCTTTCCTTCATTCCAGTGTTACGTGTTTTTTGTTAGCATGAATACAATATTGTAGATATCTTTGGCAGCACAGGCAGGAAATGTATGTTTCTTCAGGTCCATACATAAGAAGACAAGTCACTACAAACAGAGATCTCTCAAGTTGCTATCTCACAGCACTGCAACAGATACTGATGATTTGACCACCGGCAAATTACTGCCCAAGCTAAGGACTTTGCATTTCAGTTTCCTGGCATGAAGCTGAAGGATTTCCTGCTCCATATTTGGCCGTTTCCCAGCCAACCATTTTCTGCAGTTCAATTCCTTACTCAGGATTGGTGAGGTATTTGGAGGTGAAACTTAACTTTAAGTATTTTCCTTAGGCCGCACAGAACTTACAGATACAACTCGAAACATTTCAATATCAACTAATATTTACTTCACAAATTCTTTGTCAAAAGATACATGGCAGAGGCAAAGAATTCCAAATGCTAGCCACAAAGAGCTTTAGATTTAAATCAGAGTTTTTCAAACTTGTTTAAAGAAATATTAATAATAAAAATCCATGTTAACAAAAAGTAAAGCAATAAGGAGGGTTATAAGTCCCACGGGTAATGGGTGCACATAGAGATTAAGTTATATGTGTTTTATTTTGGTTGTTTGATTGAATTATTTTATGCTTTTTTTATTACTGGTTTTGTGTTTTGTAGTTTGTATTTTAAATTTAAAAAAAAGTGTTTTTCAAACTTGGCAACTTTAAGGTATGTGGACTTCAACTCCCAGAATTCCCCAGCCAGCATGCCATTTCACTAGATGCAACTGAAGAAGTGGGCTTTTGCTCACACAGTCTAATGCCTCACTCTCATACAGAAATAAATTTATCAGTGCTTATAATACCAACAAAAACACTGCAGACTTTATTGCTGCTGACCAGAGGTTGGCAGCGTAACAACTAAAGGCACCAGGTTCATCCATACTTTAAAATGGCCACATTTTCACTAGATTACCAAATCTCATAAGGTGTCAATGTTCTTGCATGCAATTTTAGCACTGTCACATGAGAGCTTGGCCATTTGGGGAACATCAGGTAAGATTATAAGATTAATGTAAGATTAATACAGTGGTGCCTGGGGCCTAAAAAGACTGATGAAAGATCAACATCTGGAAGACTAGAAGACAGCAAAATGAATGAACACATTACAAACAGAGGAGGAATTAGTTGCACTTTAATACTGACAATTACTCTTCAACTACCTACCTACATTTTATTCATATAAACTTTACATTGTAAGGGATGCTGTGCAGCCTTATATTATAATCAACTTACTAACAGTACATCATTATATTTAAAGAAAGCCTGAGGCGATAACTAATCTTTCTCTTTGAGTGCAGCACAGAGGGCAGGGAGAGACAGCTACCATCCTTTGCTGATCACACAAAAGTCCCACTTCAAAAACTGTAAAGTGCTGTAAAGACCCCACACCCTAGGCTCAGGGGAAATTGGATCTTCAGTAAGATAATGCTATCACCTAATCTGATTAGCCCCAGAGACAGGAGATAAACATAACAAAGAACAGTCGGACACCAGCTGTAAATCCAATTCAGTCAAGTAAATCAAGGCAGCTGTCCTGAGAAGCTCAGCATCTGGGGCCTGTCACATACAATGCTTTTAGGGAAATGACAATCTCTCAGTTCTCATGTTAGACATGGGAAAATGTGTTAATCTGTTTACCTTAAATAGATTTACCTCAGCTCCAGTTAGAAGGGATTGATGTTGGAAAACACTGCCAAAGCAGTGGCTGAACAGGAAGAGAAGAGTTCTGTGCTAAGGATGCTGGGTTTATTGCCCAAAAGAATCAAATATAAAATCTAAATTATAACACAATTTAATTCAACAATGAATTGTAATAAAAGGTATAAATCAGAGATTGATTCTTATACTATGACTATGTTTGTGTCCCATTAACCTGTGGTTTCTCATGATCCTGTTAGAATTGTTTCTTACTGTCAATCCCATCTGTTTACAACAAGTGGGAATGCATGAAAGCATTCTTCCCTAAACAGGAGTGATGCTGCAGAATTCCTGTTAAGGTAAATTCATTATATTAACACTATCATTACAACAATCTGCCAAGCAAAAATTGGGTACGAGGCAATTCAGGATAATACAAAACTCAAATATGGATTGGACAGCATTCATAGAACATTCAATGCATTAAGCAACTTACATCTGCAACCATGGGAAAATACACACTTAGGTGCAGGTGGTGATGGGGTAATAATCTCTGTAATTTCTCATGACAGAGTCCAAAGTCATGTTCCAGTGGTACTGTCTTCACTTTTCTAAAAGCCAGACTCAACTTGGAAAGTGAGCTAATTGGGGTAAAGAGAAGTTCCCAACATGTTAGAAGAGAGCCTTTCCTGACTTGGTGTCCACTAAATGTGTTGGGTCTACATGTGTTGATTAAGAATTCTAAGAGTTGTCAGCTGGTACACTGGAGGACTTGAGGCCAGTGAAGCTGAAAATGTTCCTTTATGCCTAGATGATTAGCTTCCAACCCTACACTTACGGGGATTTTGCACTGTATACTTAAGACTATTTCAGGGTTCCACAGCTGTAAAGTAAAAATAGCATGCATGATACTTAAGAGGGTTAGAATGAAGCAAACTTTCATTATGTATTCATTTAGTTAACAGAATCTTTACTACATTTGTAAAAATGCATGCTGAGCTCTCTCCTTTACATTTGATATCTGTTTAAAGCACCTGGTAATTAATGATATGACCCAGCACATTCAACTCCATTTTTTTCAATTTAACCTGTCAATTTATGTTGGTAAAAATTCCCTGAGATCAGGGAAGCTGTATGAGAAAATAACTTATCAAATCCAGAGACCTGAAGCAATGATAATTGATGCTTGTGCAAAATTGGGAGGGGGAAAGAAAGGATCTGGGGAAAAATACAAGTTGCTTGCTTATAATTCTAAATACAGATCTTTGAATGGAACTATGCAGTCACATATATGGCTTTTATGCCTGTACAGAGATATCTTCCTCTACCTTAGATAACACATCCAAGGGAATATGACTTTATCTTCTTATTAAATGCAAATTTCTGACCTATTTCTGGCATGTTTTATGGAATGACAGTATTGTAGGGATTGTATGGGTGGGGAAAGAAGAGAACCAACAGTCAAGCAAGCTGCCAAAAAGATCAAAGCTGTGGAAGTCCAAGCAGAGAACCTTGCCCTAGTCCTGAGATACCATCTCTCTTTGGAGACCTAGCATGTGAAAATTACCGCCTAGGAATTGTTCCAAGTTCATGAACTGGACTGGTGAGGCTATCAAGGGATAACCAATATGCATAGTTACCACTCATAAATAATATTTGCTACCATACAAATTAAGAGCAGGACTCAAAAGAACAGGTAAAAAAAGACCCTGACCACTGATAAGGCCTCAGCAGTTTTGTCTTACTCCCATCTGCTTTGATATAAGTTGCACTGTTTGTTGGAGCATGTGGTAAAGATAGCTCCAGGGGATTCTCCAATGACAGAACAGATGGAAGTAATAATTTTTCTGCTCAAAAGGTCAGTCAACAGAAAGTTACCCCTTGCAATATAGATCTCAACTGGAGTCACCCTGTGTAGGACTATTCCCAGCACTGTAATATTAGTTATAGGAGAAGAATATACCCCTTCCCTTTAACATAGCATATAATGGTCTGTTACAATCTGGATGTTTCTGTCATCAAACCTGGAAAATGTCAAGCTTTTATTTGAAGTCTTTTCTCTGCAGCGGTCATTGATGTCAGGGCTTCACAATGTGCTCTCCATAGCTGATACATCAATAATGTGATAGAAATTGTAAATTATAAAAATATAAAATAAAGTATAAAGTAAAGAAAGTTTAAAACGATGCACAGAGTTCTTCATTTCAGGAGAACAGGGAACCACAGCCTCAAGACTTTTTCCAACATTGCCTCATGAGGGCTTGATTCCGCCCACATGAATCCAAGAGTTCTTGCTCAAACACATAAGCTAATGGGAATTATGTCCATTTGATTCTGTCATCAAACCTGTTTAGGTCACTTTGTTGCACCTAAATCAGGTTTTTGGATGCCCAGTCACATTTCACAGTAACATGTTAGGGTATCATACAATCACAATAAATCCTTACTAGTTTAACTCCAAGATACGAAACACAAATATCTCTATTAAACCCAGAATAGCCTTATGACAACCCCTACTAGTTCAGCTCCTACATATAAAGCACAACTCATGCAACCACCCTTCTCAGTCTACTTTCTCACTGTATGGCCATAACATTCCACTCAAACTATATCCCTCTGAGTCCTTTAGGTAAGTTGTAACATGAGAATCAAGAACCAACTCAGCTTAGGCTGTTTTTGTCTTTTTACATGATAAAAAGCATTTAAGGTTACAAAATTAAACATCCTAATCTAAAAGTGGGGGAAGGGAGAAGAAAAGGAAGAAATAGGAAGGAGAGCAGGAAACATGGATAAGGGAAAATTTTGATGCCCTCCTTGCAGCATTGTCTTTCTTTTAAAACGTAAAACTTCTTAGAGTACAATACTATCTCCACTTGACAGTTTCTCCCTCTCATTGACTCTTTCAACCCAATTCTCCATATTTGGCCAAGGCCACTTAAAGTCCTGTTTTTCTGACTTTATGGGCCAAATTAGGGTTTTCATACCTTGCAGGTCCTTCAACAGACTATGTGGCAGTGTTTCTCCAACTTCTTTCCACTTAACTTTTTGTGGTTAGCTAAGAACATCTGGAGTCTGGAGTTCAAGCAGCATTAATTACCTGCACATTCTGATAATACATAGAAGAGAAAGGGTGAGAGAGGAAGAGGGGTTGTTTTAAAATGTCACTGTTTCATGCTACATCCTTCTGGCCTACTTCTTCAAGTTTTAATGGGGTCATTTAGCTCAAGCCAGGGAAGCAGAAAATTGAATTTGTTGCATATCAATTTCTCAGTTTCCCACTAGAAGAAATGCCTTTGCACAAGACAACTACTATCTTTTGGGATACAGAACTTTGAAGATGACTCAGAATGCCAAATACACCAAAGACATAAAGGAAAAAGAAACTAATCACCAAAACATTGAATTATATATTAGAGGGAAATGACAAACAGAATAAACTAATAAAGAAAAGCACACAGAAAAATCCATTGTTCTCTCTTCCTTTATTTGAGAACAGTTTCTGATGCTTCCCTTGTTGCCATCAAAAACTGAGCGAATATGCCAAAATCTTGCAGCTTTGTGTGATTGGGAGAGGTGCTTAGAATGCCAAAACTCTTTTTCAGCTTTAGAAGCTTCCTGAATTACATTATGCGCAGGCACAGAATTCAGAGCTGAACAGACCATAAAGAAGGACTGGGAGCTGTAATATTACAAGAGAAGAGGCACACAAAAGATGTCTGGGTGAATGTGGGCAGGGAATAATGAGGTGATATGTCTGGGATATATGAATCTCAAATATTGAACTGGTTCAACCTTTCAAATGTATACTTTGTTAGGAATTATTCATGGGCTCCTAAAGACCATTATACTAAGTGTAATAACAAAAGCAGAACAAAACAAAACTCTCTGATATATATAAAATTGCTCTAAGATCAAGAGTTCAAGATGATCTAGTATTCATGAAAGCCACATTCAAAAACAGCTGGATATAGGAATCTGGGCAAGAATTAAAAAGAAATGTAGCACAAATCACTGACAAGCTGTTACAGTTTGCATGTCCTGCTAGAGGGCAATTGTGTAATTATTCTCAATAGCATTCATTCTGGAGATTGATGGGATTTACGGAACTGATGTTTAAAATCTGTACTTTCCCGTTATATTATTTCCTTCTGTACATAAAAAATTACCTTGTTTCCTAGAAATTCATGTATGTGCAATGAATCAGTGTTTAAAGATCATGCAGTTCAAGTACATCTTCATATAGAAAAGGAAAAAGGGACTCACAAAATAACTAACAAAAATAACTGCTGAAATAATATACCAATAAAATTTAAAGAAAATAATCTGAAGAAGTGTTGTTTTTCATTTTCTCCCGTAGATGTTCGCATATGTAAAGTTATTCAGTAAGGATTTGGAAACACAGAAACCATATTGGTATAAGATTTAAAACATCAATATAGTTAACCTAAAGTTATCCTAAATATACATTTTTATTTCAATTTGTTTCTGAGATTTAAGCCACAGCATTTCGAAGTTCGATGTGGAGCTCATACTGACACACAGAATTCGATGTCATAACATCTGATTCAAAGCAGTTCAGAGAAAATTCTGAGGATTTCACTAAAGCCAATTTCAGAAGAAATAGGACTTCCTTATGTACTATTAAGCAAGCTGTCACTGTCATATTTTTTTTCAAAGCTTAGTTTCAACATTTGAAATTGTTGTTTTAGTCAAAGACCAGCTTAACACAAACAAAATGACTATTACAACTCAAAAAAATAAAATGTAAAATGTAAGATATTGATAACATAGTAATAAAGATTACCAAGATAGAATTGTAGAATATGTTTACCCCTGATATATCTTTAGAATTACATTTATAATCTCAAAATTATATGTGGATAAGAGTAAGAAAAAATAGAAAAAGACACATTACTATAGAATCTGTAATTGGACTAAAAGAGAAATTAAAACTGGTATCACTAAAATGCCCTTACAGCACTAAAATCTATAAATCACAATAATACTTATTAGACTTGACTAGCTTCCAAAAGGCCTAGAAGTACTAGTTTTACTATTTCTAAGAAATGGTTGATTACAGAACATCACACCAATAAAAGGAGAGAGGCATTAAGATAATAAAGTAGAACAGAGTTAACTAAATAATATGCTAAAAGGAAAGGAGGACTTATTGAATTGTACTGCCCTAAGACAAAGTTTGGGGTCACCTTAATTGCAGCAGTTGTTTACATTCAGTCACAACTAGTCTGCAAAATCTAATTACTCTACCTGAAACTTCGACTTCCTGATCAGCTAAAAGGAGGTGAAGATAATCAGCTTCTGTCCCACCTAGGTAGCGTGTTATTGAGTGGGGAGATGTATAAAGCCCATAGATCTCTATAAAAGAGGCAGTGCAGCAACACATCTCCTAATGTCTCAATTTCTCTCTCACCACAAGGACAAGGACAAGTTGCAATAGGCCAGTGTAAAAGCTCTTTTGGTGTTTTAGGATACCATGGTGAACAGGTACTGAGCAGATCCAACACTTTTTTCTTGTCTCGATGGGATAATGTAGGATGGAGCCTGACTGAGGTCTCTTTGCAGATCAATATTCCTGGCATGTTGCTTGAAAAATGTTCTGGGCCCTCCACAAATCAATAGCATGGAAAACAATTCTGAGGTGTGTAAATGCCTGGACTTGTTCAATGCTGTTGCCATTAACTTACCATCTATGTTTTTGTCTAAATAGTCTCCTTGAGAAAGCTATGATTCTTGTTTTTGATAATTAAGAACTAGGGTTGTTATCCATTCATTAGGAAGCTACTGATCTTAATGCTCTCCTTAAAGCAACGAGTATGGTTAGCTAATGGCTGCCCCATCTGTATACAGAAGTAATGCAATGGGTTTACCACCAAGGGTGGGGGCATGATGTTCTGGCTTTGCAGGTTTTTCCACCATGTTGTTAATGTAAAGTCAGCATTATAAACTGACATGTATCAGACAAAAATAAGGTACCATTTTTGGGGGGGGGGGGAACCTGAGACTATAAAGTAACTGAATACATTTTTTAAAAAAAATTATGTATGAATTATTGGAAAATGGGCAAAGAAGGCAGGATGCTCAGCTTTAATCTCATTAAGGGCAAGCCTCTTTTTATTCAGGAAGACTGGAGACTGGCTTAAGGCAACTTTGCAAAACATTTTGTAAACTTAACTGCCTGCTTTTTAGTTTGTATATGAAAAAATGGGAGAAAATACACACAAGTATAATTGAACTTCAAAGCTGTTTCTTTTTTTGAAATAGCACTATATGTGCATATTGTATATTCAATCTTTAAAGTTTAAGGACCAAAAAGGAGGACTGTAGTTAGTGTAGGAGGCCTGTATTGGAAGTAACCATATTATTGGTTATAATACAGTTTTGTGGCATCTTAATAAGTTTTATTCTTAATAAACTTTCCTGGACTAGAGCCAGTTAGTTAAGAGCATGAAGATCAACACTGCCAGCAGAATGGAAGGCTGGAGATCTCAAACTTCCTCTCCCAGAATCCCTCAGGGTATTCCCACTCTGGCCATACCTCCTGCTTTGGGGTAGTGGCTTGGTAATTTGTTCTCTCTCCCTCTCTCATTGCTTTTTAATTAATAACAAAAAATAAATAAATAAAAGCAAAACACAATGATAATAATGATGGTGATGCATATGTTGTCAAAGAGAACCCCCCCATAAAAACGCTTTACAAAAAAGTGAAAAAAGTACGACAAAGGAAAAAAAATAGTATGATATGTCACTGTCATTATAACAGTAAACAGTTACAATTCTATATATATTTATCTAATGCAAATATTATTCAAGTACATATATATTTCTAATAGATTTGTATGACTATTATAGTTTTTTTACCTACTGTATTTTGTATAAATGAATCCCATATTCATTATATTTGTTCATACAAAATCTACGTCTATAGACAATCCGCTCATAAGTGTCAAGTGCAATCAGGTCTTCAATCCATTGAGTAAAAGGGGCCATACATTTATCTTTCCAATGCTGCAATATCAGTCTTTTGGCCACAGTAAGAGCATGGAGAATCCATTTATGTTGTCCAGTTGTCAAGTTCCGTGTACTAGGTATGTAATTCAAGAGAATTTCCTCTGAAAATTTTAGCTTTTGTCACACAGTTACATTTATTTGGTCCAGTGCTTTCTCCCAAAACTTAGTAAGTATAGGACATTGTAAAAACATGTGTTTTAAAGAAGCATTGTCCTTACTACATCTCCAACAAAATGCTGTCTTAGATAAATTCTTATAGTATTGCTTCCTGCCTCTACAGCGTTAAGCTATGGCAGCTACAGGTTTCAGCCCTTCCTTGGACGATACGTTACCCTCATAAAAGATAAACAAAATAAAACTTTATTTTAAAAAAGAGATAAAACTGCAATAACTTCATAACTACAAATATTAAAATGGCAGCATTTTCTGTTGAAGGAGATAAATATAGAGCTCTTGAATTACTGGAAAACTGCGGTTTTAAAAGGAAATTCATAAGTAAATACATTGCTCCAGGCAGATCACAAGATGGTGCTAGTCTGCTATGAACAATAGCTGCCACCACAACAAAAGAACTAGCTGTTAAAACACTGAGATGGGATTTCAAATTATTATTCCAAATCACAAAAGATTACTTTCTCATACACAATCTGGAATATGCAAAAAAAAAAAAAAAAAGTACGAACAATTACTCGGCTTAAATAGAAAAATAAAAGACAGGAGGTTTACATAGCACAGAGAAATAAACATAAAAACTCTTAATGCAAATTCCTTCCTAAATTTGTTAGCTATTCCTTCAGAAATAATTGTTGAAGCATCTCTTTCTTGGCTTCAATTTTCCTGGACTTCTTTTTATTTGCAAATTCTTATCTTTAATCTCAGGCTGGGGAATGTTAATCTCCTCTTTTCTCAGCCTCAGTCCAGCAGTTCTCCCTTGGTTTTAAAAGGGGAAAAAACGTCTTTAACCCTACAGTAGAAGAAAGGGCTGCAATATCCAAGTCCTGCACAACTCTTTAAGTACATGACCAACAGCATCTCTTCCTCACAAAAATGTGGATTCTAAGTTTTCTCCTGGCTGGCCTGTAGGGTGGCTGACTGTAAATGTTAGGCTTGCAGACTGTCATTCACAACACTTCCAAAATGTTATCTTGGGCAAGGGATTTGCTGGTAATATATTACGGTAATCCATACTACATTCAGCAATCAACTACTTTTACTAGATACCATCTGTCATGGCAGGGTCTACTGAGAATCTGATGGCAAAAACAAGTTTTGCCATATTACACAAACTTTTATTAATCTCAACCTGAAGTCACAACTGCAGCATTTGTTTTACAAAAAAGGTTTGTTGATATTACTTCTATTAGAGCCATCTGTCAGATTTTAGTTGCTGAACCTTCTTCTGTAGAAAATAACAGGGCAGTGTCAGAACACTGTCAGTTTCCACACAGAGACAGCCTTACAAAGTTTGTTTTGCTTGTATCATTTTAAATTGGCTTTTGTGTTTGCTTTGAGAATTCAATGTCATTGTAAGCACAGACACTGAACCAAATATTTTATGATAGCACTAAGATTTGTGTATTTTTCTCTCCAGATAAAAAATTAACTCTTCAGAGGTGATTACCATACTTTTTAAAATATGGATTATGTAAATTACCATGGTTCTTAAAAGGTTCTGTATAAATCACAGGTTTCTTTGCATATAATCATGAGAAATTAACTATATATTGCTGTAAAATGCAAAGTTTTAGAACTAATGGATTTCTGTTTTTGAATAAAACAAATTGAGTAAAAAACCAACATTTTTTACTATTGTCCAAGAATGAAAAACAAAACATAAATTACAGAAATGAAAGATAAAGGAAATAGACATATGTCCCCTCTGCTGAAAAACGAAGTCTCTCACATGAACTTGAATTATAGTTGCCCCTGGAAGCCTGCCAGCACAGACAGCATCTTCAGCTCTTTTGAGCAACATTTTCGTTCCTGCTCCTCTGTCTCTTCCCATGCCCACTGGGGAAACTGCCTTCTTAAAAAATGTCTTTCATAGGTAACATCTACCTCAAAATTTAAATTTGTATATTTTGTCATTCATCACAGAACTCATATCCTCCAAAATAAATGAAATTTTGTTGAAATATTAAACTCAGTCCACCAGGGGCAGGAGGCAGAAGGAAAAAAATATGCCAAGAATCACAATTTAGGGGGAATTTGGAAAGGCGCTAAAGACAGCTACAACCATAGGTAAATGGTGACAAGCTCTCACTTTCTTTCCCAGTTCAAGCAGAAGCTACAGAAGATATACACCCAATTTTATACATCTTTCCCCTCACCCAGAACTGGGAAAAATATATAAAATTGGGTGTGTATCTTCTGTAGCTTCCCTCCTTCCTGTTTGTTCCTAGAGTTATACGGTGAACAGAAGGTCACAAATGATATGGTTTGTGTGGATGTGATTGTTCTCTATTGGCCAGAACAGATTCAAGGCTACAAGCCATTACACAGACAGACAGAAAGTGATTACCCTCAAAGAGAGAAAGGGAAGAGAGAAATTTTGGTTTGGTATAAGGAGATCATTGTTCCACCCAACCTTCCTGATTTACCTATTGCCAAAAATACATGTCTTTCAACATGGATTTACAACTATACATTTTCCCATAGTATTAGGATACACCTACAAATATTCTAAAGACAGCCTTTAGGTTCTCTGTAACATAATCATTTATATTGTGACATGATTCCTGAGGTTAAGGAGCTGAGGTATTCAGGCATTTTCTGAAGCTCTTCATGTCAAACTAGACTCTCAGCTTTCTAAAACATCACACATATACAGGTCATTTATGCAACAGCTTCACAAAATATTTTGCCAGCGTAATCCACCTTAACAGTATAGCCCTTGGGTTTGTGAGAAGCTTACAGTTATACCTTTATGCAATTGCTATAGACGGGAATAGTCATATTCTACAGCATTACAAAAAATGGTATCTTTGACAAGGTGAATCCCTTTATAGGGCTATATAGTTGAATTAATCATTGTGAATTGAAATATAAAAGCCACAGACAAACCAATAAGTAAATCTAAAGAAGTGCTAGGTTTGTATTAGCAGGGGAAAAAGCTCACTATTTTCCTCATTATTTTCTTTTCCAGCTGTGTTTGATCGCCATACTTTTCCTCCCCAGTAAGAGTATACACAGCAGCATACATGCATTTCCAGGAGCACATCAGTGTAATTAGAAGAATTTGGATCCAAAGTCTTTTCTGATCTACCTCTTCTTCCTGTTCCTGATATCCTAATACTAGTGATGGAACCATGGAACAACAGAAGTTTCAGTGCCTAGAATAGAATAGAATACTTTATTGGCCAAGTATGTAAACATACAAGGAATCTGACTTCGGTGCAAAGAGCTCTCAGTGTGTTTGCATAGCATCGAGAATAAGAATAATAAAATAAAATAATAATAATAATAACATTATACCAAAAACTATGCAGTCAGAAGAGGAGAATTAGAGGAAAGATAGTACTGCAGCTATTAACTAACATACTGTGTATTTATTTTTTTTAAAAGAGAAGCTATTATCTAACATATATTCACATTTACAGAACATTATCAGTCATGTCTTAGCAGTCATATTAAAAAGTATTAGCATATTAACGGTAAATCAAGTTTCAGTGCCCATATTATGGAAAATTACAATGTTGGCCAGAGAGAGTGTTCTTATTAGAGCCCTCTTTCAGAGACCATGGGACTATGGATTGTTTTTCTAGATAAGATTAGCATCAGAGTCAAAAAGCAATGGGTTGATCCTAAAGCAATTGTCTCAGATAATCCTTAAAAGGCTCAGGAAATCCAGCTCTACTACTTTATTTTATTTATAAAAATTGTTACCTTCATTTTACTATCACCATATTAATCCCAAAGCAGGGATGGATTCCCCTTTATAAGAAGCACACTGTAACATAAACCATGTAATCTGGAACATGGATTCAATGGAAATGGAAATCTTCATCAAGAACACCTTAATTAAATGTTGATACTCTTCGGCTTTCTGAATTACAGGTAGTCCTCTGGCTGGGGGATTCTGGGATTTGAAGTCCACGCATCTTAAAATTGCCAAGGCTGAGAAACATTGTTGTAGAAGAACAACTTGGCAAACTATGTTATATCTTTTTGATCTGTGAGCACTTCTGGAATCTTGAGATGATGTTGTAAGCAATAGTGTTGATGCAGGCCTTGCTTATTCACAAAATATTTGCCATGGAGGAAATAATCTGCTACATACCATGGATTTACCAGTATAACACCTCAGAAACCCCTTCTTCCCATAAGACACTCCTTATTGTCCTGTCTTCCTTTGTCCTTTTCCCAATCAGCTGAGTATACTTTCAGACTAAAGCTGGCCTAGAACTGCACATTTTTATTTTCTAGACCACTTAAGGGCACAGTATGGAAATAAAGATATGTTGGGACTCATTTAGCAGCTGGAAGAATCCAGCCTAACATGAGAGCAAGATTAAACAGGTAAACAGCCAGGTAAACATCATCAACAAACATGATAAGAGCTACCATTAAGAGGAAGAGGAAGGGCTATTGTTAAGAGGAACAGAACTCAAAAAAATTGAGATCTGATTAGTTATAAATTCTGAGCTACTGTTTCCTTGTTCAGAACCTGTCAACTGTTAAACTATTATTTCATGGAATGAAATAAAGATACGAGTTTCTAACTGGGTTCATCCTTGTCTCTGCAACAGCTGACAAAATGATTCAGAAGGCTGGCATTTTTCTTTGCAGCACATCATCTTCCCACTTTTTAAAAGTATTTTTGTTATGGAAAAAGTTGCAGGGGTGGGGGTAGGGAACGCAGTTGACACCAAGAGAAATGTCAATGGGAATTCTAGGTTTACAGTGACTGGCTGTAGCTCTCCAAGGCTTCAGTAGTATTAAGAGATGCATTGTAATATTAAGTGTGGGACATAGAAAATGGCTTTCATTGTACTATGAACAATTAAATAGTGAACAGTAGGAGAAGATATTAAAAGAGGTTGCAGCTTGGCTGTTGCAAGGAAAAGAGACCAGTAGAAAAAGTGGCTGTCCTCTATTCATTTCAAGTTGCAGCCTAATCCAAGGAGTTAAGGTGTAAGAGATGGGAGCCTAAAAGTCCTACCCTTTTCTGTCAGATCTGTTGCCAATAAAGCATCTACCTGGATAAGTGTGGGGGGGGCAGGGGGGGAGCTTTGAGTCCATGTTGACTCCTGGCAACTGCCTGGACAAGTCTCTGCAATTTTCTTGGCAAGCTTTCGGGAGTGGTTTGCCATTGCCTCCTTCTGGGGCTGAGAGAGAGTGACTGGCCCAAGGTCACCCAGCCAAGGTCCCCTAAAGTGGGACTAGAACTCATCGTCTCCTTGTTTCTAGCCTGACGCCTTAACCACTACACCAAACTAGCTCTTATCTGGATAAATTATGGGTGAAAAGGGTGATCTAGCACTATCACAGTGAACTGACTGACAGAAAAGGGAGTGCATTATTCTCACTGTACTCTTTCACTACAGAAATTTCATCTTTCAGACCAGATGCTACATATCTGAATATTTATTGTTGGTGTTTAAGTGATCAGGAGAGCACAAGGATGCCTAACAGTCTCTTCTCTTCATGAAGTAGCTGAGGTGAGTGGTGGACTACAGTGTCAATGATGATATTCCCCAGACAGAAGCAGATGAGGATTTCATGTTCTCCATGATGGTTATGAATCTTTATCAGGAAATATCTGCCTGACCACCCACTACACACACACACCAGCAAAGCATACATTCGATCAGCTTTTCTATTCAGATATAGCTGACGACTTAAAATTGGAGAAGCATGTGTGACTCAGTTGTGAAAAGATCAATGCCTGGCCAGTTTTAAACACATGGGTATAGTATAAATTAATCAGTCTCTCAGCCACTGTCCTTCTTTTTGCAAGATGTATTTAGTAATGATAAAATGCACACATTGGCACTATAATTTTGTACATAGTAAAGTAAGAATTAGAACTATTACAGACTCCTGCCTTTGGTCTTTTTGCTTTGGTTAAATGTACTTCTTCCCAATTACAGCTACACCAAAACTATGGATTTCTGAATTATTTTTATGAGGACCCATCAATTCCACTAGTGATTTTTTTTTTCAAATGGTCTTCTTTTTCTAGGGAGTGGGCTGATCAATAATTGTTTACAATGTTGAGTTACTGGCTAACAATTCAGAAAAGCAAAAATTAGCCCTGCTTCTAGAAAGGCTAGTGACTAGTAGTTGTTGTGGTTTAAATAAGTAACAGCCAGGAACCTAACATTACTCTTTAGTAGAGCAGAGGGGGACACTTTCCCTGCCATTTCAGATACCCACGAAAACTGTCCACCTGAATGAAACTGCACTATCATTAGGAGATCAGGATTAATTCTGCAGTAAAAATCACAGACATCAATGATCCTACCCCTTTATTTTTTCTTACCCATGTAGGATCATACCAGATAGTGATACATATATTCAGCTCCAATAGCTGTTACTGCCTAAAGCAAAGAAAGCATGACTTCTGTCAAAAATGAGTAGAATGGTTTAAGGTATTTTATGAACATAATGTTTAAATGTATGTTCTTTCATAACAAGACTTAGTCATTTTCATGACAAGATTCAGCCATTATAGACTGGGCTGGTCACCAAGGGCCTGTTACATATTTTACATATTTTGGTGGTTACACATTTTGGTAGGCGCACATTCCCTAAGGTGGTACTCACTTTCTTGAAGGCTCTCCCCTCTGAAATTTATGAGATTCCCACTATTACAGTTTATACGTGCCTACTGAAACCTCACTTCATCAACCAGGCTTTCCCAACATGAATGTTGGAAGTATGCTTACTCCTCCACCTGTTTTTAATAAGTATATTGTGGCTTTTTAATGGAATATTGTTTTATATTATTCTAATGAATTATGTATTTTACTGATTATATTGTAAACTGCATTGAGATGCTTCAGCATAAGAAACAGTCTAAAATAAATATTAAATACATAATAAAATAGTTTGCATACTTGTGCTAAATTTGATTGGGAATCAGCACTATTGTCAGTGTTGTTTATAGATTCAGAAAGACAGAGGAATCCTTCAGAAGACAGAAAGTTAAATCCAGTTTTTCAATACATGTGGGCCCAATCATAAATCCCCAAATGCCCCAGTATTTTGATTTCCTATCCTGTCCAAATGTAGGCAAAAAAGCAAGTCTTTGCTACATGCATGAGCCATCCTCCTCACTTTATACAAGTGCTACACTACAAAGAAAACAGCATATATATGTTAAACTACATTTGGATTACTTATTTATTATTCATTCATTCATCACATTTATATGGCTGCCCATCTCACGAAAAAGTGACTCTTGGCACTGTACAATAAAAAGTATAAAACAGTGATATAAAAACGACATTGTTAATTTTATATGTAAAAATTAATATTACAAGTGTATTTCAATAACATAACTATTTCCATCAAATCTAATTATGTGGTTCTTAACATCACTGACTATGCACCTTATCAGTCTTCCATATTCTTATCCCAATTATATTTTCTCTTGTGTAAAATATTGCTTTTCCTGTCCTTCAGATAGGGGGAGTTTTACAGCAGTTCTGGTGTGATCCTCAATGAGCTGCCCTCATATGTTCTGTCTCATTCCCTTTGTCATCTGAGATGAAATGCAGATTTTTCTATACTTGATATGGATGGTATATCAGGAAAAGAGAAAGCTTCAAACCTGTAGAAATTGTTTCAGGTAGAAGTAAGTTTATTTCAATGCAAAGCTATCTGTATGGTGGTATTATGAGAGAGGCAATGAAGAGTCCAAGATTGGAAACTTCAGTGTCAGAAAATAAAACTAAAAGATCCATCTACATACACATCTTTTTTTAAAAACACTGCAATCTAGTTATTCCATGTAGGCTTTGTTATTAGGAACAGACAGAATTTCCTGGATCTGAATATTTTTCTCCCCTTGATTAAGAGTTCATAGTGGGGGAGGGATAGGTAAAGCCACCGTCTCCTCTTTAAAAATATATAAGTCTCTCCTAATAGGAATTTACCAACCAAATATAAGTCTCAAAAATAATCAAGGATGTTAATAATGAAGTGCAAATTTGTTTATACAAAATTCTAGGCTGAAGGTGACAATGGAGGGGGGCCTCTCACGTTTTCCAATGTGATAATTTAAGTAACAAATTAAATCTAACTTACAAGCTAATATAACACTATTAATAATGTGTGATGAGTGAGAAGCTTAAAGAGTTGAAAGATTTAACCAATTATTTTCAGAATGTGTTAAATATATTCTTGAGGAACAGTCCCTGATGTTTCAGAAACACCACTCTCTGACTCCTTCCACTTTTAGTTTTGTTTATAACTTCCTTCAGTAACAATTTTACTTGTTTCTTTATGTCTTAATTTCCTGCAACAATACATCTGCTATGAATAATTAAGCAATGCATTTTCTGTTTGCTGAAAGCCAAACAAATGCTATAATTCAGAAGTGAGATCCACAGCCAAGTATGGAGACACAATCAGTGAACAGCTTCTGTACAGACTTTTTAGTGCAGACAGGAAATTAAGAATCAGCAAGCAAAGTGTACAACCTTTTGTCATCAGAAATTAAGTCTTCAGCATCCATTAACAAAACAGGATACCCAAACTCCAACTGTGACATTTCTAGTTAGCTCTTTCAATATTCAAGAGTTGTATTCTAGACATTTTAAAAAGTATTTCCCATCAAGAAAGAGATCTGATATGCATCCTTTATATTTTAAAATTATTTTTGCCTGCAAGTTCTCTTCATTGCTATGTTATCCTTGCTAAGATTAGGGTGTTCTCATCAGAAAACAAGTTGATGTATGAAAAGAACTGTTTCCCCGAGGGACAACGCTACATCTAATAGTTCTGTCCTATTTTGGAAGCAAAACATTTCTTGCTTCAACAAAGCAGGGGATGCTTTGCTGATCAGTGTTTTTTGTCACCCAAGCATCTCAGCACGTGAGAGATTTCCTTCATTTTTTAAGATTAATATCTGCTATAGAAAATAAAAAGCTTTAAAAAAGCAAATTATATCCCTTTCTTAAAACCTTACTGTTTCCATGCATATCAAGGGATGGGAGCAATAAAATAACTTTCCATTACCTGAATAGCATCACCTTTTAATTGGAAAGAGGCTTGCAGTGCAATCACTTCACTTCACAGAAAACTAAGCCACAGTGATCACTGGTGTATCAGGCTCAGCAAAGCGGGCCAATTAGAAAACTAATCAAGTTCAGGTACTCAGCCAACAAGGTCTAGCAAAATGTCAGTGTGACCATTAAGATTCTGCATGTCTTAATTTGAGAATCTCACCAATTCACTAGAAGATGCAAAACTTGGAATATTTGCAAAAGGTCAAAATGCAGAGCAGTTTGTCATTAAATTTTCCTACAAAATTCCCTCATGCAGAAATAATCCATGTAAAATTGTCATTCTTAATTCTGATAACAAAGGGTTGTACATATTTTAAAACCCTAACTCCTTTAGCTGCTGTGTTGTCAGTCTGCAGAGCTGTTTTATGCTGCAGTATTATCATATTCTATTATTCATAGCAGGCTGTGGTATTTCATTCTTACTTCTATAAAAATATATTGTTCATCCACATTCCACAGGAAAGTATCCTGCCATAGTAAAATGTGCCTGCTAACTACACAGTATTATATTTTTAATGTATCTCCAGCTGGTATCACTTATTTCTGCTCAGTCCAATAAATAAACACTTCTGGAAAGTATTTCAAAGTTATTCAGGCCAACACTATCATGGCAGTAACAACCACATTATTATGCTTTCCTGTTACAATATATAACAAAACTGATTATTTGCTGCTACTTTAAAAAAATTAAGTTGAGCTCATAGTGATAGTACACAAGCAGCTTCCACTTTGTAAAATGAGAACATAAAATAGGAGCCAGCCTTCAATAAGTTCATACCTGAAACACAAAAACAAAATGTCCTTAATTGGTAGCCATTTTTAAATTAGAACACTGAAATTGGAGAAAGAAAAATTGAACACATCCGTACCAACTCTACTTACAGCAACCCTTAAGGAAACATAACATGGGGAACAGCCATTAATCAGAACTATATCTATAACCTTAACTCCATCCTCCTAGCATGTACATTATAACTGAGTCATTAAATCTGTAGCTATCTAACTTTTCCTCACAGAAATGCAAGGAATATTTTATGTGGCATTCAGTATTACTGCATTTCTATGTTGTCTCAACAACATGACATTACTAAACAATCAAATGTTAAATAATAGAGACAATAAATAGCACTTAGCCTCTAAATTAATCTCAGCAATAAATTAATCACATACAATATATTTGCAATTTTCAGTTCATAAATACATTTTTATGTTGTTCAACACAAAACCAAACTACTTTCTTACAAACTTTATAAGAAGTTTATATTCTAGTACATTTCTCCTGCAACCTCTCTATAAGTAGTTTAACAAGAATATTCTGCATAACATTTACTGAACACATAACATAATTTTTTTCAGGAAACATCTCTACAATCTAACAAATTTTCATTAGAACATTTTCACAAACTCAGCAAGACCTTTATCTTCCCAGACAAAAATGTGGTTGAATTTCTCTGAAACACTGTATTACTAACTCTTTAGGTATATATTACAGCAGAAAGGTATTCTATATTTAAGGCCACAATTAGGTGCATTTTGTTTTATATTTGTACAAATTATTTCAACCTAGTGCAAGACAGGACAGTTCTGATAACACTTATTCCATGATGCCATAAATGTTTGTGAACCTAACCCCTGGTACTACTATCTCTTTTCCATCCACACCTCACATGGCATACTTGTTGATAGTGATTATACTTTCACCACTTTCTGCAGAGCTTGTTCCAATTCAGATGAGCAATTAGAAAACAATTACATTTGTGGGTCTTTGCTTCCATTCTACAAGAAGTCAGTAACTCTTTAATACTATAAGGAAAAAAGAAATCTATATAAACAAATTTGGTTAGAAATCCAAAATGTATAAATTAGCAAAAAACCCCATACAAAAGTAGGATTGTTCAAATCATATTTATTCCTGCTGGGTGTTCAATAATACTAATTTCAATAAATTTGATGGAACTGTGTTAAGATCGATTCCCAATGGGGAAAAAAGTAGTCAACACTACAGGCAGTCCTCACTTAACAACCATTCATTTAATGATGGTTTGAAACTACAATGGCCTCAGAAAGGATGCTTTGCAGCCCATAAAGCACTTCTGGCTGTTGTAAAACACTCCTGAAGAATTGAGCTCCATTTCTCCAGCTCCAGGAAGGATTTCCCCTCCGCCCACGGAGGGGAGGGCAAACCCTTCAGTGGGCTTTAGGAACATTTGAGAGCAAAAGGGCTGCCTGCCAGGAGAATTTCAGCTCCACATGGAGCTGAAATCATCTGGCAGGCAGCCCTTTCACTCTCAAAGAGCTGCCTGCCAGGAGGATTTCAGCTTGACACTGAGTGAAATCCTTCAGCAGACAGCTCTTTCTCTCCATCCACTTAACAACCCAGATCGTTTAACAACCGCAACTGGGAGTCACGTAGGCATCTCTCTTAACCAGCAGTCACATGGGCATCTCGCTCAACGACCTCTTCGTTCAATGACCGAGATTCCATTCCCAATTGTGGTTGTTAGGCAAGGACTACCTGTATTGGGGAAGAAGAGTTTATAACTCTAAGAAGTAAACTATAGTTGGGAACTTTTTTCCAGATCAGATGGATAAAAATTCTTTTCTGAACTAGATCATGTTAAGATGAAATTTAACACTTTTTGGCCCTCCCAGGATTGCTGGGAAGAAGACAGAATTTAATCTCAGTCTTCCCAGTTATCAGGCAAGATTGCTTTTTCACCACAGCTATTAGCAACAGGGAAACGATTATCTTGATTATCTTACAATCACTAGGGGGTGGACAAAATTAAAGTCTCTTCGCAATACCAGTGGCATAATATTATTGGGAAAAAAGACATTAACCTCATGCCTTCAAGGTAACCATGATTGCAGGAGAGGAATGTCTTTAATCCTGCTCTTCCCTAGCAATCCCAATGAACACTGTTTGATCTGTTCACTGTACTTCTTCAACCAATGTAATTTATTTGAAATAAAGGAAGTCCACACTTAGTTAACAATATATTTGAGCAATTGGACTATGTCCCTCCCTATATTGTACAGCAAGGTTGTTTAACTCACAGCCTTTAAGCTAATGCTATATTAAGACATCATTTGTTTCCCTCGAACCCCCTAGAACAGGACTGACCTTAGAGTTGGAGGCAAGCGGATTTTGAAGAAGCAAAGAAAGAGTATTGACTCTTTGGAATTTTGGTATTGGAGGAAACTCCTGAGAATATTGTGGATAGCCAAGAAAACAAACATGGAACATCAAACAAATCACTCAAGGCACAAATGACCAGGTTCAAATTATCATACTTCAGACACATTATGGAAAGACCTAGCTATGTGGAGAATTCTATAATGTTGGCAAAGGTGGAATAAAAGAGAAGAAAAGGATAACCAAGCAGCAAGGTAGAGGGACTCAATTACAATGGTGATGAGTGCACCACTGAAAGACCTGAAGAACCAGGTTGGGTGCAGATCATCATGGAGAAAAACAATCTATGTGGTTGCTAAGAGTTGACACCAGCTTGATGGCACATAATCAATCAGTTGGAGGCAGGGTAACTTAATGGGCAAAATAGGTAATTGCAATGCTGAAAAAAACATACCCTACAAACTGTACAGATTCATATTGTTTTAGGAGAGTTTTAAGGGGCACATGGGGCATCTTAAGACCCTCCCCAAACTTGTCCAAAGATCAGGCTGAAAATATCAACCTTACTCGCTCTCGTGTCGTCATAACATCATCAATCTTGCCTCTTGTGGCTCTTAGGCTATAAAAAAAAAATACAAGGAATGTATTGCAACACTTGAATTATGGCTCAGATCCTGCAGGGATGCTTACTGCAGCATTAATGAACAACAAAAGAAAATATAATTATTAAATTATTTCCCCTGCAAAGATCAGAATGGTGTAAGATAACCATACTTTCTTTTCTGAAATAGTGAGATGCAGGATCTCGAGGCAGCAGAATATAAAGCTGCTTGATTCTGAGTTGACTAATGAATGGTTCAGAAAGTGGCAGTAGCTGAAATTACAATACATTAATCTTTTATTTTTTTGGAGACTTCTCCAGCTCTGTTACTGGTGAAACTATGATTTTGCCAAGGGCTCAAAATAAAATTTGTAAAGAAAGCCAATAGCTAATGAATGATGTTTAAATGTTAAATATCTATAATTTCTGCAGATTATATTATTATTACAACAAATTACCTAATTTATACCATGGCCAGTTAGGTTTGGTGCCAGAGGTTTATTCTATACAAAATGCCATTGGCTATATTATGAGAGCAAATCCTTGCCATCTCAGTGACAGGAGTAGCTGTAGGAGGTAGGCTCTGTGCCTCTCTTGAAAGTCCCGGTGTGCCAAACTGTGATAAACAGAGACTATCTGATGCTGAACAAAAGTGCATCAGTGGACTCTGCCTTTTAGCCATGGAGAACTCCCCTGGGAGTAGAGTTCTTCAGATGAATTGTGACGCTGGCTTCCAAGAAATGAGCTAACTTCGAAATCTACTTATGTTTTTGATAGGGAGGGGAGGAGGAGCTATGGGTCTGTCACTATCTGCTTTGCATCTTTCCTGAACTGTGCTTCCTGAGAAAAATATCAATATTCTGTCTTTTTTTTACTAGGCAGTACTAGTTACTATTTTCTGAGTTTAATATTGTCAAACACGTCCAAATATGTTTTTGATCCTCAGACTAGATGACAATTCTTAAGGTATTTTCACTCTTCTTTCTTTGAAATACCTACGGAATATTATTTGACAGTTGAAAGTATTTTCATGTTCTGAGAGCTTAGACCACGAAAGAAACTGACAATTTTTTAAGACCATGTATTTCTATGTTCTTCCTTTTGAGCAAACCCCATAGTTTTATGCAAAGCATTCACAAGAAAGAGGTGGTAATATCCAATAATTGAAGCCTAAAGACTGCTATCATAATACTCATGCTCATTCAAAATGAATGCTTAAGTAACATTTCTACCCCTATTCTGAAATCAAGAAATATATAATGTATACTGTCCCATCTGTCAGTCTTGCTTGTTCTAAAGCCAAATGAAAGATGGAACAGAATGCCAAATGAACAAAGCAGATGTAACTTAATGGCTATTTTCTAACCATATACATTGCACATGACTACTGCTAATCTATTATGTTAACATTCCTAAAATTTAGCATATGAGGAAGACTGCATCCATACATAATAATTATTTTTTATATTATTTGCTTTATTGACATACTGCTCTTCTTCATAAAGCTTCAGCAGGTGGCAGCACCAGGTCAAACTTTTCTGGGCTGGGGACCTAAGCAAGATTGGACCTGGTCAGTACTTACAGGGGATTCCCCTGAGGAACACTAGGGCTGTAGGCTAGACTGGGAACTTGAAGAAATGTCCCAGAAGCAACCAGCGGAAAACCATTTTCGTACTGTTGCCGCCAGGATTTGAGCAAGAATTTCACCACTTTACTTCTTCCCAAAGAAGCCAGTTTATATGTCAAGTGATCTCTAGTAATATGACACTTAATCTCATTGCTCTTCTTTGTATATGCAGCAGAAATTCTGTAATCAGCATTATGGGTACAGTTTTAGGAGAAGAAAATGCAACCATCCATGTTAAGAATGCAATACTAAAACAGAACATGAAAAAATGAATAAATTGCAGGGAGGCCAGAATTACAGTCAAGACAGTCACTCTGTACAGATATAGATTATTATTGTTACAAATGGCTAGTTATGAAGATATTAGATGACACATAACGAAACAATGATGGTGAGAGGAAATCCTATCAATAGTTTATCAAAAGAAGATGGCATTTCTCAGTAAGACTTGTGGTTTGGATAAAAAATATTAGACTAAAGATTGACTGGAAATATAACAAATTTCAGAGTCAGTTTTGTGGGACATGATATTGCACAGATTTGTTAGATTCAAGGCAATCCCATGCTCTTAATCTGAAATATTACTGATGTCTGCAAACTGAGGACAATTCAGTGTTGTTGCTTTCAGAAGGAAGTACTGTGTTCAGTGGGACTTAACTTCTAATAAATGTGCATTAAACTGATGCCTTTCCTAATTTTATCTTTTTTTAAATTTGTCCTTGCTTTCCCAGATAACTTCTACTGATTGCAATCAAATTAAGAAAGAATAAAAATGACAACACACACACACACACACATAAGCCAGGATTCTAGAAAAACCTAATTTACTGTGAATAAACTGCTTTAGCTTTTGTCACTCGAGTCAGCATGATCAATGGCAAAGGAAAATGGGAGTTGCAGGCCAAACCCCAAAGCATATCTGGTTCCCACCTCTACCTTAGTTTATTATGCTAACAGAAGATGCCAAGCAGAATTAATCAGCCCTGACTGACTAGCATCAGTTCATTCACAGGACACCAAGATTTTCCAGAATGCTGACATACTGTGCTGTGTGGAAAATATACTCTGTGTGTGTGTGTGTACATATATGTATTACAAATATATGTATAATGCTGTGTAGAAAACATATTGTGACAACATAATCTGAAGATAAAAAGTTATTCTTTCCATTTTAGGAAAAATCAGGATATGAGAATATTAACTACAGACCGTTGATTTAAAAAAAAAAACCAAGTACAATCATATTAATGGCTTTAAAGAATCAGTTTGCAAAATTATCTTATTTTCTGGTATTAGTCAGCATGTTAGCAATCTTTTATCACATACATATGCTTCACAAGGAATTAGTAACTACAGGCAGTCCTCGACTTACGACGGCAATTGGGAGCGGAATTTCCATCACTAAGTGATGTGGTTGTACAGTATGACTGCATTGCTTAGTAATGGCAATCCCTGTAGTCCCTGTTGCCATCGTTAACCGAATCCCATGGTCATTAGGCGAGGCAACTTCCTGCTGGCTTCCCAGGTAAGTGATTGCTGCCAGGTGGGGGAGGGTGCAAGACGGTGCATGAGAGGTGCCACACAGGTCAGGGAGGGTCAGCGAAAGTATACAAGAAGTGCGGCATGGGTTGGGAGGGTACATGAGGGTGGGCTGGAGAGTGGGTGTGAGGGGATGCGTGAGAGGTGCGGTGCAGGTTGGGGAGGGTGCAAGGGTGTGTGTGAGAGGTGCTGTGTGGGTCTGATAGGGTGTGAGGTGCACAAGAGGTGTTGTGTGGGTCGAGTAGGGTGCGAGGGGCTGCACAAGAGGTGCCCTGCAGGGCAGATAGGGTGTGTGGGAGTGCAGTGCGGCTAAGGAAGGGTCCTGCGGGTGCTGTAACAGAATGTGAGAATGATCTTGGAAGATGGGGGTGGGAGAGATGCTGCCTAGGAAACAATCAGATAAAGGGGGAGGAGCCTACAACTGAGTAACAGACAGAGAAAGAAACTTAGAAAGGATCCACCCTAACTGACCAGGCGGTAAACAGGGATGGCAGGAGATTTGTACTTTCAGACTTGCAAGATTCTGTTAACGTAGCCTAACAACAACATAGAAGTAGATCATACAGTTGTTTCCTGTCTGGTTTACCCAGAATGGCTGACAGGTGCAGTGCAGTTTGGGGAGGGTGTGCAGGGGTGTGCAAAGGTTTGGGAAGGTGTATAGGATCCATGAGTGGCCAGCACAGCATGTGTGCAGAGGGGCTGAGGGTGTGACGGAATGTATCTATGAGGAGGCGAGTGATGTGGGAGATCAAGGCTATCAGGAAGGAGGGGCGGCATTCCAGCAAGGGAAAAGAGGCAAAAGACAACACAGTCTGCAGGGGGAGCGTGAGAAGAGTAAGAGATTCAGGATAGCCGCTCCCTAGAATCTCACAGGGTATATCCACTAGTTGCTGTAGTGTAGATTTAGTTTGGCAAGATTCTGTCTATAAGGTGTAAGCAAATAAAGGAACTGTACTCGACTGGACTGTTTCATCGTTGTTCTTGAGCTGGGTCTGACAGGGGGTTGGTATGCAGGTGGGGGAGACTTACCCCAATGACTTGTGATCCTCCATGCCGGCTTCCCCACTGACTTTCTGGGGAAGCTGGCAGGGAAGGTTGCAAATGGCTGGGGGCACTTGGCAACTGGTCGTAAGTGTGAACAGGTTGCCAAGCACCCAAACCATGATCATGCATCCACAGGGGTGCTGGGATGGCCAGAACTCCAAGGACCGGTCATAAGTACCATTTGTTCAGTACTGTCATAACTTTGAATGGTCGTAGGTCGAGGACTATCTGTAGCAATGAGTTAAGTTGTCTCCCTGACACAGAGACAACAAGATTTTCAAGCCATCTGTTTACATTTTCAGTTATATTTTTTAAGATATAATTTTCTAGGCCTTTTTCTTTCTTTAATCTTAAATTCATTGCTATATCATGCTGTTAACACAGTTCTATGTATGTCAATCCTTTTTTCTGTTGTTTATTTTGATGTAATCATAACAAAAATGCAGCAGTGTAGTATGTGAGGTTTTTTCTTCATATTTATAGTAAAATAAATCTAAAGAAAATGGTTGTTATATCATATTGCTTGCTTTATCAGTGAAATTATTACTGAAAAAAACCAGTGTTGTTCTTCATACATAGATCTCTTTTATGCAAAGTTCACTCGAAACCCATGGACTGTGGTTTCCCAAGAGTTCAAAAAAAGACATTTACTTTCCTATCAATAGAGTTGCACCTGAGTTTGGTTTTAGAAATATGGATATTCAGATAATTTAATATACAGCCATCTCTATTACTCTAGCCAGTTTCTAGATCAAGTTGGAGCACCTGCTCCATAGAAAAAATGAAGACCAACAGGTGACTGGGGAAAGACTGCTACGTATACTTAAACATGTATTACAGGAGTAGGTGTCTGAGTGAATGTGTGTGTTTCTATGCAAGCGTTCTCTCCCCCCCACCCCCGGCATTCCTTCTCTCTAGCATGTCCAGCTTTCTACTCTACCCAGTTGAATTATTATTTTTCTTAATAACGATCTAGTAGAAGAGGCCTTTGGGTCTAGCAAAAACTTGAGCTACAACAGTTTCAGCAAGTAACATAACCTTTCCCTGAACATCTATGATTTGAATCTGCTGATGCCTGGCAACGGAATCACCAATTTATAATTGACTAAGACTTTATTGCTGTTCTGGCTTTTTAGTAGCTGCTCTTATGCTTTTCTTAAAAAATATCTCTATCTCTATACATCTGTTTCCTGTGTTCCTTACCAGGTTATCTCTGAAAGAGAAATTGAGGTGGTTGCTTTTGGCATATCCTATACTTTCCTTTTTCAGGCTCTAGAAGGCATATAACCTCAATAAAACATTAGCATCTGCTGAAATCACAATTTTCACTGGCCTATGCAGAAAAAGTTTACCCCAAATAATTTTTGTATTTTTCTTGAAGACAAGGAATTGGTAAACATCGTCATTATGAGTAGGGGGCCTTTGCATGTTGGTTCAAGAGTGTTACTGTGTCACATATCCTTGAAGCATGCTGACTTAAAAGCAAATCAGGGTATGAAATCCCTAAGAAGGAGCTGTGTAAGGTACATATCTGCTGGCCCATGTGAAATATTTAATTCTTTAAATCCAGAGAGTTCTTGTGTATTCGTCCCTGCTGATCAGAACCTGCATGAATAAATGTGATTGTCCTGCATTTGTGATTACTGTTTTCCTCCAGCTGAAGAGTGCAAGTATGATTTAAAAAAAACCACAAACCTTATCTTTGCACCATTATTGTCATGTAACACTATGAAAACTGTGTACTTGTGTGTATGTGCACCTCACAGAAAAAATACCTGATGAATAAGCCCCCAAACCTTAGACACATCCATACAGAAGTCTCTGGCCCAAGACCAAGTGGATGAGCAAACTGGTTTTAGAATAAAATGTATTACACAGTGTCCCCATCTTCTGATCATCCCATGTTTCTCCTTAGATTCCCCAGGCCAATCCCTTTCCTCTATCCTATTCCATTATTGCACTTTCCCTCTCCAATCTTGAGTCACTCTATTTATTATCCTTCTTCCTCTGCTTTTACTGCTCTCTGTTCCAGTTTCTGCTCAGCTCCTCAGATGATGATCTCATATGCCTCTCAGCCAAATCTCAGGGACTAACCACTCTGCATATTGTTAATTAAGTTCCATTAACCAGGTAGTGCATTTCCTTCAGCTGATGCAATCATTTCTATTTGAAATGTTCTCACAGAACTGCATTTGTCAATTTAAACACAAATGTACTAACATTAATCAACCTGAACATATAAATTAATGAATCCCAAAATCCTAACACAAAATAGAGTTGGATTATTCAAATGTCCAAGCTAAAACCAGTCATGTGTACAGTCTGATTAAACTCATACATTTGAAGTATTATTAATAATTTAAGTAAATGACTGAATTCACTGACAGCATTTCATGGGCCAACAGTTTGTGTACGTGCCCAGAGAAGTCATAAAATTGTATCTAGTCATCTTTATCAAATACACATAATACTGTGATTTAAAAAAACACATTTCTCAAATCTGCTTCTGAATACTGACATTTTAGACATACTTCTGGTCTGAGGTGAGCAGACCAGAATAACATCAGAGGGTATTGATAAATAAATAGGAGTCTCAATAGAAATCGAGTAATTAAAAGCGCAATCAAGATCTACAGGACACATTTTCAATTCCCACCTCCATTCCAACCCTTTTTGAACTTGAAGCTTACAGAAGATTGGGATTTTTTTCCTTTAAGATCCCTGTTTAAAATGATAAATCAAGAATAAATGGGCAAATGTTAATTACAATATGAAGGATTTTCAGATAGGAAGCTTAATTATATAATTACATGTGATGCTCAAGCACATCAGTGATTAACACATGCAAATCCCTAATATAAGCTTATCCATGAAAACAGAATTTCACAATGTAAACAAGAACAAAAGCCACCTTAAGCAATGCAAGAATAATTATTTGTCAGAAACACAATCAATAACTTAATCACTCATGTGGCTCCAGTCAACACAATGAATGAATCACCCAAAATATAAATCCTGGGTGACACTAAATAAAATGACATGATGATGCTTCCCTCTGGACAACGCAGCAGAGCAAGAATTCTTATATTGCAATATTTCATCTGAGTGTATTGTAGTAGTATTACTACTATATTCCATTATATTAATCCCCCCTATGCATACTCTGAAGACAGGCTAATAATTGGGACTAAAAGCCCCCTGTTTACAGGGGATAACAGTAAGATGAAAAGAATGTACAGCTACATGTTAAAATTATATTTGCTCATTTTTATCTTTAATTAACTTACGCCTTCCCAAACACTCCTTATATTTAAATTTTTAAGGTTCAGTGCCCCATGTTTTGCTCACTGAATGACATGGATCAGAAATACTGTAAACTATCAGTCAAGATTAATGAATCTTTATATTCAAGGTCTATTAAATCTCTGGCAACTGCAAAGAATATCTCTAGTACACATTCCTATAAAGTAAGAGGACAGCAATTTAATTGGATCCTAGTAATGGTTAACATGAATGGATAAAGGAATTTACGGATACCAATGATTACTTTTTACCCCTCTGTGGCTACATTTGTCTAACAAGAACCGGAGACCTTATGGCATCATCATACGTACATAAAGCCATTAGAAAAACCCTTCTCTTTCTTTTTTTTTTTTAATGTGAAACTTTTAAATAACCTGAAATTCAGCAGCAAATGCTTGGTGATATACATACAGGCCACTACTGGACATTTTAAGGATCTATAACTGGGACACCAAATCAAAATGTAAATAGATTTTCTCTTCAAGGCCCACCAGCCCGAGGAGGAAGCAGCAAAGGAGGCATTCTTGTGGCCAGAAGTTCCAGTATATTCCTAGCCTCTTAGCAGTTTCCAAGGCTATCACAGTTGTTTTGATGGCTGGTACAGTGAATTTCTCATGCTGGGAAGTAAATTCTTTTATCTGTTACAGAATGTTCTCCAGCTATCTCCTTCCAGATACCTTGTATGTTTCTCCCCATCCAATATGCCATAATGATTAGGTACACAATATCATGCTAAGCCATAATGTTGCTTGTCTGGTATAATGTAGGAACCGCTTTTAGGATAGTAAATTATGATTTGCTATTGGCTTCCTGAATGTAGTAACAAGTGTTTTTTGTTTGTTTGTTTGTTTTTCGGCATTCAACAGTGGCTTACCATGAAGTGCAAATGAAAGTCATGGTCCATTTGTGGTCTCCTAGCCTATTCCTAGCTTGTTTTTCTGCCTTCCCCAAGCCTCTAAGCAATCCATGAAGCTGGAAAGGCTTTACTGCTGGTAAAAAGAGAGAAAACAAGCCAGAAATGCAGACTAAAAAGTAACCTGGCAGCTTGCAAGGTACTAGCTATTTGTCTGTATTTCGACAACATGGGTTAAAACAGTCAGATGAATAAGGCAAGAATAAATTAGGACTACAGATCATGATTAAGGCTAAAAAAAATGAACCACTCTGTAGCCATCTGCCCAAACCTGAATGACACCTTAAAGCTAACTACAGTATTTATTTACATTTATACAATATGTCTTATATATTGTGCAAATGTGCTCTGATGTATTTTCTGGCTTGTTCAGCAAGCTGTTGTTGAAACAAATCTTGATTTAATCTGGAATTAGCTCATCAATAAACTGATCAGTGTGTTCCTTTTTAAAGGATACAGACGTAATTGTGTTGGTATATAAAGGAAAGGGGCAAACCTTTACTTAAGCTTCAGCAATAAACACAGAGCAGAAATGTTAAACCCTAAAAACAGCCTTTATTTGTGTGGAAGAAATTACATCTTTTATATAGAACACATAAATAAGGGTACATCAACTTTAGTAGCATTTAATGGAATTGTACATAGAGTGTTGGACCATGTACTGCTTGATTTGCATGCATGCGTTCTGTGTACTCAACTTTAACAACATAAAGGTTCTTTTAACTTTAAATCACTGTGTACTATTGGAAAATGGACTTCTTGATATTTGGGAGTCAGAGAAAAGCATTTTAAAAGGTATAACAGATTATTTATTAAGAATTAAAATGCAGGGAAAATTGAACAGTTTATTTTAAAAGCATTAAAATGAGAATCAGCATTCACTGATTTAAAAGAAAATAAAAAAGTGCATATACATTAGTTACCATAGTATAATCAAAACAATATATAATAAGGATATAGAACATACATGGTATAATAGTCCAGTGAATCTATGTGTCTAACCTAAAATGAAAAGGGGGAAGCAAAAAAGATAAATAATGTCCACTTAGCAGTGTTCAGGCCAATGATTTTATCCTTAGCTGCACTCGATCATTTTAACTAGGACTGGGAGATACTTAGATGTATAAATGGGGGGGGGGGGGGGGGAATGAGGTAAAGAGGACAAGAAGAAAGGACTTCCTACCAATTCAGTATGTGTCTCAACACTTAGGACAAATAAGAAAATAAATTTAGCTGGTGGATGGGCCAGAACTTCTTGGGAGATGGGGATGCTGAACAGCATTATGATATAACTGGACAGAGATCACAGTAGATCAGAAAGTTCAGTAGCAAAAGAGAGCAGGGAGAGGGATAAGGGCAGAAAGTGAACATTCTTGGGGGGGGGGGGGGGAATACCTATAGTCTAGGGACTTTCTATACCAAGCCAGTTCTGGTGTATTACTGGGGTGACTCAGCAGCAGTATTCAGTGAGTATATCTTCTTTATCCTATCACAGTTTACAAAGGCCAATGACTTTAGCATGCTTTTTTCACAAAAACGTGATCAAGAGGAACAGACAGTAGTAACTGAATACTTGACTGTTTCTGATGGCATGATACAGCCTTCCATAGCAAGAGAAAAGATGCAATGAACTTCCTTTGTATGCTTCGAAGTGTACACTGATGATGTTACCTAGTCAGGTAATGAAATGTCTGCAAGCAAACAACCAAGTTCAGAGAGCACCAAGGACTCCACAGTTCAACCCTGAGCTATATATATTTTCTTCTACTGGAACTTCTAAGTTTGCAAAGTGGGAGTGAATGTAGGAGTCTCATCACACATTCATCAACGAAATGTTTCCATGCTACAGAGACTGGCCCAAGACAGAAAAGGCTGAAAAAGCATTTTAATAAGCAGTTATAATATGCAAATCTTACACAGAAATGTAAGGGTGAATGCTAAATAAAGTAGTCCACAGACATACATCTTTATTACCTAATCAAGCCACAAAGACTTCAGCCCATCCTGTTTTTGCAAGTTAGTATTCTTTGTAAGTTCTTCTGCATGGTTGCCTCAGTTCTTTATCTTAAAAAAGCTTAAGCTACTGGAACATATTGTTGATAGCCACACTTAATCACTTGCAATTCAGAAATGTTAGTAAGCAAATGCCATCCATCTTAATAAAACTGTATGCATGCAAACAATTTAGGAAGATAAAGTATAAGGAAGTAGAATGAGATAAAAGAGCGGTGCTTTTTTCTTTAAAAGCCACTCTGTGTTGGTCACTTTTGAGCCTTTTCAGGTAAACAGTCACTGTTAGTGAAGCACTGGAAAAGACCAATGAATGACAGAAATACAGTGAGTAATTTGTTTAAGCACAGAAAGCTAGAGCTACACTTAAAGAAGGGTTACGTTTCTTCTCCAGATGCAAATTCTGAATATGGCTGCTTGCAACAATCCCATAAGTGTCAAGTTACAAGTGTCACTTTATTTTGCCAGTTAAAACTCTGACTGACCTCCAGGCAAAATTGGATGACGAAAAGCTTGAGAGTCTCAGAACATTTTACATGGCTACCAAGAAGACCCCAGCTGTGAAACCCAAAGAAGAAGGGAATCCAGAAATGACAAACTACAGTATTAAGAAAAACCAAACCAGCTTGTTTATGGAAGGTACAAAATCACAGCAGTATAAAGTGAAGGCCTTACACTTTTCAAGGAAGAGATGCCCATCTGACATTACACACACACACACACACACACACACACACAGGGTAATCTACTTTCAATAAGAGGAGGCCACATACACTCCAATACCTGTAACAGAAATGGTTATGCCTCACTGATTAGAAAAGCTGCTGTTCTAATCTCTTGAAATGATGCTATTTATTACAGGTTTCCATTTGCTGGAATTAATTAAGTGTACATATGTGTATGTTGTAGAAGCCATTCATTGTAAGACTGAAGGAACCATGCAAGGGATTTCCATATAAATCCCAGATTCAACAGTGCAAGTGTCAGATAACGGGACAGGTGCCCTTACTGAAAGCACATCTCTGCTCTTTCACTGAAGAAACACAGTTCCTCTCAAATGCCAGTATGTCAAATGTAGGTAGCTGGACACATCCTCTATTAGTTAACACCTCCATTTATATAAGCACTACTTTTGTTCTTCCATCAGGCAAGGTGATTTCTGATCCCTGCACCCACCCCTTCCAAAGGCTTGGAAATTGTGTTTGAGATAATCTGAAACTCACCTGCCATGGAAACAGAGCTGTGGTAGGTCACTCAGACCTGCCCTTGGCTAATGGAAGCCCTGCTCCAAACCTCAAATGCAAAGCCTAATAAAAGGACAAGAATTGTGCAACGGCCTCCCCTGGAAGAATTTATTTTCATTTTCTGTTTTTCAGAATTTGGTGGGGGGGGGGGCAGTGTTTGGGATTTTAGTAAGAAATATATTCCAGAAGCCTGGTAAAAGCATCTTTTCTTTGACAACTGAAATGAACATTAAATGAAATCTGAAAGCTATTTTCCATTGCACAGTCAAAAGCTGACAGAAGGGGGAAAACAGAGGTCACATAGAAGAGAAACAGGAAGAAGCAGACAGAGAAAGTGTAGAACAATCATTCTGAATCACTTCTAAAAGTGCTCTAATGGCATTAGGGTCACCCTTACAGAAGCAATCAGAAGAAATTCAGTATTTTTTCTCTACAATCTGCAGCAAATAAATAAATAAACAGAATACTAATTGGTCAAATTAACACCTGAGCATTAAAAAGACAAACACCAGCCCAGACCTCACCTCTATTTTTACTAGCACTAGCAAGTCTCATGCCACCTTAATAGAAATGTTTGACTTATATGGCTTATCCTAATGCTTTTTACAGCAGGGTAATCAGCAAACTCCCTCCATTCCCATACTGAAATGTGACTACTTTCAAGACTACTGTGTAAACCTTACTGAAGGAAAATCCCATTTTCCCATATTTAGTACCAACTCCTAAATGGCATTTCAACAATCTATAAAGCTTCACTATAAGGCCAGCTGACTACTTATCCAGAAGTTAGAGCAGCAGCAGCAGCAAAATTGCTGCAGCAACAACAGATTTTGAGAGCGAGAAACCCAAGGCTCTGGGCTTTCAGATACATACAGCACAAATGATCCATACATATCCTGCTGCATTATCAATTATGCTCTATTTCTACATATAATTCTCTTACAAAGCTCAGGGACTTAGGTCAATTATAGCTCTAATCTGTACTATCGCCTTAGAACAGAGGAATACAAAACATTTAGCAGAACTTAATTGGGTTTGACGCTCCTATGGTACTTTTCTGTGACTTCAGAGCAGTAGGGGGAATGGCTGTGTATAAACTAAGGATACAGGTTATGTTCATAATTATACCTTCTCAACTACAAGGAAATTACCTGAATGCAAATTAAAAATATAAATGAAAGAAGTCACTAATAAGTCTCTCTCCTGACTCCCCTTTTTGAGTAACCATTTTAATGCTATTCACCATCATTCAATTTCTCCACAAAATCAATAGGCACATAGGTGTTCAAGGGATTTGTCTTTTCTGTAAAATACACATGTCCGTGTCTGTATACTATCAGCACTCAACTGTACATTTGATTGCTGTGAATCCTGTGAACTGCTGTTGCACTGACTGCGGGGAAAAATGAAACTGCCAACATTCAGGAGGTTGATGAAGATTCTCAGTCACCCAGGTGGAATTAACTGGAGGTCGAGTCATGGCAACTAGACTTTTCTTTTGGTTAGATACGTTTCGCTGCTTCTCCAAGCAGCTTCTTCAGTCTAGAAAGTTGGTTGGGGGGAAGAAAGCTCTTAGCTCTTTCCAGGGAATAGCACCAACCCACTGGTTCAGGTATGTGGATGACACCTGGGTTAAAATCAGGGTCCAGGAGGTACAGGCCTTCACAGACCATATAAACACCAAAGACTCAAAGTTCACCAGGGGAGACACAAGGGACAACACGCTGGCATTTCTAGACTATGAGGTTCTAATTGGGACCTGTGGCAAGCTAGAAGTAGGGATTTACAGGAAACCCACACACACAGACCAATACCTGCAGTTTGACGCCCACCATCCACTGCAGCACAAACCAGGAGTCATCAGGACATTACACCACAGGGCAGAAACCATCCCCACCTCCATAGATGCCAAAAAGAAAGAAAACAGACACCTGAGGACAGCCCTTAAGGCCTATGGGTATCCAAATTGGGCCTTTATTAAATCTACTTCTAGATCCAACAAAAAAAACTGCAGAGAGAGCTAAGACCCAGAGTCAATGGAAGAATCTTGTCATTCCATACATGGCTGGTGTGTCGGAAAAGATAAAATGGATATTTGGAAAATACCACATACCTGTGTTTTTCAAACCCAGTGACACACTGAGACAGAGCCTGGTACATCCTAAAGATCAAACACCGAAACATAAGAAGAGCAATGTAGTATATGCAATCCAGTGCAGTGAGGAGTGTTCAGAGCTGTACATTGGAGAAACAGACTTTATACAAGAGAGTGGCCCAGCATAGGAGGAGCAACAACACAGGACCAGAATCAGCAGTTTACCTGGAGGCCTCAGACACAACTTGTCTCCCATTTTCCATGCGGCTCTTTCATCAGTCCCTAGGAAAATTAAGACCACCTCACAAGGTCACCAGGGAGGCAGCACTTAATGACCCACTTGGGGATGACTGAGGGATTAGGTGTAAGACATTCACATCCCAAAGACTCTACTAATCACTCTCCTATTGTCCCTTCAATGAGACCATCATGTCAGTGAGAAACGCAGCCACCCTGGAAGACATTTATGGGGTCCCCCCTAACCAACTTTCTAGACTGAAGAAGCTGCTTGGACAAGCAGCAAAACATATCAAACCTAAAGAAAGAAGTCCAGTTGCCATGACACAACATTCAGGAGTGCTATCAATTGTAGCTGATCTATTCTACTTCCATTCTATACCCCTAATGTAGTAATTCAGGCCAATTTGCTCTGAACAATATCACCTTGTTATCATGAATACCAGTAAGAGAACATTTGGAATTTAGAGTCACTTTTCAAGTCCAAATCCATCCATCACATGCAACAAAGCCATTCATTAATTTGTATGCTCTTAGAAGCAAGTATGCAATATATTCTGGGTTCCAGCATTCAAAAGATCTGTGCATTTTTTCTGTCCTCTATACATCTCAGAGCCACTTAACAGGCAGTAGTTTTTTTCCTACATGAAAATAATCTCTGAAAGAAAAGCAGCCAGTCAGTCCTTTATTACACTCAATGACCAATATTCCATTTAGAAAAGCATAAAGGTTAAAACACAAGATTTTTAAAACCCAAAATATTATAAAATAAAATTTGATAAAAATAAAATAATAAAATTAACAACCATGTCTAAATATCAAGGTAATTAATGGCAACAAATTATAAAGACAATAAAGCAAAATTTGGCCACACTGAAAGTAACTGACTTATATTGGTCAGCTAACAACAGTTGTACATAAAATAAACCTGTACAACCTGGAAATGTAGTAAATAAAGGGGGTATAAAACATAACCATGCATCTTTATACAATGAATGATAAAGTAATACATCTGTCATAGCCCCTTCACCACAAGAACAAAGTCTGGAAGAATCGGTGACATTCCTAAACTTTTCATCAAGTACACCTGTTGGGAGAGCATTAAAATGAGCTAACTATTCCCATTAAATTTGGAATTAGTTATCTGATTTAGGTAACTTGCTGGTCTAAAATAAAGAGATTGGCCACTGAAGAACATATCACTGGGAAGAGCCAACAAATTTAATTGCCTTTCTATATCCAACACATTTTCTTTTAAATTTCCACCACACTTTTGTAACCCATTATCAGTAATTCATTGTGAGAGGCTATAACTGTATAATTTTTATGAATTGATCTTCTTCAAGCTGATTCAAAATTATCCACAAGAATTACGGGTCCCTGGGGAAGAACATTAACCAATCTAAAAATACACACAGCAAAATGCTGGTCTCCACCCTAATCACACTTGCCTCATAGTGAAGGACTACACTAGGCACACTTCGCACTACTTTAAAAACAGATCTTAAAAATTTAGCTTGTACTCTCTCAAGAGGGGCAGAAGAGCTATATGTTCCTAGATGTGCCCCAAATAAAACCTGTGTGAACTTCTACTAAGAAACAACAGCGGGTCTAAATAGTGGCCCTCTGGAATCATCACAGGGCTGTAGCTGATTGGGGGCATTTTGAACACTATAATCCTGATAGGCTCTGCGCTTACTGGAGGAGTGAAATACTATTCCCAAATATTTGAAGATTTTAACTTGCTCAATCTGACGTCGATTCAGCTGCTAAGCATGCAGTCTAGGGCATTTAGCAAACACCAGGACCTTAATTTTAGAATAATTTATCTCCAATGCTTCATCTTGATAGTATTCAGCTAAAGCGCACAGAACTCATTTTAAACCAACTGGTGTATAAGGTAGCAGTGCTGCATCATCCACATCCAAAAGGATCACAATGTGTTTATCGGCTAGTTTTAGAGGGTGGTTTGCAAGGCTATTTAACCTAATCACTACAGAATTAATATACAAATTATATAACAAAGGTTGACAGGATGCAGCCCTGCTTAACTCCTCTATGAATAGTGATTTCCCTGGCGTAATCTCCCGGGATACTACAATGAACTTTTAACCTAGAATTTTCATACAATTTAGCCAACAGCAGGAGCAAGCATCTATCCACAAGGGCATTTTTAAGTGCGTACCACATCCTTGATCTAGAGACACAATCAAACACAAACCTAAAATCAATGAAGGTAGCATATAGTGTGAATCCAGCTTTTGTTGTTGTTCAGTCATTAAGTTGTGTCCAACTCCTTGTGACCTCATGAGCCATATCATGCCAGGCCTTTCTGTCCTTCACTGCCTCCCTGAGTTTGCTCGGTTTCATGCTCATTGCTTCAGTGATGCTATCTAACCATCTCATCCTCTGCCGTCCCCTCCTCCTTTTGCCTTCAATCTTTCCCAGCATCAGGGTTTTTTCCAAAGAGTCCTCTCTTCGCATTAGGTGACCAAAGTATCTGAGCTTGAGCTTCAGTATCAATCCTTCCAATCAGCAGTCAGGGTTCATTTCCTTTAAGATTGACTGGTTTGACCTCCTAGCAGTCCAAGGGACTCTTAAGAGTCTTCTCCAGCATTACAGTTCAAAGGCATCAATTCTTCGGCGCTCAGCCTTCTTTATGGTCCAGCTCTCACAGCCATACATTACTACTGGAAAAACCATAGCTTTGACTATGCAAATCTTTGTCGGCAAGGTGACGTCTCTGCTTTTTAATATGCTATCTAAGTTTGCCATAGCTTTCCTCCCAAGGAGCAAGCGTCTTTTAATTTCATGGCTGCAGTCTCTGTCTGCGGTGATCTTGGAGCCCAAATAAATGACGTCTGTTACTGCTTCCATTTCTACCCCTTCTATTTGCCAGGAATTGATGGGTCCAGATGCCATGATCTTAGTTTTTTTAATCTTGAGTTTCAAGCCAGCTTTCGCACTCTCCTCTTTCACCCTCATCAAGAGGCTCTTTAGTTCTTCTTCACTTTCTGCCATTAGGGTGGTATCGTCTGCATATCTGAGGTTCTTGATGTTTCTCCCTGAAATTTTAATTCCAGCTTGTGATTCTTCCAGTCTGGCATTTCTCATGATGTGCTCTGCATATAAGTTAAATAAGCAGGGTGACAGTATACAGTCTTGTCGTACTCCTTTCCCTATTTTGAACCAATCGGTTCTTCCATGACCGGTTCTAACGGTTGCTTCTTGGCCCACATACAGATTTCTCAGGAGACAGGTAAGGTAGTCTGGTACCCCCATCTCTTTAAGGATTTGCCACAGTTTGTTGTGATCCACACAATCAAAGGCTTTTGCATAGTCAATGAAGCAGAAGTAGATGTTTTTCTGGAACTCTCGTGCTTTCTGCATGATCCAGCCAATGTTGGCAATTTGATCTCTAGTTCCTCTGCCTCTTCGAAACCCAGCTTGTACATCCGGTAGTTCTCGGTTCACATACTGTTGAAGACTAGCTTGTAGGATTTTGAGCATAACCTTACTAGCATGTGAAATGAGCGCAATTGTGAGATAGTTTGAGCATTCTTTGGCATTGCCCTTCTTTGGAATTGGAATGTAAACTGACCAGCTTTGGCGGTGTATTTTTTCACTAAATGCTATAAAATTAGTATGTTATCTATAATCAAAGGCTGGTTCTAAAATCTTCCGGCTCATTGGCATATATTGTTTTAAATTTTGGATGTTTTACGTGTATTGTTTTAAATTTTGGATATATTTATAGTTTTAATGTTTTTGTGAGTCGCCCAGAGTCCCCTATTGTGGGGGAGATGGGCAGCGGATAAATCCAATGAAATAAATAAATAAATAAATAAATATTCTGTCCTGACACAATCTGCAAGTTTGTTATAAAGATGTTTAATATAAAAATGTGCTAAGTATATTTAAAAGACTTGTGGGTCAATAATTGGCAGATGAATCATGACTGGTTTTTTATGTATAGGCACTATGAGCCCCACATCCTTCGAATTTGGGCAGTTCGCTTTTGTAAAGTGAACAGGAACGCAAATACTGGGGTTGAAAGAAAAACACCGACACCAGCATATACACAAGAGCAGGAAAGGATATCACATATTGATGAAAAAGCTCAGATAAAACAATAAGGGAAAAAAGGACATGTTTAGTTATATAATATGAGAAAATTAACTAATTCACTTTATCAGCTCAAATATTGCCACATATAACTGAGAGAATAGAGAACGTAGTTTTTTCTATGTTTTGTTTTTTCCTTGGTTTGGGGGAAGTTCTGAGGGTTTTTTTTTTTTAATTATATTACATCTATTTTAGTATTTATGCTACAGAATGAGTCTCACCTCAAAATAGCAAGAACCAATGCTGCCAATTAAGCAGTTAAGGCCAGTGGTTACAGGGAGCCATAAGGGGGTTCAGCTGCTACATGTGACCCTGTTTGGCCCAGGCTTAACCGAATAATGTAACTGGAATAATGTAAATGTGACTCCTGAAACTAAATTATGGGGGAAAGGATATGAATTGCCAAAAGATTGAACCATGCAAGAATCAGCAACTATAAACAACTGCTCCTTGAGGTTGGGGAAGAAGAGGAATTTCATCCCCCCTCTGCATCTCTTTTTCCCTACGCTCTCTTTTTAGGCAGGAAGCATATATTCTCTAGCTCTAGACTGAGCAAAATCCTAAATAATTTTACTTCTATTTGTGGTAGAAAAAAGAGAACATATGCATAATTAATATAGCAGAAAAGAGGAAATGTCCAAGGACATGACTAATATCAAGTCGGTAGGTTGAAAAACTAGATTTGCTGAGAGCAGCCTGTGCATGCAGGCCAAAATAATTAAGATAAATCCAATCAAGACAGCAAAAGAGTTGGTGAGAGACCTACATTTGTTTGAACTGCCTAAAGATGCTGCCATTTTCATTCATTCCCAGGTTGTGTTAGGATTACAATTCCTGGAATTTCCTGAGAATTCTGGAAGCAGCACATCTAAAGGAGACTAGAATGCTACAACTCATTTTCTAATAGTATATCCAACAAATTTTGGAGTAATTATACTGGCTCCTGGATCTGGTTCCTTTCCTATCACAAACTGGTATCTTCATGTCTTTCATAACGTATCTCCCTTTGTACTTGAAGAACAGATGACAGAATGTGCTCCTTTCAATTACAGTAGGAAGTCAGTGAAGTGAAGTGCTTCCAATGGTAGCCCTGAAGCTTTGGAGTGAGCTTCCTGGTTCCCACTAGGGGCACCTCTCTATCTTTCAAGGGTTTTTTGAGGCGGAGGGGGGAGTGAATATTAGTTTGTGAATGTCACAGAATAACAGTGTCACAGCATGTATGAGTTTAAGATGACTTTATAGTTCATCTGATCCATCCCCCTATTCTAATAGTCATTTCTAAAAGAGTAACAGATAGTCATCAAGCTCCCACCCCCTGCTGGGGGGGGGGGGAACACTACTGTTCTAGGCAGAATGTTCCATTACTAAACAATTCTAATCATGAGGACATTCTTCCTTATATTAAAACTAAATCTCAGTTCTTTTCATTACATCCCGTTGGTCCTTATCTGCTCTTAGTTTCAACAGAGTCTGCTTCTTCTTGTATCTGATAGCTTTATATATATTTATAGACTACAGCAGGGTTTCTCAACCAGGATTCTGTGGAATCCTAAGGTTCTGTGAGGTCATTAGGGGTTCCCTGGGAAATCATGATTTATTTAAAAAATTATTTCAAATTTGGGCAACGTGCTCTCATAGTGATGAGCAGAGACCAAACAAAAATCTAGTTACAACACTTTCTGAGATCTCTGGTAGTGTGCAGTAGGACTATGTTTATTTGGTTGAATTCATTCTTAATTTTTGGTGAGAGACAGGGGAGACCATTGATAAAATAATGCTATATTGCAGGAAGGGGGGAATATACTGCAGGAAGGGAGGGAGAAGTGCATTTTTCAAGAAATAAATGGACTTGTCCAACTTAGCCTGTGACATCAGTCTCTCCCTCCCGCATCTTTTCCCTGCAGTTTTCCTGTAGTCATTTTATCCCATTATTTTAAATAAATTTCATACATGTTTATTCAGTCATGTCTGAGGGTCCAATGTGGCTATTTTTGAAGAGGAGGTGTGAAAGAGAAGAGGAGAATTCTAGAACAGACAATACTGATAAGTTTAATGATGATAATGATAATGAAGAATTTAAATCTTCTCAGGCATTTCCCTGCACTGGTACATCAAAGGACTCACAAAAAAGGTCTGTCTTTACAATGAAAGCTATTTATCTATGGGTTTTACATAGACTGGTGATCCAAGATGTCTTATTCCATTGTGCCTCATCTGTGGCAAACAACTTACAAATGCAGCAATGGCGCCAGCAAAATTAAAAAGACACTTAACTACAAATCACAGCCATACGACAAGTAAAGGTTCTGATTATTTTAAACAGCTACTGGAATCACAGAACAAACACAGTAAATCTTTTGTTAATAAAATGACAGTAAAAAAGCCCAAGAAGCAAGTTATTTAGTCACTGAACTTATTACACAGCAAAGGAAAAGTCATGCTTTTGGTGAGAAAGTAATCATGTCAGCATGTAAAATAATAAACTAATTTTTAGTTTAAGAACACTGTTAATGCACATATACAGGCCTAGGCATGAAATGAATAGAATAAATTTGTAACTTCAGGCCTATATTTGAGCCTGAATGTGCAGGGGTTCCCTGAGGCCTGAAAAATAGGGTTCCTCCAGGGTCAAAAGGTTGAGAAAGGCTGGACTACAGAGTTCTCTTTGGCAAGCCAATTCCATCAATTCAGTTGTTCTTCATAAGGTTTGGTTTCCAAATCCTTTATGATCTTAGTAACTCTTCTCTAAGACTACTCCAGCTTCTTTATGTCTATTGAAACTGCAATGCTCAGAACTGGAGACAGTACTCCAACTACAATCTATCAAGCACAGAATACAAAGTAACTATTACTTCTCATGATCTGGATGCAATTGTTCTGTTATATGGGTGAAGACTGCATTGGTCTTTCTAGCTGCTGCATGACACAGCATGTTCATGTTCATCTGGTCATCAGCTAGTCCTAGATCCATGTCACATGCATTGCTATCAAGCAGAAACTCTCCAATCTTGTACCTTTTCATTTTTCCTAATCAGATGCAGGTCTTTATATTTGTTGTACATCACAGAATGTGTAGAATCTTATCTGATTCATATCAGTGGAACTAGGAGGACCGTAGTTAAGTTTCCAGTATACTATTCACTTTAATAAAGGATTATTGACTATACAGCAGTACTGTCAACAATTAAACCAATATAATGAATACAATTCTTAGTGACTGGCGTGGACCTAGGGCTAAAATTCCACAGCATCTTGTGAGACCAAGCTATCGCATGCAATTCTTGCCATTATAAAAAAATCTGTAAATCAGTGCAATCCCCACCCTCTCTCAGATCCTGCCAACAGTCTCAAAGCCTTCCCTACTCTTAATGGGCATGTAGATTCTCCTTAGTTATTCAAACACTGAATGGTAATTGAACTGTATGTATAGGATTGTGTGTGTGTGTGTGTGTGTACATATACGTGTATATATGTATATGTATCCATACACCATTCAGTGCAGAAAGTGGCATGTTTAAGAACAGATCCTGCATTACTACACAAACCCCATCTACTCCTATGGTTGGTGATCTGAATGTGCTTATGATCAATTTCTTAAACAGATAATTCTAATATATAATTGCTGTTCAAAAGGAAGAAGTGTTACTAAAATTAAGAAGGAATCTATCCATCCATCCATGAATGAATGATTTAAATCCTGCCTCTTGTTCAGGAGCTCCCCCTGAATTTGTGTACAAAGGAGTCCCCCTCTCATTCTTCAGAACAACTCTGTGAGATGAGAGAGAATGAATGGCCCAAGTCACCCAGGGAGCTTCTATCACTGAAGGTGGACCTAAATCTGTATCTCCATGGTGCAACACTTTAACCACTACAACACAGTGGCTCTCAGAATAAAAATAGCAGAAAACAAAATAAGATATGAAAATGCTATTCAAGTTCATGGTATAAAGATTTCTATACTGTAGCTGACCTTAAAAAAAACATTTTTTTTCCTTTCCTTTCCATCAAATTCAGTGAATCCTAAGTGGGAGTGTACGGGTGTATACAAATAACTATATAAAAGACAAGAACACTCTACAAGTTGAGAGGGACTAAAATGATTAGGGCTCTTTTTAACTTGAGGAAATGTGAGAAATTTATAACATTAAAAAAAAGGAAACAACGTTAACATTAAAGGATTGGAGACAACAAGGCAACAGCTTTGTCCTTTCAAACAAGAACAGGATATTGGACGAAATATGGAATCAAGAATTGTCCTGGTATCCACGCACACTGAATTGAAAGTTAGTAATGGAAGACAATGAAGGAATTCAATACACTTATGGTAATTTTATTATTTGTTTGCCAGCACCATACATCCTGAAAAACCAACTAAAAATTCATTTTACCATTTGAAAGTTAAACTTTTTATGATAAAATCTCTGACAATGATCCTAATCATAAAATATTCCCATCAGAAAATTACTCACTATCTGCCTCTGTTGATGACATCAAGCAGCACAGAATAGCTGCTGCCGCAACAAATGTTGAGATGCTGAAGTTAGGATTCATATTCCAAAGCAGAGAAAGTGGTCAATACATCCAGCGTCACAGGTGCAAATTTATTCCTGCAATCAAAGAAAAAAAAAATGAATCAGACCTCAGAAAACTCCAAACACATTTGAAAAGCAGGCTGCATTTCCCATTCCAATGAGCAGATGCCTCCTTCCATAGCACTCATGCAAACTACAAATCTTGACTGCTTATTGCTTACTGTAGCTCTGTGTTACACTACTTTATTTCATGGCAAGTACTACAGTTCACAACCATTGGCTTTTATATGTATAAACAAATAATTCTTACAGACCTTTTCAGATGATATGTTTTCTTATATAGGTAGCAGGAATGAAGGTATCCATGCTACTTCTCAAAGTGAATGGAGATAAGTATTTACAAGTAGTTCTGGAACAGGGTCAACCAACACATTTTTTAATTAATAGAACAATGATATGAAAAGAAATGACAAAGAATTAGACTGGAACCAAAGCAAATGATGGGCACAAGTTACTCTTGTTCAATGTACTGCTCCCTACTGTCATTTGCTTCATTGAAAAAAGCATATGTATATCCAGTTTTCTCCTACAAGACAAATGGTTTTGAGAGAATTGAAAATCAGTCAAATAATATGGTGAAAAGTACAAACTCATACCCACAAGGCTCAGCTCTGGAAAGTCACCTTATTTTCCTTATTAATTATTTTAAAGATGAAAGAGGGTCTAATCACAATCACTAGATCATATATACCATTGTTAAATATAGTTCTCTCATGTATACTCAGCTAAAGTATCTACTAGCAATGTCTTTCTCCAGATAATAACCAAATATTACAGAGTTGACAATCTGATCTTCAGCGATAACTATTCAGTACATCTGAAATATCAAATACTTCCCATATTTTATGACACCCTCAGAAAATAAATTCAATTTTGATCTTAAGCTAAACAGATTTATGATTTTCTTTCAGCATCAAGATGGCTATAAAGTCTACTAAAAAACTCGATGAACTGCATGTTATCTAAATGTCATTTCATAGTTCTGCTCTCTCAAACACCATTTATTGCCTTCTATGTGAGCTCTAGGAGTATGAGTTTTATTCAATTTAATTTTGAGACCCATCAACTAAAGCTTTAATAGCAGATTAAAATTTACCCTCCACCAAATTAGTCAGTGGAGCTAAGACTGAAGACTATCATGTACGCCTCACAAATATTCTGGCACTTTCTTTCTTGTGCTAAGTTTGATTTAAAATAACTTTTAAAAGATCCTGCCTTATACAATCCAAGTTTTTTTTCAAGATATGGTAAGTTCTTACACATAAGAGAAACTATACTCTGCCTCCACTATTGGTAAAAACTCCCATTTTGGTTAAGAGAAAGAAATTCTACTAAAACTGGTCTAAGAAATCTTAAGGCCGCATTCCCATTTATGTAATCTTTTGGGAGCCACGCATCAATGGTAGGATGGATCCCTTGCCATTCAGCATCAACAATATTGGGCTAGATAGATCACTGGCTAAAGTAGTATATTAAGTAATATATCTTCTAAAAAAAAGTGAAATGTCCCAGGAACATTTAACATGTCAAACTCTAATGGAATCATATGTTCTATCTCAGTGTCGAGTTTTCATTCTGCTTCCAGTTCTTCAGGATTACTCAGTATGCAAAACTGTACAAATTAAAAATATAGCATCAATTAGAACTAACTCTCCTAAATGTATTAAGGGCACTATCATAGCTAACAAGGTATTAAATCACAAAGAAAAAAAATGTGCACAAGTTTGTTTGAAATTCTGACATCTCTTTGCTAAAAGAAACCCAACTGGACAGATTGGAGAGTTGCGCCTTTCCCAACCTCAGAATCATTAAAAAAAACTCACAAAAATGAAAGTAGTAGAAATATGCAAAAAGAATTTGATTATTCAAACAAAGCATAAGAAATAGAATTTACTATTTATCCCTAGAATTACACAAATTATTGTGACAGCATATAAATTGATGAGTGAATAAACGAACGAATGAATGAATGAATGTGTTTGCCTAGTAATCAACCTTATGGGAATCTCTAAAAGCAGCCTTCCATAACCCAGTGCCATTCAGGTTTTCTACAAAATAATCACCCAGCCAATCAGGGGATGATGGAAGTCATATTTCAAAACCTATGAGAAGCTGCAGATTCAGAACACTAATATGAAGACTTGAAATATCTCCTCAAATGGTCTAGCAAGTAGGTTACTCAACTGAGCAGCAGATAGAAAAGCTAAATCTAATATCAAAAAGAAAATGGAAGGAACAGGGTACAAAGGTAAAGTACATAGCTTATAGTATTTATGTTGTTTTAATTTGAAAAACAAAATGTGGACTAGATGAATGAAGTTGCCTTCAGTTTCCTTGGCATGATAATGCACGTGATTTGTCACTGCCTTTATTCCCCTAAGAATAAGCTGACTCACTAGGTTAATTAAATTCTGACTATGTGAAGGGGCATAAGTTGGCCAAGTGATTGTGAAACAGGTGAATATTCACAACATTAAGAAGAGTACTATATAGCTCAAATGCCTCTCACCAGTGGATGTCAATCACCTTTTGATACAACACCAAGGAAGAAAAACTGTGCATAGTTTATGACAACGTTTACACATTGATGGATGGGTGAAGCACCGTAACAGAATATTCTATAGATCAGTATGGCAATATTAGAGGAAAGAAAGCAAAAGCATTGCCTTAGAAAGTGTAATTAGAGGAAGACAGTAAGAGAATTACTGTGGGAATAGTGACATGTATGCATGTCATTCTGTATATCAACCACATTAGTCTTTTTAACACTTGCACAGTTTATTAGCTATATTAACGCTGTATTTGATACACAAATCAGGCCTGGCTATCTTTTATTCTCTGTAAGAATTCTACCTAGAATAGATATTATAACCATTCAGTTATTACCAAACAATTCCTCTTCACTAAATCTCAAACACACATTATTAATCTTGTCTTCCTTATTCTTGTTTTATTTGGAAAACTATAGCATAATAAATAGAGTAATTAATTTCTAATAAAATAATAGAACCGAAATTGCAAAATCTCAGGAACTAGTCCAGCACTTTACATAGACACTCTCTAGGAACCTATCACATGTTCCCAGGCCACAGTTGCTAGAAAACTAATACAACAACAACATCTTAAGTAGGAACAAAGCAGTCCTGGCATGATGTTACTAGAGACCAGAAACATTGAAATGAACATTAAATATATCAGAACTCTCTTTAAGAGATGTCTCAAATAAGCAACTCTAAATAACAACTTAACAACTTAACAACTTAAGATAGAGGGCATAATCACTATATTTGTGAGGCTCATAAAATACACCACAAATAATTTAGAGATATTACTGTAAGAAAGACAAGGTATCTGTGCTGCTGAGGGTCTCTTCAAGACTATTTATCCCTGTAGAGAGAGTCTTACTAGAACTATTATTATTCAGCAGGTATACTTGTTCACTAGCAAAGGAGTTGGAAAGCTCTTTTAAACAACTGAAATGTTGGGCTAAAAAGTATGCATCTCTTTGTGCATCTGAATCTTCTCATCATCAGCATGGTACACTGGTCACACACACACACACACACACACAAAACACAGGGTTCTCTTTGTCACCCAACTGTGCTCAGCATATCACGCCCCCTTAATTGAAATGCAGGAAGTGTTTATAGGAGTAGTCCGAAATTCCGTAAGGGCTTGTTGATTGATTGGTACAAAATCACAGTTCTAGCAGAGGAAAGAAGCTTTGTTGTGGAACAATCCTTTAAAATGTCACAGAGCTGCCTCTCTCACCTTGATCCTGACATGATGTATAATCAGTTCACATGTAAGCAATGAATGATGCTTCTTATTACAGCTTTATTAGGTTTAATTCCCATTTTTTCCTCTCATTCCACAGCATAACATTTCCTTCACCCTGATGTTGATACACTCAGAATTGTTACAGTGATGAGAATAGTAGCAATACACTATTAGGCAGAGAGTACAATCTTAAGGCATCTTTATATTCTAACTCAGGAACATTTGTGAAACAATTAATTCTTGCTGTTTGTTAATGTGTTTGATGGGGAAAGAACCTTTCCATTTCTTTGAAAAAGCTAAAGTATTCATGGCTACAGTAATAATGAAGAGCCATGTATTGTGTTCCATGTCAGACTACAGTAAAAAAATAAATCATTATGACTAGTACTTTATCTCTGAAGGCCACTGTAGTTAGGAGCACTTAATAGAAGGTTCATGAATGAGGTGGTGACTCACTGACTAGAGTTTAGAAACTTGTAAATTGGCTCTCTATAAAAATGGAGCTAGTCAAATATTCTATATAATAAGACACAGAAGGCAAAGGGAATATAAAATTTGATTAAAGAAGTCAGAAGATGATGAAATAAGCATTATGACCACTTAATTCTTCTTTTTAATATTTATTTATTTATTTGATATGCTTTACAATATATTTCCTGGTTTCTTAAAATACAAGCAAGTGCTTGAAAAAGGAAAAATATGTTGCAGATGTTGCAAAATAGCTAGACTGAAAAATACCAAATTCTCCTACATCAGTCAGAGCATATAATAAATTAACATTGATTGTAACAATGCAAGACCAATTTTGGGGAGTAATAAACCAGGCTTTAGAAATAATTAAGCCAGATTTTATTGTCTAGGGTCTTTTCATACAAAGAAAACCAAACTGCTGAATATTCAAGACTGTTGTTTTTGGCTTTGCATGCTGGACAATATTATAAGAAAGAAACTACGGTTTACTAATCGCAATGGATGAATTTGTACCTCATGAAAAATAAAACGTAAATGAGACACATTATGGCTTTGTTATTAGTTGGTGCTCTCTCCCTTCTCTCCTGCAAGATGCACACATGCACAGATAAAATAATTTAGTAAATAAATGATTTAGGTAAGACAGTGCAATTTTCAGTACAACTGCTAATACTTATCCCATCCTCCTGGAGAGATGCAAAATCATTTAAGAAATGGTTCAGGAAATATTTCTAACCAAGAATTAAGGTCTTGACTCATACATCTGGTCTTGATGGTTTTCTGAATACAGTGGTACCTCAGGTTACGAACACCCCTCCTTACGAATTTTTCGCGATACGATCAGCTCCGGCCCCAAAACTTTACCTCGCCATGCGACCTCCGCCCTGCGCTACGAATCGGATCCACGGCCATTTGCCCTGCTGCCACGTGGTCGCGGCTTCCTGTGGGCGAGATCGCAGTAGCAAGGAGACGTTCGGTGAGGCTTGTGGTGTGTTTTGTGGCGTTTGGAAGGTTTTTGGTGTGCTTGTCAGCATGGCTCCAAAGAAAATGCAGAGCCGTATGTATTTACATCGAACCTTATGGGGAAATTTGCCTCGCGGCGCGACCAAATTCGGAGGGCGGATTAGCCGTATTTACATTGAACCTTATGGGGAAATTTGCCTCGCGGTGCGACCAAATTCGGAGGGCGGAACGGATTAACCGTATTTACATTGAACCTTATGGGAAAATTTGCCTCGCGGTGCAACCAAATCGAGTTGCAATCAGAGTCACGGAACGGATTAAATTCGTAACAAGAGGTACCACTGTATTACAGACTGGCAGACAAAAGTTGGCTAGCAGTACCCACATATTTGGGCCAAACTGAGATTCTATACAAAGTAGACTTTTCACTTAATGACTTATATTTAAAGTTTGCCGAGCATAAAGTTTCCTGTACAGTTTTCTGATCTATATGTGTAATCAAAGATCTATTTGAGTATAATTTTTAAAACATTCACAACTCAGGGGTGGGGTGGGGAGGGCGGGAGAGTTCTTCTTTCACATCTAGGTATGTTGCAATCTTCCCGCATGGCCTCAGTTCAGTCTAACTCTACAAAAGATTTATCCAAACAGATAATATAATCAAATAACAGTGACAAGCATAAATCACAGCTCATTCATTTTCACTGACCTACATTTATTCAGTCTGTTATTATTCTTAGTTATTGGTTACAAATCGGGTTGAATAAAAGAACCTAAGTCTTTGGGAGGGAGGGAACTGGGCTAACTGACAGTCAATGATATACAGTACCAGTTTCTCTTGACCTGTATCATAGTTGTCTCTTTGAAATTATTTCCTCTGCATCATCCCTCTGTATTAACATATGAGCAAATAAAGAGCACCATATGCCCCCACTTGGATACTGAATGCTTACTGAATCTTTTAAGAGAGAAAATCAAGACAGAAGCATAGTTACTTTGAACGATACCAGAGAACTACTGAGAGATGGTAGTTTCATTCATTTAAAAGCTGGGAAATGAAATCAACAGAAAATTTAAAATAAAACCTCCACCGACTTTTAGAAATAAGTCAGATATGAAATTTTAGAATGAATACCCAAGGCTCCTAAAGGACAAAACAGGTTCATCATTTCATCTTTTCTTCACCATTCTTGCATTCAAATACTTTAAGAGTTCACTTCTATAGAAGACCTATAACAAATGTTCCTATTTCATCTGTGGCATACTGAGACCCAGGACCCATGTATTTTGACTCAACTTAGTAACCAAGTTATTACTTGTGGCCATTACTGACCTCTCCTTTCCCAGACTGGTGGCCTGAGCAAAGAGTGAAGGGAAGAGAGGGTTGTATGTCCTTTCACTGGACTTTTGCAGCAGACCCACAACAAGGCAGAGGAACCATTCCTCATTTCATGAAATTTAGTTTCTTTCTGTTCTCTCTGGCTCTTCTGAGGAAGAAAGCAGCACAAAACTAATACTGGCAATCTCTGCAAAATGCTTGCTTGAAGGAGAAAAATTGGGCATTTTTCTCTCCCATACTTTTGGATTCTGCCAGAAATAAAGTGAGGAAAATCACTTCTCCTCACCCTTCCTATATTATTCATGGAAGTGCTTCTGCCACTTGTCACCTACTGTATGTCCATGAGATATTTCTCTCTTATCTTATGGAAAACTGTGTGTATGTAAAAACAAGTTCCCTCTTTCCCATGGGGTTTTACAGAAGGCAGCAACAAAAGGACTTTGCAGAATAAGAGTTTTCCTCTCATAAGGCAGTTTTATTGAATTTTAATTACCCTGAGAGAACAGAATTACAGAAGTCATAAAATCAGCAATGAAGCAGCAAGAATACCGGAAGGATACAACAAAAAGCACATTTTGAAAGACCCTGTATGTGAGCATGTATTATTTGTCCTATAATTTATATCCTGCCCCGATTCAGCAGACATTAGGTGGCTCATATTCTTATAGCAGCATATGTACTACAAGTGAAATAAGATGTACTTTAAAAAAAAAAAGCTCATTTTTTTCCAAGTCATCTGTGCTCAGATGAAGAGAAACTATCTACAAAACATACAACCTGAGCATAGCCTTAAAAAAGCATGCTATTGAAGATCCTTCTGCCACAAATTACAAGTGTATTTCCTTTATATCTCAATTATAGTTCACAATTTTTATATATCTTGTTCAGCAAGGGAATTGTTCTCCACTAATAGACTGCTTCAAGATAAACCTAGATTATAAGAGAAGATCAACCTCAATGAGTTATGTACCTCACAAAAGAAAGTGGCCTTTTATAATGAAGATTTTTGCTGACAGTAAATGGGAAGGCCTTTCAAAAGGGGTGCTTTCCATCTGCTCTCCAGGAATGTCAGTGCTCTGCTATTGATGTTATTCACTTTCTTTCCAGACTACACTCTTTAACTGACCTTGCAAGTTATCAAAAGGGAACACAGAATGTTCAGTCCCTTGAGAAGACTTTCAGTAAAATATTTACTGAATTTGCTAACTGATTTTTCAATCCATTCAGGCATTAATGTGCTGAAATGTACACGCCAAGTCATTATGATCAGATTCAACACTCACATTATACATCACTTAGCAGAAAAGCCATAATAATTCTGTTGGTTGCCAAAGCTTACATTTCTGAAGGGAAAAGCTTTATGGAAGGGGGGGAAAGTCCAACAAAGTGAATGTAATGCTACAAGAGACACCTAGCAAATGTTACAATTTCAGCCTGTTTTTAATTCAAAGTAATCGAAAATAGTAATAATAATAATGAGCACACTGCAAATACATCTCTTCCAACAGTAGAAAATAATTAATTCTCCAATACACACACACACACCCCTCACCCTGCCTGATTTGTGCATATAGTACTACCTTTACATATGTGTCACTTTGCAGTTCTCAACCTTTAAGGTCAATTAAACATGAAGCAATTTTCTGCCATTTCAACCATTTCCTCACAGTCTGGAACCCAGCTACTATATAGAAATGTGGATTTAGCAACACCGTCACTGACATTACTTTAAGTTCAACCTTCAAATGACACTTTTGTTCATATAGTGGGTGTGAAAGGCAATGCTATGCCTAGGCTCCATATGCTATACAGTGTAGCAGAAAATTTAATTTTTCAAAATTGCCTTTTATAGATGTGTGTGTGTGTGTGTGTGTGTGTGTGTGATCTGAGAGAGAAAGAAATGGAAAAAGACTTCCAAGAAGCTAACAGTACTAAAATTCTAATCTTAATGTTTCCTTAAACTCTCCCATTCACAATTAAACTCACCAAATGCAACTATGCATATGTGAAGAGAAAGAAAAAAGAAGCTGAGGTTTCATACTGGTGTTTATTTAGAGCAGTGTTGTCCAAACTTGGGCACTTTAAGATGAGTGGACTTCAACTCCCAGAATTCCCCAGCCAGCATGGCTGGCTGGGGAATTCTGGGAGTTGAAGTTCACTCATCTTAAAGTGCCCAAGTTTGGACAACACTGATTTAGAGTAATACGCATAATCTGAGAGCCAGTTTGGTGTAGTGGTTAAGGCACCAGGTTAGAAACTGGGAGATTGTGAGTTCTAGTGCCACCTGGGCACAAAGCCAGCTGGGTGACCTTGGGCCAGTCACTTTCTCTCAACCCTAGGAAGGAGACATGGCAAACCACTTCTGAAAATCTTGCCAAGAAAACAGCAAGGAATTGTCCAGGCCGTCTTCAGGAGTCAACGTTGACTCGAAGGCGCGCACACACAAAGACGCATTCTAATATTTTCTAATATTGCTAATCTGAGACCCAGTTTGAACTGGGAGACTGTGAGTTCTAGTTCTGCCTTAGACACAAAGCCAGCTGGGTGACCTTGGGCCAGTCATTTCTCTCAACCCTAGGAAGGAGGCAATGGCAAACTACTTCTGAAAAACCTTGCCAAGAAAACTGCAGGGACTTGCCCAGGCAGTCTCCGAGAATCGAACATGATTGAACGGACAGGGGGAAAAAAAAAAGCATAATTAGAACAGAAAGTATATTAAGATTCCAGAAGGGAAAAGATAATAATTATCATAGCTTCTTCTATTGTCAAGCTTTTCATTAGATCTCTTTCATTTCAGTCTCTGTGGCTTTTAATAGTGCACGTTAATCAGAAACTACTATAGGCATATTTTAACAATCATGTGAATTAACATTTCAAACTGCAAAGCTTTTTTTACATTTTAATTATTGCTTATTAGCTGCAACCAATCAACTTACTACGCCTTTGTAATAATTCAGCATAACCCCTGCAACAGTCTTTGTCTTAGTCTGGCTCAACTACTGCTTCATTCATTTAAAAATATGGGAAAGAATTACAAAGTAATAAATCCAAAATCCATACAGGATTTTACTAGACTAACTCAAAAGTTTATAAAATAGCATGTAAGCTTTGAATTTCCAACATGGAATATTAAAACCTGGCAACCTGATAAATGTCTACGTATGTGTATGTGTACGTGCACGTGCACATGAGCGGTTTTTGTTTTTTTATTTTTTATAATAATTTTATTAAACATAGTTAAACAGATAAAAACTAATATAAACTACAAAAAATAAAACAGAAAAAAAAGAAAGTGCAGGAAAAAAAATTAGAAAGAAAAAAGAAAAATATAGCAGAGGAAAAGAAATATATTTTTAAAAAATGACTTCCCCTTTGTCACAAGTATAAACAATTTTAACAACTTATCATCTTCTCTTAAGATACAACAAAAAATCTCTTCATACCGTATCTCATAACTATAAACAGTTCCTTATAACCTCATTATTCACTCCCAGTCAGCAAAAGTCCATTAAGGGTTGCCAGAAATAACAATGTATCTATTTTAACCTTGATCAAATAAAGCCATTTTATATCCTTCTTTTTACTTTTACAAATTTTGATTTTTAATCCCTTCAGATAATGTCCAAAAACTTGTTTCTTTTCATTTTTTCTTTGTTCCTTCTCACAAAATCCTTCAGAACTTTAATATATTTCTTTTGTAGATCCAATATTAGAAAGTTATCCAAGACACTCTTTTGGTTTGCCAGTTGCACATCCCTTTCAATTATTAAGACATCAGCTGATTTCATTTCTATACCCAGTATAACATCTTTTTCCATATTCCTCAACTCTCAGCCACTTAACTCTGCAGAAACCTCAGTTCCTGCAGTTTATTCATGAGGAGCATCTATCCAGAGCGCAAATGGGCAATCTCACAAATTCTCCTTAAATCCATAGAGGTTTGGCCAGCCAGAAAAATGCCATCTGGCCGCTAATCTTGCCACAATGCCATCTCCGCTCCCTCTGAGACATCTAGTTCACCATGAGTCCTCACATGAAGTTGCACACGAGCAGAGGTGGTTTTATTTTATTTTTTTTAGTGTTTCAACCATGTCCCTACAGGTTACAATTTAGAAAAGCATGATAAGTATAATAATAGCATACTGACATTCAAACTGGATATTACTTAAGTTAAAAAAAAAATCCTGGGAGAAGGCAATGACAAGCCTCTTCTGCAACATTGTCAAAAAGCTACAGACACCAAGAGTCAAGACTGAGCTTCACTTGAGGGGATCTTAAATCTCCATAAGCGCAGAACTGCTTTTATATTGTACTCTCGCATAGCTTGATGGGAAAGAGAAATGTATAACTGCTCATTCTTCTTCATGGGCATTCCAAAATTATAAGGCCAAGACATGCTCCCTCAGATAATTGTGTCCTATGCTATTAAAGGCTCTATAGATAACCACCAACATTTTGAGTTGGGTTTAATAGCAATAGGCAGCCAATATAGCTCTTTCTGAACTAAGTCACATGGCTCTATTTAGATAGGATTGTGGCTAAACTATTGCCAGATTCAGTTATAACAACTAAACCTTTATTTGGCCAACATATAAATGCTGTATCCCAGAGATTCCTTTCCCTCTATGCTCCTTCACTCAATAACTAGGTGAACTAACAACTTTTGTACTTTCTAGTGTTGCTCACAATTAGCAACAGTCACCTCACAATGCTTTTGCATTTTGTACAAGATATTCTGCAGTCATTAAATTTTTAGCTTACTAATTACCAACAAATTAGGCTCACAACAAAAGTGAAAAGCAGCCAAATACCTTCCCATTAAAAAAAAAAAATAGCTGAGCGAAAATATCTTATTTTTAAAACCCCATGAATCCAAATTAGTCATGATACAGTCTACTTAAATATTACTTTTGTGTCTTGGACGAACCATAATATGTTTTAAGAAGTTTGCTGGATAACTGGAGCAGATATGTTGCATTCCACCCAAATTTCTGACAATTGAAAATTGCAAGGTTTGTAACTCATTCAGTATCTGGCTGAAGAGTGGGTTAAATTTTCAAATATTCCAATTGTATGTTGTTTTTCCTGTTAAAATGCCAGACTTCATGGGAAAAAATGGTCAAACTTCAACTAAGGCATAAAGTATTGAAATATTTATTAAATGATTATCTTCAAACATTTCCAGTTAACACTAATGCAACAAGATTCTTACCTCTAGGGATGAACATTTATGGCATGAATCTACAATTTATAAAGTGCTTTTTAGCAGAATTTAAGCTGCTAATTGCCAAGAGAGCATATCTGAATATGTGACTGTTTTTTAAAGGAAATGTTAAAAAGTCCTCTGCCATCAATAACTTACTTTGATACAGTTTGTCATTTTTCTGGACAGATGAAAGCTTTAGGAAACTATAGAAAATACAGCAAATCAGTTAAGGTTTTGTGTATTAGAAACCTAAATTTATTCATGTAGCTTTGGGAATCTTGAACTGTGAGAGAAAATGTTTTTTTAACCAATAATACTAAGACACTTGGGCTGCAAGGATGAAAACAGAGTCTTAAATCTTTATATGTAAAAAAACCCAACTGATACACGCACACACACAAAATCATCACAACTCATTTATATCAAAACTCTTGAGAACGTGTATTTATCACAAAGACAAGTCTTACACGCAATTATTATTGTCAGTCCAGCTTCAATATTAAAAAAACACAATAAGTATTAAATATACTTTGTGCTAAATACTATTAAGGTCTTTGCAAGACATAGCTATAAACAGCAGTCTACGGAAAGCTGGGACAGATAAAATTTTGAGTGGCTAACTGTAATTCAGGCAGCTAATACAACGCTAGGGAAGTTAGTGATGTCTATATACCAAATTATGCAGGCCATTAAAAAAAAACTTAGGAATTTAAGGCAGCTAATTGGTCTCACAATTCACTTAATGCTGAAGGAAACAGAGTTTTCCTTGCAACTAATTCCACTCAGCATGAAACAAGTAGCTCAGGTAATTGATTTCATGGAATCTTCTCTTCACTGAATATAGCAGCACAACACAGAGGAAGGGGTGGTAGAGAATTACTGAATGAATCTGTGGTATTTCATTACTAAATGACTGCTGACAGCTGGGCAGCCCCATTCGTTGCTCATGACATTCTGCCAGAAGGCCCAACAGCATTTTATAGCAGGGACAACTGGGACATTTTTTACTGCATTACTTTATTGCTTTTCCCCCCAGGAACTCTTAATAGATGAAATAGGTACTGAATACCATTACAGCACTCCATATCTGAATGCCTTTGCAGACAGATACAAGACACAGATTTGATGCTAATACCTGCTATAGCGATAATTAAACTAGAAAATATACTGCAATCTTCCTTAAATTGCAGGATTGAACAGATTCTTCATTTACAGGATGCTGATATAAGATTCACTGGTATCATGATATTTTTCATGAAATACATGCATTTTCAATCAAATGATTATAGCATGGTATATAATATATAACAGGGTTCCTCAACCTTGGCAACTTTAAGATGGGTGGACTTCAACTCCCAGAATTCCCCAGCCAGCAAGCCTGGCTGGGGAATTCTGGGAGTTGAAGTCCAGCTCTCTTAAAGAGGAACCCTGACATATAGAACAGTATAAGATCCAAGATTAGACCACTGTTCTGCATGATCTACCTCAGCTTGAATATCATCAGAAAGCTCTTGCTGCCACATATCAGAGAGAAAAGCATGACAAGCAAAGTCTTCCTGTAATTGAGATCATGTTTAATTACATCCATGTCTCTGGCCAACACACTAGTGCTATATACCAACTTACTATTTTATAGATCTATAAAATCTTACACACCAAAAGCACAAATATTTGCTTTAAAAAAAAAAGCAGTGGGTGAATCACCAGGCCTCAGTTTCAAAGCAGTGTTACAATCATAACGTTTTTTTTAAAGCCACAATACTTTTACTATATGTTTATCACTGTTTAGTTACCATGTTTTTCTACTATTCCATTCCACGTATGAATACAAAATGTTGCAACTATGGAGTAGGAAAGAAAGGGAGATGTTAAACAGGATGGAAGAATCTCTTCTGAAGAAAGCATACTATCGTTTGGGAGAAAGTCTTCACAAAAGAGGAACAGCTCTGCAACAGAATGGCTGAGCCCAGTGAGTAGAAGGCTGGAGTTTTCAAATTGCCTCTCACAGAAGCCCTCTGGGTTTTCACATCTTGGTGTCATCTCCTGCTTAGGGTTAGTGGTTTGATAGTTCCTGCTGCCACTGTTGATCTTCCAGGGGCACCTCACTTGGCATCGTCCTCCTATCCTTGGTGTGTGCCTGAGAGAGAGCTCTCACAACCTAAGCTGTCTTTCTAGAAATTAAAAGTTCAGAGGAGGAGGAGGAGGAGGAGGAGGAGGATATACGCAATCCTATTTCTTGATCCATGTAGGACATAAATGTGTCAGTAAAGATTTCAGTGCTTCTTTTCCTCCTTGGAAGATAAATCAATCTCAATGTACTTAAACTAAATAAATAAATAAATAAATAAATAAAAGATGCAATATAGCACTCCTTAAAACTACAAAATAAAATGTAATGTTCCAAGCAGAACACACAATGGAACTGGTCTGCTATAAATGACCATTTTCTCCCTGTAACATGGGAGATCATGCAATTTAATTTGCAGACTACCATAAATTTATAAATAAAATTAACACCTTCCAGCCCAGCCAGTGGAATGGTATGCAAGGTGAGGAACACAGTCAATTTTCCTAATTTGTAGAAAAAGAAGAACATTAGACTTAATTCCATGTAGAACAAAGAAAGAAAACATCTAATGTAAATTCCTGTTAGATGTTCATCACTGGGTCACTTATCATTTCCTGGGGACTCCAATGAGCTAATTCTGAGGCTGCTGAGGAGATTTTATTTAATTTCTATATCTCAACAAATGACTCTGGGTGACAAGATGGTAAACCCCTTCTTCCAGCTTCAGTCCAGCCACTTCTCCTTCTGTTCCTTCCCCTGCTCCTCTTTCAATGTTTGAAAGGTCTCTCTGCCTTACAGAATGAGGGGCTGGGGTGTCTATGTCACATAAAGAGCTTTTCTCCCTTGTGAGAACCCATGTGGGTTCTATGTCAGGCAGACAGCCTTGAGTCTTGTTAACAGTTGGTATACAAACCAATAAGGTCTCAGGAGACAGTTTTGTTAACGGCCACCTGTAATTTCCTCTCTTATCAGTGAAAAGAACTGCCTTCTCACCAGTTCACAGGAAAGTTGTAAAAAAGAAACTAAGAAAGTCTCTGCCTAGGGTATTGGGGGATAAATTGGTTCTAAATTGAAAATAATTCAGCTGCTGAAATTTTTATAACCCTATCACTTTCATCTCAATACATCTTGTTGAAGGCTCTTTAAGAGGTCTGTGTAGAAAAAATGTCTGGCAGGAGGAGCTACATTCACAACAGGCATATATGTTGCAATTCTAAATGATTTTCCACCCACAGCATTACTTCAATATGACAACCATGGGTCTGTCTCAGCTTTTTACTTGTCCAACACATGCAGCAGGACACACTGGATCTGTACCTTTTTCCTACTCAGTAGGAGGAAGGAGATCTGAAACTATTATTTTGTCATGGTTTAAATACTTTCCATTGAGATGTATGCTTGCATGAACTGTTCCTCGGTAACAGGATGGGGAAGATTAACATCAGAAGTTAATGGATTCCAAATAACATTCCAGCTAGTATGGTGGGAGCTTCTGTTGAACCCCTAGCCACCTATGGAAAACAGCAATGAATCAAGCAACTGCCACAATCACTTCTGAATACTGAGCAGATTCTACAGTGATCATGGAGGCAAAGAAGCAAATTTTGTTCTCCATTACTGAGCTATTCAGTGTCACCCAAAAAACACTTTTCTGAGTAGCTCTGGGCTTTTGGATTTGGCTCAGCACAGGACCATGTTCAACCCCTGGGAATTTGCTATGGCACACTGATTAGATTGAGGACAATATTGTTCATATTTGCTATGACACAGACTCTACAGTTTTGGCAGTTCAATCTGGTATCAGCATCTGGATAGATTCTTTGGCATAAGTTTCAGTTTTTAAAGAACTGAGCATGTGGATAAGGAATTTGTCAGAGTCAGACCAACCACCTATTTGGTCAGTTTTTGTTTTTCATGGTTTATTACTTCTAGTATGGGACTAGGGCTCAGCTGGATCCAGGAGATTATAAATTCCTCCTTACAAATCCTAGCTACAGTGAGTTGCTATCGGAAGGAACGTTTATTTCTATATGTTCCTACCCATATCCTTATATGATATTCAGAAGTCTCAATGTAGATGAGGTGGCTATTTGGGAGTGGGTTTCCTTGATGGTAGTCTTCCAACTTAATCCTAAACTCTTTTAAATTTTGATTTCATTTTTATTCATTAAAAATCAAATGATGATCAGAATCTAGATTTTGTCTATTTGGCAAAACCTTATTTCAGCCAGGTTGTTAGAATTCAACATACAGAATTGTGTATGTTTTTGAAAGCAGTGAGTATTTGAAATAAGAGTGTTAAAACGTAGTAGCAAGAACACTGGTACTTAATTTCCAGTGGAAGAATGAGTGCCAAATTCATACACAAGAAACTACTTGTCCAGTTCAAGAATGTACATAATGTAAGAAGAGCAGGGGGCAGCAGTTCATCAAAACAGACAGCTGCTTCTATTACCTGAACATTAATGTACGTACCATTGTACTCAATAATAAATAAGCTTGAATTATAGCCAACTGCTTCTAAACTGATCCATTATTAGCTGGTCAATGAAAAGTATAATGTTTCTTCACAGACTCTTCTATTACAACTTTGCAAGAAAGAGTAATTAATCAAAGCCCCATTGTAACATATAAAATGAAAATGGCTTTAAGATATGCCTGTACACATCAATTAATTATTTAAAAGACATTAGCTAAAGCTTTACACCCATCATTTACAAAATTAGAAGTTGGATGACATACCATTCATTCAGCTAATGCACTTATATTCATCAATCCAAAACATCCTTTTTGATGCTCACAGCTGCATTTCTGTGGTGAAGCCAGTTCCAACTGCAAGCTGCTCTCCAAACACACCCACAGGAATAAATTCAAATAATTAATGCTCAAAGGAAATGTGACAGGTGAACAGCTAGAGTGAGAGGAGAAAAACTCTAGACATAACTCAGTGAACTGAGAAACATATCTTTCAATGTTTTAATAAATGATAGGATGTCATGACATTCTAACCTGGAGCCATTTTAAGGTAGACCCTGATCTAGACCCAGAGCTAGATTAAATCTCTCACAAGAAATGAAAATTATGCATGACAACATCAGTGGGACCTAAGTTTTACTCTAATTGTTTAAACTGAAGATTTAAAATGTTCAAAATACAGAATATTTTCTCCATGTGACAATGGCCATAGCAAAGTAAACTTAGCAGAAGGTTATAATATTGAAAAATATTAAACTTGAAGCATTTCACTTGTAATATTATAAAAGTATAAATGTTGGCATCTCATCATCTATTACAAACCCTAAAATCTATTTTTCTGAATACAAAATATTTCACCTATTTAAATGCAAGATTCTATATACAAATCTGTACCGGATTTCTTGAAACATTCCTATGTCTATTGGAAGTACCCTACAGGAATGCTGCAACAGTGAGATTCTGTTGAGATTCATTTGAAATGAGCTTAAGAAAGTCAATGCCATTTTTAACCATGATCTTATAAAACCAGACATTACTGTATGGGAAACAGATAGGGGAATTAATCTTAATTCTAAGAGTCCAGATGTTTTAAGCTTCTAAACACTTAGTGGATAAAGGATACAATAGTTTGTTTAGCACATTTAAGACTGAGAATGTTCTGAAAGTATACACTGTTCCTCTCTAAAATGGATGCCAAGCAAAATTTTGGGTGAAGAGGCAAGGAGATAATGAATTATAAGTACTTGCTTTATATTTACTGTGTGACTTCTACTTTATGCTAACAGTTAAAAGCAATGAAACATGAACACTTTGCAAGTATCAGGCACGAGGATAGGGGCACAAAAAGAAAATAGCATGCAACCTTACTTTGCAAATATTTGTTCTCTTGGCTTATCACAGCAATTTCATGACACTGATTACCATGCAATTTGGGGTACTTCTGGTAATATGTGTCAGTAGCTTGTTCTCATATATGATTCTCATGAATATGAACTGCTACTAGCAGCATTAAAGCAAACCACACAGAATACTTGAGGGCAAGTTAAGATAACATGCCCACCATGGTTTATGGTTTGTTGTAATAGTGACACCATTCTCCACTGTCCTGTGCAGCTTGCCAGCAACCATACTGGTTTGTCTATGTTCTCATGTCTTATCTGCCAGCAACTTCTATTGAGTGATTAATAGAGAAACAACCCTAAAGTAAGCTGTGGATTATTTTCAGTTTATTTTTGGTTAATGAGAAAGTTTTTGTCAGTGAACTGTTTTTGTTTAACATGAACTGTTAAACAAGCCAACAGTGTTCACTGATAAGCTTCCCTTAGTAAAAACATACTAACTCTGCAAGTACAATTTCTGTATAATATAGAAAAGGGACACTATTGTCTTCACACAAGACAAAATGGTACCAGAGGATCTCCAAGTCAAAATAATACTTGACTAGTTGGTTTTTCTGCTCTAGGTTCTCTTTCAAAATACTTACAGTGTTAGGAATAACACTGTCCTAACAATATTTTGTGCTAGAATAAGAAGCACTGTGATTTGACATGCATTATCAGTTTTTTACCTGATTTTTTATTTTTCATCTGATCCAACTTAGCCCTTCAACTGGATAAAACATTCATCTTCTTGAGTAAAAATGTCAAGTCTGTATCACAATCTGGAGCAGAAAGTGCTTAACAAAGATATTAAATGGTTGCTTAAGGTATTAAAGGTGCCATGGAAAAAATATTTTTAACTACTAAAATATTATCACAAAAACTATTTCTTAATGTCATGATAATCTATATAAATTGTGTGTGTGTGTATGTATGTCTGTGTGTGTGTGTGTGTGTGTATTATGTGGATGGGGGGTGTTTTCCAGTCACTTTTTGAATCCTGGCGACTGCCTGGACTAGTCCCTGCAGTTTTCTTGGCAAGGTTTTTCAGAAGTGGTTCTTCCTAGGGCTGAGAGAGAGTGACTGGCTTAAGGTCACCTAGCCGGCTTTGTGCCTAAGGCAGGACTAGAACTCAAGATCTCTAGCCTGATGCCTTACCACTACACCAAACTGGCTCTCGTCTGTGTCTGTGTCTGTCTGTCTGATCTATCTAGCTAGCTATCGAAAAAATATTTATCACTTAGTCTGGGCAAGACAAAATTCGCTCTTCCAACAGAATCGGCTCAATTACCTTTCTAGCCCCATGCACAGAAGAAAAGCCAGGTCTTCGCAGCTCTATGAAAACCTAATAGGATTGGAGCCAGCTGAACTTAAGTTCCAAAGTTTGTTGCAAAGGGCAGGTTCAGCAACAGAAAGGGCACTTCTCCCATTAGCTGACGCTGCCTAAGAGAGGGAATGGAGCATGCCCACTCTATGAGACCTAAGGCAACCAGAAATGGGCAGTCCCACAAATAACTTGCCCTGTGACATGTAGGGATTTATAGGTGATAACCAGCACTTTCAATTGTACGCAGAAGCTACTGGGAGCCACTGCAGCTTGCAGAGTAATGATGTCATATGGGTGTACTAAGGTATGCCCATTACTATCTGTACTGCTGCGTTCTGGACCAGTTGCAGCTTCTAGACAGTCTTCAATGGCAGTCCTACATACAGCACATTGCAGAAATGCAACGAGACGGTAACTAAGACATGACTGACCATGAACAGGCTCTCCCAATCCAGAAATGGATGCAATTGGTGCACAAGATGCAGTTGTGCAAAGAGTGTCATGGCTGTGGCTGCCATCTGCTCCTCAAACAGGAGTTCTGAATCCCAAAAGACCCCCATGTTGCACACAAGCTCTGAGTAGGGGGAGTGCAACCCCACCCAAAACAAAGAAGGAAATTCTTTGCAAGCCAAAATCCAAATAGGGCCAAAGTGAACAGCTACTCAGTTTGCTAGGATTGAGTTGAAACCTGTTCTTCCCTATCTAGACCCCAACAGTGTCCAGCATTGAGACAGCAGCATTTGACTGGACAGGGACAGAAATGTACAACTGAGTATCATCAGTATATAACCCCAAACTCCCTCTGAAACCCAGCTGAGTCCATCAGGTACCTGGGAGGGCCAATCAATCCTTTCTCCCTGTAGCAGGGAGCAGCCACAGAATATTCCTAGGTTAACAGAAGGTGATCTATCCATAGCCTGGGACTGATAGTAACATCCTTAAATTCTAAATACCACCACTGCCCCAAGATAAAAATCAGATCTAGTGTGCAATACCCTGCTCCCCTTCCTCGTGTTGGGTCTTCAATAACCTAGGTCAGGTCCAAGTTTGCCGTGTTGGGTCTTCAATAACCTGGGTCAGGTCCACGTTTGCCATGTTGGTCATGAACTTCTGAGCAGCTTCTGACTCCATGCCCAAAGGCAGCATGTTGAAGTTCCCCAAGATCATAAGCCTGGAGAACTCCACCAACAACCAGCAGCTCAGGTGCAGAAGCAGCTACACAGGGTCTCACATCCAGTTATCTGCAGAGCAGCACCCCGAAAGCCGCAAGATTCTCCCAGGTGATCAAAGCCACTCATCTACCTTGCCCTAGGGTTGCAGCTGATGCCACACCTGAAATCCAGCTAGGCACGTTTCTGAGAGGAGTATTCCCCCCCACCTGACGCCCAGCCAGGTCTCAGTAATATGTTATAGTTAGTTATTACTATAGTATTACTACAGTTAGCTATAAATGAGAGTTCTCCATTTTTATTTCCCACTAACTCCCAAAGACTGAAAAATCACACACTTCATTCCTTTGAATTATCTATCTTCCTTACATTCACCCTGGGATTTAGAATTCAAAACAGGGAAGCATAATTCAGGATTTAAACCACAACATTATAACAGAAATGCAACTGAATGTTCTGCAATATGAGTAACAGATTAATAGTTCTGAATATTCTCTATTACAATCACCTCATCACTAGGCTGCACAACTGTTGTCTGGACGGCATTCATCCTCAATTGTGTACAGACACATGAGCTAAATTCTCTGTGGGCTGAGTATTTCACCTGTTAATGGAAACACATTGGAAAAAAACTAAAATGAGACATGGCAGATGGAGCCATATATTCTGCCCATCTCTTGAGACCAGATTTGTAATGCAAAATACTAGATTCAAGATGCGACCCATGGATACTAGGAAGCAATCAAGAACCAAAATGATTAAACAAGGCCCAGTTCTCAGTATGGCACACAGAATGCTAAATAGAAAGAAGGATGCCCTGGAGGGAAATAAATCACACACTAAACTGCAGGCCAGAAAAGGTTTCATTTTCAAGATTATGGTCCTCTTCTAAAGATCACAACACTTCAAATAACTCACTGCATCCAAATAGATCCATATCTAAAACACATTTTTAGATAAAATAAACTCTTGCAATCTTTACTAATTTTAAATAGAACAATTTCCACAGAGGCAGTTTAATGGATGAGCAAGCTGAGTTTGTACTCAGGACCCCCAGCTGAACACTGTGCTTTACTGATTTGTTGAATAAATTACCTGCAGTAAGCTAGAAAACCAAAAAAAATAAACAAAACAACTGCAGTCCTAATGAATCCCATATATGTCTACGTAAGATCCCACTCAAAATGTCTTTAAATTTCCCAAACCCAAAAGGACATTAAGCTAAACTTTGAAGCTTGTTTCTTTAACCTCCCGCCCCTCCCCAAGTTCTACAGGTTCTTTCAGTACAAACTGAATTTTTAAATTAGCCTTAACACATGCTTTTTTTCCCATTTCAAGTTTGATACAATTTATTCTAGATCATAAAACTCACTGGAAATGGAAAACTGGAAAACTCTGAAGTAAAAGTCCTCCAACTATTGCCAATGCTATAAACATTCAGCTAGAAGAATATTTGCAAAACTTTTTAACATTTTAAAAGAGAAAAGTATAAACAATGCAAAATTGCATTGTTTGCAAGCAGCAATGACCCAAGAGGATACAATGCCCAAGGAAAACTAGCAAGTCTCCATTACTCCCTCTCTCATCTTCCTCACCCACTGTCTCCCTCTGAGAGATCCTCAGAACAAGTTATTCTGAATGCAGAGGCTATATACAGAGACTCTCTATGCCATAACAACTTGGCTACCTACCAACAGTGCCCTCCCAGAAGACGATTCACAGCAAAATATTTGGACCTGCTATGTGCTTTAGGCAGCTATACTGATGCCAGTGTTTCATTTTGAGGATTCCTTACAGTAAGATATTGAATTAAACAGCTGTGCTAGAACTCTATAGTGATCTACAGAGAAGGGTTTGTCAAGGAAACATGGTCCCAATCCACTGTCTGTAGCAGAACGTTCACTCTGCTTTTTGAGTGAACTGGTCTTGCTCACCAGATTATTACTAACTAAAGATGCAAAAGGTTGAGTTTCCTCTGTATGAATATCTATTTATAGCCATATGTTGAAAGATACACTGGAACAGTTGGAAGAGCAATACAAATAAAATAAAATACAATAAAATCTAATTTTGGAAAATAATTGGTCTGTGCTTTAATTTCTTAGCATTTACACATCCACACTATTATTGCATGAAATTGGCTGAATAAGCTTCATATGAATCTACATCTTTCTGCAACTAGACCAATTACAGTATTTTGTTTTTCTACTTTAAGTCCCAAACAGCTTTTTGGAACTAATTTTCACAAATACATCACTATGGTATGCAGTATTGTGGTGTCAATCTTATTTGTACAACAGAACTACCTGACATGTAAATTGGTTCTTATATTGGGACCATTTGGTATTCACCTCCAATTTTATATATTCCAACACAATAGGAATTTTCAAAGTTAAATACACACAAATGTATTAAATGCCAGACTTAATATGTATTTGATGAACTCTCTTAATGGCTAAATAAAATGTTGGGACTAGAACTTTGGTGTAGAGAGACCTGGAAAAGATCGGACAAAGAATATTGGTTCTATTCTTCTCATTCTGTTTCCTTACAAGGGAAGAATTAAAGATAGATGGGAAAGTTATTTCATTCAGCCTTTATCTTGAAAGAGCATTGACCAAACTCGCAATACTGTAATGCAATATTCCTTCTGCCCAAGTCTCCTTCCCAAATGTCTAGCCACTTGCCAGACTTCATCAATTTCTAACCTTTCAGACTAAAACCTTCCCCCATTTACATCTAGAGAGCTGATCTCTGACAGACACTTTCCTTTTCCATATCAATACTGATCAGATCCCACACCTAGTGATTCATCAACTAATGGAAGCCTCTATCACAGCCATCTTAGTTTCCCAGTAATAACCCCCAATGTAGCTGTTCTTTTTGCAATAGCCACCAGAAAAACTAATTTAGATTTCCAATATCATCTTGGAGAAACATAAAAGCAAGACATCACAAACCTGGATTATTCTGCTCCCACTCAGCAGGAAACCAGAACTCAGACTGCAGGAATTAGCTCACTATTTATCTGAAACTCTCACAATTATCTGTAGAACAGATAAAATCACAATGCATGACTACCACAGAAGCATCTTACATGCAACAACTAATTAATCAAGCTCTGCTAAACCCTAAATGGGGCAGGTTTTCTATTATTCCCATGATACTCTGGTAGGTATTCTTCAGGCTATATATGAATCATCTCTCCAATTCAGCATTTGCAATTCAGCCTGTTGATAAAATAACTATCCTTTTAAAAGAAAGAATGTGTCTACTGAATCTACACCCCTGTATGACTGGCTGTATTTCAAAATATATGTAAGAGACATGGAAACCCTTTACGCATCTAATTAGCTTAATTAACTTTATATTAAAAATGGAATAGATCAATGCATTTGTTTTCTCCAAGAAAATTTTATTCTTTGTATTTGGCAAATACAACTGTGTTCCAAACACAAAACAGTTCTAGTGTCTTTGGTTTAACATAAAAATTTAAAATATCTTATTATATTAAGCAGGCTACAAGCTGAATAGCATCAAGCTGCTTTGGAAAGAATATCAGATTCTTTCTAAATGCTCCAGAGACTCTTGCTCCATGTGTATCTCTACACTCCTAGCTTCATTGGAGGGGAGAGGTAGAATTTGAGGTGAAATATAATTTGGACTCCCAGTGCAGAAAAGGCAGACAGGACAACTCAGTTTCCTTTGACAGTTCTGTTTGCTACATCCTCTTAACCAGCCATGCTTTCTCGCTGCTCATGAGCAGTTCTGATTCTGAGGGACACTGAGACTGGTCAGAGGAATTGGTGGGGAAGGGAGACATCTGCATGACTAAGAAGAGAGACTGACACTTCCAAAGCAAATGGGGAGAGTTCTGTGAATTCTGTACCATCTTTCACAAATGAAAGAATTCAAGTTTTGTGGTTCCTGAAAACTTGTTGAATACATGGAAGAGCTGTCCCAGAGCTGGTGGAGACTGAAATTGGGAAATGAAATAAGCCATCTTACAAACAAGATCAGTTACCATCAAAATGTTACCTAGGCCCTTCACCTATCATAGGTCAGTAATAAAGTCCAAGGAAACTGCCCCTGCAGGGAGGGGAGGAGAAACAACAATCCAGTTTTGTTCGTAAGATGCTTGATATAGTGACAAATATGGAATAAGTCTTGTCATATGCTCTAACACAAGGTCACCAACAATCAAAAAGAAGGGCATGGGTCTTTTTCAAATTATCCAACATGACCAGATGGCCAGCTGTCATGGCAGAAATACAAGACCTTTACTCTCAGGGAAGAAACATATACCCATTCATTGTGACACAGTTCTCTCAGTCCTCAAGAAAATAATAAGAGGGGTTTACCCGAAGGTCATCTATCCAAGCTTGCAGATACAGGTTTTCTCTTGATGAGTGCCAGTTTGATCAAGCAGAAAAGGAGTGAAGAGAAGAAAGCAAACAGGATGTCAGAACAAACCGTGGAAATTGTCAAGAAGAGAAAAGAAGCCAAAGCCAAGAAAGAAAAAACGTCTCAGAAAGTAACTTAAAGAGTTTCAGAGAGCTGTTAAAAGAGACAAGAAGGAGAATTACAAAAACATCTATAAAGTCACTGAAGATGGAAACAGATGTGGAAAAACCAGGAAAGTCTCTCAAAAGATCTCTAAATTCAGAAGGAGGTTCCAACCTCAAATTGGTATGCTAAAGGACACCAGTGGACAGATAGTAACTGATTCAAAGGAGATCAAAGGAAGACAGAAGGAGTATACTGAAACACTATTCAGTAGAATTGTCAACATCCAAGGTATCTTAGAAGAGATTCCTTACTTGCAAGAACTTTTAGTACTAGAAGATGAAGTTAGATCAGCACTTACCAAGTAAAAAGTCTTCAGGAAATGATGGAATACCCACTGAAATATGGCAAGCAACGTAAGAAGAATCAGTCAAGGTTGTAATCAAGCAAATCTGAAGAACGACACAGTGGCCAACCGATTGGAAGAGGTCAATCTACATTCCAATACCAAAAAAGGAGACTTAAGAGAATGTGCAAACTATTGTACACTATCCTTATTTTCACATGCTAGCAAAATAATGCTTAGGATCATCCAACACAGATTAGAGCCCTACATGGAAAAAGATATGCCAGATGTTCAAGTTGGCTTTAGAAAAGGCTGAGGAACATGAGACATTATTGCTGATGCATGCTGGATAATTGAGAAAGCCAAGAATACCAAAAAGAAGTCAGGATGTGCTTCATCATTTATAGAAAAGCCTTCAATTGTATCAATCATGTCAAGCTGTGGAAAGTGCTCAGAAAAATGGGAATCTCAGAACATCGCTTTGTCCTCATGAGAAACTTATATACAGGTCAGGAAGCTACAATATGGGCAGAACATGGCAAAACACACTGGCTCTAGTTGGCAAAGGAGTGCAACAAGGCTGCATACTCTCTCTCTTTGTTTATTCAACCTATACGCGAAATATATATTAAAGGAAGCTGAATTGGAAGAAGATGAGCATGGTTTTAAAACTGGAGGAAGAAACATCAATAACCTGTGCTATGCTGTTGACATTACCCTGATCGCCACAAGTGCAAAGGACCTGCAAGCCTTAATGCTAAAAGTCAAAGAGCACAGTGAAAAAATGGGACTATAATTAAATATAAAGAAGAACAGACTAACAACAACGGGTAGAACAACCAGCCTTAGATTTGACAATGAAGATATCAAAGTCATGAATAGCTTCTGCCTTTTAGGATCAACCATAAACAGTAAAGGAACAGTCAAGAAATATGCCGTAGACTAGCACTTGGTAGAGCAGCCACAAAGGTCTTTGAAAAGATATTCAAATACCGTGATGTGTCCATATTTACAAGGATCAGAATCGTGCAAGTCCTGTGACACTATGGGAGCAAAAGCTGAACTTTAAAGAAGCAGGATGAGTATTGACGCCTTTGAGCTTTGGTGTTGGAGAAGACTCCTGAGAATACCATAAACAGCCAATAAAAATAACCCAGAGTTCCCACTCAAGGCACAAATGATCAGGCTCAAATTCTCCTACTTCAGACACATTACGTGAAGACCCAGCATTTCGGAAAAAGCTATACTGCTGGGAAAGGTGGAAGGAAAGAGAAGAAGATGACCAGCAGCAAGGTAGATGGATGCAATTACAGTGGCAATGAGTGCACCATTGGGGGACTTGAAAAAAACAGGTTAGGGATAGATCATCATGCTAGGAGTTGAAAACAACTTGATGGCACATTATAAATCAATCAATCAATCAATATCATATAATATGATTATTGATAGTCACATAAAAATGTCACCAAGTTTCTTTAGTTATTCTTTGAACCCCAAACTATAAGAGATCCAGGTTCAATTCAACATCCTGGTTATGACCTATAAAGCCCTACTTGGCATGGGGCCAGGTTATTTGAGGGACTGCCTCTCCCCGGTTATATCTACCCATCACATCAGATCTGGCAAAAGGGACATGTTACAGGTCCCATCTACAAAGGAGTTTCATCTGATGGGACCCAGAAGGAGAGCTTTTTCTGCCATGGCACCTGTTCTTTGGAACATCATCTCCCCTGGGTTAGATTGGCCCCAACCCTATTGGCCTTTCAGAAGTCCTTGAAGGCATGGCTTTGCCATCAGGCCTGGGGATCCCATGGAGGTATGGAGCCTGCAAGGTGGTTGCATTGTTCGTAAGCTGTTAGTTGGCACCCTCCTGCATTTTATGTTTTTGGTTAATTTGTTTTTAATTGTTTTAACTTGTTTTTTAATAATTTTTTATTTGAGTTTTGTTTTTTGAGTTTTGTTTTATATGAGTTTTATTTTTTGTCATTTTAACTCGTGAGCTGCCCAGAGTCACCTATGCGAGATGAGCAGCTATATAAATTTAACAAACAAACAAACAAACAAACAAATAAGCAAAAGTTTTAAAATAATGCAAGATGATATGCTTCCTTGTCATTTGTTCTATTTCAGTTCTGAATCATCTTACAAAATTCAAAACCCAAAGCACCCTTTTCTGAGCTGCTCCTAACTTACTACATCTGATCTTCAGATTCAAATTATTACACTGATACAAGTGTAAAGTTAAAAAATTAAGCCACATGCTAGCACGTCCCTAGCTGAAATATCTATACTGCCATAAGTAAATCTACTGTTACATCAAGCAGCCTTAGTGAAGGCCAAACCAAAAATGACTCTTGTAAACATATAAATGCTTAATGTTTTAAATCCAAGCCCATCACATCACAGTTTCCTTTGGAATTACAGCATGATAGTGGGTTTAATCCTCCCTTCCTAGCCTTTAAATTTTAATTAAAATTGAACCTGTGCCACCAATATCTTTGGGAAAAGAAATTCTGAAGAGCTGTAAAGTTGGGAACAGTTGTTCAGAGCACAGCTTGGGAGAGAAGGTTTAAACATATTTGCTATGCTTTATTTTATTTATTTTTCAAATTGTATGCCACCCTTCAAAACCAGACTTCAGGCTAGACAACATACCCCTCCATCTTATGCCTATATTTTTCAAAGAGTGAAATCCTTCGAAACGATATCTTTAATGTCACATGTTCTATTCTCTCCACTCATCAAATGAGAGAGGCACATTTTTTGTAATTTTGTAACATGCAACAAATGACTAGTCAATATTTAATATATGCCTTCAAACTATACATGCAGTGCAACACATTCCAGTTAGCAATGGAGATAACTTTACTATGTATTTGCTAATTAATTTTTAACTAAGAATAAAGGTCAGCCATACACTGTTTTTGAAGAAAAGCCATAGGGTATGATCTGTAAGCAAATCTAATAACCTAGCTGATTACAATAGACCTTTAGACTTAAATATCTTATTGACACTTACATACAGAGAGATGTCATTAAACCTGATTAAAACTGCTATTTAGTCAAATTGCTTACCTAATGGCTGAGGAAAACAAGAACTGTACAATTCCTTCTTCAAAATAAACAATGAATTGGACTTCTGCCACCCTAACCTTCAACTGAAAAAGAACACAGGTTGCTAATCAGTCTTCAAAATCAAAGCTTTTTTTTTTTTAATGTGATTGGATGATCACAGAACTAAATCTAAGGGGACATCATATAAAGAATGAACAAAAAGCAATTTCATGCACATAGAATTAGATCAAATTCCATGATGTGCAAATTTCTTTTACTGTGTTTAAATCCCACCTTACTGACAAAGATTGCATCATAATAAGAAGGAAGAAAGAACTGTGGACTAAAGTTAGCACCTGCTCTCTGTATTTCTAGGCCAATACAAAATACTACTATCCTAATTTCAGGAACACAACCAGTTCTGCTTAAAGTAGACAACTCCCAAACCCCTCCCCTCTCCTCCCAAGTCATTGCAAAAGTAATATAAAGCAGCAGTGACCGATGGCCTCTCCCTTTTTCCCTGAAAAGGACTTTATCCTGGCACTGGCCATGTCCACAAATTAATCTGTAGAGAGTTATCAGACACTTTGCACTTCAATCATTGAAAGATCAAAAATCTGATTATTTCAGAGAGAAAAATGGAGACTGGTAAATGTTTCCCAGAAAAGAAAAGCTTATTTAGAAGCGTATGCTCCCAGTCCCAGTAATTTTGTCTCTACTCATGGCAAACCAGCAGGACTGTAGGTTGGGCAGGTTTACGCTTTTCATATATTCTGAATTGCCTCATTCTCTCAGTACAGAAGCTACCACAAAAAACTAGACTAAGATATCAGAGTTTCCATGCCAGTGCTGACCATTCTAGTATACAAGCTATCAAGAAGTACTGCATACTATTTTTTCTTGCAAACATGAACTGCAAGATGCAGTCTCAATATTCTGCTTGTACCTATTAGATTAATTGGTTATTAGAAGAGAAAGTAATGCTGACCTGTCTGGTCCATTCTTCCACCAGACTTTTCATTCAGTGGCTATAACTATATTTACCATACTGCATTTACAGGAATAATTTGAGACAAAGGGACTGATGAGGCACAGAAGGGCTGCACCCTTTCTACAGCTTCAAACATCTGAAGGATACAGACAGAATTATATTATGTGACAAATCTATATACAGTAATCTTTCATCATTATGTAGTCTGTGCTTTATTGCATCTTTCAACAGATGAATCTTACAGAAGTTTTAAAGTCTGCATTTCAGAGCAAATGACTTGCATATAGAAAATCCCCAGGTCTGATTCCTGACATCTCCTGCCAATGTATTCAAAAAGCTTACCACAGTTAACACTAGCCTAGGTTAACTGCTTTTTTTTTTTATCTGCTTAACAGTCATTACTGACCCTGCAGTGACCGCCCCCTAGCGGTTTTCAAGGCAACTGCATCTTTCTAGTTTCGGAATTAGACTTTGCCAGAGCCTAATTCCTAGAGCGTCAGCCGAGCTGGCAGCACAGGAGGCGGGATTTCCGTTGCTTCACGCCCTTTTTCGGACGCCGGCAACTGTCCCGTCTCTCTGTGGAGTCGCTGCCAGCATTTTCCTCCCACCGGAGTGAGAGTGCTCATTTATCTACTCACGTACGTTTTCGATCTGCTGAGTTGGCAGAAGCTGCGGGTATAGAAACAAGAGCTCACCTTGTTAACGCGAGGCTGGACTTGAACCGCTGAAGCTTTCAGCCATTTCTGGCCGGCACTTTCAGCGTCATTAAGCCGCTGCGCCATCGCGTCCCCCAGATTAACTGCTAGGTCTTGGCAAAATAAAAGAGCAGAGCAAAAGACAAAGATCACACAATGCTCTGATAGAGCATGGATCTGCCTTGCAGGCATGCTTTCCTTTTGCAGCAGCTGAACTCAGCCCATAGGATGAAAAGTTGGAGGTCTCAACAACCTCCTACAGAAGTCCTCCATTTTTTTCACACCTTGGCTCACCTTCCTGCCTTGGTGTTATGCTTAGTAGTTATGGCTGCCATCATCTATTTTCTCAGGGGATTACTTGGGCATCTTCCCCCTTAACGGTAGCCCATGAGAAAGTTATAAACCCCATACTCTATGGCCTTACAAGGGAGGGAGGAAGGGAAGCAAGCAAGCAAGCAAGCAAGCAATATAACCTCTTGGCCCTTGTAGGCTGGAGGTGTGTGGCTAGGGAAAACACTGCCCTTCCCATGAGAGCTGGATTACAAAACATAATCTATGATTTAAAAATAGGGGAAAGTGAAATACTTCTATTTACAGTACGGTAGTTCACAAAAGCTTATGCTTTTTAATAAAATGTGTTAGCTGGAAAAAGTGTTATCAAACTACTTCTAATACAAGTGAGTATTAATGTCCTTGGAATAAGTGTATTCAGCTCAGATACCATCTGGCTTCTGGATTACTCAGTAAATATGGGAGGTTTGCTCATTCGCTTCACTTTCTTTAAAGGCAATCAACTGCCTAGAATACAGTATCTACAGTAGACAGGATTCTAGCCAACCTTGGTTGATCTGGAAAAAGCTATCGACAACTGGATCCGGTTATTACTTGGATGGGAAACCAACAGGAAAGTCCAAGACTGTAGGCTTAAATAAGAAAAACTTCCCAGAGAAAGCAATGGCAAACCATTTCTGTATTATTACCAAAGTAGATAACATGAATTTGTCCATATGACTGCTAAGACTCGAGCCCAAAACGAGGAAGTTCTTACAATCTCAGTATGACACAGCTTCATACAGGCCAACTAAAATATTAGTCTATTATATATTAGCAGCAAATTGCCCTTAACATGACAACAAAATAGACAGTGAAAGACCAACACATAGGGGGACTATTCCTGCACAAACCAGATGCTGCCAGGATGACAGAGACTGACAATAGGATATAGGACACTATATTGTACAAGGAACAAGACAACAAAGAATAAACTCCTATCCCACAAAGGGTATCACAGGGAGTCACACTGGAAGAGTTCTACCATAAAGGTCTGCTAGTACTTAATGGTATTTGGCTTCTCTAGAATGAACTGCCTATACCCCAGAATTTAAGATATTAACAACTGAAGGAAAAAGAAGAAAAGAACTGCCAGCACAAGATGGATGGATCTGATTACAACAGCAATGAAGGCTGTTCTGTGAGACCTAAGAGTTGACACCAACTTGATGGATCTTAATCAATCAATCACCCTTCACCATTTTCCATCTCCTATCTATATAAGAAGGAAGTGGTTTTGTAGCAGTCTTATCTATCACCTGACTGGATTAAGGACTATATTTCTTTTAAGGAAAATTATTAGCTCATACTTCTCTGGCCCACAAACCCTTCACCACCGTCTGCTTTCTACATTCAAGAAGGAGTATCAGTGCACCTTGCCTGAAATTTGCAACAGCTGTCCTCATTATGGGATCCATATTCAGTGGAAATGCTATTATGTTCTTACAAAAATGCAATGGGCACTGTTTTTATGACATCAGAATTTAAACCAGTGTAGGTCAGTATCCTCTGCCCAGGGTTCCCTGAAATCTGACCATGCTTTTTTCTCAATATGGATCTAGTTTGATTGTAAATTTAATATGGTTGTGATGAACAGCAAAAGGTTATGGTCCTAAAAAAATTACAAAAACAAATGTTAAATTTATGATTCATACAGAATTTATATAATTTTTATATTTTATATAAAATTATATGAAAGCTATATAAAAACACACATTAATTGTATTCTAACGGAAAAACCTATCCTATTTCTATGAAACCTGACATACTTCCTCTACTTACAATGTTATAATTTTTCTGTAATATCAACCCATTCTAGCAACAGAGAGACCAGAACTAAAAAATATGGTATTATCCTTGACATTTAAATAGGGAGTGGGTGGGGATTTGGCTGATCACTACCATATACTTCACTAACATCACACCCACACAAGAAGGCAAAAGAAGTTGCTAATCAACATATTTCATATGCTGATTCAGGATAGATATGGCACCCAGGATTAAACATTTCTTGGACTGGGAGACCATCAAAGTGAGAACTGAACTCTGAAAACCTATCTCATAAATAACTTCAAATACGGCAACTGATTCTCTTGCAACTTACTTTCTTCCACCAATATGTATCCCAAAGCACACCCAATGTCTCTTATCCACATATATTACATCAATCCTAAATTTAGATTAAAAGCTTTTTAGCACAGAGAGTGTTTCCTTATACCTTCCGTGATTTGCTAGGACACCTTTAGTTACTATTACATAAAAACAAGAAAACAGGCTTTGATACTAAATCACAGATGTATAAAGACACAAATCTGCATATTCAATATGCAACTGCTTCTATCTCTGATGTTCTACTTTTTAAAATTTGTGATTAAGTAGTATTGCGGTGGAATCATGTGCCATGCACACTACCATTTAGTAAGCATCAATATATAACAGCCTTCCAACATACTGTAATGACATGCCATCCCAACTCATAGCCAGGTGCTAAGCCTTACAAGGAAGAAATATAAAATTCCAGTCTCAATGATAATTCCTTTCATTTGTTAAAGTAACACAGATTGTGTTCTCCTCCTCAATCCCCTCTCTCTTCCTTGGCATTCATATCCCAGTTGAATCCATGGGCAGCCATTTTATCCAAAATAGAAAATAGAGGTTTAAATATTATCCCTTTAAGTGTCTGCATCCTTCCTCAGCAACATGCAACTTCTTCCCTGCAGTTACCTTATGATCCTGGTTTGGTTTAAAGAGTGGCCAAGAGTGTTTGGTTTAAAAAGTGGCCAAGAGGTGATACGTCTGTGCCTAGGCATACTCTAAAATACCTTTATCCCATCAAATTCAAAGTGCTACACAGCCTTAATAACTAGAGTAGAGAGTTAAAAGAAAGGATAAAAAGAGAATATGCACTTCTGTTGTGCTCATTCTGGCTGTTCAAATATGATTTAATAAGTCTGGTATGGAGCTCTGAATTAGATCAAACATGTCAAACTTAACAAGTCTTCTACTATGGTGACAATGTAGAACTGCAGTGGTAAATTATAAGTGACCAGGACCCACAGCATGAGGGGTCAGTTCAAATACAACAGGATCTCTTGGAAATGGAACAGAATTAATTGCAGGTAAGGAATGAAGTAACTAGGAAGAATGAAAAATGTCTTAGAAGGACTAGTTGAAAAATTTGGGCAGCAATCTGAACACCTGAAGCCTGGGGAGATAAAGAAGGCTGTTGATACGCAGCAAGTCAAACTAAGAAGGAATTCAGGCACTAGGTTTCCATCAACTCTATTTGAGATTGCATTTACTACCTGGATTGTCCACCATTCTATAATGGTGCTACTAACAATATAGCAGTGGAACATTAAGAATGCTAGCATCTCTAAGCTTCCTAATACTCTCTATGTATCAGTGTGTGAACTACCTGCCTTCTACAGAAACCGTTCAACATCTTTCCCTCAGAATCTTCCCATCTTGCAAACTAGGAGGACTGAGCATACTACAAGAGTCAAATGTAGTATTTCTCCTCTCCTTTTTCCTGTGACTATATCAGAGTGTACAACTTTTGTTGAACTGAAGACTAACTAGTCTTTGAATAGCAAGTCCAAAGCCGCACTGTAAAAGGAAGCGAGGCCATAGTAAAATATTTAACAGCAGAGGAAGAAATGAAAACTGAACATAATACTATTACAAACATTGAAACTTTAATGCCCACACACACAAATAGTGATCTCCATCTCATATGCTAACTGATTACCAGGTATCAAAGGAATGGAAAATTACGTGAGCAAAAAGACCAAAGAAAATATAACATACAAATATTTTCTCACAATTGTATGTACACCCAGTTGTAATGGAGGTGGCAAGATAAGGCAAGAAAAGGCAGCAGTGGTATGTAGCCTGTGGATACATACCTTCATGAGGGTAACAGAATGTGTCCATAGATATGGTCTGTGCAGCAATAGGCTACAGAGATGCTTCTTTCAAATATGCATAATCTTGTCCACCTACCCCTTAGCTTCTCTGAACCCAGATGTTGCTGACAATGTTCGTGTCCTTTCATAAAACAATGCTGCCACAAAAGTATGTATCCACAGGCACTAGATGTTCCTAAAAGGGCTTAACATCATGATGTGATAACTGAAGATGGCTTTTTAAAAAGGGAGGGGACAGAAGTCGGCAGAATAATTAAAGTTTGGGGGCAAGATGGGATAGAAGTTCAAGATAAGCTGTGCCTGCTGAGTTCAGTTCAGGCATACAACAGTGGCAGCCTGCACAACATAAAGCTTGGAAACAAACTGCAGTTCCCCTTTCTATATGTAATCCCCAAGTAATTCCACACCTATCATTTTCAGCCTTTTCTTCTCTTGGAGGAAATATCTGTAACTCATTCAGATGAATGAAGTACAGGGTGAGAATTCAAAAATGCCTATATTATGTTCTCTGTGGTTCCATTCCTTGAAGAAGTCAGAGGTGTATGGTAGATCTGGCACCAGATAGTTGTTGTTTTGAACAGTCGATTGCCAACTTTTTCAAAGTCTAATTATGTATTGTATTAAGAATTGCTTCCTTTTGTTAATCCTAAATCTTTCCACATTTGGTTTCAAAGGATAAATCCAAATTCTAACATGAGAGAAGGAGAAAAACTCTCTCTGACCATATTTTCTACACCACCAAATTAATATGATTTTATACTCCTCTCATGCTTTCCCTCCCCCTTCCATTGCTAAGCTCCTTGCTCCTACAAATATTGCAACCTTTCCTTACACAGGAATTGCTCTACCCCCCCATAATCATTTTGTTTGCCCTATTCTTCATTTTTGCCAATTCTACGAGCTCCATAGATAACATAATAGAATGGGTCTCCCAATTTAAAAAAACAAAACAAAACAGAGAAGTAGCCCTCAGATTACATATCACTGATCTACTCTATGGAGTAATAATTCTTCAATGTATCCACTATATGTCTCTATTGATTTGTCTCTATTGATTTCTGTGATCTTTTTTTTTCACAGTTGTCCAATCTTGTTTGTTGGATCTCATTAAATATATACATACAGGCTATGGGAATAGGAGTTAGCAATGATATCTTGTTATCTCTCTTACAGACCCTCAAGTGGCAGTATACTGCTTTGAGTGGTTACAGAGTCGCTCCTGAACAAAGGATCCTGAGTCTTAGTTCCCTGGTTTGATTTCTAGAACTATCATTTAATTTAAGCCAGTGTTTTTCATACTTGGCAACTTTAAGATGCATGGATTTCAACTCTCAGAATTCCCTAGTCAGCCAGTCATTGCTTATAAAATGGCAGTAACAGTAGCTGTAGACACATTCTGACCCGTATCTCCTACCCAGAACCAGCCTTGCAATATGGAGTCTACCTCAGGCAACATCAGGAAAATAAAAGGCAGGAAGGATACAGTGCCTGACTGGTAACTGTTGGCATTAAAGGGGCAGCCATTCAACCCACTTGTTGCAAGCTGAACTGAAAATATAGCTTGTAAACAATTGTTACAGCTGAGATAGAAGCACCTGGAAGCTTTCAACATACATTAGAGCCCTAATGCATATTCCTATTCACTTAGCTACATTGTCAAGCTTCACAAACTGACTGCTGACTTCCATCCTTATAACCCATCTTGACCATTCCACAAGTGCAAATGTGTGTATGCATTTCCAAATTTCTGCAATCTTCCCTTAACAACTGGATGAAACTTATTTCCAGACACTTTCCCTGCATGCTTGTAAGGGTAGATAATTTTAATCAACTCCCTCTTGCTTCTGTAATGTGCCCTGGTTTTCAAGGGAAGATGTTCTCTTCTCTGCCATATCTGCTGGATTGAAAGGCTTTCATAAGTAGAAAGACTTCATTTTTTTCAGAAGGCTCACTCAGTATCAATGCCACAATCTGGAGATGACAAACCTGGGAAGCGAAGCCTTATGGAAGCTATGTATTCAGTAAAACCAGTTGTCATTGTGCCCCCATTTCTGGCCATTTATCGCTATTCGCATGTTGTTAAGGTGTCTCTAAGAGAATATAAGTCATTAATTCTGACAATAATAATACTATACATTTGCTTTTCAAACAGTCCTGAATTTGGTCCAGTCTCATGCATTTAAAGCACTGTGCTCTGGATTCTTGAGAAGGATATGAGAGTTTAGGGCATCTCTTCACTGATATTTGCACCAAGCTTCTGTGACTCTAAATTCATGAATAAGGATTTACTGCCCTAGACAGAGAAAAATGGACCAAAAAAAAAAAAAAATACCAGAGATGTTGGGTCCCCGGGTTGGTGGACAGCATAGCAGATGTTTATTACTGTGCCCAGCAGGTTCACATTAATTGACCAATTTACACCTGCCGGGGGAAGCCAGCAATGTATTTCACAGAGTTACAAGAACCCCACTCCTGCATCATTTATGGATAGTATATTTTACCCCTGGGCCTGAATTTAAAATGAGTGCTAATATAATGGGGCTCTCTATCTCAGGCAGTCAGTTTCACCCATCTGTGGCAGAAATCAGTGCTGTTGCCATTACCAGATTATTTAATTACTATTGTTGCCACATTGTGCAATCAATCCCAGCACTTTAAATAGTACATTAAATGTGTAAATATGTACACGTTTTCTTAAAGACAAAAACTGTTTCATATAATTAGTAAACATCTCACAGCTTCTAATGTTTGTATCCTCTCTTATGCACAAGAGAAAAAAACTGAAAAGGTAAAATACACAAAAATTAAGACTACGGTATTCCTCAAATTATCACTAAATTAAAACCCTTATTTATTTTTAACAATGAATCTGTATGCTGTTAATCACCAAGGGGCATAAAAGTTGATAAATAATAGACGGCCACTCTCTCTTGGGTGGGATATATGGATATATTTATTTTTGGGACTACTGGCCAGATGATTTCAGGTGGCAGGCTGAATGCCCTAGACAGGGAAAAATAGGCATTAGACTCATATGTGGAGGATCTTTATAGGATTACTATCAATTCTAGTATAGAATGGTATAGTACAGAAATGTGTGCTTTCAAGCAGTGAATCATGTATATTTGTTTATAACTATTATGTGATAATCTTAAAAATATGAAGTGGACAAGAGGTTTTCAGTCCAGAGCTCATGATTTTAATAATTTTCTGTTTTTATCAGTTGGAAAAAATGGTTGCTTTGATAGACAAATCATCATCATCATCATTTTTTTTCCTAGAGTGTTCCAAATTAGGTCAACAAAAATATTAAGTTTTGTGATTATATTTATATTAGTTGTCCCTAAGAGTGACATAAGACATTTTGCTGCTTGAAGCAAAGGACACAATGACATTCCCCACCTATGCTACAAGGAGAATCCTAAAGTTAGGCAGTTAACCCTTAATTCAACACAGAATGTGTTTATATACCATACCTGAGAGCTATAGGCTTGCTTAAAACGGTCTGAAAAGATTTTGGGGAAATAGATATCTACCTAAGCACACTTCCTCACTTTGTCTAGTGGTATGTCTGATCCACTGTGATGAGCTTGTAATCAGTGTGGGTTTTATGTACTGATATTTTAAGAAGGCTGACAATAGGGACTTTGCAAGAAGTGGCACAAAAATATTTTCAAAAGGTAAATTATGCATACTTACATAGGATGCCGATCCATTTTGAAGGAACAAAGAAAATGGAGGCATTATATTAATGCTACCACTCTTTCTGGATAGGTTGCATTGTATTTAGTATACAGGTAGTCCCCAGTTTAAGAACGAGTTCCACTCCTAAGGTCTGTCCTTAAGTCAAATTTGTATGTAAGCTGGAACAGTATTATTGTACAATACTGTATAAGTAGTATTGTGTAATGAACTTGAACAATTGTGTATTTAACTTGAATCACTGTGTATTTAATTTGAATTTTGTTACAACAGGGTCCGTTCTTAACTATGGATCATCTATAACCCAGGCATTCTTAACTACCTGTACATAGCATTACATTTAGTTATTCTCAGAATAGCTGCCAGTATACAAACTATCACAGATTGTCTTTAATTTCACATACTAGCAAAATAATTCTTAGGATCATCCACCACACATGAGAGCCCACATGGAAAGGCAGATGCCAGATGTTCAAGCTGACTTTAGAATAGGCCAAGGAACAAAGGACATTATTGCTGATGCATAGTGGACAACTGAGCACTGATTATAGAAAGGCCTTTGTGTTCACCATGTCAGATCGTGGAATGATCTTAGGAAAATGAAAATCTGAGAACATTTCATTGACCTCATGCAAAACATATGCACAGCATAGGAAGACCCAGTCCTGATGGGACATGGCTCAGGTCAGTTAAGAATTTAGACAAATTCTCCTTTACTGTATACTTTCTCCTGATTTATTCAATCAATATACTGAATATATTGAGGGAGGCTGGATTGGAAGAAGATTAGTGTGCTGTTAAAAACTGAAGGAAGAAATATCAATAACCTACAACACTATGCTGATGACACTACTCTGATAGCTGAAAATGCAAATGATCTGGACACACTACTAATGAAAGTCAAAGAGCACAGTGAAAAAGTGGGACTAAGGTTAAATATAAAGACGACCATACTAATGACAACACATATAGCAACCAGACTTAGAATTGACAGTGAGATATTGATATAGATTCTGCCTTTTAGAATTGACGAGGAACAGTAAAGGAACAAGCAGTCAAAAAATACCTGCAAACTAGCACTTGGTAGAGTAGCAAGGAAGGCCTTGGAAAAGATACTCAGATGCAATGACATGTCTATACCTACAAAGATCAGAATAGGGCAGGCAATCCCTGTGGCATTCTAGGGAAGCAGAAGTTGACTCTGAAGAAGCAGGATGAAAAGAGCACTGAAACTGTTGAACTTTTGTATTGGAGAAGACTCCTGAGAATGCCATGGCCAGCCAAGAAAACAAACTAATATATCACAGAACAAATCAATTCAGAGTTTTTATTCAAGGCATAAACGACCAGGTTCAAATTATTATATTCTGGATATATTACGTGAAAACCCAGCTCCCTTGAGAAGTTTATAATGCTAGGAAATGTGGAAGGAAAGAGAAGGTCGTTAGACTTCATTACAGCACTGATGGGAGCGCCACTGGAAGACCTGAAGGCTTAGGATGGGGACAGATCAGCCTGGAGAAGATCAATCTATGTCTGGCTAAGATTCAACACCAACTTGATGGCACAAAATCAAGAACTAATTTTTAAACTTCACATGTATTTTGGGCAAGGAAATTTATATACTACAGTTAAGGCAGGCTATATAGATAGGTATAAGTCTTTAAAGTCACTATATCTGCATCACTTTTTAATCGTTAGCTCCATAAATTGGTTCCTATAATGTTTGTAATTATAAATGTAGGCTATCTTAAAAGTAGGCACTCTTTCAGTCAGACACCCTCATTAGTTTAATGGAACTGACTGAAAAAATGACAACTATGTGATTTAACTTAGGTACCAGACAGATGAATGAACCACACAATTGCTCTTTCACAGTGGCCAAATTGGTCCCCTGTTAAGTAGCAGAGTTAACGTTTTGAGGAAATTAAGAAAACTCCAAGAAGACCCTTTACACTAAATTCTTCAATATTGTGTGGAACAAAAAACTTTCAAGAAACACATTTTCATTTAATTGTTTATACAGTTCATGAAAGAGTGACTGCCTTTAAAAATAAGAGCTTACTGAATCAAGAATCCTCATTATGAAACTTTCAAAAGTGCTTTGAAATTTCATCATCTGTAAGATTCATTCTTGAGCTTTAAACATTCCCTATGCATATTAATATTTAACCACCACACATAATGTATTGTGTTTCACTGCATCCATTACAAGCCATTACTTTGGCTAGATACTCTCTCTTGCAACTGATATGCTCAACTGAAAGATTTATTGAGCTCCATTTAAACAGAACCTTATGTTTACTGCATGGCCCATTGTAGACTATGCACAAAAACAAACTGCAGAAAATTCTAGCACTTCGGTACATACAGCATATGAAGATCAATAAGAGTAACAAAGAACATAATACTATATACCCAAAGATTTTAGTTATTAAAAATGGGGGGTATATTCGACTTTTCCATACCTCTAAATAAGTTAGAAAGTATGGGGTACTGTATAGTGTAATGCACTAAAGGACTTTGCGGTAGTGATTATTGCTTTTTCAGTTATTGCCATCGATTGCATATTTAAATAGTTCTAAAAAGGAATTCCATACTCGTTACAAATTATTCAGATCAATATTTATTTCAAATTGCAAAAGTTTCTCCATTAGTAATCAGCATTTTGTTTCATCCTAGAAAGAGGACAAAATAAGTTCTTGAAAAAACACTGAAAACTGACGCCCAATAAGTAGTTTTTAAAAACTGCTTAATTTTTAAGGAGGAATACTTGAGACTTTTGTTAGCCAGGCATGCATGAGATTACTTATCACTTTTAATTCTTGAAAAAAAATGTTGCCTGTGTTAAAGAGAAGTGTACCTCTACCCTTCCAGATTAACTTGAATTAAGTCACTGTCCTCTACCTTGCCAATTATGTTTTGATTAATGTTTTCTACTTTGTCAGACTTATTTTAATCAATTGATTTTACCGAATGCTATCATGCCTACCTTGGATGAATCCTTGGATGAGGAGAAGGGACAGCTTCCACTGGAACAGGACCCAGAAGAAGCAGTTTAGAAATAACTCTTTGATTAAGGTGAAGTAGTGCTCCTGAATGTGTCTCCTGCTCTCTAAACCATGGTGTTACCTAGGACCAGTGAATGGGGAGGGAGAAGGGAGCTGATTATCTTACATCTCGAGGAGTACCGCTTGGCCCAACGTCAGCTTCATCTTAGAGCAGTGCCTCAGCTGATTCTGCTGCACCCTTTTCCAGCAGTTCTTCCTCCTCTTCATCTGAAGATTTATCTGGCTAAAGACTTTATTATAAGCTCAGGCAGCAAAGGGGAATTGTTCATAGGACTGTTTAGGAATTAAATAAACATACAGGCACAGACATAGACTTTAGTATAAGTACAGAATAATATAGCTTAGACTTAGTGATAAGTGTTAAGGTAGAAGTTAGGAAAATAAATAAGTTTGTTAAACTTATATATAATAAAAGCCTCCTTGGAAACACAGCAGTTCCTTTGTTGGTGGACTGTACATTTCCCAAAAGAACCCCCTCACAGACATAAACATGACAAATGCTAATTTTTTCTGAAAGCTGCTTAAAGACCTTTTTTGGCTTGAAAACTCAGGCATAAATGTTTCTGTCTATCCGTCAGACAGCCAATGATGTCTTGAAAGAGCCATTACCGAAAGTCTCAAGCATACATACATATGTAAAATAAAGATGGGATAAAAATCTAAACATAATGATTAATTTTAAGGCACATATTTGTTACAATTAATGCAACATCTAAAGCAGCAACTTTTTTTTCCAAACTCCCATGGAAACCTGGAAAACACAGCCTGCTTTAATGAACAGCAGAGAGGTACTAGGCTGCTCAGTGCTTCAAAGTTCTGAATCATTTTCAAAGCATACTCAGCCCTCATAGACAGCTGATCTGTCCAATTTAATCATGTGCATGCTATCTTCTTTCAGTAGTTTTCAGTAGTATACACTTTTAGCAGTATATGTTTTTATTATATTCACTTGAATTCATTTTTTATATTTCTCTTTATTCACATTATATGCATTCATATTACAATAATGGAAAAACAAAATGTAAAATAATAAAAATTGGTCTCTGACTTCTAAAAATATATCAAAGAGAAAATTATTTCTCTCAGTTTTTGATTTAATCATGCTACTATCTGTTATCACATTACTATCTTTTGTGCTAAAATTATAATTTATTCTTCAACAAATGCAGTGCCCTTTTTATGCCAGATGTAGTGCTGCGTGTTCTTTCCAAATAGTTCAATCTTTGTTTCGTCAGTCCACAAAACATTTTTCCAATGCCGCTGTGCAGTGTCAATGCGTTCTTTCGCAAACTTCAGGGGTGCAGCAATGTTCTTTGTAGTAAGCAGCGGCTTCCTTCGTGGTGTCCTGCCATAGACACCCTGCTTGTTCAATGTTTTACATACTGTAGACTCATGAACACAGATGTTAGCCAGGTCCAATGATGCCTTCAAATCTTTGGCTGTCACTCGGGGTTACTTCTTTACCTCACTGATGAGTCTTCGTTGTGCTCTTGGGGTCATTTTGACTGGGCGCCCGCTTCTTGTTAGACTAGCCACAGTCCCAAAGCGTTTCCATTTGTAGATTGTTTGCCTAACTATACAGGTGAAACTCGAAAAATTAGAATATCATGCAAATGTTCATTTATGTCAGTATAGCAACTCAAAAGGTGAAACCAATCTATGAGATAGATGCATTACATGCAAAGCGAGATATGTCAAGCCTTACTTTGGTATAATTGTGATGATTATGGCGTACAGCTTATGAAAACCCCAAATTCACAATCTCAGAAAATTAGAATAGTGTGAAAAGGTTCAATATTCTAGGCTCAAAGTGTCCCACTCTAATCAGCTAATGAATCCATAACACCTGCAAAGGGTTCCTGAGCCTTTCAATGGTCTCTCAGGCTGGTTCAGTAGGAATCACAAGCATGGGAAAGACTGCTGACCTGACAGTTGTGCAGAAAACCATCACTGACACCCTCCATAAGGAGGGAAAGCCCCAAAAGGTAATTGCAAAAGAAGTTGGATGTTCCCAAAGTGCTGTATCAAAGCACATCAATAGAAAGTTATGTGGAAGGGAAAACTGTGGTAGAAAAAGGTGCACAAGCAGCAGGGATGACCGCAGCCTGGAGAGGATTGTCAGGAAAGGCCATTCAAAAGTGTTGGGGACTTTCACAAGGAGTGGACTGAGGCTGGAGTTAGTGCATCAAGAGCCACCACACACAGACGGATCCTGGACATGGGCTTCAAATGTCGTATTCCTCTTGTCAAGCCGCTCCTGAACAACAAACAACATCAGAAGCGTCTTACCTGGGTTACAGAAAAAAAGAACTGGTCTGTTGCCCAGTGGTCCCAAGTCCTCTTTTCTGATGAGAGCAACTTTTGCATCTCATTTGGGAACCAAGGACCCAGAGTCTGGAGGAAGAATGGAGACACACACAATGCACGATGCTTGAAGTCCAGTGTGAAGTTTCCAGTGTCTGTGTTGATTTGGGGAGCCATGTCATCTGCTGGTGTTGGTCCACTGTGCTTCATTAAGTCCAGGGTCAACGCAGCCGTCTACCAGGAGATTTTGGAGCACTTCATGCTTCCTTCCGCAGACGAGCTTTATAGGGATGCTGACTTCATTTTCCAGCAGGACTTGGCACCTGCCCACACTGCCAAAAGTACCAAAACCTGGTTCAGTGACCATGGGATTACTGTGCTTGATTGGCCAGCAAACTCGCCTGACCTGAACCCCATAGAGAATCTGTGGGGCATTGCCAAGAGAAAGATGAGGGACATGAGACCGAACAATGCAGCACAGCTGAAGGCCGCTACTGAAGCATCCTGGTCTTCCATAACACCTCAGCAGTGCCACAGGCTGATAGCATCCATGCCACACCGCATTGCGGCAGTCATTGCTGCAAAAGGGGCCCAAACCAAGTACTGACGACATATGCATGCTTATACTTTGCAGAGGTCCCATATTGTTCTATTTCCAATCCTTGTGTTATTGATGTCGTGTAATATTCTAATTTTCTGAGATTGTGAATTTGGGGTTTTCATAAGCTGTACGCCATAATCATCACAATTATACCAAAGTAAGGCTTGACATATCTCACTTTGCATGTAATGCGTCTATCTCATAGATTGGTTTCACCTTTTGAGTTGCCATACTGACATAAATGAACATTTGCACGATATTCTAATTTTTCGAGTTTCACCTGTAGACTGGTGAATTTCTAAGGTCTTTGAAATCACTTTGTAACCCTTTCCAGGTTTATGTAAATCAACAATTCTTGATCATAGATCCTCGGAAAGCTCTTTTCGGCGAGGCATGGCTCACATAAGCGTACTGTATTCTTGTGCGGAGCAAACTCAAAAAGTTTGATTGGTTTTTATCAGTCAACGTGGCTCTAGTCCACACCTCCAAACTTATTTTCTTAACCAGGTATTCTAACACCTGACTCCAATTAGCTTTTTTGAGGTCAACTCAAGGGCTCACATACTTTTTCCACTAGCATTATGAGGTTTTTAGGGTTGTTCTCAATAAAGACATGAAGGATCAGAATTGTTTTTGTGTTATTATTTTAGGCACATTATATTTGTCAATACTCTTGACTTAGATGACGGTCAGATCACATTTTAATGACAAATTAATGCAGAACACCATGAAATTCCAAAAGGTTCACATACTTTTTCTTGCAACTATATAACTCAAGGCGGCAAACATACCTAATGCTACTGCCTCCTATTTCCCCACAACAACCTGTGAGGTGGGTTGGGCTGAGAGAGAATAATTGCCCCAAAGTTGCCCAGCCAGCTTTCATGCGTAAAACAGACCCAGAACTCAGTCTCCTGGTTTCTCGGCCAGCACCTTAACCACTACACAACTCTTCATATTTAAAAAACCATAATTCAAGATCAGTACCTTGGTAGATGTAACAAATCTGAAAGACCCAACATCTTAGATTTGTTATAGTAAGTTTGTTCCACTCTCGGATAGTCACACTTGAATTTGTGGAAAATATTAATTCCCCCCCCCCAAAAGGAATATATCTAATTCTTTAGTTTGTCCTCATATATAATACAAGAAGTTTAACATTTAAACATCTTAACCCAAACCATTCATTGACTTCTGAATCTTAGAACAGTCTACTCTGACCAACAACACCTTCGCAGTTGGTGCTGTTTTCAATTTCAGACAGAATCTTTACTGCCATCTGTGATTTTACAACTTGAGATTACCAGGCTGGAACCTGACACATGGGAAATCATGGTAGTATACCATGGTAGTATACCACTTTCTATTTTGCTGTTCCAGTTTAAAATATTAATATATGCCACACAAAATTAACCAATGACAAATTGTTAGAGATGCTAGAGCTAAGACAATTTCTACATTTCAGGTATTTAAATATTTGCTTTTCTCTTTGAAATATTTTATACTTTTGTCTTTTATGTTATTCCTTGGAGACTGCAGAATTGCTCAAGTGTAGCACAACAAATTAAGTTGAATGTATGTGCATTCTTGAGTCTTTGTTTCCATCCTGAAAGCTGCCATAAAGAGTCCCAAAAATTCTTAGAACATGCATAGAAGTTAAATTTATAAGTTCTTCCTTGCTATCATCTCTCCATACATTTCCAGTTCACTATATTTTTAAACATCTTGTATTTTTTTTAATATTCACTGAATCCCACACCTGACATAAGTACACCATGGATGAGAAATTTAAATCCATGGCCACTGAACAGCTTGCAAAATTTTAAATGGTATCAAAGTTAATTTAACAGATATAATGATTCTAAAATTAATTTTATTATATAACCTTCAGAAACATGAATTAATTTAGAGCTTGACAATGAGAAAAGAAAAACTGCCAAAGAATATACTGATAGACGAAAGAAATCAAAACAAAGCAAAAGACTTTTTACCTGATACTTCAGTTCAACAAATAAGGCTAAATCTGTACAAACTGTGGAAAAGCTACAAAACATGTTGAGGCCCAAGCTGAACTACATCATCCAATTCTACATCTTCTATATGCAAAGAATATGTAAGGACCCTTTAAGCTGAATTCAACTCTTGCAACTAAATGGATTATTTCCTTGGCATCAGTGAGGAAATTGTTTGCCTTAATTTCTTCAGTTCTAAATGTTTTAACAGTTGTCAGGAATTTCTGCCAATGAAACTGAGTCCTCTATTCTTTCAAAACCCATCTCCAGGGACATCTGCAAATATAAAAACATCTCAGCATCTTAACAGATTTCTCTAAAACAACTGCATCTAAGTTAATGAGTTTTTGTATTTCATTGGTATTAGCCATAATAATATATTCCTTAACAGACATTTAAGCTTCCAAACCAACCTTTCTTTTATTCACTTTAGCATCAGATATTAAACTTCTCACTTATAATTAGCGTTACGAAAATAATAATTCTGAACGTATTATATTTTGTAATGTTTATTATCAAATGTTAAAAAGATGGTATAAATGTTCCAATTTAAATATCACATTTAATATTGTCCTGCATCTCAATAGTTATAACACATTTATAGAATTGTCCAGTACAGTAAAAACAGACTAAATAAAGATGGATATTTTTATAATTTTTATAATTTTATATTTTTATAACGGAAACGGCATTGGTCGCACTTATGGATGATCTCTGGCGGGAGCAGGATGGTGGAAGTGCGACCATCCTTGCTCTCCTTGATCTCTCGGTGGCGTTCGATACCGTCGACCACGGTATCCTATTGGGACGGCTCAGAGATATGGGGGTGGGTGGCACGGTTTTGTGCTGGTTCACCTCCTTTCTCTGGGGCCGATCCCAATCGGTGCTGATAGGGAGCGAGAGTCCCATCCTCGGCCCCTCCATTGTGGGGTGCCGCAGGGTTCGGTTCTCTCTCCACTCCTTTTCAACATTTATATGAAACCGCTGGGCGAGATCATCCGCCATCATGGGATGAGGTATCATCAGTATGCTGATGATACTCAATTATATATCTCCATCCCTGGTGAGGTAAGTGATGCCGTGACCGCCCTCTCTCGGTGCCTGGAGGCTGTAAGGGTTTGGATGGGGAACAACAGGCTCCGGCTGAACCCTGGCAAGACGGAGTGGCTGTGGGTTAATGGCTCCTCTGTATCCGGGACGTTGTCATCGTTGGTTCTGGATGGGGTGGCACTGCCCCAGACAGACCCAGTGCATAATTTGGGGGTCCTCCTGGACTCACGGCTCCTGCTCAAAGAGCAGGTGGCAGCCGTGGCCAGGAGGGCTTTTGCACAGCTCCGGGTTGTGCACCAGTTACGCCCTTTCCTGGATCGGGATGCCCTACGGACAGTCACTCATGCCCTTGTTATCTCCCAGATAGACTACTGCAATGCGCTCTACATTGGGCTACCCTTGAAGAGTATCCGGAAGCTTCAGCTGGTCCAGAATGCGGCCGCGCGGGCAATTTTTGGGGCCCGAAGAAGGACCCATATAACACCTTTGCTCTGCGAGCTGCATTGGGTACCGGTTTGCTTCCGGGTCCAATTCAAGGTGTTGGGTATTACCTTTAAAGCCCTACATGGCATGGGACCAGGTTACCTGAAGGACCGCCTTGCCCCCACGACTTCAACCCGTCCCACCCGATCTCATAGAGAGGGCATGCTCCGGATCCCCGCGGTAAAAGAACTTCGACTAGTGGGGTCCAGAAGGCAGGCCTTCTCTGCTGTAGCCCCTGCCCTTTGGAACATCTTGCCCCCGGGGGTGAGACAGGCCCCCTCACTCCAGGCCTTTCGGAAGGAGTTGAAGACCTGGCTCTGCCATCTGGCCTGGGGCGGGGAGGGAGGATATCAGAAATGGGGTTGGCTGGCCCCTTAGCGGCCTGGTGGGGCCCTATTGCCCTCTTGGAGTTTTTAGCTTTTTATTTCTGTAAATTTCTAGTTTTATACTGTATAATTTTTAAACTTTTTTAATTTAATTGTGATTTTAGTGGTTGTAAGCCGCCCAGAGTCCCCCATTGTAGGGGAGATGGGCGGGGACAAATTAAATAAATAAATAAATAAATAAAAATATTGCTGGACTGCCAGTCACAATGGTTAATTTGTCCACCTAAATCACTGATTGATATTAAGAAGCCTGCAATATTTGTGCTACAAGCCAGGCATTCTAATCTAATTTTGAGAAAACCTAGGGAGTGAATATGAGCAGAGTGATCTGTGCATACCTACATGCAACACCACCACATTCCAATGAATTTGACATACTGTGATTCTACTTCCTCCTCACTGTGAGTTCTAGTCAGTGGGGGATAGGGAAGAGAGGTTAACCTAGCAGCCATTCCTGGGTGGGGTATCACAGGAATTGGTCCTCTCACCCTCTGCTGTTTAATATTTATACGGAGCCGCTGGAAGAGGTCATCTGGAGGTTGGGAGTGAGGTAATCATTACTATACTGATGATACTGTATTATACATTGGCACACTGGACCTAAATGGAGATGAAATGGAAATCTTGTCTCAGTGTCTGGAGGCTGCTAAGAGTCTGGATGGGAGAAAACATATTAAACTTGAACCCTAGCAAGACGAAGTTGCTATTGATCCAATGCAGCTCCCTGTCAGTTCCGGTGGACCCTCAAGAGTAGCACTGCCCATGGGGAAGCAGGTCTGAGACTTGGAAGTCCTGCAGACTCATGATTACTGCTTAAAAGGCAAGTCAGGGGGCCTTTGCTTAGCTCTAGTTGTCATTCAAGTTGTGGCCCTACCTGGAGTGGGAAAAACACTGCCATAGTGGCTCATGGCCTCATCACATGGCTGGACTAATGCAGTGTACTTTACATAGCACTGCCTTTGAAGACCATTTGCAAACTACAGTACAACTACCCCAAAATATAATGACCTACATACTGTCAGGTACCCAATATTATGACCATATGACATCAATTTTGCAGGCTATGCGCTGGTTATCATTAGGTTTTCATGTGCAATTCAAGGTGCTGGATTTACCTACAAAACTGTATGTGGCTTGGCACCTTGCTACCTTTGAGCCTGCCTCTTCCAACCAGATTCAACCTGTGTGAGACATCTCTTCCAGGAACTATTGTTAGCAGTGCTCCATTTCTGGAAGGGGGTGCAAGGCCCAGAGTTCTTGTTTATCTGTGATGGCCCTGGTCCTCTAAAATGGGACTCCCCTTGGAGGTGAGATTGGTTCCATGATGGTAGCCTTCTGGAAACTAGTTAAGGCCAAGATATTCTGAAGAGTTTTTAATTGAACTTTGATACCATCAGGGTTGTGTTAGTTGATTTTAATTTTAATTTAATTCAGTTATATTTTAATTTACTGTGGACATTTTATCAATTTATTTTATAACATTTGCGAACCACCAAGAGTCACAAAATGTGGTGATACAGAGATTACATAAATAAATGGATTGATTTCAATGCTCTGTTTCAATAAAGCAACTAACACTGATGATGGAGATAGAATCAATAAAAATAGAATAAAACATAGTAAGTATTTAAATTTAGAAAGGAACAAATATGTTTGTAGAGTATGTTTGACATCAGAATGGTCTAATGCCATCATTTCACTATATACACACAACACAAACATGCACACAACCTAGCTCTTTCCCTCCCCCACCCTGCCTTTTTTGTTTCTTTTTGATGCCTTCTAGTCAGTTTTGACTACTAGTAACTACACGGGCAAGTTCATGCAGTTTTCTTGGCAACATTTTTTGGAAATAATTTGTCACTGCCTTCTTCCTAAAACTCATAGTCTCCCAGTTTCTAGCTTGGTGTCTTTAACCACTACAAAAATCTGCTCTCCAACTGAGACTGGGAAACTATAGGTAACACACACTGCATGGTCAGAGATTTGGGCCAGATTTCTACGAGCTGAGCAATATTCCATTTGGTTTTTGTTTTGTTTTGTTTTGTTTTTGCCTTCAAGTCAGTGTTGACTCCTGGTGACTGCCTAGACTAGTTTCTGCAGTTTTCTTAGCAAGATTTCAGAAATTGTTTGTCATTGTCTCCTTCCTAGGGCTGACAGAAAGTGACTTTCTCTCAGAAGGTCACCCAGCTGGCTTTGTGCCTAAAGTGGGATTAGGACTCAGTCTCCCGGTTTCTAGCCTGATGCTTTAACTACTACACCATACTGATGAAATTGCTTTTACTAAACAGATGGAATGAGAACTAAACTGGCTCTTACTCCATCTGTATTGGAACATAAAATAACTGGAGGAAAACTGATACACAGAATAAGGCACAGAATGTGATTTTTTTTAAAAAAATTGTGAATACTTATGGGAGTCTCTTTGCCCTAAAAACAGTATATAAGTATCTAATTAAATAATTAATATTTTTCTTTACTTCAAGGCCAAGTTCATGTTTCAGAGGGCAAATAGGGAGATTTGAACAGCTGTACTTTTTTCTTGGCAGTAGTGCAAATGTGGTTTGCCATTTTTTTTTTTTGTTCTCTGTCTAGCCTATAGTCCGAGGATTTCATGGTGGTCTCCCATCCAACTATAAACCTGACCCTACCTGAGTCCAGATGCTGCTATATGTTAAGACTCAACCTGACAGAAGCAATGGTTACAATAAAGCATGGATGACTTACAAAAGACCAAGGAGGTTCATTTGGAAAAGAAAAATAAAATTAGCTGTCTTTGCCTTTGTAAGGCAATGTGATCTCAGACTCACCAAGGTTAAAATGCCATTATACATTTCAACAATATGAACATGCATGAAGTATTAAAGTAAGAACCACACTGGACTCTTTTCTTTAAGTTCTTGAAAATATAAACCCCAGAAAGTTCAAATAAAAATATTATGAAGATTTTATTAAACAAGACTGATCTATTCCAATACACTAACAAAATGTTCAGACAGAACAATCTTTAATTTCCATTTTCACTTCAAACAGTTTCATCTGTGGGCATGGTTTGGCACTTAATAGGAAGAAATCACACACCAAATTATATGGCTGTCTATAATGGCAAACAACATTTAAAATGTTTTGGATTCAGTGTCCCAAATTGCGTTTGAATATCTGACTCCCTGAAATGTGAACGCATGCTGTCAAGGGAAGTTCTGCTTTATGCAGATTATTATAACAGAAGAGTAACATGCAATGGGAGCTGAAAAAAGAGTGTACAATTCCAGATGACCTGAAAAGTCAGCATTGTAAGTATTTACATAGAAACTTATTTGCTTTCTTATTAGGAGTACATTTTATTCAAAAATATTAATTTTTAGATGTCAACTGTTACTGACTGCTCCTACACCAAACATATTAAATTACTACAGAATCTTTCCCATCCAAGCCTTACAGCTGCCACACTACTAGGAAATTTAATTTAGTGCCCAAACACATTTCCACTACGCATCTCAAAAGGGGAAGCAAATAATTACTGCTTTATGCCATTCATTCACTGAATGATTGATGCATTCCAAAGGGCAACCTGCTTTCCCCCAGAAGACAAGGCTATTATTGATGCTGGAGAAAACAGATTTGATGTAAAAATACTAGAAAAGTCCTAGAACACAGAAAACTCTACATCTTTGATGTTAGGTCTACCCCTGAAACAGCCAAAAGAAAGAGGTAACAGGTAGAGAGAGTAGCCTATTTTGGGGACACTATGTTGTAAACAGCGACGGCAAATGTGACAATTTCAATTTTGTTCCGATTTCTCATTTTCTAACCCTAAGTTAATTGTATCTTGTTTCTGCAAAGTTCTCTACGAACAAGCATGGGAGTTTTCACATAAAAACATTTTGTATGTATCTACCCAACTATAGTTAATATAAAGTGTTCTTTATAACACCAATATGTGCGCACTATTCCAAGTAAAATCTGGAAACATATAAATATTGACTATGAGTGGATTTATAAGTTAGAGGTAAGTTTGGATAAAGATTATAAGCAAGCACATTCTTCCCCCCTCCAATCATATGGTTTTGGCAGGAGTGGGCAACCTCACGAACATAAGGACCTCCACTGATCTCAATTCAGACTTTAACTAAGACACTCAAGAAGCCTTTAAAAACAATTGCATGGGAAGTGTGACTTAAACATTAAGCAATTAACTGACCCAATGCACTGAAACTATATAGGTAGACCTTGACTTACGACCAAAACTGGGACCATAATTTCTACTGCTAAGCGATGCAATCATAAAATGTAATGTCACATGACCGCATTGCTTAGTGATGGCAATCCTGGGCAATCCCAGTTGTCGTCGTAACCCCAAAACGCATGGGTTGTTAAGTGGGAAGAGGTGGGAGCCCCAGTTAAGGAGCACGGGGTGCTCCAGGTGGTGCGGGAGGCTGGATGTGCACGATTTGGGGGAAGGGGGTGCTGTGGTGCAGCACGAGCTCAGGAAGGCCAGGGAAATAATATGCTGCGACTCAGGGGCTTCTTGGCATGCTGCGGCTCTGGGGCTGCAAAAAGCCTCAGAGCTGCAGCATGCCAGGAATTGCGCCGCGTTGCTGGGCTGGGGCTGGGCTGGGCTGGCTGGGCTGAGGCTGGGCAGCCCCACAGCCGTGGCACACCAAGAAGCCCCTTTGCGCCATGCGAAGCCCAGCCCCAGCCTGGCCTAGCAGCATGGCACAAAGCCACTGTACTCCAGGAAGCCCCAGCCACCCCAGCCCAGTCCCAGCAGCAGTCGCCTTTGCCACCCTGCACTCTGAGACCCCTCCCACCTGTGCTCCTTGTAAGAGGATGTGCTGTGTTTGTTACCTGGAGCTCCTGGATGAAAGGCAGGATATTAATCTAATAATTAAATGAAATAAATAAAATTTAAACTGCTTTCAACTTCCCAAGGAAATGCAGAATATAAACCCAATAAGTAAGTAATAAATAAAATCCCAAACCTAATCAAAATATTTAGCTTTCCTGTTGCTTTTTATGCAAAGTTTAATGGGTTTTGAATTTAATTCTAACTTAATCAGATTAATACAATGTTTTACACTTCTCTGAACTATTTTTTTAACAAAATATTTATCAAGGAGGTAGAATATGGTAGATTGAAGTAGCATTTAAATTAGATTTATGCTTGCCTTTCTGCTCAAATGAACACTAAAGGTGGCAACAGAGACAGCGCTATATCTGTAAATGTCTTACACATTATCCACATTCGTATCTGCATCAAAAGAGAATTCCCTTTACATAAGTATGTTTTACTGTGATCCTGGGCACTGAGGCCTACTTATTTACTTTCTTGTTTATTTACCAACACCTAAGAATAAAAAGGTACTTAAGGCTATGTAGCAGAAGCAGAATTCCCAAGCTATCCAACAGAAATGCCCTACCATTTACATAAGCATTTAGGAAGGACACAGCTCAAAAGAAACAAAATCTCTTATCTCAGCAACACTATTTTTCTTCTATTATTAGAATTAAAGAATGGAAAATTTATGAAGTTAATGCAGATAAACATATTTTTCATCTTCCTAGTATTTTAATTAAACCCTTTTGTCGTGTCTGCTGAGCCAGTTTGAAGTGTTGCAATGCAGCAACAAAGAAAACACAGAAGCCTCATTATGCTTGAAGAAAGAAATGTTTTTAACTTACCCCAAATCAACTACTATAATTACAACAGAAATAAATCAAATTTATAACAGGCAAACACAGGGTATAAGCCTTTTTCTGTAGCAGTAATTGAGTTTATTTGTGTTGAATGTGATAAAAATTTAGTGTTTTCTGCATGTCAGACAGAAAATTCTGATAATATTCCTTGCATTCCCTTATTAATGGGATGAGCAATTTATTATTCAGATATTCAAGTCACCACAATCTGTCTTCTTAATGGATAAGCTTCAAGACGACCTAAAAATGCTTTCCAGAAGTGCTAACATAATACAGCCACAAAACTGCCATAAATGTTATACAATATTCTTTCAAAAATATCAATAGCTGAAATTTAGCAGCATGGTAATTTGTTTAGGTTGCCTTTGTTTCAGAATACTGCTACACTGAAGACAAAGAAAGTTCTAATTTTCATTATTTTCATGGTTTTTACCCTGTTCATTTTAACAGAATGTGTAGAAAATGTTGCTTTTTACCATGCCGCAGACTACAGATGTTTTTAAAAAGCACATTCAGCCTCTGCCCTCCCATCATTTCCTTCCACTAAGCTGTTCCAGAAGATGAACAATTTCTGATTTCCAAGCAATTTATCATTTGCCTGCTCTCTCCACAATAATGAAGTGTGAGGTGGCAGGCTGTGGAAATTATTATATAGCTTGAATAGTTTGCATTCATACAACTGATTATGCCTTTACAGAAACTAAACATAATGTTGTCAAAATGTGATCACTTGTGTATACAATGGGAAAACTCACTGGAGAGCAGCAGTAAAAACATGGATGGTGGAAGCATTCTCTTTAGCAAAGCAGTATTGTAAGCATAAAAAACATTTGTGCCTGGTTAGGAAACCACTTTTAATTATATGTACGTTCATCCATTTGTACCTGAAACACAGTATGATTTTATTCCTGAAAAATGTATTAATTCCTAGGAGCCAGCAGACACACATCCTGAAGCCCACTCCAAAGTCATAATCTGCAATTCCTGAACACCCAACCACTGGGGAAGCCTTCCTCAATCATGTGCCATTCAGATGGCTAGGAATGATGGGTTGTAGTCCAACACATCTTGCAGGTTTAATTTATGGTAATATAGCTGCTCCTTAAGATACCTCATTTAGTAACACCCATCAGCAGGTTCAACAGAGTAAGTTCAAAATGACCCAGACAAAAATTCTAAGACCTTCAGCAAACCAATCTTTCTTAATGCAAATTTTATTCCAGACCCAAGATACTGCAATTATCAAAAATAAAATTAACAGAATTAAAAGAACCATCTTCTCTGAGCTGTTTGAAAATAAATATATTGAATTAAGAGTTCTTGAGATTGATATTAGATCAAATATGACATAATAACATAAAACAGTACTTTTCAATGGAATAATTTTGCACATTAACCTGTAAAAAAATTAAATGTTATACATTCATGAATGGTTTTGAGACTTCCAGGTCAATATTTCAATCATTTCCCAATAAATAAGTATAATTTCATTTCCAAAACCACTATGCAGGAAGTACTTGATCTCTCCTTGGCTCCCATCTGGAAAATCACTACAGGAAAGCAGAGCAGAAAAATGATTCATTTAGACAGCAACCTTCTACTAAACAATTACCAACTTAAAAGAAATGTTGATTCTGAAAACATTTCTGGAGGACCTCTGCCTTTACCAGGTAGTGATATAAATCTACTTTCCACAAAGGAGCCTTCAGGTATAATGTGTCAAGAGAAGATGTAAAAAGCAATTCATCACTGCAAATAGAAAAGGTAATATGAAAATAATACCAGATGAGAACAACACACTGTTGAATTATGTAGATTGGTCACCTAGCCCCTGTGATCGGATACTATCATTGCGGGTTTTATGTTGATAATCTTTGTGGCTAAATCTCAGCAGAAACATGCTACTAAGCCTAAATCAGAAAGCCTAGCATTTGAAAGTTAGCAACTTTAAATATCCTAGAGTGTCCATATAAAACTTCATGGAATAAAGCTCAATAGTTTCTTGGGGAAAAGGATTGGACTTATGTTTAGGGCATTATAGAGATCATACTATATAGATGAAAGATTCAAGGAATATTTATAATACTCCATTTTACACCTTTAAAAAATATCAAGTAGAAAATTTACCTATAGAAGGCAGTGAGCTGAGATATTTCATTTTTTTTTTATTTAGCAACATATCTATCTCCCAAATTCTAGCTCAGACTTTAAAGCCTTCTAAGTATTCTAAAAACAAGAAAACCAGAGGGCATCTGCAATGTAAAATTTTAGAAAATTTCCCTGTTAGTCAAAATAGTCCATAAGCACTGAATAAAGATTCTGAACATACTGTTCTACAACATGATCAGAGACTGACCTCTAATAAGACAAAGATGTTTTGGCTTAGTGGCTTACAGGATCAGGAAGGAGAAAATCTTTGATTCTGGATTGGGTTGCACTTCTCCTTAAGGATATTGCCAAAGTTGCCTCAGTAACCTGGAAAACCTTTGACAATTTCCAACTTGGCCTATGATGTTTCCTGATCACAGTTGTCAGTGTCTGGTACCCTCATTATTAGATTTCTGCAAAGTACTCTATGTGTGGTTATCACTGAATATGATGATCTAGAATTTGATCTAGAATTTAGAAGTAAAGCTAGTAACCAGAACAAATTGAAGAGACTACATAACACTGGTCTTAAAGGAAATGCAATGGCTGCCTATATAGTATCAGCTGGACTTTAAGGTTTTAGTATTGTTTAAGGTTTTAAGTATATGGGGACCCTAATACTTGAGAGAGCACATCTCCCGTGTTATACCTCCCAACATTCAGATCTGGAAGGCTGTTTGATACCAGGTGAAAGCCTGATTTTTATCCTTGCAGTTTGGACTTGGCTACAGAAGCCTGGCCATGGCCTAATGCTCCTCAAGAAAAGTTACTTGTCTCTATGATTGTATTATGGTAATTACTGTTTTAATCTCTTGGATTTGGATTGTAACATATTTCAGTTTTTGGAGAGAGTGGATGGGCCAGAAATAATACACAAATAAATATATTTTCTTCTTTATATTCTCTAGATGATCTCTTCTCTATAACCCTGTAACAAAGACTATCTCAACCTCATATATTTCTTCTTATCCATATGTATAATTCCATTTCTACACTGTTCAGTGCCTGGATAGAGTAAACACATAATAAAGATGGAATGTACAGCAATGTCCTATGTTTGATGAGCAGCTACTTACATAACTTGCTGAGAAAATAGTTCAGTGGAAAATATTACTTGAGCTCTTTTATCTGGGGAGGTGGGGGTGGGGAGGCCTGGCTTTTACTTCTAATTTACTTTTAATGACTTTAATTGTGTTGCTAAATCAACAGTTTCCCCATTTATGAGGAATTTTTTGGTGTTTTTTTCCAATCAGATTTTCCTAAGATGCTTTTACTTCTTTCCAGTTCAATATGCTATATAGATTGAATAAAAATTTTGTCTAGTCCTTTCCCCAAATAACTGGGGGGTGGAGGTTAACAGTACTGTATCCAATATTGATCCCTGCTGAGCATCACTCAATAGTCCTCCCCCACAAAACATCAACAACAATCCACTGAGTGGTGGGGGGAGGGGGGAGCTGGTTGGCTGGCAAGGGACTGAAACGTATTGTATAGCAGTTTCTTCCATTTCACAGTGTTTAAACTTATTTTTGAATTACAAATTTACAAAACAGTTGTACGATTATGGAATTACCTGCAATCCAATAAACAGAACAATTTTGCAATCTGAAATGTTCAGTGAAATGATGCAAAGAATAAATTTGTTAACAGTATCCTTTCGAGTAACAAAGTGAAAGAAAGTCTAATTGGAGGACACTGTGACATTTTTGCAGACTCTTTCCATATGAAATTGCTCACATTTGCTAAGAGTTAGATGGCTGAGCAGAGTCTGGCAAGATGACTCAGGCAGTATCTTGCAAAATTAGCTGGGGTTCTTTCAAGTTTGTACAGGCCGAGGAAATATGTCTATCTCTACTGAACCTCTCAGCAGCATTTGATACATTCACCATGGTATGGACTACCTGGAAGGACTGGGCTACAGGGCACTGTTCTTTGGGGGTTCTCCGTGTACCTGATCAGATAGTAGCAGTCAGTGTGCCTGGGAGATGAATAGTCCAGCCCTTGGTTCCTCCAACGTGGGCATCCAAAGGCTACATCTCTCTCCCATACTTTTTAATATATAAACGGAACCACTGAGAGAGATCATTAGTCAGTTTGGGATGAACTACACTGATGATTGATTACGATATGCTGATGATACTCAATTATAATTGCCACCTCAGGACATGTTGTGGAGTTCTTGATTCAGTTTTTGGAGGCTGTAATAGGCTGCTCTGATTACAACAGGTTTCCAGGCCCATTTCGCGTACTAGTTTTAACCTTTAAAGCCCTATATGGCTTGGCATACATGGAGCTTCAGGAGCGTCTCTCCCAAACAGAATCAGCCCACCCTACACATTCACCTCAAGAAGTGAAGCTCCAGGTCCCTACTACAAGTAAGGTTAAGGAGGTGGAAGAAGGAAGATATGCCTTCTCCTCTGTGACCTCATGTTATAGAACAACCTGCCCCTGAAGTAGGGGGAGCCACCACATTACTTACACCCCATACAGCTATAAAAAAAAATCTTATTCTTATAGAATTTGGGGCAGATGGTGAACTGGACTTTATTTGCACCTCATTTTGATTTATTATTAAGTAAATCATTAGTTGTGAGAATATAAGGCAATATAGAAACATTATTAAGGTCAATAAATACATACATACAGATACAGTTATTGATTTTAAAAAAAAGAGTCAAGATGCTACTCATGGGATAGATTCTTTACACATACAACTTGATAGCACTATGAAGGAATTCCTTTCCAATCTATTTGAGCATTATGCAGTTGATTTTAAATAATGAGAATGTGCTATAAAGCAAGAGTCACAATGGCATTAGATTTCAGTTCCTAACTCAGCATATGTTAATCCTCATCTTTATTAGATTTGGATTTGTTGGTTTGCTGCAAACAAAATGAAATATGCTAGTGACTAGCATCTGGATCTTGTGGCACTGAAGTTTGTGCTGGATGGGTTCCAGAACCTCAGAGTTTGATAGCAAGGTTTGGGAGGAACAGGACCAATGGGGGAAACAGGTAAGCAGTAACATACCTCATAAAGGGCAGAGGAAATTATGGCAGAAATCTGGGACCAGGCAGCTCACAGGTAAAATAGTATCTTAGGCCAATTCTGTCTTTTGTCCCTCAGTATTCATCCCCAGTACCAAGACACCAGATCCTCAGTGGCCCTAATCTCTAACTTTTTCTGCTAAATGCCAAGCTAGTCTGTAATAAGACCTTCCTTGTTTATGAACCTTTTGCAGATAAGGGGGCTCACGGGGAATTTGGAGTTTTTCCTGGGGATCTGTTGGGCAGTTAGTAGGTTTCTGAGTACAATCCAAGGTACTGGTGGTCACCTACAATGCCCCTTATAGCATAGGGCATGGATAATTAAGGGACCCATCTTTCTCTAATTGTCTCTGTCCCTCCCATTAGATCCAACAGGGTGGGTATACTTGAGGTCCCATTTGTTAAGCAGTGCCATCTTGTGGACCCCACAAGCATGCCTTCTTGGCAGGTGCCTGCTCTCTGAAACAGCATTTCCCCTGAGATCTGGACAGACCTGATCCTGTTGTCCTTCAAGAAAGCCTTTTCTCCCCAGGCTCTGAGTTACGATTGGATTGCACCTGCTATGCATAATTATGTATTTCTATGTTTACAGTTTTTCCCTTGATACGACCAACTTTTATCTGTGTTTTTAATGTATTGGTTCTTTGTTTTAATCCCTGTATGCTGCCCAGAGTTGTTGATGAGTGGGCAACCCTAGAAATTTAAATTATAAATAAATAAAAATATGAAAAGACAAGGGAATCAAATTAGGAATTCAAGCAGAACATTACTACTCCCATATGCTTCCAATTGCAACCTGACCAATTCTATTTGAACACCAGATCAAGGACTACATATTAGTGAATCTTGGTTCGCAGAAGATCTTGCCCAATGGAAAAACAGGCACTGAAAGGTTGGAAAGATGAACTTCTCTTTTAATGTAGGAATGAATCATCTGCATCATTCATTAGGATACTACTGTCTATGCAACCTGTAGTTATTTTATCTTATTACTCTGTACTTTAAAATATCATCTCTGAAATTAGATTAACTTTGCACAGTATTGACATGACATTTTAAAATGAACTCTGCATCAAAACTAATCAGCTAACTAATTCTGAACTTGCACACAAAATCAATTAAATGTATTTCAACTATGATATATTCACAATTATGAATTATTCTAAATTACAGTTGAAATTTAAAATATGTTATATAGTTGCTTGCTTAAAAATAAGCAATAGAAATAGAGAAAAATAAGTTTTATTAGGACTACAAAAGTCTTCTACAAATCACAACTGATGCAGCAGTTTAGAGAATATGGAATAATGGTCCCAGTTTCATTTCTTACCCAACTCTCTACCAATCCATCTACATGGCACAACTATTTTACAGAAGACTCACTTCATACATCAAGGGACTGATGTCACTTACCACGCAGCATGTTAAGACAGATACATCAGAGCTGTGCAAGTACATCTGTGTTTTGTATGTCAAGTTATCTTAATCCTTGTTAAAGACTTTCTGGTTGGTTGAAATCAATAAGGGTTTTTCTCTTTTTGCACACACACCCTAAGTGTGGGTTTTCTTACAACATCATTTTCCTCCCAACATTACAGAGCTCCTCCTCTCCTTATAATCTATACAGTAAATTTTGCAAGCACTGCTTCTACTCTTGCTCTCTCCACCAGCTGCAATGATATAGGTTATCCCTTCTCATCCTTATTCTCCTATACGAAATGTCACAGTGCCACCTAGATCAGAGGTTATGATCCTGGCTTCTTCTTGCAAAATAGAAAAAAGAAAAAGCAGACGAAAGGCATGCTCTAAAGAAAAAGACTAAATACCAGCTTAAAGAACTACTTCAATAGACTGCATTCAACTTACTAAAAAGTAGCCTCCATATTTCTGCAACAAATTCAAGTTTTTATTTACTGGATACAATGTGTGGTTTAACATAATACTACCAAACAAGAACTGTGAAACTTGCATTCATTATTTCTGTTTTTCTCTAGGACTCCAACCTAATATTTATTACATTTCTCATATGGAATTTCCAACAAAATGCTGGGATAGATTGACTCCTGTTTAGTGTTCCAGCCAGCAACAATTTTTCCCCCTTGTTTTATAGTCTTCCCCTTTGTTTATATGTCTTCTCCATGCCAACAGTCTTTCAGAATTTAGTCACCACTAATATACTTGGTCCTCACTAGGTTGAGTGTGAAGGTGGCTGGAGAGACAGGAGCTCAAGATATTTCCATCTGCTAAACATGTTTTGGAAACAGCATTTAATATAATTTCACTTGATGTGGTAAAGTATAGAAATGTTATATTTAAACCTCTTAGGCTGTACTGAATGTGGGTCAACACATACCATAGGTTAGAAAGAATTACTCATTAGCCAAAACTGTTATTCTTCTGATCCCTTTTCCTCTATACATAGTTAGGCCAGCTGACAAAAATAAAATAGTAAAACCGTATAAAACAGATGAATTAAAACTGAACTATTAACCAGGATTAGGTGCCACTGTTTGCTGTTTTAATATCATTTAATTCAGGCTGATGGAAATTCACTGATCTACTCTGGAACTAGGTGTTCTTCTATTGGGAAAACATTTTTAAAAATCTACATACACCTTCTGTTCAATCAGTAGCAAGGGGACTGACAGAAGATCACTGATTTGTACTGATTAAAGGCAAGCTTTTTTTTTTTTAGATTTTTTATCTCGCCTTTCTTATTTTTATAAATAACTCAAGGCAGCAAACACACCTGATATGTTAGGTATGTTCACATACTTTCCTCCTCCTGTTTTCCCCACAACAACCACCCTGTGAGGTGAGTTGGGCTGACGTGTGTGACTGGCCCAAATTCACCCAGCCAGCTTTCATGCCTAAGGTGGGACTAGAACTCACAGTCTCCCGGTTTCTAGACTGGTGCCTTAACGACTAGACCAAACTGTCTCTCTGTTGATGGATATCCTATTCCTATGGTATTATAAAAATCAACTGATGCTGGTTTATTATCAGTTTAATCATCACTATTTTTCCAACTGAATCTTGGCAGCTACGTTCTCAAGTGATGTTTCCAGATTCCAAGGGCAGCATGTTTATTTATTTGATTTATGCCCTGTTTTTCTGCTCTGGCAAACATTCATCACATTTAAAAAAGAAAACAGTAAATCACCATGAAAAAAATAGAATTTAACATTTATAGTAAAAGAAATACTAACATTTGCTAACATTTTTTAATGTGTCTTTACAGATCTTTTACACACTGAGAGAGTGGAGACCAAAAGGTACACCTGAAGAAGTGCTGCTTTCCATAGCCTTAGAGTAATGCAGGAGAAAGGTCTTCCCCACCTGTTCCAGCTCCTTCCTCCAACAACTCAGTGGAGGAGGTGTCCCAAGTGTAGAAGAATGCCAGCCTGTTCCATGCAGACGAAATGGAGGCAGAGAAGTAAATGTTCTTTGCTGTTTCCCCTGCAGCAGATTAGGAGTTTCCATGAGTCTTAGGAGGATGTAACTCCATACATGATCTGATTCAATCCAAGAGTTTCTCTACTTCCCTTCCTGGTGATGTCCCATTTGCTTTGCCTCTCAGCTTCAGAGTACATCAAGAGGCTGATTTGACTCCACGAGAGGGAAGAGATGTTTTTGTGAAATTCTATCAACTGCACAGGCTTGGAAATGATAGGAACATGAGGGTCTGGTTTGGCTTGCTTTCACTTTCAGAAACAGTGCAAGTAAGTACGAAACAAAAGATGAGTGAAATTCCTATAGTGCTGTGGAATATCCTACAGCAAGGTCATATGGAGATATACTTCTGCCTGATGCTTCAAAAGGACTATATGCATATTCCCAGCAGCCTTGATTACGTAGTCCAGGACCACCAGGCCAAAAGTATTTGTCTCTATTAAGCTCCAATCTCATCCAATACAAAATTATTTATGTCAGCCATTTATGGGATTATATTCCTACTGTAAACTGCTCAGGCAAAGACATGATACTCTGAAATATGGTTGTTTTTTTAAGTTCTGAATACTTCAGACTACCATAAACATGCCAATGCCTCCCTTTTAGCTTTTTTCAGTAACATTGCTTTCTTACCATAGTTATCATAACTTGACACCAGTTTGTTACTTTATTTCATCTTCCCTGACTCTCCCCCCCCCCGCCCCCCGTACAGTATACTGTGGCTATTGAATATGTACAAGCCATCTTTGGCAGTTCCTTCACTACCAAAATCATGGTAGTATTTCTGAAAAATCATGATTTGTATTTCTGCAAATCTTTACGGCTCTCTACTCCTTCTGAAATCTGCCTCTTTCAGCTACGAATGTATCTGAACTCATAAAACGCTGTTAGTGATTAATATTCAAGATTGTGTATTCATTACAACAATGAAACAGTAAAGTAACATATATTTAAAACAAAACAACAGTTGCAAAAGTGTTGAACAAGTGCTTCGGAAGATCTCGTTCCCCAAATTGCATGCCCTATTCCTTCTCCAAATTTCGCCCCCTATTCTCGCGATCCTTCAGAAATCTTCTGGTCTTCCTCCGGTCTCACAAGAACGAGCATGCTATTTGGAGAAGGAATGGGGCGGGCAATTTGGGGAATGGGGTTTTCCGAAGTACCACAAGAACAGGGTTCCTGCCATTCTCCAAATAACGTGCCCATTTCCGCAAGACCTGGGGAAGACCAGGTTTCCAAAGGATTGCAAGAATGGGGCATGCAATTTGGAGAAGGAACAGGACGTGTGATTTGGAGAAGGAATGGCACGAGCAGCTTGGAGAATGGTGCGAGCGGCCTCGGGAAGAAGGCCTGGCGTGGTCAGCAGCTACCTTGCATACAGTAGGGTCAGGCCAGGTGTGCCTCATCAGCAACAGGAGCAAAACAGCAAAGGGCAGCTGGGCGCAGCAGAGCCTGTGGAGCACACAGCAGCAGGGGTATTTGGGGCTTTGCGCAATGGTGCTGGGGTGGCTGGCTGCAGTGTGCGGCTTGAGGCAGCATTTCTCAGTGGCAGCGGTGGCGCTGAGGCTTAAGTAGAGGCCTGGGATTGTGGTGGCAGTGGTGGCAGCTGGCTGACACCGTCATAGGCCCTGGGCCTCTATTTCAGTCCCAGTGCTACTGCTGACAAGTGCCGCTGTGCAGGGTGGCCAAAAGGGCACAGATCGGGGGACAGATAGGTGGGTGGGGGGAGTTGCAGCGCCCTTGCAGTTGTAAGTGCGGGTGGGCTGCCAAGTGCCCGAATTTTGATCACATGACCGCAGGGGAGCTACAATGGCCGTAACTTCGGGCACAGGTTGTAAGTGCATTTTTTCAGCACCGCTGTAATTTCAAACAATTGCTAAATGCACAGTCATTAAGCGAGGACTACCTGTAGGATAGATCAATATGATTTGAGCAGAATTTTGAGAACAAAGAAGCTACTGACGGTTTCAATACTTTACTGGCATGATCATAGGAAAAACATTCTCCAAAACATTGATAAAACATATTGTCTAATGATGTGAAACAGTATGCTCTATAACCAATCAGTTCCAATAACTTTTATTTCTTACTATAAAACTACATAGTGTAAATGCTTCAACAATGAAACACAGGCTTCCTTCACTGCAGATTCTCAAGGATGAGGCAATCTATTACAGAACTAATTTAACTGCACACACATGCAGGCAGCAATCTCTCTTAACAACAGTTCGGGGAATGATGCAGTTATCTCAGAGCTAAGTTAGCTACAAATTTACACTGGCTATATATGCCTGCAAAATGTTGTATTTACAGCAGTTTATTATCGTAAACAACCACAATGTGCTAGTATGCTTCTTAGAATGCTTCATAATTTCAGCTTGAATCACCTATGCATACAAAGTAAGACTGTATGCAACAAGAACAGTCAGCACTTAAGACAGGGTAGACCACTTCATGTTACAATACTGATAAATAATTGAAAATCTTAAAGATATTGCCAGGCCTAGAATAAGAAGTTAAAACTTCTAAGTATCTGCCGAAGCTGAGGAAAAAAAAAAGATGACCAATAATCTTTTATATGTAAAATATATAAATCATCTACATAAATAAATCTTTTATTTCATCTTGAGAAGGGGCCTGGGTTGTTGTGAATACCTGTAGGGAAGCTCTAGCTTTTTTCTCTGGTAACCATCATTAAGAAATCAGACAGTGTTCCAGAGATTTCTATGGTACTACGGGATTTCTTAAACAATCTACCAGCATTTTCCAGCAAGAGAACCATCTAATGATACTTCAGAATTATGCTTTCTGAGGCTCTCCCACGATACAGTGTCACTGACACAGAGATACTAAGAGGAGACATTTGGTCATAGCAACATGTAAATCTAGCATTATGCTTTTACCCAACCAGTGACTGGTTTGCTTGAAAGAGTACAAAGCAGCTTATTTTTAGACCATTTCTAGGCCACAAACTTCCATAGTTTTCCAAGAAAATTATATGGATGTGTTCATGAAGCTACCAGGAGTCAAGGTGACTTAAAGGAAACTTTACATCTAACCACAGCCCCTGTATTTTGTATGCATTGAACTCCATCATCATGCATTCCAAAAGTGCCTACAGATACTTGTTTTTCTAAGCCAAATATATGTAAGGGAGCTAATTATGTGTCTTAACCCAAATCTCCAGATAATTTCTTCCCATGTTTTCATGTAAATGTTAAACAAAATGAGAGACTGAATACACCCATTGTACAATGCCTAATCTCTTGAAAGGATTACTTAAATGCACATTATATGATGCATTATCTGATCTATTCTTGATGACATTATATATTTCACATATTGGCTCTGTTCATGTTTCTACTTCTTGTTTTGAGTTTCTGCCATGCCATCCTGAATGAATTTACTATGTCAGACTGTAAAGATTTCATACAATATGTAGAAGCCTATCTGAAGCATTTCCAATCACAAATTAATACTTCAATTATTTTACTAGCATAATATTGCATTGGTGTTACAGAAAAAATAGATTTGTGGCTAAACATAGGATCCAAATTAAGTCAGGTACCTCCTGTAACACATTTTAGTTTCCCATTTTTGGCACTTAACAGTGCATTATGGTGGATGTATTCTTAACATAACCGGGGTGTCAGTGTAATATGATATAGTGCCTAAATCAGATGTTAAGTAGTAAGTCAATATCAAACTATCATAACTGGGTTTGAATTGAAAGAATTCAACTGAAATGAATTTAAAATGTAGTTTAAAGAGGTCAGAAAAGGAGTCCTGAAGCCAACAGAGGTGAGGGTAAGAGGAAGGGATAACTGCACAGGGAAAAGGAGGGACAAAACTGAATAGAGCTAAGGCAAGGGGAAGAGATTATTGGATAATGAAGAAAAGAGAAGCCATTTCTTGGGAGTAACAAAAGGGTTATAGAATATTTCAAAATTGTACAACCAATTGTACAACCAATTGTACAATTGTACAATTTTGTACAATTGGTTGTACAAAATTGTACAACCAATAATTAGCATAATTGCAATCTAAATGAAGATAGTATTCCATGTTTTACTTCATGGAAGAAAAAAAGTATATGGATGATACAGCTCTCCAAAGTACTAGGCCTTCATCTGCTTTTCCTGAGCCTTAACACAGTGACAGGTTGTTGAAAACACAATAAAGCAGCTCATTAACTTCAAGCATGCATGTATTCCAAGTCCAACTTACTTGCATTTCACAATATAATCCTAAGGGAAGCTATGTTGAGGCAACAGCTTAGTTCAGCCACTAAAGCAACCACATGAAGAACAAGCACCTAAAAGGCTGGGAAGCTGAACAGACACAAGTAATTCTAGATCAAGAGAATAATATTGGTAACCATTCTACCCTCATTTTTTTATTTTTGAATTTTTTTCAACCCCCCCTTTTCTCTCTTACTTTTTGCCAAGACAACTGGTTTGTTGTTTATGTCAGAAAACAACTTCTATAGCATTTAGAAAAGCACTTTTTCCTAAAAGATAGATTCTCTTAAGTCAAACTTGACTGCTCATGTCCTACTATCTGATCTGAATATTGAAAAATGAATGGTGTACACAAGCCAAGACTCTAAAAATAAAGAAGCAAGGCTACTAATTGTATTTAAACAATAAATCTACTGCTCAACAGAAAATCCAAGTTATAGTTTGAAGATATTTAATTAAAATAATTTCTCAGCTAAAGACTTCAAATTGGGCAAAACATAGTTAACAGATTGCTTTAATGAAGAAATACAGATAATATCTGATGATGTGTGATGCAAATGTGGGCAGGGGACACACTGGTTCATGTCAATAAAATACGTATGTGAAAATTGCTGTTTATAACTCAATTTTTCTAAAAGCTATGCTTTGTTTTGACTTATTTCCCTTTCTTACACAGAAGATATTTTATCTAAAGTCTCATGGCATCATTTGTCATGTGTCATGACATAAGCCTCCCATAAATACATTCAAAAAGCTTGATCAAGGCTCATTTTTGGAATTTAAAACCCTTCTGAACAGTGTAGTTAAGGTCATCACCAAACAAAAGTGACTAATGTTGACAGGCAGCCTTGGAACCAAGAATGGATGTAGGAAATTATTGTTTCTTCTTACTAAGACTGCTTAATATCAGAGATCAAGTAATAACAATGTATTTAACCCAACTGAAAAAAATTACATCCTTTACAGGATCATAAATCAAAACATTCACAAGTAATGTTTAACTATGTCTGGGGTGTGGGCATACAACTGTTTCTTTTCCAGCAGCATGAGTCTGCCTGTTGTTCAATACTTGGAGAGACATTTTAAATGGAAATATAAAAGATCTGGTACATATTGTTGTAATTGTTTACCCACGTTAAAAAGACTGATAATATGGATACGGGAATATTCAAAGTGAGCTTGAAAATAAGTTATGGTAATTCCTAATCTAGACTCTGTTGCAAAATACGTCAGCTACTGAACAACAAAATTACATTCCCTGGTGACTTTAAAATTCTAATGTGGAAATCTTATGTTCTTAATACCATAACCAGAGCAAGGCAGAAACAGCTCAAATTTGTTCTATTTCTCCAAGTTAATATGAACAAGAAAAAAAATAAAACAAGAAAGGATAATTATTAGTATTTGGGACAACTTCTTACTAAGTATCACTGAAAAGTCATTGTGCAGTACAATAATATGTTGAAGCATGGTAATACAGAGTGCTGAAGTTAAACTTAAATTTGAGACTAAAAAACACCTTTCAACTGGTTAACAGAATCTGTACTGGGAAAGCAAAATTATACTATTACATGATATTCTAAGGTAAGCCCATGGCCACACAAGGAATAGCTAAATTATTTTCAGGATTCAAATATTTACAATAAAGAACTGCCTCAAGTACTCATACATCATAAAATAAACTTATCAAATAACATATTGTCAATAAAATATTTAAATAATAGCAGACCCACTGAGCAATGGAGTAACACACAAACAAATAAGAACAAAAAGATTCACTAATGGTTTGTGTCAGAAAAGACTCTAAAGCTTTTCATCAAGAAGTTAATGTCAAAAGCTTAGTTATTTGCTTCATAATCTCATTTCTTACAGTCAAATTCTATGATGACTCGTGGTAGATTCTGAATATGGGAAAATATATTTCTACTCTTTACTTAATTGTGACATTAACATTGCTCAGGCTGCTGTATAGTCATGGAAACGAAGGCAGATAGTGAAGCAAAACTCAAAATTAACAAATTTGGTGGAAAGGAATGAGAAATAACAGGAAGACCCGAAACATGTAATTCAGCTAGAACTTCTTCACTTTTTGATTTATCTATGGGATAGTAAATCAAGCTATCCATAGGATATATATAAATAGATTATTCCACTTTAATGAATTTTCATAATATAAAACAAGTAACAGTATTTGATAATGGAAGTATTAATAACTTAATAACTTTTGCAAGGTAGCTTGCTATTCACAATACTGTGCACCTTCTCTCAGCTGAATGTCTGCTCCTAGCCCTAGAATCTATAAAGGAGAGAATGGATGGGTACATTTGGCCAATTTATCCTCTGCAACTTTCTATTATAACTTATTAACACCACTCCCTATTCATTCAAGAGACAGAAATGAAAATGAACCATACCCATTCTTGAAGACCTAGGACCCTCAGGGACCCAAGAATATCCAACATACCAGCAACGTCTCTCTACAAACCAAGACACCAAGCTGCCTTCTGATTTTGTGAAGAATTTACAAGCAAAACCGAACCACAGTTGCCTCATCAAAACCCGAGACTTGGGAAGGCGGCAATGAGCTATTAAGGGTAAAAAAAAAAAAGACAACTCAGTCCTAGCAAAGTGGAAGGCATGAGAAAGAAACTCAAAATAACCCCACCTTGATTTTGCTTGGTATGGATAGATAGAAACTAGGACAGGCTTTTGAGATGCTGTTATTCTACCCTACAACAAAAATGAACATTCCTTGAATCCATGCTGTTTTTATTTCTTGACCTTGCCTACACTGAAGGGCTAATAACTGGTAAGTTCCCTAGTAACAGGACCTTGTTTCCAAGGGATAATACCTCTTAGTCTGTGACTGAATTCTTGCCAAAGCAACAGCTCAGTCAGAATTACTCCAAGGTCTGCTACTATTCATTTACAAACTAAATTTCTCAGCCCAGATTTTCACTGTAAATCGATTGATTTGGTTAATGTTTTGCCAGCAAAGCTTGTCCATTCCTGACTTAGGAAATCCTATTTTCACACATCAGGTCTCAAACATTTTGGACTGGTGGGACATATGAAATGTATGTATATGTTGTAGGTATGCTTGCAAGATGGCTGCTTGGAGAAGTTCCCCATGCATAAAATGGCTGCCATGGGGATATAAGTAGGTACAAACACTAACTGCAACCCTCCCATGGTATACTCCCTATTACCTCTGCTTCTTTCTGGGTATGTAGACACACTTACAAAGCAAGCAAAGACACTAGCTGCCCATCTTTTTCTTTTTTCTTTTACAAAGAAGCTTAAAGCCCCACTTGGAGCCCATCTCCCTCCCTCCCTCCCACCTCCCTCTATCTCTCTGGTAGAGATTGATATTTTGCTCTGAATCAAACCAACATTCAAAGGTTTTCAAGGTCAGGTGGATCAGAGAATATGATTGGCACCAAAGAAAGCACATGACCATCCCCAGGACTCTACCTATATGTCTTCTTCTCTGTGACCATCACCATTTGGAATTTCAAATTGTCTATCTTTTATTCTGCCCTTGACACATATTGTTCTCTTACCACAATCACTGAATCTAGCCAGTGGGATCTGATGAATATCTAGCACAGACTAGAGTATACGTAGACTCCTGTTACACTAATCTACACTGTTCTTAAAGCAAACCATTCAGTCTATAGGAACAGGAATCCTATAGAAAACAAAATTCAACTAATTTTGCATCAAGACTTAACACATTTTAAGCAGTAATACAATTTAAGGTCTACAAGAGACACTTCTTAGTCTAACCTGAACATCAGTGTACAAGCTGATTAAAAGAAAGTAATTTGAGAACTAATAGCTAAAATTACATCTGCTTGTTCAGATTGCTAATGATTCCTAATTAACAACACAGCTGAATATTTTGCTCACTGCATAAAAACCAGAAGGGAATTGTTCTTGGCAGATGAGTCAATGCATCTTTCAGGTTGATAAGCCTGATCATTTGAGTGCTTTTGATTTTGGTGTGAGTTTTAAACTTATTAGCCGATTGTAACAATAAAGATGACTACTTTACTGTCTCAGAAAGGTTTAAAAACAATCTATAAAAGGCTAATTCTTCCAAGTGTTAGCCAAAATGTAGCAATAGTTGCACAGAGTAATAATTTGATGTACATGCCATGTATTACCTAGATATATCCTGCACCCCACTAAAATAGTGGTTACAGGTAGTCCTCAACTTATGACCACAATTGGGACTGGAACTTCCATTGCTAAGCGATGCAGTTGTTAAGTGAGTAGCACCTGATTTTACAATCTTTTTGCTGCAGTCGTTAAGTGAATCACACAGTCATTAAGCAAATCCAGCTTCCCCCATTGATTTTGCTTGTTGGAAGCACCCTGGGAAGGTCACAAATAGCAATCACGTATTTATGACAATTGTAGCATCCCAGGGTCACATGCCGGTTGCCAAGTGCCCAAATTCTGATCATATGACCACAAGGACACTGTGACAGTTGTAAGTGTGAGGACTGGTCGTAAGTCACTTTAACACCATCATAATTTTGAACAGTCATTAAACAAATGGTCATAACTCGACAACTACCTGTATTGTTATTTTTTATGTTAAATTGCAGAAAGAGCACCTATAGCAGCTGCAAAGTCTGTGTCTGCTAAAGGAACCCCTGCTGTTCATTCAATGCCTGTAGTTTTGACACACTTCTCATGAAACACAGAAGATTCTACACTGCCTGTTGAATCCTTACTGGTGTTCAAATATATAGCCACTGCTAAGAAAAATAGCTCAAAATTAGATATTATATTCTCCCTTCAAAATGAATCTAAATATAGCCATCTATTACACTGATTTCAGGAGAGAGGGGAAGAGTGGTTAGGTGTGGCTGCAGCTGAGGGTAAGGTAAGCATTTGTGGGGGAATAAGACAAAGGTACAAGTCTCAAACTACTAAAATCAAACAATAACCCTGAGTTGAGCAATTTTCCTGGGAGAAGACCTCATAAGAAGTTTCTTTGATCATTTCCAGTACCTCCTTTGAACAAACCTATGAGGGGTATAGAAACATAATCTCTCACTGAAATTCTTTAAACTGCCAGTTCAGGACTTAACAGGACTTCAATCTTGACATCACTTGCTAGAAAACTATCATAGGACCTTTATATTGGAATGATTTTAGGTAAACAAAAATATTAGTATATTGCTGATTTACACACATAACTTTATGTCATGACAACTTGTATTGTACTGATACAAATCTAAATACAGAAAGGGCTGTACTAATTTTTTCCCTTCAACTGAAGTAATATGCATTCCTAACTTATATATTTCTTTGTTCTTCTTCTCTTTGGATTTTCCATCCTCAGCATGGCAAGCATGATGAAGATAGTATACAGGTAGTCCCAGTTTAAGACCAAGTTCCATTCTCAGGATCTGTCCTTAAGTCGAATTTGCATGTAAGCCGGAACAGCATTATTGAATAATACTGTGTAAGTGGTATTGTGTAATTAACTCAAACCATTGTGTATTTAACTCGAATTTTGCTACAATAGGCTCTGTTCTTAACTATGGGTCATCCTTAAACCAGGTGTTCTTAATCCAGGGACTACCTGTATATGATATTTCAATATGACATCATGTTTCCCCTGAACAGATTTAAATGTGTTAAACAAAAATTTCTTGTTGAATATAAAAGGATAACATCTGGATATTAACTATATAGTTTCTTTTAACATTTCTTTCCAGGATGAGCATCTGATTCTCAAAATGCCATTAATTTCACTGTTAAGAAAGGTAATGAAATGAATGTTAAAAGTCTTTTTAAAAAATCAATTACTGTCCATGACAATAAGAAAATTCACTTTCCAATTATCCTGTCCTTGTAAATGAAATACATCGAGCGCATGTTACCAAAGCTTTGCATATTATGTACTGAAGGAAAAAAAATTCTGCATTAGTTGTGTCATTTTTATACTACAGCTCCTAGTTAAAATAAAAATGACAACACCATTTAAACGTAAGAACAATTTGTGTAGCTGCTTTTTTATTATTCCAGTGGCCATTTGGGAAATAGAACTGCTCTATTTTCAAGAAACAGCAAGGAAGCACACAGGAGGCAAGAAATGGGAATGAGAAAGCTTGGATCAGGCTGTTCACGGTGAGACTGCTTCATACTTGCATGAATTTGTTTCCCCAAAGCCTCCACAAACTGCAGGCAACAGGATAAAAGCTTTTCATTTTGTAAACATCTACTGCTTTTCAAGGATTTATCTATTGTAACAAAAGCAAACACATGCCAGTAGAAACATTAAGTGAGAGATCCCAGAAGTAGCTACAGAATACTGCCACACACACACCCCACCTCCCCAGAAAAGGCAGGAACTTTAGCTATATTCAGATGCAGCTTTTAGCACAAGTACTGTAAAAAAATCATTGTCTCCGTGTCTAGACAAAGCAGTTTTCCAAGGGAGGAAGTTTTAGTACTTCACACTACACTTGAAATATTAAAGTAGGAAAGTACCGTATTTTTTCCATGTATATGATGATACTTTTTTCTAAAATCGTTACACTAAAAATTGAAGGTGGTCTTATGCAAGAAAGTAAGCCGAAGAGAGAACCGCGCAGTTGCAAAACTGCCCATACTTTGTCTCTGCAAACAGGCTTCCTCCAATCACGAGCCTTATGTAACTGATGTCAGCTGATGCTGAACAAACCAATTGGAACACATCCCGTTGGAGGTGGAGACCATGTAGGCAGTGCGCAGATGCGACAGGTACCGGTAATGTCAGAGCATTCTGAGCCCATAAAGATGTCAGAAAATAAATAAATAAGCGAATGTCATACTCTGCAAAATTCAAACTGAATGTAATCAGTTATGCAAAAGAGCATGGAAACAGAGCTGCAAAGAGAGTTTGGACCTCCTCCCATTAAGTGTATCTTGCAAATGTTACCTAATTACTAGATAAAAATATGTTCTGCTTTATCTTTAAAATATTGATTTCTTAATTTTGGGTTGGAAAAGTGGGGGTCTTATACATGGGAGCGTATTATTCATGGAAAAATATGGTAATCCTGAAAACTACCACCAACACTGCTGCAAGAGAGACATATTTGTCTTTTAAAGCAGGTACTTGCCTGGGATGGACAGCCATTCTCTCTCCACTTCATGTGACCCAAGCAATGTAAAAATAGAGAGAATAACACTACCTTTTAAAAAAGAGAAGGAAAGCAGTACACTGCTACATCTTTGTCTGTGATAATTTCTTAATGCTTCAGGAATATTTCTTATATTTAATACACATATATTTTTAATAGGTGCACATGGTTCTCCAGCAAAACTGGCTTTAAACTTTTAAAACTGTTTGTCCCGTTCTTCCACATGGGCAGTTTCAGGAGAAAAGGCCCAACTATTCTGTTGTATACCGTTTTAAACACTGCCCTAAGTTTGTTCTGAATTCAGATATTAGAATGGACGTGGCTCCTTTCTTTCCCCCTATTCCATTACAGCCATGTAATTAACACCTCATAGAGCATTACATCAGAGTTTCTGTTTATTGGTAGGGAGATTTAAAAATTTTTGTGCTTTTCAATTATTTCTGTTGTTGAATAGAATATGATACTGAATGTAAAATGAAAAAGAAAAGCAGAAATAAGGAAAAGTACAAATGGGTAGAAGGTAGACAGAAAAGTAGCTGGTGTGTGTGTGAATTTATTTATTTATTTATTTATGGTGGTTAATACAACTATAAGCTCAGGATTAAGACATATCAATTATTTTAAGTAGCATTTCTTGCACTTCTATTGCAAAGGTATTTTATTTGAGAGAGATGATTTATATATTTTACTAAAACCCAAGTTAGTTTGAACAGTTTGAGAACAGCGTCTATGGCTATCCTAAGGAAAAGAGAATCCTTTATGAAGCAACAAGATCTGAAAGGCACTGTTTGGGCAACAAAGTTTAAAAATATTATTTTGCTTGGTCTTTTCTATATATCAAAGGCAACATGATGGAGAGAGGAAGAAAGAGACATGAATGGCTGATATACCTTTAAGAATTTCTATAGTTTTAACAACACAAGAGTCTTCAGAAAGGTTATGGAGCTCTATAAGCCCAGATTTCAGAGTCAAGAGCAATCAGGGAGGAAGCTAAGGAATCACCTGGTTCTTCAGCCTTCTAATGGCCTAAAATGAGCATAAGAAAGTGTTTGAGTAACAGTCCTTACAGGCAGAGTCCTTGCTTAATGACAGTAATTGGGACCACATCGCTTAGCGACGGCAATCCCACAAGTCCACATTGCTGTCACTAACTGAGGATCATGGGTCTTTAAGAGAGTCCCAGGTGGCTTGCTAGCAGGCTGGCAGGCAGGTAAGTGGCTGCTGCTGGGCAGGGGAGGGTACATGGGTGGCCGATGCTACGCAAGCACAGCAGGACCAGGGGTATCTGCTGCTGGGCGGGGGATGGTGTGTGGGTGGCCCATGAGGCATAGTGCGAGCACAGCAGGGGTAGCTGCTGCTGGGTATGGGAGAGTGCAGACGACTTACCACAGCGACTTGCAACTTTTCCTGACAGTTCCCCCATTGATTTTGCTTGTAGGAAGCCAGCAGGGAAGGTCACAAATGGCAATCATGTGACCATGGGATCCTGCAACCGTTGTAAGTGCAAGCCAGCTGTCAAGCACCCAGATCACTTGACTGCTGGGGTGCTGGGATGGCCAGAACTTCAAGGACCAATCGTAAGTAGCACTCGTTCAGTGTCATCGTAACTTCAAATGGTCACTGAATGAGTTGTCATTAAACAAGGACTATCTGTATATTGAACATTAACCCAAACTGGATTTCTTGAACTGAGCTTTCTACTGCTCTTCATTCTGCTGGAGAGCAGACTTATTTTGTCTATTCATTTTAAGTACCTAGAGTCATAGAGTTTGAAGGGCCATTTAGACCACTGAATCCAACCTTTTGTTCAGTGCAGTAATCAAAAGTAAAGCATCCCAGCTATGTAATCTCTGCTTGACACATCCAGGGAATGAGAACCATCACTTATTTGCATAATTGGTTCCACTGTCAAATAGCTGTTACTGTTAAGAAGCTTCTCTTAACATGAAATCAGAAATTGCTTTCTCACCAAGTGACTTTAGCTGGTCTTGCAAAAAAGATAAGCAGATTTGGTCATAATTAGCCTTTCAATGGAAAACCACTAGAGAACCCCAGGTCTGTAGGCCAGATTGTGAGATTTAAATAAAAAACATTACGGAAGAAGGCAATAGTAAACCACTTTGGTAATGTTGCCAAGGAAACCAACATGGATATGTCCATACAGTCACCAGAAGTTGAGCTTGGCTTGAGGGGATCTTTATTAATATCTATCTCTGTGTAATTTTTGGGCTTCAATGTAATTATTTTCAGATCTTCATGAAGACTTTTGTGGAGTTATGTTGTTTTCTTCTGCTGTGATAAGTTTTTTGTTTTTCGTTTTGCTCACTGGAATTGTATATAGTTTTGATTTTGGTCATTCATTCATTGACATTCATTCTGAGCTCCTATTAGTTCCTGTCATAGAATCCTACATAATTGCTTTTAGTTAATTAAAAGCAGTTTTTTTGAAATGCAAGCATTTCATGGTCATTTTCCTCCAATGCTCTGATACTTCACTTCCTTGACTAAGTCCTCTTTTTTTAGATATTATCGATGATAGCTCACCCTCTTGTCTCTTTCTCCAACAACTAAAGGAGAAAGTTGTTAGCAAGAAAGGTCAGGAATTTCTTGGCAGGATGTTTGACAGTTTGTCACCCAACAGACTTTGGGACAACTGAAGTCTCGCATCACTATTACTTCATGTTTGTTTGAACAATCTGTAATTCACTTTAGAAGCCATTACATATCCACATCCTCTCCTTAGTTGGGACGCAATACATGATACCAAGAATTCTGTGAACATAGTTTTCTATTAAATAACCTCTACTGTATCCTGCCCAGGATTTTTCTGCTGTCTTTTGTGCTTGAATGTGTATTGTTTTTTAAAAGTAAATCTTACTTTATTATTTCATGATTCATAATTCAAGACCTTCAAGACCTACTATGTTACCTAAATATTCCTAAGAAGAAAACAATGTTACAATGGAGCCACTTATTATTAAAAATAAGGATACTGTGGTTTGGATCACTCTCACTCCTGCTTATGTTAATCAGGTATTCTAACTACTATGATAGCATGCAGGGCCAGCTACATCAATACTGAGATAGACAGACAGACAGATTCCATCAATTCCAGATTCTCTTGTCTCATCCATGTATGGTTTATGGAAAGTAAAGGCCAAAATGGTCCCAGTGGTGGTAGGAGTACTCAGGGCTGTGACTCCTAAGCTGGGAGGGTGGCTCCAACAGATCCCAGGAACAACAACAGAGCTCTCTGTCCAGAAGAGTGCAATGCTAGGAATAGCTAAGATGCTGCACAGAACCCTCAAACTCCCAGGCCTCTGCTACAGGACCCAAGATTGGGGAAGACACATACCACCCATAAATGCTAGTGAATATTCATGACATGAGTCATATCAACTGTTCTTCCTCTAATTCAGCATCACAAAGGAATGTCAGTAAAACAATATACAAATTTTGTATAAGAAATGTATATTCTGAATAGATAGTAGAAATTGGTTTTATAGTAGAAATATATTACAATTCACTAGCATTTTCTCATTCTAGAATTTTAAAGACTGTTAATAGCAGTGTGCCTATTTTAGTAAATTATTCCAACCTCTCTTCTGATCATTTTCCACCAAACACAATTAAAAATAAATGTACAAAACCATTATTTTAAGTGTGATGCATTAAAGTTAATCCAGCACCTGTGTAAGATTTGGCAGTCATATTGAATAAACTATTTCAACCATGATGTGCTAATGACTAAGTATTCCACCAGAGAACACTGGGCATAGAGCTTTCTGCACCTCATTACAGTGTTCCACTAGTCAATATATACTATTTGCTAGCAAAATACTGTCACTCACCTAATCACTCAGTACAAGATCAGTCTAATTGCAAAATCACTCTGTAGAACCACCAAGCCATTTTATTTACATGCAGAACAGTTTAAAAGTAGGCATTCTTCCATTATTAGGAACATTTCTTGTTGAAGTGACTTGAATATACTACATCTAAATAAATCAAAGGGGAAAATATGCTGTATATCTCACTGTTATACGATGGCAAAGCTTTATTTTCCAGCAAAAACAAACAAACAAACCCATAAACCATGGAATCTCAGACTGACGCATCAGTTGCAGGAATATTTTGCAAGAAGATTATCAACACTTGCCAAGAGTGATTATTAAAAACCTGAGAGCCACAGGGGAGAACAACTGCTTCTCAATTCACCCTCTACTGGAATTCTGCAGACAACAGCTCTAAGTTACAAAAATGCATCTTATCTAATAACTCATTTGTTCTGTATTGCATTTAACAATGTTGGACATAATCTTCTGAAGGCATGCAAATAATACTATTTCCTGTATCACCTAGGAAATTAAATGCTGCCTTTTACTTTACCTTGTTAGCAAAAGTAATGGAACTTCCAGTGAGAATTATGGTGGATGTCTCTGAAGGAGCGGGATGACATGGCTGAGAACAGCAGCCAGAGGGCAAATGATGGCCGCTGAAATATCTCCAGATAAAAGAGAGACTGTGAGATAGCCCACTTATATTACAGACAGCTGCTCCTCACGAGTAAACTGCAGGAATGAAGGTTTTTGCAATCAGCTCATGAGTCGAGCGACTGGGAGTCGTGGGATCTCATCTAAGCTTACAGGCATAATATACTTACATGGACATGTCAGCTATCCTCATTTCTTAATCATGTTTGGATTTAATCAATCTACAGATAAACAGAGATTTTCTTTGTGGCAAGATAAGATTCCTCTTGGAGAGTGTAACTTTTTTTCTGGATTATAAAAATAGAAAGAGTCCTTAAGAATTTAAAGACACAAGAACTTTTGGCAAAAAGCTTAACAACAATATTTAAGAACATTTAAAACAGATAAAGGGGACAATTATCTTTTTATTTTACAATTTTTACTTTTGGTGAAAGTGTTTTTGCATAAACTTGAATTAACTAGACAATTAGACCAGACCTTCATGGGAATGTTTTCTGTTTACTATTAAAGAGTGCAAGTAATTGGCGGATTTTACAAGGTAATATGAGCCACACTATGATACTTCATTGCTATGGAGATGTGGATTGTGATGTAATGTGGATTAAAACTATGGAGTGCCATTAGAGATGAAAGTATTAAAGGTACAAAAAGACAGAAGAAAGAAAAAAGGAGAGGGAAGTTTGCCTTTCCCTTTCCCCTTGTTTGAGTCACTTTTATTTATTTTTGGGTTACAATATCAGAATGGCAACTATTAGAAAAGTGGAAAGAATGGAAGGGAGGAGGAGATTGTTAGAAAAACTGCAGAGAAAGGGACATCAAATTTGCCTCAGAAAATATTTGAGCAATTGAGTATTGTTATAACCACTTGATACTAAGCTGACAGCCTTTCAAAAAAGAATGGATGGAAGATTTGTAAAGATGAAAGAGGAGGTGAAAAAAGAAGTTAGTAAGACGGAAAGCTCTGTAAAACAAATCTCTGGAGAAGTAAAACAGATTAATGACAAAGTGGGAATTTTAGAGAGCAAGACAGAAGTAATAGGCAGAGAGTCAGAAAAAGAATTAGATAACTTGGTTCTATTGGAATTGAGAGAGAAGAAATTTTGTCTGAGAGCAATCCCTGAGAATTCAGATGAATATATTAGAGGAAGGATTATTAAAGCCCTAGTAAATTTTTTGGATTGGGAAGAAGAGGATACTGAGGCAGAAATCAATAAAGTTTATAGAATAAATTCTAGATTTACCAGAATGAGAAATGTTCTATGGGATGTTCTGGTGCATATTGTCAGGAAAAAGATAAAGGATCAAGTTTTACAGCAGCATTTTAATACAAGATTGAAAACTGATAATGCAGATATAATTGTTCTAAAAGAAATTCCTATCAGAATTTTATGCAAGAAAAAAGAGTGGGGGGGGGTTACTGAAAGATTAAAGCAGAAAAAGATCCCATTTCAATGGGATAAATTGGAAGGAGTGATTTTTACTTTTAAACAGCAGAGATTTTGATTGAATTATCTTCAGAAAGTGAGACGGTTTCTAGAAAGAGTCAAAGAAGAATTGGAGGAGATTCAAATGGAGATGCAATAGGAATTTGAAAGGGATGATACTGAATTAAGTGCTACAAGTATTAACTTTTCTAAATTTTTGGCTTGATTATGGATTACAAATGTTTAACGTGGAATATAAATGGAGCAAATACTCCTCAAAAGAGAAAAATATTTCAATATTTGAAAAAAATAAGATATTATTTGCCTACAAGAAACTTATATTAGAAAAATGAATACAAAGTATTTTATTTATAAAAATTTGGGTGAAGAATTTATCTCAGCAGGTACGAAAGAAAAGAAAAAGAAATGTAGTTGTTTTCTATATTAACCTTGAACTAAAACCAGAACTTGTACTGACTGATGAGCATGGTATATTTGTTGGGGTGGAAGTTAATTTGCATGGTGTTGGGAATTTATTCCCCAAATGAGGATAAAGTGATGTTCTACAAACGACTTATGTAGAGGCTAACAGATTTTTCTTATGAAAACTGGTGTTTGATGGGGGATTGGACTGGAGTAATAAAACTGGATGAACTTCTGAGAAGCTATTAAAAATACCCAAGGTAAATTACCAAAAGTTTTTTTTTATTTGATGGACAATTTAGGGCTGGTTGATATATGGAGACAGAAAAATGGCAATTAATGACAGTGCACCTATTTTTCAGAAAGACATAGATCCTTCTCAAGAATAGGTATGATTTGGATTTCAGTGGACTTGGCTACTAAGGTTTCTAAAGTAGAGATATTACCAAAGACCTTTTCAGATCATAATCTGAAAAAGTTTGCTTATAAAAGAAACCTTGTACTTTTAGATGGAGATTGAATGAAATGTTGCTACAGAAAGAAGCAATAGTGGAGGATTGTAAAAAGAAATTAAAAGCATTTTTTGAAACTAATTTAAATAATGAGAATGGTTTGGGAGTAAAGTAAAGCTTTTATTAGAGGTTATTTTATACAACATAATACTGAACTTAAGAAGAAGAGGCAAGAGAAAGAACAAAATATTTTGGATGAAATAAAAAGAAAAAATTAAATAAATTTCCAGAGAAGATAAGTTTCTCTCAACAAATTAAACTTTTACAGCAACAGCCAACTATGTTAACAATGAGAGAAATAGAAATAAAAATGAACTATTTAAAGCAAAAAAAAAACAACTTTGAATTTGTGAATAAACCAGGGAAATAGCTAGAATATAAACTACAAAAAGAAAGAGAAAAGAAGACAATACTGAAACTTCATGAGGGAGATACTGTATTAGAGGATAATGTGGTAATGCAAGAAGCATTTCATCAGTATCATTCCATTTTGTATAAAGGACATATTACTTTAGAGAAAACAGATGAACATCTTAGAAAACAAAAACTACTGAGGATTTCAGAGGAACAAAGACAAATTATGAATGGACCTATAACAATAAGGGAAGCTTCAGAAGCTATAAATAATATTAAACCAGGAAAGGTGCCTGGACCAGATGGATTACTGGGTTTGTACTATAAATGTTTTGAGGATGAACTTTTACAATCTCTACAAAACATGATGAAGTCTTACGGTGAGGAAAGATGCCAGGGACTTGGAAAGAGGCCAATATAGCATTAATACCTAAAGAAGGATAAGACTTGACCTTAACAAGAAACTACAGACTGATATCACTACTGAATAATGACCAGAAGTGTTCACAATGATTCTAGCTGAAAGACTTAAAATAATTTTGCAAGAATTGATTCATGAGGATCAATGTGGGTTTTTACCTAAAAGATAGCTAAAGGACAATGTTAGAACTGTGTTGGACATTTTGGAATATTTGAAACAACATAATGAAAAACAAGCCACACTGATTTTTTTAGATGCAGAAAAGGCCTTTGACAATTTGAACTGGACTTTCCTATTTAAAGTTTTGGAAGATATGAATTTTGGAGAATTTTATAAAATGGGTAAAATTGATTTATACTTCACAGAAAGTCCAAATAATTGTTATAGGAGATCTAACAAAACCATGTGAGATACAAAAAGGAAGAAGACAATGTTGCCCATTGTCCCCCTCATTTATTTTGATTCTTGAAATACTGAATAGAGACATAAGACAGGATAAGAGGATTGTGGGACTAAAGATTAAAAAAGAGTCTCATGTTAAAGCTTTTGCAGATGACTTAATGTTGGTTCTGGAAGATCCTCTAAAGGGAATTGAAACATTAATGGGTAAATTAAAAGAATTTGGTGCATTAGCAGGTTTTAAGATTAATAAACAGAAGACAATGAGGTTAACAAAAATATAAAAATACAAGATTAAACAGAATTGATGAATAAAACAGGTTTTAAGACTGAGAAGAAGGTAACATTCTTGGGTACCATTTTGACAAATATGGATTGCATGTTATTTCAAAATAATTATGTTAACACACTGAATTAAGTTTAAAAAGATATATTAAGATAGAAGAAAATACAATTGTCATTGCACGGGAGAATTTCTGTGATTAAGGTTAATTTTTTACCTAGAATGTTAATTTTTGTTTCAGATAATACCTGTTTTGACAACTGATGCACCATTTAAACAATGGCAGAAGGATATATCTAAATTTGTGTGGCAGGGAAAAAACCACGAGTTAAATATAAGGTGTTAAAAGATGCAAAGGAAAGAGGAGGATTGGATTTATCTGATTTGAAATTATATTTTGCAACTTGTCATTTACTTTGGATGAAAGAGAGGGTGTTGCTGAGAAATAGAAGGCTTTTGGAGTTAGAAGGACATGATCTAAGATTTGGGTGGCATGGATATTTGTGGTATGATAAAGCTAAGTTTAATTTACATTTTAAACATCATTATGTTAGTTGTGCCATATTGAGAATATGAAATAGATACAAATCCAGGTTGTGCCCGAAAACACCTTTGTGGCTCTCAGCACAAGAAGCATTTTATAGATGAGAAATGATAAGCAAACACAAATGGTTAACTTATTGTGCAATATTAGAATTTTTTCAGGGGGAATGTAAAATAAAATCAAGAGAAGATCTATACTTGCAAATGGTTTTCTTATGTACAATTATTAGAAAGATTTAAAGCAAATAAAAGAATTTCTGATTTTGAACTGTAAGACTGAGTTTGAAATAGAACTGTGTACAAATGATGAACATATATTTGCCAAAATGTATAAATTTTTATTGAAATTTGAAACAGAAGAGGAAGTGAAAGAATATATGATAAAATCGGCTAAAAATTTTGGTTACAAACAATGGGAAAATATGTGGCTTAAAGGACTGAAATTTACATTATGCAATAACCTTAACGAGAATTTTTATAAAATGATGTATCATTCGTATATGTCACCAGAGAAACTGTCTAGAATGTATAAAGGCACCTCAAATTTATGTTGGAAATGTGAATATGAAGGGAAATTTTATCATGCTTGGCAGACATGTAAAAAAGCTAGAAAGTTTTGGATACAAATATATACACTAATTCAGAGGATACCAAAAATTAATATGCAATTGAAACTGGAGACTTTTCTTTTGGGATTAATGGACAAACAGTTGGAAGAAAAGTCATGGAACTTTCGTCTTATATATGATAACTGCAGCGAGATTATTATATGCACAAAGGTGGAAATATTTGGCACTACCCAGAATGGAGGAATTGTTGGTGAAGATGATGGAACTTGGTGAGATGGCTAAATTGACTTCTTTGATCAGAGAAAAGATATCTACGTTTATTGCTGACCGGAACCCCTTATGGACTTTTTGCATGGAACAGAAAAAAACGAACTTATGATTTATGGTTTTGACGATTAGAAAAAAATACATTATAGAAAAAGAGAGGGGTTTTTTTTGGTAACCATAGAGTAAGGGATAATTTTGTATTTGTACAGTGGTACCTCGGGTCACGAACACTTCTGTTCACAAACAATTCGGTTCGCGACCAGCACCATTCGCAAAATTTTGCTTCCGTTCGCGAACTCCGCATCAGGTGATGAACAGGATCCGCGGCCATTTTCCCTGCCGTGACACATGGTCATGGCTTCCTGTAGGTGAGATCGCGGTCGCAGACAGACACCAGCTGTGAAGCTTTTTGGTGTGCTTTTTAGCATGGCTCCAAAGAAAGCGCAGAGCAAGCATGGTGGTAAAAAGAAAGTGCAGAGCAAGCATGGTAAGAATAAGGTTTTGAAGAAAATAACCATTGAATTAAAGAAGGAAATTCTAGAAAAGCATGAGCGTGGTATTCATGTGACTGATCTGGGCTCGGAGTACAAGATGGCGAAGTCAACAATCTCGACTATTTTGAAAAATAAAGATGCCATCAAAGGAGCTGATGTGGCAAAAGGAGTAACAACATTAACCAAGCAGAGGACACAAGTGCTGGAAGAGGTAGAAAAACTTTTGTTAGTGTGGTTGAATGAGAAACAGCTGGCAGGTGATAGCATTAGTGAAGCTATGATCTGTGAAAAAGCCAGGAAATTGTACAGTGATTTACTGCAAAAAAAACCCTCTACAAGCGCAGCAAGTGAAGAATTTAAAGCCAGCAGAGGCTGGTTTGATAAATTCCGCAAGAGAAGTGGCATCCACAGTGTGACAAGGTGAGGCTTGGTGAGGCTTCCAATACTGACAAGGCCGCTGCAGAAGCCTACAAGAAAGAATTCACGGAATTCATGAAGGCGGAAGGATATGTCGCTCAGCAAGTGTTCAACTGCGATGAAACAGGGCTCTTCTGGAGGATTATGCAGCACAGGAAAAAACAAGTGACATTAGACAGATTCTTCACCAAAACTCAGCCTGCAGCTAAGAGGCAAAGAAGAGAGGAAACCCCTGAAGGAGATCTCCCCAATGTCCTTTTGGAGGGGGACTCTCCCTCCAAACAATAACCACCTCCCCACCCGCCTTCCTGTCCTCCACGCCAGAAGTCACCTCAAGCAAGGTTAGCGTTCTCTCTCTTCATACTGTACTATACTGTACTTTGTTTCATATTTTTGTGGTTTAAAAAAAAAAATACATATGGTTCAGAATGGATTAACCGTATTTACATTGAACCTTATGGGAAAATTTGATTCGGGTTGCGACCAGAGTCGCGAACGAATTAAGTTTGTGACCTGAGGTACCACTGTACTTATAATTGCTATAAAGAAAATCAGAAGCTACTTCTTTCTATTTCTTTACGTTCTTTCTTTTTACACTTTTGGCTTTTTCTTTTCTTTTTTCTTTACTTTAACTTTATATTAGTTCTTGTTAGTTTTTATCCCCTTTTTAAAAATTGTAATAAAAATTACATATATGCACGCACACACAGAGGCAGAAATCATTACACCTCTTTTCATAAGCCAAGATAAATTTAACACAAAATCACAGGCTTCCGGGGGGGGGGGGGGGGGGAACCTAGGATAAAGTAATATTTAAAATGCAGTTAATTTTTCTCAGTTTTTCAAACTATATGAAACAGTATTACATTTACTGTTCAGCATGTCAGGTTTACTTTTTTAATACTAGAATAAACGGCTTTCTCAGGCACATTGTCTTAATTTTCATAGCTGTTTACTACTATTAATTTGGCATTCTTGTTTCTCAACTGTAAGTTTTATTAAACTTGGGAAAAAAATGTACTGTTATTTCCTATTTGTTATCCTAAAAAGTTTCACCTATGCATCAAAAGCCCCTACATATCCATTTGTTTTCTTGGGTTTAAGAAGCAAATTATCCAAGAAACCAACAGGAAAAATTATGTCCTCTTTTAGTCATGAAATTTATTTCTTAAAAGTAGTCTTTAATATTTAGAATACAAATTAATTTTTAAAACAGAAGAAAGGGCTTTTTTCAAAATATATTATAAACTGTAAAGGTCAAATCACAGGAAGAAATTCTATATTATTTTATCATGAAACCCCCATGCTTCAGACTAGTTGGCAAGTTTTGTTTTAATACCTGGGATGCAATATTTTTTCAGCAGCTCAATTAAAGGTACTGATGTTTTTATAGCAACAGACCCATTTAACAAATATACTCACAATTTTTATTACCTTAAGGTATAATCTGGACATGGACAGTTAGGCTGTCAACTGGGAAATATAACAGGAAGACATACAAACTGCAGGATATACCAAGTATTCCAAGTGACTTCAAAATATGCTGAAATTATTTTTAAAATTATTTTAATTGTCAAGAAGAAATTTTGATAAACTATCAAAAGAATGAATAAAGAGAGCAGAAGATAAGAACTGACGAATCTCAAGGATAATATCAAGTATCAAGTAGTATTTTAGTCAAGAAACTGAACAATATCTAAATACTATAAATTTCCTTCTCTATGCAGATGCTCACAGTTTTTTAATAAACACCCAGGTTGTTTGGACTCCTTCCATCTCAAGTTGCTCCTATCAGACCAATCCGATCTTATTTCATTGTCCTCAGCCAAATTCTGTTTTACAATCTATACAATACGCTGCAACATCCCTAATCAGCTGTGAATCTTATGTCTAACTTCCTACCCTGTGACCAAATAATAATTGATCTGATACTAGTATAAAAATTTATTACTCTTGTAGTCTTTTATAAATTTTAGTATTATTTATACCATTTTATAGTTATTTGTTTTAGTCAATTACAGTATTTAGATTATTTATTGTAAAATTAACTGTAACTACAAAGGATTTTCTTTTTTATAATATCTTCACACTGTAATTTTACCTCAATAATTCTATTCACATCCTATTTTATGCTGTTAACATGATTTTTGTTTTTATACTTACTGAAGCGTAAGAGCTATGTCATTGGTTATATGCTGGTCTATGACTGAAATAAAATTGATTGACTGATTGATCCTGTAATAAATTTTATTTTGCTACTTATTCATGGGGCAGTGAAACTACTACATACAGGCTGTGATAACTTTATCCTTTAGCTTACCCAAATAATGATATCTTCAAATAATATTTAAAATTTATTATACTAATACACAGAGAAAACTATGAAAAGCAAATACAAATGTAAGTACAATGCTTAGTTTTTAGAATGAGCACTCAGCACTTCCAATTTAAAGTATAAACACGATTTGAGCACTCAGCACTTCCAATTTGAAGTATAAACACAAATTTATTTATAACAAGTCATATACCAACAGAAGTACAACTCCAGACAAGAACAGAATTCTGAGTAGCATTTTTTTAAAAACTTGAATTTTCAGATAAATGTAAAATGTATTAAAATCAAAACTCTCCCATGAGGTCAAACTTTTATTGTTGGGAGAGGAGTACAGATATGGTCTTGAAGAAGGAGTTCAACAGCCATTAGGTAAACACCATCTTAACCTGGAAAGGGCAGAGTGAGTGAGAAAGAAACTCAAGATTTTCCCCTTCTTAATTCTCTTTGGGAGTTTTTATTTTGGAGGGGAGAGAAAGTCTGTGTCAGGTTTTCAAGCTTCTGCTATCATAGTAGAGTTCCAATAGTTCTTATGGCATCTAGTTTCCTGACCTGGCCTATCGCAAAGGACTAACAATTGTTGTCATACATTATCTGGCCTTATCCATTCTAACCTCTAATCATTCTAACCTAATAATTACAATATTTAACAGAATGATTAATTAAACTGTAACAGGGTAGATTATTTACTTTCTAAAATCAATTATTCATATAAAATATTACTGGACAAGACTCAGAGTTAACTATGCTTAGACTAGACTATGGCACATGCAAAATCCGATTAATTTCAGTAAGCCTATCTTAGCTAAATTTAAAAGCAATAAAATTGATTAACTAATTAAAGTAAAACTTTATTTTTCCCAACTTTGATGCAACAGACTTCACACACAATGGAACAAATTCCATTAAAATTTACACTGTTCACTATATATGCAATGGCAACAATATGCAAATGATATAAATTACATCATTTACGTTGATATGTTACTATCATATTTTATGATTTACTGGACTTCTGAAATTAACATCCCCCTCCCCCCATCAGTCCATTAAACAAGATTTCACTGTATCTTAAAATAACTGAACAAACCAAGGTAGACCATACCACACTTCTACAACTTTCAGGACTTCATCCAACCAAGCAACCAAAATTCATTAGCAAACTACTGAAAACCAAAACTAACCCCAACCCTAAACAAAACTACTAAAACTACTACTAAAATGCTGTGTTTTAAGTACTTCAAATTAATTCAAAACATAATCTTCCAATAGATTCCCCCTCAACCAAAAAGCAAATCCTGCCCATGCCTATTTAAGTAGCATTGCCTATTTTAGTTTATACATAGTCCCAGCCAGGAGAATTATTCACTCAAGTTTTAAAATAAACTACTGTTCGTTTAAACAAAAGAAGCTAAGTTGCTGAAATGTTATTCTACTCCTAGTATAAAGAATATACTGCCGTGGATTTTTAGAGCTTTTACTGATTTTTATTTCTTGATTTGGGAGTTTCTTTTTTGTTTACTGTTTTGTGCACCACCCAGGTTTATTGTTACAATATGGGCAGCTACACAAATCTTTTAAAATAAACAAATATATAATAACATGGTCATTTTCTTGGGGAAGGGGTTTATTCTTTCTGCACTGAGTAATTCAAAGAATGATAAACATTGGGTGAAGAAAAATCTCAACTTCTCAGATATCCTGTACTTTCACAAATGTAGGCTACTGATTTAGGGTAAGTCTTTTAGAAATCAGTTTAATCTGACCCAACAATATTGTGTTCTTTCAAAGAGATTTAGATCTGTGATGCAGAAAATCTAAATATACTGGTTAAGCATTAATTATTCATTGCTCAGGCTGAAATCCTATATTTCTAATTTAAAGAATAAACTAAATTAGCAGGAGCATTGTCATGATATTACTAAATAACTATTGGTGTGTAGATAAAATTATATAATACTGACTCTAAATTAGAATGTAACTGTTAAATATTATGTTAACATAACTCAAGTGAATATAGAAGTGATTCTATTTTTATCCTGAGCCAGCTTTAGAATCAAATCAATCAACTAGAGCATTAACTTTTGCCTATTACACAGTAGGCTTCACAATGCACAATATATATACTGTGTTCAGCATGAATGTATATTTTAAAACTAAGTACAGGGTGTTTTACAAACAAGTCATAATGTAGAATCTTTTAACAATTGATGGTGTATTGTTTTTAACATTTTCCTTTCTCTCTAACCCTAGCAGGGATTACTTAGAAAGGTGATCGTTCTTTCTCATCTTAGTCTGAGCTATGTAAGTGTCTCTTGATCCCTATATCATTGCAAAATGTATGGCAAAAATTTACAATTAAAACACGTACAGATAAAACAGCATGGCTTAGCCACTTCAGAGGTATATGAAATACTTGGATGTATAGGACATTCTGTATTTGAAAAAAAGAAATATAAAACTAAGAAACAGGATATATTGGTAGCATATATAAGGAAGTAGATTTTGAAAAATCACTGTATCCAAGTTTTAGAAAATATAAAATATACTTCCTATGATCTAGGAATGAAGTTAATTCATCAGAAAATCCTTCTTCCTTATTTATTGGACTCCTTGGAAAATATTTTAAAAAGGTTGGATATCAGATTTTTTGTTTGCACTGCACGAAATTTGAAGGCTTCCTGGGTCATATGATTTGGTCATATCCATCTTTTTTTTTTTTTACTTCATTACATAATTCTGGGAAAAATAGCTTTTTAAATAGAAATGTGACCTTAAATTATATTCCTAAATTACAGAATTTGATGTTTTATGAAGAACTTTGGCTCTCTCAAGCTTGCAGTTTGGCAAAGAGAACTATTCTATGCAGGTAAAAAGAAATGTACACTCTTTATGTTAAAGAGGAGATTCAAGAGATGTGTTTTCGATAGATTTTTGTAATATTTTTATAATGTAAAGGACAGAATATGGAGCAATGTCTTTATACAGGGTCTAGATTTATTAATATACTAAAGGATTAGAGCTAGTTCTATATAAATATTATATGGAACAAGTCAAATATCATTATTATGGTCTCTGACCAGCCTTTACAGTAGAAAAAGAGAAATAGTTTAGTACAAATATTACATGGAACCTTTTATTTTAAATTTTAGTTCAGTATAACCATTGTTATGTATTAATTTTTTTTTTAGTACATTTCTTTTTTTAATTGATATATTTCACCAAAAATATTTTTTAATCTAACATGCAAGAAAATAAAATACAACTCAGTGTATAACTATTATACATAACTTTGAGTTCTGTGCACATTTCAAGTTTTGTTTGGAAGTTTTGCATTTTGAATTATGGGTATCTTACGTTTATAATATTATGCTATAGAAAGTTATTGTTCTATATTATGTATAGGGAATCAAATGCTGTACAGTATAGCAGAAGACCCAACTATGTACAATGCAGTAGCTTTACTTAAATAAGCCTTTAATGTAGATAATGTGTGTCTTTTATTGATTATTTTTCTCATTTTACTATCATTTCAGAGTTTTATTGATGTTTTCAATTATATCTTTCTTTTTTTCCCACCACAGAAATGTTATACTGAAATGTGAGCTATATTTAATATATATCTTCCTCATAACATGGGCGGCGTCTAAATTTGAAATATAAATAAATAAATAAATAAAAATAAAATAAAGGGATAAATATTTCTGATGAATATACATACTACACAATAGTTAATTGTATGCATAAAATTATGTGAAGTACTCATTTTTAAGCACTAAAATGCCTTGTAGACTTTAGATTTAAAATATTTGAAGAAATTACAGATTGATACTATAATAAAATGTTTTCTGCTCATTTCCCATAGTCATGCTTTTTTGTGATCCATTTTTCCCAACAGCTGTTGCCAGAGGCACTTAATTACAAGGGGATAGTGGACGGCCTTGTTTTCGACGCTGAATAGCACATAATTTGTGAATGCATGGAAATTACACATTTCAGATGCTTGTTGTTTAAAGCAACTGCAATTCTTTTTAATAAGATTAGCTAGGCAACTAAGCAGTTAGGAAACAAGTCTCTCATCCTGAATATCAGATATGTAGAATATGTTTTAACCTTACTGCTCTTCAGCAAGGTATAATAAATACTATTTAAAACTCAAATTGTATTTTACAACTTTGTACAAAATAACCAAAATGTATAAACTTTTTTAAATTGATGTTCTAACATATTAAGAAAATGTCTTCTGGGACTGGGAGGAAATCTGTTCCTGTAACTCAGCACTATTCCTGTTACAACTTAGCTTTGTCAAAGTACAAATATGATGGAGTCTCCCTTGGGTCACAATGAAGTGACTTCATACACGTCCACATTGTTTTCTCAATCATATGAAAAGTTTTGCCAGTGCCTTTATCCAATGTAAGTTTCAGATGACAGTTAATTGTGAAACAATTCTAGAGTAGAATGAACCACACTTGTCTACATTTCCATACCTCTTCTCAGAGTAGCAATTATAGTGAATCTGATCACATATACCTCTCTAATTAGTCCTTACAGATCCCAGAGAGAAAGTGAAAAAGTGCCTAACCACGCCTTTCTAGATTTTTCTCTGACCAACTGCTGAGTGTGCATTCAGCAACACCAGGACCCCTACACATGGGCTTGAACAGATGACCTTCAGGCAGACCCTTCGTCCCCACCATCTGCTTTTTGTGGGAATAGGGATAACGATACCACAACATTCTGCAGCTCTACCATGACAGCCAGTGGGCAGGACATTTTGGAATATATAAAATTTAGTGGCTTTGTATAACAGCAGTCATCAAAATCTATATTTCTTCTTTTCACACCTGCTGCAGGGCCAAAGTCTTAACTGCTAATTTAGCTGGACTGCTGCACCCTCCACCTTCTATACAGAAGTCATGGGAGACAAATTCTTTTAACTATTACAACCTGGGTGCCATTTTGGTTGCATTTGACTATTTTTCTAAAATAACTCATTTTATCAACCCACTCAAGAAAGCTCATTTTTTTACTCATGTTTTCCAGCTTTGAGGCTTGCCCAATCATCTCTTCTCAGAAAGAGGCCTATGGTTCATGGGGTGTTTTTGGAAGGCCTTTTTCAATTGTTGAATGTTAAACTTCACTTCTCCTCTGCAGACCAATCCAATAGTGAAAGGGGAGAGGACAAATGATATATTGAAGCAGTACCTCAATATGATCAAGACTGAGTTTATCCCTATGGTAAAGTTTATTTATAATAATTCATTCTTCTACTCAAATGTCACTCTTCTAGGCTACATATGACTACCAACCATGTCAATTGCCCAACACTTCCCAAACATCCCCTATTCCTGAGGACTCCCATTTTCTCCAAGAATCCCAAGCCAAACATCTCCTCAAGGAGCAATTGGATTATGCCAAGACCTCCTACAAGTGTAGTGCTGACCATTACTGCTAGGAAGGTCGCCCACTGCTGTTTGAAATCACATCTGGCTTTCAATCAGACTCTTCTCCTTGATATGACTCTCCAAGAAGCTAGATGCCAAGTTTATTGGCTTGTCTCCTATCCCTGCAGATAGGTCAATCACACTGTTTTTCATGTATAACCCCCAGCCACACTAAAAATGCAACCAGTTTTTCCCCATTGCCTCTTAGTCCTAGTCCATCCCTCCTTTCCTGTGCCAGTACTGCTGGCTGCCAGCCAACAAGATAGCATGCCTGCCACAGTCCAGCAATATAGGAACTCAAGCAGAAGAGTATTTTGGAAGCAAAACACCCTCTTTATCAGTATTGTAGGACTGTATCAACAGACTTGGCATGGGGTCAGGACCAGGAATCTGCAGTGCCCCTACAAATTCAGTGTGGTGCCCCTGTGAGTTTGCCTGCAGGACACAATTTCCATATAAACCAGAATTTCTACTGTTACCAACTTCCCACAACTTGAAAATACATATAGTACATATACTGACTTACATCCAGGATGAAAGATGATAGCTGTTATAACCCAGCAATATCTGAAGGGGTGCAGACTTCCCATTGGGATGTGTTATGCAGGATTAGCACCAATAAATAAGTTATGCTGTTGAGAACAGGAATTGTTTTTAACTCCTTTTTCATGATTTGATCCAGCATTTTAGTCTTACTAGATGTCAAGCTCTAATCATATTTGTAAAAAAAAACTATGGAAACAGGTAGCTTGAGAATTATTAAGTAGGAATTCTATAACAAATATTACTAGTGATTCAATTGTAATACTATTTTATGCCATTCACTGGTCTAAGACCATAATAAAGTCATTTGCTTGCTATTATATGTCTTCAGGAGTTAATTGATGTCAGTTTTTTGTTTCCTCTACAAATTGGCCTTTATATACAACGTTTGTAAGAGAACAATGAACACAAAGACATTTACAAGTCATTTGCTTTGTCAGTTATGTCATTTAGTTGCTTCTCATACAAAATATATGTTTACTAACTCCAGCCTGATATGTTTAGAACTGAGAACTCAGCAATACAGACTCCAGTTTTAAAGTGAGCATTAGATAACATTATAAATATAATTACTATTAGACTGAAAGACAAAATTAGTAAATTAACATTAAATACATATTGTAGGCAAGGCCAAAATCAACTGTACACTTCCTAAATGCAACTAAATGTGACCCATTGCTGATAGGTTTAAGATATCTCCATAGCATCAACACACTTTGTCATTTCAGACAGAAGAAAGAAATGAAGCTGGAAGGATATTGTATGAACAAGAACCACTGCTTTAAAAAAATAGTAGTAGTTGTCCAAGAACAATAATGAATCTTCTATCCTTCTGCTTTACTATTGAGCATATCGTTTGACTTCTACATCTTTATGAAATACTAGTAATCAAGTTGAAAAAATATTATAGGTACAATTAAGAAGTTATTACGTGACTCCTCTGATGTCAGGGCAAAGGCTTGGTTTCACTTTTAACACTAGTTCTACTGTATTTTCTACATTAAATGGTATAAGGCATATTTGGAATATACTGGGATGAAACCTTAATTTCAATCCTTATACACATGATAAATTTGTGAAGTGGGATTGCAGTGGCACAGGTGAGCCCATATGGTAAAAGAAGTTCTTGTCTACACATGCCTACCTCTGCCTCCTGCCTTGGTATAGCAGCTTGGCAATTAGTGCTATCACCACCTATGTTCCAGAGCGTACCTTCACCTGGTGTTCCCCCCTAACGCTGGTATGTGAGAGAGATAGGCCCCATACCATATTTTCCTTACTGACAAGTAAAAGAAAAAAAAATAATAATAAAAGAGAAGTAAATTCTATAGCACTACTTCCTAGCCCTGCTTCGGCATGTAACTAGGGAAATCAGCTGCCCCTTTGGGAGACTGATTAATCTCACAAAGCATCATTAGTATCAAATGTTTATTAAAAAGAAAAGGCATTCAAGTAGCAAAGGAGATTTTAAAAATAGGAATGATACTTATTTACTTATTTAACAGCATTTCTAAGCCACACCACTCCCAAAGGACTCTAGGCAACAAATAGAAAAAGAAAAGAATACAATGAAAATGTAGTTCTGCAAAGAGATAGGAATGATATTTGTTTTATGTCATTCAAAATCATTAACCTTCTTTTGTCAAGCTTATTATATTCTGACACAATAATTAAATTTATTTATCCATCTTTGTTGTGGGGGATGTGGTTTTGCACCTATCTCTAATAATGTTTACAAGTTTGCTGTGGGACACTTAGGTTGAAATTTTCATTTGATTTGCCTAAAACAAGTCATTCCCTATTATTCTAACCTATTTGAAACAGGCAGTGTAAAAAGTTAGAATAGTAAAAGTACTTTATATACTGAAAGTTGTTGTAGAAATTAGTAACTTACACAAGGGCGTTTGATGCACAATTTTGTATTTATTCATGTATTTCTGTTTGTTCCATACAAGCAGAACTTACTGTAGATCAGTGAAGCACAAAGGACAGAGTTATGCTAAATCCTAATCATAATACTTCCCTTCTCCTTTCACTGTTGTTCCCCAGAAGAAAAGATGAAAAGCGAAATAGCAAATTCAATAAACTCACTGGACTATGGTCTGCTTTAAAAAATTCTGCATCAGCTGCTAAGAATATTTCTGCTTGTCATTCTATGTAGAGAGCAAATATGAACTAATAAACTGTTATACAGAGTCAGATCATAACAATCAATGTTTCCAAATTAATTATTTATCTTTTACTGGCATTTATTTGCACAGTACATTCTTGTATTAACACATTTTGTCTCAAATAATAAATAATGAGCAACCAAGGAAAACAGTGACAAATTTATAGTGGCAGAAGCAGGAAAAAAGAAAGATAAAAATAATATATAAACACCATCTGTAACACATTGCTGTAGGGGAAAGCCTCCTGACAAAGTAATCCCACTTTTGATTTTGAATAACTCAGAATCATTTCTCTGCATCTCATACAAGGGGCTATGTTTTAGAACCAGCCAAAGCTACTTGAATATCCTGTAGCCAACCATACATTTCTAGGAAGCCTATATAACAGTACTATATTAAGGCAAGGATCTTCCCTAGAAAATTATATTTAGAGGCATACTTTATTTGGATCTAGAGGTCCTACGTAGCCATCTTCAACAGTAATTTTACAGAGGTTTTCCCTCCACAAGTAAGTTTAATTCTGTTGAGAGGGAGAGGGAGAGAGAAGCAGTGTATCTTGTAGCAATGAATTTAAGAAAACACATAATCAAACACAGAACTCAATGGAGAAGAAAGGCAATTTATGTTTTAGATCAGAGCCCTTCTGCAAAAATGAGCATATATGAAGATAAGGAAAACCTGTTATTCTCTTGAGTCCATTACTGATCCTGGATACCACATATTCTTGAAAAAGAATTTCAGTTCTTTGAATTATTCATTTTAATGTTTGGACAGATAGCAATTTTAAAGCTTAGCAAGCAATTTCCAAAACCTTTATGGAAACTGTGTATTAAGGAAGATGGGTTGGGCCAAAAGAAAAAGTTAAGTAGAGTATGACGTTTTAGAATTGTTACTCGTGTGTTTACATTTAAAAACTAGTACAAATCTCTTCAAAAGCCAAAGGATGTGTCCCAAGAGGCTTAAATATCTATACTCCAACTCTTTCCTTTTCACACATTAATTCTTCCTTCTCTTAGAGTCATGTTTGTACCAGCATATTTTAACCATGACTGCAAATCCACTTTTAACTAAAGTTGCAAAACATAATCTAAAGCTCACCATTGCTAGCAAAACCTTAGTACAACTGAAACAATTAATGTTGGGAAATGAACATTAGAGGCGAAAATAACAAAGGTTTTGGGAACTGCATATCTGAAGGAGAAAGTATCACCTTTTTTTCTGTGAAATCGTTATTTTATGCACTTTCTATGAATTGGAAAATATTTTTATGCAAATGAGTATGATTCCAATCAGTATTTTCATCTCAATAGCCATAATATGCACAAATATTTAGGTTACATTATTTAACATGAATGAAAAAAACATAATCTCTATTTTTCAGTTTTCAAAAGTATAACCTGAAAGCAATCAGTTCACCTGAAATGGAAAAGATTCTGGGCGATATCTCTGATTTTGGGACAAAATACTTAGTTTATCATCTATCTGAGGGTCAGAATCAATCTCTGTGTTACATTCAGTTTCTTAAGTGAGTTTGCTTTTACTTTTCCATGCGGGAAAAGGATATTCTATTGTCCTATGATGGTCAAATGTATTATTTGGTATTTCAAGAAGTCTAAGTAATGTAACAAATGAATGTTTTCTACAGAGTTCAGTAACTCCCAGATATGTACAGCATCACCACTAATATTTAACATGTCTTATTTATCAATCCAGTCATTCATTACCTTCTAAAAAAATTATCAAAGCAGTCATTGTTCCTATTTTGATATGTCATAAGGGGTAAAATTTAATTTTGCATACCATTAAAAGCACATCCGATAGACAGTAACTACTCAGCTCAAAAGCCAAAGCAGTTCATATAATGAAGATCTGCCTGGACACACAAAAAATGTATCTGCTCGTGGAAGAGATTAGCTGGTCTTCCTTTTCAGGGAGTTCCAAAGCTCAGAAGCACCCACAAAAATATGCTTTCTCATGTTCTGTGTAGGCATGGATGGTGGCACTGCCAAGAAAAGAGTCCTACCCAAAGTTCTTGAAGTCTAGGCAGGCTTTGGAATAACACAGTTCAATGTAGCTTCTGGTTTATGCACTGTATCACAATGAACTGTGCCTGGAAACAGACCAGTCACCAGTAGCACAGTTTTAATAAAGAAGTCACATATACTCCATAACCTTGTCATTAAACTTGTCATTTCCAACATACTAGACAGAAGAATGGGAAAGAAATCTGTTTAATAATATGAGAAAGACCATTTAACCACATAAGCTTCTACATTGCAGTATGAACTGATAAAGGCACAGAAATATAAGCCTATTACTGTCCCTTTAAAATGTGAAACAATGGCATATTGTTCAGATGTCCAGATCAACACAAATTAACTCTTAACCTTGTCTGCAAATTAAACTCTAATCTGAACTAATTAAAAACTCTAAACCAAATACCAAAATGAAGAAGAAAAAATTCAGCAGAGGATTCTCATTAACTTGTCCCTAATATTTGCAATCAACTTTGTACAGTGAAGAATTAATCCTGTGTAGCCAGAGAAAACTTTAACAGTTATTTATGATGCTGCATCTTGTTCTTAAGATGAAAGTCATTTCCTAATTGCTGAAAATTAGCTATGTCTTATTTCTAGGCCACAAATATTCTCATAACTTGTGGGTTATGCATTACATCATTATCCACTTTCAGAGCAGACATTTAATTGGAATTTCTGACAATCCATCTCCAGCTGTGCTCTCAACCCCTAATGATGTATGTCTTCTGATGAAATATATATAATGACTTTACGTGCCCTGTGAAAACATTAGCATTAAACTCTGTAGCTGTGGCTATTTCAATAGGCTTTTATCCTTTGCCAGTAACTACTCCAGATTCAGACTGATTTAAAGATGTGCTATACTTTTGCTCTCTTGTTCAACACAGAAGTATAATAGCTGAGGAATTATATCTCAAAATTTAAGCATCAGCAAGTATCACCAATTGTCCAAACTCACAGGGATCTGTACATGTTAGCACAACAGTTCAGGGTACTTTCCTAGCATGCAAGGGTATACTATCCTTCCTTGCCCAACAGTTTCATTAATTAATTAATGAACTTCTGTTTCTGCTGAAGTGAACTGAAAAATGCTAGCAACTAAACCCCTGAACTAGTTTAAAACCAACAAATGCGTAGTTTCACTTAGTTAAGCCAGAACATACTGTGCAAGGTTTTAATATTTCTAAACAAACCCACTCAGTTTTCTTTGAAAAGTTGTAAAAGAAGTTTCTTCTCATTTTGTTTCAGCAAATTAATATTTAAACTGGAGCTATCTCAAATGATTACAACTCTAAAGGCTGCTGTTACTAATAGCAAGACAGACGTTTTTCTTCAGTGAGGTAGTAGTGATAAACCTCTGCTAAATGTTAGTGTATGCTTATCTGAAGTCAATGATTCACCCATTGTTTTCTGCATTTAGCCTTAAAGAATTTTCTGATCTAAGGGTTTGGCCCGCCAATAATTATTCATCTCAGGGCTTGGAATGAATAATTATACTTTCACATTAATCAGAAATCCAATGAAGACTTATAACAGCTATTTTGTTTCCTATAATATTGACTTATGTATTTCAGTCAAACTTTTCATAGCATTTCTACTTTACCTAATTTGCTACTATTACACATTATTTGGAGAATAGGAAGAAATTCAATATTTCCTACTTAGAATCTAGCTCATAAATATGTAAGTGAAATCTAAGTAGAATACATTTATGACGAAAAGCTTTTATGGTTCAGCAAGGCTCGAGAATTCAAGAAGGTTTTTCTAAAGTTTAAGAAGATAAGGTATTCAAATAAAATTTAATTTCAGCATTTCTTTAATCTACCAAGAAGGCTTTGAATGTTGTTTCTGTTTTCTAAGTATTAGCTACCCAACCCAATTTTGCATGATTAGCATTTCCTCTACTTCTTCACTCAAGTCATTACAACAAATTGGAAAGAAGGCCCAGAACTGTACCTTGTGGCACCCCACTTAATACCTTTCTCCACTTTTATGAGAAACCACTGATGAGCATTTTTAGCACAAGATTCAAGCTATCTATGTATCTTAATTGTTTTACTATCAACTTGTATTTAAAGACTTTGCTAATCAGAATGTCACAGGATACTTTGTCAACAAAAGAATATTGCCTGAGAAATGAGAATGTATTATTATATACCTTATGATTATATACAAAAAGCTAGAGAAAACAGGATTTAAGATAACAAAGCTTAAAATAGCAACTTTAGATACAACTGAAGATGATTTTAAATCTCCCAGGATGTGTTATAGTTAATATTAATTAGAACATGCAATCTCTAAACTTAGGTTTTCTTAGAAAAACTGACATTGTTTATCAATAGTTTTCCTGTTAGTCAGTTCTCATGTAAATTCTCGGCCTATACAAGTATTATGCATAAACAGAATATATAACCACGTTTGAAGCACAATACAAGCTGTACTGGTCTCCTCTCTGTTTTTGCCAGCTCTGCTTCTTCACTAAGTAATTAATTCATTCTCAGAATTCTGAAATCCAAATCAAATCTATATTACTATTAACAACCATTTTCCAGCTTTGAATCATTCCTCAAATTATCTTCCCAACAATGCTTCTTAACTTCCAACGCTGAAGCAACTTAATTGATTGTAATGTATCACGTACACTTTCAGAGATGTCTGGAGCCAACTCTGCATTAATTACAAGTACAATAACTAAAACAAAAAATAACCCTATGCACAAATTTAATTTAACATTTAAGGCAACTGAAAACTGAAAATGGCCAAAAAAAAATTAAAAATCCATTTCCATTTTTTACTGAGATAAAAAAACAAACTTTATATTCAAGCTGTGCATTTTTAAAGACATGAATTGCTGCACTTCTTAGAAATTGTAGATTTTCTGTTCCTTATGATTCCCTAAAGTATCATCTTTATCAATACAAGTAAAACATGTACTTTCACATGTGTTTTATTTGCTCTAAATTATCTTTTTGGACACTTTCCAGACAAAATCAATTTTAAATTTAATATGCACTGCAGAAAACCAAGTATTTTCCTGTAATTTGTAACAATACTTTTATTATCTTTGAAAATAAAACAAATAATAATTCCTGACACTGATTTTAATAATTCATAACTATCTTTCTACTACTGGATGCATCAGAGACGATTCCCTCCTTTTTGAATAAAGTAGAGGATCCACAAGTTACTAGACAAAAGAGGAAGAAAATTAATTGTAAAAAGATTTTTCCCCTGAAGAATCTCCAATGCACTGCAGCTATTTCCTGCTTTAAAGCACACTGGAAGATTTTTATTTTGAGGTCTTATTTCTCTGATCTGAGGCTGCAATCATATAAGCATAAGCAAACTGTGTAATTTACTTCTCCCACAACTATTCAGGAGACAGTTTCTTACTGGTGCTTCTTCATACATATTTGAAATACAAATGTTTTAACCTGCAACAAAATGTTGTAGCATAAACAAATACCAGTGCCCTTACCCCAGGATATTCCATTCCATTCCTCTACCTATACAATTAATTCAATATACCCTCAGCAGTTTCTCTCTATTAAAAATGTATAAGATTCTCATTGAACTTGATTTCTTGGTTTCAAAAAGTCTTAGTTTATATTTCAACAAACTTCAAGCTATGGAGGTTTATAAGCAACAGCCCTCATGCCTGAAAATTTGAAATAGGGTATTATTTTCTTCTCACAGAATACATTAATATCATTGGTTTTCCTGTGGCTAAAATAAGCACATAGAACAAAGAAGGAACCTATTTAGATAGTAAAACTTTCCTGGCCCATTCTGATACGTCATCAATAAATCAAACCATCTCAGGGGACCATAATAAATAAAAATATCCACAGCATCTTTTGTTAATAATCATTGCATAATCTCCAAACATAGTGATTCTGAAATATTTAACTTCTTTCAGGCTGCATATTACTTCTTTAGAAATGTCTGCCAAGTCAGTGAATTTTCTTGCCAAAATATTAATTCTTACCAATATTAAGAATATTAGTAATCTAAAGTCAAAGATTGCTTTGTAATTTGTTAAGTGAACTCCAAAGTTCCTCACCTGATTGCCTGAATATTGCTAGAACTGAATATTATTAGCAGTATTCAAAAATTCAAATTTTCCTTCCTTAGCAGGGTTTTTTTTTTTTTACATAACATGGCCATTTATGCCCCATAAAAGGCTGTTAGAATTGTTTAGAATTTACTGTCTCTTGCTGATATGTAAGTTCTAATATATAAACTTTTTTAAAAAAAAGATACATAAAGAGGCTGTGGTCTAGACAAGATAAATTAAAATATTCTACCATTTCCTATGTAATTATCTTTCAAACTTTATAATGCACACACATACAAATGTATCTTCTTATAAAAAGTTCTAGAGCGATATATACAGCAAGCTCCAAACCAATTTAGATGTCTGAATATTTTATAAAACTATAGATGTAAGAAAGGTGGGTTTATTCGTTGGTTGTTAGATTTATATTCCAACTTTCCTTCAGGAGCTCAAGGCAGCACATCTAGTACACTTTTCCATGTTTTCCCCCACAACAAAAGCCCTGTGGAATAGGCTGGGGTGAGAGAGAATGACTGGCCCACAGTAACCCAGTGAGCTAAAGATTAAGAAAATTCCTCTGTATGATTAAAAATAACTAAAGAATATTTACCTTTAGTCTCCCTTCTACCTGCACGAATTACTAGGCTGAATCTGGTATGTTAATCCTGCCTCTTCTAGTCAAAAGGCAAGGCTTACACATTTATCATTTAGCAGAAAAAACCTCTCCTCCTCATTTGCATGCATTGATTTCATCTGAGAGTAATTTACCAGCATTTATCAACCAGTTTCTGTAAATACCCACTAATATATGGAAAAATAAAATACATACAGAATGGTGAAATAACAGTTATAGAAATAACCCACACTCATGAGTTGATATTTTGACTCTTAAGTCTCTTACAGTCAGAAATAAAATCGCCTACTGTTGGGTGTGACTGTTGGTGACCAGAATGGTACTTCACAGTAAGTCCAAGGACTATTTTCTGTCAGCATGGATGGTGCCAACAGGAAAAGGATATACCAGAGCAGTATCCCAGGGAGGTTAAAGCATCGCCTGCAGAATGAAGCATCTGAAGGCCCCATTTGTGGAGGCAAATTTATCTTATAATGTATAATAAAAGTAACTGATTCCACCCCAAAGATGCCTATCAGTGGAATCCCTACTGACAGAGCTGCTTAAAGCAGGTGCTTCTTTGATAGAATGGACTACGATGGTGAGGGAAGCTGTTTGTTGCTAGTAGAGTATTGGTAGATACCATTCTTGACCATTTCTACTATGGTGGAAAACCAGGGTCTCCAGGGTCAGAAAGAGTTGATTGGAATCACTTGTGTCTTGAGCATCATCACTTTGTGAGTTAATTGGACAATGTTGGTGCTGATGAAAAAGCTCAGAATAGGCTTTCTGACCGTAGTGCTACCCATGCATCAATTCCTTCTGCTCTGTTGCCCTGGAATTGGGAGAGGAAATGTCTCACTTGTATGTTGTCCACTCTTATGAACAGATCAACCAAGAGGGCACACCCCCTCCCTGAGATGTCCTAGAAAATCTCTAGGTGTACAGCACATTCCTCCAGGACAAGAACTATCAATTCAGTTAGTCTGTTATTGTATACAGTCACCCCTTTATGTATTCCACAGATAGGGAGACTAAGTGCCTTTCCACCCTCTTTATCACACATGGGAGTCCCTTCCAAAGGTGCTTCAACCTCATTCCATCCGAACAGTAGATGCAGGCTTCTATTGTAACATTGTCCATTAGTATCATACATGAGAGTCAGGCTGATGCTGTTCATTGCTTCTTCCCTTAAGGGAGCCCTGAAGAACAAGTAGGCATAGTGTTCTACCACAGCTACTATCACTCTGGTGAACACTTTGGGTGTTAAAACCAATCCAAAGAGGTGTGATTTGAACTGGAACTGCTCCTTTTCATACATGAATCTGAGAAACCTCTGATGTTCAGGTCTGGTGGGAATTTGTAGACAAGCTTCCAACAAGCCTATGACAGCTATTTGGTATGACAGCTTTTCCCATGCATCTCCTAATCCCCAATCTGAAGGTTAAATTTCTGATGAACTTGTTCAGTGGCATGAGGTTCAGGATGGTTCTAAAAGTTCAATGGCACAGTGAAGAACACACTAAAGAAACTCTCCTGTGCACAAATCCTTTCTATTGTGTCAATGCCTAATAGCATGCCCTTCACTCTGTGATGCTGTTTGTTACTCTTGCAGATAGGGAACAGCAAGAACCTCTCTCTTGACTTTCATTTCAATTCTAGCACATAGTTCCATGAGACAGTCTCTAGCACATTTGTTTCTGCATATTTGTGCCCAAGTGTGCCAAAACCTGTGTAGTCTATCCACAGGAATATGATGCTATCAGTTGAGGAGCACTGTCCTTGAATGATGGTTCTTCTCAGCTATTTTCCTTACCTACTTCCTGTTCAAAAGAAACCTGGTATCTTGGGAGATCAGGGCTGCCATCACATCATCAACATAAGGAAGGGTCTCATAAGAAAATTATTAACTGTTTTATGGAGTTCTTCCCACTTGCACTTCCCTTAGCTCAAATAGCACTGGCTCAAATTATTCAGACTTGGATATGAATTGTACAAAAGAGGTAGAAATATATTCTACCAAAATTATTTTTCAACAGAAACAGTGAGCAATTTTATACAGACATTTTCATCGGGGGGGGGGGGGACAATGTTGCAGCTATCCCAAGAAAATGCCTTTTTTTTGCAACAGACCCCACTGAATTTGCTCTCTTCCAACTTGATTTCTCTTAAACATTTTAGATGGTCTTACCACTGAGCTGTTAGACAGTGCAAATACAAAGGCAACTGCCTTGCCAGTGAAGATGCAATAAATGTGACTGAAGATCCTTTGCATGAAAATGCTGTAAGCAGAGCATAACATGCCCAGGATAGCAGATTTACTCCACTTACTATTACAAATCTGCTAGGAAAAGAGAATGCTAGGTCACAAAGTAAGTGACCTGAAAACTCAGCATTATGCAAAGTACGAAGCACATGTATTAAGAAGTCATCCAAATTACTTGAAGTTTCACACCATGGTGACCTCACTGAAGTGAAATTACCTTGTTTGAATTATGCAAGCAGCTGAGCATATTGCAATGCATTTTAGATACTCTGCAAAATGAATAAAATGCTTTCATTTAACATATAACACAGATCTGTGTCACAGGTGATGCACTCTTGGTTTGCTTAGGGTGAATAGGGCAAAAGATCAACACTCTTATGGTCAACATTACTGGAAATTTAAAAGATGTGTAGAAATGAGGTGGTTTTATTATCTTTATCTTGTATTTCTCTCCCCTGTTGAATGAAGTGAAAAAAGTAAACTACTAATTCAATAGAATATTCTAAAGCAGGCCTGCACAACTTGTAGAGGGGAAAGGGGCACATTGATAAATTAAAAATCATCACAGTCCACAAAGGAATACCTTGTGCGTTGATCAGCTGTCCCATTGCTAGCAGAGCAGTGGCAGCAAGGCCTGAAGGTGCTTGGCAGCATGTCATTCAGGGCAGTGGCAGTGACCTTTTTAAAAATGCTGGTGGGGTACAGGCCTGTTCTACATTATAGCTGCAACTTGCCAAATAAAACATGAAGCTGGCATAAATAAAAATAAATAAAGCATCGTATGAATCTGCTTCAGCCAATTTTTACAATCACTCATTAAAGCAACTGCCCATGACCTAAAAACTATTTTCTGAAAAAGCTGTTATTTCTACAGATGTCACTACGCAATTCACTATGTGGACCCCCAAAACAGCATCTTAATCCAGCATGCAGACTCAACATCATGCAAACTCAATAACAATATAGTGTTATGCATCTGACAGGTTTATTTGTGTTACGGTTTATGTTTTCATTATGTTCTGTCATCTGCTACATGGAATTTGTGTTTAAGAGGATCTTACTGTATCTACCATGTTTACTATGAATTTAAAATACTATAGTGAACCTACAAAAGATACATTGTCTGGAAAGTGTTTAAAATTACTTTTTTTACTTGTAACAAAAGGTAAAATATTAACTACTTGTTCAAACCCAGATAGACCAATAGTACATTATAATTAGTCTAAATTAAACTGAAAAGGCAGAAAAACAAAGGTTAAAACTGTTTATATTTTCTTGCTAATATGCAGTATTTGTCAAGCTTCTACTTGAGACAAGTTGGATTGGAACAGGCAACAGACACTCAAAACTCTGATTGATTGTAGAACTAAGTAACCATTACAAAAGAATTCCAGGAACTGCTGTGTACCAAGTGTGAATTCTGCTTATACTGTAATCACCGTTCAAATTCTTGCACCTTTTCCTTCTGCCATTTTATATAAAGGGCACAAAGCAACTCTTTTAGATGGACAGTTTCCATCTGTTCCTTGTTTTGGTAACTGCCAGATCTGGTGTCAGGCTGTTCGCTTTGGACCATCTGAGAAGTAATTCACACAGTACTTGTAGATGAAGAGATACCTTCACAGAACAGTTTTTTAAGCATTCCTACTCATATAATTCTTTTAATATCACTGAACTAGCAATCCTGAAAAGCATTAACAAAAAACTTTGTCTGAAAGAGGTGCAGCATCATATTTCTTAGATCTCATTAATAGAACACATATTATACAGGACAGATGCAAAGGTTACAGTACCTAGTATCTGAGTCTTTATCATTGCTAGCTAAAAGACTTCAGCAACACAAACAGAATCTCAGAGAGCTGTCACAGTAAACAGCTAAATGAACCACTGGTCAGAAAGATTTTGTGATACCGGGTCTCAGCACAAGAAGCATTTTATAGGAAAGAAACAGTAGGTAAAGAAAAGTGCTTAACTTATCGAGAGTTGTTAAAACAGGAACATGGAGAACCTAAGATGAAATCAAGAGAGCAACTGGCTGCAGAAAGTTTTCAATGGTTTTCATATGTACAGTTAAGGGAAAGATTTAAAGTAGATATCAATTTACAACCATTTGTTCAGTGGCTATTCGAATTTATGACGGCACTGAATGAATAGTGGTTATGACCAGTCCTTGGAATTCTGGCTGTCTCAGCACCCCTGTAGTCATGTGATCACGATCTGGGTGCTTGGCAACCCATTCACACTTACGAACGGTTGCAAAGCACCCCGCAATCACACAATCACCATTTGCAACCTTCCATGCCAGCTTCCCCAGAAAGTCAAAGGGGAAGTCAGCAGGGAAGATCACAAGTCACTGGGTTTAAGTCTCCCCCACCTGTGCACCCTCCCTAGGCTCTCTGCACTTGTGCCGCACCAGCCGCTCATGCATCCCCAAGCACCTTTCCCAACCCACTGTGCACCCCTGCACATCCTCCCCAACCTGCACTGCACCTCTCACATACCCCCCCGATGCACACAGCACCTCTCACTTACCCTCACACTCTCCTTGACCCTCACCTCTCACGCACCCTCCCCAACCCATGTGGCACCTCTCACACACACCCCTGCACCTTCCCCAACCAGCCATGCAACCTTTTTGACTCTTGTGGCACCTCTCATACACTGCCTCACACCCTCGCATTCCTCCTGGCACCACACTTCTTGTCACCCTCTCTGACCCTCCCCCCACACACACACACACTCCCTCCCCCACTCAGCAGCAGTCACTTATTTGCCTGTGGGACTGGGACTTGCAACTTCCTGTTGGCTTCCCCGCTGACTTTGGTTGTGGGAAGCCGACAGGTATTTGCCTCACCTAATGACTGTGGCATTCAGTTAACAATAGCAACCAGGACTACAGGGACTGCCACCGCTAAGCGATGTGGTCACACTTTACAACTGCATTGCTTAGCGATAGAAATTCCGGTCCCAATTGCCATCGTAAGTCAAGGACTACCTGTACTTCAAATTTATGTTGGAAATGTGGACAACACGAAGGGTCATTTTATCATACCTGGTGGGCTTGTAAAAAAGCCAGAAATTTCTGGGTTCAAATACATGTAAACGATACAAAGAATTTTAAAGATCGACATTCAACTAAAACCAGAACTTCTCTTGTTGGGATTAATGGCGGTGAATTAGAAAAGAGCCATGGAAGATTATTTTTATATGTGATTACTGCTGCAAGACTATTATATGCGCAAAAATGGAAAGACTGAAATACCCACAACAGAAGAATGGTTGGTAAAAATGACAGAACTAGCAGAGATGGTAAAATTAATTTGTTTGATTAGAGAAAGATCAACAACTACATTTATCAGTGACTGGAAACCCCTTATGGACTTTTTGCTGTAAAAAGAGAAAAATAAACTTGTGATTTATGGGTTTGAAAATTAGAAAGGATAGCTTATGGAAAGAAGGAAATTATGATGTAACCTTAGAGAGAGGGGGTAAAACATAAATTCATTTATAACCACTGTCAAAAAGATTGGAAGCCGCTTCTTTATAATCTTTTCTTCTTTTTCTTTTCTATTTCTTTCTCTATTTTCTTTCTTGCTTATTCACTATTCTTTTTTCTTTCTTTCCTAATATTTGTATTGTTTTTATCTTGTTAAAAATTGCTTCAATAAAGATATTTTTTAAAAAGGCTCTGTGGTACCTTAGCACCCCATTTATCAGTAAGCTCATTAAAGTTGGGATTCTTTGATCCTCTTGCTGATTTCCTCTTGAAGCAGTGGGGAGGTTGCTATTTACTTCCCTGATATAGGAGGGATGTGCAGATGTTCCAGCCCTGTAATATTTTACAAACCACACACCCCTTTCCCAGCCTCTGAGAAGCCCAATACAGCTTGAACCCTTAAATTTTGGCCTCACTATCACCTACCTCAAAACTTACAGATTCTCTGGCATTTTTTCTCAAATGTTCTTTTCATTTCAGGGCCAAGACTTCTAGAAATGTGCAGATCCACAGCATTACATGATGTGGCTATCCATTATGTTCATAAGTTCTCTTTGATCCTCATATTCACAGAGTGGGGAGTTCCTTGATTAATTTATTAAAAATGGAAATTACAACTATCAACATGAGAATGCCATTTAAAACCAGTAGTACAGTAAAAGCAGATTATCAAAATTTCTTTCAGTGCCTCCACTGACATAATTACAAACTCTAAGTTGAGAGAATACAAAATAGAATGAAGCTAGTTAAAAAAGTAAATGGATGTAAGATTTAAAAAAATAACTTTTCTCACTTGCAATTTTAATTCTGCCTAACTTTTTGAATTAACTATTTTCCTCTGCCAATACTGAGACAAAGCCTTTTCTTCGGCCAATTCAAGTTTTATAAAATGCAGCAGAAGCTCTGAATCAAGGTTTCTTTCCCCACAGCAAACAGGAATGCTTTTGATTTTTGTGACCCGGAACTTACCAAATGTAGCTGTTCCCCAGCATCACCCTATGCTAGACAGCAAATGCTGAGACAGTATTCTCTGAGTGTACATAACCTCCCAACACTAGTTTATCTTATCTGTTTTGGTTTCTATTGACTCTAAATCTAATACACTGTAAATTGTCTCCATCTTTGTTAATAAAATGCTACTTAATAGTTTTTTTCTTTATGCATTTATTAGATTTATAAAGGCTGCCCCATTCCACATGGATTCTGGGTGAGGGTACAGTTAAAACTGATATAATTTTATTTTACACTTTTAACATTCTATAAGGCAAGAAAGAAAACAAAAATACATGATAACAGACCAGAACAATATAGCTCAATGTTTAAAATATCACTAAATTTATCAAAAGAAGAGTTATTATTGTTAGCATAACTTTCCAGATCTGATAAAAATGTGATTCATCTCTCTGAGATCTAACCATCACAAATGTCCTGATGGTAATGTCCTCCACCTTCAGATCACATTGCAGCTGTGCCGATACAAAAGCCAGATCAAACATGTAACCACCTATCTCCATTGGGTCCTGAATAATTTAAATCAAGGTTCCCATCCTGAGCCACCCTAGACTCTACACACATGGGGATAGGTTAAACTCTCCCAAAACTATCAGTCCCAGAGACTCCACTGCCAACTTAGAGACTGAGTCAAGCACCTCAGTCAGGGAGATAGCTGTGCTTGGGCGTGGAATGTGGGAATGACCTTGCGAGGCGAGGGGAAGAGATGCTGCCGAGGGAATGATCAGATAATAGGGGGAACAGCCCGCAGCTGAAAAACAGTCAGAGAAAGAAACTTAGAAAGGATCCACCCTAACTTATCAGGCTGTAAAAAGAGACAGCAGGAGATTTGTACTTTCAGACTTGCAAGATTTGGTTAATGTAGCCTTACAATAAAGTAGAATTATCTCATCTTGTCGTGTTTCTTGTCTGGTCTACATGGGAGGCTGACAGTGCAGCAGAGAGACCAGTACAGCAGCAACAAATTGCTCCCTAGAGCCTACAGATCTCACATCTGGTTATCCCTGGTGCAGAGTCCTTGAAAGCCATTAAGGCTTCCTGGATGGCAACTGCCAACCCAGTCACCCTGCCCTGGGACTGCAGCTGGTACCAAACCTGAACCTGGAGTAGGCACATCTCCAAGAGTGGAACACGCTCCTCTGAGCCCACCCAGGCCTCTATTATTGTGATGGTATGTGGGAATGACCTTGGGAGATAGGAGGAAGACCCGCAGCCTAGGCAACAGTCTGATAAGAGGCAGCTCAATCTGCAGGTGGGGGGAAAGCATGGGAAGCGTTTCAGAAGGGACTCTCCCTAATTTTCCAGAAGCTAAAAAGAGAGGAAGGGAGAAATACTCTCAGTCTTGCAAGATTCTATTTAATGTAACCTTATAATAAAGATAGTGCTGGTGCTCTTGGTTGTGCTTGTCGTCTGGACTACCTCAAAGAGTGAACAGTTATGCCTGGCAGGTTGGCTGCCTCATCCACTGTAGGATCATGGATGAAGGAAGCCTTATTACACAATAACCTGGCATTTAATGGCAGCAGCTGGAGATGAGGGTCACTGAGGATCTGGTGACCTGAGAGCTAGAATGCAATACTAAGGGGCTAGAATGCAAAATCAATATAAAATTGATTCACCATGTGTGGCCTTCACCATGTGTGGCCCATTCCCATTTCTCACCATATCTTTGCTTGTCACCACTTGGATGGAACTGCCTCTGTCAATCCCCCCAACCCCCACCCTCTGCCCCCTCTCCCCCAGGACCAGGAACCATCTAACCTAAACATCCTCAACAACCCACCAACCACCCTCAGCCCACCATAAAACCACAGCAAGCCCCCACCCCACTGCTTCCATGGTAACATGCTCAGTAGGTACAGGGAAATCAAGTTCTCGTGAAGGCTACCCATATAATTCCTCCCACCCAACATGTTCAACACATTCCTTATACCTGTACTATCCCAATTCCAATGCTGATATAATACTAAAACCACACACTCAGACCTCCAATACAAAACCAATCCAAGATTTTAAACCTTCAATTACATGAGCAGTCCCAGAAGCCATCCTACAGGCAAGCCCCACAAGCAGTCAAATAAAAAGTATATTTACAGTGATGACAGAAAGCAGAGATCATAATCCACATTTAGAAGACCAATGCTCAGGCAGCTGCAAGGTTCAGGTGAATCCATTACTTGCAGCCTGCCCAAACTCGCTCCCAGTTCCTCACCTTGACCTTAGAGTCTCTGCTCACCAAAGAACCAGCTCCCTAGCTCCCACAACTCCTTCCAGTTGGTTGTGCAGCCCAAAGCATCAGGACTTCTAGTAGGTCCCAACATTGTGACAAACCAGAGCTTTCCTCCCTGAGACAGAGAGAAACCTACCATGTGGCCAAGACACTTACATAAGGATTTGTCTTTGCACCATTGGGAGGCTATAGACTAATTTCTCCATTTTCTCCACAGGGCATCATCCTATTCTCACTCTGCTCTGCTCCATATCCACCACTACCAACCAGAGCACAGTCCCAAATCACAGCAAACAAAACCTACCAAAATCTATCCAAGTTCTCCCAAAACAGAAAAAAATCTGCAAACACCAATTACTCTTGCATCCAACATTGACATTCCATTTCTCCCTGATTGCCATCTTAGGAGGGAAAAAAAGAATGGACATAGTTCGATTTTAATTGCTTAGTTTATATTTCCAGAAAGAGATAGCCAGTAATTGTTTGCTTGTTTATTCTACTCAACAATCTTTGAAAGATTCCTTGGTGCATCTGACAGGACTCGATTTAAGCATCTTCAAACTATTCTCACACTCACAATGTAGACATGTCTAAAATATCAGCTTATATTTATGCTCACTGCCCTTCCATTTTTCTTGGATTATTTTTACTATCTTGCCTGCTTAAAGAGTTCTTAGAAGATTTGTGATCTTATTTTTTTCCCTCATCATTAACACAGCCGTTTTTGCTTTTTAGCATCTTACATACTTATCTAAAATCCCTTTTCCCTTCTTCTTTCTTTTAAATATTATTTTAAACTATCCTAAGTAATCCAGTTAAAAACAGGTAGTACATACATTTCCAACTGGCCTATTCACAAATTGCAATCCACTGAGACATTTTCAAGAGATGTTTGAGAAGCAAAATTTTCCACTGTAAGACTAGAATCCAACTACAGGGAGTAAATATCCCAAGCGTTCTCCTCTAACAGTACAGAGCTGTTTCTCCAACAAAAGCTATCTCTTTCTTATAAAACAGTAGGAAATTCCTTAATATATATCAGGGACAAAGAAGGTTCTTTCACTTTTTTTTAATTTGCTACCTTAACTAAAAAAACATTTTTAACTAAACTAAACTAAACTAAATTAAACTAAACTAAACTAAACTAACTTAACTAAAAACATTTTTCTTACAATTCAAAACTTTTAATTCTGTGTTTCCTTAATACATACTTTATACTAAGCCAAGTTTTGTTTTAAAAATAATGTATTAAACCATTGTGGTTTCTTCCACATATTACAAGCCAAAAGCCAGAGTTTACAAATGCAATGGTTAAACTGAAGATTAAACCAAAACAGAAGAAGCTACAGTATAACTTAACACAAGATGGATTTTTTTTTCACCCAGAGGCCACTAATTTGTTTATTGCCGCATTTTTTCATGCTTGCTCTATTTTTCTGCCAAGATTTCCCTTCTTGAGAGTTGCAGTCATTTACTTATGAATTTTAAAAGAGTACTTGAGAGTAGTTTATATACAAAGACATCTTTAATTAACAAGTCCCCCCCAAAAATCATCTATCTGCCTGTCTGTCTGTCTATCTCAAGTTTATACTTACCTGTGTGCAGCAAAACTCCTCACACCCCTCTGCAAACAAATGTTCTAGGTCCTTTTCACACTGATCAGCCCATTCAAGTTGTATCCTACAGAATACAAAAGATAATAATCTCAGTATGTATCTAAAGCTACCATAAAATTATATATGCAACCCATCTGCAGGAGAGCATTACTTAAGTCAGTTACAGCTCCACATGCACAATTAACACACATCTGCCAAAGGAATACTAAACATAGATTTGTTTTTATGGCTAAAAAATGCTACAATCTTTCTTGGAGGCTTCCAGAATGCTAGGATTATAAGTGGGGAGAGAAATAATTGAAGCACAAATTGGAAAAACGGCCTAATTAATGTGTACCAATGAGGCTCTCATTTGAACAAACACTGCTGGAAATAAAAACAGTTTCATAGCAATAAGCCTTACTTTTGGGGCCGACAGAAATTATCTGGGCAACAATAGAAATACTTATATTCTTTATCATGGAAAAGTTACTGCCTCTGCTGGCTCCTTAGATTTGACCAGTTCATCCACTGGCATTTCTTGAAGTATTTTCAGGAACCCAACTTTGCTCTTATTTGTATTGCTGATAATAAAAATAACCACAAGATCCCAACCATGCCAGTAATAGTAATGGCTGAAATGAGATACCAACTGCATGTTCCTGATGATCTTCTCATGTTTTATTCATCTCTTCTCCATATAATTCAAGTTCAAAGATGTTGTATTTTCAGGATTAAACCATATATCTTTGATGCTGAGGGAAATATCTAAGAAAGGTCCAAACTATCTGTCTATAGATTTTTGTCTAGTACAAGACTAAAACTTCAGTGACCATGCACTTTACCTGATACTTGAGAATCACCTATTTTATCACCTGGTAAAATGCTGGTTTAGTAGTTGAAAGCAACACTTCCTTTAGGAGGAAACACTGTAATAGCAATGCATGTGTCATGCTTCCATATTTTCCTGGTTCACTCTAGAAGCTGTTAAAATGCACAAAGGTTTACTTTTACATATTGCATGATAAATATACACTAACATTATTTTTAAAAAATCAATGTGAACATCAAGCATTAAAAATGTTCCTTGTTCTATCCTTAACTCAATGCATTATCATTTTCTCCAAAAATATTTCAATATTATTTTAAACCAAAATCAAATTCTCACAAACCATAATTTATGAGCTACATTTCAAACTATGGTTCTCAAGTCAGTTATAAATTACAATTGAAACAAATATTTTTAATATCCTCCTTGTAATTCATTAAGAGGAAAGCATAGGATGAGGAGGTTCATCCATGCTCTGCTAAAACCATGTTTTAAATTACATCTCAAATCTGTCAATGTGCCTGATATAATTCTGTTAGATCAGTATTGGAAACCCAATCCCATAAAGTACTATTTATGTCACATAAGTTAATGCAAGTTTCCTGGGCTGCTACAGCAGAAGATAAAATGTAAGAAATATTTTAGCTAAAATGCAGGTCACTTTAAATATGCCCTCATACTGCTTCATTCAGTTATTCTATTTAAGTGGTTTATTAAATGTAATGGGGCTACGTGGAAAACAAGGTTAAAACCAATAACACTACAGTGCTACAAATTTTCAGATATGTATTTGTGATTACAAGGAAACAACACATGATACTAAAATTAAATGCAACTGGAAGAGCAACAGAGTTCAGAAAGCATGATTTCATCCTTGAAATCAATTATTTTATTCTATCCTACTCTTTCCTCCAAATCTACAAAAAACTTGTAAGATGTTATCATCTACCAGTTTTAGCCACTATTTAATTACACTCTGGGTTAGAAAAGTATCTGTTTAAAATAAAGTGCAGACCATGAGCTGCAGAGAGAATGTATTTGTACCCCACTGTTCAAGCCATTTATTCCTAATTGACAATTCCAGCAATAAGTAACATAGCATGAAAATCCCTACAAAAAATGCTAAGATGCAAAGAACTATGTGAACCCAACCAACAGTTTGAAATCAATAACAACTTCATAATTTGACAAAGGAGATTAAATGAAGCTGCGCAAATTACTATCAGCATTCCTCTAGCAAATTCAATGAGGTGATAAAGACAGGGTATTATGCTGACAGATGCCAAATGCTTTACATTAAAATATTGGCACACCAAATATGGCCTTCAATTCTCATTATAATAATATATTTTAATAGATGACTTAAAAATTCAGTCCTTAATTTTTTAAAGAGAGAAGAAAAGATAAATGGAAATGCTAAGATTATGCATCAAGGTCCATAAATATTTATAAACATTATAAATATTTAATAATTAGCATCTATTGTCTCCTCTTATTTTTAGCCTTTTAGAATTTTTTTTAGAGACAAACACCTTCAAATAAGAAACAATATCTTCCATTCCTGCTTCTAACATCTCTACCCAAAAAATTCAATAAAAATTACTGGGACAAGTAAGGGCTAAACTGAGATTTAAAAGATAGTAATCACAAAACATTTAAGTTTGAGTTGGTGCAAACCCAACTCAAAAAAGGAATTGCAATTTCATATAATTAAATGTACAATAAATGCAACTGCACTGTCATATGAAAACACAGTTTAATAAAATATTCTACTAGCCTCCATAAATTCTGCTTGCTGTGCTATTTTAAAAGTACTATATCATACAATTTAATCCCTGGAAAACATCATCAACCCCATAAATTGTGTATTATATAGGTACTACCTAAGTAATTTATGATAACAATAGAATATTATGAAGGTGACTACATAAAATGCAGTAGACACATAAACATTCAGAATGCTAAATATCAACATAAACCATTTACGTGTTCATTTACAATTCTACACTGCAGTTGTTCTAGAGCACAGTGACTGGTGACTCGTCAGAATTAAAGATTTCTCTCTATAGTTTCTATGTGTCTTTATTTCAGAGTTTACCAATGCAAAATGACTTTCAGTAGAACAGAACTGACATTTTTTGTGAATGGGTCATTTCAGTAAATGTTGAAAAGTTTGCATGTTAGTCAGCCATCAGGAGATCTTTTTTGGGGGGGGGGCTGTAATTCACTGGCAACATATCGTCTATTTCCAACTCTTGATTTTACATTTAAATTCACATCACTGATAAATAAAGAGTGGGGATTTTCACACATCTGAAGGATTTCTGAGCTATCCCTAAGTATGCAAAAATAAATACAGTCTGGAAGAAGTCCCTCCCATCAAAGGAAAAATATCATGTATATATAAAAATAAGTCTAAATAAATGAATTAAAGTTAAGACTTCTCTACAACTTGAGTGGTGGTGGTGGTGGTGAGATCTAATTATCAAATCTATCCATTCATGGTCACAACTTCCAGTAAGCACTGGACCAAGCCATCATCACTTTCAATCCAATGCCCTTGCTCCTTCTAGGGAGAAAACCAACTGGCTGGATAGCAGTCTATACACTGCGGAACAGACAATCTACTTTTCAGTGGAGAGTCATAAAATCCTATCCTCTTCGTTATACTGCAGGGTCATTAGGACACATTAAACATTCCATTGCTATAACTGCTGCTTTACATCTTGAAGTCCTTCCCATTTCCATGAGTAAATGGCTTTCATAAGCCATTCCAATATTTATCAGAACTACAGTAAGTGATTTCATTCCACTCCATGCCAAGACTCTTTGGGGTGGCAAGACGGGGAAAAGAACAGAACCACATATTTCTGCTCAGCCTTATGCATGATTCTTCAACAGTGTTAATCTATGTGGGAGGACATAAACTGCACAAATCAGAAGCAAGAAAATAGTTTTCTGAGTTGGCTGTTATTCAAACTAGTGAATTCATTGTCAGAGCTAGAATTCAAACTCCTAGTTTTTGACTGTGCCCACACAGTGCTAGCACAAGCTGGAAAAAAAGAATATGGTCCTTTATTTACCCTTACCAAAAGGTGATAAAGATTTCACACTAAGTATTTCCCTTAGCTTAAGGATGCCAGGATGCTGAACATCCCAACTCTTTAATTTCAATGAAAAATAACACAAAGATCAGATTTGTCCCCTATTAATCAAGCATAACAAATAACATTACTGAAGTATATAAGAATTAAGTTACAGTAATTCCAGTGGAATATTTGCTACACTGGAATACCAAATAATTCCTTGCATGGTTTTCGAAAAGCTCTCCACACGTTTGTGGCATTAATTGTTTTAAAGATATACCAGATCACCTATTATATCCTTCCATGGAGTTATTTGTAAATATCTTATTTAATTGTAACTAAATTATATTTGACTTTGGTTATGTATTATACAAAATTATAAATCAGAGATCCCATGACACAGAAACAAGGGCTTTTGTGGCCTTAAAGATGAGGAGATTTATCTTTATTTACCCTTGGCAAAAAAAATTAATCCTCTATTAATCAGTTGGAATTGAAGTATAATTATTATTGGAATCAGGCTGTGAATTTGACCAATAAACCTAATCTACCATTCTCTTTACTTTTCCCATTTTTAAATCAAAAGTCCAGATGTCCAATAAAACATTAATAATAAAACTGTCTCTTTTACTTGTGACCTTTGTTCTTCATCTCTTTCACTGACCTTTGTTCTTCTTTCTTTCATTGAAAATATTTCTTTTCAATTTCAGAACTTTCGTAAGACCTTGCAAAGGATTCCACAGAGGTCCTTCATGAAGTGTGTCTGCATGAGCCAAACACCCTTCCCAAAGCATTAAATGTTCTTTGGATGGCTTGCATGGCTGCTACAAAGGTTGTCCCTGGCTGTCTGCACTTTATATATGCACAGCCATGGTCCCAGAGGAAGGTCCTGATGTTTGTGTATGCATGTGCAGATAGCTAGTGAAGCCTTTGAATAATCATCAAATCAACATCTGCTTAACTTTTGGGATGAGGGACTCTGCTCATGTAAGGATGCAAAAACACCTTACACAGAATTAATTTCAATTTTTTCCTAAGGTGTAAAACATTTTCCTTTCACTAATAATTTTCCATAAGCCCTAGAACTGTAAAACTCTAATACATTTCTGATTTGGCTAAATTAGCCAAAACCTTATTCACATATACTGATATAAGGGGAGTCTAATTCACAGGGGGGGGGCAAAAACTCAGATGAAAACTCTCATGAAGATTTTATACAGAAGTTCAGGCAGCAAAATCCTTTCTTCCCATCTGTTCAACAAGTGTCAAATAAATTACAGATGCAAATGCAGAAATTATTAATCATTTTTCATTTTAGTTTAAAATTACGAGACCTGACTTGTTAACTGCTTTTACGTATTTTCTTTTTAATTATTTTCCAAAGTTAAACTAAAAAAAACCACTTTATACCTCCTTATTGTACTGTAGGAATTTTTAATATATACGTGTGTGTGTGTGTGTGTGTGAGGGAGGGAGAGGGAGAGGGAGAGGGAGAGACTGACTACATGCTACTCAAATCTGTAGAGGATCCAAGTCGTCATGAATGTAGAATGTAGAATTTCATTTTTTTTCTAATTCTCAAAGTGCCCTCTACCTAATCATACTAATTTATCAAGTTGGTCAACTTTGGAGGGGAAGGCATTTTCCCTTACAAAAGCTGACATGCTGCTCCCAAGGACAGATACTATATTCCTTTCATAGCCATTTACAAAATATTAACTAGATGGTAATAGCTTTTTGTTTAATTTAAAAGCCCATCAACATTTCATTAAAACTACTGATTTAGCATCAATTAACAAACTGCAATTTTATCGCACCCCTGCCTCATACCCATAGTACCACCCCTGCCTCATGCCCGTAATACCACTCTCCTATAATCTTTCAATCAGAACTATCTGTCATTTAGCAATTGCTACATTAGACAAATTTTCTTTTACTTTTTCATACTGACTCACCAAGAAACAAGAGCAGAATGGCGATCTAGACATCTGTCCCCATAGAATGTTACACAGAGGTGTACAAATAGCATGAGAGTTTTTTAAAAGCTGTTTTTGAGAAACCCTGTTTCTAAAACAGTAGAAACAGACGGGTTCCAAGACAGATGACAAGGGCAATTAGAAGTCTAGAGAGGCTTATATATGTGAAAATATTTTAAAGATCGGGACCCTTCATCATGCTGAAGGAGATAAAAGGGTTACCCAAGATAATCAAAACAATGAATGACAGGGGAAGGTGGTTTCTCTTTTGTAATACACATACTTCTACTAGAGAAACAAAACATTCTTTTGGACACCTTTTTTGTTCTCAGAGCAGTATGTTCTAGAAAATAGTTGTTTTAGTAATCTATAAAGTCTTAACTGCTACCAGTAATTACCCAAGAACAAACAATCCATGCTGGCCATTTGGAAAAAATATATATATTGGTTATTATTTTCTGTGATCTTGAACTGGCCTAATACAGTGGTACCTCGGTTCACGAACTTAATTCGTTCCGCGACTCTGGTCGCGAACCAAATTGGTCGTGAACCGAATCAAATTTTCCCATAAGGTTCAATGTAAATACGGTTAATCCGTTCTGACCCCTACGAATTTGGTCGCCAACCGATTTTTGATCGCGTCCCGAATCAAATTTCCCTATAAGGTTCAATGTAATTACAGTTAATCTGTTCTGAACCATATGTTTTTTTTTAAAAAACCGGAAAAATATGACACAAAGTACAGTACGAAGAGAGAGAAAACTAACCTTGCTCGACGCGACTTCTGGCGTGGAGGACAGGAAGGCGGGTGGGGAGGCGGTTACTGCTTGGAGGGAGAGTCCCCCTCCCTACAGGAAGCCGCGACCACGTGTCACGGGAGGGAAAATGGCCGCAGATCCTGTTCGTAACCCAATGCGGAGTTCACGAATGGAGGCAAAATTTTGCGACCGGAGCTGTTCGTGAACCGAATTTTACGTGAACAGAAGCGTTCGTGAACCGAGGTACCACTGTAAAAGCATTCCCTCAATGTGGATTGTTTTCACCACGCAGCCCCACATATTTATAAAAAACAGTTGTATCACTATTGGGTAAATGCCTCCAAATTCACTGGAGGAATCCAATTGGACAATTCATTTGTCCTAGGGGGGCAGGAGCTAGCACTGCAACAACTATATATTTCCCAAATGAAGTCAGTGCCATTTTGCAGAAATAAAAAAACATGTGCAGGAACACTTTCTTTCTGCAGATAAGAACAGTGTTCACAGTAACAGGGGAAGTCAACTTCTACTTCCTTTTCTCTCCCCTGCAACCATCATGAAAGCAAATGTAGATTTACTACTACACCGGAAAACTATAGCAAATAATGGAATCATGTTGAATATGCTTCTATGAAACACGTTTACCAAGTTACACACAATATTTCTGAGTACTACTTGAAACACTGCACAGGTAGTCCTCACTTACCAACTGCCTCAGTCAGTGACTGTTCAAAGTTATGACAGTGCTGAAAAAACAATTTTATGACCAATGCCCACATCTATGAACTTCACAGTATCCCTCAGTCACAAGATCACCATTATAGTCAGTATGCATTGTCCTGTGCCTGACCTGTCTTTCCCCCCTTGCAGAGCAGAGAGATTGGAGAGGAAGGGATTACAAGAGAGTAAGCAGACACATAATCTGGAATGCACATTGAAAGCAATGCACTGGTACCGGTGAGGGGAGGGGAGGAGGGAGAAAAAAAAAACAATTTCGGTAGGCAATCTTTTCTGTGCCTGATCTGTTTTTCTCCCCAACAGAGCAGAGGGATGGGAGAGGAAGGGATTACAAGAGAGTAAGCAGGTACACAATGGGGAATACACTGGCCTGTTTGCGTAGCACATTCATGGCTGCCAGTGCCAGCGCATTGCTTTCTGTGTCTATTCCCCATTGTGTGCCTGCTTATCCTCTTGTAATCCCTTCCTCTCCAGCGAATGTAAATACAAACATTAATTTGCTTCTTGTTAATTACCCCAGCATCGGGGTAAGCATTCCAAAGGGCAGGGGAGTAGTTAGGAGGCAAACAAATGCCTAAGGTGTGAAACTGATTAGTCTTGACAGTTTCAAGCCGTAAAGCACACTCATAGTCACGTGATTTCCCATTTAGCGACTGCTTTGCTTAGCAACGGAGTTCCCAATCCCAACTGTAGTCATTAAACAAGGACTACCTATAAATGCACACCAAGAAAATATGTGTCTAGTGAACTTCTGAGAACACAGCCAGTAAGAAAACCTGTTGATAAACAATTCCTTCAAGAGCAATGCTTAAATTTTGGTGGTGTTAACCAGAGGACCCATGTTGTTTTAAATGCTGAAGCACCTATTCTTATAACTATTGGAGGCCTAACACTGTCAGGTGGGACTTTTCTCCAAGTATCTCAGATTTATTTATTTCCTTGATTACCTGAAGTGCTTTTATGCTGCTTCAATCATTCTAACTCTAAGCAGCTTTCAGCAAAGCATAATACAATAAACATTTAAAAATTTAGACAAAAATTGTCAATGTTATCAACTTATAACATCTCCTCAATAATGTAAGACCAACTTACCATAACAAATCAATAAATTAAATTCATACTAAGAACATTCATACATCATTTACCCAAAGTACATCCATCCCACATCCCACAGTCCCAAATGCTCTCTGAAAAAGCCAAGTTTTAACAGTTCTCTAATTGTCAGGAGCAAGGGCACAGATCTTATTTCCAGTGGTAAGGACCTTCACAAGAGGGGAACTGACTCTCAGCAGGCACTCTCCCCTTCAGCAAGCAGAATCTGTTTGGAGTAAGCAAAATCATAATCAGGCCCAACGCAGGACTTCACAGGGTATTACCAGCACCTAGAATTGCATCAAGAAACCAATCAGCAGCCAGTGTAACTCCCACCATACTGGTGTTATATGGCTATGCCAGGTACTCTTGGTTAATGAACTGGTGGCCACATTCAATATTATGTGATGGCTTGTTGCAGCTCCTCTGGTACAGTACCCTGATTATCGAACACTTTTTATGAGGCAGAACATACCATGGTCATAGTTAGATCCACCAGAAAGGGCATGCTGTGGGTCCTGCCTACAAAGGAGTATCATCTGGTGAGACCCAAGAGGAGAGCCTTTTCTGCCATAGCACCCGCCCTTTGGAACATCATCTCCCCTGAGGTGGGATTTTCCCAATCTTGTTGGTCTTCCAGAAGAGTCTTGAAGATATGGCTTTGGTGGATCTGGTGACACTGGTGGAAAGCCTGCTAAATGGCTGCATTTATAGGAAAATGACTGGTGCTCTTCCACAGATTGTGGGGTTTATTTACAGTTTTAAGCAGTTTTCTTTTTTAATGTTTTTAATGATTTCTGTGGTTATTTTTTGGTTGTTTTTATATTGTTTTTTGAATTTTTAACCTTGTAAGCCGCCCAGAATGATTAGCATCTCTACACTTCACAGTCAACCCATACTTGAAAACAGTGTTTTTACATTTTCAACATAAAAGGTGGAAAACAAGTTATTGGAAAAAAAACTAAGAAGCTTTGGAGACAGTTTCCAAGAATGCTATTGGTTAAGGGGTTCTAGATATACCATGTGAAATAGTAAATGTATGATGACATTTCGCTGGCCATTTTGCTAGCTTCTTCATAGACTATCTGAAATTGAACTTAGCAACAGATGGCACTCCCTAGTATACTGTTCCTGTTCAACAAAGCAGAATGCCCACAACCTATCGCTAACTTCCATATAAATGACAGTTGATAACCCTTCTCCCTATTTCTTTTGCCTTGGTAATAATTCTGGGGAAATATCAGTTACACTCTATCAGGATGCCAACATTTTTCAGGTCTACTTTGAGATTTGGCCCTTGTGATTAGCTTTCAGCTAGTGTGCACTGTCCCATGTTTTTAAACCTAATATTCTTTTCACGTTTTTTAAATTCTACATTCTGCATTGGACAAACTGGACCTTCTGTAAAACTCCATAAGACAGTCAGTACTAGATAAACACCAATCACTAAATTACAAAATAGACTTGGCCCAATGTAACAAATATTTCAACAGAAATGTATAAACATACAAATAATTAAAATAGATAGAAATGTTATTAACTGTAATGTACATGGTGGTTAGCAACTGATTGTATTTTACTTCATTAAATAGTTGTGGTATGTGACATCTGTTACCAAATTCTGTTTCAATTCTGCTCTGAAGAAGCTAGTAGCACAACTAATGAAATGTCAGCCTATATTCCTTGTTTCACACTGTGTTATCCAGAAGGTATTCCACCAATACATGACAGCCTTGAAAATCCAGTCTATGAATGTCTATCATTCTTTCTAACCATATCTGGCTACCAGAACTACTACTAAGTTTATTGGTTTTCATCCTGCACCAGTCTAGATAATCTAATAAATTACTATCAAGCCAAGCCGAAACAAAGCCTAAGAACTTGACATTTCCATGATAAGTTCCACAACATTTTTAGCATGGTTTCTTTTCAATTCCTTCCATATTAATTATTCTATTGTGTTTATGGCTAGAAAACAGTGATTTTAAGGAGAAAAGGAAGGTTTGTGACAGCCATTCGATGCCCCAGCATTACTCTTGTTCTGCTAACTAAATCTGTAGCACAAATGTTAATATGTAGAATTGGCAATTCATCAGCAATTATAACCAAATGATAGATATGTGGATTATTATAACTGGGGTCTACACTAATGAGTAGAAACCTTTTTGCTAAGAACGATAACTGACCTAGGAAAAGCCAATCAATGATGGGTGAATGCAAATCTGATAATGAACAGAACTGTATTCTGGTATCAAGGGGGCACTGTGTTGTGAAGATCAGATTTTTACAGTGAATACCCAGAATTCTGTTCTTTCAATAAGGCAGGACCTCCCACACTCACATCTGATTATTATCCCACTGATTGAAACACCTGGCTCTCATTTCCCCTTCAAATGAACTGTTAGAGAGGTTCACATACTTTTGCCACACACAAACATGTAACTTTGGATCATTTTCCTCAATAAACAAATAAACAAGCATAATGTTTTTACTCATTTATTTAATTGGGTTCTCTTTATCTCGTTTTAAGGACTTGTATGAAGAACAGATCACATTTTAAGCCATATTTATGCAGAAATATTAAACATTCAAAAGGGTTCACAAACTTTTAAGCACCACTATATGCTTAAAAAAAAGCTGATACAACTTCTGCATGGTACCAAATTAAAGACATCTTTCTGCAAACAAAAAAGCATACTCACTATTTACATATAGTTGTTTACAGATTCAAAATATGAAAATGCAATTTGCAGAAAGATATTGTGTTTAATTTTGTATCATGCAGACTTTTTTCAGCTTGTTTTGTAAAGCTACAGATTCATTGAAAGATACTGTTTGACAGATTTTCGTGCGGATACTTCCTTACCAGGCTAGATCACACAGAAGACTGTCAAAACCAGTTCTCTTTCTCCAGAGTGCTGAACACAGAATAATAGATTTAAATTACAGAAAAAGGGATTGCAACTGAATATTACAGGGGGAAAAACAATTATCCAAGAGATGCTGGCCTGGCTCTCCTATATGGGATGCATTCAAGTAGAGGCTAGATAGCTATTAGTCTCATATTCTATAATTGGCTTCCTGCATACAGCAGGGGGTTGAATGTGATGGCTTAAATGATGTCTTCCAATACTAAGATTCAGTAGTTGCAGCACAGCATAGTTTATCTCCTTGCCAGTGTCATCATCCCTTCTCTATTTCTCTTTTTTTTCTTCCACATATAATTTGTATTAAGAATTTTGATTGTAACCGTAAAATCTAAAACAAACTAAAGAAACGAAAATAGAGAGGAGTAAAAACTGCAAGGAAAAAGAAAGAAAAAAGGAAAACAAAGAAAAGGTAAGAATATAAAGAGAAAGAAAAAGTAAGAATATAAAGAGAAAGAAAAGAAATATATAAAGAAGTGACTTCCAACCTTCATCACAAGTATAAATAAATTTAGAAACTCTTCACCTTCTCTAAAGTTACAAACGTTTATCTCTTCATCCCATATCCCACCTCTTATCTATAAACAAATCCATAAAACATCCTTTTCAGTCCTGGTGTCAGCAGAAAGTCCAAAAAGGGTAACCAGAAATAACAATTTATCTTACTTTAACCTTGCTTGAATAAACCAACTTTATATTCCTTCCTTTTACTTCTAACAGTCTTAATTTTTAGTTCATTCAAATACTGTCATAGGATTTGATTTCTCTTCATGTCTTCTTTGTCCTATCACACAGAGTTCTTCAAGACTTTAACAAGCCTCTTTTGTAAATCGAGTAGGAAAAAATTATCCAGGTCACTTTCTTGGTTTGTCATTTTTATTTCCTTTTTTAAATTTTAAAACCTCAGCCAATTTCTTTTGTAGATCCAGTGAAACATCCTTTTCTAAATCATTGTCTTGGCCTGTCAGTTGTAAATCCACTTTCAATACCATTTCTATCTTGTCAGATAAAATTCGTTCTACATCTGACATTTCTTCAATAACATCTTTTGGACATAGTTATTTATAGAAGCAGACATCGTTGATATTGTGGCTACTATTTTCTGATTCCATTCTTCAAAAGTCTCCATCAGTATTTTTATTGTCATAACCATCTTGCAGGCCTGTATATCTTTCCTCTCCCTAAAATCTTTAGTCACCTCTAGTGTCCAATTTTTGAAATCATGAAATTCTTTATGTTGTGTCTTGTAAAAACCAAAACAGGGTCTATTTCCCAGGAGTTGTTTGTACTGTATAATTAATTCCAAAATCTTATTGTAAAATTTTCAATATTCCAATTTTATCTGGACCTTCAGTCTGTTTATAACTTTCTAAGATCAAAATCTTATTTAGTTTTTTGCTGTTTATTTCAAATTCTTTAAATTCTTAAGCTTATAATTAAAGTTTTCTTTCGTTCAGAATTAAAGCAGACTCACACAGCATTTTCAAACTCGTCATTCCGAAGGTCTCTAACAGCTTAGTGGTAGTTAATGAGCTATTTCCAAAAGTGATTAGAAAGTGAGGTTGGAGAACCTAGTGTCCTTTAAATGTCTTTACCACAGTTGCAAGCAAGACGGCTAATCCTGTTGTCTCCCAGTGCTCAAACCTGTGGAAAACCGCTGTCCTGCAGTCTCCATGTAGAGAGCAACCATCCAGAGCACATGTGGGCAATCTCTCATTCATTCCTTATCCGGAGATTTTCCAAGGAATTGGTTACTCACCAGTTCTTTGTTTCTTTGCCACAGTTGTTAACTCTACTTCAGTAGTCATCTTCAGTTTGCCATATTTTCCCCAGAAGCTATCCCTTCTCTACCTCTCTCAACCTCATGCACACAGATATAAAATGGAAGCAATTTCCAGAGGTACAGTCAGAAGTACAAAAGTGGAGTGCTGCATCTAAATGGAAAGACTGTGCTCAGAAATTAATTCATTAAAACAACCACCTCTTTTCTCAGGCTTGTTAAGTAGTTCTGAATTTGTGTTCCCACGTGTTCTGAAGCACCTCTTCTGAATCACTTTTGAAGCATGTATATCCCTATTACTGTATTAATGGTACCTGATTCTGCATATTCTCAGTTATATAATACCTTAGACTGCTTTTGGGGAAGAACTAACATTGGCCATCTGAGACCACTTCAAAAACTGAATAAAAATAGTATTAAAATACTAGAAGCCTAATACATCATCCATGCATTTATGGTACCTTGCACATTCCACTTCAAATCTAACAGATTTTTTTCCGTATAACAAAACTGCCAAACTGGCTTATAAATCACCCACACTCTTCTTGTACACACAGCTGTTAAATTTTGACTACCAGCTTCAGTGAAAATTACAAGAATTCCTTGTTAACACTGCAGGCCCCTAATACTTGTTCTTTGATCCCAAGCACATTCTTAACAAAAAGAAAGACTAAGAATCCATTTGTTTTTACACTTCTATGATAATTCATTCAATTTATTTAACAGATATGAAAATGTTTAACAACTGATTAACAACAAAAAATAGAAATAAATCACTAAGAATATTTAAAGTTTATAATGAAGAGAGCTTGAATCCTTTAACATTTTTGATCCTACTTCCAAGAGTGCTCTATTTCTACTTTAGGGAAACAATTTTAAATAAGCACTAATACCGTCTATAAAAGTAAATGTCTGAAGATTCTAATTTCACAATGTGTGAATCAAATTTATGCCTGCCAAGTTTTCTTTCTCCCTTTTTAACTTTTGCATTCTACATACTGCCACAAATAGAAAGCCTTAAATTTAAACTGGAACATTCACATTTGTAATACACACACACACACACACTGACACAAATCCTTCAGTCTATTTTATCCCTCTTGTCATCATTGAATGGGCAACACATGCTTAATAGAGCATTTTGGAAACCACTGCTGCTCTCATGGATAAACATCACTGTCATAAGATGTTTTAGACAAGAAGTTAAGGTAGTTATCAATATCTACCCTATATGATTGTATAATTAATAACTCAACTATATAGGCTTCAATTTTATTTATTTCTTCATACATACATACACATACACAAATACAACTTACTAACGTGCTATAGAAACCAGACAGGGCTTTTGAAGAATATTCTCAGAATGAAAACACTGGGCTAATCATTAATCTACTGAATTATGAAAAGAAATAAGGAAATGTTACTCATTGGGTTCTTGGGGTTCTTTGAGCTTGGTAGTTTTCCTGCAGATATTTCTTTACCAGGCTAGATATCATCATCAATCCATGGGAGAATGAAGTTTGCTGGTTGTTTCCATACTGCTACTCTTAGTCACAGGAGCTATCAAGGAAAAAACCATGGCCTAACCATCAGTGCAAAATCAGGAGAAGTAAGAGCAATCAATTGAAGCAGTTGATTGTGAAATCCAGTAACTACTACCAATACTGGAAAAATAAGTCAGGATAAATTTAGTTGTACCCTTTGTTCCTGTTATATTTATACTTCAAAGATTTTACCACTTGTTCAAAACTAGAACAAACTATGGTACAAATTTTTGAATTTGTGTAATATGAAAGTGACCCTTATCCTGAGAGAAATTGTGTTTAAAAACACACCTTTCAAATTAATACTCACTCCAAAAATGCATTAAGTCATAATACATATGTACACATGCACAGAAAATAAATACAAGAAGGCTACATCATACATAATCATGCTATTGGGAATCTCTCTTACTGATCCCTGAGAGAACAGTAAGAAAGCTTTCTTTTTCCTTGCACTGCCAAAGCAAAGGAGCTGGTGATAATCCCCTTCCAATGCAGTATTTAACACCTATCAGGCAAGTGACAAGTACTGCAGTGTAAGGAGGATTAGCACAGTGTAGCCCTTTACAGTGAAGTGAAATTCTCAGCAAGCACCAGAGTGAAGATACTATGCCCTGATCAATACTTCACACACTGTCTTTTAAAAAAGCTTTGTGTCCCACAAAACTCTGAAATCAAATAAAGGATAACACAGCAAAGCACGCTATATAATTTCTTCATCAAATATCTTTCTAGGTAAAGGAAATAATGCACAAAATGATTATTAATATGAATTTAAACAGAAATATTTGTCAAATGTGTTTTCATGTGCATTGATAATGATACCAACCCTACATTTAACAGCTACAGAATACCTACATCCTCAGTGAATATACTCCAATTCAGCAGCACAGATTTTTCAAGCAGCACAATGCAACTGACAGTGAACTTTCACATTTCCTTGAGGGTCAGACTGCTGAAGTCCCAATAATATCAGCAGGCATACAAACAAGCCCTATGGCTGTAACCATACAAATTTCTGGAGAAAAGGCCCATTATCATACAGGTGGTATCACCAATATCAAGGCACAAAACAAAACCCAATGGCCAGAAATAACTAGGATGCATCAGGAAGAAGCCACTTCCTTATTGCAAATTCTCTGGGTTTTAGCTATGTCAACATTTCTGGAATCTAGATTTCTGAAAGTAATTCAACAGCTGTACACCAAGACTGTGGCTATAGGCAGCAGATAGTTTTCTGTCACCTTGCTAACCTTTGCCATTCCTCTTCCTAAGTTAACCTCCGCAAATAGATTAGATACTAGGAGGACTGGTCAAAATCTACACAGGGTCTTGATGTGCCTCCAAAATCTTTTAAGTTTTTCACTGCAACTGGCAATCTTGGCACTTTTTTACCCTTCCATTCTTCCACATTTGAAGCCTCTTTTAGTGCAGGTGATACTCCGCCACATAAGTGAGCAGGGAGAGCCAAAAGACAAATGGATTTGGATGGAGAAGCAGACAGGGGAAAGAGACACTGCTTCATTCACTGTGGGCTAACTGTGCCATCAAGTCTAAACAATGGGAAGTTAAGGTTCTTTCCATCTTAGAATCAGCCTGATTTTACACAGCTATGCATGCTGCTAAGTTATTTCTCCCTGCTAGTCCGTCATGGACAGTTCTTTTGGTTGGCACAAACCCTAGATTCAGATGCAGTTCAAAAGTTATGGCATCGACAGCCTGAACCAAGACAGCCTATTTTGAAATAATTTGGACACTTCTAATCTGAGGCCACTTTAATCCAAAACATTTCAAAATTAAGCTGACTCATTATAAAGCTCTGGACTGACAATGAAGCTTCAAAAAGTAATACTTGGTTTTTCTTGTTAAATACCATTTGATGCATTTTCCCCAAAACTGTCCATAAAAATGCAATGCGAAATAGGGTAAGCCGTAGAGAAAAGTGGATATGCTGACAATTCTATCTTCCCTTTGGATCCAAAGTGAAAGAGCTGAACAAAAACACCACTCTGCTTCATCTGAAAGAAAATTAACAGATACAACCATATCTATAACTGCACTTTTAAAATATCTGCCAAAGAGGCAGAGTAATAAAGATGGAAGATGGAAACGCAGAAGGGAAAGGGAGCTTGATAGCACATTTTTAAAAACTGAATTGTGGATGTTAAAATACCATATTTTTCAAACCTCTGGGGGGCACTCTTCACAAAGCCAAGGCACTGGGGTAAGTCACAAGAGCCTAATTCCTGGGATTTGTTTGATTTATCAATACAGGTTTATGATTCTGCTTTCTGTTGCCTAAACAGATTCACTAGGGCAAAAAGACAGGTGACTGCTTGCACTCTCATACTCAGTGCAGATTATTATATTAAGTTTCCCATGTCATTTCTTTCTCTGCTCAAGAAGCAATTTGCAGGGCTTAAGTGTCTGGGTATATTTGCTGATTCTGCTCTGCTCTTTTGCACTCTCTCTGGATCTGGAACTAGAGCCATTTAACTATTCAGAACTATAAATTCAGAGCTCAGAATAGGGAATGCTATTTGTCATGTGTAGGGAGCAAGTTTAAGGTTGGAAAAGAAGTAATCTGCATTGATCATAATAAGACTTCAGGATAGTTACCTACCTGACTTCATTAGCGTTCACCTAATAGTACACTTGATTTTGTCCAAATAAATACTTGTTCAATATTTTGTCACTTGAAAATTGATATTTCAATCCACTTTTTAAAATATTATCCAAACAAGCACAAGTGATCAATTCTTACACTTTTATTCTAATTGTAATTTGAGGAGCCTAGGATTACCATTTCTGTGTCACCATTGCTATCAATATCTCTTCCATACCAACTTCTCTATGTAAAAGCATGAACTGAAAAGACAGTACTGCTATCTTTTTTGGAATAGATTGTAAAAAAATATATTTTGAAAGTCTTGCTGATTTTCTAATTAACTTGAAGCATATCGTCATCATCGTCATCATCATCCTATATTATATTATATATTAACTAGAAGGTAGTTAATAAGAATGTTTCCATCCCCAGCAGCTGAAGAATTCTTGCGGAGATCATCCTACATAGTTTCACCATAGCTCTAACTAAAATTACTATCAATAGTTAATTATAGCTGAATGAATATTGGTGGTTATCATTATTATTGACTGAGGCCTTATTACAATTTTCCTTAAGCCTGTTGACAATCAATTTAGAGTAAATTGAAATAGGACACTTATTGACCTGCAGCAGCAGCAGATCATCACTAATACACATACCTTATAATCAACATCTTAAAAGTAATTAAACAAGTGGCATATCATCCCTGCTGTTCTAAAAAGATGTTATTAGAACTAAGAACAGCAAAGTCACATCATTGCTCCCGATTTGCAACCAAAAGTAGGAATCTAGGAATTTACTAGTTCACTGTTTAAAATAAAATTATTAGCTATCTACCCCCAAAATGCCTTTGCTTTTCAGCTTATTTCAGCTATATTTTTCTTGCACATAATACATAGCAACAACCACAACAACGAACCCTGAGCACAATTGTTTCAGCAGTCCAGCTCTCATTTTCACAAAGTGGAAGAAAGGGCAAAGTTCAGCACAATCATAATTCCAACTTTCTTTCATATAAAACAAGCTAGAGACCTTCTGGAAATATCACAACACAGAAGCACAATTTTATCCTGACAACTGCTTCTATATGCAATATTTACTATTTACTACTGCCTTTTTTTTTTATCCACTTTTAATCCACTTTCAATCATGACCAATTCTACGGAGACTCCCTGAACAAATCCCTGCAGTTTTCCTGGCAAGGTTTTTTCAGAAGTGGTTTGCCATTGCCTTTCCTAGGGCAGAGCCCAGCTGGTGGTCACAGGAAATCAAGTCTCTTCCACTGCATTGCATCCAGCAACCAGCAACTGATTACTGCTTTCCCATACAAGGTGCCACCAGCGTTTTTCCTCCCACTGGGGTGAGAGTACCTATTTATCTATTCGCTTATGCTTTCAAGCTGCTAGGTCAGCAGGAGCTGAGGGAGCAAGATGGGAGCTCACCCCACCCGCGCAGAGGTTGGGTTCAAACCATTGAAGTGTCGACTATTTCTGGCCGACAACTTCCAGCGTCATTAAGCCGCTGCACCACCGTGTCCCTTATTTGCTGCTGCTTACCTCCTTAGATTCCTTGACTTAGGAGAGCAAAATATAAGGGTATTTATAGTATGAGTGGATTCATACATCATGTCAAGCCATATTCAAGCAAAATTTGGTGAAACAAACCATATTATTACTTAGTGTGGTAAGTGAACCTAGTTTATATTAGTTTTATTCCAGTTTAATTATCATAGCACCCTCCCAAATAATAGAATTGTAAGTTGTTGAAAAGACAATACCCTCTCCTAGGACAGTGTAGCACTTTTGATCTGAAGACAAAAACTTACTTCAGAAAACCAGGGGTATGAATGTAGCAAGTTCTTAAATCAAAAACTCAAATTCCTCCTGGGTTTCAGCAACCATAGAAGGCAACCACATGATCCAAAGAAACAGTTCAGTTCCTTTAAGAAGTTGGGAGTTAGGTATACTTCAAAGCATCTTTTTGCCTTCAAGTCTGAATACTACTAACAATACTCTCTAATTTCATCTTAAGAAACAGTTCCCTTCAGTTCCCTTAAGAAGTTGAAGCTAGGTAACTCTCAAAAAGCATCTTTCTGCCTTCAAGTCTGAATGTCACTAACTATACTCTCTAGTTCCATCTTACCTCTTCTCAAGAACTGGAACTTATAAGATTTCCCAGGAGGAATTATTGCTAAACTAACCCATGGAATCCAAATGTTGTTCAAATCTTTCAATTCAAACTTAACTGCTACTAGAATAAAACCATAACTCCATTAGAAATTAACAAAGTCCTCAAAAGACTTTGGGACATGAGGGAGTATGTATAATCTACCTCTTTTCAAATTAGTAAAGCAGCTGCGACTTCTTCCAGGCTCCTGAGGGTGGCTTGGAACCTGCAGCTGTGTCAGCATGCATGTACATAGGTGCAGCTTCTGAAGCAACCACAAGATCCTGGAAAATGACACAGATGCTGGAAACCCTTTATGAACTTTTTGCTGAAAACAAAAAAAAATGAAGTTGTGATTTATGGGTTTGACAATTAGAAAGAAGAATATGAAAAGAAGGGAGCCACATAACTTTAGAAAGAGAGGATAAAATATAAATGCATTTATAACTGCTGTAAAGAAGATCAAAAGCCACTTCTTTATATCTATCTTTTCTATTTACTTATCACTTTTCTTTTCTTTTACTTTTTTTTCCTTTAAATCTGTATTGTTTTTACTTTGCAAAAAACTTCTTTAATAAAAATTTAAAAAGAAAACAAAATGACACAGATGTTTTGAAGATAAAAAAAAGGTGCTTCAGAATGCTTTCATACATTCTGAAACACCACTTTCAAAGGATTTGCAGCCATAGTAGATATATGATGCTACTTTTGATATGAAATTATTTCAAAAGCTGAAATAAGAATGTTCTATAGCCTACAGTAAAAAGTATTTAAAAGAGGTACGTGCAATATTCTATACACTGTCATTGGCTCATCTCAACCATGGGTTTGCACCTGAGTGTATGTGCAAATTTTTAATTGCACTTCCCACAGGTTTTTTCACCTGTCTGGTTCCCTCCTGTTTTACTCATTTGATGCTGTCACATGGCCACCTTGGTCATGGCTTTCCATATATTTTTCTTATGTATTTTGCTCAACCCTTTTTAATGGTCTAAAGAATTTTGGCCACAGAATAAATCTTGTATAAAATATAGTAAAACAAACATTTCAGGGTATCTGAGTAATGTAATGTACTGTAATATAATATAATGTAAACATACACACACACGCATACATACATGCACACACTAAAATCCTGGACAGGACTACATGATAAATCAAGAGGGAAAAAAATTGAATATAACCTTTTTTATATTAGAGCTGTTTTATACCAGAGTAATAGAATATATAAATAATTTTGTTGGAAAATTTTGTTCGAAAGCAAATTATCTAGTTTTCCATTATAAGAAATCCTCTTATTTATAAAACAGATTAAAAATTACTAAATATTCATATACCGTACGATTTTCATCAGTAAACAATTCTATTGCAAATCATTATCAGTAGAGCATGGTATTTAATCATGCATATATGCCTCTGTAATACAATAAGTTGTTTAAGTATTAAATTAATACAGATTTATTCTCTGTTCTATTTGTTGTTCAGTTGTTAAGTCGTGTCCGACTCTTCGTGACCCCATGAACCATATTGCGCCAGGCCTTCCTATCTTTCACTGCCTCCCTCAGTTTGCTCAATTTCATGCTCATTGCTTCAGTGATGCTATCTAACCATCTCATCCTCTGCCGTCCTCTTCTCCTTTTGCCTTCCATCTTTCCCAGCATCAGGGTCTTTTCCAAAGAGTCCTCTCTTCGCATTAGGTGACCAAAGTATCTGAGCTTGAGCTTCATTATCAATCCTTCCAATGAGCAATCAGAGTTGATTTCCTTTAAGATTGACTGGTTTGACCTCCTAGCAGTCCAGGGGACTCTTAAGAGTCTTCTCCAGCACCACACTTCAAAGGCATCAATTCTTCGGCGTTCAGCCTTCTTTATGGTCCAGCTCTCACAGCCATACATTACTACTGGAAAAACCATAGCTTTGACTATGCGGATCTTTGTCGGCAAGGTGACGTCTCTGCTTTTTAATATGCTATCTAGGTTTGCCATAGCTTTCCTCCCAAGGAACAAGCGTCTTTTAATTTCATGGCTGCAGTCTCCATCTGCAGTGATCTTGGAGCCCAAATAAATGAAGTCTGTTACTGCTTCCATTTCTACCCCTTCTATTTGCCAGGAATTGATGGGTCCAGATGCCATGATCTTAGTTTTTTTAATGTTGAGTTTCAAGCCAGCTTTCGCACTCTCCTCTTTCACCCTCATCAAGAGGCTCTTTAGTTCTTCTTCACTTTCTGCCATTAGGGTGGTATCGTCTGCATATCTGAGGTTATTGATGTTTCTCCCTGAAATCTTAATTCCGGCTTGTGATTCTTCCAGCCTGGCATTTCTCATGATGTACTCTGCATATTAGGTTAAATAAGCAGGGTGACAGTATACAGCCTTGTTGTACTCCTTTCCCTATTTTGAACCAATCGGTTGTTCCATGAAATGGAACAGTAACAGACTTCATTTATTTGGGCTCCAAGATCACTGCAGACAGAGAATGCAGCGATGAAATGTTGCTTCTTGGCCCGCATACAGATTTCTCAGGAGACAGGTAAGGTGGTCTGGTATCCCCATCTCTTTAAGAATTTGCCACAGTTTGTTGTGATCCACACAATCAAAGGCTTTTGCATAGTCAATGAAGCAGAAGTAGATGCTTTTCTGGAACTCTCGTGCTTTCTCCATGATCCAGCGAATGTTGGCAATTTGATCTCTAGTTCCTCTGCCTCTTCGAAACCCAGCTTGTACATCCGGTAGTTCTCGGTTCACGTACTGCTGAAGCCTAGCTCGTAGGATTTTGAGCATAACCTTGCTAGCATGTGAAATGATTTTGAGCATAACCTTGCTAGATGTGAAATGAGTTCTATAGGAAACAAATTAAATAATATATGGAGCTTTGTACAGGAAAGAGATTTCTAGGAAAAGGTTGATTTGCTGCCATTGTGCAGTATTTCAAAGGAGACTTTACATTTATGGTATCTGCAGTTATATTTAAAATGCATCAAGGTTTTGATGACATCTCTTCCTGCAAAGTTGAGTGTATAAAGCTTAAGTAGAGGGTGGCTATGGCAACAGCAGTGGGAATAAAGAAAATGCTTAAGCAGATATTCAGGATTGTCTTTGTTTTCATTCATAATGGGACAGATAGCAATATCAACAAAGATATCAGAGGGTGTATAAAAGGAAACCATTGTACTAAGAAAATATTTTAAACATTCAAGAAAACACTTTTTCAATATTGCACTATATAAATAAATACACAGTACAGGAAGTCCTCGACTTACAACTAGAATTGGGACTGGAACAACATGCTGTTGTTAAGCAAATCCGACTTCCCCCATTGTCTTTGCTTGTTGGAAGCCCTCTGGGAAGGTCGCAAATGGTGATCAAGTGACCTCAGGACACTGCAACCATCATAAATACACGCTGATTGCCAAGCACACAAATTTTGATCACACGACCGTAGGGATGCTACAATGGTCATAGGTGTGAGGACTGGTCGTAAGTCACTTTTTCAGTGCCGTTGTAACTTCAAATGGTCATTAAACAAATGATTGCAAGTCAAGGACTACTTGTATGTCCACTATATAATACATAACTAAAAAACTGTACTGAAAAACTCCACAATACCCATTAGACTTTCCTTATCCATGTGCATCCATATCCAACACGCTTTGGATCTCAGCCCCATGCAAATTGCCAGAAAAGCATTTATTTTATGAACTCCATCTCCAAAGACAAATCCAGAAAGGTAATGCTGGAAATTTGACATGAGAAAGTTTCTATTTCAAAGCTCTAAAAAGATCTCAACTGCAGTGAATACATACATGAATGCAAGCCTATCCAAGAATAAAGACTGAAGTTTACATTGTGTATATTCTTACTATATCGTCTAAAACAAAAGCAAATAAAACATCTGAGCAGATTCAAAGTTAAGTTCTAGTCCTTCTGGCTTTCAAAAAATAACTACCACAGCTCCATCCACAGTTCTACTTTAAACTTCTGAAAACATTCTAAAAAACTTTCAATTCCAAAGAAATGTGACACCCTCCCCAATAAATGGCAATGAATAAATAACTTCTTAGCTATCGTTCAATAGAACATAAACTGCTTTACAAAACTTGGATTTTGTGCTCAATTATGACAAATGACCCACAGTATTTTTTAGTAAAGATGTTTATAATTAGTAGGAAAGACCTATTTCTCAAATGCAAACAATTTGATAAATATACAGCTCAAACAAAACTAAAAGTATTAACTCAAAAAATTCAAAAATTCATTCAAAATAAACTATCCTGGGGTCCTACTGTGCAATCAATAAATGAGACTGCAGCACATGTCACTGGTAAAATGCCATAATAATCTACTCAGAGTTATTTAACAACTTCAGTAATAATATAAGGAGAAAATAACGAAATTTTTAGAACCAAATTACCAATGCTGCAGAACATGGGGTGAGAGTTCTATCTTAAATTTCACATTACATTGTTGAGGAAAGAACAAAAATGTAATAGAAAGATTTTTTTTAAATCAGATTATAACACATCCTGTGTATGTTTACTCAGATATTTTAAACAATGGGATTTTCTTCCAAGTGTAACCTCCCCAAGACTGGTGCCCACAGATATGCTAGGAATTTCCAAACAATGATGGAATAAGGAGATATTCATTTTATTCACTAGATTTATATGCCATATTTCTTCCACGAATACAGCACTCATTCCTCCAATCTTATCTTCACGAGATCCACCATGTGAAGTAGGTTCTGCTGAGAGAGGTACCACCTGGCTCAAAGTTAACCAGTAAGCTTCTATGGGTGAGGGCAAAGTTGAACCAGGGTCTTTCTGATTATATCCCTGCAGTTTAACCACTATAACAAGGCTTTCATAAAGCAAAAATGATTATCAGCTTCATAATCAACTGCACAGTTCCTGATGTGTTGTTTCAGGGTTCCTCTGAAAATGACCATGGAATTCTGGTAAAGTAATTCCCAGATAAGCAGACCTGTTCCATTTCCTCTTATCCCTCCAACTGCTTGGGATTAAATTTATTAAACTGGAATTTACAAACAGAAAAGACATGAAGTGGACTCAAAGCAAGATTCATCTTGCTTTACTTGCAACCAGTCACTTCACCTTGGCTAACTATGTCCAACTCTCTAAAAGTAAGCTTTTGCAGCTTAATTTTCAAAGAAAGTAAAGCAAACATTCATGGTATTTGAAAAGTACCTGCATTTGGAACACATTTCCCCATTTTGATGCACTCCAGACACATTTCCCAGAACCCTCTTTCAAGGAAACTAAATTAATGGACATTCAACTGGCTCCTAATCTCACATAGGGAAAAAAAGTTATTTTCTATCCAGTTCTATCAGTTTGATCTACCATGGTTTTTTGTCCACATTTTCTTCTTTGGGGGGCTACAATGTTTATATTGGTTTTTTGGGGGGGGTATTCAGGATGGATGCGGCTTATGCTTTGTTCTCATTTCCAATATTTGTAATTCTGTATTACAGTGTCCTTTGTAACATGGAATGGTAAAGAACTTTTAAGAATAGGCAAATATAATCTGTACTGAAAATAATTGGAACAGAAATTGCTTTTTTACATACCTCCCATCTTCTTCCAAAAGATAAACAGCTCTTACAGAAAGCTTTGGTGGGGGAGATGAACGGAAATGTTAATTCTAAATTTGCAAGGGGTGTTGCTATTTTAATTCTCTAAATTGATTGTCAAAGAAGAAATATCAGCTGAGGAAGATAACTTTCTATTGACTGCTGTTAGACAATCAACACTTAACATTATTAAATTTGGTCCAACCAGAACAAACATGTAATTGCTTTCAAGTTATATACTATATGACTGGACTATATAATAATTGAAGGGGTTTTTTTTAACCTAAAATATTTTATAATTTATTATTATTTGGCATTTAAAGTTAATGCATGTATTGTAGATGCCATTATTATTTCCAACCATGCTTCCCATGAAACTTATAGCTTTCTTTGGTAATAAATTTAGCTATAAAATTCAAATAGGCTCTGAATGCATCTCTGTTGAATGATCGAGAATTTATCAAATAGCTGGATTAATGGTAGACGGTAGAATTTTTCCATATCAGAAGGGATCATTGCCTTTGGCATGGGATAGAGCAAAAAGCATTTATTTGAGATCACATAACTACACAAAAGGAAGCAACAGTTAGAAAAGAAAAATAAATATTATTTAAACATTTAAGTGGATGGGAAAGGAACAACAAATGTCCCACAAATCTATAGGGAAAACGCTTATTGGAGAGTGGCAGTCCACAATTCATGGCACCATTATAGGTCATCCCTACCAACTGAGAAGGTTCTAAAACAGATTACATTGTACCTGGCAATGCCACTGGAAAAAATAAATCTAGTAAGCTATTCGCATTTGCCTTCAATAGGTGGCAGCTGGTTACCAAAAAAAAAAAAAAAAGTTAAGCTGTGTCAGACCTAGCTAGTGTGTGGAAAGGAGACCATCAGGAAAAACAGAAGTCTAGTCATAAACTAAAGTGAGAATAAAACAGAGTATCTAGAAGACATCTGCGAACCATTCCATATTGTAGCCAAGGAAAAATACATGGATATACACATATAGTCATCAGGACTGAGTCAACACCAAGGAGTCTTAACAGTTTTTATAGTAGTCAAAATTGCACGTCATCCTATCGTAATTATTGTGGGAAAGAACACACAGACTCAATAATCATTAATCAAATTGAGTTTTATTTTAAATTTATATTTTTAATTCCCCCTCAACAGACAAGATTGATTTCTTTCTACAATATTTAAGACACTCACAAATACCACAGAACCAAGTTACTAACCTCACTTCACCTCTACAAAATATAAAGACTATAAGATATGGAAGGTTCCTAGCTCTGATGGATTAGCTGATTACTTTTAAAAGTACTGTATATTAGCTTTTATTTTCCATTTTATTAGAATTACACAATGCAACATTTTCTTTTACAGACTACTTTTAGAAGCTTGGATGAGATGCTTAAGAATCCTTCTGTGTATTGCAATTTTAGAACATTTCCTTAACAATCTGGGTATTAAGATTTTAACAGCTACTTTGTTCCACCCAATTATTGTGCGTTCAGCTCAGGGTGGATTTACATGGATTCATTTTATATAACACAAAAGGTTACTGCTGATGAGCAGTTTAAAAATTAAATAAATATGTTGTCATCAAGTACTGATAATATCTGATTTCTTCTTGATGTACATTTTAAACAGACAGAATCAAGAGTTATTATTTCTGGTTGCTGAGAAAACTCTTGATTTGGTTTCATGAAGGTAAATGGTTTTGATTTATACAAACTTCCATGTGATTACCAATGGTGTGTTTATTCATATCTATGGTACACCTCAAGGATGCTCTCTGTGTGTCTTTTAGAATATGTGTAATTCAAAATTTTGACAATATTAAACATATTGTTGCTAAATATAATAATGCAAATAATATTTTATGTTTCTTAGATAATATAGACTTTCTGTGTAATTCCATTAGTACAACAGCTTGGTATCTTACCTGGCTAATCCAGCATTTCAGTAACAATTCTGACATGTTTAGGGCTTGGAGTTTAGGGTTATGTTCCAATTATTTTCTTTTATCTTGAACTTATTTCTGATTTTGGAGAGATGATTTGTAACTCCATTAAGTAATTGCAATAAGATAAATATTATCCTAAGAATATGTGCTTTCCATTTATTTTATAGTCCTTATGCTTCTGCTATTTGTTTCCAATCACATTTTGATTTTTCAAGAACAGAAATGTTTGTTTTGTAGATAATTAAGTGACTAAATGATGAAAGACAAAGGACCATTTCAAAACTTTTATTTTTTTTACTGTATACTTCTCCCCTTCACTTTTCTTCACTCTGCAGTTGCAACTAGCTTCTGTCATTCATGGGTGTCTACAGGAGGTCAAATGCCAAAACATGACATTCATCACTTAATGATGCTGAGATGCAGCTACATATGGTCAGCATTTCTGTGATGATGTCATCACATTATCTTTTGGGTTTATGGTTTGCTGCAATACCACTGTCATCCTTTCCACACCGGAAAGAAGAGACAAAATGGAGACCAATTCCCTTTGTTTTGTCCTCTGGCAGCAGATTAAGAAACAAAGATTATGAAAGGGGAAAACGATAAAGAAGGAAAAAACCTCAAGAGTAGCTTCTTTAAAAGAGAAAGAACTACTCTGTCTCTTACCCACTTTAACCCTGGTTTTATATAGAGATGCTTTCTGAACTATGCTGGAGTGTGACAAGGAAGCAGGGCAGTGTTTAATTTTCTGAAATAAATCTGCAGAATACCCAGGCTTATAGGGACCAATGTGCTTTTGGCTATTCCTCTAACTCATGTTAGAAAGGTAAAAATACCCTGCATGTAATCAGAAGCATTTTTACTATAGTCCTATGGGTTGATAAAACGGGTTGCTATTAAGTCCAGGCATAATTTATGGATGCTTGCTAGGATACAATGTATGAAAATTACAGACTAAGAAAGACAAACAACACTTCCTGTGTATCCCCTTAGTCCCCACCACTGTGCCTGTAACTGCTCCCAGGCAGGCTCCATGCCACTCCCGACAGTTTAATTTTTAAAATAGGAAGCCAGTACACTATAAAGTAAACTTGTAGCCTTAAACATAATCCTTTTTTTCCAGAAATGTTTCTGCATCCATGATAAGCTTTCTCAGAAAATAAAAACGAATTGCAAAGTTGGCTCAATGTGCTCTGTTTGAAAATGCACTAGAGGGAATGATAGGGACTACCTCACTATCTTGTGTTCTAGAAAATGAGTTATTTACTACTGATCATCGAGTCATTTTGTGATAGGAGAGAAGAACAGTCAAACTCCAACAATACTACACTTTTTTTCCTAACGATTATCTAAAGAATAAATATAATTCAGGGAGAGACAGATCCAAATGGAGCTGGCCTCAAAACAAACCAGATCAAGTAGCAACAGCCCCATAAGCTCATCTTCCGGCAACAGTCTAACGGAATGGCATCATTAGAATTACATCCAAACTTTATCCACATGCCTAGAATAAATTGTTTAAGGCACTTATTAACAGAAAATGGGAACTATTATAAAATTAGGTGATTTTAGCTACAATCAGCCTCTGATGCAATACAAAAACAAAAATGTCCCTTTTTCCATCAAGTTATCCACAGAATGAAGTGGGAAGGACACTGGGGGGGGGGGGGCGGTGGCTGTGGTATTTTGCTATAAAGAATAAAATACCATTTCTCTGGAGCAGAAAGGCAAAGTCCACTAGTACATAGAACAGCAGAATCAGGAAAAAGGCAGATCACTAACAAACATCACACTGGGTTCCAGAGTCCTCCAGTGTCACATGGAGAGTCATAAACCAAGTCTTTATAACACTTCCAGTGTCATTTGGTGGTTTTACTTATCCAGACTCAAGACATGTAGGAACCAATGCTTGTTTACAACTTTAATTCACTGCCTGAACAAAAAATGTCACTCAGATCTCTACGCATACTCACTCAACTCAAAGCTATTTAAGAAGATGTCCACCATGCATTGTGCCTCATTCTATGTGATGGTTCTAAAATACTACAGTTCCCATCCACTTCCAACAAGGCTTGGCCAGACCAAGGTAGGTACTGTTCTCATACTTTTATATCTGAGAAGCATCCCCTTGGGGATTATGTTGTTGTGAGATCAATCTCTTCTTCTGTCTTCTCAGAAATCTCCACTTTGGTATAGTGACTAAGGTGCTGACCTAGAAACCAGGAGACTGTGAGTTCAAGGCTTCCCTCAGGCATGAATGCTGACTGGGTAACCTTGGGCCAGTCTCTCTCTCAGCCCAACCCACCTCACAGGCTTGTTGTGGGGGAAACAGGAGGCAGGAGTATTAGGTATGTTCACTGACTTGAGTTATATATTAAAAAGGCTGGAAAAATCTAGTAATAATAATTTTGCTATTTTTCCATGTGCTGCAGAAACTAACATCTACTAGAATAATCCTTCTGCCTTTATGGCCTATTCATATACTCTTCTTAATATATGTATATAACTAAAAAAGTCACATATCAAAAACCATCACAACTTTATAACAACACTGGTAAAAATATTACATCAGCAGTTTTTCTAAGAACTGCACAAAGTCAGAGAGGAAATTTCCACCTGAACCAGAAGACCAGAGAAATGTAGAATCTGTACAATCACAAATTATTTACCAAAGATAGCAATAATTTATTGGCCTTTAATGGTAATTAGAATTGAAAATTATGTAAATTTTTTGTAATTCCTCTAACAAAAGTATTTGCTCCTTGGAGTTGTGATTACAATACTGTATAAAAATAATGGATCAGAATTAGCATACTGGTCTCATTAATGCATTTTACATCTTACCACACATTGCTGGAACAATTAATGCTAAATTGCTTGAACTATAATTGAATACTGTTCAAAGATACAATAAAAACAAAGGCAGTGTATCTGTGAAGCAGCCCTTAAAAACTACAAATGTATTACCATATCCTTGTGTATATGAACACAGTTTGTAGAAGATTTCTTAAAGTCATGGGGTACATCTTGGTGTCTTTGTGTGCGTGTGAATACACAGATAATAGTTTTGCAAGCAGCTCAGCATTATACAGGACCTGAGTAAGGGAAACTCATATTACAGTGAGATTAGAGCTGAAAACTTTTTCAAATGGTTTCATGTACAAAAACTGTAGTATTCTGTTGAACCCTTAGAATCTCAGGATGGGTTTTATGTAACTCATAATTTCTGGCATATATAGCAGCATAAAAGCATTTATAGGGTGTCTAATCAAGATTCAGAATCTCAAAGGTATTAGTGGTATGGAAGCAAGACTTCTGTCTTTTGCAACCCTGATGTTATTTTCTGCACTGCCCCCAACCCCCACATTCCCCAATTCTGATAGAAATACCATTTGCCTGCCAAGAGCCCATTAATCCTAGCCCATCTTCAGGGATGGAACACTGCAATACCCTGGTCACCAGTAGCAACAGCTAACGAGGTCTGGTGCCTGGGAGAGAGAAAAGAATGCAATGTTTTCCTTCCCTAATGCAGAATGAAGGAGCAGGAAAAGCTGAAGTAGCTAAGTTGCTCAGGGCAGTCTTGCCAACACACCAGAGGCTGTAAGCATGAAAAACTCATAAGGTTACAGTCACCCTGGTGGTTTTATAGGAGGATGGATCGGTTTGGCAATTTGTTTTCTTAAGGGTCAAATTAAAGAAAGAGGCTGATATATGTACCAAGGGCCTAGTGACTGGAGTATTCAATGGGAATGCTGGTTCTCTTTGGCACAAAGCAGAAGAGACCACAACATTAAATATATAACTTAAAGATTATAAAAAGCATATTTCACTACTGGAAAAAAAAAATCACTTAAAAATCTTACTATAAACTTCACAGTATTTTTCAACAGTTAGTCATGACAATATCTTTCCCAATACTTTCAAAATATGTTGAAGTTGGGACAATTTATAAACAATGAATTCATTCAAAAGATATGAAAAGCAACATGTGTATGAGAAAGAATATTTTCGAAATTACTTTATATTTACAACTGGCACTGAAATATGTGCATTGCCGGGTTCTGAAGTTTGCAGGAGTTGAAACAGAAAAAAACTAATCAGGAAGCCATTCTTCATAAACAACAATCACAAAGCCAATTCTTCTCACATTTCTCTCTCCCTTATCATACATATACCTTTCACAATAAAAACTAAGCAGAACGATGTCATTGTTTTTAATTATTTTCCTAATCTTGCATTCATTTTAATGATCAGAGCAAATCTTTTGTGTAAACCTTTATATGCATCATTGCTGAGATGCAGATAATTAACTACTGTTAATAATACAACAGCTCTCCATTACATTTCATTCCCTGCAAACAGTGCCAGCTTTAGGATTTGGAGATCTTTCACAAAAGGCACTCTCAATGGATCTGAAACAGGCAATTGAACAAACACTTTCATGCTAGTTTTTCAATGCTTTGTAACAAGTGAGAAATGCAATGTTTTGTGGCATTAGCTACTGCTAGTCTAGTGGCCATGGCAAATGTCTGATAGCCTTATTATCTTCAGCTGGCTCCAACTTACAGGATGTAAATAAATAATTTTAAACCAACAAATTTGAGCACTTGCTTCTCTTAGGATTATTTCAGTACACTCTGAGTATTCAAAGAATTTGTAAGATTGTTTAAATATCTTCAGCAAGAATCACATTTAGAGGAGTCTATTATTCAAAATAAAAGAGTAAAAAATACAATTTAGAATGATATAAAATTATCAAATTGTGCACGCTAGTTGGCTGAATTATATTTCATAATTTATTTGCATGCATGTCTAAACACTAAATATGACCATTAAGGGTTGTTAAGATTTTTAAAATAAATTTTGGAGTGTTTATCAAACCTGAAGGTTCTCATCCCACCATTCCATTACATTCATTGTATTCTTCAGAAATTATTCAAAACAGTCATACCAGTTTGACAATAGTCTCACCAACTCTATTCCCCCAACCCACATCTACCTTGGCTTTTAGCCTAGAATCTGGCAATATAACTGAAAAACATTCCCTGTTAACTGCTGCCTATTTACTGTAACCATACCTTCAAAACAGTAGCATTATCTGTGAATCATTAAGGAAATATTTAGCTGGTTATAATTAACACATGCAAAAACAGCACAGCATGAAAAGGAGAAAAACCAAAATTAGTTTTTTTAACTTAAATTCCAAGCATTTTAAATAAAATTGTTCATCACCTGCTTACTTTTATATAAGGGATGCAAATACATTAAAGACCCAGTAAATATTGGGTGATCCTGAATGACAGCTATATCCTCCCTCAATATTTTAAAGGCCAAAATTTCATATATTTAATAAACTAATGAGAATTCATCTAAGAATACTGAAACCTTATAAAACTTGACGGCATTATATGACCTGGGTTGTCTATTATTTTTAAATTTCCATTTACTGGGGGGGGGGGGGGGCGAGGCTGTGACTGCCATTGTAGACATACAAATAAATTACATGATGCAAACCTGCTTAATATAATGCATGACCACATCATTCTCAAAACAGAATGAATGAGTACTGTTTGCAAGCAACTGCAAAATAAATAATGAAACCATACTGACACATGCATTCTCCAACGACAACATGTCAGTATATAATTCAGAATTCAGAGCATCTTAGATTTCATATTTTTAATTTGTTTTTTCTAAAAAAAAGCCCTCTTTAAAACTGAATTTTAAATAACCATGGGAAAATTCAATTTTAACATGTACTATTTCTTCACTCTTGCCATCAAAAGAAAATACTCTACATACAGGCAGTCCTCAGGTTACATCCTTTCATTCAGCAACTGTTCAAGGTTACAATGGTGCAGAAAAAATGGACTTACAACTGGTCCTAGAAGTTCCAGCCATTGCAGTACCCCCATGGTCATGTGATCATAATTCAGGCACTTGGAAACTGGCCCACAATTACAACTGACCCCCACTGCTGCCACCCTCCAGGCTGACTTTTATCATCTTCTTTGCCTGCCTCCCCTCTGCTGGGCTTACTGACACTGGCTGATCTAAAATCCTACAGCATGGGGTCTGTTAGCCATGCTGTGCAGGGCATCCCCACCCCTCACTGCCGCCTCCCTCTCCAGCTGCCTTCCTGAGCAGGAAGCCCTTGGCCGAATAGCCGCCAGGAATCACCACCAGCCATCCTAGTTATCTGTGGGGGAGACACCAAAGAAACATCCCTGCCTCACTGTCCAGCAGGAAGATCTCCCTGGCCAGCAGTGGTGTGCAGCACAGGACTCACAGTCCCAGCTCCTTTCCTTCCCAGTAGGGCAGCAGCATCCCCACCCCCTGCTCCCTAGGGCCCACCCAAGGCACCCCCACCTGTGCTCCCTAGCACCTCCCCACGGCACCCCTTCCTGCACTCCCTAGCACTTGCCCACAGCCCCCAGCCCCCCACCTGTAGCTCTCACCTGCCAGCCTGCTTACCTAGGACTCCCACCTCTTCCCATATCAGTCACATGAGGTCTTTACTTAATGACCCACGCAGTCCTGGAGTTACAATGGCAACTGGGACTGCCAGGATTGCCATTACTAAGCGATGTGGTCATGTGACATTGCACTTTATGACCATATTGCTTAGCGACTACCTGTGTAATGCTGAGTTGGGCACCTATGGCCCTCCAAATGTTGCTAAACTACATTTCCCACAGTCCCAGACAACTTAGCCAATTGTGATAATAGTATGAGATGTAGTTCAGCAACATTAGAGGATCACAAATTACCTGCTCTTAATAAACATAAGGCACCTTTTTTTAACTTTAGATTTTTTAATAGATTTTATTTACAACTGTGGATAGGCAGAGAAGATTGGATGAAATTCAGCTATAAAGATTTCACTTTAACAAAAACAAGTTTCCGCATGTATTCTCTATTATACATTCAGCATAATGTGAACACAATTCAAAAGTTCACTATTCCAGTTTTGTTACAAATTGCACTCCTTGAGCTTCTCAACTTACCTATAATTCGCCATGATATTCCCTGTATTTGTACACTGTTTTCTGTACCAGTTAAACTCACAAGACAGGCATGAAAATAAAAATTTAAGTACATTAATAATACATTATTTTTGGTTAACAGCTATCAATAAAACATAGATCAAGACAGTTCATAATTTACACAGAAATATTACTATATTAACACAAGTCATTCAAATGCATTAGTAACAGGGAAAGGGCAAGACAGGTTCTGTCCCAAGAAACAGTCAAAGCAGTAGAATGAGCTCTATTAAAGAGCTGCAAAAAGCAGCAGGGCCAGTTTCCAGTTACTGATGTTGCAGGAACAAGATGAAACCATTTCTAGTCTAGACTGTAAATAGCAAAGGACTCTGTCTCTCTAGCATACTAGTTAGGGCATGTCATTGGCTTCTTTTCCCACCCCAACTTGTCATTCAGTCCACAATGAATTCAATACATACACTTCCACATCTTTTCTCCAATGGTTCTTGTCATTCCTAATATTGTTTGGCATACAGATGTATTAGATGTAAATTATCTATGTGCCAAAATGATGCATCTCCAGAGGCAAGGCCAATGCTTCCTCTTGAGAAAAATTCTTGAACTTGTGAGCAAGAACCTAGAAGAAAGTTGGGAATTATTCCAATTATTCAGCAAGATTTTGCTAAAAGAATTATTAAAGAGAAATATTTGAATACAATGCCTTGGAGGGCGAGTTTGCCAAAAACACTGTTAGCTAAACAATGTATTAGGAGAGACTGGGGACCACGTCAACTGGGTAATTCCTTGAAGATTAAATAGGATACAGATTTCTTGCTTATAAGTCAATTACTTTTTTAACAGTATTTATTTGCCAAACAGAGATAAGACCAGCTTTCAGAGATTTCTACAGACCTATTTTCCATCAACACAGCCCTTGAATTCCTTCTAAAATCACACATTCAATATAAGAATGCATAAAGAAACTTGGGAATGAGGTAGTTGTAGTATGGGTACATTTTAAAGTCCTAGGTCATAGAAAAGACTACAGTATAGCTATGTCAGGCCCAGCCCAAGAACAACAGGGAAACAGTCCAACCAAATTCAGTTCTTTTACTGTTACACCATATACAGAATCTTGCCGGACTAAATCTGTACTATTCTAACCTAGTGGATATACCCTGGGAGATTCTAGGGAGCAGCTATCCTAAATCTCTTCCTCTTCCCACACTCCTGCTCCAGACTGTGCTGTCTTGTCTCACCCCCCTTCCTGAAACGTACTCCCTCCTTCCTAAGAAGCTGCTGTGCTATTGCCATCCATCACATCACCTCCCCCTTCATAGATACATTCCATCACAAGCTATCTACATAAAACAGCTGGGTCACACTAAATTTTCTCAGCATGGGTACATGAACCAACACACCTCACATCTATTATAAAGTATTCCTTGTGACTCTAATGGATTTTAAATCAAGGGTGAATCAACTGCTTATCTCAGTCTTATTTCACTAAGTTAGACGTAGTTTCTCCATAGATTTGGACAAATCAATGGAGAATGAAAAAAGAAAGTAGTGTTATTTGGGGGGGGCAGTGTCACAGAAAAGAGAAGGAGCATTGCCATCCACCATTAGCATGCTGGCCTGGACAGATAATCTCCAAATTGCCTTTAGGAGAAAAAAGCTTTAGATCAACTACTCTCCACATAGTTAAGTATGCATCTACTACATTCTAACCCTGCTTGCATAGGAAAAGAAAGATTATTCTCAAGAGATCCACAAGTTTTGCTGTGCCTGATGAGCAACTTTCATTAATTTCTCCTGCAGACAAATTCCTCTATGCTTTCAAGTAACAGGACTAAAGACATCTCTTTTCTCCAACAACACAGCAAAAGCCAGCTTTCATGCAAGTTAGTCTTGGCTCAGCATAAGACATCCCCCAACTTGGTAGCAGGGATGAGAGATCTCATATGTCGTAGCAATTAAGATTTGTGGAGACTTGCCCATTCTTTTGTCATTCTGACTATGGTATTTAAATGTATCTGAACATTTAAAAAATCCTCTTGATTTATCAAATGAAGCACATAAAGTTGGAAGATTTTCAAGTCTCAAAGTCTGAAATTACAGAACATAATATGAGTATTCTAGAGTATAATAACTGAAGCATTACTATCACATAAATTATGGAGTTACATGGTTATTTGTCAATTCACTGGTACACTATTAAAAGAATAAATGCACTTTGAATAGCTCAAAATTTAAGATTTCAATGAATAATTGAAAGAAAAAATAGTTTCTATACTTAGTTGCAACATAGAGCTTTCAGGAATATGAAAAAACAGTGCAAGGTTTGTATCATGCTGTGACTGCATTTAGATAAATTAGTCTTCAGGAGCAGTTGAAGAGCAGAAGAAGTGAAAAAGTGCTGATGAGTTGAAAAAGTATTGTTACAAACTCATAGTATCACCTTTCAATTTAAAAGTAATGGGTTCCCATATTTGGATAGAGCAGCAAAAGAACCAATTGTCACCAGCATACTGCAGAAATCCTATCACAAATAGAAAATGAAATAATGTGTTTCATTTCCACGCCTTCTATTTATTTCATTTTTGTTCAATCCTTTCTTCTATGGAGCTGAAGACAGAGTAATTGTTTATCCTTCAGAAAAAGCCTACACATTAGGATGCAAAAGAGAGACTAGCTCAAAGCCACTCAATGAGCCTCATTACTCAGTGGGGATTTGAAATCAGGCCTGGTAGGTCCTTGCCCAGTATTTAACTACAACACCGGGTTCTGACTTTGTATGTAGAACGAAATCAAGCAGACCAAATCATTTTACACATTGATTCTAAAACATTGGGTCATATCTGGGTTTACTAAGGTTCTATACTACATCTAAACTGGGAATGACCACAGAAAAAAATAATTGTGCATGTAATCATATGCTATCTTTCGCAATGCCAATTCCTGCACTTCTTCATAAAATGAGACAAAAGGAGATGTCAAAAGTATTGTGAAACTCACATAGTATATACAATTTCCAAAGGGTTGGACAATGGAGAAAAAGTAGGGTTGATTAGATCTTAGACTAGTATGTAGTGCAGCAGCTGCAAGCTGCTTATAAATTACAATGAGCAGTATTGTGCAATACTGAACAATGATTTCACAAAAGGGGACATAACTTTCCATTTTCTCGCTGCCTAAAAAGGCAGGCTCATTTTGACTCCACTATTTGCCAAGTCTTACTGCTCTTTCTCATCAAGAAGGTCATGGAATAGGAAGTAAAGATCAAGCGAAGAGCAATGAATGAAGATGATTCATAAGCAGATCTAACTGTCCTCTAAAATGTTTAAGTATTTGGTCACTTTGTTTCAAACATTAAGGCTCCTTAAAACCTGTTTTAACAGGGAAATACAGGTATGCACCTACTTTTGAATAAGTAATAGACTGCGCACACTTAGAAAAAGGAAATATAGTTTCATAATCTCTTGGAAAAAGTAGAGGAAGCTACTTTTATATACAGGTAGTCCTCAGTTAACAACCATTCATACAGCAACCATTCAAAGTTAGGATGCCACTGAACAAGGAAACCTACGGCCAGTCCTTGAAGATGCAGCCATCACAATGTCCCCACGGTCATGTGATCATGGTTCAGGCACTTTGCAACCAGCTCGCAATTACCACTGTTGCAGCATCCCATGGTCATGTGATTGCCTTTTGTGACCTTCACTGCTGGCTTCCAACAAGCAAAGTCAATGGGGAAGCCAACAGGGGATTGCAAATGGCGATCATGTTACATTGCACCTAACAACCGTGCAGGATTTGCCTAATGACCACAATTGGAACTGCTGAAACTGCCATCATAAGTCGGTGCAGGTATGTGATATTGCGCTTTATGACCGTGTCACTTAGCGACGGAGTTCCTAAGAGTTCCCAATTACCTTTGTTAACTGAGGACTACCTGTATAAAATAAGCTTCTCTCATTTCTGCACAACCTTCTTGACAATCTGTGCACGACTATGTGCAACATCACTGATTTGAATGGAATGTTTCTCTAAATGCAATGTTATTTTCCTGTAATATTAGCAGCTAAACAACTGTAGTTATATAACTTCCCTGATATTTTTTTTCTCAAATCTTCACACCGATAGATAGAAAACAAAGGAAGTTGTGATGCAATACCTGCTAGTTGCTAATACTAATATAAAGTGGACTTCATTTAATCTGGGCTTATTTAAGCAAGAGTGCTATCTCTTGGATATTAAATGTATATGTGTATGTATTTTTATTTTATAAATGTAAAAACATAGATCAGCCTAGAGGAACATTTTTTGTTTTGTTTATAAATAGCAGACCATGTAAGACAGAAATCAGTCAGCCTCTTGTTTATGTGGTTCTATCTAAATCCAAATGTTGTTTTCTTAGCTCATGTTTCCTACTTGTCCCTTGCAGGAATAAAAACATATGATCAATTCCTATTGTCTTTTATGAAATGCCAGGTGTGACATGATTGAAATATTATCAGTCAAGACAGAAGGATTCACATTAGCTGCTTTCAGTCACACTAATAAAAGTAATGGGCCCATCCTGAATGATGCAAGTACCTAAGTCTAGAAGTTGATTATCAAAATAACATTTGATATTCAAAAGACATTTTATAACTCAAATTACTTCTGTTCTAAGTAATTCTGATTTATAGTTTAAGAACCTACAGATTATGTTGTTTATTCAAGTGTTAAAAAAGAAATACAAGACCATTCTTAGAATATTTTAAAATGGTAATTTGGAGAAAAATGGGCACAAGACTTGTCAAATGAAGAACACTGTCTTAGAATAATGTTTCTAATGATGTACTGCATGTAATGAAGAACTCTCTCTCTTTGATCTCAAAAGAGTTGAAACTAGAGAAGAATTAAATGAAAGAGAGACAAGATCCTAAAGGAATCAGATTCACCACATCCATTTATTTTTTCTAGAGGTTTTTAACATAAAAAGGCTGTCAAGAGAAAAACATAAACTGAAGCAACTCCACTCAATTCTTTTCAGGTATTTCCAATGCTTGTTTTCAGATCATGTGATCAATTCTGACCTTTACGATTTTTTTGCCTCTACCTCACCAGAGTTTCTTATTCAGACTATCAGATTCAATTAATGAAACTATATACTATTCTTTCACACTTGACTTCTTTCACAGATGAACAGTTCATTTTCATGCAGTTCCACTTTCAACTTCAAAAGGTTTCTTTACATCTTAGCCTCTTACAACTCTTGTTTAAAACACTTTCAGATACATAACTTAGGGGGTGGAGAGGATGTAGCTGCTAGAAACTGCTAGATGAATAATGAAATTCCCTAATAACCACAGCAAGGCAGCATACATCCAGAAACGTTGCAATGCCTTAGTACTGTGCATAGCTGGTCTACACACAGTCAAGGTCAGGGGGCAGTTGCTTTGAAATCTAAATCTGCCACTAGGAAGCTGTACTGTTGCTTAGCTTCACTTTCATGAAGATGCTTGCCTATACAATACTCACTGAGTTCACTTACATCCAGAAAATACACAGTCATCCTCTCAAAAATTATTAGTTATTTCAGAACAAAGAAGAGAATCTGCTGGAAAAGTGACACATTCCACAAATCAAAACAGTGTCTTACTCATGGCAATTATATATTGTGACAAATGTGAAACAACTTTCAATTACCAAAAGAGAGAGAAACTGTTTACTCTCTTCTTTAAACTTCAAGGCAGAGGTAGTGGCTGGGACTATTACTGCCAATTAACACTAACTGGGCACTGAACAAGGGAGAGTTCAGTGTCATAAAGACACTGCCTCTGCCCTGCAGGCATATAGCAGATGTGAAGGATAAGGGTGAAAGGAAAGGTTGATAAGATGGCTAAATGAAATCTTTCCAACAAGCCATTTTTTTTCCTGCTTTTTATGTGTTTTGGTTCAAAAAATACTACTACAGTACCTGGAAGTGCAAAAAATGCAAAAATTATTTCAGGTCAGGCTATATATAATAGGACTGTACAAAGCCTCAAAGAGGCAATCTGTTTTTATTTCAACAACATGTCTCTCTGATGTATGTCTAAAAAGCCAAGTCTTGTTTCTAAGCACTGCAGCAGAGAGGCCAACCAAGTTGCTTTACTGGCTTTTAATGGTCTATGCATTTACAGAAGACATTTCTGTCAAAGTGAAGCTGCCCACTCCAACATTTCAAGTGGAGAAGTTGAGACAGAGTGCCTTATTTTCCTCCACTGCAGCACTACTTCACACCAGTAACTGAAGTTAAAGCAGATCCATAAAGAAAAGCAGTGGCCCTATGTACTATCATCTGTTTGAAAATATTCCAAATGGTAAGTATTAAACATACAGGAAAGTCCATCTCTTACTTTCTTATGCATAGGTGCTAAATAAATAATTCTGTCAGGAAAACTATTCATTCTTCCTTTTAAATTCTCAAGGCAGAGATTATTTCCCAGCTAAAAATGGGTGATTCTTAAAGAGGTTCAATTATAGAACATTTTCTAATAGAAAACCATACCAAAATATGAGAAAAAATGTGATTCACTACAGTCTTAATATCCCTGCCAAGAACAGTTGTAAGGATAAAATGAAACCACCTAAGCCACAGAGAGTCCGTTTTAATCGCAGTGGCATAGAAATGTTTAATAATTAAATAAACAACAGACAAACCTTTCTTATCCATATTCATATATTTTTCAATGACTTGCTAATTTGCAAAAATCTGGTTTCCACACCCCCTGCCCAGCATAAATCAACACTGTACTTCCCAAATGTTGATCACTGAAAAGATATGAGAGGTGGTAATCAGGATTCTGCCAAACATCTTCTCAGGCATGATTAAGAAATTAATCACTCTCTATTTTTGCATTCACTCACTCCTTTCCCTTTGTATTTTTGGGGGGGGGAGGTGTTTTTGAGTTAGTCTTGATTCCTAGTGTCTATATGGACAAGTCCACGCAATTTTCTTGGCAACATTTTTGGAAGTCGCTTGCCACTGCCTTCTTCCCTAGGGCTGAGAGAGAGTGACTGGCCCAAAGAGGATATTGTCTTGAAGGACAGGTGGAAAAGCCACTACCAAGGCAACGGTCAGATAAAAGGGGCCTTAATGGGGTCAAGAAAGTAATTTGAGAAAATATCTCAGAGAAGGCCCTCCCTAGTTCGCAAAGATAAAGGGAGGGAGGGGGAACCACATTCAGACTTGCAAGATTCTGTTACTTTAGAAGGAAGGAAGGAAGGAAGGAAGGAAGGAAGGAAGGAAGGAAGGAAGGAAGGAAGGAAGGAAGGAAGGAAGGAAGGAAGGAAGGAAGGAAGGAAGGAAGGAAGGAAGGAAGGAAGGAAGGAAGGAAGATAGATAGATAGATAGATAGATAGATAGATAGATAGATAGATAGGAATGACCTATATGGCATTGGTTTCTTAGTCTGGTCTACCGTAGAAGTGACATCAATCTTGCGAGTCTGAATATGCTATGCTATCATATTATTAGAGCAGAATGCTATCTTATTACTATTTGAATAAGTATTATTTGAATGTGTATCTGCCTTTCTACTCAGAGGGACTACTCAAAGTGGGTAGTAATAATAGCAAAACTTCAGTCTCCAGCTGTTTGTTCCTCTAAACATCGTAAGGATAATATGTGGTGGTTAGACAGCCTCAAGAATCACAAATAAATGTTTTGCCTTTTGTTTGTTTGTTTGTTTACCCAATGGCAGTCAAGAAGTCTGTCTGGAAACCTTGCCTTTATGAGGTGTCAGAATGAACTCCATAAACTACATACATTAATATTACTTTTGTGTCCAAGGACTGCAAAATCAGGTTTGACTAAGAATCTCAGTGTTTTGCCTCCAGCTGCTTCTCACCATTTAAAAGTTTGTTTTACTTGGGGGAAGGGAAAGAAGAGTTCATTCTTGCATAGCCTGTGGCTAACCATATCATTAAATACCACTTTTGTTCCAGTCAATGTTCAGAAAAGTCGCAATTTCTACACGGTAAAATGCTGTTTATCATTTAAATTAAATTGTCTTTAACACCTTTGATCTACAATAGTTGCTCTTTTTCAATTTTCCATAACAGGGTTGAATGTAAATGTAAATGACTTCCTAAAAATCTGTTTTATATTTGCAACAGGATTACAAATTACAATTATGGAGAAGAAGGGGAGGAAAACTTCTCCAAATGTTTCCAGGAATTGGAATTCCCCTATTAATAACAGCACAAGGATAGCTCCTTTTTTCCCTTGAAGGGATTTTTCAGATTTTGGATAGTGTTGCAAATACACAACTATGTCAGCTATTCTGCATTCTCTAAAACATTGAGACCTAGAATGTCAGAATGGTATAGAACAGAGTTGCTGAGTTTGCTGCAGGGCCCTATCCCTGTGTCTATATCCTTGGTATAATACTCCCAAGAGACCATTATTCTTACAGGGCTCTTCAAAGCAATCTAGCCTGCCTCTCAGGCTTTCTTATTTATTCATTCATTCATTCATTCATTCATTCATTCAGAAAATGTACCGTATTTTTCCGACTATAAGACGATACTTTTTCCTAAAATCCTTATGCTAAAAATTGAAGGGCGTCTTATTTAAGGGAGTCAGCCGAAAAGAGAACCGCCCGGTGGCAAAACTGCCCATACCTTATCTCTGCGAACGGGCTTCCTCCTATTGCTAGCCTCCAACGACGAGTGAAACTGCCCATACTTTGTCTCTGTGAACGGGCTTCCTCCAATCACAAGCCTTATGTAACTGATGTCAGCTGATGCTGAACAAACCAATTAGAGAAGGCTGTTTGCAGAGAGAAGCTATCTACAGTTTCACTCGTGCTTGAATGTAATCAGTTATGCAAAAGGGCCTGGAAACAGAGCTGCAGAGAGACGGTTTGGACCTCCTCCCACCGAGTGTATCAGGTCAATGTTACCTAATTACTAAATAAAAATGTGTTCTGAACTATCTTTAAAATATTGATTTCTTAATTTGGGGTTGGAAAAATGGGGGTCGTCTTGTACATTGGGGCGTCTTATTGACGGAAAAATACGGTATATAGCCATCCATCTTAAGCAAGTAAGTTTGGACGATTCAGAATACAGAACAATAAAAGCCATATATACACAAGCATAATGTATACCAAATCAAAATTCCAAAGCTGAGGCATCTCAATCATAAACTTCAATTGCAAATTCACCAATGTCTGGTTCCACTAACATCCCAACCCTTATATTTGTGGGAAAAGCCAGGTTTTTACAGCCTTTCAGAAGGCTAGCAGGATCAGGGCCCTCCAAATCTCCAGGGGGAGGCTGTTCCACAAGATTCTTCCTCTATGTGGCAGTGGCAATGGTCAGAAGGTGTAGCACTTTGTTCTACCATAGCTCTAATGCTATATACCTTAGCTCCCAAAATCAAGTCTGCCTAATGAGTCCTCTGCCCCTACTCTTCTTTCTTAGATGAAGGTCCTTCTGATAAGGCCATAAAATTGACCCTTTAACATACTATGATACTAACTCAATCCTTCTAACTATTCTGGCAATATTTATTCCAATATGATATGCCATCATTTAACAATAATGTCCTTCTGCATTTTCCATCAGACAGATAGTGTAATCTGTATGCAAAACAACAAACAAATCTGAAGTCAAAAACTACAATATTCAAAGACCAGTGGGAGAACACTTAGCTGTTTAGAACACTTCAACCTTGACTTTAAAGGGATCATACCTGAACAAACAAAACTTCTAAAGATAATTAGAACAAATATCAACATACTCAAGTAATCATTCTATCACTTGTATTTTGAATTTGAATCAAGTTGTTTTTTGTTTGCTTGCTTAACATACTTACATGTTTTAACTGGCTTATGCAAAGCCTGGATATCAATAACTGCTTTGTGATTTGTGACTGTTACATGTGGTTTCTTACTATCTATGCTAATTTTACTGTTTACAAACCCCTGCCCCACAATTATGTATACATGTAATTTTAATTCAGAAAAACAACCCGTGCATTTGATTTATTAGTCTGCAATCCGCAAAGCCTTATGCCATAATAAATCTGTTAGTCTTTAAAGTGCCACAAAACTCCTTGTTTTTGCTGCAATATATTAACACTGCTATCCATCTAGAAATCATTATCATAGAACTCAATATTGGGTAGCATATCAGTTATTAATGCCCGATAATACAGAAAGCAAAGATAAATATATTTTCAGCATAAGATGAAATATCAAATAACTCTGTTATAAAGTTTACATTTTTGAAATATCAATAACCATAACATTTTAGCCCGGGTTATATGAACCCTAGCCCATAAGATACTATTCTGATTTAGTTGGAAGAGAGGTTATAACCTATGTTTTCTTCTACACTTGACCTTTCATTTATTATAAAGAGGTGTATTAGGTAGTATGAAGTGGATTGGCAGACTCTAGAATAATGATTTGCTATGCTTGGAGAAGAGAAGATGTCTATGAAAGCTATAATCCAGATTAGTGGAAAGAAGATTAGGAAATTGCTATCTATTCTTTCTGGTTTTTTCTTCAATCCAAAATTCAGGGTAACTCCCCACCCTCTCGATAACAGATTCCAACGCTAAGTTGGTCTTTAAGTCTGTATGATATATTTATTAATTTTAAAAATGTAGGCCTCATACTATTACATATTGACCCAGGACAAAATTGAGCTTTTCATCCCATACTGTTTCATGTATTCCAACAGGAACAAATGAGAACTCAACCCTTCCTTATTCATTTTTGGCACAAAAACAGGTAAAGTGAAAGTTAACCTACAGAGGATTTTGATATGAGGATTTTTAAAAAATAATTTTATTTTAATATTCTGAGAGCAAACTATTTTTAACCATTTTTTAATTTTTTTCATAACAAAAAGTAGTGGAACAAAACACATAAGATGATGCTCAGATAAATGTTGCAGATAACTTTGTTTTCTTAGGCTCAAGAACAGATAAAGATGGGTAAGTAAAAAGGTGATTAATTGTGGGTAGGGAGGCAATGATAAATTCTGACGAGATCATGAAGAATAAGTGTATTTTATGATACCAAAAATCAGAATAGCTAAAGTAATGTCCCCCCCCACCCCCGCCCAGTGGCAATGTATAGCTGTGAAAGCTGGACTTGTGACAGATTCAGAGAAAGGAGACAGATACCTTCAAATTATGGATTTGGAAAGAATTACCAAGAAAAAAACAATCACTCAATCAATCAAACCTGGACTAAATAAAGAATAACTGCTCTCTTGAGGCAATGATCAGCAAGCAGAAACTGACATACTTTAGACATACGATAAGAGCTCATGATGGATTAGAAAAAACTACTATACATGGCAAAGTTGAGAGAAACAAAAAGGGAAGACAACAAACATGGATGTAAGGGCTTAAAAAAATTACATCTTGAAAAAGTTACAAGTTATTACTTGAAACAGGTCAAAATAGTGAGCATGTCATCAGAGGCTGAACCTGACACGATAGCAGCTATCTACTGATTATATTACAGGTAGTCCTCAGGTTACAACACTAATTGGGACCAGAATTGCTATCGCTAAGCGAAGCTGTCATTAAGCAAAACATCATGTGACTATGCTTCATTGTGTGGGGCAGGAATACGTGGAGAATGCAGAGCCCTCCTGGCCAGTGGTGGGCTGAGACTGCTGAATTGTTAGCAATGGCAGTCCCAATTGCAGTCGTTAGGCGAGGACTGTGCAGTCGTTAGCTGAGGACCTCACACTTCTCCTGCCCCTGCATAACTGCCTCCACTTCAACTCCCCCCACCTGCCTATCCCCCCATCTCTGCCCTTTAGGCCACCTTCACAGCATGGCTGAGATGAAGAAGCTGCTGTATGCCACCACTGCCTGCCTGCTGCTGCTCCCTACCACTGCTGACGCCCCCAGTTAGCCATTATCTTCTTTGCCTGCCTCCCCTCTGCTGGGCTCACCACCACCAGCCAGTCTCAAGCCCTACTGCATGGGGGCTCTGTTGGCCATGCTGTGCAGGGCTCCCCCATCCCTCGTCGCCACCTCCCAGCCACTGGGCTCCTGGTGGACTGCCCCATTTCAGCAGTCTCAGCCCACCACTGGCCAGGAGGGCTCTGCATTCTCCACGCATTCCTGCCCCACACAATGAAGTTCCTCTGCTGACACCACCCTGCATAAAGGAGGGAGCCATCCAGAGAGCACCATCCTGTCCCCGCTGGGAAAGAAAAGGGCCAGGGCTGCAAGTCCTCCACACCACGCACCACTGCTACACGGGGTGATCCTCCCTCTGGGCAGCAAGGCAGGTATGTTTTTGCAGTGCCTCTCCCACATGTGGCTGGGATGCCTGAGGTGACTCCTGAGAGTAGGGCAGCTGTGGCAATAATTTCATGGCAAGCGCATGGAGCAGGGCCAGCCCAGCCTCATGAGCCCATAGCCAAGCCAGCACTTCACCAAGAGAGTGGCAGGCAACGCCAGTGGCAGAAGCAGTAGCTGAATGGCCCCCACCTCCCTACCCATTAGGCAAGAACTCTTGGAAGACATAACAAGAATATGTTCCCTGTATACTGGATATGGAACACAAAGGCATGAATGACAAAGAACTTCTTTCTGAACTGGTTCCACCATTGCTTCCTCCCCATAGTCAAGGAACACCTGGAGGAACACTGGCTTCCATTTAAAGTCCTCCTCGTGCTGGACAATACCCTAATATACCCAAATGATGCACAAGACTATAAAAATGAAGAAATAAAGGTAATCTTTCTACCCCTTAACACTACCTCCCTTATCCAACTGCTTGGCCAGGGGTAATCAAGGCCTTTAAGGTCAACTGCACAAAGAATCATAGAGGCCTTGGACAGCGATGACAACCTCAACATTATTCAGTTGTAGAAGGGTTCCATCATAACTGTCAGTCTCTTCCTAATAAAACATGCACTGAAAGACATCAACAGCAAGTCTTGATGTCTTCCAAACACCTGTTTGAAAAACTTGTATCCTGAGGTTGTACATGACTTAAGTCCAGACAAACTACAAATCATTCCAGACAAACAAGGCAAGAAAACCATTGTAGAAATAAAGGAGTTGGCCAGGAAAAAAATGTAGCTTATTTTCAAGGATTTAGAGGAGGAGGACATCAACAATTTAATTGATGGATAGGCAACGACACTAACAGATGATGAACTCAAGGAACTTGTTTGTTCCAACTCTAAGGATGAGGAAGAACCATGCCAAGAGAAGAAGCTCAACTTGGAAAACCTAGTACAGGCAATACATCACACCAAACACCTTGCAGACTTCTACAAATACAACAACATAACACCATACACAGCCACATTCAACAAGTTCAAACAAAAGAAGCAGCAGCTTCACATCACAATGTACCTGAAAAAGACAACTTCTACATCAATGCCTCCTTGTACCCCCAAATCAAAACTCTTGATGTCAGCCAACCCTGCTTCTTCTTTAGCCTCTGAGACTCCTATTACTAAAGAGTACCAAATTCAGTGGTCAATATCCTGGTGCATGCCTTGTTCTTAACTACAGTATATAATAAAATTTAAATAGAGTATTGTCAGAAACATGAGTCTAAAACATTATTAATTATTGAAAACACAATTAGAACCTTTAAACACATTTAAACATATTTCTAATTATTGTAAATGGTTACAGAAGTGTTTAGGTGTGTGTAGAAAACATCAGGGCTATTTCAGCAAGAATACAGATTTTCATGAAATTTAATGTTTTTATGGGAAGTGTTGATACCTATCCCCACAAATACAGAGACCTGACTATACCATGTAACGTTTGTTGTAAAGGAAATCTGGCAAAATTTCCTCTACAAAATATTGTCAAGAAGCTTCCATAGCATTCTGCTGAGCCTGTGAAATCATCAGCAATTCATTGATTACTTACCATCTATTTATGTGTGAATAATTTTGTCTATCATTGCTCAAAGAAGCATCAGCTGATTTTATCTGATGATTTTCAAAAAATGAAGAAATATGTGTTAGCATTCTCTCAACCTTTTTTCAAGTAGAATACCCACCTGGAAAAACCGATAGTCAGCCTGGTATAATTATTTATTAGGCATTAAGAATACTTGTGCAAACTGAAGACTAGATTATCACTGCCCTTTTAGGTGATGGTATTTGGACAACTGTTGTTTTTTCATAAAGTTGCTATCTAGATATGGATTCCCAATGTTGCCCCGATGTATGATGTTTGCTGACAGCAGTTTCAGAAATTTGAAACTAGATGTTCATTTAACTATCAACCTTCTGGATTTTTTAAAAATTGTATTTGATCCAATATGCTAAAAAAAATTCTGCCAAGATGCTATTTTATGTATCATAAATATCATACAACAGCCCAGCTAGGTAGCACACCAAGTGATTCTTGTTTGATTTCAAAAAAGCTAAGCAGGGCTGGATTGTTGGAAGTGAAACTACCAGAAGAATACAGGGCTATAGGGTAGATTGGGAAGTAACACAAACAAACATCTCAGAAGGCAGCAATGGAAAATCATTTCCAATTATTGTGAAGAAAACTATAATAGGCACGTCTGTGTGGCCACAAAAAGTCAAACTCAACTTGAAAGTAGACTTGACTTCTTTGCTGTAACTAGAAACAATATGTCTCTGAGAATTTTTAAAGACAATCATAAAATTGTAGACCTTTTTCAAGGAGACATTACTTTTTTATCTAAAAACATTCTTTCAGTAATACTGGCCTTTTTATTAAACAAACTGACCTGTCAATGCAGAACAGAAATATTGCAAATAAAATACTGAGCATTTTACAATTATATAATTAGTTCTCACAGCATTCTCTGTGCAGATAAATATCTCATTTTACAAGAGACAATAGAAGCCAAGAGATTGTACATAAAATCTCAGTTACATATACAACCAAATGCTGAATCCAATTCTTCCAAACAAATCCTACCATTAAAAACCAAAGTTTATTGCAGTTTTTTAAAACACGCTCCATTTAATCATGCAGTGCTGGCATCAGTAGGCAAATTACATATCAATACACCCAGATATAGTTGGACAAAATGGCTTCTGGTAGCACTTAATCTTTTTCATTTCCATGCAAGCCCAAATGTATACATTACGTTTCTCAGTCTGGAAACCCACTCAATGTGCTGGCATTGCCATTCCCAGCCAGCTGACAGTCTGAACGCATCTGGAAGATGCCAAACTGGGGAACCCCTGACATATACACAACAGGCACAGTTTCTCATTTACAATAGATGCAAAGTTGTATTGACCAACTATAGATAAACTTAATATGTCTGAGAACATGACCTCCTGTCCTCAAATATTAGCTATGTCTATTAAAACTGCTACAAGGTTCTGTCAGTTTTGCTGCAACTAATGTGGCAACCCTACTGAAACTGTTCTCTATCCATTAGCTCTTTATCCAGATTAGGGTTATACCAAATAATGTTGGTATTACATCATTTAAGCAATATTTAATTATCTATGTAACTTTGCTACATTATGGCCAGTAAAAGGCTTACATAAATATTTTGAGATAAGTGGCCTGAGCTGTAGTCAAAAACTAGGAGAAAACAAGATCACAGTACAAGGCTTCTATCAACATACCCACAAACCATGAGAACCTGAGTTTCATACAGAAATATCCGAAGTGTTTCCTTTTCCTATTGCATTTTGCTACAGTAGGCTTATCCTACCTGATAGGAAATCAAGACAATTTATTTGAAATATGAATGCAACATTAAAATGTCCACTTTTTTATCTGGACTTTTGTTATGTCAGGTTAGAAGTAGCAGCAGATATTTGCACAGTCTACTTTTGTAAAGGAATTTAGAGATGACCTTGGGGAAGGTGTGAAAGAACAGTTAAGAAGGGACTTGCAGAAAAGATTATACAGCCCAGAGACTGAAGCAAGTGTTAAGAGAAAAACTATTTCTAGTTCTAGTTGCTTTGCCCAATAACCTGTCTACAGTAGTCCCTCTTCAAATAACCACATGCGCATTTTATCCCATTACAGTGACACCAGCTTTACTATGACAACACGTAATAGGTGCTCCAACTCATCCTCCTAATTCTACTCTTGTCTCAAAATTGTCTCAAAATTCTGAAGCAGACTGTGCCTGTGAGTATGGCTGGAACAGCCACATCTCCTTTGGAGGCTACTGAGAAGCAAGACAAAGCTGTAAAGAAAAGACAAAAAATAGAGAAGTAAAACAATTTCTCCACTCAGCATGATCTAGGCCAGCAAAATATTGTTTTCTAAGAGAATTATGCTGTAGGCAATCCTAGGAAAATAGTGTAGGCAGAAAACTTTTACTGTTTTTCTTGTTACTTTTTTTTCCAGTAATCAGTCTTTTTCCCACTGCATGACCACAATGCTGCAAAGATTTGAATAAGATATTAATGTATTAACTGTTAATTTGCAGATACAGAAGTATGCATAAGATAAATGGATGTGAGTAAAAGCAGCAATTGGAGCCTGTATTGCTATACATTGCTACTTCTGTCTGGACTTAGAATTTTGTATATTAGGGGATGCTTTGTACCCTCAATGTAAACAGTTAGGATTTATTGTTATGCTTCCATCAAGTAGCACCTGCATTAGGTGCAAATGCTGTACTGCTATTCCAGTGTCTTATACTTGAAATAGTCCTTAGAACAGATGATGCCTAGACTACTGTAATACACATGGGCTTCCCTTGAAGACAGTTCAAAAACAGCATCTTGTGCAAAATGCAGCTGCCCACATATTAATTGCAAGGCAAGGCCAAAACTGCCTTAAAAATCTATACTTACTGCCTGTTTGTTAGCAGGCCCAATTAAAGATTCTGATCCATAAACTCCTAAATAATCAGTAATCTAAAAAAAGCCAGTCATATAAAGAAAAAGAAATTATCGTCTTACATGATCCTGGCTATGATTTGAGATCTAGAGGGTAAAGCTCTAATGGTTATGCTATCACCAAACAAACCTAGAGTTCCAAAATTCATGAAAAGTTCTTCATAATGGCACTCCAGCTGCAGAACATCCATCCCCCAGTGGTTAGACAGGTGCCAATGTTAGCTAATTTTCAGTGTTGCAAAAAGGCAGCCTTTTCATGACAGATATACTATTACTGTATATATTTATTACATGCAATTCTGTACTGTCCAGTTCCCAAGACCCCAGGCAGGTTACAAGAACACCTAAAAAATAATTCAACCACAATGCAACCAAACGTCAGCAGTCACAATAAGCAAAACCAAACTCCTCTGGCTAAGAAAACAAAACTCACATAAAAATAGTATATTTACACATATCAGAAAGTATACATAGGCTTGGAAGCAGCTATACGGCAGCTTTTTCTCTTTTATATTGACTGATAATTGCATGTCATATTGAGTTTTAAAATAAATGTGTATATTGTGATGACCCTACAATCATTTTACTATAAAGGGACGTAAGAAAATTTATAAATAATTAAAATAAATTGCAAGAATATTAAATTCAGCAGGCAGTAGCTGGCAGGCTTCTTATGTCATTCTTTTTTCAAAGTAGTGTTTTAACATGATAACATAATAATGAGGTTAATCCTCATTCTTAAAACTTGTAGCTGGTCAATTGACCAACTACCATTTTCTTTTAAAATATCCTACATGTTTGTAAATAGCAATGATTATGTTAGCAAAGAAGAAAACAAGACAACATTTTACATCTTCAAAACACTTACTGATACTGAGCTATTATCGATCTGGAAGAACTTAGTTTGCAAAAATTATTTTATCACTGTGTTGCAGAATCTGCAGCGCTGTTAAGGCAATGGGTTCAAAAAAATCTGCACCAGTGTCCTCTTTTTTAAAGGACAAATTAGAAAGCTACTTATTTAGTGTCCTCAACAGTCTTTTTTGACAAATAAACTATATTTGCTTGACTCTCAGATATAATAACTCTTCCTTCCAAACACAAAATTAAAACTTAGCAAGGTTGTTCTAACAGATGGAGATCTAGGTAACACTTCATAGTCTAGTAACTCCCTCTGTATTTTATTTATAGATCATTCTAATGTTGAGTCTGTTTTTATTTTTATTCAAATAGGCAGCACAAGGTATAAGATTCAAATTTTCAGTCATGACAAGTCCTCCCAAGAACAACAGAAATTGGCAGAAATTCAGAACTGGGCTATTTTGCCAAATACAGCATGGCTACAATTCATTTCTGTCTCTTCAAATACTACATTCATCTACTTTAGGTACACAGTACAAGAAAACTAGGGGACTAAGTATCATGTCATATACAGCTATCAATTGACACTACTGTATATTCACTGATGTCTCAGATGAGTTGACAGACTGCACTAAACTATAGTATGGGCTGTTTGCTTTTGCCCAAGTGAGCATTATGTACCCAACTACTGACATTTATAAATCATGGTTTATGGCTTATCACAGTACAAGTTGATCCAGTGAATATATATCTGAATGTTATCAATGATCCAACTGCATTTGTCAATAATTAAAGCTAAATGTGAGTTCTACTGTAACTTCCTTATTTGCATCAAATGCCATTAATATACATCTCCAAAGTTTGAGGAAGTCACACATAACTGTATACAAACTAAGATACAGAATACAAAGTCACTCAATGTCTCTGACGTTTACTTGAAACAGGAATGCCGAATTACATGCTTGCACTTGCAAACTTCCTGCTGATACGAAGGCTGGTGTGGATCTTGCTGATAACGTATTTGAAAAAAAATTGGAACCCAAAGTAGACCTAGGCATGTTTTTAGAAAGTAAGGGGAACAAGTAGCTGAAGGATAATACTTCGTTCTGAAGGGGTCCTTGGTACTCTAATCTCCTGAAGAGGAATGAAGGGATGTAGCCCTGTGCTACTGCCTAGCAATGTAAAAAATTGGGGTTGGAGGTGGATTGGAGATGACCCTGAGAATTCTAAAAATGATCCAGTGCAGTGGGAGACTAAATGACCAAACAGACAAAAGGAAAAAAAGCAGTAATTCTATGTTAGAGATGCCTGTGATACAATTCTGGTTAGCAGAAAAGAAGAAGTAAAAACTGATGCACAAAACTAGATTCCAAGATGCAGATGTATGTGTTGGGCCGCCTTTGCTTGGTTTTTATGTTCTCGAGCAAATTTCTTGTTTTATAGTACCACTATTGTGCCTTACTTTACTATGAAGAGGATATATCTGAGTGAGATGGGCGGTGACTAAATCTGAAATATACATAAATAAATAAACAAACAAATTACTAATTGCACCCACTGTAGACATTTAATGATAAGACTCAAGCACTTTCTTAACATTCCAGATGTGCCTTCCGATTCAAAGAGATTGGAGAGTTGATCTGATTTTAAAGGTATGCAGATCTGTATAGTAGCAGAAATTACCATGAGTCACAAAATCATAGATTTGGAAGGCACTATCTAGGTCATTGAGTCTAACCCTCTGCTCAGTGCAGGAATCAAAATTACAACATCTCAGACAAATGATTATCCAGCTACTGCTTGGATACACCAAACCATTAATTTAAACAGACATGAGTTTATCCAGCTGTACAAACTGATTTAATAAAATGTGTATGGAACAGAGAATTATAAGCAAATCAATGAGCACAACAGATACGACTTCATAAGTATTCTGATAGCTAGATTCATAACAACTGAAGTCAAGCAATAAAACCATCATAAATGGGTTATTAAAAATAAAAAAAGAGAGCACATCCATGTTCCCTTATTCTTGACAAAAACATTCCAGAATGATAAACAGCCATTGGGATGGTGGAGAGAAGCTTCAACACAGAGCTGAAAGTGACTTTGAAACAACAGTGCTAGCAAACTGCTCCCATTTGATCCATATTAGTTCTGCACAATTTCTTTATAAAAATAAAACCACAAGAATTTCTGATATCTACCTGTCCAATGCTGCTGAGGCTTCCAAAAACATATTTCTAAATAAACAATATCCAAGGAAGGCCTTGCACTGAATTTTAATTGATTCAGATGTTTTAACTGATTCCTAACAAGCACTTATTTTATGCTTGTACGCTTAGAAAACCTGGGAAAAAAAACAACCCATGCTTTACTACACTTTTTTTTTTTTACTCTTTTGTCTTTTAATGTCCCATTTGCATCTAGTAATTACTTCCTTTTAAATAACTGCTTTAATTTCTCAAAACATTTTGTTCACATCAAGCAAACCAAAAGACATGTTTAAACCTGAGGTTGTGAGAGACAACTGCAACAGTTAAAAAGCTGTGCCAATAAATTCATAGAACGTAGCCCAAATCCACTTAAAAATGCCGAACTGAACTAAAACAATAACAATAAAAATGTATTGGCTGATACAGACCTAGTGTTTTAATAACAACGGAAGAAATATCTGTGAAGAAATTCACATGGAGCATGTGTTAGAACAAACTCATGACTTTTACAGAAATTCAAAATGATCTGCTAACAAAGATACCAAAATATCTACTTTCTATCCATTGATCCTTAATGCAAAATCATATCCTATGATGAATTAACTGATCTTCAAGAAGTCACAGAACTGTGTGGGTTCCGCATTCTGGTTCAACATACTTTTTCATGGATTTAAGTCATGTAGATAGACCTTCAAAACAAAAGAAAAATAGGTGTACATTTGTTATATTTGTGTCATAGGCGTCTTCCAAAGACATCAGCAAGATTTAAGTCAGCCAGATTAGACTGTAAAATTCTGACCTGCCCAAAGCTTCTGAATGAGATTCAGGCATGTAGCTTAAATATTCCACATTTTCCAAATTCAACTCTGTAGTGGCTAGCTAGGGGACAAAACTGACTCTCCATCATTAGGTTTCATTTGGAGAAGAATTATCAGTATCAGTTGCTGTATATGTTGTGCAGAGCGCAGCAAAGCTCTCAAAAACTCTGCGCTCAGGAAAATGCACATCAGCATGAGAGCTTGCAAAATGCAATGTCCATATTTTGCTCTCCAAAGAAAATCCAGTCAGAAAATATAGACTAACTGGTTTTTATTGATAAAAATGCAAAACTTCATAAAATACAAGTTGCATACAAAATATAGGAAATAACAAAGACTTCTTCTCATCTTAGCATCCAAGACTTATCTACAACAAAGTCTCTAGCTAAAAAACACTCTCAGAGAAGAGGTACACTACTTGGTTACTAGTTACAACTACATAACTCATAAAACTACATGATGGATAAAACTATACACAACTGACAGGCTGGGCATCTAGCCCTCCCGTTATATTGCCAGCATGTACCCCCCCCCCACTGAATAACTAGCATACACACGCCAATAGGTGGCAGTAAAAAACATAACACAGTCACAAGATACGTTGTTTACATTAACTTCCCACAGTAGACGAAACAAGCTGTTGTACAGAGAACGGGATGACTTTCTTCCCATGAGAAACTCCTAACAGTATACAGCTGTTCTGTCAGCTTGAACTCACATTTAGACAGCAAACCAAAACAAAACTTTGAGGCAAATTTAAGAACACTAGTAGCACTTTGACAAATCTGGATTGTTAATCCAACTGTTCATCAAGGCAATTTAAGCAGTTCACAGGGGAAAAGTCCATTCAACAAGGAGCAGAAGCCTAGGAAATGATTTGGCTCTTAAAAGGTATCTCAGTCCTTCCTTCCTTCCCTTAGGACAGGAATAACTAAGATAAATAATATTTTTTAAAAAATCAGAAAATGCTTTCCCTTCAATTCTTTCTGTAAACACAAAAAATAAAACAAAAACAGAAGAAACAAAACCCCTGCACAGCCACCATTAAGAAAAACATCTGGTATATTGCTCTGATTTTCAACAATAGACATTGGACAGAAATGAAACACTGCTGCCCACCCCCACCCCCCAAATTTAATACTTGAGCATTCATATCCACACATAACCTGTCATTTATTTCCCTCATCAGCAACTGCCTGAGTCTGATAGAATTAAACACTCAAGTCAGGCAGATTTTGTTAAAAGCAATAATTACATTATTACTAGAATATACAATTAAGTAATGAAAAAACTAGAACGACACTGTGCAGTAATATTTTATGCACTTTCAAAAATATCACTGGACTGAAAACCTACAGAATAATAGAAATAATAATGAAAACACTTCCACTGTACTATGACAGTGCTGAATTTAAAACTTCAGCCACAGGCAAAATATATAAATGATTAGCATTATGGTGTTTATTTTAATTACACTCTGCAATTAGATCCAACAGGCTGTCAAATCATTTAGGATACTGAGAAAACCATTAATTTTAAAATACTGAGCTCTCCTTAGAAAACACATCCCTTGTTGCTACATACATATTATGTCAATCAACTTCTAGCCAATCAAACAATTGTCCAACCACAAATTGTTTCTTACTCTAATGTTATCTAATCATAATGCATGAGCTTTTAGTGGTACATGGTAATCATGAGAGAAAGTTCATGGTAATGTAGTTTAACACTGCCCTGCTGTAACCTAGAAATACATAGCTACCTCCAAATATTTTTATGCGTCTCACAGACACTACATATATAGTTCTTACATTACTTTGTATAATGGATACCCCAATAGGGCTGCAAGTCCTGTACCATCTGAGTAAAATGGAAAGCTCAGAACATATAGTAGAAGCCTACACTGAACGAAACTCCTTACTATCCCACTTTTCACCCTCAGAAAACTGAGTTTCCACACTGATATGGGAAACAGCCACAACATGTCTCCCAGCAGCTCAAGAAGGAGCTATGCTATTATAGCTCCCAGGGCAATGATGAACCTGGTCTAATACAGTGCAGCAACCAATCATTTTTTTGTAATGCAGGCAACTTTCTTTCCAATAGACATTTCCCTGCTACACTGGTTGGTTGGTTGGTTTAAAAAAATCTACACGCTCTGGTAACTCTAACAATCTTTCTTCACTTTAGTTGTATCTCCCATTCCTCCTCTATACACCCAACTCAAAGTGAAAGGAATAGTTTTCTATCTTATTCTTGACTCACAAAAATATTTCCAGGGGAGGGAAAAATAATAATAAAAGAAAGCAAAGTAGCAGAATGATTAAGGAAGTAGACTGGAACTGGACTAACCTAAATTAGGTTCAACTCCCACTCAACTATAGAGCTCATTAAGTCAGCCTGATTTCCTCAGCACACCCTAACTCACAGGGCTGTTGTTGCGGGGAGATTGCCCATCAGTATATATTGCCTTGCACACTCAGAGGAAAGTTGTGATGTAACTGTAACAAATAAATAAAATCCAAAAACAAGAATAGGGTTAATTCATTTTAACTTCTATGACCAACCACTTTCCAGAACCTGAATTTTTCATGATTCATCATAATTACTATGTACCAATTTTGCTTCTAGGCAAGGCTATTACACTGCAAAATATGTTCATAGCAGAAGATGATCATTCATACAGTTATGAATACTAAGCATCCTGAAAGCGTCTCACTACACTACATGGACCTCCTAGCTGGTAGGATGTGAGAAAAAGTATGTTGGCTTGCAAGGAACACCCTACCTTTAAACCCATTTCTTCTTCTTTCCCTAGAATATGACAAAAATGTAATTCTACTTTGGCTTCAAATTAGATAATTATTTGTTTGCTTATAAATTTATATGGCCACCCAACTCACACATGGTGACTTTGGGCAGCTTATAGAAATCAGAACCCAAATAGAAAACCCAGTACATCCCCACATACCCCTGGAGACAATTTACACTAGCCATTTGATGGGCTTCGTATCAACCTGGGATCCCCAGGCCTGCTGGCAAAACCACGTCTTCAGGGCCTTTTGGAAGCGTATCAAGTGGGGACCAGTCTTATCTCCAGAGGTATGATGTTCCATAGGAAGGGAGCCATCACAGAGAAGGCCCTTTTTCTTAGTCCCACTAGATGAACCTCCTTAATGGGGGAGGGGACCCATAACATACCCTGCCTGCCCAATCTGGTGGGTCAGGTAAATGTAACTGGGAAAAGGTGGTCCTTCAAATAACCTGGCCCCAAGACATGTAGGGCTTTAAAGGTAATAACCAGCACCTTGAATCGGACCCGAAAGCAAATCAGCAACTGATGCAGCTCCCGCAAGAGAGGTGACACATGTGCAAATCTAGACTTATGCAAAACCATGCGGGCCACTGCATTTTGAACCAACTGAAGCTTCCAGATACCCTTCAGGGGCAGCCCCACGTAGAGTGCATTGCAGTAGTCAAGACAGGAGGTGACTAGGGTGCGGGTGACTGTGAGCAGGGCCTGTTGGTCCAGGAAAGGGCGTAACTGGTGCACAACCCGCAATTGTGCAAAGGCCCTCCTGGCCACAACTGCCACCTGCTCCTCAAGCAGGAGTCACAAGTCCAGGACAATCCCCAGATTATGCACCAGGTCCATCTGGGGCAGTGCAACCCCATCCAAAACCAAAGATGGCAATTCTCCATGAACAAAGAGCCCCAAACCCAGAGCCATTCCATCTTGCCATGGTTCAGTTTCAATCTCTTGCTCTCCATCCAGACTTTAACAGCCTCCAGGCACTGCAAAAGGGAGGTGATGGCATCACTTAACTCATCTTAACTGACTTTATACTGAGGATACTTCACACCATGGTGACGGATGATCTCACCCAGCGGCTTCATGTAGATGTTAAACAGAAGTGGAGAAAGTAAGAACCCAATGAAAATTATCCAACAGGGTAGAATCTAGCCATGGCCTCTTAAAAAGAGGGCGGACCACAGCCTCCTTAAAAGGTTGGGGCATCACCCCCTCCCCAGAGAAGCATTAAGAATATGTGGTTTGCAAGGGGGTCTGTAGGAGGACTCAACAGCATAAGCATGCAGGAGCAACTGAGCAATCAAAAACCTGCCTCTTTTTTCACATGTGCCACACACACACAAAAAGAGGCAGGGGCTTCTATCACCCAGTCATACCCACCATTTTAATTTGACACTACCACCCTGCAGATGCCTCTGGTTCTTTGATAGGATACTGTAAGTTATTACAAAGAAATGGTAAATTACACAGCTGTCTATTGGTACAGCATAAATACCACATTACCACAGAATTGTACAGTAGTTTGGAATTGGACTTCAAAGACTAGAACTATAAATCATTTCCCCAAATTCCAACCCAGAAAGATATTTAAGCAGACTATCCATAATAAATTAGTTAGGAAGATGTTTAAGAGGATCTGAAAAACTCTCCATGGCCTTCCAGTTTATGTTATTTATCAAGACAACCAACGTACTTCCATTGGCAAAACCAGGCCTAAAGCCCCTCTGAAACAGATCCAGATAATTTCACGGAGATCATATAACTGAACAACAATCCCCCTCTTGAACCTAAGGAGAAAATATAATAACAGAAAAATATTACAGTCACGCAAGGACCAAAAACTGTTTTTTCAGGATTATCGTGTATATATACAGCTCTGTGCAAAGTTTCTCTGCACTTGCACACCAAAGGAAGTATGACATATATAATATGAAGGAGAAAGGTTAACATTTAAGAAATTTGAGATATACCACCCTGAAAGCTTATATAAGCAGAAGAGTGAAGTAATTATTTATTAATTTTATGAACTAAAGCTTTAACTACATTCACTGCATTTCTTCTATCCAAGAGAATTGTTAGTTCCTCTGGAGAAACATACTAAAGTAATTCTTTAGTTCTGCCAACTTACACATTGTGCCAGAAAAACTATAGAGCAAATCCTTTCCTGAATATTAAGGAGAGAAGAAAGTCAGAAAAAGCCAATTATTAGCCTCCTTTCTTGAGTTTTAATCTCAATCTCTCTCTCTCTCTCTCTCTCTCTCTCTCTCTCACACACACACACACACACACACACACAAAGAGGATCTTGTCATCTGGGGAGGGAAGCCAATTAAATAAGAAATGTGAAATGTGGCAAAGGTATTGAAAGCTGCACAGCTATACCATGAAGAAAGTTAGAATATTACAGTAGTCACATTTGCATGAAAGTCCTTTTTAAATGTAACTTGACTAAAAACAAACCAGTTAAAGTTCATAAACATGGCTAAATTGAGATATGGATGGCTGATATGATTTCCCTTGCCTTTATGGAAGCAGCAGTAGGATCTTGTAAAGCCACAAATAAAAACAGCCATACTAAATTATAAAATCAGGTTTTAGGTCTCTAGGCAACCATACTCTTTCAGAAATGTATGATTTTCATTTTAACAAAAACTGATAAACAGAATCAAAGCTTTTCCAGTTGCTGAAATTCTTGTTTCTATTAGCTTAATTCTCCTTTATACCTAGCACTACAAAACTGAAAACTCCCTAGAACAATATCTGAACAAAAAACCAATTCAGCAACTAAATACTCCATAAGGGGGAAAAAAAATTAAAGATGATTCATATGATTGAGGTTAACCACCCACTTAAAAATAAAAACAGCTGCTCTAAAAAGATTGGTTTTAATGATAATTATTTATAAATTATAATCACTAAAAAAACATAAAGAGGAAAAATGCTGTACACAGTAACATTAACAAATTTATTAAAAAGTTTTATTTTCATGTAAAATAACCCACAAAAGTATAAAAAGATTTAAACACATGAGTTAAAGTATTTTAAAAGTTACCAAAATTAGGAACTTGATAATCCAACTATCTGAACTTACTTGTACTATATGCAGTACTAGGACTATACATATTTATTGATTATACTGTTTGAATCACTTGGTCACAAAAAATGTTCAGGTGTTTCACATAATTTGAGGTTTTTTTGTTTTTGGTAGATCAACTCAGTTTTGCAAACTAATGTAGTCACTGAAGTAAAAGAATGATTATATTACATGTGTATATGCTATAAGAAGTTTTTAACATTTATATTGGTCCCAAAGATTATCAAAGTACCCATGCTGCTTTAATTCTGTACTGCAATAAATGACATTTAGAAAATGGTGCTTGGAGATGGTTGTTCTGTCTTATGGCAATAATACTGAGGTATTCAATAGAACATTTTTTCCCTCTCCATACAGCTTAACCTCTATATGAAACTGCTGCATGGGATTTCTTTAAATCCAGGTGAACTGAAACCAAGGAAAAGAAGTGACAGTGGGCCAGAGGGAGGCCAATAAACTAGAATTCAATCTGATAAACTAAATTGGTAGGTGGGACTTCACTGTGGTGTTCAACATGCTCTAAAGCTCTGCTCCCCAAAGATTCACATTCCATGGATACACCTGGACAATAGATATTAAAGAAGCTTCCAAGACATGAGGTGTTTTTTTTGAAAGATAGTTGCTACTTTTTTGGAGAGAAATCCTGCCTTCATTTATGCTCTGGTAATAACAATGTCCCATTTGAATAATAGCACTGCAGTTTCTGTTTCCAAATGTTTTCATAAATTGCACTGCCAGAAAACAGCATAAGTTTATTGACTGTAACTTAACGTAAGGACATTTTTAAGACATCTGTACCGGATTTCAGCATGCTTCTGGAATTCAATTCAAACTGCTAGAACTGGCCTACTATCTCTATGACCTAGTTCCAGGTATCTCAAGGACCACCTCCTTCAATACAAGTCAGCCCATGCCTTGGAGATGTTTTCAGGGTTAACCAGCAGCAGTTTGCACTGATGACCCTTCTTCGGGAGGAAGACAAACATTCCTTCAGTGCCAGGCATCTTCTATTTCTCCAGTCCTTTTAAACCAGTAACTACAATTCTTTTATCTGATTATCCTGTTGCAGACTTTCACAGAATTCTTATAATTAAGTTTGGTTTTAATTTAATTGCAGTTTTCAAAGTTGCATTGTGAGCTATTATGGTAGGGTTTTTTTTTTTAACTGAAAAGCGGGATATCATTACCTTCAGAAATAAATAAGCTACGAGGTCTGGGCTAGACTTAAATGGGAAATGCCTCAGGAACTCTACATAGTGCTCTGATATGGAATGATTATTTAAATCCACTATCAACAAATCAAGACTGCAAGGTGTATGGAACAGAGTAGTTGACTAGTTTCCAGGATTAGTTCAGGTTTTTGAATTTTTGAATTTAATTTTATGTGCCTTGTGGAGACATGGGACCAAATGGTAATTGGGCTGATTTTTTTATTTTTGGGGGGTAATGGTTTAAAATCACTATCTCGGTTAACATCCACCAAAAAGCCTTTAAATAGATGGGCTTGAAAATCAAGCAAATGTCAATATTCCCATTATTAGTCTCACAATAATTATTTTAACCCTCAAAGAGGCTTATTTGCTTTTGAAGTACTAACATGTGCCAACATAAACAAACAAAAAAAAAGGATGTACATTACTGAAAAAATGACAGCATACTTATTGGCTCAGGGATAATTTGGCCCAATGGAATGAAAGTTTTTGAAAAGGGAACAGATGGCCTACAGCTATCAAGAAAAGCAGCTTTTTCTCAGTCTACTGACTTGTTACACTACACTTCTTGTCTCACAGAAGATATTTCTGCCTTTTTAAGAAACATGCTTATTTTTTTTGTCCATGTGCTATGAGAAGTCTTCCTCATTTCCAATATGAAGAAGAAAAAGAGTTCTAACACTGGTCAGATGAATCAACAAGATGATGCGGCTTTAGACAATGGCTTTCTTTTAACATCTTCCCTATTTAGTCATTTTAACATCTTTCCCTACATTAGCTTAGACTTTTTTTAACAACAACTTTTCATCCGGTAGCAGAAATATTTGCCTACTCATAAGAGATTCTACTCTTCACTCTTTTCCAAGAGCACAGGATCAAGAAATATGCAGAAATGTTTTGGGATTGGGCTGCAATACAATGGTTGGGTACTGAGGCCACAACACTTCATGTACATATGTGTGTGCATACAACTGCTTGAGTTTTTAATCTTATTCATCATCACACACCCCAGCAACCCAATACAGGGGAGCCACTGGGATAATAGCAGAAGAGACTCAATTCCAGGCCATAGGGTAATTCAGAGATGTATAAGTAGCAATTTAAGGGATAGAGGTGACAGTATAGATATCTGTGACAGGCCATATGTGATGACCACATGTGAGGGCCCTAAGTTGTTCATACATGCCAAGAAAATCTCCTCTTTGTAGACTATTCTGATTTCTGAAGAGTCATATTTTGCCTTGTTTGGAATTTGGGCAAAAAGGAATTTGCCATTCATTATGCCTTCCCTCATTAAACAAGAGGAAACACACGAGGAAAATTGGTGTGAGAAAGAATGTATACTTTATTATAACAAAAGTCCCAGTGCATTTCAAGGGAATGTCTGTTGGCAAAGAGGTATTCCCTTAAAACATGTTGCAGTTTCTGGTATAATGAAGAACAGAATCTTTCTTATACCATTTTTTCCTATTTGGCCTATCATTAAACAAACAATGGAAAAAGAACTAAGACCCAAAACCTCCTCCTAGGTCCAACTGCATCAACAAAGGGTACTAAGTAGAAGATCTTATTTCAGCACAACTACAGCGATGAAAGAATGTGAAAGTGTCTTAATATTTAAGTCTCTTTACCTGAATGCAACACTCACATGCTCTTATTGCCAGCCAACCAGCTATAGTATGAACATTTCTCAGTTCCTTCCCTCTAAATATGTTTTGAGATATAAGAGGAAGGCAAGAGAGAAATGGCCAATGCTATATAAACTTCCTCATCCTTCTCTATAGTCTGATTGTGCCACCAAGTCATTTTCAATTCCTACCAACCACATACAGATTTTCTCCATGATCTGTAGTTTAGAATGGGGTTAATCTTGGCTACCCTAGCTACTTTTTTCCATAACTGTACTACTTCCTTTAAATTTGCCTCAGTATTACATCTGCTTGTTTATGCAGATAAATGTCCTGCTTGCTCTTAGACCCCTCTTCAGACTTATGAACACAGATGTCTATAGAAATCTCTCTTATTGTTCATTTTTTTCTTGCCTCAAGGCTAAAGGAAAACCAAAAGGGGAGACTATTTGAATACAATATGGTAATAGCCACTGTAAGATGCTACTGCAATGGATACATGATCTTATGGTGCAGCAGCAGCAAAAAAATATTATAGCTTACCTGAACTGCAGCTGAAGGAGAGTCTCCTAAATAATATCGCTTCAAGGGAAAGACCAGAGAAATGTAAACTCTCTTTGTTAACATAAAGGAAAACTAAATTATTGAATAAACAGGCTCTGTCTACTGCAGTACTCTGGGAAGCTCCACGCACAGCCAAATAGGAACCCTTTGAGGCATGGTCCTTTTTTCATTTCACTACAGAACAAGGATAGTGGTGATGGAAAATAATCTAGCTCATGAGCCAAAATAAAATTTATGGTTTTAGCTGCATTGATGCAGGCTCAATTTCCACTGAAGAATTGCAATTATGAAAAAAATAACCTCTGTGGAGTTGAATTACACCAGTGTTATTTGATCATGCATATGAGACCTAAAAATACCTATACTAAACAAGATTCAAAAGAATAGGTCTATAATGTACAAGGCCCCACAAGCAATTTCAAGAAAACCATTCACTATCACCATTCCACTGGATTTAGTATTACCATTTTTATTTTACAAGCATTCCTTCTATATAATTTTCCCTCAAGCTCCAATCTCTTCTGGTGTTAAACTCATATGAAATACAAATGCATTGCATATATTACCTCATCAATACTTTCAAATGTTCTTCAACCAGATCTCCTCCAGATGTGTTGAGACAAGGATTCCAGAATTCTCAGCCAATATGGCCAGAGGCTGCAACATATCTGGGGGACATCAGACTGGGAAAGGCTGTGAGAAACAACTCTAAGAAATTGTGCTCCATGAGACCAATTAGCCAGGCATACCGTATTTGGGTTGCAAAAATCCAAACAATCACTGGATGGCAGCAAAGAAATGGCATTTTCTGAATCTCTTCGCTGTCATCTAGTTGGTCTCTGAATGTTTCAGCCCAGATAAGGGCTCCTGAATTAGTACATTCACAACAAAAGTAAGTTTTGAATCAGACTTCTTAATCCACACACAGCTAACTACTGATGTTTCTCAAATCATAATTAATAGTGACAATCTTGAAGGAATTCACAATTTCAGCATTTCAAGGGGAAAATTATGGAAAATCTTTAAAACAGCCCTATTAGGACCGTGTTCAGTGTCTCCAAAATGCTGAGTGGAATTTAGGGTGGGAGGAACCAGGCAGTATTATCCCAGAAGTTGCCAGGAGTGCTTGGTTGGAATGCTGAAAATGCATACTAAATACTGCTACATTTTACTGCTGGTTCCACGTGTAAACTATAATAATATAATTCAGATATTTAAAATTTAGTTATGTAACCATCCTTTTCTGTAAAATGCAATTATTTCTCTTTTCCCCTCTGGGATGCAGTCAGTGATTCAAGTTATATAACAGGAGGCTCTTGTCCAAAAGAGCCTTTAGAATATTCTAAGTAGCAATACCCATGAAATCTTAACTAATTTTTAAACAATATTATAAATGCTTTGTTACTGCTAATCAGAAAAGCAAAGCATCAACAACCATTGAAGGCATTCTTGTTTTAAAATGTAAACAAACATACATTGTTTTGGGGACAAGGCAGAGATAACCAGTGTACCAATGCAAACTTGCATTTATTTAAGATTAAAGCATTTGCACAGGAAATAATCCAAGGACAACATTTTGTATTCCATTTCTCTCTCCATTCCATTTCTTCTCTATCCACCCCTTCAAACCATCTAGTCCAGTGTTTCTTAAAGTGTGGTCCTAGTACCCCTGGGGGTCCTCCAAGCCCCTCTCAGGGGTCCACAAAATCAAACTTATTTGCCAGCCTATGTTGAAAAAATAATCCCATCAAACAATCGTGAGAAGCAGTAGAAGCAGTGAATGAGTCAATTTTAATTTTTAATACGGCAAATATTGATAAATATAACCCATACAAAAAAAAGCTCTTTTGGGGTCCTCCATAATTTTTAAAAGTGGGAAGGGGTTCTGTGAAAAAAAAGTTTAAGAAACAACGATCTAGTCCATAAAGCCCTCATACCCTTGAAGCAGATTCTGAGCGCACACAAAAACTGTAAGGGAAGAGAAATCATATCCTAACCCATTCTGCTTATAAACTATGTTCTGCAGCAAAGATATTCAAACCAAGATACTAAATGACATTAGTCCTCTTTCTTATTCATGCCCACCATAAATGTCTGCTCACATAACCATTTTCTTTCCAGGGGATGCATTTTTGCAATTGCTTCTGGAGAGCAACATAGACGGCAGTACGTTCTACAAGTTGGATATGAATTCTGTAACTTCACTACTATAGGACCAAAATTAACTTGCTAAATCTTTTACAGGTAGGAAGAATCCAGAGATGTGCTCAATACTTGGCATATAGTGGTACCTCGGTTCACGAACGCTTCTGTTCACGAACAATTCGGTTCACGAACAGCTCCGGTCGCAAAATTTTGCCTCCGTTCACGAACTCCGCATCGGGTTACAAATGGGATCCACGGCCATTTTCCCTCCCGTGACACGTGGTCGCGGCTTCCTGTAGGGAGGGGGACTCTCCCTCCAAGCAGTAACCGCCTCCTCACCCGCCTTCCTGTCCTCCACGCCAGAAGTCACGTCGAGCAAGGTTAGCTTTCTCTCTCTTCGTACTGTACTTTGTTTCATATTTTTGTGGTTTTAAAAAAAAAAACATATGGTTCAGAACGGATTAACTGTAATTACATTGAACCTTATAGGGAAATTTGATTCGGGACGTGATCAAAAATCGGTTGGCGACCAAATTCGTAGGGGTCAGAACGGATTAACCGTATTTACATTGAACCTTATGGGAAAATTTGATTCGGTTCACGACCAATTCGATTCGCGACCAGAGTTGCGGAACGAATTAAGTTCGTGAACCGAGGTACCACTGTATTGTGAAAAATGGTTTAAAATCATTACCAGTGACAATATAACAAATAATTTCTACTTATGAAATAATTTTCCAATCTTATGAGCACATCAACCATACATACTGCAAGCTTACAAACAATAGAAATACTGTATCTTAGTATTACAGAAGAAGACTCAACCCACCACCATTCCATAAACACAAAAACATTTCTTTATTTTGATTACAAAAAACAGACTAGCACTTCAAATAATACAATATAATAGCTTGGTCCCTTAACACTCTTGCAAACTTAGCAACCCTGAGGAACAATTTTAAAAGATATTGCGATTTCCATTAATTTTTTGTCTTCTGAAAATATTTTTTAAAATCTCCCAAGTCATCTATAAGAAAAGTGAGAGAGAAAAAGAAAACATAAAAAACAAACTGAATCTCAAGATGACAGCAGAATCATCATGCCAATAAATTTATGATTCAGGATTTACGCTTGAGAAATATGGAGGTTTCTAAGAATTTGTACAAAACTTATATAGCATGCAATGTTAAATACATACAATTTCAAGCTGAATTGTCGAACTATTTTGTTTCTCAATGTAACTGTCTCATTCTGCATTGTATACTTATTTTTCTGTTGAATTAGCATTATACATAAGCATTTGTCCTAACAACTTAGATTTAGGGTTTTTATTACTATTTTTAGGTGCATAATGGAAATAAAGTAGTTTTAAGCCTCTTCTGAAAAGCAATTTAGAAACCACTGTAAAAGTGGAGTGGAAAAAGGGTTACCCTTCATAATATATAGACAAGTCCAAAAAACTGCTGCCTAGTGATATTTAGCTGGTCCAACACATTCTTGATGCGTCTATAAGTTTACAATCCTATTACTGTACTAAATACACACTTAAACTTTTTTCAAAATCATGCAAGCTATTTTATACAAAAGTGTCAATTACAAGCTATAAAACTACAGTCATGTTAATCTCACTGCATTGGAGCAGTTTACAAAGTAATTTCTTTTTATATCTTTCAAGAACAATTGAGGAATCAATTTCTATTGAAGAACCACTGCATAGGTTAACCTCACTAAAAGGCTGAAGCCACACATTAATGCAGAACAGAGAAAAATAAAATATAATATTTAAGACCCAAATAAGGTTTCATAGTCAACAATAATATTCCTTATAGAAGCTCCATTGAACCTTTTAGAAGAATTTCCTGCAAATATAAGGCTAAAATTGAGATACATAACAGGATATGTTCACTGTCCTGAGTATGCGTGTGTGTGTGTGTGTGTGTGTGTGTGTGTGTACGTATGTATATATGTAAATATATATACCTAAAAATAAAAAAGCCAGAATAAAAATATTATAATAATAGTAACAACATTCTAAGAACTGTACGGTTTTTTAACAATATTGCATTAGCAGCCTCCATCCCTGCCAGATTTAGGTATATACATTCCGAAGATAATTTACAAAGCTATATTTTAAGTGGGTTTGTAAAGGCCGAGGTCTAGTATTATGCAAACATAAAAAATGAGATCACACGTTGCACTAAGCCATGATTTCTTTAACAGTAATCTGTGCAATAAATCACAAATGGCTACACTACAAAAAGTCAAAATCAAACAAACCATATTAATAACTTAAAGACCATGTTTTTCTTCTGTTATATAACTTACCACTTTTCTTCTTTGGAGGTGAAAATTCAACAACTGTCATTACAAAAAGGCCCAACAAGCACATAAGGATGAAAATAACCCAAGTGTTCCTCTCAGTGAGAATCAAAGGCATCAATCCAGAAATGTTCTTTCTTTACTAAAATATTTGTAAAATAATTTCAACAGCAGCTTAGGGAACGTTTTTATTTCTTTTACTGTTTCTACCAAAAGTCAAAGTGAAATCATAGATAAGCAATAAACAGTGGAAAAGTAGATGGTATTATATTTAACCAAACTATATTATAAAAATGATTAAATAAAGTAGGCCCGAATTATTATGTAAATGGGCCTTTGCATCCCAAAATACCTTTGGGTCACCCCAATCATAAACACAAAGAGCCAAGAGAAGAACCTGGATGAGGTGGGATTGAACTCTTATGGATATTCTTTGATTATACTGTAAGTTGTTTTAACTTTTTGCTATGAATGCCTTTTCCAGAAATGGAAATGGCTTCCCAAAGCACCCTCAAAATCAGATGAGGCTGAAGGCAACTCAGTCAATAAAGTAAACATAAATGTAAAGTTTATATAATATTAGACCTAAATTTAAGCAAAGACCTAACCCACATCATATTTCTGTAATTAGACCCTCTGCCCTTCAAGATTCACCCTATAATTAACTTTACAGGTCTGAAAAGTTGCATCCCAGTTAGCTTTGCATCACACAAAATCATACATTCATGTATCCAGCATTGTCCAGTACATGATGAGAATGAAATTTATCTGTCCCAAACTGTTATATCTGAGCATAGCACTGCTATCTCTGGCATAACATGGGCTACCTTGTGTGAAAATTCAACATAGCATAATCAGTAACATGACATAAATCTTCACTAATATATAACTCCAGACCTAAAATTAATTATAGAACTAAACCACATCATACACATCACATATTTTAAATCAAATACATCTTATTTTTCTTTTGTCTTTTCTTTTCTTGAGATTATTCTTCAGCAGCTGCAAAAGACAGCCATGTGATCCCAGGAAAAGATGCAGCTGCTTTAAGGAGTTACTAGTAAGCGCTACATGAGCACATCCACGCTCTTCTTAGCAGTGTTTTCCCTTTGTATCGAAATGCTACACAGCCCCAATACTTCTGTAAGCAAGACACTCTACCCTTCAAGATAAACAGTAATTTGTTATAATAAAAACAACTATATATGTAATGCATGTAATGAAATACACAAGCCTATATAAACATTAAATTTAAAGACCCAAGGTGGTGCATCCCACAATTAATTTGGGATAACCCAAACTGTACACACTGGCACATATGACACAGTTCTAAATGGGAGGGGATTGCAGCTTGTCTAGACCAAAGACTTCTGCATACACAGAACACCACCACCAATGGCGTGTGATACCAATTTCTGTTCAATTTGGCACAATGACCCCATCGAACTCAGAATAGATAGAAATAAATAGGTCCTTGCATCTCAAAATAAGGGTCAACTCACATCCAGCAGACCATCCTGGATGTGACAAGAATGCAGATCATTGGGCCTGCACGACAAGCCCAAAACAGTTTTATATTGGGTTAGTGTGCATTATATGTTCTTCAAATATGACATTTATTATATCAAATTACAGCTTATCTTGAAGGGCACAGTGTCCTGATTACAAAGATTTAGAATAAGCGTTACTTCTATAATTAATTTCAGGCCCAATGTTATATATAAATGAAGGTTTATATTCATTTTACAAAGTTGTCTTGAATTTTCATGCAGATGTGGAACTAGAAATAAGTAACAAAGTCTAGCCTCCTCAAAATTTATGGATAAAAGCAAGCAAGAATCTAAATTAAGTACATAACTATTTCACAATTTACTTTGAGCACAAAGATGGTGGTAGTGATGACACACTACATTTATTTCTTACTTAACACTGAGTTTGTTAATTGCATTTTTATATATATGAACTACATGTACAGTGACAACTTGGCAAAGTAATAAGCCAAAGATTAAAGTACACTGACAGCAAAATAAAACCAGCTACTCTGAGGTAAGAACTGAGATAGTAAGTTACATGCAAATTATTTTCATGTGATTTTTATAATGAAGTCACCACCTAAGACTGGCCAGTACTCAACAATATTGGCAATCTAGTAAATATCTCCTTTGTAGAGATAGCATATATAGTGATACTAACGTAAAGAAAAGGTGATCAGTCCCTGTCCAAGCTCCACAAAAACTTAAACCGTGTTCATCGTTTCTTAATCCTTTGAATAAGACTTCAGTGGGAGACATTCCTGTTGAATAGGACACTATTTGTTCATTTTTTACCATGCTGACCTTAACTCAGACTTGTATTAGGCACTCATATTTTCACCTGGAATAAGCAAAAACTGCATCCAAGAAATCAGACAACTTCTTTAAAGTTATAGACAAAGGAGACAAAGACCATTCTGAGCAAAGCCATTGTTAATTCAGACATGGCTAACTGCAGGCTATGGTGGAGAAGCAAAGTCTTTATTTCTCTTCCAGACATAGGGAGGCAGACACAGCCCAACACATGGAAACTATAATACCCTTTTCTTCTGTCTTCTGAAGTCTGTCAGGTAAGAGGGCAGTGGTAAAAGTAGTAGAGCAATGGAAAAATATCAAAAGAATGAGCATGGATTAATAATCCACCCTTTCAACTTTTCATTTACAAGAATAAAATATTTTAATATTTTAATATTAGGAATATTAAATATTATAATTATGAATATTATAATTATATTCATATTCAAAATACTAAAACACTAAAGCCGCTAATTTCTCAACCCTAATCACTTTGTACTGAACAAGTGCAAGACAGGAATAATTTCTGGTGACTAGCAGGTACATCAAGAAAGATCCATAATCTGAACCTAACAATAACAACACTGGGGAAAGGGGGAGAACAGTAGTGAAAGGCCCTACAAACTTGGTTATTGGTCACATAGTCCTAGACTGAATGCAAGCTCAGAGGCAACCTGTTTCTTAATTTTTGCGTGTCCATCCATCTGAGCTGTTTTTCACTTAACTATAGTAGTGGATACCTGTATTCTAGAAGAAACAAAATAGATCCTACAAACTGATTCAATTATTACTTGCCAAATGGACATTTTGATAGACAACAGACAAAATTAGGATGCACTATCAACATTCTCAGTAGCAGTTGATATAAACCACTGGCACTTGCATTATTAAAGTTGCACGAACAAATGCTTTTAAGAGTTCAAAGTGAATAGTAAGACTGCATTTTCAAAGTAAGAAATTATTTTATAGAAATGGTAAAAATAGGAATTCATCTATGTGTTAAATAAACCCAAACAATATTTTAGTTATAGTGCTTTGCGTAACAGTGCACTGAAATTCATGACAGTGTTTCTCTAGTCCACGTTTTATACAGCTATGTAGGGCCAGTATTGGAAGAATTTAAAAATTAACAAGTGGAACACTGAAAATATTATTCTAGTACTCTCACTCCTGAAATTCAGAAGTAGTCTTGGGATTTCATATGATCTACTAGTCATTCTTCAGTTAAAAAGAAACCAACAAGTTGAGTGGGAGCTGGCTAACAAAGTGCCTACACCATTTGCATTTTAAAAGGGTTCTTTCTTTCCTTTTCATCTAAAGTACTCCTGCCAGTCCAACAGGGGGCAAAAGTTTAAATCTTGCATACAAACGTATCAGGACCTCCTAGAACAAATGACAAAATGGAATTTAAGGTGGCAGAATGCTCTATTATCTAATTCCAAGGAGAAATCTTCCACTGTTTAATTCTGTCTTAGAATTCTGAGAAATGTAAAAGTTGTTTTGTCCCTAACACGCTAGCATGTAGAGAAACTTCATTTAGTATTTAACAGTCAGTACAAAAAGCTAGTTAAATGCTGTTAAAAGAACAGAAAACTGCTTCTATTGTCTTTTTTGTCTGAAAAGGTATTTCAAGAAGCCCGCATTCTAGAAACAAAACATGCAATTGCTAAGAGCACCCAAAACTCTCCATGATTTTTATGCACTCATTTTAAAGACAATAAAATGATAAACGCTAATAGCTAAATGTCAGAACAGAAACGTAAGTGATCACCCATTTCACTTAAAACACAAAGTGCAAACTCCGAAGCAAGAAGGCACCTCTCTAAAGCTGTCTAGAAGTGCAAAACCACAAACTAGTATGGCCAAAGCCCAAAACACTCATTGTTTCTCTCAATCCTTTCCAACGTGCATTCATGCATAAATAAAGCATACATGCATAAATAAATACATAAGTATTAAGCTCAGCGTCCTGGGTTGCGGATTGAAAAAAGCAGGCATTCTGAAAGCATCTGGTTTGCAGAGGCATTACAGTTTCTCCTCCAGATTATACTGTAAACCTGGGAGAAATCCAAAGATTTAGTTTCTGAACGTTTGTCTCAGGGTGGAGAAGCAGGCGAGGCAGCATTCCAGGCCGTGAGAGTCTGAAGCACCGCAGGTGAAGTCAGCAGATCTCTTCAAAACGCCATGGGGGGGGGGGGTACACGGAGAACGATTTCCTTACAGACTTCGCTGACGATTCGTATATTATGTCTTGTACAGGGAAAGGTCATCAGCCCATTTTCATTAATAAGGAACCGTATTTCGTATTTCCAGGCAACAAGAACATTCGGACACTTGATGCATCTCCTTTTATTCCTTCAGGTTTTAGGGAAATCCTTCTTTATTTAAAACTCCGTGAGCGCGCAATCAGGAAGAAGAATCTCCTCAATCTTTAAACCAGATTTTTAATGAGCATCCGCAACCGTCTGGTTACAAAACAAGAGGCGGCGGATTGTGTCTATCATACAACATACATCTTGAGTACAAATCACGGAAAGGGAGAAGTGGAGAAAATACAAATACCCTATCGTGCAACAGTTCCCAAATAATTACGCCGACACACACAGCGCAGCGCATAAAAAGCAGCCCAGAGTAGGTGCAGGTGGAAAGGAGGGGGGAGGGGAGGGGAGGGGAGGGGAAACGGCCCACGATTGGAATTCGGATTCCGGAATAAAAGGAAAGAATCGGCCGAAATGCCGGCAGCAGGTGAGAGACGGGCTGGTCTCGGAACATTCCACCCCCCAACCCGCACGCAGAACTCCACACTCCGCGAGTAACCGGATGCAAGAGACCCCCTCCCTGGCGAGGGCGAGTTCCCGCCGCTGAGGAGAAGCAAGATTCCCAAGAGGAGCAGGGGGGAAGGAGGCTGCTTTCTGCCCGGGGGCGGGTTTAGGCTGGATTCTGCGGAAAGCGGCGGAATGACCAGAATGACTCTCCGGTGGAAAAGCTTACGATGTGATGGGACAAGCTGAACGTGGCAAGAGGGGCTTTGCTTTTAGCCACGGGAGAAGCCAGCCTTTCTTACTCTGCTCAACAGGCAGCGAGGGAGCGATCGGGAAGGAGGCGAGACATTACTCACCACGCGCGCCCAGAGCGCCGCCACCCGCATGCTGCTTTGCTCCGACCCGCCAACGAGCCGCGGGCACCGGGCTCCGCCACCGTCTCTCTCCACCCGGGTCCACGTAGACACCGGCCGTTCGCGGAGCCCTCCGATCGGTTCGCACACTCTACTCTCCTCGTGCGCGCGCGAGAACACGCATCCCGCGCGCAACCGCCCGCCCGAGGAGTTGCCAGCGCAGCGAAGCCGCCTCAACTAGGCCCGCGCTGCGCGTGCCCGGCGCCTACCAGCCCGCCCGCAGAGCATTACCTTGCACCCGCCTATATCAACCCCTCCTACTCTCGCGCGCCACTCCTCCCGCTTTTTTTTTTCCGTGGGCTGCTGCTCCGCTTGCTCTTCGTGCTCTCCCGCTCAGCGCCACACTCTGCGTGCCTCGCGCACCCCAGAAAGCCCTCTTCGCTCGTGCCGCCCCTCCTCCCTCCCGCTCCGCATCCAGGCGTTCTCCCATCCCGCTCCCCGGCCAAGGAGCGCTGTGTGCGGCTCTTAATCTGCCCCTCCCCCACCCAGGCTCTGGAGCGAGACAGTATTCCCCAGGTAGCCGCCGAACGCTCACCTCTCGGGGACGGGCCCCAGGAAGTTCTCTTCGCGCTGCAATGGCAGGCATGCGCTACTTCGGAGTAAGCCCAGTTCAAACGAGTGGGAATGATTTCCCAGTAAACCGTCTCAGAATGCCATCGGGATCCAGGCTTCTGTGAATTGAACTGAGGCACACACACCCCAGGATACACTTTTCTCTGCCCTGCTCCTCCCCGTTTCTCGGTTCCTCCCTCAAAACCTGCTTCACCCTTTCCTAACGTCTTTCATAGAACCGCCACCATTAAAATCCATATCCCCGCAGGATCTCAGTGCCTCTCATTCTCTTTTCCGTGTTTCCTAATCTCGGACTCGCAGCTTCTCTGTTGCAACCCCTGCAGTACTTCTTCCCCCGCTTCAGCCTTTCTGTTTTATTACGCGCGACCTCTTGAAAACCCCTCCCTAGTCCGTTCGTTCGCCCATGGCTGTTGCAGGGAGGATATTTGCACACCAGGGACAGCGCTCTCACAACAGCCAGATTATTTGCGCTCTTTTGTGTGGATGGAAACGCGCAGACTTCGTTTCTCCACCCTCTCACCCCCGAAATGGTTCACTCCCCTTTCCACTGCATGCCATTTTCGAAAACAATAGGTGTGAACTGCTTTGAGGCCCGAGGGCTAAAGGTTAGCGCTCAGCCACCTCCTCCCAGGTTTTCTTTAGCTGTGGTTCATAGCTCCTCCTCCTTCAAACGACAGATGGAGGTGGGGCTGCGTTTTCACTGGTGCTTGAATGCTCGGGGCCCGCCTGCAGAACCTCTTCCTGCCACGACAGGTAACCAGGTAGGTAAGAGCACTCTTTGTTAAGGTTCGCGAAGAGCAGGGAGTTTCCCTCCAAACATTCGTGTCGTTTTGTGTTAGCTTGCTCTTAGTGGATCTTACCCTTCCCCAACATCTTCCACTACAAAAATAAATACTTTAAATATCTATTATTGTCTAAAGTTGTACATTTTAACCAAGTCTTTACAATCCAAACTTCTTTCAGTTGCATTAAGCTTGTTGGAGCATGTCTAGCCTTGGGGGCAAATGATACTGCAGGCAATCACTTAGCTGCTACTTCTTTGAAATTAAGAAGCTAATACAACAAGAAAGGTGAGGTAGACAGAAGCAAGAGTAGCAATCTCTAAATTAAGCTAAGCAAAGCAATTCTGTTTCCTTCTAGTATACTGTCAAGCCCTTCATTCATCCACAGTGTCAACGTAGCTGAGCTGGTCTCCTGTGTTTGCCCAGTGCAGGGGAGGAGAATGCTTTTGAAACATGCGCTCAGAACAGAGCAACAATGACAACTATGTCTCAGCACCCATAGCAACCTTACTAAGTTACTACCTATTGTAAGAGAAGAAATACACAAGACTTAAAGGCAGTTGTAACAGATTGATCATCCATTAAAGCTCTGACAAGACTAAAACAATGACATGTTTTTTATGTATAGATTCTTATGTACACCTTACATGAAGTCAGAAAAAAAATAGCCCATATTGGACACACTTGTCTACTGAGACCTATATACTGCTGTTGCTGTCATGTGATTAGTATAATGGTTGTACTGATCACACCTTGTTCCATCACAGTATAGTATGCAGGAAAAAAATATGGGTAATCTCTCTGTAGTAGTCCTGCACTTGCCTATTTGTTTACAAATTTAAAAAGAACGAAGTACCTACCTAAAAGTCTTCAAATATTAAAACTGTCGACCTAGCAGAAATGTGTAACATGTCTCTAAGATTGGGTGTTTTCTGGTTCAGAATTTAGGGGGCAATGTAATATTTAGAAAAGGAGAGGGAGAGGGAGATCCAGGAAATTGCAGAGCAGGTAATGTATATTCCAGGTAAATTGGTAGAAAGTCTTAATGATGACCAATTTTTCAGAAGTAGTGTAGCTTCTGCAGAGGGAAGTCTCTCTAACTAAGAAGGACACCAAGGAGTTTCAAAAGGACTTTGCTATTTGAGTGCTAATCCCTAAAGTTTGTAATTGCAATACAGTATAAGCAAGTAGAAAATAGAAGCAAAAAAACCCTATCAAACCTTAATTACATCTATATCCTGATATGCTCTGAGATAATAATGACTGACCAGAAAGGAGATTTTAGGATTGTTTTGGATGGGTTGTTGAAAACATCAGTGTACTCTGAAATTGCTAGGAAAAAGGTTAAATTGGGCATTATTAGCAAAGAAAAAAATAAAGCTGCCAATGTCAGAAAACATTTACATGAAACTATATGATATTTAAAATACACTATACAATTATTATTACATGTCAAAATGAATATTGTAGAGCTGGAGAAATTGAAGAAAATGATCAAGCAGTTAGCTTAACTTGTTATGAGAGAAAATTACATTTGTGGCTCTTTAACTTAGAAAAATGAGTAAGAATGGAAGCTATGGGGGTATATAAACCTATGTATGATGCAGAGAAAATGGAGGATAAATTTTATTTCCTCATACTAGAACTAGAGTGGTGCAAGATTTAGGATAGTCATAAAGAAGTAATTCTTACACAGTATAGTGATAGTTGATAACTCGAATAGCTTTAAAAGAGAATTAGACAAATCAATGGAAAATACTGCTAGTGTCTGTCTAGTATTAAAGGCAGTAAACCTCTGATGTAATTTGTTGGACAACAAGAGCAAAAGGCAGCAAAGAAAAACCACTGTCACTTGCAGTGGGAGTGAGCTCATTGTCCCCTTTCTTATATCGACCAAATACCTTTGTCTAAGACGTATATATAGGTTTCTCAGTTGACTCTGCATATATCTAAACTTGGTCAATTTCCAGACTTCAGCTGGATTTTATTCAAGATATTGAGCATATCTCTTATTACCCTAAATCAAGCATCCAGTCTATGGTCTGAAGACCTGTAATGTAATCTATAGTCTTGCTTCATGGGTCTAGTCACTGAATAAATGGAAAAACTTATATACAAATACTGCTTTGAACTTCAAAATACTAGAGGCATAACATGCAAGAGTTGCTATTTATGTATAAAACCAATTGCCAAATCCAGTTGTCTAGAATTTTTGTATTGTACAAAGAAGTGTGTATATATGTCCATTTTATTTGCTATCTTTAACATTTTAATTCATTGTAATTTGTTTTAAAACAGTAAAATACTGTTTATTTTAACTTTACATTTTCATGATCTTCGTCTAGTTTATTTATATTTATAGCATTTATATTCTGTCATTCCACTACAAAACCATGCTTAAAGTAGCTAACAAGTAAAATAAAATAAAAGAGAAACGTTTATCCTTCTAGGCTTTTCTTCTGTATAACTGGTACTTGTACCCAATATCTGGATATTACCTCTGTGATATATATTGTTTATTTCTTTTAATAGGTGAGCCGAATAGCATAGAGTATTACAGTTTTAGATACATCTTTGATTTTTATAGTGGAATTATGACATTTAATATTGTTACTAGCATAAACTGCAAAAAATGCAAGTAAGATAGGAGCTAGCTGTTCAAATATCAGTATGGTAGCAAACTTGAAATATTTGTGTCCCCAATCCAGAAATCTAAGATTCCAGGTAATTGTTCCCCACATGCAAATACAGGGATAGAAGTTAGATAATAAAAAGGATGTTGATACTATCTTTTTATGCCTGTGGAATGTGCCCCCCTTTTTTCACCCTAAAAACAGAATGAAAATGCAGGAATCTGCAAAGTGTTCATGCTATTGTTGCAGCCAAGTTATTGAGATAATATGAGCTTTGAGCACCATAGTTATAAACCCTGCTTCTCCAAGTAGTTCTCTGTGTAAGTTTACACTATTCTTCCAGCAGATAGTCAGACCATGACACTTTCTTTCAATACTTAACTGGAAACAAATGACAGAAGAAAGATAAGTTTTCCATGACAAGATCGGTCAATTTTCTGCATGCCAATGTTGGTTCCTGACTTAGAAGCATCAGTTTGTTTACACAATCAGCAATTTCCTACAAAGAATATAGATCAATGTAATGTTTCCATCTGGGCACCAAATCAACTGTTCATTTCATTCCAGAATTTCTCATTACTGCCTTTTGGTGCTCCCTGTTTTCTAGTAATTTTCTGGCCAGTGATTGGAAAATTACACACTCATTCTTTATATGGCAGCCAATTTAAATGGAGGTTCCACCAGTTTTTTGCCATAATAAATTTATAAAATGTGAGAAAAAAATGTGTACCTCTGAACAGGCTCCTGACAAGCTAGAAGGATGAGCTTCTTGTAATGCTCCATATTATGTCTTCAGTACTTAATATACATCCTATTTCTACTTCATAATGTTAACCGTGGCACGTGTTGGTGGAAGAGGAGCACATCTACAAAATAAAAGTAATTTTGAGATGTAAATTTTTATGTTTAATACTAACTGTACCTAATCTATATTTTCTACTTTATAACTGAGTGCTGACCTTTTTCAGTAATAATTTAGGAAGCTTCTAGTAACAGAATTTTCAAGCATACATTGAAAATCAAGTTATTGTATCATCTGGATCATATTTTATGTACAAATAATACAAAAACTTGTTCACAAACAATTGTTGTAATACCTTAGTAAAGGTGAACCGCTAGCTCAAGGGATGATGTTGTTGAGAAAACTTTGAGTTCCTTGACCATGGCCTCACTACCCACAGGAAGGCTTCTGATGAGAAGATGCACCTCACAATAACTGTGAAGAATGTCTTTGGAAATTACCTTCCTAAGGTCATCTGTTTAACTAAATCTGGAGTGAGAGTGAGACCATTACCTAGAACCACACCCAAATCATAAGACCAATGACAGTAAACCCTACAGGAAGGAAGGAAGGAAGGAAGGAAGGAAGGAAGGAAGGAAGGAAGGAAGGAAGGAAGGAAGGAAGGAAGGGGTACTCAGGACTACACCAAGATATACAACAGGGAAATTTAAGAAAGGCAGTATTAAAGGCCTCAGATTGCTGTTCACCAATGTATTGAGTATGGAAAACGAACAGGCAGGACCTGAGATCCTAGTATGGGAGAGTAAATATGATATTGCAGGAATTACTGGAACTTGATGGGATGATCTTATGATTGGAATACAGTACTGGAAAGATGTAACTTGCTTAAAAGAAACACCTCCCAGCAAAAGGGAAGGTGGAGTTGCATTATATGTAAAAATTGCTACACCTGTATGGAAATTCATGACCCCAAGGATGAAAGCACTGCTTGAAAGTGTCAGGATAAATACTAAGAGAAAAAGAAACAAATATAACATTGTGAGTATGTACTATAGGCCACCCAACCAAATAGAAGATGCAGATTCACAAACCAGATGGCCGAGGTATCTAGGAAAAACTCCACTGTGATAGTGTGGGATTTCAACTACCCTAATATCAACTGGGAATCAAATTCTGCAGCAAGTAGGAGATCCAGCAGATTCTTGTCATACCTTGCAGACAACTTTGTTGTTCAAACGGTGGAAAAAGAATTAGAAGATCAGCTGTATTGGACTTAATACTTACTAAAGGCAAGAAGTGGTTGAAGAAATGGAAGTTGTAGGAACCTTGGGAGAGAGTGAACATGTAATCCTAGCATTCACCATTCTGCAGTTAGGGAGAACTTAAGGTAGCCAGATTAGTGTTCCAGATTTCAAGAGAGCTGAGTTCAACAAGCTGAGGGAAAAAGAAATATTCCATGGATGGAAATCCTGAAAGGAAAAATGGTTCATGAGAGTTGCAAAATTCCAAAAAATGAGATAATTAAGGCTAAACACAAACAATACCAAAGAGGAAGGGGGGAAAGCAAGAGACTCCTGAAGAGACCAGCATAGCTGAACCAAGATCTCTCCAACAAACTGAGAAAAAGGACAAGTTAAAAAAATGAAAAGAGGGACATAAAATGAAGGCAGAATATCAGGAAATAGCCTGAATCTATAAGGATGGGGTCAGGAAGGCTAAGGCTCAGTGTGAACTAAGGCTCATTTTGAGTGCAAAAAATAACAAAAAAGGGTTGAGGTATGTGCAGAACAAGAGAAAAGTTAAGGAAACGGCCACCGGTTGGAGAAGATGGCAATATGGTGATGGACAACAGAGAGAAGGTTGAACTGCTTAATTCCTACTATGCATCTGTCTCTTCACAAAAGGAAAAAAGTCCTGCTTGTCAGAAGCTGCACCATAGGGAACAGAAAAGAAATGCAGATCAAAATAGGTAGGGTATTGTTGAAAGAAAACTTAGCTGCTTTGAATGAATTTAAGTCTTCCGGACTGGATGGATTACATCCCAGGGTGTTAAAGGAAGTGGTGGATGGTATCTCAGAGCCATTGACTGAAATCTTTGAGAAATCCTGGAGCACAGGGGAAGTGCCAGAAGACTGGAGAAGAGCCAGTGTTACTCCAAAAAAATGTTTTAAAAAAGGACAGGGGAGTGGACTCAGGAAACTATAGACCAATCAGCATGGGAGAAAATCTGCTTGTAAGAGAGATGATTTCCTTTACTATTTGTTCAATCCATACTTTCAGCAGTTTTTGACTTAATGACAATGGGAACAATTTGTCCCACTTACGGTTACCTATATGAAAATAGTTTTTCTCAGTAAAACATAGAAGTTTGCAGTAATGCATAACATGCTATTTCAGTGTTTTCGAGGATATAAATATAATGGAACAATTGTAACATATATTAGCTAAACTGTGCATTTATTAAGCAAAACAATCCTATTCTTTATAAAATGACTTCCAGTTAGACAATAAGAGTTTATAAGAACTAGATATATAAACAACTTATAGCTGTTTTTCTTTTAATAGATAGGCTCATTCCCCAACTCCTGCTTTTGTTTTTTCTAGTTTCGTCCTTTCTACATAAGGTACTGGCTCTTCCTTTTCCTATTTACTGATTAGAATCACATTTCTCTTCCTTTGAGTTCTGAATTACTTATACTGTAATATGCAATATACAAAACATTAATTAAAATTTCAAATTTTCTGTGAGGTTATGAGTAGACTATCAGTAACACCTGGAATTATTCTTCCCCAGTAAACAATTGTTATTTCTACCTTCACAAACAGGCTCTTTAAGGTACTGATTTGCAGCTCATTCTGCCTCTAGAATTCACAATTCTGGGCTTGAAGATGGGCATATAAGTTTAAGGATGGTGATAGGATGTTGTCATCCTTTGGTGGTACTATCTCTGTTTCAGAGTTTTGGTTTTGTCCTTGACCCTCTTTATGGAAATTCCTGTAAATGTAAAGAATGCAGCTCTTAAAGAGGCTGGATGGTCATCTGTTGAAGATTCTGTAGTGGATCCTGCGCTTAGCCAAGGATTGGACTACATGACCTCAAAGGTCCTACCAACTCCATGATTGTATGATTCGCTACAACTAGGTGTATGCCTGTTTTAATTCTGTCAATTGTGCCTCTGTTGAATTTGCTAATATAGGATTGTGGTATCTGACACTGGTCCTGCAAAGTTGCTGCTGGTTCTTACCATCTCTTTGATTATCTGACTTAATGTGTACTTGAGATCCAGACGCAATTTCTGGCAAAGCATGCACTCCCATGATGATTTTCAACATGGAATCTGTAAGCTAATTTTATTTGCATCTGATGCATAGACTTCCTTGAACTTAAGTGACTGAGGGTATAGAGTTGGCACTGGGATTCATAGCTATTGACTTATGATTAATTGTTTGGGGCTTATTTAGCAGCATGAATGGGAGTTCTTTAACTTAATTAAGCTAAGAATGGATCTTACAGTATTAGAATTTGCCTTGCAGTTTAACTGTTTTTTCTGCTTCCACATTGGTTGTGGATAGAGGAGGCTGGGTGTAATATGAGTGAAATTACACTTCTTTACAAACAGGTCAAACTTTTGCCCTGTGAATTGCAAAACATTATCAGCTATAAATTCATGAGGCCACTCTAATCTAATCATATAGTCTTTAAACAATCTCAGTATATTTTTGTAAAATTGCTCATGTTTGCAGTCTCTGAAGATCTGGAAAAATAATGTATAAAACTAAGTCCTTATGATCTCTAAGTTCACAGATAACAGTTCCAGTCTTTTTTCCATGCCCTTCTAATACTGGTGTAACATCAGTGGTTTGGTCCCCCCCCCCCCCCGAGAAGGTTGATTCTTCTGACAAAGCCTGCTACAAATGTTTTAAAGATTTTGATTCAACTGTGATTCTTGCACATACTCTGCATCTAATGACCTAACATGGCCTTCATGAAGTTTTTCTTGAAGTTTTCTTGTCACATCTCAGCTGGAAAAACAATGCTATTACTATAGATAATTAGGTCTTAGGATGCTGTAAATCTTCCTCTCTCTGCAAACGATATTATTGAAGCAAACATTTGGAAATACTTTACTTCAAAAAGGCATTCTCCACGAAAATGCCTTTTTTTTCCTAATCAGTTTCAATATATTATCTGTTCAGTGTCATTGTTTTATCTGTATATTTTCATTTAAAAATTACCTGCAAATTGCTTTGATCTTATGAAGAAGTGGTATAAAATTCACAGATTTTGTAATCTCTGAAGTCAATCACAAAAATATTGTAAATTATATGTAGGCTTCTTCCAGAGGTAGAATTGTTAAAAATCTGGAAGTAGAGAAGAATAAATAATGGCTAGCTCTTAACTAGGAAAATAACATGGATTCCTGATAAGATACATTTTGGGACTGGCACTTTTCAACTGAGGGTTGAGCAAACAGCCACATTTGTGAAAGACATTAAAAAAAAAAAAAAACTAAAATATGTGATGGCCAATCATTCTGTACAAAGTGGGGATTGTTTGTAGCTTTGGGTAAAAAATAGTAACATTATGTGTATGCTAAAGAAACTAATTAGAATTAGATTTTGAGGCACACAATACTATTTTGTAAGTCACCATTTCTAAACGTTTAATTGAATCTGGATCAGAGAATTGTGAAAACAAAGCATCTGCTTTTACAAGTGCTTTGTATTCATCAGGAAGGTAATAATAATAATAATTTAATAATAATTTACTATACTTGTATGCTGCCTGACTCTCAACGACTCTGGGCAGCTCACAGTAATAGAACTCATTACCTGGAAGAAAAGACTAGGATGCATCATTGTACTCAGTTCAAAACTTTGCAATTTATTAGGGAGATTGAAATGGAATTTATTTATTTATTCATCACATTTATATAGCCGCTCATTTCACATATGTGACTATGGATGGCATACAGTAAAACAGACATGAAAAACAAACATTAAAAATTACACCATAATAAAAACTATTTCAAAATAATAAAAACATTAATATTAATTAAAAAGAATAGGAGAAAGCATCTTGATATTATGTACAGTATAGCCATCTCATCAGTTCTCCATTTCCCTGAGATCTCCAAGTCTGCTGGCATAGCCATGTTTTAAGGGACTTCCAGAAGGTTGGCAGAGATGGGGCCAATCTCACCTCCATTCCAGCAAGTTACTTTAAGAACTGTTTGTATGTTTACTCTTTTTATGTTTACTAAACCTAATATCCTCACAAAGTACCGTATTTTTCCGACTATAAGACGATACTTTTTTCTAAAATCCTTACCCTAAAAATTGAAGGGCGTCTTATTCAAGGAAGTCAACAAGGAGAGAACCGCGCGGTGGCAAAACGGCCCATACTTTGTCTCTGCAGGCAGGCTTCCTCCTATTGCTAGCCTCCAATCACGAGTGAAATAGCTTGTCTCCTGAACAGACTTCCTCCAATCACGAGCCTGATGTAACTGATGTCAGCTGATGCTGAACAAACCAATTAGAGAAGGCTGTTTGCAGAGAGAAGCTATCGGCAGTTTCACTCGTGCTTGAATGTAATCAGTTATGCAAAAGAGCCTGGAAATAGAGCTGCAGAGAGACAGTTTGGACCTCCTCCCACCGAGTATATCAGGTAAATGTTACCTAATTACTAAATAAAAACATGTTCTGCACTATCTTTAAAATATTGATTTCTTAATTTGGGGTTGGAAAAATGGGGGTCGTCTTGTACATGGGGGCGTCTTATTGTCGGAAAAATATGGTATATTGAACTAACATTGTACATGGTAACTCTGTAGTTCCTACTGGAAAGGACTTAGATTCCTTCTGCAGAAGAATTATTAATTAAGTTGTGGGAGTCTGTCTCAATGTGCAAAATAACTTCATATCTCAAAAATAAGTCTGAGACAGAATTTAATTCAACTTGGAAGTAATTTCTAGACTATAATTCTATATATGGGTTTGTATCACATCCTCCATTGCCACTCCATGCATCTGATGAAGTGCACTGACACTTACTAAAGCTTGTCTTTAATAACATTTGTTAGTTGGAAAAGGGCTACCAGATCACTTCTGATCTGAAATTTAGGTTTGTCTTAACATCTTAATATCCTAGTTCTATAAAATCTGTTAAATCAGAGTAGATCTTCAGTAGCTTGGAAAGAATTTATTGTAACCTCTAATCTTACAACCAAATAACGAAATGTTGAAATTTTTAACCTAATTCTATAATATTTATAAATTCTTTGTTTATTCACTTTGTGTTTTATTTTTCTTTTTTCTCTTTGCTGATTTTATTTTTCCCTTTTTAAAACATGCTTCGTAGAAATGTAATTTAAAAAAAAACTGTTTATATGTTGACAGTGCTGTTTGCTTCTGACCTTGCAAGTAGCAAAGTAGCTGAAGAACAAAAGAGAGACTAAATTTAATTTAATTACAGTTTAATCTAAAATTTAATAACTATATTTTAAATAATTACACCCTGTGAAGTCTTAAGTTATTGAAAGGAGCAGGCCATTGGCACACACACACATACACCCCAGTTCTTGTAATGGCTGCCCTTCTACAAGAAGAATATTATGTCATTGTATTTTTGGTAGTGCTAATCAAGCACATAAAAATCCATCTTCCTTGCAGTATATAAGATTCATGATGTAGAACATTCCCCCCAAGTCAGTTTTTACATAGCTATACATAGAGTGTGGTCTGTTAAGTGTTGCCTTACTGGCCACAGTTTCTTCCTTAACAGGTGTGTCTCCAGATAAAAGCAAGGATGTTTGTAAGCTGTGTGCCAAGCCTCTTAACTACAGAGCACAATCAAGGAAGAAAGACTTACACAGAATTTCTTTAATGCATTTTAATGCCAGGAATTAGGTGTTCCACTACAGAATCTTGAGAGCCGAGAGGGGAACTCTCCAGCCCTCCCTTGTTACTGAGTTCATTAAGGCAGAGTCTCCTTGAAGCGTTTGACTTTCTTTTTCCCAGGCTATTTGCATGACAGGCTACAAATCCATTTCTTTGATAAGTCAGTAACAACCTCTCCCATCTGCTGATTGATTGTGTCTAAAGATTCTCCTCTTTCTCTCAGCCTCAGCACAATCTCTCACACTCTTTTTGCTGCTGAGATATCCAAAGAACCCTGTGAACGGTCAGTTGGTATTTGTCTCCATCATATTGGATACACTAGCTTTGTAGCATAGGCACCAATTAATGAGCAATAATGGCACAATGTCCATATCATTATGATCAATCGCATACCACATCCTCCACATACAGTTGGTAAATGAGATATCTGTGAATAGAAAGAACACTGCCTCTTCTGATAGAGACCAATATTAAATTTAGTCACCACCCAATCGTCTTGAGTGAGATGGGTGGTGACTAAATTTGAAATATAAATAAATAAATAAATATTGGTCTCTATCAGAAGAGGCATGATGTTCTTTCTATTCACAGATACCTCATTATCAACTGTATGTGGAAGATGGGGTATATATGATTAATCATAATGGCATGGACATTGTGCCATTATTGTTCATTAATTGGCACCTATGCTACAAAGCTAGCATACAAGAGTAGCAGCAGTCTAACTTGTGATTTCTTAAAAGCATCAGAATTATCAAGAGTGCTGTGTGAAAGTCTGGTAATATTATGTTAGTGTTTGTTTTATAGCTGCTACACCTCTCTAAGTCATACTGACATTAGCCCCGATGAAGCAACGGCCAACATAGTATGACCGTACAATCCTCTTACATGGTAAATGACTTTCACATTATTTCCCCAAAATAGAGAACATGTTCATATAGAAAAATAGTATGTGTGAAGTGGCCCTTCACTAACAGCTGTTCATCTTCCTATTTCCACTAATTAGTTTGGTCCCTACATTTGCACAGCAGCAAATAGAAAACAAGATAGTGCCATCTGGATTTTGTCTACTCATTAAAAATAAAGAAGAAAAATACCTAAGAATGTGGCATTTTAATGGTGATGGAAGCATTACATCTTAATGTCACAGACATAATAAAATGTAAAAGGTAAAATAGTCTAATTAAGTGGATCCCTTTCATTTGGGACAGTGCAAGAATCCTGTCAAGAAGCTGAAGTAAGATGGAACTATTATGACATAGGTAACATCACTACAATGCATTGCATGAGAATGAAGAGGATGGCTACAGGGATCTGTATAAATAAATAAACCTAACATAATGTGGAAGTCTTAATTTTTTCCCTACCATTCTCAGTGGATGGAAGTCACACAAAATTTCATACTATGTTCAGAAGAGAAGACAAATACCAACACGTGGCTTCAATTGTCCTGAAGCTGCAGGTAAGCCATGATACATAACAGTTATTGTGAATATACATCTATATTAGTATCAAAATATTCATCCAGGTTTATTTAATCAGTCTCAAGTGAGCACTGAGCTGCACTGTAGCTGACCTTTGCACAGTTGGGGAATTAGTCTTTTAACCCGTTCAAGGCTTCAACCTATTTAGAAGGTGAGAAACTGAGGAAATCTTTACGAAAATTGCATCCTTTGTATGGAAGCCCTTGGTCTCCTGGATAGTTTTGGAATTTTAGTATTTTTATTTGGTACGCACTTACATCTAAGTGCGGTACAAGACCTATTTTTCCCCACAAAAATCTATGAGATGGGTTGGGCTGAGAGAATGTCCCAAAGTAATCCAGTGGGTTTGCATGGCTTAAGGTAGAACCAGAACTTGGCTCCCCTTGTTCCTAGCCTCAATACCTTAACCACTACACCACATTGGCTCTTGTTGCTTACTTAATGGGGAGAAACTCAACCAATTAAACATATAATTACAATAGCTGAGATTTATAGTCATAGCTATAAATGAACATTAAATAGATTTTCATGAATGCTCAGGATTCAGTACCTAAATACAAGCAACAGGACTCTTCAAAAATTGAATGATAAAAGTAGATGGCTTGAAGAACTGGGAATAGTGCAGAGACTGTTGGTTTGGCCCTTTCTCAGGTCAGCAGTAACCAAAAGATACTGCTCTCTGAGGAGTAGGTTACACATTTATAATAAATGAGCTTCTGAGTTCATCCAAATTTTTAATGAGGAAATACTCTGGGAACAACTTTGGGCATCATAAATGAAAGACAGATGATAGCATGGCCCAGGGAGACTGATGTCCAGACATTTAGAAGTCCTCCTTTTAGAAGCAGGTTGAACTTTATTGCTTAAGTGTTACTGGAAAAACTATTCCATTGTCAAAATGTACTCCTTTTTATCTTTATGTATGTATGTATGTATTTTGCTATCTATCAGTATAAACTGGGCAGGCAGAATTCTGCAGATCTTTCATTCATCAGGGTCCTGCACCATTTTAATGTACCCCATGTTGCTTTTTCTTGGGCTGCTGAAATGTTCTTTCTGCAGCTTTTGCTTCACCAGTTCTAACAACTTTTGTGTATTGCATTTGTTACTATACTTTTCAGTTCATTATTATTTTAGCTTAGTTATGTTCCTTTATTTTGAATGTACAAGTTCCAGAGAAACTGGAAGTTAGTTTGTTTTGAATAGGTTACATAAATGGAGTTTATAATAATATCACAATCAATCTGAAATTGATTGTTGGTGAGGAAAAGGAAATATGGTACTAAAACCATCACTCAAAGCATGGCATATATATTTAGTGCCAGGGAAGGTAAGGGTTTGCAGTCTGAAGGTTCTATTATTTTTTGTGCCTTCAAGTCAATCTTGGCTCTTGGCAGCTACACAGACAAGTCTATGAAGTTTTCCTGGCAACATTTTTGGAAGCAATTTGTAATTGCCAGTTCCTTCTTCCTACTGCTGAGAGGGAGTAATTGTTCCAAAGTTCCCCAGTAGATTTTGTGCCCAAGGCAGGACTAGAACTCACAGTCTCCCTGTTTCTAGTCCAGAGCCTTTAACCACTACAGGTAATCCTTGTTTACCGACTGCCTCGTTTAACAACCATTTGCAGTTACCTAATTACTAAATAAAAAGTAACTTTATAACCAACCCTTGCATTTATGACCTTTGCAGGTCTGTAAAGCAAAGGAAAGCTGAAGTAAGATCATAAGCACAGTTGTAGTTTCACTTAGTGACCATTTTGCTTAACAACCAATGTTGCTGGTCTCAATTGTGGTTGTTAAATGAGGACTAGCTGTACACCAAACTGGCTGTCAAGTCTGCAGATACCGTATTTTTCCAACTATAAGACGATACTTTTTTCTAAAATCCTTACCCTAAAAATTGAAGGGCGTCTTATTCAAGGAAGTCAGCCGAGAAGAGAACCACGCGGTTGCAAAACTGCCCATACTTTGTCTCTGCAGACAGGCTTCCTCCTATTGCTAGCCTCCAATCACGAGTGAAATAGCTTGACTCTGCAAACAGACTTCCTCCAATCACGAGCCTTATGTAACTGACGTCAGCTGATGCTGAAGAAACCAATTAGAGGAAGTCTGTTTGCAGAGACAAGCTATCGACAGTTTCACTCGTGATTGAATGTAATCAGTTATGCAAAAGAGCCTGGAAATAGAGCTGCAGAGAGACGGTTTGGACCTCTTCCCACCGAGTGTATCAGGTAAATGTTACCTAATTACTAAATAAAAATGTGTTCTGCACTATCTTTAAAATATTGATTTCTTAATTTGGGGTTGGAAAAGTGGGGGTCGTCTTGTACATGGGGGCGTCTTATTGACGGAAAAATACGGTACTTAAAAAAGTGTTGAAGTTACTACAAGTCATCTTGTGGTACAAGCTAACAGAATACTCTAACAAAGTTAATTTGAATTATGATATTAAGGGAGGCTGTTAACCCATTTTAAATTAGTTTATAAAAGTTAATTTGATTCTTAATTCAAACATTTAAAAAATCTATGCTATCCTGTTTCTTCTCACATTCCACCAAGTCACAGTACCTCAGAGAGAGAGAGATTGGTTTCCAAGTGAGAAAAGGGTTTGATGGTGGCAACAAACCAAGAGATTCTTTACAATTTAATTTTCAAAAAGAAATATAAGAAATGGACCTCCATAACAGTACCCAACAGACAGAACGTAGCATTGATGTGCAGCAGGAAGGTAAATTGTACGTTTGACATGGTCTGTGTAAAGATGCTGGTCAAAGGTCAACAGATGTACTCATTTAGGCTGACTGCAGTGCTTTAAAATAGCATGAACATTTTTAAAAAAGATTTAAGTATGTCTTCCAGGAAATTTAGGAAAGTTTTACCTATTAATATGAAATACTTAGGGTACAATTTTTCACTTTATAAAATGCGGGTAGTCCTTGACTTATGACCATTTGTTCAACGACTGTTCGAAGTTACGATAGTGCTGAACAATTGCTGGTTACGACTGGTCCTCAGAGTTATGGCTGTCCCAGCACCCCTGTGGTCACGTGATTGCAATCTGGGCACTTGGCAACCTGTTCACGTTTACAATTGGTTGCCAAGCACCACAAGATGATGTGATCACCATTTGCAACCTCCCCTGCCGGCTTCCCCAGAAAGTCAATCGGAAAGCCAGCAGGGAAGGTCACAAGTTGCTGCGGCAAGTCTCCCCCATCCAAACACCCTCCCCAGCCTCTCTGTGCTTGTGCCAAGCCGGCCACTCGCGGACCCTCCCTTGCACCCTACCCAACCCGCATGGTGCCTCTTGTGCACCCCCATTTACCCTCTCTGACCCATGCTCACCTCTCATGCACCCCGACAAACCCCCATGCACCCTCCCTGACCTGCGCAGTGCCTCTTGTGCACCACCGCACACCCCCATGTGCCCTCTCCAACCCGTGTGGTGCCTCTTGCACACCCCTGAGCACTCTCCCCGACCCTCCTACACATCCCTCACTCCCTCCCCCACACAGCAGCAGGCATTTGCCTGCTTGCCAGCCTGGCTCTTGCAACTTCCTGCCAGCTTCCCCACTGACTCTGGTTGTGGGAAGCTGGCAGAAAGTTGCCTCACCTAATGACCATGGGATTCACTTAACAGTGGTAACTGGGACTGCAGGGATTGCCATCGCTAAGTGATACAGTCGTGCTTTACGACTATATCATTTAGCAATGGAAATTCCAATCCCAATTGTTGTCGTAAGTCAAGGACTACCTGTAAGTAAACTGTTTTCTCAAGGCATCTCACCGTTCATTTTTTCTTTCAATCATTTCTTATATTTTCAAATATGTGTTATACTGCTAACACTGCTTTAAAGACACCATTTGAAGTGTATATTCTTTTTTTCTCTAATAAATGTTCCTCATATGGTTGTTCCATAAAATGGTATTTTTCATTTTCAAATGATACAGTTCTAGAATTTCTATGTATAATTGTCAATGTGCAAACACTGGTTTTTGCACATAGAACCCAACATTATTTTGTGTTTTTCTTAATTTTTATTGTCATCATAAATGTTAGCATTAAAGGAAATTGTTATTTTTGCATTTTGAAATAAATGAAGTGTCTGAAGGAAAAAATCCATCTTGGAAGTAGTTCTTGATTCCTAGATTCTTCCCTTGTCATTATCTTGATTTTGAATTGTTCTGTGCATAATCAGTAATGTCAGCCATATTCTATTCATTAATCATTCGTTTGAATTTCTTAGAAATATTAAAATTGCTCTCTTTGTAATTTGAGTTGACATGGAGATGTCAGATACTAGTTTCTCATGAATTGTGTAATTCTTGGGTTCTTGATTTGCTTAGCAGTTTCTTCTGTGATTATTATACACGGAGCAGGGGTTCCTAAATTTTTGTCATCACATCTCCCTTTAGTGTAATCTTAATGTACGCACCTCCCCTAAAAATCCAAATCCCAAAATGAGCACGAATAAACAATGAAAACAATATAGTGAAACTTTGGAAAGGTGATTTATTGTAACAATGTAACTAAAAGGTTCTTCACACCTCCCTTGGACTCTGTCTGCACCTTCCCCAGGGAGGTACACCTCACAGTTTGGGAAAACCTGACATAGAGGTTTTGCTTGATTGATTCATTTTTGAAAGGATAGTGTAGTTAGTTATAACCTTTTGGTCATTGTTTTGAACCAAGATATCAGATATTGAATGTAAGCAAGGAACCTTATGAGGAGTCTTTATCTTGCTGCTTCTCTCCCACGTCTAATCCTGCCTATTATACAATACCAGTGCTACTGGCCCTCCATGGCTGGAGAAAGGACATCTCCTTTGAATTTTTGTTCAAGTAGTCTGTAGGTAGTAAGGTATATTCCATTGCTTATTTGCACAGGAAAAGTATTTCTCTTGTAGGAAAGGCCATACTTTTACAATAAAATTTGAATGCATTCACTGAGATCACTCAACAGTCCTAAGTACCTTTCATCCGTAATGAGTTGTTGTGAAAGCCTGGTAGCTCAGCAATATATTCAGTAGGAGATATACTGGCATGTTTCTTGATATTCATTTCATTAACAGAGTTTCAAGTAAATATCATTTATTATTCTTTTATTAATCAGTGATAGACATTGCTAGTCCAGATGAACTAGTAAGATTATTGTGCAGGTAATGGCTTGTTTAACCATGATTATTTAATAAATCAGAATTGCCTGGATTAGTGCAACCTAAATTAGGGGTTACAAAAACCACAGTGCATACGTTTGCTTAGAATGCAAAGCGAACATAATTTGTTGTCCCAGTCATTGTGAGAAGGCAACTAGGCAATTGATTTAGGCAGTGCAATCCAGAGAGAAGTAAACATTGCTGGCACAGTATCACATATAGAACTAAGAATCTTAAAATGAATAGCCAGCGGGACTTGGGAAGAATGAACAAGTTATTATGGCCTCTTCCTCCAGCACCTGCTGCTAAGAAGACACCTCACACTAACTGAAAGAGTCAAACTTCCTTCCTTGTTTTGCCAAGCCAGTCCATGTGCTAAAACACCAGCACAACTTTGTGTTCTAGTTCATATTTCAGTTTGGAACTAACTTGCCCTTTCTTTCCAGTGCTGATAGGAGCAACAACTAAAGAAGGCTGAAGATGTGTTTTTCTGCAGCAACTACTGGATTAGTTCTCTGCCTAGCTCCCTATCCAAATTATATTTTCAGCAATGTTTTTTATGTATGGAGGTGAGATTGTCTGATTTTGTTTCATGTCTTTTCCACTACCATTATGGAAAGAAATGCTCACATAGAAAAAGTAATTGACATCAGTGGCCAGGAGGAACAGAAAGCACAAGGTTGGGTTTGTCTTGCAACTTAACACCACAGCAGAAGCGTCATTGATATTTGGATCTGAGATTGCAAATGGTGCTTGCATAAGACACACAGTCCACATGTGAGTAAATTTGACTGATAGAGAGAAAGTTGTGGTTTAGATAGAGAGAAAATATACCTAGCAGCAATTACCAAACGTATAGAGGGAAAATATGTTAGAGCAGCCTGTGCTAAGAAAGTATAAGTAGATTAGCAAGAGAAAAGTGGGAGATGAACAAGAGCAGAATGGGCAGCCCAGCCATGGCTGATAAAAATTTATAGCATGAGACATGAGTTACTATATATCTTACTTTGTAAGAGTGTCTTCTGAAATATTCATTAACATACAATCTGGAAAAAATATGAGCAAATCAAAAGTTTACAAAGAAAGAGAGGCACTTCTCTTGCCCCTACCTCACATTTCCAGAATCACATACTGATTTATGAAAAAGAGGAAAAAGCCTTCCGTGAGCTAAACTGATTTTTTGGGAACATTTTATTTCAGAACCATAGGGTATCCATCTACAGTATAGTGTATAGATTTGAGTGCATAACAGCTATTTAAATAACAACAATTCTTATGACACCATCAGTATTAACATATTTATTCTAATGGATTGTTGTTGCACAAAAGCTGGTCTCTAAGATAGCGTAAGACATTTGGGTGGTTTTGCTACATGAAGTGAATAGAGTGACTGCTCTTTAAATTGGCTGTATGTCTGCATTGCAATGCAAAAACTTGCATTGAGTGGTTAAACAAAGATGCATTGGTTTCAACAATATTATCTTGCAAAATTTTTATGGCAAAACTAAACAGGCAGTTGTTGAGAAAGCTTGGAAAAAATGCTGAGATTAGAAACAAGCTTTTAAAATCAGCAACAAAGAAATGAAATGCAGGAATAATATATAGTAAGTAACATAAATTAGGATATTGTCTTCATTTTTCTGCCACTGCCAGAAAATAAAAGCATCTTGTATGTAGTGTAATTTTACAAACACTAGGTAATTTATGCAAAATTGTGTTATTTAAATACACTTTTTACTCAGGAACTTTAAATCTATGTTCTTTTTTTTTTAAATTTCAATAGATACAATTCTAAGCATTTCTAATCTACTTAAAAATAAAATTATGGATATTACTAAGATTTCTAAATAAACTTCAAAACATTCCAGAATTGTATAAATTCCAACACTCTGTCATTAAAAGGAGTTAGGACAATACTATTTGACAGAATTCAGTATATAAGACAAGATTTATGCATGTGATTTTTCTCCCAGTGGTAGATAGAGTGTGTGTGTGTGTGTGTGTGTGTGTGTGTGTGTACATACACGCACACACAGAGCCAATTAGAATTTTTCACATGCTGCTTGGATGATTAGCGCAGTTTTCTGGACTGTATCACAGATATCTCATCCAATGTTTGAATTCATTCATGCTGATGCAAGGGAATGTTTCCATCTGTAGCTTCACTTTGCAATACATCTTGAAGACCATATGGCTGTGTTTGGCATTTCCCAGCACCTTTTCAATGTTTTCCTGCAACTATCCCACCTCCTGCTGTAGACAAGTCTTCAAGAAATTTCTCTGCTTCTCCTGAGTATCATGGAATAGCTTTATGCAGTTAATGCTTTGTTCTTTGAACCCAGAGAAGCTATAGGTTTGCAAAGTTAGCTCTAAATATGAAAATCCAAGCCATATTGACCAGCAGCAAAGATTCATCTGTGATTCTTTTCCTAGATTTGCCTTAAAAAAAAAATCTGTACTTCATGATATCCTGTTTCTTTTTAATGAATGATCTGGATGAAGAATTAAACATATAAAATTTGCTGATGGAACAAAACTGTTTGAAATACATACAGTTTGAAGGAAACTGTATAATTAAATTATCATATTAAATTGGAAATCTGAGCTGAAAAGAGAAACAAAATATAACTCAGAAAAATAATGACATTATTACACATAACTAAATGTACAAAATTGAGTTGATGGGATAAAAATTAGTAGATGAGAAGAATATGGGGCCAAGTTCCAATGAATCATAGTAACGTTTGCAGTATATTGTAGGAATATAAAGTAAAAGTATAAATTAGGAATGCATTAGCACAAATATTGTAATGAAGACATAGGAAATGACAGTATTACTTTAGTTTGCTATTGGTTATCTCATTTGAAAAATTACACTTAATTGAAATCTCATATTAGACAAATCATTTAACAAGTAAACGAAAAGTAACTGGAGAATGCAACGACAATTTGACGGACATGAGTGAGGGTTTGCTATCTCCAAATGGTCACTTTTATTGTTTCTTACTTTTAATGTAAGCTGGTCAAAGTTGTTTTAGAGTCAGGTGGCCTCTAAATTTCAATACATATTACATATAATATAATTAATATAATATAATATAATGCATATGTTTCATTTATTGAAAGAGCTGTTAAAAAGCTTAGAGAACTTATCAAGAGGCAATGTGTTAGATTTGCAGGAATATATTAATGCTGAATATTCACAATCATCCTCTCACAGGGAGTTAATTGGGTAATAAGAACTTACAGTATTGCTTAGTAAAATGGAAGTATGTCCTTTGTTGGAGGGTTTTTTAAAAAACATCTTTCAGTTATTGGGAATACTACAGGGTGTTGGAAAAAATAACCCATAAAGTGTCTTCCAATCTTATGATGCTACAATTATTAGAAAGGAAGTTCACTGCTTCTAGAAGAGATATTTCTCCATGACTCTCCTCCGGCGGTGGCAGCTAGAATTAGATTTGGTTTGAAATATGACTTCTGTGAAAGAGTTAGGGGAACCTGTCTGACTTGCACTGATCAGCATGGGAACTTGGAGTATGGAACGTGCCTTGCCAGAGGGCAGTATTTGAAGGACACACCAGACATTAGGTATGTGCTATACTGGAGAAATAGACTGTAGATCAGAAGATCTGTAAAACAGTTCTCAGTTCAACAGTTCAGTAAGACGAATCCACAGTACAATACCAGATAGGAGGAAGGCCGCACATTTGGTTGGTAAATTGCATCACTGCAGGAAAATAGAATGATAAACTGCAGTCTCATGGCAGCACCAAACTGAATATTTTCAGAAGGTGAAGATATTAAAATTATTTAACTAAGATAGTATACATAATTTGACATAGGTAGTAGCAGTTATTCATAGATATCACAGGTTCCCTATATGATTAAAAAGCACTATAAGTTATGTATTATGTTGACCATAGTAATATTAAATATAAGATTAAGAGGTTGTTTCCTGAACTGATTGCTTTAGATATTGTCCTCAGGCAATCAACATCCCTTGAGAAGTTTCTTGAATTCATCAACACCAGACAGATACTTGCCTTCCAACCAATCTTACCATGAAGCCTATTGCTTAAGGCAATAGATTTTGGCAAGTTGGCTAGGAATTATGTGAGTTCGTAGTTCAGAATATCTGGAAGGGATCCAGATACAGAAGGCTGTCATTTAAAAGCTAAATTGCATTATTTTCAGTGAGAATGCAATTAGATTTTGACAATTGTGCCTGAAACACAGTGGTAATAGTAGAGTTGTGCTTCCTGATTTCTCCTGCCAAATTCTCCTTTTCACAACATTTAGTAGTTATATAAAATGTTGTGTTTCACAGATTCAATTTGGCTACAGAAGCCTATATTACAGACTTGAGGATTAAAACTTTGGAAGAGAAAACTGACTTTCGAAAGAGCTCCCATAACCATAAAAAACCAAAATGTATCTATGGCATTATTATATTTAATTTCTGACTCTCTAATGTAGCTTGCCTTCTCAAACCCATCTCCCTATTAGAGCGACAAATAAAGGCCCTTGTCCATTAAATGGATAGGTCAAGTATCAAGAAACGGGTAATCGCACGTTAGGATATTCTAGGATGGGGAAATGACCAGTCAGTGTTTTTAAAAGACCATAAGGAAGAAAGCGCCTTGGTATGTGCAAAAAAAAAAAAAGTAAGCTTAACTATATAGGGCAAAAGTATAAAACCCACAAGAAATGGACACTATGGGTTATGTTTACTGTAACTCTCCCTATGCTGCTATCTGCTCCTGTGGGACAAATCCCATTATTATTGTTGAATAAACTTTTCGCTTGCTGGCCTCCTCTAATTATTATTATTATGGAATTAAAATTGAGTCGTTATTCTATTATATACTTTAGGAAAAAAATATTTTATTTGTAATAATACTGTGAAGCTCCATGAAGTTATTTGGAGTGCTGAAATTCCCCATTTTCTATGCTAAAATAGGTTATTCAGATAAGATAAAAGATATAAGTAAATGCGGTGATAATACCAAAACTAATTTCAGGCAGAGTATTCCCACATTAAAAATAGAAATGTTACTTACTGAAACAATTATACAACTAAACTGGATAAAATGTTTGGGTAAGTGTTTTTGGACTGGACTATCTGCATGCATTTGCTTGTGCTAGTAGCAGGGGTGACCTAAAACATTTTGCTGCCTGGAGTAGCACATATTCTTCCTCCCCAATCTGAATTGAGGGGGACAGTATGAGCAGCTAAATTATTTTGACACCAAGACAAAACATTCCATAAACACACCTTCCCACCCTAGATAATAAAATAGAATAATAAAATAACTAATCTGCTTCCTTTTCACAACATTCAAAATGAAACTACTTGAGATGACTGCTTTATTCTGGCTGATAACATAGTCAGCAGTTAAAAATTGCACAAACTTACTGTTGCAGCAACCTGGCCAGAACAGAAAGTCTGTGTTGCAGTGAGGGAAATTTTGGAGGACACACCAGCTGAGAACCTACGTGCGCTGTGTGGGAAAATCAGGCTGAAACAGAACAGCTCTGTAAACAGTCGTTCCCCAAGAAGTAGTTAATTGTTAAGCCAGAGTTGAAGACATATAATTATTAATCAGCACATACTGCACGAAACATTCTTGCCACTAGAGTTTCCATCCCAGTTATCTTTAGAAAAGCAGGATTGAGGTTAATAATTTCCCCTTTCCTAGATGCCCATGAACTCTCCTGTCTGTGGGCAAGCAACTGAATAAAAAACCACCAAAGTACCAACTTCCACCAGCTTTTATCAATTCCAAACTCACTAGAAAAATAATCCAAACTTCAGGAAAACTAACATTAAATCTATAAATTAAGGAATTTTTTGAACAAATTTATTAGAGCAATAATTTGAACAACTAGTTCAAATTATCAGATAAGTTATCAAAGAGGCATAATCCAGTCTCTGTACAACTTTTGCAGAATGAAACCAAGTAGCTGCAATGAAAGGAACTGAGTATGTATTGCAAGCACCGCAGCAGGTGCAAAAGCATGATGTATGTGAAAGGCTCAAAGAACATTATATATTAGATAGAAAATATTAGTATTTGCCATGTCATATCATTGATATGAAAAACCCCTTCCTGTTAAAATGGTACAGGATTTAGGATTGGCATGTTTATCCTGGATGGATTCTTAAACCTTCACTTTCTCTTACAGTAAACATTGCCAAAGTTTCTTTATATGCATGAGAAACCTGTAATATAACAATAGAACATTCATTAGCGGAAGAAAAATTATGGTACTATGAGATGTAGTTACTCTGATAAAATAAATGGTGTCTGCTGCTCATTCAAACTTCTCTGTGACCTGTGCTACTCCTGTTTTGCTGTCTTCCTTAACAAAACTGGGATTTGCATATTTTTCACTCACTAGCGGGATTCCCCCCCACCCCCACCATCCCACATCAGTAAATAGATTCTAATTTCAGGCCTTGCTTGTGTCATTATTATGTCTTTCTGAACAATAGGGGCAACTTTTGGACAAATTTAGAAGCAAATAGATCTTGTTGAGAAAGATTAGTTCTGTGAAGCTTTATTTATTGCTCTAGCTTTTCTTTCAGATCCTAGGGCTAGTTTATAGAACTGCCAACTAATACTGTTTCTTTTTGTATTTAAGGATGACCTGAGAAAATGTGACTCTGAAATTCAAAAACTTAATAAATATAGAGCATACAAAGTAACATATTTACAAAGCTCTGCTCAGAGTAGAAATGCGCTCTGAATTTTTCTGCTGATATTACACAAAGGTAAGAGAACCTAAGTTACCGTTCCCACAGCAACCACCTCCCCAATCTCTTGTATGCAAATAGCTCTCAGAATCCCACAGTGGCTCCGGCTCTTTATTCTGGAGCTGGAAAGGTCACAGGAGCTCCAAACTCATCTAAACTCATCATCCAAAGTAGTTCCAAGGAAGATGCAAGGGAACTAAATATGTTACGTTTGCGGTGTTCTGTGAAAAGTCGTCTAACCTATGAAGGCCTGAAAAATGTTCTCTATTACATGATAAAATTAATTTTGATATGTTAGAACTATTACAAAAAAATTAACTACTATTCTACCACCCCCACCCCCATACAGAATGTAGGAGGTATCTGGTATTCAGTGATATCAGAATGATGAGTAACAATTCCTAGTGTTTTAAGTAAGCCTTGAAGGGGTTCTGAACACATAAGGGACAATCACTCCTAAATAATCTCCTTGCTCTATAGGTTCCCTTATAGAGAACTTCTCTGTGCCCCATACATAATGAAGCATATTTATTTATTCAGATTCAGAAGGCTCCATGACTACCAAAGATTCTGGGTCACTTGCAATTAAAAGTGGGGAAAAGAGAGAGAGAGAGAGAGAGAGAGAGAGAGAAGGATATGTATGCCTGGGCAAAATCACCAATTCCATAAAAAAACTGCCAGGGTCTCAACAAAAAACTTCACCCCAAGCCTAGGAACAAAGTCAAGTTTTCAAAAACTTGTGGAGCCCTTATAGAGTGAGAATTGTGTGAATTGCTGGAGGATTGCTGTTCCTGAGGATCAAACCATGAGAAAGTATTTTGTGTAGTTATTTTCACATCATGGAATACTATATTTGATGAGGTTATAATACCTGCCCCTTTACTTTCAATAGCTCTTCCAATACCAGTAGTTGCTGGAAAAAGGAATTCCCCTTGGTATTTGACATCTAATGGTGCTGTCCAAGTATTCACAGCCACTAGTTTTGCATGGTTATATATTTTAAGATATTTTAATCCTTTAAATTATATATATTTTAATTAAACTTTAAAGTATATCAAAGATATGGCAGTATTACGCACAGCAGAGATGAGTGGCATAACAGTTACTTAGAGGCTTTTGGGAACTGACTGGGATATAAATCTCAGAAATAAATAACTGGAAGTCCATTATTATTGTAAATAAATACAGTATTTTCCCCTTTTTCCAAAAGAACCTTGGTTCAGGATTGCAGGTGAACAGAATAGAGGACAACCTAGCTGCCAGAATGAAATAGTTTCATACCAGCCTAACAATTTCATGGTGATAATGCATTCTTTCTAAACACAAAAATATCCATGAAGCAAATCTGGATGGCTGAAACAAACAAGTCTTCCTGCACTAGAGGGCTAAAGACATCAACAGCAGCCTGATCCAGCAGAAAATTGGCTCTGAGCAAATAAAGCTTCTCTGTCCACCTCCCAAGTCTGGAATTTGTTTCCTGTAATTGAAAACAAGAATGTGCTAATTACCAATAAGTAAATGAGATAAACACACAACTGTAAATATTTGGGGCAGGGTAAAGGGGTCAAAGGAAAAAAAAACTTACTTTCTGACTCCAATTTAGATACCAGCTTAAAAGATACTATGCAGAATATCATACATATTTATCCAAATTAATTGGTTCTCAGGATGGAGCTAGTGGAAACTATTCCAAAAATTTTATTCCTCTCATGACTAGCAAAGACTCTGATTTTCCAGTGATCAGAACACTCTTAAACTGGGCCAGGAGGCAGGAAGCAACAGTGGATCATCCTGAACCCTCTTGGCTCTTGTCAACCAGAGCAGAAGGGGTGGGTGACAATTTCACTGGGCTTTGCAACATGTTAGATTCTTGTACTATTATTTATACTTTTAAAAAACCATCATTAAAAATAAATATCAATGCATTATCAAATGTTATGGCAGCTCTAAGACTGACACAGCTCATCAAAGGGACTGGACTGGCTTTGAAATGAGACAATCTGAATTTGGGTTATTTTGCCTACTGTCACCAAGTGAACCATTGGCAGCATCTATTTCCTGCCAGGATGTATCTAAGCATCTCTGTTCTGTATCCTATAGGATTCATTTCAGCTACTTTTTCTCTACCTGTGTTGTATGCACTATATGTGAGGTGAGTTTTGACAGTATCCAAATCCAAGTTCTTTATGTTGCAGTGCTTTCCTATTATAGCACTTCCAGATTTTGCATAAGTAATTGACATGTTTTACTGCATGCGGTGGAATGCATGCACTGTTCTAACAATTAAGGATTTGGGGATGATATTTAGGAAATCACAAAGATAAACATTTAGAATGGTATTTCCACTGATTCCCACTAATGTTACATTGTTTCTTTCTGAGATTCAAATATTCAAAAATAGATTGATTAAAATGTTTCAACTCCTGGTAGATTTGTTTTTAGGGTTCTTTTTTCTGTAGTATGAACAAGATTAACTGGGAGCCTTGACTGTGGGTACTTCATTTAAGTCATAGGTAACTGGTTACTCGCTGCCCACTACTGTTCTAAACCATTTGATTTGCTACACAAGCCCATTTGCAGACTGGTCAACAGTCCAGAGTCTTGATTCTTCTTCCATATATTAATGCCTTTCTTCCATGTGGCTTTGCTGAGCATAGTACTTCCTTGGAACTATTGTGGGACAGCAACAGTGAAGTGGAAGAGCGCTGATACAGCAGAACTGATTTCTGCTATTTTGTGGAGTTTACAGCATGGATACAAAGACTTGTTAAATCAATTCCAGCTAATGTTTTAGTGGGATAGTTCACAGAATCAGGCCCTTACGTGAATGTTCCATTCAGCGTCTGATTCACTTTAGTGCCATTGCCACAGGTCTGCCTTTCTAAAGAAATCATCTACTTTACATACTATGCAAAGCACATCCTGGTGATAACTGAACAAATGAGAATTGAAGATAAACATCATAGGATGACCTCACATTTCTAATACTGTATGTCAATTGCCTCTATCATAGGCAAAATGCATAAGGGACAATCTGATACCTTATATAGTGACACACAAAGCACACCCCTGTCATACAGTGGGAAATAAAGCCAATAATACTGGGAAGGAAGCTGGTAAATATGAGGCAGGGAGTTGTCAAGATGGATTGTAGACAGGTTAGAGCATTATTGGCAAATTGTGCCAATGGGAGTGGTTTCTCTGCAAACACTCCAAGCATGGCATTTTTTTTTGTTGATATCAAGTAATCTAAGGTGGCTTTTCTTCAAAATAATGCTTGGCATGCTCATTAAAGGTCATGACTGGGATAATCAAGGACTCCTTATTTATTAAACTGCATACTTTTGTTTCCTCAAACACAGTTTCTAATTAAATACCCTTCCCTCAACTTTACTTCTCTGAATTGAGACCTTTGTGGCCATGTAGTTCCCAGCTCCTGAATTCTTAAACATTGAAGTCATAACTTGAACTCTCAGTCACGTATCTCTAGTTTGTTCTTTACTAAGTTTTCAAAGATCAATACTCCTGAAAGCAGAGACACTAATTTTGCCTGTTCCTTTGTTTATTTCTTTGTTTACAAGTTCCCATTTTGGGGGACCAGTTTCTATAATAGAAGGCAGCTCTTATCTTTGAAGGCTATTATAAATTAGCATTTTATGTATGAGCTGGAAATCCCATTTTTTGTTTTGAATGCTGATATTTTATGCCAGCCTTGGGACCAAAGTACAGGCTGTGTAGAAAAGTTACTGATGGATCTCATATTTCACATTCATGTTAGAGCACCTGTGGCTCAAGCTTTGGTTCATTGGCATAGGAGGAGTTTGTTCTTTTCTGCTCTACCATTTTGTTTATCTGAATCTCTCTTCCTTGAAGTCTTAGGGAAGAAAGGTACCTATATTTCCTCTATAGCTCTAATAACTGTTCTAGGGGGACAGGATTTGATTGGGTAAATGGCATAATAAAGTCTCTTTGAACTGACCTGATGACTTTATGGACATACTCATGTAGTTTTATTGGCAAATGTTTTGCTATTGCTTTTTCAGGAATGTTTTTGACTTTTTAGTCTAACCTACAGCCCTGGTACTTTCTGGTAGTTTCCTGTCCAAATACTAACCAGCCCTGAACCTGCTTAACTTCTTTTAAATACATCTTTCCCAACTGCTGTAGCTTTGATCAATTCAGCATCATCCTGCTGCTGCCAGGTAAATATAAAAATATTGGGAGATCAAATCACAGATCTCCCACACAAACTATAGCCAGGTAAACTACTATCAAAATCAGCTACTCCATTTGTAATATGGAGATAATCCTGCCTTATGGGTTTTAATTTATGGAAATAATATATGTGATAATGCAGCTGGAGCACTTAGAAAACACACTATATAAATGCCAAGTATCATTATGCTGAAACTTTCAACTTGCATAAACTGTAGGACATATAATCGCTAAAATAGTATATTTCCTTTGTTCCATGATATTCCTAGTCATAGCTTTGGATGCCGAAGATAAATCCTGTCCTTTCCTTCACCAGTACATAGCTGTACTGAACACACAGAAGCAGGTTCTTCTTTACCTGCACCTCATAAAATAAGCTACTCTTTAGGAAGCATGATTATTTTGCTCTTTAAGATGGGTAGATATGTAACTGCATTTGAGAACTTACTACTAAGAGTAGGTATTTTTCTCTTTCTCTTGGACAACTGTCATAATATTTTGTCCAAGAAATTTCAAAGGAGGCCTGTACAAAAAGCAAGAAAATAAAATTCTCAACAGTTGGGAGTTTCCAAATAATTATCCTCTGCCTCCATGCAACCTTGGCTAAGACTCTATTTTATATGTAATTTCATTTCATGGCTAATATAACCCTATTATTGCTACCTCTTTAACACAGATGAATGCATTGCAGATGAATGTACCTGGGCTGAAATTAATATTCAGGATGAAATTGGCCTGTTCTACACTTTTTGTTTGTCCTCCCCCATTTTTAATTACATGAGGACAGCATCAGGGCCTTTTAAATTTTTTACTATATGTGTTAATCACAATAGTTCTGTGAAAAAAATCATTATTGAAAGGAAACAGTGCAATTATCAGATACAAAGCTGTTTTAAAACATCATCAGACTTCTTTCCAAAGCATGGCAATAAATCTTAGCTCTCCAGAAACTCTACTTCATATTCTATAGCTAGCAAACAGCAGACATGTCAAGGACCCAACATGGATAGATAAGTCGCTTTTTGCCAAGAAATAAATTATACTGCATACTACAGAACACAAGATTTAAGCCTTATATATAGGTCAGACTCAAGGTTTAAATCCTAGGCCTTTTCTTTCTACCTTTTTGAGGCAACAGATTCTTGGTCATTCTTTTTCCAGCCTTGAATTTTGCGAATATCTGTTCCATATTTACACAACCTGCTTGGGCTGAGAATCATAGCTTTCTGCCTTGCCAGTTTCAGCCCTTATAGATATTTACACACTGTCCCATCCATAAGTCTTCAGATGGAAAAAAAATGTTCTAGACTAGACTAGTTAAAACATGGAGTAAGAACCCTAATTGTTCCAAGTACTCACAGATTATTAACAGTCACATGTAATCTAAACAGGTCAGAGTTCTAATAGACAAACAGCTGTTAGGACCTTGGGCAACATACTATAAATGATACTGGCTGGAATATGTATCATGAAATGAAACTGCAGTCAACTAAGGTCTTAAGAAGTTCACCAGACATGGTCTTCTACTGCTTTCAGTTTCAAAGCTACTGGGAAATCTTCCTCAGAGTTCCAGGTTGAGGGGAGGACTGTCTTCACTCTAAAAATTATAGAAGGAAGTGCCCAGGGTTCTCCCTAAGTTGAGCCTCTGAGTTAGAAGATAGGATACTGAATTAATTCCGTCACTGAAATTAAATAGCATATGCCTGGCCCATATAGAGGTGAGAAGATGTCTACCTGCAAAAGCTCTTATGCTACAGATTTTCATAATTGTAAAATAAATAAAATTGTAATAAGTAAACATTTGTATTCCATTATTGGTGTGTAAGAGCTTTTTAATATAGAGTTTGAACAGTGTAAATAAATGTTGCTATGGCATGGGAAAATGCTTTCAGAGTGGATCATTCAACTGATAAGGCATAGCTACTACCAAGCCAGTTCACTAGCCCATCTAAACCAATACTGACAGATGTGACGGACATCCTGAGGATTTGAAAAATCCCAGGGGCCTAGTCACTTTTCTGCCTTTGAATAATGTTTATATTAAAACTTGCAAAGAATTGGCATCTAGTTGTTTTATAGAGATTGGGAGATTTATTTTCCCCAATCTAGAGTTGATTTTTCCATCTCTAGGACTTCATAACTGGATATTATTGGGAGTGATGAAGTCAGTTTTTGAGAATGAAAGGAATATTAGCTTCTATTCCTTGACACCTTTAAACTGGCAATGGTTTTTTCATCCCAACAGTGGTGTGAAATGTTTAAATTTATCATTGTTTCAAATCCAGTACAATTGGCAGTTTTACATTTGGATAATCTAAATGAATTAACATGTATACAAATGCATTTTGGCCAGTGTGTTCCTTCTTGTCAGAGAAAGATGGTCTAGTATTATTTATTCTGCCTTTCTTCATATAGTCCAAGACAGCTGTCAAAAACACTAAAAACAGCAATATATAAAAGGAACAAATGCTAGTAAAAAAACCAACCAATTCAGTTTTTAAAAACAGCTGCGGTAACACACATAATAAAATATAATAAAAAGGCAGAAAAAAATAAGAAAACAAGGTTTGGGCATAATTACAATGGGCAAGCAATGCAAAAATACATTACTTAAAAAGAAGTTCATGAAGCCACTCTGCAAGGTTAGCTAGAAGGCAGCAAAGTATAGGATTTTTTTTTTTTAAATAAACATCTGTAAGGGTTAACTGCCCCCACTGCAACTCTTTTGGGGTAGAGATTGCTTATGGTATCAGTGATCTGATGACCCAGTTGTTCTCTATTCTGTCTAGATCTGTAGGTTAAGTCCCAGAGAAGACTTACATGTTGGTTGGTCCAACACAGACTACAGTAGTCCACTGAATTCTCCACCCTCTTTCCATAGGCTCCTCTGATATTTAAACAAGTACCAAGGGTAGGTCTCCCTCCCTATCCTTCAGCAAACTACCATGATCCATCTCTCCATCATGTATACTAAAAATGATATGCCTCAGCCCTGCAAATAACTTCTATCAGTGTTATCCTAAGGCATGCCAGTTCCTTGCACTGGCAGCTGGCCTGATCACAAGCAAGGGGAGAACATGTATGTCTATCCATAACTGGTCCTTTGCAAATGACTGGGCAGCAAGTAATAGGAAAATCTGCAGATTCTGTTGCCTGGCTATTTGCAGGGTAACCAAGAGGGAGATATTTTTCCTTGACAGAAATTTCCTAATTGCCCCAGGAAACTCTCACCCTAATGCAGGCCCTTCTACACATACTGGTAGTATCTGCTGTCCCCCAAAAGATAGCAGCTACATGTTGTGTGAGGTGAAACTGAGATTGTGCAGAATGTGTATTGATATGGAAGAAACTCGAGGAATTGGGGCACGATAAAACAACATACCTCACTTAAAAGTGCCACAGCAGGACCAACCCCAAACACTGGAGAAAGTTTAAAGAAATTCTGCATAATGAAATAGTAATAATGCTGCAAGTTCCTTGAGGTATGAAAATCACAGCATAAGAGCAAACAAACACTGGCTTGAATTTGTACGTGTAAAATATACTCATGTGCTACAATAAAACATCTGAAAAAGTATGTGGTAACAGATGTCTCTTTCTTGTCTCATATGCATCCATATGAGATGGTCTTTTAAAAATAAGAGTTCAGATCCTACATGCCCTTGTCACTCTCTTTCATGACAAAGTTTCTAGTGACAGGGAAGATTGCATACAACTTACTTAATGGGGCGATGGGGTGATAGAAGTTCATTTTTTCATCAACTGGATAAATTTAGGCTCTGAATGTGACCCCAAAGTCTTGACTTGATGGTACTACTGATGACTTCTGCAGTGCATATGACCTCAGTAATGATCAAAGTACAGCCAGTCTGTAGAGAGTGGAATTTCAGCAAACTTTCTTATACATTATGCTATCAAAGAATTTTTAAAAATGCATATGCATTTTGCATATGCAAGCTTCCCACCCAGAGTAGTTTTAAAATATACAAGTTAGCCCAAGGAAGAAGATACAATAGCATTTTCAATCATTTTTGTTTCCGGCATTATGGACAAATCTGTAACAGCTGTTCTTAAACATCTGTATCCATGTCATGAATTTGTTAGCTGATTGTGTCACAAGAGAGGCGGATTGCTTTGACTAGACTGGCAACAGCAAATTTCACTGTAACTTTAACAGTCTTTGAGACATGGGGTGCAATCTGTGTTTCCCCAATTATAAGGCATTGGGGAGCTTTTTCACTTCACAGGATGCCAAGTGTGGTGTTCAGAGTGCTATTGTGTTTATAATGGTGCTGCTAATAAAAGTCTTTGGCTTTTGTTAACTCATAAGCTTTTTATTTGTTTGGAATGTTGTTGCAGTTCTGGCAGAGAGCAAGGAAGCCAATCCAAGCAAAATTGACATTCCCTTTATTTAATCAGTTTAGTTTTTGCTAGTAAGAGTATATGCAAACTCTTAAACTCTCCTTTAGGAAGCCTGTACCCTCTTGTATCAATATGTAAACACATTACGGTGGAACCTAATTTATCCAACTATAATTAAGCAGCTATCAAGAAATTGGAATGTCCTACACTCTAAAATTTCACATCTGAGACAGGACATCTCATATTAAAAGCCTCTTCAGGAAATAGCCTATGTAAAAGCAAATAGCCTATAACTGAGACATATGGAGACAGAAAGTCAGAGAGTTTACTTTAGCTGGAGCTGTGGAATATTTGGGGGAATCTGTTGGATTGTTTAATTGTGAACCTCCATCTATGCTCATGTTTATATTTGTAAATAAAAATAAACACCAAAGGCATCTAGTGAACTTATTCCAAAAGAAATAAGCTCAAGTAAGCACTGAATTCCAGAATTTTTTTCAATACATGGAGAATTTGGATGCACAAACCAATACCTATGCAAGTTTGAAGGTCTGGTGTCAGCATGAGACAGTTGTGGAAGATGCCAACCTATATAAGTAACATGCTTTTCCACTGTCCCCCTCAATGGAGTCTATAAATAGCAACATCCACAGTCTTCATCTGTTCACAGTATTCATTTGGGACCCACATTCCTGTACCATCAACCTAGAAGACAGAAGCTCCCAAGAAAAATCTCTGCAATACACTATTCTATGCCTTGATTTTTTTAGTACCCCTCCTAAAGTGGTGCTTGAAGCTAGTGTGCTTGCATTTGCTACTGGAAAAGCTATAGTGAGCAAATGTGTGGTGTACTTCCTTAGGAAGATGCCTGAGGAGCTGCTAATCTTTTCAGTCAAATAAAAAAAGGAGGATCCTGTCCAAGGTTAGTTATCTAGTCTGTCAACACTACGTGCATACCAAAGATACACAACTTGGTGCCCTTCAGGAGTTTTGCATCAGAAAGCTCAGAAACTCTTCACTGGCCATGCTTGCCTGGGTTGATGGGAATTGAAATCCAAAATTTATGGAGGACAGTAAGTTGCCTAGCTCATGGATTCTGTCCATTTTAAAAAAGAACTTCCCCTACTGCAAAGCCAACTCTTGTTCTGGAAATGGACCAGTGCCAATTCATCTCTGACCAATATGGCTTGCATAGTGCTTAGTACTTACAGCAATAGATTCCAGCAAACCAGTGATTACAGAAGACCATTATAATCTTCTCCTCCCTGATATTGTACAGATGTGATGAACTTGGACCATAAGACCCATTATCCATGCAACCAACCAATGGCTATGTTGGCTGAGAATGATGGGAGTTGTGATCCAGCAAGTCAGCTTTAAGCTAGGGAATGCAGGGCTATGCAGCTGGTGCCATTTTTGTGGTCCCAGAACTCCAAGCATTTAAGTTTTTCTTCAGCCTCTTACTCTAAAAAAAGAACAAGGAAAGGCTTTTCTTCTTTGTCTGCTTGCACATCTGCTGGGCATGTTCTGCATATTAATTTTTTCAAGCTGCTCCATCTTTCAAAATGTGTCCCTCAAACCTTATTTGTCTTTGCCTATCTGATCCTTGCTGTATTCTATCAGTTGTACTTTGAAGTTCTAGATGAAGGATGCTTTGTAGTGCAACGTACAGGTAGTCTCCGGGTTAAGAACGCCCAGTTTACAGATAACCCATAGTTAAGAATGGAGCCTATTGTAGCAAAATTTGAGTTAAATACACAGTGATTTGAGTTAAATATACAATGGTTTGAGTTCATTACACAATCCTACTTATACAGTATTATACAATAATCCTGTTCTGGCTTGTATACAAATTCAACACTAAATTGTATACTATGGTGCATTGCTACATCACATGGCTTTTCACATTAAATATAACCATTTATGACTCTACAGATATCTGCTTGTCACAATGGAATGATCTACCACACTGTATATCATTTCATACTGCATGAACTTACTGTAAATGTGGATTATACTGGACAAAATCAAGTATCAATTGTTGAAGACTTGCAGCTTGATTCTTGCAGATTGTTTTAGCTGTGATGACTCTAAACTTGCTGAAATAAACAATCTCTAGTTCAACCATGTTTATTTAACAAGCAAAGATTCTTCTATAAATTGGATTAGCTCATGATTGCCCTAAGCTTTACCTACTCAATTTCTAGGATATTATAAAAGCACCCAGAGTCGTTTTTTAACGAGATGGGCAGTGACAAATTTGATAAATAAAACAGACTCAGATTTGGAAAAAGACAGCAGGATCAGTGCTAACATTGGCTCCTTTGCCAGTTCTACGCCTGATTTAGTTATAAATACTGCCACTTCACTGCAGATCAGTTATTTCTGATCTCCAAATAGTTCTCCAATCTAGTACCTTCCAGAGGTACTGGACTGAAACCTTCTGCTAATCAGAGTTATAGAAGTTGAGGTGCTATTCATCTGCAGAACACCAGGTTAGCAAAGCAGCTCTGCAAATGTAAAGGAGGGCAGGTCTCTTCTATTTTTTAACATTTCTTGAAAGATTTTCTTTGTAATCTTTGCAAAACAAAAACAAACACCACCTACGCAACCCACAAAAACAAAAAACAAAACTGTTTATTAATGTGTGTATAAAAGATGGGCACATCATAATATTTGGTTCATCATGAAACTTGAATTAGTACTCAAGTCAGTACATGGTATTTTTACTATAAAACAAAATAGTAGAGAGAAATACCTAGTGAAATGTTTTTAATATATAAATACAAAAAAAGTTATTTGTATTGATTTTAACATTCAGACAGTTAAAACAACCATTACGTGGAGTAAACACACAAATCAGACTAAAGAAACAGATGAAATGGGCTTGGCTTGCAGTAAAAAAAGGAGCACGTTTTTGCAGATAAATATCAATTGTAGATCTGTCATGCATGTACATTGCAGCCAGTGCAAGAGAGCCACCTGTGTTCCATAGCATATGATACTGGCAGTGCAAAAGCAGAAATCTCACACACAAAAGGGCCTCATGGCTAAATAACTCATTATGCATCTTTTAAAAAGGCATGATATTTATACAGCAGCTTCAATCATGTGCATAATCAATTTATTTGCAAACATGCTAATTATGTGTTTACCTGATAGAAGAAACTTAGAGTCACCTTGGCATGCAAACCTGTTTTGTAAATTTGCCTGCTCTTGTGTTTACCCAAGGGACCAAAACCAGCAGCAAATTGCATAACTGTTTTTTAAAAATCCATAAAAGACACAGAACAAAAGCATCTAGAAATATTACCACAAGAGCTAGATCCCTATCTCCCAGTTTTTCTGCTATACTATATAATGAGTATATAATTTAGCATATGTATTGGCTTACCAGTTTGTTTAATTGTATGCCTGTGAGAAATTCCATTTAGCACAATTAGATTGCTTACCGTACATAATCAAAGCCTAATCTTTTGCAGGCTTATATTTGAATAGGTTGACATTTTTTGAGTTATTGTGATAGCTGCACTTTTGTGAACACAGAACTAGAAATTCATTATATTGCACAGATCGGCAACCTTTTAAAGGCCAGGGTAATTATACACAGTTGGGAGAACAGCCATTTTTCCCTAGGTGTCTTTTTAAACATTCTCTTAAGCCTATTTTAGGACTTATGCTGGTGTTTGTATGTTTTCTGCCTCAGAATGGTGGGAAATCAGCTATAGTTGACAGGGGAGGTCAAGGTTATCCACTCTTACAACATAGACTAAGCTCCGAACATTTTATACTCTGAAGTAAAGTACCAGATGGCTCCCCCTGCCCCCACCCTTCCAGGTACAAAGCCAAAGTAGTATTACTTCCACACTGATGACAAAATTATCTGAGATCCACATCTTATTAAAGCACAATTTGTTTTAATCATAGTTTACTTAATAAGCCACCATTGGTTCCATCATTTCTTTCTAGCACCATGGTTTAACATGAAGAGGGAACTCAACTATCTACCACTGCCCCAGGTTTAGGGAATGCAGGCCAGATCATGTTGTCTCACACCTTACTACTGCTTTCCTCTTCACCCTATCTATTACCTAAGATGATCCCTCAGAGTGAGAAGCATCAGAACAGTTGTGATTTTTTATCTGAAACAAAATTATTCCACATTCTTTCAGTGCTTTTCAAATATTTCATAAGGTTTAAATATTGGACCTACCCCAATACTTTTCACTATCAGATGGGTATAAAGTCTGATCTGTTTTCAAAGTAGAGTTTCTGATACAATAACATCTAGTTTAACTTGCAGCTTGTAGTCTGGATATTTTCTTATGCTAAGAGTCATTGAATTTGCATATCCCTGTAAGCCTATATGTGGTTGGTTAGTTTGTAGCTTACTGTGTTCTGTGATTTAAAGCCACTGTTGTTTATAAATCATGATATATAGCTTAGCTGAACTCTAGTGAACTCAACACTAATTCTGGTTTATTCAATTAACTGAGGTCAACAAATCATAGCTTAGCTACAATATATGAAAGCCAAGGTGGTACAGTAGAAAATGTATCATAAAGTAGTGAGATTGTGAGATTAAAATTTAAATTCCAATTCAGTCATGAAATTCTCAGGCTAGGCATTCTAATCATGCCATGCATATTTTCTATACTTCAGTTGCTTTTATTTTCCCAAGATAAAGAGTCCCAAACATACAGCCTTTATTGGTAGGGAAGGTGTTGGTGCTCCTTGTTGTCTTATGTACTTTTTTCAGCTCTATTTCCTTCTCCAAGTGTAATAACCAGAACTGTACACAATATTCTCATGTAGATGTACCATAGATTTGTAGGAGATTAGAATATTAGCATTTGTATTTTCAAGTAATGGAATTTGCCTTTTTCACAAATGCCACACACTGAATCAACATCTCCACTGTGTTATCCAGTAATGATTCCAATATCTTTATCTTAATTACAGTCAGTTTAGACCTCATTCATGTATACATAAAGGTTTTGGGGTTATTTTTGCCTGACATGCATCAGTTTACACTTAAACTGAGTTATATTTGTCATTTGGTTGACCATTCACCCAGTTTAAAGAGATCCTTCAGAAGTAGTTCTTAGTATGGCTTTTACCAAAAGTGGGTAGATGTTTGAACAAAACAGTTTAGTACTATTATCCACAAACCTGGCCAGCTCACTGGTTAAATCAAATCATAAACTAAGGTCCATTGCAACCAAAGTCCACTAAATGGAGGCCTGTTAAATTAAGGTTTCACTGTATTCCAACTGGCATTGTATTGAAGACAGATGTAATGCTCTACCCAATCCCTTACAAAGAGTCTGGCAGCAAAGGGAAGTTCCATGGGGGATGAGGGGAGGGGCAGCTATATCCTGGGGATTAGGGTTTGAGCTTCCTTTACTGGTGAAGCACTGATTGCCAAACAAGCACACAGGTTTAGACTTATTTTCTTTTGGAGAGCTGCCCAGGCTGCACCAGCATCTGTGTTGTTAATAGCAGAACAAAACCAAGAAGATATCAAATCATGGAATTAAGAAAGAATTGAAGAACTGCTTCCAACCTGTCAACCAGCAGTCTGTGAAAATGCAGCAAACTCTGCAACCTTGACATTACCTCTTTAAATCGCATCAGTTATATAATGTGCTGGAAGAAATAGGGTGAATGAGAATTGGCTGACTCCAGCCTTAACTCACAGGATACTATCTTCATCTGCTTTATACATACTCTCAAAATTCCAAGGTGATAGCTTTCCTTGGCTGATAATTTGTTCTCCGTGTTGTATAAAACAGAAGGGATGTATCATCGTTTTTCTTCTGCCTATAATGTAGGGCTTGATATGTCCTCCAGATGATTTTTGGACTTTTATACCAGCCAGTACCAAAATATTGTAAGAGTTGCAGACCAAAACAGGGGTGGGAGGTACCAGGTTGCTAGAATGCAAAAATGAGCAAACATTTAATGATTAGGACTCAAGACTTAATTACTAGTGAGGCCACAGACCACAGTGGACTGGTGATCATGCAAAGAGGGTAGGGGCTGAGATGTGTTCTACAGAAGCAGGGCCTGGATTTTCAGGGGGATTTTCTTGAAGGTCTGGGGCATTTTTGGTGGGCTTCTGCTAAAATATTCATTCTGTTTCCTGACTCCATATGACATGAATAGAAATTAAATAGTGCCATTGGACTCCAGAGACCCCAAACCACCAACCAAAAACCTACCAGTTCAAGTATTTCATATGGTTCTGAGGCCATAGGTTGTCCATCACAGCAGTGATAGGTACAGGACTTGGAGAAATTCAACAGCTATACTTATATAATGTAAAGCTAAACCACTTGAATGTTAATCTGTCATGCTGCGGTTAAAGGAACAAAGCCTCTGTCAGGAGAAAAGGTGGCATGTCTAAAGCAGAAATCAGAGTCCTTTGTTTTTAAAGGGATCCTCTTACGCTGACATTTAAAATGATGGCTTTGCTCCTTTATCTGGATTTTGCCATTAATAACTATAATGGAAGATGTCCATTAAACTGGGTCTCTCATGTTAAACAGTGATAGGTGGCTTGTGGACATGAAGGGTTCTCTTCTCAGGTTATGTGCGATTTTCTAGCTTGCCCATCCTATTTATCACTCTGTAGCTAAATCTGCAAACACAAGTGTACAGCTTCAAAGAACCTATATACATTCTACGATGACTGCTAATTGCAGCATCTAGGGAAGCATAGATATCAATACATTATTTGATTACCAGTTTTACTATATGCCCAAATATACAATTAATGCAGCCATGAGGCTAGTAAATCAAGTGCAATAATATCAAAGTTACATAAAATACTTATCTTGTTGAACATGGAGTAAGGAAGGCTGATCTTTAGATACATGCTGTAACTTGTGACATAGAGCCAAGTGGTTGTTTTAAAAATACACCAGATATTTGATGAACAATACTAAAACAGCCCTAGTTTACTTGTTAACAGATAATTAAATTTCATGTTGTAGCACTTAAAAAAAAATCCTTAATACTCTTAGCATTCTCTTCTCAGCTATGAAATTAAGCTAACCAATTTAGAAGTAAACATGCTGCCTTCATGAATGGGATGTAAATTGTTGGACTAGGAACCAGAAGAGCCTAGTTTTAATTCACTCTCAGCCACAGAAACTCATTGGGTGATTTTTGGACTGGTCACTCTCTTTCAGCTCAACCTACCTCCCATGCTTCTTGTTGTGGGTACATATATGAGGGGGTAGCTATGTATGGTACCTGGAACTTCTAAATGAAAAGTAGAATATAAGCCAAAGAATAATCCTAATTCCCAGCTTCTAGTTTTGGTTGTTAACTGGTTATTTAAAAAACTGACTTAGTCTAATCTTTAACATTTTTTAAAAAGCCATACATATTTGGACAGAGGCCAGGAAGATGTAACGTGACAAGCATTACTGCATGCAAACAATGCTTCTGGTAAAGATAAAAGAACTGTAGCATTAAAAAAGTTGGAAACTCTGCTTCAGAAAGGCAGCCACAAAGTGGTTTCTGCTCTAAACTGATTCAGCCAGACACACTGAATATTTTGTACAAACGTACTTATTTTGCAAAGGTACACCCAAAGTCAGAAGCTGAAGTATATGAGAACAATGTCCATGCACAGAACCAGGATTGCACCTTATTCTAATTCAATAAGTGCAAATGGCATTGGATTATTAATTTGAGGCACTTCTGAATCTACATTCATCCCTCAGAAAAGCACACAACCTTTCCGAGGGTAAGAAGCATAATAATCACCAATTTTTCCTGCATTGCTCAGTTTCCTGCAGATTGATCAAGAACCTAAAATTACCGGGACTAGAAATCAACCTGAAGCACTGCAATCCATGAAGAAGGTGGATGTGGGCAATGTTCCTCATATAATAAAAAAAAAAGCAAGACAAAATATTACATCTGTTAGCATGTATGTAGAACCAATTAATAATTCAGCATCTTCAACTTGGCGCCCTTCAGACATGGTAGAACTGCATCTCTCTGAGACCTATGATTATACTATCCTGCCATACTCCATAACCAATTCTGATTTCTACAACTACACTCCCCAAACTGCAAATTCCAGAACTAACATCTGCAATGAAACAAGATGCCACAAGGACCGATAAGCTACCTTGCTGTCTCCAGACTTTCAGATTTTCATACAGAATATCATTTTACACCATGAGGACAAAAAGAAAAAGAAAAAAGCTTCAAGAATATAAATGTAGGGATTTCTTTTTTAAAAAAGCCTACAATTATCCTATCCTATCCTAAATAATACCCGTCTCCAACAGCTGCAGAAAATAGGCTTTAAAACAGGCCAAGCAGCAAATGGAACTGGTGCACCCGCCTCTTCAAGCCCCCCCCATTTCCTATCAGATAACTCTGTCTCTTAGAGCTAAGGAAGATTGATCTGATTTTCCAGACACTCATATGAACATTGGCTATCACCAATGCCCTAGCATTACCCACAGTACAGGAATATATCTCAAAAACAAAGAGCATTTTCATCAGACTCCAGTGATTCACAGGGCTATCCAACTGAAATCACTCTCATATATTTATTGTCTTCTTACTGAGTAGGCAGGATTTGACCATAGGCAAAAATTATATCTCCCTTTTACTGCAGATTCACTATCAGGTTTGCATGCATCCATCCACCACAGCCACTGCCTATTCAGCTTCTGTTCTGCCAAAGAGGGCTTGGGGTCTGCCAAGAAAGCAACTTTCACAAGCAATAAATAAAACAAATAAACCTGCTGTGGGAAGTAGAACCTTCTCTACCTACATTATGAATTCTTAGCTCACACCATATCCATCCTCCACCCCTGCTTTTATTTCCCAGAAACCCGTGCTCTTTTCAAAGCCAACAGCTGCATTAGACAAGCCTTTGTTTTACCCTTGGGGGTGTAATTTAAACTAACCCTGGAGGAGGACCCCTCCCCTTTGCTTAAGAAGATAGGTCTCCCACATCTTCAAAAGCTACCTTGCTGAAATTCCTGTTATGCTAGTATAAAAGGCACTAGGACCCTGTCTCCTTCTTTGCTCAGCATTCACAGCTGGAACATGTGAAATAATAAAAGAAGAAAGTTCCTCTGTATGCCCACCATATGCTGTACTGGGTAACCGTGCCTTCTATCTCTCTGCAGTGGGGACTGTGGGCAAAATCTCTGAGGGAGATTTAAATTTGAGGAACAAATTGTGTAGTTTTCACTCTATGCTTTTGGGTGATTTTCTGACCTGTAATTAGAGCCTTGCTTCTGTGCAACTTTTTTTCTATGCCTCCTGAGCATTCACAATGCTTCCCATATGCTCTTTTTAAAACAGACTTAGTTTCTAATACTTAGCCTGACCCTCTCCTGCTCAACTCCAGGTGATTACTCATTGTCCTGATACCCCCTAAGCCTGAGAATTAATTCCCTTCACTCATTTATACAATTACCTTGAAGGTATTTTTAGACAGAGTTGTCCCCCATGATTTTTCTTTAGGTAAATTATAAAACTAGATCCTTCAGCTCTCTTCTTACATATCCTTCTGCTTTGCTCCCTGAATGGTCCCTTGACCACTTTTCTTTGGTTGTTTTAAATTCTGTTAGAATAAGAGGTTCATCCAAATATTCTGACATAGATAATTTTAGTTAAAAGGGTTATATACAAAGTTACATTCTATGCCCCTGAAATATGAAAATAGACTTTGGAGATCTGCACTGCATCATGCTGTAGAATTGCTATTTTCTCTTTGCTTTACTATGTTTTGGAGGGTTGGGGGCCTCCTCTCCCATTTATGTATACAGGCAGTCCCCAGGTTAAGAATAAGTTCCATTCCTAAGTTTGTCTTTAACTTGAATTTGTACGTAAGTCAGAACTCATACTTACAAATGGGCTGCCTATTACTAAAAATGGTGGACGGCGTTCTTTTCCCTCGAGCTGAAGCTGCGCGTTTTTAATACACAATATGTTTTCAGCGGTTCATGAAAATATTGCGCAGCTTCAACAGTTTGTCTGATCAAAGGAAAAGAACACCATCCACCATTTTTAGTAACAGGCAGCCCATTCGTAAGTATGAGTTGTCTGTAAATCAGACGTTCTTAACCCAGGGACTGCCTGTATATTTCAAACCACATTTTCTGATCTGCGTAAGTACAATTCATGAATACCCATTTATACATTAATCTGATTAATGATTAATCACCACCTTTTGGGTACACAGGCTAATCTCATGAGTTGTTTGACTCACTGAAGTGATGTGCATGCTAAATTCCGATTCATTTCAAGATTCAATTGTAATATAAATTGCTGCATTTAGATTTGGTAGCAGTAGATTTTTACTTTATGCTTGATCTGCCTCATAAAAATAGTGCAGTAATTTCTGAATACCTGGAAGGAATAGAGGCCTTCATATAAGTGACCTGGTTTGTAAACTACACTAAGCCAGAATATGTTTGTTTTTGACTTAGAATAGTAGGTAGTTCCTGCTGTTATGATTTGTAAACCATAGTCAATAACTTAATGTGCTGGGTTAACTGAACCAATTATAGTTTAATTAGCAAACCACTGAATAATATCATGTGTGAGCCCAACTGGTCTCTCAGTTTATATAGCTCTTGGTTCTTCATTGAACTCTTTTCCAATAGAAGCGAATATGTGTAGCTCATGGTTGAACTGTGGAGTCCTTGGGGTTCTCTGAGCTTGGTTGTTCTGAAGATGTTACCTAGCCGGGTAACAAAATGTTTGCAAGAAAACAACCAAGCTCAGAGAACCCCAAGGACTCCATAGAACTCTTTTCCCTTACTTGCTAAGATAAGAGATGACACTGTCACGGTGTGACAGGGTTCTTTTTGAACTGGAGGTATATTTTCCTATGCAAGGCTGGCAATTGACACAGGAAAACAAAAGAGTGGAGGCTTTTATGCTTTTTACTATATATGGCGACATTATTTACAATAGGAATTTACAACAGGTGTATACAACACAATACCGGTGTCGGGTTTTCTCCAAGGTCTCCTTCCCAGAAACTATCCCCCTCTATCTCTCCTGCTTTCTTCCCCTGTCTGTCTCCTTTCCTGTTTCTGGGCTTGACAAGAGAGAGAGTGAAAACAAAGGAATTGGCTGGAAATTTGCTGTATGGTGCTCAGCACAGCTTGACTTTTTCCTGGATCTGCTCAGCCGAACACCTACTGCTTCTCCATTGGGGAAGAACCTCTCTCAGGGTCTTCTGCCCACTCCTTCCACAGAGACCAGAGCTTTGCCACTGATAGCTGATTCCCTCTGTCCCCTCTTGGGTCTTGCATGAAGCTGCTTCCTGAAGCCAACCAGGTCCCTTCTTCCCCTCTTGGGCCTTGGGTGGAGATCTTGTCTCTTTGTATTTTTACTTCCCTTCTTCCAGAGAAGCCATCCACAGACCTTTCTTCTCCTTTCTAACTAGGAACTGACAACTGCTCTGCCCTCTTAACTTCTCTCTCCATCTACTCCACTCACTCAGCGCACAGACTTTTTTCTCTCCTCCTCTTCTCTCTCTCCAATTTTTGGTTAGACTGGCAAGATGTCTCCCAGCAACTGAGGAGGTGAGTGTCCCCCCAGGGCTCTAGTCCCCAACACCTATATGACAGGCTTGCCAATGGGACTGCTGCCTCTACATATGCCCACAACAGCCCTGGCTAGCAGCCAGGTCAGATCATCAGCCCTTGTGAAAGCACAGTTGCCCTTCAAGACTAAAACCTGGCTGCTTCTCCTCTTTTACTCACTCCAATGGCTGGTTCACACCAATAGAGCAGCAGCCATGCCCATATGCCACAGACTCATATGCCACAGACACCCAGCTTAGTAGATGTAGTTCTTCTACCAAAGGATGTAAAAGTCTCTAACACTTGAGTTACTTAGGATTGGGGGAAATGTTAAAAGTAGGAGAAGGGGAAGATTGTTTTTTCTTCATGATGGAGATTTGATTAAGTTCACACAATGTGTTTGATTTATGTACTATCAAGTTGGTATTGATTCTTAACCACACAGGTTTTTATCCAGTTTATTTAACCATGATTTATTGAGTAGGCCAGAGTTGGTTTAGTTAACACATTATGCTAAGCCATAAATCATTATTTATAAATAGCAGTATTAGGTTCACACAACCCACTAAACCAAAACCAAACCACACTAGCAAAACCTAGTATGTAAATCAAGATGTGTTACAGCACTGGTAATGTAAGGATGAGGAATACATATGCAACAAGGAAATCAATAATGAATAAATAAATCTCCCAAATCAAGAAAAAACTGATAAATTCACTGGCACTTGATTTTTTAAAGACTGTATAAGACGTTTTGCTTTTGACTTACCTGGTGGCAAAAGTTTAAGTGCTGTGAAATGGAAAAAGAAAACCTAAAATACATGCTTAACAAGTCCTCATATCTAGACTGGTAAAAATGACAGGCAATATCACAAGCACTGTCAGATTATATCTCTTCAGCCTATTACTCAGAAGCCTGTTTATTCAATGGTACTTACTCCTGGTAAGTATGTGAAGCACTTTAGTCTTTTCTCCCCATCATATTCCATGTAGCAGAAATATAAAGAATTGATGCCATATTACAGTTGTAGACAATATGCCTACTACAGAAGCACCCCCTAAAGTAGGGGGGAAGGTCTAAATCTGCCTTTACTGAGTGGCAATTGCATTTCTTTTTTAAAAAACTGAAAAAGCATTAGAAGAAAATCTCAACATGTAGACTTCAAAGGTAGTATTTTAGGGAACAAAGGGTTTCAGTAATTCTGAGAATATTAACATCCTCTAAGAACTTTGTGAAGAGAAATCTGAATACTGTGTGCTTCAGCTGACACTAACCGATATTGTTGTTATGCTATGCAAAGTGCATCCTGTCAGAGTCCCTGTATAATTTTGGTGAAGGTACGGCTATCATCAAGATGCCTTTGTGTACCAATTCCATGGTGCTGTGTATTATAGAACTGGCATCATGACATATTTAATTCTAAAACAGCTTTGAAAATGTTCTTTTCCCTGATTAGCCCATCTTCCTATTCATCTCAGAACAGGAAGGGTGTGTTGGTAAATTGTTGGGCTAGCATGAGGACTGGTGCTTCTCACCATCAAAATAATGCACTATGCCCTTCAGTGTCCCACAGTCTGGTGCCCTCCTGATGTACTGGAAATTCTGGGCGAGACATGTGGAAAGCACCAGGTTGAGGAAAGCTGCAAGCGCATTGCAAGTTGGGTGCAATTATTTGCACGTTCGTTTTCCTGGGTTTTGAAAGACTGCAGAGGCAGTCTTGGGAAGGTGTTCACTGCTCACTGAATAATTTTTTGTCTATATAATTCTTGCTTCCTATCCCATCAGCATAGCAGAGGGGAATGGTGTAAAGACAGCCTTATACACTCTGCTTTCCAAATACAGGAACTCTTTATTTCTTTCCATTTAGCATATGGATTTCCCAGTTATCAGCACAGAATACATTTTCCCACCTTGGATTCCTTGCTGCTGTCTCAGTCAGTGATATTACCAGCCTGCCTATATAGAAATGGCTAGATAGTGCAACTCCTATTATCTTATGAAAATTTAAATTGCTTTCAGTATTTGCTTTTCCAATATGTTCATTGGAATGCTTCCCTCTTTCAGGAGCTTTATTGCTAATGGGTTGACTTACTATTCACCTTCCTGAATTGTCAACGCAGCTAAGACAACCTGAGATTATGGAGATATTAAGACCTACCTTTATTCAGCTTCTCAAACAAAAGTGACTGCAGGAAACACCCTTGAACATGCTGCCACTTAAGCTATGTCCCAATAGGTAGTATAGTAGTAGTAGTAGTAACAACATACTGCTTTTATTATGGCATTGAAATCCATTTAATCAGTTGCATGGAGTATAATCCATTGCTTTTGCTGCAAAAGTCAACCAGTATTGCCCATCCGGTAATATGTGTATAGTGTATAGTGGTAACAGATGTTAAAGGTAGGCTGCAGGAATGGAGTGGCATAGAACTATTAATAAATAAATAAATAAAACAATTGTCCTTTTTACCTCTGAATATAGTATGGAGAATACGTAGCTCTCCAGAAGTTGCTGACTTAAATCTCCCAACCACCTATGGCTTTTTGTGAGGGATAATGGGAATTGTTATTCAACAGTTTTCAAATGGCCAGAGGTTTCCCATGCCTTTTGTAAGGTAAATCATCATCATCATCATCATCATCATCATCATCATCATCATCATCATGCTTTCCCCCAATACTACAGATTCAAAGCCTGGAGAGAAAGGGGCTTGTTTTAGGGCTATCTCTGAAGGCCAATTTTAACTGTTTGTACAGTTGTTTAATTATTTATTACAGTACCACTCACGAAAATAGGGGGACAGTCCTTTCAGTACTATTATGGCAGCTGATTTCATTAATCTAAATGTCCATAATTCTCTGAATTAAAATAGGAACATTCGTACTTTGCTATTAATTCATAGGTAATCTCAATACAGGGTAGAAATAATTCTCTATGTCCTGGTAGACTCCTCCAATGTGATGCACTTGGCTACAATTCCTAGGAATTCTCCTGTCCACAAAGCAGAGGACACTTGGCTTGGACACATGCATTTGGCTATAATTCCTAGGAATCCTTCTGTCTTCTAGGCACTGAGTTATTTGGATGCAGAGCCGTTGGCAGATAATCAGTAGGCAAAAGTATTTACCACATAGATGATTAATGTTAACATTGAAAAAGTCATATTGTTATATTCATGAAAAAAAATCTATTAAGTACCAGAGCTTGAAATTTACATTGTACAAAAGCTACTTACAATACCTACCAAGAATAACTAACTATGTGGTAGATAGCTCTGTAGCTTGGTTTGTGCCAAGTGCTAAGTCATGGTTTGTTTAATCATGGTTGTGGACTAAACACAACTGTCAGAGCTAATTTAACCCACTAATCAATAAACCATGGTTTACAAACCTTGATAGTTGGGATCGCACATCACGCTAAACCAAAAAAACAAACCACATCACAGTTTAGCAGCTATGATATGTATCAGCTTTCCCCAACCTGATGCCCTCCCCTGATGTTCAACAATTATTCCCAGAACTGGGCACAATAAGTAGGAATTCCAGCAATCATAATCCAACATATTTAGAGATTACCATGTTTTTGAAGTCTGGCACACGAAATTGTAAATAGATCTTGCCAAAAAAGAAAGTTTGCAATTTCAAATTAGACAAGGGAGAGAACAATCACAATTGGGAGAAGATAAAGAATGACAGAGGTTAACAACACAACACATTTTATTCTAGGGATGTAATGGTTTTGGAACAGTATTCTCAGAGCTAAACTTTTATTCTTATATTTCATGTTTAAAAACTTTAGTGAAGACCAACTTTTGGTTGCCTTTTCAGTGGCAAAACAACAGAACTTCAATACTGCTAGTGGGAAAAATACAAGCAATGCTGAAAATACAAAACTGACAGGTCTAAGCTCAGCATCCACATTTCTGGACTTCGGGAAGCACATGTTTCTTGGAAAAAGTGAGAACTATGGCTGACTAGTTTGGCCAACTGATTTGCATTTATCCGTCCTTCTTTCCCTGCTCTTCTTAATAGGGATGGTACAGAGATCAGTTTTCAAGGTTCCTTCTAAAATTCGTTGGCCTCCTGCCTCAGGGATTCTTCCTTAATAAGAGATTACAGGGTACTCCCATATCTGGACTGCAGAAACCCAAATGACCAGCAGATAGCAGTAAAGAGCTAGATTTTTCTGCATATCTTTCCTGCCATATAGTGGTCATCTGGATTTTTGCAGTCCAGATATGGTAGCCCTAAGGTTGAATTAGTTTTGACCGAGGTTCTTTAAAAATTTGCTCCCGTTGCTTTTGGCCTCTTTAGCTGCTGTCTTCTATACACAACTTCTAATACTAGTTTCCCTATTGTTCTCTTTAGCAGTGAGCAATGAGCAATAATGGTTCACTCAACTCTCATTTCACACTGTCATTCCTTCACACACACCCCTTCTATATATTTCTTTTTTTGTTTCTTCTTTCTGTTGTTCTTACCGAAATGTTATTCTGGTAAGTAATGTTACAAACTAGCAAGTCCGCAGTTGTGCAGAAAAGCAGTGGGGGAAAAACACATTGGAGTTTTTGATTCTGTCTTAGACGTGCAATGTTTTATTGTCACCTGCTGATCTCTGGGCTGTCCTCTGCTACACTGTTCTTGAAACATGAATGAACAGGTCAGGCTATCTTTGTGTCTGTAGTTTCTTCTAATTCCCTGCATCTTTTCCTACTTGGGTAAGTACTTGTTGCTTTTTTTTTCCTGCTGGTTTCTGTCCATTGTCTGCCTGCTAACAAGTGGAGAAGACCGCTTCCAGGTGAACAGCACCCTCTGATTAATCCACTGCCCATCCAGCTGCCCTTCAGCAATTATTTTCTGGAAAAGTATTCAGTTTAGAAGAGAAAAAAGATCTCAAGGAAATAAAGCAGATTCTTCTAATTGTTGAGACAGTACCTGAGCTGGGAGTTATGGAAAACATAGTCAGCTGAAAGGCTGAATGTAGCTGAAATCCTAAACATATTTGCTGAAGCCTAAGCCCTACTGAATTTTGAGGACTTTCTTTGATGAATCCTGTATAGGACTGGACTATGGGCGCATCCAAGCATATGGATGAAATGCTATGATACTCAAGTAGGTTAACAGGATATCCTCCTCACAGCCCTTTAACAATGATCTTTTCTGAAGCTTATCTAAGGATAAACATGTCATTTGAACCTTCCCAGTCATCAGACAATGAAACCAGCAACTAATTTAAGCTCCAGCTAATGCTAACTAGAAATGGCATTATACAAACATACTATGTTCTGACCCTTAGCTAACTTAAATAAAGACAGGGGCAACAACTGGTTTTATTTTTTTATTTTTATTTGTTTGTTTGTTTGTTTATTTTCCTTATATGTCTCCTACTCCCAAAGCCTCTAGGTGCCTGACAATGTCAACATATAAAATAATGGCTCCAGAAAACCCAAAATACATATAAAAATAAAACAATTAAGAAAAGATAAAAACCCCAAAATACAAATGCTATGTGCCTTCAACCCCACCTTCAGATTACAACACATCCTCCTCCTGTGCAAGATGGAACCAAAGAGTTGAACCTAAAGCCCAAAGAGGACAAGAGAGAGTTATTGGGGGAGGGGGAGGCTACTGAAAATGCCCACTTCCAATGCCCCATAAGGTGACAGTCCCATAGGGATGGGACCTGGTGGCAATTAATTCTATTTAATCTGGCTGGATTGGCAGATGAATGTAGGAGAAGGGGGTCCATCAAATGACCAGGTCCAGAGCCTGGAATTGTTAGGTCCCCCAAACCCAAAACCACTCTGTCTTGGAAGGATTCAGTTGGAGTCTGTTACTCCTTATCCAGACCTTGATAGCTTCCAGAAACTGGGTCAGCATTTCCACTGCATTACTTCTTTGGCCCAGAGTCAAGATATATAACTGAGTATCATCAGCATATTGATGATACTGAACCTCATGCTGATGGATAGCCTCCTCCCGTGGTTTCAAGTAGATGTTTAAAAGAAGTAGAGAGAGGAGAGACCCCCAGGGCACTCCACAGAGGTCTGTGGGTTGACCTCTCTCACCATCACCAACAAGACCCACCTCTTTGAGAAGGAGGAGAACCACTACAGAACAGTACCACACTACAGTCCCTCAGAGATGATCCAGGATGATACTATGGTTGATGGTGTCAAAAGCCAGCAAGAAATCAAGGAGGACCAGGAGGATTGCATTCTCCCTGGTCTATCTAAAGGTCACCCATAAGTGTGACCAATGCAGTTGCCATGCTGTATCCTGGCCTGAACCCTGATTGCCACGGGTCTAAATAATCCACTTCCTCTAGGATTCTTTGCAGTTGTAGGGCCACCAATTTCTCTACCACCTTTCCAAGAAAAGGAAGGTTGGAGGCAAGTGTAAAGTTGTCCAAAATCGTTGTATTGAGTGAAGGCTTTTTGAGCAGGGGGCACTCCTTCAGAGGTGATGGAAACACCCCCTCATTCAAAGAGGCATTGATTACTGCTCAGATCCAACTTTCTGCCATCTCATGGGAGGCTTTAACCGGCAATGAGGAGCAGGATGAAGCTGAGAAGTGTAGAGCTAATACTGTAGAGGGCCCTATCCACTTCATCAGGACTCACAGTTTGTTGTAAGCTAATTGCAGAAGCGGCAACACCCCTTCGACTGAGTCAGTGCTTATCATCCTTTCCAACACGTTTCAGAATCTTTTAGTATGAATTGTGTTATAATACTTGTTTTGTAAATAGAAGTCTACTGGTTTGAAACCTGGCAGAAGCATTCTTTTTTAATTACTATTTTTCTTTCCCTGAATTTCCTATGTTTCCCTTGCACTTTTTAAAAAAATTCATCCTCATCTTTCTAGTCAATTGAGGTAGGCTTTCAGGCTCAGCTCCCAAATAACTGTAAGAACTAATGGATTATTAGGGAACTGGAAATGAAACCCTTTTACCTTAGGCAATTGGAAAAGCAGTGAAATAGTGTACCACTGGACATTTTCTTTTTTTTTTAAGCACTTTATGGAAAAACTAGGACACTCAGGAAAAGGCCTGTACGTATGTGCATTTTAAAGCTTTGAAGATATATATCTAAATCCAGTTTAACCATATGCACGCACAAACAGTGTCAGGCTCTGCAACAAGCTGGTTGAAGAACAAACCCCTTGTTGCATCATGCATTGATGGCTTTGCCATGTGACCTAGGCCTGTGCAATGAAAACAAGCAAGACAAATGCTAAGAAGAACACACACACAAGTATGTACATCAGAAGTCCTGTCCATAGGAAGGAAAATGATTGGCAACTGTTCTCCTTGAAGAGAAAGATGGAAGGACATAGCAGCAAGAGGCCTGGCTGACTGAAAGATGTGGTTGTCTGCTGTTTAGACTGAATATCTTGCAAGCTGTTGTCAAAGTATCTCAGTCTGAACAGGGTTTTTTAAAAAAAATCTGGTTTAGAGTCAAGCCAGCATGAGCATGGGACAGGAGCAGTTTAAAGAGTAAGTGCAAACATGGCCAGAGGCATTGCCCTCCTGCAAAACCCAAGAAGCAAATGTGCCCACCACTTGGGGTACGTGGAGCAGGCAAGCCAATTCAGCAACAGGATGCAGTATGGCACCCCTCAGAAAAAACCCTCCAAATTTAACCTGCTTGCATGAACTGGACCGAACTATTTAGATAAGGTTCCTGGGCTGAGACCTTGCAGAAACAGTTCCAAAACGTGCTAAGCTTAATTGATGTTAACCTTGGTTAGATATTTAGTGGCTAAGCATATTATACTAACTAAACCTAGTTTTTGGTTTAATGTACTGTGCTACTCCCAAAGTAAATTAATTCAAGAACCAAATTAAGGGTCTTGTGGGAATTCAATCACTCTGATGTTTTCTAACTGATTATACACAGATAGCAATGGAGGCGAATATGTATATGTGTATCTGTACACAGTATATGTATATGTGTATCTGTACACAGATAGATCTGGTTCACATACTGGACTAAGCCATAAAATGCTTGGTTAGGTTTAGCTTAGAATGTTGTGTGAACCTGAGAGGTCTGGTTTGTAAATAATGGTCTATGGCTTAGCACAAGGTATTAACCAAGGCATATATGGCTTATTCAACAAACACAGTTTAGCATGATGTGTAAGTCTAATGTCAGTCCTAATTGCCTACTTGAGAAAGAGTCAGTTAAAACTTGCACACAATCCTATGAAAGTTATTGCTTTACTAATAGTATGACTTTTATTTTTCATGATGCTTGAAGGAAGGAGGAGAAAGTGTTTCTTTCTACAGCTTTAATTCCAGGCAACAGTGCATCTCCTAACTGCATACATTTGCATGAATAAAAATATACATTGGAAAAATACCCAGGGAAAAAAATTAAATGTGAACTGCTGGAGAATCTGAATAATGTCAAACACAGGTTGTCCAACTGGGGATATTTTACCCCTTAACCTACTAGCAGAACAAAGAGGGAAATAGCACAGTGCAAGCTGGCACATGCACCACTGCCCAGGTGGAGTCTGGAAACAATGTGCCTAAGGTAGTACAAATAGCTTGCTTATTAGTTCTTTGCTGTTGTGTGGATGTATGGTGGCCTTAGCCTGGCTGCCCAACCAGCCATGGCTTTACTACTTGCAGATGCTCAACTCAGGCTGTTTAGTACTGTCTTAGGGCCACAAGGGTCCTTTAGCCATGCCAGCTCATTAGTGCCTTGTTGGGCTTGTTAGCACATTGGCCCTTTCACCCTGCTGAGCTCCTGATCTATAAACCACTGTGACAAAGTAATTGTGCAGGCAGTTGATGGGCAGCAGGTGTAGAGCCATTTGCTCAGATGTGATGGTTAAATTGCCTGGTGGTAGCAGCAGCAGCGTGACTGTTTCCCTTTTCTGAAGTGACTGAAGAACAGTGAGGGAATGAATAAAGAACTTTGCCCAGGGCAGGTGAGGAATAGGAGAGAAGGGTGCTTTCCTTACCCTTTGTTGTTTGATTGCCCTCACACAGGCAGTGACTTCTCATCATTGAGATTGTCTGTTCCTCATTAACTAAAGAAAGAGAAGGGAATGAAACATGGGAGAGGTCTGCCTGAAAGCTTCTGTTGAATCACATTGATACAGTCATCAGCCATATTTATCAGATCTCCTTTTTGTGTGCTGTTTTTTTACCAGTTGGTTCAATTAAGAGTTCTTGAAACTTCAAAGCTTGAATTGACCACGAAAAAGGAATTGGTTAGGTTTCCATGACATGTTTATCCATGTTCTTCTCAATCTACCTTTCTGAACTGGTGCAGCATACTAGAACCTTAACTAGTAGGGCTGGTTGTACAAAATACTTGGCTAAAACATGATACAGTATGTCACATGAACAAATTGATAGTGTCAAATGGATTTTGATTTTTTTTCTTCCCATGGCCAACACAGCTGCTTATTTATTTTATTATGCATACTTTTATTCTGCTTCAATTGTTTCAGCTCTTCAACAACTCTTAAGTACCTTTTGCTTTTCACATTACTTGGAAAAATGCAATAACAGTTCAACTCCTGATGACTACACGGATGCATCCGTGTAGTTTTGTTGAAATAACATGGGAAAGGTTTGCCATTACCTTGTCCTGTTTTTGTTTGCTTCTTTGTTTTTTGCAGTCTTGGAATTTCTTGGTTGGCCCTCCTCCAAGAACTAACTAGGTCCAACCCTTGATAGCTTTCTTTCAGCCACAGTGCCAAGTTACAAACCATGGTTTTGCAACTATAGTATCTGAGTTTAAACAATATGCTAAACTAAAACCAATCAAACCTTATTACACTTTAACATGTGAGGCTAAAACACCTCAAGGAGCTTATTAGAAAAATGATGAAATTAAAATATAACTGGAAATAAATTAAGCATTTTTAGAACACACTGTACAGGTTTCTCCTAAGACAGCCATGACAAAAGTAAGTAAAGAAGCAATGCAGTTAGCTGCCTATTTCTGAACTTTGCCTTTCCTTTGGCAACCTCAAGTCGGAGTCTTTTTCTCTCCTACTGTTAGAAACTCTGTTCTCTGTGGCAGCAGCACCCATGTTTCTTCCCCATCTATTATCACCTTTCTTGCTCCTGGAAGTGTGAGTCCCTGAAAAATGTTATTGGCCTCATAGTTACTCCTTATTGCCTTCTGCCTGTCTACTTTAAAACAAAATTAAAATTAAAGCTCACCTTTCTGGATGGATATTTTCTTTCATTGCTTTGCACCTCTGATTTGCATGTATATGGTTATATGTCTAATTCCTTGGTTCAGCGCCATGCCATTTCTACGCCTATTGCAATTGCGGGTTTCAGCAGCTGCTGGCACATTCTTTCACAACTTCAATCTCACTTGTCCCTTAAGTACCTGCAGTCACATTACAGTTTTTGTATCTTGGATGCTATTTAAGAGATTATTTCTCACTCTGGCCTGGTGAGACTAAAACAACAGAGAAGGGAAAGAGGAAGAGATTACAGGGAGGGGCACAAGCAAGACAACATGGCATTGTTGCTCAGATGTGAGGGGAGGACAAAAAAGGAGCCCTGACAAAGGAAAGCATCTGTTAGCCCCCTCGAGGGTCACAATAAAAGTGACTGCAGGGCTTTGTCTGAATACTGATGCCCTAGTCTAATTCTGCCTGTTGTAGAGCAGTGGGAAGAAGTTGTTGAGAACATATTCAAATATTTACCAGAGGCAAGTACTGAAGTCCTCCAGAGAGACTGCAAGTATGAATGCATCTCACTCCTCTGCTCTTGCCTTAAACTCTTCCTGCATAACTAAGGATAGCAGACTGGAGGGAAAGCTTACTGTCTAGCTACGTGCAAGAAAGGTTTGGACTAAAGCAGTGTTTTTCAAACTTGGCAACTTTAAGATGGGTGGATCACACATCTTAAAGTTGCCAAGTTTGAAAAACACTGGACTAAAGGGTGCCTTTTCCTATATAATGTACTGTAATCCATCCATGTAGATATTGAAGCGGTAGAGTTCTCCTCTGGAATGAATGAATTGTTGAGTAATATTTTGTGTTCATCTTGCTTAAAACGCCTCCCAGTACTGCTGCTTAGTTAGCAACTTTTTATGGGACTGTAGCCAAATCAGGCACAATTTTCTTTTAGGCCTATTCTCCTAACTTGTTTAAGGCAAAACAGCTGTAGCTGGGCTTGTTAGTCACCAGCTGGATTCATACATCATGCTAAGTCATAATGTAGGATGTATGTCCCAACTTTGTGTGTTGTGTGAACCCAGACATTGGTTGAAAGCCATGGTTTATGAGTTAACAATGTGTGAACCCAGCTCATCTGTGCTGACATTTTGATATACTAAGCTAGTTTTATACACAGGTCACTTTGTGCTTGTTAACTTGGTTGCTCCCAAAAGCAAGCTGAGAGTAGCACATAAAAAGCTAATCTGTGCCAAACTGGCATATCTTGTCTGCATTCACATAAATGGCATAGTTCATGGTAGCACAGCTAAGGCTAGCACAGATTACTAAAAACCATGCACACAGGGGGTCATGAGAACAGGCCTGGAATAATGCAAATAATGACTTGACCCTGTGGCCATGGTACAGTTGCTAGCAGGACAAATCAATTACCATATAAATAGCTCTGGGGCTCTGCCAAACACGCAGTGAGGGGGAGCAAAAAAATCCTGTTTACTGAAATTGAAAATGAGGAAAATAAGTGAAGAAAATCAACAAATATCAGTGAAGCAGCAGACTGGAGACAAATACAGTTTTGTGTGAGGTATGTCTAGGAAGACATTGCTAAACTATGTCTCTCTCTTCAGCTACACTCCATGCCACTCATGTCTTCTTATTTCAGAATTTGAGTAATAAAACTGGTTGTATGCTACACTACCCTAAGCTACCTAATTCATCCCCATAAATTTTGTATGTTTGCCTAAAAGTCATCCTTCTTGACTTGGCAGGCCCTGGCTTTAATCCCAGATCTATTAGGGTTGTTTTTGTTTTGTTTTGTTTAGATTTTGCCCTCCTTTTCTCTCATGGCTCAATGTAGTTTACAAGATATTAAAACAATAAACTATGATGGTTCAATAAAATGTAAAAAATTTGACATAAACCCACTGAAAACTAAGTCCACTGGACTTGTGTGCAGTTTGGCATGGTTATTTGTTGAAAAAGGAAAGGTGCTGGGGCTGGGTCGACTTGGCCTGGCAGTATTGTCATTTCCCAGGGTTTCAGGCTAGGCCCTTCAGCATCCAGGGCAGGGAGAGAGCACGGTTGCTAGGACAGTGTGGCAGGAGTTGACCTCACTTTCCATCATGGGAAAGGATGGAAGGGAATACTTGAACAGAAGATTAGGATATGACAGATGGTTGATTTTTCTGTCTTCAAGCCTAATTATAATTTAGTGATTATAACATCCATTTTTATATGTAATACCATACAGTTCTTCTGTTATTCTTATAACAGTTCTGTAAGAAAGGATCTTGTCCAAGACTGCTCATTCAGTTTTATAAGTGAGCAGGAATTTTTAAAATTCTGGGCCCAACTAGATGTGAGATTATTCATATTTTTAGTCCTTGCATGGCTTTCCCCCCCTTTTTTAAACAGGCAGCAGTGGGAGATATTTCAGATTAGGATCATAGCATGAGTGGAGGGAGGTTAAACTTTTTGGCACCACTGTATCTAGCCTTGAATCATATTCCCCACTTCAGGAAGTAAGCTCCCATTGGGATTAAAAAAAAATTATCCCACTGCAAATTGTAAATGTGAGGGGAGCAAAACCTAAAAACTCCTTTGCTCTGTGCAAAGGTCCTGAGGCAGGTGAGCAATCCCTTCCTGTCTTTTTAAAACCAAAAATAGTCATTACAGTCCTAAGCATTTGTTGTTTGGCTCAGTATGCTTTCCAGCTGAGCTGTCTCCCTTACAAAAGCTAATACTTTAGCTTAACTGGCACCTAGATATATTTTTAAGCCCATATATTAGCAGTCAAGTTGAACATCAGGAAAAAAAATTCCTGAGAAAGAGCAGTTCAAATAGAGGTTGGACAGCTGCCTGTCAGGAATAATTTAATTTTGATTCCTGCATTGAGCAGGCAGTTCACCCTAATGGTCTAAATGGCGCCTTCCAACTCTATGATTCCCACTCACTCACTGAGATGCTGCAATGTGCAATAGTGGCTATATTTAAAGCACCCCAATCAATATGGTTTATTGCCACCACCTGACAGTTCTAATAGCAAAGAAAACCCAAAGCATTAGCAACTATATCCCGGGCATCTTTCCTACTGCTTGATTATATTGTTTCATAGGTTTCTCTAATATTTATCTTGCATCTGTAACGGAGTATGCTTGTTTTAGCAGAAAATGAAATCCTGCTAGTGAGGGGGATGAAAAACACAGCCTAGCTAAATTTTATGGGGTTTGCTAGTTATTCCTGCTCATGTTCCTTTCAACAGTGAGATGGACAGGCCAGGAACGGTAATTACTTGGCCATTACTGCTAATCCAGGTGACAGTTTCTCATGTTCCCAGGTGGACAATGTATCATAGAAAGATATTGGGGAAAAAGCTATTTCTGTCTTTTGAGCAGTGCTGAACTTAGTCGTTCTGCTCCAGGCACTGTTCTCACTTGATCTGTTCTTCCATTTCCCTTCCTTGTTCATTCCTCAGCTCCAGCAGCAATGTGTATGAAGGAGTGGGATGCAGTTCTAAGAGAGTGCCAGAGATCTGGGAAGAGATGCACCAAAACACCCAAAACGAAAACAAACATGTCTTTTGTTTTCTTCTGGAAGAACAAACATATAAATGTTCACTCACTCACTCTCTCACACAGAGGGTTTTATAATAAGCAAATATTATATAATAATTTTAATATAAAAACAGAACATAAGATGCCTAAGCACATACACAGTCCCCTGACTTAAGTCAAGAACAGTTTGTTTTAATTAAAAATCACTAGTTCAATAGGTCAAAAGTCTGTCTGAATTACAAAGCATTCACATGTCTTATGAAGTCTAAGAGAGAGAGAGAGAGAGAGCTCTATTGACTACAAATTCCATCACTGAAAGTCTTCTCATGATGCTCCATCAAATATGCCTCAGATGTTGGTGGGATATAGTCAAGGATATCTCCATTTTCAAACCCAGGCAGTCCATGTGGGAGAAGGTGTTTGTGACTGCACATGGAACAAAGTGCCTCTGTACTAACAGATTAAAAACAAAGAAAAAAGAGATTTAATAAAATGAATTACAATAAGCTGTCACTGTAGGCTGAAATTAGCTGGAAAAAAGAGAAGGAACACAGTAGGGAAAAAAGACCAAAAAGAAGACAACACAATGTTTTATATTTTTAAAAAAGTTAATCTAATTTAACTTAGCTTCACTTTCTTCAGGCTTATGCACAGTTTTAGTCATGAAAATATGAGTAGAGTTCTTTAAAGAAAAGATGGCCTGAGCAAGTGAAATCTGCGATGGGCTATACTCAGCCAATGCATTAATGTAATGTCAAACAAGATACAATACTGGGCTGATACCCCACATATTTATGGGAATTTGAGACTATTGGAAGCTGGCTTTAATTCTGAAACAAATAATTTTTTGTTATAAAAATAAAAATAAGCTCTATTTTTGAAATAAGTGTTCAAAAAAGAGAAGTGATCAGTAGGACAGAAATTTCATAGAGGATGTTTTTATATTTAAGGGAGTTGAGTTTTCATAACAAAAAAAGCAAATAGAAGCGAATATGTGTAGCTCAGGGTTGAACTGTGGAGTCCTTGGGGTTCTCTGAGCTTGGTTGTTTTCTTGCAAACATTTCATTACCCAGCTAGGTGACATCTTCAGTGCTGGAATGGAATGGGGTTTGCTATATAAACAGAGAGCAAACCCCACTCCATTCTAGCACTGAAGATGTTACCTAGCTAGGTAACAAAACATTTGCAAGAAAACAACCAAGCTCAGAGAACCCCAAGGACTCCACAAAAAAAGCAAAGCAAAACAAAACAAGACAAAATATTGTAAATGGTTGAGCTCAGGGATTAAACTGGGAGAGTAAATGTAACTAGCTGCCACCTGTTCATCCCAAATCCAGTAACTTTCCTTGCAACCAATATTGATTCAAAAGAAAGTTCATTTATTGAGAATAAGTGTACAGATACAAAGCATTGCTAAGACTGAGCAAAAGCGCGCCAAAAGCTGTTTTCTTACTTTCTCCCCCCCTACATCACCCTTAGTTTCTCCCCCCCTTCATCGCCCTTAGTTCTTGGTCTTCTGATTCCCTTGCTGGTATGTCCTTGAGCATGCCAGAGCCTGTGATAAGGAGCCATCGGCTTTAAACGGTTTCTCATTCCTACTCCCCCCCCCTCCTTTTACAATGGCAGAACCACAGCATGTAAAAAGCCATTTTTTTAAACTAGCCATATAATAATCTATTATGAAATCTTGCGAGGATTCTGACAGTAAATTTGATAAAAAACCAAGGAAGCTAGGAGTTCTCAGCAAGGAATCGAAGCCTCAGAAGAGTCTAGATAGTACTTCTTATAAGCAGTGGCATACCTAGTGTATTTGACATCCGCAGACATATCCACATTTTTATCATTCTCCCTTGTCCATCACTGCTGCACTGCACTGCCAATTGTTGAACAGCTGATCTGTGCACTGGCAGCAGCAACCTGACTATACACACCATTGACCCTCCAGATAATCTCCTTGTCATCCACTAGTCACCAGACAATGCACCTTCTTATTGCCTGCACCCAGGGCAAACTGCCCCACCCTCCGTACACGGCTGCTTATAAGTGTCAGAATATAGAGATTTCTCATAATGATCCTTTAAATAACATGACTTCAAGACATTTAGGCCTTTACAGATCATAATCAACAATTGAGTTGTGTCTGGAAATGTATAAGCAGGCAGCAGCCAATGAAAGTGTTATAATAATGGAGCCAAATACTCCCAGTGATTGACCTCAGTCAATAGTCTGGCTGCATATTCAGGACCAACAAGAAATTTTGAAGAGTTTTCAAAGGCAGATCCATGTATAATACATTACAGTAATCCAACTGAGATGTAAAAATATGTGTATCACCAAGACCAGACCAGGTGTTTCTTGGATTGAGGTCAGATAACATACCAGTGTCAACTATAAAATAGCGTTCTTGGTTGTCACTCCTCCCCCTCCACTTAGATGTCATTTAAAAAAAAATAATTGTGGAATATACTCAGACTATGAATGTGTGCTCAAAGAAAGTGCAACACCATTCAAGGCAGGTTGAAGTGTTATATCTTGATCTACCATTTTGCTTATCTGGAACAATTCTGTTTTGTCTGAATCAAGTTCCAAAGTACAGTATCTCAGAGATGCTACCTCTCTGTTATTACAGGAAGATTATAGAGCTGATAAGATTAGGATCCAATAATGGCATATTCTAAAAGTGTTTCAAGATTTATCCCCACTAAATTGTTCCTCAAGGTTGTTTACTTATATGGAGCTATCATCTCCTCTCATATTCAGGCTTGTCACTGTGTCCTTGCATTATGTACAATGGCAGGAAACAATATGATCCGACTTCACTGGGAAGGTATGGACTGAAAGCACTACAACAAAAGCTTGTTTCATACCTTAAAGCTGTTTGGATAAGTCCAAAAAGGGGAAGTTGTGTCTCTGGTTAAATGTACTCTCTTCTGACATTGCACTGATAGTTTGCAGATAACGATGGCATTGTAATGTCTTGCAATCTTTCTCTAGGTAACACCCACACCCTAGATAGCAAGAAAGTCTTTTATTATCACTCAGTACAGGCAACATCCAATGACAAATGACAAACACTAAACTCTCTTTGCTTTTATACATAACCCATCTGAGTTGCTCTTAAAGCAACAGCCACACGTTGATAGTCATAGTCACAGAACATGTACTACTCCATCCCATGTGTCCTCTGCATTAATGCATTAAAACTGACTTGCTAACTTCAATTCTTCAATTGTCTTAGAAATATTGGGAGTAGTAGGATGGATGAGCTGCAACCTTCTCCTGCTCAGCACCAGGACCTTATCAATTTCCAGCGGTTATTACCTGATAGAATTACAGTGAGGCTTTGGGGGGCAAAGAGATAGACCCAAATTTTGGCTTAATAGCTTCTGTATTATACCCAGTGGGTCTGTTTCTTACTTACATTATGAACTAGTGCCTGGCTGCGGGAGAATCTACTTGTTCATGTGTTAGCTGCATGAACATTTCTGTCAATCATAGACTTTTCCAGAAATGAGCCAATTCGGCATTTAGAACTGGGTGGGCAATTGCAGTTGGTTACACCTAATTCAAAATGCAAGGACATCTGTCGATCTGTCTGCATTTTTGACAGTCACATCTGGTCAATTTGCACATTTTAGGGGGAAGTTCAACACTGAAAAGCATTCTCCAATGTATAAGCTGATAAACCTATAATGATTTTTATGGGCAATTACCATTTTGAGTGGGAACATGCCTGCAAAGAATTACTGTTATGCAGGTAGAATATCACATGGTTGGCCTACCAAAATTCATAGCTGAGTGCAGATACTGTCCTTGGAATAAAAAATAGTATCTTTCCCTTTGAGGTGCTTGCATGATCATTGCATAAAGCCAGGTATCTGGACTGCAAAGTTCAGAGTCAGCCCAAAACATTTTATTGCTGGAGGCAAAGAACACAATAATATGTTTCCCATTCCATATAGAAAAGCCCAGTGGATTGGTCATGAATCTTTCTCAACAAAGGTAATAGAACTTCATCCTCCACATCTGAAGGTGGCAAGTTAGCTTTGGGGACACAAAGCAGGTTATGTAACATGCATCTCTCTTCCCTGAATCCTTATTGCCACCCCCCAGAATTTGCTACCTGAGCTTACTGCTTTGTTCTGCCCCAGAGTAAGGCTGGCCATATTAGTTTTGCTGATTGTGTGGATTGAGAGGGGATTAGCAGCTACTAAAACACCACACATATCTACATTGTAGAGACTGGACATGCTTAAACAAAAAAACACTGGAAACCTTACCTTCTAATCTCTCAGCAGTGAGGGTGATTCATCCTGAATTTGCTCAGAATTGCTTATTCTAACGTTTTGTTTCACATATTTCGGGGATAAGTCCTGTTATTTGAACTTTGATTCAAATTATACTCTAGTGCCATTTTACATGTGTACAAAATGGAAGGAGTAATTCTTTGTCTGCACTTGTTTTTTCATCAGAGATTGTTGATAGGAAATAGCAAAATACCCTTGTTCCACAGGGTGACTAGGCAGCATGAACAAATTACTCCAGGCCCAGTCTGTCACCCTCCACCCCTCATGAAGCTGCTAGAATTCATCTGGCTAGAAATTCTCAGAGTTCTCACATCTTGAAGGGTATTACACTGGGGAAGGTGGGATTACAAGATTAAATGGTGACAGTATGGAGAAAGAGGCAAGGAAAGGGTAAACTGGTAGTTAGGGAATGAGAAATCATAAAATATTTGAAGCCCATTAGGACAACTGATAGTCTTGATTTACTATGTTGGGCTATAAAGTTGTACTCATTAAGCAAAAGAAAGTAAAGGTAACCAAAATTATGGGGAGGAAAGTGGTTTTGGATTTGGAAGGATGGGGGGGGGAGCAATTATCCTTTGTGTGAATGATGATGTTCTTGGTAGCTTGCTGTGCTAAGCACCTCTTTATCTACTCTAGGGGAAATGCTGAAATCATTGCTGACTGAAAGCTAATTTGAGGATATCCTGAAAATAATCTGATATGTTGTTGGTCAGGATGGTTACATGGAACGTCCATACTCAGAAATAGCATGGTACTAAATATTACTTATTGAGGACTGATACTTTCAAGCTCACCATTCAGTTTCCTAAAGGATCTGGTTAACTGCTGTTGGAAGCAGGATGCTGGACCAGATGGACCTCTGATCTAATCCAGTAGCAGCCTTCTTATCTTTTTGAACCAGATTGCTGAAAATTCACTCTAAGGAAAAGTGCCAATTGATTTTATCTGGTGGAGATGACAATTATAAGTAAGCTAGTTGAGCAAGAATGCTTGGAGCAAGAAGCAACAGAAAAAAGAATACCTAATGACTCAGAATTATTTACTTGTGTATATGATTCACTGTAGAGCAATTGTCCAAACTGATGTATGGAAGAACGGTAAGGAGTTCTCAATTGGATTAAGATCTATTTTAGATTGTCTCAGGGCTAGATTTGGCATGGAATAATTTTGTGCATCTTAATGGATAGCAGGATAGATAATTAATAAGGTCGTCCTTTTCCTTATCTCTGACATCTTGATGGCTTTCAAACCACCAAATATGATATCCTTCTTGGTGGGCTACCTAGGATGGGAATCATATGCACAGTGTTTCAATAATTCTGCTCTTATGTATCTCCAGAAGATGGTGCTGCAAGGCTATTGCTCTTCCCTGTGGCATTTGTTATATGATATATTCTAGCTTATCTCCTATGCTGGTTAACACCTACCAAAATCTTCCAAGTGATACCAACCAGAGGATTTGGGCTGTTCTCATTATAATGATGATACCCAACTCTAGTCTTCCTTTTGATTCAATTCATGAAGGTGTAGAATTAATTGCAGGGCTCAATAACAGATTGGATAAGAATTAATAAACTATAGCTCAGTCCAAACTGTGTCAAAATGTTTTTCTGGATTTTTTCACAATTTTTATTAAATTTGATAGAAATTACTTTCCATTTTTCCCCATGGGTGAGGTGTGCAGGATTCTGATACAAACCTTAATTACTAAGTAGCTGTAGGGAGTGTTTCCCATCTTTTATTATGCAATCATTTAAGTAGTGCTTTACAGCCTCCCTGTTTTCATACACTTTAATTAAATTCTAAGAGAAGAGAAAAGGAAACTCCTTCCACTCAAGATATGTGGGCAGCCAGGGAAGCTGCAGAGTAATGAAGAGACTTATAATGCAACAAAAGAATAGCAACAACAACCTCTGCCACTGTGCAACTTAAAAAAGTAATCTGAAAAATGTCATCAAAAAACATTCTAAGGAAATCCTTCTGAGAAATGGGAGGACAGATTTTTGACAAAATAGTAATCAATATTGTTGGTGGCTGAGTTGATATTACAGATTATGAGAATGGGACTGTACTTCCTTGAAGAATTAGCTTTTCTGACTATGAATGGCAATAGATGTAATTTTATTTAAGTAGCTTATGTGACCCAAAGCATAATCTATTATTTGAGGCTGAGAACATAAACAATAACTCCTACAGTGATTCACATCTGGTAGCATCCCATCTGGGTTCTTCGAAATGATGTTTCTTAACCTACTTACTAAAATTAGACAGGGACAATTTTAAACAGTTACATGGGCTCCTAGTCAATATCTGATCACGGTAATCTATTGACCCTAAATGGAGTCGAACCATGATAAAGGACATTTCTTCCATATTATCCTGGCTAATCAGGAAGATCATGCTTCTCTAGATCTGTTCTCTACAACTGGAAGTAAGGTAAGTAGTAACTAGAAAGAGCACCTTTTCTATAGTAGTGCCATGGCTTTGGACTGTCTTCCCCAGGAGACTTGTCTAGCACTAGTTTGCTTTTTATTTTTTCAGACTTTGTAGATTAACAGATCATTTCAGTCATATTTTACCTGTAGAATGTTGCCTTGCTTTACTGCTAGATGCTTTTGCCTTGTTCTGTCACTTTTTAAATTGTTTTATCATTGTTTAAAAAAATTTTTATAAGCTGCTCTGAGACACTTTCTAGCCTGAAGAATGGGATATTTAATACAATATATCAAAGGCTTTGGGAGCAATTAATGGTTCTTCTGAAAATTCTGGGGATAGGAATATCAGTTGAACTGGGACCATATTCCTTTACATGGCAATGTGATTTAAGGATAAGTGTTCTATAAGATCTGCTGCTTCCAGGTTTAAGAAATGATATGACTAACTTTGTTTTACCACCTAGATATGAGAGTGGGTAAATCTAGCAGTTGTATTATTAATGAGCCATGCTCTGGAAGTCCATTTTCTTTGATTTTGACTTAGGCTATGATTGCTGGGAGATCATGACTTCTTTGCATCTACATAAACAATAAAGCTTTTACAGCAGCAAAATTTGTCTGTGTACTTAGATCAACCAAACCACAGAACATAATGGTGAATTGCTATGGGCTAAGCATCATCCTGATTATTACCAAGGCACCATGTTGCACTTAGGGACACATTTGGGTCATTTATCTCAACCCACTGACATCAAGAGGGATATGACTAAATCACAGAAATAATGTAGCACAGAAAAGTTGCTGAGTGCCAGGCTGTTTGACTAAAACTGAATACAAGGGGATGAGTTTTCAGCTAATGCCTAGATTTGGATAGAGTCCTTAAGGAACCACAGTCCTGGTTAGGGATTACATCTTTCTGAGTAGGAAAAGGTTAGATGTGCTTTTGTGAAGCAGTTTAGCTATTAAGAAAATGAGAGAGATTCCTAATATGCTGTAGGAATATGTAGCTCCTTTCTCTCAGAAAATATAGAATATTTTGGGTGCCCTTCATAGTAAACAGCTGAAGATACATTAAGTGGCTTGAGAAAAGCCTTTAGCAAATTGTTCATGGACATTTTGCTCCTCTTCTGTATGGCAGAGACCCTTGTAGATAGAGAGGTGTGGGGAGCTGACTAGTGAGTAACAAAAAGCAAATACTGGTCTCACCAAAAATGTAGAAAACCTGCTGAAGTATAGTCTCCCCAAATGTTTGAGCATTCAAAGATAGGGGTTGTCAACAAAACCCCACTCTCTGGAGTCTCAGCAATCCAAATCAAGAGCTCAAAGTAACTCTCAAAATATCAAACCAAGGAAGTAAATGGGTCTGGTAGCAGCAGTTCTCCTGCTCTTGCACCAGGAGTCTCAATGAGCCTTCCAGCCTCAGCTGTGGGCACAGAGGCAACTCCTTAGTTGCGTAGTCTCTGGCCCCTTCCCTCCTTCCCTCTGAGTAAGGCTTCCCAATATGAAGAACTGGCTCTCTTCTCTGCCTGGGCAATGAACTGGGCCCCAGCCAGGCAGCACAGAAGAATGGGAGAGTCTGTTTATATAGGCCTAAGGAGGGTAATCCAGCAGGCCTTCCTCCACAGGCTTCTCTTCGTCATCCTCTGACATCTGCTGATTCCCTCAACCTTCTCCCCACATTTGCAAGCACTTATTATTATTAATTTTTATATCACCTTTTTAATATATAACTCAAAGTGGTGAACATACCTAATCCTCCTGCTTCCTGTTTTGTCCACAACAACAACCCTGTGAGGTGGGTTGAGCTGAGAGGAATGATTGGCCCAAGGTCACCCAGCTGGCTTTGTGTCTAAGGCAAGACTAGAACTCACAGTCTCCTGGTTTCTAGGCCAGCACCTTAACCACTACACCAAACTGGCTCTCTTACAGACTGAAGCCATTGCTTATTGCCAAGGAGGCTGGTGTTTTTCCTTCACCACATTCCAAAATAATGCTGTCTTTCCTGGATCCAGTGGAGGGGCTATGGAAAGTCTTCCTTCAAGACCAGGAGTTAGGGAAGCTTATCACTCTCCAGATGTTCCTGGACTACAGCTCCAAGCAGTTTCATCCAGTATAGCCAATGGTAAAAATTGCTGAGAGTTGCAGTTCAATACTTCAACTCTGTTCTAACTTTCATTGGAAAGGGCTCTCAGCTCATCCTAGCCTAGACATTGTGTGGTGGCAAACTTCAATGCTCTACTAACAGCTTTGGTTGGTGTGTGGGACTTTTGGCAATGCAGTATAGAAAGACTAATTTTAGTGAAGCTTTACCTGTCAGCTTTATGATAAGACTGGGCACCCAGGCAGTTGCATAAGAGGTCTAGATGCTGGTCCTAGCCTGTGTTGGTCTACTTTTTCATTCAATTTCCCTTTTGCTTCCTTTTCATCTTGGCGAATAAATTTAAGGGCAGCATCAACCTTGTTTCCATTCTCTTAATTATGCCTTACCCTTGTGCCCTGAATTCTCATTGAAGCATTAGGAATCCTTCTGGTGCTTGTTCCTCCTTCACAGCCAATCTCACTGTGCTGACTTCCCACATGTGGGAGATAGCATGAGGAAATTTCGCTTAGTGATATATGACTTTGAACGATCCCATTACATCAGACTCATAGCAAAAACTTTGTGGTGACATTTATTGTCAAACCAGGAAGATCAGTACCCACCTTGCCAATGTCACACAAAATTTGCAAATGATGCTTATTTTATAGGAATATAAACAAGCAGAATATATGCAAAGGAAGAGTAGTAAATTTAAGGAATCTAGACAAAACTCCAAATGTACATGAATGGTTTCACTGCAACTCAGATAGCAATGATGGGGTGGAGGTGGGGTGACCAATATTTTCTCCTGCATAATTTGGATAGTAAAAATCTTTGAAGAGGGATAGCAGCAGGCCTCCAAGATTAAAGAAAGGGGCTCAGAACATTTATAGCAATGGTGAATAGCTTCATATTTCTAGGTATCTACTTGGATTTTTTTTACTAGAACCCCACAGTTTGCCATTTATAGCCAGGTGCTCAAGATCACACATTTCCTCATCAGAACAGTCTGAACTAAAGCCCTCCAAAATATCTTAAGTAAACCAAAAGACCCAGTAGCACAAGAAGAAAAAACAGGAGTCATCTATAACATACAGTGTAAGGACCGCAACAAACACTATGTAGGACAGAGAGGCAGAAGGCTGGCAGAGCGCATCCATGAACACCAACTAGCAGTCAGAAGACATGATGAAAACTCCTTAATCTCACAACACATGGGCAGACTCAACCATAGTTTCAACTGGGAAACTGTCAGCACTTTAGACCAAGCTAAATCCAAAAATGCAAGGGAATTCTTGGAAGCTTGGTATTCAGACAAGGCAGCAATCAACAGACACATAGAGATAAACAGCATCTACACACTATTCAAGAGACAATAGAAAAGAAAACAAAAGACCAGAACATCTCCTTACCAGCAGTCATTACCCAGATAAGCAGAGGTTACCACCAGGCACACAATCAAGCAGTGAACAATACCCTAATCAAGGAACTACCAGAGGAACAAAACACCACCCATGCCCACCAACACTGGCAGGGCATGCCACAGTATACAAACAGAGAGCAAACCCCATCCCATTCTAGCACTGAAGTTGTTACCTAGCTGGGTAATGAAACATTTGCAAGAAAAGAACCAAGCTCAGAGAACCCTAAGGACTCCACAGTTCAACCCTGAGCTACACATATTTGCCTCTAATGGAAACAATAGGAGCCCAAATATGCTTGCAACTTGTTTATTTATTTATTGACTTTTTCCCCATCAAAGGATGGTGTTCTGACTGCTGAAAGACCCACAACACTGGATCATATACCACAGGCTTTTAGGTGTGAGCATGGAATTGAGAGAGGCATGTGGTGTGGAAAACCAGGCTAGTGTGTCTGCTGCAGAGAACAGGGGAAGCCTTTCTTCAGCACCACTTTCTCCCCCACGCTTTTTGCCACCAGCCCCACTTAACCTGATACTGTTGCCTGTAGTCAAAGTTGCATCAAGATTTCAACCGCTATTGTTATCTGCCTCTTTTGCCATTAAAGCTACTGCTGCTATTTATATTAATGATTAATTGGGAATCGGAAATCCTTGCCTATCATTTTCAAATCTCTTAGATGACCTATAGTACTGCCTTTTCAGCTAATAATTTGGATAGAAGAGACATACTTTACTTCTGTAGGTTCACCATTTTTACCTTCATTAGCTATTCATAGAAGCACATTTCCCTATTCACTTGAGACTTCCAACCTGCAACTTGGCTCCCCTTGGCTTGAAATTTCCCCCATCTGGCCTCTCTGATGTCACAGCATGTTCCCATGAAGAATATGAATGACAGGGTCACAGAGCAAGACTAAAGCAAACATTGCAGGGGAAGCCATCGGCAAATGTTCTTTTAGAAAAGCCAAGAGATATTATTCATCAATCAGAATTCTTTCATCAGTTAACAGAATTAATTTTAAGCACCATTTGATTTTAAAGAGCTGGAGCCTGCTGCCACAAGAGATTCCAAATAGAGTGCAAATGCAGCTTTTAAGAAGCAGTTGATTGAGAGCTGAGAGTCTACTAATAGGCTTCCACCTTCCTTTCTCTTCACCCCTGCCTGTTGTAAAGTACTGGGAATAGCAGTACTTTGCTCTGGGTTCAGCTTTCTGGCAACGGCTGGCATACAAGACTCTTGTGCCTTCCCCTGCAAGAGGCCACAGCACTTGGGGGGAGGGAGGACTGTTTTCCACAGCCCCTAGTTGCCAGGCAGATAGCTCACCTGATGCCTTGAGGCCTTAGCAGTTGCAAAGAGGATGTCAGGTGAAACGTTGGGCATGTTTGTTCCAGGCACAAAGCAGGACTCCCGTCGGGGAGGGAGGGTGCTGCAGACAGAAGCCATGTATTTGACAGGCTTTCTACAAGCCCAGGCCCAAATGCAGCTGGTATTGTGATCTGTGACCATTGGCCCTGAACAATCCTGCTCTCCTGAGCAACATAGACACTGTTGATTCCCAGAGTCAAGTCAAGCTGCATTTAGCTACTTACTTTTTTAATAAGTCCTGAATATTCCCAAATAACTGCAGAGAACTCCATGCAGATTCCTAAAGTATTGTCTACAGTGCTGACTGTCACTCTGTCCAGAGGGCTAGAGGTGGTCCCTGCAAATCCCACTGGCATGAAAGGAATAGAATAATGCCAAACATCACGGGCAAATTGAAGGCTTAGATTTGCTGCTTTGGTTGTCTTACTGAGAAAACTGTGCTTACAGACCAACAAAACAAAAGTTGGTTTATCAAAGGGCAGAGACTTTATGTTCTATTACCAGTTGGAGCCTGGAGTTGCATGCAGCCCTCAGCCTAATTTCATAAGGCTCTCTGCCCAACTTCTCAGCATCTTTGGAGGTGACCATTTCCTACTTCTAGCCAAAGCATCTAATTTTTCCCTAGCAGCATCTCTATGGAAAAGAAGAGGAAAAGAAAGAGGGTTTCAGAAAAAAGGAAGATTAGACAGCCTCATCAGCTTTTGACTCTGGCCTTGCACATGTAAAGGTTTTCTCACCATTGATGTGTGATTCTGCCCATAGCAAATTAGTACTTTAGGAATACAATCCTCACCAGAAAACAATGTTGCCCACCTCTGATCCAGTATGGGGTGTCTTTTAGGTAGTTTCTGGAGGGAGGGGTGATTAGTCTGGGTTCATTTAATGAATTCTGAGTTAAGTCACTGCATTTATAAAAGCCAGAAGTCCTGAACTGAGTACAGAAAGACTGGCCCAAGGGCTGCGTATTGTTCATTAGCATCCCTTTTGCACTTCCAAGAGGTATGGGACTAAAAATGTTGCTGTTGATGATGATGATGATAATCAGTTGAAGAGGCAAAATGCAGAGGCTCAAGCTTCAAGACCTTTTACCAAAAACTGTTCCCTAAGAGGCCCCCTGCCCCATCTACACGTGGAGTACAGTCCTTGATGTTCCAATAAAGCCTAGCGTAGCTCTCAAGCTGCTGTAAGTTACATTCTACATACTGAGATAAACTCTTACCCTTCCTTGGAGTGTATAAAGAGAATTAGAAGGGATGAGAATTATCTGGCATTGATATAGGATTGTTAGCTTCTGGATAAGATCACAGCCTGGTCAACTGAGTGAGCAATTCAGCTCTGCCCAAGTCAACAGACCTGCTGGAACTTTCTGGGTAATGTCTTATTGCTTCTTTCATGCGGCTATTATTCAGTGGCATGTGACTTTTGATGCATTTATTCAAGCTACTGTTGTGTCATAAAATCGTATTTTCACAAATGTTACTCTCTGTGGAATCTGCTACTTGTTATAACTCCTCCCATGTTTTGAGAGTTTCAGAATTGACCACAGTTGGATTCTATGAGATTTTAACTTAGATTGTGCGCTGACAACATTTAGCAATATTTCCAGAGCATGATAAAATGCATGAATACCAAATGAATTTGACCAACCTGGATTTCAAAAAGAAGTTGGTAGGTCTGGCAAGCTAAAGTCCAGCTAGGTGTTTTTGACTTATTTTTGCACATAACTAGTGCTATTTTGACCATGAATGCTTGACTATTAGGGAAATCTCACTCTGTACATCAGAAGCAAAATCCATTCATGCAATTGGTCACAAATTGCCTGCTTGGCTTGTTCTGCTGGAATGCTGATGGTGGGCCTGGCTTCTGCTGCTGCATTGTAAATCATTCAGTATTTTCTGTAATAGTTTTTGTGAACAGCAAAACTTAAGAATGTTGCTTGGCAGGTGCTTAGAAATGAAGTGCTCCTAATAGCAAGAAGACATCAGTTATCTTGCATCAGTTGCTGAAGTGGGACTCAACAGAGACAGTGACTGGAAAGGGGGAAAAGAAGCAAATTTCAGCTCCTCTATTTACTTCCTTGTGCTGCTCAACCTATTCCCAGCCTCTCTTCTAAATATGCCATTTTGGCAGTCCTTTCCACCAACTACATGTTGGCCATGCTGGTTAGGAGCACTGGAAATTATGGATGTACTGTAGCGTTGGACTGGGGAAGGCTGTGAAAATGCTAAAAGTGAAAATGTTGAACTAGGGCTAGAGAGATCAGATCCAAAACCCTGTGGAGGCATGACGTTTATCGATTAATTTGGTCCAGTAGTTGTCTTTTAGTTGCAACTAGCTGCAAGCCCTGCAAGCTTGTTGTGAGGATAAAATGGGAGGATGGGAAAACTCATTAGTGGGAGAATCAGATGAAAATGAAATGATAGCATTGTTGCATTTTCTCTTAGGCCTAGACTGGATTACGACTATGTTTGCCTTAAATTCCAGGTGATAGAACTGGCAGGTTCCAGGGTTCCAGTTTAGATTAGGACCACAGCAAAGGGCAACATATTAAAGATCTCTATGCCCCCTCCCCGTCCCAAATTATTGTCTTCCTGCAAGGTTTTGATTGATGGGTTGTCTACAACCAATATAATAATGCTATTGTGCAGCATGTGTGAATTCATTCTGCTAGTCTGTGTTCCACCAGTTCAGAGCTATTAAAAATTATATGGTCATATTTTAGGGGTATGGTTACTTTGCTCATTCTTTTCTTAATGCTTTTATTGAAATGGATTAGGAAAGTTTTCCTGTGTCTTTTAAATTGTGATCAGTTTAACATCCTGTTCAGCTTGATTAGACTCGCACTGGAATGTATTTGCTTTGTCAAATGCTTTGACTTTTCTCATTTTTAATAAATTATATTGATAAATTAATAATATATACCAGGTCAGTTCAGCATACTAGGAAGCAGGTTCTTTTTCTCAGCTAACTATCTGAACTTTATCAAATTTTCCCAGGATGCAGCTGATATACAAAGATTGTGTGTACTTGTATGTTGTACACACATGTGCACACCTGCTGCGCAGAAGATAGTTGTGGTTAAATGATGGCCGCAGATAGTTTGTCCTAAATGGAGGCTACATAACATAGTGCAGATATGTACAATAGCATTCTTCGAGGTAATAAGCAGGCTGTTGAAAGCTGACACGGATAAGTTAGGAATGCAGTCTCTGAGTGCGGCAAGATGTAAATATCCTGAGATATTTGGTATCTGTCCTCCCCCATTCTGGCAGAATTATGGCGCTTTCTCTGCCTTTGTTTGTGCTGAGGTGTAATGGTACTATCAGGAAGATAGCTCCCTCTCGGGCTCCTCGCTGCTTGAGTGCTCTTGATGGGTAGAGCAAACATTCCTCCAGAGGAGGCACTGCAGGAATTTACTCAGGCTCTGAGGATGCTGGTTCTTTTGTCAGGGAGCCCGCATTCCACTGCCTTTATCTCTGCCCCTCCCTCCTTCTCTTTCCTCCTCCACATGCCATTCCTAGCCAGAGTCCATGTGGGCTGTTCTCACTGGTATGAGGGCTCGAGCAGGGGTTAGCCTGGGGACGTTTCCTGGCTCCAGATCCCATTAAAGAAGACAGTGACTGATGGGAGAAGCAACCCAGTACCAAGAGAGAGAGATTCCTATAGCATGCAATCTGCACGGATGAAAAAGGCATCTCATCACAGGGTCTCAGTTACCCTTCTCCCTCTTGTGTGCTAGTTAGAAAGGAGCCAGAGCCTGCATGGAAGAGTGGAAGGAAGCAAGAAAGAATTAAACTTAGTATACAGGTAGCTCTTTGGAGTCCATAAAATGCTGTTCATAGGCAGGGCTAGCAACATGCTCTAGACTAGGCTTAGATGGGGTTTGATAATTTGTGGTTCAGTGTGTTTGGGGAAACCCAGCCACTACCTTAGCATGTTGTCTGAACCAGACTGAGACATAAGATACTTTTATTTGAGAATACAGTACCTTGATACGTGAAAACAGCAAGTGTTTGTGAGCCCCTGCCATAGATTATCTCAGTAAAAATTTCTCACTCCTGAAATGTAGGGCAAAACTAAGAAGTCAAGGAAATAAGAGTTTGATTAAGATTGTTTAACAAGTTAATGGTTGAGATAGGATTTTAAGTGGGAACTTCCTGGCTTGCATTGACCATCAGCTACTGTTCAGCACCAGCTATTGAATAGGGTTGCATATTGCAAAGAAAACACAAAGTATCTAATTTTGTATTTGCTTTTTAACTGAATAGAGGGGCCAGGTGCATTTGCAGGGGAGAAACAGGCTTGCCTCCTGTTACAAACTGGGAGGAGGATAACTTACAATCTCACTGGCAGGCCCTTTCTTCCAAGAGTTTCTAAGGAAAATATAATCATGACAGGCTGTCATCGCTCAGGCCAAACTACCTGAGATGTCCTTGTCTGTATCACTAGGAAGTTCTTTTGTTTTGGTTTCCTTTGTTAAGCACTATTCTTACAATTTTATAAGATGTGGAAGATATGTGATACCAACCCCTTTGAAAGAGACTGATCGTTGCTTTGCCCAATCAAACAAGATGCCCCATCTGTGATGTCATACGTCTAGCCAGCAAATCAGAAAATTACCTGGCAGTTGGATTCTTCTTCCTAATGAATTTGTGGTTGAATAATAAAGGCCTATACTAGTTTTCCCTGTATAAAAAGGATTATAATGGTAGAGGTTTTCAGCATTTTTGTTTTTGAAACACAAAAGATGAATTTTGTCTATTCAGACCTCTCAGCTTGGAACTGTTAATCAGATGCTTTAGATAGCACTGTTGTGTCATTCCAAAACCAGGGATTTGTCATACTTCCATTTAACTATCTCCTCTGTAAATAACTTTTAGCTTTTAAAATGTTGGGTTTTAGATTTGTTTTTTGATTGAAGCACTCGCAATAAAATTGAGGCATAAAAGCACTTGCAATAAAATCAAAAATAAATCTTATTTTCTCTTGACATGAAACTATCCACTTTTTTTCTAGCTTCAGTAGTGGCCAGGTACTGCAAGGAGAATGGCATGGGCTACAATATTAGCCCATATTTATGAAGTCTACGGAGGACTGTGCTTCACAGAGTAATTCTCTGTGTCAATAGTTAATCAATATCCTTGGTCTAGGATTATATAAATATATGCACATATACCCATAGTTAGAGGTTCACTGTCTTATAGGATTTTAAAGAGGAACAGATTTATTATGACATGAACTTCTATGAACACTGATCTCCATTTCATATTTCCTTCATGTAATTTTTTATTGCTTTTTAGTGCCTGCTTGTTTTGGTAACTGGGCTGTCTGTAAGCAAGGACAGGCCTCCACTTCCTAATTTTAATTAGCCATTCTCTAGCAGTAATGGGCCAACTAACAGTACCTAGCTCAAGGATTGAAAGAAACCCAGATGCCAACCTGATCCTCATTTCCACTAAGGCAGAAGTATTGCAGGACCTAATCACTTCAACCAGAACATCAAGGATTAGCTGGTTATCTTATGATAATGTGATCTTTATACTCAGTATTCTCCAACTGGGTGCCTTCCCACCAGTACTGGACTAAATGTTTCATGTTTGGAGAGCTCCTATCTCAGGGTATACTGCTGTATAGCTCCAACTATCAGAGATGTTCTTACATGTTCTATCATCAGATGTCACACAAAGAATAAAGGGTCACAAATCTGATTTAAAAACTGGCAGCAATCCAAAATATTTTTAAATATTTATGGAAGAGTTAAATGCGACTAGATTTGGAATTTTGCAGAAAATTCTCCATTTTCCCTCACTTCTTTTGTGTCCTTTCCATTGATTGATTCCTTTTCCTCACTTTGGTGTCCTTTCCCTTGGCACCATTGTAGATTTCATGTCTCAGATCAATATTTTAAAGGGGCACTGTTACTTTTGAAAAGCCCAGGCTAGAAATGTCTCATCTGCTGATCGAATGTGGGATAAAAATACAATAATAAATAAAATAAATTACTGAGTTCATATTTTAAGATGCAGAAATAATCCCAAATCTGAACTCCATATTAAGAGCAATTCAACCATAAATCATTCAAACACAATATTGTATGACAGTTTTCAAGAGCAAGATTTCTGTTAACCATCTCATTATATTTTTCATGCATTGGCATGCATGGTTTATGGTTCTTTAGCCCAACGGAGTCATGGTTGGTTCTTGGCTATTTATGCCAGTTTGACATTTTCTCATGAAAATTCTCATGTAATCCATAGGGGACAAATGTCTATTAAATAGTACATTGGATTAGCATTGATTCTTTAGAAGAGCAGACATGGAATTTGCTGTTTTGCAACAGCTGTCTTATTTAGGAGCCTCAGAAACAGTAGGCTTTTTACAAAAATCTGGAAAAAATAATGTGTGCTATCCTGAAACAGTGGTAAAACATTGTTTTAAAACAGAGGTAAAGGACAGTGTGGCAGTATGGGGAAAAATCCAAGCCAGAGTTTTGGCTCCATCGCTACTGATATGGGAGTGGGCTAGGAAGGACAGAATTGTAATTCATCACAATACAGGGGGAAATTATGAGCTGAATATCAAGGACAGTCAGAAATTGTGAGTACGGGGAATTAAAAAATAAAATCCTGACATCTGCAAGGAAGGGCAGCTTGCCAAAAATTTTGTAAATCTGGAAGCACCTTATAATTGCCAGAGTAAAGTCAATCCTTACCAGGATGTTGGCAGAACAAACAGTATTCTGGTGCAAACCCCTAAAGTTTTCCTAAGGGTTCTAATGATAAAAGTGAAAATGAACAAGTAAGAGTATCTGGAAAAATATTTCACCTCATTAGATGTGTATCTCTGCCCCTTTCACATATGCAGTAGAATTTCTTCAAGCTCTTTTCTCTCAGTCCAGCCCTGATATTAGAATGAGGTGGGGTGGGGAGGAAGTGATGAAGGGTTTTCTCCATCCTGGATATGTTGAGACTACAAGTCTTTGAATTCCTAGTTGCATAGCTGTTGCACAGCAAGGAGAATCTGGAACTTGTAGTCCAATATTGACAAGTTTCTCCAAGCAGGCTAGATTGGAAACAATTCAACAGGAGCACATTTTATCAGGAGGAACGTCTGATAAAGTAGCTTTATTATTTTTTAAAAAAGCTAAAAAGTAATTACAAAAGAATTCCAGGGAATATGGTGTGTCAAATGCAAATGAAACGAGTGTTTGAATTCTTGCACCTCTTTCTCCCACCCAAGCTATGCAACATGATAGATATCCCTCTCTGCCTTTTGGTTTAGTAATGGATGAATCTGATATTAGGATGTTTTCTTCTGAATGTGTAAGAACCAACTCTGAGAAGTAATATTGGAGAGCTCCAGTTGGGAAAGCCTGATGCAGATCATAAATCCTCTTCTGTTTATATGCAATCAGGGGAGATACGTCCTTAAATATATATAACTTTCCCTATCACATCTAATTTGGCCCTGAGCTGAAGTACCAATATAATATTATGGGAATTCAGAGACACTGTTCATGCCTGAAGTATAATTCAGTTTCATTAGTAGCTGGTTTATTCCTCATCTGGCAGTAACTGAGAATCTGTTCCATGCCATAACATTCTTACTTCTCCAGCAGGCATCCTCTGCGCAGCAGAGCATCAAGACAGAGTATAGGATGGATGTGCACATAATAAAGGGTGCATTTTTTGTACTCCTTCTGAAACATGTTTTATATGGCAGACCACTGCTTCTCATACAAGTCACCTGTTGTGTTCAGTGATGCCTGATCAGAAGGCATCTCCTGCATGCAGCACAGAAGCTACAGAGCACCCTGCTGGGATCAAAGCAGTCTTACCTAGCATGGCTGCAAGAGACAGCAAGTACTTCCTCTGCCACCTGGACCCATGGCATGGTGCACTTGTGTTCTGTGCTAGCACATGGGGGGAAAGGCACACACTCTGGCACACACTCTGTATCCTAGGATCATATCAGTCTTCCATATTTTTGTGTAATTACAACTGTATTTTTTGTGTGAGGCTCTGCTCCCCACAACAAAGCAATAACCTGAACTGATAGCTTCATCCATTACCATTCATTTGAGAGCGTTTTGTATTTAAGCAGGAGCTGTGAGTCAAGAAGATGCCCCAGATTATGAGCCAGTTCCATATGAGAGAATGCAACCTTATCCAGAGCTCTCAGGAATTCAATGGCTCTCTGGGACCAAACTATGCTGTCTTGCAGGGACTGAGTTCAAGCCTGTTCCTCCCCGTCTAGACCCTAACAGCCTTGAGGCACCAGGACTGTGGCCTTGACAACATCATTTGCCCAGCCCAGAGTCAAGATGTAAAATCTTGAGCATCATGACCTTGATACAAGACCTTGTGCCAACAGACAATCTCAGCAAGTGACTTCATCTAGATGTTAAATAGGAATGGAACATTGAATCTTATGGCACTCTGCAAAGAAGGAGCCTTGGGCTTGATCTCTTCTGACACTAATGACTGGAACTGCCCCTTCAGGAACTAGAACCATTGCACAATAGCGGTCCTCATTCTGTACCCTTGGAGGCAGTCCAAAGGTGCCATCAGTATAGTCTAAATGCTATACCCAGCCATGAAACCAAACTGAAATGGGTCCAAATCACCCATTTCATCTATGGGTCTGTGCAATTGTAGCCCCATCATATACTCAACAACCTCTGTCAAAAAGAGAAGATTGGAGACAGATCAACAATTGCTCAGAATTTCTGGGTTGAGTGATGATTTCTTGAGCATGAGCATATCACCACTTCCTTCAAGGCAGATGGCAACCTATCTTTTCTCAAGGAAATATTTACTACTGCCATGACCCTGCCACCAGTGTCTTCTCTGGAGGTTTTCAGGAAGGGCAGAGATCCAGACTACAGATAACAAAGTTGATGTCAGACAGAACCCTCTCCATTTCCTTGGGAACCACAGTCATAAATTCATCCCAGATGATTTTGTAAGCATAGCTTTGGTCATTTCATCAAGACTTGCCCTGCTGCCAGCCAAGTCTGAGCAATTTTATCTTTCAGATACCTAGAAAATTCCTCACAGCAGCTGTGGAGATGTTTTTCCAGCCCATCCTTCTAGGTCATTTTAAAAAGGGCTCTTGGCTTTGTTCTATGGACAGAATAAGAAGTGGAGAACAATTTATGTTTTGCTACTGTTATTGACATAGTGTAGGAATATGAATTCTTTGTATTCACTTGGATTAGCTTTTCATCTTTTTCTAGTGGTGCCCTACACATCTCCTTATTTGCTTCAGCTACTCAGTAAACCAAGGATTTTTCTGGCTTGGTGAACAGGGAGAGGCCCATAAGCCTGGGCAGCTCCACCACCGACCCAGTGACGAGGTTGCGCAGCCAGGGCAGGGTGACAAGAGCAATCCCAATTTGTCCCTGGAGCCCAACTTTACAAATACAGCCTCATATATGCTATCAATGGATGCCATCAGAGTTTCCCATATGATAGTTGCAACACCTCTTCCCCTGCCTTGTCTTATGGTAGATGCCAAGCCTCAAACCCAAATTAGGCACCTCTCAACAATGCAAACACTTCCTCTTCATCCATCCAGGTTTCATTAATACAAGCCAGGATTGCTCTAATTCAAGACTGGATCATGGACGAGGGAAGATTGATTGCATATCTGGTGTTCAGCAATAATATCTAGGCACTCTGAAAATCTGGTAAGCTGGCTCTTGCATTGAGGAGAGGAGGCCAGGAGTGGGAATCAGTCTTAGATGGCCAATTCCCCTTCCCCGGCCTATTATTATTATGGTTGGCTACACAGTCAGCCAGATGTTTAGACTGGATTTGGCATTTTATCCACCCATCGAGTCCTTCGCAAGGACCTGGGATTGCCAGGTATTGTTGTTTGATGGTGTTAAAGGTATTGTCACAGGATATAAGCTGTTCCAAGTGAAGCTACCTTTTGCAATTGACTGATGGTGATTTTGTCAATGCCGATGGTGTTCAAGTGGTGCTCCAGATGTTTGGGATTGCACCTAAGGTGCCTATAACTATTGGTACTACTTTTGCTTTCTTTTGCCATAGTCATTCTACTTCTACTTGCATGTCTTTATATTTTGTGATTTTCTCCAGTACTTTCTCTTCTATTCTGCTGTCTCCAGGTATTGCAATGTCCACTATCCAGACTTTTTTCTCTTTCTTATCAACAATTGTTATGCCTGGGGTGTTGTGTGGCAAGCGCTTGTCTGTTTGAATTCTAAAGTCCCAGAGCACTTTAGCTTCTTCATTTTCTATTACTTTTTTTTTAGATTGTTTTTATCCTGCCTTTCTTATTTTTACAAATAACTCAAGGTGGCGAACATACCTAATGCTCCTTCCTCCTCCTATTTTCCCCACAACAACAACTCTGTGAGGTGAGTTGGGCTGAGAGAGAGTGACTGGCCCAAAATCACCCAGGCAGCTTTTGCTTTCATGACCAAGGCGGGACTAGAACTCACAGTCTTCTGCTTTCTAGCCAGTTGCCTTAACCACTAGACCAAACTGGCTTTGTCTGTTTTTGGTCCCACCAGTTCTTGCTTGCAGGCAAATGGTATTTCTTGCAGATATTCCAATGCACCATTGTTGCTACTTTGTCATGCTGTTGTTTGTAGTCAGTCTGTGTGATCTTGCAGCAGCTAACTAGGTGGTCCACTGTTGCTTCAGCTTCTTTGCAGAGGACACATTTGCTGTCTGTTGCTGTCTTTATTATTATTATTAGCTCCCAGTGAGGCACTACCTTGACATGGTTGTGGGGCTTCCATGCTCTGAGGAGGATGACAGCTATGCCAGAGGTTCAACCATACTAGACAGGTCTCAGCAGAGGAGCCAAAAGAAGAGTGTCTCTCCCATAAACAATATGGTGAGACGTACTTTACAGAAACCCATACCAGATCGGTCATTGCCCGGGTCAACAAGGACCATGCTAGGTGTTCTAGTTCCTGGATATTTGGTGACAAGTGGGCTACAGGATTCAGGACTGTTGTGAACCACATCAAGGTAGTGCCTCACTGGGGGATGATGATGATGATGATGATGATGATGATGATGATGATGATTCCACCTTTTTATATATAACTCAAGGTGGCAAACATACATAATACCCCTGCCTCCTGTTTTCCTCTGTGAGGTGGATTGGGCTGAGACAGTGACTGGCCCAAAGTCACCCAGCTGGCTTTCATGCCTAAGGCAGGCCTAGAACTCACAGTCTCCTGGTTTCTAGGCCAGCACCTTAACCACTACACCAGACTGGCTCTCATCATCCCTTGCCTCCCACCATAATTTCCTCAACCCATCGTTATTTTGATCTTCATCCCTTCTTCTATATCCTCATTCCTTCCCAAGGTCTCCAACTCATCACAGTGCATATAGGGGCTCCCATTTATCATTTGATTTAGTATATATGGATATCCCAATCCATATAGGTTGGATATGTGGATATAGGTTGGTTATATGGATATCTCCATCCTAATTTACTGTCCACTCACCCCTCGGCCCATATACTATCTTTCAAAAGGGCTGCTCTTGAAATAGTCACCCAACAACAACTACTATCAAAACCATCTTCATGACCAATCAGCCAATCAACATAATGCTTCTCCCACCATCTCCCCACTTGGACCCCAATCGGACCCCAATCTCTCCTGGGTTTTGTCATGAATTATTATCTCTGGACTGTCATCTCAGCTACATTTCTCCAATCCTCTCCATTTCTCACACAAAACTGACCTTATTTTTTACCCTTCTCCACTAGCTTAACTAACTCCAGAAAGTTAATTCTTGAAGTCCACTTTCACTCTTTTTTCTTTCCTTTTTTTCCTCATCTTTCCAAATGCCAGACCCAGCCAGCGATCTTTATCTTGTTGTTCATTATGAAATCCTCTTCATAAAAAACCCTTGTTTACGAAGTCAAGTATAATCAAAAGGCAGCTAGATGGCTTTTCCATCAGAGTTGTCAGCAATAAAATAGTAGCTGTTCCAATGGGTATACCTGGCCACAATAGACATTGGATTCGGGCAAACAAACCATATTTCCTGGGGAAGCCCATCCATGGTTCTGCAACTTATATTCTCCTGGAAAGCCTCCTGCAAAGGACCTGCCCAACATAGCCAAAACCAAATTAACTTTGTCTGGACTCTTCTTTCTCCTGGTTGGTCTGCTCTTGATAACACTCTCTGCTGCTGGCTTCAGTCATGTGATCTCAGGCTGTTCCACACTCCAGGATCTGGCTTGTTCCCTTCTTTTGCCATGCCACTTCAGTTTCCTCTCCATCCTTCTCCATTATTTCCACCAGTTCCTTCATTCTCTACCACCATAATGTCTCCCACTGATTGCTTCTCAAAACCAAACTCATTACTTTCAAATCTATTCACTTCCCCTAATTTTCCACTCACTTTCGTATCTTCACACTAATTTTCACTGAAAGATTTTGTATAATTGCAGGTTCCCTGGCACCATCAAAAAACATGGATTGACTAAAGGATTGTTTCCATCATATGTAGTTAAGTTCTCATCAGGGTGTAATGGCAACATGACCCATATCACCCACTAAAGAATATTTCCCAATCTGGAGCTCTCCAGAGATCTTTGGGTACAACACTCATAATTCTTAGCTAGCAAGCTTTCTGCTGTGGTCCAATACATCTGGAGGACAGCATGTTGGGAAAGACTATTTTAAAGTACGGGCTACACTACCTGTTCAGCTATAAAGCAGGATGGAGGGAATAATCTATTGAAGCAAAACACTCCTTCGAGGTTTCACACAAGCCTATTATTTCTAGTCTATATTTAAAGCCTCTTAAAACAAATTATCTAAAGTTGTACAACAGCAAAAGAAGAAAACATTAAAAAGCACATTAAAAAGCAGCACAGCATAAACACCTAATACAAAGTTTACAAAAGAAACTATCATGTGCATGAATTTAAAAACATGTTGCAAAGTTTAGTGCCATACAGTTAAAAATAGTTGTCTTCATGTGTCCATTTACCAAGTCATATTTCTTTCCACTTTTTGTACTCATTCCAGTGCTTGTAAATTAGCCTCAGCAAGATCCTATGGTGTGTGATAATCTGCTGCTAACAAAGGAAAAAAGGGTTGCATAGTCAGCCTCTGCTGATAGTTGTATGTCTACCGTGAAGTATCCCCATTTGATCATGGTGACTCTTGACTATGACCTTTGTACAAAGATGATTTTGGACCTTCCAATGATACTTTCCTCCCCTGATCCAGTGGGATCTGTTCTTTCACATTAATGCCCATGTCATATTCTGTGGTTTCTTAGGCCCTTCTCCAGTTCCACTTTTCTCTTTTCGCCTTTGTCCTCTTTCTTTGTCTATCTTCCCCATTCTTTTTTAATCAGCACATCTGCAATTCTCCTCCTGTGGAGCTGGTATTTAACTTAAAAGGGTGGTTGGTACTGTACATTTGAACATAATTATCATATACAGTATAATGGATGAATGAGCTGGAAATCCAGGAATATATCTTGTCTTATAATCTTTTGGTATCAACTGAAGATTTAACAAGTTTTCATAGATTTGTGATTTGTTTTGATATATTTCTGTGTTGTTTCAAGATGAACCCTGAAACCTTGCTAGTTAGCTTTTTTTTTAACTGAACCAGTGTCAGAAATATATTTTCTTTGATGGAATTAGTAGATGAATTTGAACAGCAAAAGGCAATGACAGAACTATGGGTGTAAGACCACCTTACTGATTAATGATGCAGTATTGGTGCTGACAAAAATTGAATGTGGATTATAGTCTCACTTCCATAGAAGAGAATTAAAAGAACTAAGGAGCTTAAAATCATGTATCAGATTCAGTTTGTTTATTTCTGCCTGGGTTTTTGTGTTTGAAATGTAACACTTATGCATTTTTGCTCCAGTGCCAAAAAATAACATGGATATTAAATGAGCTTTCTGGGGGAGAATTTTGCAAATAACTATTTCAGCAACTCTTCATCACTTGCCACATTTAGACTGCAAACCTAATGATCACAATATCTTGTTTCAGTTTTGGACTTCTAATTTCTTCCTACTTCCCTTTTTTGTACTAGTTTATCTGGTGAAGATTTCTAGAGAACTCGGAAATGTGCACTTTTGTTCTGGTTGATCCTGAGAAAGATACTACTCAACTAGATTTGGTGTTCTTTTTCCCTCTCATGTATCAACATGGCAGCTCTTGTTTTGTTTTTAATTTTCAGCATGCAGAGCATCTACATTTCAACACATAGTACTTGCTCCGTCACATCTGGGTAATCCTGTAGTAGCTAATTTCATTTCTGTATGTCACTGCTAAAACGCTAGGAAGAAAAAACAAATTGCTATGGAAGGAGGAGCTCTTTCCGATTATTCTGTTTTTCCAAGGAAGAACAAGGAATTGTAGTGAAGAGACAGCAACATTTTTTTTCTTATCTTCTCTTAGGAGATGTAGCCAGACCCTGAGGCTCTCCTTTCATCACAGACGGTGTTTGCCTAAGGTTTGCAAGAGCATGTTAAAGGATCACTGTTAATTCCTGGCTTCGCCTTCCTATGTGAAAGAAGATGAATTGAAGTTGTTTCTGCACTAAAAATGCTCTGTAAACAGCAATAGTGACACTTTCTGTTAAGTCAGCTAATGCATTCCAGACCCACTGACCCCTTGCTTTGTTTTGCTTCTGTGACAGATTAACAATACCTATTCCCATCCCCAAAAGCTGTTAGGATAGGGATCAGGAACTTTCAAACCTCAAAAGTGCAATTTTATTTATGTATTTCATGTATAAGGCCACCTTACTTCACAAGTCTGGCGGTGTACAGTAATATTGTTGCTAAAAAGAAAAAGTAAAAACTTATATCATCCAAGAATAAGAAAACATCCAGGACCCACTACTCAATCTAGCCCAGGAGCCAAATTTTCCGGGCTTCTTTAAGCATGGAGGGGAGGGGCCAGATGGATCTCAGGATGAATGTTATTCAAAGGGGCAAATGCTGTGACACAGAAGGCACACTCCCTGAGTCCCATCAGATGGCACCATTTAATGGAGTGAACCTGGAGCATGCCAGTTGTACAAGACAGGTAGAAATTATGGAAGACAGTCCTTTAGATAACCAGACTCTATACCATAAAGGGCTTTAGAGGTGATAACTTGCACCTTGTGCTGCACCTGAAAGCCTATTGGTAACTAGTCTAGCTCGTGGATTAAAGATTTTGCATGGACATGATATGGCATACCCATAATTATCTGTGTTGCTGAATTCTGGACCAGTTGCAGCTTCCAAATAGTTTTCAAGAGCAGCCTCAAGTAGAATGCACTGCAATACTTTAGTCATGTGAGGTGACCAAATTATGAGTGAATGAAGCCCCCTCCCCCCTCTGTCCAGATAACAGTGCAATTTGCACACAAGATGGATTTGTACAAAGGCTTTCTTAGACACAGCTGCCATCTGCTCCATAAGCAGATGTAAGTCTATCCTTAAGGAGCTGTAAGTCCAGGAAGAACCCCAAATTGCATAACAGTCCCAAAGGGGAAGACAACCCATTCAGGACTAAAGATGAAACATCCCAAGTCCCAGAGGGTCCAAAGATCCACTTCCACTTGGTTTGGTCAGGACTGAACTTGAGCCTGTTCCATCTCATCCAGGCCCCCAGAGACTGGGGACAAGACCTTGACAGCATCACCCAATGGGTTTGGGGTTGAGATGTAAATAATGTATCATCCACATATGGATGATACTTGACCCCACACTAATAATAATCTCACCCAATGGCCTCCTGTTAAACAGAAGGGGAGAGAGTGTTGAGCCTTGGAATACTTCACACATTAAGGACCTTGGCCTCTACCCTCCTGTCAACACCAACGGGACATGACCACAGAGAAAGGAGAACTACTGCAACACCATAACTCAGTACTGTGTCATGGCCTAAACTCTGACTGAAAGGGATCTAGATAATCAGTTTCCTTCACAGCCCTCTGAAGCCAGAGCACAACCTTCTTAACAGTCTTCCCATAAATAAATAATAATTTAAAAAAACCCAAATAAATAAAATAAATGAATTTTCCCTTAAAAGGGGAAGTTGGAGACTAGATAAAAATTGTCTAGTACAGCCTCTTGAAAAGGGGATGCACCACTGCCTCTTTCAAGGCAGTGGGGACCCCCCCCCCATGAAGTACATACCACATCATGGACTCAATCACAGGTGACCTCCTGGGCATCCTTCACCAACCACGAGGGACATGGATCTAATAAACAGGTGGTCATGTTTGCAAATCAAAGATCCTGTCCACCTACATAAAAGTTATAGCTCAAACTCTTCCCAGCCAACTACACAAGAACATGCTTCTTCCACCTTTATAGGATTTACCTAGTTGGAATCCAATTCTGAGTGAATCCAAGTGACATTATCCACTAGATGCCTAGAATGTTCCTCACAAGGGCCCTGTGATAGTCCTGTGACTGATCCTTCCCTAGGAGAGTATGAGTCACTTTAAAAAGGGCCATCAGCGGGCTATCTGCAGATGCCATAAGAACAGAAAAATTATGTTTTAGCCTGTTATTGTTATGACATAATCCACAATATGGGCTCTTACTTGAGCTTGGTCAGTTTCTTTGTCTTCCTGTGGGTTATGAGAGGCTGTATATGAGCAATATGGCCCAATGCTCTTGTCACGCACCCACTCAGGCAGTGACCAAGACCTCAAGCGAACCACCCATCAGAACCTCAGGAAAACCCGAAGATCCCTTTGGAGTGCAACAGGGTCCTGAAAAGCAATCAGACGGTGATCTATCCATGGCAATGGACTGATGGTAATGTCCTCCACACCCATATCATGTCCCAATAGGCCCAAAGTAAAAATTAGATGTACATGTGACCTCCTGGATATGTTGGGCTCTCAATAACTTGACTCAGGGCCATAGTGAGCTGAGCTGCTCCAGCCTCAATGCCACCCAGGGGGAGCTTAAAGGATTGCAAGCCTTGGGGACTCCACCACTGACCCAGTGACAGAATCAAGCAACTGAGGTAGGGATGTCGCTGCACAGCAGGGAGGCTGATACAGCAGCAGTGGTACATAAAAGGTGTCCTTTCTGTTATTTTAATTACCACATACTGAAGGAGAGAAGATGTCACAAGCAACACCCATGAGAACCTTGTTAAGCCTTTAGCTGTTTCTGCTACTTAGTGAAGAAGCTTGCAAATCCTGCTATCCTTTTTATGCCAATATCCATCTAGTGCTATGACAAATCTTTATAGTTATATTAGGACATCCCTCTTACTGTTCAGTTCTTTGGATCTTGAGCATGAATGCAGGCTGCAGTAAGTCTCAGGGTACATCATCCCCCTATTCTGCTTCCCTTTACTTTGCATGTTAGAAGAGGAGATCAGAAACTTTTGATCTTAATTTCCAGTAGACCATAGTTTAAAGTTTCATTCAAATATGAGAAAAAATAGTTTGTCCTTTTCAGACCAGATTCCAAAACTGTTTTATTGGTTTGTGTTTTATAGCATGGGGCTGGGATCAGATGCTGTGAAGGGAAGTGACAGTCAAGCTGCCTTGAAAAGGGAAATTATTTATTATGATAACCTATTTTCTGAGTACTATAGCCTGCTTCCAAGTATGAGTCTGGAATGGAGAGTGATGTAGGTATTTCACTCATGGCATAGAACATTTAGATCCAATATTCCAAGTTGCATTTCTGCCTGCTATTTTTGCGTTTGAAAAAATCTTTCATGGATTGGCATTGCATAGTGCCTATACAGGACTAAAAACAGGAGATATTGTTCCTTAGCTGCTGTCTGCCAACATGTTCACCCTCAACAGCTGATGACTGCATCGCTCATGCTTTTGACCTTAGTCTTCCTGCAGGATGCATATGGAAAGCCAGAGGTCTCCTTCAGGGAAAGCAGCTGGATCCAAAGCTGATACAGAACAGCTGCCTTCTTTTTCCTCTCCTGCAGTGGTTTAGCTCTGCTAGGCATGTCAGGGAACAATTGCTTTATTTGCTATCTGCTAGATTAATCTGTGGGCTGAAGGAGCTCCGAGGATGATTCTTACTGCTGTCCCCAAGATCCCATCTGGCTCAGGCACTGGAATAAGAGCAGCCAACTGATGTTTGTCCAAGGTCATCCCCCTTCTCATTAATGCCATACATTTCTTTTTCAATATTTCTAATAACTTCAAGTCTGAGTGAATCCATTTCAGTCACATTAACATGAATAAGCTCTTAATCCTTGCCGGTTTTTCATGTTCAGCTGGCTAAACCAGTTAGGTGTATATGCCTCTGGCACACTCAGTTCCTGCCATTTAACTTCTGGGTGCCTTGGCAAAAACCGTCACTGTTCCATTGCTGGACAATTTGATCTCGTAAGGGTCCCACCACACATACCAGCATCTTACTTAATTCACAGCACTAAGATATTTGAGAAGGATGGGCTTCTATATAAAACTTTGAGAACCAAGCCTGCAGATTAATTACTTAGAAAGGCTGTCAACTAACTGGAAAAGATACAGAGGAAACTATGTGGGCGATATAGAGTCCACTCTAGTAGGTTGTCATATGAGAAAAAACTGAAGTAACCAGGAAATGTTGAACCAGAACAAAAATAAAAGGGGGGGGGGACAATTTTCAGCTATTTAAAAAGATCTCAGAAAGAAGGGGGATATAATTATTCACCATATTCACTGAGGGCAGAAGAACCTAAGTTACAATCCATTAAAGGACAGGACATAAAATTTAACATAGATTGCAGATTTAATATAGGCATTTGGGGGAATTTTTTTTTTAAAGCAACAAAACAGTCTCTTCAGAATCTCCAATCAAGGTAAAGATGGCCAAAGATCCAGCAGGGACATTTTGCATGTAAGGTGACTCTCTTTATTACAGGAAATTGCTCTCAATGGCCTTTGAAATGTGTTCCAATACCACAATCTTCCAATTTTGAATTGACAGGCTGTTACATTTAGCACAGAAAAAGCTGGAGATATGAAAATCATATGAGAATAATATCCATAACACTGCCTGCATGCTACAACACACTGCATTATTGTCAAATTTTACATATGGTGAGAACACAAATGCAAATATAATACAGTTAGGACATTTATGGCAGGTTTTGGATCTAACTCATAAAGGCAATGATTTAGAAAAACTGAATCTGTAAAGATCAATATACACATCCTGAAAACATGTGCATTTTAATTTGTTTTTAAAAGTATTTCTTTCTTGCTGGTAGAACATTTCTTGCTGGTAGAAAATTAATATGTCAGGGAAAAGAAATTTAATTCTGTCATCAGTGTGACAAGTTAGCTTTCTGTGAGCATGGAAGAGTTGTTTTCAACTTGCAATCTCAGTCTTTCATTCTATATTGCTTAAGTCCTTGAACGCTATGATATTGCTACAGTTGTTATGGTCCTATGAGTCAACCCTGACTCCTGGTGACTACATGGACAGGTCCAAGCATTTTTCTTGGCATTATTTCCGAAAGGGTTTGCCCTTGCTTCTTTCTTCCTAGGGCCTAGAGAGAGTGGCTGGCCCAAAGTCACCCAACTGACTTTGTGCTTAAGGCAGGACTAGAATTTAAGGTCTCCTGGTTTCTAATCCAGGATCTTTAACTACCATACCATACAGGCAGTTTTGGAAGCCATATCATAGGGCAGCTTTTCCTGTGTCTGAGTGAAACACAGTGAGGCTTAGTTTTCAGTGAGCTCTGTTGGAGAACCTGGTCTATCCCAATACAGACTGGAAACAGAATTTTAACTTTGTGAATTATGAGGGGCCCTGAGACTCAAGTTGAGACCACAAGAGGTGGGGGTATCTTTTGGTGTTTCTAATAGTATACAGTTAATGAGTGGAGAGGGATTAGGATGATGCATACTATCCTCTTCTCATTCATTATTTCTTTGTGAGCCGAGTCTATCTGCTTACAAGTTGTGTGTGCACAAGCTCTGTACATGCACTCAGGGATTCTGCAAAATGGCTTGGCTTTGTTTGCAAAGGAATAATAAATGCATGAGGTCAGAGGCAAAGATAGTAGACCAATTTTTGCTGCCCTCCCCCCTTTCATTGCATGCTGTTTTCTAATGTTGAAAGCTACTAATGTTCAGAGCTGCTGCGATGTCTTGTAAGCAGGAGCAGGACACCACTGGGGGCCTGAAAAGAGAGCAACATGATTAATTGTGTTGGCTTGTTAAAATGTTTTAATTAAGGTAAGGAAATTTCCTGTCTGCAAATAAGCCAGATAGTATGAAATTCAACTAAAACTATCATGACTGGCAATTTGACACTGCTAGCAGAGTTCCCAGATGCTGCTGTGGTAATTGATGGCCTTGTATAAATTTAAATTAGGGCTTCTGTTATTAATTTTATCCCTGGAAAACATATTGGTTTTGGAATAAATTCTTGCCAAATCCTGCATGGTGCAGAGTAGCTCCACCTGGGAGCACTCACTGTCCTTTCTCTAATAGTGGAATTAGTAATGCTCTTGCAATGAGAGGTGGTCTCCTTGCTAAGTGTATCTTCCTATTTTAAAGCAGAGAAACACACTTTTCCTTCTTTTTACTTCAGAATTCAAAAACTGGCAGTTAGCACAGCAATTAGCAGAGGATCTGCCTTGAGTGGGAATGTGTGTTAAGTAAAAGGAAGGGAGAATATTGCTACACACGGAGGGCAACGTGTTCAAACTTTTATTTTTCTGCAGCCTCCAAGGGTACAGCTGCAGAAATGTCCAAAGTTGTTGCCATCTTGTCTTTTTGTGGCTAAATAAAAGATTTCTCTTTTAAGCTCATTTGTGATGTGATCCTTTTGAATGAACCCTCCCACCCTCATCCTGAAATAACATTAAACCTAAATGCAGGTCCTCAGTATTTGCTCACATCTCTTGTTCTTGTCATTCTTGTCCTTCCCTTTCTCTACTGCTTTGTCAGCCATGCATCCTTCTTCTCTTCATTACTTCCTCACCCACACACTGTCCATACTTAGGTTTAAGCACCTGGGTCAGAGACCTCTTTTGCTTATTTTCCTTGACAATGTAACATGAATAATTATTGTAATATATACATATTCATTCATTCATTCATCATATTTATATGGCATTTATATATTCATATAATATATAAATGACAATGAACTTCTGTTCTCAGAGGCACCAAAACTCTGTACCGTCCTTTACCGTTTCATGTGAAACTGTTGCTCAGTGTGCACAATTTCCTGCAGCCTCAGCCGCCAGGAAATGATGTCCCTTCCCTGTAATAGGGCATGGGGCATCTGGCATGATTTGGGCATTGTCATGATTGATTGAGGACACTGCAGCAATGACTGCATCATTTGTTCAGGGTGCCTGGGAGCATTGGCAAGACGGTGATTCTCCTCCAAGCAGAGCAGTGACCGTGTGCACACTGGGATAAAGCTGGGGCTTGTTGCAGGACAGTTCGTCTGAAAATCCCAATCTGTCACTTGTGTGATCCTGGATTCCTGCTGCTGCTGCTGCTGCTCCAAGGCAGAGACTCTGTCAGCATCTGAGCAGAAGCAGGAGAAATCTGGGGTGGAAAGCATAAGTGTTGAAGAGATGTGTGTACATATTTTACTATGCATATAAAAACATTAGGCTCCCAAATCTGTAGCAGCTGACGTAACAGCAACCTTGTGTAGTCTGATGGGAGGTTACTCCTCACTGCAGTTACGTGTCCTGCAAAAGCAGCATGAGAGGTATTGGAGAGAAGACATCAGCTATGCCAGAGGAGAAGGGCTCCACCATGCAGTTGGCCAGGTTGCCAAGGGCAACAGCTTCTCTGTTTTGGTGACTCCCCATTCTCCATGTATTGTAAATTCAAGAGAGGGTCTCTCTCACACTTGTTACCTAGAAGGCAGAAGCAGCACAAAGCTGTCCCCAGGCACCAGGGGGAAGGGAAGAAGCTGGGAGGAGTTGTATCTCTTCTCTCCTTCATCAAAGCCTGGCAGGAAGGGAAGGAAAAGATCCTGTCCCTTCTCCCTCCAACATGTCCTTTCTACATGCCAGAATAGCTGGGGGGGGAGGCAAGGGCTTATTTTACTTCCCTCAGCTCTCTGCCTCTCAAGCTTCCTTTTTAACTGCACAGGTGACAGGTGTTGGAACTATCATCTAAAGCAGTGTTTCTCAACGTTGGCAACTTTAAGCTATGTGGACGTCAACTTCCAGAATTCCCCAGCTAGCCATGCTGGCTGGGGAATTCTGGGAGTTGAAGTCCACATAGCTTAAAGTTGCCAACGTTGAGAAACACTGATCTAAAGCCATGGGGCTGTGCAAAGCTTCAAAGCAGGGCTTTGCTTTCACAGGGCTTCAAGTGAAGTAGCCCTTTGTAACTACTTTGTAAAGTAACATCACCCCTGCATCTCAAGAGTGAAGCAAAGCTGCTAGGGCAACTCCCATCCTCCCCAGTCATCAAGGCCAGATCTGGGAATTGAGAGACGGAGTCCCACCAGGTCAGCAATATATCAAGTTGGGAAAGCCTTCAACGTGATTTCTATGTGGCAGCAAGGAAGCGCTTCACTAAGTAAATCTGTGCTACTCAAGTTGTGCCAATTGTGCTGGTTCCCAGGGTGTATAGGGGTCCAGTTCAAGCAGCCTGGGCCCTGCCTATCTCAGAGCTTGCCTTTCCCTATATCAGCCCCCATGGCAACAGTGATCATCTTTGTATTCGTAACTATCTGGGAGTGGGAGTGGGGGCAGAAGAAGATACTGTTTTGGCTAGAAATGAGGCCTTGGCAGCAACTGCCCTCAGGCTGTAAAATAATCTCCCACAGAGAATATCACAGTTCTTCTTGCTGGCTTCTGAGGGTGTGTGTGTGTGTGTCAGAGAGAGAGAGAGAGAGAGAGAGAGAAAGAGGTCTTTTTTGCTTGGCCTTTGGTCTTGCCAACTGATCTTTTTAAGGAAGACACTCTAATAGATGTGCTTTAATTTACTTTAATTTCCCCCCCTTGGAAAGGCAGCATAGAGATGCTTTAAAAAAAACACCAAAGAAACAGGGCTATCTTTCTATCTCAGGCTGAATTTAGATCAGGACTCAGCCCCATTCACCATGCATTTCATTGGCAGGTCACAGCTTTGAAGTATATGAAATAATGAGAATGTCAGAATCCCACAAGGACTATAGGAATGTCACTATCAGTGTGGAGGCCTTGAAGAGGCGGGAAAAATTTCCTCTGAACTAACATTTCTAGCCTACCAACATACTGGATGCTCAGACATGTTCCATCAAGAATTTCATTGTAAAAGTTGAACTAACCCATAATTCCTTCCACTGAAATATCTGTGCTTCCCTCTTTCTCCCCATTTCTCTCATTGCTGTCAATTTATCAGTCCTCTTTTTCTTCTTCACCACCCACCCACCAGATTTTTATTTTCTAATATTTCACATTAAGGTTTATCAATATGTTAAGTAAGGAACTGGAATGTATTATTCCATGCCCCTTTTATATTTACTGACTTAGTTGCTGGGAGAAGTATGCTAGTTGATAACTAACAGCACAGCATAGGGATGGGCAGCAACCAGGCATCTTCTGGCTGTTTTGGACTACAGTCCCCACAGTGCTTTGCCAATTACTGTGTTCACAAGGGCTAATAATGGTAGAAGTGAAAACATCTGAAGATTAGTGGATTTGTATAAGGCTTTTATAAAGAAAGTTCAGAAGTTGCATTTAATTTCATTTATTAAATTTGTTATAGCCTCCCACTCCATTAGACTCTGGGTGGTTTGCAAAATTCAGAAAACAATAAAAACAATTAAACACACATGGACAGGCAGCCTGGGTTAAAACAACCAGAACGATAAACTGTATGAATATGACAGGGGCTCCACAAATACAATAACAAACACATTAACCCCATGCCTGGATACAAATATTTTAATATAAATTTCTTTGCTTACCTCAGACCATATAATTTATAATTGGGATATCTATGTTTAATAAAAATGTATTGATTCCAATATAACCAGGGGATTGTCAAAGCTATAGGGCTATTCCTGCCATTTCCAGAACAAAACACTTAGGGCTTCAATGGGGCATTTGCGGGGGGCTTCAGTTTTAATTGTCATTGCCATGCCTAGCACAAAGTAGCCTTCTGCAAATGTATGTAGTACCTCTGATGTGCTGGATATCAACCTCCATAATCTTGAGGCAGAAGAAATTGATCCAGTACAGCTAAAAGGCATCAGGTTGAGGAAGGTTGATGTAAAGAAAAGAAAAACATGAGAAAAATACATTTGAAAATGTTATTTTCATGAGGAAAAGTCTATGAGAAACATGGTAGCCCTGGCTAAAAAGGAGCAATTGGAAGGCAAGCAATTGGAAGAAAAAAAAAAATAGAGGTCATCATTCTCTAGATAGACTCATCCCTTATATCCAGGCTGGGTCTGAGGAGAGACAGTGCACCACAATACTTGGAAGTCCATAGACTTACTATCTTCTGCACACTAAGACCCTGGTCTTCAGTCTTTGCCTACACAATATATGCAGCTTGGAATTAATAGAGTTTGAATCCCTGTTTTTGGGGAGGGTGGCAGAGAAGCCATATGACATGCTGCTCTTCCCCCCAACACCTGATGGTCACACTCTACCTAATAGGAGAGCTGGCCCTGGGTTTCAGGTATAATGTGTTTACTTGTATGTTTTCTACCAATGAGTATACCATGGTTTACAAGAAAGGAAATAAAAAATAAAAATAGGAGAGAGGAGAGCAAAATTTTCTTCCTTGCCCCATCTCTGTTTTGCAGTTTCAATAATTTCTTACATGAAGAGAGGCTATTACTGTTTTTGCAATCCCTAAGAAAGACTAATATATGTTATCCTATGTCACCATTGGTTTGGCCCTGAGAATCCCAGAGAAACTGAGGAGAACAATTTATTTTTTTTCTTTTTCTAGCTCACACTGATGCTAGAACCACAGTGCACCTCTACAGCTTGAAGATACTGACCTTGAGTTGCATATGTAGTACTCATTGCCTATGGTCAAGGTGATTTTTAAGCCTCTTTCAAGATCATCAGAGACAATCTGTTCTAACATCTTTCTCACTTCATGTCATTCATGGCTATCAAATCACTCCTTCCTCATCTACTGAACTGGATGAATGCAAGTGACAGTGACTCATCCTTGCGTATGCTGTGGGCTCCAGACGCATTGTGTTTTGATTGTTCCTTGAATTATTAGTGAATATTTTATTGTAGGGATCAGGAAACTGTCACATTTCTATTATCACTCTCTATTCATTTCTTTGGCATTCTTGGCAAACTTCAGAACCCATCAAAGAATGACAAAATGACGTTAAGTATAGGGATCACTTTGTTGCACCCACTGTTGAAAGTAAATCCCTTTGGGTGTGGGATGCAGCAGCCACAAAATACCATTGGCTTCAAATTTTCACAGTGAAAACCATGTTTTATGCTACAAATTGCAAAAGCCCACATGATAAACTATATAGTGTCAGATCCATAATTGGGGAGTGTTGTGGCTACCCTTGAATTTTGACCCAAAAAGTATCTTGTGGCCCAAACTGATAACTAAAATCCAAACCCCAGAAAATCTAAGCAGGCAAAGGCTGATGACCATGTCTTAGCATGCACTTGATCATTAAATAATCTAAGTTTTTTACAGAAGATGGTAAGTCTATGGACCTCAAGTATTGTTGTACACCATCTCTCCTCAGTCCCAGCCAAGGTATTAGGAATTTCAATTTATCTGAAGGACTATAGCTTCCACTCCTATTTTTTCTCTTCCAGTTGCTTGATCTCTATGCCATGTCACTACCAGTGTTCAAGGAATAATCTCTGCCAATCCAGGAATATTACATGGGGAGTTAGTGTAGGAAGAAATAGTTCACTCACCCTATTTCCTCAGTACATCTTGATTTGATTTCACTGCATACTGAAAGATCTTTATCCCATATCTTGTGTAACATGTCTGGTTATATCTCTGATGCTGGCAAAGGATGAAGCACTTCATTAGAGTTTGTTTAAACTCTAATTTCAAACAGGAGATCAGGAACCCTTATTTTAAATTTAGTTCTCTGAAGTCCTTAATAGTCTCTATTAGAGGGTGTTGAGTGTGTCTACTGCACTGCAGTCATAGTACTCCCGATGCAGTCCTTAGAGGTGTGAGCTGCTTATCTGGGTAAAGACTTCTTCAAATCAGGATAGCTTCAGACTAGGGTTAAACAGCAGTAGTGGTTCTTGTTGCATTGTGACAGTCTGACTATAGAGTAAACATGAGCCTTCATGAGCCTTCTGGGAAACCATCAACTTCACACAGATGGCAAGTTGCTATGAAATTAAAAGACCCCCTAAAGAAGACATTAATAATGTTGCTGAATTTCATATTTCCAAGTGAGGAAATGCAAATCTCAGCAGCTCCTAATACTCACCTGAGATGGAAACCTCAGAGCCTTAATCATCTTTCTCTGTATCCATTTTAATTTGAGTTGGAGAATATTTTAAGTCTTCTCCCTGTCACTTATTCACTTACTAGTTTATAAGACACAAAGAGATGGTCAATGACTGTAATAAAGTAATACTAATACTAATACTAAAACACTAAGAAGGGAGTACAGAAAGGAGGAATAAGGGGAGAAGAAAATGTTTGAGAGGGAAGGAACTTTCAGGCTTTCATGAAAGCAGATGGAAGGGATGTTGTCATATTCCTACTGAAATTATTGGGAGTATGACCAAATGCTCAGAATTTAACTTAAACTAAGTTGCTTCTTGAAGTTTGGAGAAAATTGCTATCAGTATCACTATCAAATTCTGCTTTATAATATGAAGCCAAGGTGAATATCTCATTTTGTATGGTAGACAAAAGAGGCATTAGAATGCTGTGCCAAAATGTCACCTTAAAGGCAACAGTTAATCTATGTCTCCATAAACTGACAGTTTCGGCCAATCATTCTCTCTCAGCCCAACCTACCTTACAGGATTGCTGTTGTGGGAATAAGGCCACTTTGAGCTTCTGGAGGAAAAGCAGGGTATACATTTAACAAACAAATAATTAAATTATTGTAGCCCCTACACTGAGATAAAAACTGTGACCCAAGATAGACACAGGTGATAACAAATTCAGCAGTAGAAGTCCCTGACTTGGATCCAAGCAGCAAGCCTGGTGCCCCATCTTGCTGACTTTGTAATGGCAAGAACTTTATTAGGACTGTGAGGGCACTCTTTGTTATTGTGTATATAGTGTATATTTGTGTATATTTGTGTATATTTGCATAGCCAGTACATGCATCAAACAACCTGGCAACAGTTTGTATTTCACTTTCTTCCCTGACTGGTATCCTAGCTAGCTGGTGGCTAATTGGCACTCCTGTGTTTACTCTGTTGTAAGCAAAACCTCAAATAACAACAGTCCAATCAGGCTTGGAGCAGGGAATAGAAGAGTTAATCCATCTCTTAGTCTTTACTTTACCAAGAGCCACTTTACCAAAGACCCAGTTTGAAGGGGATGAGAAAGAGAACTAGAACTGTGTAAATCAGTGTTTACATGTGAGTTCCACACATCTTAAAGTTGCCAAGTTTGAAAAACATTGGTGTGAATGCTATGGCCAATGGTGCTTTGATTTACAACTGCTCCCATTGCCTAGTTCTAGATTTGGAAGCTGGAAAGGGGAGTTCATCATTTGTTAAGCCACTGGTCCAGGTTTAGACAATATGGAGCACCACTACTAAATAAGCTAATCCAAAATAGATTCAGACTTTTAAGATTCTCTGTGTTTAGTCAGTGCACATGTAATGTGTGTTGTGCATCTCATCTTGGGGCTAGCAAATTATGAAGAATAAGAGAGAATACTAGCTAAATATCATGAGATGAGAGACCATGGTGCTTCTCATTGCTTTGGAAATCAGTTGGGTTGGGGGAACCACAGTCTGCTTCTTAATGCAAAGTGCATCCTCACTCCCTCAGTCCTGGTGGGGGCAGTCACAGCTACTGCTGGCTGACTGAACAAATGCTAAGCTATTACACTTTTTCTCCATCTTCCAGAGACTGAGAATACATCTATAATCATGTGATAATTGAGGATAGATGGAGAATGTAAAAGAATCACATCTGAGAAACTAGTTCTCCCTCAACCTCATTTCTTACATTTTTACATCCTTATAAAATCTTTATATCCTTCTGCTATGTTGGCACATATTCCTTTGTTGAGGTTGGTGGGTATTTGTTTGTGAGTCCCTGAGACAAGTATCTGCAAGGGATCCTCAAACACACGGGCTATATTCTGCCTTTCTTTTTAGCTGTAGATATTTGCTCTTGGGTAGACAAAACATTTCCATTGTACTAAATAGTCCTTTCAACTAACATTTTCCATTCCCAAGTAACCACTTGATGGTCATAGCTCTATATAGATAAGGATAAAATAATCTCCTCCTTATATTCTGTGAGATAAGATTTATTTCCTTGTGTGGATGTTTATTCTCCTGCTGTTGTACTCTGATTAACTTAATAAGAAAAGTTAGAATTAGTAAGGACCTTATCCTGCAGTACAGCAAGTTCCACATGGAATGGTCATTAGAATTTTTCTATGACTTCCCAGGATAGACAGAGTAATAAGGAGATAGATAATTTTTGTTAGTTTCATACAGCCTTCCTTAATTTATTGCCTAGTATATTGGTTTGGTAATGATGGGCACCATAGTCCGACATACCTAATGAAAGAGGCCACACAATTTCAGAATCCAATGGGAGTGAACATTCCTTCCTTCCCAAGATTATAGTGCCCATTTTCCCCTTTTGTTGATAGTGTTTCTCAGGTCTCAAAGACTCAGCAGCTCAATCTAACACCAGCACAGTTACTGTATATTGTTTCATTGAAAATTGTTCAAGATGCTAGTATATTTTTCTGTTCTGTCTGGTTTATAAGACTTTTTGTCATTAAGCTCTGCACTGATCAGTGGACATAAGTTAAAACTAAGGTGGTCTCTGTTTTAGACATCCACTGTAAAGACATATATTTCAATTAATATTCTACTCCATGCTTTTTTCCTTTTGCTTCAGAGATTCCTTCTAAAATTCTATGAAGTGAGACATGATTATGTGTCTTTGAGTTATGGAAATTCCATTTCAGTTTTCTATATTAATTTCATACATCAGATCATACCAATCATCTCTTGATACTGACAGTATTTGCTATACACCAGTAATTATTTCTATAACCTGGCCTGTTTGCAACAATTGTTGTGTATGTTTCCCAGGTCCCAAACCAACCTGGGTAATTAGAGATGTGATCTGACATTTCTAGAGCTCTCCAATCCTTTTGATCTCAGGGTTGGAAGTTCCACCTTCCTATTCCTGTTCCATGCAGATTAGCCAGTGGCATGCTCCAACTGCTTAAGCCTTCACTTGGGGACCATTGGGGCACATCTATATGATAGTGTCTAATTGAGTTAGGGAATGATTAGCTTGATAAAGATCTGGACTTAGCCCCATAATGCAATTTGCAATTTGTCTCAGACAGGTGAGTTTCTATTTCCTTTACAGTATCCAACAGGGCTCATAATGCTACATGCTGACATGTTTATAAAGCTGGAATGAGCAGCTGGGACCTGAGGGATGCCTGCCAATTACACTTATTGTAGAGGGATAATAATTTTGTTTTAACCTATATGGTTTTTCATATACCCCATTGTGCTATACTACCCCTGTAATACCTGAGCACTTCTGTTACATTTAAGGGTTTGTTGTGTGACAGAAAATCTAAAGCGTCTTGTAAAATTTGGAGGCTGTTTTGACACTTACCTGCATTGTTTCTGGCAAATAGCTCATAATTGATTTCAATGTGTCTGCTAAGGATCTCTGGTACTGTTGGTGCTATAGAACATCATGGGTCAGATTCACACATCAAGCTAACACAGAATGTGGCTTGTTGGGTTTTGAGTTTGTGCATATGAGAATCAGTGAATAAAGAAGGGGTTTAAGGGCAGTAAATCACAGTTTAAAGCTATGACTTGTGGCTGGTATATTGATCAGAAGATTCGCTTGGCTTATTCCTGGTTTGTTTTTATGTCTTTATCTAAGTTTCTAACTAATCTATACTTGTATACAGCATCGGAATCTAACAATAAGAGAAAACAAACCAGAATTGACCAAGGAGGCCATGATTGCTGTATTTTGCCCATCTGTGACTGGTTCTGGATTGTTCAGCAAATCATGGTTAAAACAAACCATAATTTCATGGGATGTGTGAGCACAGTCCATATATAATAATTAGTAGTAAGAAAAGAGAGAATCCTTCTTCTCTTTTCACTTATGGGACAGCTCTTTATTTGACCAATCTTGTCCCAGAACACTATTTAATTTTATACTAAAGATAGTGACATCAAATCCAAGAAATGCATTCCTACCTGATTTAGCATGTGCCTGATTTAATATGACAAAATGAGATGGGGCTCAGCCAGATTGCTACCAAATTCCTCTGGGCCTGGTTTCAGTGCATGGGAAAGGTGTTGGTTGGGGATAAACTCTAGGAACAGAAACCATGGCCAACTACTGATTTGCTATTTGATACTACTTAAATCTATTGCTTGTTGTTGATATTCCTTACTATTTATCTTGCATCTGCAGCTTGTATCTATTAAATCAGCATAAGAAAATAAGCCCTGAAGCCTATTAATTAGGGTGATGAGAAAGAGATTGAGCATCCAGCCCAGAAGCTATGATTGCACCAGCATAAAACTCTGGGATGATATGCTGGGATAAGACAAACCTAGAGAATGGCCAAGGAAGATTCATGTCCTTCCTTCTTGCCCAACTGCAGCATAGCAGGCTGCCCAACATAGTTTAATGTGGTCACATGGAGCTGCTAAAATGATCTATTTGCCAACAATTCTGGCACACCAGGGTCCACATATAATTCTAAACCATAATGGGTGCATTTGCACATCATGCTAAACTAAAACAAACAAAGCAGATTATAGTCTAGCTGTATTATGTGCAAAGTCTTTCTGTTGCTACACTTGGCAGAAACTTTAATATGTTCTAGTTTTCAAGTGTCATCTTGAAATTGATTTCACTCTTGCTGCTCTCCTTAGTTCTGATACAATAGAACTGCAGCTTTCAAAGGCATAGGGATCCTGCCAAAATACAAAGGTTGACAACCCAGTGCTTTGCAAAGCTGCCAGAATGGATGCTGTTCTATAAAAAAAAAAATCCCTCTATTCTTAAGACAGTCGACTGATAAGTTGCTTTGCTGGTTATTCATCTTTGCTGTTACTCTCCTCTCTTTCATAATAGGACATAAAATTGGAGAGGAGGCAGAAATTCTCTGCTATAATACTCACCCAAAGCTAAGAGTCTGCATCTTGGTTATTGTTTTGCCAGGTCCCAACAGCTCATTGCCTTTCTTGACTCTGGATACTGCTGCTGGGATTAAAGGCAGAGAGGAAGTCATGATATAGTCTTCTGGGAAAATAACTGGTACCTCCAGATAAGCAGACAAATGCACATTGGATGAGAAGAGCTTCCTGAAAGGGATGGAAGGGGATGGGCAATATGACTAACAATTTGGGACTGACTTGCGCCTGTCAAGATGAAGCCACTGGTCGTTGGATTATTTATGCCAATTGGTACCACACTGAGCTTCACTCAAGTAAGCAGTTGTAGGCCTCTTGTTTCCCTGTTCTTTTTGCTGGAATCAATCTTGTAACTTCTTACATGCAAAGCACAGAGCTACAGCTCTGCATGAAGCCTTATTAATTCTGGTCCACATAGCATCTAGAGATGGATGTCATGGGCCTCAGGGTCAAAACCAGAGTTTCGCATCCTTGGTGGCCCAAAAGCCACCCAGAGACTGATAATGAGGAGGGCAGTTATTATAATATAAGAATATGAAAGCATCTGTAAAATATAGGAGAGGGGGAAGAAGAGAAATATTTGTAATATGCTTCATAATTGAAGTATTAACAGACATGGCTGTCTAAAGGGGATACCTGCAAGCCTACTGTCCAGCGTGTAAATGCGTTGGATAGGTGGAACAAATATAAAAATATTTGTTATATTTATATCCTGCCTTTCATGCAGCTGCTCAAGGTGGCATATATAGTGCTCCCACCTCCTCCTATTTTTTCCCACAACAGACCTGTTGGGTACATTGAGTTGAGAAAGAAGACCCAGGGTGCATCTGGGGCTGAGAGTAATCTGGGTCTCTCTGGTGCCAGTCTGGCACCTGAACTACTACATCATTGGTTTTCTAAGAACATTTTATCTGGGTGTGGAGAGAGGGCCAATTTCTATTCTTGTTACCTCTTCCTTTTCCATCTTCAGTTTACTGTAACTATTCAGAGTACCAGTTTTGTCCCTGAAGGTCACCTCCTCTGTTCCAGGAAGAGAGATGAAGACTTTTACTTGACTACTGGCAATGACAGGATCAGAACTTTGTTATAACTCCATTAGACCTGATATACCAACTACTAGCATAACAAGGCCAGAGCATCAATCCATGCATTGATCTGGCGTCAGAAGTTCAAGAGAGCACCGTGTGCAGTTGTTTGGTATGCTGTGAACTCCTTTGCATTTCAGTTCAATCTCTACAGAATAACATTCTTATTGCATCTGGGTTTTTTTCTTCCAAATGTCTAGTCTCCTGGTATCTGTTAGAAAATACCCCTCTGCACAGCCTATCTGCTCTTAAGTGTCACCAACAGTAGGTAAATCTCACTTCTGGACTTATTTTCAGTATTACAGTTATTTAAAACTGAATTCCTTGGAGTTGGAGTTTTTTTCTAACTTTGCTCTATAAACGGCTGGGAATATAATGTTTATATATATTTGCATTTGAAAAATTTACACAGCTAAGTATACTGTATACTCAGCAAAGTCAAAATGATTTGCATACTAGTTGCATAAATTCACATATCAATAAATCAGTGTCCAAAATGTAGTACAGGCATATGTGCTACATACATTTAGCCATCATGAAATTCACACCAGGCAAGAAGAGCAGGTCTACACAGTTGGATGCTACATCTTCCATTAAATTCTCCCTCCCAGAATATATGCACAGTGCTGGACACATCAGTGCTGATGTAGCAAGAAGTGGGAACAAGGATTAAGATACACATACAGAGTGCAGCTTAACAATCAAAGCACAGTGACATGCAGCTTTATATAAACTGGATTTCTTCATCAGAGCTTCTCATCCCTCAACCTACACAGAAAGTTTTAATGGCTACTGGTAAGCCAATATTGCATTCTCATCTGTCAGTATTTTAAGCAAGATTGATTTCAGAGCTGCAAAACATTTAGCAGCAGTTGCATAGGAATGTCAGCACTGATAACATGGAAGAACATTGTGTTGATTCATACAGAGAAATTAAAGCCTTTGTTAAAGTGTTACTTTAACTGAGCTGCAATTGCAGGAAAATACTGGGCATCTGCATTCTTCGAATGGTATGTGACAGAGAATCATCCAGTTCTGACTGATGTGGCCTCTGATATCTTGCCAGTCTTCCCCAATGTGTCTTCTGGATGTGGTGGCTTTAGCTCCTATAATCCTCATTTAGCATTCCCTGTGCTCTCTGTGAATGTAATGGATAGCCTTGCTGGATCAAGCCAAGGCCCATCTTAATCCAGCATTTTTTTTTGTTACAGTGGTCTGACAGATGCCTCTGGGATGCTTGCAAGAATAAAATGGAAACAAGCCTGTCTCCACTGTTATTCCCCTGTAACTAGTATTGGGAAGCAACCCAACCAGAGGTAACACTACAGATGAAACTCGAAAAATTAGAATATCGTGCAAATGTTCATTTATGTCAGTATGGCAACTCAAAAGGTGAAACCAATATATGAGATAGATGCATTACATGCAAAGCGAGATATGTCAAGCCTTACTTTGGTATAATTGTGATGATTATGGCGTACAGCTTATGAAAACCCCAAATTCACAATCTCAGAAAATTAGAATATTACATGACATCAATAACACAAGGATTGGAAATAGAACAATATCGGACCTCTGCAAAGTATAAGCATGCATATGTACTCAGTACTTGGTTTGGGCCCCTTTTGCGGCAATGACTGCCGCAATGCGGCGTGGCATGGATGCTATCAGCCTGTGGCACTGCTGAGGTGTTATGGAAGACCAGGATGCTTCAATAGCGGCCTTCAGCTCCGCTGCATTGTTCAGTCTCATGTCCCTCATCTTTCTCTGGGCAATGCCCCATAGATTCTCTATGGGGTTCAGGTCAGGCGAGTTTGCTGGCCAATCAAGCACAGTAATCCCATGGTCACTGAACCAGGTTTTGGTACTTTTGGCAGTGTGGGCAGGTGCCAAGTCCTGCTGGAAAATGAAGTCAGCATCCCCATAAAGCTCGTCTGCGGAAGGAAGCATGAAGTGCTCCAAAATCTCCTGGTAGACGGCTGCGTTGACCCTGGACTTAATGAAGCACAGTGGACCAACACCAGCAGATGACATGGCTCCCCAAATCAACACAGACTGTGGAAACTTCACATTGGACTTCAAGCATCGTGCATTGTGTGTCTCTCCATTCTTCCTCCAGACTCTGGGTCCTTGGTTCCCAAATGAGATGCAAAAGTTGCTCTCATCAGAAAAGAGGACTTTGGACCACTGGGCAACAGACCAGTTCTTTTTTTCTGTAGCCCAGGTAAGACGCTTCTGACATTGTTTGTTGTTCAGGAGCAGCTTGACAAGAGGAATACGACATTTGAAGCCCATGTCCAGGATCCGTCTGTGTGTGGTGGCTCTTGATGCACTAATTCCAGCCTCAGTCCACTCCTTGTGAAAGTCCCCAACACTTTTGAATGGCCCTTTCCTGACAATCCTCTCCAGGCTGCAGTCATCCCTGCTGCTTGTGCACCTTTTTCTACCACACTTTTCCCTTCCACGTAACCTTCTATTGATGTGCTTTGATACAGCACTTTGGGAACATCCAACTTCTTTTGCAATTACCTTTTGGGGCTTTCCCTCCTTATGGAGGGTGTCAATGATGGTTTTCTGCACAACTGTCAGGTCAGCAGTCTTTCCCATGCTTGTGATTCCTACTGAACCAGCCTGAGAGACCATTGAAAGGCTCAGGAACCCTTTGCAGGTGTTATGGATTCATTAGCTGATTAGAGTGGGACACTTTGAGCCTAGAATATTGAACCTTTTCACACTATTCTAATTTTCTGAGATTGTGAATTTGGGGTTTTCATAAGCTGTACGCCATAATCATCACAATTATACCAAAGTAAGGCTTGACATACCTCGCTTTGCATGTAATGCGACTATCTCATATATTGGTTTCACCTTTTGAGTTGCCATACTGACATAAATGAACATTTGCACGATATTCTAATTTTTCGAGTTTCACCTGTAAGCCTTGATATTCCTGCTCTCCATGAATTTATCCACTACCCTTTTAGAGGCATCCAAGTGAGTGACCGTGGCTTGTGCTGATGAATTCCACAGGTTAATTCTGTACTATGTGAAGAAATACTTCCTTTTGTCTGTTTAAATCTTCCCATTAGGTTTATTAGATGGTTCCTGCTCCTAGTATTCTGAGATGGGGGAGGCCTTCTTGTTGTCCACTTTTTCCATTCCATGCATAATTTTCTACACTCACTCCTGTCCCCCCCCCCCCCAGCCACCTTTTTCCCAAGCTAAAGAGTCCCAACACGTTCTAGGAAAGGTGTTTGTACTTCCAGTTGTCCTCTTCTATACCCAATCTATGTGAGTGTTATAGAAACCCCTATTTATTCCAAAAACTTCTCCAAGAAATACTACCCCAGTTTCTTTCAACATCTCAAGATCACCATCAGTATTTTGATCAGCTGGTGATAGCGTATTTCTAAATCTAATAGACATTTGTAGGCAATTACTATCACCCACTGTCATTGTACACCTTTCTGAACCAGATGCTGCCCAGCACCCCAGGGATCAATTTAAAGCTGCTTTGTCACCTTTTTAATGTTATCTAGCAACAGCTTGATTGTGTTTAAGTTCAAGTGGAGCCTGTCTCTCTTGTACAGGTTTGGCTTGCCCCAAAATGTTCCCCAGTGCTTAACAAATCTAATTCCTCTGCATAAAGCCACCATCTCATCTACACATTGAGACTGCTGAGATCTACCTGTCTTGCTGGGTCTGTGCACAGAATAGGCAGCATCTCTGAGAATGCCACCTAGCAGCCTAAATGTGGCTTCTAGAATTGGCCAACTACATTTTTCAGTGTCACTGATGCCAACATGGAATACAAATACTGTGTTTCTAATGACTGAATCATTCAGACCAAAAGCCCTCCATCTCCAGTGTCGTTGGCATGAGAGGATATGGCTCATCAACCAAGGGTTATAGATCTCTCCTATGGGAACATCTCCCTTATATTTGCAATGATATCTTTCTTCCCTAAGACCCTTGTTTCCTGACAGCAAGAGGGTTATCATCCTTTGAATGGAACAAAGCTATCTTATCCTGGAAATTCTCATTTACATATTTTCTCAGTCCGTCTAAGCATCTTCAGTTCAGCTCTCCTGGCTTGAAGGAACTGACTTTCTCTCTGAGAGCCTGGAGCTCAGTCATCAAGCATAAATCCACAACGTATGCAACAGCCAGATAGTCCTACATTTGATACCATATACAGTAAACCAAAAAGCACACCCTTCTCAGCTGGCTTTTCCCCTTCATATTAACTGTTGTTGGTAACGTTCTATTCTTCTTCTTTAGGAGCTCCTATGTTATATTTTACAGAGATTAGATCCCTGGCTTTGTCCCCCAACAGCTAAACTTACCCTGATGCTTAGTATTTGGATATAGGTGGTCAGTGTGTTCCCTTCCCCTGCTAAACTCTTTTGCAAAATCCTTGTTTCTTTTGTCCCATTTGCTCACTCTAGTTGTGAATTCCCAAGTGCCTTTCCTCTTTCTGAAGAGTGCTGGTTTAGACTAATATGAATTATAGGAGTTGATATCCAACATGCCTGAAGGACATTAGGTCAAGGAAGGCTATGTTATGCTGATTGTAGTAAAGTCAGCAGAACTATTATTGGGCTGCTCTGCAGGATAAAGCATAGTGCTAAGGTGTAGTAGTTTTCATCTACTGTGCAACCAACAATTCAGTCCAGTCCAGCATTTGAGTAAGAAGTACACTGCAGTCCAGATACAGCCTCTTAACATGATCACACTATCTGGTAACAAAGAGCTACATTCCAACCACTTTTTCCTAGTATCCAAAGCTGAAACTTAATCTAGGCAAATACAGACAAGTCCACTATCTTGTTTTTCTCATCTGAGTGATGTCATAAACTTGATTTTCCAGCTTCATTGTGTATTTAGCTATGGTATTAATGTTTTATTTTCTTTTAGAACAACCAGGACTAGTTCAGCCCTTTGCAACCTGGTGCCCTCTAGCTGTATCTGACTACCTAACTACCAGGATGGTTGGCAGGGGAATGATGTGATTGTAGTCCACCAAATCTGGAAAATGCCATGCTGTGGATTGCTGAATTGTCAGTGAACAGTGCTCATCTGTCCTACTCTTGACCAGAGCTTCTACCCATAGCTCCTTTTATCTTTTTTATTTGGCCAGTAGCATGTGTCTGACCATGTCCTCTTGTTATGGGGATGTTATGAGTGGAAAAAATTTAGAGCATTCCTATTTTTAGTTTTGCATGCAAGCTTCATAAATAAGATGCTGTTTTTATTTTGAGTGGTCTCTTTCATATGTGCTACACATCCCCACCCTCTTTTCTGGCAAATACTTCTTTTTCCAATACCCTTTAATTTAATACTTTTGCCGAATAGAAATTACATAAAAATTAGTCACCAAGCCATCAAGAATAGCAGTGCTCGGACTTGGCCAAGAGTCCACTGGCCATACTTATTAGCCTAGCTGTTGGTGCTGGCATAGTGCAACGGGCATGAAGAAGGCTGCAGAGATTTAATCTCAGGCAACATTTTCAGAAAGAACAACAGGGATTCCTCCGTTTATCTCAAGCTGCTCTCTATCTGCCTCAAGCCATCTACAAGGAATCTGGTCCACTGGGCTTTTTATCCTATTTTCCATTCCACGGATGCACTGGGCTGCCCTATTTTCCTGCTTTCGGCAACCTTCTAAATTTCTGGAGATCCTTCTGCTGCCTGTGTACCTCCATGGCACCCTCTAGTGAGACAGCCTGGCTAGAGTTAGAGGCAGTGGCTGTCTGATCTGTGGTTCTGCCTTATTTATTGCTCCATCTGCTGGAAAGAAGTGATGAGTGGAAAGTCTGAGCCTTTCCTGTAGGTTTGTGGATGAGATATGGCATCTGGTAGTTCCAGATGGGCTCAGCAATCCCTGGCCTGTATCTAAACCCCTGGGTGAGTATCTTTTTACCCCACTTAATACCAGAGTGTAACAATATTGCAGGAACCATGCCCTGGGGAGCTGGGTGAACTGGCTGAGGTTTAAATAGCTGAGATCTAGTTAGCAAAGTAACTGATATATAAAGCAAATTAATTTGCTCCCTACGGCATGGGAATCACTGTCAGGAAAAGCCTTTATCTGCAGCTCCATTACCAGGTTCTTTGTAGAGGCCGAACAGGAGCAATGCTGGTGTGAGAACATATCATGCATAATACAGTGCTGGTTCTTGCTTTTCAGTGGCACTAGAAGTTGGACGGAGGCTCTGGTGGAGATACACAATACAGGCTGCGCAATGCCGGCAGACTCTGTCAGCTGGATTCCTCTCCTTTTTGATGTCTCTGTCAGGGGGGCTTTCTTATTCTCCAAGGGTGGTTGATATCAAATTTTCCTGCCTCCCTCCAATTTTTCTGGTAAGAGAGGATTGGGATAAGATAAAATTGCAGGAAAAGTAGTTCTTCTCTGGAACTACATCAGGGCTGATAATTGAAACCAATGCTTCTTCTACTTGAAGTCTGTCTGGGCTTTGTGAAGTCTCCTTTGGCTGCATTTCTAAGGTGTCAGTCCAGAAATATCTTTTCCTTTTTTCTTCCTCTTCCTCCTCTTCTTTCTGCGTGTGGGATGGTCTGTGTATGCGCATGCATGCATGTTTTACTACTGTTCCAAATCTTTATAGTCTCTGTTCTGGAATTGTTGATCTGGTATTTATTACTGAGAAGTTGATCTGCTCATGGTAAGATCACTTTCATTCATATATTTTCTCTTGCACTGCAGGGCAAGCTCATTTTCTCACAGCCCATCCCTGCCTGGCCAAGCCTTTTAGTAAAGCTTTTAGTTCTAAGTGGTCTTTGACTCCCTTTAACATTGATATTTGGACACAGAGATTGATGGCATTGTGAATTATTCATGGCAGGGTGGGATCCATTCCCATAACCAGATGGTAGGAAAGGGAAAAAATTAGTCCTTCGCAATAAGACCAGTTCTGAGACTGGATCCCTGTATTGCCAGCCCGAGATGAATGGTTTCATTTTTTTCCCTAAAAAGCAACAACAAACAAAAACAAAAACAAAAACAAAAACCAGAACTCCAGTATTTTGGCTGGAGTTTTTGCCCTACAGTCTTTGGCCTCAGCTGAGCACAGTTTTACACAGCCAGCTGCTATCGTATTTAATTCGCAAAAAAGGCAACAAAGGAAATCAAGTGCCTTGGTAAAGGAGAAGAAAATGCTGGTATTTGGCTATCATTTCTTATCGGCTTCGATAATAAGTTCACTCCTTCAAAGAGTAGCACAGGGGCTCAGGGCTAGAAATCCCACTCCCCGCCAAAACTGTTGTTGGGTTTTGTGATGCGGAGCCATTGGAGTGTTCACTTTAATTAAACATTACGGGCCCGTAGAAAGGCCTGCCCCCACCACTATACACAGAACCCCAGAGTGCTAAAGGGAGCAGAAAGGGGAATCTTCTACAAACCTAGTTGGCTGCTTGGATCAGATGCAGAATTATTCAATTTCTCCATCATCCTGTATATTCAATTTCAGTTTCCATTCTTTTCCTTGGTTAGAACTGTTGCCTATTTGTCTCTATGCTGATGAAACTTCTTTCTGCATTTCTGGGATTACCTGTCTGCCTAATTACTTCCTGTCTAATTTGGAAATGATTCTTTCATAGGTTAAATATTGCTAGTTAACCTCCTGCCAAGAGACATTTTTCTGTTCATCCTTTTGTTAATTCTCTAACCTAATGCCAATAAGTCAGTTCCTGTAGGATATTAGTTTTGGCTCAAATCATGCATTTAAAAATTAAACATTCGCCACCTAATCCTGCAACTTCAGCAAAACAGTGATCTTTCTTATCCATTTAATGCTGGCACAGAGTAGGCATGTCTTATATGCATCTAGCAACATTAAGTCAGCAGAGCTACACAGCCACCAAAACTAATAACCATTGATAGTGTGACACTCCATGAATAAAAACAATATAATTTGGTGGCCTACTTTGGACACACTATGTGAAGAACTAGCTCTCTGGAGAAAGCTCTAATGCTGGGAAAGGTGGAAGGAAAGAGAAGAAGAGGACAACCAGCATCAAGGTAGACAGACTCAGTTAAAGTGGCAATGAGTGCACTATTGGAAGTCCTAAAAGACTAGGTTAGGGACAGATCATCATAGAGGAAATCTAGCTTTGTGGTCTCTAAGTGTTGACACCAACTTGATGGCACATAATCAATCGATCAATTTGGTGGCTGCCAGCACATCTGTAGGAAGCAAATTCCATAATTCAAATCTGCATTGGGTAAAGATTACAGTTATAGAAGGAGCATGGGATTGGAACTAGGCCCTAAACTACATAAAAATGAGGAGGTATGGCTGCAGAGGAAAGAAAGCTCCCAAGCTCTGGGAGGTAGTTGTGCACTGTGAGTTCCAAAAGGGAGTTAATTGACCAATCACTTAACCCCGTGAAGGCTTGGTTTAACTTGTTTGGAGTCAGACTATCTCAACACAATCACACATCTCCTAACTTGCACATGACATCTAGACCCCTTATTTTAGCCTACTTATATGACTGACCTCAGTCCTAGAGAGATCTTGCCAAAATAAGACCACTGTAGCCACTTCTTCACCACAGATGTTTAGATTTTCATCCTTATAGCCACACAGGGTGGGATTGAAAATGGGTGGATATGGGACCCAAAAAAGGTGGGGGGGGGCAGAAATGGGACTGAAAACCACAGTCTCTTAGTTTCCTTGACAAATGGTGTTATAGGTGACCTGGAGATGGGAGGGCTGAGTCATTTGTTATGTATATACAAAACCTACGTGAAGTCTTGATTCAGGACTCAGACACTGCAGACATCATGACTTCAGTATAAACACTCTTCCCTCCCCCATTCCTTCTGTAACACCTTTCTGATGAGGAGATCTCAAAGGTTTGCACATTCTTGTGACTTTTGAGTTGACTTAATGAAAATATTGGCCTGACAGGGTTCGGGATTTTTTCTTATGACCAACATGCTTCCCTTCCCTTTGCATTGCTTTGTTCTTAATTACCAAGGATTTTGAAAATGAGAGAGAAAAGAAGAAATACAATAGATGGAAAGCAAAGGGACAGACAGAGGAGCAAAGAAGAGAGATTAAGGGGCAAGAAATTATACAGTTTGTTTTACAGGAACGTGTTCCCAGAACACATGCAAGGTTAACAAGTATGGCTTGCTCAATAAATCCAATTGCTGAGCTTGCATGGCACACTGAACCATAAATTAGCCACACAGGGTGGGTTGGCATGACATATAGGGCTAAAATGTAGTCATCTACTTTGTGTTTTAGTGTGTTGTATGAACATAGGGAATCTGGAGCTGAACCCCACATGAAGCCAGCTGTGATTGTTTGAAAGCCATGGGGTTGCTGTAATATTTAGAGAAAAATAAAGGCCTATTCTAATTTAGAAACTGTAGGCTGCCAATTTTTTTTTCTGGCAGACTTGCTTTTTCTTTAACACCTATAAGACTAAAGGAAATCCAGCAAGCTTTCTTTCTCCCTGTCATATCTCTTGAAAAGCTACTTTTCACACTTCAGTTAAATGCACAGGAATCCTCTCCCCCACCCCCACCTCACCCCCCCTAAGAAAAAGGAAGAAACATTAATAATTTAAACTCCCATTTCCAGATGCCTTCCCTTTTTTGGAAGAAAAGGTGGAGGAGAAGAGGAAGCCTTTGATGAAGTTAGGGATGCCACAACTCTCATAGGACTTCTGTTCCTTTAAGGATTGCATGCTAATTCAAATTAAACAGAGGAAGTTTTGACCACTTCTGCATCCCCACAGTGCAGTTAGTTGCAGGGGAAGAGCAGTTTGCTTGTAGTGGCCTCCCTCGTATGCATTTGGACCTCATCTTGAAGAACAGACCTCATCTTGAAGAACAAAGTGCTAAAATTCGGGTGACCAGGTGGGAAAGAAATCAGGGCTGTTGCACCTTTAAGAATTGTACAGAAACAGAAATATCAGAAGTAGTAGCTTGTCATGCTACAGAAATTCCCTCTTCCATTCAGCTATGAAAAATGCAGAAACCTTGTCTCTTCTACATCTTGCCATCCTACTCTAGTTGCAGGAAGGAAGTAGTACTGAAAATATTATGAAAAAGCTAGTAGAGAGAAAATGGTTTGACTGGTATGAGAAAGGATAAAGGGGTAGCTGTGTTTCTATTGGCTGATGTGAGAGATTCCAGGAGGCAATATTTCCCTGTGCTCCCCTCCCACCCCATGTAGGCTGCTCAAGTATATTTGCTCCTAAGGGACAGGATAAGTTGGAAGAACATGAGGCTGCCCTTTCATTTGAAATGTTCCTTTCATTGTGCTCCTCATTACAGAGAGTTCTATGGGATAAAGGACACCTAGTGCTGGTAACTATGGCAACAGTTAAGAGGATGTGTCGACAAGAAAGGGAGACTTGTCACCCCTGGGAAACAGGTACAGCCGCTTCAGTCAAAGGGGCCATCCAGGCTGTGGGTAGTGGTGTACACGGTTGGTGCTCCAACTGGGTGAAGCCTCTGAATGACACACCCTCTGATGGAGGCCCTTGAGGATGGCTACTGGAAAGGTATAAGGAGCACTGAGAGAAGACCAGATGGCTGATTTGGATTCTACCTAGCCATGGTCTATGTGTGTGGAGTCCTAAATTGGGCATGAGTATGCCAACGCTGCAAGGCCAATACGTTCTCTGCTGCCTGGCCTCTCTTCTTTTTTGAAAAGGTTGACAGCTCACACCTATAATAGTAACATCACCTAGACCAATTAAGCAAATGAGTGCTTTCCTCATAAGAACATAAAAAGGGCATATGGGATCAGACCAAAGGCCTATTTAGTCCATCATTCTATAGTGACCAACCCCTGGGAAGCTCACAAGCAAGATATAACTGTGATTGCTCCCTTCTACCCAACATCTGATACTGAGAGCCTTAGTGTCCCTACTATTGTAATATATGCCCATTATGTCTAGTAATCACCAAAAATCTTATCCTTCGTTAATTTGTCTACTTTCTCCAGTTTAAAGTATTCATAACATTTTGTGGTAGAAAATTTCATTGTTTAATCATATGAACTGTATAAAAGGGTATTTCATAGAATCACATAATGTAAGGATTAAAAGTGATCCTTGAGATCATCTAGCCCAATGTTTCTCAACCTTAGCAACTTTAAGGTGTCTGGACTTTAACTCCCAGAATTCCCTAGCCAGCATGCTGGCTGGGGAATTCTGGGAGTTGAAGTCCAGACATCTTAAAGTTGCCAAGGTTGAGAAAAACTGATCTAATCTAACCACCTGCCCAGTGCAAAAATCCTGAATCCAATACTATTCATCTTCCTTGGATGACTCTTGAGTTCTGCACATCATACAAAAAGATACACTGGAACAACATTAGCTTCTGAATAATTTTTGCATCTCAGGTTGCTGTTTAAGAAATAATAGCAGGAAAAGTTTGCAACCGTAGAGCTGAAGTGCAGCTTCAGTTTATGATTTTCTAATGAAAAGGGGGAGTGGGGCCATTATTAGCAGCATTACTGACTATGTTGTGAAATTTGGGAAGTGCTACATTCATACTAGCGGGACGCGGTGGCGCAGCGGCTTAATGACGCTGAAAGTGCCGGCCAGAAATGGCTGAAAGCTTCAGCGGTTCGAGTCCAGCCTCGCGTTAACAAGGTGAGCTCTTGTTTCTATACCCGCAGCTTCTGCCAACTCAGCAGATCGAAAACATACGTGAGTAGATAAATGAGGACTCTCACTCCGGTGGAGGAAAAATGCTGGCAGCGGCTCAACAGAGAGAGACGGGACAAGTTGCCGGTAAAAGCGCGAAAACCGCGCTCGTCCGAAAAAGGGGCGCGAAGCAACGGAAATCCCGCCTCCTGTGCTGCCAGCTGGGCTGACGCTCTAGGAATTAGGCTCTGGCAAAGTCTAATTCCGAAACTAGAAAGATGCAATTGCCTTGAAAACCGCTAGGGGGCGGTCACTGCAGGGTCAGTAATGACTGTTAAGCAGATAAAAAAAAAAAAAAAAAAACATTCATACTGATCCCAGAAATTGGTAGTAATATTTGAGTGGCCTTCTCTGGATTTGGAAGGTTTCAAGATGAATGTTAAACCTCATAAGGCTGGCAAGCTCAGGAAACAAGAACCACTTAGATTTCTGGAAAGATCTTTATTCCTAATAGGATAATGTAACAGAATCTTGAAAGCCTACCAAAATGGTTCTCCCACACAACATCTCCCTAGTGTAATTAAGGCAGAGTTACTCTAAGTTCTTTTCTCATGCTTCAACCCTCCCCTGAACTCAAGAATCTCTTCTGTAATAGTCCTGTTTCTTCCATCTCTTAACTGTCTTGCTGCCCCCCCTCTGTGTTCCCAAGGTCTGTTGAGAATTCTATCACAGACTGGCAAATTGAAAAAATAACCCAGAAGAATCTGTATGGAATTGAGTTCCAACTCTATAGTATTTACCTTTATATTCATGTTGATTGGTTTTATATAATGTGTTACACCATGGTTTGTATAACCACAGTTAGCTGAATAGATTGAAAATGGCTGGATTCAGATTGGATGTTACAAATTAAGACATACTTTTTTCTTCTGAATTCACACAACACGTTATGGTTTAATGCAATGTGTGAACCCAGACTGTAAAACACTTATTGTTATAACTAGACTTGAGGCCAAGAGACTGGCAAGTACATATCCTGGTCTTTAAATGCATTAGATAGCTGCTATAAAGGCTGAGGCTGCCAGCTAATGTGAAAGCAGCCTGGCCTGAACCTTTGGAATTAGCAGCAACTTGATTTGGAGAGATCTATAGCTAAAGCTTTTCATGGCATGAAGATAAGCATCGCTGTTGGCACATGTCATTAAAGGCAATGAGCGGGGCCCAAAACATGGAAGCGCTGCTAACTTTGCTTCAGTACCAAGCAAATGATCTTCAGAAGCATAGCTCATTGGCATGAAATGCATACTTTTTATGCAGAAGATCTTGGATTCTATTCTTGATATCTCTAGTTAAAAGTATTGGATGATGTAAATGCATGTATTTCTGTCTGGCAAATCATATCAAGCTAGTCTGTCAGTGTGAATGTTTGTTATGGCCTATCTCTTGACCAACACATATAACTGATTGATTGATTGATTGATTGATTGACAGACAGACAGACAGACACACATATAGGGGGATATATATTGTGGTGTAAAAATAACATGGAATAGGTTAGCTTGCATGGAACTATCAAACAGTATGTTTTCCAGTTGCCTGTATTAAAAGGCATATTCACTAAAATAATATGAGTTAACAATACTCAGACTCCTGGGTCAAGATATGCTTTGCTCAGTAGGTGGCAGCACAAAATGTTGCCATGTTGAGAGTCTTTGATGTTTCAGATCTGCAAAAAGGAAATATGTATGATTTTATGAAGTTTCTCTGATCTATTCATTAAAAAGGGGACACAGAGTGGGTTAGAACAGAATAAACAATGCAAGAGGATATGACTCACTGTTTCAACTTCCCTCCTTCTAAATGGACAAAACTAGTCCCCAAAGGAAATGTTGTGTTACCGTTCTTGTAGAAATGCTGAGGGAAGAGCATTGAAATGAGCCAATGTGAATATACTACTTTGTTTCAAGGTCAAAGGATACTAGGCAAATAGTAAGCTTGAAAAGTTTTGGAAAACCTCCCAGAAAGTTGATAGTGTATGTGAGAATGAATTCAAATCCAATTGCCATTCACTATTGAAGATTTGCTACCTAACAATTTGTTTAGTATTTTCAGATCCCTGGAAGATTAGAACATTAGGAGGGAAAACATACAAAACTAATTTCCTCTTTATCTATACCAGTTTGACTGAAAATTGTCAAATAAGATAAATGGGGTGGGGACGTTCTTGTCCCTCAAAAGTACAGTTAACCAAGAATTTTAAAGTCAAGGGCCAGCTCTGGGTTCAACTTCATTAAGCCTGTTCCATCTGCAATGGGCACCCACCTACCCACAGAAAGAACACTTCAAAGATATGTAGGTTGCCCCCCTTCCGACTGTGCAAAACTGTGGTATAGACAGATGTGAAAGCCATGCAGTGGTTGGACCAAAGCCTCAGCTTCAAATAGTACATAATGGCTGCATGTATGTGAATGAATGAAAGACTTTGAGGATACTGTGATATTTCTTTAAGCATCAGCTACAGCAAACTCACTTGGGTCTTTCAGGGACCAGTAGCTTAAAAACCAAACCCTTAGATACTTACAGTTCTTTATTTATTTCTTTTCCAGAAATTTACCATTTGCCATTTGGTTTGCTAAAGTTGCAAAGACAGACTAACGTTCAAATGGTTATTCTCATCCCTGTGAATGTCCAAAACAACATAACAGTGTTAGCAACATATTGGAATATTGCTGTTCATTTTCTGGCCAAAATACATTGATGAAAATCAACTTTATTGACACATTTTACCACTGAGTTTATGTAGTAATTCAACAAGCCAAAGGCAGGCAAAAATACATTCCTGCTTGGTGCTTCTCTAGGTTAGCATCATATCGGACATCCGTCACAACTTGCCCTAAGGGAGGTATTATCGTGTTGTTTTCAGAGGAGCAGGAATAGGTACTGATTGATAGAAGAAGGTTCTACCTTAATCCAAAGCCTACCCTGGAAAATGGAGTGGCTCTTTGGTTGAGGCAGCCAGTATACTGCTGATAGAAGGCTATTACCAATCTTCTTCCCTTGTTCAAGACCTGCTACCTTCTCTCTCCTCTCCAATATGGCTGTAATTATTTCTGCCTGTTCTCCATAATGCCAGCATAGGAATCAACTGCAGAATTGTTCTTTGCGCTGCATGGCTTGGTTCCTTCTCACTACACTGTCTCTGAGCAGACTCCTCCAAGAGGTGAGCTGTTGCACAAGGATGGTAATGTCAGCCACATTACCCTTGGCAATTAGTATTTTCTGACACAGCTGGGTGGCACACAGGGACCAATGAAGAAAAGTGGCAGATTTATAGATCTCGCTCTACAAGAAATATCAGGGCAGTAAAAGCTGTGCATGAGTTCCCAGTGTGGCTGGAACAAATGTGCAGCTTCATTCTTCCAATTGCAGCTTTTCCTGCAGTCTGAGCAAAGACTGTAATGGTGGTAGAGAATTGTTCCATGTCCAGCCAGCCAAGACTGATTTAGGCTAAATAAAATAGGAGAAGGAACCGTGTCCTGTATATGAGCTGGTTAGCTCATTTACAGTGTTGAACAAGCCAGAAATAAGTTAGAAACACTCTTCCAGTTGAGTAAATGATTTATTTCTCTCATCTGTTTTTCCTTCCATTTTGAAGCTATTCCTGCTTTGCCTCTTTGTGAATTTATTATATGCTTGGGTGGGGCAAATAAACCAGGAAGTCACAAACTGTATATCATACAAAACCATACCTGCAACCAGCAAGCTAACAGCAAACCATAATTTCAGATGTTTATTACCTAAAACATGTTTTATTCCCCAACTCCTTTCCTACATCACATTCTGCTAAAAATAACCCATGCTATGGTTTAGAATTATGTACAAGCCCAGCCAGTGAGACAATCTTCATCCATTATATGTGTAACAGGCTTTTTAAAAATTTTAAGTAGCAAAATAATAATAATAACAACAACAACAACAACTTGTGCCTAAAGAATGACCTTCTTTGGGCTAGGAAGATAGTAGCTGGATCCAGCTGCTGCTTCATCTTTATTGTGAAATCTCCATTATAATATGTCTTAGGCTGAGTGAAGATAGCATAATTCTTCTTCTGGCGCACTCTAGGAAGAATGTCAGCATTTTACTGCTAGATTTTACTGCAATGCAGCCAGATAGCTGACCCAAGAGAAATGGTGATGCACCAGACAGGTAAGGATTCTATTCTAAATGGTTGCAAAATTCAGTTGACACAGAGAGGCCTGAAAGTTCCACCATAGACCCACCATCTTGTTTGACAAGAGGGACAAGCCCTACTTGCTCCTCTTTTACAAGATGATAAACTTTGCACCTACCAGGAAGCCCATGCCTTCAGCATCTCTGCCCACACAAGCTCAGTTGATGCAGGGTGCTAAGCCATAAACCATAATGCCTGATTCACACATTATGATAAAAAATGACTTAGCCCAATAGATTAACACCAGCCATTTCTTCAAGAACATTCTGCATTTTTCCTTCCTGTTTTTATCACAAAAGCAACCTTGTATGGTAGATTAAGCTGAGATGTGATGACAGGCTTAGGAAAGTCATACATTGAGCATCATGGTAGAATAGAATTTCAAATTCAGGTCATCTGGTCCCAGTCCAGCACATTACTCTTGCACCATAAGTGGGAGAGTGAGTTTGAATTCTCATTTCAAAAGTAACTGAGATGAGAAGGAAGGATGAATTCAGGATGATGCTGACATTTGACTTAGCTAGTTTTGTAAATGTTCAGGAACACCATGGACCTACTAGGCCTTGTTGGATATTGACACTAACCACAGTTGATGGCCCAGCATAATGAAGTAGGAAACAGAGGCAAATTCCACCCAAGGTTAAAATTGGGGACAGCCAATAAGATCTTCTGAGAACCAAAACCAAGACATCTAACATGCAGACTTTTTGGATTTTCAAGGATCAGAAGCAATATTCCATTGACCATATTTATTTTTCCTCTGGAAAGTAGTTCCACTTTTTTTTAACTTCATAATGAGCAAAAACTTAGCAGATGATTTGTTTCTCAGCAGCCAGGCATAGAAATAAAGTGTACTACATTGCTGCTTTATTTTTGCCTGTCTGACAGATGTTTAAAGCCCAGGAGCCATGCCTGAAAAAGTTTGTCAACATCTCTTCTCCAGGTTCCAGGCCTCAGAGCAAATGGGAGCAGAATGATTTGTTGTCCCAGTTGTGTGCTAAAGAAACAGTTTTGCTCTGGCCAGAGAAATGAGGCTACTTTTCATCTCAGTAGTTTAGCCTTTCTTGACTTGGATCCTGGGAGCTGTGTGGTACTCCACTTCCATGATCATCCCCAGCCAGCATGATTTAACTGATGGAGATGATGGGAGTTGTAATCCAAAATATGAAGAGAATTCCCAGTTGGGAAGGATGGAGATAGTTTTACTGGAACAGAATAATTAGCTTGAAGACAGAAGCAGGCAGGATGTTTCTCATGGCAGGCTTTAATATGAGGAATAAACCACCTCTCCAGTATGTAATGGACTTTAGTACTAGAGGACAAAACAGCCAGGAATATGCTGGCTAGATGCCAAAAGAACAGGGCTCCTGTAGCTTTAATAGTTCTGAGATATATCTCTATCTCTATTTGTGGATGGATGGATGGATATAAAGCAGGTATGGCTTTCTTACATGTCTCCTTTACCTAAGAATGTGAAATTTTGAGGGTTTTGTGACTTGACGTGTGAACCCAGACTGGTTCATTTTTGTTTCAGTGTATTGTGGAAATCCAGAAAACTGGCTAACTCAGTAACCAGGTTAAACATGTTATATCACCCCAGCTACATAGCTGAAGTTACATGCCCATGCATTCTTATTGGGAAATAAACCAACCGGGATTTATTTCTGAGTAAAAGCACATAGAAGTGTGGTAAGATACATTTACAGTTCAAATCCTTGCTAGAAAAGTAATTGAATTAATCTGACTCTACTCTTTCATAAACAGTTGCAGGATTACATTTTTAGCAGCTGCTTAGGCTGATTCATATATAACATTAATGATACAATTACCAATCCATCTAGGTAATTTGCGGAAAGCCAATAGTAGTGTTCCTTTGCCTCTGTAATCACAGATCACAGTCCTAAGGTGCATTTCCTGAATCTTCATATCTGCAACTGAGTATTTTCTAATCACTTTCCTCTGCATTGTGGAAATAGAGCTACAAAATGCTCTTGAAATTCTTTTATGTGTGCTTACAGGGTGAAAGAAGTGCGAGTGAAAAAGTGAGAAGAAATGAATGCAAACTGCTTTTCGATGAGGGAAGTAAGATCTTTTCTCATTGCTTGTTCAGTTACCATGGAATGTTCCTGTAGAAGTCAGTTTTTGAAATCCTTTGTATCTTCCAGCCTGAGAAATGATATCTCCATCAAACCACTCCAAGGGTGGGATTCCTCGTTCAGTATTGGCAGCCCTTGATTCACCTGGGACTGTCAAGTGACCTGGCAGGGGAGGTGTTTCTTATATGCAAACCTAGAAGAGGGGGGAAAGAGGAGGAGAATATTATGCCTGGCATCTAGTTTTTGTCTGCATGGCTGTGTTTATTCTCTCATCCTGCCCCCTGAAGGGAGATGAGCAAGCAATAATTAGCACAAATTGGAGTTGAATGAAAACAGGTGGTAAGTTAGTCCGTGGCTGCTAGAGAAAGGCCTGGAGAGGAGCAGCAGGAATGGTCTATGCCAAGGGATCATTGAATGGTGCTGCCTCCCTGTGTGACCCATCAGGAATTTTGGTTTAGCACTGGGAAATCCTTAATTTGCATATCAATATATAAATGAGCATTCTGAAACTTGACTAAGGCTTGGTCTTTTTAATCTGAATGAGGTGATAAGCCTAGCTGGTAGGCTATTATAGCTCACCAAGATGCAGTAGTAATAAAACTAGCTAACCACATTTTAACCTAGGGAGTTGTACAAACCTGGTTTATGTGCTAGTTGATGATTCAGAAGCCATGTAAACTCAGAAACCTAGGTGGTGAATTGAAAAAAAGGGGAAGTTATGCTCTGAAAACACAACCATTGAGGACGGAGCAGATGGTTCGTCTTACCCTTGCCCTGTTATTGCATCTTGAATTGCAGTGATAGGCTTCAAAGCTATTAGTTCCAGAACGTTACCGTCTAAGGTTGCAGCTCTCATAATTCCTACTGGAATGACCAAAAATTGTGCTGACAACGAATTCTGAAAGTTGCAGTACAAATGAATCTGGTCAGCAGTAGATTGGGGAAGGTTTGAGGCAGGACACTAGCCCATGTGTTACTAGGAAGCACAACAAAGCTACAGTTTTAAATGGAAGGCATTTTGTGCGTGTCTGACCAAGCTATTCTGTTGTCAATTCAAGGAGATTTCAAAGGAACGATAGTGAGCTACTGAAGCATGAGGACAAAAAAAGAAAAAGAAAAACCACTGAAGTACAGGATTGTAGAGAGTTATCTGTTGCAAGCCTGGGTTCCTCCCTTTTCCCCCGATAGGATTTCCGAACACTTAATAGCCACAGGGGTACCTGCTTTCAGTTCAAGGCAAAAGACTTGGCTTCTTTTACAGCTCTGAATGCAAAAGGAAAGAAGACAGGAATGGCTTCCGCTACACAGCTATCCTTTTCCTTCTTTGCTCCAGCAAGCACCTCCCGAAGTACTCTGCATATGCTTAAATGTGCATATTTTTATTATTAAATATGTGTTCCAGGTCTAAATTCTGACATTTAAAAAGTAGAATCTATGGCTAACTTGGGGAGAGGGGTATGCGCAACAAGAGGTTATTGCATGCATGTCATCACAAGAGACCATGCAGGAGTTCCCAGCATGTGCAGTTCCAGTATTAACTGTTTAAGTAGGCTGGAACGCAGTGGGCACGTGCAGGGGTCGGCATACTAGGCTTCACAGGGGCTTGTGCTGCTGAGTTTGACTCCATGTCACAGCGGTGCTGCATCTTCCTCTGTTGCCTGGTTACCTAATTCCCCAGCTCTGCAGAGCTGCTACAGCCGAGATGCTGTTGCTGATAGGAGCCTCTTGTGTGATTCCCCTGTAATGTTTAATTGGAATGGAGATGGATGGTTTGCATTAGAACAGAGACAGCTTGGACCAGGCAGGACTGAAATGGAGCTGCCTCCTGGCTGAGATTAGGCAGCTTTATAAGCCAAAAGGGCAAAATGAGGGCAGATCCAGGGCCATGAAGGGAATTGAGACAGAGGGTTTGTGAGTGCGCCTGTGGGGTGGCTGTTCATGTAGCACCAGGCCAACAGCAATCCACTTTTCCTCCACCTATGCTTCTTGAAAAAGAGTTAGCTGCAATCAGTGAGAATACCAGCATGTGTGGAAAGAGAAGGGGCCAAGGGGCGATGGTCTGTTTGCAAGCTTCAGTGAATCCATAGAGGAGGAGGAGGTGGTGTAGTGAGGTCTTGTTTCTAGATGTATCTCACTCCATTTTGCCCTCATTCTTGCTACAATAAAACAGAATGCAAATAGATTTCTGGCTGCCATTGAAATCTGTGAGCACATGTGACGTCTATGAGTGGCATATTAGCTCACCAATTCCAGTCATGCCAATTTCTCACATGGTAGGGCTGCTGCACGTGGGCTGCAAAAATATGGATGCAGATCGAAAACGTACGTGAGTAGATAAATGAGGACTCTCACTTCAGTGGGAGGAAAAATGCTGGCAGCGGCTCAACAGAGAGAGAGACGGGACAAGTTGCCGGTAAAAGCGCGAAAACCGCGCTCGTCCGAAAAAGGGGCGCGAAGCAACGGAAATCCCGCCTCCTGTGCTGCCAGCTGGGCTGACGCTCTAGGAATTAGGCTCTGGCAAAGTCTAATTCCGAAACTAGAAAGATGCAATTGCCTTGAAAACCGCTAGGGGGCGGTCACTGCAGGGTCAGTAATGACTGTTAAGCAGATAAAAAAAAAAAAAATTAGATGGCAGCAAAAGATACAGAAATTCAAATTCATGGTTGGCATCTACTGGTCATATGGATTTTTCCAGCTCATCTATGGTAGCCCTATATGGGTATCCTGCCAAAGGTAAGGGATGGAAAACCAACTGTCCACTCAGCTTTTGCATGGAGTTCAGCTTACCTTTAAAGCTAGCATAAAGCTGTCACTGTGTGTATTTTTACAAGGGAAAATTTCCCCTATAGTCAACTAAAATCATTTACGTACCTCCTCCATGCAGTATGTGGCGGTAGGTAGGGGTTAACTGTGTCCTATAAAGTACACTTCTAATTTATGTGGGGCAGCAGTAAAGCTGAGTTCCCTGCGTGAACTAAGAAAGTACCTTAGAATATGTCCGCAATTCTGTCCACCGATCTTCCTTGTTGCTTATGTGGATGAGGTTCCCTGATGAAAGTCTTAACATTGTTGGCCTTCAGATGCATACAGGTGGATTATGTTAGACTTGCACTTTAAATGAATCAATTTATGTAGATGAGCAAGGGATTCTGTTTTCCCCTCTAAGAAAGGGACAAGATCCAGAGGGTTCATACAATATACCTGCTAACTGAACTAGGAGCACCACCTACTGATTCACCAGAACAAGAGCATCTCAAGATATCTGGGTGGCCTCTTGGGCAACCTTGCAACTCTTCTGACTTAACTCAAGTTATTGATTAGCCACTTCAGCCAGCATTATCCTCATGGCTATCGATTGGCTACTTCAGCTAGCAAGAAATAACCAGCTATAAATACCGTATGTGTTTTTATGAACAAAATGACAGGACTTGCTGAGCATGGCTGCGCTTATTTTGGCCTCTGAGGGCAGAAGCACAAGAAGCATTCTTTATTTAATCTCATTTAAATCTAGGTGAGAAATGATAGTATTCCAAGATGAAATTTGGATCCATGTTAAAAGACTCATTTAGTCAATGTGATTACAGATAAGTTGTTCGAGGTAAGTGTGTGTACCACATCCAAAGTGATCCTGAATTCTGTAACCATAACCCTGAGTTTACAATACTTGTCTTTTCCTCATTTGTCTTACTTCCATTTATTTGTAAAATCTGGAGTTTCATAGATTTTGGAATTTTATAACAGTGTTCTGAATTAGTTTTATGGATGTTCTCAAGGCAGTGCTTGGGAAAGGAAATTAATACAGCATTCAGTCTTATAAGTGAGCATGAATAACGGGGAAATGAGCTATCAAACTTTGTGGAATGTAGGTGGACACGCAGGCTAAGAAATCTTGATTTCTCTGCTGGAAACTACATGTGAAATCTTTCAGACATTCCCCTGATTTTCAGGTTATGAAAAAGCATTTCCCATGTACTTCCTAGCTTTCATTCATTACCTGGAAAATTAGAAACAGGAAAACCTCACCTGCCTAATATTGCCATCAGTCCCATTTCCTGAGAGAAGGCATGGCACATTCATCACAGAGAACGCCCTCACTTCATCACCACTCATATTCTACCTTTGGGGCAACATGATGGGTTTTCTTCCCGTATCCAGGAGCACGGGTAGGCTGATACGCTGAGCAGTAGCAAGCCACCAGACACCTACCTCCCAAGTCATTTTGGCCTTTAATACCAAGTGAATATTCAACTAACACAGCTGCTTTGAGGGAGGTATTTCATGATCCTAAGCAGCTGGTACTCTCAGCTATGTTTTGCTTGAGATCCTGGTTTAAACATAAAAGTACATTGGGAATACAGTACATCAAACCCGTGTGTCACATAAATAGATTTAGCAGCAAGTTGTAAGTGGCTGCATCTCCTTGCTGTGTTTATATTTGGTAGCAAACATCAGCCAGCCTGCATCAGCATAATGAGTGAGATAGCCTAAGATGTTGCTGAGGATAAGGGGACAGATAGATCTCTGCAGAGCAGCTCTTTCTCCTTATCAGCACGGTGCAGTACACAGTCTATTAGTTACGAGGAAGGACGTATTGCCCAGGTTTTCCCCGGGTTGCAGACATTCTTCCCATCCTGTAGCTGCCCTTGCTACCTGGGCCTGCCTGCTCCTCTGGGAACCGCTCTCTGATTGGCCCCTAAGCACTCAGCCAGCATGGAGCAGCACTTGCCTGTGCCAGGCTTAGCCCTTCTAATGAGCAATGTTTAGCTTCTGCCTCTCCCAGGGAAAACACTAATTATGCATCTATAAATAAAATATGGGCTGTAGCTGCATGTGGCTGGCATGCCAGGCAATTCTGCAGAGGCCAAGGATTGTGCTTCTCTACCCCGCCCACAGCAGTTCCAGGAGGCTGGTAAGTGGCTTTCAGGAAGAAGGCTCCTGTGGAGCAAGCAGAGAAAGGTTCTAAGACCTTCTTAGCCCACCCCAAGTGGCTGGTGTGCCTGAGCTGACCATAGGGGATGCCCAAATGCTGGAATTCAAGAGGAAATGAAAACTTTTCTGCCAGCCTGACTTGGCTCTGATATTAGCCCTTCCCTTCCCCAGGAAAACTGTGGTCCACTAATTCAGGGGCCAAGTTAGTTGCTTAAACAGGGTCAATATCCCGAGGTCAAGAGGGAATTGCTCTAAGGAGCAGCTCTTGCCCCTTTATAGGCTGAGCTCTCTCAGGCCTCTTCTTTAGGGCCTTCTCAGGCCTGAGCACTTCATTTTGACTGTGGGAATAATGGATTTTTCCCTCTTAGGAAAAGGGAAAGATGTTTGTCTTACTACTACTTTGGCTGGGTAACTTGAGCTCTTGGATCTCCACAGTGATGTAACTGGCAAGGCTTTTCCTGGCATGGAGAGAAAAGGTAGGGTGGAAAAACGTGATTCTCTTATGACAGAGCAATGCTAATGGGAAGATTGCTTAAAGCTGAAGTGATAATGCTACTATGTACCATAGCTTTTTGTATAGCCAGAGAGATGACAAAGCTAAGGGCACAAAAGTAGAGCTACCAGATCTGAGCCATAAAAGTCTAGATAACCACTAGAGGGCAGTAGAGAGACACAGAAGATGATAAAACCTTGCTGCCACCAAGCAGCCATCTTGGTTTTTGCCATCCAGATTCTGGTAGACCTAACAAAGGTGCCTTAAGAGGCTAAGGAGCACATACTTTCCTCCATACGATGTATGTCATAATCTTTCATCCCTACTTCCTGCTTAGCTATTCTGCTTCTTTTGTTTTTCTCCACCAGCTATCAAATGCCCCTTGACCCTCCCACTCCAATGCCCATCTGCCACTGCTGGGTTGCTTTGGCTGATTTTTATCATTTGCCCATTTCCCATCACAAGTGCTGGTAATTAGATCATAATTGTAATATTTGCATATTCATAACAGCTGAAATTAATCACATTTGCATAACAGTAATGAAAGGGGCTTCATTAATTCCTGGGTTTTCCTTGAATCTGTGCAGATAAATGGCAGCACTGAGTTCTTCATCACTGGTGGCAGGTGACAGGTTTGGTGTGCAGATGGGGAAGCTATAGGTTTCTACAGTGTTAAGCTCATGGAGATGCCCCCTCAATCTGTCATGAAGATGGAAGGGGTACAAATAACACATTTTCGGAGGACTGTGATTCTGGGTCTGCTAAGCTCTGCAAATGTATGCAGACATATACATTTAACATTGGCTTATCTGAGACTGTTCAGAGCAAGCACAGACCGCTGAGCAGTACTCTTAAGGATGGGGTCATACTAATACTCAACTCTTAGCCAATCTCTCCAAACAAAAGTTAGTTGCTTGCAATTCTCTGACATACGATTAGGGCAGCCTTCCCCAACCAAGTCTCTCCACACGTTTTGGACTTCAGCTGCCTTGGGAAAGTTTGCGTTAAGCTTTTTCAGATGCAGCAAAGCTTTTCCAAAGAGGCTTGTAACATAGTCCACAATGCCCTGCAACTGCTTTTGTTAAGGGGAAGTAAACCGTTAAGCTTCAATTGCTGGACAAAAATGCTTGAGCCTCAAACAAAATTATTTGTCTCAATATGCTGTGGCAGTGGGTATTAATCTGGTGTCATGATGAGGTGTCAGTGGCATTTCTGCACAATTCCATACCTGTCTTCCTGTACCATTTTATATCTGTGCCTCCCTTCTGTACAAAGTTCACACACACACACACACATATGGATTCTGTATAGGAGGGGTGAGAAACCTGAGACCCAAAGCCAGTGTGAGAACACTTCTCTTCTTATGACTCTTGGAACTCACATTCCCTGACTACAACTGCTGAACAACAGCAGTAGTTATCCACCATTCTGAGGTCAGAAACACAAAAGACATAGTGAAAGCTTTAGAATAGGGTTAGCAATTAAGCGAACAACAGTTCACCTCTAACCACAGGGGGAAAACCCAGAAAATCCTGATTTACATCATGAGGGTTCCTGGGCCCCGAGGAATCAAGGTGTTTTGGAGTAAATGGTGTGCCTTAACCCAGCACACCAGGAAGCCGGCAGCATTTAAAAGCCCAATTATGGGAATTTTCTACACAATTGCCTTTTTTTCCCATGAGTTGCAACTCATTTGTATTTATGTAAGATCCAAATGTGCTTTCTTTAAATAGCAATTTTGCTAAAGGGGTGGGGGGGAGAGTCACATTTTCTGAGAATTCAAACAAGTTGTTCCAAGGAAAATGCAGTTGTTCTTTCAAAGAGTACAACTGCTGTGGTTCCTTCCAGATCCCTTTGTGGGCACAAAATGAATAATGTCTGTAGCATGACTGGAGATAGGCATCTCTATTCCTTCCATTTGATGATTCTGTTTTAGTTAGTTGTTTGTTAGATACGTATTTATCCTGCCTTTCTTCAAGGAGCTCAGTGAGGCTCACCTCCTCACTTCGCTTTATCCCCACAACAAACCTATAGGGCAGATTGGGATGAGAGATGGCAACTGGCCCAAAGTCACCCAGTGTCTTTGCTTGACCAATGTTTTGCATGGGGCAACAGTCCTTTTATACTTTATTAAGATTAATATTTATTTTACAGCCAAAAGGCCCGAAAATTTTTTATACTTTATTCTAAAAGTTAGAATACTATCCTGTCTAGTATAGAAAAAATGTCAATTTGCACACTTTTATAGTTTCAGGTAATGTTTTATTTTCTGTACTACTACAGCGTCTGTCACATGACCATGTTGGATTTCCGGTGTCCTGTATCTTTGGGGAAGGTTATGTCATTTAAAGAAAGCATTCCAAACATTGAAAGTTTTCATACTTTGTATTAAGCATTGGTTTCATTATCAAGAGTTTACTGAATAGACCACAGTTTGCTAGGGTCACACAGCAGGCTAAATTTTGAATGATGACTGGGGTTGCATAATATTCTAAGTAAGATCCAAATAAAGTACATTATAATTTAATGTGATGTGTGGACCAAGCCATTGTATGATCAAGGAAGGTAATACATGTAAGTTTGAAGCACATAGGGATTTTTTTTCTTCAGTCCTAACAGGATGCCTCCAGGCATTTGCCACCCCGCAGATAAGCTAGCTTCAAATGGGCAGGAATGCACAGAATTATTTCACCCACAATAGTAGGTTGAGCAGGTAACATTTGTTTCTACTGGGTCTTGCACCGTGAGATGTGAATCTTCCATTGCTCTTTTTTCATAGTTCATTTCTACATCCTGACACCCAAACACCCAGCAGCCCACTCCCTGCCATTGATGGAAGTCTCACTAATGTTCTATAGAGTCTGTTTCTAAACCGAACAGGTTTCTTCACCAAATACTTTTTCTTGACGTAGACTAATGAACTGATGGATTAATGAACAGATTAATTGATTAATTAATTGATTCATGAACTGATTGGTATATACTAATGAACTGGCAAAACAACTCCTGTTATTCAGAAATGTTCCCTGAAAGAGATTCAAATGTTAAGTTTTCTGTACCAATTCTGATTCTCAGTCGGGGCCATATTCACAGACTACGTAATAACTCTTGTATAGGATGCACCTTAAACAGCTTTGCTAGTGAAATGCTAGATTGAAAGCAATGTATTCCTGTAGGTCAGTGCAATTACATCCACTGAAACCAATATCGTTCCTTGTCACCTGAACCAAACGAGACCAAGCAGTAGGAGGGAGGATTTGCTCTCAGCTTCAGAACCTTTTTCATCATTGCCTTAATGGGGATGAAAGAGTGAGAATAATCTCCAGAAAAAAAGCAGAATGCTTCCTGTAGTGACAGGAAATGGAATATACAAAGCCCAGTCTTCCTTCCTCTTATGTGCTGGTGGGATTGGTAGCTGGTTGCCTTCATAATAGGAACTACTGGTTGTGTCCCCTAGGACAAAGCTAAAAGTAGCGCTGCTTAAGAACAAGTGGCAGCAGTTTGGCCGCTGCAGGCTGCTATGGGAAACAGATGGTCTCCTACTGCCTGCACGCTTGTTCCTACAGCATCTGCTGGAGCCATCATCCTGGTGCCTTCCTCTCATCTCCTTCTGCTTGCATAAACTGCAGAAGACCTCACTCCAAGGACAATTAGATAAATACTTCAGTGCATACTGTACTATCTGATCCAAAACTCTGTGTGTGATAATGCCCTTAAAATGGAGAAGAGTAAGAAATGAAGGTTTGAGTCCTATTCTCCCCAAACATGGGATGTTTGCACCAGCCAGGGGAAATGGATTCAGGATAGTTCAGGCTTGAGCCTTGTTGAAAGGGGACTCTCAGGATTTCTGGAGATTGAAGCAAAGTTCCATCAGCAGTTCATATCCTGCATACCTCCAGCTCTGGGTTCCTAGTTTCTTCCCAGACTTGTGGTTATCCCTGCAATTGAGACCCTGTCAGTTAATGGCTCCTTCTTATTCCCTGCTGTCATCACTAACTTACCATTGCTTAGCTGACTGTGGGTGATCTCTTTCTCTAAAAAAATGCTTTTATCTTTTTTTTTTTAATCTGTTCTAAGTAAATCAACATGAGAGGCAGATTACTGCAGTTAAAGATTCTAAATGAGATGCTAATTGTTCTAGTGGTGACAGAAAAAGCTCTCATGCTGCAGGTAAGTTCATGCTTCAACTCCTGGTATTCCCATGCTGGCGTTGGCTTGCTTTCTAAAGCAGCTGTCGCCCCATAGAGCACTGAGGTTGGAGAGCGGGTGGCTTATTATCCAGCTTTGGAAACCCTGAAAAGAAAGAAAAACTTGAAACTCAGATGGAAAGTGTAGTAGCTCCTGAGGATTTCTCCTAAAAATTCTGGACTTGTGGCTGCAAAGCTGTGATGCATGGGGCTAGTATTTATTAGTTTGCAAGTCCAGTGATGACATAAGGTGCAAGTTTGTGGAAAAACAGCTGCAAACTAGGACTAAAGGACAACCCTTGCCAAGATATTTTTAATGGGTCTGGTCTTCTCTTGCTACACTATTTCCTGTTGGCTGGCTGTCGTTCCAGATAATCATCATCTTTCAGAATATCTTGAACCGACTTACCCTATCAAAACAAAATGGCAGGGGTGGTACCATTCAAATGTGCTGACAGAAGTCTAGCATATTCTAATACATTTGAAGGGTACCAGACTTACCTTTGAGGTAGGTTCCTCTCACCATCCAGATGTTGCTGAGCCACAACTTTCAGTAGTCCCGACCAGCATAGCTAATTGGAAGGAATGCTGGAAGTTGTGGTTCCACAACATGGGGGGAATCACCACTACAGGGAAAACAATATACAGGTATGAGGTACACTGTCTCAATTTTCTCTTGATCGCAATACACGCCCAGACTTTGCAAACAGATACCTGGTGTTTTTAACTGTACTCCAATAGTAGCTTATTCAGGCCAGAGCTTTGGAGTTAGAAGGCCATGGCCCTACTTAGCAGTATGGCCCCTAAATGCAGCAGGGCTGGCTTATCACATTTTGCAGTAAGTGGAGCAATTCACATCGCCATGTAAAGAATCCCCAATTCAGTAAGAGTATTATGTTCAGGTGGGCCCCAGAAGACCACTAAATTCAAAATCTAAAATTACCTAAGTGCTGCACTGTACTCAGGCTGAGCACCAAGGTCGTGAAGGGAATAATAGGAGACCTTCCAGAGCCAACAGATTCTTTCAAGATCTTAATGACTCAGCATAAACACAGAGCAAAGTGAGAATATCTAATATTCATATCCTATTTTTCCACTCACTGAGGTGTGTGTGTGCATGTGTGTGTGATGGTATTCAGCAATTGGCCTTGTTACAGCTGGGCAGTCTAGAATTCATTCAGGCTGGATCTTTGGGGGAGGTGATAGAGGTGCCAACGTCAGGCACCTGGGGGAGGGCATCCAGCTGCATTTATGACATACCAGTGTTTGTTAGTAAGCTCTATAAAACCAAAGAAGCACTGACACAAAGTAAATATCACTGCTATACCTCCAAGTAGTCATTTAATATGTCCATTTTATTATTATTACTCATTCTTAAAGATCTATGATCTGTGCTGAAGTAATAAATCAGAGTGCCTGGCGTTTAGGAGAGATCAAATCTGGAAACTACTTGGGAATTTGGCACCAGAGTCTGGCCATAATTAGGCTGACAGGCCAAGAAATGGTGGCAAATATATCAGCTGCCTGTTCTTTGTGCTTTATTGATATTATCCTTATTAAGCTGTAGATTCAGTAATGTTGCTGACTTGGGTAAGTAAGTGACAGTCATTTCTCTTTCTTTCTCTTTCAGCATTTCAGAGAATAGTGTTATAATAATGAGGAGAAAGTGTTCCATCGTGCATTCCATATGCAGATCCAACCTAAGGGCATGGGCTGTCAACAGGCCTGAGAAAGGATTAACAACTCAGTGCCATCCAAGGTATCTCCCTTCCTTGAGTGATCTTCAGCAATGATGGCAGAAGGAGCACCATGTGTCATTTGTTGCTAACAGTCTTGGGTGATTGTTCAAGTGACTTCTAGGACTTGTTAATGACTATGTTTGCTTCAGGAATTGAATTGACTACTAGCAGGTACCTTCTGATGTTGCCTCTTTACAGACTTTGGCATGGCCTGGATGAAGATGCAGAAACCAGGACATTTCTGAAATAGTTGCAGCAGGGGAACTATTTTGAAGGAAACAAACTGTTATCCCCAAGTGCCCATAGCAATGGGGTGAACACCCTGCTTCCAGATTTCCTGCAGTCACTATCAATTGCATCACTATGTGCTAAGGCTACCCTCTTCTGTTTAGTGAAGGGAATGCAGGCCATCTCCTCACAGAAATCTCAGTCTGAAATAACTTGAGGAAAGAGACCATATCTCTATAGAAACTAGGACTAGATCTGATTAGCCATTATGCAGGTGATGGTTGCATAGGACATAAGCTTTTGTCCACAGATTCTGAGTCATTAAAGGATCATTGACCATCATTGTTGGCTCAAGACACCAGGCTTGAAAATATATGTTATGAGGATCCCAGCATGAGTTTCATAGATTCAGAATGTATGCTTTAAATATGCTCTCAAATGTTATATATGATTTATCCCTCATTATAGCATGGAGAGTTATAGTAAAAAAAAACTATGCATGGGGCACTCAAAACGGAAGTACTGTGTATAATTACAGCAACTGGTTTCTGCGGAGAGCCATAGAAATTTAGTCTAGGCTTCTCTTCAGTTGGTGGAACTTTGGAAGTATCTGTCCTGGACCTGACAGCTTTGGCTATATTTTTTTTAGTGTTCTTGCCATTTCCCACTGAGATGGAAACCCTTTGGAGCAACACAGGATATGGCTTGCAATTTGCAATTGTTCTTTCTCTTTCACAGAATTGTTTAAGAATGGTGGGCAGGGAAATGATGATCAAAGCACTCTCATCTCCTACCTGCAGGCCTCCTTTGTTTTCCCATTCTTTATTTTTCTTACATTACAGAAAATGCTTGAGAAGGAAAAGACAGAATTGCTACATGGGCTTTTTACCGGTAGCAGTTACAGCCATTGGTCTAGAACAGTGTTGTCCAAACTTGGCCACTTTAAGATGAGTGGACTTCAACTCCCAGAATTCCCCAGCCAGCCATGTCTAGAAGAACTGGTCTAGAAGAACTTGTGTCACATTATTGCCAGCAAGATCTCTGTTTGGTGGCCTGAGATGGTGTTGCTATTTTAATGCTTTTTTTCTGATTTGGTTTTCTCCCTCTCTTATTGTGCAGTGTACATAAACTTTACATATATCCTCACCATACCCAGTCTGTTATTAAAAATAAAAAAAATAAAGGGTGTCTTTAAGATTTCTTTAAAAACCTTGGATACCAAAATTTATCGGGGGGGGGGGGGAGAGAGAGAGAGAGATTGCAGAGGCCAAATTTTGCTCTGAGGGGAAAAAAATGTAATTTTCTCCCTGAATTTTCTATTCCTCAGAACAAAGTCTGTATCAATTTCAGAAGCTTGGCTTTGGGTTATGATCTGCAGGAATGAGATCTATTTTAACCTCAGACATATGTTACCATATTGTGTGTTGTAGATTTCAGGAATATAAAAGAAAAAATTCTAAGGGAAAACCTATAGCAAAACATTTCCTTCCACACACAGATCCTCCAATCTTCCCCAACCTGGTATATTCTCCAGGCATGGTGAACTGAAATTACCACCATACTTAACCAACATGGCCATATTGGTTGAAGATGATGCATTTGGAGGGGGAAGTTAAAAAGGATCCAGCTTGTGGAACAACTTTCTGAACCACAGTTTCCCTCACATCTATGCTACTGACTGAACTTTTGGTCCCCACTGTCCCTCCTATCATCTAGATAAGCAGCTAAAGTGCCCTCTGCCCATTTTCATCAAAATGCTCTGAGACTTCCAAGCTTATCTACACCAAGGAAGCATCCTCTACAGGGTCCTGACCCTGAAGAAAAAGTTCAGTTGTATCTGTGCAGCTCCAAGATCTTGGAAGTCAGCTTCAAGTTTCTTTTTTAAGTGGTATTGTTGCAGATTAAGGCTGACAAGTCATTTCATGACACTGATAAGGTAAATCAGTGGCAACTGTTGTGAAATCAAAGAAGAGAGTGAGAAGTCAGGATGGCACTACAATTGACGGGATCTTAAGTAACTCTCATTACTTTATTAATCATTTTATGGCTGCCCCTTGTTTTTTTGTTTCACATTTTTTAGAAGTTAGGTTTACTGATGGATGTCTCCAACACATTCCTTTGACACATGAGTTATGTATTGCACTAAGCTAGAGTTGTTTTAATTATGTTTTGCTAAGTAAATCTCAATGGGCAGAGTTCACACAGAACATTACGCCAAAATCAGAGAAGCCAAACTATGGCTTCACATAATATATGAATCCATGCAACAAACATTAAAAAGGGGCTGAGGTCATGACTGCCATTTTGACTTTTTTGACCCCTCCCACAGATGATCTTGTTGTACCTCAACTTCCATAATTCCCAGCCATCTGGAGTGCACTCAGTTGGATGATGGTGATCTAATTTAATAATGTATTGGATCAGTCTAGCCACTCTGGAGACAACAACTATACACTGATGAAACACCACCTGAAATCTGGACTGAAGTCACTGTAGCCCATATCAGCAGCACAGCCAAAGTGCAGGGCCTTTGGGATGGGAAGAGGAAAATAACTCAAAAGACTGCCATCAGATAATTGCTGGAGATCCCATGGCCTTGGACACCTTAGGAGAGGAAGAAAACAAAACAAAACCTCAAGATCACTTATCTGAACCATATGCACTCCTAGACATAAACATTTGCAATGAATACATATCAGCAAGCAGGACTGCATATTTAAACCACTGTGTAAACCTAAGGAGGAAGAGGAGGAGTTCAGAGTTTTCCCTTAGGGTTCCTACTACTTTCAAGAGCGAGCCATATGTTGCTTGACTGTGAGTTTTCAATAAATTTATTGCTTTGTTCATCCTCTGGAGACATCCGCAACTGATTTCATAGAGCTGCCACATCCCATGATCAATCTCTATTCCTACTTTTGAGTGATAGCCTGACTTTTCTTGCTTTCTATTACACTGCATACACTTCTGTAACACCTGCAAATCCCAGGAGAAGTTGCTGAATGAAGATGTTGATCTGTGTCATTCCCTAAGTGAATGAGTGATACAGAGTACTCTGCCACTGGCAAACTCATTCATTGCTTATTGTTACCTAATGATAGTTAATATGGCTGGGCCCATTTAAAAATGATTAGGAAGAAGTGACTTCACGTGAGCTTCCATATGAGCCTGAATAAAGATGCTGCTGTTTTAAGTACTGAATTAAATAAGTTTTAATGACTTGATTTATTCAAGTCTGAACAAAGTCAGTATGCTTCGAAGAGCAGCTAAGAGGTGCAGTGCTTGCATCAAGTCCAAACTTCTCCTGAATAAATTTTGAAGGGTGCTCAGCCCTAACAAATAACAGGGCCAACATTTCAGGTTGCATTTAATCAGTGAAACAATGCACGCAGAACTCAAAGCCATCCATGTGGGTTATCTAAGGGCCAAAAGGCATAAAGCAGTGGTTCTCAATGCTCATACATACACACATACCACAGAAGGGACTCAGACAGGGTAAGTCACTGAAAATGTTTTTGTCATGGTGGAACTCAGGTTCTTTGACAGAGTGAGTGGTAGCATTTAAGATAACAGTTTGCAGACCACTTCTGTAGAGGGCATGCCACAGCATATTTGCAGCACTTAGGTGATCTTGACTGATCTAAAAAAAAACAAAGCAAGACTAGACCTGGTTAATACTTAGAGACCAGGAGGAAATTCTAGGACAGAATGCTACTCTGGATTTTTTTTAAACATAATGGAAGGTGGTGGAAATAGCAAACCTATTTCATGTTGTTGCCAGCAAAATTGCATGGATTTGTCCATGTAGTCAGCAGGAGTCAAGCTCCTTGAGGAAGTCTTTACTGGTAAAACCCAGGGTTTGTAAGATTGGTACACTGTACCCTATTAGTCATTGCTGTCTTGCTTTAAGGAGAACATGCTTGACTGACTTTGGGTTTGCCTTATCCACTTTTTACATCATTAGGTAGAAGCAGATGCTTTTCTGCATCATTTTAAAATCTTCTTGTTGTTGCTTTTTTTAATGTAAAATATTTTTTGTAGTAAGTTTAACATCCTGACAGAAATACTGCAGAATTTCCTTAAATCCTCACACCTTCTCCCACACTGGCTCTTATATTACATGTTAGAGGGGGCTCCCTTTGATTCATTGTTTTCAAATGTGACTTCTTTAAAGAAAGGAAGGAACATTGAATTGAAACAAATAAAAATGGCTGGATTCATACAATATGTTGAACTCTAAACTTGAAATAACAAAATGCAATTGCTGTGTCTGCATAATAGATTATGCACAAACAAATATAGCTTAATGTATCAAGCTGACTCATTCAACTTGCTCAGACAGGCTGGATTGGATTCCCACAACATGCTGAGCCATAAATTACTGAGCCCACTAATGTAGTGTGTTATGCAAATCCAGTCAATGTGTGGCAGATGTCCTTCCTTGCCCCCTCCTTTTCTAAAAAATAAAAGCAGGCCATTCTAGAACAATTTCAGAATGCCACTATTCTTGCATAGTGCCATTTCAAATAAAACTTGACTGAACGCCAGCAAGAGGATTCCAAACTTCATGCCTGCTTCTACACATTTACTTAGAAGACAATATTGCTTTGTTCTGTGGGATTTTTCCATGCTTTGTAAGTTCAGAGATACTTTAGGGGAAGATGGTTGCTTTGCAAGATGACAAATGGCTCGGCAACCAGAAACGCACACAGGCAATATAGCACAGATGGGCAACTTTTTGGCAAACAGTGCCTACCCTTAAAAAGAAAATGATGACCAAAGGGCCACACTAGATAAGGCTGTTATGCGGTAGCATTGCATGATTATTTGAAGCTAGCATTTTTTTATTTATAGTATTTCTATAACACCATATTCCAACATGACTCCCAGTGGTTCACACAAGAAAACCATCAAACACAACCAACAAGGAATGAAACAAGTTAAACAATAATACTCAGAGGCGCCCAATGCCAATGATAACAATTAAAACTCAAACATTCAGTGGAATAACATACTTTTTATGCTTTCCTAAAAGACATCAACCAAACCTTGAAGGGAGGGGATGCTATTCCAGAATGAAAGGGCTGCACCAGAGAAGCCCTGCCTCTGTATCCACCCTACCGCCTCTTGAATGAAGGGATGGGTAGGAGGTCTGAAGCATGGATGGTTATTCTCAGAAGAAATAGTCCTGAAGATTCCTGGAGCAAAGGTGTGGAGGGATTTATCAGCTAAAGCCAGCACTTGGAATGGTACAGAAAAACTATTGGAGCTCCACACAGCGCCCCCAGGACTGAAGTTATATGGCTAGAAGACTCTTACCCTCAAGTAAGAGGGCTGCCGCATATTGCCCGTTTCTGAGGAGTTTCAAAGGCAGTCTCATGTAAAGCACGTTGTAGGATCCTAGCTTTGATGAGATTAGGGCTTGCATTACCATTGCCAGGACCTGCAGCTGGCATACCAGTCACAGCTGCTATTTGTATTATGGGGAAAAGAGGGGCATCCCTGGTCATCTTCCCCAGGAATGCCTCTCACCTGCCCTGACTGCACGTTTTTCATGCCCATGCACTTTTAAACAGGAAATGCCTCTTCTGGAGAGGTAATTTCAGATTCCTGAAAGGCTGCCTTGAAATGAAAGAAAAACAGCTTGTTCTATATTTGGGAAAAGACAACGAAGTTCATGCATTTAAGGACGGGCATCTTGTGATCAAAGCAAAACAAATATGGTGTCATTTTCTAACTTAAGGAGTGGTGTGGCCCCCTGGCACTCTGGTCCCTCTTCATTCAGTTAGAGTGTGAGAGTAGGGAAATGCTCGCACCATGGGAGCAAGAGGACCGAGCGGTCTCTAGTGAAATGAAAATTACCGTAGGCACGTGCTTGCAGGTTGCTTACAGCCCATTTCTATTGCCAGAGCAGCCAGCTAGCCAATGGCTTCTTTTTAGGAAGTGAGTCCAAATTTGCTTGAGTTCACAGCAAGACCAAACTGAAAGACCAAAGCAGATCAGGAGAAAGGGAGGGGGTGGGCAAGCAGGTGCTAGAAAAGGAAAATGATTTTTTTTCCTATGATGGGCTAGTGCTTAAGAATCCCCCTCCCCCAGATTGCTGTGCATGTACTATTTTCTGTTTCCAAATATTCTTTATTGTTTGTTCTCCAGTAAATAAATCCTAGTTTGGCTTACTACAGTGAGTACCTTTTCTTTGCATTACAAACAGATTTCAGTAGTGGTGACTTCATTAGAAGAAGAGATCTTAACAGTGGTGACAATGAAATCTTTCTGTGGTCTCTTTGGGGAAAATCAAGGAGTTTAATGCAGATTCGGGGAATTGGTAGGAATATACGGTGAGACTGGACTATTTTTGACCTAAAGTTACTGATGGAGGCATACAAAAAGTGGATTTCTCAGTGCATGTGGCAGTTGATGTACTCTCTTGAGAGTTTGTAGCAGCCACAAAAGCTATGAGGCAAAAGTCTGGTAGAGTTGCGAATGTTCTTGTCTGAGCGTTATACATGAAAACCAGATATGATGTGGAACACTTCAAATTCCACAACTACAGGAGGTAGTTTGGTGATTCTATATCAAAATATATTGGTGGTTAAAAAAAACCCTCACATTGTTCTTTTGGAAATGTCCTAGAGCAGGGTTTCTTAAATTTGGCACCTTTAAGATGTGTGGACTTCAACTCCCAGAATTCCCTAGCCAGCATGGGGAACCCAGCATGGCTTGCTAGGGAATTCTGGGAGTTGAAGTCCACACAACTTAAAGTTGCCAAGTTTGAGAAACCCTGCTCTAGAGGATATGTTAAGAAATAGATTCATTTTAGTGTAGGGATGTTACCATCCAAATTAAATCCTTGGCTGATGAGGCCCAAGTTACACAGATGACACCTGCTATAGTAGCAGCAGTGAAAACTCTAAAGGATTAATAGTTAGATAAAAGACGTTCTTCAAAAGCCAGTAAACACATTGCAGAGCTCACTTCCAAAGTTTAGAGAATTGTAGGGTTTGTTAAAACAGTGCACTCTGTTACGGTTTGCAAGCATAAAATGTCTCAGTCTTATAAATGCCAGAACATTGGACATGTGCAAGGCGTTGCAAGGGGAGCTATTTGATTGCTATTTGTTCAGACAGAACAAAAAGCAAAATGCTAATAATTTAAAAGAGAAAGTGGGGGAAGAGTCAGATGAAGAAGTCCACACTATTGCATAAGGGAATTTTATGCAGTGGAGTTTTGGGGCAATCAACCTATGGGCATGGAGATACAAGAGCTCCTGTGACAGCAGCAAAGAGATCAAAAATTTGAAGCAGGTTTAGGTCCCTTAGGCTAGACAAAAGTGAAATTCAGAACTTATATTGGGGAAAAGTTCCCAGTTATAGGTTCAATAGATGTTCCAGTCGCATATAAAGAAAAAGGAAAGCCTTGAAGGCAGTAATAGTAAAGTGGGAAAGACCGAATTGGTTTGGCTGATCATGGCCGAAAGAACTCAGATTAGACTGACATGAAATCTATAAATTAAGTGTACGGGAAGTGCAAGTCCTACAGAGACTTTGGAAGACTACCATACAGTATTCTACGAGGGGTTAGGACATTGGGAGAGATAAAGGCCAGAATTTACATTCAGACAGAACAGTCAAAAGCCAGAACATTCCCATATGCCCTTTAAGAGAAAACTGAAACAGAACTGAGGGAATTGGAAGAAAAGGTATAATCTCTCTGATGCCGTTTTCTGAATGGGCAACACTCATCACACATGTGCTTAAGATAGAGGGAACCATTTATTTCTGTGGGGACTACAACGTAACCGTCAGCTAAGGATCTAAGTTAGAGAATTGTTTCATTCAATGGACAGAAGATTTGCCTGCAATATTGAGCAGGAGTTGACACGTCCCAGGCTTGCCAACAGATGGAGCTTGAGGAGGACTATTAGAAGTTTGCTATTACCCACAAAGGGTTGAATCAGCATAATAGATTGTTCTGTGGAGTTTCAGGAACTTCAGCCATATTACAAGGGCCAGGGAAAGCCTCTTAAAAGAAATTACAGGTGTCATGATAAGGATTGATGACATTCTTATCATGGGCCAAGGTCATCAGAAACAACTTTCCACATTAAAGAAAGTGCTTCAAAGAGTGGAAGAAGCAAAATTAATTTGAAACAAAATATATGAACAGTACTTAGGTTATAAGGTTGACAAAGCAGGTGCACCAGCAGCAGACAGACATGTTTACTGAAAAAGCACCATCACCACAAAACAGAGCTTCAAGCATATCTAGGGAAGTTAAATTACTATTATAGTTTTTTGCTGAATCTTTCAACCCTTTTAGAACCCTTGCGCTTGTTAATGAGAAAAGGTAAGTGGCAGTGGCGTTACAGAGAAGAAAACATTTTCCAGGACTCTTAGGGACTACTCCAATCCTCAGAGCTACTGGTTTATTTTGATCCTAGGAAGCAGTTGATCCTTTCATTTGATATTTTATAAAGTGGAGCTGGAGCTGTGTTGTTTCATATAACAAGTACCAAGGAAGAATGACCTATTGAATATGCTCCTAGAACATGAAATCAGGCAGAACAGGACAGTTCTCAGCTGGAACAGGAGAGTTTAACTATCATATTTGACTTCAAGAAGTGCTAACAGCCTCTGCACAGAAACCCTTTCACTGTTGTTATGGACCACAAATTATTGGTAGGATTATTGGTAGGATTATTATTAAAGCAATCCCCATCATGGCAGCTACCCTGACTACTATGTTGGTCATTGACTTACAAGATTGTTTACAAGGCAGTCAGTCAGCATTGAAGTGCAGATATTGGAAGTAGACTCCCATTTCTCATTCAACATCCCACTAAAGCACTCCCAGGAAGTACTCCTCTTGTTGGAACATCTGGGTAATAATCTTATGAACATATCCAAGATAAGAATGTGGACTAAGCAGAGTTCTATCTTTCTGAGGATACTGCATTACATTTTACAAGATTGACCCCAAAAACACCCTGAAGCAGAACTTCACCCATTTTAGATGCAACTAGACATAGTGGATGAGTGTATATTGTGGAGATACCAGTGGCAGTCAGACAGTCCTGATGCAATTACATGAAGCATATTACTATTGGTGGTTGCCATGGTTGGAAAAAACTAGACAATGTGTACAGTGGTGTCCCCAGTGTCTCCAGCAAATCTCTCTTGATGCTCATGGAAATATCCAGGATTATTTGCATTCCGATTATGCAGATTCCTATGTAGGAAGAATGTTTTTAGCCCTAACAGATGCTCATTCAAAATGATTGGAAGTGCATCCCATGCACTTTACAGCCTTAGAGGTAACCTGCAACAAACTTGGACAGATTTTTGCCATACATGAACTGCCTGTTATAGCAATCACAGATATTGTGTCAGACTTCAGAAGTCATGAATTTAATGCGATTTTGAGCAAAAATGGAATCAAATACATTGAAACACCTCTGTTTGACATCAAAAAGGTTGGTATAGACAGCAATGAGATCCTTTAGAGAACATATAAAGAAAATGAGTACAGAGAGTTTGGAGGTGAATTGTTTGCCAACCCTCCAACTAGCACCTGTCCTGTAAAACTCAATATGGAGGGGGATCTTGTCTTTTAAAGTGGGACTTGATAATAGTTGAATGTAAGGTGACATCACGATATCTCACTTTGTACCCATGTTGTCTTGCAACAACTCAAGAGGAATGACATCCCATCAGAACTGGACTCTAAATCAAGAGGCTAGGATCTTAAAATCCAGTGATTTGGGTCCTTCACCAGGTACTCCTAGTCAAGGTCTCAGAGATGCTACTAACCCCATAGCAGAAAGGGAAATACTACTGAAGAGAGGTGTAATCCAATGAAAGAAAGAAGCACTCCTAATCATTTGAGAGATGATACTAGGGTTGGAAATTAAGAGGGGGACAATGTAGTGAAGGGAAATGAAGGGCTACATTTGAAGTTTCTCTATTATGGGTTGGAGCTTTATGATGCCCCTCCCCCAAATTCCATGTATGTGTTACTTTCCTTTGTTTGATCTCCACTAAACAGTTCTTGGTTTGGGCTTACTGCTGTGAGTAAATTTTGTTCTTATTAGAAGCAGAGATCTTAACATAAGAGTTGTGTTTAGTTCCCTGTTGATCAATTATTGTTTTTAATGAGCCCCTGGTTTGCATGGCAAGTCCTTTTGGGACCTTTTAAAGATACCTAATGAGGTTCTATCTTTGCACTGCTGTGTGCATCAGACTTCTTGACTTCTGGGAGTTTACTGAACCCACTAGGGACATGTCTCCGGAGTGCAATACAGGAAAGTAAGTGAGCGTAGAATCTCTTGGTTAGATATATATCTGGTTGCTATCTTAAGCAACAATATTAATACTTCATCCAGCCTTTCCCACCCTATTGCCCTCCACAGAAAATTCAGTCAGCATAACTAATAGAAGCTCTAGTTTTAAAAAGCCAGTTTTGGAAGTTGTAATCTCAGACGTTTGAATGGGAATGAGGTTGGTAATGGGGAGTTAATCTCATTCCTGAATGTTTTCTTCTTTCAGGATGCTTAAGACTAGGCTCCTTTTTACAATCAGGAAATGCACATGTCATGTTAATTTTTAGATAGAGAAGCTTGGTCTGTATTATTATTATATCTAATAGTATAATTAATGTTATTCATATTCCCTCCCAGAGACCAAGCTCTCTAGTTAAGCATAAGAATGATGGAAAAAACTGTAATTTGTCATGTGCCTGTTGCTTTAATATTTGCAGTGTCTCTAAGGCACAGCCATTCCAATCCAGAGCTTAAACCACAGACTTCTTAAAAACAATCTCTTTTTTCCCTATTGATACAGATAGGCTTTTCAGCTGTTTGACATTTTGTAACAGTATGTCCAAAGAATATTTTTGCAACCAGCCAAGCTAATGAGCCTCCTTTGCCATTTTCATAGGGCACTTGTGTTTGAGTTTTAATTTAATGAATGACAACAGAATTATTATAAGATCCCATATTTGATAACTGCCATGGAGTTTGATAGTACAGGAGCCTCTGCTGAAATAAGGTGAACTAATGGATGTCCTCTCATTCCACTCTGCAGTAGACAGGATAATGGTGTGTGTGTGTGTATAGATTTAGAAAGGGAAGTCCTTTCATTTAAGACTTGCTCCCAGAACTAATCATACTCCTATCATCTATCCCCTGCACTGAGAAAGCCAATCCCTTCACTTTGCAGAAGGAGAAACTGCTTCTGAACCCTGGGTGGGAAAACACCTTGGGCAGTCAGCAGTAGAGCAATTTTGAGAGCTAGGAAACAGAAAAGCAGCATATTTCTCAGTGTAGGGCTTCTTATGTCTAGCCAACTGTTCTCTGGGCACTGAGAGAGAGCATTTGGAGAAACGGATCCAGCCAAGGTGAAAAGGAGGATGCTGGCAGGCAGAGATCTCCCAAGGTCTGCCTTGCCCTTTTAATCCGTGATCATGGAACCAGGAACTCAACTTTAGCCCAGTTTCAGACTTGATACAAAGAGCTGCTCTCTTTCAGACTCAAATGGGGAGGGGGAGAAATGAGAGACTGCTACAGCCTCCTTAAAATTTCTACCTTAAGATGATGGAAATACAGTATAGTGCAACTCTGTACATCATCAGTACATAGCATCCATTATATATATCTGGGGATCATAGCTAGGGCATATTACGCATGGCATTGTCTTCTAGATCAGTGTTTCTCAACCTCAGTGACTTTAAGATGTTTGGACTTCAACTCTCAGAATTCCCCAGCCAGCATGCCTTCCAGGATATCTGGGTTTCATTGCATCTGAGGAATGACTTGGCATTTAACTACATTTGCACATCAGGCTAAGCCCTTGAAAATTATTAGGGCAAATTTGTTTATTTATTCTGTTTATACACTGCTGAATCTGCCAAAGACTCTTGGCAGTTTATAATTGTAAATCAACAATTAAAACATCCATGATAATAATATAGTAATCTAATGCAAAAATTAATATAAACATAATCAAATCATAATAATATTGATGGAATAGTCAATAAACCAATCATAATAAAATAATGGCAATAACACATCAGCTATTCAACATTCACTAGAAGAACTCGGTTCTTACTTCTGGAATAAGTAAGAGCAAGTCTCATTTCTAAGAGGAGACTATGTGCAATCCCTGTCTTCTTCCTTGGCTAGCAAGTTATTCATCTATGGTTTGTTTCAGGTCAAGTAAGCTGTACAACTATAGAGTGCATGCTCTTTCTGTTCCACATTAGCCATAGAACTTAACCTAAAACAAAACATGATTAGCACGGAAGAGAAGTAGCTTCTCCTTTGCAGTAGCAGGATATACTTAGTCTTAAGTAAACCACAGAGAATTGATTTGCTAGTCATGGAGTTTAGAAAAGGAGGGACCATTTGCGAGCAGGCATGTTCAGTGGAACGACTTTCAACAGCTCAGCGTGATGTGTAAACACAACTGTTGAGAAGTTAAGCTGGCTGTATTCAGAAGTTTAAAATCAGGATGAGGGAAGGCATGCAAGGGAGAGGAGGTGTGCACATCTTAGTCCAGTCCCTCCATTGTATCACTCTGGTGAGTTCTGCAGCTCTACAAGTGAAACAGGTAAATTTCTCCAGAGGAAAGCTGGATGTCATCAAGGAAATTCCCTGTGTGATTTACCGCAGATTGGGGCAGAGCAAGTTCTCCACTGCACAAATTTGCTGGCAGTGTGTGCAGAGCTCTGGAGCCAAGGATGGCAGTGTGACAGCAGAGCAGGATTAACAACCATGTCCTTGCTCTTGCTTTTCATGCATTCTCTTTTCCTAATTTTAAAAACCTTAACAAGCCTGATCTTTTGTACAACGCTGCATTCAGTTACAACCAATCAACCCTGTTGACATGTAATTTCAGAGTCATTAAGCAAGTGAACCTAGTCTCTATATAATTTTCTGATTGCCTGGCTAGATCACTGACATCACAGATGGAACACATTGCCCATCTCACACCACAATAGTCCCTTTTCTCTAAGACACTGTTTTTGTAGGATTTTTTAAGCAGATCATAGAATCCCATAAACACACATTTTGCTTTGTCTGGGCCCACCTAGCAACATCTCTTTCTCTCCATCTGCTCAAAACCAAAAAGTCCACTTAAACATACAGCTAGCCAATTAAATTGACTTTATTGATTTCTATCAATAGAAATTGTGAGTGCTGCTTTCGCTTGTTCTTCCCTTCGATATAAACCTTTCTTTATGCAAAACTGCAACTTCCTAAGACATCTCAGGACATTTCATACAGTTTTATAATATCCCTGTTGGCTTTGGGGAGGAACATCCAAATAGGGGTGTATGAGGTATCCAGGGAAGGGTAGCACCTCTGGTGGAGGGGCCTGCCGTGACCTTTCTAGGGCTGCTTGTTCACCTTCGGTCCCCACCTGGTGCTCAGCTCTCATCAGTGGCTCCAAGTAGCTGTAACACGTGCAGCGGCCACACCCAGGTAAATAGTCTTGGCAGGTGGGCCAAACCAGGTGAGGGTAGCTGATGGGTCTTTGACTCTCAGTGAGTAGGGGATTTGTCTATCCCAGCATGTGAAGTCTGGCCCTGGCAGATTGAGCAGAGGAGACTGATCAACAGTCCAACGGTCAAGAAGGCAGGCCCAGCAGGTGTTGTAGAGTGCTAAGAGCATGACAAGACACTTAGATGTCCTGGCCATCCACTGCAGCAGGAGAGGTCTCCAGCCATAACAGTTCTCTGTGCCACTGGATTAAGGTCTCTTATGCCAAGAGAGTGGGACTGCCTCTGTGCAATGGCTGTTCCACTTAAAACTCCATCACACACAGGTTTCTGTTATGCAGTTCATCTTCATCTACAACTCATCTGCAAATCATCTCAGTCCAAAACTAATTTCTTGAGCCCTGTGGCAATGGGGGACTGGTAAAGCAACAGGTGGAGATAACCACTGGCAGTTATAGTCACAAACCTGCATGTGGGTGGCCCTTGGACCAGAGGTCATTCATCTCAGTACCCGGGGCAGCAGAGATGTCTGGCAGCATCCAGGGCAACTGGGCAGCCCTTCTAGGATAGCACTGCCCACCCTTGCATGAGGAAGGGGGTTAGAAAAGGTGCCCTAAACATTGCCTGTTCTACAACAACTGGTTAGCTAACTGCAGCTGGCAGATCATCTCCTTGGCAGTTGAGCCTCAAAAAAAAAAAAAATGAATCAAAGAAAACTTAATTTTGGAGCCTGGAATGTCTACAGTTTGCTGGATAGAGACAAGGCAAGGCCTGAAAGACAAACAGCACTCATAGCAGCTGAACTTCACCATTATAGCATTGACATTGCTGCACTCAGTGAGACCAAGCTGGCAGACGAGGGTTCATTACAGGAAGCAGCGAGTGGATATACGTTCTTGTGGAAAGGGAAACCACAGACTGACAACAAGACTCACAGAGTAGGTTTTGCAATCAAAACTGCTCTGCTGAAGAACATCTCTATTATACCCCCTGGAATAAATGAATGCATTATGAAGTTCCGCTTTCCTGTCAGCAAGTCCCGGTATATCACCATTGTCAGTGCCTATGCACCAACTCTCATGAGTCCAGATGCAGAGAAGGAAGGTTTCTGTGAGGACCTGGACAAGATTATTTGAACAACCTCCACCAGCATCAAACTCGTCATTCTGGGCAACTTCAGTGCTAGGGTGGGGACAGACAGTGACTACTGGGACAGAGTCCTTGGGAGACATGGGGTGAGAAAACTGAAGAGCAATGGCCTGCTGCTTCTGAGCAAATGTGCTGAGCGCAACCTGTACATCACTAACACAATGTTCAGACTTGCAAACAAGTACAAAACTACCTGGATGCATCCCAGGTCCAAACACTGGCGCCTAGTTGGCTAAGTCATATTACGTCAGCGTGACCTTAAAGAAGTCACCATCACCTGAGCCATGCGAGGTGCTGAGTGCTGCACAGATTACAAGCTTGGTCCAGTCGGTTCTCAACCTGCACATAGTCCCTTTACATCATAAGCAACCATCGGCAGACTGCAAGACTCAGGCCAAGTCAAACATTTCCAAGATGTACTTAATGAAAATCTCTTTGGCAATTTACTGCTTGTAGGAAACTGTTCTGAAAAGTGGACCCAGTTTAAAGATGTCATAATACAGACGGCAACAACTCTTCTCAGATTGAAAACCTGGGCACATCAAGACTGGTTTGATGAAAACCATGAGATCATTTCACCAGCCCTCCAGGCCAAGAACAAGGCCTATGCAGACTGGCAGAACGATCCACCATCTGTCTCAAAGAAAGACAAGTTTAAGTACCTGCAGTCCAAAGTACAGACGGAACTGCAACAAATGCAGGACAAGTGGTGGCAGAGAAAGGCTGATCAGGTGGAACGCTATGCAGACATGCATGCCACCAGAGTTCTTCAACACCATAATCAGTTTATGGTCCTTCTAAATCAGGATGCTCCCCCCCTGCTGTCTGATGTGTCGAGCCTGATCAAAGACCAGGAAGGACTGAAAAACTGCTGGGCTGAACACTTTTCCAACCTACTCAATAGGCCATCTACAGTTGATCATGATGTCTTACAGCAGATTCCTCAGCTGCCAGTCTAGACCTGGCTCCCTCTACTGATGAGATCAAGAAAGCAATCTTACAGATGAACTCAAATAAAACAATGGACAGGATGGCATTCCTGCTGAGATCTACAAAATGCTAGACCCAAACACCTTGCAGGCATTCCAAGACATCGTGGAAAACATTTGGTCCACAGAGGAGATGTCCGATGACTTCCGCCATGCCTCATTGTGGGTCTCTATAAAAATAAGGGAAGCAAATCAGACTGTGGAAACTACAGGGGTATTTCATTGCTGTCCATTGCAGGCAAGATCTTTGCCCATATTCTCCTGAACAGACTTGTCACTGTCTCAGAAAGAAACCTCCCAGATGCGCAGTGTGGTTTTCAGCAGAGTACATCAGACATGATATTGCTGTGAGGCAAGTTCAGGAGAAGTGCATCAAGCAGAACAAGCCTCTTTACTCTGTTTTCATTGCCTTGACAAAGGCATTTGACACTGTAAACAGGGAGGCTCTCTGGATCATTCTGAGACATTATGGATGCCCAAGAAAATTTGTGAAGTTGATTCAGCTTACAATTACAATCAGGATGCAGGAAATCAAACAGCTATTCCACCCCCATTGACGGGTTCATGCATACACTAAACTATGCTGTGCTGATAATGGTCAACAGACTATTATATACCTCACAACAGACTAAAAGACAGCACTGGGCAGTGATCTGCATTCAAAGGGCAAAAGGTGGCTTGGGACATACAAGGCCCTCCCATCACACTTGTTGGTAATTCCTTGAAGAAGTTGCATTTTTTCCAAGGAGGTGCAGATTGGTGTGATGAGCATACCTGTATGCTTTCCAAATTGACTTTCCCACTTCAACTCTAGATTGCTACACATCTCTACTAAAGGATAAGCCACCATGGCTAAGCCAAAGTCATACCAAACTATAGTATGGGGTACTTTGTGAACTTGGCCAGTATTTCACGCAGCTCTCGGTGGGAAGAGGGAAACAAGAGCATTGCCCTGCTTTCTCCCTGAGTGTTGGCTAAGTGTCCCTCAGAAGACAAGAGAGGCTTTCCTCTCTCACTAACACCACTTTGTATGCATGTTCAAGAGCTCTTTCTCTCCCAAATGCTGGATCTATCCTGCCTCCCTTCCTTGATCGTCACAGGGAGGGCACACTCATGACTGGCAGCAGCAACTGGGTTGTGAGGCAAAGGCAGGTTGGCACTGCTTTCCTTCTTTTCTGAGCATCTTAGCAGTGGCAGAGGCCCATCAGTGCCTTGTGATCTCCTCCACATTCCTGCAGCCCTCTTAATTTATCTATTTAAACAACTTATATAGCCACTCATCTTGCTTCCAGGACTCTGGGACAGGAGATTAAGACAGCTGAATGTTCCGTAGAGCAGGCCCTGCAACAGAAAAGGTGGGCACAGCACTGATTGCCCTATTTACATTAACAGCTGTAACTTTCCACTTCACAGCCACTTAGATCCTAAAATCTTCTGGAGTTGGTAAAAATAGTAAATATTAGTTGTTTTCCATTTAATTTTGTCAGACTCTCTTATCACATCGCAATAAACACAGGAAGAGGAGATGCACATTGGGAATGGCTTATTTCATAGAGGAATAGAACAAGACTCAGTAGCACAGACTCATCGGAGCAAGTATCAGCCAAGCTGGGGAACAACCTAACCCTAGGATCTCCCAGAGTGCTTTGCATGGACCGGCATCCTGGGATCCTCCGTTAGGTAAATGTGGTAACCAGGTATCAATGACTATCTATACTAGCTAAGCTACAACTTCTTTTTAACTTATTATTTCTTGTCATTTTATCATCTTGGGCTGCCTTCTCACCTGAAATGGCCAGCAGCTTTTATGTGTGATACACATAAAAATAGATGGAGCTTCAATCACACCACCATGGCTGCCATCTTGACTCTTTTTACCACATCCTGTGGACACCCGTGATTGGGAGAATCTGCATTTGTCTTGATGCTATATGTGAGTCATAACTCCTCCTGTATGCCTTCTCTGTAATACAATAAAATCTCTATAATACAGTAACCCCAGACTTAAGAAAAGCCTGGAATAATAATATAAGTGTAATGAAGCCAGATCAGTGAGATTTCTGAATGAGATCAGAATAAGGTTTCCTTTCTAGGCATGTGGTTCTCTCCTTTTGCCCTCCTCAGCTTGACTGTGCAAAAGGATATGGCAGCTGTTCTACAGGTAGACCAGCAGCAGCAAGTTGCTCCTCTCTCCAGTATAGTGTGAATAGAGAACAAATGTGTCCATTAGAAAAGTCAGAAGATGCTTGATAATATTGCCAGTTTTGCTAACTCAGAGCTATTTATGCATTCACATCATGGTACTGGCACATGTTGAATTGGAGTGAATCGCAAACATTAGCTCTGTTAGCCAAATCATCTCTCTCCCTTTGCCAGACAATAGTGTCTGCAGATTCCCAACCTAGCCAATAACTATATCGAGCATTTTCCAAAATGGAAACGATGGCAGTGGGGAGTTATATATTTGAGGAGACAGTGTTAAATTCCAATATTACTACTTTTCGACTCTGGATTATCCCAGGGCAGCCGATGACAATCAGTTCCACTTTCAGTAGGTGGAAAAGCCTTGGGTGATACCAAAGTAAACCAAGAACAATAATTTGCCTGTCACTGGCACATAAGGACCAAGAACTTTTCTGGATAAAAGACAATTTTGTATTGTGCTACTGAAGATATTAAGGCAGGGTTTTTTGAAGCCATTTGAGACAGTAATCAAATAAGAATTAATTTAAACTTCCAGAAGTGATGTTGGGATAGCTACAGCATAAAATATAGGTGACAATCATTTTAAAATTGCAAATGTGGTTAAGAAATTCCCTTTCCTGTCTAATTAAAAAAAGAAGGCAACTTGAAAGTAGAGCTGAAAGCATTATTCCATTAATTGGCACAATGATTAAGCCAATGTATTAACCACAGTTTAAATGTGTGAATTTTAAAAATCACACATTAATTGGAACAATCCCCTTTGAAAATGTTTCATGGCTGGCAGCATTATTTCAAACAACCTTTGCATATTTCTTGATTCTGGTAACATATGCAAGCTGATTCCCCTAAAACCTGAAGTATGGTTCTATAAGGAATTACTGAAAGCTGCTATTAAGTCAATGTTTATCTTCAAACTTAAACATATGAGTAATTTGATAATTAATTGATCAAATATGGCCATGTGTGTATACCTGTGTATACATATCTATTTGAGACATGCAGTATATGATTGTAATAGCCTTTTCTTTGGTACACTGTTGTATACTTCAGGTTAGGAATATACTTGGAACAAATCCTAAAGAAATATGTTTCATGGGCTACCCTGTATGTAAAAGATATTTTCTGTAAAGGAAAAGAAAATATCCATTCTCTTGTTTATTCAGGTTTCCCATTAAGTAATGTGTGTTAAAGCTCTCTTCCACCCCAATTTGAAACAATAGAGCCCATGCAGAGAACTATTTTCCTATTTGTTCTGTTAGCTTTTGCAGCTGATGGGTGTTATTCTACAACAGTCTTCTTATGTGTTGCCTTCCTGAATTCGCAGCCCAACAAATCAGGAGGACATTAAGTTGGGAAAGACTGACCTGCTCAAAAGATAGTGACAATGACAATATGCTTTGCATCTTTTTTACTTCTTCTATCATGCTACCATGCCATGTGGCTTTCAGGGCTTCTCTGAGGTCAGGTGAGTCTCACCTCCACTGTTGAAGAGAGATGGTGGCCACCTGAATTGTGTCTCTCACTTCTCCTTCTCTTTTTTGAACACAACAGATCAAAATACACCAAGAAAAATCCCAAGAAGAAAAGACGAGAGGAAAATTGCTGGTATTCTGCAGTCATTTGAGATTGACTAGGGCAGCCTTTCCCATTCTGCTAACCTTCAACTATGTTAAATACAAGTCCTATCACCAGACTGTAGGAAACTTCTGGAGGTCTTTGCTTATTTTTTTTCCCCAGCTTTTACATTTCCAACTCCCAATCCACCTTTGGAATGATCTGAGAGTTATGATCCTTAAAAGTTGAGTGGAGAGCTGGCAGCCATTCCCACACCTAGGAAATCCTGTAACCACATCTCTGCTTTCTAGAGATAGACAGTCCAGCTTTGCCAAGACTGTATCCATCATCACTACAAATCGGATTAGAGGGATTTGCTCTTTGCCTTTAGTCTCTGCCCATCTGCCTTGTCTCTGTCAGCTAAGGGGCTCACAGCCACCCTGTCTGTTCTAAAAAGAGAGATAGAGAAAGAAAGAGAAAGAGAAAGGTTTTTATATAAGAAAAACACCTTTTCCAATCTCAAAGAATGCTACAGAAGTCCTCTCAGCTTGGTGCCTTCAACTTTGGGTTGACATAACTGAAAGATAGCTGGTTGGGAATGCTATACTACACCAGGGTTAGACAACATGTGACAACCACCCCTCTTTTTTTGCAATCCTAGGAGTGCTCCAAAGTTTTGTGGCAAACTATCAAATAACAATAGCACAATCTCTCACTATATTTTTTACAATAAGAAAAAATGATGTATTTAGCATCCTACTCAAAACAGAACAAAATCCACACACAGAGAGAAAACATTAAAAGGAGCCTGAAAATGAAGGTTATGACACCTTTGATTATATCACTGACTTTATCCTTTGCAGCCCTCAGCAGACAAAGCAATAAATAAGGACCAAATTTAAAAATTTGCTGGCCCTTGGTCTGCATCCCAATGCTAAATAGGTTATTTCTATTGCCCTATTTTCTTGCCAGGATGGGATTCTTGGAGTTTTCAAGCAGAATCCCAGCTAGACTGCAAAGGAATGCCCAAGTATTCCCAGATACTTGACTCATGGCATGTGTGTGTTTGGGGGAGGGCAAGCTCAGAAGAAATATTCTTTTGATGAGGACCATCATAGTATATTAATTTCTAAAAAAGGGGTATATAAGAACATCTAGCAGTTTGTCTTTCAAAGTTACTGTTTCAACATGAGTGTTTCAGCAAAGGAGCAATAGAAATGTTGCACAATGAAGGTGAGTGATGGATTCGGGTCTTCTTTCTCCCCACTGGACATGGTTCCACCTTCAGCAAAACAGCAGACTGTTAAGGATGCTTTCTCATATCTAGTTGTGGTAACACATACTTTGGCCCCCAGCTTTTTGGAAAAAACAACAGCATTCTATCCTGTCCTCTCTGTTCCTCAACCAAGCAGGGCTCTTCACCTATTCTCAGATACTCTTTGCTGGCCTCTTCCATCGGTGTACTGGAATCAGTTCTTTACCCAATGTATTATTTACAGAATAACAAAACAAAAACAAAGAAGTCAAACCATGTTGCATAAACAGAGATCAACACTGTGGTTTAAAATATAGCAAAGTATTAGGGTTGATTAATAAATGGAGGTCAATCAGATTGAGCTTCTGCAGCAATCTTAATTTCTTCAGGACAGGAAGAAAGCATAAGATGGCTTAATCTTTCCTGCAAGTGCTGAAGGGGACAACCCTGTTAACAGTGGGGCCTCTCTCAAGCTAGGATTCACCATGACTGTCTGACTGGGAGCCCTGGGCAACATGACAATAACTTTTCTTTTTAATGTTCTTCTTAAAGAGAGAAGAGCTAGGTTGGAACACCATGAATGATATCATTGAGCTAATAAAAGGAAAACATTATTTATTTCTTTGTCTGCTGAGGGCTGCAAAGGATATAGTCAATGATATAATCAAAGGAAACCAACGTCTGGAGCAATATCTTTTGCTTTTGGGCCTTCCACAACCTGGTATACTTCAGATGTCTTGGGCTTTAACTCCCATAATTCCCTGCCAGCATGACCGAAATGTTAGTGAACTTTTCATCTTCAGCTAAAGCTGTCATGTATTTCTGCTTCCAGAATTTTGCAGCCTAATCCTATACAGAGTTAGAAAGCCCATGGATTTCAGTTGGTTTAGAGGAGTCTAGCTGTATGTTGGATTAGGCTCTTGGATCAGGCTTCTGCTGAGCATCACCTTGGGTTCATGGCCATAGCTTTATTGAGTCCCACAATTTCAGAAGCCTATTTAAAACCCAAGATCTCAAGACCCATTCTGGAACAGTAAGAATTCCTGGAAAGCTTTAATGTAACAGGTGGCTGCAGCACCAGCAGGGGAAGTAAAGCAGATGAACTCTCAGGTCTAGGTAGCAGATGGCAAAGAAAGAGAGCCCAAATTGACTACTTTGAGCCAAACTCATGCTATGCTAGAAATTCACATTCAACTTGTGCTAGGGTGGGAAGCAGCATGTGTACACATTTTTTTGTTGTTCTGCTGTATGAATTTGGGATGTCTGATATTGTATTTGTTGATATGCATTATAAAAGTTACTTGAATATAAACGTTATCTTATAAGGGTATAGCTCAAAATGCAGGACTGAAATCTGTAAGAATAAATATGAGAAAAAGAGGAGGGTCAACAGGAGAGCCAGTGAAGGAACAGGGCAGAAAGCACAGAGCTGCGTCTTGTCTGAGATCTTTGAACATCTAGCAGTTCAGAAGTTGCTTCTGGTCATCCATGGTGCTTAGTTCCTTTATTCTGCTTCATCAGTCCTGCCCTTGTTACATTTCTAAATCATCACTCAGACTTGGGCTGCAATCCTAAATATAATTAAGGGAAACCAGAAGTATACTGAAATTAATGAGCCTGATTTTTGAACGAACTTGGGACAATTGTTTGTTTGTAATTTCCAAGCTCAGAATTCTTCCATGATGGCAAACAAAATAAGGGCATCTCCATGGCTTGGAATGCTGGTGAGATGAGTTGAAGCCTTTCTTTGATGTTTCTATCTGCCTTGTGCTGGCACTGTTATGTATATGTGTGTGTGTGTGTGTGTGTGTGTGTGTGTGTATTTGAAGTTGACAAAGATAAAAAACTAATACAAACTAAGAAGAATATAAAAAATAAAAAGTGCATGGAAAAACAATAATAAAGAAAACAATAGGTATAAAGAAATGACTTCCCCCTCTATCAAGACAAGTACAACTTCAGTAACTTATCCCCTTCTCTGATATTTCACCAAAATATCTCTTCCCATATCTCATCTCTTATCAATAAACAGATTATAAAGCCTAAATCCTAATCAGCAAAAGTCCATTAAGAGTTACCAGAAATAATAACATATATATTTTGACTTTCATTAAATAAACCAGTTTTATATTCTTCCCTTTTACTTTTAACACCGTAACTTATCACTTCCTCTAAAAATACAGCAAAAAAACTCTTCTTCCTATCTATTCTTATCTATAAACTACTCTTTAAAGCCTTGTCATTCAGTCCTAGTAAAAAAAAACAAGTCCACTGAGAGCTACCAGAAACAACAACATATATTTTAACCTTGATCAAATAAACCCACTCTTAATCAAATAAGCTAACTTTGTATTCCTTTACTTTTAACACCATAGCCTATCACTTTCTCTGAAAACACAACAAAAAAATCTCTTCTTTCCATCTTATCTATAAATTAAAAAACCTTTAAAGCCTTGTCATCCAGTCCTGGTTGAGAAAATCCCATTAAGAGCTACTAGAAAGAACATCATATATATTTTAACCTTGATCAAATAACCCCACTTTATATTCCTTCTTTTTGCTTTTAAAAATCTTGATGTTTATTCCCTTTAAATAGTGTCCTAAAAGCTGATTTCTTTTCATTTTCTCTTTGTCTTTTCTCAGGAACTCCTTCATAAGTGTAACACATCTCTTTTGTAAGTCCAAGATAAAAAAGTTGTCCAAGTCACACTTCTGATTTATTATTTGTATGTCCCTTTTAATTATTAATATATCAGCAGCTTTCATTTGTAAATCCAGTGTAACATCTTTTTCCATATCATTCTTGTAACTTGTCATTTTAAAATCCAGATCCAAAACAGCCTGATTCGCAGTCATATCCTCTTCTATCTCCTCTTTTAAACCCATTTTTATGGTAGCAGACAATCTTAAGATAAATTTTTGAGTGCACTGTTCCCAAATATCCTTGAATTCTTCCAAAGTTAAAATATTTTTCTCCATTGTGCATTAGTGTGTGTCTTCTCCTTTAATTATAATCTTTAGTTATTTCTGGTTCCCTCTAATGTCCAGCCTTCAACTTCACCTCTTATCATGTTTTCCTCTAATCCATAACATTTTCCCACAGGAAGATTTCTTACACTTAATTTCAAAATCTTCATACATTTTAAATAGAATTTTAAACAGTCCACAGGAAAGATTCTTATAATTAATTTCAAAATCTTATTTCCAATCCATCTGGCCCCTTAGTTCATTTGTAACTTCCCAAAATCAACATTTTTCCAAAATCATCCTTTTGCTGTTTATTTCAAAATAATTTTTTAAAAAAATTGTTAAATGAACATGAAACTTCTTTCACTGAGGATTAAAGGAGAATCACCCAGTGTGATGAAACTTGTCATTCTGAAGGTTCTTAATGTCCAAAAAGCAGTTAAGAAGCAATTTCCAGAAGTGATTAAGAAGGAAGTGGGTGAACCCAGTGTCCTTTTGAAGTGGGGAGCCTCTGTAAGGAGTGCTTGTGGGCAATCCCAGGTCCTCCTCTTCATATGGAGAGGAATTTTGAGGCACTGATCCATTTATCAACTCCTCATTCTGAAAGCGGAGCAGTCTTCAGTTCGCCATTGCTTCCCCAGAAGTCAGAGCTGTCTTCAGTCCACCATTGCTTCCCCAGAAGTCCTGGCACTGTTGTTCACTGTCAGCCAGTTTAACTAAATAATCAGCACTAAGGATAAAAAGCTTCCTCTGTTTCCTTTCACTGGGTCACAGAGAAATTCTAGGCCATCGTAGATGGTAAATGGCAACAATAACCAGAAATCAATTAACATGGTTGTTGTTATAGGATCTGCTTAATCACCACATTTTTCAGGTGCAGTTCTGGTAAGGTTCTCAATATCTAAGCGATAACAGGAAAATCACACTAGTGATTGTTTTTCACATTACTACATTTTAATACTGAAGACCCAGCCTAAGTACCCCTAAACAGTTACAAGAATGTTTCACTGCATGTAGCAATTTGCAAACTCTTAAAGAGCTTTAAAGTCAGAAAGTGAAATTTCTGGGCAATAATTGCTTTCCAATCTGGTAGTACGATTGGCAAGAGCATGTCTTGCTAAATATACCCTTGGTGATCTTCAATGGATCCCTTTTACCACCATTCATGGTTTGCCTGAAATACAGCTTCTCTTTCTGTAATTTGCAAATGTCCATCACTGGCCAAGATTTTTATTATTGCTGAGGAGTGGAGTCATGCTTACTCTCATTGATTAATCAATAACCTTAATTGAGTTGCAGCTCTTTAATGGATAGCCCACTGGCTCTTGTTTTTTAATCTCCTTGCACACATTGACCCGAGCCACTCACCTGCAGAAAACTGCTTATGCAGTAGAAAGAGCTGCCAAGATCATGAAGGTCAGGCATTGGCCTGAGCCCAAGTTCAAGACAGAAAACAAGGAAATATTTCTCAAAAGCTAGGCATTTTCCCCAACCCTCACAAAGAGAGGAATATAACCATTTTTAAAAGAACAATAGTAGGGTCAGTGTTCATCCTAGCCATTTATAAATCACTGCTCAAACAGTCTCAGTTTCTGGTCAACTTCAAGAAAGAGAAAGAGGAAGAGGAAGAGGAAGAGGAAGAGGAAGAGGAAGAGGAAGAGAAGAGAAGAGAAGAGAAGAGAAGAGAAGAGAAGAGAAGAGAAGAGAAGAGAAGAGAAGAGAAGGTCTTTTAGGCTACAGCCTTACAGCTGCTTACCTGGGATAAAACTGTATTGAACTCAGTGGATTTACTTTGAGTAGAATAAGACTACATTATTAGAGAAGAATAGAAAGAGAAATTTCTTGACTTGGCCCTGATAAATAGCCAGGCTAGAAGAAAATGATATTTTAGTACAAAAAGTCTTATTTTTGTACTATTGTTTTTAAGCTCAGAGCCAGTTTACTGAATAATTAAGTAAAGGTGCAATTGACAGATTAGGATAACAATGACAAGCTTTTAAGCTTTTATTGTGGTGTTTGGGGTCTCATCCAATGTGAGCTTTTATAGCCCTAGTAATGTGTGGATATCCGTCTACTCAGTTGGGTTTCCAATCCTCACCTGCTTACTTTGACATTAACACAGATGACATCAAAGGTAGCCATAGAATTGTCTTACACCATCTAGTGACTTCTAGATGTGTAGGGCTGCAGATACTTGTGTTACCAGAAGGTAGGAAATTATGGGAATTGTGTTCCAAACACAATTGTGTTATGGTACCTTGGTTTCAGCAGGGAGAAGAAGGAGCTGAGGACCCATAGACAGGATGAGGTCATAATTCCTGCCAATGGGGCCAGCTGCCCTGTGACTCAGGAATTCATGCTGCTAAGCCTTTCTTGCAGTATTTCCTTCTGCGCTAGAGTTCTGCGAGAAGTTGATCAGCTGAGCTGCAGACACCCCAAAACATTATGGGAACATCAGAGCATGGGGCCAATCCCAAATCAGTGCAAATGCCACATATGGAATGGTCTGTATTTTAGTATTTGCAAAACAAATCCATTCTTTCCATTGTGAAGATCAACATGTGCTGCTTTTGACTGGGACCACAGTGGAGTTAAAGGGTTAAAGATAATCCCACCCTTCACAACACAGTGCCAACTAAATTAAATACACCCATAGCAACTTTTTAATTGAACTCTAAATTACTTGACACATGGTGACAAATGTCACATCTATTGTGACCCTTGGTTTCTGACTTATGCTGCATAAGAAAAAAAAAGTTTTCCTTTTTTTCTGCTCATCACTATACTTTATAGTCCTACTGCTGAATGTGCTATGTCATGTCTTTCAAATTATTTATGATTAGATATTATTCAATGTAATATACATTATAATATATAGCTTTGTTCAACACAAAGGAAATTTGGGCTGACCTCATTTTACACTTTTCAATATGGATAATAAGTGTGGAAAAAAATCAGGCATAATGTGTATATTTCTTTTGTCACTTGTTGTATTTTCTTATATCTGTCTTTTTAAAAAACACCAGTATTTTAACATTACAATTTATTTCCAATTATAGTGTCTAATTCCAATACAGAAAAAAGTACAAAGGAATCTGATCTGCAACCATCCTTCTATGTTGGCCTAATAAGGAAGGAGTTCTGTATTACTGAAAGGTTTGCATACTTGCAAAGAAACAACTTTCCTGCACACATATTCATTTTATGTATTTCAAGGCATTTCATTTCAGACTAAAATATGCAGTGCTAAAGTAAAAAGAGCAAACACTTTTTCCATTAATGAGATGTTGCTTTGAACTTGCTCCCTAGGAAACTAATTAATATATCTCTCTTTGGAGACATCTGCCTAACACCTGGCTGAAAATGCCTCTTGCAGAAATACAGTTCTTTGTAATGTGCTATGCTCCTCCTATTTTCCTTAATGTGACAAATTCTTGCTAGAAAATGTAGGCTTCAGTGAGAACTTGGGCCTGTCTGTCTGTTCTAGATCACATTATAGCCTTTTTACAGAGCTGCTTCTGTCACTGGTAATGCAAGCATCCACTGAATAAAATCTTCAGAGTTTATTTTACATGGACTCTAGACAAGTCAGAGGCAGCACTGTTCTCTCAGTCTTCCTGGGGGACTGGTATAATAAGAAATGTTGCCACCTACAATCTCTTCTGCAATGTACAGAATATTTGGAAAGGAAGTCATGATGCCCTCCCAGCGTTTCACAAGCAGATTTAATATCCCCTTTTCTGTTTTTCACCTTCTGAGATAGCTTTGATACTGACATCATGTGAGAACCTAGTAGAATATGATGAGTGGATTTAAGGAAAGAAATATCCCGATTGGAGGTGGAGGTGGAGAAAGGGAGAAGGAGAAGGAGAAGGAGAAGGAGAAGGAGAAGGAGAAGGAGAAGGAGAAGGAGAAGGAGAAGGAGAAGGAGAAGGAGAGATAAACTGGGAGCAGGAACCTGAGATGACATCTCAGGGATAATAGCAAGGCACTATTGATAAAAATGGAGGTATAGGAAGAAATTTTATGCAAGAAAGATGGGAAGAGTTCATGCTACTAGTGCTGGGATATGGGAGACTGAAGTCTTTTTTGAAAGTGCTGTGAAAAGCAGTCACTCTAGCCACATGGATTTCTCCCACCTTGGTACTCTTCAGATGAGATGTCCCTTAAGCTCCATAGCTCTCAGGCTGGGCTTTATGGAAACTGGTCCAGTCCAAATGAAGAACATAGTTATGCAACCCCCGAGCATACTTCTCTGCGCTAATTACATCTGCAGAAAATCACTGGTGGCCCTCCTTCCTGATTCCTTCTGGGTAAGGAGGACTCCGAGGTTTACCTGCAGGGGTGCGCTGAGGAATTTGCTCATTTTCTGGCAGATAAAGTCACTCGGATTTGTTCCCAGTTGGACATTGGCATGGACACTGGCCCAGTGGAGATGCCTGGGGTAGGTTCTTGCCCAGTTATCTGGGAATGGTTTCACTCTGTTACTCCTGAGGAAGTGGACAGGATCCTAGGAAATGTGAGTTCGGCCACCTGTGTTTTAGATCTGTGCCCTGCCTGGCTGGTAAAGGCCTCTTGGGAGGTGACGAGAGGGTGGGTACTGGTGGTGATTAATGCATCCTTGAATGAGGGGGTGATGCCCTAGCCCTTTAAGGAGGCTGTGGTTTGCCCCCTTCTTAAGAAGCCATCGCTAGATCCCACCCTGATGGACAACTTTCATCCTGTCTCCAACCTCCCTTTTTGGGGAAAGTTGTTGAGAAGGTGGTTGCATTGCAGCTCCAGAGGATCCTGGATGGAACAGATTATCTGGACCCCTTTCAGTTGGGATTCAAACTTGGTTATGGGACAGAAATGGGATTGGTTGTGCTTTTTGATGACCTCTGGGTGGGAGCAGGATGGGGGTAGTGCGTCCATCCTTGCTGTACTTGACCTTTCCGCGGCTTTTGATACCATCGACCATGGTATCTTTCTGGAACAGCTCCGGGGGTTGGGAGTGGGGGGCACTGTGCTGTCCAGGTTCACTTCCTTCCTCCGAGGCTGTTTTCAGTCAGTGTTGGTCAGGTGCAAGAGGTCCAACATGTGGCCCTTGCTTTGCAGGGTCATGCAGGGGTCAGTGCTGTCTCCGCTCCTGTTTAACATCTACATGAAGCCGCTGGGTGAGATCATCCATCACTATGGGGTAAGATATCATCAATATGCTGATGATACTCAGTTATACATCTCTGCCCACGGTGGGTTAAGCGATGCTGTGACTGCCTTCTCTCAGTGCCTGCAGGCTGTTGAGGTCTAGATGGGGAGCAACAGATTGAAACTGAACCCTGGCAAGATGGAGTGGCTTTGGATTTGGGGCTCCTTGGTTCTGGGAGAATCACCATCTTTAATCGTGGATGGGATTGCAGTGCTCCAGACAGACCTGGTGCGCAATCTGGGGGTTCTCTTGGACTCATGACTTCTGCTCGAGGAGTAGGTGGCAGTCATGGCCAGGAGGGCCTTTGCACAACTGTGAGCTGTGCATCAGTTGCACCCATTCCTGGACCAACGTGCCCTTCTCACAGCCACCCACGCCCTAGTCACCTCCTGCATGTATTTGGAAGCTTCGGTTGGTTCAAAATGCAGCTGCCTGCATAGCTCTGCATAAGTCCAGAGTTGCGCATGTATCACCTCTTTTGCGGGAGCTGTATTGGTTGCCGATTAACTTCTGGGCCCAATTCAAGGTGCTGGTTATCACCTTTAAAGCTCTACATGGCTTGGGGCCTGGTTATTTGCAGGACCACCTTTCCCTAGTTATATCTACCCAGCCCATCAGAGCAGGGAGGCTGGGTATGTTGTAAGTCCCATCGTTGAGGGAAGTGCATCTGGTGGGACTGTGAAGAAGAGCCTTTTCTGTGGTGGCTCCCTTCCTGTGGAATGTTATTCCCTCTGAGATAAGATTGGCCCCACCTTGACGTTCTTCCAGAAGGCCCTGAAGACATGGCTTTGCCAGCAGGCCTGGGGACTCCAAGCTGAAAAGGAGCCAATCAAGTGGTCGTTTTGACTGTTTTTGGCCGCTGTGGGGGGTGGAAGTTAATGGGTTTTTGTATTGGGGATTTTATTCTGTAAGCCACCCAGAGTCACTGTGTGTGAATTGGGCAGCCATATAAATTTGTTAAATAAATAAATCTGGTTGTGGGAGTCTGGTAGTAATCTCCTGCAAGGCTGATGCACATAAGAAAAGTGGGGAGCCCAGATCAACTTTGATGTTGGTCCCTAAGGAACTGGAGTTTCTTGCCATCTCCTTGTGATTTTTCTTTGTGCCAAGTGATCTCTTGTCTCATAGAGTTTTGAAGGAGGTCTTCCTTAGAGATGGAGCCAAAAGTCAGACTAATTAGAATGCTGACATTTATGGGCTACTGCCTATTACCAGAGATAAACTAGATGCCAAGGATCAGCCAGCTGCCCTGGAGACTCAGTCGAGTCTTGTGCTGTCTCCACCTTTCTTTGCTTGGCTGTCATGGTGTTGCTGTAATGAGCTGACAAAGGCCGAAGTGGGTTATTTCAGTCTTCCTCATCTTTGATGGACAGGGCTAAGCTACACTATCTCATAGCAGGCGGTAGTATAATTACCACAAAGTTTGTCTAACCCTATTAATGATTGGAGCCTCAGGTTCTTTCATTTATTTCTAGAACCTGGAATCTAGGAATACAAAGAAGACCTGTTTGGACAGGTGGCAGGAAGGGAGTAGTACCACTAGATATTTTAAAGGAAACACTGACTCACTGAAGGGCTTGTGATTAGGTTTGGAGGATTTGAATGCTGCCTATTCTAACAATCTCAATATGATTGTGTATCCTGCATGTTCAAAACTGATAGACTCATATGTGCACGTGTGCACACACCACACACACACACACACAAATGTAAACAAACAGCCTGAGATGGCCAGCCACGTAGGTGGTTGGCACCATACAACAAGCAATGCAATGCAAAAATAATAGTTTCACAAATGGATTTTTGGAGCAAACAAGTTTTCTTGTTTTCAGTTATGGAGCTTTCCTATCTGGTTTTGTTATATACTGTTAAATCATGTGATAAATACATTTTGCCTTTCCTAGTTTCTTCTCCAACTCTCTGTATCTTTCCACTCTGCATTCTTGCCAGTTGCTGTCTTTCCCACCACATCACCCCCATGGCCTTTAATTTCATTTAAGAGTATGATTACATTTAGTACCCAAACACATTTTCTTAGCTTTTTCTCTTGCTGTTGCATTCCATATTGAAGTATATTTTAAGGAACTCTTCCCTTTTACAGCTTCTAAGTTATTTCATTGCCAGTAAATTGACAAGGTTACAGTCTTCTCCCCAGCCCCCAATATCTGAGAACAATACTACAACTTTTTGTAGTGCTGAAAGCAACCACCAGCCTTACAAAATCAGTTCAAACAATATATTCTAATCTCAGCAAGCTTTTACCCTAGTTACATAATTATAGAGCAGTTACCCCTTCGCTGCAGGGTTCTCGTACAATGTGCAATGAACCTCCCTAAGTCAGAAAGGAAATTGCTTTCACCACTCTGAGGGCAACACAAACAAAAGAATGGCTGATTATCTGTGTATCAGCAAATCCGAAGAAAAGGAGGGCAGGCCCATGGAGCAAGTCAAGGTTCTGAAGGGTAGCAGAACAGAAAACAAAGGCTTGCCATGAGGCAGAAGTCAGTTCCTTAATTAGTTGATGAGTTCCTTCAAGGGCCAAACATTGGACAAATGGACTATATTCACCTACAGACAACAGCAGATGAAGTCTGTCTCATGGAAACAGAATTCATCCTTGTAACTTATGCAGCAGTATTCTGCCTTTCCTTCTCCTTTCCAATTGGCTGATATGTTCCACTGTTGAAGAGGGAAACTGATGGAACGGCACAAGTGATTCTTAGCAATTATCCATGTGTTTGCTGCCAAGGGAGAGGAAGTGCCAACAGAGGGCAACTGATCAGCAAGTCACCACAACTGAGCTTAGAAACTGCCAGTTGCCAACCACATGCATGTAGAATCCCTGCGCAGTTAATTAACACAACAAGGGAAGTCAACATACTGTAAACCCAACTGTATAGATATGTGTTTATGAACTGTCAAATTCTAATCTAATTATGTTGATGAATCTTCCCTGTTATAAAAGTTATTGCAATGGTCTCTCTGAGAAAGATGTGCAATTAAACCCTGAATCTGCCTTCCCCAGCTTGGACCCTTTGACTGTACTAGCAGCGGTTGCTGGAAGTGCAGTTCCAATGCAACTGGAAGGTGACAGGTTGGGAAAACTGGCTCAAATAAATCTCAATTATATTTTAAATCCCGTTTTGGTGATATAATAATCATGTAAATATTTTCATTTATATGCAAAGTATCAGCTTACACAAGTAACGCTCCTTTAGATTATTCCTTGCTTCAGGTTACAGAAAGTTAACATTGTACATAGGAGATATCAGAAATAGGCGGAAATTGAATATATCAAACTATGAAATAGTGTCTCTGGAATGGCAAAAATCATTTAAGTATATGCCTCCCATTATTACTGTATATTCAGTAGTAAATTTCAAAACTGTAAAGCAGAGGGAATATTAACTTGTTTAAAAATTATGAGAAAAATTAATGTATCCATGCATAGATCAAGTCTCTGAAAATATTGTCATTAATGTATATAGAGAGATTGTTTAAACTCAGATGCCCTAATCAAATATCCAAATTCAGGTTCCAAAGGTCACTCTAGCACATTCCACAGCTTGACATGGTCAACACAATCAAAGACAGAATTACAGTGGAAACGTAGAACATATAAAGCAAGAACATTGGAAAACTCAACACAATGAAAGATGAAATGAAACAACTATACATTGATAGCTTAGGAGTCAGCTAATTGAGATAGATTGGGGTTGGACACTTTCAGTCAGAAGATCACATTGTTTACTACTCAGGACATGAAAAATACAGAAGGAATAGTGTTGCTTTTATAGTTAGGAAGGGTATAGCAAGAATAGCTCTAGTCCAATAAAAATCTTTTTGTGATGTAAATATTTCAAATTGTTTCACTAATATTAATATTGGTAAACAGATGGTTTAAAATTCCTATCAGTTTGCGGGGAAAGAAAAATGTAAATGTATGGGCACAAAAAGGAAGTTTTTACATAACCCTCTTTGAGAACGTGGCAGGGCCTCATTTCTGCTTTTAGGCAAAAAGATCTAGACTCATTTTAAAAGCTCTAGACAGCTTGAGAAGTGGGCAGAAATGAATAGGATGTAATTTAATAGGAGAAATGTGAAGTTCTCATTTGGGTAGTAAAATGTAAGGTACGTCTATAGAATGGGGGAGATCTGGCTTGCCATAGTATACATGAAAGTGTCTGAGTGTGCTTGTCAATCACAGCTAAACAAGAACCAATGGAATGATACAACTGCTAAAAAGGTAAATGCTATCTTGGGGTGCATTAACAGGAGCATAGAATGCAGATCTATCTATTGTTCCACTCTACTCTGCTCAGGTCAGACCCATGTGTCCAATTCTGACCACTACAGTTAAAAAGGGCAGCGAAAAATTTAAGCAAGTTCAGAGGAGTGCTTTGAAGATGGATAGAGGTCTGGAAATCATGCCCTATGAGATATGATTAAAGATTCTGGTTATGTTTAATCTACAGAAAATACGACTAAATGGAGATATGACAGCAGACTTCAAATATCTGAAGGGTTGTCACACAGAAGAGGAATGGTGGGTTCTATTGCTCCAGGAGCAGGAGCAGAAACAATGGGTTAAAATTATAAGAAAGGAGGTTCAGGCAGAACCTTCTGCCTGTATGAAATGTCAGCCAGTGAAAGAAGCTGCCATGTGACATGGTGAATTCTCCTTCACTAGAGGTCCTGAAGCAGACGTTGGAGGGTCATCTGTCAGAGGTGCTCCGGTGGCTCCTGCGCGGAGCAGGGGTTGGACTAGAACACTCTGCAATCTCTTCCAACTTTTATGATTCATAATTTGATTGCACTTTCATCAGCAAAAGGCTACAAAGTATATTTGGAAAATGCTGCTAAACATAATTTTGATCCTTATCTACTTGATAATCTTATAATTTATTATAATCTCAGTTTGAAAATTCCAACTAAACTTTTTTTGGGGAACTCATTGGTGAATAGAAGTATCAATACTTTAGATCAGTTCATTGCTAATACATTTTTAACCATTTGAGTTATTGAGCTTTTATTGCCTAAAAATTTAGAATGGCAGTATAACAATTTTTCTATAGAAAACTGAAGAATATTTCACAGCTAGCTGTAAGCTAATTGCAAGAACTTTAAAATAAAGAGTTGAAATATCCCATATTGATAAATCAATGGCCAAGGACTTTATAAATATATTAAATATGTTACCTATGGTTTTATGACTAAGTCAGCAAAATATTTTTTTATGTTTATTGGACACTACAGAGACTCTTCAGAAGGCATTGTCAATTTCATTATGCTAGAAATGTAAAATGATTGGAGAGACCAGTTACATATATGACATGGGCTTGCCTGTATATTGCCCTGTCTTGGTTTAATAATCATAAATTTCTTAATAGAAGGAAAAGTAGTAATTTTAAACATGTCTGAATGTGATTTTGAATGATTTTATCAAAAATTTGAAAGTATCAATATATGGAGACCTATTTGTTTATTGAGCATGGGATATGACAATACTATAAAGGTCATTCTGATACTATGGAAGGATTATTGCAGACCAGATTTACAGTTTTGGATTGAGGATTTGGGTTATTCTCTACTTTTGAATTAGTCTCCTTATGGAAAAACAGAAAGATCTACTGCTATTATTCCTTGTGGTTGGGGTTTAATGTTCCATTTAAAATTTGAGTTCTTATAAGTATGATAATATACTTTTGTATTTTTCTTCCATTTTAGTTTTTTTTTCTTTTTAGTATTTCTTATTGTTGAGTACTAAAGCAATAAATGTTTTTAAAAATTAAAGCCTATAGAAAATGTTATTTTCTACTTTGAAAAAAAAATATGCTGGACTTTTGATCTAATCCAGCAAGGTGATACGTTTGTTGCATAAATTAAATTGTTAATGTCATTCTGGAGAAAATAGAAAGATGTGGCTATATGTAAATAAGAAGCAAAATCTCTCTACCTTGAACTTGACTTGGTGACTTCATGTTGTTAAGGAATCTTTGTGGATTCCTTAACAACAGAATGCAGGTGATCACTGCTGCCTTCATATTGGATTTGGGAGGGGGAGCCTAACCCTTGGGAATTGCTGGTGATCTTCCAGCCAAATACTAGCCAAATCCAACTCCACTTAAACTTCTTGTGATGAAGTAAGGTTGGCTGGAGGCTATCAACTACTACATAAACAACAACCAGCCTTATACCGTAGGCCAGGGTTGTGCTGCCTTTTGCTGGCCAAGAGCCCCTGGATTTTAAGTCTGCCGAGGTAGAATAATAAATAAAAACAGACACAATCATTTCATGAATATGGATTCTCTTCTACGATAACAATCAAAGTAGCAAACAATGATAACAATCACAGTAGCAGAAAAGGACATCAGAGACCATACCAAGCTTTGAGCCTCAGATCATCCACATCTACCATCAATCCATTGTAGTTGCCCTGTGGCCAGTAAAAACAGACACCATCTAAGCTACGGAAGATTGCTGCTTGGTTTGTTGCCCGATCAATTGTTGGATCAGAAACTGAGAAGGTCCAGCTGGAAGCACGGGGTGGGAGAGGACTACAAAACTGTATGGAGGACTGGTTTTAGGGCAATTACGTGCTGCACTGTTATTTAATGGTAGAACTATGAATTCTCAAATCTGCTTTTTGGACTAGCCCAGAACTGGCCTCTTCTCTGTGACCTCTATGGCTAACAGATACTTTGACTTAGCAAATGTTACCTTAGAAAATCTTAGTCTAGATGCCTCCTAATCTCTAAAATGGCATATTCTCAGGTTTTCAGGGGTTCAAAATCATAATCTTTGTGACTTGCCAATATATGTTACATTGTAATTATAAAGCTTCACTCTTGTTCAGGTCCCATTTGAATCTGAACAGCAGCCTTGCTACTTCAATCCTCAGTGAAGGAAGAAAAGGTGGCCAATACAAAGAGGCAGGCAAAGAAGAGGAGCTAATGCCCCCAAAGCCTGTCTTGTCATTCTAGGTAATGAAAACAAGGTCTCTGGAATGGAGAAATTCACCAGGGACTTCAATGGATGGTTGGAGTTTGATGTATGAGGCGAGTTAAATTGGTATCAATAAATACTAACCCTGGAATGACGTTCTTTAATTATCAGCGCAGATTATACATCACTTCAAAGCAAACAAACAGCATGCATCAGGCCACAGAGGAGCCGTGTGCATAATGCAAAGCAGAGGCTAGCCTTACCAGTGCCGCAGAGCAGCTAAGAACTGCAACCTGCAGAGATAGGAAGGTGCGTGTAGTGTGTTGTGTGTGTGTACAGGATACTGAGCAAAAAGCCTTAGGTTCAGTCTCTAAGAAGTATTTGATTTCAGTAATTATTTGGGAAAAGATGGGGAAGAGAACAAGTTGGATGGGGCATGGAGGGTTGCAACATCTGGTAAAAGATAATCGGCGTTCACCTTCTCTTTTGGTGCCTGGTTGGCTTTACATACATGATGTGTGCAGGTCTCTTCATCTTAATCTGTGCTTCCTTCCTGCTTGAACTGCACTCTGACCTGAAGTGCAAAGGTTGCTCTTGAACATCTTGGATTGGTCTCAGAATTGAACTAGGTAGATTTTAGCATAGCTTTTCAAACCTGACACACTCCACATACGTTAGGCTACAATACTACCACTTAATCATTCATTAGTCATGTATGCTTATTTGGTAGTGATGGGGGTTGCAGTGCAAAACATCTGGAGTGTGGCAGGTTGGGAGATCTCAGAGCTATTAACATAGGGACTGCCTATCTCCAGTTGACTCTGTCTGTCAAGTTCAGTCCAGCAGGGTGGGTGCGCTCCAGGTCCTATCAATTAAGCAAAGTCATCTTGTGGGACCAAGAAATCATGCATACTCTCCTGTAGTTCCTATCCTCTGGAATGATCTCCCCCAAGAGATTTGTGTGCCTCTTACTCTTACGTCATTCAGGAAATGATTGAAGATCTGGTTGTTCTCCTAGGCTTTGGAAATAGAGTGTTTGTGGAGCCCCCTTTTTAGTTTTTTGCTTACTCTATATTGTTTTGTTTTGATCTTGTTTTGATTACTTTGCTCTTTTTTGTATCTTTTATATGTTTTTATATATGCACTGGTTCCTAGTTGTAAGCCACCCAGATCTGCATGGGAGTTGGGCAGCCTATAAATAACATAAAGTAAAATAACATATAAATTAGATTATATCTAGTGTTTCAACCGTTCTCTATGAGAAGAATAGCTTATATCTGTCCATTGATCTAATACTGAAAGGAACTTCTCTCCAAATCCAGCAGATATTTCAAGAGATGGTAGCATTTCTGTATGCCCTCTGCCAGCCTTAGATATCTTTGCAATTAAACAAGTAAGAAAAACGAAGTCTAAATGAATGTTTGGACAAATTGCTCCTTAGAAGTTATTTGCATACCTGTAAAGCAGGCTCAGGTTCTCCATTGGAAAAGCAACGTATGAAGTGAAATGAGAACCAGAACAAGGGACAGTTGCCCCACCACAAAAGAGTGTCTTTTAGTAATCCTGGGACACCCAGGGTATTTACCACAGTAGGTGGGTGTAAAGACCATGGAAAATAGTCCTCAGAAGACAATCGCCCAAAAATGCAACAGGAAAAGTAAGTGACCAGTCAGCTCTGCTGGAACAGGTGGACATTATCTGTGACCAACAAGGCTAAACACCATCCAGGCTGTCTGAGTTGGTCACTGGCAAGGGAGGTCTAAAAGTAGTTTTTAAGCATCTGAAAGGAGGTCACATGGAAGGAGGTCAAGCCCTGTTGTCTGTTTTTCCAGAATGTAGGGCAAGGAAAAATGGATTTAGCATATAAGATGGCAGGATCAATTGAATCCAGGGGGAAAAAAAACCCTCCCTAACATTATAAGCAGTCTGACAATGCAGCCAATTATTAAGAGAACTGGCCTCTCCTTCAATGGGTGTGTTCAAGTAGAGTCTACACAGCCATCTACTGAGGATGCTTTAATTGGAATTTCTGAAATTATCAGGGAGGCTGATTCAATAGCCCAAATGACCTCAGCCAACTGTGGGATTCCAGCTTTTGCATGGGTTTGTATAATACCCCTATTTAGAGCTGATTTGCCCATGCTTCATTTAATTAACCCCTATCCTGTGGTCACACAACACACGGGATCATAACGGAACTGCCACAACATGCTACACTAAAATGCGGTCCACTCATTTGTTGTTCAGTGTTCAGTTGTGTGAACACGGCCGTAGTGAGAGGGGAGTACTACTGCCCAGAGAAAAGGAAGGAAATAAGCTGATGTTAGGAATGCAGTGCAATGATTTCCCATCAAATAACAGGGTTCTTTTTTTCCTCCCCGGGAAGGGAAAAACGCCGCATCGCTGAGATCTGCAGTTCGGGAAGAAGCCCTCCGGCTCCACTTGAGCGCCCGTGGCCCGTGGCCTCCAACTGCGCCAAGCCGAAGCACCTTCGCTCCGAGCAGCCGGAGAGTCTCGCGCAGACCCTACGCGACCCCCTCCCGGCTGCAGCTGCTCCTTCCCGGAACGGCGGAGACTCCTCCCCCCGCGCGCAGTGCGAGCTGGGCCGCAGGCGCCGCCTCGCCCCTCTGTGCCATGGCACCGCTGCGCTTTGCCGCGAACCTGGCCTGGCTCTTCCAGGAGGAGCCGGCGCTAATTCAGCGCATGGAGGCGGCTTCGCGGGCCGGATTCCGAGCGGTGGAGCTGGGCTTCCCCTACGCCTGCAGCGCCCCAGAACTGCGCGCGGCAGCAGAACGGGACGAGCTGGAGGTGGCCCTGCTCAATACTCCGCCCGGTACCCAATTGCATTGCTAATTGCTTCTCGGCGACTTCGCCTTCTCTTTATCTGCCTCCTCCTACCGGTATCTTTGCGCCCATTCTCGTCCCGTGATTTGTGTAGCAGCGACTGAAATCCTAGGGGGCTCGTTAGAACGCGGTAGTAGACCGGTGCTACCTGTGTTGATCAGGCGAAAATCGAGAGATGCCTTTTCTTTGCCTTCTAGCTCCATACAACGAAAATACTTTACTGTCCACACTCTTTATGAAGTCACCCAGCTGTTAAAGGCATAAAGCCTCTGCTTGTTAAACAAAAGAAAAACACCACCAGCACCTTTCTTACTTGTTTCATCATCTGGAAGCATCTGCCAGTTATTTTGTAAGAATCAACATAATTTATACTCCAAGTTTTTTGAAGGGGCTGGAATTAGTGTTTTAGTAGACTATCTGCCTTCTGAAAACTCCGCTGCATTCCCCACTGATGCTTCCTAGAATATCTACCCTCTCTTCAAAATAGTAGCAGATGAGAGGGAAAGCTGACAAATTTTTCCTGTCAAAGAACTGTTTTCCCAGTGCTGGGTTGACTGAGCACACCTGGAGATACATTTGTGCTGTCATTTTTTTCAGGGAACCAAGAGAAAGGTGATATGGGATTAGGAGCAGTGCCTGGACGCCAGCCTGAATTCCGGGAAGCCCTGGCTTTGGCTGTGAAGTATGCCAAGGAGCTGAAATGTCCAAGGTAATAATTAATTAAGATAAACCTTGAACCAATGATGGACTTGTCCCTTTACCAACTGGGCACCCTTCGGATTTACTATAATACCCTCGCCACAGTCTGTCAGAGAGCATGATGGCTAAGTCTGTGGTCCAAGACTTCTAGAGGGTGTCTAGTTGGGGAAGTCTGGGCAAATTCCTGTACAGGTAGTCCTCGCTTAATGACCATTTGTTTAGCGAGTGTTCAAAGTTACAACAGCACTGAACAAATGATTTACGACTGGTCCTTGCACTTACGATTGTCGCAGTGTTCCCACGGTCACATAATTGTGATTCAGGTGCTTGGCAACTGTTGTGCATTTACAATGGTCGCAGCATCCCACAATCACGTGATTGCCACTTGCGACCTTCCCAGCCAGTTTCCAACAAGCAAAGTCAGGAGGTCACAAGTCACATGACATCACACTTAATAACCGCAACTGGGACTGCTGGAACTGCTGTTATAAGTCAGCGTGGTCACATGATGTTTTGCTGAGCAATGGAGTTGCCGGTCCCAATTAGGGTTGTTAAGCAAGGACTACCTGTATATAATGCAGTATCACTACAGTTCCACCTTTTTCTTTGACTCCTGGCAATTGTCTGGATCAGTCCCTGAAATTTTCTTGGCAAGATTTCAGAATTGGTTTACCATTGCCTGCTTCTTCCTGGGGCTGAGAGAGAATGACTGGCCCAAAGTCACCCAACCGGCTTTCATGCCTAAGGCAGGACTAGAATGCACAGTCTCCCAGTTTCTAGCCTGATGCCTTAACCACTATGCCAAACTGGCTCTCGCATCTCTACCATAGTCTGTTATAAAATATGTTGTTTCATTCAGGAACTAATCAAGCATATGTTTCCTTGTGGCTCGCTGCTCTGTTATTGAGGGAATTTTTACAAATCTCCTCACTGTTGCACATTAGAAGTAAGGGAATGATATAAGAAGGTGAAGCCTTGTTCCTCCCAGATCCAAGTAAAAGTGGATCCTTCTAACTGGGAAGGAATCAGAGAATAAATGGCTGTGTCTGTTACTTACTGAATCTGGCAGCAGCCTTGATGGATGTTGTAAGAGAGAGATTTACTTGCTTTTATCTTGCTTCTTAGGAGTGGGGTAAGGAAAGGGGGCTCTGGAGCTTTCCATGTCTCAGAATGGAAGAGGAGGAAGAGACCTGGGAGATCATCTAGTGCAGACCCCCTACCTAAAGCAGGAATCCACCGATAAATAGACATCCAGCCTCTGTTCATGCACATCCAATGAAGGAAAGTCCATTTCCTCACAAGGCACTCTGTTCCGTTGTTGAATAGTTCTTAGTTCAGATTTTTTTTCCTTATGTCTCACTGCAGTCTCCTTCCTTGTGGTTTAAACCTTTTTTTTTAATCCTGTCTTCTGGAACAACTCTGAACAATGTTACCCTGACTTCTATCTGACAGCCCTTCAGATACTTAGGAGACTGCTGTGGTGTCTCTCTGCAGTGTTCTCCGGGCTAAACATTCCCAATGACTCCAGCCCTTCCTCCTACACTTCCAGGCTCTTGATCATATTGGTCACTTTCATCTAGATGTGTTCCAACTTGTCAGTGTCCTTATTAAAATGCAGGTGCCCAGAATGGATGTAATATTCTATTTATAGGCTGACCAGTGAAGAACTGGGCAGAACAGTGCTTCTTAATTGTGAACATAGGATTGCATTTGCTTTTTTCCCAGCTGCGTCACACTGTTGGCTCATTTCAGTTTATAATCCAACAAGACATTCAGACCCTTTTCACACGTACCAGCTTCCGTGCAGCAAAAAAGATCCCAACATGCTGGAACTTATCAGAGTTACATTGCTACCCATCTCAATGGCACCATATCAGAGAAGGCTGCAATAGGGAAATTATACCTGATTTCCTGATGAAAGCAGTTGGCTATATTCATACAACACACTGAAATACAATTGTGTTTTAGACTAGCATGGTGTGCCAAGCTAGCACATGTAGTTTTCTGAATGTCATGTAAACTCAAATCATGGAGATGAGTGGACCCACTGTTGCGAGTTGCATTGAGTCAACTCCGTAAAGCAAAGCATCTTTTTCAGATTGGTTGTGAAGCCTGAGAAAGATGGGTTGCTTTAATATATAACGGAGAAGTACTGTACTCGTGTACAGTCCAATTTAATTCTTCTGAATGATTTTTAAAGACACTCTTGTAAGCACATCACAGGGATGACCTAAAGCAGGCAGCTCAGTTTAGGTTGATAGTATGTAGGCTTTAAGGTGGACAAATTGTAGCAGCTGCTATGGTCCAGCAGAACCATGGTATCTTGAGTTTCAAAGCTAATGGAAGAAAACCTGGATAACAACATATAACCGTGCCAGTAGTGATTAGTGGTGCTTGGAGGCTGTTCTTTTCCTGAGCAGCAGCAATGATGCCATCTTCTATAGTGCCAGAAGCCAGCAGCAAAATTCTTTGTGCTCTGTTGAATGAGAGGATAAACAACTTTCAACTCTTGCTCTTGGTTATGGATGGTTGGACATAGAGAAAGTGTAGAGCTGGCCTTGGACAAGAGGGAGGAATGAGTGAACCATTGAGGGAAAGACAACTTAGTCCTGAGAAAGAGGAAAGTGTGAGAAAGAAACTACAAAATAAATTTATTTATTTATTTAAATAATTTATATGGCCATCCACCTAACAACAGTGACTCTGGGCAGCATCCAAGGATTAAATCACAAACCTCAACATATAACCCACAATGCCCAAGGTTAAAGCAATAATCCCAAGCACAAAAAAGCACATCAACAGCAGTAGAGCTCACCTAACCTCCTACCTGGGAAAAATAGCCCCACCTTGATTTTGCTTGGTGTAAGATGGGGTAAAGAGAAGCTCTGGCAGGCTTTTAAGTTTCTGGTGTTCTACCCTACAGCAGTAAAGAGCACTCTGAATCCCTGCCATGCCTGTTTCTTGACCTTGCCTGTCTTGAAGGGCTGATGGCATTGTTGATTGCTGGTAGTTTTTACTAAAAGCAAAGGGTTGCTGTTTTTCTTAATTGTGCATCCTGCCATTTCCTCCTCCAGTTTTTCCTCATAGCTACCACTTTGTGAGATAAGTTGGGCTCAGAGAGACTGGCCCAGTGTCACCAAGTGAGCTTCTACAGCAGTGGGGGGACTTGGAGCTTGGTCTCCCCTGTATCACACTGGTGGCTTTTAGGTTGTCTCTTTTGAATTAATAGAAAAGCCAGAAATAGGTACTCATATAACTTATAAGTAGAAATCCCACTTGGGGAACATGGATGTATGGCATCTGTCATTAATAATGACAGATTCCCAAGTCCAGTGCTCTTTACACTGTATTTCTTGTTTCGGGTTGAGAAGAAAAAAATAAGTGGTGAAGCACATATAGCTTCATCCTTTTATATTATATTAACTGATTGGGAAAAATGAATACCATTATACAAAGATAATCTTATATGGCATTGTTGATTAGTACCTATTCTTTATCTGTAAAGCAAGAAATGAAAATGGAAGTGAGAAAATCTTTCCTACCCAATTATATATGTCCAACTTGCTTTTTAATTGACACAAAGGTACAATTAATCTTCCTATAGTGAGCTTGTGTGTACAGTTGGTGGTGTTTGTGCACTGATAATCTAAGTGAAGCTAGGTGATCTTGCATTAAAAAACGAACTGCATCTTGTATAGTTCTGAATTATAAGATTCAGGATGGAGTGGATTCACTTGCCCCCACAGAAGTCCACATGCAGTGATATATGTTGACTGTTTTGAGTGCAGAAGATCACCTTATGGATCACTGCTTCTTCTCAGGGCATGATTAAACTGGGAATAAAAGCATTTACCATGGTCACATTGTAGAAGCAGCTGAGATATCTTGATCCAAGTACAAAAAGCACAACTTCCCTTATTCTTATCCCTGCTAGTCTGTAGAAGAAACAGTTGACTCAGCTTACTTCTGCACTGATGCAGCTCTATGCTTCTAGGATCCATCTTATGGCTGGCCGAATTCCTATAGGTGCTAAAAGGGATGCTGTGGCAACTGAGATGGAAGCCACCTTTATTGAAAATCTCAAATATGCTGCTGACATCTTGAAACAGGTACGGACTGAGTGGAAGTGGAGGGATTAGCAGATTGCCATGCCTCTTCCAGAAAGGGGAAGGACTCTATTTAATACTGATTTTATTTGGAGAGGGGGGAAGAGACTACCTCCAGATGTTGCTGAACTGCAGCTCCCAGTATCCTCCTATGGGAGCCAGACAGGCTACAGCTGCTGGGAATTGTTACTAAAACTTTCCTAAACTCCAATTCCCAAGAATTCCATAGAATCAGAACAGCAGCAAGAACAAACTGCTCAGGAAAGCTGTAATCCAATTACAGATAGACCTCACTTACCAACTGTCTGTGCAGCATTTGAAGTCACGATGGTGCTGAAAAAATAACTTTGTAACCAAGGCACGCATTTATGACCTTTGCGGTCTCTCTCTCTCTGTCACATGTTTGTCATTGCAGTCAGCTAGTGTGTGTTGTCCTGTGCCTGACACTTTTTTTTTCTTTTTTCCCTCTCGCAGAGCAGGAAGATTGCCTGAACAAGCAATCTCTTTAGGCCAATGTTTCTCAACCTTGGCAATTTTAAGACATGTGGACTTCAACTCCCAGAATTTCCCAGCCAGCAGTTACTTAGCAGTTGCTAAGATTGAGAAACACTGCTTTAGGCAATCTCTCCTGTGCCTGACCCGTTTTTTTTCCTCTCCCCACCACAGAGCAGAGAGATTGGAGAGGAAGGGATTACGAGAGAGTAAGCAAGTGCACAATGGGGAATACACATTGAAACGCATGAGCACTGGCTGTTTGCCTAGCGAGCTTGTGGCTGCGAGTTTGCTAGGCAAACAGCTGGCACCAGCACATTCCTTTCAATGTGTATTCTCCATTATGCACCTGCGTACTCTCTTGTAATTCCTTCTTCTGCAATGAATGTAAATTCAAACATTATTTCCCTTCTTGCTAATTATCCCAGTGCTAGGATGAGCATTCCAAAGGGCGGGAGAGTGAGGAAAAAAGAAAGCTGAAGTAAAATTATAAGCACAGTCACGTCATGTGATTTTCCACTTAGCAACTGCGTCACTTACCAACTGTGTCACTTAGTGACTGATTTGCCAGTCCCAACTGTGGTCGCTAAACAAGGGTTACCTGTAATTGTCGAAGTTGAGTTACTAGCTCCAGGATGACAGGCAGCAAGGGAAAATAGTTAGAATCTGTGAAAATAATATGAACTTGGTACAGAGGGGATATGGAACTATCCATGAAGACTGGGCAGAACTGAAACACAAGGGCTGGAGCCTAAAAACAAACTTTCCATTCTAAGCAACTCCTAGATTTCCTAGTGACCACTCCCATGTTTTTGTCTGTCCCTGTAGGAAAATATGATTGGATTACTGGAGCCTATTAATAACCGGATTAGTGATCCCCATTACTTCTTGACTACACCACAGCAAGGTAAGCCACGGCATGAAACTTTCCTTTCATAGGACTGCATAAAGAGAATGGAAGTTCTCTTTCCCTAGCAGTTCTTGATTGCACTGAGAATGTAGAGGAGAAGAAGTTAAACCCTTCTCAGCTACCATCCCACTTTGCTTCTAATTCCCAGTGAACCCTTTCAGGGGAAAAGCTAGAAATGCTGTATTGAGTAGTGTTGGTTACTGGGCCCTTGGTGGCAGCAGCTGCTAAAACAGAATGAGGAGGGTCATTAAGATGTTGGGATGGGCTACATCAACAACCTGGGGAAGTTACACGTGGCCTGCAGGTTCCTATCTGTGTTTTAGAATTGGCTGTAGTGCTGAGAGATGTAGAGAATAAAATCAGTTGATTCCCTAAATCTCTTTCAGCTGCTGCCATTTTGGAAAAGGTGAAAAGCCCCAGTTTGAAGCTGCAGCTGGTAAGCGTTATTAGATATGTTTCTAAGGGAATGTTGGGCTCTTTCACTTGCTAGGCAACTCAGATTAGCCTACTCACTGGTTAGTGCTGTCCAGGAATTCTCAACCTATTATGGTTGGTGGCATTTTTAGAATTTTTAGAATATGTTATAAAGTCTCTGCAAAATATCTGCTGGGGCAACTTGTACATTTCAGGCCCAGAGGAATTCTCTGAAATATACTACAGGAGGCTGGCCCATTACTTTGTAGCATGCCAACTTCCCATGTTTAATATTTATCCATACAGGTAGTCTGCGGCTTACGTCCATTCATTCAGTGACTGTTCAAAGTTATGGCGGCGCTGAAAAAATGGACATACAACTTGTCCTCAAAGTTCCAGCCATCGCAGCACCCCCAGTCACGTGATTTCAATCAGGTGCCTGGCTTGATTATGATGTCACAGGGAGCCAGGGTCATGTGATTGCCATTTGTGACCTTCCTGCTGGCTTCCCACAAGCAAAGTCAATGGGGAAGCCAGCAAGGAAGGTCACAAGTCGCTCTGGTAAGTCACTCTCACTTTTCCTCTCTCCTGCAGCACTCCCCTGCCCACATGCAGCCTGCACTGGCCATCCCCCAACGCACATGGGGCCTACACTGGCCCTCCCAGGGCCTCCTCCATCCGTGCCCCCAATGGTGCTCCTTATCTGGGACTCCCACCTCTTCTCACTTAATGACTCATGCGTCTTGGGGTTATGATAGCAACAGGGGCTGCTGTCACTAAGCAATGCGGTCACATGACACTGCACTTTATGACCGCATTGCTTAGCAACAGCAATCCTGATTCCTATTGCTATTGTAATGCGAGGATTACCTGTATTTAAATTCAAAAACTTAGGTGGGGGTCCTGGGTGCCACTTTGGACCAGCAGGGTGCATTGTGCAGTCTGCATCCAACAACCAGCAAAGTTGGACTGCTGGTTTCTAATATTTATTTATTTATTATCAGACTTGTATGCCGCCCATCTCCCCCAATGGGTGACTTTGGGCGGCTCACAATAATAAAAAAGGAAGAAAAAACACAAGTCCCTCCAACCATGGATAAAATCTATAAATAATTAACAAACATATATTAAAAATGCCCTAAAAACCTCCTATGATTATAAGCCCTAAAAACCTGTAAGATGCTGGAGGGGGGACAAACCCCTCACCCCACCAGCCATCTCCACAGGTGCGGGTCCCCCTCCGGCCCCCAGGCCTTCTGGCAGAGCCAGGATTTGATCCCTTTCCTGAAGGCCATGAGGGAGGGGGCACACCGGACCTCAGGAGGCAGGATGTTCCATAGGGCGGACGCTGCAGCAGAAAAGGCTCTCTGTCTAGACCCCACCAATTGAAATTCCTTGACTGGTGGGGTCTGCAACCTGCCCCTTCTGCTGGACCGAGTGGGGCGGGCTGAAATGACTGGGGCGAGGCGGTTCCTCAGATAACCTGGTCCCGTGCCATGAAGGGCTTTAAAGGTGATGACCAACACCTTGAATTGGACCCGGAAACAAACTGGTAACCAATGCAGCTCACACAACAGCGGTGTTATACGTGCCCTCCTAGGGGCATTAAGAACTGTCCGCGCCACCGCATTCTGCACCAGCTGTAGCTTCCGGATACTCTTCAAGGGTAGCCCCATGTAGAGCGCATTACAGTAGTCCAACCCGGAGGTGACCAGGGCATGAGTGACCGTGCGGAGGTCCTCCTGATCCAGGAAGGGGTGTAACTGCCGCACAACACGAAGTCGTGCAAAGGCCCTCCTAGCCAAGACTGCCACCTGCTCTTCGAGCAGGAGTCGTGAGTCCAGGAGAACCCCCAGATTACGCACCGGGTCTGTCTGGGGTAGTGCAACCCTGTCAAGAACCAAAGATGACAAGTTCCTAGATCTTGAGGCTCCCCGTATCCACAGCCACTCCGTCTTACCAGGGTTCAGCTGAAGCCTGTTGTCCCCCATCCAGGCCCCCACAGCCTCCAGGCACCGCGAGAGGGCAGTCACAGTGTCACTTAAGGCACCTGGGATGGAGATGTATAATTGGGTATCATCAGCATACTGATGATACCTCACCCCATGGTGCCGGATGATCTCACCCAGCAGTTTCATGTAGATATTAAATAGGAGCGGTGAAAGCACTGACCCCTGTGGCACCCCACAGAGTAGGGGCCGGGGGCTGGACCTCTCGCTCCCTATCAACACCGATTGGGTTCGGCCTTGGAGAAAGGAGCTGAACCAGCACAACATTGTGCCGCCCAGCCCCAACTCCTGCAGCCGACCCAAAAGGATACCATGGTCGATGGTATCGAAAGCTGCCGAGAGGTCAAGAAGAGCAAGGATGGATGCACTCCCCCCATCCTGACCAATGCTGTTTCTGTCCCATAACCGGGCCTGAATCCTGACTGATAGGGGTCCAGATAATCCGTTTCCTCCAGGATCCTCTGAAGCTGCCACGCGACCACCTTTTCTACCACCTTCCCTAAAAAGGGGAGGTGGGAGACTGGACGAAAATTGTCCAGGAGGGTGGGGTCTAGCAACGGTTTCTTGAGGAATGGGCAGACCAAAGCCTCTTTGAAAGGCTTCGGAAACGCCCCCTCCTGCAAGGATGAATTAACCACCGCCAGAACCCACCCTAAAGTCACCTCCTTGGTAGCTTTAACTAACCAGGAGGGACAAGGATCTAAACCACAGGTGGTCGCACTGACAGCCCCGAGGACCCTGTCCACTTCCTCAGGGGCAACAGGATCAAACCGTTCCCAGATAACTGGGCAAGAAAGCTCCCTGGGCAACTCCTCTGGACCTGCTCCACGCTTGGCTTCCAACTGAGAACGGATCTGAGTGATTTTATCCATCAGGTGTTCAGCAAATTCCTCTGCACGACCTTGCAAGTAGTCCTCCGCCCCCCCTTTTCCCAGGAGGGTCCGGGTGACCCTAAACAGGGCTGCAGGGCAACACTCTGAGGATGCAATAAGAGCGGAGAAATGTTGGCGTTTTGCCGCCCTTACCGCCACTAGGTAGGCCTTAATAGCAGCTCTAACCCGTGTTCGGTCTGATTCGTCCCGTTTTCCGCCAGCGGCGCTCTAGACGTCTCTTAGCCCTTTTCAGCTCCCTCAACTCCTCCATGAACCATGGGGAGCGCTGGGGGTGATGGGCCAAGAGAGGACGCACAGGTGCGATCTTGTCCAAGGCCCCAGCCGCCTCTTTGTTCTAGGCTGCGGCCAGAGCCTCCGCTGGGCCGTGCAGCAAGGCCTCAGGAACAACCCCCAGCTCCCTTTGGAACCCGTGCGGGTCCATCAGTCACCAGGGGCGGACCGTTCGAATAGGTCCCACCTCCCCGCGGAGGGGGGCAGCATAGGAGAATCCCACCGCCACCAGGGAGTGATCTGACCATGACAGGGAGGATAATATAAAATCCCCCACCAGATCACGCTGCCACTGCTCCGACAAGAAAACCATGTCTGGGGTGTGACCACTGTCCCGGGTCGGGCCATTGATGACCTGGGATAGGCCCATGGCTGCCATGGTAGCCATGAACTCCCGAGCCGCCTCCGAGGCCAACCCCAGGGACGGCAGATTAAAGTGCCCCAAGACCATAAGTCTGGGGAATTCCACTGCCAACCCCGAGATGGCCTCCAGCAGCTCAGGCAGGGAGGCTGCTATGCAGCAGGGAGGCTCGTACACTAGCAGCACTCCCAACTGATCCCATGTGCCCAACCTCAGAAACAGGGTCTCACATCCAGCCACTTGTGGAGCAGGGCCCCTGAAGGCCAATAGGGATTCCCTGATGACCACTGCCACTCCCCCTCCCCTGTCCTGGGGTCTCGGCTGGTGCCAAACCCCAAACCCGGCTGGACACAATTCCGAGAGGGCTACTCCCCCCTCTGGTGCCAGCCAGGTCTCGGTGATGCACGCCAGGTCAGCCTGCTCCTCCCCAATAAAGTCGTGAATAAGGGGGGCCTTATTATTGACTGACCTGGCGTTCAGCAGCAACAGCCGAAAGGCCGGGCCTCTGTAGGCCTGCTGACCAGGGTCTGGGCTCAAGCTCTGAGGGCTAGAACACGCCACCGGTATAACGCATCGGGGGTGTCTTCCCCTGAAACAGCCTGCCCTCTGGCTCCCGCCATACCGCCCCATGCCCGTCACCACCTGAATGTCCGCCCTAAACCGCCTGAGGTCCTCCTCCCCCCCCGGCCCCCCACTTAAGGGGCCCGCCATACCACCCACCACACAAGGGAGAGGAGACAAAAAAGGAATGGGGCAGTGAGCCCCCGTGGCACTTCAGCTGGCTGCTCTCAGCGCCAACAGGGGCTCAACACCCCCAAATTCCCTACCAAACACTCGCCCCTCTCTCCACCGACTTCTCTCACTGGCCGGGGAGAGAAGGGCCCCACTCAATATTATGTGAGAACAGCCTTAATAGATCAGGGCAAAGCCCACTCTAGTGCATTGTTCTGTTTTTCATGGTGACCCAGACCAGATACCTCCATTCACAATCAGGAGACAGAGATATACTCCTCTCCTGCTGTTCCCCTGAAATTGGTATCTGAGACTTGCTGCCCCCCTCCCCTCCCCTCCCCAATCCAGAGGTAGTATTGAGTTTGAGAAAGGAGACAGAATATGTTTTGAGCTGAAGATCTACTTTTTGCTCTACAGGATATTTTCCATTGCCAGATCATGAATGGTAATCTGACCCAGAATTTAAAGACATATTTCCCAATTATTGGTAAGCTAGAAAGAGTGATATACACTGTTGCTTGTTTCAATTTTTTTTTTTATTATAAGGACAATGCTAGACTCAAATAGAGCAAATAAGAAATAACTGATGTTACTGTCTTCTTCTGTAGGACATATTCAAATTGCCCAAGTACCAGGACGACATGAACCTGATAGCTCTGGAGAACTGAACTTCCCTTACTTATTCCAGTTACTGGAATCAATGAATTATAGTGGCTATATAGGCTGTGAATATAAACCAAAAGGCAAGTTTTACTTTATGTGAAAGGGAAATATGTTATTAGATGAAATTGATCATTACATGTTGGAAGCTTTGGTTAACCCTGCAACCTTAAAGAGCCCAGGTTAGCTGTCAAGATGTTATTTTTGCTTAATGGAAATGTTTATGGTTGTCCCTGCAGGTGACACACTGGATGGATTAAACTGGCTATACTCATATTGGGAAAATCACAGTGTGGGAATAGTTGAGAAAAAATTGAAATAAAGACCATTATAGATGGAGTAACCAACAGCAACCATTGCTATATCCCACCAGAAGGAATGACCACCCTTTTGCCACTGGCTGAGCTACTAAAAACGTCCCATTTTGCCTTAATAGGATGGTATTTCTTAATAAAGTAAGATGGCCAATATGTTTATTGTTACTTGGATTAAAGCTGAAAATCATGTCACTTAGTGTTCCCTGATAAAATGACATTCCTGCTGAGACCTTTCTTTCTCAATTACGTATTCTACTTTGATATTTTTTTTAAAGATGCAAAACAAAGCCCCAGATTCTCAAAGCAATGATAAGGACTGACAAGCCAGAGGAGTGCAAAATTACAGTAAGCACACTCAAAGATGCTGGCATGCCTTCTCCTTCCTGCTAACAATGAATGGGAAACAGTTTGGTACAAAGGAAAAAAGGGCACATCACTCCAGATTTAGCTCAATAGTACCACTTAGTGGCTCTAGAAAAGAAAATCCTCCTTGATTTTTTAATTTGCCTTTTCCTTGCATCATGTCCTGTTTCTGTTCAGAAAAGAAACGGGCTCCACCATGTAACATAAAACCTGACAAGTAGTTGACAAACTCATGACAGTCCAGGCCAACTGTCTTAGAGAATATAGCAGTATATCCTATAAGAACAGGGTAAGAATCTGGCAGTGCTTCCATCTATCTTGGCAGAAAGGTGGTTTGAGCAAGTAAGCAGAAGCCTACTCTGCTTCTCCTTAAGGATCAATGCAACAGCTTGTTGGGCAATCTGTAACAAAGTCCTTTCACATTAGCAATCCATTTATTTAATAAATAAATTAGATTTGTTTAATCCATTTATTTAATTTACTGTACATTCACTTCATATAAAGCATTCCCACCATTGTGCAGAACTTTTCCCCATATGCTTTAATAGTGTCACTCTAGCTGACTGGCCTGGTCAGCAACTCCAGTAGTCTTTTGGCCTTTCATCTCAAAGAGCCCACAGAAAGACAGCACATCCGCCAGATGCCTCCCGGAGCAGTTTCCCTGGATAAGCAAACGCTGCCCCTTTAAGCTGGGCTAGCCATGGTGCTTTCTCAACTCCTGGAACTGCTCTCCCTTCACGATTCCCTCTCAGCCCAGTCAGATTCAGTGTTCTGACTTCTTATCCAGCAAGCTACAGCTTCAGATCACAGTCCTGTCAGGGCACCTCCATTCTAGGCTGGTTGCAGATGCCTGTGTAGCAGTCAGAAGGTCCAGCTGATTCTAGAGCAGCCCTGTCCAGAGGTTGAAGCAAGCTGTGTTGATGACGGATTCCAGGTGGTGGTACGTGGACACAAGTTGCGGCAGAGGGCTTTCGCTGTCCTGGGGTTGAACTGGGAACAGCTCCCGAAAGACTACTGTCAGGCTCTGCAAAGCAAAACCAACAAGATAGCAGAACTGCTGTCAACACATGGAAGACCAGTGCCAAAAATATACCCAAATATTGTATATTTGTTTTTTCAGTCACTATTAGGGTTGGAGAACTACAAATGTGACTGGATGATTATGGTCAAAACTGGCCATAGAGAAGAGCAGAACTGTCTGGAGGCAGTTGTTCCAACCCAGAAGAAATCAAGAACTCCTGAATTAGGGTCTGCAATTCTGGATACAAGAAATCTCTGTGGTTAAAAATGGAGTCACCCTAAAACCCTACTGCCTTCCCCTTACCTAAAGAGGATAAAGTTCTTACTGTTTTTCCTGAATGTGAATCAAGGAATACAAGCACAAAACAGTCTGTGAATTTCTGATTCAGAACCACCTGTAGAGAAAAAGCAACAGTGCTGTGTAACAGTCATAACATGCAAAGAGGTTCTGCTCAATGGAAGGATGGGAGAACAGAGAATGTGGTTAAGGCAACTGGGGATTATCTATAAAACTTAAACACTGATTTACACGTGTACATATATATAAATAAACTGTGGCCGAAAACCACATTCTGTACTGTACTGTACTAGAAAAGCAACAAATACAAATGTCATTCCAATTAGCAAACTAGCGAAAATGCTCTAACACCACCAGTTGACAAGGATGGATAATCAGGAATTATTTTTGACTGACCCATAGTGAGCTAATTAGAGAAGTCCAGCAGGACACGATTCTACTGGAAATCTCTTACCAGGTACTGGGTACCAGCATCTGCGTTCTGGAAATGGCGGCAGCTCTGTGGGAAACGACTCAGTAGGACTTTGATAAGACTCTGGTACCAGGAGGCAGTCATGGTGAGGAAGCAGCTCTGCCAAGGAGAGAGGGGAAAAAGGGTAAGCTGAGGGGGAGATGCTTTGCAGCACAGATGAAGGTAATGAAGTAGGCACCCGGAATATGATTTCTGGAATTCTTTCCAACTCCTTTACTAGCAATGGCCATAGAAAGTGTTATGTTCTTCTGTGTAAGGAAATAACATGTTGGGTTTGTGTGGGGGTCTAATCAGGGAGAGTGTGTATTGTTGTATGTGTGCACTGGAAAACCTGGGATGGGCTATATCCATTCCACTCTGGGTCATGTGACCAAAAAGGGGAAGGGAGGGGGACCTAGCATGGCCCAAGCCACTGCCCAACTGTCTCTCCCACTGGGATGTATTGGGGGAGTTTTTCTGAAATGTTTCTCTCTGCAGCCACAAGATGTATCTAATCCAGTGGTTCCCAAGGTTGAGAAGCACTGATCTAACCCATTTTTTAATTTAATCTTTCTTTTGCTGGATGCTTTCTCCCAATGTATCAAATTTGGTCTTACTCTGCTCAGTTTCTAGATGACTATCATGCTGGTGGCCAGAATTCTGACCCCTTTCTTTCCAACATTCCACTGGGTTGGAAAGAATAACAGTGGGGTCTTTCTCACCATAATAGATAATTGGCACTTTCTTCCCTTCTGAGTTTGCTGTAGGGTGAAGCTCAATGCTGCATACATTTGTATGAATATGGAATTTGGGGGCCCAATACAACACCATGTTTAAAGGCCCTCCCCTGGCCCTAGATTAACTTTTGCAGATAGATTCCTGCAAAATGAGATGTTAAAACCATGCATTCAGAAAGGAATACTCCCAGAACCTGAACTAAAGATTAAAGATGTATGTAGAAGAAACATACTGCATATCAGCCACCCTGCAGTAAAATTCTTACCCTGTTGGCTCAATCTACTCGTTGGCTAACATGGAGTTATATCAGCCTATTGGGGACCTGGCCACCCAAAACTGCATCACCCCAATCCACCTTTTGACTAACACAGACCTGTGTAAGCCTATGGGTAAACTTATCCACCCCAAATCCTACTGGCCCCAAGCAAACACAAGGTGCTCTCTCTTAAGTCTCTGTTTGCAATGGAGGCAGGCTGTCAATATCTCTTCACTTTCATACCTTTTCTTGCTCATAGCCTGCTTCCGCCTGCCATGCTTGTTCTGGGGCCCAACCCAAATGCATACACTTTAACACCCTTAAACTGACCCTGTGTACCCTTGATTTAGTTCAGCCACTTACCAACTGGGGATCAATGTCAGCAATGGACTTCTTGTGCACAGCATCCAACAGCTCCTCCAGCTCACTAAGAGAGAGCTTGCCCAGTTTAAGCTTGTCAGAAGCCAGGGGCTCCAGCAAGAAGAGCCGCTTCCAGAGGTTGTCACGGCGACAGTGGCCCTTGGCACATTGTACCATATTGCTGAGCTGTTTCTGGGCAGCAGCAACCTCAGAGGCAAGGAGTGGAAATAGTGGGGAGGTGTAGAAGAGTCCTGGGCCCACCTTGACCTGGGGGCCACCTGCATAGAACTCGCCATGATCATCCATCTCCTCCCAAGGCTCTGGAATTTCCTTCCGCTGCTGGCCACCCTCCACTGTCTCCCATGCTGAGCGCCCCAGGACGGGTTCCAGCGTCTCTCGCTGTAGGCGTGGCAGCTTTTTGAAACGCCGCATGTCTGCCGTTAGTCGAGGGAAGAGCTCCCGTTGGCTTGTCATGATCACGTAATACTGCAGCCTGGAAGCAGGGAAACAATTGTGATGCCTTCCCAGATGGCCCTATTTACTAACAGCCTCAGTATACAGCCCAGCAACTCTTGAGAAGAAGCCTCTTCCCTGCTCTCTGACTTGTCCATGGCCTATCTATCCCAACAATCTTTAGACCAGACTAAGAAACCAATGCTATATATGTCAGGACTACTTTTATTGTAATAGCTATAGCAACACAATCTTGCAAGTCTGAATGTGCTTTCCCCCTCCCTCACTTTATCGTTGTGTGAACTAGGGAGGGCTTGTCTGAGACATTTTCTCAAATTAGTTTCTTGGCTCAAGCTCAAGCCCTGCTTTTCTGACCATTGCCTTAGTATTAGACGACTGCTCTTCCTCCTGTCCTTCAAGGCCACTCCCTATGCCCTCTACATCTTATGGCCTTCCCCTGGATAGTCCCGGGACATCTATCCATAATGTATTACAGCTAGGCTATATCTCTGCCCACCTCTTCTCTAACATTGTAAGCACCCCCAGTCTTCTACATTGCAAGCCTGAAAAGGTTGTCCAACTTGTCACTGTACCCTGCCTACCTTTACTCTTACCGTAACATGTGTCGGTCTGCCTCACTCTGGTCTTCAAAGGGCACGGCACTGTGGCACACAAGCAGGGACACATCAAAATCATCATGGTGACGCAGCCCCTCTGAATCTTTGTAGGAACCAGAGCTGTAAGCAGAGAGGAGTGTGGGGAATTCTCTCAGCAAGGGAAAGAAAGCAGCTGCAGTTCTTTCCACCACAATGTTTACTATCGCCGGGTAAGCTACTATTGCAATAGGCTGCTCGACACAACTAAAAACAAAAAGACAAGGAACTAACTCTCAACTGGAGTGCTGGTATACCTATAGTTCAAGTCTAGAACTTATAGACTTGGGGTTTATAACATTAGTTGTGCTTCGTTCAGTTTGAATTGAAAGTCATTCAGCAGGAATAGCTCAACAGGTATGGAGTTGCAGAGGAAAAGACTAACTGGAAAATCTTAAGCTGAATCTAATGCAAAGGATAAGTCAGGAATGTGGGCCTCTGTACTGTCATTACACCTTGAAACCATCCACCTAGCACAATCAACTTTGTATTTGTATTCTCGTGTAATCATGTCTGTTATTGTGCACACATTAAACTGGATTATAATGTCCTCTAGTGCCAGAAGAGATGTGAGCATACTAATATGCTCTGTGTAGGATGAGTGGCTACCATTTAGAGCTTTCTCTTCTAGACTCAATCCTGAATAATCAAAACTCTTAATGCCATATCATGTTTTAATACAAACATTAGCATTTCATAAAGGTGCAAATCTTTGCTAGATTGTTCAGAAGCAGGATGATCTGAACTGTTACAAGGCAAATTCGGGGAATTCTGTGTTAAAGATTAGGCAGCAAAGGAATACAACTATAAAAGTGAGCACTTCAGTTACACAGGTGCTTGACCCACCTATTGGAAATCAAAGCGATTAACAGCTTGGAAAAGACTGCCTGGTGCTTTGAAGCAAGAGCCTAAAACACAGGCAGCAAGAACTGAGCTTTACATGTGCCACAATTGGAGGAGGGCAGAAGGCCTGTATTCTATTGCAAAGGAAGTGGACAAGACAGGTTTTGAAGAGAATAAAGCACCCTGTGGGAATCAGACTCCAACAGAAGCAATAAAGAAGTCAACCAAAAGACATAAGTAGGGAGAACGTGAGGGTGGAAAATCATAGTTACAAGCAATCTGAAGATCATGCTGCTCATGTGAGATTCTCAAAAGGATCGGATTAGTTTAAAAAACACAAAGAATGACTCTAGAAGCAAATGTTTTATCTTTCTCTCCTCAGCTATCTGCAATAGTAAGAAGTGAATGACAGGTTAAACTTTTATTATTTTAGACTCATAGGGGACATACCAAATGTAAAATGTGAGGACTGGGATTAAAGCAAACTTTTTAAATCATAATTTTTTACAAAAAGCAATTTGAGTATGGAATGAACATCTGTTCTGTTGCTGAAAATGTGAAGGGAGAAATATGTAAGATACAGGTGCATAACTTGAGACTCCAGGCGGCATATAATCCCCCAAAAGCTTGGTATGCCCCTCCCAAACCTCCAAAAGTTGTTAACAAATTGAAATTATTAAAGTGTCAGAAAGTTACCATTACTCCCCAGTGGAGTTTATAACAGTAACTGTATTAACCTTTGATTTAAATATAAATGAAATCCAATTCCATTTTTGTTCTAGCCCCACCTACTACTTTTGTAAATGTGGTCCTAGCATACCACTTAAAAATCAAGTGTGTGTTTTTTGGCCTAGAAAAAATTGTGCACTCCTGAATTTATTTATACATGCGCATGCACACACAACCAGTTTTACTTTGTTTTTAAATAAATAACATGCTTCAAAATTATGTTACATTCGTACTGTCTCAAAATATGTATTTTGTACCTGGTCAATTAGTCCCAAGAAAACACAAGAATCTAGTCTGTAAGTTACAGGCAATGGCCTGTGTTATTTTATTTCTATGAAACCCCTAGCAGTATTAGATGCCTAACAAATGTAAAGATAAACTACCTTTTACATGACTGCATTGGAAAATTCACTGACCAGACGTTGCACGTGGAATTCTGGGAGCAAATAGGTGATAGCAACTTTTACCAAATCCTTAGAAATGCATTAGAATCACACACCTGTTCCAAATGGAAACCAGGGCATATTCATTTTGTTCAGAACCAGGAGTCCCTTTCTTGCTCTCAGTGCTAGTTCCTGGCCGGGCCATGCGCAGGGGTTTCATATGGTAGGTGCTGGCATGATCAGTTATATAATTATATAGCTGATGGGCTGTGATGGTGTTGGTAGGCAAGGCTAGTGTACCTGTTGGAGAAGAGACAAGATAGTGTGGGTTATTTGTTTTTTGGTGTGAAGTAAAACAGAAACTAAAACCAAATATTCCTCCCCATCAGGGGGTGGCGGGGGGGCTACATGAGAATGGAAGGCTTCTTTAATTTGTATTCTAGCTTTCATAGTTAAGGCTATGTTGCTTTATATTTATTTGTTACGTCTGATATCATGATGATGATGATCATCTACTCACTTGCTTTTTCTGTGTTCTTTAATTAGCTGTGACAACTCAGATCCTGTTGCTTGTTTATTAGCTATCTTTTGTAAGGATCCTGTAAAATAGTGTGTCCCAGATTTCTTGTACCACCTGAATTTTATATAAATTGTATTGTTTTATTTAAAAAATAATTCAATGGAAAACTAGCATGCTGCAAAGCAAATTATCAGTCTCCAAGATAATTCTGAAGTGTAAACCCATTAGGTTGTCTTACACAATAAAAATGTTGGATGGCTGCAACTCATAGCTTTGTTTAGAAGTGTTCTACTTGCCCAGAAAAGGCAAAATTAAGTTAGGAGTTGTTGGGAATATTCTGGGGGGTTAAAATGGAGAGGAAAGGAGCAACCTCAATTTACTTGCCTTTTGGTTAAGGCATATTTTGTGACTGAAGATCCTTGGTCTTTTAATACAAGTACGTGATGATACTATAAGACACAAGGGCAATTATAGATTTTTAATGTTTTGGTATAGTCCTATTTATGCATTCATATGCTGTATTAATTTATCTAGAATTATTGTAGTAGCTATCTAGAAATTAGAAGCAAAGTAAAACTTGGATTGTCTCTTATCCATCAGTAAGCTTTCCTTAGACTCCTTGCTAAAAAGTGCCATAAAGACAGTGCATCACAAAACATAAGTGGCAATAAAAATACTGACAGTGCCCTTGTGATATTCCCCCCTCTGCCCTTGAACTGTAGACATGCAGAGGTGGCCAAGAACTATTCAGTTGGACCTGTTCCTTCTGAAAGATCTCCTCAAACACTCTGCTGGAATCCTCACCTTGAAAAATGTGGTTGCGTCCAAACTTGGGGATGTCAGGATGCTGGGTGATGAAGTCTTCCAGGAAACTTGTGAGGTGATAACCTTGCCGTAATGCCATGTGAGATCCAAGCAGATACTGGTGCACAATACGCAGGTGAAAATCATAGCTGAATGAATGTACGTGCATAAGATCACGTACTTTGTCACACTCCTCTGTGAAGAGCATAGAAAGCTGAGGAGAGAGCAATTGGGAGTGAGAGCCTGGCAAAACTAGCATATTGTCATATGATTTGGGTGCAATGGATCCAAATGGTACTGAGAAAAGGGATAATGATGGACGATATCTAAGTGAATACTCATTTCATTACCAAGCTAAGCAACATATAATTATTGTAGAAGGACTTTTTGAACAGAAGGCAGTTTGGTCAGTAGTCTTAGTACACTGATTCCTGGGGCTGAAAAGCTAGCTAAGTTTGTGCACTTTTGCTCAGCTACCAATAGAAAGCTCTGTGCTTCATATTATATAATATTCGTCCAGCCAGCAATCTAGCCTGGTGGGTGAATTGCCCATTTTGCAAAAGCAGCATAGGCAAATTATGTTGGGGAAAAAAAATCTACAATGTAAGTAGAACTCCTCGGTCAATAACCATAAAGGATGCATTCTGGAGGAAATGTTGAATTGTACAGAAATTTCTAATTTCTGCTTCAGGAGAATTAGGCAGAATCTTTTACTTACTACACCTGGAAGACCTCTAGTACAGGTCATAATCCATATCATGAGAATGCATCAAACAAGTATGGAAAACTCAAAGGCCTCTTTCTGATACATATGCTGCTCCATAAGAAAGAAGGACTGTGATAATACAACCAATATACAAGAAGGGACATTTTAACTAGTCCAGGAAATTTGGTTGAAGCCACTAAAAGTTTAAGCTGTCAAATATAACAAGCAAGTAAACTTATGAGGATCTAGCCCTTTCTCAAATGAGTATACAGCAAAACTTATAAAGGTGAGAGAAAAAGCATGTTGGGAGTTGCTGGCTTGGTTTAATTCAGTAGGAAAATATATTAATGGTAGTAGATGCCTCTACTAGGAAAAACAGAAATTATCTGAAGGATCTGCCTTTTCTCAAGGTGAACAAATTGTGAATATAGAGGAGGTTGTGAACAGATTCAACTAATACATGCAGCTTCCCCAAATGCAAATGGGCATTTGTGTTTCACAATTCTAGCGTAGTTTCTTTTTTAAAGAGGAGCAAGCTTGGAATTTTTGACTGGAGGGAAAAATTTGAAATTGGAAAGGTAGAAGACAGCATCTCCTAAATGCTCAGAAAATGTGTGCCTTTAAGTAACTTTTCACATACTTCTGAAGTTCACTTTTATTTTATGGTTCCCAATCCCAACTCTTCTACAATCAATCTTAATGTCCCATGAGTGCCATTCCTCTTCTTCTTCCTCTACTCCAAATTTACTATTGAAACTAAGATAAAACAGTGCAACATGGATTGTAATGTGGTAAAAAGATTTACCAATTATATAGTTTCATATTTATTTGGTTTATTCAATATCCCAGAAATTGGTTGTGTTTAGTGTCAAGTTAAAGAATGTCAGTTTCTGACTTGCAATTAATGAGCAAATTCAAAGATGGCAGCCTTTACTTAGGAGTGGGAAAGCCCCTACAGATGTTGTTGGGTACAAATTCTCAACGATTGGCTATGCCAGTTGAGATTTATGAAACTGGAGGCCAACAAGAACTGGAGAATCCAAGGTTCTCCCCTCAATACAAGAAACCTGCAGAAATGTATTTTCACATTTTGGTGCCCCATGCAGCAGGCACGCAATGTAAAGGTTAATTGTTTTCTGGATCTGAAGGAAGGAATGTCACTCAGTCGGATCAATATCCTGTGCTCACACTACTCCGTCAGACTGGCTTCCCCAGTGCAATAAGAGACCCAGTCCAACCAGGTGTAGACATGACCAAACAAAGAACAAACCCAAACAAAAAGGGAGAGTCTCCTCCTCTCACACTGAGTCCACATCTCCACCTAGTGAGATAATAAGAGGTGGTCTGTAACTCTGCACTCCGTGGATGGCCTGTGCAGCAATTTTTCTGCAAAAGCTACAGATAATATAGGAATCAAGATGCAACTGAGATGCACTCCATTCTGGAAATCAAAGCTGAGGACTACTGAATGGGTTGTCAGTATAATGTGATAGGAGAAGAAAAAACCTACATTTATACACAAGACTAGGGAAAGTCTGTAGCATGAAATCAAGCTTCCTGCATGCCTAATCTTAGGGAGAAGGTCAGGCCTTCCAATATCATGCAACCCCAGGCCTGACAGAATGTAGGAAACAGGGATTAAATAACAGTGACATATGGGAGGATGCTCCCCTCAAGTCCTACTATGCTGCCTCATTATGGGGGGGGGGGGAGTAATTCCTGGGAGGGATGAGCAAAGAATGCCAGGAGTGTATGCAAATAGTATATACTCCCATCTGGGTCACCCAAAGTCTGCAGGTCATCCCAGCTGCCTAGCTAAAGCAGTCACCTATATGCAGTAGCAGCAATATAGGAAAATACCGGAGGTGGATGTACACTTTAGTGACAATGGCAAAGGCATCATTTCATACTATGAGGGAGAAAGCAACAGTAAACCATTTTTGCACTTTATCATGAAAACCATGTGGATAGATTATGTAAAAGGATTGATGATATAGTGCCATATGACAGGCCTCTCAGGCTGGATGGTGCTTAATATACTAAGGAAGAGCGGAGGATCTTTCAGAGTACTAATGCCATTTATGATGTGGCTATATTAAAGCCTTCCAGATGTCTATCTGCTGATGTTGCAACATAGGAAAAGAAAATCTGAAGCTGCAAGGACATTATTAGAGTAGGAACGTGGAACATCAGAAGCATGAACAGTGAATGATGAAATGAATTGACTACACATTGACTCTTAGGCATCAGTGAATAGAAATGGACTGGAACTGGACTCTTTTCAGTCAGAAGATCATACGGTTTACTACCCAGTACACAAAAAACAAGGAAGGAATAGCACTGATTTCATAGTCAGGAAAATTACAGCAAAAAGAGTTAATGGATACAATGCAGTCAATGACCAAATAACATCCGTGAGACTTTACAGACAACTCTTTAATATGACAGTTATCCAAGTTTATGCCCTAACCACTGATACAGAAAAAAAGGAGTTTTATGGTTAAGTTCAATACAAATCAACAAAACATGCAAGCAAGATGTGCTGCTTGTGGTTGGAAGGAGTAAGGAGGAAAATTATTTGGACTATATGGCCTAGGGAACAGAAATGAAGCAGGAGAATGACTTATTCATCACTAACCAAAACAATGCCTATATACATGATCACCAGATGGATTACACAGAAATCAAATTGACTGTATTATTGTACAAGGAGGTGGAAGAGCTCAGTAACAACAGCAGGGGTAGACTGTGGTACAAATCACAAACTGCTCATGTGTAAGTTTCAAGTCAAGTCAAAGTGGAAAAACAAACTCAACCAGTTTCCACAATATGATCTTGAGCATCTGCCCACCATTTTCAAGGAGAACATTGGGAATCACTTTGAAGCCATGAACTGCACTGGCAGGAAACCAGAGGAACTGTGAAATGAAATCAAGTAACTTGTTAAGGATAAATGTGAAAAGAGACTGCAAAAATCAAGAAACAGAAGAAAGCAAACTGGATGATAGAACGAATGGTGAAATTGTCAAAGGAAGACAAGCTAAAGCCAAGAAAGACAATGATCTCGAGAAGGAACATAAGAAAGAATTTCAGAGACCTCTCAGAAGAGACAAGAAGCAATACAATGACATCTGTAAAGGCACTGAAGATGGAAACAGACATGGAAAACCAAGGATAATCTTCTAAAAGATCTCCAAAATTAGAAGGAGGTTCCAACCTTGACTGGTATGCTATAGGATGCCAATGGACAAATAGCAACTATTCAAAGAAGATCAAACAGATGGAAGGAGTATTTTGTACAGTAGAGACGTCAACATCCAAGATACTTTAGAATATATTCCTGATTTACAAGAATCTCTAGTACTAGAAGATGAACTTAGATCAACAATCCAGTTATAACCAAGTCAGAAAGCTGCAGGAATTGACAGATTAAGACAAGAAAGAATGAGTAAATGTTCCAAACCATGCCAACAAAACTGGAAAATGACAGAGTGACCACAAATTGGAAGAGGTCAATATATACACCAACAGTAAAGAAAGAAAACAGTGTGTGCAAACTATCACACAATATCCTTAATTTCACATGCCAGCAAAATAATGCTTATGACCATCCAATGCAGATTAAAGCCATATATGGGAAAGGAGATGCCACATGTTCAAGCTGGCTTTAGAAAATGTTGATGGGCAAAGAATGTTTTTCCTGATGCACACTGGATATTTGAGAAAGCCAAGAATATGAAAAAGAAGTCAGTATGTACTTCATTGACTACAGAAAGACTTTTGCTTGTGTTGATCATGCCACACTGTGGAATGTGCTTAGGAAAATGGGAATTCTGGAACTTCTCATTGTCCTCATATGAGGACTTATACACAGGTCAGGAACCCAAAGACTGGACAGAGCATGGTGAAACATATGAAAGTCAAGGACCAATATTAAATATAAAGAAGAACAAACTAATGACTACACATACAACAAACAGCCTTAGAACTGACAATAAAGATACCGAATGGTGGATAGCTTCTGCCTTTTAGAACTATCAACAATAGCAAAAAAAGGTCTTGGAAATGATATTCTGATGCAGTGAATTGTCTATATGTTCAAAGATCAAAGTTATGTAGGCAATGGCTTTCCCTGTGACACTCTTTGGATCAGAAATTGGGCTTTGAGGAAGCAGGTTAGAAACAGTATTGATGCTTTTGAATTTTGATGTTGGAGAAGACTCTTGAGATGCCATGGATAGCCAAGAAAACCATAAAATGGACCACAGAACAATCTGAGTTATCATATTTTGGACACATTATATGAAGAATTAGTTCTCTGGAGAGGTTATAATGCTGGGAAAGGTGGAAGGAAAGAGAAGAGGACAACCAGCAGCAAGATGGATGGTCTCAATTACATCAACAATGGGTGCACCATTGGGAAACCTGAAGGATGGTCCCAGAGAAGGTTTATCTATGTGGCCACTAAGAGTTGCCACTCACATGACGACATGTAATCAATCAATCAATCAATCAATCAATCAATCAATCAGTACCTGAGAGTGGCTCAAGTACTGGAGAAACACGTACATGTGATGAGCAGGATTCTGGATTCCTGGGATGCAAAATCAAGAGAACATGTGGCCTTCAAAGTTCAAGCTGCTTCCTGCACATATATTTTGATGACATTTTCTATATCCACTGAGTTTTGCCTCTTGGGGAAACCCAAAACATGGCAGTATTACCTGTGAGTTGACAGTTTGGCCCATGGGGATTCGTGAGCATTCCAGCGCATACTGCTTCACACAAAAATAGCATCCCTAAGAAGAGGAGCAAAAGATGAAATATCAACTTTCATCAGCCCCTAACAGCCACATGTTGGCAGATCCCTTTGTTAACTATCCCAAATTGAAGACTATCCTTGGAGATTATCCTATCTGCTTCTTGTGGTGGTGTGTATTGCAATGTTTATTTAGAAACTGTGAGGCAGATAGGTTTGTGTGAGTCTGTGTGTGTGTGTGTAATGTTTAAAAAGAGAAAGAATTATTTCAAATATGTCCAAATTCCAAAGGGAATTTGTACTCAACAACAAAAAAGAGATGTAGTTGTATGCCACATAAACATATGACTGAAAGAGCATATGTTAAGAGCTAAAAGCACCTGAAAGAGAGTAAACAAAATAAATATTATTCTTTAAAACAGCTAATTCAATGAAGAAAACATTGCCTCCATCCAAGATGGTTATCTTAACTCTATTTTTCCTTCTATAGTTCAACTACTGCATGTGGACCCCAAGACTTCCAAAATTTGTCGCAAATAGTAGCATTTAATCTGATATTAAGGAGAAATGATTACATATATAACTGAAGGCATCATAACAACTATATTTGATTTTAATTACATTTGAATATAAATGTAAATGAAATGAAATCAAGATTAGTTTGTCCCAGATTCAATCCATATTTTTAGAGTGCCAATCCAACAGAGTACTCAAAACTGAAATGTGGCCTTCAGCCTAGGAAAAGTCCCCCCAACCAATCAAGCAATTCTAGTGCACACCATCTCACAATGATTGGCCATACCCTTATTTTCCCCATTGTACTTGTACTTCATCTTGAGAATGTGCTAATCTAGGAACCCTGACAGTGGCTCTTCCTACTTAAGCCATATGGTCTGGTCATGGCAAAAGGCAGTTTCCACTCACCTGGAAAGCCAGTTCCATTAGTACAATGCCTCCAGGCAAAGCTCTTTGCAAATGGTATGTAGTGACAGGAGGGTTCATGGTCTAGAAAATCAATATTTTTTTTTTCAGGAGTACACCTCCAGGATTATTAGATGATACCTAGAAAATATGCTCCCAAAGGAATCATTGGCTAGAACATGAGGCTCCATCCCTCTCCTAGATGGCCCATCCTCCCTCCAGCTAACTGCCCATCTAGGATGGAGCAACTATGCCAACAGATCCTGCCACCACCCTGCTCAAATCTAGGTTTCTTACCTTTGGACTTCCATCCACCTTTGGCCTGGAGTATGAGAAGGAGCCCCGTGTCTCACTGCCCATTGATGCCAGAGCTCTGATCCGGCTGGTGCTGCTGGAAATCCAGAGTAATACAGAAACTGGAAGATCAAGGATCTACAAGGATAGCCTCCCATCATCTTTTGATTCAAGAGATCTTAACAGACTTAAAATCCCACATGTCTCCTTTTAATATTTCCAAGCTTTTCCAACTGATAATTTTTCAAACACATTTTGCAAGAAAGCATGTCTATGTTATGTGCTTTGCTGCTATCCACAACAGTTCAAAAAACTCCTCCCTCTTCACTTGTAAATCACCTCTCTTTGCTAATTTATACTAACCTGCGAGCAGGTGAGGCTGGGCGCACCTGTACCAAGATGAAGCCCATGCTCTGCAGATACTGTATATATTGTTGCAAAAAGGCATGACATAGTTCCAGCAGCCAGGCCTCATCCTTGGATCGACATGGTAGCCCTTCTGCAGAGTCACAACTGTGGCTACGGTCTCTACCAGATGCTGTGGAGTCATTGGAACGATGGCGCTTCTGAATGCAGCAAACAATCAGACAATGACATTTGCTCAGAGAAAATTTGAACTAATGACTTTATAGTGACATTTGGGCTTCAGTCTTGCAGTGAACCCACAAAACAGCTTTGACAACTAGGAGAGAACCAGACCATATTAACTCAGCCCCAACTTATTTGGAAAATACAATAATAATAGGATTTAATGGACCCCAATCTAATGGACTTAGGATACAATGGACAAAATCCAAGTCTGGACATTACCCCAAAATAATAGACAATGTCCATGAAATTGAAGTTTTCTGTTTCTGAGAAGATTGGAAGGGGTGATAAGCCAAAGGGAAGTCTGGTGGTGGGAAAGATTTGGAGCAGGATGAGGGTCCTGTAGGAAGATTGGCAACAATGGTGGGAGGGCACCATTGGGAATGGAGTTGAAAGCACCAGGAGGTCTGATGTATACTTTCACATATGTGTAAAATGGCAGATAGTCTGCTTATGCATATGCAAAAGTATCTCTCCAAATGAATAGATGGAATCACCCCAGTGATTCTTTAAATGGAAGTTTTTCTCTAATATCTTTTATCAGGCTCCTGTCAAATAATTCATTCAATTAGTTCAATCTGGGAAAAATCCTCTTATGTGCCTCCCTCATGTAGTAGTTAAGGAGGAAAGCGATTACAAAAGGTGCATTTCCCTTTCCCCTTGCTTCACCTTGCCTTCCAGCTTGCTTTGTTGGTCAGCCTGAATCTGCTGCCGGAAACCTGGATCAAAGAGCAGGGGTGTAGCACAGTAATGGACCAAGCGTGATGACTGCTTCAGGGTTTCTAGGTCTGCAAGCTGCACACATACACACAGGAGAAAACATTTGCATAATGCTACGCCTATTTCATTTGTTTATTAATGCCCCACTGATGTAAAATTCCTGGAAACAAAGGGGAAGCTTTCAAAGGCAAAGGTGCCAAAATCTCCCTCTTAAGTGTTTTTCTCTGGACCACAGGCAACATATGGAGGTATGGCACACCACCTATCTGAATGTCTGCTCTATTAAATATATTGCAGAGAACCAAACAGGAACAAGAGGTAAATTTATCTGCTGCTTCAAACTTACTTATCTGGCAAAAAACAGCAGACTATGCTGTTTCAAGTGGAAAGAAAAACTGTATCACTGATTATCAGATCTGCTCTGACATGGCCAAGGCACTATATGAAAATTACTTTTCCTTGCACTTGTGGCAAATATAGGTAGTCAGGGTTGAACTATTGGGTACTTGGTGCTCTATAAGCTATATAAAAACAGCCACCAAACCCATATTGCATATTAATGTATTGATGGTGTTCCAAGTAAGGTAACAAAACATCTGCCAAATGAGAACCAAGCTAAGAGAGTGCCAAGAACACAACAATTATATCCTGTCAATATTTAATGAAAAACTAATTCATTCCACTATAAGATTTGACAATGGAGCCTGAATCAGGATATCATTCTGGTTTCTCTTCAGATCATATAAATCTTTCTCTGTTTAAAGATATTCAGAGCAGATGAAAGCTGATTCATCTGTTCTTCTGAATGTAGCTGTTTTTGCTAGCTCCTGAGCTGCAAACATGATTAAAGTCTATTGTGTCTCTTGGACAAAGAGAGGGTGACACCCTGATATGCCATGATTTCTGGTAAGCTGCCCTTAAGGTTTTGGGTTTTTTTTGGCACCTTCGAGACATTATTGACTTCTGGCGACTGCCTGTACAAGTCCCTGTAGTTTTCTTGGCAAGGTTTTTTGGAAGTAGGTTGCCACTGCCTCCTCCCTAGAGTCCTGAGTGAGAGTGACTGGCCCAAGATCCCCCAGCTGGCTTCATGCCCAAGACAGAGCTAGAACTCATGGTCTCCCGGTTTCTAGACTGATGCCTTAACCAAACTGGTTCTCGCTTGCCCTTAAGTAACAAGTTAAAATACTTGTTAAACAATCCCAAACCATATCTCCATTTTATAAAGAATCTAACAGAACACTCATTCCAATGTTAGTGCTCTTCATCGGTGAGTTCTCATATAATTGTCAGTATTTTTGCTTATAGTAACTTTATACCCAGAGTGATATTTCTTATCTACTCAACTCCAGAAAGTCCTGATCATATGTTAGAAATAATATCTGGAACATCTCATCTTGTGTTCTTCACTAACCTCATACACATTCTTTATGAATAGTGTGTTACATGGAGTATGTAACCGTTTGGCAAAGTCAGCAATGGCAAAGGAACAATTCATATGCCAACTACCCTTATGCTGCTTTTCTTCCCTGTTCCTGAATGCTGCAAAAGTGAAGTAACACATTAGGGGAACTAGTTGTGTACATTTGTATTATGATTTGTATGATAACACTGGCACTTTTTAAAACTGCTGTACTCACAGAACTTACAAGAGAAGTGCATGATTTAAAAGCTACACACAATGCCCACATCTAGGAACAGATATAGGAGGGAGGAGAGGAGGGCATTCCTATGAGTAAACTAGGATTGTCCAAACAAGTGATGAACACTGGGAATGAACAAAATTGAGTTTACACCAGCGTAAGAACAGTAGCAACGGAAATGATCCCTAGAGAACTATATTCCAAGATTCCACTGGCTTAATTCACAGTCTTTCCTTATAGAAAAGAACATTTTATGCGAATATCATCATCACTCTTGTTGCTTCTCACATCCCAGCCCCATGTCCCATCCCCAAACTCACACTGATGGGCATGTTGGATTGAGCGGAACGCTGTTGCCATGTCACAAAAAGGTTCTCAATCTTCATCTGTTTCTCCAGCTCTGTGGAACGGGAACAGGAGCAGGAGCTGAAGAGAGCAGGACTGAGGTTCTTGATCTATCAGGTTCTTCTTTGCCAGAGAGCATTCCCAATTGAAAACTTATGCCTTTAAGGTTTCATACAAATGCATATACTATAGATTTGACATCTTCAGAAATGGGAACTAATGCTGGCTCCATTCTATTGCCTTGCCTTTGTCTGCCTCACTGAATTCCTCCTTGGCCAGTTCTCACACAGGGATTATCAGGATAGCCCCAGAACTTTAATAATGCCAGACCTTGCCTACCACTCCCCTTTATAGCTAACTTTACACCTACCTTTCCTCTCTGTGTTCTTGATCTCCAGGAACTGAGCTCCATGTTGGTTTACAGGGTCATGAACACCCTGTTCTAGTTTGTGAACAATAGGCTGGATGATTGAAACATCTCGAAGGGCTTCATCAAAGGGCACCATGTCAGGAGGGAAATGTAAAGGCTGCAAGATGCGTGCAGAACTGCTGAGACGACCTTGCTCCTTGCTTGGAGGAACACTAGGGCTCCGAATCAGAGCATCAATTTCCAGGGTAGAGTTTAGGAAGGGATTTTGCTCCTGGACACAGAGAGATGCAGTATTAGTATAGAAGCAGAAAGTCATGAAAACAGAAGCAAAGAATGTAAAGAAGCAGAGATACCTGCTTGCTGTCCTCATGCCATGGAGTGTCCATATAACAGTAATGATGGAATAGCCCAAGCTTCTGACTAAGCAGACAGTATACCACGTGGGCTCGGGCATTCTGCCACTGTAGTAAGCGAGTGAGGGAGTTGTTCAGGGCACTGCCCGAGTCCACTGACCAATTGTAAGTGTAAAGCACCAACTGGAAGGAAAAATTAGACAAGAAAAGCTCATTCTCAGCACTGCTTGATCAGACCGCCAAATTAATTTTATTGTTGCCTAGCTTTCACTCATAAATACATACCTTTTTGTCAATGATTTCCATGAAGAGGAATCTTTGTCGGGGAGCAACATCACAACCCTTATCTGAAGAGCCAAGCTCAGTACTCTCAAAACGCTGGAATCCTTTGACAGCTGGAAGATAGGATTGCATAATGGAATACAGTTCCTGAACCCAGAGGCAGTAGAAGAACCAGACTGCTTTTCTCATTTCCCCCCACTGTGCTACTCACCTTGTTCTGTGGTGCAGCGCCACTGGTGGAAGCTCCGTCCAAGCAGAGTAAAATGTCGAATAACAGCTGGTCGAGCACTGGTGCCTGGTGTCAGAGAGTATGGCACAAAGGACATGCCTTGAGGACCACTGCAGCAAAGGATAACATATTACATGTAGATATCTTCCATATGCATTATTTCCACCTTTGTTAAGGAAGCTCCCTAAGACCATAGGCAGCTCCCTATTATCTGGACAGTTTAACCTCAGCATTTACCTGACTTTTTCAAACACTTTGATAGTGGTGTCACTCGCTAAAGTAGTGACAAGATTCACTACTTCCAGCATGATGGAAGGCAGCAGGAAGCGGGAGACACTTTCTAGGACACACTGTTGCACAGATGAACACCCTGCACAGGGAGAAAACCACCATCTATCTGAACAAAATTCACCAGTAAAATATTTTTCAAAAAGGCCAGTTGCTTTGTGGCTCATCAGTAAGATTTAATTATTATTTAACCTTATTCTGGATTTTGAGCTTTTATCATCATTCTTATGACTGCAAGCTATTTTTTACCAGCTAGAGGAGTTGGACTAAAGGAACAGAATCTGAGATTTATACTTTGTTCCTATTGTTGTTGTTTTTTCCCTGAAAGGAGATCCAGATTTAAAATGTTGTTTGAACACAGAAAGAAAAGCAGAATCTCCATGCTTTTAAACTCAGCTGAAACCAGGGAAACAAGGAAATGATCAGGACACAGAATTAGAAACATACCCAAACGGTTCATGAAAGCCATCCAGGACTGGCATGTCTGACTGAAAACTGGGTGCAAAATTCCAACATCTCCCTCTTCTAGCTGGCAGGTCCGACGTCTATGAAGAGAAAATCTATTATTTAATATCAAAATCCAAATGATTCAAGGATAAAAAAGATCCAGGGAGGAAAAATTGGGGGGGGGGGGAAGCAGATCTCTTGCTTACCCCCTTCTCAAATGCCCAAGGTTTACACTATGATCTGTACCTAGTAACACCTAGTTGTCCTACTACTTATCAGATTAGACCCATTGTGAGGATATGGGAGTTTCATGTACATTCCAGTGAGTAAAAAAAAAAGTGCAGGATTTGACATGGAAGAAATAACCCCTCCCACAATTTCCTAGAACAGTGTTTCTCAACCTTGGCAACTTTAAGATATGTGGACTTCAACTCCCAGAATTCCCCAGCCAGCATGTCCTAGAAGAAGATGTGGGATAGAAAGTACTATCATGCTTGCCTTTGGGTCTGTTCCTGCTCTGAAGCGGCACGCTCCTGGCTTGAGGGTTGCTTTACACTCTCAGTCTTATGGCGACGGCGACTGCGACTCTCTTCAGGCCGCTCCAACACAATGTCATCTGTGGTCTTGGGGCTTCCTTGTTCGATCATCTCTGGTTTGCTCTGACAATTAAGACAGAACACAGAAAAACCTGTCTGTTAAGCTTCCGTATTACACAAGCTTTTTTATTACTGCCACATTCTGCATTTATATGGTCTTTTTCAAACATTCAAAGAATACTATAATAATCCATTCATAATAGGATACAAATATCTACAGCGCTTGACACATATTGTTGGTCTGATTTAAAACAGGTATGCAACTATGCCATCAGACCAGAGGCCTTTTCTAGAGACCCTTTATGGGGTAAATGTCAAAGCATTCCTGGAACCTGTGACCCACTAAGCTGAAAAATACCTCTTAACAGTCTGAGCTGAACAGAGCTGAAAAAGGTTGAGTTATGAAGTATGTAGTGGGTCCAAAATGTGGCTAGTGTACCAACAGTCTTATGAAGTTCTTAGGCTTGCACTCTGCCATAACAGTTCTTTAATTGGGCTTCTGTTTGTGAGTTTTGACGCTCCCCCTCCACCACACTCGAAGCAGCTCCCACCACCATCTTCCACAGTCATTACCAGCATATCCCAGAAGCTCCGCCGTCCCATCTTGCTTGTAGGTGTGACAGGTTCACCCAGAATTGTGCTGGGCACTGGGAAGGGCAGAGATGGAGGGCACACTCTGCCTCTGGCATGCTGAGTCAGTCCTTTTGATTCAGACATTGTCCGGCGCAGGCTTCCTGAAAGCACAGTCTCTATTACAGCTACTATAAAGATCCCACACTGTTCAAACCAGAAATTCCCTCTCTTTTTCCAGTCACAGTTCTTCTCTCCCTTAAGTGCAGTCTTAAGCAATGTGGCTTTCCATGACTTTTAGAAGCTGTTTTAGCCTCAGTGAGCTCTTGTTTTATGTGGCAGCCAGCAAAAAAGAACTCCACAAAAAGCAATCACAACCTTGGAAAAGAGTTAGAACTCCATGGTAAGGTGTGTGCCTTTGCACATGAATGTTCCTAAGTTCAAGCCCTGCTATCTCCAGGGGAGTTCAGGAAAGGCAGACCCTTATCAGAAGCCTCAAGAGCAATTAGATAATACAGAATTAAATTCACTGAGGCAGTTTCCTTTGCTCCTAAGAATAGTCATATGAGCTTGTCTGGAGGTTCTAGCAGGGAAACGCAGCTATCGTATACCCTTGACAGAAGATTGGTACATTCCTTCTATCTGGGATGGTCGTCCGCTTCCACCACGCATGCAGCTTCAGGAGGGACGCACGTGGAGCAGTGAGGGAGGAAGGGGACACCCACCTAGCCAGCCAGATCGGCTGAATCAACCCCGGCGATCAACAGGGTGACAGATGTCACAGTCAGATCACCCTCACATCCAAGAAGAGTTATATGAAGGCCAGGAAGCACTTGGCTGCAATAATTTCACAGAATTTAGTGACACGGAAACTGAAAGATCTTACCTGGATCCTCTAACTCAGTGGATGGCTCAACACACAATGGATTGGGTAGCACATGAAATTCCATGAGGGCGTCACAGAGGGCATGGCGCAGGGCACTACGCAGTCTTTCAGACAGTTGCAACAAGCTGATGTTTCCCTTCTCCCAGATGTCAAGGCGCACTAGAGGAGAGAGGGCTGCAAAGAAAAAGTCTGTTTCAAGACAATGCCTCTTAGAAAAGGCATGGGCAATTCCCAAATGATCCCTGAATTTAGGCAGCCAGATGTGCACCTGGTCTCATTATTTTGCTCACAAACTATCTCTCAGAAAACAGAAGCCCTGCCTTCCTACCTGGCTGTGATTTGCCAGGTTCAGACTCATGCTTGCTGACCATAGTCAAGCTTTCAAAATCCATCTCTGGTAGAAATGAAGTGTTCAGCAGGACAGTGGATGGCCTCACCCAGCGAGCCAGTGAAATGGGATTTCCACAGTCATCCACAAAGGACAGGGCAATGCATGCGACACCTGCAGGGAAATAAAAGGTGTGCTTGAGCCCACTCACCTAGTACTTGTTACAGAAACTCAGCATCCTTGGGATGCTACTCAGGAAGGTTAAAAAAAAAGGATGGGCAGAGAGAAAGGGTAGAAAAAATGTGGACAAGGAAATCAACATACATGTGGATAATGAAGAGACCTGCCCCCACTAGGAATGGGCTTTTACCTACAAAACAGTGGCATTCATTGCAGGCTTAGCAAAATTCAGCCAGCAAAAGCATCAGACAACCGATCAGCCCTCTCTAGATTATTTTTACTTATTCCAGCAAACAGCAGCAAGCAAGCAAGCAAGCAGCTCCTTTCCTGTACTGTGTCAAGATCCCTTGAAAACTGGGGATCAACGTTTGTGGTGGTACTCTTTCAGTTCTTCTAACCTTCTTCTGGCCTGTAAATACACCACATCAATTACTACCCATGGAAAAACAAGAGAATGACAAATGGTAACTCTAGGAATCATACTTTGCCAAGCAAAATCTCTTACTAATATTTTTGTGCCAATGTTCCTAAGAAGGATGTGCAAGGAGGTAAGAAAACACTCTATAGATAGCATCAGCAGACACCAACAGCATTCTAGGTTTTTAAAATGGCATCAACTATAGTGAGTTTCCTCCATGCAGAAGGTGGCATAATGGCAGAGGCATTGTAGATGCTATCACAATCATGCACCCCATCGTCAAAGGTAATCATAACATGCTCAGCACCTCCTATTAGCATGGCCTCGGTCTGATATAGCCTTGCATGGAAAGAAATAGATCACGTGGAGATATGCCTCCTAAACCACGCCTAGGAAAGAGAAAGAGAGCCTATTCCAGGCATGCAATAAGCCCTCTTACAGAAGCAAACTGATCCTCCTTGCCTTTAAGTATATTCCGTCTCCAGCACTGCTGAAACATAATCATGTTATTGACTCAACAGCCACATGAGAACAGAGGTGAAGGAAGAGCTAGTAGTGTCATGTATTCTCTGTTAGGTACAGAATCATAAGGCTGAAAGTTGCCAAAAATACTTAGAAATCCATCCATCAATCTATATGTAAAGAACCTGCTCCAAAAGGTGCATAAGACAAAAGGCACTCAAGTGTTCCAGTCCCATTTCCACTGATCCAGCAGCTTAAGGTCCTGAGCAAACATGTCACCAGGAAAATTTCTTGCCCAAGCTTGGCATTTATTCTGACCTTGAGCGTAAAATCCATTTAGTTAGGACTGTTTCAAAATGCACTGCAGGATCAGGCATCTCAAGCTATCCATCAACCTGCCATCAGCTGCACAGTGCTCCACCATTATGCCAGAGTATTATGGAAACCCACTCCACAATTCCAAGATTACAGAATAGAAGAAAATAGCCTATTGATCTGTGCTGCAAAATAAGCCCTACAGTAGCATATGCTTCATAGATTTATATAGATCTTCTGAAACATGCAAGATGCTTTGCTCTCATCACTGTTTCAAGAATGTTATAACTGGGAGGTTTAAATGCGAAAAGAAAAATAGTTATTCTGTCTCCATCTGCAGCCACAAAATATGCAGAACATACAGCCATTACTTCCTGTTTTTGTTGTGAATTCTTTAACCTCAACAAATAATCCTTGCTTGAAGAAAGGCTTCTCCTTGGAACTAGAAGAAGGATTGGAGCTGGAAAAGGTCTGGGTGACAACACTGAAGAGGAAAAATGGGTGACACGGTAAACAACAGAGCAGAAGCCAACAGCACAGCAGGCAGGCGATCAAAATGAAGATGGGAAGCAGCACTGGAAGAAGTTCAGTGGCCCACTGGAATCTACAGGAAGCTACCTTGAAACTGGGAAGGTGGAAACAGGTGCTGCACAAGATCCAACATGGAACCTATGTGACAGAAGAATGGTCAGACACACTTTGAAGTGATGCATTACCCACACAACCAAACCACAGTGCAGGTGGAAAGGGAGGCAAGAGTATGTCAAAGTACATGCATTACTCTCTTTGCATATGGGCAACACCAATCAACACAAATCAACATTACCAGCTAAGTGAATGGGCCAAAACCCAGAAAGTCTTGTTCCAAGCAGAAGTATTTTAATTCCTGCTCAGTTTGGCTCTCTATTCAAGAACATTATATCCTCATCTACCTGTTGTTTCATTTTAGTCTCCTTCACCATGGATCAGAAAATGTGCAATCAGCACTGAACAACAGCCATCACTGAATTACAACCCACAAATGGCAGAGAGGGATTAAAAAATTATTTAGTATCTCTCCATCATATTGGGGACATAGCATCAGACCTGCTTTTGCTAACCCTCCAGTACACTATACTTCCACTCTGATAATGCCCAGATAACATGGCCATTGACTATGCTGGTTGAAAAAAATGGGTAACACATCTGGAGAACACCATACTTGGAAAAACTGCAACATATGTAGATGTATGGAGATCTCATAGCTTGGTTCATATGGACCAAGCAAGAGACAGATGGCTTTTCACAGAATCTTCTCATTTTTGTAGCCCAGCTAGCTTTTGCTCTCACCTACCTAAGACTGTTCCAAAATGCTCTAGTTTGCTGCTACACAGCATTCTAGTCTTTATCGGGCTCTAATTGAGCAGAGATGCTTATTACCTTTGCCACCGGTGCCTTGACCTCCTGGCTTATTATACAGATAGAGATCCAGTTCAGGACTGCTGTTGTTGCTGCTGCTGTTGTTCTGGTTAAAGTAGTGCTGAAAAGCAGGGATAGAGTGGTGAATTCAGGCTAGTGTTAAGATAGGTCTCCTCAAAAAAGAAAGTTTAATTTAGAGTCCTCAGGACTAAAATTATGACACTTTTTAAAGTATAGATAACACATTTATAGCTCTTTTTAATATGAGAGTATTACCAGACCATAGGGTTGATCTTCAGTCTAATGAGAGATTATATAGCAGTAAAGCAAATATTTACTATTAGCCACAAAATTACTCTCCAGCATGACTGGTTTTCAGTGACTGGAACCAAAATAACCTGGCATCCTATAGATGTCCATTCAGTCCCAAAGACTGAGCATGCAGCTCAAGGCAACCACACACTCACCTTGAAGTGGTTCTCCACATTGCTGTCTGTGTATTTGGGTGTGTGCAGAAAGATCAGCAGGTTCTGTCGCAGATAGCAGGCCACAGCTGGAAGCCAAGGCAGGCAGGAAGTAGGAAGGGTAAATTGCAGTACTTCAGTGGGCAGGCTGCCAGGAGGTTGTATGAACTGCAGAAGGAATAGGCTATCAACGATTTGACATTTTTGAGACCACAAAGCCCAAAAGGTGGGAGATTTTAGCCAAGGAGTAAAGCTCTTGTTTGAAAGGACAAAAATGACCTGAATCAGAAGATACAACAGTCTTGGAAAGCAAGACAGCACTTCCTTCAGCCAATACCTCCACATCAGCTGGAGTGAGTTTGCAGTTCCGCACAAGCATAACTGTGATGATATCCAGGGTGGCTTCATCCAGACGCCTACGCAGAACCTTCACCAGCTCATCTGTGATCTCAGGTCCTACAAAAGGAGAAGTGTCTGAGCTTCTTATACCTGAACTCCATTAGAGTTCTTGAATCTGCTACAGTGCCCATCAATTAACCTACTTAGGATACTGTTTTTGAGATCTGTCCTGCCATTCCTCTGCTCTTTCACCTGCTGTTGCTATTTTAATTACAATTCCAGACCAAAGATCTGCATATATTAGAGTGAGCTGTGTCACAAGACAAAACCTATCCCAAAAGTGCCTTTATACTAAGCCTAGGGAAAATGCTTGGAACAAAGAAGCTACAATGGAAATATATGCAAATGTAATTATTAAATTACAGGAGAAATTTAAGGGAATACAGCTTCTAAATCTTTGTATTTTATTCTGCCAGCATCCGTGCAGGCCTTCCTTCCTCCTTCTGTCTTATCCAATACTGGATTAGAAATGCATGCCCAATCTACCTGCTGGTGCCACTCCATGAACCACTAGCTGGATATGTCTATCGACTTGGCTTATAGGACGAGCTGAATCCACACTGCGGCAAGAGGCTGTTCCCAAGGATGAGTGAGAGCCCTATTGAAGAGAAGCAACATCACGATGGCATGCCTGGCTGAAAAGAGAGCATAGCTCCCACTGAAAGCATTTAGTATAAAGGTAGTCCTTGACCTACAACCATTCAGTAAGCAACCGTTCCAAGTTATGACGGCACTGAACAAATGGTGGTTACCATCATTTCTTGGAGTTTAAGCTGTCCCAGCACCCCTGCAGTCACATGATCATGATCTGTGTGCTTGGCAACCCTTTCACACTTATGACTGGTTACCAAGCACCCCGCAAACACGTGATTGCCATTTATAACCTTCCTTGCTGGTTTCCCCAGGAAGTCAATGGGAAAACTGGCAGGGAAGGTTGCAACTCGCTGGGGAAGATTGCAAGCCAGCAGGGAAGGTCACAAGTCTCCTCTAGCCCCTCTGCGCTCATGCTGCGCTGGCCACTCGCGTGCACGCTCCCTGACCAGCACAGCACAGCACCTCTTACCCTTCCTGACTTATGCGGTGCCTCTTGCGCACCCTCCCCATCCCATGCCACTCACGCACCCCCTTGCACCCTCCCTGATCCGTGCAGCACCTCTCGTGCACCCCCTCACACCCTCCCGGACCCTCCCTCGCACCCTCATGCACCCAGCAGCAGCCACTTACCTGTCTGTGAGCCTAGGCTTCGCAGCTTCCTCCCAGCTTCTCCACCAACTTTGGCTGTGGGAAGCCAGCAGGAAGTTGCCTTGCCTAATGACTGTGGGGTTCAGTTAACAATGGCAACCAGGACTGTAGGGATTGCCATTGCTAAGCAATGCGGTCACGCTTTATGAACACATTGCTTAGGGATGGAAATTCTGGTTCCAGTTGCTGTTGTAAATTGAGGACTACCTGTACTCTCTCTTAGCATCAAGGGCAAAGGGATTCCATGTGAGTGCAACAAATACTTACACTCAAGTCTTCAGTGCAAATGGGCTCCTGGCTGCGTGAAAGTGCTAGTGAACGGCATGTGAGACTTTGGATTTCATTTTCCCCGGCCTTCCCACCAGAAGTGGTCTCGGAAAGCCTGGGGCAGAGTAACAAAAGAAGAAAGTAAGTTGAAATGAATGCAAAACATTACAAGAGGCGCAGGTGAGACAGCACCTGAGTCAATAATAGGCTATCGTTCAAGTAGGCTCCTCTGAACTTTGAGAACAATGCAGTGGGCATGTCCAGGGACACTCTGAACTCACCGTAAATAAAAAACAGACTTGGTTGCACGCTCCTGGTAAACAAACATATTTTTCCTGTTCACAACTGAGAAGGCATTGAGCACAGAACGCAGGGCTTGGATAGCTACAGGACAGAGAGTGAGAGAGCGCAAGTTTACAAAGAGAAAGATTTAGTCTAATGCACCATCTATAGCGATTTTCAGAAATCAACCCACCAGTCTCTCCAGGGTTACAGCCCATTCATTCAACCCAGCTTGATAATCACCAATCTCCTGGATGTATCCAAATCTTTGAAAACTGTCTTAATTTTGATATTATTAATAGGCATTAAGCAATACTAGTGAAAAAATATTAAATGCTAGCAGAGTTCAGGTTAAGGTATTATTTATCAGTGAATATTTGGAAAAAAACCCTTTACTAAAGAATGTTTCAAATACATGCTAAATTCATGTTAGCAGATATGATTTTTAAAAGATGTTAGTTCTTAGAAGTAGCACTTTAATATGACTCTTTCAATTACTGAGAAGGTACAATCTCATTTCACTGCTTAGATCTCTTGCAATTACTTTGCTCAAATCTTGATTCTAAAAGCATTTTTATTCTAATGTAAGAGCCCCCTCCTGTAAAATTATCTCATTTTTTAATTACATGATGTACTTTTCCAGTTACTATTTATTATCATCACCATACTCCAGATCTGCAGCCCACTTTTTTCAGGAGACTGCAGCATCACTGCCTGAACTCTTCTCTGACATGAAGCCCTACCCTATTCCAGGCCTACCCTAATAATATCTTTCCTAGGAACTGCAACTAACAGGAGGTAGAGGACTACTGTGGCAAGACACAAGGCCCTGCCTAAGAGTGGATGGTCTGGGAATAGCTTGCTAAACATCCAAATACTTACCACGTGCAACACCCATATTGGGCCCCATCTTGAGCCTTGAATGCACATGGATGGTGGTGCTCCAGACTGCATCACAGGCAAAATGTCCAGGCATGAACTGCATAGTGGCTGCAAGATAGTCGCGGGGCTGGTAGCTTTCCTCTCCAGGGTAATCTGAACAAGGGGAAAGATCTGCTCTCCACCACTTTTCAATAGCTAGCCCAAAAATCAAGCACAGACATGTTCCATACATACACCCATCCACCCCAATCAAAACCCAAAGATACCCTCAATAGATACTGTTGAGCCCTTGCAGAAAAGTATGGAAATATATAACCAGCAATGGGCAAATGGAAACACAAGCAAGGGGGATTTTCTACTCAAGATACTGCCATAAGTCTTTCAGAATAAAAAGGGACTTATGTTCTTCTGTTGTGGATGGGAAGTCTGTTGATGCACGTATATCAGAACTAATACAGATAGTTCTCGCTTAATGACCACAATTGGGATTGGCAACTCCATCACTAAGTGACACGTACATCAGAACTAATACAGGTTAGTTCTCGCTTAATGACCATAATTGGGATTGGCAACTCCATCACTAAGTGACATGGTGGTTAAGCAAGACATTACGTGACTGTGACAGACTTACAACCTCGCAGTTGTTAAACAAATCACCTGCAGTTGTTAAATGAGACATCACATGACTGTGGCTTGTGATTTTACTGCTGGCTTCTCCATTGACTCTGCTTGTCAGAAGCTGGCTGGGAAGTGCACAAATGGCGATCACGTGACTGTGGGATACTTAAATGCCCACTGGTTTTGAAGCACCTGAATCTCAATCCCATGACTGCGGGGACACTGCGATGGTTGTAAGTGCAAGGATTGATCATAAACTTACTTTTTCAGTACTGTTGTAACTTTGAATGATCACTAAACAGGGAAGTCGTTAAGCAAGGACTACCTGTATTATCAAGGGACAACTGTGAAATTTCCAGCACAGCTGATGGGAAATCAGATACTTTAAGCTATAAAGCTCAGCATGCTGGCAACTGCATATATGTGAATAAATCTTGAAGCTCCTACCATCAGGCCCAGTGCGCTGCCGATAGGTATAAAGTGTTTCACTTTTCCAGATATCCTCTTCACTCTCAGCGACCAGCAGAGAATTACAAATGTGGCTATCATGTAGATCTTGTAGCAGCAGCCGCTTCAAAGAGAAGAGTATAGCAAGGATGAATTTAATTATTTCCTCACATCAGGAATACCTAGTCAGAGTTTTTTGCCCCCTGGTTTTGTTTGGTTAAAAACTGCCCAAAGGGGTAGGAGTTAGTAAAAGAGTAAAGTTTCCTTTGATTCTTGGTGACTTCATAGACCCATCCATGTAGCTTCCTTGGTAATAATACAGAAGTGGTTTGGCACTGTCTTCTTCTGCAATGTTCTTTTTTTACCTCTCCATCTATTCTATATTTATTTATTTATTTGATTTATATTACCACGCATCTCACACGTGACTCTAGGTGGCTTACAATAAATAGATACAATACACAATATAAAAAATAAAAATAAAACAGAGCAGCTGGGCATCATCCAACCAATTATCCACACAGCCAGGAGATGGGCTATATCACATGCCCAGGGTCCCAGGCTCAGGCACAAGCCCAAGTTTTCAAAGCCCTATGGAAGGCCAACAGGGACGGGGCAAATCTAATTTCAGGGGGGATATCCCAAAGGGCAGGGGTCACAGGAGAAATGACTCTCCTTCTGGGCCCTGCCAGCAGACACTCCTTAGCTAACAGGACCTGGAGCATGCCCCTCCTGCCAGATTGGGTAGGACAGGCAGAGCCAACTGGGGAGAGATGGTCCCATAAGTAACCTGCTCCCAAGCCATGAAGGGCTTTAAAGTGACAACTAGCACCTTGAATTACACCAGGAAGCACACTGGAAGCCAATGTAGCTCATGGAACAGTGGTGTCACATGTACCAAGTAACCGGCACCAGTAACTGTCTGTGCCGCCACATTCTGCACCAGGTGAAGTGTCTGAATACTCTTGAAGTATTCAGCTCCATGTAAAGTGTATTGTAATAGTCCAGTCTTGAGGTCATAAGGGCATACGTGATTATGAGCAGCCCCCCCAGTCCATGAATAGGCGGAACTGATGTACAACTCGAAGTTGCACAAAGGCCCTCCTAGCCATGCCTGCCACCTGCTCCTCAAGCAGGAACCGCAAGTTCAGGAGGACCTCCAGATTGCACACCGGATCTGTCTGGGGCAGTGTCATCCCATCCAGAACCAAAGATGAAATGTTCCTGGAACCGAGGTCTAACAACCAGAACTACTAGGTATTGCTTAGGTTGAGCTGAAACCTTTTGTATCCCATCCAGGCCCCCTTAGCCTCCAGGCATTGAGACAGCACTTCCACAGCACCACTCAGATGACCTGGGGTAGAGATATAAAGCTGAGTACTATTAGCATACTGATCATACCTCACCCTAATTCATCAGATGACCATACCCGGCCTCACATCAAGTAGATGTTAAACAGGAGGGGAGAGAGTACCAAGTCCTGTGGTACCCCACAAAAGAGGGGCCGCTGGCTGGATCTACCCCCACCAATCAACTCCAGCTGGAACTGGAGCTAGCATAACATCGTGCTGCCTACTCCCAGAGTCGGCCCAGAAGGATACCATGATTGATGTTATTGAAAGCCACTAACAGGTAGACTTCTGGTCATGATTCATGGCAAACTAGACGTCCCTGAAGGAATGGGGACGGCATTGTGGCAGAGATTGGTGGCCAGACAGCAAATTCTGGCTGACAAAGTTTCTCTGGAAAAAGGAGAGAGCATGAGTTCGCCCACTTGTACTCTGGACAGCTGCTTCTCATGTGTAGACTGAAGGAACTGAGGTTTTTGTGGTTGACTTGTGAGTCGAGTGGCTGGGAGTCAAGGGATTTCAATCAAACTCACAGCTGTAATGTAGCCTATATAGACATAGGGTTTGCTGAGCCTCATTTCTGAATCACTTTCAGAATTGCTTCTTAACTGCTTTTTAGCTATTAGGAACCTTTGCAATGACAAGTTTTAGAGCACCAGGTGAGTTTCCTTCAATCCTTAGCAAAAGAAGTTTTAAGTACAAGTTTAAGGGCTTTAAAAAATTCTTTTTTTGAAATAAACAGCAAAAGGGTGATTAGAATGTTTATTTTTGAAAATTACAAATGGACTAAGGATCCAGATGGATTTGAAATAAGATTTTAAAATTAATTATAAGAATCCTCCCTATGGGAAAATGCTGTTGTTTTGAATTCTTAAAAAAAAACATGATAGGATAGGACTTCAAAGGTTGGACACTAGAGGGAACCAGAAGGAACTAAAGATTACAATTAAAGGAGAACACTTAAATTTGACTTACTAACATAGAATGGAGCAAAATGCTTTAACATTGGACATACTAAGGGATATTTTTGAACAATGAACTCAGAAGTTAATTTAAAAAGTGTCTGCCATTATAGATAGTGCCTAAAATATGTTATGGAAGAGAAACAAGATTTACCAGATAGGACTGATACCGATCTGAAAGTGGATTTTAAAATGACAGGCTATAAGATCAGTATGGAAAAAGATGCTACACTGGATATACAAATGAAACTGGCTGATGTTTTAATAATTAAAAGGGATAGACAAATAACAAACCAAAAGAGTGACCTGAATAAATTTCCTATATTGGATTTACAAAAGAAACCTCTTAAAGTTTTGAAGGATTTTATAAGAAGAGACAAATAAAAAATGGAAAGAAATCAAGTCCTAGGAAAAAGTAACCTCCCTATATTAGACAATGCATAACTGTTTAAAAGCTCTAAAGTTAGAGAAATTTTGATGGGTATTTCCAGTCACCAAAGTGATAATTTCTTCAATTTACTAATTATTGCAAATACTGAAGGAAGATTGCTACTGGTGAACTTGCTGAATTTAGAAACAGCAGACTTGCTGATTCTGGCCAAAGCCCAGGCTAGTCCACAATTTTCTTCTTCCTATTGGCCAAACAGATGCCTCTGGGGTGCTCACAAGCAGAGGATGGTATCATATACCTCTCATGTCACTATTCTTCTACAACAGTATTTGGAGGCATGTGAATCTGACCCTGAAGATAACACCAAACCTTTAAGACTAATAGCCCTTGATAGACTTAACCTTCATGATTTTTTGTTTCTCAGCCTTCTGAACAGTTTGATATCAACCACAAACCTGACCAGAAAACCACTTACCCCTAAGTCAATATAATTAATGAACAAGTTAAAAAGTACTGATCTTATCAAATACTCTTCTATCCTTTAAAATACCATCTATTTATTCCTACTCTTTGCTTTTTGTTATTTAATTAGTTACAAAGACAGCCCTCTTATTTATTCAAGAGCCTTTGATGAGCGCTTTTTGGAAATCTAAGTTCTCAGTGTCAATGGGGTCACTCCCATCCAATGGGATTTGCTCTTGCGGAATCTATGCTGAATTCCCTTTCCCCTGTCTGGGAAGGAACAGATGTTAATCTGACTGGCCTATAATTTCTCAATTTGGCTACCTTCTAACTGACTTGTGGGACAATTTTTTCTAAGAGGTTAGTGATTTCATTTTCTTAATCACAAGAAAGCAATATTCCTTCAGGAAACTATGGGGGAGTTTTAGTCATTTAAGCAACAGGTTTTATAGCTTGCATGTACCCTACTTACCTGGTTAACAACACGGCAAATCTCTCCAACCTTCTTTACCACTGTCCGGTGAAGTTGCATGCATGCTCCTTCCTCATTCTGTGTTGCTTTTACTGCACTGTAGCTGCTATAAAGAGAGAAAAAGAGAAGTCTCAGAAAGACTCATGAGGAAGCCTCCATTTCCAACCACAAAGTGCTATATCTTCCACTCTGATGTCCTCCAGATGCACTAGACTAGTGTTTCTCAACCTTCACAACTTTCAGACGTGTGGACTTCAACTATGAGAATTCTGCAGCCATCAATACTGCACTAGGCTATACTACAGCCAGGTGGAATTATAGGAATTGTGGTCTATGACACCAAGATGGTATCTGGTTGGAACAGGCTGGGCAGTATAAGTATATATACATACACAGACATACATTTTCTTTCATTATATCACTGAATGAATATAATGATAAATGATAAAACAAGGATGAGAGGAAAGCAGCATACTGACAGCTGCTAATATTGTATTTGATTCAGGGGTGTGAAATTCATAGCCAACAAAACTGAAACTTTGGTTCAACACAGTATCTCCTTTTCTCTTTCCCAGTTTGAGCCTCCAAAACTGCACATTCACAGGTCATCCAATTCCATGCCAAAAAAAATCATTTGGGAGAATCATTCCACCATCTCCACTTAGAAAGCCATGAGAATCAGGATGTTACCGTGTATGGGAATAAATTTCCACCCGGTCCTGGTGGATCTTGATGATCAGCCAGAAATCAGGTATGAGGGGGCACCTGGATTCTAGGTCACTCATCACTGCCTCCTCGCCTTCAGAATCACTGCTACCTCCATCATACCCTGGAAAATGAAAATGTACCCTGCTATCTATGAAGGGCCCATCCAATCCATCCTAAACATATCAAAAGAGTCCTGGGGAGTCCGATGGTTCTGACACAGTTCCACATCTATGAAGTTGTCAGAAAATCCTAGACATATATTTTAAACCATAGTATGACAGTTTCCCCAGTTCTCCAAAACTGACCTTCCCCCTTGCATGGCAAAGATGCAACCTATCCACTCACCTAGAAGATCAGAATCCATGCTTCCCTGGCTTGACACTAAACTTTGCACTCGACTAGGCTGCTGCTTTCTACAACCTGTAGAGAAAGAGTCAGGTGCTCTTAAGAGACTTCTCCCAGGATGCAAGATTCCTCACATCCCTGAGGAGAATCTTTGGTTCAAAGTAAACTTCAAAATTGGGAATCTACATCTCAAGCAGCAAGAATTGAGCCTGGAAAGAAAAGGGTATAAGCATAATAAAAGTATACAAAGTATTTTTTTTTTTAAAAAAACCCTGACTGCTGCACAGGTTTTGAGATTTGAGAAATTAAGCAAGATTCACTTCATGTCAAAATTGAAAAGCAAGATATGCAGTAGCTTTCTAGAACTGCAGTCTCATGTACTCAATAGCACTAAAGTGATTTTGATTACAGAAAAATCAATCTTGGAGCAAAGCTATCACTTTCATAAATACCCACAGAAGATCACAGTTTTTGGTGCTACAGGGCTGAGGAAAGGATGATGACTTGAACATGGAGTTTTTAGCAGTGTGAAGTGATACATTTTTGTTCAAACAATTCCAGTAAGAAATGGAAAATACTAGGAAGAAATGCAGACTTGGAAATACACAATAGCAAATGGAATACAGAACAAAAAGGTGCTAGATCCTCTCTCTCTCTCTCAAAAAAAGTAGATTTAATACTTGAAAATTGAACTTCAGTACATAAAATTTAAAAAGCAGTTCAGACAAGTATAAACCTTCCAGATCTGTGAGATGAACTGTCCTTCAAAGTGGAACACCAAGAATAAATAATAATATTATTAAAAATAAACACCAAGAATAAAGTCAACTGATGAAAAGTTACTATACTTTAAATCAAAGTAACTCCAAAACATTGATTATAATTAGTTCTATTGAAGGTAGCAGAACAAAAGAACAGCACAAGAAAGCTGCAAGAGTTCAGTAATGTGTCACTTATTTCAGAAGACCAAATTCCATTCCAAAACGTTCAGCAACTCATTTTATATTTCATAGATTGTTGTGAATGCTTGCTGAAACATCAGTGGGGAAGCTCTGCAGAGCTAGCATAAGAGAGAGACTTTCCATTTCCTTCTTCCACAGCTAAACCTGTAAAGCAGTATTGAGTGACCTACAGCTAGCCTAAAACAAGCTTTCCCAACCTCAATTTCCCAAACATTGTTGGACAACAACAGCTATAATCCCAAACTAGTTCTAGTTAGCAGTGATAACTGGGCAGCCACATGACTGAATTCCTGCTCCGTTATGCACCTCTATCACCTGGCCACTGGAGTAAACAGACCATTTGAGTAGTTTCTCACCTTCCTTGCTGGGAATCACAGAATCTGTTAGACTTGGTACAGATGATATAGCTAAGGGAGACTGCTCACTGCTCCACTTCTCTGAAAAGGAAGCCTGATGTTGTGTCTGGGTCAAAGTAGTTTCCTCACCTGGACAACCTTGCTCCAAAATACTGGCCTGATGCAGAGATGTTAATTGTTCTGACACCTGCATCACAGAAAAGAAGTAGAAGTTCTACTTATAAGGCAGTCCAGGATGTTTCCTCAACAGTCAGCCTTGTGGTCCCATATCAATGACCATTACATCTCTCATCTGGTTCAAGTATATCTAACACATACCTCAACAGGTACTTGGTTATTTATGCCCAGACATTCTCCAGTCTTGTTTTCGCTTGTTGGCCATGCCCAGAGACTTTGAGCTTCATCAGGGGGAGTAGAACAAGGCAGGGAGCCTTCTGTTTTGCTGCTGCTTTCACACTTGCCTCCTGTCATAGTGCTCTCAAGAGTAACAGAAGGACTGGGTCCACTCATTGACACATGCAGGCGACTAACAGATGCATAGTAGAAATCACTCCCCTCAGCATTGAGGACATAGCCAGACAAGGCCATTCTCTGGAACTCCTACAAGAGAAACAGCACATCCCAGCAAACAAGCAGCAGCTGCAAGGGAATCTACTCTGTAGGCTTAAAGTAACTGAAGGAACGGTGTAGTTGGATGGTTGGGATACTAGTGTTGTCAAACTGCTGTGGTTACTGAGGTTATGGCACAAATAGCCCGAATGTCTGAGAATATGTTGAGGTAATGGGCAGGTGTGTCCCAGTTATGGTAGATTGAAGGATATATAACAGGAAGCACTATGTTTGCCATTATAGAGAAAGGAGCAGACAATCTGCAGTCAATCTCCACTTCTAGCCCCCTGACCTCACTCCTGAGTTCCAGTAGTAGGATCATTCATGACCTTAGGTTCAAGCTGCTGTTGCTGATAAATACCAGGTCTGTTTGCAATAAGACCTTGTTTATCCTGACCTGGTAGTAGACAAGCATGCAGACCAGGCTTATATTTCTGAGAGATATACCCTCCTGGATTTCAAATCCTTCAGCAGTCTTGATATCATGGCCCAGGTTAGGGAGAGAGCACTGATCTTTAAAGACATCTTGCTTGTGATCAGGGTCTCCACCATTCAGGTAGTGAGATGCAAGTATCTGTGTGTTTATACTTGGGCTGTAGAGGCAAACTGGCAATCTAGTTTGTGTACCTGCTGCCCAGTAGGATACTTACTTAGGCTGCTCAGTTGGTCTCAGGGCTGGTGCTAGAGAGTCCCCTCCCCTGTTCAGATTGGGTGACTTTAACCTCTGTGTCCTTGTGTTGGGTAATGCTCAATAGTTCATGAACCCCGTGGCAACCATTAGCCTATACCATGTAATCTTGTACCCAACATATATAAGTGGTCACATGTCAGACCTCACTTTTGCCTCAAAGCAGTTGATAAGGGATCTGGATACAAAGGGCATTTCTATCAGCCTTTTACTATAGTCAGATTACTTCCTGGTTCAGATGAGATCAGCCACCTAGAGGTGAAGCAACTGATTAACACAGTCTGCCTCAGGTGCCTTATGAATCCAGAGGGATTCCGGCAGGAACTTGAAGGTTTTTCCAACAAGCTTGCAAGCAGTTTCATTGAGCACCTAATTAGCCACTGGCAAAAGAAGGATATATAGGCCCTTGATGGGATTGTTCCTGAATGGCCTCTCTCTACTAGCTGATCTTGGATGGCTCTTTGATTTACCAGGGAGATCCAGGAGAAGCAGCAGAAGCAATACCTGGAACTGACCAGGTGGAAAAAGACCAAAAAAAAAAAAAAAATCTGACAAAGTATGGGGATAAACTCAAGATGGACCTATACCATGATTATAAGAAAGGTGAAGTGTTGTTCCTTCTCTCTTATGGCAATGGCAGGCTATCAATTGATAGTCTTACTTAAGGGAGTCAACTCCCTTTTGGGGTAAGACAGCTCACTACTGAGAACAGTTTGCACAGCTTTATATCAATAAAATCATTCAGACTTGCCAAAATCTTTACTCTGCATGGGAGAATCTGTCTGTCAGGCTTTTGGGCATTTGCCCAAAATTAAAAGCAATTCCTTTTCCAAGCACAATTCTCACAATCTCTTTAGCAAAGCTGATGAAAAAAGAGAGTTACAAGAATTCCAGCAACTGATCTATTTCCCATCCACTAGGAAACTAGTGGTTCTCTTCACTGATAACAACGGTGCTTATGGGTGATTGTTTATAAAACTATCCCTTGAATCCTTGACATTACACTGACATTACACCATTGTAGTGACTACAACAACATCTTGTTGGGATGTCTTCTGGCTTGTGGATGTGGATGAAGTAGATGTTTTCTGAGTACTTCCCAGTCATTTGTGGACTGGTCCCATGTCCAGGGATCCAGGCAGTTAAGACCTCACTTTGGGAGAACATGATGCTCATAATTTTGAAAGAGTTTGTGGTAAGTTCCAGAACTTCTCTAGGTCTGTCCATACTCACTAAGATGACTTTGGGCAGCTAACAAAACTTTGGCAAAACAGACTTTGTACACGTAGGCACTGTGGCAATTGCACTGTTGTCTCTTGATGGGGCACCATTACCCTTGAGAGGGCAGGTCCATGATTTGATAGTCCTCCTGGACTTATCGCCACATGGTAGGTGGAGGCCATAGCCAGAGGGCCTTCACTCAGCTGTTTGGTGTAGCAGTTGCAACCATAAAGTAGAGGACCTTACAAAAGTTGCTTGTGCTTTCAACATTATTTGTTTAGTCTACAGTAATGCATTCCATATGAGGGTGCCTCTGAAGACCAGTCAGAAGCTACTGTTAGTCCAAAATATTAGTTCTAGGTATTGGCTGACATATACTGTATTGGCACGAGAGTACTACATTGTTGCTTCAGGGCCTGCACTGGCTTCTGGGTATAATTCAAAGTGCTGGTTTTAACCTATATGGTACTTGCAGGATTATCTTCTCCAGACAGAGTCAACCTGCTTGACTCATACATCCCAGGACAAATTGCCAATCACTCCTCACTTCCTTGAAGTGAGAGGGGCTGACACTTGCAGGTGCAGCTTCTCAGTGGGTACATTGTTACAGAACAGCTTTCCTCCGTTCTGCTGGCTTTTTATAAGTTAATAAAAACAGACCTATTTTAGAAAGTCTTTAAATGAAATGATGTCATCAGTTTTTTGTCTGTGGGTGTGTTTGGGGTTTTGTTTCATTTTTATTACTTGGTAATTTTAATTTTGGACTGTGGATGTTTCATTGTATCATTATTTCTTATAGCTGTGGTATGTGCAGCTGATTTTTTTTTTTTAATTGTGAAGTGACATTCATAGTCTGGTATGGTAGGCAGGGATGCACAATTTTTCCAGGCCGAAGGCTGCATTTCAAATTTGGCATCCAAATGCCTATTCCAAAAGCAAGCAGGGCTGGGATAAAGAAATAAATAAGACCTAAAAAACCCCCCTAAATTTGATTTAATTTAATTTACATTTCATTAAAATAAAATATTCCTGCCTCCCATGTATTTGATCTTTTTTCTCTTCTGTTTTATAGTTATTTTGTACACAATACTGTATATTGTATTGTATTGTATATTGTATACAACATAGTTATTTTCCACTATGCATGCCCAGGAAAAGGGGAGGCTTCTTCTAGCAGCAGCCAACAGGCAGAGAGAGGGCACTGCAGCTGGATCCAAGGTGCCCTTGCTTGCTTCAGAGCTGGATACAGCACACCCTTTGCTTGTGAGCATTTTGGGGGTCCCTTGGAGCCAGAGCTCAGGCTTTTAGGGGCTATGTGCAATCACAGGGCCTTAGGAATGTTCATCCCTTATCTAAGGAGTGTGGACAACAGAAATCACGTGAAATCTATCAGAAAAACTGTAAAAAGACAAAGGGATAGACTCCTGCTTACTTCACGAAACCTTTCCAGAGAATTCTCAGGTCCAAATACAAATTGCAAAGGGACGACCTCACAATGGCAGCTTGGGCGGCCCTGGGAACTGTAGATGTGGGAAGCTGCTTGACTCAAGATGCCAGCAGTAACAGGCTGTGAGTAACGCAATGCTGACACAATCTCGTCATCCAGGAGCCAGCGGATCTGAGAGAGGAAAGAGAATGTGGCAAAGTCCAGATCAAAAATGGAATACTCTCCAGTGAGAGCCTGTTTCTAGCAGCTGTGTCCCTACCAAGACTGGTTCTTAGCCAGGTCACACTCTAGTACAGAAGAGAGAATAAGGTATAGGAAAGATGATAATGCCCAAAGCTTAGAGTGGCCCCAGTCCCAGGGGCAGATAGACTCACTTCAGTCATAGTGGCTTCAACAGCTTGCCTATGCACTCCAGGAAGACTGGAGAGTGCTGGATGCCTTGAAAAGAAGATGAGAATGCACATCCTGAGCACAAAAGTCTTCAATTCATACATCCCAGCACAAACACAGATAAAGAATGTTAATACCAATCAGTTGAGGTTGATGGCATTCTGTCCAAGGCATGCATAAGCTCATCATCCGAACGGAAAGAGGAGGGCTGTCCTGGGGAACGGGTGAAGGAGACACTGCTCTCAGAGGTGTATCTGTGGAAGGAGAGGAAAGAATGTCTGAATTTTTTTCAGGCTTTAAAACTCCCAAACCCATTGCCAATTGTGAGTGCCCACCTATTGTGATGCAAATCGTTCACCATTTCGATCTCCAGAGGGACAGTCAGGACAAAAATGTCAAGGGTCACACAAAGGTCAGAAAGGTCAATAGTGTGAAGTGCGTTACAGCTTTCAAGGCAGCCCAGCACGTCTCCTACAGAAAGCAGCAGATATTATTCACAGAGACCCCTCTTTATGTGTCTTTGCCAAATGCTCAAGAAGATGTTGGAGCTCAACCATAGGACTCCATCAGTCCACCTTTCCTTTGGGAGTTTCTATCTTGCCATCCACAACATCTCCCATACTACAGTTCTACCACTCCCACCCCAAACCCTCATCTTATTCATTTTTATTCACCTAGACAGGTAGGTAGTGAGCAAACAGGCATGGAACAGTGCTGACTGCGTAGCTTCACAGAACAGGTCAAATGCACAAAGAGGGGAGGCATGTCTTGCTCCAGCAGCTCTTGTTCTGCCAGGGAGTCTCCCAGGACACTGAAGGAATCATCATCCTGGTTAACAGTGTTGGAGTCCGACAGGGAGCCAGCTTCTAAAAATTCTTGGTCCAACCGTTCCCGATATTCTACCTCCAATTCTGGGTCACTTTCGGTGCCAATACCATAGCTGGATGTGTTCCCTATTTAAAAAGAATGTGTTGGTCAATTTCAAAAGAAGTTGTCAAAGTACAAAAAGAGGTGGATGGTACCTCTTTAAAAAGTGTTGCCTAAAAGGATTAACTAAAAGTAACATTAGCAAGATAAACTGGCTTTGGATACAACAGACAGGACTAGCAGCCAGATGCAAAAGTACATGATGGTAATTTATATCAGAAATGTCAAGTTGTAAGCGAGTATGAGCTAAAATCATTAAAGTGACTGTATAATCACTTGACCCGGCAGTGTCTGTATGGTTGGCCAATCAGCGACTGATAGCCCAACATGTAATTCTGTTATAACTGAAGTTAACATCCTGAATTTTAAGAATATGTTTTCCTCTTGCAGAAATTGTATTTTCCAATATAGTACAACCAGCCATACGTGCTATGATTTGTTTCCCCTCTGCAAAACTATCCTCTTCATACTATTTTGCCCACTTCATATTTCATTGGCTCTATCACAACCTTTAGTTTTCTTGTAAATCGGCAGGTGTCTGGCTCAGTGTTTACAGGACTCTTTATGGAGACCATGTGCCCTAGAAAATCAGTTGTGGCTGATATTTGCTCTATGGACTGATCAAAAACACCTTTGCAAACCTATGGATACACACAACCGATTGCTTCAGAGTAACAGGAACATTCTTACCTGAATTCCAATCTTTAAGACAAAGGCAGGGAACATGTTGCCCTCTAGATGCTGTTGTTGGCCATAAGCCATAGTCAGCACAGCCAATAGCAGAGAATGATACTGCAATCTAATAATATCTGGAAGGCCACAGATTCCCACTATTGATATAAGACTATGTTGGACAATGTTTGTGCTACAGGCTTTCCATGACAATTTGGGACTGTAGGTGAGTTAAATGAACTAGGAATCTTTCTTCCGGAAACAAATTATTATAGGAAAACTGAAATACACAGCTATCTTGACTGACCACAGCCTGGGCAAAAGCAAAAAATACAGGCATAGCTGGGGAAACAAGGAAAACTTTGGTCAGGTATGAAGCTGTAGTCCTGTCTTCATTCATACTGTCTTCACTCCTCCAAAGCACTGCTCATCTAGGATCCTTCTCTCTGCATCTAGTTTGCTTATCCAAACAAAAATGATCCAGCAATGCTGGGTATTCAGACATTCTCCCATAGCAAATTTCATTCAATCAAGGTGGTGGTGGGAAAATCCCATATTTACTTTTGTTATTTGTTTAATTTATATCCCATATTTCCTCCAGGAGCTTTTTTCTGTAACTCTCCATCTTCCATTTTTTTCCCATAATAACCACACCATGATGTAGGTTGGGCTGAGAAGTACTGACTGGGCCAAAATGAGCTTCTGTGACTGAAAGGTGCACTTAAATCTGGGCCTCCCTCACCCTAATTCAACATCTTCACTATTGCACTATTCTTGATTAAATTACTGACCTGCACCAAACACAGCATCTACAGCTCCAATTCTCTCATCAGTGAGTACTGAAAAGTTTTAATACCTTCATCAGCTGCCAGATCATTTTCTGAGCTCTCTATGTCTTCACTGCCTTTTCTGTCTTGATGGTCCCGTGAAACCTCTTCCTAAATAAAAAAATACCTGTCAGTGTAACACATCCAAAGTCTCTGTATTGAATCCTTCTACTTTCAAAGTTAGGTGCCTACTCTTTCATAGGACTCTCCCAGAAAAGGATGGTGGCAAAGCTACAGACATATGCTCCTACCTCTTTTTTGGTGGAAGGAGGGCAATAGAAGTAGTAATGGGGATTGGATGGCACTGGCTTAAAATGTAAGCTGCCAATTTCCAAGAATTTCTCCTGGATGGAAAAGGAAGAAATAATAAAGGTAGCAGTCTCAATCTTTAAAAAGCTATCATATTACCTCACTCAAAATGAAGCAGTCTTCTGTTTACCTGAATGATCCTTTGTAAGTCAGGTTGCACTTGGCAAGGTTGCTTGCTGTCTAGTAGTGAGAGAGGGAATTCTGGGCCACACTGGGGTTCTTGGGAAGGACAGGCAGAGCCATGGGAATCTGGTTCACTAAAATCCTCTGTTTCAGCACTATAGTTCAGAAAAATCAACCTGGTCACAAGCATGTCTATGTACCCCTTCTTAAGAACCATCCTCCAGCATAATTTTTCTTAATCTTCAATAAATCTTTTCTAGACCCCATATACTGCAAGTGTCCCAACAGACATAAAAGTACACCCCTAGATATTCACAGGATTGCTTTAAGTGAAAATATTTTGCTGGAAGAGGCACTCGTGCTTTGATCACTTCCTGGTTAGATTTCTGCAATATGTCCTACATGGAGCTACCTTTGACAACAATCTAGAAGCTACAATTGGTCCAGAATACAGCAGTGTGGATAGTAATGGGCATATGTTGGTATACTTGTATAATGCTACTATTCTGAAGTTGCAATGGCTCCTGAATTCTTTTGTCACAGCCCCTGCCCTCTGGAATAACCCCCCCCCCCCCCGAGATACATATGGTGCTCACTCTTCTGAGGCTCTGGAAGACATTTAAAACCTGGCTCTGTTCCCAGGCTTGGGGTTAGGGTATTTGTGGAGCCCCTGTTGTGTTCTTTTACTGTTATGGCTGTTTTATTATCTAGGCTGTTATATTTTGTTGTTATGCTTTTAATTGTTTTAATCATATATTTGATATGTTGTAAGCTGCCCAAAGTCTTTTGGAGTGGACAGCTATAATAAATCTAACTTATTATTAGTTATAATCTATAAAGCCATACATTATTTCTATTTTCTCACTAAGTTGCACAAGGTAGGCAAGATCCAGGTCCTTTCTTGAAGCAAAGTCATCTAATAGGACATAGAAGCATCTTCTCTATTGCTGCACCTGACCTTTGGAATGAGCTCCCCCCACTGCTAAAGTTTGGGTGGCCCTGCAGAATTAGGAAGACCTGGCTATTCTGCTGAGCACTGGGCCAGGAAAGTAAGTGAGCTCATCCTATTGGAGAGTGAGTATTTATTATTCTCTGCCTTGGCTTTGGCTATATCTATGTCAATACATATGTGTATTTTGATTTGTTAAGTGGGTTTTATATTATTTTTTGTTTAATTTTGATTTTTATTGATGTACACCACCCAGAGTATTAAATTGTGATTTGCATGGCCTTATAGATATGTTTTATTTTAAATAAATAAATATAAATAAAATATAGATTTTATTTATAAGTAAATAAAATAAAATCTTGGAGCAGGATCTATGAATCTATGAATGAATTTTACAGAAACATAGGAGATATTCACAAATCTATCCCTAAAAAGTTACATAGTGAAGTTCTGACCATAAATTCAAAAGCTTTGAATGCTGTTTGAATCAGCTCTACTCAGTCTAAACATGGATGAAATATAGTGGAAAGACCAAACCCCTTTTCCCCCCAGCAGGAGATATTCAATTACCCTCCACCCTATGGTGTCTCTAAATCACCTTTCCCAGAGAATTGTATTGCAACATTTGACCTCAAAAGAATCTTCAAATCACCTAGTTCACTGTTGTAGCAAACCTTTCCAATGCTAATTTGATGCAAGTTAGGTCAATTGATTTTTTAAGAAGTTCTGTACCAAGAAGAGAGTAGGCAGAAGCTCAATGGACAGACTCCTTAAATACAGACCAATGTGGATTTATTGATTCAGGCAAATGGAGACAGAAAGAAGAATAGCTGCTGAATAATGCAAATAATAAAGGTGGTGATTTTTTTTAGTGTATTTTCTTAGAATAATCACATAACCTTAATGTACATTATATTGTGATTGAATTGATTCATTGCAGTTTTATATAGATTAGATAGATTTATATAGATTAGTAATTATTTTATTTTTTACTTTAGAAATTTATAAGGCTGACCAACGCTACAGCCATTTACCTGGAGTTGTAAACATTTACAAGATGAAAGAATGGGGGAAAATCCAAACCCTGAAGCATCAAGCTTCCTCATAATTAGTCCTGTCACAATATAACCCCACAAATCTTTGCTTTATTTTTATTCTTCCCCAGCCAGGCATAGGAAGCCATTTTTCTTCCTGTCCATAGATGTTTTCAAGAGTCTAACTGTTGACAGTTTCTCTTTCCCACTAGATACAAACATGCTTGATTTTTTCTACTCCTCATTACAGGTTATTCTCATTTTCAGTATTTTTAATGATTTCATGGTCTATTTGTAATAATTCTCTACACCACAACTTACTTGTGGTACCTAGGATACTATAATGTTAACTGTAGCCCTGAAAAATGCATTTATTATGTGAGCTAGCTGCCTCTTCAGAACCAGAACAGCAACATGTCCAGCCATAATACTGTAAAATCGCTTCTAGTTCTAGATTCCTTATACTGTACTTCAAAGATAGTAGCAAATAAGTCAAGAAGTTATGAAGAGCAGAGACTGGGAATCCAAGGTTAGAAAAAAATATCTATCAGCTATTAAAGCTTAAAGATAGAACAAGCACATGCTATGTCTCGCACAGCTATCAGTCAGGCAAACACATGGCAAATTATTAGCTTACTTTAATACAAACTGAACTGAAATTCAACTCTTCTTGATCTTAGTTGGGTTCTCATATCATTAAGCCATAAACAAGCAAATCACATTAAAGGTTAGCACAAGATGTGAACCTAGCCAGTCCATCCATTTTCAGTGTGTAAATCAAGTAGATCTTCAGGCCTGCACTGGATCTTAGGTACAAAATAATGTTAATTAAAATTAAAGTATCATTCTCATGATGTGAAGATCTAGAAATTTATCACTGGTAATAAAATATTATGAATGTTAGAAGCTTGCTCCATATGAAATCTATTTTTCATTTTCTTTCTTTTGTTTTTGACAAAGGCATGATATCCTGAAATTTCTGATCAGAAACTATAAATGACAGAAGCACTTCCTTTTATTTCTCATAAAACAATGTTTTTGTCCTAGAAAGTTTGATTTATCTGCATGTCATATCCACAATCTTCAATCATTTAAAAAACCCTCAAATGTGCAGCAAAGTTTACTACATTTGTCTATGATAACTTAAAAGTTATATTTGCATATAATGCTAAATCATAATCTATTTTATGGAGCCTAGAAACAAGCCTATGCAAAGCCCGGGCTCATGTACTTCCCATCCTCCAGAACTCAGAGGAGTAATAATCAAACAGTTTTGCTTGGCCAAACTCTAGCTTGTTAAATAAAACAGCGTTTATGTCTGGCTTTTTATTTATAAATCTGCTAAAGGGAAATTCACTTCTGCTTTATTTCTCTTCCTGGTTCCACCGGGAAGAGAAACATGAGAAGTACGTGGACTTTTTGCTCTACACACAGTGCTAAAACATAGTTAGGGAATGTAGCCATGAAACAATTTGAATAGTTTCTCCTAATAAAGAAAGCTTGGGTTTTCTATTCAAAGAATTATTATCCTTCACAAAGTTCTGAGTTACCTTTATCCTTGGCAATTTAAAAATATAAAGCAGGACTATCTATACTCTGCATAAAAATGTCCAAATTATGCATTAATATTGTTCAAATATTAGAAAGAGTAAAAAAGCTATGCATACATGTATTTTACATAATTTATGCTATTTCTGAAAGCTATATAGTGCTTTAAAATTCTGCCCTTTGCTAGAATTTCTGCTCAGCCCCACACTTCCTCATGAGATTAACCAGCCTTGTTAACTTTTTTCCCAAGCTAAATTTTCCACAGGAAAAAAGTTACAAAATATGAATGAGGAGCATAAGGTGAAATGAAAGGCTAGGGCAAAATATGGAAATCCATAGTCTGAGCAAAGAAATTACAAAAATATATAGGATAAATACACACTATGTGTTATTATGAGCGAAATAAAGGTGCCTTTAAAACTAACAAATGATCATGTGCTTTCAAATCCACCTCATTCATAAAAGCTTATGTGATAACACATTTGTTAGTCTTAAGGTGTTGCACGACTTTTTATTGTCTCTGCTTCAGAAAACTAACTCAACTAGCCTTGAAAGCCAGCGAGTCACCCCAATGAATCATACCAACAATCAATCTAACTTAGCACTACAAAATGAAGCTGTCAATAATTCTTGAAATTGTTTCCCTGATATTTCCAAGGTAAGGGCATCCCAGTGCCTTTAGGTATTATGTGTTATCCTTGTGCATCCTTGTATGTACAAGGATGTACTTTTTCACTAAGATCAGATTATTTATATGTTTATATTTATCTCTGAGCTTCCACCAGTTTCATTTTCAGAACTATGACCTAACAATCTGACTACTTCCTCAATTTACAAAAACTAATCCCATCTTCCTCCCAGCTTTTATTTCCCATATTCTTTCTTCTGATTTCTGGATTGCCCAAAGGAAAAAAGAAGATGGGACTGTCAGTCATTTCAAAAGCCCAAGACCACAAGGCCAAAGTATTATTTAATTTAATATGAAGTTGTTTTCTTCCCAGTTGTCATGTACTATTGAAAGAGGCAATATATATTTATGTTTCTCCTCTGATTTTACGTTTTTTTTTTCATTTCACTTAAATTATTTTGTCGTAAGTGGTAAAATCCCAGTGAAAAGTCACTCCAAACTTAAAAAAAAAGATAATTTTACTAATGGCTGAAGTTTTTGCAAATCCTTCCTATATTTTCAGTATTGTTATTCTTGTACATTTTATGCTTTCTTTTTCCTTATGTAAAATCTTGAAAAGCCACAGAACCGATGCGCTAAATTGCTTATAGTCCTGTATAAACAGTACAGGGTATAAGCAATTCCTTCTGTTCTTTCTTTATACTAAATGCCAATCCCACCTGGAAACTGATGTTAGTACACCTCGTGTTTGGGAGGCTTGATACGCTCTTCCTTCTAAGCTGGTAAGTGGTTGCTGCTGAGAGCGCTCACAGAAGGTGCGCACATGATTACACAGTGTCAGTAGGAAGCGAGTGATATCTATCTCCTGCAGAAGTTCCTCACAGTAATCCATGGCTATGAGCAGATCAGGAGAGCTGATGTTGTGACCCTGCTGCAGGCTCCGAAACAGCCCTGTCAAAGCCGAAACATAAACATTAAATGTCCATGTAAAAGTGCCTCAGATAGTTTTTCAACCAAACAGCAGGAAGGACAAATGTTAAGAGAAAGCATCCCAGGTTTTACTGTTTGAAGCTCACCAGGATACAGATTCGTTATATGGCAATGTCCAGGTATCCCAGACACTAGTTAAGCTTAGGGCAAACCCAAGGCGACTTGGAGTAACATCCCGCTTTTTCCAACCTCATCACTCCCAGCAGGGTAATTCTGTCCCTTACCTTTCACGTAGCACTGGTGAGAATGTTCCTGCAGTAAAGTGCAGTAACTCACCACTTCCTTGTGCTTGGGATCTAGCCAAGGAGCACTAGTAGGGCGCTCCACAGACTGGCTTCTGGAAGACAGAAGTGCCCAATCAACCTAAGAAAAACATCATCTAAAGCAAGGCCCCAAATCCCCTTCAGCCAACCTCCAGGTTTGTATTCATGTTTTAATGGTCCTGGCTTCAATACAAGCGCTCAGCAGACTGTACATACTTTTATACACACTCCTCCATCAACTGCTAGGATGCTGAGTCCTGATTACATCAACTCCTTTATCTCAGTCCGGGAACTATCTATTACATGTACAAATGCTACTGAACTTCTTGTGTGCTTCAAGCTGACCTCACCTGAAAAAGATATCCCGTAGAGGTTTCTCTGGCCTGGAATTTATCATCTGCTCCCGTAGCACCTCCAAGGAGCAACTGTACACAAACACAGGACAGCGAACTCGGCAGTTCTCACCCAGGTCAGGCTGAGATACTTGGTGGCTGAAGGAGATGCGTCCTTCTCTTTTGGATCCAGCATCTGGATCTCCTACAGCCTGGCCTGTTTCTGCAGATTAAACACATCTTGGGAATGAAGCAGCCTTCTCATGATCATAATATAAATTAAAAGGAAGGTGTTCCTTCTTGAACCTGGATACAATTCACACTGTACCTCAGACATTCAGAGCAACATGGCAGTCATATAAGCTCTTTACCCTGCCCAACATGCAACAGCTGTTGTCCACTGCAAAGTACCAGGAGTGGCAGAGTGCATGCTTTCCAAGCAGAAGACCCTAGGTCCAATCTCTGATTATTCTATTCCAGAGAAGATCAAAGAAGTGATAGAGAAAACCTTTCCTACGACCACAGAGAGCTACTGCTAGTCAGCCAATAAAGATCTAAACAGACAAATCATTGGACTAGATCTGAAGTGATTTATCTGCTCCTCAAATGGTCATATGAAGTGTCAAAGAGGAGAAGGCTGAGTTTTGATTTGTACTTGGTCTGTCAACTGAGCATATGGATGAGGAAGATGGAAAATGGGCCAGGCAGGGTTTGGTCTCAGGCAGATTTCTTTTTTAAGTTTATTGTTTAATTATGCTCATTAGTTAAGCAGGCACCATAAAGGGATGCTAGTTTCTACAACTACCTGGAAGCTGAATTCACCTCCATAAGGCAACTATTGCTGATGATTGCTATTTAATGCCGGGAAAAACCACCCTTTGTAGCAGGAAGCATTCTTCATATGCTGTGCCTCTTGGGCAGCAATAGAAAATAGTATGATTAACTACCATAAAGATTTCTTTTGGCTTAATAAGAAAAAGTGACAACAAAAGTCTTTGCTATTATACCACCTGGGATTACGTGTTTTACCTACAGAGATAAAATCCATACATCATTCTTGGTTAGAACTAAAGAGTTCCTATGGCAAATGACTGAGAACAGCAGAGGAGCATCAGTTCTGCTTCCAGTTCCTCTGAGGAATGGAAGAGGGCTGATTTGGTGCTGTTTCTCCTAAAGGAGGGAAGAAGATTTTGTATAAATTGTATAAATTTTTTATGTTTTATGTATGTATATATATTTATCATTCTAATGCTTTGTGTGAGCCGCCCAGAGTCCCCCACTGGGGGGAGATGGGCAGAGAGAAATTTAATAAAATAAAAATAAATAATAAATTTATTAATAAAATAAAAATAAATAAATAAGAGAATTCTGAAGACTATTCCTCTTCCCTGAGCTGCTTATAAATGCATACAGTATATGCATGCGTACCTTGGTATATGAAAGAAATAAATAATTGGTCATTTCAGATCAGTAACTGCAAGTTCATGCCTAAATTGGTCTTAGACAAATAATAATAGCATCACCAATGGATCAAAAGTATGATAGCCAGAGATGCTTGATTAAGGCATCTTTCCTTGCTTTAGCATTTAAGATTTCTGATCTGCATTACCATCTAGTGCAAGTTCAGCTTTCCCAAATAGCACTGCATCCCTGCACTGTTTATTTTTCTGCTATTGCTGGTCTGTTGCTGATTGCCCCATGGCAGCTATGGTTTGCATGACTAGATTCCAGGCCACGAGGAGGACAAAGCTCCAAGCTCATCTAAATAGCTGCGCCTGGACTACAGTATATAGTCATGGATGCTTATAATTTACTGTCACCAATGTTTCCTCCACTCAACATTCCCAACCCAGCATTTGCAGCATAGCCAAACAAAGCAAAGCACGGTTCGTACCATTAGCTGGTGTGACACTAACAGCTGGAAGCAAGGCCACAGGTTCCAGCTCTTGTGCTTCTTGGGATAATGTAGGGTCTGTCTCTTTTGAAGGCTGGTCTGGGCCAGAAGCCATCAATCTTTGTACATCTGCAAAAGAAAATCATTGTTAAGGACTGCCACATCCAGATACACCCAGGGCATATAACTGGTGCTTTCTTTGTCTTTACCATCAGCAATGGATGAAATGAAGGTTATCATCTAGGTAGCTACAAAACATCAACCACAAGGAAGTCATTTTTTTCCCCATCAGGTCATTAGAAATTGACAGTGGGAAGGGAGTAACTCTGTGATACTTCTCTGGGCAGGCTTTTAGTTGGCATATTAATTATTTAAACTTAAATTGTTTTGCAATTGGTATATATCCTTTTGAGATATTACTAATTTGTTAGGCAACATACCTAATTCAATTTATATTACAACTTCCTCAAGATATCATATATGAACACAATCTGAGGGTAGATTAAAAAGGCAAGACATTGAACTCTTCTTTAAAAAACACAAACATTCCCCTAAGAAAAGGAAAATTGTGAAACCTGAGAAAGCAAATTCAGTAACACATTTTGCATAATTTATACAAGTACAGGAATAGCTTTGGTTGACACACCCTGGTTTTTCTTTTTTTTTTAATATTGAGACCATGCACATTCTACAGCACAGCTAGACAGCAGATATACACATATATAGCATACTCACACACACAAGCACTTAGGTATATGTAATCTGAATTAGGTAAAAAGAGATTGCTCCCCCCAATTTATTTACAGGTAATCCTCGCTATCCAACCACAATTGGAACCAAAATTTAGGTTGCTAAGCGATGCGGTTGTTAAGTGAATTATCACGTGACCACTTTGCTTAACAACTGCAATCCCAGCACTCCTAGCTGCTGTCATTAAGTGAGAATCATGGGTTGTTAAGTGGATGAAGTCCCAGGTAAGGAGTGCAGGGATGCCTCAGGGGGTGAGGGAGGCCCTGGGAGGTCTGGCGCAGGTCCGTGTGGTGCAAAGCCACAGCTGCCCCTGGAAGCCTCAGGCACCCCAGCGGTGTTTATGACTGCAGAGGCAATGCAACTCCTCCCACCTGCCTATCTCTCCCCCCCATCTATACCCTTTGGGCCACCTTGCACAGTGGCACTCATCAGCGACAGTGCTGGGGCTGGGGCTGAAGTAGGAGCCTGAGGCCTTCAGTAGTCTCAGCCAGCTGCCACTGCCCCCAAGCCTCAACTTCAGCCCCAGTGCCACCACTACCACTGAGAAATGTCGCCTCATGCCTCACACCACTGGCCTTTGCTGCCTTTTCCCAAGCCACACCTCTCGTTGCATCTCTAAACCTGGCATCCCATTGCCGATTCCATCCTGAAGCCACACCTCTCCTTTCTTCCATAAACCTGGTGTCCCAATTGTGCAAGACCTGGGGGAAGGTTCACAAGAACTGGACACATGCTTTATGAAAGGAAGGAGAGGTGTGGCTTGCAGAAGGTATGGGACACGTGGCTTCAGGAAGGAATGGGGCGATGGAATTCCAGGTTTAGGGAAGGAATGAGGGGTGTGCTTGGAGAATGGTGTGAGCCGGCAAAGGCCAGCGGTGTGGGGTGTGAGGCGGCATTTCTCAGTGGCAGCGGTGGCACTGGGGCTGAAGTTGAGGCCTGGGGGCGGTGGCAGCTGGCTGAGACTGCTGAAGGCCTTGGGCCTCTACTTCAGTCCCAGCCCCAGCGCTGCCAATGAGTGCTGCTGTGCAGGGCAGCCAAAAGTGCATAGATTGGGGCGGGGGGGAGACAGGTGGATGGGGGGAGTTGCAGCACCCCTGCACCCATAAGTGTGGCTGGGCTGCCAGGTGCCAAAATTTTGATTACGTGACCATGGGAGCACCGCAACAGCTGTATCTTTGGGCATGGGTCAAAGATTTTTTCAGTGCCATCATAATTTTGAACAGTCGCTGATGGCATTTTTTCAGTGACATCATAATTTTGAACGGTCGCTGAATGGTTGTAAGTGAGGACTACCTGTAATTTCTTCTATCCCATCTAGTTACATTGCTGAAATGAAGAAAATTTGGTGGAGTGAGAAGACCAGGAATGGACTGTTGTTTCTGAGTTCTATGAACACAGTTTATATATGATATGACAGCCCAAAATTCTTTAATAAAAAGAACATCCTTTGTCCTGAAGCATTTTAGGCTTCTAATTAAAAAGCAAAGTAGATCTTGCAAGCTTAAATTCTGTTCACATTATTCACTACAGTATACAGGCAAATACCTGTCTCATCTCTTTATAATTGAAGAACCAATGCTAAACTTCTCTTCCATTCCCTAGATAGGTTTACATTCCCTTTTGGGAATGTAGAGTCCTTTACCTGAGAACACAGCTGGCAAGAAGGTAAGGAAAAGATGCTGTGGATTTACCAGCTTGGCATAACATCGCCATTGGGGAAAGAGTGCAACAGATGTTGGTGAAATATCATTTTTTGACTCCTTGATATTATCTGGAGTCTGAAAGAGGAAAAATAATTGGATTATGGCATAGCTTTCAGATATGGCTGCCTTGCTCTCCATCCTGATGAAGCAAGCAAAATATACTGACAATTTTTGATATCAAAGGTTAATTGGTCCCATCATTTGGTCATGTAGACCTTAACATCCATGAGTGGGAAACTTGTGGCTCTCCAGCTGCTGCTGAACTATAAATCCCAACATGCCTCAAATTGGCCATTCTACTTATGGCTGCTGGGAGCTGTGGCACAACAATATCCAAAGGTCACAGATTCCCCATTCTTGCTAGATCTAAACATAATAACTAAGTTCACAGATCACACGAAGCTATAATGGCTCATTTTGGTTTAACATGATGTGAACTAAGATGCTACAGTTTGCAAATCACAGATGACTTAATATTATGCATGAAGTATGAATTTGGCCTACAAAACCTTGTTCAGTGTGCTGAGGCTTTTCATGATAGGTGAACCCAGTTAACGCCTTATGAAAACTAAGATACTACATTGAAAAAGATCAAGGGATCACTTTCAACTAATACACAGCATTCCCCAACCTGGGATATCACGTCCCAAAAATGCCTTGATAAATGAAATGCATCTATCTTGAAGAGGGCCAGGCTGGAGAAGGTTAAGCCATCTATCAAAGAACTGCCAAGACTTCTACACATAAGTCAGACTCTTCCATCCACTTATCTACCATAACACATTTTAGATTACTTCAACAAAGCCCTCCAAAAGATTTCAGTTATTTCCTACAATGGCTAGGAAACTCAAGTCTGGAAAATCTGTGACATATTTGGGATCTTGACATTGAGCTCAAAAGATCATTGTACCTGATGTGTACTTGCAGATGTTGCTGTGTCCTTGATGCCAAAAGAGTGGTAAGTGTTTTTTGGATTCTGACATTCAGAAGGAACGGAAGTCTTTGGGAGTTCTGGAAGGAACCAAGTTGGTGAGAAACTGTCAGAGGAACAGCCCAAGGAAAAATTAACTACTGTGCCTCTCTTACCTTGGATCACTGAGAGCTTAAATGGGGGTGGGTGGCCATCTCTGTCTCGCTGAAGCACATGCTCCATGAAGGTTACATGATCTGTATCCAATAGTGTGATTTCTCTGTCACTGAGGTCATGCTGGAGACAGCCATGGAAGAGGCCAAGAAGCATTTCATTGGGCAAGGAAGAAGAATCCTTTATGATTCCATCGTCTTCTACAAGAAGATAAAAACTATGAGTAAATCCTTCTCCTGCTGCTAGGAAAACACAGCAATTCACAATATATAGATCTAATAGCCCAGACAGACAAATAGCGTCAAATTTCCCTACCCAGTTAAAAAAAAAAATCCCATACAATAGAAATAATACAGTAAGGAGTATTAACTGGTAGAGATCTTCCCACCATTATTACATGTCCAACCACAACACCACATTATGACACCAATGTCAAGTTTACTCAAGGAATACTTTGAATAGAAAGCTCTACTTATTAAGTCCAGATGATAGTGGGGTGGGGACTGTTCAAAAGAGGATGGCACACATTACAGATATGCTCATCTTTATTATTGCTTTATATGTTTCAGAGTTGGGAAGAAACAATGCGCTGATATCCTTCCCTTGATATATACACACACAAAATTCTCCAGTTTAACTTGCCTCTTGTCAGCATCAAGAAAAACATTTCAATCTGCTGGCATTTTGGTAAAAGCTTCATGAGGTCAAACTGGAAAGGAATCTCATGTACACGGGAGCCACTTTGAGCATCACGACCTACAGCAAAAAAGTAAGATGTCATAAACTTGACAGGTCCACAGGACCAGATTCATGAAGGAATGTCTAAAAAGCATGAAATAAATCAGTTACCTTCAGCAGCAATGGGCCTTGAATCGCATGCTGGGAAAACCCAGTCCTTATTTTGGCAAAGTTGGCTGATATACTCAAAAGCAAGCACAGTATGGATGCAGGTAAGATCTCGAGGATAGATCTGGAAAAGGGATCTTAAATAAGATAGCAGACTGGACACCACTTCCCAAGGACCCAGAATAGGATTATTGCTTCATAAATGCGTTCAAAATGACAGTGGTGCAAGGATAATTCAAGGCCAACTATACAAACATAAGCCATGTCTCAGTCTTCAGTGAGACAAACCCTCCCCAAACATTTGGCTGCATAGGTTGGTTTGACAATTCTTTCATTCCCATCCCTAGACAGGTGGCAGTCCCAGTCTTAATCCCTTTCAGATCAAGAAACAAAACTCAGTATATTAGCTTCCAATCAATCACCCATGCAAGTGTTGCTTCTCCCCAGCACAAAAACACACCGCTTTGGGGATTTTCTGGTAAGATAGGCCATGTAGGTGCTGCCAACTCTCCTGAACGCCATCCACGTAACCACTTTGAGGCTCTACCCAGCATTCTGTGACAATGTTCAACTCCATGTCCACCTCAATGGCCTCCACTTCTGTATCATTGTCTTCATCTGTAGAGAAACTTGAAGGCAAGCAAGTAATGTGAGAGACTCCACAGCAGGGTGTGGGTCAAAAAACTTTTCCAAAAGTTGCTAAACAATGTTAATTCTACAGGAGAGAGAAAATGGCATAAAACACACAAGAAATAATCATAATAACTATATTTAATTACTTTAATCCAAGTTATATAAAAACATATCTAGTATGCTTTAGCCTCACCCACATTTTCTCCTGGCCTGACACAGGTATTTCCTGGGACAGCTGAAGATCCAAATCATCCCTACATATCAAACATATACAGTAGCTTACCAGCAAGTAAGTTGGCTTTTCAGCAGAATTCCAACCGTCCTTGCCTCCAAGCTTGAGACTAAAAGAAATTAACTTCAGCAGCCTTAGGCTACATATCAAGTTGCTTAAACTTATAGAACACTAAACTCAAAACAAAAGCAATGGAATGTTGATCTTGGCTAATTTACTGATGGCAGGATAAATATATTAGTCATTACATATTCACTGTGAAATTTCTACAGATTTCTTTATTGCATCATTATGTTTTTACAATTAATTTTGTGGAATGGTATTCCATTTCAGCATAGAGCACTATGCAGCGATGTAGCAAAATAAGGCAAGCCAATCAACATTTGTATATATGAATCCAATGATGATGTCCTTTTTTTTTAGCACTTTTATTTATTTCAGGTTCAGGAGAAGCACAGCTGTGGGTCCCTGTGAAAGGTACACATTACTGGCAAAGATTGCACAAGGGCTTGCTTCTAGCTCAGGAGGCCTATGGAGTATTAGTCCATAGGTGCAAAGAAATGGGTATCCATTTGTGCTCATTTTGGAGAGAAGTGGAGTTATCTAGAGTCTGGAATTCCAGAAAGGCACATAACAATCGAACAGAACTTGGTACAATAATGTGAGTGAAACTGTAAATACCAGAACCTCAAGTTTGCAACAGAAGGCTTTTTATTCATCAATAGAATAAAAATGAAGATGTGAACATTATCACATGTTTATAGTTGATGATATACTCATAGACATTAACTGGTTTCAGAATGGATGATTTGAGAGCCTAGATAATATTTATGTATTTATTATAACTTTTATATGGTAATATTACTTCTGTAAGTCAGCACTGCCTTAAGTTAATGAAGAAGACAGCAAATCAAGAACTGTGGGATCTTTAAGCCAATGTTATCCTTCCGGGGAGGAGTGAGGTAGAGAGACTTGTGTGCACTAGAACCAAAGGCTCCTTTGCAGTAGACAGAAACGAAGGTCAGTACTGTTACTACCTCCTAGGCATCCACATTCTTATAATGGCAGCAACAGGATCCAGAAGACTCTATTCCCGCATGCTCCCTTATAGGGGCAGGATTCCTTCCTCACCTGTCTTTAGTAGATGTAGCATGTGGAGGGAATATCACATATTGGACAATGCAGGTGTGCTTCTCATTGCCATTCTCTCTTGTGGATTCACTCTGTGGAAGAAAATCAGCTGTAAATTTGTCATGTTCCTTTGCTGCTTCTCTCCCACAACACTGGGGTCTCAGGATTAGAAGAGAAGCAGTGCAATTTGCGATCTTCTTGGCCAAACCAAGAGCAGATTTTTCTCAGAATATGATTTAATGTGCTTTTTCTTGGATGAGAGACTACAGAGAAAAGCATGCTTATTAGGCAATTATCTATGAATATCACTTTCACAGTATTCCCCTACACTCACTTGCTGCTACAGACTCCCCCCTCCCCATCCTTTTCCTACCTGAGTGATTAATAAATAAATACATTTTTTTTTTGGTCCCAGTTTTTCTATATAAAGAACAAACCACTATGGCAATAGTTATACCACTGTGGAAAGAAGGAAATACAGGAATACCTTTTGATATACCAAGACCTAAGATTTCTATAAAAGAACCAGGTTGGTGTGTAGTGGTTAAGACATCAGGCTAGAAACCGGGAGACTATGAGTTTTAATCCTACCTTAGGCACAAATCCAGCTGGGTGAGTGACCTTGGGCCAGTCACTCTCTCTCAGCCCTAGGAAGGAGGCAATGGCAAACCACTTCTAAAATCTTGCCAAGAAAACTGCATGAACTCATCCAGGCAGTCACCTGGAGTCAATGCTGACTTGAAGACACACACACAATATTTCTATGCACCCTGTTATCACCAATTTCCTTGTGAACAGGAAAGGGTGGCACCAGAGAAGATAAAACAGGATTTACCTTCATTGGTAATTCTTGGACCATACTGATAATCCCTTCACCACTAGAAGCAAAATGGAAGCCCTCAGACAGGCGTATCCTGCACATTCCAGAAGAGAAGAATAAGTTATAAGGCTGTTGCATCCCGGTCTCCCATGAGCTAGAATACTTTGTTCACTCAGCACAATGTTCTTTTCCCACAGTGAAAATGCAACCCCTCCCCCCAACCTAACTCTTACACTAGCAAAAGCAATTGATCTTCAGAGAAAGAAGTGACTCAGATGTAATTGCTACTTTTTCACTTTGACAACTCCTCTATTTGCAGATTCCAACTCATCTCAAGACAAAACGGGCACTTACTCAGTGAGAGTGGACAGCAGTTGTGCTACAGCTGTGATGGGCACTGCTGGGATCAGCCCTGACTGTACACACCAAATCCAGCGCTGGTGATAAAAATAGCGAGATAAGGAGGCCAGGGTAGAAGAAGCTGTGCGGTTGGCCACCATAGTAAGTGGACCTGACATGGGGGGATTCTCCAAGGGTAAAAGACATGGAACATGATAGTCGGAGGGCAGCTTCTCATATCTGAGAATGAGAAAGAAGAAGGATTGAGGCAACGGGTGATGATGGAGTTAGACTTCTCATAATGGCCTCAATACACTATCTGTGAGCTACCTCTGTGCCTTATTTCGGCTTTAATTCTATCACACAAATGTATCTCAAGATATCATTTGAGAGGATTATGTATGCATTACAAATAGACCACTTAACATATCCCTGAATTCATAAAATGTCTTCGGCATACAAAATTTCCCTGCACATATGGCATGCCTGTCTGGGTACAAGTATGCACAGAGGAACATTTTGTTTTCTCTGCATATTCCCTTTGATTCTTGAATCCCAGAAAGTTAAGTACTTTTTTTTTTAAGTACTCTTTAAAATAAAAAGGAGGAGAATATTCAAGAACAGTCAGGGACAGATAGTACTATTTATGCCCCATGATAGGAAACCAATACATCATCATCATCATCACGCTGGCTGAAGATACTGGAAATAATTCAAATAATTCACTCTGGAGAGTGCTGCATCCTGCTATACATTTTGCAAGACTTGTTGAGCTTTTATTTAAGTATGAGCTTTCCCTCCCAAATTCTATACTACATCAGTGTTTCTCTTTTTAAAAATTTATATTTATTAAAAAATTTGCCATACAATAAAAGACAAATTGAAAGAAGAAAAAAGAGGGAAAAAAAAACAAAAAGTGCAAGAAATGAAAAAAGAAAAGAACTAAAATGACTAAACTTTAGTAACTTCGGATCAGTGTTTCACAACCAATGGCATGTATAGTCTAGTGAGATGTGATTCCCCAGCAAATCAGGAAAGAACATATAAGAGGAAAAAACAGAGGAGGAGGATGATAAACCAAAAAGTCTCCAGTCCCATATACTGAGATAACTGGAATCAGCAATACAACAATGCATTTCTGAGTCTAGGAATGGAGTACATTCTGAAAATGTTGGGCTTGGAGCCAAAATACAATAAAATTCTGTGCTAGTAAAAGCTCATGCTCTCTGCATTCAGGGAGGGCGGCATGGAGAAAACTGTTCTCACAGCGGCATACTGCTTCACCTTCATTTGACTTTCACTCATTACTTTACAGTTACAGTAACTTTAAAAAAATAGTACTACTGTAATTTTAAATGTCTTTAAAATTTACCTAATTAACAGGATGCCTATAGGCACACCCACACTATATACCGTTTCTCAGAAAAAAAGAACTTTTTCTATCAGCAAATTTCTTTGCTGATGATTTATGAAATTTCAGATATGGAAGGTTAAGCACCATAGTTCCAGAGCATCTTTTTCCAATGAGGCAACCTTCCAAGATGTTCCCACTACACCCAGCCATCCATTGTCCATTGGATAAAGGAAGACAAAAACTACAGCCCAAGTCATCTGGAAAACACCAGCTTGGCTAAAGCTATCTCAGCGAATTAACATTCTGTGTGTATGTATGCATGCATGCATGCTCCATATACAATACCTGATAAGGAGTTTCTCCAGAGGTTTATGTAGTACTATAAGGCAAGGTCTGTCTGAGAGGGGTGGCTGGGCTACAGGCAAACAAGATGATTTTGATGGGGAATTGCTGCCAAGGACCTTTCTCTTCACTTTTGGAGTTGCCTCTTTGCTCTGTACTCTGTGAGGGAAGCGTAACTGAAGGATACAGTCTCGTAGTTCTTCTACTATCTGTTGAAAGGTAAGTAGATCGGAAGAAATCCTTTTTATATAAGAAGTTAGCACTGCTCACTTGGACTGAGATGGGCAGCTATAGAAATTGCATAAATGAATAAATACATACATACATACTGTTGCAGACCCCAAACTCCTCTGTAGCACATGCTGTTGTACATTCCAACATTTTCCCACATATTTTAAGGTATTCATGTTATTAGTTTAATTTTTGTAATACAGGTAGTCCCCAGTTTAAGAACAAGTTCCATTCCCAAGCTCTGTCTTTAAGTCGAATTTGTACGTAAGCTGGAACGGTATTATTGTACAATACTGTATAAGTAGTACTGTGTAATGAAATTGAACCATTGTGTATTTAACCTGAATCACTATGTATTTAACTCAAATTTTGCTACAATAGGCATTGTTCTTAATTATGGGTTGTCTGTAAACTAGGTGTTCTTAATCCAGGGACTACCTGTACATGCTGGCTGGGGAATTCTGGGAGTTGAAGTCCACACATCGTAAAGTTGCCAAGGTTCAGAAACATTGGTTTAGGCTTTCATTATGTTATGAACTTTAAATCATTTTTATTTTAAAAAGGTAAATTGTAGTTTGGGTGTTGTAAGCTATCCTGGCAAAAGTATGCATGTATTGAAAATAAATTTAAATAATAAAAACAATAAGGTAGCCACATTCAGTCCCAGAATCCCCACAGAGGAGCTACCCTGCTCTTGCCAACAACAATGCCTTAAATGTTTTATTAATAAAGTTCATCAGTGCCACAAAGAACTGGTTTACCTCAAAACTGTCCTAAGAGGCCAAATCCTATCTCTTCCTAACATACTCTAGTTAGAAATGACTTGCTTCGTAAAATCTTATCACTGGGAAGGTGACTTATCCAGCCACCTTTAGGTACTGATTCCACTGCTATTTAGGCCTGGAAGCAAAGCTTCTAATGTAAGCCCAAGGTTTTTCTAGGTTTTTTATATGCAACCTAAAAATATGGATGCAAAAGATGCTTCTTAGTAATCCTAAAACTTTATTCCAAGTGACAAATATCCACCAAGCAAATTTTTGCTTTGTGATTTTTGCAATTTTAATCAATGTTCACTGTGACTCAAGAAAACTTATCCAGCACTCACTTTATTCCTGAGTTTTGCAAGTGTCCCAATGGGGAATCCCAGCCGAAGAACCATGCAGGGGGCTTTGGAAATAATCCTCACCACATAAAATGAAAAAGGAGGCAGATCCTCAGAGCTACAGAATGAGAAAGAAACAGCAAGTTTGAATAGATTTATGGTGGTACTGAGTCTCAAGACAGGTATCAAAAATCTCAGTTTTAGAGTTGGTACTTTACCATTTCAAAGTAAAAAATCTAAGGTATACAGGAAGGAATTGGAGTTGCCCTACGAACAAAGGCCTACTTGCAGAACCCATTACATTTTGGGGTGCAGAAATGTCTAAGCCTACAGGAGCCTTGCAAAAACAGCTCTTGTATATTGTTTCAGATGCTATGTACTAATGAACAAATATGAAGTACTTAATGAGCCTTTCCCCTTAAGAGTTATTTACTCAGCATTACTGGATTGACTACTTAGGAGTGGGAAAAAAAACCCAGGCTCAATCTTATGCAGAAATCCTTTATCCCCATTGGACTTTACACCTTCATGGACTTCAACAGCTCAGACTCAACAGTTTCCCCCCTCTGCACCTTAATTCTCTCACCTGTGCATGAGCTTGACATAAGAGTAGCCTTCTACCAGCACAAAGCTACTCCAGTCACGCAGCAAAGAAGTCAGAGCTGAGTGGGAAATGCGACACTGGATAGTGCTATAGCGACCATTGCTGCCTGGGGTGTGCAAATGTTTTGGGACTGGTCTGTCAAACAGATCAAACAGTTAGTTACTACCTATTGCAGGTAGCATCATCATCCCCCATTCTTCCTGTCCCAGGAAAAATTTACATGCAAGACCTTATCTCTCAGCCTCTGTTATCTTATCCTCAGCTCTCAGTACTCAATAAGAACACAATGGCTGGTAAACTCTGAAACTTTTAAATGTTAAATATAATACTGAGCCATGATACAAGTCTTGTATGTTTTCTTGCACTTACATGTCATGTTCCAAGAGGATAACAATGCGGTGCATGTGCAACCACCTCTGCCAGAGATTGGCATCCATAGACAGGATGGGCTTCCAGTAGGCTGCAAACTGTGAGTGACTGGAGTCTGAGCTACTGTGCTGCAAGGACAGGACCTGAAAATGGCAGAAATTACATTTCATGAATCTAGCTGCAACTGTGACAGTTTTTAAACACTCTAGCTCAGAAAGAAAAACCATGCTAGGCAGCTAAGCAAGGGGTGGCTAAATTACAGACACAACTCTCCTTAGAAATACCCAACAGCACAGCTAATAGCTTCCATCATTAAATTCTCACAAGCTAGCTGTATTGAAAGCTCATTATAGGTATAGGTTGCTTTAGACTGGCCTTCTGTAAATTGGGGCCTTCCAGATGTGCCAGGTCTATAACACTCAGAGTTCCCAGTCAACATATTGGCAGTTGTAAACCTTACATGGGGACCAGGCTGCCCAAAGCTGCTTCAGACAGCGCTCCAAACATTTTCCCCCAAAAAGCATTCTATTATTCATTCCTAATTGGCTATCCCCCAAAAAGCTATAAGCCAAATGACCCATGTCAGGTATGTGATGATCCAAATTACCATAACAAGCTAAATTTTACATAAGCACAGTTTTGCTGCACTACTTTCAACCTTACAAAAAAAATACTTACAAATATCAAATTAAATTGAGGGCTGTATTTTGGGTGAGTTTTTGATGCATTTTGACTGCGGTCTTATTTATATTAATGTTTAATTGTTTTTAATGCTTATTTAAGATTCGTTTTAATTGTAATTAATTTAATTGTAATTAATTTAATTTGCAAATAAATTGCAAATGCTACCAAGATACCCATAACAATAAAATATAAGCTATAGAATAACAATTCTAAAAAAAAGAACTGAGAAAATAACATTGGAAAAGAGGACACATGCAGATACTTAGCATTAACAAGCAAGATGATCATTTACTCAAAATAGGAAACAGACAACTGCCTGAAGACCTCAAAAAGATGAATTTAAGCTGTATAATTCATTTCTCACATTTTAAAAAAATGGTGTACTGCAGTAGTCAGTCATGATAGTTCTATTGAGCAACACAAAGAGAACACTCTAGATAAGTGATAATTTCTACAATATTTGCTTGGCATATTAATTTAGCATAGCTGCTCTTTCTGCAAGATTTGGCTACATTAACTTAAGGTAACAGCAAGCATGTTGAATCTGTTGCTTCTAACCTATTGTTGCCTCAAAAGTTATGATTCCAAATAATTAAGAATCTAAACACCCTCACACAATTATTACTGTAACAGCACATACATTTTCCTCTGGAAGTGAGAAAGCAGAACTGAAAATACAGAACTATGGCACACATTTGAAATAGGATTGCTATTAACCTTTCATCCTTCTTTCATCCACCCACGGAATCAGGTGCCTTATTTTCCTAATCTGAGATGTTGAGAGATAAATATAAAGCAATTCAGTTTTAAACCCCCTAAGACCGAAAAAAATATTCTAGATAGTAGCAACTTAGCTATTACATCATCTTGCTTGCTGTTAGTTCAAAATAGACTAGTAATATATGAATTATGTACCGGTGTAGTGGATCCTGGAGGAAGATAGAACAGTGGCACCCCATTTCGAGTGCTTTCAGGAATGGTGAAATGCTCTGGGACGCTGTCAAATGACTGCAGATGAACCAGCATCTGGTCAGTTTGGTTGATACTGAAAAGAACAAAAAAATCCCTCTCAAGGATCTTTAAGTCACAGCATTTTATATCTCATTAGTGTTAGTTGGATGTGATCAATCCAAGACAGTCTCTAACTCCCATTATGGTTTCTCTAGAAGCAAACATAGTATTTTTTGCCCAACACTGAAGTTCTCTCTAGTGTCCAAACACGTCCAATACCAGAAATGAGGAAAACAATAATGGTCAGGAACAACAGGAGCCACAACAGTCCTAGTTTAGAAACATTCTTCACATTAACAACCTTATTGGGACTACACATTTAAACAAACTAAAGGGCAGAATTACATACTGCCCAAGTCCTTGGGAAAAGAAACTCCACTGGAAGGGCATACCAAGCAAATCTTCACCTTTGCAGGGTATTCCAGAAGCGGCGTATCACAGTGGTGCGATAGAGGCTGGTGATGGGTTTCCGCACTGTGCAGCTGATGTCATGCAAAATGTCATAGCTGCCCTCCATAGTCACTTCCACCCATGTGCTACGTTTTGAAGGATCTAGGGGCCAGGGGGCCACTGCCAAATACTCAATTCTCATATTGTGCTTCCATAGCAGGATAAGCTTCACTTCCAGTTGAGTACCACCTGTAAGTGTGCAAAAGGAATGAGGAATGTGTTGTAGTAGAACAGCCCTAGACCCCTCCTTAATTCCTACAGTCTGCCTTTGTGAAACATTCAAACACAGCTTGTACCAAAAATCAGCTCATTTATGGGCCAGATTAATTTCCACATTCTTTTGCCTATTTCTATTTGAGGTCTACCTTACTGATTCATCTAGGTTGTTCTGAAAGTTACACTCCAGTGAATGGTGATGTTAGAAGAGCCAGGAAAGTGGCTGGGGAATATGCTCCATACTAATTTAATATTTCTAGCTTTAATTGATCTCAGAACTTGGAGTTCTAGTATCTGTGCTAATTTTTATGAAATGCTTTTCTGAAAACACTCCATTAATATTTTATAAGATGGGAAGTATAGCAATGACAAAGTCACTTTTTAAAAACCAACTAAGGTAACAATTTCAGTCTCAATACAGCGGATAATCTATTTTGCTTGCCAGCTTGAACCATTGTGAAATATTTTTCCTAATGAAAAGTAGATAACACAAGAGTTCTTTTTTTATTTTTACACATTTATATCCTATTTTTAAACAAATTCACACTAACAATGGGGCTTCTAACAGTAAATATTCTGACAGTAGATATTCTAACAGATATCAAGCTATCAGTAAACAGACCATTATATTAATAATAGACAAATCCTGCCATTATGCAGAATCCTGTTAATGCCATCTGTTGAACAAGAGGAAGGAGCTTTGCCTACTCTACCCACCTATCTTAAAGCATGAATCAGGCACTACTAGCATCCAGAAACAAAGAAACATTTGGCAGGCAGTCACCATAAAGCAAAATATTATTTTGGCATATTTGTATCCCATTATTGTTTCATGGAACTTAAAGCAGTGATTTACTCTAAAATAATTCTGAGATGTTAGCTTGTTATGACAAACTAATTGGGAGTTCCCAGTTGAGCTAGAATTTGACAATACATTTCTCAGGTATAATTCTAGAGCTACTCCCACAAGTTATACTGTAGATTAGGAGTAGGATAATCTCCTAGCAATATTTTTGCAACCTCCAGAATGCTTAATACTGTGAAATTCAGCATGATTAATTTCAGATCACATGGTTCTTTATAGGCTTTGGTTTTTTGGGGGGGGTGTTGTCAAATGGATGCTCGAAGCCTCTGCAACACACCTACTCTGCATTTTAAAAAATTCTCAACTCTGAAAAGAGGAACAGGTTTTTCAGCCTTATCTCCTTCAATGTCTTCTACTGCGTCGCCAGCCATCCCCTGTGGGCCTTGGAAGCCATTTTAGGAAAAGTACAGCTCCCAGAGGGAAAACACTGCATGTACCTGGTCACAATGGGCAATAGCATACACTACACAAAGCAGACTAAGAACACTGAATAATCACCTTTTGTAATATTGACCTCACGGATACTATAACCTTCTCGCAGCCTCACAGAGACTATACTAATAAGATCAGCATGGACCTCCTTTTCTGTATGCTTCTTTCGCCTCATGGCAAGGGCCGGATTGCTGCTTGCAGAAACAAGATGTTCATTGAATAATCTGTGCTGGGAGACTGCAATGATAGCAAACATCATGCAAGAGTTACTTCCAACCTGATCTATCTCCCAAACTATTTCTTCCTCCTAGGAGGGCCCGAGCCACTTCAGTGATCCCCTGCAGTCACCTCTAATGGCTCATTATAGAACTGAAATTCCTAGGCAGGAATATTGCCCCCATCCTCAAGGTCTAGGAACTCGGGACTAACCAAATGCTAACAGCTTGATGGCAAGATTTTATTTTGTTAGTAGCATTGTGGCTATCTCCTTTTCCTTTAAATAGAAGCAGCTAAGGTACAGATTCTCAAAATTTGATGTACCATGATTTTCTAAAATAGTAAATGAATTTATGAGCCCCCCCCTTAAGTAAAACAATGATTTCACTGGGGTTTGGATTAATCACAAAATTAAAATACTATGTATTAAAAGATATATAACTTTCATTTTAACCTCTTAACTTAGGCTTACTGTTATCAATACTATCAGTAGATTAGTCAATTTTAGTTTTTTCTTACCACCCAACAAAAACATTTTATTTATTAGGATTATATATATTGTATTAAGGTAGCATACAAATGCTCACATCTATTTTACCCACAACAGCACCTCGTGAGGTGGATTGGGTTGAGAGAGGATGACTGGCCCAACATTACCCAGCTGGCCTCCTTGACTAAGGGAGGATTTTAACTCACAGTTTCTAGTCCAGCACCTTAAAATAATGGATAAAAATCCTGAACTGCACTCACAGATACAGTCATACAGACTCTCCAAAGACTGCAGATATCCTATTACATATCATGCTGAAAGTCACTAGCTATCAAAAACCATCCACCAGTCACAGTGCTATTACTTTCCTGATCAAGCCTGACTGACTGTAATTTTTATGATCCATTTCCCCACCAGGTAGCAACCCACAATTTCAGAATTACTGAGTTATTCAGAAACCCAGCTTTAGGCATGCCTGGGGCAAGGAGGAGAGAAAAGATAGGGGAGTTTAACCCTTGCCTGTTACATAATATTTTTCTAAAACCTTGTTTAATAATAAGGAACAATGTTGCACCATTCTTGTAAACTTCAACTCAACTGTTTGTGATTAAATTGATCTTCGTTCATTTACCCGACAAATCATTCATGGGTGATTTCTACATTCTTCCCTCAGTTTACTATTCCACATATGCAAACTCAACTATACTCTGTAAAACCTGTATCATAACAATTTATTCAAACTTTTCAGTGTTTTTGCTACAACAGATTAATACAGTTACCTTTCTGAATAATGTTAGCATCTAAATTGCCTTTTGTTCATACTGCAAAGACAGCCATTTCTTATTTTAAGAACTGTTTTTGTTATGCATAAAACAGGATTGAAATCTTTCTGACCCCTTAGAAAGTATAAAAAGGAGATATGTAATCTGTCTCAAAAGTAAGTGATTGAATCTGATAGTAGGTGAATTTAATCTGATTCAAAAATAGGGGCATTTCTCTTTTCAAGCCATGATTTCAATAGTCACACAACTTTGGACATCTTGCACCATTCTGTTTATTCAACAAGACTTGGAACATCCTAGTTGATACCTTTTATTCCTCCCATTTGGAAAATTTCACTAAGGTCAAACCAAGGGCTAGAACATGTATTTCCAAATGTTTTTCACTGTAGGTACAAATGCAAGCACAGCAGGAATTGTACAATGTACAAATGCAAGTACAGCAGGACTTCATTATGTCCCTATGCACATGGGTGATAAATGCAACTGTGAAAAATATTAAACATAGCCCTGTTTTTCCTAATCCTATACATCATCACCTGCAAGAATAATGAAGACTAGGCAAATTGCTATAATCCTCAGAGCATCTGAAGAAAAAAACAAATCCCTTCAAAGTCTCTATAACTAACAGTACCATTTTTGTTTAAGCTTTGGCGAATTCAGCTTACAAAACTGTTGAATGTGACAAAGAACTCATAGAACCATAGAGACCCATGTATTCATCCTTTCACCTCTTGCAAAATCCATTATTCTCACTACATTGCAAAAATGGACTATTATACAGTCCCACATTTCAATCTAACCCAAGATTGTCTCCCTGGCACTGATGAAGATAGGGTAGATAAGACTGAGAAAATGCATCTAATTCAGTGGAAGGCAAGCTTACCACAGTAATATTCAGGATTCAGGGATTCTCCACTGCGCAGAAAAGAATATGGAAGAAAAGCTTTATGGTAGACATTCATGTCTAAACTAGAAGGCTCAGCTTCAGGACACGTGGAAAGGTATGTGCCAAATGTTGCCATTGCAATGAACTTCATGAGCTCAACATTAGGGACATGACCAAAACTGCAGTCATAAGAATAGACTCCTCCCACCTGCAAGAGAGAAAAAGAATGCACAGAAGCATCAATAACTTTCTCAAGAACAGATTCCATCTTTTACATTGCACTTAGCTCTATTTCAATTCAGATGTCAGGGATATATTCAATGCCATAGTTGTATGACAGAAAATATTTCTAGACATAGGCATATTTTTACTCTAGTCTCTAAAGCAGAAAGAGATGAAAGAGGGAAGCAAATCTCATCACCAGTAAAGTTATCTTCCCCTACCTTGAACTGCTGCATGAAATCACCCTGCCTCTGAAATGTGCAAAGATTCCAATGGGTTTATATGCTTACATATATCTAAACTTATACCTTATCTGTAACTGATAAAAACTGAAGTTTCAAACCAAATAATGCATATATGTGATATGTGTGTGTGTATATATATGCACACGTGTATATATATATATATATATATATATATATATATATATAAACATATACAAATACACACACACACACACAAATTAAATGCCAAGAGCTGATCACTTTTTAAATCATTCTCATGAGCCAAAAACTAGAGAAAGCTCAACACACTGGCTGAGTTCATGTAGCAGCTAAATCATATAAGGTATGATTTTGGCTTAGCATGCTTGATGAATCAGCCTTTGAGAGTTTATCTTAGTACAATAATCCTTATTATCAACTTGCTCCTTTAGTAAGTGACCAACTACAGATACATTTAACTGGGTAATTAAAGTTTCTTTCATGCTAGTTTATGTTTGAGGCTAGGTTAGCTTTTCCAATCAGGGTATTATCCTTTGCATGGCTTTGATAAAAACATACTGAAGATGTGGAGGAGGGGAAATAAAAGCCTCATATTTAACCTGTGTTCAAGGTACAAACAGAATTGAGCATATGTGAATTTGTGTAAGCAATAGCCAAAGGGGTAACTGCAAGTCAGGGTTGATCCAAAGTTTGTTGTCATCTTACAAAAATCACAATCTCCTCTTCCCATACACTGAACATAACAAGAGTTGATCAGACCACTTACAGGTAGTCTTCACTTATCGACTGCCTTGTTTAGTGACAGTTCAAAGTTACAACAGTGTAAAAAAAAGCTTTGCAACCAACCCTCACATTTATGACTGTTGCAGTGTCATGCAGTCACGTGATCACGACTTGTGTGCTTCACAACTGGCTTGTGACAGTTAACAGAGAAGGCAGGCGTAAAATTCTAAGTAGTGGTCATATGATGTTTCACTTAATGACCCATGGTGACTCACTTAACGATCAAAGGGGAAGTAAGGTTGTAAGCCTGTCATGGTCATGTGATTTTTCTGCTTAGCGATTGCAGCACTTAGTGACAGAGTTGCTGGTCCCAATCGTGGTTGCTAAATGAGGACTACCTATATTAAGTTCAAAAGCATTATGTGTACTTCTACAGATCTCCACTCAGAAGTAAGATCCCCTAAGTTTAACAAGAACTACTCCTGGTTAAGTAAGTGTGGATTACAGCCTTAATGAGCAAAGCATGATTCAGCATTTGCTCATTTGAACTAAGTAGTATAACTAGACTCCTGGTATCATCATAATCATAGATAATTTTCCTTCAGTTATAACTAGATACTGAAAAAGTTAATAAACAGGAAGCAGCTTTCATATTAAGAATTTACCAGGTGAGGCAGATCACTTCTGTCTTTAATATTAGAATGGCCCTGACTACAGTACATTCACAACTATGCAATCATATGTCAGCAGCCAGTGCACTCCCCACAGCACCTGAATAAAAGAGCAGGCCACAGTCCCACTGCGTAGTTGGTTGAGCAGAGTCTCACAGACCGCTACATCTGGCACACTGGTGACACCATCCGTGATCACAATGATCCCTGCAAATAACAACAACCATTATCAGCACTAGATAGATATGACTGAAAGGCATGGAAGGCAAGAATTAAGTTCTGAGACAGATTTGCAATTGACAAAAAGGCTGCGGAACAGTAAATAACTAGAAAAGAGCAACTGTCCTTTTCCTGAATCTACAATATACATATTAAACAAAATTGATGCCAAGAGCAATCTAAGATCAAACACAAAAAAAATCAGCCTGTTGGTCTATTGTAATGTTTATATTCTAAATTAGCTCCTGTTGGCCTTTTGCAATAAAAAAGGTCTGATGGTGTTAAGAGAATTATTTTCAGTACAGTAAATACTTTTTCCCCAACTATACTGATGTCCAGCATGTAAAATACTACAACCGTAGTTTCATCACTTTTTAAACTTTACACAGAACATCTGCAATATCTACAAGCATTCATAATTGCAGCCATCATCTATACCGCGGTCAGAGTAAGAAGGCTTCTTGCAGGTAATCTGAAAACCCCAACAAGCATTCCAAAACAAGATTGACAACTCCCTGCACTGGAGGTGACTTACTTCTAGGCTCAGAAAAGCAAAGCAAAACCACGTAATGTTACAAATTCATTACAATGGTTAAGGGTGTTGGATTAGAATCATGAAGAGCTACCTTCAAATCCTTTCTCTATCATGAAAGCTCACCATATGATTTTGAGCGAATCACTATATTTTAGCCTAAACTGCCATAGATAATTATTATGGGGAAAAAAAATAGAAGAGAGTGAGCTATATATTCTACTGCTCTTGGAGGAAAGGTGGGATATAAATTTAACAGAACTGACTACACAAGAGTACACAAGACTAACTTAATGTCCCTTCTTTTACTCTGTCTCCCTTTGTCTAATTAAACGTAACAGGTGGACTTTGAAAAAAAGTTAAAAAAAAGATCCCATCTGCACACCTACCTGCAGTGGAGTTGGAGGGAAGCAGCTGCAATGCCAAAATTCCCTGCCGAATCATACTGACAAGCCCAACATCAGCAGTAACCATTGAAACACCCAACTTCTTCCCTGATGATTCCTGAGAATCACATAGATGCTCCTGGGTAAGGGATGACAAGTCCACCTGCAACAAGAAAAGACATTCTATTAACTATACCTCAGAAGTACTTTTCATTACAAGTACCATATTTTTCCGTCAATAAGACGCCCCCATGTACAAGATGACCCCCACTTTTCCAACCCAAAATTAAGAAATCAATATTTTAAAGATAGTGCAGAACACATTTTTATTTAGTAATTAGGTAACATTTACCTGATACACTCAGTGGGAGGAGGTCCAAACCGTCTCTCTGCAGCTCTATTTCCATGCTCTTTTGCATAACTGATTACATTCAATCATGAGTGAAACTGCCAATAGCTTGTCCCTGCAAACAGACTTCCTCTAATTGGTTTGTTCAGCATCAGCTGATGTCAGTTACATAAGGCTCATGATTGGAGGAAGCCTGTTTGCAGAGTCAAGCTATTTCACTCGTGATTGGAGGCTAGCAATAGGAGGAAGCCTCTTTGCAGAGACAAAGTATGGGCAGTTTTACAACTGCCCAGTTCTCTCCTCGGCTGACTTCCTTGAATAAGACACCCTTCAATTTTTAGGGTAAGGATTTTAGAAAAAAGTATCGTCTTATAGTTGGAAAAATACGGTACTTCAAGCCCTTATTATTAAATCCTCTCAAAAGTCAGTTTTCACTGATCCATTCCTTCGTACAAGTACAACTGGACTACAGGAATTCACTCTATGTGGGGCTGTACATGAGGCTGCCCTTGAAGATCATCTGAAAGCTTAAACAGATTAGCATGCAATGGTCTAAATAATGATACGTACCTCTAGCTTTACTTATGTAACAACTCTTCCCCTAGGAGCTGCACTTGCTATCCGTCAGCTTCCAAGGGCAATTCAAGGTGCTGGTTATTACCTTTAAAGCCTTGCATGACTTAGGGTCTGGCTGTCCTGTAAGAACTGAGAGACAGGTCCTGCTGAGGGTCCTGTCCCCTAAGGAGTTCCATCAGCAGAACCCCATCATCAGACCTTCTCAGTGGTAACCCCTTCCTGTGGAATAGTTTGCCTTCTTATATACAGATCGTGACTAATACTTTCTTGTAGGTCTTCTCAATGCTGGATAGGATAACCATATCATCAGCAGAGGTTAAATTTGGAATCATTGAACTGGATGAATACATAACAGTGCCACCAGCCTTTCCAGACAATGACTTTTCCCAAAATATAATCCCTGCATATATCGAATAAAAGTAGCAATAGGGTACCATCCTAATGGATTCCAATTTTAATGGAGATATCTTGACTGTGGACTCCATATGTTCTCATCCAACCCAATAATTTGCAGCTTGGTAAAAAAGCCTTCAGCATATTTTAGATGTTACTCTATATACCAGAAGCCTGGCCCAAAATGCTATCAAATGCTGCTTTGAAATCAATAAATGTTATATAAGACTTTGTCTTTCATTCACTGTTACTGATCCTTTGCTGAGAAATGTTTTCAGCTTTCTAAACAAATATGGGGAAATGCTCTAGAAATTGCAAAGGGAAATCAACAATACAGAACAGCACCAGACAGGAAAAGAAAAAGTACTTGTAAACATGCCATGAAAGCCAGCTTTCTCTCACCTAGATGCTATCTATTTTAGGAATGAAGGTACAAGTAGTCCTTGTTTAGTGACTGCCTCGGACAGCAACCGTTTGCAATTACAACAGTGATGAAAAAGTAACTTTGCGACCAAAGCCTGCATTTACAACCTTCAGTGTCTTTCAGTCACATGTTCACCATTAGAGTGAGTTTGCTATGTCCTGTGGCTGACCCATTCCCCCCCCCCTCCTCACAGAGCAGACACATTGCCCAAATAAGCTGTCTTTTCATGAGCTGCTTTTCTCCCCAGCCCAAGTTAACAAATTCAGCTCTGTGATCTTAATTAGTTGATTACAATCCTCTGGCTGGTTCAGGCTGCTGTCTGACACTGACAAAACCCTAATCAATTTCACACTGAAGGCTTTTTTTGCCTCCTAAGTGGCTTGTGGCTTAGGCAGCAGGCCTTTGGATGTGTATTCCCCTTTGTGTGCCTGCTTACTCTCTTGTAATCCCTTCCTTTCCAATGTATGTAGATACAAACATTAATTTCCTTCTTGCTAATTAGCCTAGCTCTGAGGTAAGTGTTCCAAAGGGCATGGGAGTAGGGAAAAAGGACTATAAGATTTGCCCTTTTACTCAGCTTCCTCATGAGTCAAGTTCCTGAAACCTTCCTAGCTGTACTGGCTCAGCCGGCTATTTGGGGTCATATCCTTCTGATGCTGTACAGCAAACAAAAGCTGAAGTAAAATTGTAAGCACAGTTGCAGTCATGTGATTTTTCATTTAGCAAATGCTCTGCTTAATGATCAAGTTGCTGGTCCCAACTGCATATGCTGAATGAGGACTACCTGTACAATGTTTCTCATCAGTTCTCACAAAAGTAATCATGTTACGGAAACTTGAAAAAGAATCTTTAGTAAGAAAAATTCTATTTATTCAGCTAGAAAAATGAAGTGTCGTTAGAAATTTCTTCAAAAATCCTTTTGACTCAACATCCTGTTGGACACACCTTCATAAATACGCATTTAGCTAAGTGTTCAGGGCACTGTTTCTGTTGCTCCAGTACCTGCCAGACAGCAGTCATCTGAAGCAAGGCTAGAATTATTCTGATCCTCAACAGAAGTCTGAAGACACTTCCCATTATCAGGACAGTAAATCTCTATTTTAGAGCTCCAAATATTCCCTTGAGCACAGTCATTAGGCTCCTTCTAACAAGCTCATACGTCTTGCCCTTACAAACAGCAACTTTATACACTACTATTCAGTGCTAACAATTACCACCTCTGAACTCCAGGACATAAGAAAGACAGAGAGCAATATTATCATCCATTCCAGATACCTTCAGGTTTTACATTCCAGTAGAGCATTGAAGTCATTAAAGCTAATCTCCTCTTGCACAACTAAGATTTAATATTCCATAGTGTTTTAATACACGTAGAGCATTTTAAACATAGTATTCCTTCTTGCAAACTTCTAAAGCAGAACGTTATCTCTATGGTGTCATCTCTACACCATAGGCTAAGAAACTGTAATTTGTGTAAGAGCTCCTAAGTGTTGGCTCCTTTTCTTCCCCTTTACTTTTCAGCTCATCAATTTGCCATGGATGAAGAAGCAAATTAAGTACTTTATATAGCAAAACCATTTTTGCAAGGCTTATTAAGCCAGCTTCAATGAAATCCCTCTGTGTAGATAACTTAGTTAAGTCCATTTTTTCCCTGAGGGGAAGGTCCCAGCATGGACTGGTGGGCAAAAAAGGCCCTCACCAGGCTAATCAGGAAAGAATATGAAGAGATTTCCCACTCATTCAAGAAGAAAAAAGTTACTATGGCTTCTCACCTGAGTTTTGGCCTCATACTGCTGCTGGAGCATCTCAGCCACTTTGTTTTCAAAGGCGCACAACTGTGTATAAACCTGGTTCAAAAAGCTCTCTATCTTCATTCCATCCAGCAGGCAACCCTGGAACAGCACCTGCCATAGACAAAAAAAGTTTATTTTTTCCAATTTGTGGGTTTTATTTGGCAATGAAGTAAATGGCATACCAACAAAACCCAAGAAAATTTGAAAAGGGAACTGTATTAGTTCACTAGCTAACAAAGAATAAAATATCAGATTTAAATATACAGACATACAAAACAGTGGTTAAAACTAAAATGTTCATTTGCTTGGCAAACTGAAGACTTGTATCTCTCTGTAGCTTCAATTTTTTTGCTAGTTTGCATAACTGAATTTCAACATAAAGGATCCACATTCTATGTTAGATGAATTAAACAATGAATATATTATATATCTAAATATATTTTCAAAAACATACATTACATCTATGGTGATATATATATATATATATATATATAAAATATAGTAGAGCAAGGGTGCAAAGTTCACCTGGGCCAACAGCCACCTTTTTTGCTGATCATATCAGCAATATATTACTAGCCTGTCCATTGCATATAAAAAGTTTACCAGGAAGATGTGTCCACATGCAGCACGCTCTAGTCAACAAATGTTCTTTAGAACACAGGCAGGCAACACGATATCATCAGGTGCTTTGGACTATGTTTTTCATAAAGCATATTGCATATAGCCAATGTTACAGACTATAAGAACTGTAGTCCAAAACGCCCAGAAGTAATTCAGGCTGCCTAGCCCTGCTTTAAAATGCTGCAGATTATAGCCTATGTACTGTATTCCCTAGCAACAAGAAGTTTTTACTATAAGCTGTTTAAGTATTTAATATTAACATCTCAACACTGAAAGTATAAGAATTACCTGATGTGTCTGTAGGCTAATGATGGAAGAATATACTTGGATAGTGATGAAAATCTCAGGTTGGAATATAATGTCAGAACCTGGGATTCTAAAGGGCTTTAACAATCCTCCTAAACACCGTGAGAGGGCATAGAACACTTCGTCAAAAATTATCTCCCCAGTAGAGTCATCCTGAAAAAAAAAATGAGAGCATATCTAACTTTTCCTCAATTTATCTCAGAAATAAGTACCTCGACCTACCTGGAAGTACATCATAGGAATTTTACAATGTGAACATTTTTAATACTTGGAACTCATAATAATTTTTACCTGTGGAAATATGCAGATTAAACCGCTCTACAAATGTAAGCTAGATAAAAAACAGGAGCTACCAGGCAGGCTTCCCTCCAAAGGGGATATATTTCTGAGAGTCTTGAACAGGAAGCACTCTCAGCCAAAGAAAAGAAAAGGATGGAAAAATGCAAACCAGAGTTTGGCGAGATTAACATACTTACTACAATCCCTGTAGATGGACTCAAATCCAGTTCAATCACAAAACGGTACCGGCGTGCAAGGAAAGTGACATGTGTCGAAGGCACCAGGAGGTACGGCTTAGTTTGCAAAGGCTCATTGGGTTGCCAGCTGTTTGGCAGGATGCTGAGAACATCTAACTCACTGTCTGACTTTGCCTTCAACAAAACAAAAAACTAAGCAGAGACAAAACTAAAAACAAAAGTTGAAAGAAGTGACAGGACTTCACATGTTAATTATCTTCCTAGAGTCATGTGAACTCAACCCCTTCCTGCTTCTCCCACAATACAAAAACATTTATTTAGAAGCTTTGCAATAAAGTTCACTCACCAATTCAGCTTCAGACATTGAGCAGATAACCTGATGCAAATGACCAAGAAACCAGGCTAGGCGCACATTACGTGAAATTCGATAGTCCTTCTTCATCAAGAGAAACACTTGCCCAGCCTCCTCTATCTGCAAGTAAAAAAAATATTACTTTGCAAAAAAAAATGCCATGCTTTTTTTTTCAATTATTAAAAAGCTATTTGGCATTTAAATTGTTCCCTATATTATATGTCAAAACAGAATAGCAAGTATCATTCATGCTTGTCATGCTCTAAAGCTGAAAGGGGAAAAAACTACCGAATGTATAAAACAATGTATCTGATTGGACTTTTTTTTTTCCATTTTGTAGAGTAATTCTGACAGATCTAACAAAAAGCCACAGATAAATTGCTGGATTAAAAAACAAAGATGCTGAAAAATCCATCAAGTTAGAAACGAAAGGAGGTAGAAAATGATACTTGACATTACTTCCTAGAAAATTTGACAAAGAATTAGGAACCTAGATTATGTACTGGATTAGGAACCTAGACATTTATTAGATTCTTTTAACCTGCCTTTTCTTTCTTTCTCTCTATCACAAACATACCTAATACATCTGTCTTATTTCCCCACAACAACCCTGTGAGGTTGGTTGGGCTCAGAGAGAGAGTGACTGGCCCAAAGTCACCCAGCTGCCTTCATGCCTAAGGGAGGTATAGAACTCAGTGTCCTGGTTTCTAGGCCAGCACCTTAACCACGATACCAAAGTGCCTCTCTTTTAAAGGTTTTATAATTACCAATTTCTTCAGGTTTTTTTCTTAGCTCTAAATGGTTTAACAATTATTTTCTACAGGAATTCAACATGGCAAACAGAGCACTACTTCCTATTTTCGCAAAACAACCACCCTGCAAGATAGATTGGACTTTAGAGTGGCAGGACTGAAGCCACTGAATAAGTTTCCACAGGTAATTGTGGACAAGAACCTAAATTTCTCTAACCCTAGTCCAACAACATAGCCACTACATCAGACTGGGTTTTACAATTGGATAATTTAATTACGGACAGTAATGGCTTCTACTGATATGCCATGTAAATGATTTAGAAAATCATTTCTTTTCAATAATAATTTTAAAAATTCTAATGAGTTCAACCAGGTTAATTCTTGTTGTTGTAAACAGGATTTCAGCAAGCATGTTCCATGAAACTAGATAGTTTGCACATTATTACAAGTAACAGAAGATGATCCAGTGACAGCCAACAGTATCAAGCAAATATTTCTCATACTAACCTTTTTTCCTAGAAGTACTGGTCTGAACAGACAATTTTATTCAGAGTCCATCTTTTCCCTTCACAGCAAATTAAGTCATAGGCAAACTGACTTGAAAGTAAATTCTATTCTATTCAGTGGGCTTTCCAAGTAAAGATACATACAACTGTTTAGTGAATGATTGCTGGAGCCGGTGGTCTTCAAGTGAGTGATATGTCACTCGTGTGCTAAGGAGAGCAGGACCCTGGGAAGATGGGGGTTGGAAGTGATAGCCTCTGACTTTGACAGGATAGCATCTACAGCTGGTTTACAGACCGTTCACCCTTCGCCCCAAATTAGGCTGAAAAGATTATCTAAATTCACACTTCCTCGTCCGGCCCAATATCAAACACAAGCTCAGCGGCAGAACTGTGCAAAACCACACCACAACTTCTGTCCGGAAAAAGCCTTTCCGCTTGTGAAAGCTAGAGACTGGATTCTCTTTTCAGTCGGACCCTCTCCGTCCGAAACCTGCGCAGCCGAACAGCCTCGCCATTCCCCAAGTTCGGCGCTGGGACAGGTCCCTGGGAATGCACCCCGCTGCGCCCTCGCTCTGCAAACAAGAGCCTCGAGTAGCTACTCTCATCTGCGCCCTTTGCCTCCGCCACCAACCCTCGCTGCCCGCATCTCAGTCGCATCTCTGCCAATTCGGCTCGAAGCTCCTCAAGCAAAGCAGGCTGGGCACGCACAGCCACCACCCTTTCTAAACAAGCCCGCGGGCGCAGCACGTGCAAACCCGGCGTACGCACCTCAGTCTCCAGTCGCTCCGGAGCCGCCATCGCTGACCCTTCGGCCGCCCCTCCCTCCTCCTGCCCTCGCCTCGTGACGCTCTGACCCGGAAGAGGAAGAGGCGTGAATAGCCGCGGTTGCTTTTTATCGCTGACTCCGGACTCCGTTGCCATGCAGGTGAAGTCGTTGCGCCGGGCTTTTGGGTGGGGTGCTAGGCGGTTTGAGGGCCCAGCAATCCTGGTGATAGCCGGCAGGATTGAGTAGATGTTGGCGTTGCTTTTTAAAAAGAATTTAAAGGATCCGATTCAAGAGCATCTAGGCTCACGGAGTGCGGTAATCCATGGTTTATTGTTTTATTCGCCCAGTTACCTGGATTTGTTCAACACACTGAGCCACAAGCCAAAATCTGACCCATTATGTTGCTCCAGCCTAGCCCAAGATTAGCAATATCGATCAGAAATGGTGTAGAAATAAACATGGCTACCTGCTGTCCCAGCTTCCTGTAGCAGCAGATTGCGGGGGTTGGCGGAGGATTTGGGGCTGGAACAATATACTGAGGTCCCGCCTCGCGAGTAGCGTACACTGAGAAGAACTGGTGACCTGCACCTCAACCCTGTGAGATCTTTGACAGTGCAGCTCTGAAAACTTGGTTCGGGTAGCAGAAATAGTGTCTGTCCGTTGGTTTGCTGCTTGGCTGTGCTTTTGCTTGGTTTAGTACGCTGATCTTTTGGTATATATTATAATCTTCACCGGCCTTGTGCTAGTCTTTTGCTCCTGCAGCCTGATTGGCTCTCGGTTGCATTCCCAAACAGCGGATGAAAGTAAGAACTATGTAGTTCCACTCAGACTAGAATAATTTTCCCCAAAACGATGCTCACTCATTGTGTTGCAATACAGCTTTTAGAATTTCTAGCTAGCATGGTGTATTATGATACCACTGATTGGTTTGCTGTTAATACTTAGCTATTGTTATCAGATTGAAGAAAGTTACAACAGGGCTTGCTGACAGGAAAATAATAACTAGATACAGTAACAAATGATAATACAAGAAAGAAACAAGATAAGCCAGAAAATAATTAAAGTACAAAGAAAAATAAATAAAAAATAAAGTTAATACATAGTAGAATGTACATAGAAATACATAGTAGAACAGTAAAAGATGCAAGAGCATCAAGTCTTAAAGAGCAAGTTAAATTTTGACCCCATGGAATAGCAGTTCATATATAGAAAGTATAAATATGTCTTCCATCCAGGATGTTAAAATGTGTATGTTACAGTCTTTCTATTATAATAGAACAATCATCTTAGTTGCTGCCCATGCATAATAAATGGGAAATTCTTCAAAATTATATAGGTTTCAAATTTTCACAATATAGTTCAGCAGTACATTTACATCTTTGACCCTTATTTCTTTTCCCAACACCCTATTTACAACCTTCTGCATATTAAACCAAACAGTGTCAATGTAAGGACAAGCCCAAAACATCTTAGAGTTCCTCCTGGCATATTATGTTTCCAACATACAAAATTTGAAATCCAGTCATTACTATGCATCCCCTGAGATGTCCAATAGTCTCAAAAAATTAGTTTGTTAACTTAATCTCATCTTAAGGTCATGCAATACTAATTTAACATTCTTTAAAATCCTAACTGATTGATTTATTGAAATAGAATATTCTACCTTATTATTTCAAATTTTAGGGAAATTAAGATAGATCTACCTTAATTCAACTTTTTTCCTTTTTGAATAAAAGTAACTGTAATTAAAGAATTTGAAAAAAACATATTCTAGTGATACTAATAACTAGAATAATGAATCTGACCCATGAATCTGACCCAAAATGTACAGTTAAGAGATGTTTTCACTGCACATATTGTTATTGGGCAGCGTTGCATAATCTATGTGTTTTTTGCAAAACCTCAAACGTTTTGAAAAACTGATTAGCAGCATGCTAATTCAATTTTCAATTCTAGAAAAATGGTTTTCAGGCATCTTTAAGTGTGATTATCCCATAAGTGCTCATGAGAATTTAGATAAAATCTGGTTATTTTTCCTAGCATATTCTAAAAATGCTTTAAATCTAGGAAAAACAACTGAGTTAATACTAAAACTGGAGTCTTTTACCAAGTTATTAAATAATTAAAAAAATAATTTTCTTATTGTGCCCATAATGGTTTTTGAAATAAATCTTTTGAATTCTAGGAAATAATAGAGGTTAAAATATAAGCCCAATAGTATGGTTGAAAATCAGGAAGATTAAAATCTGTATCTTTTTTATGAATGCCTTAATTCAAGATGTCCATTTACAGCTTTGTCATCTTCCATATGTATTTACTGCAATTTTTTTTTATGTGGGGCTGTCCTTGAAAACTTCAGTATACTTAGTGCACAGTCCCATTACTGCCACATAACACTTTTGCTGTGGGAGCTGCACTAGCTCATGATATGTTTCCAAATGCAATTCAGGATGCACCTATCCTTTATAGATTCTGCCTGCCCAATCCGGGGGCACAGAATGCCTGCTGAAGATCCTCACCTATTAAGAGGTGTGATAGGAGGGCCCCCCAAGTGGGCACTCTCTGTGGGGGCTCCCTTCTCAGGAAAAAGGATATTTCCTGCTCCTGGCTTTTTGGAAACTTACAAAAACTTGGCTGTTCCAGAAAACTTTGGGACTTGAGTGCTGCATTGTTCCCAGTGCCAGGAATATTATTCTGGGAAAATCCTAAAAAGATAATCAAGCACTGGATTTGCATGCATTTAGAAATAGACAAGATGATGACTGGAAGTCAGCATGGATTTGTTAAAAACAGGTTGTGCCAGACAAATGTTATTGCTTTCTTTGGCAATGTGACTAGATTAGTGGATCAAAAGAATGCTGTGGCTGAAGTGGATTTAGACTTCAGTAAGGCATTTTATAAAGTAGACCATAGCCTCCTTCTTGATAAACTGGAAAGTTATGGGATGGATGGTCCACTATCAGATGGATTAACAGTTGGCTAAGCAACTGTAGCCAACATATGGTCCGTAATGATCTATATCCACATGAAGGGAGGTATGTAGTAGGGTACCTTAGGGTTCTGTCCTGGGCCCAGTACTCTTCAACATCTTCATAAATGGCTTAGATAAAGGAATAGCTGGAATGCTTATAAAATTTGTGGATGACACAAACCTGTGGGGGATTGCTAACAGAAGACAGCCTCAAGGTTCAAAAGGATCTTGGTAGACTTAAATATTGGCTCTATTCAATGTTTTTCAGTGGTGAGAAATACAAGATTCTGCAACTTAGGCAGGAAAAACCAGATGCATAGCTACAAGATAGGCAGTATCTGGCTCAACAGTAGTACTTGTGAGAAGAACCTGGTAGACTATTGATAAAGCATGAGCACAAGACAAGACAAATCTGTGTGAAGGCCTCCTTAGCGAGGGCTGCCACCTGCTCATTGAGTGGTAGCTGTGAGTCTAGGAGGACCTCCAAATTGTGCACCAGCTATGTCCAGGGGAATGCCACCCATCCAAAGTAAAAAATGTCATATCACCAGACCCTGGGGGGCCAGAAACCCAGAGCCACTCTGTCTTGCCAGGGTTGAGCCAAAGTTCCTCATCCAAACTCTCACAGCCTCCAGGCACTCAGCCAGCACCACAACAGTATCACCTTCCCAGCCAGGGATGGAGATGTATAACCTTGATCTCTTCTGCAGTCAACCACATCATCCCCTTTGTAGATACATTCCATCACACATAATTATTCCCTGATCCTGGGTATTCTGCAGCATCTTTTCTTAATTTCAGAATTACAGCTATAAATGATTAATCAAAGGAAAAGGGAAGGGTTTTTTGTGGGGGGGGAGAACCCCTTTGTAAAATCTCCCAAGAACATGGAAGCAAAAAAGTCAATAAATATTTACAGGTAGTCCTCGAGTTATGACCATTCATTCAGGGATCCTTCAAAATTATGACAGTGCTGAGAAAGGAGACTTATGACCAGTCCTTGAAGTTGCATCATTCCAGCACCGCCACAGTGACGTGATCGCAATCTGGGTGCTTGTCAAACTAACTGTACTCATGACCAGTTGCCAAGCGCCCCTCAATCACATGGCCACCATTTGCAACCTTCCCTGCTGGCTCCCCCAAGCAAAGTCAATGGGAAGCCAGCAAGGAAGGTCATAAGTCACTGGAGTAAGTCCCCCCGCCTTTCTTTGCTTGCACACGTGCACTGCGCCCTCCTTCCCCTCTTCGCTTGCACATGCCCCACACCTTTCCACAGCCTCCCTGCAAATCACACGCGTGTACCCCGTGTCCTCTTTCCATGGCCTCCCTGCAATTGCACATGCATGCACATACGCTGCGCCCTCTTTCCACAGCCTCCCTGTGCTTTCCAAGCACCCTGTGCCCTTTTTCCTCAGCCTCTCTGTGATCACACCTACTCTGTGCCCTCTTTCCCCAGCCTCCCTGAAATCGCACTCTGCGCCTTCATTTCCCAGGCTTTCTGAGCTAGCACCGCACCAAGTACCCCTTCCCCCAATTTGCACATAGCATGCTCCGAGCCTCCCAGGGCCTCACCCACCCTGCTGTGGCACCCCTGCGCTCCTTACCGGGAACTCCCTCTGCTTCCCACTTAACTACCTGTGCATCTTGGGTTACCACAGTAACTGGGACTGCCTGGATTGCTGTCACTAAGTGATGCGGTCATGTGACATCATGCTGTATAACCACATTGCTTAGCGACGCAATCCCAGTCCCATTTGCAGTCATAACTCAAGGATTACCTGTATATCAGTCAATAGGAAAACCATCAGAGCCCAGAGCATTACCTAATTTCATTGATTTAACTTTATCTGCGGTTTTATGCAGAGATAAAAGATAGCTAACTGAATTGCTTGATCCTGAGAAATTTTTGGAAAATTTATCTAAAAAATCATTAATTTGTAAATCTGACACCAATGAATCAATATTATAAAATGGGATATAAATTGAAAAAAACAATTGATTAATTTCAAGTCATTAAATATATTACCCTGGAAATCTTAAATTGTAGGAATAATATTAGTTTGCTTTTTTTTTTAGTCTGGAAACCAGATTTTACAGGATTTTTCCCTTGCTCACAAATGTTTCTGAAAACTTTAAATAATATCAAGTCCGTAAAGGTAATTGAGCTCCATTTTAACAGATAAGTATATAGACAACTGTCACCAGTATCATATAATTTTTATATGATTTTGGTGAATTATCTTATATGATTATTCAAGAAATGCTTAACCTTATTTTTCATTTTTTAACAGTCCAACTTTATTTTTTCTTTTTCCAATAAGTCAGCTCTAAATATTTGCCTTAAGAGAGTTGCATTCCTTTTTAAGTTGCCTTAAAATTAGTTACAATTCCTAAATTTGCTCAATATCTGTTTATATATTAAAAATTTGTGAAATATTAACTTTTAAATAATGACATGTTTTAAGTACCTGTCTTCAACTTGTTCATGCTATTCCCACTCTCAGAATTTTGCATATTTAGTCACATTCCTACCAAATCCAGGCCTGTAAACATTTTGTCTTAACCTTTCTTGGTTTATAATGCCCATGTGCATGGTCATTTGCCAAGCTTATGAAACCTCCTGGGCACAACTAGCTGTCTCTGTCTCTGTCTCTGTCTCTCTGTCCTTGTGAAAGATACTCCTGCTACAACAGCTGTTTTCTTGTGATGAACTTCAAAGTCTCAATTTGCCTGAGGAGTGGGGGTGGGGTTGCATTCCACCTCTTCTCAGGTCATATACAGATTCTGCTCCTCTTCTTGCTCTGTCTTGAATTCCTCTGTTTTACAACTGAGGACAGTTTCTGGTGTCTCTGCAGATTCTCTTTCTTCTAGAGTGTCTACTTAGACTGCAGACTTGGTTGGGAAAGTTTATTCTCTTCTTGAGGTACCTGCCTTTCCACCTCATTAATTTGCTGAGAGCCTGGATCTGAACTTGATTCTTTTGCTTTAACTGCGTCTGCTGCAGGTATGTCCCTGGCTTCCATGGAAAGCTCTGAGCAATCATTTGCAGTCAGGAATAGCAGATCCATCTTTGTTGACCCTCTTTCTTTCCTGATTGGTCTCCCATATGTGTTCTGCTAGATCTTCTCTATGTAATAAAGCATAGGGATGATCCTCCATCACAGCAATCTCCCACTTTCCACTGAAAATGTAGTTTTACTAGTGCAGTTTCTATTTGACTTAGGTAAACAGCAGTTGCACTTGTGATGCCTAGGCCAAGTGTTGGTCATTAATGAATGTGGCCTTTACAATGGAGATCATGACTTCAGTATCCCTCCAGGCCACTACTGGATGCCCATTCACTATTAAAATTATTTACTGCTTGGGTAGAAGAATATCAACACTCTTACTGGAAGGTTCTTCATTAAATTTAGATTTGGCCTGTTCACTTGGGTCTTCACTTTGGGACAGACTTAAAATATCCCGTTTTTTCACAGTTGAAGCCATTGGAACCTCGCTCCTAGGTTGGGTGACATTTGAGGTATTGTAGCTGGTGTTTGGTGTAGTTATTTACCATGCAGCAAATTGTTGAGGCTTGCAAGATGAAAAGGATGAAATCTTCTCAGTCTTCATATCCTGATCCCCCCTCAAGACAGCTTGATATGTCTAAATCTCTTAATAAGTGGACAAATACCAGATTTTGGGGATATAATTTAGCACCACGTTAGCATCTTTAAACCTTATCTTCCTCCCAGGAACTCGCTCCATCATATAAATAATATCTAACCAACAATTTCTCTTTTAGTGTACTAAGTAAGATACTGCCCTGCTTGGAACATCTGCTTGCCATCTGTAAATGGATAACAATTTCTACCTCCCTGCTCTGCTTTCTCTTCTTAGAATTAGGGTTACACAAGGAATTAATTCATCTTAGTTGGCAATTCCTCAGCCTGGCAGTATCAGATCTTCATAAATCTTCCTCTAGAACATAGTCCCACATTGGATTATTTATTCCTCCTCTAGATACGATCTCACAACACAATTATCTCCATACATCTTCAGTGATGTTTTCTGGACCCTATCATGATCACTTCACAATTCTTGACCCAACCTTCCCTAGAACAGACAAAAACTTCAGCAGTCCAAAGCTGTCTAGTCCAGCATATTTTGGCAGCTATCGTCTCTTTCTCTCTTCTGCCAGCCTAGTTCATCTTACTTGCTGTTTCCCTGCTCCTGGAAATCTCTGAAAAGTGAAGACTTCTAGCAGATTCATCATTGTGGAAGAATACTTTCCTTGTCTAGGAAGATTACCTGACAGATAGTACTTCAATGTACTGTCACACTGATTACAGGTATTCTTGCATCCCAAAATGCAAATACTGGCTGTGTTCATATATTGCATACAGTTTGCTTAGTTATAACTTAGTATTTTGTGTACATACAACCATTGTAATTTATATATCACAATTTCTGGGGATTAGCATAAACCAGGTACTCATGGCTACTTGAATAATATATTGATGTATTAAATCAGATCTCTGGGTTTTCCTTTCTCTGCACAGGGGCTGAATATGTTAATTGCTATTCCAACCATCTCATTTACTCTCCCCTGCCCTCCCTGACTTGAAGCAGAAATATTACCGCAATTGTTTTGTAGTGTATCCTGAATATCATTAGTGTGTGGTTGTTTATAGGACTGGCTAGGTTAAAAGAAAAACATTAAAGAATGTCACATTCTGGCCTTTGTAACTAAGAAGGACAATTGAGCAAGCTTTAAGCATAGTAGTTTGGCAGAACACTAGATGCTGAAAATAGATGAATGCATACACTGACTTTTATTTGTATCTTTAAGTCTCAGGGTTTTAACAGAAATGCCAATTACTTCATTTTAATCTAAGCAATTTTACTTTTAATATAAGATATAACAACATAATCACAGCCTAATAACAGTTTTCAATGATAGAAAGTATTGTTACAGATCTAATCAATCAGTATCACAATCTACTATCAAGCATAGAAAAAATACAGAATAAGGGTTACATAGTTGAAAAAGGAGATAAAAATGTTCAAACATCAATACACTTCAGGCAGACTGAAGCAAACTCCAATATAGACCAAAAAAGGGTGGGGGAGAGCATCTAAAAGCAAAATCAGAAGAAAAATTAAATGTAATTTTAACGTTGCTACATATAGCTTACAGACTGTTGGTCTTTATAAAACTAAACTCCAGCCCCTTAATAATTACTTCCTGCAGATAATGGCTAAGACAGCTACTCAGCCAGTAGAGTCTGCAAAGACTCACAAACTAGCCATTGAGAGAGCTGGATTTTACTGTTGAGTAATTTAGTGCTTCACATTACTAAATTCCTGCTCTTTTTGCAAATGATCCTGATAATTTGACCACAAATAGCCAGTCAAATTCTAGTTTCAATATAGCCATTGAAGTATAGAGGGGTACCTTATTAATTTTTTGGGGGGTGTACATGTCTGTTTCCTTGAGTCAGTGTTGACTCCTGGCGACTGCCTAGAGTAGTCCCTGAGTTTTCTTGGCAAGATTTTGGAAGTGGTTTGCTACTGCATTCTTTCTGGGACTAAGAGAGAGTGACTGGCCCAAGGTACCCCCGCTGGCTTTGTGCCTAAGTCATAGCAGTATTGTAATTACTGACTTTAAAAGAGCTGTAGGTCAGAGATTTTGATTGATTGATTATGTACCATCAAGTCAGTGTCAACTCTTAGCAACCACATAGATTTTCTCCATGACGATTTGTTCCTAACCTGGATTTTCAGGTTTTCCAATGGTGCACCCATTGCCAGTGGGTGGCAAACTTGCTGCTGGTTGTCCTCTTCTTCTCTTTCCTTCCACCTTTTCCTTTTTTTTTTTCCTTGATACAATTTTATTAAGAATTTTGATTATAATAGTAAAATCTAATACAAACTAAACTTAAAGAAAGACAGGATAAAAATGCAAGGAAGAAGGAAAAGAAAGAATATAATAAAGAGAAAAGAAGTATATAAAGAAATGACTTCCAACTGTTATCACAAGTATAAACAAATTTAGTGACTCTTGACCCCCTCTAAGGTTACAAATTATCTCTTCATCCCATATCCCATCCCTTATCTATAGACAAATGCATAAAGCATCATCTTTTTAGTCCTGGTGTCAGCAGAAAGTCCGTAATGGGTTGCCCGAAGTAACAACTTACCTTGTTTTAACCCTAATTAAATAAACCAATTTTATATTCCTTCCTTTTACTTCTAACAGTCTTAATCTTTGATCCATTCAAATGTTTTCGTAGGATTTGATTTCTCTTCATTTCTTCTTTGTCCCATCGCACAGAGTTCTTCAAGGCTTTAACAAGCCTCTTTTGTAAATTCAATAGGAAAAAATTGTCCAGCTCACTCTCTTGGTTTATTGTATTTCCCTTTTGAATTTTAAAACATCAGGCAATTTTTTTTTTTTTTTTTGGTAGGTCCAGTGAAACATCCTTTTCCAAGTCTTTCTCTTGGCCTGTCAGCTGTAAATCCACTTTCGATACCATCTCTATCTTGTTAGATAAAATTTGTTCTATATGTGTCATTTCTTTAATAACATCTTTTGGGCATAGTCTATCCATAGAAGCAGACATAATTACTAACTTTTATGAAATTGTGGCTACTAATTTCTGACTCCATTCTTCAAAGTCTCCTTCAGTATTTTCATTTGTTTTAATGTTTTGCATTTTATAGGCTTGCATTTTTTTCCTCTACCTAAAATTTTTAGTTCCCTCTATGTCCAATTTTTAAATCATGAAATTACTGATCTCTGTTATGTCTTCCAAAAACCAAAAGAGATCTATTTCCCACAAGAAGCTGTTTGTTCTTTATAAATAATTCCAAAGTCTTATTGTAAAAGTTTCAATATTTCAAATTTATCTGGACCCTTAGTCCATTTATAACTTTCTAAGATCAAAATCTTATTCAGCTTTTTGCTGTCTATTTCAGATTCTTTAAATTCTTAAACTTATAATTAATTTTTCTTTTGTTCAAGTTGAAGATAAACTCACCCAATGAAGACTTTTCATCGGGTACATCATGAAGGTCTGTAATAGCTAGTTTTAAAATGGTTAATAGGCAATTTCCAAAAGTGATTATAAAGTGAGGTTTGCAAACTTAGTGTCCTTTAAAAGGCTCCGCCCTAGTTGTGAGCAAAATGGCTGATCCCATTGTCTCCCAGCACTTAAACCCATGGAAAACCACTGTCCTGTGGTCTCCTCACAAGGAGCAGCTGTCTGTAGCACATGTGGACAATCTCCCATCCTCTCCTTATCCAGAGAGGTTTCAAGTAACCGGTCTACTGACAGGTTCATCAGTCTTGCCACAGTCATCAGCTCCACTTTCGCAGAGCTATCTTTAGTTTGCCATACCTCTGCTGGAAGTTCTCCTTCCACCTTTTCCAGCATGAGAGCCTTCTCTAGAGAACTAAGTCTTTATATTATGTTTGAAGGAGGGTAATTTGAATCTGCTCATTTGTGCCTCTCATGAGTACTCTAGATTGATTTGTGCAATGATCCATTTGTTTTCTTTGCTGTCCATGGTATTCCCTCCAACACAAAAGTTCAAAAGTGCCAACACTGTTCCTATCCTACTTCTTCGAAGTCCAGCTTTCGCTTCCATAGAGTGACACAGGGAATACCATTGCTTGCACTATTCTGATCTTGGATCAGAAATACTGTCTAAAATCATTCAGTTATTTCCATTATTTTACAGTACAGTATGATGTAAATTGACTGAGCTCATAAAATCATAAATTCTAAATTTTAAAGGGGAGGTTGGGGATCATCTAGCCCTTCCACTACCCAGTGGCAGAATCCACTATTACTGAACCCCCAACAGAGGGACATCCAGCCTTTGACAAACAGCTCCAGAGAAGTCTGCAAGCAGTTTGTTCTACTGCTGAACAGCTCTACTTTGTAATTTAAATGCATTTTTCTTGTCCTTTTTCTGGAACAATTCTAAACAATTCTGCCCTATCTTAAATTACCCTTGGGGTCCTTTCCAACTGCACAAGTCTATGATTCTACATGATAGCACTTCAGATACTTAAGGACAACTGTCATGTGTCCCCATAGTCTTCTTTTCTCCTGTCTAAACATTCCCAATCCCAACAGTCATTCCTCATAAGCTTTGTGCTCCATATTGCTTTCATTTTGGTTACTGTCCTATGGACATGTTCTAGTTGGCCAGCGAGCTTAAGATGTGATGCCCAATAGCAGATATAGTATGCTAGGTATGCCGTCCAACACATTATAGAGGGGAAGTGACTTCTGTTGATTTTGACTCTATATTTCTATTGGTGCAATGTTGGTAATAGATTAGATTAGTTGATAATAGATTTCAGGCTTTTGCTTTTCTATGACTCTCACAGCAGCCTAGGTTTGCATTTTTTTTTTCTGCAGCTGCATCACATTATTACTTCACATTCAGCTTGTGATCAGCCAAGACATCCAGATCTTTTTGCGTGTACTGCTGCCTGTTAGTCTTCCTGATCCTGGACTCATGCGTTTGATTTAATGCATGCCCAAATGTAAAGCTTTGCATTTGTTCCTGCTGAAATTCATCTTGTTGGTTTCTGCCATTGTTCCAGATTGTCAAGATCCTCCTAATTCTTGATAATATTCTCTAAGGTGGTTTATTACCCACCACCCCATCTTTATGTCATCTGCAAACTTGATAATCATATTTTCCAATTTCTCATCCAAGTCATACATAAATAGATTGAACTACTTGGAGCCCTGCAGTATATAATTCAGCAGTTTTCTAGCTTGTCACAGAGTCATTCAAATATATTCACTGAATACAATTGTTCAGTCAGCTGTATATTCATCAAATGATAGACAGTTCAGTCCACATTTTACAATCTTCTTTACTAGGATTCAATCAGGTATCTTAGTGAATCCTTTGCTGAGGTCAGGGTGCACTATGCCCACTGTATTCCTATGGTCAACTAAACTGGTTACTCTATCAAAAAAAAGTATTTCAGGTTGATTTACCATGACTAGTCCTTGGTAGACCTGTGATGGCTCCTGACAAGACAGGCATTCTGTCAGGCTCTTTGACAGCTGCCTTAAACTGAAAACCATGATTCTCACAGAATACTCTAGCAAGATTTGTTTAGAAGAAAGGGAACCAGGTTTAGCGTCCTGGCTTCAGCGGGTGGGGTAGGCACTCATACATTTGGCAGGCAAGATGCAGGCACTGTGCAAGCAGTTGCATGCAAGGCTTGTAGAAATATTAGGGCAGAAACGCACACTGTGGAACAGGCGTCATAGAAGATGCAGAGGTGGCAAAGCAAAGAGAGGCACAAAGAGAGTGCTGATACAGGCAGTTTCTTAAATTCTCAGGCTTAGGATAATTGGGACACTTGCTACCAATATTGGCTTTGATTTCACAGGTACAACTTCATAGCAGATTTGAGCCTGGAGAGATAACAGGGCAGGCTTGTGCAAAATATCTAGCAATATATAATACAGTGTGCGTCTGCCTAAAACTAAAAACTATTCATTTCCAAATGCAATTCTCAACAGAGATCTTTCCAGCAAGATTTATTAAGATGAATGGGATGGGATTATAATAATTGCAGAAACTGAGCTCTTTTCAGTTTAGAATTAATATATCTCTGTGTACTTTAGGGTAGAGCAGACACTTTCTGATTTTCTTTTTGACAACCTTGCTGTGATTCAGCAAGGAAGCGGGCTTCTTAACTGATAATAGGAAAGCTTGCAACTATCTGTTTACATAACAATCTCCTGAATCTTTATCAGTTTGGAAATTGACTAATACACATTCTTTTCTAAATGCTCAGAATTGACTGTTTAACAATTTTTCTGAAAGTTCTGCATTGTATCGGCGTCAGGCTGACCAGTTTGTAGTTATCTGGGTCCTCTTATTTTCTTATTTTTCAATATAAGAACAGCATTTATCCTTCTCCAATATTCTGGCATTGTGTCCACTTACTGCACTTTCTCAAATATCACAAAAAGGGTTCTTAGATTTCTTTCTAGCCAAAACACCACACAAGAAGTCTGTCACCCACTCTAACTCAAGGCCTGAGGATCAACCATGTCTTAAGGATTCGTTTAAATAAAGTCAGGGTGGGTGCTGTATGAACAGAGGAATGCTGTTTCTAATATCAATTTACGTTTCACAAAAGGCACAGATAATTGTGAATGGGGAATTAACAAAACCTTGTGAGATACAGAAAGGGACTAGACAAGGATGCCTCCTGTCACCTTTGCTATTTATTTTAGCTTTGGAAGTACTGAACAGACATATAAGGCGAGATGAGAGAATTCCTGGTGTGAAGATTAAAAGAGAACCTTATAAATTGTGGGTGTTTGTAGTGATATCTTGGAAGATCCTCTGGAAGGAATAGAATATTGTGATGGAATGTGAAGGTGACCTTGGAAGACTGGGGTGGGAAGAGATGCCGTCTTGGGAACAATCAGATAAAAGAGAAAGGAGTCCACCAAAAAAAGAAACTTAGGAAGGACCTGCCCTAACTACTCAGGCGGTAAATAGGGATGGTGGGAGATTTGTACTTTCAGTCTTGCAAGATTCTGTTAATGTAGCCTTACAATAAAGTAGAATTAGTTCATCTAGTTGTGTTTCCTGTCTGGTTTACCTAGGAGGGCTGACAAATATTAATGGAAAAACTACAGGACTTTGGGATACTAGCTGGCTTTAAAATTAACAAACAAAAGACAAAGATGTTAATGAAGAATATGAATATTAAAAAACAAAAGGAATTGATGGAAAAAAAGTTTTGAGAAAAAAGTGAAATAACTTGGGTATCACTATGACTAATATGAACAGATTAATTATGTTAAGACATGGAATGAAATTAAAAAGGACATGTTAAGATGAGAGAAATTACAGTTGTAATTGTTGGGGAGAATTTCTGTGATAAAAATGAATGTTTTGCTAAAATGATGTTTTGTTTCAAACTACCTATTTTGACAACTGATGTACCATTTAAACAATGGCAGAAAGATATATCTAAGTTTGTATGGCAAGGGAAAAAAAACAAGGGTTAAATATAAAATACTTTAAGATGTAACAGAATGAGGAGGATTGGGACTACCTGATTTGAAATTGTACTTTGCAGCCTGCTCCTTAGTCTGGATGAAAGAGTGGGTTCTGCTGAGAAATAAAAGGATCTTAGAATTACAAGGGCACAACCTGAGATTTGGATGGCATGGTTTTCTATGGTACAACAAAGTTAAGGTTAATGTAGATTTTAAGAATCATTATATTTGAAGTGCCTTATTGAGAATATGGAACAGATAAAAACACAAACTGTGCCTGAAAATGCCTTCATGGGTCTCAGCACAAGAAGCATTTTATAGGAAAGAAACAGTAAGTAAAGAAAAATGGTTAATTTATTGAGTGTTAGAACAGGAACATGGAAAATGTAAGATGAAATAAAGAGAGCAATTGGCTGCAGGGGGACTTAATTTTCAATGATTTTCATATGCACAGTTAAGAGAAGGGTTTAAGGTAGATAATAGGACATTTGGAATTGAGCAGCAGAAGACAGAATTTGAAGTTGAACTATGTACCAATGATGAGCATGTAATTGTTAAAATGTTTAAACTTTATTGAAATTTGAAATGGAAGAAGAACAAGTGAAAGAGTATATGATAAAATGGGCTAAGAACTGGATACAATTTACTGATGGAACAGTGAGAAAATATTCTCAGTTAAAAGGATTGAAATTTACATTATTTCATAACTTAAAAGAGAATTTTTATAAAATGATGTACCATTGGTATATGACTCCATAAAAATTGTCTAGAATGCATAAAGGTACTTCAAATTTATGTTGGAAATGTGGACGACATGAAGTGTCATTTTATCATGCTTGATGGACTTGTAAACAGCCAGAAATTTCAAATACATATAGTATCACTATATCAAATACATACAGTGATACAAAGAATTTTAAAGATCAATGTTCATCTGAAACCAGAACTTTTCTTGCTGGAATTAATGGACAGTCAATTAGAAAAGAGCCATGGAAGATTATTTTTTTATATGGTTACTGCTGCAAGTGCTGGAGAAGACTCTTAAGAGTCCCCTGGACTGCTAGGAGGTCAAACCAGTCAATCTTAAAGGAAATCAACTCTGATTGCTCATTGGAAGGATTGATAATGAAGCTCAAGCTCAGATATTTTGGTCACTTAATGCGAAGAGAGGACTCTTTGGAAAAGACCCTGATGCTGGGAAAGATGGAAGGCAAAAGGAGAAGAGGACGGCAGAGGATGAGATGGCTAGATAGCATCACTGAAGCAATGAGCATGAAATTGAGCAAACTGAGGGAGGCAGTGAAAGATAGGAAGGCCTGGCGCAATATGGTTCATGAGGTCACGAAGAGTCGGACACGACTTAACGACTGAACAACAACAACAACTGCTGCAAGACAGTAGTACATGCACAAAAATGGAAAGATTCTGAAATACCCATGCGGTTTTGCTCCGCACATGGAGGGCCGCTCATGAGAAGGCCGAAATAACAAAGGAGACTCCACGCAGGTTCTTCCTCGGGTGAGCAGCCCCCAGCCTGAGCCGGGAACTTTCTTTTATTGAGTTTTACAGGTCATCCCATACGAGAAGTAAGCACCAATGCAAAACAATAGCATCACATGGTAAGATTGGCTTTGGGTCAATTAGGTGAGACCCCGCAGGGTCCTCAGGTTACTTGCCTTATATGGAAATCTTCTAGGGGCTCACCAGAATGCATGATGTCTGCTTCTTCCTGGTACGTGTTTCAATCCAAGCTGGACCTGCACGCACCGAAAATACTGCAACATACCCACAATGGAGGAATGGTTGATGAAGATGACAGAACTAGCAGAGATGGCAAAATTAACTTGTTTGATTAGAGAAAGCTCAATAACTACATTTATCAGGGACTGGAAAACCCTTCATGGACTTTTTGCTGAAAAAAGAGAAAAATTAACTTGTGATTTACGGGTTTGAAGATTAGAAAGGGTAGCTTATGGAAAGAAGGGCATTATGATGTAACCTTAGAGAGAAATATTGACTCTGGACCAACTGATAGATGATGAAGATGAATTTTTAACATATGCTGTGTTAACTGATAAATATAATCTATCAGATGTATCCCAATGGCAATATCTATAGCTACAACATTTGTTAACAACATTGTTTGGACCAGCAGCATTTTCAGCTTCCAAGACATCCGAGATACTAGAACAACTTGTTAAATCCTTTAGAAGTAAAAACCCTACTATTAGCTTTTATAGATATTTGTTATCAATAAATCAATTTGATATGCAGATGTTAAGGGCTGAGTGGAATACAGAATTAGAGGTTTCTATATTACCTAGACAATGGGAGAGTGTCTTAACTTCTATAGCAAGAATGTCAATGGACCTTAAACTATGACTTATACAACAAAAAATAATATTTAGAATTTATTGGATTCCACTATGCTTGTACAGAAAAGGATTATCAAAAACAGCATTTTGTTGGAAGTGTAATAAGGACAATGCCTCTTTAAAGCCTATGTTTTTACAAACTCCTATTCCCTAAGTTTTGGGAGAAAGTAGTGGACTATATAAATTTTATTTATTTATTTATTTATTTATCTATCTATCTATCTATCTATCTATCTATTTATCAATCATATTTATATAGCCACCCATCTTGCATAAAAGTGACTCTGGGAGGCATACAACAAATATGATTGTGTGACAAAAGCTAAAATTTTCAGAGGATAGTATTCTTTTAAACTATATACCTAGTACATGGAATTTGACATCTGGACAATGTAAATGGAAGTCAAAAGACTGATATGGCCAAAAGACTGATATTGCAGCATTGGAAAGATAAATGTATGGCCCCATTTATTCAATGGATGAAGACCTGATTCCGCTTGCCACTTATGAGTGGATTGCCTATAGATGTAGACTTTGGATGGACAAGTATAATGAAATATGGGAGTCATTTATACAAAATACGTAGGTTAAAAAAATGATAGTCACATAAATGTATTGAAAATATATATGCATCTGAATAACATTTGCATTAGATAAATATATATAGATTTGTAACTATTTATTATAATGATATACTGTGCTGTTTTTTATTTTCTTTGTTGTATTTTTGTCACTTTTTTGTAATAGCACTTTTTAATGTTTTTCTTCTTGATGGTGTATTATTAGTTTTGTGTTTTGTTTTTTCTTTTTCTTTTGTTATTAATTAAAAGGCAATAAAAAAATATTTTTTAAAAATTTGAGGGAACAGTTTGCTATTCTGTTGGAGACCTGATATATTCAGTCTTATTTTCCAGAGAGAGGAAAAGCAGCTTGAGCTATCCCTGGAGGCTCTTATCAGTCAAGTGGCTGACCTGAAGAACTCGTTGGTCAGTTTCATTTACAAGCTGGAGAACGAATATGACCGTCTCACTTGGTAACGTTTCATAACCAGCTGGTGTGGTGGGAGGGGAGAGCATAATAACATTTCATATAATTTAGGATATCTCCCAACATATATTGAAGCCAATATGTTGCAATTCAAAATTTAATCCTTACTAGTCCCTAAATTACAAACATTTGGAGAGTGAAGCAAATTTTCTGATTTCAGGATGTGATTGCCTATTATGTTTTTAACAAAGACTTAAATCCTGTGCATGTGCATCTTGGTGTAATTTTCATTAAATTCAGTGGTAGTTATTCTGGAGTAAATATGTAACGGCTCAGGCTGTAAAACAAATGAAGCTGATATCTTGACACTATGTTTTGCTTGAAACGTAAAACTGATCCCTGTAACAATTTCTGTTTGATTTGCTATATACTTTAAATGTAATACTATAAAATCAGTATATTTACTCAGAGTTCATTGGGCTTTGAAATAATTTTCTGGAACCAGAGGCATTTTTAATTTTTTGGCCTCACAAGGAGGTCAAAACTCTGATTTGTTCGGCTCCATGCAGTATTCACATTAAGATCTGTCCTGCTATTAAGTTCTACAGGAGTGATCCTTTTGAAGATGCCCCGGCTGTCAAAGGCTCATTTATCTAGCACACAGAAGGCATTCCCCTGTGCTGCAATAAGAGCGTAGAATGAGCTCCCCCAGAAGTTGTGTTTGGTATGCATGTCTCTTTTAAAGAACAGCCAAGACACATTTCTTCACCAAACTTGCCATTGTCACTTACATTACATTCAGTTTCTAAGTTCTGTATTTTGCATTTAATCGTTAGCTGCCTTGAATGCATAGAAACCAGAATATATATTATATAAATAAACATTCTTTATAGGGAAATCTATGCATGACATCTGTTAGAATTAGAGTGGTTATGTTCAGTGAGTTTTATTTCTTTGTTACTGCACTCTGATCCAAATAATTATTTTAATTCCCCCAACCATATCCACAGATGCTCTTTTGGTATAATTCATGTATTTCTATTTCCATCTTTCTGCCTCAGGCCCTCAGTGCTAGATAGTTTTGCTCTGCTCTCAGGGCAGCTCAACACTCTGAACAAAGTGCTGAAGCATGAGAAGACTCCACTGTTGCGCAATCAGGTTATAATTCCATTAGTGCTGTCCCCAGATCGGGATGAAGAGATAATGGTAAGAACCTGATTCAATTTGTACCTTTTCTTGACCATGGTAATTATTTTTTGGTTCTAGGAGCAGGTAAGTTATTGAACAATGGATCTTTTATTAGTGGGAGAGGAGTTGAGTAAATAATGCAAAGTTTGCAAAACTTTCGCAAAGACAAATACATAGAAGGGCTAGAAAACCAAGAGAATTTTTCTTCCTTCTACAAACTGGAGTATTGGTTTATAGAAATAACTATCATGGATTCTACTCTGTATGACATTAGTAGAATAACAGGACATAAATATGTTATTATTGAATAGTAATAATAATAACATTTATGGTCTTATAATAACTTTACTAAATTTTAACAAAAAACAGTGAAAACTAACAACTAATATTAAGGAAGACAATAGAAAGATTAGAAAAGCTTAAAAATGTGAAAGACAAGAAAAGAAAGAAAAAAGAATTGACTTCCAAACCTCCTTACAACAGATATAAGTAATATATATCAAACTCTTACTCTAAGGTTACAACATAACTTCCATTATTTCTATTAACCCATATTATTTCTAATTCTCAAATCCATACAACATATTTTCATTTTTTTCTGTTTCCTGCAGAGTCCAAAAAAAAGTTTCCAATTAGCATTAAAATTACACAATGTCTTATCTTGAATCAAAACTTTCAATTGCTCCATCTCACCCAACTCCATCCACTTCACCATGTTGCCATATATAAAAAACAAACATTCATAAATTTAATAACAAATATATTTTAATTTCACTTTTATTTATGATCAATGACCAACTAAGCAGCTACAACCCTAAAATAATGCATAAAAGCAGGCTTAAATATAATAAGAGCAATAAAGCCACCATATAGACTGCCAATTAAAATTTACACATACCGTATATGAATTAAAAGAGAACAAAATATAACATAGCAAGACAGAATAAATAAGAATAAAATTTAGATAAAAGAATAAAATGACTCCTTTGTAACATCATTCCAGGATTAGGACTCCTTAAGCCTTCTTTTAGCAATGGTGACAATAAGAACTTGGCAATTCTGTTTGTAATAGCAGGGTTCTGGTCTGAGAGTAGAAAACTCTCTCCCTCATTGAAAGTTTGATCTCTACTAGGAGGTGGTATAGGTATGCCAGCACATAGATTCTTGTAGAAGGGATAATGAAGAAATACATACACTAAGGTCTGAGGTTCATTGTGCCCAGAGGAATAATTTCTCTCATTAAATGGGATTTTATGAAACCTCCCATCCAATACTGCTAAGGGTAGAACATGAAGGCTTTACGGGTACAATTTGCTGAGCAAACCAGATTGAACAGATAGTTTGCAGGTCTACAAGGGTTGCAAAAAGAATTCCACCCTTGTAGATTGCCTATAGCACTTAATTCTGTCTGATAAACAATATTGTAATAATAGACTTGAGACAGCAGTTAAGGAAATGCTTTGCAGAGCTTAAAAACTAGCTCTGAGGGGCTAAAAAGAATGAGAGAGAGAGAGCGCCTTAAAATTACAGGATTGGATTTTAAGCTGGAAGCAATGATCATATGCTATACAACTCAAGCTTTCATTGCACAACAAAATTGTACATAGGAGACAGTTACCTTAAAAGAGAAGCCAGCATATACTTATAGGGAAAGTCAAGCTGTTTTGTCATTATATGCAACCATATCATAGGTTAAGATATGTGCATGTGTGTTGTGTCTGCACACATTCATATGGGTGAGTTTGTGAGTCTGTGTGTGAATGCATGAGAGAGACATTAAATTTATTTCTTTATTTATTATCCAGATCTTTACTAAATTAGCTTGGTTATGACAGAATACAGGCCTTTTTAATCAATCAACCCATTGACTCTTTTCCTCCTTAAAATACAAATGTCTTCAACCCCCCTGCTTTTCCTGTATCATGTTTTAAAAAGTGCTTCGTTATGTATTGCTCTTAAATAGAAAGCTTCAATAGCATAGCTATCGGACTCCAACCTTACTCACTAGAGTCTAAATTTTTTCTAATATACTGTATTTTTCCATCAATAAGATGCCCCCATGTACAAGACGACCCCCACTTTTCCAACCCAAAATTAAGAAATCAATATTTTAAAGATAGTACAGAACACATTTTTATTTAGTAATTAGGTAACATTTACCTGATACACTCGGTGGGAGGAGGTCCAAACCGTCTCTCTGCAGCTGTATTTCCATGCTCTTTTGCATAACTGATTACATTCAATCACAAGTGAAACTGCCGATAGCTTGTCTCTGCAAACAGACTTCCTCCAATTGGTTTCTTCAGCATCAGCTGACGTCAGTTACATAAGGCTCGTGATTGGAGGAAGTCTGTTTGCAGAGACAGTATGGGCAGTTTCATTCATGATTGGAGGAAGTCTGTTTGCAGAGTCAAGCTATTTCATTCGTGATTGGAGGCTAGCAATAGGAGGAAGCCTGTTTGCAGAGACAAAGTATGGGCACTTTTGCAACCGTGCGGTTCTCTCCTCGGTTTACTTCCTTGCATAAGACGCCCTTCGATTTTTAGCGTAAGGATTTTAGAAAAAAGTATTGTCTTATAGTCGGAAAAATATGGTAGTTTTAGTTTTTTAACGTGAGATGAGCATTAGAAAGATTCTTTTTACTTACATCTTAATGAAAGTTCAACTGCCCATTCTGCTGCATATAGGTCAGCAAACTAGAACAATAAAGCACAATTATTTGGCCCCTGAAATGGATTGGATGAGTATAATCTCCCTATGTCTTTTAGATTATATCTGTCTTGGCATTTCATCTGGTCCTATAATGAGTTGTATTGCAATACCAGAAACTGGACTATATGTTTTAGGACTTGCTTTTGATATCTCTAGGACTTGTTTCAAAATATTATTGCCCAGTGAGTTATTTACATTATGCAACTCATATTATCAGATACTCCTGAAAATGTACATGAAGCTGCTCAGAGAAGACTCATTCATTCCCTATATTTCAGCCAATATTGTCTTCAGGATGAATCAAAATTCACAAAGCAGTACAATGTAATGAATAATATGTTGGTGTACATATGGCAGTTTGGTGTTCCAGTCCAGGTTTCAAGCTATTACTTCATAATAGCTGACTTGCAAATGGTGAAAATGCCAACTCACTGAAGTTGATTTTAATTGCTTCATTTAGTTATGATAAGAAAGAGAAGGGCTAAAAACTTGCCAAGGTAGGCATTCTGAAGTTAAATTTCCAGGAACTTAAGGCCTATGAGTTTAGCTTTGTATTGTCTGATTTTGTTGCAAGATATGATTGTGAGCACTAATAGACTGAACATTGCAGCGACAGACAGAAGGACGAGTACCAGTGTTCAGCCATGAAGTTGTACCCGATCATCTGCGGACCAAGCCTGATCCTGAGGTAGAGGAGCAAGAGAAGCAGCTGAGCACTGATGCAGCTCGTATTGGTACTGATGCAGCACAAGTAAGACAATGACTGATTAGTAGGACCAGGAAGAAAAGATAACTTGGAGCCCGAGGGAGCACAAACATAGCACTTGTCTGCAGCTCTGAAAGCATCAGGGTCTTTTCCTGAGATCATGTGGCTGCTCTCTGTAAAGGAAAAAAAGTGTCAGCTTTAAAGAGATGCAGACATGTTTGTGCCCCTGTGCACTCCAAAGCACATTTTTGGAATCAGATGTAAAGTATTACATACTGAATAGACACTGTTAGAATCTAAAATCTTTTCTTGGTAAATGTTTATAAGTGAGCATGCTGCCCCCACAGTTTAATCCTCTGCTTAGCAAATGCTATTTGATAGCGTGTAGATGAATTGCAACTCTATTACATAAAGAACAAGATGTGTTTAAAATATTATTGCATTTTTCATGTGTGAAGGACATTTGCAAAACAAGTTGTTGTGATTGCTCTATTCTATATTTCCTTCAGGAACTTAAGACAATACAGGATATATGTACTCCCTCTATTTTTCCCCACAACAACTCTAATGTAGGATGGACTGAAAGATAGTCATTGGCCCCAAATCATACTGTATCACATTTCCTTGCAACAAAGGTTGCTTGAAAGCATCACATTCCGCTGCCCTTGCTATCAGCAGTAGCGAGTCTCTAAATCTCAGGAATTATGTATTTGTGTATGAACATCTGTGTATATGCTCACATGCTCTTTAAATAGGTTCATATGCACTCTAATAGGCATGTTTCTCCCACTCCCAGGCCTAATTTGGCACCTATGAATTCTCAGATCCAAAATGTTGCCTATCTCTGATTTTGTCAAGGCAATGTGAGATTTCCACCTTGTACATAACAGTCTCCAGCTTCCAGAATATCTGGGGATAGGCTTTAATGAGTTTCATCTGTCTGAAGTCAGGTAATGTGAAACACTTATAAATTCTGACATTATGTGATTTTTATGGTTGCAGAAACAGATTCAAAGCCTAAACAAAATGTGTTCGAACTTGCTTGAGAAAATCAACAAAGAAGACCGAGAGTCTGAAAGTGGAGGTATGTTCTAGAGAAGGAGGAAGACTGAGCAAGCTTTAATGGGGACTACACTATCCAAAGATAGAAATCTCAGAAGCAGAGATGAAAAGTATGGTGAGGAATAAAACCTAAACCTTTGGAGACCAATATGAATGTTTTTCCATCCTATAGGTTTACGCCAGAACAAGCAGACATTCAACCCCGCTGATACCAATGCCCTAGTTGCAGCTGTAGCCTTTGGAAAGGGATTGTCGAACAGACGTCCACCAGGAGTGGGAAGTTCTGTTCAGACTAGTCAGCAAGGTGCCAATGCCATCATAGCAGGTACTTCTACCATGCAGCAAGTACAAATGTCTGGAGCACCTAATCAGCCACAGCCTATGCTTGGAGGAGTGCAGATGCCACAAGCAGGCCAACCAGGTAAATAAAAACACAGAGACAAAGAAATATACAGTAATATTGTTGGGACCATAGGAAGTGTTGTCCTACAGAAGTTAAACATTTTGTATAAACAGATAGGCTTTAGAGAAGGACAGCTATTTGGGACAAGTTATGCAATATCTGTTTCTTCCACATCTCCAGGCTCACAGCCTCCTGGATAATGATAATATAAATGATAGGGTGGGATATGGCAACTTATCATTTATATTATCGTTATCCAGGAGGCTGTGAGCCTGGAGATGAGATAGGATAGCATAGAATATATTACGTATATTCAATATAGAATTGTCCGTTATACTGAGAAGTTGCTAGTATTCAAAATCAGGAGCAGGCTATTCTCCTTATGTCCAGCTGGGTGGTATTCTCAAGAGGCATTTGCTTACTCACCATAGGAAAATGGGATATTGGGGCTGGTTAGGTCTTTTCTCTTATCCAGCAGGTTTCTTGTTTAGCTCAATAAGTGTATAAAATGTCTGAGAAACTTGCACAAAGTGATGATAGAGAGTGTGTGAGTGAGTGACTGAATGTACCTCCCTCAAAAGTATGTGCAAGAAAGATCCCGAGGAAGTAATAGAGACATTCTCTCCTAAATTGGTCTGATTCTTATTACATTGCTAAACCCAGCTTTTTTCATATCTCCAGGTAAGATGCCCAGTGGCATAAAAACCAATATTAAATCTGCTTCAATGCATCCCTATCAAAGGTGAGTAGGAAGTATTCTGATTTATTGCTGCTCCTGGACTTCACTTCCAAGACAACACTTATTCAACTTGTTCTCAACAATGAAACTTGGTCTCTTCTTTAAATATCAGTGGGATCATTTATTCATACAGCTGCATTGATCCAGGACACAAGAACATAAAAGTGTATTTTTCATTACAAATGGTAGAGGCATTTCTTTGAGGACAAGAAATCTATCAAGTAGCTAAGCCAAGATGATGAACAAATTTACTTTCTTGCTTACTTACATAAGAAGTCTGATTCCTTCAGGTAGTGCACCCCTTTGGAAACTGCCTGTTGATGACTGAGATATATGAGAAATGCAAGTTATAACATTTTTCAAAAAAATAATAAAGTTCAGGTGGTCTGTCTCATGTAGTTTTTCTGTATTTTTAAGGTGGATCATGGGAAAATTTGTGGCTTTGTCTTGGCTGCATTTTTCATAGAATGCTTGATTCTTGTACCATTAGACAGGCCAGCATATGATCTGTTTTGGTTCCTGTCTGAGATTCTTTTGTTTATGCCATTTTTCATTGACCGGGGGGTTAGCACTCTAGCTCTTGGTTTATTGATATAGAAACTTCAGCAAATTGTCAACTAGAGGGCAGGCAAGATGGATAAAAGCTTGCCCAGATTTTATCAATATGAACAAATGAAAAAGTTGTTTTTAAGTGTGATAAATGGTAAATATTACAGTGGATTTCTGAAATGTATAGCAGTCCTGACACATCTTCCCTGCATCAGTGGCAAATGAGGGGCACTACCTTTTTGCTGAAATTGATGTGGGAGGGGACCTAGATGTCAGAAACAACCAGATACTGCCATGTAGCATCTTTCACTATACTCTATGACTCCAAAGTCATCACCATAATCACTTGCAATCTATTGGTTGTTTCAACCACTGCATCCAAGTTTTGCTTGAGAACAGGTATCTTACTACTAAGCGGCAGCATGAGTTATCTACTGCTGCTAGCAGTGGAAAGGATATTAGATGATGCCTAAACAGGTGTTTAAACATTTTCAAGGTTGAAAGACAGTTAGTGTTCTATTCCTAGCAGTGGTTGAGCTCAAACCTGATCTTCAAGCTCAAAATTTAAGTGTTCCCATACAAGGCTGCCAGTGGCCTGCAGCTTGCTCACTTTGGTGGTAGTGTGGTATTCTGCTGGATCTTCTGGGCCAGTAGCAGGAGCTGCAGCAGCCATGACTTTGGATTTGGGAGGAGCCTCATGTTCAGCCACCTCCTCTTATGACTGGGAAATAGCCCTCACCTATTGCAACATCAGTGGAAAGTATCACTATTACAGAGCTCTACAGAAATTAAGAGTATTGTTTAAGCATATGAGAAATACATCTAAATTCATGGGTATACAGTCTACATATATGTGATAATGAACCTCGTTCTTCAACAAATTGGTGACAGCTGTTAATCCTATGAAATTTCAATGTAACATAATTCCTGACTGATCTTGACTGATCCTGGAAGCTTGGCATTAGTATGTAGATGGGAGAGCACTTGGAAAGAACTGTATGCTAGACGAGAAGTAAAGAGAGAGAAAAAGAGGGAACGCTGAAAGAATGCAGCAACAAACACCTCTATAACACTACATGGATACGTCTCTCTAATCAAAAAGCTTGAGGACATCGTGACCTTTTTGTAATGCATCACTGATACTGTTTTAAAATAGCTTTACTAATTCAAGCAAATCATGGAGAAAATCTATCTATATGGTTGCTAAAAGTTGACACCAACTTGATAGCATATAATTCAAGGAGATGTTCTTTTAGAGGGAAGAATAATATAAATCTGTTGATATTCCCCATTTGTGGTTAGTGCATCAAGATACATCTTTAAAAACTATTATCAATCAGACTTCTATAACTGGGTGTTAACAATTCCTTTGGATGAACTAATTGTGGTAGTATATAATTTTCATTAGTTGTTCCCTTGGAATTTCCTGTTGTCTAAAGTGAAATTAAAAACTAATTTGAAACTTTATCTGTATTTATAATGTCATAAAGCTTGTCTTGAAGATCCCTTAATATAAAAGATTTATTACAGTGAAATAAGCCTTTTAATTTGTAAACATTTCTACCTTTCCAACTTTTATATTGCAAATAGTTATTTTTTTAAGTGTATCTTTTAAAAGAATTCTGTATCTTTAAAATGGGATGATCTAAATGGAAGAAAAATGTGCTACAAATGTCATTCACAGTTGCCATGCCATTAAGGCTGCCTTATAAAATGAGTTGGCAATATCTTTTATTAAATATTGTAAAGGGGAGATCTTGCTGTCCATAATTCAATCTGCTGTGACCCATTATAGTATATGAAATGAATTTACTGTTTTACTTGATATGCATCAAATAAAGCTTCAAAATTAGATACAGCAATGCTTCCCTGTTGTTTCATGGCAAATTTAAAATACTTTATTAATGAATCTGTTTATATTTTTTGCTATGGAGAAAGCTTGTCTGAAGATGGAGGAATCATTAGTAGTAAAAATAGTAATTTGGAAAAGATCATTTTAATTCTGTCCAATATTCTTCATCAAGTTTAATGTGTTTTCCCATTCTAACATTTTTCCTTTTGACTACCATGAGAAAGGCATACAATTCCAAATTGTATTTTCATTAGAATTTGAATTAAAAGGTGAGTTTTAAATTAGTTATAGTTTGTGCAGTTTTTTAATACTTTGAGTAGTGTTTTGGGTTTCTAGAGGTACATTATACAGAAAAGATCAGAATTTTTTACCTGATATCTAAATCTAGAGGTAACCACCACCTCATATCATACTTGGAAACCAACTGATAACCAGGGCAGCTTCTGAAGTAGCTGAGCATATCACAATATACCTATCACTGCCAAGATTGCCACATTTTGCATCAGCTGCAGGACTTGTGACAAAACATTGCAATATGGAGTGCTCCTATTCCAGGTACTCTTTCATTCTGCTTTCAGTGGCTGCTGAAAGTTTTCTGCCCTCATTATGTTGCTTCTATGGTTCCCGATTTAGAAAAAAAAAAAATTTCCTTCTATAAGCATTTTATTTGTTTGTTTGTTTGTTTGGCCGCCTTTCTCAAGGTAAATAAATAATAAATAAATAAAACCACACTAGCGGCACAGCTTGCTTAATCTCCTGGCTCAAATGCCTGGAGGAACAGCCAGGTCTTCAGTGCCTTGCAAAAGACCAACAAGTGGGGCCATCTGGATCTCCAGAGGGATGCTATCTCACAGGACAGACATTACAACAGAAAAGTCATGACTCCTGGATCCAACAAGATGGCATTATTTGATAGAAGGTACCCAGAGCATAGCTCCCCTGCTAGATTTGGTGGGGCGAAGAAATGATAGAAAACAAGTGATCCCACAAATAGCCCCATGTGCAGGGCTTTATAAGTGATAACTACTACCTTGAATCATACCCGGAAACCTACTGGGAGCCAGTACACCTCATGGAGCAATGGTGTTATATAGGCATAAAACAACAAACACCAAAACCCACCTGCATTGTTGCATTTTGGACCAGCTGCAGCTTCCAAGCAAGGACAGCACCATATAAAGCGCATTACAGTAATCCAAATGGTGGTGGCTAAGATATGAGTCATACAGTGTGAGTAAGTTCTCCTGTTCAAGAAAGGTTGCAGTTACTACAAAAGATGAACCTGTGCAAAGGTTCTCTGGCCACAGCTGCCACCTACTCTGAGCAGGGAGCATGAGTCCAGGACCCCCAAATTGCTTCCAGGCACTGGGAAATAACCACGGAGATATACAGCTTGGTATCATTAGAGTACTGATGATAATTTATCCTATGTCAACAAATGACCTCACCCTGTGGCTTCATGTAGATGTTCAACAGGAGCAGGGAGAGAGTGGAGCTTTGAGGCACCCCACAAAGCAGGGGCCTCAGGCTTGATCTCTCCCCCCCACCCCACAGCAACTGGAGAAAGGAGAACCACCACTAGACTTACTGCCCACATCCAACCCCCTAAACCAGCCCAGAATGATACTGTGATCAATGATACAAAAAGTTGCTAAGAGATCAAGGAGGGCCAGGTTGGATAACTATCCCCATCCTGAGCCCACCAAAGATCATTGACAAGTGTGACCAATGATGTCTCAGTACTATGACCCAGCCTGAATGCAGATTGAGAGGGGTGCAGATAATCAACTTCCTCCAGGGCCCTCGAGCTGTAAGCTGACTACCTTCTTAACAAAGGGAAGATTGAAGACGGGATGAAAAGTGATGAAACAATATGGAACCATTCCTCCCTCACCTCATTAGTTAATTAGTCAGATGTCTCTTATTAAATAATATTTAATAACTCTTTTCTATGAGAGTTGAATGAAAAGTAATGTTGTAAGTCACCAGTAGCAGTACTGATGCAATTAAAACTCTGATGTGTTCTCAGTGTCTTTTCTTTCACTTAGGCTGGCAGGAAGCTGCTGTGAGAAAAATTGTGTTACTACTACATTAAATGGAAGCCTGTGGTAAGCATTCATCAGCGTGCCATGATTGGATTTTTGACTGCCAAAGGAGTACCTTCATTTGAAATTCACCACCAAATTCAGGTTGTTTAGATGACTGACATGAGTAGCGTGTTGCTATGCCAAAAATGTAAAGATAGTAACTCAGGAACAGATGATTTTTTAAAATGTTTTTAATTTTTTTTTTAATCCCGCCTTTATTATTTCTATAAATAACTCAGGGTGGCAAGAGCAAAATGGATGACAGCAACCAATGAGTTCACACAAGAAAGACTGATGAACTGATTAAGGACAATTGACAAATCACTCAAAGGGAAATTACTGTCAAGTTTGGCATTTCATAGGAACATGTGGATCACATAATTGATGTTCGTCAGAAGATTTGTGCAAGATGGATTTCTTGTATGCTGACAGCAAAGATTAAAGTTTCAAGAGCTGAAATTTGCCAGCAATTGTTATGCTGCAAGAATGAAGGTAAGGAATCTATTCACAGCATCATGACAGCTGATGAAACATGGGCTCATCATTGTGACCTAGAAATGAAGAGTCAATCCATGGAATATCATAAAGCTTCACCTGCAAAAAAAAAAAAAAAAACTAGGCTTCAGCAGGAAAATTCATGTTATAATTTTTTGGGATGCATATTGCCAGCCTGACATTTCTTGAACCTAGCACCACTAATACTCAGAGCAGTACGCTGCAAAAGTAAAAACTTTGAAGGGACAATTAAGCAGAGGTAGGAAGCTGAAAAGGGAAACTTTGCTATAACACAACAATGCTAAGCTTCACAATTCACAAGCACCCAAGGCAACTGTCAAGTTGGATCCCGCTGCCTTACTCCATCTGCTATGCAGTCCAGACATGGCACCATGCAACTTCAACCTTTTCCCAGAACTGAAAGAATACCTTAATGGGCATCAGTTTGATTCAAATTAAGAGGTGGAAAGGTCTGTCAAAACCTGACCAAAGAGACAAAGTTAAGTGTTCTTATCCATAATTGGTAGAAGAAGCTTGTCTATCATTGGTAGAAGTGTGTAGAGAATGATGGGGATTATGTAGAAAAGTAAATACAGTTACTAAAGAGCTCATTTCAAGGATTATTTTCCTGTTGCATTTATTAAAATATCTATATTTAAACTAAGGTAGAGGCATTACTTTTCATTCAACCCTCATAGAATTAATTTCTTCTTTTGCTTTAAAGATCTGGTAGTGAATGCCTTATATATTTCCATAGCTTGTTGTTGAAAATGGTATGACTTGTTTTTATTAATTATTTAATCAGAAGTTTGGTTGAAGCTCTATATCTGATCTCAACTTTTAGCATATCCATAATTGGTATTAAAGTGTGGCAATTTCTCAGAGTCCCAGGTGACAACCAAAAGACTTGTATCTTGAATCCTTTCTACTCTAAGAGTTGAACAGTTGCTTAACTTTCTCAGAACTTGAATTGTTTGTATTAATTTTTGTTTGCCGCTGTGAAGTTAGGCCTTCCTAAAAGAAATCAGGTAGATTGGTGTAAGCTATCTCTTTCTTCAACTCTGCTTTTCCACTGCAATCGCTCCTTGGTTCCTATTCCCCTTGGTAAGGAAATGCTTATGTGGAACCTAAAGCTTATAATATTTGAATAATTCCTAGCTGCAGTACAAAGAACTTTTACAGATTACTGGCTTTCTTCCATTTGAGATTTAATGAGCACTTTTGTATCATTCTGAAAGTCCATCAGCTTGCACTAAAAGCTGTGCCTCCATTACTGATTGTTGTTTTTGCCTTCAACCTATTGTTCTTCTTTCTAAAGTATTACTCATGTTCCCTTTTGAGTATCTTTTTCTGCCCTGCTGTGATGAAAACAATAATTGGGAAATAGTATCCTATTGAGGGACATTCTTGTTCATAGCTGTACCCAACCTGGAATTTAAATCTGGTAATTCAGTTCTGGCTGGCTGTGGAATTTCAAGAGGTAGGAAGATGCCATTCCTCCTCTTCCGGAAATCTTATCAGATTCCAGAAATGAACCACTGGATGTGCTGGATGCCCTACTCAGACAGGAGCTCAGGAAATGCAGATTCAGGTTTGGACAACTACATGGCAGTCCCTAATTAGAGGAGAGACTGAAATTGCATATGTTTGCAGGTTTAGACCAAAGTTTATGTTTTAAGTACAGGCATCCTTGGGACCAAAAATACTAGCGAAGAATTTCTTCTGAGGTCTTACTGGCTGGCAGATGGAGCACAGGAGTTCTGGGTTCAGTGAACTGTCACTGTTCATTTTTTATTGTACTGTATTCATGATTTACCTTTGGTTTATTGATTCCCTAGCTTTTTATTTCTGGATTGACTTTGGTTCCTGCTCTTAGACACTGATTGATACTTTGTCTCCTAATTCAATTTTATGTTTTTGAATGTTGCAGTATATGTTAACAGCCTAGTCATGTTCTTGTTTTGTGTTATTATATAAACAGTGGCTCAAGGGACAAAGATGATTTATTAAGATGGGAAAAATTACACCTATCTTTAATGGGGCGAATTTCTACGATCAAAATGAATATATTACCTAGAATCCTATTCCTATTCCAAACCATACCAATATTAATAACAGATAAAACCTTCAAAATATGGCAAAAGGACCTATCGAAATTTATTTGGCAGGGGAAAAAAAAAAGGATAAAATTTAAATTATTACAAGATGCTAAAGAAAGAGGAGGATTCAGTCTACCAAATCTAAGATTATACTATGAGGCCTGTGGTTTTATATGGTTAAAAGAATGGATCACGTTAGAAAACCATAAGTTATTAAAATTAGAAGGACATGATTTAAGATTCAGCTGGCATGGCTTCCTATGGTATGATAAAATCAAAGCAAATAAAGACTTTAATCATCATTGCATTAGAAGATCCATTTTTAGAGTTTGGGGAAAATATAAACCAATACTAACACCAAGCCTCCTCCTCTGGATATCTCCCCAGGAAGCTTTCACCAGGCGAGAAAATATAGAAAATTATAAATGGTTGAAGTACAGCGATCTATTGAAATATGAAGGAGATAAATCGTAATGAAAACAAGAGAAGAATTAGAGAAAGATGGGCATCCTTGCCATTGGTTTACGTATACACAATTAAAGGAACAATTTAAATTAGATGTGAAAAGATATAGATTTACAAAAGAACCAACCTGGTGGGATAGTCAAATATGTTTCGAGATTGATCATATGATTGCCAAGATATATAAAATATTACTACAATTAAAATTGAAAGATGTACAAACTAAAGATTGTACGATCAAGTGAGTAAACAATTTTGGATACAATATTGAATATGACCAATGGGAAAGGATGTGGACTAGGTGACTTAAATTTACATTGAGTTACAACCTGAAAGAGAACTTTTATAAAATGATGTACAGATGGTACATAACCCAGACAAATTATCAAAAATGTTTAACAATACATCAAATATTAGTTGGAAATGCGGAAGGGAAACAGGTACATTCTATCATATGTGGTGGACTTGCACGAAAGCAAAAAAAATTTGGACATTAATACACAATACTATTCAAAAGTTGGCAATTGATATAGTTAAAAAAACAGAACTATATCTCCTGGGTTTAATGGACAAAGAACTCGAAAAGAAACATGGAAAGCTCTTGCTGTATCTGACAACTACAGCTCAGATTATTTATGCTTCACGATGGAAGGAAGAAAATATCCCAACAATTGAAGAATGGACTATTAAGACAATGGACCTAGCTCAGACGGCGAAACTTACGGATCAGTTAAATGACAAGAATATGGATGATTTTAAGAATGATTGGCGACCTTTTCTTAGATACATGGAATTAACACAAAAAATAACATTGTGTATATAAAATGTAGTTGTCAAATATTTAATTAAATAGAAATAAAGGAGATATTTATTGGCACTAGTAAAGATGCAAAAATAACATATTTGTAGATACATTCACCGTTCAGACAGTTAGAAGCCCCACTTTTAAAATGTTTTTTTTTCTCTTTTCTTTCTCTGTATTTTTCCTTCTCTATTAGGTTTCTTCTTTTCTATGTATATATTGTTCTATGTCATACTTTTGTGTATATACTGTTATATGTCACTGGTGTTTTGTATGTATCATGCAATGTCTTATATGTATTCATTTGCTATTTTTAATTAATAAAGTTTAAAAAATTTATTTAAAAAAATTATTGACAGCTTGCAGTGTCATCTGGCCCATTCTCTATCACCAACATATCTGCAAACTCAACACATCTCTGTAAAAATTCCAAAAAAGTTTGGTAGCTCTCTGGATCACATAATAGCCTTCCTGGCTAAAAGGAAATTTATATGGAAATCTATCTCAACAAGTTCAGGATGATTAGGTGTGGATGGGGTTTCTCATTTCTCTAAAAATTAGTTATGTAGTATTTTTTCAGCATAATCTAATCTGCCTTTGTGGGCTTTGTGGCCCAGATGTAAGTCATGTACATTTGCCACTGCTATGGCAAATAGAAGAGTTGCTACCTTCAGCAACGTTAGGTACTGGAAGTGACTTACAAATTCTGGTTCCTTGCCCAGAATATCCAGAAGGAACAAGGGATAGAACTGTTGACTGGCGACAATTTGATAAGTTTGTAAGCCCTGGCTCAGCTTTGAAGATAGACAATCACTTTGTGGGTTGCCAGATCAAACTTCACTAAGGGAGCACTGGAGGAGCTTCTGTGCTGAAATGTCACCTAACAAAGAGAGTTTCACTGGGCCTCAGAAGAGTCCATGCATAAGAAATAAGAATAGTTCTAATGGATCAAGCCAAGACCCATCTTAACTGAGTATTTTGTTCTTACAGTGGCCTCTGGGGTCCTCACAAGTGGAGACATAATCTTCTCCTGCTCTTGTTCATCTGCAGCAAAGTATTGGAGGCATGCTATGGCCAACCTGGAGGTAGTAATGAGTCTTCAAGACTAACAGACCTTGATAGGTCAGATTCCTCCTTCAAACTAACTTGGAAGAGCTTCCTCCTTCAAACTAACTTGGAAGAGCCCCAGTTAAAAAAAAGACACCTGAGGCAGACTGATCTGTAGCAATGCACTGAGATATTATGTATCTGTTTGCCCAGTTGAGCAGTCTACCTGGAAAATTGGGGGGGGGGCAGGGGTTGGGGCTGCCATGAGCTCATATGGGCCATGATTCAAGCATATAATCAGGATTCAAACCCAGGGGTGTCTGCCCCAGAAAACCTTATTCTGCTGATAGCCCTCAGGTCTCCAAGCTGGCTGCTATGTAAGTAGTGATTGTAATCGGTTCAGGAATGGCTAGTAACCTTGTGGACACAGCTGAAACTCACTGAGTAACCAAGCAGCCCATCGGCTGCCTCATATTGTTGAAGATGATTAAAAGAAGACAACTAAGTTTCAGCCCATGGTTCATGAGATGACAGGCTTAGTGGGGGTTTGAGGAACTCATAATTATACTTTGTGGTCATCACGTCTAAATAGTGCTGGGATGATCTGATTAACACATCATGATCTACCATTATTGTCATTCATGGAAACTAACCTGGCAAAATATCTGGACTTCCAGAATGTATTTGGAAAGCGGGAGATAAACCAATTGTTTTCCAATCAGTTATGTACTTATCCCATAGATTTGATGCCTGGGACATAAGTGTTGGTCAGTCAGATTTATTCATTATAGGAGCTCCAGTTGATTATTGGGCTTTTAAAATAACAACAATGCATGGAGTGAAGAAAGGAAACATGGCAAACGTGCAGCAGCCATGTGTTCATTACATTATTAGACTAGATCAATTCGTATTTGTGACATATGAAGACATACTGAGCAATGTGTTACAACACTTGTTCAAATTGTAATCTAAAATGTAATAAATATGTCCTATTTATGATTTTAATACTCTTTTTTAGGAGTGGCAGGATGCCGTCTTGCTCAAAGAAAGCAATTAATAATAAACCCTTTCTTAAGCTTATGTTGGATGCCTTAAATGTTAGCAATTATAGGCTAATCTTCCATGGATAAGGTGATCAGGTGCGTGATAGTTTTCCAGCTGCAGGGAGTCCTGGAAGAAACAAATTATCTCAATCTATTTCAAGACTGCTTTGGTCATCTGGATGGGTGATTGGGCTTGACAAAGGGAATATGACTCTTTGGTTCTTGATCTATCAGTGGCTTTCAAGACTATCAACTATGATGCCATTCTGGATCACCTGAGAGATCTGTGAATAGGAGACATGATTTTGCTATGGTTCTTACTTTTTATTTTGATTTTAAATAGTGTTATTTTGAGACATTTGCTTCAAGATGGGAGTTGTTATATGATGTCCCTAACAGCTCTGTTCTGTCTTCAGTGCTCTTTAATATCTATATGAAACAATACAAAGAGATCATTAAGAGATTTTAACTGGGTGTATCTGTGTGCTGATGATAGTCAAATCTATTTTTTTGTGACATTAAGATGTGATTGGCCTTAATGCCTGCTTGTAAGGCATTAAGTATTAGATTGGATTAAAAATAATACTGTACATTGAAAGCTTCCAGGCACAAAAACTAAATAAAAGGATTTTATGTAGACCTCAGAAACAGAGAGGCATGCCCACTTTGTTAATATATTATCAAGCAGCAGAGTTAGGGCATATGATTCCACTTATTATGGGAGATTCTTCTAAACAATGGATTCATACAGAAACTATGCTAGCACCAGATAAGTTTATAAATCAATGTTCTTTTCACCCAAAATATTTTTTTAGAATAAAACAGATAGAAAATGTTTTTACTAAAACAATGCTTCAAATCTGGAAGAGTAGATACACAGTTTTGATAAAGGATACTTCCCCTTTAACTCCTCTAATAACATATATTGATCAGAATGATTATTGTGGTTTGGCTAAAATGAAATCTTTGAGAGAATATAATCTTATAGAATAAAGGATTTTTATAGTAATAGGGAACCTTTCAATAAGGATCAGATTGAGCAACAAATAGGTGATAAGTTACCATGGCTCTTCTGGTATCAACTTAAATCCCTTTTGGTCAACAGAAATATTAGAGGCTCAGCAACATGGCCTTATACCAGTTTTGAGAATTTAATACTTCATTATTTAGAACAACCAAAAGGAACAATTTCAAAAATGTATAGGTTATTATTGCAATCAGAAATGGGGGATCCACCATGTGGTTTAAAGGAAGCTTCTGATACTGATCTTGGTAATCCCATACAGGAGACAAATTGGCAGAAGTTATGGAAACCGGGTGGATTTACTTCAGCTTCAATGCAAGAAATGCAGGGGAAGATTATACATCATTGGTATTTGACTCCTGTTAGGTTGGCACATATATATCAAAATTATTCTCCCAAATGTTGGAGATGTTGTCATATAAAAGGGTCATTTTTTTTCATTTGTGGTGGTCATGCAATAAAGTTATATACCCTTTTGGTGAAAAATCTTTGGGGAGATAAGTACTATCACTAATCAAAGAATTGAATGCTCCTCAGTGCTAGGCTTACTGCATTTATTTACAGGGCCAAACCATAAGCTTAAAAATAACTTATTATTTTTTATTCTTAGCAGTCAAAATAATAATTTTGAAACATTGGAAAATTCTAGATAACATAACAACTGAGTTGTGGATTAATAAGGCCTTTTCAATTGCTACATTAGAAAAAATTACAAAGTTAAATTAATGAGACACCAAAGGCAGGAACCACAATTTTATCAAATTTGGATGGATGTTATGGTTTATCTCACTAGCAATAGACCATAATCTGGTATACTTTATATATGGCAACTTTTCAAACATATAGTACCTGTTTCTTTATTCACACTGCAGAATATCTCCATTGTATTTTCTATATTTTTCCTTTTTGACTTTTTCTTCTCTATATGTATCTCGGATTTATGTAAATATAGTTATTGATATTGTTTGGTAAATATATAATACATAATAATTATAATATATAAAATATATAATAATTAAAAATACTGTACATTGAAATTGAATGGAGATACTTATTAAGTGTAATTTTTTTTTTTTGTCTGCGCTCAGTCATTACTGACCTTGCAGTGACTGCCTGGACGAATCCTTGCAGTTTTCAAGGCAATTGTTTTTCGGAAGTGGTTTGCCAGAGCCTCCTTCCTAGAGCAGAGCCCAGCTGGCGAGCGCAGGAGGCGGGATTTCAGTTGCTTCGCGCCCTTTTCGGGCGAGCGTGGTTTCGTGCTTACTGGCAACTGGTCCCGTCTCTCTGTGCAAGGTGCTGCCAGCATTTTTCCTCCCACCGGAGTGAGAGTACCCATTTATCTACTCACGTGAGTTTTCGACCTGTTGGGTTGACAGGAACCGGGGGGGGGGGGAACAGGAGCTCACCCTGTTAACACGAAGGCTGGACTCGAACCGCCGAAGCGTCAGCCATTTCTGGCCGGCAACTTTCAGCGTCATTAAGCCGCTGCGCCACCACGTCCCCAAACCATTAAGTGTAATAGTATGTGGGAAAGACCTTGGGAGACGGGGCGAAGAGATGCTGCTTAGGGAATGGTCAGATAAGAGACAGCATAGCCCACAGCTGCATAATGGCTGGAGCAAGAGGCTCAGAAGAGACCCCCCCTAAGTTCTCAGGCTATAAAGGTGATGGTGGGAGAATTGTACTTTCAGACTTGCAAGATTCTGTTAACGTAGCTTTACAATAAAGTAGAATTAGTTTATCTGTCATGTTTCATGTTTGGTCTATCTGGTAAGTCTCAGTCTTGCAAGTCTCATACTATCTTCCAAGGAGAGGAATTTCAGGAATGGCCTCCAATTCTCAAGGGACTCCACTATCTGCCAAGCATCTGACAGCAGCATTGTTGCAACACTAGCAACAAGTAGATGCACCAATTTGCAGAATGCCATGATACAACTAACACAACAGCTGGGGCAGAATTTTCCCCAAGCTACGGCAGCATAATAAATTGTGGCTCAGCCAATGCTCCTGCATTCCCATGGGAGCTTGCTGGAGAAGTTTGGAGGGGACCGGGATCAATTCCAGACATTCACTGCTCAGTGTGAAATGTTTATGGCAGGCAGGCTGGTGGAGTTTCTCACTTATTTCTCCAAAGTGACTTTTGTGCTGAGTTTGCTGATGAAAACAGCAGCTAAATGGGCAATACTGTTCATTGAGGGGAACAATCTGGTGCTGGACAACTATCAGAACTTCATGCATAATTTCAAAGGACACTTTGGGGATCCCATACAGCTCCAAAGGGGGCCCCCCCACGATTTGAGAAGAGCTCAGTCACTCAGTTAGCCAATGGCAGGCAAGCATACTTATTTCTGTTATTCCAGGCAGAAGGTGGAACTTTCTGCTCTTATAGACTCTGGGGCAACAACTAATTTCATAGATATAGAAACAGTACAGAAACTAAAGTTGCCTACTCAAGCTCTAGAAAGTCCAATGATAGTCAAGATGATTGACAGACAGCCACTAAGAGCAGGGCTGATTCTGCAGCACCCAGCTCCTTTGCAATTGATAATCAAAGATCACACAGAGTTCATAATGCCCTATGTAACTGCTTTCTTACAAGTGTCCATCATCTTGGGAATAGAGTGGCTTCAACTGCCCGATCCAAATGCAAGTTGGGCACAAGGGATACTCATTCCCATGTTGTTGTTCAGTCGTTAAGTCGTGTCCGACTCTTCGTGACCCCATGAACCATATTGCGCCAGGCCTTCCTATCTTTCACTGCCTCCCTCAGTTTGCTCAATTTCATGCTCATTGCTTCAGTGATGCTATCTAGCCATCTCATCCTCTGCCGTCCTCTTCTCCTTTTGCCTTCCATCTTTCCCAGCATCAGGGTCTTTTCCAAAGAGTCCTCTCTTCGCATTAGGTGACCAAAGTATCTGAGCTTGAGCTTCATTATCAATCCTTCCAATGAGCAATCAGAGTTGATTTCCTTTAAGATTGACTGGTTTGACCTCCTAGCAGTCCAGGGGACTCTTAAGAGTCTTCTCCAGCACCACAGTTCAAAGGCATCAATTCTTCAGCGTTCAGCCTTCTTTATGGTCCAGCTCTCACAGCCATACATTACTACTGGAAAAACCATAGCTTTGACTATGCGGATCTTTGTCGGCAAGGTGACGTCTCTGCTTTTTAATATGCTAAAAAAGTTGTAATTTATGTCAAAATTCAGTCTCTGTTTCTCTTCTCTTGAGATTAACCTTTATTCTTTTGGGCTTTAGATGCAACATAACTGCAATGTTCAGATAAATCTGTTTTGTTTGAAATTAATCACAAAAATATGACATCATGTTGGGCAGTATGCTACACATACATACATACATACATGCATGCATACGTACATAATTCCCTGAATCGTGAGATTAGCTTTTCATGTGAACATCTAACCCAGTCAACAGCAAAGGTGCAGGGGATACGTTTTGGTCCCAGATGGGCTTGGAGTTCTTTGGGCTAAACTATTTCCCCCCCCTCTAGTCAATTTGTTTATGTGAATAGCAATAGCCAAACGTTAGCCCTCTGTTCCTGCTTCTGGAACACAGTTGACCTAGAGTGGCCATGCTAAAATGGGGTTTCTTAGGCATTTTGTCACTGACCTGCTTTATTTTGCCTCCCCTACTTGGGGCAGAAAGAATGGATGTCTCTACATATTTTATTTTTTAAAAACAAATCTGGGAAACCTCTATCTTCTCAAGTCTCTCAGCCTCTTTTACAGCACTGAAAATGGCTACTGAACAGTGGACTGGATTATCATTAATCATGCACTGCCAACACACAGTTGCATTATGCCACAGGAAAAAGGAGTGAGATTTACTTTCTTAATGGTAACAGTAAGGAAGGACATATTATCTATTTAACTGAAATACATTTTTTCTCTAAGTAAAAGATTGGATAATATGATGCTTGTGGCAAGGAAGATGCTCCTAACCATTGCAGTGCTGAATTTGATTTTTGCACTAAATGATACAGAATAAGGAAGCAGCAACAGCCAGTCCAGAAGATCCAGAAGGATCCCTTGCAAATAAGGTAGCAAAGAATCAGCATCACTTAGCATGCCAGACTCTCATCCACATCTCATGCTTCTTACTATAATTCTCTTTCCCACTGGACTTGCAGTGTCAGTGATTTTTTATTAATCCCTATTATATATAGTTATACAATGTGTTTGCACATCCCTTTTACTTATGCAATATAATAGCTGAATTAGAATAATGCAAAGGTTGCAACTCATATCGTCTATTTCTACATAGCAATTTGCTGAATGAGTACTGTGCTAGGTTAGACAGTTCTTGTTGGAAGTTGAAGTCTTTTGTATCTGCATGTGAACATTGTCTGACAGCTGGAATATAACCTGAGCAATTAGTGAGCCAGGTTTTTTAACCATAACAGAAAGAAAATGTATTTAAGGAAATACATTATAGGCATAGGCATACTACCAGAGGGACAGTCCAAAATGATGTGTTTGGCCCATATATCCTGAAAAGCAAAGCAAAAGGTTTTGCGATCTCTTAAACAAGGAGCAAGCAGATTGATGATAACTTCAGCAACATCATCAAAGTATAGTAGCATTTCCCAATTGTTCTTCACAGGCAGCATCACAAGGCAAATTGCAGTAGTCCATTATAAATTTTGATTACAGAAATTAGATCCTTATTTCTCAAGAGATGAAACTACCTGCTTATCAGATCTGTTTTCATAAAGGCATTCTTAATAAAGGTTACCACCTGTGGATTACATGACAAAACAATGAGCTGGAAAAACCCTACCTTCCTCTTCTCCCAAACTATACCTGATCTTTTAGGATAGCTTTATAAATACACACACAAAAAAGAGACTTCTAAATTAAGAGCCAGCAAGTAGACGGGCTCTTCATAATTCCTCTCTGGACAAGAAGAGGACTTGAGATTGCCCACAAGTGCTCCATAGAGTTGCTACTCGCAAGGAGACCGCAAGACAGCAGTCTCCAACAGATTTAGAGCTCTGGGTCATGAGGGAATAGCCTATCTTTTTGCTCAAACCACGGTCAGTGCCTTCAAATGGACACTGGGTTCACATACTTCTTTTTCTAATTATTTTCGGAAATTGCTTGTTAACTGCTTTTCAGCTATTAGGAACCTTTGGATCAACATGTTTTACAGTACAGGATGAATTTATTTATGTATTTATTTATGTATTTATTTATTTATTTATTCAATTTGTATGCTGCCCATCTCCCCTGGAGGGTGACTCTGGGCAGCTCACAGTTAGAGTAAAACCTGAAAACAATTAAAAATATAAATACCCACATTAATTAGTTAAAAAGTCAGACTATATAAATACATTTCCTTCAATCCTTGGCAAAATAAGTTTGAAATATAAGTTTAAGGGTTTAATATATATTTTTTTTTTGGAATAAACAGCAAAAGGGTGATTAGAACTTTGTGTAACGAACTGCCACCTGTTGATCTTAAATCCAGTAACTTTCCTTGCAACCAATATTGATTCAAAAGAAAGTTCATTTATTAAGAATAAGTGTACAGATCCAAAGCATTGCTGAGACTGAGCAAAAGCGCGCCAAAAACTGCTTTTCTTTCTTCCCCCCCCCTTACATTGCCCTTCTTACTTTTCCCCCCCTTCCATCGCCCTTAGTTCTTGTCTTCTGATTCCCTCGCTGGCATAGCCTTGAACATTCCAGAGCCTGTGATAAGGAGCCATCTGCTTCAAACGGTTTCTCCTTCCTGCTCCCCCTCCCCTTTTACAATGGCAGAACCGCAGCATGGGAAAAAAAAAACCCATTTTTTTTTAAACTAGCCATATAATAATCTATTCTAAAATCTTGCGAGGATTCTGACATACTGCCCCTCCACAGAAAAGGATGTCAGTCAGACGATTCCTCTTCTTCACTCTAAAAAGAAAAAGCAAAGAGAAACATAATGCAATAACCAATCTAATTGTTAAGGTTTTGTAGGATAAGTATCATAAAAATTTTTAACTAAATGTGGAGCCTTTACATGTTTCTTGTCAACCCATTCAGCCATTGATTTGGGAAAATGTTTCCGCTGAATTAAAAATTGAACCCCCCCCCCCCCCCCGTGCTTTCTACTGTCCAGTATTTCTTTAACTTCAAAATGTTGTTCTTCTTCAACCATCAATGGTTTAGGAGGTACTGGAGAGGGATGCCGCCGAGAAGACTCCTTATATGGTTTAAGCAGGTCACAGTGGAATACCGGATGGATTCTTTTAAAGGTGGCAGGCATCTGTAATCGTAGTGAAACTGGATTAATTACTTTATCGATGACAAAAGGCCCTACGAATCTTGGAGCGAGCTTTCTGGAAGGTTGTAATGATTTAAGATGTTTGGTAGATAAAAGAACCTTATCTCCTACTTTCCAGTCTTTTTCTGGGGTTCTCTTAGCATCTGCAAATTTCTTGTATGTAGCTCTGGCCTCCTCCAACGAGGCAGCAATCTGAGGCCACACTTGTGTCATCTGTTGGATCCACTCATCAACTGAAGCGACTTGAGTGGTCTGCTTAGGCAGTTCTGGGATGGGTACAAAGTCTTGTCCTGTAGCTATTTTAAAAGGGGTGAGACCAGTGCTTTGGTGCACTGCATTATTATAAGCTACTTCAGCAAATGGTAACAGTTCATCCCAATTGTCTTGTTGGTAGTTAATGAAACATCTCAAATATTGTTCCAATACTGAGTTCAGACGTTCACATGATCCTGCCGTCTGGGGGTGGTACCCCGAACTCAAGCCTTGCGATGCCCCCAGTAGTTTTAGGAACGCTCTCCAGAAGTTGGCAGTAAACTGGACCCCGCGATCCGAAATTATTCGTTCTGGGACACCATGAGCTCGGTAGACATGTTGTATGAATAACTTAGCCAATTTGGGTGCTGATGGAATGGCTTGGCATGCCACAAAATGTGCTTGTTTGGAAAAAAGGTCTGTAACAACCCAAATAACTGTCTTTTTGCTGCTTTCAGGCAGGTCTACAATAAAGTCCATGCATATTTGCTTCCAAGGAGCTCCAGGGTTTGCTACTGTCTGTAGAAGCCCCATTGGTTTGCCCCCTCTCTTTTTGGCCATTGCACACGTGGGACATGTGGCTACATATTCCCCTACATCTTTTCTCATTGTTGGCCACCAAAATTGACGTCTGATTAGATGTAATGTTTTCACAAAACCAAAGTGCCCAGCTGTTTTGCTGTCGTGACTTCTTTGCAAAACCCACTTTCTAGCGTCTGCAGGGACATATAGCTTGTCTTGCCACCACCATGCCCCTTGTTTGTTCACTAGCAACTGGCTGTTGCTTTTAAACCACTCATCCTGAGCAATCTGGGCATTCAATTTTACCAATAACTCTCCTTCTGGTTGTCCTTCACCCTTTTTTTCCTGAGCTCTAGTGACCACTCTTAGGGCTGCTTGGGTACATGGAATTACTGGAGCGACTACTTCCTCCCGCTTGCTATTGTGTTGAGGCAATCGAGACAGAGCATCTGCCAGAAAATTTTTCCCCCCAGGAATATACTTCAGGGAGAAGTTAAATCGATGAAAATATTGTGCCCATCTCATTTGCTTTGGTGACAGCTTCCTCGGTGCAGTCAAAGCCTCTAGATTCTTGTGATCAGTCCAAATTTCAAAGGGATAGGGTGACCCCTCTAACAAATGTCTCCAGCAAACTAACGCCCAGCGTACTACGAACGCTTCCTTTTCCCACACCAACCAGCGTCTCTCAGTCTCTGAAAATTTCCGGGATATGTACGCACAAGGAAACAGTTCCCCCCCTGCCCCCTTCTGTAACAACACAGCTCCCACTGCTACATCCGAAGCGTCTGCCTGTATGACAAATGGCTGTTCTGGATCAGGGTGTTTTAAGATTGGTTCAGCCGTAAACAGATGCTTTAAACTTTGAAATGCCTCCTGGCACTCCTTAGTCCGGGCCAAGGGGGCTCCGGGTTTTGATGCCTTCGCCTTGTCCCTGCCCTTGGTTTTCAACAAATTGGTGAGTGGGAGTGCTACTTGGGCAAAGTTGGGTATGAATTGCCGATAGAAGTTAGCAAAGCCCAGGAAACTTTGAAGCTGACGCCTGGTTTTGGGAGCCTCCCAACCTGTAACGTCCCTCACCTTTGCCGGGTCCATTTCAATTCCCTGATGCGAAATTCTATACCCCAAATAGTCAATTTGCTGTTTATGAAATTCACATTTGGAGAGCTTGGCATACAATTGAGCTTCCAGTAGCTTTTTTAGCACCTTCCTGACCAATTGCACATGTTGCTCCATGGTCTCAGTGTAAATCAGGATATCGTCCAGAGAAACCAACACCCCCTGGTATAAATCCTCTTGTAACACCTCATTTATAAGTTGCATAAACACCCCCGCTGCTCCTTTTAATCCAAACGGCATTATTTCATAACGGAAGCACCCTAGGGGCATATTAAAGGCGGACTTCCATTGATCTCCTTCCCAGATTCACACCCTGAAGTACGCCTCCCTTAAATCCAGCTTTGTGAAAATTTTCCCTTTGGATAAATGGGCCAACAGGTCTTTCATTAAGGGGAGTGGGTACCGGTTGTCAGCAGAAATGGCATTTAGCCCTCTATAATCCGTGCACAAACGTAGGGAGCCATCCTTCTTTTCCCTAAATAGCACCGGTGCAGCAATTTGAGAATGCGTAGGTACAATAAAGCCCCTCTTTAGATTCTTGTCAATGAATTCCCGCAATGCTTCCAACTCTTTGGGTGTCATTGGATACATTTTCTTCCTTGGAAATTTAGCCCCCGGCTCAATCTCTATGGTACAGTCACTGGCACGATGGGGGGGTAGCTGATCTGACTCCCTTTCGCTAAACACCTCCTGCAGGTCACGGTATTGCTTGGGAATCTGAGTTACAGCCTCCACTGCCTTTTCCCCACTTACAGCGCCCATCTCTCCATCTGACAAGGTTTCGGTAATTCCTTCCACTTCCACTACCTCCTCCTTCGGGAAACGCAAGATCTTCTCCTCCCAGTTCACTTCTGGGTTCTTCCTTTTTAACCAGTTCATGCCCAGAAGCACTGGGTTGCATGCCATGGGAGTGACTAGGAATTTAATAGTCTCTCTATGGTCCCCCATAGTTAGTTCAAGCTCTTCTGTACGATACTCTACCGGCCTTCCCCCCCGCCGGGGATCCGTCCAGCTGGGTAAAAATCACAGGGGTTTTGAGTCTCTTTAAGCGCAGTCCCAAACCTCGGGCAAGGGCGGGGTTAATCAGATTTCGGGAGCAGCCAGAGTCTATCAGTGCCCATATCTCTGCCCTCCGATTAGTCCTCACCACCCTTAGTTCCACCCAAATTTTAATGGGACTCACCCCCATCTCTTCGCTCTCCGAGTCCTCCTGTGAGCTGCTTTCTTTCTGTGGAAGAGCAGCCGCCTGTTGGAGAGAGAGCGGAGCTAACAACTTCCGGGTTTTGCCACTGCCGCGTGTTGCCTCTCTAGCTCCCGTCTCGCTGCCTGCTGCCGCTGACTCCTTCCTGCCGGGCTTCAAAGACTTCGGCCCCTTCCGTTCCGTCTTCTTGCCTCCTTGCTCCGTCTTTGCTTTAGGGCACGCAGCGGCAAAGTGCCCCGGCTCCCCGCAGTTGAAACAGACGCGCCGGCTCCCGCTACTTTTCGGAGCGCTGGTCTTCGCCTTGGGCGCCACCTTCTTTGCACCGGGTAAGGGCGGAAGTTGGGTTCTTGCTTCAATGGTGCGCCATTGCTCCTCCACTTCACCGGCCATAGCGACCCATTCATTAAAGGTTTTAGGGAAACCCCGGCACAGCACGCGCTGCAGCAATTCAGGTTGCAAGCCTCTCTGGAAAAACTCAATCAGGAGCTCCTCCGGCACGTGAGGCAGCCTTTGAGCCAACCCCTGAAATTCGTAGGCATACTCTGATACCGACTTGGACCCCTGCTTCAGCCTTTCCAGGTCGCGTCGTGCTTTAAGCGCCACGCACGGGTCTTCAAAGCGTGCGCAGAGAGCCGCCATGAAATCCTCCAATTTTCTTAAAGCCCGGTCCTTCGCCCTATGCAGTCCAACCACCCATTCCGCAGCCATACCTTCAAAAAAACTGGATACATAGGAAACCTTCTCCTCCTCGCTGCGGAACAGACCTCCATAGCCCTCCATGTAGATCTGAACCTGGGTGATAAAGCAAGCCAGCTGCTCAGCATCGCCCCCGAATTTCATGGAGATGCCCCGCTGCTGCATCGGGCTCTTCTTGGCTCTGCTAGGTGTAAGATCCTCCTCCTCCTCGCTGGAGGTCTCATCTTCAGCTGACTGCTCTGCCACCTCCGTACCTCCCGGTGTGGCAGCAGACTCTCGTGTGGGAGGCGTAGATCCCCTTCCAAGCAGTTGGTCTACCGCTGCCTTTAGCGCTCGCATATCATCAGATAGGGACCCCATCTGCCCTTCCAATTTCCCCATGCGATCTTTCAACGAAGGAGCCCGTCCCTTCGTCGCCGTTGCTTTCACCCCCGTCCGGTCTGGGTGTGATGATTGCACCGGCTCCCCCTGGGTTATCACCTTTACTTCCAATGGAGGAGGGACTGTTCTTTCTTCTTCTTCCTCAATAACATCATCAGCCATCCCGTTGCTCGGTTGGTCCTGGTCAACGTGAGGCTTGGGACTCCCCTCAGGGTAATCTCCCTGGTAGAAGTCTGCACAGGGAGTCTCAGCAAAATGTAACGAACTGCCACCTGTTGATCTTAAATCCAGTAACTTTCCTTGCAACCAATATTGATTCAAAAGAAAGTTCATTTATTAAGAATAAGTGTACAGATCCAAAGCATTGCTGAGACTGAGCAAAAGCGCGCCAAAAACTGCTTTTCTTTCTTCCCCCCCCCTTACATTGCCCTTCTTACTTTTCCCCCCCTTCCATCGCCCTTAGTTCTTGTCTTCTGATTCCCTCGCTGGCATAGCCTTGAACATTCCAGAGCCTGTGATAAGGAGCCATCTGCTTCAAACGGTTTCTCCTTCCTGCTCCCCCTCCCCTTTTACAATGGCAGAACCGCAGCATGGGAAAAAAAAAACCCATTTTTTTTTAAACTAGCCATATAATAATCTATTCTAAAATCTTGCGAAGATTCTGACATACTGCCCCTCCACAGAAAAGGATGTCAGTCAGACGATTCCTCTTCTTCACTCTAAAAAGAAAAAGCAAAGAGAAACATAATGCAATAACCAATCTAATTGTTAAGGTTTTGTAGGATAAGTATCATAAAATTTTTTAACTAAATGTGGAGCCTTTACATGTTTCTTGTCAACCCATTCAGCCATTGATTTGGGAAAATGTTTCCGCTGAATTAAAAATTGAACCCCCCCCCCCCCCCGTGCTTTCTACTGTCCAGTATTTCTTTAACTTCAAAATGTTGTTCTTCTTCAACCATCAATGGTTTAGGAGGTACTGGAGAGGGATGCCGCCGAGAAGACTCCTTATATGGTTTAAGCAGGTCGCAGTGGAATACCGGATGGATTCTTTTAAAGGTGGCAGGCATCTGTAATCGTAGTGAAACTGGATTAATTACTTTATCGATGACAAAAGGCCCTACGAATCTTGGAGCGAGCTTTCTGGAAGGTTGTAATGATTTAAGATGTTTGGTAGATAAAAGAACCTTATCTCCTACTTTCCAGTCTTTTTCTGGGGTTCTCTTAGCATCTGCAAATTTCTTGTATGTAGCTCTGGCCTCCTCCAACGAGGCAGCAATCTGAGGCCACACTTGTGTCATCTGTTGGATCCACTCATCAACTGAAGCGACTTGAGTGGTCTGCTTAGGCAGTTCTGGGATGGGTACAAAGTCTTGTCCTGTAGCTATTTTAAAAGGGGTGAGACCAGTGCTTTGGTGCACTGCATTATTATAAGCTACTTCAGCAAATGGTAACAGTTCATCCCAATTGTCTTGTTGGTAGTTAATGAAACATCTCAAATATTGTTCCAATACTGAGTTCAGACGTTCACGTGATCCTGCCGTCTGGGGGTGGTACCCCGAACTCAAGCCTTGCGATGCCCCCAGTAGTTTTAGGAACGCTCTCCAGAAGTTGGCAGTAAACTGGACCCCGCGATCTGAAATTATTCGTTCTGGGACACCATGAGCTCGGTAGACATGTTGTATGAATAACTTAGCCAATTTGGGTGCTGATGGAATGGCTTGGCATGCCACAAAATGTGCTTGTTTGGAAAAAAGGTCTGTAACAACCCAAATAACTGTCTTTTTGCTGCTTTCAGGCAGGTCTACAATAAAGTCCATGCATATTTGCTTCCAAGGAGCTCCAGGGTTTGCTACTGTCTGTAGAAGCCCCATTGGTTTGCCCCCTCTCTTTTTGGCCATTGCACACGTGGGACATGTGGCTACATATTCCCCTACATCTTTTCTCATTGTTGGCCACCAAAATTGACGTCTGATTAGATGTAATGTTTTCACAAAACCAAAGTGCCCAGCTGTTTTGCTGTCGTGACTTCTTTGCAAAACCCACTTTCTAGCGTCTGCAGGGACATATAGCTTGTCTTGCCACCACCATGCCCCTTGTTTGTTCACTAGCAACTGGCTGTTGCTTTTAAACCACTCATCCTGAGCAATCTGGGCATTCAATTTTACCAATAACTCTCCTTCTGGTTGTCCTTCACCCTTTTTTTCCTGAGCTCTAGTGACCACTCTTAGGGCTGCTTGGGTACATGGAATTACTGGAGCGACTACTTCCTCCCGCTTGCTATTGTGTTGAGGCAATCGAGACAGAGCATCTGCCAGAAAATTTTTCCCCCCAGGAATATACTTCAGGGAGAAGTTAAATCGATGAAAATATTGTGCCCATCTCATTTGCTTTGGTGACAGCTTCCTCGGTGCAGTCAAAGCCTCTAGATTCTTGCGATCAGTCCAAATTTCAAAGGGATAGGGTGACCCCTCTAACAAATGTCTCCAGCAAACTAACGCCCAGCGTACTACGAACGCTTCCTTTTCCCACACCAACCAGCGTCTCTCAGTCTCTGAAAATTTCCGGGATATGTACGCACAAGGAAACAGTTCCCCCCCTGCCCCCTTCTGTAACAACACAGCTCCCACTGCTACATCCGAAGCGTCTGCCTGTATGACAAATGGCTGTTCTGGATCAGGGTGTTTTAAGATTGGTTCAGCCGTAAACAGATGCTTTAAACTTTGAAATGCCTCCTGGCACTCCTTAGTCCGGGCCAAGGGGGCTCCGGGTTTTGATGCCTTCGCCTTGTCCCTGCCCTTGGTTTTCAACAAATTGGTGAGTGGGAGTGCTACTTGGGCAAAGTTGGGTATGAATTGCCGATAGAAGTTAGCAAAGCCCAGGAAACTTTGAAGCTGACGCCTGGTTTTGGGAGCCTCCCAACCTGTAACGTCCCTCACCTTTGCCGGGTCCATTTCAATTCCCTGATGCGAAATTCTATACCCCAAATAGTCAATTTGCTGTTTATGAAATTCACATTTGGAGAGCTTGGCATACAATTGAGCTTCCAGTAGCTTTTTTAGCACCTTCCTGACCAATTGCACATGTTGCTCCATGGTCTCAGTGTAAATCAGGATATCGTCCAGAGAAACCAACACCCCCTGGTATAAATCCTCTTGTAACACCTCATTTATAAGTTGCATAAACACCCCCGCTGCTCCTTTTAATCCAAACGGCATTATTTCATAACGGAAGCACCCTAGGGGCATATTAAAGGCGGACTTCCATTGATCTCCTTCCCAGATTCACACCCTGAAGTACGCCTCCCTTAAATCCAGCTTTGTGAAAATTTTCCCTTTGGATAAATGGGCCAACAGGTCTTTCATTAAGGGGAGTGGGTACCGGTTGTCAGCAGAAATGGCATTTAGCCCTCTATAATCCGTGCACAAACGTAGGGAGCCATCCTTCTTTTCCCTAAATAGCACCGGTGCAGCAATTTGAGAATGCGTAGGTACAATAAAGCCCCTCTTTAGATTCTTGTCAATGAATTCCCGCAATGCTTCCAACTCTTTGGGTGTCATTGGATACATTTTCTTCCTTGGAAATTTAGCCCCCGGCTCAATCTCTATGATACAATCACTGGCACGATGGGGGGGTAGCTGATCTGACTCCCTTTCGCTAAACACCTCCTGCAGGTCACGGTATTGCTTGGGAATCTGAGTTACAGCCTCCACTGCCTTTTCCCCACTTACAGCGCCCATCTCTCCATCTGACAAGGTTTTGGTAATTCCTTCCACTTCCACTACCCCCTCCTTCGGGAAACGCAAGATCTTCTCCTCCCAGTTCACTTCTGGGTTCTTCCTTTTTAACCAGTTCATGCCCAGAAGCACTGGGTTGCATGCCATGGGAGTGACTAGGAATTTAATAGTCTCTCTATGGTCCCCCATAGTTAGTTCAAGCTCTTCTGTACGATACTCTACCGGCCTTCCCCCCGCCGGGGATCCGTCCAGCTGGGTAAAAATCACAGGGGTTTTGAGTCTCTTTAAGCGCAGTCCCAAACCTCGGGCAAGGGCGGGGTTAATCAGATTTCGGGAGCAGCCAGAGTCTATCAGTGCCCATATCTCTGCCCTCCGATTAGTCCTCACCACCCTTAGTTCCACCCAAATTTTAATGGGACTCACCCCCATCTCTTCGCTCTCCGAGTCCTCCTGTGAGCTGCTTTCTTTCTGTGGAAGAGCAGCCGCCTGTTGGAGAGAGAGCGGAGCTAACAACTTCCGGGTTTTGCCACTGCCGCGTGTTGCCTCTCTAGCTCCCGTCTCGCTGCCTGCTGCCGCTGACTCCTTCCTGCTGGGCTTCAAAGACTTCGGCCCCTTCCGTTCCGTCTTCTTGCCTCCTTGCTCCGTCTTTGCTTTAGGGCACGCAGCGGCAAAGTGCCCCGGCTCCCCGCAGTTGAAACAGACGCGCCGGCTCCCGCTACTTTTCGGAGCGCTGGTCTTCGCCTTGGGCGCCACCTTCTTTGCACCGGGTAAGGGCGGAAGTTGGGTTCTTGCTTCAATGGTGCGCCATTGCTCCTCCACTTCACCGGCCATAGCGACCCATTCATTAAAGGTTTTAGGGAAACCCCGGCACAGCACGCGCTGCAGCAATTCAGGTTGCAAGCCTCTCTGGAAAAACTCAATCAGGAGCTCCTCCGGCACGTGAGGCAGCCTTTGAGCCAACCCCTGAAATTCGTAGGCATACTCTGATACCGACTTGGACCCCTGCTTCAGCCTTTCCAGGTCGCGTCGTGCTTTAAGCGCCACGCACGGGTCTTCAAAGCGTGCGCAGAGAGCCGCCATGAAATCCTCCAATTTTCTTAAAGCCCGGTCCTTCGCCCTATGCAGTCCAACCACCCATTCCGCAGCCATACCTTCAAAAAAACTGGATACATAGGAAACCTTCTCCTCCTCGCTGCGGAACAGACCTCCATAGCCCTCCATGTAGATCTGAACCTGGGTGATAAAGCAAGCCAGCTGCTCAGCATCGCCCCCGAATTTCATGGAGATGCCCCGCTGCTGCATCGGGCTCTTCTTGGCTCTGCTAGGTGTAAGATCCTCCTCCTCCTCGCTGGAGGTCTCATCTTCAGCTGACTGCTCTGCCACCTCCGTACCTCCCGGTGTGGCAGCAGACTCTCGTGTGGGAGGCGTAGATCCCCTTCCAAGCAGTTGGTCTACCGCTGCCTTTAGCGCTCGTATATCATCGGATAGGGACCCCATCTGCCCTTCCAATTTCCCCATGCGATCTTTCAGCGAAGGAGCCCGTCCCTTCGTCGCCGTTGCTTTCACCCCCGTCCGGTCTGGGTGTGATGATTGCACCGGCTCCCCCTGGGTTATCACCTTTACTTCCAATGGAGGAGGGACTGTTCTTTCTTCTTCTTCCTCAATAACATCATCAGCCATCCCGTTGCTCGGTTGGTCCTGGTCAACGTGAGGCTTGGGACTCCCCTCAGGGTAATCTCCCTGGTAGAAGTCTGCACAGGGAGTCTCAGCAAAATGTAACGAACTGCCACCTGTTGATCTTAAATCCAGTAACTTTCCTTGCAACCAATATTGATTCAAAAGAAAGTTCATTTATTAAGAATAAGTGTACAGATCCAAAGCATTGCTGAGACTGAGCAAAAGCGCGCCAAAAACTGCTTTTCTTTCTTCCCCCCCCCTTACATTGCCCTTCTTACTTTCCCCCCCCTTCCATCGCCCTTAGTTCTTGTCTTCTGATTCCCTCGCTGGCATAGCCTTGAACATTCCAGAGCCTGTGATAAGGAGCCATCTGCTTCAAACGGTTTCTCCTTCCTGCTCCCCCTCCCCTTTTACAATGGCAGAACCGCAGCATGGAAAAAAAAAAAAAATTTTTTTTTTAAACTAGCCATATAATAATCTATTCTAAAATCTTGCGAGGATTCTGACACTTTGATTTTGGACAGTTACAAATGGACTAAGGGTCCAGATGGATTTGAAATAAGATTTTGGAATGATAAGAATCCTTCCTGTGGGAAAATGATTTTGTTTTGAACTCTCTTAAAAAAAATGATAGGATGAGACTTTGAAGGTTGGACACTAGAGGGAACCAGATGGAACTAAAGATTATAATTAAGGAGGAGAAGAGGAGAGGAACACTTAAATTTGACTTACTAACACAGAATGGAGCAACATATTTTAATATTGGACATATTGAAGAGTATTTTTGAACAATGGACCCAGAAGTTAATTTTAAGAATGTATGCCTCTATATATAGATAGTTTTTAAAAGAACACAAGGAAGAGGAACAAGTTTTACTGGACAGGACTGATCTGAAGTGGATTTGAAAATGACAGGCTACAAGAATGATATGGAAAAAGATGCTATGTTGGACATACAAATGAAACTGGCTGATGTCTTAATAATTAAAAAGGATATACAAATAACAAACCAAAAGAGTGACCTCAATAACTTCCTTATATTGGATTTACAAAAGAGACTTCTTAAAGCTTTGAAGAATTTTGTGAGAAGGGACAAAGAAAAAATGAAAAGAAATCAAGTTCTAGTACATTATTTGAAGGGACTAAAGATCAAGATTGTTAGAAGTAAAAGGAAGGAATATAAAGTTGGCTTATTTGACCAAAGTTAAAATAGATATGTTGTTATCTCTGGTAACCCTTAATGGACTTTTGCTGATCAGGATTGAACAATGAGGCTTTAAGGATTTGTTTATAGATAAGAGATGGGATATGAGAAGAAGAGATCATTTATTGTATTTTAAGAGAAGGTGTTAAGTTACTAAAATTGTTTATACTTGTTGCGATGAAGGGGGAAGTAATTTCTTTAAATATTTCTTTTTTTTTTCTTTACTATATTCTTATTTTTTTCTTTTTTTTCTCTTTTTCTCTTTTTTCTTGCTTTCTATTTTTTCTTTTTATTCTTTTCTCTTTTTAGTTTGCATTAGTTTTTGTCTTTTTAATTGTAATTTTTAGAAAAATTATTATAAAAAATAAATACACACAGAAAAGATACTAATAACAACAACAAAAAGCTGGTTGTTTCCATTTCTATTTCCATGTCTCTGTTTTCAGCAAGCCACTTAGATGTCTTCTATCAGGTGTTGAAGAAAATGGAATGATTTGTTCACTTTGTGTCAGCTCATAACATTTCCATACTGATCATGCTGAAGGAGTCTCCTGCACTAATAATCTGAAAATTCAAGCAGACTGATAAAGGAAATAGATCCCTGTTAGGACTGTGTGAAGCTTCAAAGTCATTAATTGTTTTGATGGAAGCAACACTGGTCACTTCTAAGACCAAATCAAAGTAACTGGGTTGCTTAGCTTTGGTCTGCTTCAGAGGCCCTCTCAGTTTTCTTTGGCAGAACTTGTGCTATGGGAAAAGGCTGAGAGGAGCCTTCTCTTGCTGCCCAAAGTGGCTACTTTGACGTTGGTTGGCAGTTTATGCTCAGCAGAAAGAATTCATGTAAAAACAACAAAGTTGGAGAATTACTTTTGTAGAAAGAATTATGGAGGCTGGTATATGCATAAAGTCACCAAATATACTTAATAGAGGTTCCCTAGAATATAACTATTGTGCTCATGAAGGAGTTACTGAAATGTGACTTTAGACATAGGGGAAAAATGGCTCCAATCAGAGAAGAAGAGAATTGATTAAGTTGTAGAGGAAGTGTTGATGGAACAGTTTTTGCCAGTAATGCTGAAAGCAGTATACTTCTGGATATAGGAGCATCACCCAGAGTAAGGCAAGAGAGCAGCTGAACTAACTGAAGGCCAGAAAATAGAGCATCCCAGAAAATAGAGGAAGTCCATGAGCTCTAGCAAACCTTAGGAAGGGGACAAGGAAAGGAGGCAACCTTTCAAAGAAATGAAAGGGGCAGCAGGTAAGGAAGAACAGCCACAAAACTGAGAGCCTAGTTTTGACTACAGGAGAGCAAGGAGGTGTTGGAAAGAAAACAGCATGTTAAGTGTATGACAAGTACAGTAATTTGTCCTTGGTCTGTCCAAGCTGGCCTTCTAAATTACAATTTTCAGTCATCTTCCAGAAACTACAGAAAATGGAAGGAAAAGTCCCTGCTAGGATTAACCCACAATGTATAAGATAACAAAAGAACTGGTAGTAAGGGAGATAAGAGAGTAATAGATGCTACCATTCAAGAGCAGATAAGAAAAAGCCAGGAAGAAGGTGGGGCAGAAGAAGACAAATTTCTGCCATAAGATGATAAAGCTAGGGATCTACCGTTAGACAATAAAAGTCAGAAATGGGAAACTTCTCTAGAAGGTGTTTGGAAAAGACATAGAAAGATAGAAGGGGCATTTTATCTTCATTTGTGAAGACTGAATATTGTATAGTATTGGGAAACATTTATTTACAGGAGAGAAGTTGGAATCAGTAATTCCCAAGGAGTTCTGGATGAATATCCTGAAACTCGCCATTGAGAACTGCCTAGCAGGACATCTGGGAATAGACCAGATGCTGGGGTGGACCTTAGAGAAGTTCCACTGACTGTGAATTGTCTTAGATATTGGGGGCTATTGTTGCTCATACTATTATTACTATTCAACCTGACACTATAACATGGTGAACATAAGATGGAAATGAGAGAGGTCTGAGCTTCTCAACAAAGGCTATCCAGGATCCCAGATAAAGTATGAAAGACCCTAGTAAGGGAAGTCCAGAACACAAAAAATCTAGGAATCACTGAGCCCTTGCATAGCAAGTGATCTTCACCTATAGTGCTTATTCCCAAATCCAGCAATGAGGTTAAATTCTAGGTGGACCTCAAATGGTTAAATAATTAAATTTGACAATAACTATATACCTAGAATAGTTGGTTCACTCATTAGATTATGGGGAGCTAAGCACCTGTCTATGCTGGATTTAACAAAGAGGTACTGGCAGATTTCTTTAAAAGAGAAATCCAAAGAAAAGACCCTCAGGGCTCTTTTATTTTGTGAAATGCTTTTTGGATTATACTTCTGCTACTTTCCAAAGATGCATAGATGAAATCTTCCCTGGTCAAGGGAAATAGTATGAAGCCTATCTGGTAGGAGTATTTACAGCACCTTGATAATAATAGCATCCAGACTCTGAAGGGCTGGCTTGATAATTAATTCTACAAAATGCCATCTGGAATTTACAAACATCTAGTACCTTGGCTATGTTGTAGAAAACCAAGAATTCAAACTGAGTTAAAGAAAATCACTGCTATCCAACAAGCAGATCTTCCCCAAACAAAAAAGAGGTATGTACAGTCATTCCTGGGCTTCTGGAGCTATTATAGCCAATTCAACTGTCATTATTCCAGCATCTCTCATAATTCTTATAGACCTAACAAACAAGATGTGGTGGACCATTATATATGAAGAGGCAATTCAAGGAATTGAAATCTGCCCTTTGTGCCAACCCAATGTTGAAAGGGGCAAATATTAATTTATTCTTTTTGCTACCAATAGATGCCTTGTATAGTGGGCTTGGTGCAATGCTAATGCAATCATATGAAGATGGAGAGCATCCATTATTGTATCCCTTCTCTTGACTCAAGAGAAATTGTACAACACCTTTGAAATAAACGTATCTCAAGTTGAAACTCTTAAATACATCTCTGGAGTTGGGATTTCATGGTGATAAGGAATCACCAGATACAATTAGAAAGGATAAAAGATACCAGCCAATGCTGCATACAGGCAATGTTGTCAGAACAGATGTTGATGTACATGGGGAAGGTAGACTGAAATGATGTTTTCTGTGTTGATAAACATGTGGTTCCAATTGGTTTTGCCAGTTTTCTGTGGCACCCCCCTCTTTGATATGGTCCCTCACCTGTTCTGATACATCAAGCTTCTTTTGGCTGTGGAGACCTGAATACTGATTTCCATAGCCACTTTTGTTCTTTTTCAAATGGGTTGATCTATACTGGTTGACCTAGCGAGCATGAAACCTTAAACTGACTTACTTGTGACTAATTTAACACATGTAATTGAAAGTGGAATTGAAAGTTCTTATCCTTTGTACTTTTGTAGCCCTCTTAGCAGGGAATTCACTTCCCAGTGATTGCTGTACCCAGGAGCTCTGGCTCCTCATGGAATGTTCTTAGGGCAGTTGATCCCTGCAGCTAAATCCCTTCCTCAAGCTCCTGTTCTACAACAGCACTTATCCAGCACTTGCACAAATCTGGGTGCCCACTACATGGTCCCAAAGTGAAACAAAAAACATGTTTTCTGTCAGTGGGTTAAACAGTCAACCAGATGACCCATAGTTTTAAGGAATAGAGTTCAGATGATCAACAGGATAACAGAAAAGGGGAAAAAAATGAAGGGCACGAAGTAACCAAAACATTATTCATGCCAATTGGAAGAAGCTTCTCGCCCGGTGGATTATTTTGGGCAGGACTGGAATTTCAGCCAAGGGAACCATCATCACAGTCTTCGAATGTAGTGTGTTAAAGCTATATGGACAAGAGCACACAGCATAGACCTGTTCTGGGTATGTGGTACAGGAATGCTGTGGGGCAGCAAGATTTAGTGCAGTATAATTTCTGGTCAGCTTCAGGATGGGAGGGGAGCACAGCAAAGTTGCTGTGTGGTTATGTCCTAGAAGATAAATAAGAAAGGTTGCAGCCTATAACTGTGTAGTTTGTTTGTTTGTTTTTAGATTTTTTATTCCACTTTTATTATTTTTATAAATAACTCAAGGTGGTGAACATACCTAATATTCCTTCCTCCTCCTATTTTCTCCACAACAACAACCCTGTGAGGTGAGTTGGGCTGAGAGAGATTGACTTGCCCGAAGTCACCCAGCCAGCTTTCATGCCTAAGGTGGGACTGGAACTCACAGTCTCCTGCTTTCTAGCCTCATGCCTTAATCACTAGGCCAAACTGATTCTTTGTATCAAAAACTTTACTTGTATGAAACCTTTTGTAATAAAATTCCATAACCATGGGAATTTTGATGCTTCATGCATGTGACTGATGCCATTCTAAACCAAACCTTTACAGAAGTATATGGATTCTAAGTCTGTAAATATTTTCTCTCTTGAAGCTCATCCTCTTTTACTTCATATGATCCCATTGCGTCCTGGCCACAGTTCCCACAATACTGTCCTGTTGTTTTCTGTTTTTTAGACTTCGAGAGTTTACATGCTAACTAGAGTGATGCAGAATCCTTTACTATAATGTCACTATAGAAGTCACCCCCTAAACAAGGAACATGTAACTTCCATTTGCTTAAGGAGCATAGCAGCAGGATTTACGGGACCAAGATCTGTTTTTTGGGGGGGGCGGGGCGGGGGTTGTTAGGAGATAAAATGTTGCTTTAAGCCTCTGTATCTGGGGAACCTCTGGGGAGTTACATGCAGCCCGTGGACCAATATTTTGTACCTCTCTCCTGAATACTGTTGTCAGAACTACAGGCAATGCTGTGTATGCTGATTAAAGAAAAGCAAAGCTGCCAGAACTTGATTTCACAAAGAAACAAACATTGTATTATGTGGTCAAAGTAATCAGTATGAGGACAATACTCTCTCTGTCTTTAGAGGCTACTTTCAGATCCAGAATCCTTTCAGATCTGATTTTGCCTAACAGCAGCAAAAATGCAAAGCTCTTTCTCTTCCCAAGTTGACCCAAGACAGAAGTGTCTTGAAGTTAGAGATTATTATGGTTCTTGCTGATTTTATCTAAGAAATGAAGCTATGATTTCATCTGCTAGGCCATGATGTCTAAATTCCTGCATTGAGACACTATACCAAATTTATTTATACAAACTTCAAAAAAGGGGCCTTCTCTAATAATGATGACCTGCCCTCAGAAAGGCCTCTCATAGGAAGAATTATCATTATTATTACTCTTATAACTAGTATTATTTTTGGTATGAAGTTAAAATATGATATACCCAACTATTAAGTATGATAAAGAATTATATATGTTGTTTAAATGCTGATGAAGTCTCTATATTATGTTTACATTTGTTATTTTATTGTAGTGAATTCTTAAGTTTACCAGTTGTATACACAACTCAGATGCTTCTTGTAATGAATATATATACAATGCCTTAAATTATTGAATGAAAAAAGTTTTAAAAGCTTTTAAGATAATTCTTTGTCTTTGAGTATTAACTCTTCTTAAAAGAATGAATTCAGTCTCATCAGCCTCTCTTCATTGACAGCCCTTTACAGATACATCTTTGTTACTGGCAGTAGCTTCATAATGTTATATTCTTTCTCATTTGTTTTTGTTTTTGACTTTGATATGGTTTTTCCTTGAATTCCAGTCTAACTTTTGCAGTTTTGCTCTAATTCCACTTCATTCCAAATTTCTATGATCAGATTCAAGTCAAATTCAGGATCAAAATCCAAATTCAAACCTACCATCATCAACCATGGAAACTCACTAGATCACTCTCTCTTAGACTAACCTACAGCAATGATAGTTGCTGTATGGATATTATGGAGATCTCCATGTATACCTTCTTCCTAATGGAAAGGTAAGACAATAACGGTAACAAACAAATCCTAATAAATCATTATACTGAATCATATTATATTATATTAATTATTAATTATACTAATTGTACTATGAAATTATATTTTAGTTATGTAATCTATCACAAGTCTTTCTAAGTAACTGCAATTAATATGTATTCTATTAAACCGATGTAGTAAATGGCTTGCTAAATCCAGTCAAATCACCTCGCTAGTGCTTCTGACACCAACCAGTCACACTAACTAGATGGAGGGAAATCACATACAGAATCCCCATCCATTCATTTTTCCTAGTAAGATTTCACTGTTCCATAAGATGTCACATCAGAAGCACCCTAAAAGGCCTTCATTACATTGCTAGTCTCTTATCTGTTGGCCAGCGGCAGTAGAAATGTGGGCACTGCAACCAATTAATTCTGTGCTGAGTTTTCTGATTGGGACAGGCTATAAAAGTTGTAAATATATTTTTAAGCCTCTTTTTGTTATTCCCATAATACTAACTTCCCTCTGATCCAGATGAATGTTCTAAAACAGGGTTTACTTACATGCATGTTTATCGAGATCATATGCAAAAATCTTTTTAGCTTATGAATTAGCAATTAGAAATTGCTACTTACACACAAAAAATAAAGAAAGCAAAATGTTTCATTTAAAGTTTAACAATAAAACTAAAAGATGTTTCGTGACCTCAGGCAAAGCAGGAAGATAGCATTTCTCTAACTTGACTAGCAGCCTGGAATTCTTTCAGAGAAATGACTTGAATGAACCACTGCTTTCTATAACAATGCAGTTACAACTCCAAGTAGGGTTGTAAGTATCAGGAAGTAGAATGCTTTCCATGTGCCCATCACAGCATCTTCTATCACGACTTAAAGGATGTAGTTTTGACTACTTTGCAACTGAAATTGCCATGGTTCAGAACACATTTTATTTTTAACACTTTATCCAATTTTAAAGCATGCTTTTGTAGATCATAATAGCAAAATGAATAGCTTTTAAGTGAAAGAGTGTACATAGTTAATGTAGGGAGGAGAAATCCATTTTAATTACCATAATTTTATCAATTATGATAATTTTATCAAACAAGAAATACACCACAGAATAGCACTTAATAAAATAGCCATGATGTCTTTGCAAAAGATATTCATATGCCGTAATGTGTCTATATCTACAAGGATCAGAATCAGGTAATGGTTTTCCTTATGATGCTCTATGGAAGTGAAAGATGGACTTTGAAGCAGGATAGAAAGAGTATTGATATTTTGAACTTTGGTGTTGGGGAAGACTCCTGAGAATATGTTGGACACCCAAGAAAACAAACAAATGGATCGTTGAACTCATCAACTCAGAGTTCTTACAAATGACCAGGCTCAGATTATCACATTTTGGACCCATTGTCAGGACTTGGCTCTCTGGAAAAGGCTCTAATGCTGGGAGAGGTGGAAGAAAAGAGCAGAATGACCAGCAGCAAGGTGGATGGACTCAGTTACAGAGACAATGGATGCGAAGTTGGAAGACCTGTAGGACCAGGTTGGTGAGTTTATCCAGAAGAAAATGTAAGTGATTGCTAAATCATAGCACATAATCATCAGATTTTGTCAATCTACTTGAATGAAAAAAAAGTTTAAACACTATTATAGAATGGATTGCTAAAACAGGTTGAATAATACAAATATTACTTAAATAATACAAGTATTACTTAAAAGCTGTTTTCGTACAAGGGCAAGATCAAGGTCATATGTTTATAGACAGACAGTAGCTGGAAGTAAGGTAGGATTTCAGTTAGGTCCGTGACCTGAGGGATCCAACATTCCTCCCCGGGCAGAAGGCAATTCCAGTAGAAGAGAATGCAATTATTTGAAATTTAAATACGGGACACATTTATTCCACGAGTCACCCCTAGCGTGGCTCTCGTCACACTTCCACCCAACCAGCCCAGGATGGCGTGGTGGACCAGGAGCCCTCGCGAGCCAATTCCGGAGTCGGGCAAATCTGTCCCAGCCCTCCTCAGGAGCCTGGACGAGACGCAGCAAAGACGCCGAGCAGCATCCTCCCTTCAACCAGAGGAGCGCGGCCTCCTTGCCCCTCCACGCACCACCCGCCGGAGCTATCGGCCTATCAACCCGCTGGCGCACTCCCCTCCGGGGCGAGCCCGAGGACTGGCTCCTCCTCAGTGAGGTAAATCGTAGTCAGCACGGCTCTGCCAATCGCCGGCAGAGGAAGGCTTGGGGCGGCCCCCTTTAAGTCTGGGGTGACTCCGAAGCGAGTCCGCCGAGGAGGAAGTCGTGCTCTAGCCGCTCTCAGGGACGCGCCGTTTTCTTCCCGTTTGCCTGGCCACCGGCGGGTGAGTGCGATCGTTCGGGGAGACTTTCTCGGTACTTTTACGAGGCTTTTCGGGGCCTGCCAGAGGGTCGCGGACCTCGTCTGGCTTCACGCGGCTGCCTTCCTCCCTGCCTCACTTCCCCGGCTGCCACACCCTGTTCGCTGCGGGCTTGGGACCGGTCTAGCCTTCTCCCCGTCCGCGTTCGAGACGGCAGCCATACCCGGGAGCTTTTTCTTCTCTTTCCTTTTTGCTCAGCCGGCGGGGAAGCGGCTTCCTCTCCCGCCTGCCTGCATGCGCGTGACGCAGGCCGACTTGACAGGAGCAACTCCGTGAGTCTTAGAGGCGGGAGCATTTCTGGGTGAAGCAACGGGAGCTGGGCAAAGAGGCTATTTCCTTTCCCAGGAGACTCTAGTACGGGTTCGCTTGCCGCATGGGTTGGGAAAATGGGGGGCGGGGGGGGAATGCTGCTCCAGAAGAGGCCGAGGGTAGCTGTAAGACAAATGGGGCCGGAGCGACTGAAGCGACCTGGGCAGCGCCACTATGTACTACTTCCCCTTGGGGCTGGTCTTCGTGACGGATTAATCCGAGGCAAAACTTCGTACCGTAAAAGAAGGGAAGAGGGCACGGTTGTTAATCAAAATTCACCCCCCCCCTTCAGCATACACAAACACAAGGGCTTCTGACGTCAGTGTGACAGACAGAAATTCAATAGGGGAGGCTTTTTGTAATCTTGCTGTGTGGTAGTAGATAAAACAATCTAATGTTGACATGTAGCGGTGAAAAGCATAGGAATCTGGGTTTGGTGGAAATGGCATCAATAGACTTCCTTTGAATTTTTTCCCTTCTTTTAGGTGGGTGCTGAGTTGAATTTAGCCATTCATTTCTTGTATATCTTTTTCTTCTCTCTCCATTTTTAATTCAACCTTGTTTGTTATCCTTAGAAAAATAATTTTCTGAGATAGGATTAATTGTAAAAAAGAACAGAAGATTTCTGTAGAAGAAACTTACATTTGTGCCTGCTATAAGTTATTGTCCGTAGTCTTCTGTATTTGCACAAGCTCTTTAATAATAGAGGTGTTGGAGGTACAGTAGTAATATCAGAATGTGTAAGTAATAGTTGATAACCCCCATTCAGTTAGATGGGGAGAGAAAGAAGTGAATCTTCTGCTCCCCTTTCATCTTTGTTTTCTTTTCTTTTAAAATGTATAGTGACTAATAAAAACCTTGATCTAAGCACCTGTTCTCAAAGACTAGGGATAAGGAAGTAAGGAAATGATTTATTTATTTGTCCAATTAATGTGGCTGCTCATCTAACCAAGAAATTCTGAATGCCACACAGAATAAAAACAGAATTTCATTAGAACAAAAAACCAACTACAACTGATGCTTTTGTTAGTATTTGACAAGAATTTACAATAGTCAGTAATCTCTGTATTCTTAATTGTGTGTTAAATTGCTTAGCAAGTCATTGCCAAGTTGATTTCCACAAAATACAGTGCTGAAAACCTCCTGAGATACTATAGAGTTTAGCAATATTTTGTGTCACAACTTTTGTGGAGTAGAGATTGTTTATCAGAATTGATTATGGTGTGCAAAAGTTACGCTATAATGCATGTATTTGTTACATACACAATAACTACATTTTATTGTAACACTACATTTTCATTGCAACAGAGGAAGAGGGCTACCTCCTACTCTTAAAAGGCTGAAGCTGATGTGGTTGGAATTTGAAAAAAAATACACAATCAGAGAGGCTTATATAAAATTTATTGGACATGTTTGCATTTTTAATGTTTTAACATTATTCTGTACCAAACATAAGATGTTTATGAAGCTTACATTTAGACATAACAGCTCTTCCCATCTTACAGTTTAACACTGTTCTTGCAACATTCGAGTTATTGAATCTAAATCAAATGTACACGTCTCTTTGCTCATGAGTTTTTTAAAAGGTTCTAAGTGAAGGATTCATAGATTGCTTAATTTTTTTCCTCTATTTTTTCTGTTTAAATTTCCATCCCCCACCATGCAAAGTTAGAGGAACCTTCTGTTCCAGAGTTGTTCCAGTTTATGTACATTAGGAATAGTAAAGATGAGATCTGAGAAAAATGTCTGTGAATGGAAGGTTTAAATATATTATGTAGTCAAATCTTATATTTTTTAGAGTCAGTAGGCAGAGAAATCATAGATTGTTCTACTCTACCAATTTATTTCAGTTGTACATCAAGACAATTGTAAGCTCAGTTAGAGATAATATATTTAAGTCTGAATTGACAATAAATATAATACTTAAAATGACATACTCTATGAGTATGTCATCACTGTTGACTTGTTAGAACTAATTTACACCCCCTCCAAAGTCCCAACTAAGCACTATAGTAACTATTTTCTTCTGTACATTGCTAGGCTACTTTTATCCTGCATTTGGAGTTGTTCTTAAAGTTGTCAGGTCATGAATAAATGAGTGTCTTCTCCTTGCACAATCCAATAAGTTTTCTTCCAGATACAAAGAATTTCTTCTGATTGAGATGGCCTGTAAACTCTGTCTCCCCAGCTTATACGCCACATTCCTAACGAGCTGAATGTGTGGAATGTACTTGTGCGGGAGAGCACATTTCTGGCACATTACTGTGCTTAGCTGGCACCTCAGTCTGATCAAAGAAGTGGTATTATGGGGTAACAGTATCTCATGGAAATCACATTTGCATTTTAAATAATTGTAATTATCACTCATAGTCTTCCACTGACTGTTTCCATTAATTTCATTTCCACTAAACTCAAGTTATGCATTTTGCATTTTAAGTGTCACCATTCTCTGCAACTTCTGAGGATGAAGATGTTCACCTGTCTAACATGGATGTTGGCACATACTGCTGTTTAGTAGTCTTGAATGCAGTTCCAGCTGTTTCGTTCTAATCTGCCCTATCACCATTTCCTCCCTACACCATTCTGAAACAGATGAAGTTGGGAGAAGTCTGCTCTTTTCAATCTCTTTTTTTCCCCTTAACTATGCACAGTGCTATAGCATGTAGATGCCTATTGAAGGTAGTATTGGATGTAATCTGCTCTACATGGGGCTGCCCTTGAAGAGTATCTGGAAGCTTCAGCTGGTACAAAATGCAGCAGCGCAGACAGTTATGTGTGCTTCTAGAAAAGCACATGTTATACCTCTGCTCCACGAGCTGTATTGGTTGCCAGTCTGCTTCTGGGTCCAATTCAAGGTGCTGTTTTTGACCTTTAAAGCCCTTCATGGCATGGGGCTGTGTTAACTGAGGGACTGCCTCTCCCCAGTTACATTTCCCTGTCCCATCAGACCCAGCAGAAGAGGTATGCTGTGGGTCCTGTCTGTTAGGGAAGTACACTTGGTGTGCCCAAGGAGGTGTGCCTTCTCTGCCATGGCCCCCTCCTGTTGGAACATTCTCCCCCCAACCCCCCAAAGCGAGGTCAGCTCCATCCCTACTTACTTTCTGGAAGTCCTTCAGGACCTGGTTTTGTCATCAAGCCTGAGGATCTCAGGGGACCAGTGAGATCTTGAGGTGGCTCCCTTGCTAATTTAATCTCTTGTGTGCCATATACTTTTTAAACTGTTTAATAATGATTGTCTTTTTTACACATTTTATATCTTTGTGGTATGCCACCCAGAGTCACTTCTTGTGAGATGAGCGGCTATATATAATTTGATATATAAATAAATATATAAATATCTCTCCATTTCCTTCTCCAGCAGGAGTAGCAACAACAGTAGTAATAAAAGCCATGGAAAAGGATGGGCAAGGAAAAATGGATGTAGATTTCCCTCACTTGTTTATACATATATGAAAAATAAGACAAAAACATTGTGTGTGGGGGGGGGGGTTCATGGAGAATAGTGGGCTTAAAATGTAACCTGCATAGAATGCATCTGTTCATAAGTGACTCTCTAAAGGCTCAGAAAAATCAAAATTCAGTTGATATGTTACAGAATGCTTTACTGAAGAGTAAATAAAGAGCATTAACATGTGCATATAATTTGTAAGTGATAGTGTGTGTGATTGTGTAGTATTCATTGGGAGACTCTGCCACCTTCTGGTTTGGGTGATTGTTCAGGTGCATATTTAGGAGCAAATGGGTACCGGAAAGTCAGACTCAGAGGGTGTCTGTTAGGTGCTATTCACATAACAGTTGGAACTGTCTAGAATGTATAGAGCCTAGCATGTACTTGTTCTGTTAATGATTGAGGAAAGGAACCAAGCATGCTTCTTGTCTAGGGGATTACATGGTCTAGGAATAGTTTGTTGTCTGAATCATTATGTAGAAGGAACTTGATATGAATGGCCACGCTGGTAAATAAAAGCAGAAAAAAATATTCTGTGCATCTTAGGGATTTTATCAATTGTTTAGGTACTAAAGCCCTCTCTTATTCTACTATGGCTTGTGGCTTTCTGGTTACTTGGAGCACATACATTTTTCTCAAGTCTGCCCATGGAAGACTCATATCCCATCAAGGCTGTCCTCTTTTGAGTTATGGATCTACTTTTAATTGTCCTGGAGCAGTCATTAGTAGAAAACTATGTTTATCAACATATGGTGTTTTAGGTGGCTTTCTAAACACTGCAGCCTTCACTTAATTCACAAGATATTGCCTAAACTTATTAGGTGTTAGATGGAAGTCACTGGTTTAACAGGAGGTGAATACATGGGGTGAAGTTAGTTAGTGGCCTTTGCTTGTTCTCTCCCCTGTCCAAAACATTAATCTACAAAGAAACTTCAGTTGTTTTGAGGACTCAAGAGTTTTAGTTGCAGGACCAGCAATAGTTCAGTTACAGTGAAATGTCTTTTGCCTTAAGGCAGGTAGTGTTGCTGTCTACTCAACTCTGGATTATCACTGAGGAAATGCATGTGACTTTTATTATTGACACAATCTCTGTGATTTGTAGCTGGAGAGATGGTGGCAGGGTGCAGCAACAGTTGCTGCTATAGTAGAGTTTGTAGGGTCAGTTATCTAGAAGTCTCTTGAAGTTAAATGAGCCTACCTTGGCTTCTGACAGTAAGCCAACACTACTAATTCTTGCTCTTGTTTGATAATTTGACCTGATAATTATTGCAAATAATAGCTTGCCTTTTAATTTTATTCAAATGTGACCTTCCAATGTTTTACTGAATTGGAAAGAAATATTTTTGTCTTTTTCACAAAGAAATATTTTGGATCCCTTTCCTGAGCCTATCTGGCTAGATGCCACCAACATGAGCCAAATATGGCCTGTAGGAGATAGACCTTATAGATTTGGAAAGGTTTAACCTATCATCTCAGTGTGCGTACTGGGGAGCTAAGGCTTGCTAAGAACTATTAATATTGTAGGTTCCAGAGGAGAACATGATTGGAACAGAGCCCATTTACTCTTCCCTTTTGACCTTAATCATCTTTCAAATAGCAACTCTGCACTAATTCTTTTGACTTGATCAGTCTGATTCTCTGTTGCAAGCTTTAGAGATTCTGTAGTTTTATATGATTGTCAGAACCACGATAGCCCTTCTGTATAACTTACTTGTACTGTTAAGGCGGTTCTGTCTTATTGTGGCCTACCATAAGTACTTCACTGAACTAGGGGAAATATTTATTTAAAAAATCTTAATTTATTCTAGAGGAGAGGTAACAATTTACTGGATATACAGTTGAACTAGTAGAAATTAGCATGTGTGTTTGTGATCAAGACAATGCTTCAAATATAGAATTGGAGTTGGCACTTTTCAGGTGTTGTCCTCCATTTTCCCTACTGATCTGGATGTTCTGCACAACCTCACTTGGCAGGGCAGGCATAGAAGGATTCCAATCCCCTCCTCCATCTCTATGCATCAATATGCTATTGAGAGTTTCTTCCCTGCATCCATGTGGGTGGCAGTACCAGGCACAACACTTCTATACAAGCAACTCATGTGGGGGTGGAGTTTTGTGCTGTTGACTTCAGAATGTCAGTGGGTTGGCCTGATGTGTCATGTTATAATTTTGCCAGAATCCTGTTTGTACAGGTGGGTGGAGCTGGAATCTGGGAATTAAAGATTACAATAATGGAAGCTGAGGCACAACTGGACTTTATCTCAATAAGTATTTCCAATTAATGTTTCTGTGGATTCCAGTTGGAAAATGCATAGTGAGCGGGTTCCTGTGTGGATATTCAGTCCTGCTCTATTGCATGTGATGGATGATTTTCTGACACTCTTCACCCTCATGCTTTGAATTCTATAGCACTTGAACTCTGATACGTTATTTCTTCTACCTAAGGTTGTTGGCAGTTTAATTTTAGTGAGCAGATGTCAACTAAAACATTTTTCTTCTCAAACCAGTGAGGGGTTGGGGAGGACTTTCAATTTTAATAGCCATTTTAGCAACCTATAGAATGTTGCAGGTAAAGATTTCTACCTTGCTGTTCCATTCTGACCTGTTCAGTACTTTGGTATACATTGGTGCCAGGACAGGATGGTACCTGGACAATATTACATGGCCCTGTGGTGTGTAGGAGTGGGTTTCTGAGAACACTGCAGATCTCAGCTGCATTTTCTAGTTTACTTAAGGAATGAGGAATAATTGTGCTGTATTCTTGGTCTGAGTATTTGTAAGGCATAGCTGGACCATAGGCTAGAATATGGGGCTAGGCTGCTTATGTGGCAGAGTGCTGAACAGAATTCCCTGCAGCTCCCAAACAGGCTGAGCAGGTTTGTCCCATATAGGGACAGTGATTGCTGTCTCTGTACTCTACTGATTCAGCAGAAAAGTGTCTTGGGTACTTCATCTCTCTCTCTCTCCCCCTGTACTGTGTAAAAGTAGAAATGATTGAGTTTGATTAGGTTTAGGTCTTAGCCTTTGAATAGACAGGCTCATATGATCATCTGTAAGTAAGGAAACGTAACTCATTATAGTATAGAATGTCCAGTGGGAAAGTTGATGCTGGGAGAACTTATTAATAATATCTCAGGCCAAATAATAATCAATGTCCTATTAAATACAACAGCATAATGCTATGGACAAGCTCCTGTTCCTTAGTCCTGTATTCAAGGAACCATTATGCCTATTTGTGCAATATGTGTCTCTCAGTGCTATGCTTAGCCCTCAGCGCTATACTTATGCAGGAACATGAAAGCTGGTGTTGTACATTAGTGAATCAACAAGGAGTAGCCATTTCCAGTTGCCCAGATCAGTTGCTAGATTCTTGCCCCACTGCTTAAATTGAGTACAGATGACTAGACTTAGGAAGATATACAACTTGGTATCTCTTTAAGAAGCCACCATATTCCTCCATGTCAGTTCAACAGCAATTGCCATGGTTTGAATAGTGGGGAGAGTGTGTTGAGTTGTAGCCATGTATAGGGGCCACCTAGGAATGGGCAGGATGGGAGGTAAAAAAAAAAAAGTGTCTTAGATTAAGGGAATTGCAAATCACTTTCATAACACTGCCAAGAAAACTGCATAGATGCATCATGAATGTTTGGACAAAAAAACAAACAAACAAAAAACCCTAGACTCCTTTTCCATATTCTCAGCAAATCTATGATGTGCTTCCCATTTTAAATGTAAATTGTTTCAGGAAAAAAAGTTAGTCTTCCTTTCATGTGAATATTATACTTAAGGACAAGACATTTTGAAAGAGCTTTAAATAAGACTGGCCTTTATCTGCACTTCTTTCTTAACTTCACAGCCAGAGTATCTTCTTGTATATTATGGTGAAAACAGGAAAGAGCTATCCATAATTGTTGTAGACTGTTTACTTTGATCCTTCTGCCTCTGTTGTACTTTTAGAGCTGTTCTGTTATCCTGGTCTTGCCTGACAAATTTCCTAAACTCAGAGAAGCTGAGAACAGAATTGGCAGCTTGACGCCACCAGACTCCTGGTATGGTGGTGTTGTTCAGTTGTTTAGTCATGTCCGACTCTTCGTGACCCCATGAACCATATCACGCCAGGCCTTCCTGTCCTTCACTGCCTCCCTGAGTTTGCTCAGTTTCATGCTCATTGCTTCAGTGATGCTATCTAACCATCTCATCCTCTGCCGTCCCCTTCTCCTTTTGCCTTCAATCTTTCCCAGCATCAGGGTCTTTTCCAAAGAGTCCTCTCTTCGCATTAGGTGACCAAAGTATCTGAGCTTGAGCTTCATTATCAATCCTTCCAAACAGCAGTCAGGGTTCATTTCCTTTAAGATTTGACTGGTTTGACCTCCTAGCAGTCCAAGGGAGTCCTAAGAGTCTTCTCCAGCACCACAGTTCAAAGGCATCAATTCTTCAGTGCTCAGCCTTCTTTATAGTCCAGCTCTCACAGCCATACATTACTACTGGAAAAACCATAGCTTTGATTATGCAGATCTTTGTCGGCAAGGTGACGTCTCTGCTTTTTAATATGCTGTCTAGGTTTGCCATAGCTTTCCTCCCAAGGAGCAAGCGTCTTTTAATTTCATGGCTGCAGTCTCCATCTGCGGTGATCTTGGAGCCCAAATAAATGAAGTCTGTTACTGCTTCCATTTCTACCCCTTCTATTTGCCAGGAATTAATGGGTCCAGATGCCATGATCTTAGTTTTTTTAATGTTGAGTTTCAAGCCAGCTTTTGCACTCTCCTCTTTCACCCTCATCAAGAGGCTCTTTAGTTCTTCTTCACTTTGTGCCATTAGGGTAGTATCGTCTGCATACCTGAGGTTGTTGATGTTTCTCCCTGCAATCTTAATTCCAGCTTGTGAGTCTTCCAGCCTGGCATTTCTCATGAAGTACTCTGCATATAAGTTAAATAAGCAGGGTGACAGTATACAGCCTTGTCATACTCCTTTCCCTATTTTGAACCAATCGGTTGTTCCATGACCGGTTCTTGGCCCACATACAGATTTCTCAGGAGACAGGTAAGGTGGTCTGGTACCCCCATCTCTTTAAGGATTTGCCACAGTTTGTTGTGATCCACACAATCGAAGGCTTTTGCATAGTCAATGAAGCAGAAGTAGATGTTTTTCTGGAACTCTCATGCTTTCTCCATGATCCAGCGAATGTTGGCAATTTGATCTCTAGTTCCTCTGCCTCTTCGAAACCCAGCTTGTACATCTGGTAGTTCTCAGTTCACATACTGCTGAAGCCTAGCTTGTAGGATTTTGAGCATAACCTTGCTAGCATGTGAAATGAGCTCAATTGTGCGATAGTTTGAGCATTCTTTGGCATTGCCCTTCTTTGGAACTGGAACGTAAACTGACCTTTTCCAATCTCGTGGCCACTGTTCCATTTTCCAAACTTGTTGGCATATTGAGTGCAGCACTTTAACAGCATCATCTTTTAGTATTTTAAATATCTCAGCTGGAATACTGTCATCTCCACTAGCTTTGTTGTTAGTAATGCTTCCTAAAGCTCTCTAGGATGTCCGGCTCAAGGTCAGTGACCACACCAGCATGGACATCAGGGACATTAAGATCTTTCTTGTATAGTTCTTCTGTGTGTTCCTGCCACCTCTTCTTAATCTCTCCTGCTTCTGTTAGATCCCTGCCTTTTTTGTCCTTTATCATGCCCATCTTTGCACTGAACGTTCCTTTGATATCTCCAATTTTTTTGAAGAGACCTCTAGTCTTCCCCATTCTATTGTTTTCCTCGATTTCTTTGCATTGTTCATTTAAGAAGGCCGCCTTATCTCTCCTTGCTATTCTCTGGAAATCTGCATTCAGTTGGTTATATCTTTCCCTTTCACCCTTGCTTTTCGCATTCCTTCTTTCCACAGCTATTTGTAAAGCCTCATCAGACAGCCATTTTGCTTTCTTGCATTTCTTTTTCTTTGGGATGGTTTTAGTTGCTGCCTCCTGTACAATGTTACGGACCTCCGTCCATAGTTTTTCAGGCACTCTGTCTACCAAATCTAATCCCCTAAATCTATTCATCACCTTCATTGTGTACTCACAAGGAATATGATCTAAGTCATACCTGAGTGGTCTAGTGGTTTTCCCTACGTTCTTCAATTTAAGCCTAAATTTTGCAGTAAGAAGCTCATGATCTGAGCCACAGTCAGCTCCTGGTCTTGTTTTTGCTGTCTATATAGAGCTTCTCCATCTTTGGCTGCAAAGTATATAATCAGTCTGGTTTCGGTATTGACCATCTGGTGATGTCCATGTATAGAGTAGTCTCTTGTGTTGTTGGAAAAGAGTGTTTGCTATGACCAGCTTGTTCTCTTGACAGAACTCTATTAGCCTTTGTCCTGCTTCATTTTGTACTCCAAGGCCAAATTTTCCTGTTATTCTGATTATTTCTTGACTTCTTACTTTAACATTCCAATCCCCTATGATCAAAAGGACATCTTTTTTTTTGGTGCTAGTTCTAGAAGGTGTTGTAGGTCTTCATGGAACCAGTCAACTTCAGCTTCTTCAGCATCAGTGGTTGGGGCATAGACTTGGATTACTGTGATGTTGAATGGTTTGCCTTGGATTTGCACTGAGATCATTCTGTCGTTTTTGAGGCTATACCCCATTACTGCCTTTCCCACTCTCTTATTGACTCTGGTAAGCTTTACCTACCTTTTTCTTGGTCCTAAGCTTTTCTTGGTCTTTCACTGTTCATTCCCTCACAAATTCTGAAAAAAAAGGGGGGGCAGTTCCTCTTAAACTGAGGCTGTTCTAAATTCCCTTGATTGTTCCTGTTACATGATTTATACTGATACTGTATGTCCCTTTCCCATCAGTTACTAACAGCTTACTTTGTACTAACTGTATTCTGGTTGGATATGTTAGCCCTTCTTGGCATCTTTCTAGTTAAGTCACTATACCAAGAATAATATTTTAGAAAATGATTTGTGGTTTTTCTTATTCTACATGTCCTGTTTCTAAGATTGACCACTTAAATATACATTTTTAGTCGTCATATAGCACTTTCTTCCTAAAACGCTGTCCTAAAAGCCTTGGTTGCTCTGATGTATAACCTGTTTGGTTGATCAACAAAATAAGTTTCAGAAAGTAACAGTAGCATTTTTTATTTTGGCCTCACTGCTGCAAGCTCATTTTGCCCCCACCTCCATATTGGAGTCAGTATGTCATGTATTCTTTCCTGTCATTTGAATCAGGTTAGGCTGTATTATATTCGGCCTCCACCTGGACATTATAAATAAACTGGTTGTAGGCTTTTCTAGATGGGTTTGCACTACTCTTGAAAAAAAAACCCAGGTGTTTAATTTGAAAGTGTTTGGTGATTAATTTTTGTTCTTGAAGGAGCCAAGGTGCCTAAAGTGTTTTTAGCTGACTTTTCTTACTCAGTTAAAAAATACTGTCTTTTAAAGGGATGGTCTGGTCATAGTTGTTCAGGCTATGTTAATGTCCAGTCTAGATTACTACAGTGCACTGTACAGAGAGCTACACTGAGGACAATCTGTAATTAGCAGCTAGCAGCAGCTACATTGCTCTCAGGGACAGTATATATAAAATAATTGCAATAAATTTCTGGTCTGATTGCAAGAGGTGTCAAAACATTTGAAACCCTCGTGCTTTTGACATTTGAGGGAGTGGTTCTTTTAGTATGTACCTTAAGATCTGTTGAGAGTATCTTATTTATTCTATTGTTGGAGTTGTGCATCATGAGAAATGACAGGGAGGGTCTTCTCTGTTATAGCACTGATTTGACTAGCATCTGAAACAAAGTTAATACCTCATTATTGACATAAGCATTTTAGTATGTTTAAGAGCAGTTCAGTAATTTTCAGTATATATATTTTTTTATTAATGACTGTTTTTAAATAGTTATATTTATTGTGTATTTTTCATTTATTGGTTGTAATAACAAATAGGAATCCAATTTTGGGGAAAATGGGATATTTCTTGCCTTCAAAATACCGTAAACTCTGGAGGCCAAGTTTCTGCTGTTATAAACCACTATTTCAGAACTAGCTGATTTTTATAAGCCTAAATGTTAATCTATTTCTTATCATAAATCCACAGCTAGAATATTTCTAGGGATCTTAACACTGTTGAATATTATTATCTTCTGTATGCAGTCAGTTTGGTCAGAGAGATGTAACCCCTAATCCACAAATAGTAATTTGGGTTGCAGTTTCAAATGCATCAATTTCAGTATAGGTAAAACCCACCCTCAGCCTACTGTTCCTTCCTGGGAAGGTCTTATGACTTTTATAACACATGCTGGCACTGATTCCTTATCTGGAAGGTTAAATGGAATTCTGTAGAGCTGCTTCCTCTAGACTGAATATATTTTGTGTCTGAGTAGCTTTATTCTACTTGTACTTTATTCTATTTGTCTTGTTATGGGTACCTACCAAAATCATTCATAGAAAATAAAGTGAACCCTAGATGTGTACAGCAAGAACAGCAGTTTTAAAGTTGAGAAGTTCCCTTGGTTTTTTGTGAAAGGGAATTAAATCAATTACTTCATCCAAAAAATTAATTATGCTCTGCAGGGAATTGGGCAGTAATGCAGAGCCATTCATTACTTGCACCCAAATTAAAGCATGATTTGCAGGTTATCCAATTCTAGTGCACTGACTAACACTTTCACTTCTTATTCAGAACAGCTGCCAATACTGTTACCATGGATGTGTTGGTGAACAGGTATCGAGACTTCATGAAGGGAGCAGGTAAGCAGGTCTTAGCCAAATAAATGAATGACTGAAACCTCAACTACTTTTTGTTTTGGTATTCTTTTCCTCCCCAAAAGGAAACAAGTCTGTGGCTGGTAACTGAATGTCCTCATTAGTATCACAAGTACTTCCCACTCAGATACAGTGATGCTTAAAAGTTTGTGAACTTTTGAATGTTCAATATTTCTGCACAGATAAAATGTGTTAAATGTGATCTGTTCTCCACACAAGTCCTAAACCTAGATACAGAGAACCCAATTAAACAAATGAGTCAAAAACATTGTACTTGTTCATTGATTTATTGAGGAAAATGATCCAAAGATATATATTTGTGTGTGGCAAAAGTATGTGAACCTTTGCATTCAATCATTGGTGTGCCCCCCTTGGGCAGCAGTAACTGCAGCTAAACATTTCTGATAACTGTTGATCAGTCCTGCACATCAGCTTGGAGGAATTTTAGCCCATTCTTCCTTACAGAACAGCTTCAACTCAGGGATGTTGATGGGCTTCCTTGCAAGAACTGCCTGCTTTAGGTCTTTCTACAACATTCTGTAGGCTTAAGCTCAGGACTTTGACTTGGCCATTCCAAAACATTAACTTTCTTCTGCTTTAACCATTCTGACTTGTGTGTTTTGGGTTGTTGTCTTGCTGCGTGACCCACCTTCTCTTGAGCTTCAGTTCACAGACAGATACCCTGACATTCAGAATTCATAGTTCCATCAATGATGGCAAGCAGTCCTGGTCCAGAGTCAGCAAAGCAGGCCCAAAGTATGATACTGACAACACCATATTTCACAGATGGGATAAGGTTCTTATGCTGGAATGCAGTGCTTGCCTTTTGTCAAACATAATGCTTTTCATTCAAGCCAAAAAGTTTTATTTTGGTCTCATCTGTCCACAGAACATTCTTCCAATAGCCTTTTAGCTTATCCACGTGGTCTTTCACAAACTGTAGATGGGCAGCAGCATTCTTTTTAGAGAGTAATGACTTTCTCCTTGCAACCCTGGCATGCATCCCATTGTTGTTCAGTGTGCTCCTGATGGTGGTCTTATGAACACTGACATTCACCAATGCAAAAGAGGCCTTTAGTTCTTAGACATTACTCTGGGGTTCTTTGAGACCTCCTGGAGTACTACACATCTTGCTCTTTTGTGATCTTGATTGGTCAAACACTCCTGGGGAGGGTAACAATGGTGATGAATTGCCTCCGTTTGTACACAGTCTACCTGACAGTGGACTGGTGGAGTCCAAAACTCTTTGGAAAGTTTGGTAACCTTTTCCAGCCTGGTGAACGTCAACAACTGTTTTTTGGAGTTCCTCAGATATCTCCTTTTTTCTAGCCATGACACACTTCCACATCCCTGTGTTATGAAGATCAGACTTTGATAGTGAATACCCAGAATTCTCTTCTTTCAATAAGGCAGGACCTCCCACACTCACACCTGATTATCATCCCATTGACCGAAGCACCTGACTCTAATTTCCTGTTCAAATGAATTGATAATCCTAAAGGTTCACATACTTTTGCCACATACCAATATGTAGCTTTGGATCATTTTCCTCAATAAATCAACGAACAAGTATAATGTTTTTGACTCATTTGTTTAACTGGGTTCTCTTTATCTAGTTTTAGGACTTGTGTGGATAAGAGATCACGTTTTAGGTCATATTTATGCAGAAATATTGAAAATTCAAAAGGGTTCCCAAACTTTTAAGCACCACTGTACCTAAAAAGCATCTACTCCAGGTGCATTGGCTATTGATAACAAAAGATTTGATGTGTTGTGGGATCTATATATGTTTCTAAATATTTTTTTTTCTGCAGACCCCCGGATTGGTACATACCCACTTATGGATTCTCCTTGGCTCATGACGGGTATCTTACTGAGCTATGTCTACTTTGTATTATCGCTGGGCCCACGGTTCATGGCCAACAGGAAACCTCTGAACCTTAAGAAGTTCATGGTTTTTTATAATTTTTTTTTGGTAGCACTATCACTCTTCATTGTTTATGAGGTAAGCCCCTTCTTCCTGTATTAAATTTTATCTGCAGCTCTTACATATACCATTGTTGCTTATAGTGGCTCCCAAACATCAGTTTCAAGGTCTCTTTTTACTTTTGCATATCTAAAACAGTATGAGTTCAGAAAAGAGCTATGAAACTTTTATCATTCTAGAAATATTGCTAAAATACAGCCCCCTTTCTTTGTTTTGAAATATACAGCACACATTTAAACTATCTGTAATAAATATATAAAAAAATACCACAATTTCTGACTTTCTGACAACCTCTAACTCACTGCTATTGCATGTTCAGGTTTCCTGCTTTAGTAGCAAGTTGGAAAGATATTTATTCTTTCATACATAGACACAGCTTCTTCAGGAAAGAGACCTGTAAGCATGGATAGATAGAAATGTTTGTACTTGCCCTCAGTACTTTTCTGGAATACAAAGGCATACAAATCAATGGAGATTAGCTAGAAGATTCAGTTCAACAGAAAATTTCAGGTTCTTCAAACTTGTTAAAAATGCTTCCTCAAAGTGAGAGTGTTTGGGTTTTTTTTTTTTTTTAAGATAGTAGGTATTAGAGAATTTGATACAATGAAGAGAACTTACTTCCATGAATTTTGAATTTTCCTACCAAGAATGGTACAAATGACATTGTAGAAGTACAATAAATGATGATTAATAGGCAATCTTGCAAGCTCATTTTATAAGCTAGATAATAGAAATTATACCAATTGGCCATTAGCATACTAGACAAGATCACATTGTATTTTTGTCAGCTGTTATGTTGAATGACTTCTCTGAATCCTTTTATATTTTACTGTGAATGCACATTTTTCCCAAGTATAATAGCATATGGGATTTGTTCTTGAGGTGGGAGAATACAACATTATTACTGATATTCCATTTAGTTTCTAAACAATTATATCAGTTAGTGTTATTCAGTGAGGTAAATACAATACATCATACTTGCATCTTAAAAACTTCCTCTGGTGTAATGCAAAATAAGTCTGTAAGGCTTGCATTGTAGCAGCAAAATATGTAAAAACTTTGCTTCAATAAAAATATTTGAAACAAAATCCCTCAGGTAAAAAGATATATATATGCAAATTGTATTGATATTTATTTGAAAAATCTGTAGTGTTTGGTCTGATCCTGCTCATAATATGAAACTTAGAAAAGAAAGCTGCTATGAAATACAACTGATGAATGTGATGTTATTGGGAATGTAGTTTTAATAGAGTAGAAGGCTGTGAATGATGAGTTCTTTCTTGTAGTTTCTAATGTCAGGCTGGCTGAATGGTTATACATGGAGGTGTGACCCTGTTGATACATCCCAGGATCCCAGGGCTCTTCGGGTAAGCTTGTTTTTCATTTTCCGGTCTTGTCCTCCCTCCATCCTGTCTCTACTCTATGTTTGTCTCCCTCCTGTTCCTCTTGTGTGTAGTGTTTCTTTTCTTTAGTTAGTTCAGCCTTGGGTGAAGCTGATCTAAGAAGAGGGTTGAGGAGGGAGACTACCAAAGGGAGAGAAGAGTGGAGGGAAAGATGGGATTTGATTCTTGTGATGGCTAGGATCTGACTTTTGCCTTGTCTCTAGATGGTCCGTGTGGCATGGATCTTCATTTTCTCCAAAATCATTGAACTGATGGATACAGTAAGTGACTCTGGACTTCTTATGTTTGCTCCTATTTCTCTACTTAAAACACAGGTACTTTTGACCCAGTATTACTATTATCTAGAAAAGATGGTGGTCACTCAAGTCTTCCTATTCTTTCAGCATTTATATTCTTATAAAATTATAGTGGTTAATCTTTGCATACCTTACTACATTTATGCAGCAGGATGTTCTGGGTGGGGCAGACGTGTGCTTTCTGATAAATGCAGTTAGATTTAAAAGATTGTCTAGCAATAATTTGACTGTCATATTTTGAGGACTATACCATGGTCCTTTTTTCTCTTACTTTACGTATGATCTAGATGGTCAAGTAAGGATAGACTTATAAATACACTACTAGCCAAAAACTGAAACCTACATCTCACAGTGTACTGTTGTTTCCAGGTGATCTTTATCCTAAGGAAAAAGAATGAACAAGTGACCTTTTTGCATGTGTTCCACCATTCAGTGCTACCCTGGAGCTGGTGGTGGGGTGTGAAGTTTGGTCCAGGTGAGATTTTAAAAAGGGATTTACTCCGGGGCTTGATACCAAGATCTGACAAAATAGTATCCATAATTATTTTCAGACATGTCTCTTTCTCACACAGTATCTCATGAATACATACAGTATATTTGTTCCATTATTATAGGTGTTTGTACTTGAATATATAGTTTGGCTGTCCAGGACATGATAGGAACAGCAAGGCAGTCTCAGCCTTTCAGCTGTCAGCCCCCATCTGCTTCCATTATTAAGGTCATGCTTGGATACTAGATACTGGTGAAGTCCCGGATCTCTTCAGACCTTTGCTAATTTGATTTAAGTCGATTTTAAAATAGACTCCCTCTTCTTTTATTTTTTTGTCATCATTAAAGACTTAGCAATTACGGTTAGTCATCAACATCACCATGGTTCCAGATGAAAGAATATATGTGCATGCTTGGGTATGTATGTGTGTGTGTATGTATAACAACTGAATGCATTACTTATGAAAAGTCAAATATACAGTATATATCTACAATAATAACAGAATGCTTGGAGTTCTGTACAAATGCCAGTAGAATAGTTAGGAATATGGGAGTGATTATAGAAAAGTCAAGCAGGATCTTAAAACATGAAAGATTTTAAAATTCTTATTTAAGATATTTTATGCTGCTTTTCTAGACTAAAAGAGGGTCAGTGTGGTATACTGCTTAATTGGACTGGGAGCCCCAGGTTTAAATCTGCCCTTAACCATGAAATCTCACTTGGTGACTTTAGGCCAGTCACTATCTCTTAGCCCTACTTGCTTCACATGGCTGTTACAGCACGAATTGGAGGAAAGAATGGTATGTACATTACTTTGAGCTCCTGGAGCTGGATAAGATTCTCATTAAAAAACAAACAATAAACATCCTTCCAAACTGGCCTACTACTTAAAAAAAGATGCAACAATGCAGTATCTACTCCAGAATGTAAAAAAATATATTTAAAAATGATATGGTTGGAGATCTAAAACAAATAAGTAGAAAGTATCTTCTGGTTAGTGATAGTACAAAATACATTTAACAATTAAAACAAGAAGAATAAAAAATGACCAACTCAACTTTTCTCACTAAAGCAGGTTAAATATTGTCTCTGGGATTTGCCAAAAAGGGGGGGGGGGGGAAGTGATCTCAGAACAGGGACTTCCACAAATGAGCAACCACCGTGGAAAAGAACATATATTCTGCCCTTGCTAGCTGCCTCACTGACGGATCTATAAACAAGGTCTCCACTGGTCAGTCCAGCATATTTAACCAACAGTTTTAATTTTCAGTATTTTCATTCAGTTGTGAATGTATTTTGGTGGATACTTAGATTTACCTTTTCAGAAATGCTACACTTATATGTCCTAAGCTATGTTACACTAGTATAACACTAATAACAGGCAAAAGTTTTTGAATAAGTATGGGCTGAATAAAAATTACTGACAATTTTTTTCCTGTCATACCATTTTAATCATGATCCCAGGTGCCCCAAATTAATTATCTTTGTTTTTTCAATATTTTTATAGATTGTAAGGTCTAGTTATGTTACTCATCACTATTGTATGCATTTCTCCTTTTCCTTTGTTATTCTGCAGGAGGAATGGGCTCCTTCCATGCTTTGGTGAACTCTATGGTACATGTTGTGATGTACTTTTATTATGCGCTCTCAGCTGCAGGGCCTGCTTTCCAAAAGTACCTGTGGTGGAAGAAGCACATCACTGCCATTCAGTTGGTAAGTAACAAAGGGAAAGGAATAGGCTAATTATGCCAGTATCTCCAACTTTGATTCAGTTCTACAAATCAGCTTTGTCACTGGTCTGATTCTGTTTCTTTTGACTAGCTAATGACAGGAACTTTATAACCTAACTTGATATTTGTTGCTGTGCTGAACTTTCCCTTTTCCTCCAAGAATTATTCATCTTTGCCTGTGGATGGAAGGAGTTACAACTGTCACCTTTACTCATATAATCTTTGCCTTGCTTCTGTTCCTAGCTGCAGTTTGTGATCGTCTCCATCCATATCTCCCAGTACTACTTCATGCCTACCTGCAATTACCAGTTCCCAATCTTCATCCACCTCATCTGGATTTATGGCGTTATCTTCTTCATTCTCTTCTCCAACTTCTGGTACCAGTCATACACCAAAGGCAAGCGTCTGCCCAAGACCATGACACAACCTCAGCAAAATGGCTTCCATGAGAATGGTGCCATTGCTAATGGCAAAGTCAAAGCCAACTAGGGGGTGGGATCAAGATGACTCAAACCAACTAGCTCCATATCTGGGCTTCTTAGCCAGATTAAGTGCCTACAGACTGTTATCTTGCAGTTCAAAACCACCTTCCCAACTGCCCCATTTCCCTCGTTGCCTGGCTTTCACCCTGCCCCAGGGGCGACAGGCTGCCTGGGCTGTCGGTGCTGAATCCAGCCCAAGGTCTCCAAAGTGCCTGTGTCTGCCCTGGGCTGGGCTCCCTTCAGAGCTGGACCAAAGCAGAACCCTGACTGATGGGACACATTTATCCACTTAATTCTATGTACTCAATGTGATCTAGGTGGGGATTTTTGTTACTTTGCTCTCCTTAAGTTTGTGTTGCCATTTATTAATTCTCTTTATTTATCATTGGTGTTCTGCGATTCCTATTCCATTCCTACTTGAATGTAAGTGGTCCCTTCTTGCTGAGGGTGGGATATAACTCCTCCTGGAGCTAACTTTTCCTGCTCTGTATGCAAATGGGGTACTACTAGGCAAGGCTCCTTTCTTACCACCTTGGTTGTATTCCTCCCTTGGCATTACTCCACAGCTTTGGTTGCTTTGATCCCAGGACCTTAGCAATAACTCTGGTTTTCACTCTCCATATGGTTTGATGACTGCAAGCTCTTATTGCACTGAGGCCCAGGGAGAAGAAATAGGACCCTGTTGTTCAGCTTGCATGCCATTGCTCTGTGTGCCTTTTTAAAACATTGTTGGATCTGCTCTAAGGAACAGAGGCTCCCTGTAATCTGAATATTGGGGAGGACTCCTCAGGAGGAGGTGTCTCTCTCCTAGCTGAGTTTTCCACTTGTATTCACAGAAATAAATGGATAGAAAGAGAATAGTCATTCTTGCTCTTGATTTCAAGGCCTTTATCATTGCTGGTTGGGCCTGAGTGAGAAACAGAACAACTTTACTGTAAGTAGCTGTGTTAATTATTGATTTTCAGTTCCAATGACTACTGCTGCTTTTGCAGTGATTTGGTGTCTTAGTTGAGGTCGGTTTACTGGATAAGAGGAGCTGAAAATCTGAGATCAAATTCCTGTGAAGCATTATAGTAGAGTGATGGCTACGTTCTGGCTCATCCACAGTGTATGGTGTCAGGCCTCAGATTACTTCTGCTCAAGAACACAGGAATTGCAGATTAAATTTTTACTAGTTTTCTGTGTCTGTAGAATAGCTTCACTCAAAGTTCAATACAGAGTTTATATCCTAAGCTCCTGCTTGTCCTCTCTGCTGCTCCAGGCAAGAGAATGTTTATTCCTTTCTCTCCTTACATGGAAACTCTTTCAGGCCAGATGCTTTTCTGTTTGCACTGGCTTGTGTTCTTGCTGAAGCTCCAACTGCTGGGCATTATCCTCCTGAGCTTGAAGAGACCTGTATTCCTTGGTGCTATTGCCTACGATCTGACTGAGTGTGATAAGTGGAAAAGCTGCAAGTACTGTGTGGCATACAAAATAATCCTGCAATAGAATAAATTGGAAAAGTAACCTTAGTAGCAGATCCTAGATCTGTACTGCATTCTATGCTCAGAGTGCCAAAGTATGACAGCAAGGATATATTGGTGAATATAATAAGCTAAGGCATTAAAGAATACCTTTTTTGTTGTTAGAATAAATTTGTAGTGGTCTCTCTACCTCAGTGCTAGGGGTAGACTAACCCAGAGTCTAGATTATGTGCCATAAACTATGCTGTATATACAATTGGAGAGATTTGTATAACCCAGAATATTTTGATACATTCACTGGCCATTCTCAAATAAGGTAATCTTGTTTAAAAGCCTTTAAGCTAAGTTCATTGTTAGGTTGAAATAGGTTTTGTAACACTACTTAATATCTTTCCTGCCACTGATTATCCTGCTGTGTACTGTTTCCCCAGCTGTGTCTGAGAAACCCTAAACTAATGCTAATGGCAACCTTTAAAATTGATACAATGTTTGACTGAGAAGCTTTTACAATGTAGGGGGTACTTAGGGGACCATTTGGAAAAAAGTAAAATATGTTTGTTTGTTCTCCTATGCGTGTGCTTGCTCTCAAGATTTTTTGCCGTATTTAAATGGATCAGTATTTGAAGATCAATCATGCAAGGGTGATGAAAAATCAATATGTGACACTGTTCCCAAATTAGGCAGTATAGTTTACCCATTCTAAAATGCCCTCTCTTGTAAACCTGAAGTAATTTTCTCTTCTAAGAATCATTGGTTCTCATGAATTCTAATGAGCAGGCCCTCATAGACAGTATCGATTTTTTCAGCATGTTTTACAAGTGCTGACTTTAGTACTGTCAGTCAAATTACATTTATGTTGCCCCAATGTCTTTCTGATGTGATGCATTTTTGAATAGGCATGCGCCTTCTGAATAGGATGTACAGTTAACTGCTCTAACTTTGGAGCGCGATTATCTTCAGCTTTGTGAATGACTAGGCATCATAATTTCCTGCTTAGACTAGTTAATAAAGCTTCAATATAGCCTCCATTAGGTTGCTACAGGACTAGCTTTTTTGAAATATGAAATCCAGAGGAGAACTCTATCGCATGTGGGAAGAGAAGTATTTACATCTCCTTGGGCACAAGCAGCTTCACTCAGTTACAACTGCGGATAGATTTCATAAAGTATCTATAATAGGCTACACTTTAAAATAAGCCTGAAACTATTAATGCTTTATTTGCCCTATTGATGAACTGAAGGACCAAATCCTGAAGCTTTATTAAAAATGTACTTCATTCATGTAACCTGAATTATAATCTTACTGCATCTTTTTATTATTTATTATTATTCATTAAACTTGAACACTGCCCGACTCCTAACAAATTGTCAAAATAGTGACACTACAGATTTTGTTTGCAGACCAGTGTCTGCCAAAATGGTAATTGTCCAAAAACGTCTACTGATGTCATTTTGATTTCTTAATAGCAACGCCATCTCAGATGAGAAATTGCAAGAGCATTACCTTTGTATTCTAAAGTGTGAGTGTTCCATTTGCCTGCATACTTCTTAACAGTAGGTGCAAAAAGTAGCTTTTTTCTGCAAATCATAATCAGAACAAAGTGGTTGGAGTTTTTCCCATGTTCTGTCATGTTAGCTCTTATAATAAGACCTTACATTATCGTAGGTGTGACTCTAGCTCTATTTGCTTTATATATTTTTGCTTGATATTTAAATGAAGTGTTTTTCTCCCCCACGAACTCAACTAGTGTAGTATTTGCAATAAGAGATACAATTCTTCTTTACCAATTCAGACTAAATTGAAATAATTGATGCTCTGATTTTAAGGAAGGTAGTGAGATCTTTATGCCAGTATTCCAGTAAGGGCACTTCAGGATACAGTTGCATAGTATTTTACTTCAATAACTTGCCTTTGACAGCTAATAATAAGTTTAAAAGATTGATAGAGATGAGGTATGTGCATAGCTGCTGTGAACTTTCCAATACCAATAAAGTTTTGTGAGTTGTACCCCTGATTTGCTAATTATATAATGTAGCTCAAATTCAGTTACAGTGACAAAGTCATAAATATTGAAGTCTCTAGTAGTAGGCTACAGTTCACCCTATGTAAATTAAGAATGTTCTTATCAGTTGCACAAATCAAAAAAGCAAAATGGTTCAAATGTAGAACAGCCAAAATTCAAGAAGCTGGAGTCAAATGTGGTAGTTAGCATATACCAACATATTCTGTCCCTATTTTCTTTGTATCTGCTGCAACAAGAGTACTATAGAAAGAGAAAGAAAAGGATGTATAAAATACTCTATTTTGGACAGCGAATGCAAGGAAAGATATTTTAGTAGTTGATTTTGTGTGTGGGTTTGTGTCTTCAAGGTACTGTTGACTCCTGGCAACTGCCTGGATAAGTCCCTGCAATTTTTTTGGCAAGATTTTCGTCACTATATAATTTTCTATTAAGGATTTTTATTACAATAGTAAAAACTAATACAAATTAAAGAAAAAGAATAGTAAGAAAGAATAAAAAGTGCAAGAAAAAAAAGAAAGAAAAAAAGAATATGGAAAAAGAAAAAAATATATAAAGTTATTTCCAACCTTCATTATAAGTATAGACAAATTTAGTAACTCTTCACTCCCTATAAGGTTACAAACAGATTTCTCTTCATCCCATATCCCATCCCTTATCTATAAGCAAATCCATAAAACATCAACTTTTCAATCCTGGTGTCAGCAAAAAGTCCATAAAGGGTTGCCAGAACTTTGTGAATAAATGTCTTTTTTTAACAATCAAATAAACCAACTTTATATTTCTTCCTTTTACTTCTGTCTTAATCTTTGGTTCATTCAAATATTGTAAGATCTGATTTCTCTTCAATTCTTCTTTATCCCATTATACAAACTTCTTCAAGGGTTTAACAAGACTCTTTTGTAGATCCAATAAGAAAACATTTTCCAGGACATTCTCTTGGTTTGTCATTTGTAGTTCCACTTTCGGTACTTTCTCTGTCTTATCAGACAAAATTTGCTCCACATCTGTCATTCCCTCATTGACATCTTTTGGACATATCTATCCATAGAATCAGACATTGTTACTGACACTATTGATATTGTAGCTACTAATTTCTGGCTCCATTCTTCAAAGATCTCCTTTAATATTTTAATATTTCCAATTTTATGATGTTTTGTGTCATTTTGTAAGTCCCAGTTAACCAACACCAAAAGCTGGCTTATATTTTTTTTCCCCTTCTACTTGGAATCTTTAGTCCTCTCTAGTATCCAGTTTCTAAAATCATAAAGTCGCTTAACTTTGTTATGAACCAAGATAGCCAAAAAACTCTGGTTCCCCTGAGAAGCTGTTTAATTTTTATTAATTCCAAAATTTTATAGTAAAAGTCCTATATTCCAAATTTAACTGGACCCTTAATCCATTTGTAATTGTAAGATTAAAAAAAATGTTTAGCTTCTCACTATTTATTTCAAATTCTTTAAGTTCTTAAGCTTGTAATCAATTTTTCCTTTGTTCAGAGTTGAAGCTAAACTCACCCAGCGACATTTCAAACTTGTTGTTCTGAAGGTCTCTAATAGCTTTAAGATGTTTAACAGGCAATTTCCGAAAGTAATTAGAAAGTGAGGCTTGTGAAGTTAGCGTCCTTTAAAAGGCTCCACCATAGTTGTGAGCAAGATGGCTGATCTCTTTGTCACCTGGTGCTCAAACCCAGTCTTCTTGCAAGGAGCAGGTATCTGGAGCACATGTGGGCAATCTCCTGTCCTCTCCTTATCTGAAGAGTTCCAAAGAACCAATCTACTCACTGGTTCTTTAGCCTTTGCTGTGGTCATCAGCTCTGCTTTTGCAGAGATGTCTTCTTTCTTTGCAGAGATGTCCTAACCCTAACCCTAACCCTAACCCCCAGAAGTCCAATTTTCAGATGTGGTTTGCCATTGCCTAATTTCTAGAATGACTGGCCCAAGGTCATCCAGCTGGCTTCATGGCTGAAGTGGGACTAAAATTCACTGTCTCCTACTTTCTAGCCTGGTGCCTTAACCACTGCATAAAACTGGCTCTCAGTAGCTGAAATGTTGACCCAATTTATCTAACCTGAATAGCAGCATAGCAAAGCTAACGGTGTTAGAAGAATCTTTATCCACTGTATTTAAAGTAAATACATGAACCCTTGTTCATAACTCCACCCTTCAACTTTTCAGCAAGCCAGAATGTGGGACACAACTTAATTTTGAAAATCTACTCATAGAATATATCCACTAATAGTCATATTGTTGGATACTTGGTACCCTTTAATAAAACCAGACTGTAGGATAAACTATTGAAGACAATCTATTTTCCAGAGTTGTCAAAATTTTGCATCTAACAAAGAAATCAGACAGTAACTTGTATATTGTCAGGCCTAGCCCAAGAATGACAGAGAAACAGTCCAGCCAATTTCAGTTCTATTACTTACACCATATAGACAGAATCTTGCCAGACTAAATCTGTATTACTCTAACGTAGTGGATATACCCTGGGAGATTCTAGGGAGTGGCCATCCTAAAACTCTTCCTCTTCCCAGCTCCAGTGTGTTGACTCGTCTTACCCGCCCCCCCCTTCCTGGAATGTGCTCCCTCCTTCCTGAGAACCTGCTGTATTACTACATTACTGTATTGCTACATTACTGTAGTCCATCACATCACCTCCCCCTTTGTAAACACATTACATCACACACATGAACATGTTGTGGCAATAAGTTAAAAATAATGGTTATAATTAACATTGACCAAATACACAACAGATATTTGTGTTTTTTTATGAACAGCATCTGTCAACCAAAGAATGCTTTCTATCTATATAACACCAGCATTTCACAAAATAGACAAAACACAGTAAGGTATATTCTAAATGTGTGAATAAAATAGATTAAAGAATGAAAATAAATATTACAATTTGGCTAAGTATTTTGCTTACTATATTTTTTCTACTTGACTGTCAGACACTAATTCCAAAGATTAGTACTCTGTTCTACCCAGGAGACAGAATCCTTAAGCTGAAGGACTGGTAAGTGGCATCTCTTTTTCTCCAAAGCCAAAAGCATCCATACTTGCATATGACCTACTCATTGTGGTGCCAACCCTTCAGGGTGGTAATGGAACCACTATTTGGTGGAAGTAGAGTTCTCACATCAGGAGAATGCTATTTTCCCTTTTAAGCATTATTGAACCAAATCTAACAAATTAGTGTCTCCCCATGTAAGTATAGGAAATTACAGCATGAATTCATAGCTGAATTGTATATTGACACATTACTGACATTTCTGTTATAAAACATGTTAACATTTATACTAGAAGATATAGACAAAGATGTCCCATCCTAGCATTTTGAATTAATTGAACACATCCTGACTACTTAAACAGATAACTTTTAAGGTGCCCTCTAATATATAGGATTGTAGTAAACTAGGTTTATTGTAATGCCTGGAGAGTAATTTATTTCCTGATAATTTGGCCCCTAGGTAGCAAAGCTGAGATGTTAGCTACTATACTTTCACTTGATCAGGACTTAGAACTAAAGTGGTACCAGGCAGATAGTCCTTAACAGGACTCAAGAAACCCGAAAGGTAGATAAAGAAACAAGAGTTATGCATAGGGAAGCAATGAGTGACTATTGCAGATCATGTTCATCTTGTTCTTGCACAATTCTCCAAAATTATAGAAAAGCTCTACTGCACTTGGCGAAGTTGAGATGAGGCTAAGACTGGGCTTGGTTTTTCACAACTTCCACTGAATCAGAAGGCAGTAAATTCTTGATAAAGGTGAGCTAAAATCAGAATGATCCAGCCTGAAGAAATACAGAATTGCATTTATAGGAGAATTTGGGTTACAGTTGCTTTGATGGAGTGGGGGGAAAAACATAGGAGGGATAGTCTCACCTACCAACATGTTTGGGATATTCGATGCCTTGAGTTTAAAAGAAGTGCAAGAAATAACAAGCAAAGGAATAGAAGGATTATCTATCAGGATAGTTGAGCAGCTATTCCGAGACTGCTGAGGCTGAGTTCAAACAAAATAGTTTTGGAAGAACAGAGTCTTAAATATTAGTTTCCATGGTTCAGTAAAATCACCAAGTTCAGTTAGGCAAGTTAACAGCAAGTTTGCAGTGTCTGTCTGGTAAGGCAACAATAGTTGGCAAGACAAAATTCTCAGTTACGTATTGGGAAATACTTAGAACACTTGTTCCGTAACAGGATGTTGCACCTTAAAGTTGACACCTTAATGAACGGTTCAGTCAGGTTCTGCATCTGATGTGTGGGGGCAGGATGGTAGCAGCTTAAATCATGACTTGAAAACATACTTCAGATCCCAAACTAATATTCCAGGTTAACTTTCAGTTCTGGTACCTGATCTGTCCCACAACTCAAGAGGGGTGGAAGAGGGAAGCTGATTTGTTCCTTGAAAGCCAGGAAAAGACCATACCTAAGACAATTTGCCTAGTGATAAAGCTGTCACAGTGATTTAGAAAAGGAGCAAATTCTTACCATTTGGAGGCTGGCTATAATTGGATTCAGGAGGAATAGTCTGGTCTTAATTTTCCTTTAATAGTTAGTTTATTTTTATTACAATAGTATACAGGCCAAGTCCTAGCAAATAGCCAGAATCAATTAAAGGCACTCACACCATTTTGTGATTCATATATCAATCCATATACCAACACTATTTCTAGAGGAGAGTGAAATATTTATTAGTAGTTTAAAATACTGTACATAAAGCAATAGTTTGGGAGGGAACTAGATGAAACTCAACGAATTCCTTGGTGGATGATGCTGGTTTTAGTGCTGCTCTCTTTTTCCTTCTTACGTGCTGGATCCAACTCAAAGCAGCGCCAAAGCCTCAGTGTTTCATCTGCTGCTGCTGAAGCAACTGTGGTTCCATCTGGACTCATGGTCAAACTCAGCACTCTAGCAGTGTGACCTAGAGAAAGATATTTTACAAATGACTGTACATGATAGTTCATAATATATTCAAGTAAGCACAGCACTTTCTCTTTGTGGGACAGAGCACCATAACCTGTAGGTTAAATTAATCTGACCTAGGATATGCAACCATTTTGGCCACTGGCACATTTGAAATTTTAGGAGCATACTGGAAATAAGAGATTTGCCTATTTATAAAACAGCTGCTACAGTGAACATAACCAGCTCTAAAACATCCATTTACCAGAGGAGAAAATGGCTCTCAACATGCTGAATACCCCCATGGGACATTTGTTGGGCTCAAGGGCAATTTTGTAAATAAATACGTTTGAGATTTGTGCTGATGTCAGTATTCTGTAATTTTTATTTTAAAAAATCTTCAAAAACTGAGACAGGGATGCTGGTAGGTATCAAGCGTTTTGTTGGTATACATTGATATTCATGGGCATCATACTACCTTACCTGTGATATAACTGCAATATTTCCACAATGGATCTTACCTTTCAACTCAGTGACCTTTGACATGGATGGGTACTTCCACACTACCAGCTGGTTCTGAGCAAAGCCATGACCAGACACAATTTCTTTGTAGTTTGTAGACCATAGTACTGCACATACCTATTAGTACCAGAAAAAAAAAGTGCCCAATAAGTAGAATATTAGCTGATTGAAGATAAACTCATGTAAAAAAAGGTGCAGCATATTAAACTTAGCATTGAAATAATCCTTACCTTCCTTTGAAATGTACTAGGCAAACTTACCTGGGACTGTGCATCTACTGTGTTGAGGCAGGTCCCAGAGCACACATTCCAGATCCTTATGTGCCGGTCGCTTGTTCCACCTCCTGTAGCCAGCACGTTGGATTGCCATGGACTCCAAGCCACAGCCTAATGGGGAAAGTGTAATATTGTCACTCTTCTCTTTGGTTAGAAATACCAGCTGTGTGCACACTACAGGTAGTCCTCATTTAGTGACCACAGTTGGGACCGGCAACTCAATTGTTAAGCGAAGTGGCTGCTAAGTGAAACTGCAACTGTACTTAGATCTTACTTCAGCTTCCCTTTACTTTACAGACCTGTGAAGGTTGTAAATGTGAGGATTGGTTGTAAAGTTACTTTTCCCATCACAGACATAACTGCAAATGGTCACTAAATGAGGCAGTTGCTAAACGAGGATTACCTGTAATCTAAGAAGCTCTGTGAAAATGCTATCATTTTAGTTTCTTGGCATGGCTATTTAATAAAATATTGTCACTCGCTTGTGCTGTCAGAACTTAAAGTGGCTGCCATTTTAGATTTCTAAAAATCACAACTCACAATCCAGGTTTGATTATTACAAATTCCAGTTTCCAGGGGAACCTAAAATGCCATGTCTTGGATTCAGACCACATGGCAAGCTGCAGAGCTTGGTTAAAGAGGTACCCAAATGACCATTAATTGAGCTTTATAGTGTAGAATTTTGTACCAATAGAGGCATGTCTACTATCTACAGATATGTGCTCACCTTAACAGCTCCCTGATGTTGTGTAAAGGTCTGCACAGGACGAGGTGACCAGTTATCTCCTTGGGCAATTGACCATACGTTTACAAGGTTATCATTTCCTCCACTGGCTAAGTAACGGCCATCAGGTGCCCATTTGAGCCCACATACTTCTTGTGTATGACCAGCAAGTGTTGCCACATGGTGTTCTGCCACACGGACATCATGGTGATGTATGTGACCAGTCCGTGATCCACTGTAAGGGAAAATTAGCATACTCCTATTTCAAATATACCAGAAGGCCAAGTGTAATATATATACTTTCTCTTCACCATGAGAAATGATAAGAAGCCGCATGGCCTCTTCTCTCATCAGTGCCCTTGAAATCCATTGCATAGGAATTATTACCTGGACAGGATGTAGCTATTCCAACTTAGAGAACTCACACGGGATGAATGACTGACCATATTTCGTAGACGCTTCTTCTGCTGGATGTCCCATAACTAAATCAACATAAACAAAGAGTCAATATACCCCCATCTTGCTAATTTTTATTGTCGCATGGAATACAGTGAGAAAATGCACAAGTCTGTTCTACTTGTCATGAACTTACTTCTCAGATATATAGGAATGAGAAATGAATCAAATCACAATCATAATGACTATCAAAGAAAACAGCTTGGTCATGGTTTTCCAATCCCAAACATAAGTCCACATTGGTTTAAAAACCAAAGGTCTCTCTCAAGTTTTCATTCCAAAAGAGAATTTAACTTGCTTTAATATTAAAAGATTTATTTCTTTATTCTTCCCTGCCCCATTGCCAGAATATTAAGTTGCCAGTATGCAGAGGTCATCAAACACAGCCTCAGTTGCCTCACCTGGACCTCAGCATTACTTGTGCCAATTGCAAGGTAATTTCCTTCTTTGATCCATGACACAGAAGAGATGTAGTCATCAGGGTTTTCCATCTGCATGAGTTGGATTATTTCTCGGGAATCATAATTCCAGAGATACACTGATTTATCCAGAGCCACGGCCAAAAAGTTGAGGGAGCTCCAATCAACTAGATTCAGATCTAAATGAGAACAATGCACACTTAGTAGGGCCACCAAGGTAGTAACATTGGAAAAATAAAGCCAAGTCAAGATACAATCCCTTCCTGTCCCCCTATGGTAGCTATATCTAATACAATATGCAGCATAATTCTTCCAAAGAAAGCTGTAATAATGGCAGAGCAGATAACCATCCTATGCACTTTGGAACAAAGCCTCACTGAAATGAAACTCCATGTCCATGGCTGCTTACAGTAATCGTTTCGAATGTCTGGGGCATCTAGGATCCGCTCTGACACAGAGGCTATGTATCTACTTATCTTCCTCGTGGAGCCTGGTGTGCTCTTCTGGCTATAGAGCACTTTGAGATTGTTCTGGTAACCTAGAAAAGAGGCAACATGATTATCAGCACAAACCAAGATGAACTCTGTTCCTATAATTCCAAGCTAACATAGTCAATGGCAATTTTGGGAAATGGAGTCTTCATTTAGAGGGCACAAGCTGTATTTCTTTCAACAGAGACATCAATCTCAATGTGTCCATCAGGCAGTAGGTTAGAGAACACTAATAGATAATACAGAGCTTACTTTCAAGGACATGTTAGAATTGCATTGAGAAAGTCAAGTTTTGTATTGCTTTTTTTGAAAAAAGCTGAACACAAACTAATCCAAGTTAGCATCATTGTTATTCAGAAAGTGCAAAAATGCTGCCTTTTCCAGTGTGGTTCTGAATGGCCACTTGAAACAAAAGATAAGAAACAAGCCTATGTCAGCGTGCTAACTGAGCATTAGTCAAGGATTGCCTAGACTAATTCCCATTTAAAATGCAAGCACAGCAGATCAGTTGAATCAATCTGAATGAACTAGATTATGTATCACTGCTGCAATACCAGTTTAGAAGCTAGCTATTATTGGTAGGCAGTTTCACCCACAAGGGATGCATTTTGAAATCCACCATGCACTTCATGTTTCAATTTACCCTGTGCTGAATAAACCCAATGCAGACTTACCTTCAGGGGCGTTCTGAGGTTTCCCACTGAGTCGCAGGATTTTTGCCTCTTCTACATCAAAACCATTAAGATTCATTGCCCAGGCTTTCTGATGCTCCTTGGAGGGGGAAAAAAAAGCATAAGAGATCAGTAATATTATACTCGATCACACAGAATTCAGTAGGCACAAACCTGTGTGACCATGACTGTACCAGACAAGAGAGAGAATTAGGAGGGTCTGTAGAACCATTTCATCCAGTGTCTCTAAAAAACCCAGTATTAACAGAGTGTTTGGAAAACAGATGACTCAAGTTATATGCTGTGGATTATTTCCATAATTGTGCAAATGATGCACTTCAAGGTAGGGATGTATACTAGACATTTCATTTTTAACTTAGTATGTATAGAAGGACTTGCATGTTACAGTTGTCAAGCATTAAAAACACTACAAGACTTGCTTTGTCTAAGCCTTTCCTTTACATCTACTGATCTCTTCTGTCAATCTATAATTCTTAAAAAAAGAGCTCTTGATTCCAAGAACTTGAATATCACATATACACACACTTAAACTCTTCACCTTCTTGGTGGGTGTCTCCTCAGAGGACTCCTCTTTGGTTAAAAGAAAATTGGCCACATCCATTTGCATAGCACTACGATTAGGAATGTATCTATCACCTCCAGTTTTGTTTGGAGTATTTTGTGATTTGGAACCAGCCTTGCCTGCAAAACATAGGGATTTCATTAATCTGTATCCCCTCAGTAATTGCTAGCCTGAGAACAAGGTTCTTTTATTACTATCTCACAGTGTCACTGAGACAAACAATAGATCTCCAACACTGGAAAATGAATTGAAGAAATAGCAGAGCACAAAGAGTTGGCAGTTAATGTCTGACTTCCTCCCATACAGTGATGTTTATCTCCCTGGTTGCAAAAGACATCTTACCTGGTGTTTTGGAGGGAGTCTTGCTGGTACTATGAGGCCTGTTAGCTGGCTTCATGGGTGAAGGAGCTGTGGAATCAGAGGCAGTTCCAGTGCTTGCAGCAGCACCATCCTTAGCCTTACGCTGCCATCGGGCAGGGGGTACATTTGGTATCGGGGCATCGAGTTTCAACAGCCCGTGCAAATCACTCTCAAACAGAAACTGTGCCATAGGGACGCAATGCTGTGTAACCAGAGCCAGGGAAGAGAAGTAGAGTTGATCTACAGATAAGGAAGGAGGACAGTAGACAAGCAGAAGAGGAAAATGGACACAACTGCATCCACAGGATGACTGTAGGTTCATACCCCTCCTCCTCATTCCAAAATAACAAACCAGATTAAGGACTAGAGTCAAGTGACTGAATGCAGTCCTTGCAAGCAAAAGTTACCTCGTGGCAAGACAAGACCACCCCCTTGTCTTCAATATTGTGTTCTACCCGCGAGGGGCTTTTTCCCTTGCGCAAAAGCATTCAACCCACAATCTGAGCAAAAATAGCTCAATAGGGTGGAGCTTTCTTTGTACTTAACGGCTTATCTCCTGGAGATTAAGCACTATTTTCTCTTATTGCAATACGTTTGCTGGTTCAAAGCAGCACGCGTTCTTCCTCATACAATTTCTGGGTCTGTTTCTGGCACTGAGGGGGGAGGAAGACCTCGTGCACGGCGGCCGAATATGTCACAAGAAATATTGGGCAGAAAACCTAGAGGACGGGAAGAGATCGAGAACCGGAAGAGAAACAAAAATGCTTTTAAGATCCTCAGAAGCTCGGGGCTGCAAAACCTCTTACTTACCACTGCTCTGACTCCAACTTTTCCGGCTCCTTCCGCCATTCAGGATTTAAACTTGCCACTTTGATCAACTATTGGCCATTTCGAACTTAACGTCTGCCGGATGACTTACGGCCCGCCCGCCTCACTTTACTCTCATTGGTCCTTCTATGGTAGGTGGGTGTGGCTTTACTATCAAAACGTTTCCTAGGGGTAACTTGAAGGGTTCCTTGTGATTTACATTGTCGTAACAGTGGGAGGGGCGTGCAGGGAATTTCTGACAATGTTTGGCACGGGGGGGAGGGGGAGCGTTTCCATGGCGTTTGACGCTATAATTAAAATGTTCTAAGTTCAACGTTCTAAGCAAACGGCTTTGGCTCGATGCTTAGGGACAGGCGGGCCAGACAGAAGCTGCAAGAAATTACTTTGGGATATTAGCCTTTTTATGATTGCTAAGCCTAAATTGATGTAAACTCTTCTGCTAGGCATTCAGGTGGTAAAATCGGAGGAAAGATTATATGACCAGAAAAGAGTGTTCTAAAGTAAAGATTTAACTAGGCTAGTTTTCATAAGGCATTATACCATACGATGCTGCATATCCTCTGGGAGGTAAGCCCCTCTGCGTTCAATGGACTTTATGTGCATTTAGTTGTGGGCCTACGGCCTTAATCTGGTTGTATTAAATCTACAAGGCCAGAGACTTTCAGTTTTCCCAGGGATAAGATAGCATCCTAAAATGGCAAAAAACTGGGTTACTTTTGTCACACCTGTAATAGATTTAATACAGAAGGTCAATTTGTTCAATTCTTTATTGGTGATCAATAGCATCATCAACAGCACTCTATTTACAAGAAAGACCTAAATAGGTAGTAAAGAAGCTGTTTAGCAAATGCAATTTGAATTCAGCCATTTGAAAAATGGGTCCAAACTAAAAGTCCAATGAGGCAGGTCAGGATCCTGCAATCCTTCAGATGTTGCTGAATTATTTTCAGGTGGTCCTGCTAGCAGGGTCAATAGTGAGAGATGAAGGTTGTAGTTCACCAACTACAGATGAGCAAGTGAACATTACCTGCTGTATGTGCTTTTTTTTTTTTTTTTACCATCTCATTCTGAATACTCTTGCAAAAATGTTCCATGTTCTACTTGTGTGCTTTTCTTAATACATTTAATCCTTCACCTACTCTTATACGCATTTTGCAAAATGCATTTTCAATATTTCTGGGACAACTGTTCCATTGGGGAAATTTGCTGTGCTTATCTACATTTGTTATTACACTAGATATAATTGCCATTCTTCTAATGGTTGGCCTCACAGAATATATTTATCTTTAAATAGGAAACATACAAGGAAAATGAGAGGTACTTATTCTACACTGCCTCAGATCCCAGTTTTTTTTCCTTCCTTGCTCCAACCTGGTCCAGTGAGAAGAGAGAGTACATTTAAATTTAGTACAACATCTCCAATTCTCTAGCTGGCATTGGAACCGGCATCTCCAATTCTCTTGCTGACATTTTATTATAAAAGTGATATATACAGTGTCACCTTAAAATAGTAGCTGCTGTTTATATTTTCCCCATCAGAAGAGTCTTGCTTCTTTCACACATGTCAGGTGGCTGTGGTCATCCCATCAACTGCAACACTGATTCAGTTCTCCATCTGCTTCCTTCAGTCAGAAATACCCTTTGCTCTGGACCCTTCTGTGGACTTTCCACCCATAGATCTTAAGGAAGGCCGTCTGAGGCCTTATATCAGTTGGATCCAAAGCACTTCTGAGGGGCCCAGGAATCGGTCCCGTTAACTGCTGAATTGCAGCTCATACAGTTAATTTGCCTGCTACAGGGACAGCATCAGAACAGACAGAACATGCCTCTTGTCCTGGCTAAATTAAGCCAGCAGAATTTGCTTTTCCTTTACTCTGTTTAGATTATTGTCTTATTCAGTTAAATGTTGGGTCATTATCATCCTTCTGTTTTTAAAGCAAAAAGAATTTTCAAAGGTTAATCAGTACTGTGTAAACACCAAAATTTGATCCCCATGAAAAAAAAAGGTCATTTAACTGCTGTGAACTACAGCAGCTGCATTATTCAAATAACATTACATTTGTGTTTACAAGCAGCCATGGCAATGCAAATAGTAACAGTGAATCCTAATCTGTACAGGTCAGTAGTAATTTGTGTGATTTAAAATGAGTGCAACAGACAGATATGACCTTTACAGTGACCCACCATAGAGTGATGCTTATCTCACAAATTGCTGTTTGTATTTTTGTGCTCAGCATGGTACATTTACCGTTCAGCTGCTTCTGGTTATGCTAAGCAGTTTTATTCCTGCAATTCTTTCAGTGTTTGCTTACTTTGCAAGAAGGTAGTTGATCATATTTCTCCAAAATGGAGAAAATATTTAGAAGAGCTTGTTTTACTTTAGGTTGTCATATAAATCACTGGAACACAGCTTTGTAAGAATCACTTTGCGTTTGGAAATCTGTGGTTACCAGATGCAATGTGGGCATGTCTTGGGGTAAAGTTCCATATTCCACCTCATAGTCCAATGCCTGGGTGCACAATCTGAGGCCCTGTCATTTTGAAATGAGAAACACATAAAAATTGTAGTGTAAGTCTCTTCCCCTTCAAACCAGAAAAAAAAAAAAGTCCTGTGAAATGCTATACAGCTTTAGCTGCTTTGCATCATTGCCTTCCAAAAATTAAGGGCAGTTTTTGGCCATGAAAAATTGTCCAACTCTGCTCTAATACAATCAGCTGCTAAAGCCAGTAGGTCTACAAGAAACAGATTGGGGGAATAACGGCTCAACAGCTGCCCTACAATTCAAAATTGCTTGTATTGCATTACAAACATCACAGGACCTAATAATTTCTCATTGTGTAGTCCCCTAATGGCAGACACAATCAGCCCATTAGCAAATATGTCTGGTTTGAAATGTCAGTGACAGATGTGGCTTGGTCCTCAGAATTTTCCTGTCTTCTTTCTTCTTTAATCTCTGGTGGTGCATTCAACATGGCAAAGGGTGTTATTTGGATCATTGGCTCTGACATTATGTGTAGATCATGTTCCAAGGACTGTGGGAAAGTATTTCCATCATCATTTGTGTCATCAAAATATTCATTTTCATGGTGGCTGCCTTGGGGATTGTTAGAGCTCAGCACCATGTAGTGCTGGTGGGAAGAAGGCTGGCTGCCCCATTCTGCCTGTTCCACTGAAATTGTATCTAGAAGAGGGTCAAAGCTTGGTGCTTCCAGGGGTATCTCAGATAGAACTTCCAACAAGGAAGTCAAAGGCACATCCTCCAACATTTTGTTGCAAAATAAAGCGTTTACCTAAAAGTTCAGAGAGAAACAGAAATTCAGAAGGGCCTCTGGATTATTCCATCCCTCTCCAACATTCACTTTACAGGAGTCTGCATGAAATAACAATGTAAAAGACCACATAACAACGAATGAGCATTGTATTCCAACTAAGAAGAGCTGAAAATCATGAACAGTTCCACCCAGGGTTTTAGCTTGTAATCTGAACAAGGGAGCATGGGAGAGTTCTTGGTACAAGTTAACATTACATCATTTTAGTTCTGTACATAATACTGTCTCCATCATCACATACATCACAGTTAGAACTAGAATGGAACTGAAAAAGTCTGCATCATGGAAAAGACAGATGAGAAATGGCTTTGCTCATATGATTCCTGAAACCTGGAAAATATGCCCACAGAATGATGCAACTTTCCCACAAAAAGTATATTGGAAGGAATTAAAAAGAACACGGATACCCACCTTCTTTTCTGGTTAAAAAAAAATGACCCAGTTCTGCTTCTACTGATTTCCTGCATTAGAATTACTATACGGGTAGTTCCTAGTTTAAGAACAAGTTCTGTTTCCAAGGTCTGTGCTTAAGTCGAATTTGTATGTAAGCCAGAACAGTATTACTGTATAATACCATATAAGTAGTATTTTGTAATGAACTCGGATCATTGTGTATTTAACTCAGATTTTGCTACAGTAGGCTCTGTCCTTAACCATGAGTCATCCGTAAACCTTGAAAAGAAAGCCTCACCTGCTGCTGTTGTTGCTTGCCATTATCCTTGAGGAATCCATCCAGGACATGGTGTAAGTCTGGAATAGGTGGCCAGAGCTTTTGTTTCACACTACTATAACAAAAAAAAACAAAGATGATCTCAAAAGGATAACATAACACATATCCTAAAGTGTGTTTTTTGTTCAATGGCTGAGCTGCACAGAATTCAGTTACCTGTAATTAGAAAGGCAGGTGAAGCCCAGTCCCAGTACAAGTCCTGCACACAGCAAGAGTGCAATGGCCACGATCATAATCACTGAATCTAAAGCAGAAGCACAGGGTGGTGAGTTTGTGGCTCTTTTTTCCTGAGGCTCAGCAGTCCTTGTTTCATTTGTCAACCGTTTTCTCTCCACAACTAGCAACTTCTCCCCAGTACCCACCACTGATGTTGCTTACCTGCACCAGGTGGGACGTCAACACACACTAATTCTGACCAGGCGCTCCAGCCCCCACGGAACTTCTGTCCATCTGGCTGAGCACGAAGCTGAAGGCAGTAGCAATCCTGGGTGGCCAGATGAATTTCACTGGTGTTTGAATACTGAACCTGCAGAGTCTACCCAGAAAATGGTCCCATCATGTACACTCTACTTATTAGACTCCTAGGTTTCGTATCCCAAAACTACAGCAATATCTTAGGTATTATTCTACTGTCTAGGTCACAGCTTTGGAGCTATTTTTCCTCTGTATGAGACACTCCTTATACTTCATTTAGTACAGGACAAATTGTAGTAGTGTCTTCCCCTAGTGAAAGTTACGGCATGCTTGAAAAATGGGAGGATTCATTGGAATTCTTAAGCCTTTTAAAGCCTCTTTTGTTTAAGCTGTTATACCTTTCTGGTTGCTTTAGTTGTACCTTGAGCTGAATACAAAAATATGGGATGCATTTATCTCATTCTCTAGTAAAGGTTCCATTAGACATTGTTGCTTGGGCCAGAAATACAGTCAGTTTTTCTATGTATTACACAGACTGGTAGATCAACTTGTTTGGTCATATATGTAACAGTGGGGAATGTATATTTTAGGATATCCTTAGGATCACAATGTTTTTGATTACATGGTGCTTGTCCCTTTTCCCACACTCCATAGATAATGGTCTGAATTTTGCAGGTCAACTAAGTTGGCTCCTGTTCAGTGCAGAAAACTCAGACCAAAGGATCTCCTAAAGATAGCTCTCTTTTCTCTGCTTGAGGACCTATGCCCCATTCCAAGAAATTTCTCTGTTACTGAACTAATCTTAGGTATGCCCACACCATCATTTTGTACCGCTTTGTGATCAAGTCTGGATCTTATTAAACTTGTACCATCATATGTCTCCCTGAGTTGACTTGATTTGTTCTGGTGTTTTGGAAATCACTGCAAAGCTGGTATTTTCCTTTGAATTGCTATGGTCCTGCAGACATTATGAATGGTCTTTTTTCCCATTCAAAGGAATTACCCCCATTTTCCAGTCATGGGCAATTTCTTTCTCTATCTCTCCCCACTCCCACCCCCAACATATAGATTTAGTGTCCTGTTTCTGGAAATGGTCTTGTCTCTTTCTGTAAGCATTGTTTAGAACTTATTAAGATGTAACTATGGTCACAGCTATTGAACAAGATACTCAATCTAGTTGAAAAATGGGCATCGTGCTAGTATTTCACCTATATATTTCATAGGGTTTTTAAAATGTAATAGAGGAATGGCTGCAAAACAGCTGAAAAACCTTTGAGAGAGTTCACTCAGGGACAACTGTTGGGGGCGGGGTTTGCAAAAAATGTCAAGATGGCAGCCATGATTACATGATTGAGGCCCTGCCCCCTTTTATGTGTGTCATGCATGCAGGATGCATAAAAAGGAGATGAGGCTTCAATTAATGAGTTACAGCCCTGATCGTGACTTTTTGCCTCTCCAGGTGCCCCGATTTCCCTTTTTTTTTTTTCCTACCAACCTTCCCTTGCAAACCCTTCCCTCATAGCAAAAAACTGTCAAAACCGTTCTGCAGTCCATTAGATAATTGTATAGAAATACATGTACTGAAAAAATGTGGATGTGAGGGAGTGACAGTAATTTTCTTTATATATGAAATGGGGTTAAGGGGATTTATGCTAGTCCCAGTGTGCAGTACAGTACAACAGCAGAACAATGTTGTTTTCTTCGGATGGTCAGCTGGAGGAAAAGCACGGATTGGCTGATTGGTATTTTCCTTGAATTCTCTTCTTAAGATTGGCAGACAAACACTATTCCAGTTGCTTTCTGAGGAACTGGGGAGAAGAGCTCTGGGGGTGTGAAACTGTCGTTACTGTCCATAAGCTTTTTTTAAATCTTCAGTTGAAAATAACCCTCCTGAAATTTAATGCATAGGTACTCCTTGCTTAATGGCTGCCCTGTTTAGCAACTGTTCAAAGTTATGACAGGGCTGAAAAAGTAACTTTGCAACTGGTCCTTGCATTTATGATGTCGCAGTGTTCCTGTGCTCATGTAATCAAGATTTGGGCATTTTGCACATGGCGGGCGTTTATGACCATTGCAGCATCCCGGGGCCACATAATTGCCATTTGTGTGCTTCATAGCTGGCTTCCAACAAGCAGAGTAAATGGAGAAGCCAGCAGTAAAATCGCAAGTCACGGTCATGTGATATTTTGCTTAACGACCACATTGCTTAGTGATGGAGTTTCTGGTCCCAATTATGGTTGTTAAGCAAGGTCTTTAGCATTGCAATAGCAGAAAATAAATGGTTACTGTCTCTCTTTGGATATACTGTACGAAGAATGCTCTTTTATCCCCTCTCTATCTTCACTTCTCCAGTTAAACTCGCTCATCTCCTTCAACCATTTTTTACACTGCTGATCATCTTTGTGGCTTACCTCTATATTATTTTTGTGACACAAGAAGAATATAGAGGTCCCAGAATGAGAGACAGCATTCCAGATGATTCTTGCAGAAGAAAGTAAATTTAGGATATCATTTCTTATAACTTGGAAGCCATAGTTCTAAATCTGAAGTATGGAAGCATTTGTTTTGTTATTTGCAACTACCTGGGATTGCTAATTGGATATCTCCTGGGGAAAAAATGCATTACAAGAGACACTATCATATACTTCTATTTATGCTCTGGAGTGCTGAATTAGAGCAAAAGGCAGTTCCAGCATGGCTTTTTCTTAAGCTGTCCTGCATCCATCCATCCTATGCCAACATATTACCTTCCATTTCAAGGTCTCCTGCACTGTGTACCGTATCTGATATACCATGTGCTCAGCTATCTCTTCCAGTGGGGAGGCCCACTCCAGCCTTAGTATATCTTTGTCTACCGAAGCCTGCAGGATTCTTGGGGGATCAGTGTGCACTATAACAGGAGAAAGGGAGAGAGAGGTGGCTGGTTAAGTCAGATCAGCTTCTTGGAGAAGCAGAGGTCCACTGCAATATTAATAGTATTACGTCTCTCCCAGTGCTGCTGCGCTGTGATGCTAGACCATCTCAGGACAACTCACTCTTTGGGGCTGAAAGTCCTGATGGTGCTGAGGCCTAGAGATGTGGAAGTTTCTTACCTACGTGGTACAGTTTGAATGGCTCTTCGAAGTAGCTGACCTCTTGCTCACCCTGGCTGATAGTCACAAGGATAGAAAGGTAATTGGTGTTACTGGGTTGGAAGGTGCATGTGCAAGAAAAAGGGTCTTCCTTCTTACATTTATGCCAGGCTTGCCCTCTGAAAATTAAAATAGAAGATAGAGTCATAGTATGCTGAGTTGTCTGCTAGAACTACCTGAGGTTGCCTTTTAAACACAATTTTTAAATGATCATCAACACTAACATTTTCCTTGACAATTAGTACCCCCAAGTTTTGTTTCAACTTATCCTTCAATTTAGGGGATTTTGCTAATCATATTGGAATGAATATGATTAGCGAGATCCCTTAAATTGTAACATTTTTTAAAAAGCACCTCTCTCTCTCTCTCTCTCTCCCTCCATCGATCATCCCTAATGCATAATAATGTTGAAGAGCCATCATCAACTTCTATTGATTGAAATATACCATTTGAAATATAGGCTCTGTGAAGAAGATGTATTACCAGGGCCAGGATACAGAAATGACAGATGAAGCTCACATGTTACAGTGTAGCCCCCTCCTAAACTATGGCAGTCTGAGACTTGGGATTTGGAAACTTAAACATTAAAGAGGTACAGTTGTTGTAAGTGGCACAAAGTGAGTCACTGTCGAGCAACCAAGAAGCAGGACTGATGTGATAGTATTTTTAACTGTTGTACTAGAACTGGAGAAACTTAGGTTAAAATTGCCACTCAGTCCTGAAACTCTCACAGTGAGCTTTGGTCAGTCTCTTCATCTCAGCCTAACCTATTTCCCAGGGTTGCTGCTGTTAAGAAGGTAGCTTAGATAGGGGAACTATCTATGCCACCCAAGCAATTTGAAAGTAGGATGGGATGTTCATTAAGAAACTAAATAGTAACCTTGTTTGTATCTCTGGAAGTGTACTTCCTCAAATATGGCTCAGAGAAATGCCTACATATGGATGTGAAAATTGAAGGGGAGGAAGGATGCTACTTGGAGTGGCACCTGAAACAGGAGCAAAAACCCAAATGATGGGACAAGACAGGAAGGAGAGGACCTTGTACTGTTCACTTGCCCATCTCGTCACCTTGTACTGCTGCTGTTGCCTTCCATCCAGTACAAGAGGCTATGAAAGGGGCCAGAACCCATAAGCTTCTTGTCCCACTGACAGTGCAGTTGATGCAAGTCTGGAGTGAAGCAGTGGAGACCAATGACCTCTGTCCAGGAGAGAGAATAGATTTAGAACAATTTGACAGCAGCCTTTTCAGTATTATTCTGTGTCCCACACACTAAGTCTAAGTTATTTGATGCATATACAATATCTATCTTGTCTTTGCAGACAGTGGCCAACCCACAGTGATATCTTCTAGAAGTTCTGTGTCACTGAACTAAACTCCCCATATCTCCCCCCATTGTTCATACTGGGTAAGGCTGCTTGGGACTGTAGCTCCGAAACATCTGTACAGCTGTGGCTATCTATCCCAAAGCAGTCTTTGATGCTTTTCAGAGCTTCTATTGCATGCTCCAACTCCTTCCCCAAGTTGGATTTCTGACACTTGAAAACCTCTTTTCATGAATTTATTATTTATTATAAAATGTGGAAAAAAATCTTCATTAATATGAAAAATGGTTATAGTTAGATTTTTTTTTTTTTTGCTGTGCCTTGGAAGCAAAGTGCTTTTTGGAAAGGAAAGGACCAACCTGCATTTTGTAGAAAGCTGGGGTGGATCCAGATGGAAGATTCCTAGTGCCACCAGTCAAAAGGCATTGGCAGCTTTTCTAATTTTTTCCTCACTTTTTTTGTGTATGTGTGGGAAAAAAGGAGTCAGAAGATGCAGAAGGAAAGCACAGATTTTAAAGTGAAAGATAATAAGAGGCTTCTCATAAAATTCCATAAATGAGGCATGACAAATTTAGAAAAATATACAGACATATAATACACTTAACTGGGTCGGGGAAGGGAATTAATTCTTAGATCAAAGGACCAACTAGTGCCTATGGAATCAGGTTCAGCCCAAACCAGAGCCAGTCTTCCATCCCATTACCATGCTTGAAGGAGCACAAAACTTACTCAATTGCTCCATTTTGCCTACCTCTCTCTCCAAGAAAAAGAACTGGAGAGACAAAATGACAAAAAAATTACTGCCACAATCTGGTAGCACAAAACATATTCCTGAACACTGATTAGCTGTGTTATTCAAACTATGCCAACTGCTGTCTGCTTGCCCTGGACAGTGGAAAAGGGGCTGGTGATGTCATGAAGTCTGCTAAGTGCTCTCCTGGCACAAGGGCTCATGGGATACCAGTCACGTTCTTGAGAAGCAGGCAATATTTCTGAACAAGTGCCTTTTGATTCAGTTAGTGTGATTGTGTGTTGCTAGAATCATTGTGAGGAAATTTGACTGAATTAATGACTGACTGGGTCAAGTGTGTTATGCTAGCAAAGCTGTTAGGAAGAAAATACCCCAAATTCTGAGCAGGGAAGCAAATGTTGAGCAGGAAGACATGCAGGAACTAATGGAAAGAGAAGGTAGTTAGTCCTTATGCCCTGGTTGATTTTGTCCTCCATATGTTCTCCAATACTCTTAATCATGCCCACACAGCCTAACAAACTCCAGAACTGAAAGGTAAACATCCATGCCTCTCTGTTTGTCTCTAGCAGAGACTGTCATGCAGTGTCTAGAAACTATAGCACTCCCAGTCTTCCATCCCATCCCCATGTTTACCACCATTCAAAAGAGATAATAGAAGAACTAAGAAGGAAACAAGAGACCAGAACACATCTTCTCCATCAGCCTATACCCAGATAAGCAAGAATCAACACCAGACAAACAATCAAGCAGAAAACAATACCTAATCAAGGAACAACCAAGGAGAAAATCACACCCCCACCAGCACTGGCAGGGCAAGCTACTGTATATAAACAGGGAGCAAACCCCACACTCACCAGCATTGATGATGTTACTTAATCAAGTAATGAAACGTCTGCAGGCAAACAGCCAAGCTCAGAGAACACCAAGGACTCCACAGTTCAACCCTGAGCTACATATATTCTCTTCTATTGGAATTTCATTTATTTTAAATTTTCATTGTGCAGTAGTAATATTGATCCAGTATCGTTGTACCAATCGTAGTATCTGGGTACCCTGCTTCTACCTAGAAATGTTGCATCCTTCCATGCTATTGCCCTAAGGTTGCACCATTGAGAATTCCTGACAGCCACTTCCTAGCCAACAGGCCACTCACCAGGAAGATGTGGTGTTTCTCCTATCACTGCTGGAGACCAGAGTCCCCAGATGCCATCAAGAGAGAGGCCATCGGGCTTGGTGCGGACTTGGATGTGGTACTGCTGCCCTGGGAGTAGATTCTTGAGCTGGCACATGTAGCTGTTTTTCACTTCAATCTATAAAAAATTAGAATAGGACTATAACAGTTTCTTAAATTAGACCATTTTTACTTAGAAATAATAGAACAAAAATAATCTGCAGCCCTTATACCAAAGCCATTTTTCCCTATATTAACCATACCTTGAATGGTGGCTGCATGGAATCCTTGGCACCATAACGAACTTCATAAATCAAGAAGTCTGCATAGCCGATAGATGGGGGCATCCAATTTACAAGCAACTGTTGTGCAATCCCAGGCCACTTAGCTGTTATATTTGTTGGTGGAGCAATGAGACCTTAAAAAAAAAAGCAAAACAAAGATTAAAGCTCTTGCATATCCCTGTGCTATTCGTGTGATGACTGAACAGAAAAGAATGGCCCTTCTAGATTGAATAGAAGGCAATCTAATTAATATATTTAGCATTCCAATTTGCTAGAGGAGAAATTGGGAATGCCTGTCATAATGCACTTGTACCTCCTTTAGAATTGATAGCTGAACTCTCTTAAAGATCTACTAGTTTATTTATTTATTATCTCAATGTATATGGCCTCGCATCTCAAGTCCATTACTCTGGGTGTATAATAATAATTAATTAATTACTTATTATTAAAAAAAAACATAAAACAAGGAAACAACAGCTCACATATGATCCACAGCCAGGGTAAAAAAAAAGTCACTGATAATCAATCAACACAACCATTACACGGGCTTGCCATGTCTCCAGGTCCCAGGCCCAGTGACAGAACCATGTCTTTAAGGCCTTACAAAAAGCTAACAGGGTCAGAACCAGTCTAATCTCTGGGGGAATGATATTACAAAGGTGGGTGCCATGACAGAAAAGTCTCTCTTCCTGGGGCCTGCCACAAAGTACTCCGTAATAGACAGGAACCAGAGCGTGCCTTTTTTGCTAGACCTAAAGGGACTTAGGCTGGACCCAGGGACTTGTTGGGTAAAATGTCTGCTGATAAAAAGAAAATATTGATGGAAATGCACTATACAGAGAAAAAATAGCAATACTGCCAATGTCAGTGCATGAACAACTATCTTCACAACTTTCCCAAAGAGAGAAACTTGATTTATGTCACATATACATTATTTGGGGGGGGAGGGGGGTTAGCGCCCTGATGATGCTCCCTGAGTTATTTGCCAATTTTCCATATTTCTTGGAATGTATTTATTATTAAGATTACATATATATATATATATATATATATATATATATATATATATATAATTTTAATTGATTTTATCTCTGCTGTAAGCTGCCCAGAATTGTTTCAACGAGATGGGCGGTGACAAATTTGATATATAAATATATAAATAAGTAAGTAAGTAAGTAAGTAAATAAATAAATAAAATTTGTTTAACGACACTTATAAGGAAAGAGCAGATGCCATTCACAATCCATCAGTACCAGAAACCTACCTATACTCTTCCTATTTGCAGTGTTGTCTCGAAGTTTGCATGTATGCTTGTAATTAAATAAGCCTTGTGACTAAACTATCATGAATCTCCAACCTTCTATCAAGCTTCTCCATCTGGCCTGCTAAGGCTTAGGTAAAGCACCACTCCCATCCCATTTTTTTGTTTCTCAGCACCTTCACGCACAAACAAACCTGGAGTAATTTGGCAATAGAAGAAAAAATGTGGTTTCTTCCTCCACTGCTAGATCATTGGTACTGGGATTTCATGGAGGGGAAAGGTTTCAAGAGGAGAAAAGAGTTATTCATAATATATTCTGGTTCCTAGAAATACCCCAGAGGGCAATCAAGTAGTGATTGCTATCTAACAAATGGTTTTAATTCCAACTAAACTAAGGATATTGAAGCCAGTCCATAAAATAATAGCTCATCTGCCACTATTCTAGTCTTGGAAGCATTTGCAAATTATACACAGTTCAAACCAGCAGAGGCTGCCAAACCAAGGATAGTTTCGGAGTTACGCTATCACCATGAATGCATTTCTGCTATAGCTAAGAGATTCTGTAGCTCTGGGAGAGAGGGTTTTTCAAAGATTATGAACAACAACTGGGAGCTTTGTCTCCTACAAATATGAGCAGGTTCAGGGTCTCAGGTTGCAACAATAGAAAAAGGATTAATTCTTTCCTAACCACCCCCAATTTCTGCTTTATTTCTGGCCCTCTCCTGCAGCAGTTTCTTTACACTTTTAAAGCTCCCATTAAATCCAGCAGTGCAGTAATGTGATATTTGTACTTGCTCATCTACACATTTTTTTTCCTTAGACAAGTTTATCTTCTAGACTAAGGCTCTTGAACTGTGTAATCACATTTTAAAGATGAAGGCCTTTTTTCTATCTTTCTTATGAACATATGAAATTTTAATGAAAGCACTTACTTAAATAGAAGTAAGTATATAGTGGTGTCAGAGGAAAAGAAAGAACATTTGAAATCAATTGCTCACAATAAAATTACCTCTTTTTGCCCTATAATTGCCCTATCTGCAAATCAAGATTCAATTTATGTTTAATTTATTTAATCCCCAACAGGCATACCTTCTCCAAGTGCAATTCTTGTATCCATCGCACACGCATACTCTGATTCAAACCCTCTCTTCCAGAAAAGGCATTCATATTAAATTATTTAACAATGCAAATGGCCAATTTAGCTTTCAGTGAAACAGCAGCTTTCAGCAGAATGGACATTCAGACTATCACCCATATGTGCCTTGCAGTATAGCTATAGCATTCACAGTAAGAAGTACTTAAGCATGTACACCAAAATGCATGCAGTCTATCTGCTTTGCACCATTGTAATGGATAGGACACTTGGGTATATATATGAATGTGTACCTAAATGCACGATTCTTTGAAAAACAATGTAGGCCATCTAGACTCAGATGTGTTTTGTATGTACATCCTAAACAAACCATGAAAATGTTTTTTGGTTCTGCATTTCCTTAACGTAAGTACAAAACAGAAATAAAATTGTTGGTGTTCTAAGTGGAATGATATAGTATCATAATTTTAAAGTTGCAGCAAGTATTGTTCTAAAAGCTGAACAATAGGAAACCCACACAGAAGCTAATAAACACATCATAGTGCACTTGTAACATGTCTTCTATCTCTCTGTCCACTCATGTCGGAAGGCTTCCTCGCATGGTAGAAGCAATTGGGAGAACAGGAAACTGCAGAGGCAACAGGAATGTGAGAACGTGATTGTATCAACAGCAAAGCTGCTCGATGGGACTCTCACATCCCTGCTACATGGACAAGCTGAAAGGCAGGAAAACCATTTTCTAATCAGTCTGTAGAAAAACTCTGTGCTACATGATGGGTATCAGCACAGGAGCGTCTTCTAAAATGTCAGATAGGAGCTAACCTTCTGGGCTGGGACGCCCTTGATTCCTGGATGGAAGGGAAAGGACTGCCGTGCGAGCAGAGGCAGACTTGAAATGAAAATTCTCAGAACTGCTGGTATTGTGCTGAGTTCAGGCATGAAGCATATGAGTATAACTGCGTTTGCTCACGTTTTATTACCTTCCTCTTTGTCTCTGCCTTTTCCCTACAGTTATATTTTAGGGCAGTGTTGTCCAAACTTGGCCACTTTAAGACGAGTGGACTTCAACTCCCAGAATTCCCTAGCCAGCCATGCTGGCTGGGGAATTCTGGGAGTTGAAGTCCACTCGTCTTAAAGTGGCCAAGTTTGGACAACACTGTTTTAGGGTAAATGGCAACCTCTTTTCTGTATTTCACCAGCAAGAGTTATTAGGCTGTTGGGAATATCAGGGAGAGGGCTTTCTTGGTGGTGGCTTTTTGTTTTTGGAACTCTTTTTCCCAAGGAGAAAAATGAAGCCTTGTTACTTTTTTTTTTTAAAGAAAAACAAAGTGAAGTCATTTGCATTGTACTACATCTGAACTATTTTCACCGATAGGAAGGGTTGTTTAATGTTTTGTTTAAGTAATGAGATACATTACTTAAGATTAAAATTGGATAAATGCACTGTTTTAGCCACATGCTGTCCTCCAACTCCTGTTTTGCATTTTCCAGAAAACCCATCAGATTGTACTGCAAACATCTGTGGACAAACCACCTATTTTTGATAGTATTGTTTTCTACCTCTCTGTGCTATATGAGATGCAAAATAGATGTGTTAAACCTTTGAAAGCTCAATGTGCCTCTTTTGAACTTAACCTCTTTCTCAGGTCCCTTGCAAAAAGCAAAATACCTGGGTGAAAAATTTTACCCTCTCTTCTGGGGACATCAGTAGCATCAGGCACAGCTCATGGAAACTAACAACTGTACGCCTGAAAGATGGCTTGAAATAAATACCTGCATATTACTTTTGCCATGAAATGTTATGAATACATAAATAAATAAAAAGTACACAACTGTCTTTTATTACCTTTGAACAAGAATTTACCTGTCACTGCCAAATAAGTCATAGAATTAATAAAATTCAGCTAAATTCATCAGACAAGGGTCTGTGTGATTCACAGACTAATTCCAGCAATCATCGAATTATAACATAGAAATCATTTTTGAACATGACTTGGCTAAAATTGTTGTGTCATATACAGGCCATAGTATCAATGTGTTTTAGGATGCTGTACAACCCTAGAGTGACCAAGATGGGCTTTACCCAATCCTCATCTCTTTCCCTGCTTCACATACTGTATATGGAAGAAACTTACCCACAGTGTTCACTCTGAGATACTGTGAGAATACGGTGTGATTACTAACGATATCCAACACCTCAACACTGAGTTCAAGAAAGAGCTGAATGCCATAATGGTCTTCAGGAAAGAGACAGGTGTGGCGCCAACCTCCACCTGTATTTTTCATGGAGATTAGAGTACATTCTCGGCTTTTGTCTCTGTAGGAGTGAAATAGAGTAATTAGGATTGTGATACTTCTCCACAGCAATTTAATCTAATCCTCCTCTGAAGTGGCAAAAATGAGTTTCAACCATCCCTTTCCCTCTACAGACTCCAAAGTAATTTGCTTAGAATCTGCATCTAGGTTTATAACTATTTGGCTAAACCCTCCACGTCAGACCATTTGGCCAGTCTATGTGGAGAATAACCTCCTACCCTTCATATGTATAGAAGAATCGATATGCTCCTTTCACATGTGCTGGCTCATCCCAGAAACAGGTGAGATCCTCAAAGGTTCGGGAAAAGCAGAAGACATCTTGAGCTGTTTTGGCCAGTAGAATAGCTTCTATAGAGAGACGGTTTTTTTTTTTTAAAAAGGAGAGGGTAGAGAAACGAAAAATGGATTGAGTTCTTGATAGTTTTTTAGTTGAAAAGAACAACAGCTATAACCCCCAAATATATCCAGGCTATTCTGGACTATGAGATGCAGGAGTAAGGACTGGCAAACAGGATTGTAGTAATCAAGATTACAACATCCTTGACAAAATGTTCTATTGGAAGCATGCCGCTATTTTTCAAGAGATCAAATAGCTTAAAATAGAAGTTGTGAACTGTGTCTGAGCATAATGCTAAGCCAATCTTTTAAAACCATGGTGTGTGAAGCCATAAGACCTGGTTCACAGATAAACACTAAGAGGGATTCACACATCCAATTAAACCTGTGCAAGCAAACCAAATTATGATTTAGCCAGATTTGTGAACACAGTATTAGTTCAGGCCTATTGGCACAGGGGAAGGGAATGAGTTTCAGGAAGGGAAACATTACTCTTTCTCTTTGCCATTCCTCTGAGGCTTTCTGTATTTGTGTGAAGAGATGTGAAAATCCTTTTCCAAAGTGCTACAATCAGTAGGACACACAACATTAGGTATAATGGGCATTCTCTTCCTGTCTCTTACAACAATTTTCTCGAGAGGTCAAAGGAGCCGATGTACTTGTCAGCTCCTTGTTCTTAGCTGCAGTCGTCAACTCTGTGAACTTTGATCTGCCACGTTCCTGAGGAAGTCTGACCTTTTTGGATTTTTCAAAGCAATTACTTTTTGCTTAATTTGCAATCTCACATAAAATTATGTACTTGAAATGTCCCGTGGTATCTGAAAATCACTGCTTTTTCAGTGTCCCATTTTCCTTACAAGCTGATTTGAACTCAGTCATTCTGGTTTGTTCATAAAGGGAATGAAAAAAATAGTAAATTGTATAGAAACATTCTAATCTGATAAAGAAAGTAATGCTGATCACTTCTCACGAGATTAGTTTCGTGCATGTTTGTAGGGAAATGGAAAAGAAATGGTTGAAATCAAATGATGCAACCTTTGTTACATCAGGTTAGTCAGACGAAACTCTGATTAATGTAACTGAAAGCTTCAAGCACTTTTCCCTGTTAATGAATGCCAGGGTACAAAAAGCCAATGTGGAAGCCATGGCCATGTGATCAAAGCCCCACCCCTTTTTGACATATGTCACAACTCATGTAAAAAGGATGAGGTTTTGGACAGACTCAGTTACAGTAGTGATAAACGCAGAGTTGGAAGAGCAGATGGACCAGGTTAGGAACAGATCATCATGGAGAAGATCTATCTATGTGGTCGCTAAGAGTCAACAATGACTTGATGGCATGTGATCAGCATCATAATCACCCACAAATGACCTGGTGTCAAGCGCAGCATCTTACCATTATGCTGTTGTGCTTTCTACCTTCAGCTACCTTTCTCTGCTTTCATACTAAGTGCCCAGAAAATGAACATCGTAATACTGGAACTAAGCTTAGACAGGATTGATAACTGTTTTACTCATCTTAGAGTTTGGTTATATTCTTTTAAAAGGAAAGAAAATCAAGGTGGCATTCAATAATGTTGAAAAAGTTAAGAGCAGGTGGCAGCATCAGGAAAATACATCATCATCATCATCATTTGCACTTTCTGGCGATGGTAGTGAAATGACATGTACTTAGCATCACTTTCTTTTTGTGGTTATAAATCTGTGCTTTGTATTATTTTAATTTCTACTGACCACTTGCCCAGTTTTGTTTATTAATGCCAATAAACCTAAGTGTCATTGGTCTTAAGGTATTCTTGCTCTCTTTTTCAGGTAGAAATCCATACTGGATAAACCATTATGATGATGATCTGAGAGAACGTGAGATAAAGGAGCTGTTTATTAGGTTATCCCTTGTGGTCTTTGTGGTGGTGGGGGCTTGGGAGAACCCTTTTTCACAAACAAAACATTCTAAAATAACCATGTGGTTTTGTGATAAGCATTTGCTGAGGGCATGGGGACAAGAGCTTCCTGCTTTAGGGAGATAGAACTCTCAAGTAAGGGGGAAGGAAACAAGAGGATCAACTATATGTTGCATGCAATGTCCATAACAAAACCATACTATTTTGAAAATGGAAAAGCAGCCTTAGAAAGCAGAGAAGAGAGTTGTATGACTCCTTTCTCACTAGCAAGGCTGCCTGAAGACATTTTGCTACCTGAGCTGAAAGACAAGATGATCTCTCTCCTCCAACCCCCCCCCCCCCAATTTCAGCTACAGATTGGGAGTGTGATCTTATGTTGACGTTGATGATAAGTCAGAATTCTATTCTCCTAGTCTCTTTTATATCTGAGGACAGGTGACTAATTTAGAAAGACTATGGCAGGGAGAGAAAGGGGAGGGGGCAGCTAGGAATCTGGCCCAGTTCCCCCCCCCCCATCTTTTGTCAGAAGAAAGTACTTCATACATTGATGGGACTACATAAACAATAAGAAATAGGAACATGTGATGGAAAATATAGCATTTTAATGTAGGATTAAAGATATAATATCTATTTTTAAAGCCCTTACTTGAGAAACCACAACGTTTAGAGCATTCTAGCATAAGGGTGCCCATTTCTGACAAGTTTGCAACTTCTGGACTTCTGCAGAAAAATAAGGGATCATCACAGCATTTTAAAAGCAGGGCTTGTTCCCACTCTAAGCTTTGATTAATATATTTCATTACCTATAACCACAAGTCACACATACTAAGCTGTACTCAGGCTCTTTTACAAAATCTATATCTAGTTTGCAGACACAACAATAGATGTAAAAATCTTTCTTTTGTTAGCATTTTTTATAGGAGCAACTTGCAATTTTTTTAAATAAGGAACTGGATTTAAAGATAAAGATGGGACACGAAAGAAACATCTTTAGTTAATTGTTTCAGAGTAGACATGTGATATGGCAGTGCTATATTCTAAAGAGTATCCGCATTTGATTCTAATATCAAATAATCAAGATTATGATGTTTACATGTCCACTAATGCATCATGTTTCATATTCCAGACACTCTAAAAACACTTAATGGGCTTTAATAGAAATATCAGCCAATAGTTCCAAGTTGCATTGTCCTGCCCCATATCTTTATCCTAACAAACACTCAGATTTTCCTCTGGACTAAAGAAAGAGAGCCTTGTGGTGTTAGTAAGGAGGGGCTCCTGAAGTTGATTTCTCTTGCTCAGTGTCCAACTCCTATGAAGCACTTTCCCTAAACTTGGGCCACAACTAGACAAATGTGTCCGTTCACTTAAATGCAGAAGGGAACAATTCAAGAGCCTGAAATGCTGCCTCAGTAGACATCAAGACATAACCTTTTTGTGCTTACAATATTCATTGGGATTTTGTTTACTTTCTGGGCACCTGCTTTGGTCCCTTTTCCTTCCAGCATCACCTCTTTTGCATGTTATTGTAGTCATTCAAAAACTATGTTATTAATATAATGGCATCACAGTGATAAATGGGCCATTAGATTTGTCTACCAGCGAAAGCAGCAAATTCAGGGAGATAGCCAGTGCTTCCTGTGTTGCATCACTATCACTCAGAATGGAAGGAGGACATGTTGATGAGGCCATAAAATTGTGAAAAGTCAGAGCGTGCCTAAGTTCTGTTTACAATTGACGGACTGGCTTTCCAGAAAAATCCTCCCAAATAGATTCCCTAGTTTTGTTTGTAACACCCATTTCTCTAGGGAGTCTCTTTCTACTGGTAAGTTCTTCTTTATGCAGAAAGAATATCTCACTGTGCAAGTGCTTAATGTTATAGAGTGCAAATGGAATTACCCATTTGATAAAGGACATGAAAACAATTAGGATATATACCCTCAGAATGCAAGGTTGAGGAAAAACCATTTCAGCTGATTTTATAAAGTTAGGAAAAATGGAAGAGTTCACCTCTCAGTTGGTAAACTATAATGTTATTATATTTCTGGATTGTACTTGAGTTTTTTAAATTTATGTCTTACTGGTCTTGGACCATACTAAAGATACTACTACCATACCTATTTAAATGGTACGCTTTGTTTGTTTAAGATGGACAATATTCTCAATCATAATCATCTAATTATTTTTAAGTTTGCAATCCAGAACATTTTCTTAAAAAAACCCTATATTTCTTTGTTATTCTTCTGGGAACATTGAAAACTTCCTTCTTGGGCTGCAGTAATGGATTGCTTACCTTGAAATTTAGATCTGTCCTGAACTATTCCTTGGGCTTAACTGAAGAAAAGGCAGCTAGGGAAAAGAGTTTGAATGAGGGAAACATGAAGGGACAGTAATCCTTTCTTAAAATATTATGCAGGTTTTCAAATATTCCAGAATTATTCTTCAGATAAATTAGTATAGGCAAATCAGGTGGTACTGAGTTTTGTAATGGTATCTTGTTGAACTTAGAACTGTCCACAAAGGAGTTGGGATGACGAAACAATGTTTCTGAAAACGTTACTTAGATCTGTTTCCAGACTTAGTGAAAGGTAGAGGTTCCTTGATAAGTGGGAAAAACGAAAGAGAATTTAAGACAGTCACCACCCAGCTTAATAAAGAATTCTGGAGAGTTAGAAAACTTGCTTTTTCAGGCTAAAATTGCTTTGTTTCATCATAGAGTTCTTGATCATAACCATTACTATCAGTAGCACATTTACTAATGTCAGGTGTCCTGAGGCATAGCACGGAGAAATACATGAAGAGCAGCTTCTTTCATCATGTATGGCATGTTCAGCAAGCATGAGAAGTCATATTACTAGACATTTGTGTGCCCCACCAGAATTATGTCCAGGAATTAGCAATGTCAAATAAACCGACTAAGATGCTTCTGGACATCTTTACTTCATCCAGTTTCCCCCTTCCCAGATACTGCAGCCCAATGGTTATTCACCCACCTGGCTATACTATATTCGTATTTAGATTTGCAGAACCCCAGAAAAAGCAGCAAAAATCATGCTCTCCTCCCAAACAAAGGGAAGTGTAACAATGTTTACTCTTACCTTCATCTGTGACAAGGGCAAAGTGGAGCGTACGTAAAATGGTGAGCAGGAGCATTGCAAGGAAAGGTAGTGGTGTCACTGAGCACAAATGGACTGCCATTCTAACAGGTGATGCAACCGTCACCGTTTTAGGCATCTAAACTGCTGCTGCTGAGTATGATCACATAACCTGATTATAGGTTATGGACATCTGAATGCCTAGGAGGCCTGGACCCTTGCTGAGCATGGTGGGAGCAGTAATTGCTCAATTTGATGTTCCGGTTAAGAAGGCTGAGCTCCAAAACTCTGAGTCTGTTGGACCTCTGTAGTGGAAATTTATCTGCAGAGTGTCAGCCCAGCTGCTTAGAGGAAACTTTGGTAAAAGCCTTCTCCAGTTCCAGTCCTCTGCCACTTCCCCAGCCCCAAACCACCATGCTATGGTCTGCAAGAGGGGAAGCCCTGCCTAGAGGCTGTTGCTATCAGATAGGGTGAATGTCCTGCCCTTGTGGTGGTGCCTTGAAGGATAGATCCTTAGACAGGAAATAAACATCCTCTGACCCTGCATGGGATAGCATGAGGGGCAGGCAAGCATTGGCAGTGCTCTTGAAATAGAAACAATCCATATTGGCTAGCAACCCTTATTAGTGAAGGGGGGCACTCTCTCCCTACTACCTAATGCACTGTTCAGAATATTTAATATTTAAGCAATGTGATAGAATCATATGGACAAGCAAGATCCTGGGTTTCTGGAAAATGAAGAGAAAAGGGTTGACTGGCATTGACTGCCTCAGGAACATCTGAAGATGAGACCCCAGTCAAGTCTATCCTGCTATGCTACTTATTAATGCACACTAGTGGTTTTATTACTTTGTTTTTTATTGTTGCTTTCATGTTTTAAGGAATGATGTAATCTGCCATCATCATCATCATCATCAACACAGCAATGAAAAAGTGATGGGGGGAACCATCCACCAGAACAGATATCCCTAGACCTGAATGCAAAGACTACTTTAGAGCCTTTTGGGGGGAAGGGTCACAATAGAGGTGATGTTTGCTCTTCCTATGTTTTTCTGTGCAAAAAACTCAGAGAGACTCAAGGCACATTATTATTTAATGCAGAATAGCAGCCAAACTCCACCTTAATTTATTATGTGTTTGGTTGATATTTTGTCTTTCCTTCAGAAACTCAAGATGGCATGGGTAGTACTCCCTCCCCCAATTTTATTCCACAGCAACAACCCTGTGAGGTAGGTTGGACTAAGAGAAAAGGGCCCACAGTTACCCAGGGAGCTTCTACAGACAAGAGTCTTCCCAGTCCTAGTGTAACACCTTAACCATTACACACTGACTCTGAAAGAGCACAGCAGGGATGGACAATCTTTAGTTGTCTGGGAGTCAATGTTTTAGAGAGAATGAGGGCCTCAGTGGGCAGGGATGGTCATGTCACACATGTGCCCAAGGCCAGGATTTTCTATTTTTATCTGGATTTCAGGGATTTTCTATTTTTATCTGGATTTCATTTTAACAGTGTTGAGTCCGTTTTGGCCTTTATGCTATTGTTTTTAATATTGCCCATCTTCAGATGGCAGGATCCACGTCACTAGTTTTCAACAATTTTAATTGCAGGAGACTTTGAAAACCATAAAAATGATTCAGGACATCATGTCTATATGTAATAGTCAAGGCCAGCCAAATCTGGGCCTCCAAGGTAGAGAATTCAACAAACCTGTTACCACATATTAAAATAAAATTATAAACATCAGTTAATGTTTCACATGCAAATGATTTATGGAGCTCCAAATATGTGTGTGTGTTTGAGCACAGAAGCAGGAGATGGCATTTAACAGGGCTGTGTTAAACATTCAAAAGGTATACTTCATCAGTAACAGGTAGTCCTTGCTTAACAACCACAATTGGGACCAGAATTTAGGTCACTAAGTGATGCTGTTGTTAAGCAAATCATCATGTGTCTGGACCCGATTTTACGACTATTTTTGCAGTGGTCATTATGTGAATCACTGTGGTCATTAAATGAATCATGTGATCGTTAAACAAATCACATGGTTGTTAAGTGAATCACATGGCTCCCCACTGATTTTGCTTGCTGGAAGCTGGCTGGGAAGGTCACAAATGGCAATCACATGACCATGGGGGTGCTGTGATGATTGTAACTTTGGGCACCGGTCATAAGTCACTTTTTTAGCATCACTGTAACTCTGAATAGTCACTAAACAAATAGTTGTTAAGTGAGGACTATCTGTACAATAGTACATTCAACCTTGATAGATTAAAATAGCCCCATCCTTCGGAGGGCTCATGTAGGCTTTGAAAACTCTTCATGGTTGTCTGCCCGTGTGTGTGAGCATGTAAAGCTTCTTTGCCAGTAGTCATAGTGGAAGTGTCTGTACATGCATACTCACGTGAGGAAACAGCAGGAGAGGACATGGTTATTTTAGCGCTTTGAAGAGGAATGCTTCTCTCACACTAAGTACATGTTTTACAAAGCACTGTTTCAAATGCTTTACATAGTCCTAGGGCTTAGCCTTATTCCAAGCTCTGAGATGCAACTGCTGTTTTTTTCCTGCAGTTTCCCTTCCCCATGACTCCTGGCCTCCTTTCTTAATCATATTTAAATCATGAGTAAATATAAGAATGTACCCTCAAGAAGCCAAGTGAACCTTTGTGGCACTTTTCTGCAATCATATACATGAGAGAAAAAACAGTGGCAGAGTTTGTACTGCATGCTAATTGAAACATGATGTAATTTCCAGCATTTCATTATGGAAAATTAATTCCCTGTTAAACAGAATTTCAGTTTGCAACAAAGATTGCAGACTGGCTCTGTTGCTGCAGTTTTCATTGGTTCAGCACATCCTCGTTGGATGCCCAAGAGCAAAAAGTGTTGGAGACAGATATGTAAAATAAGCCTATGCATTTCTGTGGGCAGAAATTGCTTAACGAAGAAGATGCAATCTTCATTCTTAATCTGAAAAAAATAACCACGCAGATACAGCTGGCTTCAGATTTTCTCACACAAGAAGAATAATTACCTGACATGGTATGGCTCTGCTTCCTTCATATGTTGAATGCAAATAAATAGTAGAACTTAGGGGTGATTTGCAGGAGATCAAAGCAGGAGATCAAAGTTCAAATTATTGCCAGTTACATGGACTACACTTAGGGATGCCACGTAACCATTTCTCTAGAATACAGTTCTCTCTTTGAAGGAATAGAGTGAGTCAGGGACTATATTCAAAGAGCCTTTCCAGATGAATGTTTTGCCTCAGCACTAGGATGGTCCATGCCCTACCAATCTCACAACAATGTAGTCAGGTGAGACTCATACCATCATTTTGTGCCCAGTGCTATTTAACCTCTGCTTGAAGATTTTTTTAAAAAAAATAGAAAGTGGTATATAAATATTTTAAATATATAAAATACATCAGAAACTTTAACCCATCCTGTTTGCAAAGTCACCCCAGTATCAGGATATTTCTTGCCACTTATGCTATGATGTTTCCCTCAAAGAGTGTCTTCACACTAATCCTTGCCCTTCAAAGTTTCTCAATGTCAAGTTCATATTACAGAATTTCTGTCTGGAAGAAAATATTGCTGCCTAGCCATTCTTTCAATCAGCAAGTTATTTAACTTCCAATGGCTTCTTGCATGATGTTCACAGAAGACAAATAAGTAGATTGAGGGGGTGAGATGGAATAACTAAGAAGGTTTTTAATTTTCTTTCTGTGGAAGGGGTAAATGAATGTTATAGATTTGAGTTCTGTGTATACTTAGATGCTCCGGGTGAGAGAGTCCAGAAAGGTGCAGCAAAGATTGCCATTGATTGGCCTGCTGGAGAGCACTAACAAGAATTACGTAGTCAACCTCTTTGGTAAACATCCTGACGTTCCTGCATTCATTCCTCCACAGACATTACTGTGAAATGTAAAAGTACAGATATCCAAAACTATTTCAAGTGCTTTTAACCCTATTTATACACGTGTGGTAATAAATGAGCTGGTCATCTAGAAATGAATTAAGTTCTATTTAGAGATAAGTATAAAAAGGGACAGCAGGAAAGTAATCTGAAGTTGTCAATTAGTAGTTAGCACTTAGCCAAACTAACTGGACACAGTTTTTCCTTATGGATAAAATTATATTCATAGAATCATAGAATAATAGAATTTTGGAGTTGGAAGGGATCACATGGATCATCTAGTCCAACCCCCTGCAATATGCAGGAAACCAATTAAACCATCCCCGAGAGGTGACTGTCCAGCCTCTTCTTAAAAACCTCCAGAGATGGAGAACTCATAACCTCTGTAGGTAGACTGTTCCACTGTTGTACAGATCTAACCGTCAGGAAGTTTTTCCTTATATTTAAGTGAAATCTAGGTAGCTGCAGTTTGTACCCATTATTTCTGGTCCTAGTTTCTGTGGCCATGGAAAACTGTTCCTGACCATCTTCCCTATGGCACCCCTTCATGTACCTGAACACTGCTAATTGTATTTCTATTTAGAGTATGGATTGACTGATTATGTGCCATTAAGTCAATGTCGACTTTTAGCAACCATATAGATTTTCTCCATAATGATCTGTCCCTAACCTGGTCTTTCAGTCTTCCAGTGGTGTACCCGTCACCACTGTAACTGAGTCCATCCACCTTGCTGCTGGTTGTTCTCTTCTTCTCTTTCTTTCCACCTTTCCCATAGGTCTTTGCATTAATGTGTCCGAAGTAGGATAATTTGAGTGTTTCAATTATTTCTGAATGTACACCTATAGGAAAAATAGAATTTAAAACTGAATACATTAACACCCTGTTTGGTTCTCCTTTTCGATGAGGCATTTTCTTCTTGTTGGTCATTATAAGTGATATAAGGCCGCTGTACCATCAGTTACACAATGGAGATACAGAGAATTATGGAGATTCTGAATCCTACAGGAGAGAAACCTGTATGTGGTTTATGTGGTTTATAGGCCTGACAAACTTTTGGGGCTATATGTACACACACTACTACTAGGGGTAGCAATTATATTTATAGTTGTGCTTATCTTTTCATACCAGTGAGTTATTTTTACTGGTAATTTGGATCCATGTTGCCACCAATGGCCAAAATGGAGCCAGCCTAAGGGTTTGGGTGTCTTCAGCCTTTCTTCACTTGCACCTAATGATAGCACAAATATGCTCCAGCAACATATTAATTGTGGGTATCACCATGACATTGCCTCCATCTCATCCCCAGCTGGTGCATATGACAGGATCTTTGGCCTTCCCATTTTCATACCTCACAGTTCTTTATCCAAAGGATCCCTTTTCATTTCAGCTCATTTTTGCCCAATTTTGTTCCTTTCTGTCTCATTAACTATTTATATTAAATCACTCTCTTCCTAGAACAGTGGCAGGAACCTATGGCCACGATGGCTGAAGCCACTGAAGGATTTTATAATCAGTGAGGATTGCCTAAGCAAAGGCAAACTATAGGCAAATCTATGCAGGTTATTATGTGATTATTTCAAGACCATTTTTGTCATCAACAAAATCAAAGTAAACTGATGTATTAGAAGTGATAACGCTGTATTGCCAAGTTACCTGCATGCCTAGAGAAAATAAAAGTAATTGTTTTCTCAAATAGCTGTTGCTGAAGAACACAAGAGGCTTGTTCTTCAGCAGGTATTGAACCCATCTTTCTAGGGGCACTATTGACATGTCATAGCATCAGACTGATTCTTCACATATCCATGCAGAACCCATCACATTGTCTGAGTTAACTCTGTGCTAAGCTGTACTAATGAGCTGAGAATAGAAGATAGTTCGAATCTCATAGGGCACAGGGCTCGTAAGAGAAGTGGGGGCAGCAGATGCAGAATTAGCGAAGAGGTCAAGTTAAAAGGCCATCAGAGGGGACTCTGGGAAGCAGAAGTTTGGAAATAGAAGTGATAGCATCAAAGGATTACCTACCCGAAAAAACCCCCAGCAGATAAAATGATGCAAATCTGATTTATGCAGGGATGCTAGCCAGTAAAACTTTTAAAATTTTAGATTGAAATAGTTCTAATGTTTAGAAACAAAAAAAGGTGTATTCTAGGTGCACACATATCTTAAATTTGTACCATCAGTTGCTAAAAGATTCATGTTTAAAATATTGTAGGTTTGAGCTTGAAGATAGAGAAGAAATGCTCATTTTGTACTTCTGCGTCAGGATGAGCCAGGCTATCAGCTGGGAAGAGAAAGCAGCTGTGCAAGAAACAGGGAGGTTAAAAGGGAGAGGCAAAACTGCTTGACTGTTCTGATGAAGCTAGGCTAGAATACTATCTTTTAAATGAATAATAAAGCGGAAAAACTGGAAATGAGGCATCTTTCAATCAGATGCAGTTGATGACAACTATGATGTCTCATTTTGAGAAGTCTCTTGAGAAATTCTATGTCTAAGGAGTAAATCACAAAGAATTTGTATTCAGGAGAAACCTAAGGGAGTTCTAGCTTGTGTCCTATCCTAGATGTAGCTCAGACAGAAAGCTTAAGCTGGGATAGCTGGGAATAGCTGCAGTGGTAGGAATCATTTCAATAAGTCAGTAACCAGATATCAAATGAATAAATTCAGTCAATATACAAAAACATAGTCCATTAGTTCAAAGACAACTGCATTCAGGAGCTGAGTAGCGGGCTACTTATACTAGTATTGCTAGACAGATATCAAAACTATTTCAGTATTGACCTACTGCCAAGGCAGTGATTTCAGAATGTTTATCCTCAGACTCAGCTGCTGTTTATCTAGAGGTGAAAAGGTTTGTTCAGGACCAATAACTGGCGCTTCTGTGGATAAGTGTACATGAGTGTTTCTATGCCTCTTTGCTTGCTGGCTCTAGCAGTTGACTCATGTGCACTTGCAGAGACTTGCAGAGCCTCCATGTCTGGGTTGGAGTCAGCTAATGGATCTCTGGACATAGCAGATGACAACTCTGGCATAGTCTCCAAGTAGATCCCTGATCTAAATTTTCTTGAAGCTCTGTTTGGTCCTCATGAGGATTCCTTGAGAGAGTCATGACAGGTTAAATTAGTGTTTTTGAAACTTGGCAACTTTAAGATGTGCAGACTTCAACTCCCAGAATTCCCCAGCCAGCATGTTGGCTGGGGAATTCTGGGAGTTGATGTCTACACATCTTAAAGTTGCCAAGGTTCAAAAACACTGGGTTAAATGAAACTCTGAGATCCAAGGAGTTATTAGATTTTTTAGAGAAATATTTTGCCTTGGACCATCTCTATGGAGAAGGAATTGACATAACAAACAATAGTGAGCAATCAGATAACAATTATCTTGAATGATTCTATAAAATATATCTGTAGCTAATAAAAAAAAAGTCCTGAGTTTTGCCAGGAAGCAATACCTGGTTCTAATTGGGGCTGTGACACAAAAGAACATTGGTAGGCAGAGCCAAGGGGCGGGAAATAGGCCAGTGCAAGTAAATCTAATTATTTCTCCTAATCCTGTCCTGAAATAGCCTAAGGAAGCTTATAATTAATCTAATAAAAAATAGTTTGCTAATAGTGGTTCAGAAGGGTTGAGTGCTGTGACTCAGGGTTTAGTTGTGTTAGAATAGGTGTGTTTCATTTATCATCCCTTAAAAGCAGCTACACCACTTGACATTTGACGTATAATTTGTCCAGAGTTCGAAACAAAATTTGTTAGGAAAAACTCATTTATGAAAAAGATGTTTGAAACTATTTGTGTATTGAACAAAACAAAAGTTTGGTAAGGAAGAAGAGATCCACACAACAATGCCCGAAGTGTACTTTTGAATCCACAGCAGCTACTTGTTCTGGGGCAAGCAACATTAAGATCCAGAATGCAGAGTGGGAAGGGGGAGTCAGCAAATGAACCTACATTTCTGCAAAAATACAACAGTGGGGAAAAACTGATTAACGTGTATACATTGATTTTCCTTTTTTCTTCTGTGGTCTCTTTCCTATTCTGCATCTTAAAATATTTAATTGAAAAATATCCTAGGAAGAAAGCCAGAAGTAGGCCAACTCTCTATACTATGCCATAATAGAGGAGTGCTAAAACCTAGTTTAACCCACACAGTTGCCCCACCTGCTCTGCATAATTTAAATGTACGTCAATTTTTGCTAAATAGCTGTTGCTTTCCTAGTCAGCTTTAACAGCTAATTGGTATAACTACAATGGAGTAAAAGGGAGTGTTTTGTACATCCTACTCTTTCCTGCCTTATCTGCTATTCTGGGCACTTATAAATGTAATGGATTAAGGGACACTAGGGGCACCTTTCAATAAACATTGTACAATGGTAACAATGCTTACTGTATACCATAGTAATGAACAGACAGGCTACTAACTGAAATAGGGATCCGGAGATTTCTGGATTATCACTACTACCTCCTGTCTTTATTATAAAGTCACCTCTGCTGACAAACAGTCTTATCCTACAATAAACATCTGAGAGTATGATAATCCCCCTTAAAATACTGGAAGCCCTTCCCTCTGCAAATCCAATTCAGTCTTCTCTACCCTGGTGCCCTAAAATGTGTTTAAAATCTAGATGAGCTAACAAATGCCTCTGTATTTTCCTGGAAAACTATTTTCCAAAGTTCTAATGATTCCGGGGAGCAGAGGCAAGCCACAGCAGCTTGGAAGGAATAAATGTTGTACAGTCAGCTCAGTATCCTTTCTGTTTCTAAGCAGGTGGGTGTATAAAACTTCACAGATAAAATTTTCTGAAATTCTTTACCATACTTTCCTTATTGTTGGCTTAATCTGATCTAATAATCTCCACCAACCACCCCTTCCTCCAAATCCTGCTGGAATTCATAGTTTTCCTCACTAGAAAGCTATCAGTCCCTTTTGAAGGAGAGAGGACTGATAGCCAACTCTTAGAAGTATTATGTGTCTTGGTTTGGTTAATATGGTTGAAGGAGAGTCCTGTGTAATGCCCTAACTTTCTGGGAACTTTATGAGTTAGTGGCTTAGACTGAGAAGAGGAAGTGACAGATTTTTTGCCTTTCCTCCCGTCCTTCCCATGCTTCATAGAAGGGAATGAGGATGGGACTTCTCTCCTTCTAGTCCATACTTCAAAGATGCCAGGCACTTGGCTCCAGTCTCTTCACTAGCTACTTAGTATATCTAGTGGCATATCTAAGTACTAGAATTTCAAATGTCGGGCTCAGTGTCATACGGTCCTATCTCAGGAATTGTTCAGGTCATCATGTAATGAGGAAAGAGGTATAGAAAGTAAGGAAGATGACCTTGATGGAGATATGCAGGAAATACTACGTAGGCAAAAAGGGCTGAAACGTTTTTTAAGTCCAGAACAATGAGATAACATTCAGAAGCAGCTCAGGCAGATGCTTCCCTAATTCACTGAACCATGAGGAGGAGGAGGAGGAGGAGGAGGAGGAGGAGGAGGAGGAGGAGGAGGAGGAGGGGCAACACCATCAGACTCACAAGATTCCATTATTATAGTCAGTCTCAGTAAAAGTGGTTTTAGCTTTCCTGTGGAGTTGCTTTCCTGGTCCAGTCTATCTAGTGGGGCTGACAAAGTTGATCATTATGGATAGACGTTATTCCTTGGACAATTGGATTCTGGAAAGAATTGCCCTGTTTGCCAGCTGCCCCACCTTTTCAGTAATGCTATCCAAGGAATTTGGCAGTAATGTGGGGCTGTCCTTTCTTGTGTGGTGTGGTGTGTATTGTAGCCACAGTGTCTTTGACTGGTTCCCAATCTTCTTAGCCTTTTTTTCTTCAGTATGGTGGAGCACTTTGGATATGTTCTTCCTTGGAGTGAGGGGCCTCTCTCTTATACAGAAAATACCTATAATGTTTGATTTTCAAAAGCCCCACATACTGGAACAATCCATTCAAGGGTAGTCTCCTCCAACGTAGGGAAAGTTGACATGTTAGGTTCCTGCAGGATCTTCTAAACTAACAGCATCCAACTGTACACTGTGCCCAGCACAGTCTGTATAATAAGTTGCTGACAACACCATGAGGCAAATGTACAAGAAAGTCCCAATCATCTGGGCTCTATTTGTAGCTAGAGATGGAGGAGTTAGGTCCCTCATGCCTCCTCAGCCGTAGCATCAATTCCTGCATAAGTGAAGTTCTCAAATAATGCCATGTTCACATATGCCTGACAAAGGAGAAACAGAATCATGTTGAAGGCTACTCAGTAGGGAGATTTCTTCTCATCCTTTGTTTTAAATTACATTTTCCTCCTAGTTTTAATTACAGACTAAATGATAAGAGTAACTCATGATCTAACCTTACACTGAGATAGTGCTCAGAGTAAGCTCCACACTATGCCTCCACACAATTGCTTGATATACATCCCACTGCTTTGTATCTCTAAGGACTACCTGTATCCCACTATTCTGAAATAAATTGAGAAATACAATTGACAATGTGTCCTTTTCAGCTGAAGGCCATGATAACGGTGCCTTGATTATTCTATTGGTGACATTGGGCAGTAGTATTGGATTATAAATACTCCAGAGCTCACAATAATTGTTTAGATCACAGCAGGAATATCTCCTGATATCAATACCTTCCTAGCTTCTAGCATGCGAATGAGCTGCACTGAGATCTGAGCAAATGGTGGACGTTCATATGGCCGGTCCCGCCAGCATTGACGCATTAATTCATACCTATAGGAGGAAGGGACAAGTTAAAAACAACAACAACGACAAAACATGAGGGAAGAGGAGCTGCCAGGATGGTCTACCCTGAACGGCTAGTCTGTTTCATCTCTCTTAAGCATTTCCAGCAGAATGAAACAATGAGAAAGCCAAGTCCTAGTTTACCAGTTACCATCAAAGGAATGTGATTGAATATACAATGTACAGAATGTAGGGGATGAAATATTCAGAAAATGAATGTTTGAATAGGGCCTCCACTTACACTTCATCATCACAATTGAGAGGCTTCTCCATGCGGTATCCTTGCGGCAGCTTTTCATAAAGCTCAGCACACGTCATGCCACAATATGGTGTCCCTCCTAGCAAGAGGAAAGCCAGATCAGACAGGACACCATATTCACCCATTTTGGGGTATAAAGCATATGTATGGCAGCCTTCTACTACCAGGACAAAGCCTTGAATGCTGCCATCTCTTCCAGAACTGTCCATTTCTATATTAGTACCATATTATCTTTTGTCTCCACCCAGTGAAAAGTGTAGCATACTTGGAAATATCAAGGCAGCAAGAATGAGGTGGGGTGCTAACTACGTAAAACTTTTCTTATCCCTCAAAATAATCCTCAGAATGTCCACACTTTGTGCTTTCCCCCAAAATAAGTGTTTTAATCTGATTATTTCACCTCCCTGAGACAATGTGAAAGAAGTTCTCATGCCACAGAGAGAAGTCTGAGGAAGTGGAACAAATGAGAAGAACAAGCCGTACAAAGCAGTGTGGGGCCCAAATAGGGTGCAGACAATCGAAGGACAGTTGAGGGAACAGAGTCCAGCCTGTTCGCACTAGATAGGAACTTACCCAGGCTCACAATTTCCCACAAAAGGACCCCAAAGGACCACCTGCAACAGAAAGATAAGTTAGGATGTGGGCTGTGGTCCTTTAGTACATTTAGCCTAGTTATAGAATGTGTTGATTTTTTTGAAGATTATTTTTGTTCTGGCCTCTTACATAACGGAGAAAGGAAAAGAAAACATTAAAAAGTCAGTATCTTCTGTTTACTAATTGTAAGTCATTTTACATGTCTTTCAGTATCTAAAAACTTGCTGGATGTCAGCTTCTATCATTTCTAGCTAGCATGGACAACCTACCTAGAGGACAGCAAGTTGGAAATGGCTGAATCAAACATTGCCCCCAACGTACCTTTCTTATCATGTCAGCCAAGAAAAGGATCAAAAGACTTGGTGGAAGACTGAGAATTGCCTACCATTTGAAATCTGAGGTGAACCCTGTCCCCAAAGGATAGGTCACTCACACATCACTCTTGGTTGTGTATACGCTGTAATTCAAGGATTCAATGGCCATCCAACGAACTGGTAAACGTCCCTGCAGAAACATTTTTGAAGAATCAGAAATTCACAAGGGAAGGATGGGCAACAAAAGAAAAAAAGATGGAGCAGTGTTCTCTTCAAAATAGAAAAGAACCCTAAGCAGTGTGGGAGAGTGTTTCCCGAGGAATATTCTAGTTATTCTAACTCCACTTTGCTGTGATTCTCTACCAAGCTCACCATTGTCTTCTTTACATAAACTTCCTCTCCTCGGGACAAACCAAAATCAGCAATCTTGGAGGTCAAGTTTTCACCCACCAGTATGTTCCTGGCAGCCAGGTCTCGGTGGATAAACTAGGGAAGAGACAACAATAATAAGCAATATATCTAGTGGCAGAGAACGTGGGCACTCTGTTTTACAGGCGATAGCAATAGTCACATATTCTACTGTGAATGGACTGGAATTCCTTGGTGCATCTCAAACCTAACACTTCACATGGAGTTCTTTGAAAATGCAAGACCATCTGTGATTCAAAATTCTACCTCATTCAGACCTAATTCATAGTAGGACAATTTCCAGTTGTCTCTAGCTCTTAATAATTCTCAATAATTCCTTCTGAAAACACTTGTACTATTCTAGTCCTGTGAAGTCATTCCCTAGCATGCTTATAGTTCTACCATTCTGGGAATGTGAAACACAGCAGAGACAGAAGCTGCATGCATAGTCCTTCTCTGTTTACCTCCCTGGCTTTCCCAGCTGATTCCCATAGAATAGCTGATTGGTGAGTCCAAAGAGTGGGGCTGTTTGGCATACAGACCTGTTTTTCACTCAGATACTGCATGCCTTTGGCTACATCAGATGCAAACTGCAAGAGCTGCTGGGACGTGAGGGTTGAGGCGGTTCCATGCTCCCTGGCAAAGGCAGGATCTGTCTCCAACACTCGGCTTTTGCGTAGGAAATCTAGCAAATTCCCATAGGGTGCATATTCAATAGCGATGTATAGGTAACCTAGAAGATTAGGCCAAAGTCTGTCAAACTGGGTCATCTCAGTAACTCAGCACAAATATAAGTGAATGTAAGAACATTAGTACAAGTATACTGGATCAGACAGGACTTATCTCCACCAGCCTGCTGTTGCTACAGTGATTGATTATACCCATGGGAAACCCATAAGCCGGGGGGCAAATGTATAACAGCACCTTCCCATTCAAGATACCCAGCACCTGCTTTTGACAGCAAATTACCTGTAATAGTGAAAGTAACCTGTATTTATCTTGACAAATAGTTGCTGATAACGTTAGTCTCCATGCATTCATCTATGCCATTTTTTAAACCATCCAAGTCTATGGCTATCACTCCACCTTATGATGGCGAATTCCATAGTCTAACAAGGCACTGTGTGGAAAAAAAAATCCTTTTGCCTGTCCTTGATCTCCCATCATTTAGTTTATTGGATGGTCCCAGGTTGTAGTATTATGAGTGAGGAAGTTTCTACCCTATCCCATTCTTTGCTTTTTAATTTTCTCAAAAAACCCCAATCTTGCTTTAGCTCTAGCAACATTTGATTTGCTCTATTCTATTCTTTTTAAGGGCAGTGACCAGAGTTTTACACAATGTTCTCAAGTTAAATATGCCCACAGATTTGCACAACAGTATTATAATATTGGCCTTGTTATTATTATGATACACACGTGTTTTGTCCTTTTATTCATGTTTCCTAATAGGAATATACTTTGTTCAGAACAACCACCCAAAGATTTGGGGTTTTTTTCCAAATAATTTTATTAAAGATTACAAATAGAAAAAAGGAAAACTAATACAGACTACAAAAAATATAAAAATAGGAAAAAGTGAAAGAGAAATAGTGTAAAAAAGAAAAAGAAAAAAAAGGTGGGGGGGAGAAGTGGCTTTCCTATTCATCCCAAGAAGTATAACAATTTTAGTAGCTTATCACCATCTCTTAATACAACATATACTCTCTTCACCCCATAACCTATCTCTTAACTAAAAACAACATCCAAAAGCCTTGTCATTCGTTCCTTATCAACAAAAGTCCAATAAGGGATACCACATATAACTACTTATCTATTTTAACCTTGATCAAACAAGCCAACCCTGTATTCCTTCCCTGTATTAAGTCCCAGAGCTGGATTTCTGTTCATCTTTTTTTTGTCCCAAGAATCTTTCAAAGGTTTAACAGACCTCTTTTGTACATCCAGTAAGTAAGGTTTGTCCTTTTTTTGTCACTTCTCAAATGATCCTTCAAATCTTTAACAGACTTCTTTTATATATCCAGTAAGAGAAAGTTATCCAAATCACTTTTCTGATTTAGTAATTGTACATCTCCTTTAAACAACGAAACATCAACCAGTTTCATTTGTATATCCAGTACATCTTTCTCTATATCCTTCTCATTACTTGTCAGATTTAAATGTATATTCCAGTTGGTTTCAAACTTATCTGATATAGATTGTTCTTCTTCTGTAGCTTCATTGACACACCATCCATCCATCATATCAAATAATTTTGAGGACCAGTGTTCAAAAATATCTATCAAAAGTTTTTTGCTCCATTCTTTATTGACAAGGCAAATTTATTATCTTCTAGCTCCCTCTAATATCAGTTCTTCAAAGGTCCATTATCATGTTTCCTCTTAAAGAAACTCAAACAATCGCCATTTCCCATGGAGGGATTCTTTTAATTAATTTAAAATCCTCAAGAAGAATTCTTCTAATTATTTCAAAATTATAATTCCAAGTCCATCTGGACCCTTAATCCATTGTTAACTTTCCAAAATCAATACTCTAAAAGTAATATTTTTCCAAAACTTTAAAATCATATTTAAAAATTCTTTCTCCATGGAGAAGATGACTCACCCAGTGAATACCATATAGCTTGCCATTCCAAAAGGTCTTAATATTTCCAAGGCAATAAAAAAAAAGCAAATCTGAGGTGATTAAGAAATGAGGCTTGGTCGAGCTTAATGTCCCTTAAAAAGGCTGTGTTCACGACTACGAGCAAAGATAGTTCCTCCCTTGACTCCCAGCTGCTCAACTCATAAGCAGACTGCAAATTATCGATTCCTGTGGTCTACTCATGAGGAATGGCTGTGTGGTGTCACATGGGCTATCTCAAGATCTCCCCTTGCTCCAGGGAGATATCAGCAGCCAGGATCCTGCATCTAGCTGCTGATCTCCATCGAAACTGCTGTCCCCCTGCAAGAGGGATGTATAGCTCCCCATAGCGCTCACTGGAAGTCCCCAATCACCCAGAGATGTGTGGATTGAGCCACCTGCTGTAACCTCAACTGCTTTTCCTGACAACCAGCTCAGATCCCAACACATTTATACACTACAGTGGCATGCAAAAGTTTCAGCACTTGTGTTCAAATCATATGTTTCAGTGAATCACTAAGAGAACAAAAAGTGACCCAGCCTCTAAACAGTGCCTAGTGAAACATGATCTCTTTCTGCAGATTTGAATGCCTATTGATTATTTGTGTGCAGTTGTTCACAGATTCAAAATAACAGTAAATATGGCAGGTGCAGAAGTTTGAAACCCTTCCGGTTGATTGCCTCTTCCCTTCTCCTTCCCCCTTCTTTCTCTCTCTCTTGTGGTTAATTATATTCCCCCAAAGGTGGTTGACTCTTTAGGTTTGCAATAGTTAAGAGAAGACAATATAACAGATGAACAAATAATCTCAGCCTTTCAACCTTTCAGATTGTGATTGTTGTTCTTCCTACTTTTAACAATTTTGGGCTACTCTAAGCAGTTGTCTGAGCATTTACAAATGAAGATAATTTTCTCTTTCAAAGCAGAGGAAGTCTAGCAGGATTGGGATAGGTGCTGCAATTCACCCCGTCCTCTGTGACTTATTGGTGGCTTTCAATACCATTGATTATAGTATCCTTCTGGACTGAGTTCAGGGTTTGAGAGTGGGATATTATAGTGGTTCTCCTTTCTTTGGGGCTGGCACCAGTTGGTGTTGGTGGGAGAGAAAAGATTGAGCCGAAGACCTGCGGCTTGTGGGGTCCTCAGGGCTCAACACTCTCCTCTCTCCTATTTAACATCTACATGAGACCATTGGGGGGCATCACCTGACAGCATAGGATCAAGTATCATCAGTGTAATGCTGATACCCAACTGTCTGTCTTAATCCCTGGTTGATCAAGTGATGCTTGTTGATGTATTGTCCCAGTGGCTGGAAGCAGTTAGAGTCTAGAAGAGGAGAAATAAGCTCAAGCCCAACTCTAGCAAGACTGAGTGGCTTTGAGTACAAAAAGACCTAGTGTGTTTCTGAGCTAGGAGATGTCTACAGGGAAAAGTGGGGAAAGCAACTTATATTCCAAAAGCAAGAATATAATGACAGAAAAAGTTTGGAAAGTGTAATTTCTGCTAAAGTATTGACTGAAAGGGGTTGAAACTTCTGCACCTGCCATATTCACTGTTTTCCTATTTTGAATATGTAAACAATTGTACATAAATAGTATGTATAACATTTACAAAAAGATGTCATATTTAACTTTTAGTATCTTTAGAATATATGCAGTCCACCTTCTCTTAAGCTCTTAGAACAGAGAGATAGAGATGCTAACTGGTCATGTGCTGCCTGCTGGTGATTAATATATTTGATTTTTAGTGGTTGTTTCAGCTTCTGTTCACTTAGAAATTTATTGAAATAAAATGTTTGGACAGGGATGCCTAAAATTTTGCATGCAATCATAGATAGAAATGTTTGCTCTAACATACTTCACTGTATGTTATACATTATATGTATATGCTTAATGTATATGTTATATGTATATATGTTAAAATACATTTGCAGTTTTAATACCCATCTCCCCAGTATGGAGAGTGACTTTGGACATTTTGCCCTCCTTTGCTGGTCTATCAATTCTATGCAACAGGATGTGGGTGGATAATATTTGCTTCAGGAGACACGTCATTCTGCCTCACCATGGTGAAATGTTAACATCAGTTAAATATTGGGCAGGGTCGTTCTGACTCAATCAGTTGATCTTCCTCAGGGACCATCTTGATTGTAATGATTCTGCCCATATTGTAAGATCATTTAGGAGGGCCTGCTTAAGAACCAGCCTCATATGAGGTGAGGGGGATGTGGGTTAGAAAGCAGACCTTCATAATTCAGGACTTCTAGGGGAGGAATGGCAGGCTGAAGATGTCTCTGTGAAAGTGGAGCCAACAACCATGGTGAAGAACAAAAAGCTGGTGAGTAGACCGGCTCTTTGGAACCTCTCCGGACAAGGAAAGGACAGGAGATTGCCCACATGTGCTCTGGATGGCTGCTTCTCATGAGGACACTGCAAGACAGTGGTCTCCCGCAGGTTTGAGTGCTGGGAGATGACAGGATTAGCAATCTTACTTGCAACTACAGTAAGCACCTTTTAAAGGACACTAAGTTCGCTAACCTCACTTGCTAATTGCTTTTGGAAATTGCTCATTAACTACTTCTAAGCTATTAGAGACCTTTGGAACGACAAGTTTGAAAACACTGGGGGAGTTTGCCTTCAATTCTGAATGAAAAAAACCCTTTAATCATAAGCTTAAGAATTTAAAGAATGTGAAATAAACAGCAAAAATCTAAATAATATTTTGATCTTAGAAAGTAATAAATAGACTAAGGATCCACATAAATTTGGAATATTGAAACTTTTACAATAAGATATTAATTCAAATAATTACGAAGAACAAACAACTTCTTGAGGGAAATAAATATGTTTTGGTTTTTGGAATACATAACAGAGATGAATAATTTCATGATTTAAAAATTGGACACTGGAGGGGACTAAAGATTTTAGGTAGAGGAAAAAAATACAAACCTACAAAATGCAAAACATTAAATCAGTGAAAATACTGAAGAAGACTTTTGAAGAATAGAGTCAGAAATTAGTAGCCACGATATCAACAATGTCAGTAATGATGTCTGCAGTAATGATGTCTGCATGTCCAAAAAATGCTATTGAAGAAATGACACATGTAGACCAAATTTTATCTGACAAGATAGAGGTGGTATTGAAAGTGGATTTACAAGTGACAGGCCAAGAGAATGACTTGGAAAAGGATGTTTCAGTGGATCTACAAAAGAAATTGGCTGATGCTTTAAAATTCAAAAGGGAAGTACAAATGATAAACCAAGAGAGTGACCTGGATAATTTTTTCCTACTGGATTTACAAAAGAGGCTCATCAAAGCCTTAAAGAACTCTATGTGATGGGACAAAGAAGAAATGAAAAGAAATCAAATCCTATGACAATATTTAAATGAACTAAAGATTAAGGCTGTTAGAAGTAAAAGGAAGGAATATAAAGTTGGTTTATTTGATCAAGGTTAAAACAAAATATATTGTTACTTCTGGCAACCCTGTATGGACTTTCTACTGACACCAAGACTGAAAAGATTATGTTTTATGGATTTGTCTATAGATAAGGGATGGGATATAGGACGAAGAGATAATTGTTTGTAACCTTAGAGGTGGTGAAGAGTCACTAAATTTGTTTATTCTTCTTGTGATGAAAGTTGGAAGTCACTTCTTTATATATTTCTTTTCTCCTTCCTTTTTATAGTCTTACTTTTTTCTTTCTTCTTTCTTCCTTTTCTCTTTTTTCTTTTTCCTTGCACCTTTTACTTTTTCTTTCTAAGGCAGGCTTTCACCATAGTGGTCCTTACACCGAAGGACCTTACATGATATTAACCTCCTGCTTCTGGCCTTTAGAAAACTTAAAAACTTTTCTTTTTCAGGTTGGTCAACTTTTGACAATGTTACTGCCTATTGAAGAGGGAGGGTGGCCTTCTGATTTTATTGCTTGCATCTCTCTTCTGCAAATATCAATCCATTTATTTTTATTCTTTGTTTTCAGTTTTCTTCAATCAGCTCATTACCAATCCATAAAAGGACATGATTGCTAAGATTGATCAAGAGTCTATGATGAAACACTTTGTCAAACACCTTTTAAGTTGGCTCTTTGGAAACATTTGAGTGCAGAAAAAGATAGAGATATGAAAAAGATGAGATACAAAACAATAATAAGGCACAAGTCACTCCTCTGTATATCCTGAGATGAAAGGGGAAAGCAATATTGCCATGTAAGAGATTACTAAAAAGTTCATTACTTTATATCTTTTCAGCCATAGATGGTATTAGCAGAATGATACTTCAACCCATAGGCTAAATTTTGGGAGAAAAAGAAAGTCGAGAAGTGGACATAATGATAAGTACTGAAAGTAAGATTAAGTGCAGAGATTATTTTGTCTTGAATCATTGACACTCACCCTTGTTCTCACAGGCTCCCAGCAAGTTGATGATATTGGGATGATGTCCCAGCTTGCAAAGAACTTCCAGTTCTCCCGCAAAGTCCCGGTGGTCATTCTCAGAGGCAAATTCTGAAACATAGATGGGGATGCCAATTTTGTCATACTCAGTTAGGAAAGCTAGCTAGCATGAGGATTCCAACAGGGAATTTTTTCTGTTTAATGTGATGGAAAACCTTCACATGTTCAATGGAAAAGATCCTCAGCTCACAGCCCCCAGCATCTTCAGGTGTAAAGATCATCTAAAAGTCATGAGCTATTCCTCCTGTCTCAGAGTCAGCAGAAAATATGCCTGCATAAATTGCACTACTCTGATGGTTCACCTCTGATCTTCCTCAGGAGAGAGACTTGTAAGTGGGACTGTCCTCACAGCTTTAACATAGGACAAGTTAAAGAAAACTATTGGTGGATTTCCTTTCAGTAGGAAAAACATCCAGCAATTGCTGTTATATATAACATAGGCTAGGGTTGAGAGAGAAAGAAAATTCTACCCAGTAGGTTTGATCATCTGTCAAGTCTTGATCGATGAGTGGGTGGAGGGAGGTATCCTAGTAAACCAGGAGAGGAACATTCTTGGTTTATTGGAAAGCCTCCTCATCCCAGTTTGAGGCCCCTCACATCTGTCAGGCAGGCTGACTGGTATTAGGGGTGGGAAGCTGACTCTTTCCCTTCCAGGTCATGGATCACATGGTTACGTTTTGTGCAACTAGAGACCTGGCAGGGGAAAAACCCCACTTCTGCCACCCCCCTGCCACCCCTCTGAGCCCTGACAGCCTGCTAAACTTCAGCTTGGGCTGGGAAGGCTGGCAGGAGAAATGGGGAGAGATGACTTTTTACTTGCCAGGTCTCCAATCCCACAGTTCCATGCTGTGAGACCAGACATGTGGCAGATAGAGGGAAAGAGCCCAGTTTGAAAGAAACAGGCTCTTCCACTGACACATGCAGAATAGCTCTGCAAAATGTGCCCTTTCTGGAGGGAAGTGGGTGTGCCTACAGCGGTCCAAACTGGCCAGTGAGAACTGGGCAGATACCAGCCCCTGACCACATGTGAGGCACTGAAGATCATTTGTACAGAAGGACTTTGGGAGAAGAGAGAAAATAAGATTTTAGTACCTTTGATTATAGCTAAAGATGAATTTAAGCTACCTCTGGGTTGGGCTGGGATGAGATGAGAGGAGACGAGAGGAGAGGAGAGGAGAGGAGAGGAGATGCCATCAGAATATATCCCTCAAAAACAATTAGCAATGCATCTTTGTGTCATGGTTTGCAAGGTGTGAAGATGAGTCCACTCTGTGTCAGAACAGGCAGGATTGAGGCAGATCAATATATCTGCTATCTGATTTGGCATAAAGCAGCTGCATATATTATCTTAGGACTAATTAATATATGCAGCTGCTTTATGCCAAATTGGATAGTAGATATGTTGATCTGCCTCAATCCTGCCTGTTCTGACACAGAATGGGCCGAAAAAGGCGCGAAGCAACGGAAACCTTGCCTCCTGCGCTCGCCAGCTGGGCTCTGCTCTAGGAAGGAGGCACTTCCGAAACACCTTGCCTTGAAAACTGCAAAGAACTCGTCCAAAAAAAAGCAGTCACTGCAGAGTTGGTAATGACTGAGTGCCGATAAAAAAAAAAATTATAATTATCTTAGGGCTAAGGAAATTATATTATCTTAGGACTAATTACATGATGCATACAATGCATATTATGTAAGATTCCTTTGGTATTTCTTTACCTGATGTAAAACTGAATCTAGATCATAATAGAGGGAGAGGATAACCTTATTCTTTCTCCAGCCCTTTGTTTATAAAAATTACACACATCCTACACTGGCATGCTTTTCTGTTTTTTTGTTTTTTTTAAACTATGCTGTTTTCCAGGTAAAGTTAATCTAGGAGACCTCCTTCAAATGATCCATTTTATATATTGCACACTTTCTACCTTTTTTTTTTCAGCTCTGGAGGTTGGCCTAGGATATTCCTTGGAGCACTACGAAAATAGAAACGTTTCTGCAGTGTTAGTTACAATCATTCTGAGTAACCGTGACTTGCTGCATCTATGTATAGCATCCACATGTCTAAATTTTACGATGCAATATGTGAAATCAGCTGCAGTGGAATGGCTTTCTAAGCTTCTCATTCTGTGAGAGCAAATGAATACTTTGCATCTGACTTCAAAGGTATTTTCACACTGCTGTCAGCCTTTGAGGGAGGCCAGATCAGGAAACAGACACTTCCTAAACTACTGGAACTCTATTGTCATAGGGTAGTGTTTCTCAGCCCTGACAAGTTTTAGATGTGTGGACTTCAACTCCCAGAATTCCCCAGCCACTGTTATAGGGCACTGTACAGTAATAGGATCTTGAAAGTCTGGGAGAGTTTCTCTCCCTCCCTCCCTCCCTCCCTCTTATACCAGAGATTGAGAAGGTGGTGGCAGTTCTCAGGTGGCAGAGCATGGTTCCAAAAGGTTTAAGCTTTTGGAAAAGCCTGAAAGTTTGATCTGTCACTATCTAGCTGTCTTTCAGGAAGGCAGTAAACACTGTTTTATTCCATAGGGTCTTTGGTGGTCAGCTTTTTAGGCACAGATACTGGAGGTTTTGCTGTTTATTCTTTTGTTCTGAGGGAATTGATTTTTAATAGTTTTATGGTGATTGTTCTGTTTTGTTTGTTTTATCTGTTACCTGTTTTTATAACTATTAAGCACCTTATGGAGTAGGACTGTATATAAAGAGCGTAAATAAGTGAATGAATAATTAAGTAACTAAATAGTTCTCCAGTTTCCTGCATAGATTTGGATTTTGAGGAGAGGAATTGTTATGAAACTAGTTTAATCTATTTAACTGTGTGATGCAAATGTATTCTAAATATCCATGATTTTATGGCCTGAGGATAATCCTTCATTTGTCCTCTGAGCAGAGGTGAAAGGAAAGGCTGGTGCATCCGTTATCTGCCGGAGGAGAATCTTGCACTGTATAGGGAGAGTTTGTATTTATGTGTTGTAACAAATGTTATTAACATTTCTCCCCTCCCTGCAACTAAGAGGTCAGGGATCAGGAGTGGTGGGCTAATCATAGATCCATTCTGCCAGAGAGGGAAGGATGATGGTCTGGCATTAGCAGGTTTGGTCCAACAGTTCTAATAGACATCTCACCTTTCAGCATCTTGATGGCAGCATTCATTCTCAGGCCGTCTTTCTTGATCATGGCTCGGATTACTTGTCCAAAGTTCCCTTCCCCTATCATGTCCTCAAACTTGATGTCTTCCCACTCCAGGATGGGATAGCTGAGTGGCTCAGGCTGTGGTTTGGGCCGGCGTGTCAGTGTCAGGGTGCCTGAGTTGAATTGCAGAATAGTTTCTTCTCCCTGTGAGAGGATTTGTGGGGAGGATAATTGTGGGTAAGCCCGGGGACCAGACAGGTCAGCAGCATGGGGGCACAAGTACAAGAGTGAGGAGGAGGATGGAAGGAAGGAAGGAAGATCATTGGAGAAGTGCAGGTGAAGGGGCTGGGGACAACAGCACTTACCGAGCCAGACTGGTAGGTGAAGGTGCGGCGCCGATGAAAACAATTTTTCTTGATGAGGAAAAGGGCCAGGAGAGCAAACAATATGGTCAGGCAGGTAACAGAGACAGACCCCACAATGGCTAATACCAATTGCTGGTCCATGATCGATGGAGGCAAGTTTTTACTTTCCAGGGTGGGCACTTGGCTCAGGGCTCCTGTAGGACAAAAATAAAATGTCTGGCTCTGTGGTGCATACCCAGCAAATCTATATCTCAGTACAATAAAGATGGCATTTCTGCCATTTGTTTGTTCTTACTATTCTGCCTCCTGGATAAATTGGCCAAGATTATTGCCATTGCTGCCTTGGAGAATCCTGGCCACTACATGCTAGATGTATGTGGAACTTTCCCTGGCTTTTCCATGCCAATATTCTGCCCCTTCCATGATTTTTTCATTGGATCATCCAACCAAAGAGGCTTTTGGCCCACTCACCATCGCCCAGGATTTCAGCTCTTACAGGCTGGCTCCACTCGCCCGGTACGTAAGAGTTGGCTCGCACCCGAAACTGGTAGATTGTGCTGGCATTAAGCCCTGTGATAATCTTTGTGGTATCCCTGCCATTCTCTGTGTCCATCCATTGTGGATCACTGCTGCCTCCCAGCTGCTGCACCTCTACAATGTATTTGTTGATGCCCCCATTAGAATATTCAGGGGCTAGCCAGGACAGCCGGATGGTGTTATCAGCGAGGGAGTTCACTGAGAGAGAGCGTGGTGATGAGGGTCCTGAGAGAGGAGGCAAACGGCACAGCTGTTAGCTCTGCAATTGTTCCTTTTGGCCTGGAATATATGCCATGCTGTGCCATAATGACCTAGGCACTTGGGGCCCTCTGATTAGGGCTTAGCATAAAAGGAACAGTCTGTTTCATTTAAGAATTTACTTTTGGGGTTGAATCTCCAATCCAGCAAATTTTCTTGCCATTTTTAAGCTTTACTGAAAATCTGTAGAACTATCTTCCAGATCAGATCCAAAGAAAGTACAGGAGCTATCTAAAGTGTCCAAGTTGGCTGAGATATGTCTTCTATCCTTTGACTTTTAAAGGCCCGGAGTGCTTCCAACAGCTCTGGGCATTTTGCAATGTAGTGACTTGTTTCTCAGCAATTCCTGAAATGGTGACGGGACCATGCCACATTCCTGCATGAATCTTCTACTCTTTGAGGAGCCAGAGCTGCTGTAGGTGCATTAGATACAGCATTTAAGTATGGAAAGTAAATGCAATCTCTGTCTGCTCTTATTACAGACTACTCTGGGAAAGAATACACACTAGCTGACCTTTGTTCTGGCTCACAATGATCCTATCATGGAACTGCTGGCAGTGAAATTCTTAAATCTGCTTGCTGCAGATTCTACACAGAATTATTTGAAATCTCTCCTTCTGAGCCAGGGGGCATCCTATTTAAGAGGGATTTGATCAGCAGGGTTGTCATCATGCTGGAATATAATGAGCAGCTATAGGGAAATACCCTATGATACCCTCAGCTTACTATGGCAACGCAGGAAATTCAAAGAAATCACTGTGTAACAAGAGGTCTCTTAGATTATCTATCTATCTATCTATCTATCTATCTATCTATCTATCTATCTATCTATCTATCAATCATCATCATCATCATCATCATCATCATCTATTTATCTCAATATGCAGTGGGGAGGAATTTGGGGTTTTTTAGGCCATCAGTCATGGCCAGTCAAAGCCTGGCAACTTTTAAAACTCTGATCTTCGACATAATAGTTATTCTGCAAGGGATCATTTGGAAACAAACTATATTGAATGCTCCACCCCAGAACCATCTGTTTCATTTTGAAAGTGGCAGATTTCTTACCTTTACTGTTGATCTTGAATTTGTAGAGATCAGATGGTGGTCCCAAGCTGGTGCAGTGATAGACCATTACTTCTAGGCTATAGTCCTTCTTGAACTTGAGATTCGGAATATAGGCTGACTGCACAATCATGGAAGTGATGTTTTCCTGATGAACAAGCTCTTTGGCTGCGTCATAGAGCCGGACAAGGAACCCAGAACCCACATTGTCACTATTGGGCAAATTCCAGTTCACACGTAGATTGTTGCTCCCCTCAACAAATGAACCTCCAATTACAGGTTTGGCTGTTGGCTCTATATGAAATAGAGAAATATAAACCCATCAATCTGATTCTGTTGTCAACAGCACAAGGGAGCAAGAAATTCTGTGTCTTCATCCTGAACCATAGGCTTAGTATAGAATTTCCTTCTCAATGGTTTTTAATGCAGCACACAATTACACTTGCTACTTCTGCAATGTCAACAGTATATTAGTTCCAATAGAAGAGAATATATGTAGCTCAGGGTTGAACTGTAGCATCCTTGGTGCTCTCTGAGCTTGGTTGTTTGATTGCAGATGGTTCATTATCTGATAAGGTAACATCATCAGTGCTTATGAGTGTGGGGTTTGCTCCCTGTTTATATACAGTAGCTTGCCCTACCAGTGTTGGTGGGGGTGTGGTTTCTCCTTGGTTGTTCCTTGATTAGGGTATTGTTTTCTGCTTGTTTGTCTCCTAGATAGTTCCTTGATTAGAGTATTGTTTTCTGCTTGATTGTCTGGTGTTAATCCCTACTTATCTGGATGTAAGCTGCAGGAGAGGATGTGTTTTGGTCTTTTTGTTTCCTTCTTAGCCTTCTTATTGTCTCTTTTGAATGGTGCGTAAATGTGGTTTATCTCTATGTGCCTATTGATGGCTGATGTATCTGAATTCCAGGAATTCCCTAGCAATTTTGGATTTAGCTTGGTCTAGGATGCTCACAGTTTCCCAGTTGAAACTATAGTTGAGTCTGTCCATGTGCTGTGAAATTGAGAAGTTTTCATTGTGTCTTCTGATTGCTAGTTGGCGTTCATTGATGTCCTCTGCTTCTGCCTGTCTGTTCTATTTAGCGGCTGTTACAGTCCTTACACTGTATGTTGTAAATGACTCCTGTTTTTTCTTCTTGGGCTACTGGGTGTTTTGGTTAAGATGTTTTGGAGGGCTTTAGTTGGTTTGTGTGCTACGGAGATGCCATGTGGTTGTAGTAGTCAGTTGTTTTTGAGATGCTGATGATGTATGGCAGTGTTATCCTTTTCATAGCTTTGTTGGTTGTGCTATAATGGGTTGAGTGGCCAGGCACTTTTTGATAAAGTTGCGTGGGTATCCATTTTGTTGGATGATGTTGTATAGGTGGTCTGTTTCCTCTTTCTGGTGTTCTGGGTTGCTGCAGTGCATTTGTGCTTGTCATGTCAGGTAATGAAATGTCTGCAATCAAACAACTAAGCTCTGAGAGCACCAAGGATGCCACAGTATAATAGTTGCTTCAAACTTCAGGAAGTCACTATCCTTACCCCAGAGATGGTCAGAGGCACCACCACTCAGCTGCAAGGCATTTTCTTTCCCAGCAATCAGAGAAGGCAATGCTAGCTGAGAAGAGAGGTGAGCAAGTTCTCCTTGTATAAAGCTAAAGGGCCATATTAAAGAAGTGTCTTCCTCTCCTGTTCCTTTCACTAATGCTGAGGCTGACATCTCCTCTGCCTCTGCCTCAAAATATAATGTTCTGCAGATACAACTGGAGACAAGCAGAAATTCATTCCCCAACCTGAAGATGGGGAATTCTGAATGTAACAGCATTGGAGCAATTAGCCCTTGTCTACCTTTATGTTATAGACACTTGCTAATTGCTCCTTTTCTGCTACCTTCTCTGCTGCCATTCTCCTCTGAGTTGTGATTTTAATGACACATTCATAGAATTTTCTTGGTAATAATGTGGAACTGGTTTGCTATTACCTTCTTCCAGATTTTTTTTTTTTTTTAGTTTCTCAGGCTATCCTACAGCCCCGATATTTTCCATCAAAAATATCCTGTTAAGCTTTTCAAAATTAGCCAACTTGGCTAGGTGTTGCCAAACTGAAAATGCTGATATGTTATAGACATATATTAAAAAATAAGGGTTAAAGCAAATTCAAAGAGCTTGGATCTAAGTTAAGGAAAAAGTATTCCTTCTAAGTTGATTACTATATAGAATATAGTGTAGAATTGTGCTATTGTTGTTGTCGTTATTACTCTTGTTGCCATGGAAAACATCTGGGACTGACACGTAAACCTCTTTCCATGACTAGAAGAAGCCAAATAATGTGCATAAGTAGTAAATAATAAATATTCTTTTATTTCTTGATGCTCAAGTCAGGATGATATGATTTTGATGTTTTTTACACACATATAAAAGCATAAAGTATATCCGGTCTTGGATTTATCATCTCCAGCTGGAAAGGATGACTGAACAAGACTCATATCCTGATTGGTTCCAAGCCAGAATAAATAGATCCTTTTTTTCCTTCACAACCTGTGCATGACTGCTCCTAAGAACAAGCTGTAGGACATTTAAAATAAAATCTACACCCATTAGTACAATGGACTTTTTCTCTCTGTCCCATGTTCCCTCTTTGCTTTCTCTTTAGTCATATTTCCTCTCCCTCTCCCCCCTCAAACTGCAGATCTGACTAACCAACATTAAGCACTCACCTTTGCAATCCGTTACCATGATAGCACTGGGGCCAGCAGCACCTTCTCCTCCCTCTCCAGGGCGTGTTAGCTGAACCTTAACAATGTAGGCTGTGACAGGTCGTAGGTTCATGAGAGTGATGTTCTGGGTGTTATCAACTGCTGATCAGAGTAGAAGCTGTTAATTCAAGGGACTCATATCATGGTCTTGCTTTACCTTTTCTATTACAGAAAGCTCAGTGGGCAGGACTCTGTAACTGAGATCCACAGCTCTCTGCTCTGCTTAACATTAATCCCTTTTCTGTTACTATCTATTGCAAGGAAACCCAAGATTTTATGTTTAGCAACTTTCTCCTTTGAACTGACATGAGACTATTTGTATGTTTGAACTTCATGGTGAAATAGAAAACTGAGATGCTACCCTTTACTGAAGACTCCTTTCTTCATTATAAGCATTCTATGAATACAAGGCCAGAAGCAAAAAAAACAAAAACAAAAACCCAAAAACAAACAAACAAACAAAAAGCATAAACATGCCCATAATGTAACCTTAGGGAATTGAACATCTCTTTAATTGGAATAAGGAAAGATGAATAACAGAAGGTAAGGGTTGGAAAGGATCTTGGAGTCCCAGCCAACATATCCAAGTACAACAAATTCCTTACCTTCAATAGATGACCAACTACTGCCAGTTTGGGGCTTATACAGAACTTTGATGCAGATGAGGGGTCCATCACCTGCAACAGGCCCCACAGGGGATATCACCAGCTGCCGGCTCTTCTTGGCCAAAAGTCTGGGAGGGCTTAATGGCACTGGAGGCACTAAAGAAGGGAACAGTTGGAGAATTCATCACAAATGAACACAAAAGGGGAAGAGTATGCAGATTTTATTTCTTGCTTTGACGGGAAAATGACTTGACTAAAAAAGATCTGGATCAGTAATTTCTCAAATCACTGTTCCCTGAACTGTACTTGGCACAATCCTCTTCATGCATCCTGGCCCTGATTAAAGTTCCAATAATAATTTCCTTTGAGAATTAATACTACAGTAAAAGTAGTAGCCTTTCCCTAATAACCATACTTTGCCTGGGTAAGTGTTGGTGGATAGAAGCTAGAGATAGAATTTCCTCCTAAACAGAGAACAATCTGAATAGGGCAAAACCTTAGAAACTCTGGAAACATTTCAGTAACTTCTCTGCATCTCAGAAGCAGAGGGTGAGCTCTAACTGTGATGTGTCACTACCTGTGCTGCCTTCTTACCTTTTATAGTAACTTTGAACTTGCCACTATCTTGTCCCCCAGTAGTAGAGACACGGCATTCCCAGAGGCCAGAGTCAGAAGTTATCACTTGTGACACTAGAAATTCACAGGTTGTCATGTCCTTTTCCATGATGGCTTTTGTGGGCTAAGGAAAAACAAAAACATCATCATATCCTGCCAAAATCTGCTAACAGACATTTGTGAGAAAACAACCATATTGTTGAAGCTCCATTCAAACATAGGACATCCTGAATATCAATATAGACAAATAATACAGTAGGAACTAGATACACTCTTGGAAATTGATCATTTGGTCTAATTTTCACTCTAGGAGTTCATGAACTCATTTGGAATTATATGGGGCCTCCAGAATTTGCAGTTTTTGCAATTCATGACAGTTATGACCATGGGTGGGAGAAGGGGGGTGCTACTGTGCATGCTAGAGAACAGGAGGGGTTGCTAGTACCTGGTCAGAATTCAGAGGCAGTGGACCCTCCTGGTGAGCTAAGGCCTTGCTCACTATTGGTTGCAGTATCCAGACAAAAGTTTACTTAACCGGACAAAATTGGGATGGAAATAGATTTCACATGATAGTACAGAATCAGACAGAAGGTAAAATACATAAATGGGCAGATCCTTACTATTATCACTGTTCCATCAGACTTGCGTAGTTCAATGTTATCACGCACAGGAGGTGGGTTGCCTGTTGCTATGCAGGTAACTACAGTCTGGGAGCCTAGGTTAAACTCCAAGTGAGACACCAAGTTGATGATCTGGGGTATACGGTCTTGGCAGAAAATACCATAATAAAGTTAAATCATTACAGTTGTACTAAGAAAGCTTTTTAACATACTTCATGATATTGATCCACTCTCTTCCACTCACCTCTAATGACAGGTATTGGAGATATACTTGTTATGATTTAATATAATGTATGAGTTATTACTTTTATTTTATATGTAAACCAACTATATATTATTTTATATTTTATGTTATATGTAATATAAATTATTTTATATTTTATTTTGTATGTAAACCAACTAGAGTCCACTAGGATTATGAAAATGGATAAAATGCATGCATGCATGAATAAACAAATAAAATAACTACCAAGCTTGGTGACAGCACCTAACTAACCTTGGCTGATATCAAAAAGCAGCAGATTTGGATCTAGTTAGTACTTGGATAAGAAACACTAGAAAATTCCAGGGCTAGACTTGGAAGTTGAAAACACATCCCAGAAGAAATAAGTGGAAAACCATTTCCATACAGTTACCAGAAAATTTCATGGATAGGTCCATGAAATCGCTTGGAGGCAAGCTTAATATAAAAGGGAGATGTTTTATATTCAATAAACAGTGTACCCTATGCGTACTTGTGTGAGGATGGCTCTACCTGCCTCTCACCAAGATCATAAACCATTCATTAGTATCTCCTACCAGAAGTGTATGCCATGCTATTCATAAACAAGTGCCTTTCTAGAAGTGGGGAGGGAGAACTGACAAGTATTAAGCAGAGGCAGGTAAGAACTAGCAGTTTAGGAAAGCTGTTATTTAGAAAAGAGATTGCTGCTTGGGAGAGTATCAAAAAGGCCTACTGGAGATGGCTGGAGAGGGGAAAAAGGAAGGAAAGGAGAAGGAAAGGAGAAGAAAACCAGAAGTCAGAGAGCCCATAGAACAGTCCATCAAGAGTGATGACAGCCAGAGAAAGAGGGAGAAGCCACTCTGTGGAATCCATGAGGGCTGGAAGAAGGCTGGCAAAATTGATTCAGGCATTCACTTAGAGGAGAATTTCCACCACAGCCACTGGCAGAAGAGTGAGGTATGAGAGAGAGGAATGGGGTCATCTCAACAGGAGAAGATGAGTGACAGCTGTACCTATTGAGAGAAACCAAACACACACCCAGGTGCTTCCTGAAAGAAGCAAAACAAGTGATTCTGGGGAAATTAAGAGGGAGCAGGGAGGGAGGGAGAGAAGAAGATGCAGTAAAAGTAATAGAAATCTAAGAGGCTGTAAAGCAAAATGAGTCAAGAAAGTCTTAACAAGAGATAGATAATCAACGAGGAGTGAGAATAGGATGGGTGAAATGAACTTACAGTCTGAGTGGAGAAAGTTTCAAGGCTAAAAGTGGATGTGTAACTATAAGAAATTAAGTTAAAATAACAAATCAGTAATATAAAAGGTTTTGAAGTGACACAAATAAGAAAACACTCTTTTTAGTATGTGAACATCTTGTATATATTGTATATAATTGTATACAATTATTTTTTTGTACTAAAAACCTGATCTCCTGCCTGACTGCCACCATCATTTATAAAAGAACCTACCAGGGGATGGTAGCCATGATAATGTGATGGTAGCCATGATCATGTGATCAAACCTCACACTTTCTTATGTGCATGGCTGCCATCTTGACTCATTTTTTTTTGTTTACACCCCCCCACCCTTCCCCAGAACCTACAATAGTACTCCATGTCTGGAAGATCTCAGATATCATTCCCGTTCCCGTCACTATTGCTTTACCTGACTTTTCACAATGCTGTCCATGCCAACCAGATGAACAGATACAACCTCTGAATCGATTGCAGGTGCCTCCATTCTGGCAGTTACACTCCAGGGTACAGTCAGGACCATATTTGCTGGGAGAACAAGCTGTGGGAGAGCAGAGGGATTGAGACCTCAACAACTTTACCCATTTTAAAGATGGAGTTCATTGGTCAAGGATAATGTGACAGATTGCATTTGTTTTAGTTAGAGCATTTATGAATCTTTCTCCTTCTGCTGGATCTACAGATACATGAGTGTGTTTTCTATAAATAATCTTTGAAAGGACATTTTTATTTTCCTAGCCAGAATTTTTCCATGCTGCAGAACACAGTGAGGAATGACTTTTTCTTATTTTAAACTGTTAGAGAAGCTTATCAATATGTATATGTTGCTGGGAAGAGGAAGGTGTCAACTTTATCAATATAGAATTCCTTCACTATTGCTTTCTACTCTCTGGTGAAACTGATACGTTCAGGGGAAATCCTTGTCAATTCCTTTTACAGGGTATGGAGAACTTGCCAAGACTGGGAAAAATACTGATTGCATACAGGTAGTTCTTGCTTGACAACCACTTGTTCAGTAACCGTTCAAAGTTATGGTGGCGCTGAACAAGTGGCATTTATGACTGGTCCTCGTACTTGCAGCCACTGCAGCATCCCTGCAGTCATGTGATCGTGATCTGGATGCTTGGTGACTGGCTTGCAATTACGACATCACAGTGTCCTGCAGTCATGTGACTGCCATTTGCAACCTTCACTGCTGGCTTTCGACAAGCAAAGTCAATGGGGAAGCCGGCAGGAGGTTGCAAATGGCGACCATGTGAGGTTGCACTTAGCGATAGTGCAGGATTTGCTTAACAAAAGCAGCCAGAACTGCCACTACTAAGCAGCACAATCGTGATGTGGTGCTTTACAACTGCGTCCCAATTACTATAGTTAAGTGAAGCATACACAGAGAAAAGGTCTCCTTTTCACTCAGGAGGAAGAAGAGGAATTATTTTTTAAAAGTGACATATATGCTATCAAATACATAACATTTTAAAATTAAAATAAAAAACCATGACAATGCTTTCATTACCCTGATCTTGTTAGCTTCGCCAAAGTTAGTTGATGTGGTTGTGAAGGACTGTGAAGGAAACTGTGATTGGTTGAGTTCAATATCTGTGACTATCTAAATCTAGTCACAGTTCGGTACAAGTCAACTTCTAGAACTGACCGATGCAAAAGGTATTTACTAGGCACAAAGCTGAAAGGTGTCATAACATTCTTAGTAGGAAAGGCACAACTTTCTGATCATTGGCAATGTGTGAACTTGACATTTCAAATTGAAAGTGGTTTCAAGGAGGCAAAAAATTGCATTCCACCATTATTTTGTGTTTCAGTCAGCAAATAACAAAGCAAGCTCTACGGTATACAAAATATCATGCAATTTTTGGCTTTGGGGTAATGTGAGCTGGGATGGGCAACCTAGTGCTTTCCAAATATTTTGGACTTCAGTTCCCATCAGCCCCAGTCTAATGGTGAAGGAGAAGGGATTCTGGAACTTACAGTCCAAATCACTGGGAGTGTACTAGGTTGCCTAACCCTGACTTGGAACACTTCCCCTCAAAAGCAAACAACAATATAGGAGAGACGTTTGCTGAGGAATGAGAAAATCTAGCATCAGAAAGAGGAGGGCACAGACAGGACAGGGTTACTTCTGAAACTTTTTTTCACCCAGTGGAACTTCCTGCTTACAAGCATCTTTCTTTTTCTGACTGTATGTTGGGGCCAAGCAGGAGAGAAACTATTCTGAAGAAACAAAGAGAGGAAGCTACTCTCTCCTGGCTATGAGCCAAGTACAGCCCCAACAGAGAAAGCAACCAAAGCTGGATAAAACGTATGTACCACCATGTGTCTGAGATGAAGGAGAAACTGTTGTACTTCGTTTCCACACACCGATTTTCCAGGGAACATGTGATTGTTCTGTTGATGGTGACAATGAAACCAGCAATTTCCATACATTAAGTATAACAGCAACCACCCTTGTTGCACCTCCTTTGTTTTTGTCAGATATGGTATAATTCTTGTTTTCTCCTGCTTCACTCGAGTTAGAATGAGTTTATTATAAAAATGATCTTCATAAAGAATGTTTTACCTGAATTCTCCCTTAGCTTGTTGAGAAAAGCAAATTTTAATATCTGAACTTTTATCTATAAGTGGTAAAATATTAGCTTTCCATAAGATTTCTATATATTATTCTCAAAGCATTTCAAATAATGGGTTCTTTATCAAGTGGGACTCTAACAAACTGGGTGCCATTAATCCGGATGCTATTTAGTAATTTGGTAAAACGGAAAAGGGTAAGGAACAACCTTTGATTTTTTTATGGATTCCCCTGGATAAAAAATCCTATAGGTCAAAATCCACTGGGAATAATACAGTGAAGAAATAAGTACAGCAGTCGTTTTATTTATTTATTTATTTGGGAGTTTTTGTGTGGTGGTTCAGTGCTTCCATTTTGCCTTTTGAAAAGTAGGTCAGCTCTTGCCTTTCCTTCCTCATTCCATCCATTTGATTATGTTTACAGTACTTTACAGATTATGTTTACAGTACATACTTACAGGAAGTATGGCAGTATCACAATGCTGGGACAAAGCAACTACAAGCAGACATACCTGAATCGCACTGGAGACCGCTCCACCCAGCAGCACAGGAACAGCCGTACGGGTCAGGCAGGCAGAAAGATAACCCTTTGCAGCCCCGCTCACTAGAACACCTCTCTTGGCAATTCCGTCCAAACCAGCCTTCCCTACATGCTGCAAAAGCAAGGAGAGAGAGCTGCTTTCACTTCAGCAATCAGCGACTCGTGCACTATTTGTATACAGTACTCCTGTTCCCATAAATCCTAGAACTAATCTCACAATTATCCCTTTGCTCACAGGATGCTTATGAATCCCTCTGCAGAACTTCAGGTAGGCTAAAAATTGTGTGATTTTCTACCTATACCTCACAGTTGAAAAAGGCATGTGTAAGTTTCAGTAAGTCTGTAGTAATCCCTGTAGGATGCCAGACCATGGGCATGGAATTGGCATCCTGCCATTAGGTTAAAGCCAGTGGGATGCCGCCATTTGGGTCCTTGCTTTCTCTCCCTGGCTTTGTAAAAGATAAAAAAAAAACAAACCTAGAGATGAATGACTTCCAACATCTGCATCCATGCAATTTCCATGCAATTTCCTTGGCAGAGTTATAGAAGTGGTTTGCCATTCCTTCTTCTGGGATGATGATGATGATTTCTCAATCTAGCCTACAGCACTGGAACTCTCTGGTGCTCTTCCATCCAAGTATTAAACAGATCTCTCTCTGCTTAGTTTCAGCCAAAGGTGTCAAGATGTTGCCACCTACGGAGGCTTTGAGCCCATCTCCAAGGTTGCAAGGTTAGCCAGATGTTGCCACCTATGGAGGCTGTGTGCCAATTCCGATGTTTCAACTAGGATTTCAAGGAAGCTTTTAAAAGCCCAAATGTTTTTAACCCTGCCCTCAGTGTGCACTATAATCCACTGAGCTAGCTATCCATTCTCAGTAATTGTTTTGAAACGTTTATTACAACAGGTGGAAGCTCTTTAAGCAGCTTAATTGCTATGGATGTGATTCTGTTTTGGATGGTGCTGCCTCTTGGGGCACAGCAATTCTCCTTGAATCACCCCTATTCAGAAATAAGTGTTTGGAAAATGCTGCCGTTGGTGTGTAGGAGTGTATTTTGTCAAATCCCTATGGCCATATAGTGGGGTAGGATAAAGCAGAGAACTAACAGAAAGTGAGGCAGAAAGCAAAAGGTCAGAAAAATAGGAAGTCAGAAAGACAGAAACAAAGGTAGTAGAAAGAAATGGATAATGGAGGTATGATGAAATGGGTTCTGGCCTGGTTTCCTTTTAGCTTTGCCTTCCCACAACAGCTTTCGCTTGAAGGAGTGTGCCTTTGGGATGGGGCGCACTCATGCCATTAGCCCATGTAACCAGCCTGCAAGCCCTAGGCAGATCCTAGGGGTCTTCTTAATGCAGGGCATTAAACACAGGTTTATTGCCATTTAAGAAGAATGCTGAAGTAGTGTTTGAAAGTAGCCCAACTGACAGGCGTGGTGGGTGGGTTGCACTGTGAAGTGGCACAGAGAAACAGCTGGATCCTTCTCTCCCTGTTCACCTCATCATTACCTCACTTCCACTCCTGATCCTAGTCTCCATGCCAGAGATTGGCTCAAAGATCTGATGAGTATACTGGAGCCTGGTTTGAAAGTTCCACTCACCTGTTGCCTGAAGACAAATGACCACAGAAGAAGAGGTGAGGGGTTACACTTATAGCAGTCTAAAGTGCTAATAGGTGCCTGGTTGGCTCATTTTATCACTAGTGGATCACCTGAGTGCAATCCCAACAGAATAATTGGTGAAGAACATCAGGCTGTATCCACAGCAAAACTGCTGCAGTTTGTTGCCTGTTCAAGAGTTGTAACAGAACAGGTGAGGATGACTTTAAGACACCTCAGGTATGTGCACTGCAGATGAGATGATGGCAATGTGATAAGGACATGGCAGAAAAATGAGGCTGCTGGGGCAGTTTTGTGCCATAGCTAGGTGCAAGGTGGAAAGGGTCTCAGTCAACCATGTCCTCCAAAGAGGAAAAAGAGGGTTTTTATAGGGGTGTGTGTATCCTTCTCTTTGTGCTGCCAGCTCTGAAAACTCTCTTGCTGCTCATTTTATTCCCTCCTTCCTCCCCCATTGCAGTCACCCAGAAGGGCAAAACATGAGAAGAGATCATGAGAAGATTATCCTGATGTAATTGCAGATTGGGTCTGTTGTGTCACATTTTATACAAGGATGAGTAACCAGTGTGCTGTATGTGGGCTCCCATTCTTTTTTTGTATACCATGGAGCACCCATAAATCAAGTCTGGGCAGCAAATATGGATTTTGGACTTTCAGTGACACATTGTCATTTAGGGTCATTTAAAACTTGAAAACAGATGTGTAAATCCTGGTACATATATTTTTGGATTTCATATCCTCTTAAGCCTGAAAAAAGGGGGGACACAAAACTTTCCACCCTGGTTCCCACTATAGTATTTCATCACCAGATATATTCCCTGCAGCCCTTGAAGACCACTATAATAAAGACAATCCTGATTTCCAAGTTCAGTTCATGCTCAGGAGTATCCCTTTCCACCAGAACAATACATGTTGCTTCTAACCTTTTTCACAGCGGGTGCCCATGAAACCTGGCGGACAGATGCATTCTCCCACAATGTGATGGCAGATGCCTCCATTCAGGCAATCAGGACAGTCTTTGTTACAAAATGAGCCCCATTTCTTGGCTACACAACCTGGAGAGACAAGAATGATGAGAAGAAGAATTTCCAGGCAGCACCAGGGAGGAAAGACTATAGCAGAGTCACTCACAACCTTCAAGTGTAATTTCATACATTGTGTGCACTATCTCTGGCAACAACCACAGGAAATGACTTGTGTGTTAAACAGGCATCACTGAAAAAGCCTTCAGATCAGTCTAACAATAATTTTCACTCAAATTTCTTTACATCAGTGTTTCCTAAATGAATGTCCTTCATTGGCCATGCTGTTTGGGAATGGTAGGTGTATTCCCAGCATATCTGGAGTACATCACATGAGGGAAGGCAGTTTTGTGGTCACTTGTGAGTCATCAAACCATAAGATACTGAGTGATAAGTGTGTTCATCTACGAATTGTATATATATTATAACCAGATAGTGGATTAGATATTAGACCACTACTCCCACCAATTGCTTTGATAAACCTTACAAAAAACATATTATGGTGATCACATTCGGCATTGCCCTACTTGATTTTATTAACAACTACTTGAGGGGTAAGGAGAAATTCTAAAAATAGTTATACCATATCATGCATTAAATAAAAATATGGCAGGGTTTTCTTCCATCAAGTGCTGTCCAGATACTGTATATTGGACTTCAACTCCCACAATCACTGGTTGTAAAATATGATATCAGTCATTTCTGGAAAAGTGTATGAGTTAAAATTTTCCTTACTTCTGTTGCACAGAAAAGGCAATTTCTATAGATGAAGATCATCAAGCTATTAAAATGTTCTTTTCTGTGCAATTAGTAAAAAGAGAGAAGTATTGTTCTTTTTAGGAATACATATTTGAGAATAGCTTTTCTTAGTGTGGAGAACTTCTGATGTTTAGAACTGTGCAGTCATCATTCCTGACTAGTAGGAGAGATTGATAGGTATAGTCCAAAGTATTTCTTGAGCACTAGGCTGGGGAATGCAGTTTTAAGAAGAGGCATTCTTGTATACCCACAAAAATGTGTTCGGAAGCATTAAATGGTTGTCTTAGGTATGCACAGTCTCACCTCGCACAATCAGTCTGAAGAAGGCACTTGACAAAGGGCTGTCCTCTATAAATGTGGCACTGTAAATCCCACCATCAGCCATGGTAACAGATGATAAGATCAGAATGGACTGATTCTCCTTTAACTCACCCTGGTGCATGGTGTCATAGTAAGTCCCTGCACAAAAAAATAAGAAACAAGCAAGAAAAATAGAAAAGCCAAAGGCTGAAGTACCAAAAAGTACTACTGAATTAGAGATTCATATTCTGGAATATGACTTTCATGCAGAGGGGTGAGAGGGTCATGCAGCTGGATATTTGCTATTGGGAAAGAAGGTAGAACAGTAGGGAAACTAAGGAAGTCCAAGGCACCCATTTGGAAACCAATGGATAGATCCATATGTGGATGACCATTCATAATGGATCAATGGTTCTTATAGCACAGAGGTTCTTAAAGTGTGGCCTGGGGACTCCTGGGGGTTCCTGAGACCCTTTCAAGGGGTCCATGAAGTCAAATAAATAACTATTTTAAAATTTCTGTTTTAATTCCTAATACAGTAAACATCAATAGATATAACCCACATAAACCAAAACTCAATCTTTTTTAAGAATGTAAAAGGGCCCTGAGACTAAAATGTTTGAGAACCACTGGATGCCTAGCTTGTTGAACGTCAACAGGGAAAGTCAAGCTTTAAGAATATTTTCCAAGAGAGAGTTGGATGTCTTGGAAAAAGGGCAGATCTTATCACAGACATGCAGTTAGATGAGGGGAGCACTTGCCATTCCTTTTCCACCAGATATCTGTTTTCTTCCCATTCTTTATCCTGGCAACAAGTATGGCTGACTGGGAGAGGCTGATTGTGTGTGTCACCTTCTCTGGGATCAGGTTGGCTGCAAAGGTGGACAGAAATAGGGACTGGGTTACAGAATAAACCCTGAAATATTTTCTCTTCCTTGTTCATTAGAGGAACATGGTCTTGATATCTGAAGACCTCAGATAACTGTCATGGCACTTATGCCTGGCTTTTCTACCACCTACCAGAGCACATCCTGATTGATGGCATCTACAGATGACTAGATCCATTGCCAGGAAGAGGGGAACATATAGAAAAAAATTATACACTTCACTAAGTGGGGTGAAGGTAGGGTACTCATTCTGGGAGACTTTTTCCCCACAGAGGAATGTGTTCCCTTGGGGAAGCTATTAATCTGGAGGCTGAATGCTGTAGGGGTGGGCAGGACTGAAGCAAGAAGCACCCAAGAGTGCTAAACCTGCGTAAGCCCATTTCAAAAACCACCAGTCAGGCAACTGCCTCTGCAGAAGCCACATGTCCAGTTTCTTCTGCAGCCCGAGCTTAAATGGCCACGGAGGAGAGTGTCCAACATCCTGGAATCATAGCATTGTGGAGCTGGAAAATACTAGAAGGATCATCTAGTCCAACCCTCTGCAAGCTACATAGTCAATGAACTGATCCAGATCATATCCACAGCAAAAATTGGGTTGAGAAAAGAGGGAAAACACTACGTTAGAACTGGAAAGCTAAAGATGACAGCTAAAGCTGCTCAGTGTAGGCTGGGGGTGAGATGAAGGAAATATCATGAGGTTATGGTATATAAAAAGGGTTAACAAGGCAAGCTTATGCCACAGTGGAGGGGAGATAAGGATTGTAGGCATCCAGAACAAGCTACAATGAAATCAAAATGTTGACACCTGTACCAAGATGTCATAATGTAAATGACATTATTATATAATTTCCATCACGAAGTCTGATGAAAGTATGGGTGTTGCATCTTTTACATGATGACATCAAGATGCAGTTCTACACACACACACACACACACACATTTACACACATACCCTTTGTGGATATTTGTGGAAGGATGAACACTAAAGGTCTCCTGTTTTCTGTTTGGTTAGATAGGCTTATCATTTTTATTAAGTGAGTTATAAAGGAAAATCATTTACTAGCCCTGTGAAACCCAAATGTTTACCTAAATCCTGAGAAAACGAGATAAAAATTGGCTAGAAGTGAGAATGCTATGAGGCTTCAAGTCCTTTATATGTAATACTTTGCTGGTTTCTCAAGGAATGTGAAATAACCAAAACCTATTGGTCTGTACAAAATTTAATTACCTCCAGTGAAGTATTGAACTGTGTGAACTTTGTCACTGGTTTCACTGCCAGTTCCTACATGCTTTGTGAGATTCTGAGGATCTACTCAGATCAAATCAGTGTTTCTCATTATTGACTTAACATGAGCTTATATCATTTGCACAAAGGTAAAAGACATTTGGGCTTGACCAGAACATTCATTTTTGTTTGTTTAGTTTTTGATTTATTTTCTATGTCTAATTTTGTGCCTATTTTAATTCTTTAATATTTTTCTTAAATATTTTCTTTGAGTCTATTTGCTTTTGTTGTTCTGTGAATATCTGCTTTTGCATTACTGTACTACAGTGAAGCCTGCAATACTTGTATCAGATCTGACATTTCATATGTCATTATGGGAAGGAAGGAATCAAACAGGCATTGAAGGACAACATAAAGGTGCAGTTTAGGACTGGGTGGGTTTGGGATAAGAAATGAAGAATTATAATCATTCAGTGGTAGAGATGTTCTGATTTTGACCAACAGTGGGATAGAGCAACATTCTCAGCCTCTTGTTGGTAGAATTTATATTTCAGAGAGGTTTATAAAAGGGTTAGTAGAAATAAAACAACATAAAATATTTCTGAGGACACTAAGGTCTTCAGAATACTGTATGTCTAAAGACAGGAAGGAAGAAGGCTTAGTAAACCTCTCTGAGACATACATTCCACCATCTAGAGCAGTGTTTCTCAACCTTGGCAACTTGAAGACATGTGGACTTCAACTCCCAGAATTCCCCAGCCAGGCTAACACAGATTTTTTTTATTGTTAAAGAAATTTTGTTCTAAAAACTGTAAAGTATGTGCATTCTTCCACCCCCACCCCCAAATTTAATTTATATTTTTGTTAGAGTTATATCCCAACTTTCATTTAGGAGCTCAAGGTGGCATACGTAGCACTTCTCTCATTTGCCCTTTAACTACAACCCCAGTGCCAGTTTAACACCTCCACCACTATACCACATTGGCTCTCAGTGTTTTAGTGCTATTGGCTATTATTTCCCTATTGACTGACAAAGACAGATGAATCTCTTGTTCTCTAAGCTTCTCTAAGCTTTGTGTTTAAGTCTGGAAGGGAGACCTATGCCTGTCCTTATGTGAAAATTGTATTTGATGGGCTGGATGAAGAGGTGGAGACAATGCTTATTATTAGATTTGAAGATGATACAAAATTTGGTGGGATAGCTAATACCTTAAAAGACAGAAACAAAATTCAAAATGATTTTGATAGGTCTTAGGAAAAGAAATTGAGTGAATGGTTGAATCTTGAAAAGAAAAGACTCAGGGGGACATGATGAAAGGAAGTCACAGAGAAGAAGGTGAAGAAGAATGCAACAGATAGGATAATGGATTTAAGTTAGATGAAGTCAGATTCTGACTGAATTTTAGAAAAAAACATTGTAACAGGAATAGCAGTCTGACAGTATTGCAAGTATTATCCAAAAAAAGTGGTGAGTTTCTCTTCACTGGATATGATCAAGTGGAGACTGCTATGGATAATTTAATTTGAATTTCTGAACAGTATTGGGGGTTGGACTTGCTGGCCTACTTCCATTTCTATCTCTGTGCAAGGAGTGTGTGTGTGTGAACAGGAGTGTCTCCAGGGGAGCGGGGACAGCTGAGGTAGGTGGGAACAAGTTTGTAGGAATTAAAGTACAAGCCATTAGACTTTTTCCTCTGTGACAGATGGTATAAAGTAGGTTCTTTGCCATACACTCTCCCCATACCTCCCCCTGGACACATTATACTGATGCTATGCTGGAGTTCCACTCTCAGCAAACAACAAAAAAGTAACAACATAGTTTGTAAGAAGGCTCATATCAGGACAGAGAACATTACATCATATGAGATAAGGAGTGAATGTTGAGAAATATTAACTTAAAAATATTCATTCTTGCTATTACTCAAGTGTAGAGTTTGGCTTTTAGATACCACATATCAGTGTATCTTGTCCATTGTCACATGAATCTTTTATCACACTTACCGTTAATGTCGTTGTGCACGTAAACAACTCTGGTTTGCTCTGACTGTGTCTTCCCCAGGCAGTATGTGATGCCTACCAGGCCTGCTCGGGAAAACCCTCGCATATGCACCTCCTTGCTGCTGTTCCTATATATCTGGAACTTGGATGTGGTCTTGATCATGGCATTGTCTCTGTCAATCTGGAGGCTGGCATTCCGCTCACCTGTCACACAGGACAGGTAGAAGTTGTTGTGGGAGGGACTCAGAACATTGGCCACCAGAGTGATATCTAGAATTGCTCCTGCATCAAAAGAACCAAGGAAGGAACCAATTTATGGACCTGGAGAGCAGATAATTATAAGCATGATTCAAATGATTCAATGTAAAATCTTGCCTTGACTATATAAGATTGTATGATCCTTGCCTCTCTCCTAGAAAAGGGAAATTTAGGAGATGAAAGTCTCAAACTCAGATAAAGACTTGGAACTCCTAGAACTCCTAGAGCATAAATAAAGAAGCGTAAACAAAAATACTAAACAATCAGGGCTAACAGAAACTGACATTGATTAGTCCTCTGGTTTTTCAAAGTGGACGAGGCTTTTCAATACTCGTAGCCACTTAGGTTTATAATAAGAATGAATAAGAGTAAACAGACCAATACAATAACTCAGTGTTATTACTAGCATCATCATGCAAATCCTATTTCTCAGTTGACTCTATTCTGGTTTCATTTCTCTTTTCACTATGGATCTCAGTCACCTTTCCTGTAGATATATGCTGGGGAATTTTTCTGGGTTTTTTTCCTCCACAGTCCCTGCCCTTAACTGGCCCATTTTCAGATTTGATCTTTCTTTTGCTGGCCTCTTCCCCCACACCAACTTTGGTCACGTTAAGTTTTCAGAGAATTATTGTGCTGATGGACAGAGTTATGAACCTATTTATTTATTTATTTATTTATTTATTTATTCATTCATTCATTCATTCATTCATTCATTCATTCATTCAACTTGTATGCTGCCCATCTCCCCCCAACGGGTTTACATAATTTATTCCCAACATTTTGTTAAGTTGCAAAGCATAAAAAAAATCCTTAGCCTTGGTTATGACAATTATGCTGGGCAGTCATGAAAATGATTGTAAAGCACTCTATGCATCCTGAACGCTTGTAAATTTTATTCATATGCATTTCTGTGAGATACAGTTCCTCCCCATAATCTGATCGCTATTTGGGCTCTTGATCTCACCTCAGTTTTTAAGTCCCTATAGCTAGACAGCACAATCCCAGCAAAATTAATTTCAGGAGTACTGTTACTTCTTTGCCATTTTTGTTCCTTTGGTTATGTTGGTTTTGTGTTTTTTGTGTTGTTTCTTTGTTTTTAAATGTTTTTGCTGGGAGCCAGGTGGCATATACATCATCATCATCATCATCATCATCATCAACATTTTTTTCTATTTTCTGCTAATTAGTTCATCAACAGGGCAACTGTAATAAGAATCTCAGTCAGCTGCTTCCTGTAGTTGTTACTCTCAAACTTCTCTGGATGAGATGAGGAGTTGTGATCATATCATATTATGATTATCTTGCTTTACCCCAGGAGTGGAAAATCTTTGTCAGCTGAAGGGCCGTGCAGGCTTTGTGCAGCACACTGAAGGCTGCATGTCCAAAGTGGATAGGGCCCAAACCATCAATTACACCAGAACTGTAACTTTTTAATAGGACTAACAAAATATGCTGTGCAACCTCCATGGATGTCCACCATCATGGTTTGGACAAAGAATCCATTCCAAAGGCAACGTTACAGACTGCCCCTACCTTTACATTTTTTGACTGCATGTTTAGTATGATTTAGCCAGAAACAGAAAGGATGCCAATATAGCGCAGGCTGATTTCTAAATTTTTGGTTGCCTTATTAACTGTGCCAGAACATGATCACCATTCTCAGGAGTAGGATCACAATCACGGCGATCCCTGCAGTTTATTGCATTACCACATAAAACTCTGGGTCAGACTTCATTTATAGAATTCATATTCAGAAAATAATGGAACATATAGCTATGTTATATGAATCAACGTTGTGCTTATACACTACCTGAAGTTTCAGTAATGACTTTGTAGAATAAATCATATTGTGATCAATAATCTGAGAGTTGTATATAACCCGGAGCCTAAGTTATTATTTACCACTTATTATTAGTCATTAATGGGCTTAGTCTTTTTGAAAGTGCAAGAACCTACTCCCTGCCATAAAACACTTACTGACTAAAATATTTGACAATCTTACTGGAAGTAGCCTATTGCCCTGCTGCTGTTCAATCATCTTAAGGTGCTTGCCATATTGCAGTCCTGCCAAAACTAACATGTTACCTGCAGATATAAAAAACGAAGGACAACTCAGACTAAATATATACAAATACTTTAACTTTAAACTGTTGCATTAGTAAATTCGAGGACAAAGTTCTATGCCATACATTCTCTTGTCTGAATTAATTAAGTCACTTTATGTAGAATTATTTTTTAATAATATTAGAACTGCTGTTGAACGAATACTTCTAGTTATTGAATATGGAGAATGATGTTCTGTATCCTTGTACATGTTATTTTGGCACCAAATTTTTTTGAAAACTAAAATAACACATATAAAAGTGTGCTGGATGACATTCCTAGCACAGAGGAAACTAACATATAAATATTATTCATTTAACTCAGGACACATTCAGTGTAGCTTGGAAATCAGATCACTAATGTGTTAGTTTATTTCTCTATTTGTTGTGACTTGGAAAACAAATTGAGAATAGAATGACCTAAGTCAAGGATAATAGCTTTTGATCATTTATAAATGTGACAAAATTCCTTAAAGTCAGGCTTTCACAAAATTACGTGCATCAAAATACATGCATCTAATTAGCACATGTGAAATTCATCTACATATCAGTTGCATACTATTTTGAACGTGGAAATCTAGAAAATTATTTCAAATTGTATTGCTAGACAACTAGAGGTTCTGGATTACCATCTCTGCATATGAAATGATTCATCTATTGGAAACACTTCTCTGTGATGCCGATCTTCTCCTGAAGGCTTAACATTATTTTAAATTCAGTGCTAAATATTACATTCTGATGTTATTTTTCATAAAAATGTTAACTTTAGTCTGATGTTTTGCAGATGAGATTACTGAAGTTCACATTCTCTATGCTGGTCAGTTAAATCGCTTTGCAAAAAATAAAAGAATCACGACCCACATTGGCAGCAACAGATGATGTGCACTGGGAACATGGCATGACCTTTTTCACTCACCCACCCCCATAATGTTTTCTGATAAAATTCCTCAAGCTTCCATTTTTCTTATTAGTAAGACATTGGTAAGAAAAATATGTTAAAATGTTTAAATCCCAAATCCAGCTACTAGTTTCCTGATCAGAACTTAATCCAGTTTGAGGCCTAAAGCTTTGGGTGTGTCTCAGAACTGCCCCTAAAAATTGCCACTGCATTGTAATACTGAATGTGATGGAAGGGACCTTTTATAAAATACATAGAAACTGATTATGTTAGTTGTATCTGGTATTTTAATTTTAATAAAAATTGAGACAGATTTAGTTTTTGATCTGTTCACTTCTTAATACTGGTACAATCACATTGTGGAATCTTGCCCCCACCAAGACACTCAAAGGCCGCCTACAGCTCCCGATGTACAAGAAAGGTGGTACATCCCTTCAAAAGAGTAAGTACTTTTGAAAGTGAGAAGCTGCTGATTGTGTGTCTGATAGTGGATGTAGCATCTAGATATAAATAAAAGCAACACAGCAAAAGAGGACATAAAGTGATTTATCTGTTTTTCGGCATCATTCAACAATTGCCCATCTGTTATTAGTTTTTCCAACTACCACAATTTATTAAAGGGCATAAGCGTTTGCATCTGATGAAGTGAGCCACATGCCTTTTAACAAAGTCTGTTAGTCCAAAAATATGCTACCAGATCCCTTCTGATTTTTTGCCACCATAGACTAATATGGCTCTCCTCCTACACTGTCTATTACTGTTGATTATTTTCACTGTGATTCCCCAGCTTTCAGGATAGACTGACAGATGCTATTGGTCTATCTCACATTGAATTAAAAAGAAGAAAATGCATACGTGAATCATTCTACCTAGAAATACAATTTTTCAAGGTTCTTAGAAGAATCAGATGGTTCTGTTCTTTGCGTCCCAGCCAATAAGGTTTGGTGGGGTTAAATTCTTGTTTGCCACTAGTTATGGAATCCCCTTCAGGTTCTCTTCTCTTTGATTCTGATATACCAAAGTGAGGTGGTTGGGTACTACTTTCAATAGTGGGCTCCAGTGTGGAATTCTTTCCCCACTGGAATAGATTAATGTCCCACAGTATCCATAGTTTGGCCTTTGGGGCACCATTTTAGATACTTTTCTATTCAGGCTTTTTATTGTTCAAATTGTAAACATTGTTTTTAGAACCTTGTATTGCTTTCATTTTATAATGTTGGCTTTAGCCTGAATTGATTAGTTTTATTTTTTGCATTACATTTTATTACTTTTTTTTTTTTTACATTTCATAATTTTTTAAATCTCAGATTGTGAGCTACCCAGTTCTCTTTGGTTCTTTGACAGAATAGTTGGTATAGAAATGCAGATGATAGGTAAGGTATAGTTAGATAAGATAAAGTAAGAATAGATTTTACCTGCCAGGTGCAAGAAGAAGCTTAGAAGACCAATCTTATCCAATTTCATTTTCAGGAATGTGTTCAATGTCAGGAGAATTGAAACATCACTATTTCAGAAGAAGAAAAGGTGTTAAGGATTATTTCTGTTATTTCTCATTCGCTATATGCATCCTTTAAGCTTGTTGTTCTTGCATCCTCCATTACTTCACAAGAGTTCAAGCAGTTACAAGAAAGTTGTCACCAGATCAATCAGAATAAATGTTTATACTTCTTTGATTTGAAGGAACTCAGCAGAAGAATGCGAAGAAAATCTCCAATTAATTAGCCATAGGAGCTGGATTTTTTTTGTCTCAGGAACTTCATTCATTCAAGAGTTCACATTGGCATCCAAAGGCCCATCCACCATTTTAGCTTCTTGTTTATTGCTACATGTAGCTGCAGGGGGGATACAATCCTGTTGCTTCTCCCACGCTCACTTGGAAGTCTAACTGGAGAGCCTCAGCATGGCCACAAAAGAAAACTGGGCAGGACAGGAAACTGATTAAGAGTGGAAATGGACTGAGTATAGCGTAAGCTGCTGGGGCTCAGTCAGAAAAAAAATCTTGGCTGGGGTTTAGCCGGAGCAGGATGGAGGAATGCCTATAGGCCCTTACAGACAGCTCAGCACTAATGCAAAATCCTGTTTCTCATACAGCATTTCCTGCTCTCCACCCATTGTTCCATGTCTATCTCAGGATCCTGCCACAGAAGAGAGCAGCATAATAGGAAGTCATTTGGCTGAGATACCGACTAAGAGAGGTGCGACAAACCTCTAGTTTTTGGTATGGCGCAACTATGTCATCTAAAGCATCTTGTAAGGTTTTTCTAGCCCAGAATCTATAAGTTCCAATGAGACTCTAGACCGAGGTTTTTCCAAAGAGCATTCAGCTTTTATTATGGCCAAGAGAAAAGCAGGGTGGACCACTCTCTGTCTGGCTGGCAGAGAAAAAACAGAGAACCCTAACCCTCAAAACAGTTTACAACAGCTTTTATAGTATTTTGAAATAGCAGAACTTAGTACCATCACAATAAAGATGAGTTTTTACAGCCAATCAAAGAAACTTGAACAGAATACATTATTCTCCGCCCTTGTTTGTTTCCCCTCCCCTGTTTGCTTATATTAATTCAAATGAGTTCCCTCTCATGAAAGCCCCTAACTTATTCCTTATAAGTCCCTGTAGACCCCTGTTCTGAGACATTCTTCCCTTTTTCAGGCTAAGGTCTAGCCATGGGAGGCACTTCCTTATTTTCAGAGCTAGCATGGTTTGCTCTGGGAGCAGGGAGGAGGAACGGGGAAAATTGCAGACATTTCCCCTTTTCAAGACCTTTGATATGAGCAAGCAAGACATTTGGCTTTTAGCTTAACCACATTTCCCCCCGTTTCCTCTTATAACCTATTACCATCAGCCTAACTTTTACCTGCTCAGTGTCTTGTAACTTTCCTGAGTTCCCTATTTGCAAAAGAAGCCTTTCTAGTTTTCTTAATAGCATCTAGACTGACCCTTAGCCACAGTCACTAGGTCAGCAAAAGCTTGAAACACAAAAGCAAAATAGGCAGTTAGTCTAACCATTCCTTACAATCTGATAAGTTGACCTCATGCTAAGACACAAGAATAAATGGAATTCTACTTTTCCAAAAAAAGTGTCTGAATGTAATCCCATTTATTCAAAGGCACAACTGATGAAAACTAGATTCTGCCATTATCTATTTACTGTCTAGCCCATGACATCAAAGATGGAGAATTGGACAAAGCAACGATCAATTTCCCCAGAGGCTGGTTTTCACTTTCCTCCACATTCTATTAAAATGGGGATGGTTCTCAAGAAAGAAGGAAGGAAAGAAGAAAAGGAGAAAGATGAATTGGAGGAAATGGAGCAGGCCTGCCTATCAATGTCCAGACACAAACCCAGATAATCTCTCTCCAACCATTTTCTCTGCATTGTACTTTGAACATGTACCGAAACTCCAGATCTCAGGAAAGCAGGTAATACATAACCAGTTTAGCTAGGCTGACTGCACTGAATTTGTCTAGAATTCTGTATGTGAGATTGTTTCCTCCCTTCCTTCCTCCCTTCCTTCCTCCCTTCCTTCCTCCCTTCCTTCCTTCCTTCCTTCCTTCCTTCCTTCCTCCCTCCCTCCCTCCCTCCCTCCCTCCCTCCCTATATTTCACTTTGCCCAATACATTTATTTCTATATCTAGAAATTTGTTTTTATTTTTATTAAAAGCTTTCCCTCATGCAAGACTCGGTCATTACACAGTACTCTTTTGCTTCAGGACTGGCACAGGTTTTTGGGATTCTGTATCTCTGGGCTTTAGGATGGAAGATCCAAATTGCCTTCTATTCTGTTTTTCTTAGGACTGGGCTGAGGGGAGAAACTGTTGGTAGAAGGGCTAAAAACTCTCCAGTGTCACAGTCAGTATATTGCTTCAAATCTTGATGACAAACTAAGAGATACACAAGTTACATACAATTACATAACTTCAGTGTAATGTGCAAGAACATGCAAACAGAAAGACTACCACTGCTGATTTCTATCTTTCTACACTTCTGCTCCTCCATGCAATGGCACCACACCCTGCAGGTTACCAAATAGTATTTTGCTAGTTGCAACATAATTTTGAAGTCTTGGTCTGTTAAAAAAACAAATTAAAAACCATCTGGAGCATCTGGAAACGTTTGTGTTAAGGGAGCTGTCATGCTGCCCTTATAGAAGAGGTAGAACAGAAAAATATGAGCCACCTCACATGGGCAGTTTTCACTGGGTGGGATGTTCTTCCAGCTAATCTTGAAAATTGCTGAAGGATATTAAAATGATCAAATGATCAATTTCCTTCAGGAAATAAGCTGTTTGAGATATTGAGCCACCTGGGATATCCATGGCTGTATGTGTGTGTAAAAGCTAAGATGGTTGTGTGACCAGAGCCCAGTATGTTGCAGGCATAGCGCACACATAAAGTGGCAGACCAATTGTGTGGTAGTGGCTGCCTCCGTGACTTTTTTTTAATGCTCCCCATGGATGGCCTGATATATAACCAAATCTTGGTTACTGGACTTGCAGAGATTCCACCTTAATTTCCCTTTGTATTACTTCAGTAAGCCCCTGTTTCAGTGTCTCTCTTCCTTGATCATTACCCCCTTCCGGCATCTAGATCAGTGTTTCTCAATCTTGGCAACTTGAAGATGTGTGGACTTCAACTCCCAGAATTCCCCAGCCAGCATGCTGCCTAGGGAATTCTGGGAGTTGAAGTCTACACATCTTCAAGCTGCCAAGGTTGAGAAACACTGATCTAGAGGAAAAGGCCAGTCTTCAGCATTTTTTGCTCTACCTTTCATCTCCAGGAGGCATGGAAAGGAGCAGGAGGAGATAAAGGACCAGGCCAATGATGACAAATTTAGCTTTAACCAAAACTTTAAAATCCTCATTCAGGTCCTAGATTTAAGCTTTATTAGGCCCACTTCTAAGCAGAGTACTGCATTTGGAACACCATATGCCACTTGAAACTCTTTCCTTAGAAACTTGGTCTGAATGGTCTCAAGTACACATTTCTTACTTCCTGGTCCTAATTTCACTTCATAGAAGAATTGCACTAGAGGGTCAGCCTCAAAAAACTTGATAGCAGTTGGAATATATTGTGGTCCCCTTGGGTTGAAGAAAGACCAAACATTGTAGCACTGTTTTGAGCCTTCTCGGCTGCATATGAAAAGTGTGTATTTTAATTACCAAATAAATGGAAAAGCATCCCCAGATAGGTAAAGCAAACTACCTCACTGAATTTCTGCTCATTAATTATCCACGTCAAATTTTGGGGGACTTTTTGAAAATACAATGATCTTTATTTTTTTGCTGTTTGACTATAGCTGCTGCTCCCTTTGGAAGAGTGATAGAAAACTGAATGTCCTCATTAGCCCCATGGAGTCATGATAGGTTCACTTCATCTTCTGAATATATTAGCACTGTCTACTGTGTGCCTATCTGCAATCTTTGGTGGATGAAATGCTTTTTTAGTTAACTGATCAACCACAGCATTAATGAAAAATTAAATAAAAGTAGGTCAAGAATACAGCCTTGTTTAACATGTCTTCTAGCAGGAACAAAATTAGAAAGGGGGTCTACTGAATTACATCCTACCTTAAGATTGGTGTTCTCATACTTCTTATAGATAAGAACAAGCAGATGACAATCAGGTGTTGTACCTCTACATTTTCCTCTTCATTCTAAATTTATGATCAAATGCCTGTTTAAAATTAATACATGCAGCTTATAAGGCCAAGTTTGCTTTGCTTCATTTTTATTCACCAGGTGGATGGTACAGAAATCTATTCTCCATTGTACTTCTGCCAGCTCTAAAATGTGCCTGTTCATTCTCAACGATGATTTATTTACTTATTTGTTTTAAAATTTGTATGCCACCTTACATCCAATAACTCTACGCGGCTCATAAGTAAAAACATTTTCCAAAAAGATTCAACAAAAATAAGGAATAAAAGATAGCAAGATGACAGAAACTGGAAGGAATGGAAAAAATAATCCAAGGGAGTTTCACTCACCTTCACTAAAGGCCTGGGAGAAGAGACAGGTCTTCAAGCTCCTTCAACACCAGAAGGAGATCTGGATCTCAGGAGAATCTCATTCCAGAGGGCAGGAAAGGCATACTTCTGGGGTCCCAATAGATGATTTTGTTTAATTGGATGAACCTGGAGCGTGCCAACCCTGCTGGACCAAATCAACTGAGCAAATACTATGGGAGATGGTGGTCCCTTAAATACCCAGGCCCTATGCCTTTAAATGCTTTATAGATAACAATCAGTACCTTTTCCTAATTCTACTAGTCTAAAGTTTTCATATATGTGTCTACTCTAGAACTTACTAATGAAGCTTAATAAACAAATTGGTCTGTCATTGCCAGGAAAGTCTTTCTTTCCCTTCTTAAAAATTATAGCAATTATTGCCAAACTCTAGTCTTTAAGAATCTATTATTTATATATGTAAATAATGGGGCCACAATTGGTGCCAATCACTCCAAATTGTTTTTGGGAGAGGGGATAAAATCAAATCTTTCCCAGGTGCCTTTGTAAATTTCAGCTGACTGATCAATTTGGAAACTTCTGACTCTGACGTGTGGCCAGTACAGCACCATGTCACAGAATTATTAGTGGAAGAGTTTCTACATTCAGTTAAACTGAGATTATTGGAGCTGCATATATCCAAGCCAACTCTATGAGGTCCAATAAATATAACCAAGCAATTGAGTTAGTATTGTCAGCATGAAGCTAAACACTAATTAGTACCTGCCGAAGCACTGATATTTATTTATTTATTTATTAAATTTTTATGTCGCCCATCTCCCCCCCAATGGGTGACTCTGGGCAGCTTGCAGTGGAAATCAGAAACCCCATCAACAATTAAAAATCCCCCATAAATAGTTAAAATAAATAATCCATTAAAAATCAAATCTAAACAACAAATCGTGTACATAAAAACTAAAAACATTCAAGATGACGGCAAGCCCCCATCTGGCCCCCAGGCCTTCTGGCACAGCCAGGATTTCACCCCTTTCCTGAAGGCCATGAGGGTGGGGGCACACCAGACCTCAGGAGGCAGATTGTTCCATAAGATGGGGGCCACAGCAGAAAAGACCCTCTGCCTAGACCCCATCAGTCGAAATTCCTTGACCGGTGGGGTCTGCAACGTGCCCCCTCTGCTGGACCGAGTGGGGCGGGCTGAAGTAACCGGGGTGAGACAGCTCCTCAGATAACCTGGTCCTGTGCCATGAAGGGCTTTAAAGGTGATGACCAACACCTTGAATTGGACCCAGAACCAAACTGGCAACCAATGCGGGTCGTGTAATAGTGGTGTTATATGTGCCCTTCTAGGGGCATTCAGAACTGTCCGTGCCACTGCATTCTGCACCATTCTGCTGTAGCTTCTGGATACTTTTCAAGGGTAGCCCCATGTAGAGCGCGTTACAATAATCTAACCAGGAGGTGACCAGGGCATGAGTGACCTTGCGGAGGGCTTCCTGATCGAGGAAGAGGTGTAACTGCCGCACAACACGAAGTTGCGCAGGGGCCCTCCTAACCACGACTGCCAGCTACTCTTCGAACAGGAGTCGTGAGTCCAGGAGGACCCCCAGATTATGCACTGGGTCTGTCTGGGGTAGTGCGACCCCATCAAGAACCAAAGATGATAAACTCCTGAATCTTGAGGCTCCCCATACCCACAGACACTCCATCTTACCAGGGTTCAGTTGAAGTCTGTTGGCCCCCATCCAGGCCCCCACAGCCTCCAGGCACCATGAGAGGGTAGTCACAGCATCACTTAGGTCACCTGGGATGGAGATGTATAATTGGATATCTTTTCCACCACCTTTCCCACCACCTTTCCTAAAAAGGGAAGGTGGGAGACTGGACAAAAATTGTCCAGAAGAGTGGGATCTAGCGATGGTTTCTTGAGGAGGGGGCAGACCAAAGCCTCCTAGGCTTCAGGAACACCCCCTCCTGCAAGGATGAATTGACCACCACCAGTATCCACCCTAAGATCACCTCCTTGGTGGCTTTAATTAACCAGGAGGGACAAGGATCTAAAATACAGGTAGCTGCACTAACAGCCCCGAGGACCCTGTCCACTTCCTCAGGGTCAACAGGATCAAACCGTTCCCAGATAACTGGGTAAGAACGTTCCCTGGGCAACTCCACCAGACCCGCCACAAGCTTGGCCTCCAACTGAGAACGGATCTGAGCGATTTTATCCATCAGGTGTTCAGCAAATTCCTCTGCACGGCCCTGTAAATAGTCCTCTGAGCCCTCCCTATCCAGGAGGGACCAAGTGACCCTAAACAGGGCTGCCAGGGGACACTCTGAGGATGCAATAAGAGTGGAGAAATACTGGCATTTCACTGCCCTTACTGCCACTAGGTAGGCCTTAATAGCAGCTCTAACCCGTGTTTGGTTGGACTCGTCTTTAGATTTCCGCAAAACTAAAGACGCTTTAGATGGGCACTCTAGATGTCTCTTAGCCCTAACCCTAACTCCTCTGTAAACCATGGGGAGTGCTGGGGGCGATGGGCCAAGAGAGGCCTCACAGGCATGATCCTGTCCAAGCCCTCAGCCACCTCCTTATTCCTGGCTGCGGCCAGGGCCTCTGCTGGACTGTTCAGCAAGGCCTCAGGAACAACTCCCAGCTCCCTTTGGAACCCTTGTGGGTCCATCAGTCACCAGGGGCGGACCGTTTGAATAGGTCCTGCCTCCCTGTGGATGGAGGCAGCATAGGAGAATCTCATGGCCACCACGGAATGGTCTGACCATGACAGAGGGGATAATATAAAATCCCCCGCCAGATCACGCTGCCACTGCTCCGACAAGAAAACCATGTCTGGAGTGTGACCACTGTCCCGAGTCGGGCCACAGATGACCTGGGATAGGCCCATGGCTGCCATGGTAGCCATGAATTCCCAGGCTGCCTCCGAGGCCAACCCCAGGGATGGCAGATTAAAGTCCCTCAAGACCATAAGTCTGGGGAACTCTACTGCCAACCCTGAGATGGCCTCCAGCAGCTCGGGCAGGGAGGTTGCTATACAGCAGGGAGGCTGGTACAATAGCAAGACTCCCAACTGATCCCATGTGCCCAACTCAGGAACAGGGTCTCACATCCAGCAACTTGTGGAGCAGAGCCCCTGAAGGCCAGCAGAGATTCCCTGATGACAACTGCCACACCCCTTCCCTTGCCCTGGGGTTTTGGCTGGTGTCAAACCCTAAAACCGTCTGGACACAATTCTGAAAGGGCTACCCCCTCCCCTTCTGGTGCCAGCCAGGTCTTGGTAATGCATGCCAGGTCATCCTGCTCCTCCCCAATAAGGTCGTGAATAAGGAGGGCCGTATTATTGACCGACCTGGCATTCATCAGCAATTTATATTTATATCAGCAAATGTCTCCTAGACTTGGCAGAATGTTGCCTGGAGTCAGGACTGTTGGCTTTTCCAGAGCTAAGTAAAGTTTGCCTCCTTGTTTTCACCTCCCTACTGTTGCTCTGTGAGACCTCGTGTTTTATTAGACATAAATAACACTAAGCCCAGGGAGGGGCTAGACAGAGAACAATAGAAGTCGCCTGTTCGGGTAAACACGCTTGGGATGAAGTCTAGCATAACTGGCAAAACATCTTTCCTGAGCCATTTTCCACCCTCCTATGTAGCACTGGATCCAACATATTCCTGGGTACAATGTTATAAACACACAAAAATCACCTATCCTTTTTAGTTCTCATAATTTCTGGAACTACACACATGTTCACACTCCTAGGACCTTTCCCCATGACTAAGTTTAAATATTATCCATCCATCCTGGAGTTGGCAGAAAATGATACCAGCGTGAAATTGCTACTTGCCTTGCTGCCTTTGTTGCAAATCACTACAAGCACTTAACTTCTCCCCAAAGTAATGGGTAACAAAGCCTAACAGATTTTATAGACTTTGAGGCTGCCCTTGGACAACGTTGAAATAAGGGGGAAAATACTATTTTAACACCATTACAACTATAGATAATCTTTGCTTGTCTCACTCATGTTCTGTGGACAATTGAAGGTCATGTTATAGGACATGTCAGAAGAAAGATTTGCCAGGGCTGGGTCCAGTGGCACTCTGCTGTGGTTAGGTCCAAGTATGAAAGGACTCTAGAGTGATGTAGTCAGAAAGTTCTTGTATCACACATAGGATGAGCTTTCAAAATCAGGTCAAGGAATTTTTAAACGAGTGACGTGGCCCCACATTGCACTGTTTTAATTGCAGATTAATTTAGATTGACATTAAAGATGCTTCTGAGTAGTAAAACCCTACACTTCAGACTAGCTTGAAGAATATGGCATGGCTTAGAAGAATTCACACAAACACATTGGGACATTTAGATATAAACCCCAAGAGGCTGGGTAGCCTGGCATTATCTGAAACCACACATTATCTCTCTAAAATCTAAAGTAAGCAGGGGCAGGAAGAGGAAATCCATTCATTGTTTCCGACTATTGACGTGGGACTCAGGAAACCAGGTGCCCTCGTGAAGCATAGAGTGGGTGAACTGCCACAGGCTCGGGCTCCCTCTCACAAACGCCAGGACTGCCAGGAGCCTGCAAACAACCTCCCTCGCTGCATTATAGAAGTATAGAAATAAACAGTAGGTAAATAATCAGAGAGCCACAGAGATAGGGCTGGTTATAGAGCATGCAGCCCAATCCCACACAGGATGAGTTGGGAGTTAAGTCCTACTGTGTTCACTGAGACTTATGGCCAGACAGGTCTGCATAAACCGTAGCCAAGTCATGTTTAAATATCTTCCACATCACCACTCTTTTCACTCCCCAAACTTTCAAATGCAGAATTGTACATCAATGTAAGGTCCTCCAGCAGTAAAACCTTAATCGTTCCTTTCCACTGAAGGGAAAAGAAAGGAAAATGCAGCGGCTTGGTGTTTTGCATGTCAGCTCCTCCTGTCCTGAAGAGAAGAGGAAATGAACAAAACAATTTCACCCCTGCTTATTTTGAGAGTACCACCAGAGGATTTGAAAGCAGTTAAAAGCAGCTCTGGACTTCTGGTATTCCCATGATGTCATTGTGTTGGAGAGCTGGGCTAGTTTTATATATTTTAAATTTAGATTTATAGATTTATTTCTGGTGTCATTTTTGTTGTTGCTGTAGTCCTTTGCTTTGCTTTGCTTTGTGAGATGCTGTGGCTCTGCTTCTCCATTAAAAGGAACTTTTTCTCCATCCTCCTCCAGCTTTTGAGCTTTGCAAGGAAATGGTAGCTTGAGAGGAAATGAAAACTGGAGCTTTCTGCACTGCAGAAATATTCCCTACAGATCATGGTCAGATGCTGCCAGCTGAGAAGCTTTTTGGGGGAGTGCCATCTGAAGAGCTGGTCCAGAAAAGCTGACATGAAATGAAATTCTAGGTTTATTTAATAAATTAAGTAACCATGTCTAAACTTACATCCAAGTTCTTAAATGACCCAAATGAATGATCTTCATCTTTCAACAAAAATATATAACTGGTGTCTGAAAGAAGAAAATAAAAAATGAGAACAAAATTAATGTTTAAATCCTTCCGAATACCATCAGTGCTGAATATCCTGGTAGGCAGAAGAACCCCTATCAGTCAATCATTCAATCACTCAGTCAGTCAATCATAGCATATACAGAAATGGGGTGATCTCTGATATGGGGCTAAACTGTTTCTGAGATTGGGTTTACACTACATATTGATCTAAGATTTACTTAAGAACCGTTTATTGAACAAATCACAATTGATTTGCTTCCCATGACACACTAAATATTGGAGATTTGAATTCTGTAGAAACCCCTGTTAGTAGATGTGCTCCTGAATTTGAGCAGAGCATTGAAACAATACTGAATAATTAAGTAGCAGGATGTCCCACTGAAGAAAATGTTCATAACTCAAAGGAACGTAGTTTGTCTTGGATGCAAAGTATGGGCTTAGCTCAAGCTCAATGAATGCTAACAGATTAGGATGAAGTCTGAAACACAAGAGTGAGAGAAGTTTCCTTGTCTCTTAAAGACAGAGATTCATTTAACTAACAATAGGACAGGTGAGAGAGACAGATACAGAGAGTCAATGCATGAAGATCCTTCTCCTTAGCTTTTCTCTTGTCATTTTTCTGAAAGGTCAAATTGGCTTATAGGTACAAAGAGACCCACTTAGCACTAAGCCACCATCAAGCGAACCACATTATGGTCCAAGTATGTGAACCAGATATTTGTATTGGTCAATTTGCAAGTCAGCCATCTATTTAATTTCTAAGTCTTGTAAACTGCCTAGACTCCAACCAGACTGAAGCTGCAATTCATTCATTCATTCATTCACTCATTCATAAATATTCTCTAAGTTATTTCTTATCATAAGAGATATTTCTGCAACCAGAATCTAAGTATAAATGTGAGTTAATTCAGAAATTGCTTTTATTTCCTGGATGATATTTTACCTAAATGATTTCATGGGTGTCAATGGGAGCTTCCCTTCATGACTAACATCAGCCCTGGACTAGAGAAAAGAGGTATTTCCATCAGGACTATAGTGGGAAAAAACTAAAATATTCCTTCCCAGACGATAGTCCTGCTGAAAAATCTATATACCTGCTTTTTCAATAGTATAAACAAGGGCACTAGTAATGCTGCTGTTAGACACATGAAGAGGCCTGGCCATCACCTGAGCTAAGAATGAGAGGGCAGTGATCGCCTTGGACTGGATTGTGCCTATGCAGCCTCTCCCTGTTTGTGGATCCCAGAGGGCTCCCTGGTTTTCAGAAGAGTCTAAGAGTCATATCAATAGAAGAGATGTCTGGAGCACAGCTGAAGAAAAGAAAAGTACAAGTTTATCCAAACAGGTGTAACAGCCTATATATTAAGGGCTACATCATGGTGATAAAAGTGACAAAATGCAATTATTTTTATGCAGAGTGCCGGGTGGTAGCCCTGTTCAAGGTGACCTGACCCCTGTTAGGAAAGACAGGGTCAGAGGAACATTTGCAAGGCTGCTGTGAAGGTTAGTTTAGGCATCTGACAGATAAAGATGCTCAGATCTATTCTGAGCTGGACTCTGGCTGTGTATGTCCTCTTGAGGTGACTGAGCCATGGTTTATTTAGTGTTTTAGGCGGAATTTGACCCTCTAAGTCTCAAGGAAGTTGGAAGGGTCCTCAGAGCTGTGAGTATGGCCACCTGTTTATTAGCTCTATGTTCCTCCTGGTTGGTCAAGGTCTCCCAGAAGACACATGAGTTTGGTCCAAGCAGTGATGAACTCATCCTTGAATGAGTGGGAGGTTTGCCAGGTCTTAAAAAGGTGGTTGTCTGCCCCTTCCTCAAGAAACTATTGCTGAACTAATGGTATTGAATAACTTTCAACCAATCTCCATTTTCCTTTTTCTGGAAAGTGGTAGAGAAGGTGGTGAGACTGCAACTTCAGAGGGCCCAGAAGGAATTACCTGTTCCCCTTTCATTTGGATTTCAGGTCTGGGCATAGTACCGAGACATCATTGATTGTTCTTGTGGGTGACCTCTGGCTGTCCCAGAATGCATCCATCCTGACTCTTCTTGATCTCTTGATCTCTCACACTGCTTTTCATACCGTAAATTATAGTATCCTTTTGTCCCAGTTGAGGGAGTTAGGAGTGAGGTGCATTGGGTTGTGGTGACTCTTCTCCTTCCAGCAGAGCTTGTTCCACTCTGTATTGGCTGGGGGAAGAGATCCAGCCCTAGTCCCTGCCTCAGGGCTCAACACTTTCCCTGTTTCTATTTAACATCTACATGAAGCTGCTGGGTGAAGTCATCCAGCAGTATAACTGACCAAATAACACTGTCAGCATTCTGCCTGGAAGGTATGGGAGTCTAGATGTTGATGAATAAGCTTAAACTCAAACCTAGCAAGACTGGGTGGCCCTGGAGATCTTTAGTTGTTAGTTCTGGCTGGGCAGGCAGTGCTCCATAAAAAAGTTGTGCACAGTTTGGTGATCTACCCGGATTCCTAGTTCCTGCAGGAAAGGCAGGCAGCAGCTCGGGTTAGGAGGGTCTTTGCACAAATTCATCTTGTGCGCCAATTGCACCTGTTCCTGGATGGGGGGGGGGGGTGCTACTCACAGTCACTCATGCCTGTGGTTACCTCTTGTCTGGATTATTACAATGTGATCTATATGTGGTTCCCTTGAAGAGCACTCAAGCTCCAACTAGTCCAAAAGGCAGCAACGTGAGTAGTTATGGGTACAGTTTGGTATACCCATGTATCACTGCTACAGCAAGAGCTGCGCTGATTACCAGTGGGCTTCTGAGTGCAACTCAAGGTGCCAATTGTTACCTATAAAACCCTTCATGGCACAGTACTTGGATATTTGAGGGATTGTCTGTCTCTGGTGACCTCCGCCCATCCTGTAAGATCTAACAGTATTGGCATGTTCTATATCCCATCAATTAAACAGTTTCACTTCATGGGATTCAGAAGGCATGCCTTCTCCCTCATAGCACCTGCCTTATGGGTGCTATGGCTCCCCCACTCCAAAGTTGATTGGCTCTGACCCTGCTGGACTTTGTAAAAGCCCTGAAGACCTGGTTCTTCCCCTAGGTGTTGGTCCAATTGTAACTATATGCAGCATGCTTTATTTTGCTTTATAAATTTATTATTTTCCTTTGTATTGATGTTTTTAATCCTTACTGACTGCCCAGAATTGCCTGGTGAGTGGGTGAGGATATAAATTGAATGAATGAATGACTCAACTCATCTTGACTCTAAATTACAGCTGTTCGTAAGTTGTACCTAGTACAACTTAAGCTTTATTCCTAAGCGAGGGACTCTTTCTTGCATTTCCTGGCCTGATAAACAAACGAAGTGGGACTTTTCTTTCTTACTTTTAGATGTTTAATTGTTTTAAATATAAGGAAAAGAAAGAAAAGGAAAAAATCAAGAAAAAAGAAAAAAAAACCATATTAACAGACATAAGGAAAACAGCCCAGTTTTTAAATGAACCTTGACCACATAGAGTAATATTGGTCAGATGTTTCATTATGTTGAGAGACACCAAGATTCATAAGCAGAGAACACACACATATAATCAATAATGCATTGTAAGTCTGGGGTGGTGCTGTCTTTCTGCAGTAACAAATTAATCTTCTTTGCTCTACCTATCACACTTGATAAATCCAAAGTTCTTCATATCTTGATAAATTCCAAATTTTTGAAATATAATCCACTCTCATATGACATCTTTAAATCCTATTCCTTTTCCCAAAACCTTTTAAAAAAGTTAATCAATATAAACTAAAGTGAGCCAACCCTGTGCTGTAAATGTACTTCCATCATTTTACAATTTTACACATAATGACATCGACACTCAAAACTTTCTGTAAATTCTCTGAGGTGCCCAATAACATGAAAACTGTTTAATTAATCTCATCTTAAGATCAGAAGAAACAATTTTGTGACTCTTAATCACTGATTTGTAAATACAGGTATGGCATTTTCACATGGTGCTTCGTTATTTTTTTTTTCCATTCAAATTTCTGCTTTCAGGGAATATGAAGCCTTCATTTATTCAGATCAGCCTTCTTCAATCTTTCACTCTCCAGATGTGTTCAACAGCTATGCTGGATCATCATGGAGGAAGTTATAGTTCAATGTACCTGAAGGGCAACAATTTTGGGGAAACTGTTTCTTCATGTTATTTATTTTCCACATTTTATACCATGTTTGAAATATTTACATGTACAACACACACAAATCGTTGCATGTAATGTACATGTTCTGCACAAAGACTGTCAATGCTAAAAAACATTAAATTGCTGGCAAAATTATTCTCCAAGCCCCACTCCTTTCTTTTCCTGTTGATTTCTGTGTAAACATGAAGACAGCTTTGAAGAACCTGACTGCAGTCTGACAATAGCCCTGGTGAAAGCAGGAACTGGCCTCTCCTTGACCTAATTCTCCAGTAAGACACAGCAGGAACCTGCTGTTTCTTCACCGGAGTTGATACTAATGCTATCCGAACACTGAACTACAAGGCGCAGATGAGCAGGATCTTCAGGGTATCAAGAAGACTACTATAAAAATAGCAGGGCAAAACCTGAAATAATTTGCTTGACTAAGTGTGAGCCCTACATAATACCAAAGCTTAATGGTTGGGATAGATGTTCATTTGCATGGGACCAAGACTTTGATACTGGGAATTTATGCCCCAAATGAGGACAAAGTATTGTTTTATAAATGGCTTATGGACAGATTAATAGATTTCTCTTATGAAAATTGGTGTTTGATTGGGGATTAAAATGGAGTGATCTCCCCACAACTGGACATAACTTCCAAGAAAAATATTAAAATCACTCAAGGCAAATTACCAAAAGTTTTCTTTGATTTGATGGACAATTTAGGGCTGGTTGATATACGGAGACAGAAAAATGGCAAATCCAAGAGAGTATACCTACTTTTCTGAAAGAGATCTTTTTCAAGAATAGGCACGATTTGGATTTCAAACAACTTGGATACTAATGTTTGTAAAGCAGAGATCTTACCAAAGATCTCTGGAATATACCACCGGGAGATCTTATGATCACTTTTTCAGATCATAATCCTGTGAGTTTGGTTTATAAAGAAAATCTAATTCTTTTAGATGGAGACTAAACAAAATGTTGCTACAGAAAGAATGTCATTACTATGCAATTGAGTAACACTCGGCTGGAGTGGCTTCCTAGTAAGATGGGCTGTTAGCGAATCCTGCTGACATTCAAGCAGTCTATAATTCCAATTATGCTTTTTAAAATGAAGCCCATGCTGACCACTTTCCTAATATTTCCAAGGCGTGTATTTTGTGAGACACAGATCTCCCCACTTTTTGAGTCACTACATCAAGATGTTCCTGACACTTTAAATGAGAATCAAGAAGTGGTAGCGGCGGCGGCGGCTGCCACCAGTTGCAAAGGTAACAGACTGGCCCTGTCCTTGGGAAAAGCTTATCCAGGTAAGCAATTTCAGGCAGAGGAGGGAGGACAGCCTGCAGCTGAACCGCTGGAAGCAGAATTAATTAATACCTTTGAAGCCTTGCCAAGCTGTGAACAGGAAGATTTGTTGAAGAAGTTAGAGGATCTTACGCAAACTTTAACCACAGTGCACAAGACAGCTGCTCCACTAACTGACTTGGTCTCTGTGCCCTATACAGAAGGCTGCCAAAGCAGTGCTACTATGAGTTCATCTCCATCACCCCTTGAAGACAGGAACTAGACAGACAACCAGTTTGCGTCACTGACAATTCGAATACATCACCGGGAGATACAAATTCAGCCCCACAAATTACAGAGATCGAAAATCAGCATTTACTGGTCTCCATCTTAGCTGCATTAAAGGGCACTTGGATATCTGACATAGGCTGCTCCAGTGCAACAGTGGGCAATGCAGGAGCCCCCGGATATACCCCCCCGCCCCCCAGTGTTTCCCAGGAAGCGTCTACAGCAATACTTTTGCCTGCCCAACTGAATGACATTCAACTAATATGACTTCTCTATTCTTCATTTCCTGAAACATTGTAGGGTGGAAATCTAGAAGTAGAGATCCATCATTTCTGACATATATCTCCAGCTACGACACAGGTTTTTTTTTCCCCCCAGGAAACCTGGTTGTTTTTACCTTCTTGCCACATTGCAACAGTGGCTGATGACTTTTGCCCCATTCGTTCTAAATGGACATCTCAGCAAGCAGCAATAATAGCTAACTTTGTTAGAGGGAAACCAGCCAAGTTTCTTTATTCAGTAATAGTGGATGAAAGAGAAGAAAAAGGGTATTTGGATGATGAACCACAAGGCTGGGAGCAGTGTTATCTGAGAGTTCAAACTGGAAGTATAGTTGATCTCTCAGATAACTGCTTCCAGTGTTTATCTTGTTCATTCAAAAAGAAGGGTTAACACCCTGAAAAGTGTTTATTGAATAAAAATCCTTTCCTATACACGGAAAGAAGAGGTAGGCTTCTTTCTCCCACTTTCAGTGTTTCACACCACATTTAGTCCTAAATGTGATGCCTACCAAGTTGGGTTTTGTGACCAATGGCTGTGATGGTTTTATTACCATTTAGAGACATGTGGTTCTGCAGTAACTTAATAATTGATTCTCAATTTAATTTCTGCTGTATTTATTTTATACAACAGTGTTTTATGTTCTTGATTAGCTTGAGGCTTTTTATGCATTTTAGATTTATAATTAAAATTATAATTCCCCCAATCTCCATCATTCAGTATTTCTCTGCTATAATTATTAGAAATAGTATGCCTGTCCACACGTTAAAGATATAGCTATCAAACTGTTTCACTCTGCCGTAATGTATTTGCCTATGTGATTTTTATTAGTATAAATTAAAAATAAATAAATAAAACCCTGTGAGATACATTAAGGAACAAGACAAGGATGTCCACTGTCTCCTCTCTTGTTTATTTTGGTTCTTGAAATACTGAATAGAGATTTAAGACAAGATGAGAGCCTTGTGGGAGTAAAGATTAAAAAAAGAAACTTATAAGTTAAGGGCTTTTGCAGATGACTTGGTGTCACTTTGGAAGATCCATTAAAGGGAATTGAAATATTAATGGGGAAATTAAAAGAATTTGGTGCATTAGCAGGTTTCAGAATTCATAAACAGAAGACAAAGATGTTAACAAAAAACATGAAAATAGAAAATCAAACAGAATTCATAAATAAAATAGGTTTTAAGATTGAGAAGAAGGTAAAATATCTTGGTATTACTATGACAAATATGAATTGTATGTTATTTCAAAATAACTATGTTAAGACATGGAATGAAATTAAAAAAGACATGTTAAGATGGGAGAAATTATAGCTGTAATTGCAGGGGGACATTTCTGTGATAAAAATGAATGTCTTACCTAGAATGATGTTTTTGGTGCCTAGAATGATTTTTATTTCAGACAATACCCAGAAAACAGTGGCAGAAGTATATATCTCAATTTGTGTGGCAGGGGAAAAAAACATGAGTTAAATATAAGGTGTTACAAGATGCAAAGGAAAGAGGAGGATTGGGTCTACCTGATTTGAAATTGTATTTTGCAGCTTGCTGTTTGGTTTGGATGAAAGAGTGGGTGCTGCTGAGAAACGTCAGCAAAAAGGGACATTTTATCATGTCTGGGGGAAAATTCTGGATTCAAATACATACACTGATTCAGAGGATTTTAAAGATTAATGTACAACTGAGACCAGAGCTTTTTCTTTTGGGATTGATGGACAAACATTTGGAAAAAAGTAATGGAACTTCGTTTTTGTACCTGATAATATCAGGATTTTCTCATGGGAAGAAGGTCATCCCGTTTAGCTATACAAAACAAGTGTTGAGATTACAAAGTATCTTGTGATGTTGTTATGATTTTCACTGCCACCTACTGTATGTGTGTGTGTTAGTTATTCAGTGGGGTGTTATACTAGCAATATATGGGAGTGAAATGCCCAGTAAGTTAGAGAGTGTGTGTTTTTACTTTGAACAGTTAACCATGTAGGTTTTATGGGTTATGTAGTCCTAACTAGTAACCAAGTAGTGAACCTCTTCTCTGAGAGTGTTTTTTTAGCTAGAGGCTTTGCAGTGATAAGTCTTGGAAGCTAATATGAGAAGAAGTCTTTGTTATATTCTATATTTTGTATGCAACTTGTATTTTGTGAAGTTTTGCATTTTTATCAATAAAGACCAGTTAGTTTATATTTTCTGACTGGGTTTTCTTTGAGGAACAAAATATGGACATTGCATTTTGCAAACTCTCATGCTGATGTGTAATTTTCCTGAGAGCAGGATTTATGGGACTTTTGCTGCACTCTGCGCAACAGGTTATGGGCCATATACCAGGGCTCAGATCTCAGATCCCACAGAGCACTCAGAGCTCAGGGTTCAGGACTGAGTATGCAGAACCAGGACCAAGTGCCCAGGACTGAGGACTGAGGTCGGTGGTTCCGAGGAACAGGATTCCAGGTGTGAGGTTCCAGGAATGATGTCCAAGGCGTGAATCCAGGTGTGCTGGAAGCAAGGACTTAAATTCCTGAGTGACGGGTGATTTATGGATTTATTACCCTGCCTGTGACTGTTTCATTTGAGGTTTGGATTTTTTCTCTGTGGTTGAGTGCTTGTTTTAAGTGAAATATGGCAGTGGCTCCACCTGCAGCAGTGAGCCTTCCATTTGAAAGGTTGAATTCAAAGAACTACCAAACATGGAATATAAAGATAAAATCTTTTTTCATGAGAGAGGGGCTTTGGCATTATGTGGACAACGCACCCCTGGCAGCACCCCCGGATGCGGAGCAAGCTTTGATGGACCGTGCATATGGTAATTTGATTTTGGGACTTGAATCTTCAGAATTGGTGCATGTTCGTGGTTTGGAAACTGCTAATGCATGTTGGCTAGCGTTGCGTGGAATCTATGCAAGGCAAACTGCATCTGCTATCGTGAGTCTGACAAAGCAGTTGTATAACCTTAAGTTGGAGCCAGGAGCTAATGTAATTGAGCACCTGAATAAGATGAAAACTTTGTTTGCTGAGAAACTTTGTTTGCTGAGAAACAAAGCAACAAAGAGCATGTATAATTCTTTCAAGTCTGGATGAGTTGTTTAACATATTAGTAGAAGCCGTACAGTTGCTTCAAATCGCTAATTTAACGGTTGAATATTTAACAAATAGATTACAAGAAATTCAAAGTGCACGTGACTTGCAGACTAATCCTAAGAAAAGACTTGATAACATAAAGCAGCAACTTTCTCCAGCTGGCACGGAATGTGCGTATTTGGTGAGACAGTGTTTTCGCTGTAATTCTACCAAGCATCTTATAAAAGACTGTCCTATGAAAAATCAGCCTGCTGAGAGTTCCAGAAGGTTTGTCCATCGTGGAAAAGCAACAGTTAAGAAACAAGGGAGTACTAGACTGGTGTCTGCCTTGATTTCTAACAGAGACAAACGTAATGCTGATAAGTGGTTACTGGACTCTGGTTGTAGTGAAATCATTGTAAACAATGAGCAGTTATTGTTAACTAAATGTAAACCTAAAATTCAACAAGTTAATCTGGCTGATGGTTCTGTAGCTAAAGTAACCATGCAAGGTGAAGTGTTCATACCTTGTTTGGGAGAAGTGGTTTCTGATGTACTATGTGTTCCTACACTTGATTTTTCTCTTCTCAGTGTCCCTGTATTAACTAGCATTGGTTATTCTGTTATGTTCCAAGGTTCTGAATGCTATGTTACAAAAGAGGGGGCTGAATGTGCGAGAGGGAGAATGGTTAATCAATTGTATGAAATGCTTCCTAAACAAAATGTGTTAATTGGAAGTTGTGCTGGTAATGTGCCTGTACATGATAAATGCATTCATTATTATCATAGAGTATTAGGTCATCCTGGATGGAAGTGTTTGTCAAAAATGGCCAAAGTGTATCCAGAACTGAGATTCAAGAAGTGTTCTAAGTTTCTTGATTGTACTGTGTGTAAACAATCTAAGATAAAATGTGCCCCTGTCGCCAGAAAAAGCAGCAGGATTTCTACAAGACCATTTGCTCTTGTGCATGCTGACTTAGCTGGTCCGTTTCCTCCGAGTGAGGGAGGAGCAAGATTCATGTTTGTTTTAGTGGATGATAAAACACATTTCACATTTTGTTATTTGTTGAAACAGAAGTCTGAAGCATTCTCTCGTTTCAAAGAATTTGTGTCTATGGTTGAAAAAAGACATGGATATAAAGTAGGGAGTTTGCAGACTGACAGAGGGGGTGAATTTATGAGTCTTGAGTTTAAAAATTGGCTACGTAAGAAAGGCATTTTCCACAGATTAACAAATGTGGGCATGTCTGCTGAGAATGGAATTGCTGAGCGCAAGATTGGTGTTTTGAAAGTAATTAAGGATAGTTTCTTGATTGATAATCAATTACCAGTTAGTTTCTGGGGTGAAGCTATGTTGACAGCTGTTTTTCTTACAAACAGACACTGGAATTCAGCTGTGAATGAAGTTCCTTATTTTTTGCTGTATGGTAAACATCCATGCTTAAAGCATCTGCGTACATTTGGAACTTTTGCTTATGTACAAATTCCTAAGTCTCAAAGAAGGAGAAACCAACCAAAAACACAGCGTCTGAGATTTGTTGGTTATTCTCAGGAATCAAAGGGTTATAGATTTTATCTGAACTGAGGCAGAGTTGTTATCTCTAGAAATGTGAATTTTGAAGAGCCTTCTGATTGGCAAAGGCTGCATGCAAATTCAGAGGTTTTTTTGGAGTCACAGACAGATTTAGCTAGAGAGCAAACACCACTTGTTGTACCCTCTTCTCCACAGATAAAGCAAGAAGCAGAGGCTTTAGCTGAAGTAGAAATGAAAGAGGAGAAAAAAGAGGAAGTACAGGAAAGTTTTGAGATTCCTCGTAGGTCAACACGAATAACAAAAGGTGTTCCACCAGAAAGATTTGTTATTCAACAAGTCAGAGTGTGTCAAATAACTTGTGAGCCACAAAATTCTCAGGAAATGTTATCTTTGCCAAGTGATGAACAAGAGAAATGGAATGAAGCTATGGATACTGAGTTCAATGCATCAGTAAACAAGAATGTTTTTAAAATTGTTGATTTACCTGAATCAGAAAAAGCCATAGGTTCCAGATGGGTGTTTAGAAAAAAGCTTTTACCTGATAACACTGTTCAGTATAAAGCTAGATTGGTTGCACAAGGTTATTCACAAGAACAGTTTGTGAATTATAATCTTACATTTGCACCTACAGTTAGGCCTGAATCACTGCGTGTAATGTTGACCTTAGCTGCACAAAGAAACATGGTTGTTCATCATTTTGATGTAGATACAGCTTATTTAAATGCTGAGCTTCATGAAACTGTGTATACAGGTGAAACTCAAAAAATTAGAATATCATGCAAATGTTCATTTATGTCAGTATGGCAACTCAAAAGTTGAAACTAATATATGAGATAGACGCATTACATGCAAAGCGAGATATGTCAAGCCTTACTTTGGTATAATTGTGATGATTATGGCGTACAGCTTATGAAAACCACAAATTCACAATCTCAGAAAATTAGAATAGTGTGAAAAGGTTCAATATTCTAGGCTCAAAGTGTCCCACTCTAATCAGCTAATGAATCCATAACACCTGCAAAGGGTTCCTGAGCCTTTCAATGGTCTCTCAGGCTGGTTCCGTAGGAATCACAAGCATGGGAAAGACTGCTGACCTGACAATTGTGCAGAAAACCATCATTGACACCCTCCATAAGGAGGGAAAGCCCCAAAAGGTAATTGCAAAAGAAGTTGGATGTTCCCAAAGTGCTGTATCAAAGCACATCAATAGAAGGTCATGTGGAAGGGAAAAGTGTGGTAGAAAAAGGTGCACAAGCAGCAGGGATGACCGCAGCCTGGAGAGGATTGTCAGGAAAAGGCCATTCAAAAGTGTTGGGGACTTTCACAAAGAGTGGACCGAGGCTGGAGTTAGTGCATCAAGAGCCACCACACACAGACGGATCCTGGACATGGGCTTCAAATGTTGTATTCCTCTTGTCAAGCCGCTCCTGAACAACAAACAATATCAGAGGCGTCTTACCTGGGGTACAGAAAAAAAGAACTGGTCTGTTGCCCAGTGGTCCAAAGTCCTCTTTTCTGATGAGAGCAACTTTTGCATCTCATTTGGGAACCAAGGACCCAGAGTCTGGAGGAAGAATGGAGAGGCACACAATGCACGATGCTTGAAGTCCAGTGTGAAGTTTCCACAGTCTGTGTTGATTTGGGGAGCCATGTCATCTGCTGGTGTTGGTCCACTGTGCTTCGTTAAGTCCAGGGTCAACGCAGCCGTCTACCAGGAGATTTTGGAGCACTTCATGCTTCCTTCCGCAGATGAGCTTTATGGGGATGCCGACTTCATTTTCCAGCAGGACTTGGCACCTGCCCACACTGCCAAAAGTACCAAAACCTGGTTCAATGACCATGGGATTACTGTGCTTGATTGGCCAGCAAACTTGCCTGACCTGAACCCCATAGAGAATCTATGGGGCATTGCCAAGAGGAAGATGAGGGACATGAGACCGAACAATGCAGCGGAGCTGAAGGCCGCTATTGAAGCATCCTGGTCTTCCATAACACCTCAGCAGTGCCACAGGCTGATAGCATCCATGCCACGCCGCATTGCGGCAGTCATTGCTGCAAAAGGGGCCCAAACCAAGTACTGAGTACATATGCATGCTTATACTTCGCAGAGGTCCCATATTGTTCTATTTCCAATCCTTGTGTTATTGAAGTCATGTAATATTCTAATTTTCTGAGATTGTGAATTTGGGGTTTTCATAAGGTGTACGCCATAATCATCACAATTATACCAAAGTAAGGCTTGACATATCTCGCTTTGCATGTAATGCGTCTATCTCATATATTGGTTTCACCTTTTGAGTTGCCATACTGACATAAATGAACATTTGCACGATATTCTAATTTTTTGAGTTTCACCTGTATGAAGCAACCTCCAGGTTACACATGTGAGGATTCCCAGAAAGTATACAGATTGCGTAAAGCACTGTATGGATTGAAGCAAGCTGGGAGATGTTGGCATCAATGCTTAGATAAAACTTTGTTGGAAATTGGTTTCAAGAAATCAATAGCTGATCAATGTGTATATACCAAAGGAACTGGAAAAGATTATACAGTACTTCTCACTTATGTTGATGATTTCTGCCTTGCTACTAGTTCTTTAAACATGGTAAAAGAATTTGCCAAGCAAATAGAGCAATATTTTAAATTGAAAGATCTAGGTATGTTAAAATACTACCTTGGGATTGAAGTGCAGAGAGCTGAAAATGGAGAAATCTATCTAAGTCAAAAGAAAAAAGTAGAACAGTTATTAGCAAACATGGGAATGTTAGATGCAAAACCTGTAAAAACCTGTAAAATGTTAGATGCAAAACCTGTAAAAACTCCAATGGCTTGAGATTTTTTGAAAAATGAAACATGTGAAAAGTTGTGTGAAACACCTGCACTGTATCATTCTGTGATTGGTTCTGTACTACACCTAGCACAATGGACACGTCCAGATATATCTTATGTTATTGGGATTTTGAGCCGTAAGGTGGCTAATCCTACAGAACATGACTGGTTAGGATTGAAAAGATTAATGAGATATTTAAAAGGTACAATAGACCTTTGTCTTAAAATGTCAACTAATGGGTTAGAAAAGCCTGTAATTTTTGTTGATAGTTCATTTGCAGAAGAAAGTGACAGAAAGTCCATAACTGGGTTTGTTTGTAAATTTGGTGAATCTACAATTGCATGGAAAGCAAGAAAGCAAACCTCCATTGCTTTGTCTACTGCAGAAGCTGAATTCGCAGCTTTATCAGAAGCAATCAGTGAATTAAGATGGTTTCATCAATTATACATTGATTTAAACATTCAAGTGTCATTGCCTTATACAGTGTATGAAGATTCTCAAGCCTGTATAGGGTTAGCTAAAACAGAAAACATTAGAGCTCGTACAAAGTATGTTGATGTAAAGTATAAAAATGTGAGACAAGCTATGTTAGAAAATTTCATTGATCTTGTGTATTGTGCATCTGAAGCAAATCTTGCTGATGTATTTACAAAATCATTGCCTATTGTACAACATGAAGAAATGTTAGCAAACCTTGGATTAGAACAAATGTAAATTGTTATTGTATTGCTGTAATCAGTTGTTTATACTATCCCGTAACACGTGTTGTTGTGTTGCAAACGGGCTGAGAGGGGTATCAGGATTTTCTCATGGGAAGAAGGTCATCCCGTTTAGCTATACAAAACAAGTGTTGAGATTACAAAGTATCTTGTGATGTTGTTATGATTTTCACTGCCACCTACTGTATGTGTGTGTGTTAGTTATTCAGTGGGGTGTTATACTAGCAATATATGGGAGTGAAATGCCCAGTAAGTTAGAGAGTGTGTGTTTTTACTTTGAACAGTTAACCATGTAGGTTTTATGGGTTATGTAGTCCTAACTAGTAACCAAGTAGTGAACCTCTTCTCTGAGAGTGTTTTTTTAGCTAGAGGCTTTGCAGTGATAAGTCTTGGAAGCTAATATGAGAAGAAGTCTTTGTTATATTCTATATTTTGTATGCAACTTGTATTTTGTGAAGTTTTGCATTTTTATCAATAAAGTCCAGTTAGTTTATATTTTCTGACTGGGTTTTCTTTGAGGAACAAAATATGGACATTGCATTTTGCAAACTCTCATGCTGATGTGTAATTTTCCTGAGAGCAGGATTTATGGGACTTTTGCTGCACTCTGTGCAACAGATAACTGCAGTGAGGTTATTGTATGCACAAAATTGGAAAGATTTGGCATTACCCTCAATGAAGGAATGGTTGGTAAAGATGATGGATCTTGCTGAGATGGCTAAATTGACTTCTTTGATCAGAGAAAAGACAATATCTGTGTTTATTGGTGACTGGAAACCTCTTATGCACTTTTTGTGTGAAACAGAAAAAAAATGAACTTATGATTTATGGTTTTGATGATTAGACAGGATAGATTATAGAAAGAAGAGAGTCATGTTGTAACCATAGGTAAATTTATAGTTGTACTTATAACTGCTGTAAGGAAGTTCAGAAGTTACTTCTTTGTATTGCCTGCCTGCCTGCCTGCCTGCCTGCCTTCCTTCCTTCCTTCCTTCCTTCCTTCCTTCCTTCCTTCCTTCCTTCCTTCCTTCCTTCCTCTTTTCCCCCCTTTCTTGCACTTTTAGCTTTCTCTTTGATTCCTTCCTTCCTCCCTTCCCTTCCCTTCCCTTCCCTTCCCTTTCCTTTTTCTTACTTTATATTAGTTTGTATTAGTTTTTATCTTCCTTTTTAAAAAAATCTTTAATAAAATTATATAATACCAAAGCTTAACAATGAGCTGAAACTATAAACATGGCAAAGGTGGAAATGGAGATGGGGCAGTGGGAGGAAGGAGAAGAGAAAAAGACTTGCTGAAACAAGCTGGTCTGATCTCTGGGTTGTATAATTATTATCAATTCCCAGAGTGTCTTTGAAAGAGGGCAAAGCAGAATATCTTAGAATTTGGATAAGGCTCATCAGGTATGGTTATAGAACCCTCCAGTGGCCAGTTCTAGAACCGTTGAGTGAAACATGGTATTTGCATTTACTTATTTCATGTATTCATTTCACTTCTGTTGTACAGTTAGCAGCCAGTCCCTCTCTTCAAGAAAGCCTGGGAAACGTGGTGCCGTAAGATAGCAAGGCGAAAGGAAGTCCCTTTCTCAACACTCTAGTAAAACTACAGTTGCCAGCTTCTTACTACTAAATTGTATGCAACTGTGACTTTAAAAAAAAAAAAATCTATTGCCGCACCCATCTGTGAAACTATCATGTCTTTTAAAGTGACTTCACAAGAAAAAGGCTGGACAGGCTGCTAAACCAGTTGGCTGCTGGAGCAACTTCAAACAGGAGAATTCAAATAAAATGGCCATGATTGCAGCAATCCTATGCAAGTAGACCGTGGGTATTTGGGCTACACCAGTGTTTCTCAACCCTGGCAACTTTACGTTGTGTGGATTTCAACACCCAGAATTGCACAGCCAGCATGCAAAAAGTCCCAGAATCAATCCTTCGCATTCCCAGTCTGAAAACGTGGACAGCTGTTCCCAAATAGTGCCAACAATATTACACTAGGTGGAGTAATGGATATGGTCCTGTTCCCACAATGCCCTTAATGAGGGCTATCAGATCTAGGCTGGGAAAATCCAATCAGCCCTCAATGGCAGCAAAAGGATACAGAAACACCTTGCCATCTTCTGGAATTTTTCAACCTAGATCTGATAAACATGCTTTTCAGTAAGTCAGTGGGGGTGAGGTGTGGTTACGGTATTGTGAAAACACCAAAAAGGGATCAGCTGACCAGGTAAACTATCCCCTGAGAGTTACACATATATGCAAAATGAATGAGTCACACACAGATTTCAACTAACTCCACCCAGTCACAAATAAAATCAAGCAACCGATCTATTTTGCCTACTTAATCCTACTTAATCCTGCAATAAATTTCTTCCAGTCGTATAGACAAGGAAGATTTCCACTTCCCCCAGAAGATTTCGCTTTCTCCAGGGAGGAAATAGCTATGAAGGAGGGAGGAAAAAGAAAGCAAGGACCAGGACCTAGTTCTCCTGCAGTCACCAGAAGTAAAACGGCCCTTAAGGAAAAGAAGGGACAGGAGGAGGAGGGGGACTAGAGGGAGGCAAGATTGCTCCCTTTGAGAGAACAGGTGGTGGTGAAACCTACTGGTGAAACCTCTAAAGCCTTTGTATATGTATCCTTCTCCACGGCAGACCTCTTTAATTGGAAAACTCATACTCCCTCATACTCGAATGACCCAGAACGGATGACTCAATTGTTTGAGAGGATAATGCTCTCTCATCAACCCACCTGTAGAAGACATACTGAGAGACTCAAAGCCAGTTTGGGATCAGGGCCAGACTGGAGAACACCAAAGGTTTTTGTCCCACTTCCGTGAGTGCATTCTTGAGGGGCTCCGAAAGGGCTTCCCAAAACAGCTGGCTAGCCACAAAGTTTATAAGGTCTTTCAGAAGCAGATGAAAATCCAGCTGATTATCTCGAACGCATTATGCGAGCCTACCGGCAATATACAAATCTAGACCCAGAGTGAAGGGGCAAAAACCATGCTTAATTGTGTATTCATTCAAAATTCAACCCCTGATAAGGTAATTTATTCAATAAGACCAGGCACGTAACAGAAATATGGGCAAGTAATGAGTTAAAGGAAAATTATACAGAGCAAAGAATAAGCCTTATGTCCCTCCAGCTGTTGGAAACATCTTCTTCTCCTGCTCAAAGAATGAATGCAAAAACATTCTCATACAGCCAGTTGCTGTGTAGCCCTGTCCTAGCTCCAGTCTACACTGGGGTTCCACCTCTGAGAAAGTCCCCAAACTGTTTATAGTATGCCATTCCATAATTCTAATTAGGCATTTCTATTGCTTTTTTTTTTTTTTTTGGTGCCTTCAAGTCAGTGTTGACTCCTGGCGACTGCAGACTAGTCCAGGCAGTTGCCAGGAGTCAACACTGACTCAAAGGCACCAAAAAAAAAACAACAACCCCACAAACCCAAACAGGGGTTATTCATAGCGGTACACACACTTAACTTGCTCCCCATGGCAAATATCGTCTGCAATACAGTATCCTACACAAACTGTATACATGTTGACCCAGGTATACAATCTTATTTCATAAAGTCCATAGGCTGGAGATGGAGTATCACATCATTAGTCTTTTAAATATTCAGGACATTGGCAAATTGTACAGTCTGGACACAGAAGACAGTAATTTTCCACAGATGTTGTCATATCTGACCCATCTAGTTCAGGATCTGTTGCATGTTTTTGGGATGCATTTCAGGCCAACTTTATATGGTTCCAATCATTAGCCTGCATTTGAAAAGTGCCACCAAGCCTTGAAATGATAAACATTCCAAGTCATCTTCTGATGTTCCTATTAAATTGTGATCATAGTAATGTTAACATGGGTGGCACAGTAAGGTAGAGGCACATAGACTGGAGATGTTTTGTTTTATGGCTACCCATTTTCCACAAAAGCACAGTTCCCTATTGCAAGAGTGGGGTGTTCAACAAGTCTATGCTGTCTGCATCTTCACCTGCTGTTTGTGCTGTGTCCCTGTTCCTACAGTTAGCACCATCCTTTTGCTTTACTAACAAATGTGGCAATTTAGTGTGCAGGAGAGGTTCAAGAAGAATGGTTGCAGGGAGTACACCCACTCTAGGACACAGTGTGATTGCCTTTCATAGACATTTTTGTTGTGCTTGGTTGGCATTTTGTCCTTCAGCCTCCACAATTTGTAGGACTTTCTGGATGGTGTGTACCAGTTTTTTCCCAATGAGGCATTTCTTTCTGAAGATGAAAACCCAGAATAAGTGTCATTAAAAGGAGGATCTATAACAGTTTTGAGATATGCTGTAGGTTGAAAAGATGAAATCAAGATGAGGCATTACAGCCCTCACTGAGGGAGAAGTGTCTGGAATGTCTGGAAAATGAGAATAGTCATTGATGAGGAACAGTGCAGAAATCAAAACTGATTTCTTGACAGGAGTAAAAAGGCAGAACAGGCATTTAAACAATTGGCACTGTATAATCCAGCAGTATTGATTGACAAAGGAGACAGGCATGATAGTTCTAGTTGCTATGAATGATAACACCTTCCTTTCTTAGTTGTTTGCGGTCTCAGACTAAAGAACTATAGATGTTAGTTTGTCTGGACCTCATACTAGAAGTTTCAAGACCAACCCCTAAAGGGGTGTGTGTGTGTGTGTGTGTGTAAAACTTTGTATTACAATGATTGTATTCACTACAGGCCACCAGGAGGCACTATATGACCAGTTCCAACAAGAATAAAATTGGTCATATATTGCCTCCTGGTGGACAGCAGTGAATATAACCACTGTAAGTCAGTTATAATTACCCAAAGACCTCCATCCATTACAGTAAGATATTTTCTGATATTAGAAAAAGATTGTAGAAAGGGATGATCCTGGAGATAAATACCACCCAGACTTTCAGAAAATAAGCTCATTTCCCTGCTGAACTGTGGCTATCACCTGTAAACAGGAGTCAGTGTCTATGGCTTCTTTTATGTGTTCAGTGCTATAATCTTGAGAAAGAACATGCCATGTCTATAGTGGGATGACTAGAAGAAGCCTGATTCCTAGAGAAGTAATCAGTAGGATAACTTCTGACTCCAAAGAGAATTGTAGTCATAAACCTATACATGTAAGATCCAACATTTAATACTAACAAGAGGTTGAGCTGAGACTGCAAGATCATATGGTCAGTCACAATAGTAAATGGCTAATCATACAGATATGAATCACAACGTAAAAAGACCCTCATGACAGCAAGTGCTTCTTGTTCAGTTTATGAAAAGTGGTGTTCAAAATCTGATAGACCTGTACTGGCATAACCAATGGAGAAAACATTGCTTTCATACCTAATCTGTGTTAGAAAAGCATGGAGGCCTATGGGCTGGCATATTCAGTAACTTCTGTTCATTTCTAAAGATCAGTACAGCCCCTGGCAGTACCTCTAAAGAAGGAAGCGTTTAAAAATGATAAAGCCTCTTTGTAAATGGGTGTTTGTGCCCACAACTTTATTTTGTGAGTTTTGAAGAGATGGCATGGGGGCAGCCAGCTCTAGGACAAAACAATCACAATACATGACAACCCTAAGAGGAGTTCCACGTTCTGCAGAATTACTGATGGCTTTGATTTTGAGGTGATCTGGTAAAACAGCAGCAGCTGAAAAAAGGTAGTCAATTATGTTAAACCAGATATTGGCTCTGCACATAAAACTACAAACTAGCAATGCCGCTTGCAAACCTGGATTCATAGTATTTAATAGGTTATGTGAACTCAGAAGCTAACCACGGTAATAATGTCATTCAAACACAGTAACATGCAAAGAACCTTCAGTTTGTTAAGCTATGGAGCAGAAATTATATCAGCTTTCCTTATGCTGGCTCTGGATAGTGGGAGTTGGTACTTTAACATCAGTGGTGGATCTACTGCCTGACAAAATGTAGAAGGTCCAATGAGCAGTGTTTGGACTCATCTGGTTGTTCTTAATTATATCAAAGGATCTGTCATAAAACTTTATAAAGAAGGCAGGAAGTTGCTCTTTTGTGACTGGAGCCCTTGTTTCCTTTAAGACAGCTGGAGAAGCCACATCCCTTCACCAGAGAATTCCCAGTGACGCCTACAATGATTGAAGCATTGTTATAGTAAATCCAAAAGTGAGAGCCGGGATGGGGAACTACATCTAGAAAGAAACACTAAAGAGGGCAGTATTTACTGCAAAACATGGACAATGCCATCTCTATTGCATCCGAAGGATGGCCTTAGTGTGATATGTAGGCCAGTCATTGGCTGCATTTTCACAGCACATTGATTATTTTTAATTTGGGTTTGAATTGACCATAAATATCCACAGGAAGGGATGGGGGGATGGGGGATGGCAAATGACAACCTGTGCGTTATGTGATTGATGCCGACAGGATCCCTTTATGTACTTGTGTCAGTCACCATGAAGTGACTGATGCAAATTACATAACTGCACCATGGTATTGTTTTAATGTCATTGTGGATTGTAATCAACCTTTATGGAACTTGACCAACTTCCTGAGTTCACAGCACGCAGTGAACAATAAACTAACTACAGTAGCTGGATTTTTACAACACACTCAGCTTTTGTTTATAATAACAGGAGTAAGTAATAATCACAACAACAGTGACAAAAATAAAAAGGAGCTCCCCCCAATTATTATTTGAACCAGTTGTTCCCTGATTTACACAATTGCCCCCCCCCCCCAAGAGAGGCAGGATAGGGATCTGTAATGGGGCAGCCAACTTCATGCCACGATCATTTTCTGCCTTCTGAAGGATGGGTGGATTGCACCACAATTCAACAAGAGCAGTGTTGTCCAAACTTGGCCACTTTAAGATGAGTGGACTTCAACTCCCAGAATTCCCCACCCAGCCGGCTGGGGAATTCTGGGAATTGAAGTCCACTCATCTTAAAGTGGCCAAGTTTGGACAACACTGAACAAGAGGGACAGGCATACAGGGTTTTTTGCCTTGTAGCTGTACCTGGAGGTACTGGGAACTAAACTTGAAGCTTTCTGCACAAAAAGGATATGCTCCATAACCAAACCGTTGTCCTTCATGCACGTATACCTGTGTTTTATATTAGGAAATCACGGTTAATGCATAGGCTCGTGTAAACAAACACGTGCATTCTATACATGACTTTTTGGCAACAGCTTCTCCGACTGTGCCACTTAAGTTGCCTGTGTTTGTCCAATCATGCCAAAAAGACAAGAGAAGCCGATTCCAGTTAATGTGTAACCAGCCTCCTTACCTTTCACCCTTTTCTCATTTACCTTCCATTTTCTTGGGCACCTGCCACTCCCCTAGTGCACAGATCCAGGAAGGAAAGAAGGAAGAGTGCCAGGGAGAAAGCAGAAGAGCACACCCAGACAGAGCCTGGCATGAGGCCTGAGGTAAATACTTGTCCCCCTGCAGGGAGTGTTTGGAGAACAGTGAAAAGTATGCAAGCAGGAGAAATCTTCCTGGTTGAAATGCCCTGCCTCATGGCCGTGCACAACTCTTTGTGAAATAGGGCAGGGGTAGGGTGTGCATGTATGCACTGGGGACGGGGCAGGGGGAGTCTTCTCCGGACAGGAAACCACACGTTTGCTGCTCCATCAAGCTGGGGACAGAGTGGTCAGAATCAGGAAACCAGACTTTTTTTAGCAGAAGGTAAGCAATACGGAACTCCTTAAGTCTGTGTGTCTTGCATGTGAAGAAACGTGGGGCCAAGTTCTATATAGAGACAAAGGACATCAGCACTGAGGCCAATCCTGAAAACTTGGATGACCGATGCAGGTCAGTGTAATTTGGCAAAATCAGTAATGTCTCTTCAAAATCCAGTTTAGTATAATCTGTTTCCCTGTGTTAGCCAAATGCTTCTGCTTTTTTCAGAACTCCCTTTTTTTCAATTTTTGCTTTGTTTTGTTTTCTTACAACTACCTTGGACTTGGGACGGTGGAGCAGAACAAAGAAAGGTTTGTTTCAGTTTGTGGTAAATACAGTGATGCTTGACAGGGAAGGTAGACAGCCCCAGGAAGAACCACGAGGTTTGAATCTTAAAGCTCACATTATCAGATTCAATTAGTAAGAGATAACCTGTTGCCCTTCAGGGGTTATGGGTTTCATTTTCCAGCAATGACAACCGTTTGTAGCATATAAGATATCTTGCACCTCCTGTAACAGAGAGCATCTGTTGTCAATCCGCCAAGGCTAAACCCAACAGAAGCTCAAGGGATCACAATGAGCACACTTAATAAGCCAGATAAAATTTAAGCCCTTATTGAATTAGGACTAGACCTACTAGATAGAGTGGCCTCAAGTAACTCAGGTTGGTCATTTAAAAGAAGCCACAGCAGCAAAGTGCTACACAATAGCTCTACAGGTTGCCCAGCATCCCCTAAGCAGTTTTGCCTTATAGTTCCTTTAATAACAAATTCCTCAGGACATGCCAGTTTGTTTTACTTAAAATGATTAACACCCTGACAGAAATACCTCTTCTCCCCTAAATGTGGGAAATACTTCATTGTCAGCCATTGTCATGTCAGAGTATGTGTCATCTTACTGCTCTATTGTCTACCCCGTATGCTTTTTTGTTTTATGCTGGCTGATCAATGATCGTAATAAAAGAAATCTGTCTGTCTGTCTCTATCAATCATCTATCCTCCTTCCCCTAAGCAAGCACACTACTCTCAATGATGTAAAATTTAACTGAGCTTCTGTTTTTGACATGTACAGCAAAACATTTTGGTATCTCCATATGTGTGGCCTGGGAAAAAAACAAAGCAAAACCATCAGCTGCTGAGTGGTTAAGTCCTTTCCTTCCTTCATTATTTTTTTTCTTTTTCTTCTGGGTACTTCCAAACAATGAGGCTTTCTGTCTCTCAACCCTTCTGATTTCAGTATATAATATACTTGAGACTGTTTTAAGTGTTTGCAGATCTATTCTCTGTCCTTCCTTCCCTGCAATTCTTCTCAAACATATTGCCATCCTCATGAAGCAAGAAGGAATAAACCTGATCACAATTAACTGATGAGGTGGAAGTCTCATTTGTTCTGAGTGGGCTAAAGAAAAGTCCCCCTTCTCTTCAACAGGGGAGAAGCTGATGTGGACATTATGAGCCTGCTTGTATTATTTGCTTCTGTAGCTTGTCACTTCTGTTGAGAGCAATTTATTTAAAACAAGTTTCCCATCCACAGAAGCAATGAGATGCAGCAAAATTTCATGCAGTCGCAACTTCTGATCACAATGTGACTTGGTCAGCAGGGGACTTATCTTGCACCAAACTGGAACCGACTTTTCTTCTAGCAATCCCTCCTGCTTCCTTGAAGTCAGGCAACTGGTCCTTTTCCATTCCAATATCAACTTGATTGTTCTGCATTCTAATGTTATTTTATATTTTGCTTTTATTCATTTGTTTTTTGCTTATCTGTCCGTTCTGGCCTGAATTTTCTGCTTTACTTTTTTGATGCTTCCTTCAACATCACCCCAATATGATATCTCAACTTGAATCATAATTTTAAACAACCGGGACTGGATCTTGGTATCAGATTAGTGCTCAAGACCAGATATTACAACCATCACCACCATCCTGTGGATGGTGTGTGCATGCACGTGTACACTATATTATAAATATAAGTAGCACGCATGGTCCCTAACTGGATTCACATATTGTACTGTGGTTTGTGTTAAAATATTGTATGAACCCAGACATTGTGATTTTAAAATAATTGCTTATAACATGGGGCACTGTGTGAATCAAGCCAATGTGGTATACTGGACAAGCCATGCTTAATACAGTTGTGAATTTGCAGAATGTACGAAGCAGGTTACCAAGCTGAGAGGTGTCCTAGCCTTTTGGGAGGCTGAAGATAGCCATGCTTTACTTTTCCTACCTACATTACCACCTTGTTACTATACTGTTAAGGTGAGGACAGGTCCCTAGGGTTGTTGTGTCTCCAAGTGTGCGTTGCATTCTTTTTCTCTCCTGCAGCTTTTTAAAGCAAAATGAAATATATTTGGTACCTCTGGATCTCCAGCATCCTCTTGGCATGGTATGTGGTATCTGGACATCCTTGTAACATTGATAAAATGGTAAGCAAGAAGTGATCTTTATCAGGTGTAAACTAAGTTAAATGTTCTCTGTGGAAGGAACCTAGACCGTGGGAAAGCCTGATCACTGTATTTGGTTGAACACAGGTTTTGTGGATAAACTCCAAACAATAAACAGTTAACTTACCATAAATAAATTATTATTTATGACTGCCTCAGGGATGGATTGGAGGTGAGAGGAAGGCACAGGGACACAGCAGAAAAAAGAGGTGAAGGACCCGAAAAGTGTTACAAAATAAGTGCTGCCTGTTCATTGTGAAAGTAACTAAGAAGTAATTGATGGTATTTAACTTTTCAGTATAACCATCTGGCAAAAAGGAAAAAGTTTCTAAAAACCATATCTATTTACAAACAGTAACATTAAAAACTACCTGTGAGGTAATCTCAAGGTTCCTGGCAAATAATCCAATTTTTAATTTAAACTCTGTTTTTAGTTTTATGTAAAAGGAAGGAACAGAATCTACCTTTCTAGGTTCTGTCACTCAATGATTCTTGTGGAAAGAAAAAATACCCAAGTCAATTTGAAACGTTAATTCCATTGAAGGTTGCTGAATTTCTTCATCTTTCACGTGTGGATATATTTTTGTAGGGACGGGCTGCCTGCAGTGGAAAGAGCCTTCTCCGCCCTCCAAATTCTCTTCCCAGACACATTACCATCCTAGATCTGTCTTTCAATTCCCTGACGATGCCCAAGATTGGGCCTTTTCTGAGGAGCTTTTCTTCCCTACATTCCCTAAATCTTTCCAGCAATAGCATTCCTACCCTTTCCTCCTCTCTCTTTTGTAACCTCGGTGGTCTTCGCCTTTTGGATCTAAGCAACTGTGGCATTTCGTATGTGCACCGAAAGAGCTTCCAAGGCTTGAAAAGCCTTCACTCCCTACTTCTGAACGACAATAAACTTCAATCTCTGGACCTCTCCATGTTTCCTACCTCTGGAATCCTTATCCATCTGGATCTGCGAAATAATGAGCTGTTCTGCAGAGATGCGCTTGTGCAATTAAATGTGCAAAGAATCCACCATGTCAAACTTCAGGGGAACCCTTCCATGTGCAGTGACTCCCTAACTCCTTTCCAGCAGGAAGTGCCAGAAAGAGAAGGTGAGGCCAAGATCGCCCAAGAGGAGGGCATTCAGCAATGTGTTCTTCTAGCAGGATAAAAAAGCCATGCACATATAGAATCAATCTTTGTGTTAGTATGCAGATAATATTATTTCATGGCTGACTTTCCTGGGGGTGCACATAGAAGGACTTATCCACTAAAAACTTACTTTTGAATCATGAAAAAGCAATGATTGTAGGTGTACACGCACTATAGACAATTCAGATTAGCATAAAATAATCCTTCAGCCTGCAGGTACTCACAAATGAGTAGCTTGGGTGATTTCATTTAGTGTTTTGGTATCTAATAAGTTCTCTAAAAAAGCACAAGGCCAGTCTTATAAATGGTTGAACCTTTCCAGTTTCATGGGAAAAACCCCCACAAACAACCCTTACTTTGCTTAATTGCTGAGTGACACAAGACACTAAGGCATCATTTTCAGTGATGGTTTATTAAATAAACAATTGCTGAGTTCACATATCACACTATGGTTTATAAATCATAGTAACTGAGGTTACACTTCATGCTAAAGCAAAAACAAATTATAATTTAATGCAATGCATGAATCCAGCCAATATGTTCAACATATCTCATCTTTAAATAATGGACTGGAATATAAACACATGTGGAAAGTAATTTAAAAATTAAAGCAAGGATATTTGAGCAGTCTAAATTTATAAATGAAAAAGTTTTGTATCTATTGTATTACCTTATTAAATGTTGTAAAAGAATGTCAGCATGTATTGTATCAATTAAATGTAAGAACCAACATAAATCAAGATGTATGGCGACAGAAATAAACAGTGAGGCTATTTCCTTTAGTAAACAGCTTTTCTATCATTTAAACCTAGAACTCCAGACTCAAGAGATTCGAGCTTCAGATTATCAGACTCTGAGATACAGAAGAAAACTTCAGTTCCTTCAGACTGAGGCTACGGAGAAGCCATCACCATTAGTAAATGATAGTAAGTGAACCAAGACATACAGCTTCAACCTTGAGATTCAGTGTAATAGCATAATCCTACTTTTTTTTTTCATTTGGCAATTCCCCGCCCCCCCCACAAGTACCAAAGCTATCACCATCAAATAGTTCTTTAGCAAAGTTTTCATTGAGGAGAACTAGAGTCCCAGTCATCACAAGCCAGGTGATGTTTACTGTTCTATTCATTGCTGATCCAGACCAACTGGGACATTTGGCAGTGGGGAAGTTCCTATTTTGATAAAAGTGTGATGGGAGTCCTGAACTGCAATAATAAGAAATATCACTTTTTCCCACCGTTCCCCAAAAGGTACCTTTCCAAGGTGTTTGATTGCAACTCCATCACTACGAGTTATGGTCGGTGTATGAAGATGGCTGCATGAAATAAGGGCTGTAGTTGAAATCATGGTGGAAGACAATAGGCTGAGAAAGTCTGTTCTACAATGATTATATCTAGACAAGGCTTTTAACACAAAACAATTCCAGGAAATGCATACTAAGTTTGAGTAAATGTCCACCTGACAAGTATACTTGTTCCCACTGGATGGTAATGGCACACAACCAAAGGGAATGTTTGTTTCCTCTGCTTTAGAAGCACTAATAGATTCCCCAGTGATATTTCAAATATATCTATACAGACTGAATAAAAAATACTGCTCCCATGAGTAGGAGACAGAAGTCTAGTCTTAATGAGTGCGCTGTGACAAAATGAAGTAAAATGGGGGGGGGGGGTATCTGATTTGATCAGTGTTCTCTTCCCTATCAGTCCCCTTGAAGATAAAAAAAGATGACTTTAGGAAGATGACTTTGTTTTTGTATTTAATACCCATCTTTTTAAGAGTAGCTACTAAGCAGCTTTTTTATATTGGGGTAATCAGCCAAACCCTAAATCTGCACACAGACTCATGGATGGACACACAAAACAAAGGAGGGGAAAAAAAAACTGATCAGAAATGATTCAGTCCTAAAACAGCCTGATATCTAATGCCCTGATCAATGAACTAGCCACTTATGGTTTTTGTTGTTATTCTTGATTTCTTCTTTGGGAGATTATCCCTAGCACATTTTTAGTCACGATTATTTTAAGCCAAGATTATGTATGGTTGTAAAATGTAAAAAAGCCCCACAAGGTATTTCAGTGTCAGTCTCACTGAAGTCCACAGCTCTATACATGAAATGGTTGTACTTCGTGTTGACATCAGCCTATTTGGGTATGGTACAACCCTTGCCCATAACCATGGTTTACTCAATTAACCCAGTTGCCTGGGTCTATACAGCACACTGAACCTATAAACTAACAGCTTAGGCTGGGCTTGCACATAATGCTGGGCCAAAATGTGGTCAATCACTCTGTGGTTTAGTATGTGATGTGAACCCAACTATATCTGCTTTTCCCATTTCTCAGTCTATACCTCAGTTTATTCCTCTACCTCAGGTTATATTGAAGAATTAAAAAGGTCATCAAACTGGGTATGGATTTTCACTACTCAGCTCACTCCACAACAATGGATTTCATTTTCTAGGGAACGTCGTCCATTGGAACAGAGATGACAAATGGTGTTTTATTTCTTCATAAGGGAAGCTAGATCTCTCATGGAGCTTTTTTCCTTTTTTTTATTCCCTGTTCACACTTAGTAAGGGGATAATACAGAGGCAATCATATTTATTCAGAAGTAAGTGCTATGAGTTCTATGGGATTTGCTTCTACATAAAAGTTTAAATAGGATTTGCAAGCTTGGAATTGCAACTAAAAGAGAGTATTGCCCAGGTCATCCACAGGGGGACGGAGAGGGCAAATGGGGGCAAGTGATGAAATAGTATGATGATGCAAATGCCACACTTGCATACTTGCATCATATGTCAGGACACAAGTATGTAATGATGGCATTTACACGATGACATCATCATGCACATGTTATCATTTTGGCATTATTGTAGTTTGCTGCAGGTGCCTCAGGTCTTGCAGTACATTAATAGCTCTTGAATCGTATAAACTTTCTTTTCTTTGCAGCATCTACTACCACACCTTCCAATAAAAAGGGTGGGAAAAACTGGATCTACTTTGCTGGCTTTGTGCTTTTGGCTGTCATCATCTCCCTCCTGATTGCACTGATTGCCAAATGCAAATTGCTCCAGAAAAACCATGCCAGTTACCACCATCAACGGTTGCCTGATTCCCGCTCCATTGGAAGCAGCCATGTTGAGGAAGGAGACATGGACATGACATATGGTAGGAACCAACCAATTAGTGGAGTTCCTGTGTGCCTTCCAGAGGATGATGATGGTTTCATAGAAGATAACTATATTGTGCCCAATCAAGACTTGAAGGAGGAAGAGGAGGATCTGGAGCTGGAACCTCATTTTAAAGTTGGAGGGCCCTTTTAGGAACAGAGTTCAGTTTGTTATATGCTTCAGTTTGTGCACAGAATCTTTTTATTTCGTTTTTAGGGGTTCTTGATACTCTCATTACAGCCGAAGTAGGAAACAGATAATGAATCCAAAGGCAAATTTGACTCTGGGCAAATAGGTCAGCTGCATGCATGCAGTGGTTAGGGCTCGGTATGTTTTCTTGCAGCCAGAGTCAAATGTAAGCCTCAGTTCTCTCTTACACACTGAACCCATTCTCTTGCTTGTGCATATACACACGTACAGACACATACTCGGTTCATTCTTTTGAACTTGTCTTTCTCATACATACATCAATTACCATTTTTTAGGGCTTGTGTTAGAACTGGTAGAGATTTCTAAAGTGTCTGGGGCATAGCAAATAATTTTTCAAAAGAACTGCAGCATTTGGCAAGAGCAGTTAGTCCTTGGCATCAATTGATGTTTTTTAAAGCTTGATTGCTATGTAAGTTAGGGAAAAACTCTTTATTTCCAATCAGCTGGTGGGAAGGACCTTGCCCCTGGGCAGCATTAACCATAAATGCTATGCATCCCATTGAAGAAGTCTCCCCATGCTTATCACAGCTGGTGAGTGCTAGCTGTGGGGTGTGGGAAGCTAAAACGATTGCCACAAAATGATACCAAAAAAGCAGTTATAAATTGATGTAGCTGTAATAAAACAGCCTGAGATACTCCTTTTTCCTGAGAACTCACTGATTTACTAAAGGGAATTTGGAGCAAGTGATTCGTTGCTGTTACTGAACCTTTCTTTGTTAATTATTTACAGCATCATTGGAACATCCTGGCAATTACAGTTTTACTCTTGTCCCCCTGATGCTGGCCTGGCTTCATATTGAGGACAATAATTATACTACCTTATCCTAGTGTTTTCTATACCACAAAATATCCACCAGTTGGAAAAAACCAAGGAGAGCAAAGAGAGTCAGGATGACACATAATCACGCTGGAAGCAATTACCAGCACCACTCAAAAGCTGTGCTACGCTAAGAATTACTATTGAGGAAACCTCAGTGTTATTGCTTGATGACATACAGAAGGTGTATGCACAGCATTGCAAGCAAAATGCCCTTGTTGCCACTGTTGGTCACCATTTTAAAATAGCAGAGTTAAACAACAAGGAAAATTATGCAACTACAACAAGACCAAGTATCTAATACCCTAAAATCACCAGGTTTCCCTGCTGACAGCCATGCTCCATGGATTGAGATGGAGGCACATCTTATTGTCTTGTTATCTAATCATATTGCAAAGGACTGATGGTAAGCAGGTTAGCTGTCTGTAAAATTCATGTATGAAAAAGACAGTGTTGTTGACTCTGGATTTGTTGTGAATCACTGAGTACATAAAGAGTGTGGGAATTCTGCAACATTCACTATACCTTCTCTTTTCATTGTGTATACAATATTTGTGTCTCAGTAAACTTTCCCATGCAGGCTTTGTAAAGTCTAATTAAGCATCACCAATTTCTTTGTGATGAAGAATGTGATGTAATGGATTTGTACAAAAAACTGCAGTTAACTTTCTCATTAGCTTCTCTTTATGATTCCCATAGACTGTGCAGTTTTGTTTGACAGGCAGTTGGCCATTTTCATGGTTTGGTTAACACTCATTTAAAAGAGTAGAACCTCTACCATGTTTTGGAGCAATACAGGCAGATGAACTGCACCATGATATCTTTCAGATAATTTGTATATGCATGTGTGTGTGTGTCTGCGAGTGTGCATGCATGAAATTGCATACAATAGTCCTTTTATTTATTTATAGTTTGTATTGGATTTTACTGTTATAATTGAAATTCTTAATAAAATGTGTGTGTGTGTCTGTGTGTGTATAAAGAATTTTGATTATAATAATAAAATCTAATACAAAGTAAACTTAAAGAAAGAGAAGAGAAGAGAATAGAAAGAGTTAAAAGTGCAAGAAAAAAGAAAGAGAAAAAAATATATATAAATATATATATATATAAAGAAGTGACTTCCAATCTTCATCACAAGTACAAACAAATTTAGTGACTCTTCACCACCTCTAAGGTTGCAAACATTTATCTCTTCATCCCATATCCCATTTCTTATCTATAAACAAATCCATAAAACATCATCTTTTCAGTGCTGGTGTCAGCAGAAAGTCCATAAAGGGTTGCCAGGACATTGCAAAAAAAATCTTATTTTAACCTTGATCAAATAAACCAACTTTACATTCCTTCCTTTTACTTCTAACAGTCTTAGCCTTTAGTTCACTCAAATATTGTTGTAGGATTTGACTTCTCTTCATTTCTTCTTTGTCCCACCACACAGAGTTCTTCAAGGCTTTAACAAACCTTTTTTGTAAATCCAATAGGAAAAAAATTATCCTCTCTTGCTTTGTCATTTGTATTTCCCTTTTAAATTTTAAACCTCAGCCAGTTTCTTTTGTAGATCCAATGAAACATCCTTTTCCAAGTCATTATGTTGGCCTGTCAGTTATAAATCTACTTTTGATACCATCTCTATCTTGTTAGATAAAATTTGTACTACATCTGTCATTTCTTCAACAACATATTTTGGACATAGTCTATCCATAGAGGCAGACATCATTACTGACATTGTTGATATTGTGGCTACTATTTTCTGATTCCATTCTTCAAAAGTCTCCTTCAGTATTTTTATTGTTATAATGTTTTGCAAAGGCTTGTAAATCTTTCCTCTTTAGTCTCCTCTAGTGTCCAGTTTTTGAAATCATGAACTTGCTTATCTTTGTTGTCTTGTAACAACCAAAACAGAATCTATTTCCCACGAGAAGCTGTTTGTTCTTTATAATTAATTCCAAAATCTTATTGTAAAAGTTTCAATTTTCCAATTTTATGTGGAAAATAAAGTCCACATAACTTTCTAGCAACAAAAACCTATTTAGCTTTTTGCTGTTTATTTCAGATTCTTTAAATTCTTAAGGTTAAGATTAAAATTTTCTTTTGTTCAGGATTAAAGGCAGACTCATCTGGCATTTTCCAACTTGTCATTCTGAAGGTCTCTAATAGCTTAAAAGTAGCTAATGAGCAATTTCCAAAAGTGATTAGAAAGTAAGGTTTGTGAACTTAGTGTTCTTTAAAAGTCTCTGTCGCGGTTGTGAAAAAGATGATCAATCCCGTCGTCTCCTGGTGCTCAAACCTGTGGAAAGCCACTGTCCTGCAGCCTCCTTGTGAGAAGCAGCCATCTGGAGCATAGTGGGCAATCTCCCATCCTCTCATTATCCAGAGAGGTTCCAAAAAACTGGCCTACTCGCCGTTCCTTGGTCTTTGCCGCAGTTGTCGGCTCCGCTTTCGCAGAGCCGTCTTCAGTTCATCATACCACCCCCAGAAGTCCAAATTGCATACAGTAGTTGTCTTCTGTCTCCTTTGCAAGTAGTTTCTCTCCATACCATGAAACAGAAGGAAACAGTGATTCATAAGCTCCAAAACATAAACCAATAAACTCTAAATCTTACTTAAGAGCAGATTAAACATAGTTATCTTATTTGCTATTTGACTTCCTGCTGTGGTCATTATAATATTTTGTGCATGAAGTGTATGTGGCTTTGGATTCAGAGGAGGTAGTACAATTGTTCTTGAGTATGCAAATGATTAAATACTGATTGTAGCAAGAGGTAATTTCTCATTTAAGGAGTATGAAATCACTTCTAGGCTATGGTATAGCTAGTGGGTACATGAATAGGAATGTACAGAAATCTGTAGTGGGTGAGACTGTTATATAAATAAATGCATACCTATGTATTTAAACATATGTAAAAATTGTGGTTTAGGACTTTGAGATAATTGCACATGGTTGGACCTATCAACAAGTCTGAAGAGATATTGCCTCATAGCACATCATCTAGCAGAATCATCTTTCCCCCGGATCACATTCATTCACAGTGTTGCACAATTTTCTCCTAAACTCATCTCTGGTTCTTCGATTATCATGATTCACTGGAACATAACATGCAACTATAATCATTCTATGGAGACCTCCTTTCATGTGCATCCACAACAATCCAAATGACACCTTTTCATACTTTCTGACATGCATTTTAGTTCTTTCATTCATCATTAAACTACACCTTCACTTCCCTGGAATATTCATCAACTCCATTCCATAAGATCAGACTATCTTCACTGAGATTTATTACGTTCTTTCCCTTTCTCTTAGATTTACAATATATCCATTTTTCTTTTCATTTGTTAATTCATGCTCCTTACTATTTACTCCTCTTACATTCCAAGTCACAATCTTCCATATGCCAAACTTGTCATGTGGATATAAAGATACTGACCTCTGCCACCCATCATAGCTTTGGTCAAAGTTTTCATATAAACCTTTTAGAAAAATAGACAATATAGATTAGCTTATCAGACCTAGCCAAACTTTCTCCCCTTTAAAAAACCCTGCAGTGGAGTAGTGAACCATAGGGTGGAAGCCTAGAGGCCCGTCCTCTTTTTTCTGAAGTCCTCTAGGTCTTCACACCCTGGTGTGCTTCACACCCTGGTGTGCCCTCCTGCTTTGTGGTAGTGGGCTAGTAGTACCTCCACCTTAGTAGTTCCTGCTTCTACTATCTATCTTCCAGAGGACACCAAACTCTGCTGTATGGTGCTACCTTTGTGGTGACTAAAAGCTTAGAATACAAAAACCGAAATAACTTCTAAAATACTACCTCCTGGCCATACCGTATATGGATCTGTGGCTAGAGGATTAGCCCTTCCTTCTCTCTCCCGGGAGACAAGCTGATCTCACCAGAGATAAATGAAGTCAGACTTTACTGTAAAAATGATTTAAAGCCTTCTTTATAAATATAGCAAGACACCAACCTTAGCACTGAAGGTGTTACAGAGCTGCTGGTATACAGAATATAGCCCCTAGGAAATGAATTAACGGAAGACTCCACATGGTCTGGTTAGATCACAAGATGGTGGTCACCTGCTTCAAATGTTTAAAAAAGCTCTCAGAGAGATTGGGTTCAAATGATTAGTGATTACAATAATGTTCTAAATAAATAAAAATATTCCTTCATGTCCACTCTGAATTATAAAGGTTGGAATAGCACACAATTCTCTAGCTTGTACTGAAAAATAAGAACAGGAAACCACCTGACCTAACGTAGCACAACAGAGGAAACAGGCATGAAACTGACTGCATTTCCTGGCTGGACTTGTGTTACCTATTTCTACAAATGGCAGTTTCTGAAAAAGAAGTCCCTCTGCATATCCTCTGGCACTCCAGCTTCTTGGAGATTTCAAACTTTAATCAGATGCTGTCAGGAGTTTGATGCTCTCCTCAGCCTTGCTCACAGCTCTTTCAAACTATGCTCTTAATCTTAAAGGGACCAAAATTTGTTTGCAGCAGAGAGAGGGCCATCATTGTACATATAATTAAAAATGACCTTAAACACCAAAAAGAAGTAGCAAAGGAAAAAAAAGAGAGAATCTTGTTTTTCCTTCTGGTAACATCACTTGAGACTCCTAAATCAGGGCAAGGGAAAGTGCCCATCTGCCACACGTGGCTTAGAGCAGTGTTTTTCAAACTTGGCAACTTTAAGGTGTGTGGACTTCAACTCCCAGAATTCCCCAGCCAACATACTGGCTGGGGAATTCTGGGAGTTGAAGTCCACACATCTTAAAGTTGCCAAGTTTGAAAAATGCTGCTTTAGAGGTTGAGAAATAGTTTGGTAGGTACAGGTGCCAAAAAAAGTTAGTAGGCATGATATGCTGTGAACCCAGTAAATTAATAATTCAAAAAGCTAAAGTATTTTGCAAATCCAGCCAAATTATGTTCTGCAAAAGTTCTTTGTCTTATCATTTCAGTATTCTGTAACATTTTTTTAAAAAAATAGTTATTAATCAAAACAAGAAGACTACATTTTCCCAAAGCCAAAAGCCGGCTGCTACCTCAAGGCTCCGTGATGCAGCAATTCCAAGCCCACTCGAGGCGCGAACGACTCTTGTCTTTTTAGGTCTAAGAGCCCTAACAAGGAAGTAGAAAACTTGTCGCGGATGACGCGGAAGTTTGAAGACACGGAAGGAGGGGATGTTGCCAAGAAGCGACTGAGAAATATGTGGGCGGGGTGGTTTTGTGAGCTCGCGGCCCGGCTGTTCGCAAAAACTTCTGGTAGCCAGGCAAATACAGAACAAATTAGACTGCAAAAATCTGGATGACCACCCTAGAATTGAGGGAGAAAAAGTGGGTCTGGAACCATCAGCATCTTTTTCCAGGTGATTCCCTCCAGCATAGCCACTTACCTGGAAGGCACATGGCTGGGGAAGACCGGGGTAGATCTTGCATATAATACTTCCACTCATGGATTCATGTATGTTGCATAGTGTTGTTTGTGTATGTACTTGCATTTGCAGACAATCAAAGGCAGCTATGCGAGCCTTCTAGAGGATGCAGCCACTTTAATGCTTAAGAGAGAGACGCTTTGCTTGCACTAACATGCTTTGCCAAGTGTCCCTTTCAGTTGCTTTGCGCAGTCCTGTTTACTAATTTCAGACCAGTTGCCTCCTGAGCTCTAAATTACCTTCCACCAGGTATGACTCAGCAGAGATATTTCTTAGCGCTTGCTGCCTGTGATCATTTTAATCAGAGATACCTGTAACTGAACTTGCAGACTTTTGCAGGTCTAGCTTATGGCTACTATGACTAACTTAGCTGTAGCTCCTCCACAACACGTGCATCCCAAATTCCTTGGGTCTGAGGCCAGAAAGAAATTAGACCTTTCAGGATGTCTGCTAGATTTCCACCAAGAGGAGGAGGAAGACTATTCATATGATGTCGTAAGTTGAAACTACTGGATAAGGAATGTGGATATGCTGCTATCTAACCCCTCCCCCCCCAATTATATGCATCTCTTTATTCTAGAATTAGGCTTGCCATATCAACTGATATTCGAATTATGAATTTACAGAAACTGGAAATTGTAGCAAAGGATTTACATTTAAATCCTATAAGTCCCAAATGGTATCTAGCAGACATAGAAGGCCTTGCTTAGAGCCACTCTGCTGGGAAGATAAGTTGGGAATATAGTTGACTTTTGACATAGCGTGTGTCCAGAGTGTTTTTAATCAGATATTCTTCCCACTAAATTCATTGGAGCTAACTCCCAAGCATATGTGCAAAGATTTTCAGTATAGTTTGATGAATGTCTCAAGTATTGATGAATTTCTCAAACTATTTAATGTTTAAAGCAAGAAAAAAAAAGAGCATCTTCTCTGCTTTTATAAGATGCAAAGTGAGGAGGGTAAGTCTGATGCCATAAATGTGAAAAAAAAAACTTTATTTATTTAAATTTATTGGCCGCCCAACTCCAGTGGACTCTTGAAATGGGAATGGTTGCCTGACAGTTTAATAATTCACAACTGCAGCCTTGTTTCTTTGAGGACGTGTGAATGGAACCTGGGTTATAGTTGTAGAATAGTGCTTGGTAAAATAGAGATCACAGAGATATGGAGAATAGTGGCAGATTTCTCCACATGTTTTTTGTTTGTATTCTAGTGAAAACTGCTATGACAACATCTGAAGAAGAGTAGATAAGCTTGTTTGTGAGAACTAAGTTGTAGTAGATGGTGAGTAACTGGATGTAAACTATCCATAGGTATATGGTGAAGCTACAAGATGTTACAATATCTTATTTAATCTTGATTTTTAAGGTACACATATGAATCAAATGACATTTCAAAATGGTTTAGAAGCTGAACAAAGCACCACCCTGTTTCTTCCAGATCCAGTATGGTGGATGGTGTTAAAATCATTTAAAAATGATATAAATGGAGCTGTACTGTACTTCAGTTGAGATGAAAGGACCCCCTATCACTGCAGGCACCCCCACCTTTCTTAAACAACATTATCATTTCACTCATCTCCTTTTCCACATTTGCTGTCTAAAGCTTGACAGAAGTTGCATCTTGAACAAAAAATTGTGTGAATTTGTATTTAATATGCAGTAGGGCTATGTAGCTTTTCTAAGTAATCAGAAAATGTGCAAATATAGCACCCGTCCACAACAATTTAAAGCAGCTTCTTCTTTTCCAGGGATTGCATAGTTGCCATGTAATCTTTGGAAAAGACAGAGTGTTTTAAAAGTTGCCGACATTTGTACCTCCATGTGCTCCAAAGCCTTCTTTTGGAACTGAACACAAAGCATTGCACATTCCTAATATGCGTTATTCTGTCTGAATGCAGAATTTGGAAAGTCTTTTTATAGAAATACAGATTTCTCAACATGTATGTATACTGTATGACTCGAAATTGGTATAGCCTTATCTTACCGTTTTGTTGTTGTATTACTGCAGGAGATACTTCTAGGCCTCTTTGCTTACTATAAACTTTTCAGAAAGCCTTTTTTAAAAATTTTGTCAGCTTTGGCTCTACCTCAGATGAAATCCAAGTTAGAAACAGCTGATTCCAGACTTCCATGAAGCAAGGCTAAGGTCCTTCACTTGATATGAACCAAGTCAGCTTAAATAGACTGAGAGAAACTTTAAAAATCTAGAGTTGATACAATTTAAGTAATTTTACTGATTTTGTCTGCTACTTTACAGCTGTTGGGAAAGTTGGCATTGCAGGAAGTGACAGATATTATAAAGCTACTAATCTGTAGATGCTGTACAGCCATCTTGCTCTTTGTCTGGGGCAAGATGTTTCTTGAAATAATCAGACTTAGTGATTTCCATTATAAAAGTAAACAAAATGAGTATTATTTCTTCATACACCAGGAAATAGGCACACCTATACCAATTTTGTTATTAGTATAATACATGAATTGATGCTTCCCTTGATTCACACATACAGTTTGCTCCTGCTGTAAACTTTCTTTTATAATAATAATAATAATTTATTAAATGTATATGCCGCCTGACTCCCAGCAACTCTGGGCAGTTTTATCTTGTTTCCAAACTCCATTACCCCGAAGTCTTAAGGCTGGAAAATATTATTCCTATCATCTATTTTCTATCAAGCACCATTGGCAAGTGGCAGTTAGAGTTGCCATGCCTGGGCTACAAAAATTTGGATGATCGCTAGAAGACAGCAAAGAGAAACAGACAAATATAACTTGTTGCTGCCATCTTGCGATCACCTGGATTTTTGCAGCCCAGATCCGGTAGCCCTGCTGGCTGTATTGTAGGGTGTGTTTTGCCATGGTCCTCAGTGTTCTGGCTAGGAAGATACATTTCGTTGGAAATATGCTCTATGTAGCTTAGTTATTTAGTCTTCATACTTTGGTTGTTCTAAATAGAACTATCACACCACATAAGCTTAAAACTGATTCAGTTTCTACAGAGCTGCTGCTTTCATTTTTGTAAAAGCAAGCTTCTAGTCCTTTTGAATGCAAAAAAGAAATAGGTGGTAATGTCTCACAAACCAACGTTAGTCTGAAATGGATTTTCAGTGGAACTGCTGAGAGAGATGCTTCTCCATGTATTCAAGGTGCCTTAGTTATTTAGGATAAGCATAGTCCCACTTTGGAATGATAGCCACTCGTTTTCTTCCCGTTACACTTCTTTTGATTCTCCATGTGCCCCAAAGCAAACTTCAGAGAGGTTCTGATGTCCAACCAAGCAGTGAAAAGTTCATCAAGTTGCTGAGTTTGGGTCAGATGGCATGTAGGGAAATGCCAACCCAAAGTCAGAGTAATCTCAGAGTCAGCGGCAGTCACCACCATGTCCTTGAGGGTTAAATTAGGTTTGCCATGCTGGAGGTAGGAGGAAATTGCTGACTGGCAGAAACGTGTCCTGATACGGTGAAGATGGCACTGTTGTTTTCAGCCCCCTGGTTCTGACGGATAGCCGGATGGCAGGAAGTCCATGTCAAATACAGCAACAGACTGAGCAGGATAATTGCCCCCGCGGCTGTGAGCACAATGCCACTGATAAACATGCTGGCAAGGGGGCGTGGGGTTGGGGGATTGGTGCTGACACTGGTGGTGGAGAGGGCTGTGAGCACTGTGCCACACACCAGCAGCACCAAGGCCGTCAGCAGAAGCACAACGCAGTCAGATGCCCCACCGCTCTTCAGCAACTCCACCTGTTCTCGTCTGCGAATGCAGTTCATGTCCTGGATGGCAGAGCTCAACAGCTGCTTCAGTAGTACCAAGAGTGCCAGCAGACAGAGCGTTGTGCCCACTGCCAGCCTCCACTCTCCAGAGCGACTGCTCGTACTGTAGAGCAGGGCAATGCCACCCACCCCACAGGCTAGGATCAAGGCCACCGCTATTCCATAGCAAATAAAGGACTTCCTGGGCTCCTGGAACCACCATAGCTCCACATGCTCTTCCAGGATGTTCCTCTGGATCTGGCTGGCATTAGCCGGGAGCCTGGGTTCATTCAGGTGCTGCAGTTCTGGCATGGGGGATGCTGCACTGGCTCACGCACAGAAAGGATGAGCCACTGGAGCTGCTGCTTTCAGCTGGCCTGAAGTGTGACAGCAAGGAGGAGGGTGGGTACTCGAGACATTTTCCAGGGGATAGAGGCAGTGCGTTATTTTTTGGTTCCTACCCAAATCACAGTTTGTCCTGCTTGGATGGAAATGGTTGGAGAGGAAACAGCAGCAATGGAAGACTCTTCTAGCTGAGGCTGAGACCGAAACCTGCTTCAGCGTCTTGCAGCTCTCTTCTGAGCACACCCAGATCCAGCCAGCTCCCTGAAAAGGAAACAATGACAAAATATGAAGAGAGAGCTTTCTCTCCAAAAGGTGAAAAGAAAGGGTGATGAAGACCACTCCTCATGGGGTCAGCCAGGGTCCATGCAAGTCAAACCAGCTTTTTGTGGGCCAGGCTATACTCTTCCGTGCCTTGCCTTCAAAAGGTAAGTCAAAAGTTTCCTTGTGGCAAAATGTATGTGCCAAGAAAAGCAAGATTCTGCCTTCATGAGTAAATTTTAACTGAAACTTCAGTTGCCCTTATGAAACATTTGGATGCATTTTCTCATTTACACAGTTTGAATAATTTATAGCAAAATGTAAGCATGCAAGAAATGCTGCTCATATTTCTACTCACAGTTTTTTAAACTATTTTACTAACACCCCCACCCCCACCAATTTGGAGACAATCATCTTCATAATACTTAGAATCTCTTCTTTAAGAAAAGATGGATTTGATAGTCTCAGGATGCTGAACTTGGCTGTTTGTACTAACTTCTGTCTTGATGGGAAGCAAAGATTAATTATAATTGCTGTCAGCATTTCTCATGACATCAGGATGATAAATGTTGAAAGAAAAAAAATAAATAAAACAGTTCTCCAGTGAGGAAAGGCAAAAATAGGTTCTATATTGAAGTTATGTTTTTGTCATTTTGGGATTAGCTTTGCATTTATTAAAAATATTAAGTTAGCTTTGAATTTATTAAAAATATTGAGTATTAACATGTTCATTACAAAGACATATTTCACAAAATAATTAAAATTAAGAAATATCCTGGTCCTACAGCTCATCCTCATGTCACTCTAATTACTGTACAAAGATGCTTCTCTAATCATTTTTAAGGGATACCTTCTCATGACATCACCTCTGTCTTTTCCCCAGCTCACTGCAGAGGCACCCTGAAGATGTCTATAGTTGTTCCACTGTTAAAGCAGTATTTTTCAGTTTTTTCCAACACATCTTGCCATACAGTCTAAAATGCCTTGATGATGAAGCTGGCAATAACATGGACAGGGCAGGGAATTGATTGTCTAAGTCTGCTGTGGACATAGATCTCTCTGCCTGGGCCATGGCTGGGGCTATGTGAGAGTCCAGATACTTGGCACAGTCTTTTTTGTTTGTTTGTTTTGAAGTGGGAATATTGATCTTCTGGAAGACTGATACGTTAGCATTATTATAATTTTTGTTATCAGTCTCCTGTTCAGCTGATGTCTTTTTGTGTTGGTAGGTGATGCTGGGTGGGAGGAGAAAGGAAGCAGGACAATCCACTGTCCTGCATTAACTCTGTAAAGAAAGCAGCACTGTTTCCTGGCTTCATGCTCAGCTGAGGAAGACAGCACAAATTATCCTGGCATACTTTTCTGCTGCTTGAAGGATGGGAGGAATATATGCTGACTATGGCTGGGAAGAAGGATTCTCAGAATGGAGGAGAAAGGCGCACATTTTTGTGAAATAACAATAGTCTTTACTATATTCCATCACTTTCTGGGAAGAATGTAGGGTGAAAGAGTAGCATTTACAGATTATAAAAATTGCTTGAATTTAATTCCAAAATTTGTTTACTGATTTTTAACCATTGTGATTCCTAAAACATTTCACACTGCACATTAAAACAGTGTAAAATTACTCCTGAGTATCACAGAATCAAAGCAGCAGATTAAAACAGGATCATAGTACCAAGCCCTCACAATTGTCCCAATAAAACGGGAAAGACGTGATTAATTTTTTGTGTACTAACACACTTGTGAAACATCACCCTGAAAGAGCAAGCAGGACTCATGCAATGTGCTGTCTAGGTACAAAGTTCTGTTAATTGCAGGGAAAAGGATGCGGCTATTATGTATCCCATGAGTACATCTTAATATCATTTGAAAAAGACAAAAACAGATTTTGAAAGGCACAGTGCAAAAATATCAGAATTGCTTCTGTTGAAATAAATGGCTCATCCTTATTTTGTAGTTTTGTATATTTGATGAATCTAGTGATATGACAGGCTTTATGATTGTGTGAATAAAAACAGTCAACATCAAAAGGAATACATATACAATAGAAATACAATATCTTCTGTATAACATATGCACTAGGAACAGATACGTTGTGATTGATAATGGTTGAGAATAGTTGGATAAATATGAAGAGGAGAAATATTATTTTGTATCATAATAGAATTAGTGGTCATCCAACAAAATTGAAATGTGATTTTAAAACAAGATGAATTTTCTTATAAAGCACTTACTAAATACGGGGTTAGGGGGAGGGAGGGAATATCCATAGCTACAAACAATAGATGACTAGATACAAGCAATGATCGTAAAGCATCAATTTCCTTGGCTGTTACACACATCCTTAGTACTTGACTATAAAGTGTACATTGGTCTACTCCAGAAAGGTTGCATACATGCCTTATAAAGAAGCTTCTTCCATGCAGGCCCTAAGGACTGGTCCAAAGTTCCTGTTTTGACATTACCTTCAATGTGCTCTTCTGGTTATAACATCTCGATTCCAGGGTGGTGGGTCAGTGGCTCCATGCCTTCTAGGAATTCCACTCGTAGGTGCTGCAGTCTTGGCTAAGTCTTCAACAAGTTGGCTGTTCCTGGTGTAAGGGTGTGCATGTCATGCACCAATTCTTAGCTGTGTTTGGGCTCTTGGTACAAGTCTTCATTTTAGTAGCATTTGCTCCTTGTACTGGCAAAGGCTGATGATTGAGGCAGAGATCCCACACAATAAGAAAGCTTATTTCACTGTTCCAGTCTCACATGGTCCCTCATCAGCATCTGCCTCTTGTCACCAACTGGTTCTCTGGTTTTGAGACAATAGAAGCTTGCATCTAAGCTGTCTTAACCCTTGATGCACATTTTTTTCTCCAAAAGCAATTGAGACCTGGACTAAGTACAAGAGTTTGCTACAGTTTTAGCTTCTCTTCCTCTCTCCCTGCTTAGGATACAAATAACACTATTTAATTTCATCCAACTTGATAAAGTTGTTGGCCATGGTAACATTTAACCATTTTGTATTACTTTGCTCTTAAGATTTTTTTCCTTTAGGTATCCTGGGAATAAGGCAGGAATCTAAGTGGAAAGTGGATGCTGAATATGTTACTTAGGAAGAATTGATAAAATACTTCTGCTAACCTATTCTTAAGATGGTGAATCCTTTCTGGACCATTTTGAAATATTTTCAGTATTTAAGCAGGAGTTTACAGTAGATTTGCTGGCTTAAATGGCCCTTGCAAATTTTATGATTCTGAGTCTTCCTCTGTACAGTAGAATATCAGAAGTATCAGAGGCCTGAAAATAAAATCATCTTCATTGGTAAATATGATGGTTGTTAAGTCTAGATGTTGCCCCGTAATCTTCTGAAGCCAGTTTATTTTGCTCAGCTCTGAAATCAGAAAGTCACTTCATTTAAATAAGCCACAGTGTAGTATGGAAACTAAGTTCAGGATCTGAAGATATTCAGGAGAGAGTACCTTACATCCTGCTGTTTACACTGGTAGCTGAAATCTGCAGTCCTTTGCCTTCCTACCTAGAACTGTACTCCAATGAATATAGTGGAGTTTCTAAACAGGATGATAACAAAGTGCATCCTAGCCTAAAAACCATTAGGCCCTTATATAAATGGAATGATAGGGCTTAGTACTGCAACATGAAATTTTGAAAAAATGGCTTTAAATTCTTTACATCCTTTTCACAGGCTTACCAAAAAATCTATTCACCAACAGTGTTTTTCTTGTTTTCTTTCTGCTTCCCTTGGATTTGTATGCACATCAAATGGACATACAAGATGTAACACTGCCCACCCCTCCTTGAAAGTAATAGCAACTTCTGCCAGCCTGGTGTTCAAGAGATGTATTGGGCTACAACTTCCATGATTCTCAGTATAAAAGTTGTAGCTCAACATATCTCCTTGCAGCAAGTTAGGGAACAGTCCAATACAGAAAGCTGGCAGTCCAAATGGAATAGACCCCAAGTGAGGATGTTATACCACTCCCCTGGATTCCTGCTACTGGGAGGAACTTTCAGAATGAATCCCAGCTTTAGAGAGTTTCAGTCTATTTGCCTTGCAAAAGGAGACCTGTACCCCATTTGCAATCAGTTTAACATCCTTTTTAACAAAGGTTGCAAAGATGTCTGCAAAGAAGGAGATTCATATCTGAGGGAGAGTGTTACCTTGATTTGGCTCAGTGCTAAAATCATTCCCCTTCTTTGTATTCTAGCAGATCTTAGCAGTGGAATTAAGTAGAATAGAAGAAGGGACTTCACTAAATGTAGGCAATACGTAGGCATAGGAGTCAAAGCAATGTTATGATCATTTATAAATCCACCACTAGTCAAAGGCAGCAATCCAATATGTTTGGAATCAGTAGGATGCATTTGAGAATGATCATGTGTGGGAATCTAACAGCAGGTAAGGGATTTAGAGGATATTTAGTACAGCATATAAGAATGAAAGAAGTGTTATTAACCCCCTCCCCCAAATTCTCAAATAAGAGATCCCATTTATCCCAGGCAATTGTTTAATAATTTGATTAGAGGCTACTGGAGTTTTCCCTTGGCAGAAGCAGTGGACAGAAAGAAGAGGCTTCTGATCCAGACACAGCCTGACAGCATCAGGCCAAACCCCCCTCTCCAACAGGGACAGAACATGAGATCACTCTTAAAACCATATGGAGATCAGGCTTGTTTAAGGCAGATTGCCAGCTAAGCCACGTGATTGGAGAAACCAGAGTACTAAATCCAGTACCAAGTCACTGGAAAGTGGACCAAGATAGAAGATAACCCTCCCTCCACAACACCCCAACATCTTTTTATGTTAATTGTGAATGAAGCTTAAATTCTTGAGAAAGAAACAGTTGAACCCTGTGGATGTTAAATTATGGGTACTGACATGAAATCCATATTCATGACTCCATCCATTTCATTTAAATACCAAACAGTGAAAAAGAGTTGTTATATGCTTTAGGCAATACTTGCCCAAGGCTATGGATGGATGGATGGTGCATGCTAGCTTGGGACAATGTTTGCTAAATTTTGCTGGAGTGCCTGTAGCTAGAAGTTAGTATCCAGCTTGGTTTCAGCTATTTGGCATTAACCCATATGGGAAAAGACCTGTCTTCCTCGTCATTTCCTACTTTGAGTCGGTGAAGCTACTGGATAAGGAAACCTAGAGAGGAAGAATGGTTTTAAGACTTAAAAAGTATGCCAGTTCCACCTACTTTGATAACTCCTGGAGTTTAAATGAACATAAAAAGTAAACAGAAATACATACAAATTAATATGGAAATAGGTACGTCTGTATGTTGGTATGATATAGCTCAGGAAAGAAAGAATGTGTGTGAGTGTATAGTCCTGAAAAATTTTCAGAAGGCAGCTTCTCCAAATCTTGACTGAAAAGAGAAGGGGTAGCATGGCATGAAGACAAACAGATATTTGCTGGGATGGGCATGGAGTTCACTCACCTACAGCTGATTGATCACAGAAGATGATGTTGCAAGAATCTTTTCCTGTGCCACGTTCTTAGGTTTCCTAGGATGGTTGTGCCATAGTCCTCCTCCATTGGGGTTGAATAATGGGTCAATTTTTAGGATATGGTCCAAGGATAAAATTGAAACCTACCTTCTACACTCTCTGCCTGCATCTGCCTATCAAGCAACAGGTGCTGTTCCACCTCCTTCCTCGGTCTAACACCAGATGCTTCATCTGATAGGTTTACAGCAGGCACTGACCTTTGCCCAGGCAGGTACATTCTGTAGCAGGGTGGAGTTGGAGAGACAACCTGTTGTCCTTGGAAACATTCCAGCCTGATGACGGTGTGCATACGGGAAATGGAAATAAGGCTGGTGAAGCCAACAAAAGAAGGATATACATTACAGGTAGAGGTAAACAGTACAGGACAACAGAGATCGATTGCTCATTGCAAGACGATTGACATTTTTTCTTCAAGGAACAGCACATGGGCAGTAAGGACATGGTACAAATTAATGTCAAGATAGAAATACAGCTTCTCTTCATCTTCTGTCTCTGTAGGGAACCTTTGGCAGACTTTCTGGGAATAGGAATGGTTCTTGAGTCCTAATAGGAAGTATTAATTGGTTTGGGGAGTGAACATTCTAACTAAACAGATACAGTATGCAATTATCATTAAGAAGACCATAGACTGTTGCAGAAAAAATTGGCTAATTGGGCTGGATTTGGGGTCTGTTAAAATGCTATCTATCTATCCTACAGTTGGTAGAAAACTATACCAGCATAACATTTCCTGTCCCCACTGCTGATATCTATCCTGCACTGATTGCCTGTCTTGGCTGGTAGCCAAATGGTGGTGCCCTTATTTCATGTCTGCAGGTTGCATTAAACAAAGTAGTTGGTAAAACCTTTTCACCAGCCAGCAGCAAGCCAGCAGCCAATCATGACAGTGATGAGAAGATGGGGCTGGGGTAGGTGGCAAGTTGACAGGTGGCTTGACCTGCCTCTCCTGTTTTGATAAATACACTAAAGGATGAGAGTGCAGATCTGCTTGCTACTTCTAGAAGTTCATTGAACAGCTGTTCAGTGGCCTGGAGATGGTGAGTTTTGACAAATAGCTAGATTCATGCACTCTGAAGGAAGGCTTTGGTCTGTTTTTCAAAACTTGTTCCTTTTGCAAAACTGAACATAGCTGTAGCCTCACAGCTATATCCAGTTCTTCCAGGAAGAGGGGGAACAACCCCCAGAAGGTAGAGGTAGAGAATGCCCAGGAGTTGACAGGGATGTGCCCACACCAGCCTGAACTGGCTACTAGATGCTAAGTTGATCCCATCCCCTTATGGCCCCCTGATTCTGCTTCCAACAGAATGGTTGGTGAAGCACATCATATTTTACACACTTTGGAACAGGTGTGAGTTGCTGTCAGTTCAAGGGGAAAACTATTACTTTAGCACTGGAACAGCTTACGCCTGCCTCACATATGGGCTGAGGACAAGATGAAGGCGATATCATGGGGATATAGTAGAAAAAAGATGTTGTCAGGCAAATTTGTCCCATGGTTAGATATAACTTGGGAAAGGCCCTCTGAGAAGCATACAACAAAGTTGTTAGATCCTCAATTCTGTAAGTACTCCAGTGATATAGGCAAAGTGACAGGAAGAGTGTTGAAACTGAAGTTCACCTTATCTGGAGGTCCAACATTAGGGAAAATTGTACAAGCTCCTTTCATAATATTTCTAAACTGTGGCAAACTATTGGATGTTTTTACTCTTCTCTGTTTCGGTATCTTGATTTCTTTCCTTGTTTGTGGTTTGTAGCAGAGCACATTCTTCTCCATGTGACAATGGGAATTTTTCTTATACATACACAGACATTTTAACATCTTGAAAAGTCCCTCCTGCAATATGACCCCCTCCTAGCTGATATAATTATTACTTTGATGAATATACTGTAACTGAAGTCTCCTTCAAGTCGAACCTAAGTCTTAGTGACTTCCTGGACACAAGTATGTAGTTTTCTTGGCAGTAATACCAAAGTGGGTTGCCATATTTTCTCGTCAGGCTTATAACATACCCCCTCAGTAACTTGTGGCATTGTTTCCACCACAGAAGAAGTTTTCAATTCTTTTTAGCCACCCCTCTCTTGAATGTTCTTGTTTAAATTACAGTGTGTTTTAGCAGGAGGTATTGATATTTAGCTTACATTGATTCCTGTTTAAAATGTACCTTTTACTAGGACAATACTGACAATATTAAATGTACACTGTGTGCTCAATAATGGGAGGTAAGTTCCGTATCCCATAGATACAAAACAACACTAGCACCTATTCATCTAGAGAAAACCTACCTTTGGTGACACTGGCATGCCACGAGCACAAAGATTTGTTATACTACCTTAGAATCCCAAATAGAGTTATAAGTTTTGCAACAAATTTAATGAAGCCAACATTACAATTCTGCAGCTAGTCCATAAGTATCTTCCTGTTTGGGAACTGTCTTCGCACTAATGCTGGATAGTAACCATATGGCAAAGTGCTTCTTCAGCATGAGTTGCTTGGCCCTTTTTTCCGATCAGGAATAATCAACTTCTTTTGAACAGGTTCTTATACTGCATCTTTAGAAGTGGTGTACACACATGTAAAGACAAGTAGTACAGAGAAAATGTCTCACCTAAGGGCAGCACTTCAACTTGATGATGCCAAAACCAAACTATTTTAATATACCTATCAGAGAATAATTAGCTAGTAATTTACAGTTCTAGAATTCAATTGTGTCCGCTTTCATTGCAGGAAATGATAGACAGAGGGAAGAATGCTGAATATGAATGATCTAATTTGTAAGATATTATAAAGAGCTGTGACCAGGACCTTCCTTTATAAGGCATTATGACTGAAGTACTTATCCACTTCAAAAATAATCAGGAAAAGCTGCTTCTGAGCACCCAGAAGCACAAAGATAGCTCTCATCTGCAACTGTTTTAAACAACCGTGTCTTCTCCCAGGAACATGAGGTTGTCATCTACAGCTGCCACATCCCAGGGAAAAAGTGCAGCTGTTTTAAAGAGTTGCAGAGAAATGTTATGCTTGCACTCAGCCCCCGTACTCTCCAGAATACCCTTTTGGAATCAAATCTAAATTATCACACAGTCCTACCATTCTCTTATACCAATTCTTATTTTCTCTAATTTGCTAAATGCGTTTCTCTAAAATGCACGAATAACTCATACATTATCTTTGTTATATATATATTTATAATTGAATAAAATATTATTTTGACTTTCAATTTGTTATTTAAAGCCTTGTTAATTGTTATGGTTATCTAAATAATATCTTCCTATGACTATTAAGTCATGCCAGCTAGACTATAGTCCTAAATCTTCCTCCTTGGCTTACTACCTGTCAGAATCCTTTTGCTTTTATGGTGAATAGAGGCCAAAAAAAAAAAAAGCTTTTTTTTTTTAAAAAAGAAATTCTACCAAAATATTTCCACAGAATTCCTGTGTTATCTATGCTATATTTTCAATACAAAGATGAATAGTGACAATGTTCAAAAGTTAATGGAGAGGAAAGTTTAGATAAGACCATTATAGTAATGAAAATATCATTAGCATCTATACCAAAAAAAGGAATATTAGTGCAAACATGATTGGTAATATGTGTCCAGGATCCATTTAAAGTACCATTGCTTACCAAAAATCATTCATCCTTTATATCTGAGGGGCATTATTTTGCTCTATTGTTTCCTATGGTAACAGTTAAGAAACGAAAAGAAATATTGTAGATTCAACAAATTGTCAGATGTAAACACCCCTATTAATATCATTATGGCCATAAAAAAGAGGCAAAATTCTGGCCCTACCCTTCCAGTGATATCATGATGCCACTGCTATGCCCCTTCTAATGCTTGGCCATGGGAAGAATATCTCTGAAATATATTTTCTTTAAAAAAATGTGGCCATTGGTTGGGAAAAAAATGTTACATTGTCAACAGTTATGACACATTTTGTGCACACCTAATTATATATTTCAAGACATAGTGTTTTATTTTTCTTTCTTTTCCCACTGGTGCCTTTTTACAGTTTGGGCACTTCACTGACAGTCAAAGACCATAGTACTCCAATTATTTTTCAGATGTGCAGAATCAAAATCAGCATATGAGCTATGAGATAAAGTGTAAAGATAAAAACCCTAATGTTTATAGAAAGATGAAGGAGATAACATGAACCTTTAGATGCTATTTAAGGAGGTCTCAACAATATTATTATCAATGTATTCCTTAGTATCTGGGATAACGGGATTTATTATACACATGGAAGAGCATCGAGGAGGTGTAATCTTAAAATAAGGACTATGTTGGAGAACAGAGATGGCATGAAGGAATGGGGGAAGGGGAAAGAGTTGTATGAAAGTGAAATAAAGTTCTTCTGGACAGATAACAGAACAGTAACATACAAGAGTTCACATCTGCTAGCCTGTTTCCAATAAGGCCACACACAAGGGTCTTATCTACAATGGATTCTGCTTTAGGTTGAAGCCATGTGACCAACTTTTTTCCCTAAAGCTCTGTGTATGCTCTCACTTGCTTTTCCAGTCTGGGGACTTGAAATATATTAACAAGAGGCAGGCAAATCCAGACTAGCTTGTTTATTGTTTCTTTAACATTCTGTCTCAATCCAAAACTAGACATGCTAAAAAAAAAAAAAAAAAAAACCCACCATCTTCCAATAACAGTTGGATAAGATTAGAAATGCAGAGAGCTGCATTTGTGGAATGTTGAGAAATGCAGAGAGCTGCAACGTGGAGTTCTTTCTGGTCAGGTCAATGTGACTGTATGTCACTAATTCTGTCCATTTCCAGCATGGGGAGTTTTCCACTTGACAAAGGCCGGAGGGTGAGGGCTTTTTCCTGCCCCTGCATTTGGTCTCGAAGGTGCTTGATTTCCAGTCGCTGCATTTCAATAATTCTCTCAGTTTCCTCCTCAAGGTTCAAACGCAGAATGCCTGGACTTTGCTGCCGATCTAGGGAGGGACCTAGATGAAAAAAGAGGTCAAAAGAATAGTAGTCATTGACAGATTTTTTTTTTTTGGTCACAAGTCAAGAAAGGTAGTATCTAGAAACTCAAGACAAAATAGTCATGAAAAATACAAATGCTGTCATATATGAAGTAATATAAGCAGAGGTGTGCTTATATTATCTAATAAATTGTATTGATTGGTTATTAACTATATTTTCATTTTGGGGTATCTGGAATGCATATACCCGTTGCATTCCAGAATATATCTTTATATATTCTGTAGCATTAAGATTCCAACGTAACTGGATCTGTGAGTGCCTCCAGCTGGTAATAGTGTTACATAATATCACATTATAATACCTAAACATGCTAGAAATGCTTAGTGTGCTGAAAGACTTCAGGGCTGTAAATTGTAGAATGATCTTCTATGATTAATAAATCCTTTCAGATAACTTAAAATGAAGGAAGAGTTTAGTCTACTAACTATTGTGTTCTTACAGAACATGACAAATTGCCTTTGATGGATAAAGAGTTGATTTCAGATACTTTTCTGTTGAAGTTGTAACTATAAAGAAAATTATTTTTCAACAAAAAATATCAGAAACTGTTTAAACAATTCTCAAGGGTGCATCCTACTTAAGGATAAAGCTTAGGTAGTCTTTCAACATGGGAAAAATGATACTGTGGAGAACAAAGAAGTTAGCCTCTGCATATGTTGAAGTTGAGAGCCTCCACTTTCTGTCACAAGGAGCATTGTCTTTCTGGTTTATGCAGGATGTAACATCACATATCCTGAGGGGAGAAAACTAATGAAGGAGATGTGAGAACAGGAAAACTAGCCTAATGGCATAGCTTTTGTCCTTGAGCTACTTGACCATGGCTACCTGACTACAGAGATAGGCATCTCTTATTAGGGCTCTGAAAGAATTCACTGGCAAGGATGGAAGAACTGGACTGCTTCATCTGGGAAGTCAGACAAACATGTGATAGATGACTGTGTTCTCTTGAAATAGCAATGGGAGAATTATTGAAAAGGCTGAGAATGGGAAAGTAATTAAGGTCAGAGCTCAGTATCTGAAATCTTAAGGTCCTTTCCAATAGAACATAATGTCTGCTATTCTCTTAGGCAGGAGTCAGTGTCTGCTATAATCTGCTTGGCTCTTGCCTAGAATAGAGAGATCAACTTGAACTGGTATCTAAGCTATGGCATTTGTACAAACGTTTTTTTTACTTTATTGGAAGTTGTAGCTCTATAAATGAAAGCAACACAAACATTGTTTAACAATGTGCAGAGAAAGTGACTTGATTTTTAGAACTCCAGATATGGGCATGCCCAAACTGTTTGAAGAGACACACATGTAGTATATCCTAATAATAGTAGTAGTTATTATTGTTGTTATTTTTTGAGGATTCTTAGTGAAAACAACCTGATAGGGAGGCCTGAATAATAGAACACCTTTTGTTGGTAAGAGACCTAGGAGACATTTGATTTTTTAAGTATTTTAGGTTGATTATGACTCATTAGTACCCTGTAGAATATTTGTTCTATATCAGAGAATTTCTCTGCAGAAAGAATTGTTCTGTTGCTCTAATATCAAGGAAAAAAGAAATAGCTGGTTCTATGATTCTTGCTTCCATAAATGGGCATGACTCAGATAAACTGCCAAGAATCATCTTGACTCTTGTCAAGGCTATACATCATAGCCTTCTTTGACAGTTGCAGTAAGTATTGATCAGCTACCAAGGCAAGGAAAAAATGTTGGATTCTTCCTACTACTGGAAGACCCATCCTATCAAAATTATAATCAAACTTTCATGGGAGAATTGAAAGAGAGGGATCTGCTAAAAGGAAACTTATTTTTAGTAGGGAAACAGAAAGCTCCTGAACTTACACTGAGTATTCCTCAACCAGAGACAGAGAAATTCTTAAGCAAACTAAGTAGGAAAATTAAAAATTGCAGTTCCTTGGAAAACATTAACATGTACGGAGATTCTAGGCAGGTTCTGTTCTGGATGAAAAAGAAAACAGCTTTCTTTAAGTCTGTAGCCATTTGAGGGCTAAGGTTCCGTCAATTGCTTATTATCGCCATCTGGTGGCCAGTAAGCAGGGTCATTTTGATTTCCAGATACAGTATATAATTGAGCTTTTTGGCAAGAAGTTGGAAAATCCTGAGTACACTACTGTTGTTTCAAATGGGAGGTAGGCTGAATGTGAACTCAAAAAATTGGAACATTCATAGTGTGAGTTCTCTTGGAGGTGTTTCTTTTGCTAATTGCTTTTTTTTTGTTTAACGATTTTTGTTTGCTCAACTTGCTTTTTTACAGGTGGTTTAGTTCCTGTTGGTACTATGAACTAAATTACAAACTCAAGGAAAGAAAGAAGGGAGTGGATGATTTAGAGAAGGAGGGAAGTTAGAAGGCTTTGAAATTAAGGAGGTAATGAAAATTTCTTGACAAAAGAAAAAGAGTAAATTGGAAAAAAATCTAAAAGAAATGTTTTTTTTTTAAAATCTGCACTGAATGAAGACAGGGAAGAATGAAGAGGGACACTACCAAAAAATTGTCACATGATTGCCTGTCATCTGAACAAATAATATGAGATAGTCATCTTGGATAGTCAACCAACCCAGACAGAGATGGTAACTTGAAATAAGATCAGGTATTCCATACACAACATTCAGTTGTTTAGTTCACTTCTTAATCCCTATGCAATCCCAGTCTCCTGCCACTTCAGACCATTTCCCCTTCAGACTGTCACGTAAAAGCAGTTATCATCACAAAGACATTCAATTCTGTGTGTGAAGATGTAGCACAGAATCTCTGAAACTTACCACTAGGTTTCCAAGGGTTATGTTTGTTTGTACTCAGTAATATTTTTAATTAGCCAAATCTGACCAGCTTCATGGTGCCACTATTATTAGAAGAAAGGTTTATTTTTGCAATTACCAGTAAACGCCAGTGAACAGATGGATTATCTCTCCATAAACCATTTTCCCCCACTGAAAGCATTTGCTACACAATATTTAACTCAAAATATCTACTTTCCAGGAAACCATACCCACATAACATTTGGATGGTCACAACATGGAATAAGTTAAATGTGTTCAAAATCTGCATAGACCATTATTAACTAAGCCATGGGCTATAAAACTGAAGGCACTATATGCCATTCATGCCACACAATAATAGACTCACTAGTAAAACCCCAGCAGAAATTCTCAGACACTTGACATCGCATGGCTTGACAAGGCTCTATGCTTGAACTCAGTATAAGGCTCTCAGACACATGACATGGCATGATAGGTAAGAATCTTTTTTGTAAACTAAAAAGACGCCACTAAAACAGTTGATTGCCCTCTGTGAACAAGAAGGTGCCATTCTCTTTTTATACCCACTGCAGTTTAATTCCGGTGCTTCTTTCTCCTGTCCTCCCTATGGCTGAATGGACTTTTTGCCTTGTATTAATTGGCTTTGAAGCTTGGCCTCGGTTTGTTGATACGATGGACGTCTCTGACTGTTAACTCTTACATAAGAGGTTTAATGGAAAAAATCCTTACAAAGTTTTCTATTGAATCAGAAAAACACTGGCACACACAAATAGGAAATGGCTGAATCTTTGATTCTTTGTCATTTTGTATTTACCACATTTACATTCTGTTTCTCCAAGAAACCAGGTAAGTCATATCCTGTAGAGTAAGACTGGTTACACTGAGCGATAATCACCAGCTTGAACTTCATAGGCAGGGATTTGATCCAGTCTCCTTGCTCCTAGTCTAACTATCTACCAGGGAGATCCATAGCAATGGCCACTGGCTTCAAAATGGCAGACCAGTCTGGGTAATCAAAGCCCTGCCTCTTTTTAAAGGGTGTTGCACACAATGCACACAGATGAAGCAGGACGGAGTTTCAATCACCTGGTTGCACACACTACTTTGAAACCAGTGACTATTGCTGTGAATGCTTCTGCTATCTACTGTATCATGCTATACTCCCCTTGCTGGTTAGAATACTCATATATATTTAATCACAAAATATAATGAAATTAATGTATTTATGTTTACACTGAGTCCTATCTATATAAAGTTGTTACAATTATTTGTATTAATAAAATAATGCTAGAGGCTTTAAACTAGCTAATTTTTCCTCTGTTATTCTCTCTGTCTCTCTGTCTCTCTCTCTCTCTATATATATATATGAATGATAACATTAATGAATGGTGATCCAGTGTAAAGATTTCATGCCACAGTGCTTCTAGTGAAAAGTAGCAAAAAAAAGAGAAGGTGTTATTTGCTGTGAAAAAGAAGAAGAAAGTGTAGTTAAGAAAACAGGAATCACCTGTGGGTTGTGCTCCTGGCTTCTTGTGTTTCCTAAGCAGGCTCAGGGTTGACTGGAGGTCATGGACTTGTGTGCGGGTGACCTTCAGTTCTCTTCGCAACTCATTGATTTCCTTAATAAGACTTACATTTTCCTGTAAGTTCAAGAACAATACAGTTTAAACTGGTATAGTTGTTGACTAGTATAGTAAACAGGTGTCTTTATTTATTAATTTATTTACTTACTTACTTACTGGACTTATATGGCCACCTATCTCATACAATGATTCTAGGTGGCTTACAACAATCCATAAAAACATAGCTAAAGTATATGCAAAGTATATGCATAATATCAAGCCCTAAACTGAAAGAATGGAGTAGAGGTCCATGACCCTGTGTTCTTCACATATGCCAGCCTGCAGATAATACCATTTCCTGCAACCAAATTTCAATATATTCATCTCCCTCCATTCCTAGCCCAGTTACTTTTCATATTAATATTTGGAAATCATAATTGAGACTCAAATATATTTATCTTCTGGGTTTGGAAATAATTAATCTGTCTTCTAAGTTTGTACACAGAGCACATTGAAATTTCCCTATACAGTAAGAAGAGTTGGAAGAATAAACCTGCACTCCACTTTTTTTCCTCTGTGTTTGTACCTGCATAATGCGTACATAATCTGCACGGTGGATCTCGCCTTCTTTTACCACTTTCTTCTTTAGTGTTGCTAGATTGCGCTCAAGATGCTCTCGCTGCCTTGTATACTCTTGATGCAAGTCTGTATCAACCCCAACAATTTCTACCTGAAGAAACAGAGCTCATACAGGCTTGTGTGAATGTCAACTGCAAATGGGGAATGACTCTCAATTTATTAGGGATGTAAAAGAGATCTGCCATACATTTCTGAACAGCAGTTCCACTAGACTCCTCCACACACAGAATGCAATTTTGGACTTTCTTGGTCAAAATCAGCATATAAAAATTGTTGCAAAAATGGCCAGAAGTGCATAAGATGTGTGCAAAAAAGGAAATTTGAGAAATATTAAAAGAACCTACTTTGAAGAAATTTATATTTCCATAGCCTCCACTAGTGAAATTTACATAGTAACAAAAAACTGTACAACAAAGACGTAAGCATTAAAAAAAGACCAGTCAAGACATATATAAATAACTTGATACGTTAGGAGAAGTTACATACAGCCCCTCTGTCAGCAGTGCATATAGGAGGAAAAACCTAATAGAAATTTGTTTGCGTGTTTTTTTAAATACACATCTTAAAAATGTACTAACCTATCAAGAGGAGTAAATTGGACTTGATTTATATTGATGTGCATCCTTACCCTATCTGCCTTCTGTACGTACTTCTCATAGATATCCCTGATGCACTCCTTTAGTTTCTTAGGCTCCTGGATGAGACCTACACAGTTGTGAAGATCTGTTTTAAATCGCTTGACAAGTGCTTCCATATCTCGCTCCTGCAACCAAAGAAATATTTAAACCAATCTGCAGAATGCTACTCCCTTTGTTACACCTCCTTGCTCTGACCCAAATAAAGGCACATAGATTTTTTGTAAAATACATACCAACCAGATGGCACCCGGTCAACAGGGAAGGTGGTAGATCACCAAATAAATATTTAAACCTATCACTTTGAATGGATTAATCCTGGACCAATTCACACAGGCTTGCTCATCATTCAAAAATTCATCCCAGATGACTTAATAGTTGGTAAATGATGAATAAATATGTAAATAGTGTTTATGAAAAGCATAATACTGACAAAATATGAAACAACTTGAGGGCTGGTTGTGTCTGAATTGTGATAATTGTTCCTCATGCAAAAATATCACTACATGTGGAAGTCTTGAATTTAAGAATGTACATGTAGAGTCACCCATTAAGTTGCTCATGTTAGGGCAGCCAAAATTCATTCAATATTATCTTATACTCGGAAAAAAAATGCAACTACAATTACAGAACTGTGAAGAAAGAAAGAAGTTTCAAAACTCATTTGCTCTTTGTATAGAGTAGTAATAGTGGCCTCTACTGATAACTCATACATTATTTAAATCTGAAGGCTATTTTGTTACCTAAAGTGCATTTTTGCTTCATAGCACAATATAATAAAACATACAATGTACTTAATGAAAATGATAAATTTAGGACAAAGAAATGTACAGATGGTAGGCAGGAGTTTGCAATCCTATAAATGCCAAGAGTTAATAGTGATAGATCTGTAACAGGCACATGTACATGATATCTCAGATCAGCTTCTCCTGGCAAAATAAGGTGCAAACATTTCATATTAACTGTAGTTTTCAGGAAGCAATTCTTGAATCTCCATCAACTCCAGTCCTCAGTGTGACTCAATTAACACTTTCCTCACTTTCTCCACTCTTGATATTCAGTACTCACTTTCTGCATTTCTTTGTGCATCTCGCGATCTGTGGCTCTCAGCTTTAGGCGCAGTTCAGCTATGTTAAGTTCCAATTGTGTGTTCTGCTTATGGAAATGTTCCAGCTCTCCCTCCATCTGAAGAGATGACATGAGAAGAAATAAAATGTTAAATAAAGTCTGTGACCTGATATGGAGTGCTTTCAGAAAGAGATCTCTTAATGCTGCTAATCAAAAGCTATTGGGCAGTATCATCATATATCTATATTAATATGCAGTATGTATACATAACACACACATACATACACATATGCAGGGCCCATAAACAATTTAGTATATAAATTACATTAAATGTTTGAATGGGTTGCCATTTTCTTTTAAACATTTCCTTACTCATTTGATGCATGACCTTTGAACATTCCTAAGTACAGTAACATTTTCTTTGGAAAAAACAACAACTAATGCAATATATTGTGTTTGGCCTATGGGTCCTAACTGGATAAGGCAATCAGCTGAAAACAATACTAGAAGACATGAGACAAGTACCAAGGTGGGATTGGCCAAACCTAGTTGGAAGTCACAAAACAGATGGAAACTGAAGGTTTTTGGAGCCATCACATAAACCACAGAAATCCTGCCTTAGTTCTTCTGTATCTAATTCAGCCAGCTATACTTTTAGTTGATTAGAGGTGTGTATATGTGTGTGTATAAAAATCTTTTAATCCAGAAATTGAACAACTAAAATTGTAGACCTGCATTTGTTTCTACACATCCTGAATCTCTGGGTAAATAAGAACAAGTAGTACTGGATGTATTAAAAGGATGCTTTTGAGCTTCCATTTGGCTTTCTCCTTCCTTCCTTCTTAACATAGTTTGTGGAAAAAAGGTAGAAATGGGAGAAAACACAGGAAGTTATAAAAATGAACCATCCTGGAAAAGAAAAAAGAAAAGAAAAGAAAAGCATGGCAATTGCATGATAAAACCTTTTCTAGAAGAGCAGGAAGTGGGTTGTCTTATCTATTTCTCACCTCCTGGATCTGTTCTTTCATGGCTTTGATATCATTCTCACGTGGCTCTATTTGTTTCTTCAACTCCTTAATTTTATAATCTAATACAAATTTGAATTTCTCCAGTTCCTGATTTTTCTTTTTCAGATCATAAATTCGCTTTTCCTGGGGCAAGTAAAGCAGGAAAAAACAGTAGTTAAGAGATGGTAAGGACATTTCAGACTTTCATCAGATAAAAGTAATGGAATCACTTGTGATTTGTGTGGAACAATGGCACTGTAGGAGGAAGGAGCTACCAAATCAGAAATATTAGAGTAATTATAAAGATCTCAGAGCAATGTCCCTTACAATGGGATGTCTTGATCCTGAACAAAACTTTTGTTCTATTTAAAGGGGAACAAACATCAGTGTGAGATACTGGGATGTGAAAGCAGCTCAGATAAAACTACCCAGTCAACTTACCTTATCTTGGATGGTCTCATCTCTCTCTTGAATCTCTCTCTTCAGCCCTAGAATGTCCTTTTCTAAAGCCTTAATAACCCCTTGCAGCTTTTGCTGCTCCACCTTCATTGCTTCAATATCACTACATCGTTCTTCAATCTCTTTCTGAAGACTGTTAAACTGTTGAAAAAAATGTATTATCTTTCAAGCTGAAAACAATGAGTCAGTGTTTCCTTCAGTAACAGCAACAAAATAATTATTTGCAAGAATCAATTAAAATTATAGTAAGCTGGATATCTTCATGTCCTTTTAGAAAGCTATTGCACCAAAAATCATACCATACTCAAAATCATTCTCAAAGTACTTTCAGTGATCACATATAAAAACTGAAACTTGAGCAATCAGATGAAAATAATTACTTTAGACTGCACACTCTTCCATGTAGAGAAAAACAAGACAAAAAAAGAAATCCAGGTTCTTCCTCCTGATAGTAAACCTAGATTTAACATAGATCCTTCTGGTGTGCTAATTTGGCAGACCTATCTGAGTCCAACTTCAGAGCAGAGATTGGGATACACTGATTTATTTGTGAACAATTTTTTTTGAGGTGGACAGAATGTAAAGGTTTTTATTTTTCTGCTTGGCATATTTTTCCTGACAGATATTCTAGGGACTAACTCAAGGCAATACTCCCAAGAGATTTAACCTCTGGAAAATAGCAGTGTTCCAACTTGTCTTAATGTTTTTTTAAAACTAATATGTAATTACAGTACTAGGTGAGACAAGCAATTTGGAGTGATATGTCATCAAAATACTGACAATGCCCATGTCTAATTTTCATTTTCACTACCTCTAGTTCCTCAGTGAATGCATCAACCTGATTATGAATTGAATGAGATCTAAGAAATTTAGATTTAATGTAAGACATGGGTAGTGGTAGGCCTGCCCATAATTGAAAATTTACTTATTTTGTATGGGTTCCACTCTTCTATAAAAGACAAGATCATATTCTTGGGTTTTCCTGAATTTTACATTGCTCTGAATTCTTAAGCGGCAGTAATACAAGTGTTACATATGTCTTTCAGCAGTTTCCAATATTAAGATGGCTATGATCCAATAATTTGGATGTAGTCCTCTATGTTTCAGTAACTTTCAATAATTATTATTGCTATGTGTTATATATGATTATGCTTTTGAAGTTAGTTTGGAAATTTCAGTCAGAGTGGAAATCTGTAACTTTTACCATAGAAGTTGATGCTACAGTGCCTGCTGATATCACCTTCTGCACCCCCAGATGGCATCTGCACCTCCCCACCCCATAAATAAATAAATAAATACATTTTAAATTTGTCTAAATTTACTCATGAGAATTTAGGCAAAAGCACCAAAATCTGGCTACATTTCAGAGCAAGAATGCTGAAATTTCACGAGATTTTGTAATCTCATGAGATTCTGGCAATTCTTATTGCACATATAATTTTATTTAGCACCCATAGCATCATGTGAAACTGAGAGATGCCAGCTAGTACCAAAAAGGTTGCTGAGACATCTTAAGAACAATGGGCCACATAGAGCACATTTATTATTCAGAAACAGTATAGGGAGAGTAAAGGAGCAGTCCATTAAGTCAGTAATACTGAAAGACCAGTTTACTAATTTTCCTTCTTTCAGTCATCACCGGGCAGAAGTTAGAAGAGAAATAGAAAACAAAGCCACTTCATTTCTCTGTGGAAAACCTAATTATTTTTAGTTCTTTTTGAAATGTGTTGTTTCGATGCCATCTGGTTCTGATAAGAATTTTTTAACTGAGAATGTATTTATTTATTCAACTTGCATTCCACTTTAATCTACTAGGACTCTCAGGGGTTAACAGTGAGGTGTACATAACTTACCTTGTCTTCCTCCCTTCTCATCCTCTTTTTCTTTTGCATTGCATATTTTAGATTGTAAGCTTGAGAAAAAATGCTTAACCTTATTCTTTTTACTGATCTTTAAACAGTCCTTGTTACCTTTTCAGCTGAAGAGCATGATAAAAGTACTTTAAAATAATACTCCAGGTATATCTTACTTGCAAATAACTTTTAATCTCTTTCTTATCTAAATGTTAAAAACCTGCTGACTCTGCTAAACTCCTCTGGGTCTTCATGATCTGACAAGGATGTACTTATGGACTGTTTCTCCCATCAATATGGACTTTTCTTACTGATCTATTAGATTAGAATGAGATGTTTTGCACTAGGTAAATACAATGAGAGCATAGGTTCATGCCCACGTATTGGAATACTTCGCTTATGAGAGTGTGTCTGGCTATGCTATAACAGATATGGTGTTACTTGCATGAATTACATGTACCTTCTCCACTTGCCATTTAATAAAAGAAAAAAAAATCCAGATAAGGATTGCAGAATGTACCATTATTCCATTCCAGGGCAACCCTGTGATAATTGTTGCTATAAAAAGCAGACACCCATGACAGAACCTGATAAAATGGAAGTGCAGCAAGTGCCATTCTCTCCCCATGCACTGGACCCAATCCACATTGGTCCCTTCCAGAGTTATATAGCCCTTAAAAAAAAAAAAGCCTATAAAAGCCATTCACACAATTTATATCTAATTCGGCCATTCTAACTCTTAATTTTAAAAAAAATGCATTAGCTGAAAGTAATTACGGCTGTTTTTTCTTTTACTATTGTGATTTTTATTGACTCTTCTTTCAGTAAGTTTTTATTATAAATATTCTGACAGGTGCTTGGATCTTAAAGTTATGGTGTTGTTTTAAATATTTTTTATTATTTTATTTATTCTTGTGTAATTTATTCATGTTGTATACTAACATTTCGATTGCCAACAGAGAAAATGGTGTGCTTATTATTGATTTTAAATACAGACATACACACGCAGCTCAAAAAGCACAAAAAGCAGAAAGCACCGAGCAGACCTTTTTTCTCATGATTCCTGTTTCCCCCTTTAATCGCAGATTGGATTCTCTTTCCTCTCGAAGCCGCCTCTCATATTTGATTTTTATATCCTGAATTTCTCTATCCTCGTCTTCTTCAATCTGTTTTTTAGTTTCCTCAAATTCCCTAAGCTGCTGTCTAGCATCATCTTGAGCCTGAAAGTTTGGAGAATAAAAGTAAGCAATGGGAAGAAAGAACCTAAGCAAAACTGCTGGGGAACTGAATGAAGTCTTAAGAATGGCCTGGAAAGGGCAAAATCCTGAGAAATATGGGGCAGATTTTAAAAACAATACTCTGGGGATGCCAAAGCAGCAGCATGATGTTATAGGACTGAAGGTCTTATGTGCAAGTGCCTTCTGATACAGAGCCCAATTCTAATCATTAACTTTCACAGTCATTAGAGTTGGAAATCTTGAATGACATGGGAGTTCAGTAGTAATTTTAGTAAAATTGAAAACTGAACATTCCTTTAATGTGGTTGAGCCAATGCTTGTTAAGACATTTTTGTAGATGTATAATTGGAAGCACAACTGAAAAATATTTTAAGCTAGCATTTTAAGTTGTGGAATTTGCTGCTTGGCATCCCTCCTCAGATGCTGGAATGCTTACAGGCCACTGGTTTACAAAAAAGTATACTTATAAAGGCAAAGAGCTATAGGTCAAAACCTAATTGGGGGATCTCTTTTTGGAAAAACAGTTACAAATATTTATTTACAATAGTTTATACCAACCCATTCAACCAAGTCTGGGTAGTTAACAAGAAAAGCATAAACTGAACAGTCCATAAATGAAAACTCAACTCCCTCAAACCATCATCACATAACTCAAAAGTGGCTACCCAATCACTAGGAACTCAAATCAAATGAACAAAAGGAGTCTTCAGAGTTTTCTGGAATGCCATGAGTGAAGGGCCAGCCTTATTTCTTGGGACAGCATGTTCCATAATGTTGGAACATCTTACAGAGAAGGCTGGCCTTCTGGCCCATGTCCTTTTACTTCTTGGAATGACAGGACCTTGAACAAATCCTCCCAAAATACTCTTACGGGGAAGGCAGGATCATTCCGGGTAAGGCGATTCCTGATGTAACCTAGAACTACACTATTATAGGTCTTTGAACTGGGCCCAGAAGTTTATTGGCAACCAGTGTAATGATCACAAAATAGGTTCCACATGTTAGTTGTCCAGCTGCTATATTTTGTACATATATCCAGCTATTTAAAGAAAAGATAGCACTTTGGTATTTATAAACAGGATCAGAAGATCTTGGGGTGGATTGAGGAGTCATCTAATCAGAAGGATTCAGTCAAAGTGCATACAGATGAGAGCTCAGTGACAGAGAATTAATGGCAAAATGAAAAGATGATACCCAGTTACACATCTCTGCCCCTGGAGAATTAAGCAATGCTGAGGATGTCTTATCTCAGTGCCTGGAGGCTGTGAGGGTCTGGATGGGGAACAACAGGCTTCAGCTGAACCCTGGCAAGACTGAGTAGCTTTGGGTTTTGGGGCCTGCTGGTTCTGGGACTATGCCATCTTTGATGCTGTCCCAAACAGACCCAGTGCACAATTTGGGGGTCTTTCTAAATTTGCAACACCTGCTCAAAGAGCAGGTGGCAGTCATGCCTAGGAGGGCCTTTGCACAGCTTCATGTTGGGTGCCAGTTATGCCGTTTCCTAGATCGGGAAGCTCTGCTCACAGTCACTCATGCCTTAGTCACCTCCTGATTGGACTACTGTAATGAGCTCTACATGGGGCTGCTCTTGAAGAATATCTGGAAGCTTCAGCTGGCACAAAATGCAGCAGCGTGGGCAGTAATGTGTTACACCTCTGCTCCACAAGCTACATTGGCTGTCAGTTTGCTTCTGGGTCCAATTCAAGGTACTGGTTTTGACCTTTAAAGCCCTTCATGGCATGGGGCTGGGTTATTTGAGGGACTGCCTCTCCCCTATTACATCTGTCCATCCCATCAGATCTGGCAGAAGAGGTATGCTGTGGGTCCTGTCTGCTAGGAAGCTTCACTTGGCGGGACCCAGGAGGTAGACCTTTTCTGCCATGGTGCATGCCTTATGAAATATCCTACCCCCCACCACGAAGTGAAGCTGGCTCCATCCCTGTTGATTTTCCGGAAGTCCCTCAAAATTTGGTTATGTCATCAGGCCTGAGGGCCCCAAGGTACTGAGGTGGCTCCATTGTTGTTGATATCTGCTACCCTCTCTTAGCCTTCAATCACAATTTTTACATTTCCTGTATTGTAAATTGTTCTTTATACAGTATATTACTGCTCTATAATTTTATTCTACACCACCCAGAGTCACTCTTTTGTGAGATGGTGGCCATATAAATTTGATGAATGAACGAACGAATGAATGAATAAATAAATAAAATAATGAAGTGACTTGGTAATGACTTTGAGCACTTCTGTGTGTATTATATGCTCACTGCCTTTCTCTCATTCTCAAAATAATTCACGAATACTGACTTACGTTTCCATTAGCTCAAACAAAATTATGCCAAATTAGTTAGGAACACAGGACACTAAAAGGTGTGTTGCACCTGCTTTAGCTCTGCTTTAGAAAGAAAATTTTGGTCATACCTCTTCCAGTAAAGTTGTTTTCTCAAGCAGCTTTGCCTCATAATATTCTGTCAGTTCTTCAAGTGCTTGGCTCTTGTTCTCTTCCATTTCATGAAGTTGCTTCTCATACTCTTCCTGCATTCTTTGGGATTTCATTTGCAGTTCCTGGTACTTTTCATATTCCAGCAGCAGCTTTTGGTTATTGCCAGATTCTAAGCACAGGAGTAATTTTTAAAAAAGGTAATGCAGTATAAAAATAGATGATAATGAATGTCCTGCCCTTTGCAGTCTACACGAGTAATGAAGGGGCATTTTTAGTATCCCCTATCTCTTGGAACTTGTCTTTGTAAAGTCCATATTCCTATATTCTACACTATTTCTATACCACTACTAGCTTTGAAGCTCCATTTCTGACAACTTTATGTCTACCTAAAAATTTCCTACTCAGTATTTTTGTTTCTTTAAAGATAAGATCAGAAGTGAAAGGGGCAATCTCTTTCAATCTATTCCCTATACAGAAAATGAAGACAGGAATGATGTAGTAGAAGAATCTTAGGTAGATGTTAATGTGGTCTAAACTATATTGCTATTACAGAAACTGCATAAGCCTTGATAACAAGGGCAGGGAAGAAGGACAAAATAAAACTTCGAATGCAAGTGACTTGCAGGAATAGATGATTTGAAAGAGATTCTTCTACCTGCTTATTATGCCATGTGCACTGATCCGGTTCATTAGCAGGGAAACCAAGAAAGTTATGAAAATAAATGAAAAATACAATTAACCCCTATTACTTGTGTGGCATCCAAAGTTTAAACCCAAAAGATGTGCATATGTTACATATAATAAAATCTTTATCTTCATAAAGATAAAGACTGAAGACATAAAGACTGAAACTCTCATTCAGTTACATCAGATCCTCCTAACCTAAGTCTTGCACCTCTCTTGATTGTTTCTCCATTAATTCTGATAGTTGCTCCTGATGCTGTATTTCCTGTTTTTCTTTCTCTGTTTTTAGAACCTGAAATATATAGAGATAAAATTTTCATCTGAAATTTATTGGCAACTTTTAATTTATTTAAGTGACTGCATGATTGGAAAGAAAATAATGCAGCAACACAGAGAGATGCAATTGACATTTGACCCACACCTGGTTTTTAGTTTTTAATGATTCCATTTCCTGGATGAATTTATCAGTTAATTCCTTTATTTTTTCATTATAATTCATGTCCTTGAGACGAAGTTGATATTCATTTTCCATCTTTAGTTCTTCTACCCGTGTTTTTAGTTCTAGCATGACCTGAGTCTGTAGGATAAGAAATTGTAAGATTGTGAGTAAAAGAAATCAATGGGTAAATATTTAAATGTATACATGGAAATAAGAAAATGATTGTGCATATTATCTTTCAGAAGTATAATTTGTTTCTTATATTAATAGTATGATCCTATATCATTATCCTGAAAAGTAAAGGAACCAGCAGTCCAGAAATATGCCACAGACTAGCATTTGATAGAGTAGCCATGAAGGCTTTGGAAAAGATTTTCAAATGCCAGGATGTGTTTATACCTGCAAAGATTAGAATGTAGGCAATGGTTTTTCCTGTGACACTCTATGGAAGTCAGACTTGGAAAAGCAGGATGGAAACAGGATTGACGCTTTTGGATTTCGGTGTTGGAAAAGACTCTTGAGAATACCATGGATAGAAAAGTAAATCATCAAACAAACCAACCCAGAATTCTCACTTGAGGCGCAAATGACCAGGCTTAAATTATCCTACTTTGGACATGTTATGCAAAGACATAACTCTCTGGAGAAGTCTATAATGCTGGGAAAGGTGGAAGAATAGAGAATAAGAGAATGACAGTAGCAAAGTGGATGGATTCAATTATAGTGGTGTTGAGTGCATTGTTTGCAGACCTGAAAGACCAGGTTGGGGACAGATCCTCCTGGAGAAAATCTATCTATGTGGTCATTAAAAGTTGACACCAACTTGATGGCTCATCATCATCATATTGCTATCCTGTTGCAATACAGGATTGCAACTTATTGTTAACGTATGCATTAATAGTGCAATCTTCAGGGGTTCCACTGAGATTAGCCATACGTGTTTCCAGGTTAATGTGAGTGTAATCTAACTACTTACATATACACATACACTTTTTTGTGTGTTCCTGAAAAACTATGAATCAAGACAGCATATGTTTTTTTCCAATTGCACATGTATAGGCAAAAACAAACCTGAATTTTCTCTAATGTGTGAAATATTCGCTAGGAACATGGAGCAGTGTGGCTCAGGAGCTAAGCCTTAGGGCAGTGACTGAATCTTACATTATAGGCTCCTAACTTCTGCTATATCTCTGCTATAGTTCAGGGTGCTGCTTATTGACTAACATTTGTTGATTCTCAGATTTATGATGATCTAAACTTTTCCACTTGGAAACACATATAGTAATGATCCTCAAATTAATACCTTACAGTTATACTGACCTTCTCTTCCATGTCTGTTCTAGTAATCAACACTTCATCAGAATATGGTATATCTCTCTCCCTTTTCAATCCTCGTCCCTCTTTGTCATATACTTTCCAGATAATTATACATCCATCTTCTGCAGATGTTAGCAGTAACTGATCATCAGAAGTTATGGATATCTGTACAAGAAGTTTAAAAAGAAGCACCCTTAACTGTGAGACAGCACTGTTGAAGAGTGACTGAAAGGAAAGGCAGAGAATAGTAATACGATGTCCCTATGATACGATAGTAATACGAGGGCCACTATGAAAAATGATATGAAGGCTGATCCTCTACCTACTTCCTTTCTTACCTTTGAATGGCTTTTCTATTACAAGAAAGCACAGAAACAGGAATAAACCATTGAATATCTTCTAGAGAATTATGCATCTTTTATATAATGAGATTCATGAGCTCTGGATGTAAAGAAAGCTTAAGTAACTTATTGTCAGCTAGGCCTACTTTTTAAAATTCATACTGACTCAGTTTGGAAACCTTCAGTGGCATGAGTACATTCTAGTTTAAAAGTTATATTCTACCAGTTTCAATATGGCCTTAATAAGTAAGTCTGTATTATTCCTGTTTGATTGTTATGACTTTCTCAGAAGTAAAGTAATAACACCGCATTGTGATCAGTTACCTCTGACATTTGGATTCACACAGACTGTTCTAATGCCATCATCATCCCAAATCCCTAAGAAAAAACCTGTTAGTCTGGAGGCATAGTGTGGATATGAACTGTTGCACAAATACATAGCCAATAGTGCTATAATGAAGAAAGCACAGGACAGATATTTATTATCACAGAATAAAACTGGCTTTTTCCTACTCTTGTTCAGAGTTTTATTTCACTTTCTAAAAATTAAAAAAAAAATCTACACTTAGGCTCATTGTCTACCATCAGTCAATATTCATTACCCAGCATTTTCTCTCATTGCTCAATATGTATAGCACAACCTTCTCCCCCTTTCTAAAAAAATGCATTTCATATTAATCAGGGTTTTTCTCACTCTTGCCAGCTTCACCTTACCCAGTGTCTTGGCTATTTGACACTCTAACTTCTATCCCTTCTCCTCATCCTCATGAAGAGTTTTTGAACTCTTCCCCTTTCCCCTTCTTGTCTTTTTAATTAGGTCCAATAACACCTTCTAGGCAGAAAGGTGGAAAACAAATCAGATCAAATCAAACCAATATACCACCAGTTTTACAAATGACACAGAAAAGTTCATGATATTTAAAATGCACATACAGACACTTAATCCTCATATTACTGCAGTCTGCTAAAATACTGAAATTTCTTCCTTGCATTCTCCCAGACAAATGAAATGAATATGGAGAGTAGTAATAATGCCAATTGTAGATTGGTGATTCATTTTCATCACGTCTCTCCTCATTATTACAGAAATCTATGGTATAATGCCATTAAACGTATTGATATAATGCATTCATGTATATATAAATATATGGTAAATACATATATAAATAGATACATAAGTTACCTGGTAATTTAAATTATGCATACCTGCATTATTAGATGCTGCAGTTCCCCAGCACCATTCTTGGAGCCCTTAGACCACCCCAGCTGCTTTTCTCAGTTGTGGGGGCTTCTAAGGAGATTTAAGCACCTCTTAAACCTCTCTCAAACTCCCCAATGCAAAAAAAAAAAAAAAGCCAAAGTAAAACAAACCTCCTGGAGCTCGTAGGAAGCCAAACAAATTGGAGTATAGGTCCCAACCATATGAAAGCTGCCTTCTGTTGCCTAAGGTGAAAAAAACAAAAATCCCACAAAAGCTAAGGCAGTCAAGGTAACACAGAGACTTTACCTTGGTAACTGGACCAGCATGGGCTTGATACTCATTGTATTCCTTGTGCACAGGTAATGGGTATTTCATGGACCGGATGGTCCCAGCAGAGGTTCCAGTGAATACCATCCGGCCAGAATGAGCTATCACAATGCAAGTGTAGGTAACATCAAAAGAGGGCACTTCTCTCAGAATCTGAAATATAGCATTTCCTCTAAGCATTACAACTTTGTAGATGTTTCTATATGGAGTAAGTCACAGAGTAAAGATTATTTTTGAACAGGATTCACAGTACCACCAACCATATCCACCACAGTGAATGCCTCATATCTGCTTTCCTTCCTATCCCCATCCCCCATTGCATGATAAGGCCCCTCTACCTCCAATAGTGATCTTTAGGAGGAAGTGTCTATGGTACCAGAAAATGATTTAATAACTAGACTACCAGAGAGAAAATAATTATGAAAACAACTAATACCACCTGGGTAGTCTCAGCTATAGAAAATTATACACGAGGTTATTTCATGGCATAACACTAACTTCACTGAGATACAGTGTATGCATATAAGTATGTGTGCATAGGCTCACCGAAGAATCACAAATCTCCTTGATAGAATGATCAGAACCAACAGCAAAGATTACTTTTGCATCAGGTGATATTGCTACTCCACTGTAGCTGCAAGACTTGAGTACACACTCTGATTCCCTTTTGCCATTCTGGAGATTCCATTCATATACTGCTCCATCTGTGCCACAGGATACCAATTTATAATCATCCATGCTCCACACAACTGACCGTACCTGGGTTGGCATGGGAGAAAGGTAAAGGTAAGAGGATGAGAAAGTGCACAATATTCAGGCAATTAGTCTTAAGCAGTTTTTGCTTTGTATTATTCCCATTTATTTATGCCACTGTGTTCATTCCGTTTTTATACTAGAATCGTAATATGCAGCCTTTTCCACTCCCCTGTGCTCACAACTTATTTTTGAGAAAGTCTGATAAGAACACAGCAGATCACAATAAAGATGATCTGCCTTTATGTGAAATGCCAGGGGCTGCTCTACAAAAAGTATTATAGGAGGCCTGACAAAAGTCTTATTTAATTTGATTTCCATTTAAATGTATTTACAATTAAGCAGCTAATATTACTTTTCAGCCATGCATTCAAAAATTTTCCCCTTCTGTCATATTGAAAAACATTGAAGACCTCCAAAGGCCACATTGGGCTTTACATAGAGTACTTCTGCTGTAATCCAAATCTAGAGTTAGGCAGCTCTAGGTTTCATAATTATTGTATACATTATTATTTATAATGACAAACTACTGTTTCTCAGTGAAATCTACACGCTCCTTGATTAATTTGATAAGTTATACATATACTTTGAATAATGTATTTACAAGGTATTCCGCTTGTTTTCCTGTTTCTTCAGGAAGGCCAAATTTTGGTTTAATACTGTTTTTAGTAATGTTCATATCTAAATTTACCCTGCATACTAATGATGTCCTCCTCCTGCAGGGTTCTTGTCTGAAGCAGAAGAGAAATTGAAGGATCAAGTCCAGGAGGAACCTGGAAAGAAACTTACACATTCCAATGGAGGAAGGAGCCAGCCCAAATAGTTTAAAGGAAATACATTAGCTGATATTGATCAACTGGAACAGCCTTATTCTCTTCTCCCTGATTCTAAAGAGAAGATTTCTGGAAGTTCAAATTATTCACCTCCTACTTGGAGATAGTTTTTTCCTTGTGTTTGTATTTAACTTGCATTTTACCTTTCTTATAGGTCTAATCACTGACCTTACCATTGTGTCCTTTCAGATTTATGACATTGTCAAAACTTATGGTAGAGTAAATGTGAATCACATTTCCATTAACTGCTGCGAACAGATGACCCCCTGTACTGAAGGCACACTGCAGAGAGAAGCAGAAGACTGAGAATCAATAATATATACATAATTTGGAAAACTATGCAGAAAGCAACATCCAGTAATCCATATTTGTACTCCTTTAATTGCCAGTTAGGGCTATTCTTTCAGTGTCCCCCGACAAGCAATTTTGTTCAAAAGGCTAAATTGTGTCTAAGAACTTCCAAAAAATGCATTCGGAGTTCTCATAAAAACTTTCAAAGAAATTACTATACCATCTATCCACTAACTTTTTGACTCATTAAATGTTCAGTATTCTTCAGCATCCCACAAGTGCTTTCAAAATAAAACTTTGAGTTCAGGACCCCACTCAAAATGAGTAGAAGGGTTACCCAAAGCTGCAAGGCTAGGTCCCCATGTTTAATATACACTAGACAACCCATGACCTGTTGGGTCATTGTTTCAGAGATATTTCCTTATCTAAACAGAGAAACAGAATGACCAAACAAAACAACAGTGGGAATGTGAGTGACTTGTGACTTGCTGCTGACTTCCCCATTGACTTTGCTTGTGGGAAGCTGGCAGGGAGTGTCAGAAATCCTTCCTTCCTTCCTTCCTTCCTTCCTTCCTTCCTTCCTTCCTTCCTTCCTTCCTTCCTTCCTTCCTTGCTTGCTTGCTTGCTTGCTTGCTTGCTTGCTTGCTTGCTTGCTTGCACAATTTGCCCTCCTCTCACGACCCTCGGCAGAGCCCCTGTGAAGCCTCCTCCTCCTCCTCAGCTCACCTGCGGAACTGCCTACCACTTTGCTGGGGAGAGGTAGAACAAAGAGAGCCATGGACATGAGGAAAACTGTACCCCTGCTCCCCATTCTGGCTTGCCCCCAGGGGCCCCCTCCCTCAAGGAAGAGGTCTCACCCATTGACCAGTGGTGCACCCCCCAGCCAGTCCTACCTTGCCAGCAGGCATCCAAGTCACTCCTTCATCCTTCCCTCAATGCCCACAGCCATTAAGAGATTTCAAATTTCTGTCTCATTTCCAAAGCAGCCAATTGCCCTTACCCATCAGGCCTTGTCACCAGCCAATTGGGCGCAGGGGACAAAGGGAGGTGGGAAAAAGGTTGAGGATAAGCCCATGACCATCACGTGACCTGAGCTGACCACGGCGCAGTAGCACGGCAGTACTGAAGCAGCTACAAATTTCCCAAATTTCAATCCCATGGGAGTAATGGGTCCCGGATTTTCTATGTATTCTGTACCCATTTGAGCTACCTTGGTTCAAAAATTGTTGCCCTATGATGCACTGTTTCACCCAGTTGAAGGTTACAGACATGAGAGTTTTAGTAACATATAGATTATCATTAATTAGCTATACTATGACAAGCCCTAATCTAATCAGAGCTTACTCTGTTACTAAAGATTTGGCTATGATTTTGAGTACTATTTGAAATAAAATAAAATAAAGTTATCTAAAGCCTTCCTTCTTTTCAGAAAGAAGATATTTACTGGGTTCACATATCACACTAACCCATACTGTAATTTGCTTGCTTTGGGTTAATGCGTTGTATGAACTCAAGTATTATGGCTTGTAAGCCATTGTTATATGAATGTATGATGGGTGAACACAGTTACTATAGTCTACTTACCACACAATGTATAAAGAAAATCATGCTTGAGCATAATGTGTGCAATCAACCAATACTTTGTGTGCTCTGAATTATCATTCCAGGACTAATGTATTCTTTTAACACCAGAACATTTTCCACATGTCTTCCTATAATCATTCAAGTATGATTCTTATTATTGCCTGCCCATGTTATCACATGAGCTAGCATCTACTCCAGACTGACTAGTTGGAAAGTAGTCTGTCATCTAGCAGACTAGAACTAAGATCACTATAACAATAGGAAATTGGAAATCAGAGACATTTTAACTATTTTCCCTGAATGTTTTATATTTCAGAAAGGCTTTATTCCCTTTAACACAGACAAGTATCTTGCAAACACAAATACACACATTGGCACGTGGCATGTTTCAATCTGCTTATAAACTTTTCTCCATGGTCCTGCTTTTGCATGCTTTCCACACAAGCTTCTATATCAGTACCTTTCCCTGAATCCTTACCTCTCGGCATCCTCGTACAGTGAAGTCCTTAAAAGTCCGGATGTCATCAATAAGTAGATTCATAAGTCGAAGTTTGTCAGCAAAGCCAACCAAAACATACAGACCACCAGGATGAAAAGCAAGCGTGTATGCCTCTTCTTGGTACTCTTTATACAGGTCGAGTGTGCTGCAGCAGGACCAGCCATGGCAGTTAATGTACAATACTATTAATACAAATAAGCTGCAGGTAATGCTATTCTTGGACATATCTTAAGGTGAAATACTGGGAAACCCAAAACAAGGGCCACAGGGTCAGACTAAACTATCTAATTCAGTGCATGCAAACGAATTAGCAAAAATAATTTGGTTATAAAAGAAGCAATTCAGTATATCTGAGGATTTCATACAGCTGGAAAACCAGTTGTTTAGAGAAAGCTTAAAGCTATATTCCTGAAACTGAGCTTAGATTTTTTTTTATTTGTATTTGCTTTTGCATTTTAATTAATTGGCACATTTAGAACTGCCACTACTATGTCTAACAAAAGTGATATAATTTAATAACAGATTCCATCTAATTGTTAAATTACCATGCATTCAGATGCTTGAAGAGAGGCATCTTTGCATTATGCTCCCCATTCTGCTATGGCCTCTGAAGATATATTACTATTATAAAGTAAGAGGTGTGTACATAATATCACATCTATCTGAGGAGCTCACTTGGTAAGAGAAGGGATTTAAGAAAGCTACTTCTTTAGATGTGTGGCACCTTCTGATTTTATTCTTTTAAGAATAATTGGAAGGTTGAGTTCATTATAAAGGTTATGTAACATTTATGTTATCATTTTATTAATGAGATGGACATAATCAACTTTTAGCAGCCTAGCATTCTCTAACTCCCAAGAGAAGAGTTACATTCAAAATACAGGTAGTCCCCAGTTTAAGAATGAGTTCTGTTCCCAAGGTCTGTCCTTGAGTCAAATTTGTATGTAAGCCAGAACAGTATTATTGTATAATACTGTATAAGTAGTATTGTGTAATGAACTCGAACCATTGTGTATTTAACTCAAATCATTGTGTATTTAACTCAAATTTTGCTACAATAGGCTCCGTTTTAACTATGGGTCGTCTGTAACCCGGGCATTCTTAACCTGGGGACTACCTGTACAGAAGGAACAGAGGATACTGATATGTATGAGATGATGACTTTGTACAAGCAAGGAACGCTCTCACCCTCCAAATGTAGGGCATAAGATTTTAGCTGACCCCTTTACTACCTTGTGTTGTGTCAGAAGACTTGAGAACATTTTCAGAACAATATGCAATATAACATAGGTATTATAAAAGATAAAGGGGAAATGGTCAGCTCTGTCCTGGACACATTCTTTCCATGAGCAAAAAATTAGGAATCAAGCTAATCCAATCTTTTACACAGTAGCTTTGGATATTTTATAACATTCTATTTGTATTATCTGACATACTGAGAAACAACATGAAAACTTTACCACATTTATCTAAAAATTATTTGTGATCTTTTTTATAATTTGGACAACTCCAAAGACTATATGGATTTTTTCTGGATCTAAAACCATAACACAGATGATAATACATTCATAAGCTACCACCATAAAACTAAACATAGCTTCACTAATTTCTATTACAACCACATTCTTGTAATGGAATCTTGTTTTCCTAGCAAGTACATGCAATTTCCATTTGTTCTATTATATTGCTCACTTAGATAGTTAAGAGACACATGTAGTAACCAAGAAGTCATGCCTCCTTACTTTGTTTCGTAATTCCAAATACGGACAGATTTGTCCAGTGAACATGTAGCAACAAGTGGTTTGCGAATGCAGGTATCCAAGCCAGTAACAGCAGAAGAATGTATTGGGAAGTTCAGGTATTCAAAATGAGCCATCTCTCCCTTAGGAAATATCATATGTGTTAATTAGAAATACTTATATGATAACCTGACACTAAACCTACCAAACTTTCTCCATGGGACAACAAAAGGATTTAAATATGCACCAGATTTACCAAAACAAAATGTGTAATGACTAGCTTTTAATTATCATAAAAAGGGAAAAAACTATAGCAGTATGCTTCAGCAGATAGCTAACCTTGTCTGGACTGAGAAACTGGGTCCAGAATCAGATCTGGTTAATACTTGGGTGGGAGACCTCTGGGGAATACCAGGACTGGTGCTAGGATGGAAGTAAAAATCCTTCTATCCCTCACCCCCGGCCGATGACAAGCCATTTCTACACTTCTGCCAAGAAAATTGCATGGGCACGTCCATAATGTCACCAGCTTGACTTGAAGGAGACTTTACATACTTATATTGCACCTATATCTACACAAATTACCCTCAAGTAACTTAACCAGAAACAGCCACTTCTTAAATAGCTGCATGTTTTAAACTGATGAGATTACATCCTTACTGTTTCAAAAAGGAATATAAATTTGAATTCTCTGCAAGAGGGACACAAGTAACTCTCTTTATAACAGATAGAGCAAAATTGTTTAATTGATGTTTATCATGTTGTTCCCTTCAGGTGCATAGAGCAGTTTATGAAAATTAAAACAATATATTTAGAAAGTATAACAGTCATTTGCAAATGTCATATTTTAAAACACCAGCATGAAAGAACAAATCCAGAAACAGCTAACTGAAAACTCAGCATGACAAACTCAAAAGTGAAATTAAAAGAAAAAAGTTTTCAACAAACATCCAAGTATTAAAAGGAATCCTAACAGATGTTCAAGCAGAAAGTATATTTCATAATAACTACCCTATTGGAAAAGCCCAGTCATGGATACCTGCCAATCTGTTCTTATATCAGAGGGTTGTTAATCTTAAACTGCATATGGATTCTATTAAGAGTGGATGACCCCAGCTCAAGATGTTTAGGGCTTTAAAGACAAAAAGTAGCAGTTTAAGCTGAATCCAGAAATAAAATGCAGGTGTATGATCAAAGTAATATGCTCCAATTTCTGGATTGCAAAGGGTGATTTTTGTTGTTACATTGTGAATTATCTGAATTTCTGATCTTCTTTAAAAGCAGTGAGTCTAGTCATCTTTCAAAACTTGCCTCCTGCCCCAGCTTTCACTCATTCCATATTAAGGAGAGTGACTGGTGGATGTTTTCCTGCTAACTGGTAATACTTAGTGGGATGGGAGGGAAACAAATCTGTGGGAAACTACCAGTCCTTTTCCTTAATGTGCCCAGTGCACTGTAATTATATTTGTTGACATAGTATCTGTAGCAGGATAGGGATCTCTAATGGGGGCAGCAAATTTTCTGCCAGCTGAAGGTGCAGTGAATATTTTAACTTGACCATGAGGAAGGGCCCTAATGCTGACAATATGACTGATCAGGGAAATTTTGCTATGTGGATTTTCTTTTTATGTTGTGAATTCTTTCTTCAAGGCTTTTAACGTTACCGGGTGAAGCATCTGATGTGCACCTATTAACAGTGTTTTCTACATTGCAGGAATACATTTTTTTAAAATGTTGCCTGTGTAGTAACTCTTTTCATTGCTTGGAGTGAACTTACCTTAGTTATCTCAGCTGATGACATGGAGAGAAAATACAGCTGATTTTTATTTGTGCTGATGAGAAGTGTCTCCTCTGCAGGGCTGAAGGCAATACACACAACGTCTTGTTTATCTGACTGGTTAGGATCGTTGCTACATTGATCTTGTGGAATCTATAAAATAAACCAATCATATTAGACTTTGTTCCCCTAAATATATGCCTACACCAATTCTGCTGCAAAATAATAATTAAAAACACATTTTAAAACTCAAATACTATTCCATATGGGATGGCCAATAATCGCGGTGCACAATTCACTTGTGCTACAAATAAGCAAAACTGTTTTCTCTTGAGCTTGGTCCTATGACAAACAATGCATGTTTGACCAGCACTAGGTGGGAAGGATTACATAACAACTCTGTTACTGTTCAAATACCACAGTATACCTCTTGTTGGGCTTGGCAGCATCCCTTTCAGTCCCTCTTCCCAAGCATTAATTTTACTATGTGCTACATTCTGGTCTGGAAAATAGTGTTTCATAGTAGCGAAGTCAAGGATTATGCACTTCACAACTTTTACATACCCGAATCTCTCGACTTTCTCGGTAACCTTCCTTCTCATCTGACTTCTCAAATAGTAGAACAATCCCTGGGCCAGCAGAACAAGCAAATCCCTTGGAATATGCAGCAACAGCAGAGACTTGGGGCAGAGATGCTTGCTGCTGCCCTTCAGTGTCACAAATCACCTCACTAGAGTACTCAGGGGAAGTGGTAGCTGGAAATTCAATGAGGCTTGAAAAGTAAATGAGACAAAGAGCAGCAATCATTAAGAATTTCAAATATCTATTTTGCAGTGTGTAAAAAAAAAAATTGTGATCCATTATTTTAAGGTGGTTGTCCTCCCAATTTGTGATTTTAAAGTTGCTGTGCTGTATACATTTCTAGAATTTTAAGTATGGCTTATTTTCTGAATAAGCACATTTTACAAACCCAGGATTAGAATTTAGTGTATTTAAGAAAGGTACTTACATTCCAATCTAAGAATGTTTCCTGGAAGGAAGCACTCAAATGATACCTTTAAAATACTCAAAGACAATAACTTGAGCAAGGTCATCATACAATAATAACTATAATACAGTTTTATCAAGAACTGGAGATGTAGTCCAATTGTTGAATAATGCTGATGGTTGATCCTACATTAAACAGTTTGCAGAATGCCTCACCTCTCTGATTCACGGGCTGGTTCTTCATTCAGCATTTCAGCATTTGGCACTTTCCGCTCAATACTTGTCTCCCACCGTAAATCACCAGAGTCAAATAAATAGAGTTTGCCTGTATCAGTGCCCACAATCACTTTCTCTTCAGATAGCCAGGCATGAGACAAGTAGTTCTGGGGTTCTCCCCGCAAGAAATTGGTCTGTTTTAAAGTTCCTTCTGTGTATTTGTACAGCTTGAAAATACCATTTCCTGTAACACAGACTTGAGTGTTATCCTGGGGATTGAAGCTCACCTGAAAAGAAACACATCACAAGATCACTGACTATTTGATAATTATTACTGTATGTGCAATTCAAACAACTGATTTAAGTAATTAAAATCAAGGGGCATCATAATCCTATCATATATATAGTGTGTATGTATGCATATGTTAATCCCACTAGGCAAACCGGATGAAGAAATCCACAGGAAGGCTAAAATTATTTTTATTGGGATTGGCTATAATGATAGAATCTTGCAAGTCTAATTGTTTGGTACCTCTTCCTCCTTCTTATACTCCAGTGAATTAGGAAGGTATCTGCCTGAACCACTTCTGAATATTAACTCATTGTTCTGGACTTAAAAATGTTTCAGCCCATTTTGCCTTGGTAAGGATTCCTTTACTTAATAGTAATTTTATTAAAGATTATAATTATAACAGTAAAAAATAATAGAAACTAAAAAAACATAGAAGAATAAATAGAAAGAGTAGAAGGTGCAGAGAAGAAAAAGGAAAAAAACAGAAAGAGAAATAGAAAAGAAATACAGAAATAGAAACATAAGAAAATAGTAAAGAAAAAGAAAAATATATATATGATATATATGACTTCCCACCTTCATCCCAACAAATATAAACAATTTTAGTAACTTATCACCTTCTCTTAAAATACAACAAATTATCTCTTCTTCCTATATCCCTCCAAATCTCTTATCTATAAACAAATCCATAAAGCATCGTCACTTCAGTCCTGATGTCAGCAAAAGTCCATTAAGGGTTACCAGAAATAACATATCTATTTTAACCTAAATAAGCCAACTTTATATTCCTTCCTTTTGCTTCTAACAATCTTAATCTTTAGTCCATTCAAATAATGTTGTATAAATTAATTCCTTTTCATTTTTTCTTTGTCCCTTCTCACAAGATTCTTCAAAACTTTAACAAACCTCTTTTGCACCAAATCCAGACTGATTCATGGTGGCTTACAGAATTTTTATGTAAACATAACTAAATAAAAAACCCACAAACAAGCTAAATAAAATGAATAGAAGTATTACAGACTTATGATGGAAGCCAATTGTTCCCTAAAACATACAAGGAAAACCAATTATTTAGAATTTTTAATTTCTGTACATCATATAAGGAAGATGTTGGGCTGGCTGCTGTTACAAGAGAAGGAAGGCCAGCAACCTGATGCAAGTCTCCACTTCTAGGCCAGTTCCTAGTCTGGAAGCCAGATTGCTGGACATCCTGGCCTCAGGCTGTTAGTTGTTACCAAGTCCATGTGTAATATGATCAAATGCATACATGATATAGTGGTGGATGAATGGGCAGACCTGCTATTATCACTGAGGACTGGTTGGGCAAAGGCTTCTTACTCAGTTGACTCATGCATATCATCACACTTTTCTTCTTTTTGTTCATCATATTATAGGTATTTTTTTCTTGGCCTGAGATCCTTTCCACACTCTTGGAAAGGATGTCTTTAACATCTTTTGAAATTATTGTTCTCCATTTAGTTAGAAGTAGAATTGTAGATGTCATTCTATATATAACTTAATACAGTGCTACACCATTATTAACATTTTGTACTACCCTCTTCAAGTTATAGGAGAAGTACAACTGTTGAAAAAAATGAAGGAAAAAGATTACCCACCACTTAATTATTTTAATGAATACATTAAAATATCTTGATTAATTATTTTAATAAAAATAATGGATTTTAATTAAATATAACAATAATGATAATAAAAATAATCATCCATTTTCTCTGGGTCTAATAGCATCTTGTGGGAGATAAGCAGCCTAGACACATATTAATATACTTCTTTCCTTGGTATATTTACAGAGATATTTTATCCCCTTACTTACTTGTTAGTAGTAGTAGGGCTTGGTCTGGGGGTAAGAAGAACTAAATGGTGACAAGTTAAAAAAATAATCACAAAAGATGACAACATAAAAAATGCTGGACTACAAAGATTTGGCAATATTATCATCACAGAATAAACAAACTCTGTTAATTCAAGAAAATTAATATTTTGATATGAAATGATATATTGGGAATTGAGGGTGAGTGGATATGATGTGACATTTATCCTGTGCTCTTTTATAGCTACATAATTTTGCATCCATAACCTCAAATAAAAGTCTCACTTTATTTGTGAGTAATCTTAATTGCAGAATCACATCATATAAGGGTTGGAAGAGATCTTAGAGATCATCTAGTTAAATTCCCAACCATGTCTCCAAAACACAAGCAAGAATTTTAGGATTAGGAGACTACCATATAAGCAACACCATGTTTGGGCAGTGGCAGCAGCAACAGCAGCAGAACAAGCTGTCCTAAGTGTTGCCAATCTGCAAACCATTAAGTTTCTATGATTTGTAGATGTACTGCATCAAAACAAATATAGAATACAAATAGCACAACTGCAATTGCACACTAAAGCTATCTCTACAGTAACAGTTTTTTCATTATAGTCTCCAGAATGATAACTTAACCCTTCTACTTCTGACACTTACTTTAATCATGCCCAAGATGTTACTTATCTTCAACTTACTTGATAAAGAGGATTATTCTGAACATCAACTTTAACAATTGCCATTGTTCTTTGTTTTTCCCACATCCAATAGGCAAGCTGTGATTCAGGAGGTCCTGTCTGTGCCACTAAATATTTGGAATCAGGAGAAAAAGCCAGGCTGATAAATTCCTGCACAGCAAAATCAAAGGTATTCAGAATCTTCCGCTTCTTGCATGGGACGGATGACAGCTCATAAACTGTGATAGCTGGTTTATCCTGAAGTATCTCTGAAATGGCCAGATAGCGTCGATTGGGACTTATTGCCAGTGCAAGCATCCCTTGGCTTTTTTCTGAGCCTATATAGTACACACACAAAAACACAAAATTCCTGTAAGTTTTACATAGCAATGTTAAATTTTGATTAGGGAAAAAATGGCACTAAATTACAGTATTATGGTTATCCACATAAATTTCACCTTATTTTCTAATAACTATTTTAATACATCACCAAGTGATAATGCAATTAAGCATTTCATTAGAAATCCACAAAATGCTTAAATCCTAGTTCTGGCTTATATTTAACTGCAGTAATGAAAGACATTGGCCTCATTTAGATTTAACTTTAGTGCCTTGCAACTAATGTTACTCAAGTGAGTTGAATTAGCTTAGCCTCACACAATTTCTCCTTTCTTGGCATGTTCACAAGAAGACTGGAAATATATCATGTAAGTTTTAAACTACTGTAATTGCATTTTAATATTATATACAGATCTGTGGTTAATTTTACAGTAATTTATTGAAATATGCTAATTTAAACCTAAGGTTTAAGAACGTAACTTGTTTCTATAAACAATGATTCATATGTGACTCTAAAAAGAAGATAAACAGAAGCAAAAACATCCAATCATGAGTACATTAAAGGAAAGGCAAAGTTTGCACAAGCTGTTTACATAATCAGCAAAAAGTAAACTGGAAGTCCATATTACTTATATTTTACTTACACCTGTAGAAAATATTGTAAAAGACAGAGACTATTTTGTTCATCAGCACTTATGATCAAAGAGCAGAGTAGTGAAAACAAACTCTATATCTATATCTATATCTATATCTTTTATCTGGAAAAAATGAATAAAGTAAAATAGGAACATTTGGGAAACACTACCTCAATATGCTACTTATGAGAGCCAGTATGATATAATGATTAATGTGTTGAATTAGGATGTTGGAGATCCAGGTTCTAATCTATTCTCACCCACAAAAACTCAGTGGGTGACTTTAGGCCAGTCACTCTCTATCAGACCAACTACCTTTGGACTTGAAAGTGCATATAGTTTTAAAGTTTTCAAATTTACTAGTTTATGAGCTTGCACATATTTAAGTCTGCAACTGAGGAGAGAACAACCAACAATAAAGAAGAATCATTATCTCTCTGTAAGAGTGTTATATTCAAGGGAAACCGTATCCAGGGTGTAGATCTGCGCTTTCCCCTTCTTTTCCTATATTGCATATTTGGGAGTCAGAAAAGGGAGAGGGAAAGGGGGAAAGCTAATTTACCTGAGATGAACTTCTGCCATTTCTGTTCTATGTGGTATTTCACACAGCTATTTCCCGCGGGGTACACTATTATCTGTTCATCAAAGAAACAAATATTATTTGCTACTCGGGACTGGAAGCCAAAGATGTGGAGAGCCTGAGCTACAATCACTGACATCGCGAATGAATTCACAAAGCTGTGCTTGAAAGAGGAGACACAAACAGCAGAGGATGATTAGGCAGCGGTGAGAGGTTCCCACGTCTCCCTGTTCCTTCCCTCCACAGCCAACCTTTCTGGGATGGGGCTCTTCAGCCCAACCCGGCTTCGGCTACTCTTAGCAGTCTAGCTCCTTCCGTTCGCTGGTCTCCCCGACCCGTTTTCAAAAATTCCTACCAACTGCCCAGATTTTTCCCTCAGGACCGCAGTCTTGGTCTCAGCTCTGCTCACTAAAGAGTAAGAAGAGCCACTACAGTACGAGGGACAGAACGGTTGCTATGGAGACAGCGTCCCCGAGGCCAAGGCTAACAATTTGGCGGAGCGGAACCGGAAATACATAAGAGAGCCACGGAAACGGGAAGTCGCCTTTTACGATTCCTCGTGGTGTATGAAAAGGTGGATGGCCGAAGGGGCTCTAGGGGTAAGTTTGATTAAACGGGGACAAGGTGATAACAGTGAGTAGTATGCATTTAGAGATTTAAAAAGAAATATCTAAAGCTCACAGACATAAAACCATAGACCATAGTTAATCTAAAAGTTGGACTGCACCGAATTACTTCGGCGGATAGGGTTTCATAGCCCATACAGTGGATTCCGAGGAACGGAAGGTAGAAGGAATTTCAGGTCCGGTTTAATGCAAAACTAAGAATAATTGGGAAGGAGGGTAATTAGATATTCAGTAGGTCGTAGCTTATCATTTTGTTTATTTTAGAAGAAAAAAGATGGAAATTACAAAATATCGACATTACATGGAATATCTTTGCAGAGTCATTTGAGATAAAATTGAAAGTAGTAACTGTTCCATGGGGGGGATCTCACTTTATACATTAGCTTGTTTAAAACAAATATAAAAGCAATTCATAATAGTTTAATGCTTTAGTACTTTCAAAACTTATTTTAAATTATTATTAAAATCAAGTTTTAGATTAGCTGAGGGATCTATATGATAAAGCATAATTATGTCAAAAAGTTTAGAATCCTTATTTTAAAAGAACCCAGATCTCACATGTGGCAGCAAGCCATGCACAGAATTGTATTTCAAAAAGACTTTCCAGGTTAAATTGAAACTGACATCAGTCTTGTTTTTCATGTTTAAAGTTATTTTAAACATTGATGCGTAACAGCTCCTAATTTAGAAGAGTTTAAATATGCATGGGGAAAACTTCATGTATTAACATTGTATGTGCCCTGCTGAGGGAAGGATGAAGTTAGCAGTCCAATCCTGAATTTATTCCATGGTCTTGAAAATACAGTGTATTGTCTGATTATTTTCTTGGTTTTGATGCAGCTTGGTGGAGGCAAAATCCAAACATCTCAAAAAACAGTCTGAGATGCCACCCATAGCTATGGAGCAAGACTTATCATTATCCTCTGATTCTGAAGAATCTATTATAGCAGATCAAGAGGTATGCTTGGCACCTGGGAAATACCCTAAGATTCTAGTACTTTATAAACTACAGGCATGAAACAAAAAATTTAAGCTGAATTTTAGATGACCTTGAATTGATAATTTTGAATGCATAGGTTGATATGGAGCACTGCTGCTTTAATTTGTCTAGGGTAATTATACAAAGCTTCAATAATTGTTCTTAAGATTTATAGCTCTCTTAGATTACTTGTAACTGCACTATAATCAGAGATATGTACCTATTTAAATAGCTAAAATATTTAATATTTATACAAGACATTTCAAATATTCGAAGTATTTTGTTTATAGTATCATAAAGGAAGGGATATCTGCAAGGGAGGCAATTGACAAAATGTGTGTAATGATGTTATTGTTATTTAAATTTATTGGCTGCCTGACTCCAAATACTTGTTTATTTGTATCAGACATTGGGATGCAAGTACATAAGGATGATATTTGTGTCATGATATAACTATGCATGTGTTTTCATTTTATATCATCATGTTTTGCTGTACTGTATTAAGATAAAGATATTCTTGAGTGGCGCTTAACTCTTGATGACTACATAAAATCAACCATGAACTGGTATAGAAGTAGTTTGCCACTGTCTTTCTGCAGGAATATACCTGCAACCTTAGAATTCCTTGATGGCCTCACAATGATCTTACCCTTTTTAGGCTCTGAGGCCAGAAAAGGTTGGCCAATTGCTGTCACCTGCTGAGGCTGTATTATCTTAGTAATGATTAAAAACACTCTAAGTAGTGTTGTCTCTAATAGATAAGGGGCTGAGCCTGATTAGTGACTTCTTTTAAGTTGCATATTAACTGGACTAATAACAGTATTAGTTATTGTGGCACACTAATTTAGAATTGCATAGTGTGATACATCTAATCTGAACCAGAAGTGCTCATGCAGCATCAGGATAAATAGTTGTAGCTTGGAAATCATTGAACAGACTATTCTTCTCTCTTGTGTGCTCATCTATGTGCTTTGATTGCCACATGCTCCCTTCTATTATCAGTGGGATCAATTGGGTGACCTATTTGAAATTTATGTTAACACTTCACAAAATTAACGTATATAAATACTACCTTTTTTCAATATAGCTTCAGGAAGCATTTGCGAAAGGTTCATTGAAACCAGGCCTGAATGTTGTGTTGGAGGGACGACCAAAAGCCTTTAATAATGTGGTAAGTGCTGTTTTCTAAACATCAGCCTTTTAATAACTGAATTGGAATTTTAAATTCATCACCAGTCACTCAAGGCTTTGGTGTATTTATCTGACAGCTTGGTGGGTCCAACCTTTTAGATTAGGTGTCATTGATCAGTTACAGGCTTCAGTCCCTTGGATTTTGAACAAAATGTTTGAAGTGTTGGCAGGTAAAGCATGTCTCCATTTATAAAGGTACAATGTTTTTGGATTGACATATTATGAAAATACAATAATGTGATGAGAGAAGTATGGAGCAGCTTTGCCAGTGTAAAACAAAGCCCTAACTTTTCTGTGCAGATCTTTGTTAGGAAGATCTTGAGCCCAGAATACCTGACATTCATTTGGATAGAATGTTTAAATGTTGCACATATTGTCTGACGGGCATGTGGCTGGAATCTGGCTTTTTGACAGAGATTAGTGTGTTAGTGCAAAATTTAGTTGCTTGCTTTAAAATGAGCATCAGCTGCAACCATTCTGAATGATAGTTTGGATAACATATTAATTGATACGGAGAAATGTCCAATCATTGAGATTATGTAGAATTAATACGGTCTTCCTAGGATGGATTGAAACAGTGCTTGTCAGAATTCCGAAGAAACCTGGCCTGGGTTGAAAGGCTTGATGTTACCTCTCCCCTGGAAACAAATGTCACAAGTGCAGCTTCTAAGAACACAGCTGAAAAGGATGCTACTGACCCCGAAGATGACTTTAAAAGAGAAATGAACTTGTAAGTGTTTGTATATGAGGCAGAGATTTCTCTTATGCTATGAGTCTTATATGCGGCCTTTGTTTCATTCTTATGCACATTAGATGATGCTGTCTGAGTTTGCATGAAATGCTAAGCCAGGTCTACATAGAACACTAATCCATAATGATGGATTATTATATCACACAAAGAAACAAAATGCATCATAGTTTAATGTTGTGCATTAGCTGGTCTGCTGCACTATGTATAAGCTATATTTTGCTATGTTAATATCAGTTCTTCTACTTCCCATGCATACATGTAACAACTTATTGGCATATTGACACTATTTGTATAGCTGCAGTTGTTTTGACAATATTTATAAGAAAGACTTACCTTTTGAGTGTCTTCATGGCAGTAATGATTTCAGGTTGAAAGGATAGCTAGACTAGATGTTTTTGATTTTGGTGAAGTGTATGTTTAATGGCAGATCACAAATCTTGAAATTTTTGGAACATTTAGCCATCAACTAACTGTTGTGTATGTAGGCTTTTAATTGTATACTTATTTATTGTTTTTAATGAGTTGTGAGCCACCCAGAATCCCCCATTGGGGGGAGATGGGTGGGGACAAATTTAATAAATAAACTAGAAGTAGTAATAATGTAATGTTGGTTCTGATTTCCCCAGTTATCATCAAGCCCAAGCCTCTGTTCTGGAAGTATTACCTCGGTTACATCAGCTTAAAATCCCTACAAGGCGCCCTGATGATTATTTTGCAGAGATGGCAAAATCTGATCAGCAGATGCAAAAAGTAAGATTTATGAGTCTTCGGTTTCACACCTCCACTAGCTATCTACTATTGATGTTTATTTGTTGGATAGAAAGTTGTGTCACATCTGTTCTAGAATTTTGATAATACTAGTTTCAAAAGCTGTAGAGAAAAGTAGAAATGGGAAATAATTCATGTGGTATGTTTATTTAATATTATTTAAGTAATTGACAAGCATAAGTAACATTAAGCCTCTTGATCTTCATATTACTGATAGTCAAAACTATATAGCATAACTTATGCAGCTACAAGTCCTGAAACATAGAAGGGCCTATACCTTGCTATGCTGCAATGCTCTTCCTTCACTCATTTTTGATAGAAGATACAAGACCACTAGTAACAGTTAATTAGATCCCACAAACTTGACATTTATACACCTGTATTGTTGCTTAGTTATTATCGCTGCTTATTATTCCTTTAGCATAGAATATTAATAAGAATTTACTATTGTATTTGTATTTCTATTTCTCTAAATTCCTTTTTAGAACATACAGAATAATTTACTACATTTTATTACTTCTATGGTAGCATATAATATATTACCATATTAATCTTATGCTGAATCCACCTTTAATATCAGTATTAAAATTAATCTTGTACTTCTTAATCTGTTACTGATTCCATAGTTTTTAATCTTCTATTTATCTTTCCATTGTCTGTAGACACAAATTTATTTATTTTATTTTATTTATTTATTAAATTTGTCCCCCGCCCATCTCCCCCCAATGGGGGACTCTGGGCAGCTCACAACATGTTAAAACAATAAATAAATATACAATTAAAACCTATAACAATACACATTCACAAAAATAAAAGGGACAAAATCCGGGAGGCTGATGGTTCAAGGCAGCAACGCCAGGCCACTAAGGGACTAGCCAACCCCACAGTTGATCCCCCTCCTCGCCCCAGGCCAGATGGCAGAGCCAGGACTTCAGATCCATCCGAAAGGCCAGGAGTGAGGGGGCCAATCTCACCTCCAGGGGCAAGATATTCCAAAGTGTGGGGGATACTGCAGAGAAGGCCCATCTTCTGGACCCCGCTAGTTGGAGTTCTTTTGCTGAAGGGGTCTGGAGCATGCCCTCTCTGTGGGATCGGGTGGGACTGGATGAACTTGTGGGTGAGGCGGTCCCTCAGGTAACCTGGTCCCATGCCATGTAGGGCTTTAGAGGTGATAACCAACCCCTTGAATTGGACCCGGAATAAAACTGGTACCCAATGCAGCTCGCGAAGCAGTGGTGTTGTATGGGTCCTTCGGGCCCCAAAAATACAGGTGAAACTTGAAAAATTAGAATATCGTGCAAATGTTCATTTATGTCAGTATGGCAACTCAAAAGGTGAAACCAACATATGAGATAGACACATTACATGCAAAGCGAGATATGTCAAGCCTTACTTTGGTATAATTGTGATGATTATGGCGTACAGCTTACGAAAACCCCAAATTCACAATCTCAGAAAATGAGAATATTACATGACATCAATAACACAAGGATTGGAAATAGAACAATATCGGATCTCTGCAAAGTCTAAGCATGCATATATACTCAGTACTTGGTTTGGGCCCCTTTTGCAGCAATGACTGCCGCAATGCGGCGTGGCATGGATGCTATCAGCCTGTGGCACTGCTGAGGTGTTATGGAAGACCAGGATGCTTCAATAGCGGCCTTCAGCTCCGCTGCATTGTTCGGTCTCATGTCCCTCATCTTTCTCTTGGCAATGCCCCATAGATTCTCTATGAGGTTCAGGTCAGGCGAGTTTGCTGGCCAATCAAGCACAGTAATCCCATGGTCATTGAACCAGGTTTTGGTATTTTTGGCAGTGTGAGCAGGTGCCAAGTCCTGCTGGAAAATGAAGTCAGCATCCCCATAAAGCTCGTCTGCGGAAGGAAGCATGAAGTGCTCCAAAATCTTCTGGTAGATGGCTGCGTTGACCCTGGACTTAATGAAGCACAGTGGACCAACACCAGCAGATGACATGGCTCCCCAAATCAACACAGACCGTGGAAACTTCACACTGGACTTCAAGCATCGTGCATTGTGTGCCTCTCCATTCTTCCTCCAGACTCTGGGTCCTTGGTTCCCAAATGAGATGCAAAAGTTGCTCTCATCAGAAAAGAGGACTTTGGACCACTGGGCAACAGACCAGTTCTTTTTTTCTGTAGCCCAGGTAAGACGCTTCTGATGTTGTTTGTTGTTCAGGAGCGGCTTGACAAGAGGAATACAACATTTGAAGCCCATGTCCAGGATCCGTCTGTGTGTGGTGGCTCTTGATGCACTAACTCCAGCCTCAGTCCACTCCTTGTGAAAGTCCCCAACACTTTTGAATGGCCTTTTCCTGACAATCCTCTCCAGGCTGCGGTCATCCCTGCTGCTTGTGCACCTTTTTCTACCACACTTTTCCCTTCCACATAACCTTCTATTGATGTGCTTTGATACAGCACTTTGGGAACATCCAACTACTTTTGCAATTACCTTTTGGGGCTTTCCCTCCTTATGGAGGGTGTCAATGATGGTTTTCTGCACAACTGTCAAGTCAGCAGTCTTTCCCAAGCTTGTGATTCCTACTGAACCAGCCTGAGAGATCATTGAAAGGCTCAGGAACCCTTTGCAGGTGTTATGGATTCATTAGCTGATTAGAGTGGGACACTTTGAGCCTAGAATATTGAACCTTTTCACACTATTCTAATTTTCTGAGATTGTGAATTTGTGGTTTTCATAAGCTGTACGCCATAATCATCACAATTATACCAAAGTAAGGCTTGACATATCTCGCTTTGCATGTAATGCGTCTATCTCATATATTGGTTTCACCTTTTGAGTTGCCATACTGACATAAATGAACATTTGCACGATATTCTAATTTTTCGAGTTTCACCTGTAGCTCGCATGGCTGCATTCTGGACCAGCTGAAGCTTCCGGATACTCTTCAAGGGTAGCCCCATGTAGAGCACATTGATTTCATAAGGAAAGGTTGTAGAAGTTTAGTGTTATTTATGTCAGTGAATGACTGGAAAATGGGAATGTACTGGAAAACATGGGAAATAGAGATCTACAAAGTTATTTTCAGTTTTTATAATATCTCATTAATTTTAATGCAACTGATATGCATAATATTTAATGTTTGTGTTCATCCTTTTATTGTTTTTATCACTTTTACCTGAGCTACCTGGAGTCTTGGAAATTTGGAGGGCTATAAATTTTAATACATAAGTGAAACCTATCTCTTTTCTTTATCTCCCCCTTACAATTCAGACTGATTTTTTCCCCATGGAGAGTTACCCCTCCCCCCCAACATTCAGAACATCCATACTGAACATCTTGGCGAGAAAGGCTATAGTGTTTTTTAGGGGAGATTTATACCAAAAAAAGCGACTCAGTGCTATAGTGCCCTTTACTGATAAAGAAAAAAGGGGCAGCTCTTATGTTGCTGTTACCCCCCAAAATAAAAATAAAATAAAAAGATTAAAACCCCAAAATATAGGAAAAAAATAGAAGCGATGTCTTCCCCACTCCCTACTTTGGGACCTGACTGCACCCACTTTTGGAATGTGGTCTTTGATGTACAATGCAAAGTCCAGTGCAATCCTCAAGTTGGTGAAAGTTGCACAGCCCCCATCTAAAACTGCAGTGCATTTTGGGCATTGGATATGTATTTGTGTGCCTAAAATAGCTTTTTGCTTTGACTATTATGTATTATGATTGGATGTGGATTCTGACATGACTATCTTGCCTAATGTGAAATTGCTGGCAAAATAGCACCTTGTATCTACCTGTTACAGGGCATGAATTGTCCTAAAGATGTACACTGATGATAAAACTTAATAATTAGGAATATAACATCTTTAAAATGTTTTAGCATTTTTTAAAACCTGAAAAGGTCACTGTCATGTACAAACAGTAGGAGCTTGCTTCCATCTTTAAAAAATGTAAAACCATATTCTTTTGCATTAGATTCGTGAAAAGCTGAAGAGCAAAAAAGAAGCAATGGAAAAGTCTGAAAGGGCCAAACAACTCCGTGCCCTAAGAAAATACGGCAAACAGGTAAGGCGTAAACTTGTAATTGGATGACAAAAACCCCTTCAGTTCATCAACCGCATCAACTGTTTTGCTGATTTTCAGTCAATTGACAGAGGATTTTCAGTCAACTGACAGGATTCCCCACAGCTGTATGAGAACAATATGTATCTGCATATCCATAAAAGTGGAAGATTTTGGGAAAAAATGGGTACAGGGGAGAGCAAGGCTCATGTTTGATTTCTTGTTGATAGGTTCAAACGGACGTGTTGCAGAAGAGACAGAAAGAGAAATCCACAATGTTGAATGCAGTCAAGAAATATCAGAAGGGTAAGTCACTTCCTCCCCACCTCCCATTCCTCAATTTTATCAAAGGCGTAAGAAACTGTGATAACTAGAAAGCATGTGAGTCTCAGCCTTTGCTGCCTAATAAAGGCTTGCGAATAGTTGTCCCAATAGATAGTCTGCTATGGCTGGAATATAGGAACAACAGTACTGTTGTTGGTAGGATGTGCCTTTCTGCAGCAGTTCCATATCTACAACTGGACAGGACAGGACCTGTATTTGCTGATAAGGGATCGCCTATTAAGTGCCAGCTACGAAGTGGTTTTTTGTTTGTGTTCATAGTTTTTCTTTGCCTTCTGATTTTTCTGCAAACTTTCTCCTTTCGCCCAGTTTTCTCCATTCTGTTAATCACTGCAAAAGGAATGAGTAGGATATCCACTGACAGATTTCAGTTGCTTTGCACGGATTTGCAATACTTCAGTTGTTTAATATCTGCATTAATCAACTGACCTTTTCACATAAGGTAGACAACTGAAATAAAGAAAATTTGGGGACAGAAGAGTGGCTATTTTGTGAATAATCAGTTTATGAAGAGGTGCTCTCTTCAAAGTACTGTCTATTACACGTTTTCTGGTTGATGGATTTTGAGAATCTTGTAAAATCACAGTATAGATAGTCATTGCTTAATGACCACAACAGGGGCTGGAAAATTGGTTAAGTGCGTCACCATGTGACCAGACCCAATTTTATGACCATTTTTATGATGGTCATAAAGTGAATCATGTGGTTGTTAAGTGAATCACATCGTTAAGCAAATCCAGCTTCCCCAATGGATGTTTTTTGCTGAAAATTGGCAAAAAAAGGCTGCAAGTCACGATCATGTGACTGCAGGATGCTGCAACCAGTTGTAAATGTGAGCCAATTGCCAAGTGCTCAGATTGTGATCACGTGACTGTGGGGGTTGTGCAATGGTTTGTGATGATCATAAGTGCGAGTAAAAGTCACAAAGCACTTTTTCCGAGGCTGCCATATTAAATAAACAGTCATTAAATGAGAGCTACCTGTGGATCCAGTAAGCCTGATGTTATGTCATTTGGTAGACAGTGATTTGATGTATGTTTGGACTTTCTAAAAGTAAATGTTAGTTTCTTTATTCTAAGATACTTGTAGAATGACTTTCTCTAAATTTGTCCATTACACATAAAATATTACATTATTTTGAGATCCAAGGGTTAAGAGTGTCAGAAGGTTGCAGCCTCTCACTTATTCCTTCTTTCATGTAAGGTCTCTTAGACAAGCTGGAATTTCTGGAAGGTGAAAAATCATCAGTGCCTCAGAGGAAGAAGGAAGGAACAGAGAGTCAGCCAATCAAGAAGGGGTAAGATTAAGGCACATCTTTGTTCTGAGTCTGAATCCTTTGTATAAATCTAAAGCTTGCACACCCATCCAAGATCAAGAGTTGATCCACCAAGAGGCATTATCCTAGTTTCTGTTGCACAGTTTCTTTATTTAGGGAACTGTCACAGTGAATGTACGCACCCTATCTTTTTCAAGATTTTTAAAAAGTGTTTATTATATATACTTGAAAAAAATAGGGACTGTGTTTTCAGAAGCTTCAGTAACTGAATGGAACAAAGGAATGAGCATTATATGTAAAATCAGGTGAAAGGAAGTATAAGTTTGAACATTTAAGGCTTGCATTTCCAGAGTACAAGAACTGTCTTATAAAGCAGAATTGATCTATAGTCTTAATCAGGGGTCCTCAAACTTTTTAAACGGGGCCAGTTCATGGTCCCTCAGAATGTTGGGGGGCCGGACTATAGTTTGAAAAAAACATGAACGAATTCCTATGTACACAGAGGATCCCTCCCGTGGAGTATGAGGAGAGGAGGAGAGCCGCCAGACCCGGCATACCTGTCACGTAGAATAGTCTAGCTCTGCGATCTCCCTCCTCGTGCATCGCCTGCAGCTCCCGACACAGCCCTGACACTTCCGCTTCTGACAGACAGCAGCGGCGGCCAATCAGGCAGGCGGGCCGGATAAATGACCCTGGCGGGCCGTACTTTGAGAACCCCTGGACTTAATCCTGTTGCTACTTGTACATGTAGAATATACCCAGAAAATTTAAATCAGATGCTGACATCTAGTATTTACAAAATGATATTGAATACAGATTGACTAGTCTTTTTACCATCATGCGTATGGTTTAGGTGGGAAGCATTTTGCTATAGTACGAGAGGAGTGTTTTCTAAAATGGAGCCTGGCAGAAATTAGAATATTTGGCTATTCTGGAGAAACAGAATATATATATATGGCTAAGGTGCAAACTACCTGTAAAATTTCTGAGTTTGTGGGAATAACCTAGTCGTGACTGACACATTGTCTTTTCTTTCAGACCAAATGCAAAAAGACGCTACAAGAATCAGAAGTTTGGCTTTGGTGGTAGGAAGAAAGGGTCAAAATGGAACACCAAGGAAAGCTATAATGATATGTCCAGCTTTCGTGCTAACAAAGCCCACAACAAGGGAACTGGGAAAGCGGGAAAAAGGGGTGCCAAAGTAAGTTCCGGTTTGGATATTATGTGCTACAATTGAACTGCTAGAGGAGCATGTGTGACTAAGCTAGTGAGACTAGTGAATTCTGGGTTATTTTCCCCTCTCTCTGTCTTTTCAGAAGCGGCCTGGCAAAAAGATGAGACAGAAAATTAAGAGCCGTTCCTGATAAGGACCGGAAATGGATGACATTTTGAGGCCAGCTTCATCCAAAGTGTTGGCATACAGCCATGAACAGATAATGGACTTGAACCTGCCTGGCCATTGGTGTGCTGTGGAATGACAGATGCTTCGCTGATCCTGGACACAATACTACTCATACACAAATGGCAGATAGATGCTTTTTGTTGCCTTTCTTTCAGACTGGTTTGATAATTCTTAAGTGAATTAAAAAGTGTTGATGGTTTGATCATTTCATCCTTCCCCTTTAGATTTGGAAAGATGCATTCTGGGATATTTGGGGAGGATATCAGAGTTGTTCAGTTCTTTGCCTATCATGCAAAAGCAGTGTTGTGCCTGCAAACTATTGAAGTAGTGCCTGTATTTTGGCTACTTCCTTCCTTCCTTCACACAGTGGCACCTGATTTCTCTCTCTCTCAAGCTTCATGAATTGCTGTATTAACCACTTACATATAGGTACTCAGAGAGTTGATGTAGTTATGGATGAGGAATTCATTACCTAGGTATCCATCATAAAAAAGATAAGACAAGGCAAGCAATTTGGGAACAAGTTTATTGCAAGTACTAAATGTTCAAACAACAAGACAGCTTCCTTGCTTAAAATAACCAACAACAGTGACAAGATGATAATCTTGCAGGCCAGAAATCCTAAATGAGGGCTTAATGTCTCCACAGTAAGCTCCCTTGAAGTTACTATGTCCTTATTTGCTACTTTTTGTCATCTCCTTTAGGCGCCACATAGCGGCCATGTACCTGGAGATTTCAGTGCTCCGACTTGGGAAGTGTAGCCTATTATCGTTCCGGTTGATACTGATCTGTGAAAGAGAATATAATTACAGTATAGTATAACAGTATTTGGAATAAAAGGAGGAACATGATATTGGATGCTTCAGTATAACTCTATCGTTATCTGTTGAGATCTGGCTTTTGATAGCCCACTAGACCTGTATACCTCCAAGGCTTTCCCCACCAGTCTAATGCTCTAAAACGGTATCATCTTATTGTGAAGGCTCATCTTAAGGATGTCAGTACTTCACAATTTGTGTGGCACTGATCCCATATTTAGCTTCTTAAAAGTTCCCTGAAATTCTACTCACCAAAGGTGTGGAAAACCAACCAATTTCCTGACTTTCAGTTTGTGGTTCTGTGTATTTCTTGGGCGGTTCAAGTGCAGCATAATGAATAAGCTTTAGGAATTTAGCTGTTGGGTTAAAGCATTGACAGTAATTACTATGTAGTTTAAATTGGGTGGGTGTGAAATAGTAAATGTGTAGAACTAGATTACTTAGAGTTATATAAATAGTGTGTTCTATTAAACATTTAATGATACTTTGGTTTGCATAACTTTTACAGGTCTGTATCCAGCATTAGGTATTACTATTTCACTTCAGAATGTACAGGTGAAACTCAAAAAATTAGAATATCGTGCAAATGTTCATTTATGTCAGTATGGCAACTCAAAAGGTGAAACCAATATATGAGATAGACGCATTACATGCAAAGTGCGATATGTCAAGCCTTACTTTGGTATAATTGTGATGATTATGGCGTACAGCTTATGAAAACCCCAAATTCACAATCTCAGAAAATTAGAATAGTGTGAAAAGGTTCAATATTCTAGGCTCAAAGTGTCCCACTCTAATCAGCTAATGAATCCATAACACCTGCAAAGGGTTCCTGAGCCTTTCAATGGTCTCTCAGGCTGGTTCCGTAGGAATCACAAGCATGGGAAAGACTGCTGACCTGACAGTTGTGCAGAAAACCATCACTGACACCCTCCATAAGGAGGGAAAGCCCCAAAAGGTAATTGCAAAAGTAGTTGGATGTTCCCAAAGTGCTGTATCAAAGCACATCAATAGAAGGTTATGTGGAAGGGAAAAGTGTGGTAGAAAAAGGTGCACAAGCAGCAGGGATGACCGCAGCCTGGAGAGGATTGTCAGGAAAAGGCCATTCAAAAGTGTTGGGGACTTTCACAAGGAGTGGACTGAGGCTGGAGTTAGAGCCACCACACACAGATGGATCCTGGACATGGGCTTCAAATGTCGTATTCCTCTTGTCAAGCCACTCCTGAACAACAATGTCAGAAGCGTCTTACCTGGGCTACAGAAAAAAAGAACTTGTCTGTTGCCCAGTGGTCCAAAGTCCTCTTTTCTGATGAGAGCAACTTTTGCATCTCATTTGGGAACCAAGGACCCAGAGTCTGGAGGAAGAATGGAGAGGCACACAATGCACGATGCTTGAAGTCCAGTGTGAAGTTTCCACGGTCTGTGTTGATTTGGGGAGCCATGTCATCTGCTGGTGTTGGTCCACTGTGCTTCATTAAGTCCAGGGTCAACGCAGCCGTCTACCAGGAGATTTTGGAGCACTTCATGCTTCCTTCCACAGACGAGCTTTATGGGGATGCTGACTTCATTTTCCAGCAGGACTTGGCACCTGCCCACACTGCCAAAAGTACCAAAACCTGGTTCAATGACCATGGGATTACTGTGCTTGATTGGCCAGCAAACTCGCCTGACCTGAACCCCATAGAGAATCTATGGGGCATTGCCAAGAGGAAGATGAGGGACATGAGACCGAACAATGCAGGGGAGCTGAAGGCCGCTATTGAAGCATCCTGGTCTTCCATAACACCTCAGCAGTGCCACAGGCTGATAGCATCCATGCCACGCCGCATTGCGGCAGTCATTGCTGCAAAAGGGGCCCAAACCAAGTACTGAGTACATATGCATGCTTATACTTTGCAGAGGTCCGATATTGTTCTATTTCCAATCCTTGTGTTATTGATGTTATGTAATATTCTCATTTTCTGAGATTGTGAATTTGTGGTTTTCATAAGCTGTACGCCATAATCATCACAATTATACCAAAGTAAGGCTTGACATATCTCGCTTTGCATGTAATGCGTCTATCTCATATATTGGTTTCACCTTTTGAGTTGCCATACTGACATAAATGAACATTTGCACGATATTCTAATTTTTCGAGTTTCACCTGTATACGCTGTTATTCAGGAAATACTGTTACAAGATGACTGACCTAAAACAGATCACCAAAACAAACACACAAAATATTTATTAAATAGCTTGTAATGGTTCTTTTTGGGGGAAAAGTTAGGCAGCTATCACATTTGCATCTTGCATGTTTAATAAAGCAAAGCTGCAAGGAATATGTATTCCTTTTATGTGTGCTGAACTGCTGGAAACATAATGCCTGAATGAGAAACAATGCATTTAACCTTTCCCTGTATTTAATGGAAAGATCATAGATCATGGATAATTTCTGTCTAGTAACATGCTCATATTTTTGTATTATGAGTTCTCATTCTGATCTAGATTTTGACCTTCTGATAATGGTCTTTGCTTGGCATCTGTTTCTCTTGCAGTTCCAATAAATCCTGTATCTTGCTATTAGTTGTAGGCAATACTTTGCATAATTTATAGAAATTCAGAACCAATACAAAATGTCATTGAAGACACTTTTTTAAAAATATGGGAGAGACAAGAGAGAAAGTCCTGATTCTGAATTAGACATTAAAAGGAAGGGGAGAAAGGTGCAAGCCAACACTGTAGTACTAAGCTGAAATACTAATAGTTTGCTTTTGTTGCTAGTGCAGAACTGGAAAGGCAGTGATATCTAGTTCTGGCATAGTTAAATTTATTTTTATTTTATGTTTATTACTGTGTTATTGATTACTCCTGGTTTTCCAAACTAGAAGAGTGCATTATGCATGATAGTGTACACAATTATTGTAGTCTACTCTAAAAAGCCACTATTTCACAATTTAGCTTGTCAAAGTTGGTCAATTATCACTGATTTGAAGTCTTAAAAGATAGGCTAATTAATGAAAAAATTCTATTAAAGTTGAATCCTATGGGCAAGAATTCAAATTACAGAAAGGTCATATACTATGCCCTACTTCTTTAGTCTTAGACTATATATATCTCTCATCCTTATCAGCCAGCAAACTCAGGAGGAAGGCATTTCAATGTACCCAGCATCATTTCAGTTTTCTTGAATTCTTAGCAGGGCAGAGAATAGAAAAGACAAATAAGTATGCAATTAAGAACTAAACACTGATTTAATAAAATGCTAAAGTCAATGAATATGTGTACCTTGGTAAAATGTTTACCAAATATGAGAAAATGGATGGAGAAATATTAAGGCATGCAAGTGCTGGTAGAAAGTCAGTAAGCAGTAAGTGAACTGTTGTGAGGAATGAATGTTTGTCAAAAATAAAAGTACAGTGGTACCTCGGTTCACGAACGCTTCTGTTCACGAACAATTCGGTTCACGAACAGCTCTGGTCACAAAATTTTGCCTCCATTCGCGAACTCCGCATCGGGTGACGAACAGGATCCGCGGCCATTTTCCCTCCCATGACACATGGTCGCAGCTTCCTGTAGGGAGGGGGACTCTCCCTCCAAGCAGTAACCGCCTCCCCACTCGCCTTCCTGTCCTCCGTGCCAGAAGTCGCGTCGAGCAAGGTTAGCTCTTCGTACTGTACTTTGTGTCATATTTTTGCGGTTTAAAAAAAAACAACATATGGTTCAGAATGGCGAGACGTGATCAAAAATTGGTTGGCGACCAAATTCGTAGGGGTCAGAACGGATTAACCGTATTTACATTGAACCTTATGGGAAAATTTGATTCGGTTCACGACCAGAGTCGCGGAACGAATTAAGTTCGTGAACCGAGGTATCACTGTAGTGTATTTTTGCCTACTTTATGGTATGTCAAGAAAAACAAAAGTGACTTGAATACAGTGAGAATAGGGTATTTCATTGTGTGTGGTAAAGCAAGGAAAGGGTCAAGAATTAATGGGTGCTGAATTAATGTAGATTAAATACAAAAATGACTGGTAAAAATATGTTGAGGTGGTTTAGTCCCATCAAATGAATAAAGATCAAATAGCAAAACATACATGAAGGAACAGTGAGTCAAAAGGAAGAGAGGAATGAAAAAATATGACCAGAGATGATGAAATCCTCAAGGAATGGTAAGGAGTTTAATGACAAAGGGCAGTGTGTGAAGTGTACGGCCATGGCAGAAAAAAGATGGTTTGCAAGGATAGAAATGGATGGAGAGGCATCCTGAATGGTTTGGTGTAAAGTGGATTTTGTTTGTTTTTTCTCCCTTACCTCATGCCCTAATTTCTTTGCTGTGTTTCACACAATGTTGCTTAATCTGAAAGGGAATAGAATGATGGCTTTGTGTGAATAAAATGGCTGAAGTCAAATTTAATGGCACCATTGTACAGACAGGAAATGTAAGCTCTTTTCTGATCTTAAGAACAACACAAGATAAAAGCAGATCTTATGTGCTGAATGGTTCTTGGTTTATGGATAATTTTTATTATTTGAATGAATCATATTAAAAAGATGCTATATTTGCAGCTAATTTTGTGTCTTCTGCAGAATTCTGCAAAATTGACATGCTTCAGTCAGCCACGCTGGCTAATAATGATGAGAGTCATACATAGTCCAAGACTAGAAGGTAGCAGATTAAGGGTAGCTATCTTAAATCAACCAACATACATGGATGGAAATAGATCTAATAAGAGAATTCCCTTTTAAAAAATTCTTCCTTTCTAGGATTGACTGTTTGATACTTTCCACTGCAACTTGTACAGAATTGGGCTTACAAAAGGAACTTTTTTTTTTATAATTCCTGGCTGTTATACTTCACTTTCTGAATCATGTTGCAGGATACATCCTGAGGAGTTCTTACTACTATCTACTCACTTAAACATTTAAAAAATGTTTAAAGGCCAGACAGGCTATAACTTGCTGCATGCATACTGCTGGGTGAGAACATTAAAAAAAAAAAGCAACGTATTTAACATTAAACATATTTTTAAAAAGGCAGCAAAAGAGCCCTGATTACTTGAGGGACTGCCTGTCTCCCATTGCATCTGCTCAGCCAGTTCCATCTGGCAGGATTGGCGCACTCTGGACTCCTTCAATTAAACAATGTCATCTATTGGGATCCTAGAAGCATGCCTTCTCTGTGGCGGTGCCTGCCCTCTGGAATGAGATTCCCCCCTCGCTTCATCACGCTTGCCATCTTTTATCTTTAATGTTTTATTGATTTTATTGTAATTTGTTTGATTGTTGTGAGCCACCCAGCATCGTTGGGAGTTGGGTAGCATATAAGCATCATCATCATCATCATCATCATCATCATATTAGTGGCATCACTTGGGGACCACAAAATATCACAAAAAAATCACAATGGGACCACAAAATAGACAAAGTAATAAAAAATGAAGTTACAGTGCTCTAGGACTTTGGAATTCAAACAGACAAGCATCTGCCACGCAACACCCCAGACTTAATTGTTGATAAGACAGACAAAAAAGTCTGGATAGTGGACATTTCTATTCTGTCTCCAAGTATTGCAGAGAAAGAACTGGAGAAAGTCACAAAATATAAAGACCTGCAAATAGAAGTAGAACGACTATTGCAAAACAAAGCAAAGATCGTACCAATAGTAATAGGTGCCTTGGGTGCAATTCCAAAACATCTGGAGCACCACTTGAATACCATCACCTTTGACCAAAGCACCATCAGTCAATTGCAAAAGGCAGCTTTACTTGGAACAGCTTACATCCTGCGACGATACCTTTAATATGATTAAACAACAACATCTGCCTAACCCAGATCCTTGGGAAGGACTCGATAGGTGGACAAAAATGCCAAATCTAGTCTAAGTATCTGGCTGACTGTGCAACCAACCATAATAATAAAATATCATCAGTGGCATCTGCAGCAAACTGCAATTTAAAAAGTAACAGTGTCTTACCATCTGTAGGTTCCTCTAGGTTATCATGCCAAGATGCAGGTTTCCCAGTTATGGCATGAACTGGGGGCAAAAGCAAGATTATGAAATTAGCTATTGCTAGACTTCAAACTAAAGCAGCAGTTTAGACTAAGAAAATGAGAAAGTTAACATTTTCTCCTCACTCTGACTTCTTTGGGAACATTTCAGGTAACATTTAGTTTGAAATGCAGACTTCTGCAGAACCGAAAAGAGATACTGTGTGTAATTAGAAAGGAGAGAGAAGCATTTGGGCACTCCAAATTCTGTGCATTGTTTAAGGAGGAAAGACTAGCACCTGGTGGTGCAAAAGTCAACTAAGGTAGGATTTCTCGGTTATGCATCTGTCACTTATTAAATCTCATATCAAAAGCAATAGCTCTGCATGGTAGGTTATAAATGTGATTTTGTTTTTAACCGCCTTTTTTCTCAGGGCCTATATCCAACTTGATAGGCGTAGAGAGCTACTGATTTGGGCCGGCTCCCCATCATTCTTACCGTACACTTCCGTCCCGCTCCCTTTACATACCAGTACAGCCTACCTCAAGCTTTGATTACATTCAGTGCCAAGGATACGTAAAAAAAAGGGAAGGGGGCAACCTTTCCCAAAACCGCCTTCTCCCTGCCCAGATACCTTTCATGAGCGGGTTTGGTGAATACTCCGTATGCAGGCGCTGACATCGCAACTCCTTCCGGATCGTCTCACACAAGATTTTATTCTGATTTACTGGGTCCAATGGTTCTTTCACGCCCCCCTTACCCGCTGCCATGCGGCCTTACTTAGAGCGAGTTTTCAATCGCTCCAGAACCTCTGCAAACGCTGTCTCCGGGCCGAGCGTAACCAGGGGCGGAGACCGCCGCTTCTCGTCTCCCAGCTACCGAATAGAACGTCGCAGGGCGGGATTATACCGGGTATTCTGACCCCGCCTCTCCTCTCTCCATTGGCTGAAAAATCAAAGCTTCCAAAGCGCTGATTGGTTGCTGCGACCGGTAGAAAATATTTGAATCCGCATGCGGTTGAAGCAGAACTACGGCGGAGAAAAGAAACTTTACCGTGGAAATGTCTTTTCAAACTCCGGCTTGTTCAATAGCTAGCTAAAGTGTCTGTTCCGCGCACGACGTAGACTTTAGTCGGTTTCGATCTCTTTCTGTAATGTTTCTGCCTTGCTCTCTCGTCTTCACCCCAGCGGAATGCAACTGGCAGAAGGCTCAGAACTGGATGGGAGGATTCGCTGCACGGTAGCGATTGAGCATTTGGGTGCAGCGGCAGCCCCCAATCGCCTGCTTCTCCGAGATGCCTCGGTCACCCTCGGCCGGAATGAGTTTCGCGAACTGGCATTACAGGTGATGAACACCTCGGGTCCAGGGCGTCTCCAGAACTTCCCTTTGCGGCAGAATGAAGTGCGCCTGTTCACACGTTTCGTGAAGGATGGGAAGAGCTCGATCCGGTTGGGCCCCGCGGGTTCCAATTATGTGCAGCTGCTGCTCTCTAATTGCCCTCCGGATCGCTTGCGTCGCTTTGTTCAGACCCTGCGCATCAAATTCGAAGCCACCCAGCACGGAATGCGGCCGGTGGCTGAGCGCACACGGCTCCTCTCTAACTTGCCACGCACATTTGACACAGTAAGCCCCGTGCAAGCCCGAGATTTGCAACAAGCAAATGCCAGACAAGCTCTGGCTAACGTTGCAACCACCCCCACGAGAGGCCGGACTTTACGCTGCGGGTCTAGGAAGCGTCCTATGGAATCAGCGGATGGGAGACAGGTAAACTGTCTTCTTCTGCCTGATCAGCACCAGCATAAGTTTGCCTATGAGCACCAGCAGTAAGTTTCAGTAGTAAAGGTGCAGAGAATCACACCCTCTGATGGTGTTTTCCCAAAATCCCAGACAGCCATTGACCATGTTGACTAAAGGATACCATGTTGGGAAGATAGATTGATTTATTCCTTAAGTACCTTTAGAAAAGTTTTCATATTCCAAGTCTGGGCTTTCTGTTGCTTGTTTAAACTTGCCTCTATGTAGGAGGTGTTTTCTGTATTGGGCCTGTGTGTCTGGGTGTGCATGTCAAAATGAATATGCTTCTATTGAGTCTGGTTGGATAGACTAGTACTTCTATTCAATAGAAGATTTGGTATCTGGACACAAGCTACTAGGCACTCCTTGCCCCTTTTCCTACACTAATGCAACTACAATTATTATCCCTTCTGCCAACAATTCCTCTTGTAGCCCTTTATGTCACTGGGAATTGTTAATGAAAACCCTTTTTTCCCACAAGAATTGAACTTGCTCTCCCAACTCATCTTCCCTCCTCAGGATTTTTCTTCCCTTCCCTTCTTGGCAAAGAGATAGAAGTGTAAACTTTTAGTGGCACTCAGTCACTGTAGTAACTAGTTCTGATTTACTGAGGTTTGAATGTGTAACTTCTACCTTTGGAACATCACTTAAATGTGGATTGTTGCATCAGGTGACTGAAGAACAGCAGGTGAAGAAGCCTCGGTCGATGGGCTCCCGAGCAACACTTTCCCAGGAGCAGTCAATGGTGCTGAGTGCTGTGTTGAGTGGAAAGAATGTCTTCTTCACAGGGAGTGCTGGTAAACAAAAAGGGGTGAGAAGGGTCTGTGATTGTAGTCACTTCAGATTAGGAATCCCAGATGTTTTCTATGACCAGGCAGTGGTGGGGATTCAAGCTAAAGAACTTCCACTGCTCTCCTTCATAAGAGATTTACCTAATGGTTTGGGATTTCTTTTGAGGTGTGTATGAATAGATTCCTTTGACCCTTCATTTTTTGTGGAGTCCTTGGTACCCTCTGAGCTTGGTTGTTTGCTTGCAGAGATTTCATTACCTGACTAGGTAACATCATCAGTGCTAATGAGTGTGGGGTTTGCTCCCTGTTTCTATACAGTAGTTTGCCCTGCTAGTATTGGTGGGGGTATGGTTTTCTCCTTGGTAGTTCTTTGATTAGGGTATTGTAAAATCCTAATCCCAAGGATTATTGGGTATTGTAAAACCCTAAACTCTAGCACTGATGATGTTACCATCTGCAAGCAAACAACCAAGCTCAGAGAGCACCAACAACTCCGCAGTTCAACCCTGAGCTACATATATTCTCTTCTATTGGAACCTTCATTTTTTATTTGTAGGATGATCTTCAAACTATCTGCACTTCCTCTGCTTGAACTTCCTCTGATGTCTGCTGCTGCCTCAGGCATTCTCTCAGCAGCTCATCTTTGGGTAGCAACTTATTGATGTACTCCTGGATGCTCTGGGTTTCATCCAGGACAGTGGCTTTGATACTCACCAGACTCCATTTGCTCTCTTTCTGGCTGGTGTGCAGTCTCTGGGTGTTGGACTTGGGGTGGAAATCTCTGTACATTGTGAGGAGCTTCCGGGTCTTCACATCGGCAGCCTCCATGTCCTCCTTTGGCCAGCTCATATCTGATGACTGGCAGGGTGTACATATTGATGGCATGGATCTTGTTCTTCCCATTGAGCTGGCTCTTCAGGACCTGTTTTATCCTTTGGTGGTACTTGGATGTTGCTGTCTTCCTTGTCTCCTCATCTTGGTTCCCATGTGAGAGTGGGATACCAAGGTACTTGTAGCTGGTCAGTATGTCTGATATGTGGCCCGCTGGTAGTTCCACCCCATCAGTCTTAACTTTCCTTTCTTTACTACCATCTGGCCACACTTCTCCAGTCTGAATGACATCCCAATGTCCTCAGTGTAGATCCGTGTCAGGTGGATCAGTGAGTCGATGTCTTGTTCACTCTTAGCATACAGCTTGATGTCATCCACCTAGAGGAGGTGGCTGATGGTAGTTCCACTCTTGAACTTGTATCTGTATCCAGTCCTTGTGATTATCTGGCTGAGGGGGTTCGAGCCTGTGCAGAACAGCAGCAGGGACAGTGCATCACCTTGGTATATGCCACACTTGATGGCCACTTGTGCAAGCTGTCTTGCATTGACTTCCAGTGTTGTCTGCCACAATCCCACTGAGTTCTTGAGGAAGGTCCTTAGTGTCCCATTGACTTTCTATAGTGCCAGGCATTCACAGATCCATGTGTGTAGCACTGAGATATAGGCTTTCCTGTAGTCAATCGAGGCTATGTTCAGATTGGTCTGTCTAGGCCTTAAGTCTTGGGTGACTGCTCTATCTATGAGTAACTGGTGTTTTGAGCCTCTGGTGTTGTTCCCAATGCCCTGCTGAGCTATGTTCCTGTACTGGCCCGTATGGTCCTGTAGCTTGGCAGCTGTGATGCCTGATAGGACTTTCCATGTTGTGGGGAGGCAGGTTATTGTCTGGTAGTTGGATGGTGCTGTTCCCTTGTGAGGGTCTTTCATGATAAGCACTGTCCTTCCTTGTGTTAGCCAGTCTGGGTGGCAGCCTGCTGCTAGCAGCTGGTTCACCTATGTTGCTAGGCATTCACGCACTGCTGTTATTTTCTTTAGCCAGTAGATGTGGATCATGTCCAGGCCAGGTGCTGTCCAGCCCTTCATGTTCTTAACCTGCTGTTGGATGTCTTCTACTGTGATGGTGACTGGTTCCTGTTCTGGGAGATTGCTGTGGTCTGCTCTCAGGTCCTGCAGCCACTTTGTACTGGTGTTAGTGTCTTCTCTTTCTCCCACATGTTCTTCCAGTACTGTTCAGTTTCTGCTGTTGGTGGCTCTGCTGTTACTGTGTTGTTACCCTGCAGTTGGGGGTACACTTTGGATGGTTCTTTGGAGAACAGGGTATTTATCTTCTTGGCCTCTGCTTCTCTAGCATATCTCCTTAGCCTGGTAGCCAGTGTTGTGAGCCTTTGTTTAGCAGTCTCTAGAGTTTCAGAGTCAGGCCCTTGTATTTTTTCAGTAGCTGAATCTTATCCTTAATCTCCACACCCTTCTGTAGTTCTACTTGCTGACTAACTCCTCTCTGAGTTGCCTTGATCTTAGCCTCCAACCTCATTTTCCAGGGTGAGGGGTATGTACTGCTGTTCTTTTTGATCATGTAGCCAAGCATCTCCAGGATTACAGCAGCTGTAGTGTATACCAGTTCATTGATTTGAATTATAGTGGTAGTTGGGATTGTCATGAGGGCTCTATTGGCATCTTCTAGCATGCTATCTGATGGTACTTCTTCACTGTGCCTTGGTAATCAGTCTCGAGGGTTGACTGTAGCTAGTTTATCCATGATCTTATGCCTCATATCAGCTGCCGTGCTCTGTAATGAACTCTGGTGGCAGTGACATTCTAGCTTCAGGTCGTTGGCTGCACATCCAGTTGTTCTTCTGGGTCTTCTTGAGTCCATGATGTAATGTGTAGTTGATCTATCTCAAGTTGTCAGAGCAGCTTCCTTGTCACTATGTTCAAGCATTGGGTAACTAGCTGTTTCTCAGTTAGTGTGGATGTAGGTCTTCTGTCCATCCATTGTTCCCTCATACGTTTCATATATCCCCTCTCATGAAGTCTATTGTTGTAGTAGCATTCCATTAACCAGATTCTCTTGTCTTGTCCATGTATGGTTTGTTATATATGGTTTTGTACAATGTTTTCTTTTCTTTTTTCTTTCTTTCTTCCTTTTCCTTTTCTCTTTTTTTCTATTTTCTTTTCTCACTATGCACCATTTTTCTCTATCTACTCTATTTCCTTTCAATATCTGTATGATTTTTATGTTGTTAACATTTCTTAAACAAATAAACATATCTGTTTGCTCTTAGATAAGGTCCCTGGTTCAGTGGAATTGCTCTGTTTTAAGTGACCCATCCTAAATGCCACTACTCGAGTGTGCATCCTAAATGCCACTACTCGAGCACAGCAAACTTTGTACAGTACTTGCCATTTAAACAGTCCTCATATGATGAAAATTTGTGGAGAGGAGAATATGAGCAACTTTGAATGAATTGTTGAGCTGAATGGTGTCTGCTTAAATGTAACTTTTGTCTTCAAAGGAACTGGAAAATCCTATTTACTGAAAAGGATTGTGGCCTCATTTCCTCCAAACGGCACTTATGTCACAGCTAGTACAGGAGTGGCAGCATGTCAAATTGGGGGCATCACACTCCATGCCTTTGCAGGTAATTGGAATTGAGATCCTGGGAAGGAAAAAGGTCAGAAAGAATTTGGGCCTGGGGTGCCACTGTCACACCCTCTTCATTTCCCTTTTGTAGGTATTGGATCAGGAAAGGCCCCTCTGCATCAGTGCATCGAGCTGGCCCAGAGACCTGGGGTTCGGCAGCAATGGCTGAATTGCCGCTGTCTGATCATAGATGAGATCTCAATGGTAGAGGGGGAATTCTTTGATAAACTGGAGGCGTTGGCTAGGTATGTAGAACCTTCTTTCCTGGATGTATTCCTGTACTTACATTGCTCCTGAGTAAATGGATCTAGGGTACCACATGAAGCCTTGCAGACTGCTCTGGAGCAGTCACCCTATGGAGATTGGACTAGCCTCTTCCTGGATGGCTTTTAGAACATTGTTGAAAGTTTTTCCAGAGAAGGTTCCAGCGATGCTTACCTACTGTGCCATCTTTTATTTTTTATTTTCTATTTTTCTTAGTTCTGTTGTTAACCTATACCTTGGTTACTAATTTTATGATTTAATTTATTTTCATTGCTTTAATCATACCACAGATGTTTTGTTTTATTTTCTGCTTATCATGTAAACAGCTGAGAGTCATGAGATTTCAGCAAGATAGATATTCAGCAACCAATCAATCAGTCATAAAATGGCCACCTTTCTGCCACAGTAATATAGTGTTAGTAACTAAAAAATTGGTCATCTTGTCTACTCGTGTATTGGTTTAGATTCTAGCTCTGATTTTCAGTCCTAATTTCACTAGTTCTTTAGTGTACTATGAAGCATATACTATAATATTCTCCAATTTTTCACTACTATCCCATCCACCCCACTAAAAGTGTCTGAAATCCCCAAAAGACTTTACAGGTTTTGGCAGGGAATGTGCCAATGGTGTGATTTACCTGTAGAGGAATTATGAACTTTTGTAATGGATTGGGGGCCTATGGGGGATCTGGATTGTAGCTGGTAATGTGGAAGGAAGGAAGGAAGGAAGGAAGGAAGGAAGGAAGGAAGGAAGGAAGGAAGGAAGGAAGGAAGGAAGGAAGGAAGGAAGGAAGGATTAAAAGAAAACTAGCAACAGAACCATTGGAAATGGGAGTATGGCTTAGTTAATTTTAGGATACCTTTCACAACTTGGTGCTTTTCCATTTTGACTGGGAATCCTGGGATTTGGGGCCCCAACACATCTGGAGAGTGCCAGATTGGAAAATGTTATTCTAGGGTATTGCATTCAATTTTCCCAGCCCAAAGCATTAAAAAACCCTCTTTTGAACCTTTATTCTGTTTGCTTTCTGGCTAGAGATGTCAGGAAATGTGAGGACCCATTTGGAGGAATCCAGCTTATCATCTGTGGGGACTTCTTGCAATTGCCTCCTGTTGCCAAAGACCACCGACAGCCCAAGTTCTGTTTCCAGGTCTGTTGTGGTTGCTGCTGTTTCTAACTACATGGTCTGTCACTGGCTGACCAGGAGTATGCTTTTGCAGGCAAAGAGCTGGAGGAAGTGTATCCATTTGAACATGGAGTTGACAGAGGTTCGGAGACAGACTGACAAGGACTTCATTTCTCTTCTGAATGCTGTCCGTCTTGGCAGGTGAAGTGTCATCTCCTTGTCCATTAGAACCACCAGTGGGAAAGGATGGGATCTGTCCTCTTGGGGTGAAATGACCAAGGCCTAGAGATAGTTCTTCCTTTCCCAACTCTCCCTAATTTTACTTCTGAATGTGATGACACTTGTTATGTCTGCCAAGTTTGAATACTGACTGAAATTTCATAATTTTCTTTTAATTCTTTACAAAACTTGTTTGAGTGTAACATTCTTTGAATGGTGGGATCCTAAGAAATGTTGGCTAATATTTGCCACCACTAAAATAATTTGTGGCAGTTGTTGTGGCAACCTGCTATCTTCCTGGTGCATTGGTTCAGCTACTCTTCCTATCACTAGCTAGGCTGGTTGGGGCTGATGGAATTGTACTGTAACATACATGGAGTGAAGTGAGATAGGAAGTTGGTGTGGAGGAATGGTCTTTTTTTTAACAGGCAGGGAAATGTATAGTACAGTTTGTCCAATAGCTAAATGTTTAGTGTTTTCTAGAGTTGCTGTGATGCCAGGATTCCTACACACCCATAGATCTCCATTGCAGATGTTAGCTGTTGTGATTTTAAATACCTCTAACCACAATCTGACAGATGTACAGAGGAAGTCACCAGGCTGCTGACCCAAACAATAATGCAAAGAGTGGAGAGAGATGGAATACTGGCTACGCGGTTGTGTACTCACAAGGATGATGTAGAGTTCACAAATACCATGCAGCTGCAGCAATTATCTGGTAAGAATCATGCATCAACTCCTAGTGAGACACTAGAAATAGCTCTTCCCTTTGAGAAAGAAGAAGACTTCCAATATGCATTGTAAAAACTTAGAGCCAATAATGGGAATTATTCTATACCATTTCTATTTTGAATGAAAAGGCAAAATATGCTCCATCTCCACCAATTGTGGAGATTATGGGGTTGCACTTTGGGAATCGTGAACTCTTGATGTTCAAAATATTTAGAATTGTGGAATGATAAACTGGAAGGCTTGTGGTTTAGGAAGCTATTTTTCAAAAGAAATTAAGTTAGAAGTCCCCACTCTTTTGGACCAGTTGGACATATTTGGAAATTGGGAGATGGACGGCATATAAATTTAATAAATACATAAATATTTGAGAACATACTGTGGGAGGCTTCATAAAATAGATGCAGTGTTGGTTGTCTATTCACACAATAACTTTTGTGCTGAGTCATAGAACCTACATTTCTCAGAAATTAACTAGGTAGGGATGTTGCTTGTCAAATCTTTATTTTTCTATTATCACCCTATTCCCCTTCCTCCCTGCTACTCCTTTTATAGCAGTTGTGCACATTTACAAATCCATGTCCAGTAGTCCGCTACCATTTTATTTCTTCAAATAGTTTGAAGGTCTTCATGTCTAGAGGCTGGAGCTTTAGTTGGTAGCATGCCAGTTTCCATTGCTATTTTTTAATTTGAAAAAAATTAAGCCTGGTGTAGCAGGATGTCTGGGAGGATATAAATCTTCAAGCACCACATTGGGAATTCTAGTGAATAAAGTGTTCTTTCCTTTTCAGGAATGCTAAGGTCTTTCAAGGCTGTTGACAGTGATCCTATGTTGGTGAAGACTCTTGATGCACAATGCCCCGTGAACAGCATTATTGAACTCAAGGAAGGTGCCCAGGTGAACAAACAAAACTGAGCACTGCTTGAGGCTGAGGTGTTTTGGCTGCTCCTGAGATTCTTCTCTTTCCTTGCATCACATTCATATATGGAATCAGATCTTGCCAAATGCTAGAGTCTCCTTGATTTTAACACCTACATCCAAATAGTTGAGCTCTTCTGATGATTCCGTTACCCAGGAATGAATGGAGGATGGTTTTGTTGACTTGCAGTGGCAGTAAGTCTGTTTTAGAAGCTGCCATGGAAAAAGCACAAAGGGATTCCTATGTCTATCCTTTTTTCACTAGGTGATGCTTACAAAGAATCTTGATGTTTCTCGAGGTCTAGTGAATGGGGCTCGTGGAATTGTGATTGGATTTGAAACTGAAGGAAAAGGTTGGTTTCTGACAGGCACACTTTGGAGGATCTCCTCATGGACAGTCATGTTTGTTGGTCTCTTTTTGTAATGAATAGGAAGAAAATACATTCAACTGTTAAGAATGTAATGCAACACTGGCATTAATATTAAAAAGAGTAAAAAAGAAATATGTCAAGAGAGTTATATCATATACAGAAAAACTCCACCCCTCATCTATTGAAGACTTGCTTGAAAATGCTGTTCCTTCCCCTTTGTCCAAAAAAAAAATCTAGTTCAGATCTTACAAACTACAAATATCAACACTCCATTGCTGCAGATCAAGTCTAGATTTCTCTTTCTAATGTAACTCTGTGCATTGTTCCTTTAGAAAAGTTTTACTATAGTCTTAGACCTCTGTGCTTTGTGCCACAGCTTCTTTGGAGAAGCAGTTCTACTTTTGCTTCACAGTTAATTGACAATTACTCTATATCAAGTGAGAAAATTTAGGAAAGTACTATGACATACGGTAGTTGTGCATATTGCCTGTACCCGATAACTGATGTAGGAGTGCTTTGTACTCTGACTTCTGTTTTTTTGCTACAGGTCTGCCCAAAGTGAGATTCCTTTGTGGTGTGACTAATGTTATTGGATTGGAGCGATGGGTTTTTAAGGGGCCAGCAGGCACTTACCTGAGTCGCCAGCAGCTGCCCCTGAAGCTTGCCTGGGCCATTTCTATCCACAAGAGCCAGGTTTGTTATCCATCCTATTTTTGTGGGAAACAAAACAGTAATAGTGCTCTGCTCCTGGGCCTCTTTAACTAACAACAGAGTTTTGCTCTTTGTACTAAAGTCTTTACCAATTTTAAAGTCCAGGAATGTTATTAGTCAGTTCCTTCCTTTTTGCCCATACCTGATGGAATCCAATTTACTTGGTTTGCTCCTGCCAGTGATTTATGAAATTGAGCAGAGTAATGCTGTACACTAAGTGTTGTTAAGATACTGCTTTATTTTTAAACTTTAAAATAGGATCTTCTAATACCAAATAAACCATGTACAGGTAATCCTCGCTTACAGACCATTTGTTCAGTGACCATTCAAAGTTATAATGGTGCTGAAAAAATAACTTTACAACCATTTGTGACCTTTGCAGCATCCCTTAGTCACATGATCACCATTGCAATCAATGTGTGTTGTCCTGTGCCTGACCTGCTGTTTGCTCTTCTAAAAGCAATGTGATTGTGTCGGCAGCCGAGGCTGGGAGCCACAGATGCACTACACAAACAGCTTACAGTGCTCTCTTGAAAAAAAACCCCACCCTTACCAGCACTGACAAGGCAGGCCACAGCACATAAATAGAGAGCAAACCCCATCCCATTTTAGCACTGAAGATGTTACCTAGCCGGATAATGAAACGTTTGCAAGAAAAGAACCAAGCTCAGAGAACCCCAAGGACTCCACAAATCTCTTTCTTTCCAATCTGCACTGTGGGGGATAGGGAGGGGAGGGAAGAAGAAAAAGCAAGCAATTTCTGCAGGCAATCTCTCCTTTGCCTGACCCTTCCCCCTCACCCCCCCCCCCCACATACAGCAGAGAGATTGGAGAGGGATTTCAAGAGAGTATCCTTCTACACATTGAGAGCAATGTGATCACACCAGCAGTGGAAAAGCAGTGCTTTCAATGTGTACAAAACAGTAAGCAGGCACTCAAGCATTCCAAAGGGCGGGGGAGTGGTTAGGAGGCAAACAGAAGCCTAAGGTGTGAAACTGAATAGTCTTGTCTCTTTCCAGCCAGAAAGCACAGTTGTGGTCCTGTGATTTCCCAGTTAGCGACTGCTTCTCTTAACAGCAGAATTGCCAGTCCCAAATAGGGTCGTGAAGCAAGGATTACCTGTATGTCTAGCGCTGTCATATCAAGATTGCAACAATTCAGAAGACCCCTAGATGGCAGCAGAGAGATACGATAACTTTTCCCTAGCATCTAGGGGTTATCTGGGCCCAATAGAAGAGAATATATGTAGCTCAGGGTTGAATTGTGGAGTTGTTGGTGCTCTCTGAGTTAGGTTGTTTGCCTGCAGATGTTTAATTACCTGACTAGGTAGCATCATCAGTGCAAATGAGCGTGGGGTTTGTTCCCTGTTAATATACAGTAGCTTGCCCTGAGAGTGTTGGTGGGGGTGTGGTTTTCTCCTTGGTAGTTCCTTGATTAGGTTATTGTCTCCTGCCTGATTATTTGTCTGGTGTTAATTCCCGCTTCTCTGGGTGTAGGCTGCTGGAGAGGATGTTCTGGTCTTTCTGTTTTCTTCTTAGCTTTTTTATTGTCTCTTTTGAATGGTGTGTAAATACAGAAGCCAAAAGAGTGCTACACTCATGTTTATAATAAGCCTGCATAAGATCTGCTAACTGCTCTGGAAAGCACCAATCAGATATTGCACCAGCAAATTTCTCTGTAGAAGCCAGGTGTCTGGTCTCTTCTGCTGCCCAAGCAAAAAAGGTCACACAGGATGGTTCTCCATTATTGGAGGAGAGATGCGTGCTTGCAGCAGCCTAAAGTAACAGTAGGAGCTGAGCAGATCCAGCCCCTGATCATGTCAGCAATTACTCTATACAAAAGTGCATTAAAACAGTGTCTGTAGCAAAAATTGTGTAGGGAGGGGAGGGAGAATTACTTAAAATTGGAACTAAACAGTTTAAGCTACCTAAGCTGTGGACTGGAAATGAGAGTAAGTCAAGATCAGGGGGACATGGGCATTAAAAAAAATGGTTACTAGGACATTTTTGTCTTGTAGTCAGAATGTAGCAAGCTCATAGTTATAATTCTAGTTACTGAATAAATTATTTTCCATTATCATTCCAAAGATAAAATAGCCCTGGGGTGTACAACATCCTAGATGACTTATCTAGATACTTCAATATACAGGTAGTCCTTGCCTTATGACCATTCGTTCAGCGACCATTCAAAGTTATGACAGCACTGAATGGTGGTTATGACTGGTCCTCAGAGTCCCGGCCATCCCAGCACCCCCATGGTCACATGATCGCAATTTGGGTGCTTGGCAACCCATTTGTACTTACAACCGGCTGCCAAGCGTCCCACAATCACATGATCACCATTTGCAAAATGGTGGCATCCCCAGAAAGTCAAAAGAAGACAGGCAAGTCACTGGGGTAAGTCTCCCCCACCTGCTCACCTTCCCCCAGCCCCTCTGTGCTCGTGCTGCAATGGCCACTCATGCACTACTGTGTACCCAACCCATGCAATGCCTCTCACGCACCTTCCCTGACCCATGTGGCGCCTCTTGCACACCTTTGTATTCTCCCTAACCCATGTGGCACCTCTCATGCACCCTCCCTGATCGCCACGGTGCCTCTCATGCACCCCCGTACATCCTTCCTGATCCGTGCACCTCTTGCACACCCCCACACACCCCGCCCACCCCCTCACTCCCCCCTGCACCTGGCAGTAGCCACTTACCTGCCTTTGAGCCTGGGACTTGCAACTTCCTGCCAGCTTCCCCACTGACTTTGGCTGAGGAAGCTGGCAGGAAATTGCCTTGCCTAATGACCATGCGATTCAGTTAATGATGGCAACCGGGATTGCAGGGTTCCCAGGATTATAACCACATTGCTTAGTGATGGAAACTCTGGTCCCAACTGCTGTTGAGGACAACCAGTACATTATTGCACTGTTGGTGTTCCTATACCCTAGCTGAGTCTTGCATACTAGTGACCTTATCAATCTTCACTTCTTTTTCTTTTACTAGGGTATGTCTTTAGACTGTGCTGAGGTTTCTCTGGCTCGCGTCTTTGAAAGCGGGCAGGCATATGTAGCACTTTCTCGAGCCCGTAGCCTTGCAAGTCTTCGAGTTTTGGATTTTGATGCCAAGGTAGTGAGAGCTAATCCATGTGTCCTGCGATTCTACAGGGAGCTGAAGAAAGACCAGTTTCTAAATCAGGTAACTTGTCACTAGGCTATTCCAGACTACTACAGCTTGGAGATAATATATTCCAATACAGGATGGACGCCTGGGGGATGAGAGTTACAGGAGACTAGAACAAGGCCCATAGACAACTAGTGGCATTACTGAAGTTTCTGGATAGAACTGTTCCAAACTCTTGAACAATTATTTCTGGTCTGTAGCCCTCAGTTCTTGCTAAAGGTATTTTCCATTTACCCTCATCTTCTTTAATAAACTACAGGCCAGAACTTTAATAGTTTTAACAGATCAAAGTAGATCTCAGTATAATCCTTTTAAGGGGCTGGACAGCTTCTCTGCCTAAGGTATTTAATAGTATGAGACTGACTTTGTTTGCTCTTGCTCTTTAGGCCTCTTTTCATCCCTGTATTCAAGCTGATAAAGAAAATGAAAACGTTACGGGCTGAGAATCCTTGGTACCATTTTATTAATTAATTTACTTTTGGAACAACTGCTTCTACAGATTCAGTATTTCCATAAAGTGTTGAAGCATTGTGAAGAAGAGTAGGAGCTATATGAGACATTGTTTCTACAAATATGGACAGTCCATCTGCCTAAAATGAACACTGAGGTTTTAACCCAAATCATTCCAATACTGAGATACCATTGGCAGGTCTTAAAAATTACTTGAAGCTATCTTGACAGAACAGCCAAATTTTGCTAGGATATTTACTTCAAACAGCATTTACACTGTGTGAATAATGAGTATTTGACATTATTGAATGAAAAATAAAATTAACAAAAAGGACTCAATTATTTCCTTAATATATCAAACAAGATTTTATTTAACAATTATTATTAAATGCATGATTGATAATTCTACCACCTGGACCATTTTGCTTTTCTTAATGTACCAATTTTGAGAAAGTTCTTACAGTTTTAAATTGAAAAGTCTGCAGAGAAGAAAATGACACTTTCATCTTCTAAGATTTGTTCTGTGCAGTACAGTATTGTATACAGTATAGCTTCTCAAGCTTAAAAGAAAGCAAACCAGATACAATGATGTGTATCACATCCTAGTGCCTACAAAGAGTTTTCTATTTATACTGTGTTGCAATTTCAAGAATAGAATTTGTTCCTTTGATAGAAGTTGAAACAAATTGATTGGGTTTAGAATCTGAACATCTTTTGAACTAAACTTAACTTATACTACTTAAGTAACATTGCATATGATACTTGCTAAAAATGCACTCTCTTCTACATGTACAGCAAGCAATTCTAGGAAACATTTTCTGTCAGAACTGCTTAAGATAATATTTTAATACTATACTGCTATTCATTTTTTAATGAAGATGTTACAGAGCTATACTTATATTAATAGTTCCCAATCTGTGGTCTGAGGACCAATCATTGCCCTGAAGCTACTGCAGGTTGACCATGTTGCAAACATCAGATTAAATGAGATTTTGAAATTCTCACTCAATTTGGAGTCATTTCTTATTTTTATGAAGTGATTCCACCAAGTAGGAAACCAGAAATTAGGAAACAGGAGTTTTGCCTCACCACCAACTTACAGAAGCTGATTATTCAAAGTGATCTTAAATTAAAAGAACTTGGCCAATTACACACGAAGGAGCATGCAATCTTTTTCAGAATCATTTTATATTTTTCATAGTGCTGAAAAAACATTTCAGCTCTATTATATTGCAGGAACACTTTAATAACATTGATTGCATTAGCTACATCTGGAATAATCCATATCCTGAGAACAAAGATACATACTCAGATCATTGTGTTAAGCACAAACCTTCTAAGATGATATTGGTTTTCCAATAACCAGTAAATTTAAGGATTTTTGGAGGAAAAATTCTAAACAGTCACATACATCATTAATTTAAAAACACAAAGTAGACTTATCCATAAATGAAGCTGTTAAGTGTAGAACAAAAAGGACCACACCTGGCAAAAGATGGAAGATTTTTAAAGTTTTTCCCCACTCTTACAGATATGAAGATAGCACAGAGTCCTCAATCCAAGCTCTCTCTTTTTTGTGCTAGAATATCCAAAGGAAACCAGAATGAATTCAATGGGCAGATACCCAGAGTCTTCCAGTCAGTGGAAGATGCTGATGTTGTGCCACTTGTAGAAGAAGCACTAGAACTAATATCCTCTTGATGTTGTGAAAAGCTATTTCTGGCTGATGGTACATCATAAAATGTTTCATGAAGATCTTCATTATTGTTTACAAGCTGGCTGATCTCTGCTTTCATTCTGCTTTTTTCATTTGTACTGTGTGCACTTAAATCCATATAGCATTTGTGCATATGCCCCTTAAGTTTCTTATAATCCAGGTGACTCAGCTCTTCTGATAATGATAAAAGAAGATCTAGTAGAACAGCTGACTCTGCAGAAAGCAATAAAAGAAGCAAAATATAAGTAGTGTGTGGCAGCTAATTCATGTTGTATTTTTCTATTTTTTAATTGAAATTTTCTCAAATTTTGTTTTCCCATACTTCCCAAAAAGAGCTAGCAAAATAAGCATTATATTGTTCACTCCTTCCTGAATCAACTTATTTGAATTTAAAATACCACATTTTAGAGATTTAAGACATTTTCTAACATTGAGCTTTTTATATGAAAAGCTAAATGAAAACTTTAATCCTTGTAATAACAGCTATAATTTCCCTGTTACATATCTAGAAAAGTCTCTAAGCTCACATCTCATTCCTATTTTCACATGGAGAAATCTGCATTTGAAACTGTTCCTTACTCTCTCAAATCTCAACTATTGTTCCATGAACATTGCTAATAAGCAAAAACATGTTTTGTTTTGAGCTCATAAGGAATAATTGGCACTTGAAACAAGCCTCTCCTTGGATGCAAAAATAGGTGGGCCCACAGGGCTGGCCTTAGAAATATTGGATGGGAAATTATTTTAAAACATTGCAGCACAGACTCTATGCTTCATGATTGCTCTTTTATTTGCTATGGAAAGTTTAAAATGTTTGGGTGATTCTTCTGTAGATTGGGTTGTAGGTAGAGCCCAGATGGACTTCCATTCCATTTCTGTACCTCTACAATTGGAAAACTAGGGAGCTAGTTTGTTTTGAGCCCCTGTTAATTCCTATAGTGAAACTCTTGAAATTATGTAAAGTGAAATAACTGCTTTATTGTGAATTTGGAACATTATTTTGTATATATATATGATTCGCACCAACAATACAACCAAAACCTCAAATGCTTATCCAACTCCTACATTCTTGCTTCCTTCACTGTAAATACTACTCATTTTATAGCTTTCACACATCAGTTCTGTAATAACAAACATAAAGTATTTTGCACCAAGGAGTCACGCTTCAAATAAATAAGCTTTCAAATGTACTGAAAACCTTGGAGACATCAGTATGTTCTTTCCAGTTCTAGGGCTTTTTCATTCCATGCAGCATTTATAAAATTTAACATCCTTCCCTTCAATAAGAACCCTGGGCAGTTTATAAAAATGAAATTTATTATAAAGAACATGATAGTAAAAAAGAAGCAGGTATAAAAGCAATAAAAGATTTAAAGATACCGTAAATAAAATAATTATTGCCACAAAAAAGGTAAATAGATATAGCTCTAGATGCAGGAATAGCTCATCTTATCCCTTCATCTTGATCTAAATCCTCACTTACCACCAGGTGGTAGCTCTGGTGCTTTAGATCCCCGTGAGATCACTGAAAGATACTTGTATATCTTTTCAAAGTCAACATGTAATTCATTTTCTGCAAGGGTCAACTGCTCTACATCAGATGATATAGTTGCTTCTTCAGATTCTATATTAGATTTCATATTCTTGCTAGGAACAGTTGGGGATGTGCATTGAGCAGTTTTTAGTTCTACAGGCTTTGGAGGCACAGAGTGAAGCAAGCAGAGTGGCTCTGCAGATGCAATTGTTAAAACCTAATGAGTGTAGAAGAATACAGTTAAGATAACCAGAAAAAAAAAAATCTTCACTAACACAAGTGCCAGAAAACAGAAATTCTCTATAGAGTACATTTTCCACCATTATATCTTTGCTTGGAAAGACCAAGATTGAAGGACTGAATAGCTGTGATTAATAATGGTAGATTTGCTTGTTTCAAGGGAACTCTTGCATATCCAAACTTAAAAACCTCACAAATTCATAGCATATTTATCTTAATAACATTATGTCACAGAGAGGATATCACTGTTACCTGGGAAAAAGCAGCTGTTACTGCTTCCTCAAGGCAACCTGTCAACTTCTCAGCTAACCGAATCCATACCTAGAATAGGGAATATGAGACAGATAAATGAATATCTTTTAGCCTACTTGTCATATCTCTGTAACCATACTTTTAATAATTTCAGACCTCTATAGGCGCTGGAATTGGGGCATCCTTCTGTTTGCATTGGCGATATCGATACTGTGCCTTGACTGCTTCCCTTGCCACGCGTTCTTTCAGCTGGTCCACAAATGCTAAGATCTGAAAGACACCACGCACGAATGCTTTGAAGAAGGCAGCATTCTATTCTTAAAACAACACCAAAAATGATAATTCCCAGAACTGCAGTTTTTTTCCTGGTGCAAATAAGAAGCAAGACTACAACAAAGCAGAATCATTTTGTTTTCAGTAACTTTATGCTTTGTCAGTCACAGGAATAGTTATATCCAACCCACTTCATGAATGGGATCCTCTTACCTGTAAGTTTTGCTGATGGCAGAAGCAGATTTAGGTATCTGAATTTTACATTTTCAAAAATGGAGAACTAGAATCACCCATTAATGATCATTCTTTGCCCACAAACATTAAGTATAAACTGAAACCTAAGTATAACTTTCAGGAGAGTCTGATCCAGAGGTTTTCAAACCGTTTTAGGCTGTGCAACCTGTTAGTTAAACAAACAAACTGGAACCTCTTATCAAGAAGCAAAGCTTTAGTAACAGAAAGCTGGCTGTGTTTGAACTTTTTTTTTTTTTTGGCCTTTTTTCTCTCATGGAACCCTAGGGTTCCGTGGAACATAGTTTGAAAAACTCTGGCCTAATCCTTCCCACAATTTATCCTAAGGATGAACAATACAGTCTATGTATTTTTAATGCCAGTGAAATGTAGTAGTTAGTGCATTTGGGAACAGAGAGACCTCCAAATTCAAGTTCAGCTGAACCATGGAGCTTCAACAGATGACTTTGGACCAGTTATTTCTCAAGTACAACATATCTCACAGAGTTGTAATTTTGAGGATGAAAATGTGTGGAGACTCCACGTATGTTATTTGAACTCTTTGGAAAAAAGGCTGGATGTAAATGTAAGAAATGCACACAAATATGTCAGCTATTTTTCTATAAACAGACCTGCTTTGATTTAAATTTGGCTTGATGATGAATTCTTAAAAATTAGAAAACTTATTCACCATATAGACCTAAAAAAGGAGTATTCCTTTTGGTATTTAGGCTTCTTTTTAGACCAAGAGGGATAACCTTAAGTTTTACCATTCAAAAGCTGTACACACTCAGCTGAACACATATATGCAAGGCAGAATCTTACTGTTTATGTCCCACATTTTCTATGACAGAGACAAGGATTTGTAAGTAGTCCTCAGAGATATCTGCTGATTGTAAATTTATTTTACTTTCCTTGTACTAATAACATTAGCCTTCTCTCCTTCAAAATATTTTCAAAAGCTTGGGACTCTCCCACTTCATCTTTAAATGTCCTGTTTGCATCAATCCAATGCACTCCATGTCACTTCCAAACTCACTTCACAGTTAGAAAGATACTAAGTTCCCAACTTCAAGCCAGACCATTGGTATTATTCAACTCATACTGAGACAGTTGAAACTCAAAATGGGCCATATTAAAATGAAAGATAAGAATGTCCAGATTTAAATAGTGACTAGGTTAACTGAAATCAGAGTGATCCATGAGCAATAGGTATTTCATAGAACATAGTATAAGATTTTGAAAGTAAGTACAATAGGGCAAAGAAATAGATACAACACGAGTCTGTTGACTGCTTTGGCTATACTATTACAAGTAGATATTATGTTTTATATGTAGCTCCTGTGTACCTCGAGGTGATTTCATCAGAGCCTAAACAGGTTAGCAGTCACTCTCTGCTTCCGCAAATTACTACAGATGTTCCTGTCTTTCATTTTAGTATGACCCCATCGAAGCCTCTTACGCTATCCCACCCCACATGTTGCGCCTAAACCCACCTCGTCTTCATTTCTGGAAGGCAAATATTTCTTCAGCAGTTCCGACCGCAGCGGGCCCGGAGTCTGAGCTTGGGCTCTCAAGGCCTGGAGAAGACGTCGCTTTTCTCGATCTGTCCAAACTCGGGTTGTGGGGCCCAGATTGTAGCGAGCGGGCGCCGAACGCAGCCTTGATGGTGGCTTCATGGTTCTCAACTCAGAAAGCCCAGGCACCAAACGAAGAAAAACCCAGAAAAGTCGCCTTCGCCTTCGCGCACAATAGTTTCCCCACGTTCTCCCCGCACCCTTCCTTGCCCCCACGGCCACGAAAGTCGTTTCGCTGTCTATGCGCCTCACGACTGCACTTCGTACACAAATTAGCAATACTTTAGCAAGGGATGGAGTCCCAAGAGTCGCATTCTGATGACGTATTGTCAATGCAGTTTACGCGACCACCGGCGATCAGAAGGAGGAGAGGCGCAGGTGACGTAGACGATGCTTCTCAGGGAAGGGCGGAGCCGGTAGGAGGCCGCGGAGTCACAGAAGGGTTTGGGTTCTGAGTCGTAACTAAGGGGGATGCATGGAATGCCTTTCCTCCCTCTCGTTGCCATGGTGATAGAGCGAGAACGCCCTCCGGCGCTCTGGCGTGGAGCAAATTCTCCTCGAGTCTGGCTACACGTCCATGTCTTACCGAGGGGTTGGAGTCGCTTTGGGTGTCATAATCTTCTTCCTTTGTGAGGGACCTGGTATGGAGAGGGACTGCAGTGAGGTGGCCGGTCCTAGAAGTGTTCCCATGGCTTGGGGGCTGGGACTCGAGGGTATGGAACGCCTTGAGCGGAACAAGGCCTATGGTCGTAATATAGGGCTACTTTCGTAGCCCAGAATTGGTAGCTCTAGGCAAAAGACTGAAGGCGCATCTTTCTCCACGATGGTGCCTTTACAGTGATGAGCAATATTTAGCAGTAATTTCGTTCTGCTTGTTGTGAAAATACAAAAACGAGTTGACTCTGGCCATTAACAGATGAAATAGCCTAACACTCATCTTAGCTCTGGAGCAAAATGGCTGTCTGTGTTATTTCATGTAGAACTAAAGCTTGGGTGAAGCCCTAGACCACAGATGTGCAAGATTCACTTTATTCAGAAGCTTAAAGCACACTAATTGGAGTCAAGGGCAAAAAGGAAGTTTGAAGGTGGGAGGTGAGAAGAGTAAGCAGGAAGTAGAGCTAATACTTGTAGGAGAATGCTAATTATTTGTTAAAATAGTTATTCACTCATGAGCCATACTGTGAGACAAGCACTCTGGGTACATAACATGCAGACTTTTTAGAAGCACAATGTATTTCTTTTCTAAGGTTTATTTACATTAGAGGTGCCTAGGGTGGTGGTGTCGTCAGTAAAATGGGGAGATGGGCAGCATATAAATTTAATAAATAAATAAAATAAAGTCAGGATGTTGCGGTGACTGGGACTGTGCAATCAAAGCCCTGCTGCTTTTTATGAGTGTTTATCTTAACCTAACCAAAGGCAGTTAAATTATTGCTTATATTTAACAGGACAGGCACAGTACTGACAGAGCAATTATTTGATTACTTTCCCCTGGTTAGACAGTTAGAATAGTCCTTCAGATTTGGGGAAGGTGGTCTGTAGAATTTCAGCTTACAGTTTTGAATGGGTATAGCCACCACCTGTATTGCCTGGGAGTTGTAGTTCCAACTCAAAAAAGGGTAGATTCAAACAGTAGATTCTGCAATTGTAGTCCACTCAGTAAATGTTTAGAAATGTGGGAACGACCCAGTTACACAAACACCCTTTCCCTACATTTTCAATTTTAGGAGTGTGGGAGTTCATGTTTTTTGGCAAATAATGATTATAGTTGCCTTCTCATCCCTTCTGTCTTAAAAGACACTTAAGTTAAATTATGTACAAAAATATCACCCCAAACTAAGTATTTATTATTTCTTGGTTTATTTTAGGTACCCTGTGCCATAATAGTAAAAATTATAAGCACAAACTTGCTAGTCAAGAAAGTTCTTATACAGAGATCTCATAATATTAAGAGACTAGGGATTAATCTATAATCCAGAGAAATCCTACTTTTAGATACTCTTATTTACATTTTGGGAGGGATAGAGGGTTGCTTATATGAGATCACAGTTATACTTAGCACAGTCCATGTGGATTCACAGTAACTACATTTGAAATCTGTTCATTACTGTCAGTTTTCTGAATTTTAGTACTCACATTGCTACTTATAGTGTTGCTATAAGTTTCAGTGAACCACTTTTCAGTCACTGATGAAATTTTGCTGATCAGCTGATTGGAAGTGAATGCAAGGAAGCTGTGGTGGAAGCAGTAAGTGGGTTGTCATTTGGCCAGCTGATCTTCACTGACTGCGAGGAGGCTGTGGCGAACCACTTGATGGAACTCTCTGGACTACTGGTGGGCTGTGGATCCTGATTTGAGACTCACTGGATTAAAACAGAGCTGGCTGTAATTAATATATTATATTGGTTGTATTGTTAAACTGGGAGTGAGAAATCCTTGTAAATCAGGATGTTATCCAGAGATCTGATGTTATATTCTGATTTACTTTATACTTACCTTACTCTAGATAGTTGGTAGGTATGAACTGGCTTTCAGGATTTATAGTACACCATTTTACTGGAAAAGGCAGTATTGTAAACATTGAAATAAAAGTACTTTGAATGCAAATCTAATTTCCAGCCATGGCAGCTTGCTGAGGTTTTACTTTGTTTTTCAGGCTGTGCACTTTTTCTTGATTTGTACAAATCTGACAATGAAACTTCTTCAGGGCAGGCACATATTGAAGAGAAAGAGACAGGTAAAAATGCAATAAAGATGAGTTCCATTTTTCCAGGATGGCTTTGAGATCTCTAGCAATATATGGGGATATGTAGTTTTCCACATGTGTACCACTTAGATATTAGAGTCTTGAATCTCCAGTCTTAGCATTGTGTTCTATCCAGCTGTTCTGGCCACAAATATTCGATAGATTTGTACATTAATACAGATGAAGAACCTTGTCATCCTACTCTCTTAGGACTCCTATCTCACTTTTATTTCTTTCAGGACTCAATTTTGTTCATATTGGTGCAAAGGAATTCGCTGTACCATGCAAGCCTGCGAAGACAGATGTTGTGATTGGTATGAATCCTATATACAACTGGAGCCTGGAAAATAGAGGTTAGGCTTTGTTGCTCAGGGCTGAAGATTTCTTTGTAGATGCCAGGGACAGATATGTGATGAAGGAAATAGCAATTTTTTCTTGTGGAGGTATCTATGAGTATGTTCTGGCTTCCAGTGTTTCTTTAGACTACTCAGCCTCAGAACCATAAGATAGCAGATTTTTGGAGAGCTGAACTCAAATATTTTCTAAATATTTTATGGTAGGAATGAATTGCAAGTGCCTTGTATATAGCTATACTTTAAAGCAGCAATAGATAGCTGATGTCCTTCAGATGTTTTGGTCTGCAACTCTTAAGATATCTAATGATTGGTCATGCTGGCTAGGTCTTCTGGAGATCAGAATATCTGGAGGATTCTCTTTTAAGACTCTTGAAAGAAGACTTTGGATTTGAACTTGCTATGTTAACTTAGAACATAAAGTTCCTTCTAGTTTAAACAAGTAATCAAGAATTGACTATAAATATAAATTACAGATGGCATTACACTCCCTTAAAATTATATTATATAAACAGGCTTTTTGGTTTGCATTGGAGGTGTTATATTCAATCTCTCCAGCACAATATTACTACTTCTGGATAATACACACTTAGTTACTCAACCTGGACAAAAGTTTTTGAGGACATGGAAACATTGTACAACAACCTTTAGTATATTTTCTAGTTAATTTTATTGTCTGTAAAATGTGCAGCATAAGAATTTACTTGTTATTAACTGCAAATTTACTGTAGCAAAACATATAAGTACACTGTCAGGTTTCTCCATGAAAACAACCAACAGGCACTCAAGGATAACTTCAGATATGTAGATCTACTGCAATTGTTATGAAAGAATTACTGCAAATGCTATGTATCAGATGAGAGCCCTATTTATGGTGCATTCAAAGTTCAAATATTGTTCTTGTTTCTCCCATACCTGTAATCTAATAGGCTAGAAGCTATTCTGTTTGGATGGGAGTGATGGTTTCTGCCTGTCTCTTATTTTGATAATAGATGGATCAGGTACCAGGCTGTTTGCTTGTACTGTATAACAACTTGTTCTCACATATGCTTTTCTTTGCATCAGTACAGTTTAAAAGTGTGGAATATAATATTGGCTGAAAAAGTAAACAGAAGAAAGAGTCTTGAAGAATTCTTTAATTAAAGTTTGTTATACTTGCAATTGGTTCCAAATGTTTAGTTATATTAACAAAATAATTCCCAATAGATTATCTTCATCTGTATATACATCTTTTTCTGAGCAGAAATACTGAATATAGATGTTTAAAATGTTGTATCTCTTCATAAGATTACAAATGTACAATTGCAAATGTATTTATATATCTCTGAAATCATTATTGCATAGTATTTTTATTCTTTGTTATATTCCTTTCAATGTGTTGTTAATGTGTTGCTTGTTTAAACATATAACTTTAAATAACTGGAGGGCACACAGTTTGTTTACTTCTTCCTTATAAAAAAGCGTGAGCTGTATAGTGTTTGATATGCTAATAGTTATGTGTGTCTGAACGTGCACACACACACAGATACAAATTACAGTCTGGAGAAACAAATTCAGCCTGTCAAGCCAATTTCTGTCTCCTGGATCCACATCTTAAGAAGTACTGATGGCTCAGTGCTGTAATCACATTGCTAAACTTACTAATGGGCTGCTGCATTAGCTTTTGTGGCCGTCCCAGATGCTACTAATTGCAGGTCAACATTGGCCAGCCAGCATGACTGGCTGGAGAATTCTGAGACTTGGGAACATCTTAAAGTTCCCAAATTTGAGAAACACTGGTCTAGACGGTAGATTGAGACAGTGAGGCAGGTAGATTTACTTAAGGTAAGGCCACCATATCTGGCTGCAAAAAAATTACACAAGGACTAGATAGCACTAAGAGATACAGAAAATTCTAACTCTACTGCCATTTAGTGGTCCTCCAGATTTTTGCAGTCCAAGTAGTCCTAATTAATTGGCTCTTATCCACCCACAAACACAATTTGAGCCCCAAGACAAATGTGCTTCTCAACTTCCCAGGTAAAAAGCCAAGTTGATCAGAATAATAATAATAATAATAATAATATATTATAATAATAATTTTATTATTAATTATAATATTATTTTATTATAATATTATTATAATATATATTATATATATATTATAATAATATGCTGTTGGCTCATTCTAGTATGCATTTTATAATACAGAAAATATTGGAACAGCTGCTTTGACTGACAGTACTGAGTGTAACAATGCATTGACATAACTATTTTTTTCTAATTGAATTGGGACACATACATTTTTACATCTTTAAGATCGTCGACTCTGGAAAGTAATAACTGGAGTTAGTTGTGAGAGATCCTGACATTCCCAAACACAAAACCTGGGTGTAAAGCAGTGATGTTGACTTGATTAATTTTAAATACAAACTGCATGAGCTATGTTTTTTGAGTGAAAGCATGGTATGAAAAAGTGAGGTTAAAAAGGAATGTGGATAGTTATAAAATCAAGAGAAATTAAGTTTCAAGGTTGCATGAACTGGGCAAGAGAGAGAGACCAAGTTTAGAGTCAGAGAAGATCCATTTCCAGAGTTAAAAACTGTTAAAAAGGCTGGGATTTCTACTTCAGTGCAGGTGCTTAATCAGTTTGGTTGACTGACTAAGATGAAGTTGCCATTTTCAAAGGATATGACTTTGCTATCTGCTTTCCAGAAAGCCCATCCCTCCAAGCTGGTGCCTCCCTGATTCTGCATGAATTTCATGCTGAGGAGAGTGGGCGCTATACCTGTTCCATCTCTTTCACAAAGGAAGACCAGCTCCATACTGTGACTTTCTCTCATACGGTGGTGGGTGAGTGTATCCTTGCTGTTCTGAAGGTTGGGCAAACAACGAAGCCAATGCTATGGATGCTTGATAAGAGAATGACACTGATTTGATTTATTTGATTATGTGGGGAGATTGTGGAAGAAAATGTCTTTAGGGAGAAATGCAAAGGAAACAGTTTGTCCATCACTGGATCCTGTAGCTAAACAACAACACATCTTTTCGATTTTCTATTAATTCATTATTTTTTCCAAAATTTAGAGTTTGATTTTTTCTCCCTGATTCCTATGATTTAGAGGATACCAAAATATTTTGATTCCCTATCTTTGTAGTGGAAATTAAATTTTAGATGCCACTAATTTTGTTCCTTTCCTCAGGTTATCACATACGTGGAGAATTACAGGTCCTCCTGATTTTTCAGAGCCGCTCCTGTGATAAGTCATTGACGCATGAGTTTGTGAAGATCCTACATGCACAGCTGAGTCAACTGGTATCTCACCTACACTGTGAGCTTCTTTCTGGGAGTACCACTTGCTTTCCTACTGTGGAGAAACCGTTGGATGAGTTCAACCTCCAAGTAGAGCTAAAAGGTCAGAAGCAAAAAAGACATGGTTTGGAGGCTGACAGAGGAAATCAGGAAGATTGGTTTCAGTTGTACTTTGGGAAGAAAGTGAACCTTTAGAGTAGCAAAGGTTCATGCAGAAAAGCAGACTTTACTACTTTAAAGTTGGCTATCAAAACTTTACCACTGAACATTGCCTGAAATCACTGTCTGTTCAGTGATCCATAATAGATTGTGGGTGAGTTGTTTTTCTGGAGTAGTGGAAATGCACTTTTTGAGGGGCAAGGGCTATCATGTAAATGCATTATGAAGTGGAGAAATGTGTAAAGTTTAGTTTACAGTTAAAGTTACTGTAATTTTCATGCTGCATGCATCTGATGAAGAACACGTAGTATATTATTATTAATTTTATTTTTATAATGGTCTTCTTCTCCAAAGAACTCAGAACACTGTCCAAAAAGAAATTATGATGAAGATGTTTTGTATATTACTATTTTGCAGTATTTCAGGATGTTTGGACTCTGTAGTGGTAAAAGAGAGAATCTAATGGTTAAGGCAGACCACAAGAACAGTAATGTATTTTTGTTTTCCAGTAACTCCATTTGGGAAAGGCTGGGATAAATCCTGCTATCCCCAGGTTGATTTGATGGCATTAGAATGTTACCGCTCAGCTGTTCAGAATAATCTACAGCAGGTGTGTAATTTGTCTTTTTAGGAAAGTACTTGCTGGGTTTTGTGGCTAGTTATATTTTCATCAAATGCCTGCTCTGAAGCTTACTTTTCAAAATGCAACAAGGGTTTTTATATAATTGGATCAACCACATCTGGCAAAGATCAAAGGATGCATAGCTTTTTTATTCTATTCTTGTCACTCCACTTGCACCTAATCACAATCTGTGAATATGTATGCATTTTGTATCCACAAACTAGCAGTTGATAGCTAATTGACTTATGATGGTGGGGCTATTTACTGTGGGGCAGGAATCAAGAACATCAAACAGCAAGTCTGTGAGGGAGTTAATGGCTGCTTTTATTCACAAGACATTTGCTATACAGTTAACCAAGTTTTACCTATTCACTTTTATGGAGTATATCACCAGCAATTGATGTCCTCCTGAATTTTCCCTTCTACTTATTGTTTAATTTCTTTTTTCCACTACACATATGCACACACATACTGTCATGCATGTTCATAGGATAAGTGATAATCTGTTTCACATTGTGGCTCCTAAATTTCCCTTTTCTGAATGCTTGACCCTTTTCTCTACAGGCTAAGGAAGCTATGACTGAATTTATGGATAAGAATAAACATTTTCCCCTGAGAACATCAAATGGTTCCCATGTTTCTTTTGTCAACACTTTTTTCAATTTCTTGGAAGATGGAAAGTGCCAGGATGGTTATGGACAGACACAGGAGCTACAGGCACACTGTCCCGACTGCTGTAGTGAGTGGAGCAGGTGATCCAAAAGCTACTGCCTCATCCGTCTTCAGACACTGTCTTTGGCCCCATAGACTGTTGTTTCTCTTTATACCCTGGGAAGTCTTTTACCCATTCTGTCCCTATCCCTTTGTCTTGTCTTTTGCATAGAATGTTTTCTGTAGCTCTATCAAGTGCATCTTGGAATCCATGCAGATTCCATCTAAATATAGGGACTTATCTATTTAGCACCCTGCACCGAGCGTGATTCCTCCAAATCAAGGAGACTCTATTTTTTTTTTTTAATTGTTTGGAAAAGCTCAGATCTGGGAAAAAAATATTTTTGGTAGGGACTGCCCTTATGTGATAAGCTTTGAAATTCCTCTTCTCCCCTCCCCACAAATTAGCTTAATGGAGAAATGACATATGTTCTTTTCACTTTACCCTTCCTTCTTTTCCTTTATCTGCCATTTTTCTGGACAGCTTTGTGCCCTCCTGGAACATACAGTGTGGCTACCACTGACAGCTGTGTTCTCTGTCCAATTGGGAGCTATAGCTTGCACTATGGGACAACCCTTTGCATTTCATGCCCCAACAGTTGGCTTACCTCACACCCTGGTGCCAGAACATCTGCGGACTGCATGAATATGAAAGGTATGTGTTGGACTGAATATTTCCTTAGAGTCCCATTTTAGGCGGGAATTATTGGGCAGCCAGGTTTTGATTATTTTTTTAATACAAATACTACCTTTAGAAGGATTTTTCAGGACTACAGTATGAAAAGGGTTCAATTTTTTTTCTCTTGTTTCAGTTACAGTCATGAGCAAACCCCATAGCCCTGCTAACATTATTTATACTTATTAAGAACTCCATGCTGAATGCATAAATACAGTTAACATTGGGTCTTGTTTGGCCTCCCACTGTTCTTCCATGGTGTAAATTGGAGGAAGTGATGAGATATTACACAAGTCTGTGAGGATGGTTATGGAGGTATCTAAGAATTAGAATTTCCAAGACTCTAACCTTTTTTGTAATTATGTTTGTAGATAAATATGAACATCTAGTTTTCCAGAATTTAATCACTGTCCTAGCTGGGAATCCTGGCAGTTGTAGTCTTAACACACGTGGAGAGCACTAGGAAGGTTTGGTAGTAAAGTAAAATGTAGTAAGTGAAAATGAAAAAGTGGTAAGTGAATATATAGCAACACATGTAGATTTAGTGCCTGGTCCCAACATTTATGTACCCTGGTTTCCTGTTTTCCTTCTACCTATAATGCCTAATAGTGATAGGTGCTATAACTGTATGGGAGGCTTGACTTTGGATGCTGAGGAACCCTTATCTATTTTCATACAGTCCCTCCTTCACATCGATTTTCCGTACTGATGGTAGCCTTTTCCGTGCCTCCACTTGGTTGCCTCTGTCTCATTGTGATGTAAGTTCTGAGTATTCTCATTTCCTATCTAATTTCACTCTTGTAAAATTTGGTAGGCCAGATAGATTTATGGATGGGTAATTGGGTTAAGTAATCAGTCTAAAGAAGGATTATGAGAGTCTCTGAGGGGTGATAGTAGCTTTACAGCAATCATATATTTCAAAAGTGAATATAAGCCCGAGGAGATTCCCCTCTACTGGAGCTTATATCTGCAGCTTCAGTCCTGTACATCCTTGTTTTCTATGACCAGATGTTGATCAGCATTTGGTTTTAATACAGCAGTGCTTATAATACTTGCACCCATTTTTAACTAAACCTTCCTCAAAGTCCTTTTTCAATAGGGGCCTAACTTTCTTTTAAGGTGGCTATTATATAACATCTTCAAAATATACTTTCCAGTATATCCTATTTCTCACTATACTTTTTAAAAGGTTATATACAGTGAGTCTCTAGAGAATTGAAAAACACAATTCATGGGAAAGATGATCTTATCCCTTCCTAGGAAATAGATTCCATATTACCAAGATAAGTCTCTTTAGCCAGGTCTGCATTTTAGCAAAACAACAGTGTGGATGTCTTTTAGGATTCAGATACTACTAGTTAAGTGCTTCTCTGTCCATCCCTTGCAGCTGTTGCTATTGCTTCCGCCGTCGCTGGCAGAAACACCGCTCTTCTACTATAGTTAATGGACAGACCAAAGTGCAGGAAAAAGCTCCAGCTTCTGCTGATGGCACTGCCCTTGAAGCCTCCGAAGAACATCATTCTCTCCCCCTGCCTTTTTCTACTTCTGAACATCCTGACAATGAAGGGGACATGTTTCCACCTCCTTCCAAGCTAGAACCACAGGCTCTTCCTGGGCTTGCAAATCCTGCTACCAGAAGCCTTGTGTTGCCATAGCCCTCACCTGCTTTGATAATTTCTAATAAATTATTGTCCAGGAAGTAGCCTTGGTCCAGTTGTTTCTACTGATAGGCTAACTTGAGGCTAGTACCCCACTCGCTACCTTGCTCAGACCTTCATCTTCTATGGTTCTCTTCTGCTGTATTTTTTGCTAATTTATTTCCACACCAAGAAGGGTAATGGTTTTGTGTTCCTCAGTGATGACAGTCCATTGTACCTTACTATACGAACAAAATAATTATCATAGGCTAGCAGCTTGGATAAATTCTGAGCTGAGTGTTCATTTCTAGTTGGTATGCATGTTCATTTCATTTGAAGTTGAGCAAGATCTTAGTAGTTGCATAGAGTAAAACATCTATAGTAGGCAAGGGCTCCAGCCTTCTTGTGAGAAAGCCTATTTCATCTATCCAGGCAGAATCAGCTATTCATGAAGGTTCTAATGAGGCAGCCATATTTCTGAGTATTACTCAACCAGGGAGAAGCAAACCAGCAGTTACTACATTATATGTTGATCAGTACAATCTGTGGCTGCTGTTCTAATAATTTCAGCTACCCATTACTAAAATGCTAGAAAAAAGAGAAAACTTGGAAGTATTGGAGGAGGAAGTTGATTTTACTAACATCTAAAATAGCAGACTCTTCTCTTAGACCTAATGAATAATGGCTTCCTGTTCTGCAGTATAAGGGGGAAAATGACATATCTTTTCTCGGAGGATATGCAAAAGCCTTGAAACCGCTACTAAGAAAACTTTTCTCCTCATGGAAGTCCTGAATGCAACCCAGAAAGTCCATGAGGGTACAGCTCTTTTCAATAATTTTAGCTGAGGTCTATGAATGGCATGTGCCTTATTTTTAACCCAGTATGAGATACTAAAAATCTATACATTTTGAATCTGTTGATCTAGTAAGAATAATCTACCCCAAATCTTGCCCTGATTCTCTTTAAAGCACTTTCCTCAACATATAAAGAGTCCTTCTTTCAAAGGGAGATATTACCAAGTGAGGTGTATTGTACAACCATGTTGCTTTTCAAATCCAAAAGTAATATGATTAGCTGAAGTAGTGAGCAAGAACTTAGTGTGTGTTTTGTCAAAATAAGTATATACAGGGTATATGAAAAGTCAGGTCCCATAGACAATTTATTATATCAATTACATTAGATGTTCAAATTGTTTGCCATCTAGATACTATTAAAACTCTCTTGTCTGTTTGTAACCTTCATATGGCTGAAATGGTGCATCATAGGGCAACAATTTTTGAAGCAAGGTACCTCAAATGGGCTAACTTAAAGAATACATCCCAAATCCGGGACCCATGGCTCTCGTGGAATTGAAATTACTTTTTTTTTTATAATAGCTTTATTAAATTTTAAAAAGCAGAAGGATAAAAACTAGCACAAACTAATAATCAAGAAAAAGGATAGACAGAAAGCTAGATGTAAAGAAAGAAAACAAAAGTACTGAAAAATAGAACAAGGAGAAAAAACAAATACAAAAAGAATGACTTCCGACTTCTTATACAGCAGATATAAACGAAGCATAAAATAACCTCTTACTCTAAAACTACATCTTAACATACATTTTCCCATAATCTATTAATTTTACTAATATCAAATCCATATATCATAATTTCATTTTTTTTCTGTTTCCTGCAAAAAGTCCAAATGGAACTGAAATTTTAAGGATCTTCATATCAGTTCTATTTGCAAAGTTGTGGCCACTGCAGTGTCACTGCAGTTAGCCACAGTCACATGATAGTGATTTCCGACTATACTTCCCAGAAACCCATAGGTTGTGTGGCACAAAGGAAGATGAGAGGGGCGTATCCCCACCTTTCCTGCCTCCCTCTGGCCCCTGCGCCCAATCAGCTGGTGGCAAGGCCTGAAGTGATTTGCTGCTTTGGAATTGAAGCTGAAAACTGAAATCTCTTAATGGCAGCGGGCAGCAAGGGAAGGACAAGGGGGTGACTTGGATGCCTGTTGGCGAGGTAGGGATGGCTGAGGGGTGCAGGCAGTTGACGGGTGAGCCCTCTTCCTCCCTGGAGAGAGGGAGCCTTGAGGACATGCCAGGATGGGGAGCAGGGGTACAGTTTTCCTCATGGTCTGCAGCTCCCTTTGTTCCCTATCCCCCCAGCAAAGTGGCAGGCAGTTCCACGGGTCAGCCAAGGAGGAGGAAGAGGCTTCACCAGGGCTCTGCTGAGAGTCATGAGTGGAGGGGAAATGATGCCAGCCTATATTATATGTGGAAAGAAGGATGACCCAACAGGTCATCTGTTGTCTAGTTTTCTTCTAAACACTTCCTTATTTGTTTGATGTATGATCTTTGAACTTTCCTAATACAACAACATTTTCTCTGAAAAAACAATAAAACGTATTGTGATTGGCCTATGGGACCTGACTTTTGGGATACCTGATATAATTTATTTCAACGAACATAAACTCGGATATCACTTGGAATTAAATCAACTATATTACAGGAAACAAAAGATGGAAAATGGTAATTCAGTGAGCCAGGAGACTTCTGGGCGCAGACTATGGAACAGTCCATGAATTATTGGTGTCAAATATATGGGTTAAATTCAAAGAATTAGAGTAGGCATGTCAGCAAGGTGACAAACATTTATACAGAGAGAATATATTCAGGAACTGATTCTTCCAGAAAGTGATATGCAGTTGATCAGCTGTCAAACAAGAAAATCCCTCATTGAATTGTTTAAAGAGAGATGATTTGCTAACAACTTGATGTGAACAAATATGAAACAAAATGGTGGCCTATTGGAAAGGATCAGTATACATACTTATACTGGAGAAAGGAGATGCAAGAGAATGTGTGAATTACTAAGTCATTGCACTAATACTAGCAGAATTCTGCTTAAGGTCTTAAAATAAGAATAGAGCCATACATACAGAGCAAAATGTGGTATGACAAGGACATGAGAACAGATAATTAATATAAAGTAGATAATGGAGAGAGCAAGATAACTTAAAGAGGAGGTTTATGCTATATTGATCACAACAATATCTTTGTGTAGGCCATGCTGAAATTTGGGGATATGCGAAGACTAATTGTGCCAAAACATTTGATTATTTTTCTGAGAACTTTACAATGAGCAAGAACCTTACCTACAGTAAGAACTGAGAATCATTCAGAATAGGGGAGTTAGTGGGACAAGGATGCATACTGTTCCCCTACTGGTTTAATTTACAGAATGAATATATTTTAAGAATGGCAGAACTGGAAGTGGATAAAATTAAAAACAGAGGTCAAAAAATAGATGATACATGAAAGTAAAATTCTGAATAATGCCAAATAGTAAGAAGACAAAGACACTTTGCTTACCTTTGATAATAAAGAATTGAATGTGCTAGATAGAATAAGTCTGATAGGAGGTGATAGTTTTCCTAATTTCCTTGGGCTCAAGAATAGATAAGAACAGTGTGATGCAGAAGAAAGATTAATTCTAGGGATGAAGTCTATGACAAACTTAGACAAGATCATGAAGAGAAAACATTTTATGATATCAAAGATCAGAATATAAAGCAGTGGCTTTCTCAGTGCTAATATATGACTGAAAACTGGAGATTGAGAAAATGAGGAAAAAATAGCTTCTGATTATGATTTTGAAGAAAGTTATAAGTTACTTCAAGAAGAATAAATCAGTCCTGAACCAAGTAAAAACTGTTGAGTCAATAATCAGTAAGCAGAAACTCACATACTTTGTGCACTCGAAGACAGAGATGATCATAGGTTATGGGGAAAAAAGCAAATATGTCATTTTGGTTTTATTTGATAATACAGTATGCCTAAATGTCTTGCCATAAATTAAAAAATAGGAAACGTCTGGGGCCTTCCACGTGTTGTTGAACTGTAATAGGTTGTTGTTATTATTAAAGTTGTTGAACTATAGATCCCAACATCTTTTACTGTTGGACATCTGAGTTTAACCTGCTGGCATTTCTTTTAAGCAGCATCTACCAGCTTTCTCAGAGATACATCTGTGGCAAGTGTGACTTGTAAAGTCCAAATCAGCTTTACTCTAGCCTGGAATGATATACTATCTTGGGGTGCTAATAAACTGTATAATTGTTTTCACATGACTTCAGATTCTAAATCAAAATGATCTAGAAGAAGCTCACTTTTCACACAGCTGCCGGCTAGCTAAATGTGCCTGTGCATAGGTATTACAAGAGCAGACATGCACAGGTGATACAATAGCGACATGGCTATAAATCTGAAGTTCATATGCAACAGTAGAAGGTTCTAGCCATGTCGGGAAAATCCTTTACAGAATTTTAAATCCTTTAACATTTTATTAGTGTGGCTAGTTTATTTTTACTTTGTTTCCTTATGCAAGCACAAATAAAGTTAAATATAAATTAAACTTCTAAAAAAGCTTTGGCTGTTAACAGGTAACGTTAGACTTGTGATCCTGGTACACAGGGCACATAGTATGGCAGGGGTTATACCCACTTAATATGGTTGCAACCTTCTGTTTAACCAAAGAGGGAGTCAGTATTGCAACAGTAGCTAGACAAACAAAAACTAAACATAGCAACAGACAAACACTGCTGCAGAATCCCTGGAAACCACTGGCAATGTCCAAGCACGATATTTGTTATCATTGATACCCTAAATTACCAGACAATGCATGGCAATCTCTAAAAGGCACCTTGTGAGCCTTTTAGCCTACACCAGAGAGAATCAACAATCATATATGTTCTTTAGCACAAGTTGCAGGTCTACATGGATACGAAATTTGCATAAGAAATCTAGCAAATTCAAACCCTGAACAGAGTTACCTAGGGATGGAGGACAAGAAGGGGACTTCAAAGGGACTTCAAATTTAGGCACTTGCTGGTGGTTGTTTTATGAAAATAAAAAAATCTAAGTACAGTATATCTAATTTGAATTGTTTTTTAATCTCTTATATTTTTAATTTTAAAAATTATGGCGATGGCTCTAAATTTCTGAGATGGCCTGAATCAAATTTCTAGTATTCTGCATGCAACGTATCTATATTGTTTTCTGTATGAAGTATTAGTATTTTGCCAGAGAGAAAGTGTGGAGCCATATGCACAAGGAAGAATAGAAATACATCAACAAGCAATTGTTATCTCAAAGGGAAAGGACAATGAAGTAGGAAAGAGAAAATGTCCTGAACATAGTTAAAATACAAGAAACTGGGGTAAACTCTAAAACAGGTTCAATATAATGGATGGGTAGCCCTCTATCACCCAAAAGTCATGCCACCAAAATTCAGCAGCAATTATTGCTGAATTTTGGTGGCATGATTGTAGCTGTTTTTCAGGACGTACGGTGCTTTTAAGGGTTGGAACGGGAGCAGTTTGCCTTTGGGAGGGCTCCTCTTCCCTTTGCCATTCTTAATCCCCTCCAAAAGACTAAAATACCACCACCCCCGCCACATACACTGCTACATTTCCTCTGTTGTAATATCACTGGATGATCTCTGGCTCTTCAGAAGGTCAGGAGGATGAATTGTGGCCTCTGGCTTAAAAGAACAAAGACCTTATAGTTCCTTTCAAACATGCAGGAAAAAACAAAAATCTAGACACTGCTGTTTACATTATCATCTTGTCCTCAGCACCTCCCCAAAGATGATGTGCAGGCATCAGCTACCAAAAGGTTGCCCATTCCTGACTAAGGACACTTTATAGGCTCAAGGAAACAGGAGCATGATCTGTTAATTTTTTCAAGAATAGAAACTCAGCACACCTGTAGTTTATGTGTCTTGCATCTGACAGGCTCTGTTAATTTCCTCATTTCCTATGCAGCAGTGATAAATACAGCACCCATCTGCCAGCCCTTGATAAAGAGCTTACAGAATGTGTTGCTAATGGGGAAAAGAATAAATGGGCCAGAACTGAGGCTGCATTCCAGAAAATAATGCCCAATATTTATCTTGTTAGCAAGGGAGGCAGGTTAGATAAATACACTTCTGGCAGAAATTCAGGTAACAGGATTTTCAAGCATTGTTTTGCTCTGGTTCAAATATTCATCTAAATCACATGCTGGCTGGGGAATTGTGGGAGTCGATGTCCACACATCTTATATTTGCTGAGGTTGAGAAACATGGATCTCAATTCTCAGTTTTGATATGATTCAAGCACTCATCAGCAACATAGAAGGTTAGAGCTTGTAATCTGATAGCATGTTTCTATAACTGCTCAAGCATACATTTCTAGGGTGGTCAGTTGTTCATTGCTATTGTTATGACTACCTTTTACAGTAACTTACTTTGCCCTGCCTACGGACATTAGTAGATCCTATTGATTAATTCCTGATCCTGTGTAAAAATTTATCTGGTGATTTCAGTGGATCCAGTAGCCAATAGAAGTATACAAGCAAACAAAGCTGCTGCTTTTCATCTGGAACCCTATCAGGAAAATAGGCTTGGAATCTGAATGAGTACAGCAAATAGTCTCAGTAGAAGCATTTCTGGACAATTAGCTGAGATACAGATAGAAAGCATTGGAAACCAAATCACTATATGGTTCATGAGAAAGTGATTGATTCCAACATAACCAGATTACAGTCCTTCAGTGATCCAAATATTGCACTTAGGGCCTGATGCAAGACAAATCAGTCTTGGAATTACACTGCCGCTGGGGAAATATGTTTGTAAATAGGCCCACATTTTTTTCTATGTTGAAATATAGCCTGGGGCAATTTAAGCAGAAGCTTTCCTAAGTAATTGTGGAATGAAATACAGTCCAGAAAGAACATCTGCCACATGCTACAAAACACTTAGGTGGTGGTGTTTTTGTTGTCACAAACTAATCTATTCCTCTGGAATATTTATACTGACTAGCATGGAGTTTGGTCATTCATGAAAGGAAAAACTCCTTCCATTTATAAATGAAATCACCAGGATTCAGCAAAAATGCAGCATTGAAGGAAAGGGACAGGGAGCAGATGGGATCTCTGCTGATTCCCATTGTTGCCTCTCTGCTGCTCCAAAGGATTCCCTTACTCGCCACAACAACTTTTCATGGTACAAGGTGCTATAAGGAAGGAAGGAACATTTTCCTGTTTCTTCTTCCAGCATGAGATGAAGTCTGGTGCTGAGTTTTCTAATGACTTGGGTCATTCATATCTGGCCTTTGGACCATCTCATCAGGAATCTGGCAAGTGCATGGATTTCTAAATGGACCCAAATGGTTCCATATTCATCTAGAACCTTTATCCAAGTGTGGATCTGGTGAGTATACTTTAGAATTAGAGATCTCCAAATTCCTTCTCTGCCCCAGGCCTGAAATATACACCTGAAGGTTTGGAGCTCTGTGCCATGAGAGCTAGTTATGCAGCTAGCTGAACTCTGAAGTGGCCTCTTTGTTCCAAATACTGATTATCCATCTAAGTTCAGGGACTACATATTTCAATTGCCTGCCCTGCCCTGCCCTGCCCTGCCCTGCCCTGCCCTGCCCTGCCCTGCCCTGCCCTGCCCTGCCCTTTCCTCCCTCCCTCCCTCCCTCCCTCCCTCTGCTGCTTAACTTTGTTTTCCATAGGTGGTTCTCCAACTGATACAATCGGTAATACTCACTTAACACTCAGTTCCATATAGGTGATGGTGGAGACCCCAGTTCATTATCACTGCAAGTAATCAGGAGCTTTCCCAATTTCTCAAACGGAATGTTCCAGGGAGATATTCCTGTTTTCCACCATGAAAGTTATCAGGTGACAGCATTCTTAACGTGGAGATGAAGCTATAGGGGTCACTAAATCTCCACTCTGCTGTTTTGGTCAATAATATAGTAGCCCCACTGCAATGACTGGTCGGACATTCTATATGTGTTATCATTTTTTTTTTTTAAATTTCAGGAGTTACTTAATCCCTGAGAGGGTTCATTAGGGATATAAAATTCATAGATCCAGGAATTAACCACACCATTCCTGGGGATAGTTTGGCAGTTTCTGGTACTTAATCCTCCAACTGGGAAGTGATTGAGGTATTCTGTGGGTAGTCTGCCTTGAAACCAGCCTGTTTTGCCCAGAACATTATGTCTGGAGCATCTCAAACTGCTGCTGGTTTGGATGATTTACTTGTAGAAACTGTCTAGCCCTGATTGTCCCCCAGAGTGGCATGATCTGTAGGATATTCCGCATGGAAGAGAGGGGAAAGGACCATTCTGAAGTTCTCCAGAATATCCCAGTCCCAGATCGATGAATGTTATACGTGCCAAGGGTTCAGTAAATGCTATAATACTGCAATGTATGTTTCTTTGCAGGGGTTAGTGCAGGTAGGGCCTCTGAGCCCTATTTTTTAAAAAAAACATCATCTTTTGCAGTTGCCTTTGATCACTCAAAGGAAATATTTCCAGATCTCAGTGGTGCAACTGCTGAAATTCAGCAACGTATTTCCTATTTTAAGCAGATAAAATTTTTGTGTAAACCTTAGGATTATTGGAAAAGAAAAAAAACCCTATAATATCTTCCAAACCTTAAAAAGAAAAATCTTAATATATGATGTACTCTACCTTTTTCATGTTATAGTTATTGTGCCCTCAGTACACCCCCCCCCCCCAAAAAAACCCCTTATTCCTTCATTCTCCATCTAAGCTATTCAATAAGCAAGGTTTTCTGAGTGGATTAGAAAATTGTTTAAAACATTAAGAGTTTCTAAAAATATACTTTTTAAAAAACAACAGGAGCAACAACCAAAACATAAATAGAATTAATAAGCAGCACAGGAAAGAATGAAAATTAAAATATTTACTGTTTTAGTGTATAGCTGCACTTAACAATCAAACTGTATGAATGCTTTAAAATCCTACCCAAAGCCTTTGGACATTCAAAGTGTAATATGTCACAAATGACACTGGCTCATATGCTTTGGGCTTATTCTACACTGATACAATTTTGATTTGATATTTAGGACATTGTAAACAGAATGTTGAGGAAAGAAATAAACAGAAATATGTGAATGTAATATTAAATTATATTCCCCAAATTTGGAATCTATTGAAGTATCAAGAATTTTGGATTTATATCAGCTGCTCGGAACACTGTTTTATTCTAGTGGAAAGATTCTAGTATACCTGTTTTAAAACACTAGATAGAAAATACGTGTGCACCTTTTAGAGTTACTGTATTGTGGAAAGTCTGATCAATATGAGTCTCTGTGGTCAAGATTTAATTTGTTTACACCCTGAATTCTGTTGCACACAGATTTATTCTAATATAGAATACTTTTCATCTTTGCTATTTATTTTGTTTTGCTTTTTGTATTATTGTTTGCATTTAGTTATTAACATTTCTGTTTATTTTAGATAAAAAGCAATCTTGTTTTTAAAGTGCTCTTAGCCACCAAAAATTGTCCAGTCCTAGCTGAGTGGGCAGAAATCCCTTTTCATTATTCTACATGCAGTCTGGTTTCAGGTGGCTCAAAAGGGGCCATGGAGAAGGCACAAGGAAAATAAGTATTGTTGAATTCTATGCTCAAGTTTCTGGCATTGTGAGGAAGCTAATGAGAAATAGATGTTAGCAGGACTGATTGTTCACATTGTTTGCCAGGGGAGGACAGTGCTGAAAAGACTAATTGGTCCAAGCAATGTAAATAATGCCTTCCTTCCGTTTGTGTGATACTGTGATCTAACAGGATAAACTTCTGCCTGTAGGGGTGTGGGAAATTCTCACCAACCCGATCATTGCTAACTGCGTTACAGAAGCTTGTGGCATCATCTGTATTTTTGTGGGGCAGGAAGCTATCTTGGGCTGAAAATAGATCAACTTTGCAGTCAGGGAATTGGCTACCTTTTGTACCTGAGTTGTATGGCAGCAGGATCACTATAATGGTCCAGGATGGGTAGATACTGGCTACTTTGCTCCAGATGTTAATGTGGAGTAGCTATGTGTTTGCCTTTTCTGTCTTGGGCTGTGTGAGCACCGGATTTGGCAGCTGTTGGACTGATGCAAGGGTGGTGGGTCTCCTCTCTCCCATCAGCATAACTGCACGCAAAATTATTTTCAATGGGAAGCGTAAGCATCTGCAGAATCTCTCCCACTGAAATCAGTAGGAATTAAAATGCTAGCAGCAAACTGAATCATTTACAATAACTCTACAAGAAGACAGTTTAGCCAGTGAATCAAGGGAAAAATAGATTATCCCCATTTTTCTAATCACATTGCCTCATCTTTTTTTGTGTGAAATGTGATGAGAAAATAAATAGTCTACAGTATGGAATCTAACAGCAAGGAAAGCAATTTATATGCATGTGACAATAATCACAAGGCTGGAGGTGACACAAGAATAGATTTTTATCTCACTAAAGGTGCAGAACTGGGGTTAAGGAAAGCTCAAAAAGAAATGCGAAAGGAAAGGTGCTGGGCGGTCAATTTTAACATCAGATTTCAGGATGTATCCAGGCAAATTTTTTCTTAACATGAGCTGTAATTCAGAATTCCTGACCAACAGCTTATTCAGCTCACACAGTAGAATGATAATTGCCTGCTTGCAGCCAAACTATCCATTATATAGGAGATTCATTATTGGTTTTCCCAGTTTTTATTATCACTTAAAAGCAGCTGCAAAATGGGCTGGAAGTGGACACTCCTACATTGCAAAGAAGTAGAAATATATTAATAAAAACAGAGCCCTCCCCTCCAGTTTACATAAAATTGACCCACCTTAGTTTCTATATTTCGAAAACACATAGGTAGTGGGCTTGGCATATTTTGTGTTCAACCCACCAGGCAGAGGTGTCTGTTGGTTTGAGCACTTTTATTAAAATGACAAAAGCAGCACCAAATCATTGTGCTACAAGTTCTGCCCCTTTTGTATATGCTTGTAAGGTCCCAATGCATATATCAAAGGGGTAGAGCTTGCATCTTGATGCTGCCTTTGTTATTTGCCCTGCCACTTTGGCCCCCCTCTGCAGATGCCTCTGCCAGCTAGCCCTTTCTTTCCTGCAGAGGTGCCTTCAAGACTGATGAGATTCAGTCACAGATTTCCATGTAAAATGTAATAAAGTGTTAAAGGTAGGTCAGACATTCTAATATTGGGCATTCATGACCTGCCAAGTTTCAGGAAGATCTGCCAACTCTTTCTGGGAAAACTCCTACACTATTCTTGGCTACCACACAAATGGAAACTGGTCAACTGATGTTTTTGGAGGGAAAGGGTGTTTGGCTATGAGCATTCCTAAGAGTGGGAATCAACAGTTTATCCCTACTTCCTTCAACTTCTCTACATTCTTCAGCGAGAAGCAAGCGTTGGTCCTAAAGAGAGCCAGTTTGGTGTAATGGTTAAGGCATCAGGCTATAAACTGGGAGACCATGAGTTCTAGTCCTGTTTTAGGTACAAAGCCAGCTGGGTGACCTTGGGCCATTCACTCTCTCTCAGCCCTAGGAAGCAGGCAATGGCAAACCACTTTGGAAAATGTTGCAGGGACTTGTCCAGGCAGTCTCCAGGAGTCAACACTGACTTGAAGGCACACACACATACGGGCCCTAAAAGATTCGCACATTGGCTGACACTTCACAGGGCTTAGGATGCAATGATCCTGTATTTTGGGGACCAGAGAGGTGACCCTTCTTTCAGTGCCAGAGTGCTTTGGGCAGCAGGCGAAATTACATGGCTAACAATCATCAATAACCAGAAATATCTGGGAAGGCTGAAATCTGGTAGCAACAGGGCTTCTTGAGAGAGTGTGGGTGGGTCTTCTGTCCTTGAGGGGTTCCATGTTGCTCTCAACCAATGTTCCAGGTGAGCCACCATTTTGCACCCCACATTGGCCCATACAAATGAAGATCCGTATTTCATTTGCAAGAACTCCATCCTGTCTGAGGAGGATACCGACTTGACAATTTCCTTTTCTACAATTTAAACCAGAGGAGTTCCCCAGGATTCTTATACAGGGAAAAGGATGGGGTGGTAAAATGGCTGGTATGTACAAGCATTCGCTGAAAATTGCTGAAGATACCTTTCTATCTGCTTGGTCAGCAGTGTGCCTTGGAGCTGCCTGAATTCCATTTTCTGTCTGCAGGTATAAGCTGCAGAACTAGAGGTAGGGTAGATGTGACAGAGGAAGAAGTGGGGCAGGAGAACCATGAGATATCACTGGAGACAAGCCAGTAGGTTTCATCTGTGCTCAGGCCAGCTAGTTTTGAAGGGTTCTGCCGTATTAAATATTTCCCACCGCTTTCCATCAGGGTGGGGTGTAGTGCGATCCAGCCTGATGCTTTGCTTTTCTGGAACTCCTTGTGCACTGCAGCAGAAGCTGGCACATTTGTCTCGGGTCATCCCACTACCATCTACAGTACAGATGTCAACATCTCTCCCCCCCCCCCCACATCTTCTTAGATGATAGCATTCTCTCTGAAGATGGCTGATGAAATCACTTGTGGGTCCCCCTAGTTCCAGGGACTTCAGTAGTTGCAGTAAAGTTGTGGAGCAGGTGCTTGGGCATGCGAAAGTCAAGTGTCACTGTGAATCCATCAGACCCCAGTGGCGGAGGAGAATATTGTGTCAGCCATTGCTGCATGTATTCTTTTCCTTACAAGTGCAAGTGAGGCTGAGGTAGTGACTGTGTTACTGGAGACAGAGGACACCCCTGGCAGAGAACCAGTACCATGCTCAGGACTCGCAGCACCTGGCTAAGGAGCCCAGGCAACTTTGCAGTTCTGCTGATGGCATGCCCCTGAGCTGCTTTGTGCTCTGGGAGAATCCCATTACTATGGGCGTGAGCATATGGTGATCTCTAAAATTATCACACATAACATTTGTCAGTTAATCTATGAGCATCTATGAGCTTAGAATAGAAATTACCCACAAGGACCCACTTGTTATGTAACGGTTTACATTCATCAGACAAAGAGCAAACAGCACAGGGCAATGAACCTCTCTGCTCCCATGTTTTACCTTTAGCTTTCTGTCTGGTCAGATAGGCACATGTCCCAAGAAAGCACTGGGCTACACCCACTCACCATTTTCATTTTTGAAGAAAGCTGACTATGAGGTCCATGCTTGTCCCAGAACATCCCTGGAAAGCACAGTGATCTTGGGAGATAATACTTAGCTTTCCAGTATACCAAATTCTCTTTCCTGCCTGCCTGCCTAAAAGAATTAAATCAGGTACATCAGGATGCCTAGCTGGTGCCAAAGCAGATGGCTGCAGATATATTCGTTCAAAAAGACATGTGTTGCCTACCTCTGAAGTAAGTCATCAATCCTTGGGTTTGCCTTTATTGCTGTCAAATGTTGGTTCACAGGATATCTTTTACTTAAAACATCCTTGTCAGCTCTCCACTGTGTGAACTTAAGAGTTAGAACATACTCTCTATCATTTTGTCTAGATGCAACTCGTCATCATTTAAAATGGTTATCTAGAATACTGGTATCTCTGCATTTATCTAAGAATTTCTCTCTTGGGGGTGGGGGAGTAATGCCAAAATGGAATTTTAGTTATGTACAGTTGGATTGTGCTGTATTTATGCTGACTTCCTGGCTCTGAAATTGCCCACTAGCTTCCTATATGATTTTGTAACGCCCAAGTGCCCACATATAAAAGTGGGATAAAGGTCCTACATCCTCTCACAGAATGCACATGGGGAGATAGAAACTAGAAATAAATGGTAAGACGAGACTTGAATGCTGCAATCTACATACATGTTTCTCATAGCAGGGCAGCGTCAAGTTTTATTATTGGCCTCTAGAGAACATTGTAAACTAAAGTGCAGGAATCAGTCTGCACAAAAGATGGTAGAGACAGGACAAATAAAAATATCACAACCTTGTACAAATCTAGTAACATTTCCCAAAAACCTTAATAGCATCCATCCCTAACAACTGGAGGGTATGTGGCAGTGGAATGCTTTTGTGGGAAGTTAGATCTTTTTTCACCCGGCGTGGCACTGTGTAATTTGACCTATATTCCAAAGCACACTCCATAGTGCCTAATATGATAGCTCTATTTTTCTTCTTACAAAGTACTTCCTAGGGCTAGGAGCATGTTTTTATCTCTCCTGCTGCCTACATAGCCTGAAGAAAATGTTGGAAAAGTCAAACATAGCATTATCCCTTTGCAGTATTTCTGTTGCAGAAAACTTTAGCAAGATTTCAGAGGAGAGCCAAGCATTTCTAGGAAGTGGTTAGTGGAGAGTCCAGTTGTGACTTCTTTTGACAGGGAAGGGCTTAATCTTATCGCCCAAATGATCCTAATAGGACTTTGAAAGTTCAAGCTTGGAGACACACCAAGCAAGCCAGAGATACATACTTCATGGATGTTTAAGCGAGCCTGCCCTTGTGTATAGTGATGGATCTGGGATGTAGACTGAGTAGTCCTGAAACTTATATGGCAGCAACCAAAAGCCAAAAGACCCTAAACTCTAACACAAGCAAATAAACAAAGTAGAACAGGAGGGCACATAGCTCTGAATAGTTTTCATGTAACAATAAAATTAAGGAACCGGAATGCTGTAAAACCTAAAGAGAACAGCACAAGGAGGGAGATATTTATACAGAGAATTATACAGCTACAGGGGTTTTATATATATGCCCCATGGTGAGGAAGTCACATAATGGCCTAACTGGTTTATGGTTGTCCTTGCTGGCTTCTTTCCAAGTTGGCTTCCATCACTCCAAAACCTGTACCCTCTTCTCCTGAACCTCAACCTATCTGTGTGGAAAGTATTTTGGTCAAAATTAGCATTGTTCAGTATAGTACATTGGAGTGGTAGTAGATGTTTTTCCAGGTTGGGACCAATGATGTGGGCATCCAGCTCTCTCTGCCACTACTTTAGATGACAGTGATCTTTGGATCACCTCCTGGGAGGTGGTAGTCAACTTACTGGGGCCTGCTACATCCATTTTATCCATTCGAAGAAAGAGGTGGTCTACCATCATGTCCCTTCATAGTTCCTTCAAATTTTACTGATTTGGACCTGGTCCAGTGTATGTATGAATCCCTCCTGCAGCCTCTATGAAATATGGCTGAATATGGAAGGTGGTAAAAGGGGGTGCTTGTCACAAGCACCTTCATTGTCTCTGACCCCAGAAAGAGGTCCAACATACTACAGCTTCATTCTGTTCTTGTTGCCAGTAAGTCCCCATCCTGGATACTGGAACCTATGGAGAGGCTACTGGACTGGAGAAAGATTAGCTGGGAGGAAGCAGCAATGTCACGTGGACAGCTAGAGAAGAGTATTATAGCATTATTTTGATTCCCAGAGGAGACTGCCAGCTGGAGGCTGAGAGGAATTTACTTATTTTATTTTTTATTTGATTTTGAGGGTGCCCTACTTGTCAATGGCTCTGGGCAGCTTACAATAAAAAGAAAAGGAAAAAAACCCCAACGTATATCAAAATATGTCCATCATATATCAACATATATCACAGCTGACTGGAAGGCTAACTCAATAACACACACACACAAAAGCAAAACAAAACCTTAGGGACTCTACAACCATCCTATCCTAGCTGACAGACTGGATGGAGGTACTGTTGGTAAAGCAAGAATTGCTCTTCCATTGCATTGCTTAAACACCCACTTTCAGTTGTTCAGTTGTTCAGTCAGGTATTTTTACATATGAGTCTAGTGCTCTTTCAAAAGAGTCCTAGACACATGATTAGAAATAACCTGGCCAGGGAGCAGGTGGTATTGTCTTTCCTACCACACTGTGCAACCCCACTATGCACCATTTATTCATTTAACAACTATGTGGCTGCCCATTACCAGTAGGAACCCTGGGCAGCAAGAATAAAAATACAATACAATTATTTTATAACATGCACACACACATTAAAGGCCAGGCTCTGTTCAAACACAGGATTCTTAGAGACCCACTTGCACTTATCCTGGAGTAAGTTTTGACAGATGGCTAAACACACCAGTCTAACCTCCCCATCCCACATTAACGAGGATTTTTGGTGGCTGTTCTGCTGCTGGTTGGTGATGTTTGATGGGAGGGAAGGACACCCCACCCTGGGGGGAATCCAGGAATACCTTTTCTTAATGTGCCCTGAACCCAGTAAATGATCCCACAATCTGGTTGTGGGGTGGGGTGGTGGTGGCTGTGGCCAAATAGACATCAGCAATAGGGACAGCAAATTGTATGCCTGTTTGGTTTTCTGTTGGCTCACAGGTTGGGAGATGACACTTTAACTTTGCATTGAGGAAGGGTGGAAAATGAGTGAAAACTGTGTCACGTGGAAGTCCCTGATGTCTGATTTGTTCTCCAAGCATTAATGGGCTAATTTTGTCAAGCAAACAGGGCTTGACAAAAACCAGTAATATATAAGTTCAACTGTCAGACCATGTGGTCTTCACTGTGTGAAACTCTGGCATTGCCAAGCTTAGGAAATAAAGAAATAGAACTACACGTAGTCCTTGCTTAACAACCACCACAATTGGGACCAACAACTCCATCGCTAAGAGATATGGTCATTAAGTGAGACATCACATGACCACGACAGACTTATGACCTCACTTCTGCCATGGTCATTAAGCAAATCACCCATGGTTGTTAAGCGAGACATCACGTGACTGCAACGTGTGATTTTGTTGCTGACTTCTCCATTGACTCTGCTTATCAGAAGCCAGCTGTGAAGCACATAAATGGTGATCACATGACCACGGGATGCTGTGACCATAATAAACACCCACCAGTTGCGAAGTGCCTGAATCTCAATCATGAGACTGGGCCTCACACTTATGACTGAAACAGTCATAAGTGTGAGGCCCAGTCATAAAGTTACTTTTTTGGCTCCATTGTAACTTTGAACAGTTGCTAAACAGGACAGTTGTTAAGCAAGGACTATCTGTACTACTGTGATGGAATGGAATTATGAAGGGCAGGCTCAGGGAGATAAGCATTTTCTTAGCTCACCGCACAAGTGTGGGAACTACAAGAGGATGAGACTGGCACTTCCCTGAGGAATTCACACTGTTGCAGCTGGCTGACTTGGGACCTGGGGTTTCAGTCTGGGAAGATTCTTGCTAGAGGTTGTAGCTAATAAACATAGCTGAACTGATTTTGCATTGTCTCTTGGAGTTCCTTGGGCTAGGCTAAGAAAATGCTTATCTCCCTGAGCCTGGCCTTCATAATTCCATTCCATTCCATCACAACTACCTATTTGTGCTGATTTCTGCAGATCTGGTTAAAGATCCAAGAGTAGACTATGCTGTGGCTTTTTTTCATGGCCAGTTGGTAGCTCACATACATCAAAAGGAAAACAACAACAACAAAAAGCCCACTTTTAGGAATCTCAGACCATGTGGATTTCATGGCAGATACCACAGACCTCAAAAAAAAAAAAAAAGGACTTTGTCATACTGTATCTGAAGTATTTGTGATACTTTCCTCAGAATAAAAATGAATAATTTAGAAAAAACGTTCCTCAGAATAAAAGTGAATAATTTAGAAATGCTGTCATAAGGCTGGAATGGCACTTTCAGAGCATCTGCATCTACCTCTGTGAACTGCTGTCAAACTGACATATCTCAAGAAATAACATCATGACCCCACCACAGATTCTGTGCACTATGAAGAATCCCAGGGAACAAAGCTGGCTAGAGAGATGCTTAAAGGATACACTTTTATATGAAACAAGACAAGTAAGGGATAAACAACCATTCCCTTTGGATTCTTATCACAGTGTCAAGTACATTCCTTCTACATTGGGCAAATGCTGTTCACTGAAGAAATGTGCTTGTTTAATTCATCAGTTCATAGGAACCCTTTCAGGTTGCTTAGAATACTTCATATATACTTTTGCTACTGTCACTTGATCACTAATTTGATAATTGAAGAACAAAGCAGGATGAAATAGTTTGCTTTTCCTGCAGGCATGCGTATCTTATATGCTTGTGAATATGACCAAAGCATCTGCTACTTTCATCCAATCTGTTACAACTATACAGTATCATGTGTGAAACTCTTGTGGGTTAAAATGCCATTAAAATAATGACCCAAGTTCTGTGCCAGTTCCTTCACTCATTCCATAATGAGATGGGTTAAGCTGCAGCTTCTCTTTCTTTATCTGCTTAAATTAAGCTCAATAAGGCTTATTTCTGAAAAGACAAGTGTACAATTGTGGTGTTACTGTTCACTTAATATCCTTCTCAAAACAATCTCCTTATGAATGGAATTAACAAGTATGTGGTTTTGTGGAATGAATCTTTCTAAGCTTATTTACTTGATAATGAATAGAAGGCAATATTCACAGAGGCTGTTACTGTTGCTCAAGCAACTCTTAGGGCCTTTCCCCCTTGCACCTAACAAATGCATCAATAGCATTTCCTGGTAACATAACTTGTTTTTTCTGCAGCATCCACAAAATATTGCCTTTATCGTGTCTGCAACCCATGAGTGAGACAGGCTTACATCATCCTTAGGCTACGTTAAAGCAGTATTCCTCTTCATTCTGATGTAATTCAAGAGCAACCTCAAGGTTTATAAAAACTGCTGGGTCTTGTCACCCATTGCATTGGAAGGAAATCATGTCACTGGCTGTGACTGGCAACAGAGGCAACAGGGACAGGGTAGGGGTTGGCCATGGGGATGGTAAATGTCACACCTGTTTCATTTTCACTTTTTTGGCAGTGGGGAAAAGAGACAGGACCTCTCCACACATGCACACCCATTTGCAGTAATATTTAATATATACAGTAGCCTTAGCTTAACAGACTATAAACATTCAGCTCTAAGCAGCTAATTTCAAACAGAGCTTTTTACAGTGTCTTATCTGTTTCATTCTCTCCCTCTCTCCATCACAGCTTCTTTCTCTGCTTGCTTCTATCCTAGGGAAGATAAAGGGAAGAGGGAAAAATGACCTATTTCCTGGGCTTCTTGGATTCCAGCACTTCTGTCAAGCTGCCTTTGCTGACATCTGGTCTGTTCTCTGAAAACTGTCCTTTCCACCAGCCAGTTCGCTCAGCAGATCCATCTCTTGGGTCCTGTTTGCTCCTGCTGGGTCTCCAGGTGCAGATTCCTCCTCCTTGATGCACACAGTATTGCCCGTCCATGCCATACAAAAACAGTGCCAGGAATGCCCAACAACCTTCTCCTCCATTAATGCTTCTGCCCTTTGATATGTTTACAGCCAGGAGGTGAGTGTTTTAACCAGGCATGAAGCTTCTTGGTGACTCTGTGTCACTGAGCCTGATTTTGGTCCACAAGGAAAAAAAACCCTTTAACCTTGAGACCATTGCATCATCCTAAGTTCATCAGGGCAACTCACCCTGCCACATGCTGACCCAAGGATCACTGGAGAGCTCTTCAGCTCAGAAGTGGGGAACTTGAGGGAGAGTAGAAGGGTAATGTTGAAGATGTGCAATAACAGTGTTAATACCACGGGGCAGTAGTATGGAGATAGCAAGGTATAAGATGCAATTTCATGCATATTGGAAGTATCTTTTCTATATCACATCCCAAAACTGGAGAGCATAGACTGATACCATGAAAATATGAATGTATCTGCTCAAAGGTGTAGAATTTGGGGCCCAATGATTCTGCCCGATGAGATTAACTCTTTTGATCTTCTAATATGTCAGATCACCTTTGGAAAGATTTCTTGAGCTGGTGTGAAATCAGCATTGTTCAAATTATTTTAGCAAAGTGACACAAATAGATATCAGCTGGGATATGGCCTTCTTTATTTTGAAAAACAGCTATCTGCAAGTGTTTCTTCTGACATTTTGGTGATTCACTGCAAGGCATACAGAAAGTAGAACTAGGGCAGGTTTATAGGTTGCCATATGACATTATCCTGTTGTTTTAGAAATATGTAGGACAACAATACTCTGAGGAAGTTTATTAATTTACGGACAGACTTCACTGCATTTTATGCTCATTTAGTAATAATGACTCTTCACAGAAGGCAAAATATTCTTAATCTCTATCAGAGGCGACAGAAATGAAAAACAATAAACAGGAGAGATGAAACTGCTGCTATTCTTGATGTTATTAAAATTTGTTAGGCTTGGAAACCACAGAATAATGATTTTTTTTTTTTTTTTACTGCTCATCAATAAAAGCAATCCATGTGTGCTTCATAGAGTTAAAAAAAGACAATTAGATTTGAGGGCTTCCCTGGAGCATGAGAAAAGGCAAATAACTGGAGAAATCAAATGACAAAAACCAGTGGTTTTAGGCCACACTCTTAATCTCAAGACTAATGGTTGTATAGAGGTTTTGGACTAGAAATCCCACCAGCCCAATATGGTCAATGATCAGGGGCAATGATAGTTGTGAAGTAATTCTCTTGTGCTATAATGATTAGTGTGTGTGTGTGTGTCCGGGGGGGGGGGAGAGAGAGAAGTCAGTTTTCCCCATCTAGCACACTCCAGATGCAGTAGAACACAGTTTTCACCCAGCACTGTTACGTTTTAAACCAAGAGAGAGCAAAACCTGTTCTCTTTACTTTTACCGGAATAGTAACATTTACTGGAATAGACATACTGGTATTCAATCTCACTGTATTAACACTTCGATTCTATATGTTTTGTGCCTCTTTAATATTCTGTTATCTCACAAGTCCTTTTGTTTAATTCTTTAGAAAAAGATCAGGTCGCTTTTGGTAGCTTGTATGTTATAAAATTAATACTGTCAAACACAAGAAATATTTTCACTTTCTTGGCCACCTACTATTGAGTGATAGTAAATCTTGCAATATGGGCAGCAAACTAATAATGTAAAATAAATTCATTCAGGGGTAGGATTTTTTGTGGGAGGGGGTAAAAATGTCAAGATGGTGGATACAACCTTGAAGCATTGAAACTCTGTCCCCTTTTAATATATATGTACAGTGTAAATGGGCAGGACTTTGTGTGACTGCATCTGACATCACTTTTTTATCCTCTCCCCCCTCCCCCTGCAGATATTGCATGCACATTCAGAAGAGGCGGAGTTTGCATCGTGACCTCTGTCCATCATATTGCTGATTTTGACTCCTCCCATGAATGCCCCTGAATACATAAATAAAAAATCTGGAATGTTGGGATGAAATCCCAGACTGGGCTGATAGGAAAGGAAGTAGCCTGATGTCAGCTGGAGGGACATGACATGGTTAGTCTCAAGTTTCTAGAGGCTGTGCAAGGCCCTAAAGTAGGAATACATGTTCTTTCATGGAATTCAGTTGAACTAGGAAACAACATGACTGATATAGGATTAGATCTTCCAGAGCTTTTGTTTAGAACCAGCTGGATGGAAAGGTATTATTTGCCCAGGCATATGCTACTAGGAGTTGGTTTTAAAAACTCTTCCTCCCTGGACAGTTCTGTAATTTCAATCACCCCAGATTAGCTATTAGTTATGATGGGGTATGTTCTCATTTGTACTTATCTTTTTTCTTCCTATGCAGCTAATAGCAGCAGCTGCCACAGGAGAGGAGCACTCTTAATCAGAAAATAATTATGGGGAAAGGGGGAACTCCTATCTGTCCTCCCCCCCTCACTGATGGCATCAAAATAAATACTACCCCCTCCAGCTGATTGAAACAAAAACATCGGAAGAACTGATCGCTTGCCAAGTAGTTTGATTTTGGAACAGTCACAGTTTCAATCTCCATTCAATTCTGGAACATATCATCTCACCTTGCATCTCCACAAAGGGAGGATCAGGCTGCTAGTTCTCATGAATAATCAATTATATTTTGTTACATGCATAGCACGACAGTCTTCAGAAAGATGAATAGGGATAAGCATTTTTTTTTAAAAAAAAACAGAACAACTCCCTCCCAAAGCATTATTTTTTTAGATATGTCACCGTATAAAATTAATACATAATGTGGAAATTTGGTGCTATAAGGCTAATAGGATTTTCAGAGGAAAATGATGAAATAATGATTATCTGTCTTTGATAAGAATTAAGAATATTCCATTCATTCATTCATTCATTCATTCATTCATTCATTCAATTTATACCTCATCTTTCCTCTAGGACCTCAATGCAACAGACAGCACTGTTGCCTCAAATTTTTCCCCACAACATCCCTGTGAGGTAGACTGGGTTGGAAGAGAATGACTGGCCCAGACACCCAGCAAGCATCCTTTGTTAAAGATGGATTTGAACCTGATTCTCCCCGGTCTTAATCTAACATCTTCAACACATATCAGCATACAATATGATATGTGGATTTTAATGAAAAAGAAATATGCTTCAAGTTGATCAAAACCAAATAAATGATAACAGAATGCAATGTAATACAACAATCATGATAATGTCCAACATTTAATCAGCACAATCTGACAGAATAATGTGGAGCTGTTAGTTCTAGAAGAAATTATTAAATAAAAATGTTGTCGATGACATTGTTTTAAATTGATTGTTGAAGTCCTGGAGCAAATCGGTAAGAGCATTTGATCTCATCTCTGCCTAACTCATTACTCACATGATGTTTCTTTTGAGTGATTGTTGTTTTAGAGTTTTATAGGGCAAAACGTGTTCCTTTGTTACAAGAGCCATTCCTACACTAATGAAGGAGAGATGCGGCTTTGTGTATGTGCTTCAAAATATTCTTCAGAGGGGACCTGCAATGGCTGAGAGGCTTCTGTGAAGAATGGAGATTATAAATACTTGAGTCCCCCTTTAAAAATTGCAATTAACTCTGCTGGGAGAAAGAAAAGTGCCACTACTACCTTTGTTACAATACTTTGCTTTGCCTGGTCCTACTTTCAGTGGAAAGATGAGTATGGTGGTTTGGATGGGTGACTGGATGAGTTTCATTGCCATATTACTAGGTCCCTAGATGTATGAGAGGCTGTCAGTGTCTTAACCCAGTGTCTGAAGGCTGTGACAGTCTGGATGGGAAGAAACAGGAACTGAACTCAAACAAGATGCAATTGCTTTTTGTTCACTGGGGTTCTCTACTGCCTCCAGTGTTGTCTCCTGATGGGGTGGCACTGTCTCTGAAAGAGCAGGCCTGCAACTTGGGGATATTCCTGAACTCGTGGCTACTGCTATATTAGCAGGTGCAGGGTGTGTCCCCTGCCCTTTGTCCAGGGACAGATGGTGTGCCAGTTGCAGCCCTCCCTTGAGTATTTGTCAGCCCTTTGACTAGAAAACCAACGTTATGAATGCTAATACTATTTTTATTATGAACAGTAACAGAATCTTGAAAGTCTGGATATGCTTCCCCTCTCCCTCCCTTTATCTTCGGGAGAACTAGGGTCAAGCCTAGGATGCTTTCTTAAATTACATTTCTGCCTCAGACTCAAATTTCTTTTATCTGACCATTGTCTTGGTTGTGGCTCTTCCTCCTGTTCCTCAAGGTTATTCCTACTTCCCATTACAGTATGAGGACCTTATAATGGGAACTCATGCCTTCATCACCACCAGTTTGGACCACTGCAATGCACTTTAGGTAATTTGGAGACAACCCAGAGGCTTCAATTAGTCCACAACACAGTGACCCAGATGCTGGTTGCCACAATCTGGCATAATCACATAACACCTTCACTCCAAACCATGGACTGGCTCCATATTTGCTTCTGAATACAATTCAGAGCACTGGTTTTAACCTTTAAAGCCCTACATGGCTTGGCCTTAAGGTATTTACAGGACTACCTTCTCCAACCGATCTCAACATGCCCAACACTTATGTCCCAGGGCAACCTGTCAGAAGTCTCCAATTCCACAAAGGAAGTGGGGGATGGAGGCTTACAGGTTCTTATTTTTGGCTGGTACATCTGCACTTTGGAATAGCACCTACCCAGGAATTTGACACACCCCTATGCTGTCAAATTTCCAAATGTTATAAAAACCATCAGTTTTAGTGCTGTGGATATTGGATTTGTTTATTTTGCTATTTTGTTTGATTTGTTTTTACCATGGACTTTTTATTCATTGTATTGATGGAGGATGTAAATGACCAAGAATTCTGTTGATTGTGATGGGGATGAATTGAATAATAAACGGAATAAATAACACATTTATCTCTACCCCTAGCTATCCTCTCTCCCTGAAGCAAACCCTTGCTTTATAAGACATTACTGCTTTCTTTGTTGCTGATAACTAATTACAGAGCTTTTGCACTTACTAATTAGAATGCTGGAAGCGGGTGAGGGACGGTCAGGACCAGCAAGTAGTGACATCAGGTCTGACCAATAAACCTGCTGATCTGGACTGATTTATTATTCGGTTGAAACAAATATATTGTCCTGTTGTACGCTATTAAGAAGCAATCAGATTCATTGTACATTTTAAGTGAATAATGCAGGTGAAACCATTATCTTCTGGAAAATATTCTTACATGCATGGTCTGAACAAAATATTGAAGTTGTTCATTCCAGCAAGGGCATGAGACATTTTTACAAGGCAACATTGATTAAATCCCAGTTAAAATTCACACTTCAAATCTGCAAATAAGATCCTCTGAATTAACTGACTAATGTTTTCCAGCCTGAAATGTTATAAAAATATGAGAAGCTTTACCTAGGGCATTTGATTTATTAATTACAAAGGCTTAGCTGATACATTAACCTTGTTTGGCTTACCTAGTATTTATTGTTCTTGAATGTATGATCATTTTTAAATTATTATATGAGGCAAGTACTTTGATTTCCTCCCCCTTATTCTTTTCTCATTTTGCTGTTGTTATTGCTTGTGAAGGTACATGTATAAATCATGTTTGTTGGTTGCTGTCCATGTTTTATATACCAGTGATGGACATGGAAACCAAATTCTGTGGCAGGAAAAATGGTACAACAGTGGTGTCTTCTTTCTTCTTTCTGCGAGAGGGATAGTATTTATGCATACTGTTGTTGGGAGCGAGAGAGAGAGGGAAGGAACTGCTAGAAAGGCAAGAGGCCACAAGGATTACCTAAATCCTAAATTTAACAAAACAGTAATTAGAAATAACAAGGGTTTCCTGCGCTAATTGGTTAAAATAGTACTGATGAGAAACTCTTATCCATATGCACTTCCTGGCTCTGTTTTCATTCCCCACATGTATGAAAAAGTTTTAAATAAATCCACATATGTTCTCATCACTGACAGCCAGGGATGTCTGCAGGGTGTGGTCAAAAAATGTGGCACATGGTTTTTGTGGCCTGTCATGGCTGTTGTAGCTATATTGATATCATAGTTTCAGGAAAGTCCTTACAAATCAGAAGAATATACACTGGCTTAGGTTTTACTGTAGCACACACTATCATCTGCCAACAATGTTCACTCTACTTTATATTGCACGAACTGGCCAATCTCTATGCAGAAGACTAAATGGACACAAATCTGACTTTAAAAGTGGTAATATCAAAAAACCAGTGAGACAACACTGCAAGTCTCCAAGACACACTGCCTCTGACCTCAAGATGGCCATTCTGAAGAAAAGGAATTGCAAAGGCCAAGTTCATCACAAAATAGCAGAGCTAGAAATCAATAGATTTAAAAAGGTTTCTCACGATTAATCAAATTGCATTTCCTTATATGGCATTTGCACCAGTCCCAAAGGGCTGTGTGGCTCTGAAGTTTTCCACTGGGCGGCTGAGTTACTTTACTTCTGGCTCAGCTGTGATTCAACAGGAAACACTCCTCTCGGCATATGAGGTGGTAGGCTGGGATCCATAAGAGCTCAGCTTTAAGGTACCACAAGAATCTTCATTATTTTATCTATATAATTGTTTTACTCTGTTATATTAACATTTAAAATACTCTTATCTAGAAATTATTTATTTATTTAGTATTGCAATAATGTTGTTCTTCATGCAATGTGATCTATGCATTAAATCACTTCTGTTTTCCACAATTGTGTCTAATTCCAGAACATCAGTCCCATAGAAATAGGGTAATCAGATCTAGGCTGCATAAATCCAAATGCAAAGATGCATAGAAAACTCCAATACCCTTGGCTGCCAACGACTGGTCATTTGGATTTTTGCAGGCCAGATGTGGTAACCCTATTAGTACACAATGCCTATCTTTCTCCTGTTCATTCTTGATATATCAACAGAACTTAGATAGTTCTGGGACCTGTTACAGACATAAGAGTATTGGGCTTCTCAAGGGTTCTCACAATTTCTATACAAGCAGGCAAGATTACAAGCACACTGTGAAATTTCTCTAGGCTACAAAAATGAGCTTCATTTCCTCTCTCTGCCACCCCAAGGCCATCCAACTGTCTCTACTATCTGAACAAGGCAATTACAATGATAGATATAATTAGGAAAATTCCACTTCTAAGCTGCCAGTGTTACCACACAGTTGAAAGAGCTTGATACATGCAAATAAAGTGGTGGGTCTAACTAGCACTTCCAGAGCTTTTCCAGCTGAGCCAGCTTAAGGCCACAGAGGTGAATAAGCAGAAGACTTTTTAAATGAGTACTTGCCAATGTTTTTGTGTTCCCTTAGCAATGGATGGAATTTGTCATACCAACTCCAAATTGGCATGAGGAAGAAATCCAATCTTGGGGCCTCTCTGGCATTTACAGATGAAAGGAACACACTGAATGCTCTTTGATATTTATTTAGGCAAAAGCACAGTTTATGGGAAAGGACGTGAAGAGATCACAGATATTGAAAGTACAAATAAGAACATTCTATCCTGCCTACTTGTCTTTGCTTCATGTGCTATTGTGCTTCTTATGCCTGTTTTGCTTCTAATGCTACAGTATATTCAGCATACAGCAAGGCAGTGACTGGACCTAATGTTTAATTACTTGATTCCACCTTGCATTGTAAAGCTAGGCTGCAAGTAGCGGTATGGAAAGAGCAACTATTTTCAGAATAAGGGTAGGAGCTAACATCTGTGCTCAAGACTATATACATATGCACACACACACGTACACCGATAGTTTGCTCAAATGAAGGAAATGTAGAAACGCATAATTGGCAATTAAAATAAGTGACTCTTATGCTTGTTAGGTTGTATTTAGCCCAGTCGTCTCCAGTCTAATACTTTCCATGTCAGCTGGTGATGATGATTATGGGAATTGTACTGATCGTGCCCGTTGAAGACAGTGGGAGTAGTAGTCTAATACATTGAAAAGGCAGCCAGCTAGGGAAGCCTGCATTAATGACAGTAAGAGTTTGTAGCTTTAGAACAGGGTCTGGGTAGCTGAGCCTAAGTACATCATTAGCATGGCATTCTTTAGAAAAGTTCACTTGGCTTCCTGGTTCCATCTTTGTCAGCTAGTGGCACAGTAAGATAGGAACAAAGAAGACAGGATGGTGGAAAGATCTAAGAAAGGATGGGGGATAATTATAGTGTGGAATGAATGTGGCAATGGCAAACTACTTCGATATTGTTGTAAGAACTATATGGACATGCCCATGTAGTAACAAGGACTGAACTCAACTCAGGGGAATGTTTAGGTTTTTCATTAATATAAAACAAAATTTCCCATAGTCTGGTTTCAGGATTATCTATACCTGTGGTCCTACCCTCCATTCTTTTTATTCAATTGATTACTTCCCTAAATTTTCTAACTATGCTGCATAATACGTACAAAGAGATGATACAAATCTCATTAGCATAATACATAAAAGCTTGTTATCATTTTTAAATGTGAGAAAATAATCATTATAAAAGACAAAGCACCATTTTCTTTTGCCTCTCTTTGAAGAGAGGATAATTATATTTCAGAGTCATGCTCTATTTTTATATGCCATCTGAATGCCCTTGATGATGACATGAAGGATATTGAAGGCACAGTAAGTCATCTGCTGTTGTGCACGATTGCCCAACTAGTGATTGTAGCAGGTTGGTGTTCTATACAAGAAAAAGAAGTGTTTACCTTGCAAAGCTGGAATAATGACAAAATACTGTAGAGCCTACGAAAAGAATAAGATGTTATTCTCTCATTTACTAATAGGTTATTCTCAAATATCCTGCACTCATAAGACAATATTCTTTGTCTATGCACAGGAATAAACATTTTCCAAAGTGTTACGAGAAGTATCACCATGATTTAGACTTCTTAAAATCAGTTCTTTACACTGTGGTTATAGTCCTTCCCAGAACTGAGCCGGTTTCAGTTGAAATGAAAGGAAAGACATTGCAAATGAATGATTTCATATAACCATTGGTGAATTTATCACTTATCTGATTCTTTGCAAGAGTAACACCATCTTTCAATCTGGACATTGTCATAACAGCCCAAACATACTGAACAATATTTTGTCAATTTTGTACTGTTGTGGTCGTAACTGAGAATCATTCTAATAAAGTTTTAAAATATTTGTCTGAACATTGTTTCAAGGTCAACATAATGTATTCCTGACTTAATTATATGAAATGTTCTTAAATTTGGGTGAATGGTCAAACTATGGCAAAGCTGTGGATTAGTGATTAAATTGCTTTGCAAACATGATATTTATCTTATAAAATAATGGTATGTAACAGGAGCTCTGCAGATGGGTAACTGTGTATCTAGTTGTTATTGTAATAGTCCCTATAACATGATCTCCATTATGGGGGAATATGAATTAACATTGTTTGGCCAGCATAATCCCATGCTTTAATCATACTTTTAGAGTATTAAAATAGATCTTCTTGTACTTTGAGTTGCAACTTTCTACATATCTACAGGGATGGTTAGGATTTAGCTAGATGCTTCATCAATGTCAGTGAAGTCATTTAGCTTGAATAACCCTGTGTAATTTGAGAGGAGGAAGGGCTGATCTTGTTTAGTTGCCAAATCTCATTGTTCAGTTGTAAAGTATTACATTTACTATTATATTCTTAGGATGATCTTTCAAAGCATTATGAAAAATAGCTGCTTTGTATCTGAAATATCAATAATACTTTAAACTTTAATCTAAATGCTTTCAGTCTTTTAACTAGTAAAATGAATCTATTTTGCAATCTTTATGACATCAACAAACAGTACAAGTTACATTTTGCTCATTCTGCTTTGATGTAGAATGTAGTCTGTGTCTAATTAACATCAGTCTGATCCTATCCATGTATATTCAGAAGTCCATACTTGATACAATAGGATTTGTTTCCATGTATATTGTGTGTGTTTGTATGTATGTGTATGTATATGTGCGTGTGTGTGTGTGTATGTATATATATATATATATATATAATTTTGTACTGTTTTGTACTGTAAATATATATATATATATATATATATATATATATTTAGAGAGAGAGAGAGAGAAAGAGAGAGAATGAATGAATGAATGAATGAATGAATGAATGAATGAATTGCAGCTATACCTGATGAAGTTTCCACTGATTTTTGCCCCACCGAAGATGCAGTCTAAAATAAAATGTTGGTTTGAAGAAAGTCAATAATGTAATATTCATATCTGGTACAAAATGATATGTTTTTGTACACCCTAATTAATGGAGAGATTAAGACACTTATTCAATGATTAAGTATTATAAATGCAGCTAGAACTTTGCATTGGAAGCAGAACAACTTGCACATGTGTATGATTGTCTAATGGACATAATGATAAATGGTGCTTTTACTTTCAGTTATCTTTCCTTTGGCTGGCAAGTTTTCTGCTATGCCAACCTGTCATCCCATGGTGATGGAATGTCCTCATATATGGCTCCAAATACCATATTCTGCCCCCTCCTCAAGGTAAGTTAATTTCTTCACCCTCTTATTTCTTTCCTTCTGGATGTTAAACTCATTTTGATCCTTCTTTGTGAGTCTCCCAACAATTCTCTGCTCAGTGCAAAGCTAAGCTATCCTAATAGATGGCTATTTAAGTTCTGTTTGAAGATCTCCAAGCAAAAGGAGTCTCACTGTTTTGCTAGATATTTGATTGTAACTATTAAGATGTTTTTCCAAGACAAACCTACCTGATTATAAGTTAAGTCTATTAGATCTTGTGTTGCCCCTTTCTAGATTATAGCTGTTTAGGTACCTGGAGAGTGCTATCATGTTCTCCCTCAAACTTTTGGTGTTATCTAGTTTCTTCAATCTTTTCTTATAGGTCTTATTATCCATGGTTCTGATAATCTTTGTTACTGTCTTGTCGGTATCCTTCCTAAGGTATAGTAGATGGGTCTGGGTACTATAGAATAAAGCAGAATACTTCTGGTGGCTTGGAAACTATGATTCATTCATTCATTCATTCATTCATTCATTCATTCATTCATTCATTCATTCATAAATCACACTTATATAGCTGCCTATGTCATACAAAGTGACCCTGGGTGGCATACAACAATTGAATAAAATAACAAATGGATAAAAAGAATCATTATAAAAAGATAAAAAGTGATTATTAAAATGCTTAATGAAGCCTGGAATCATGTTAGCCTATTTTGCAGCTGCATTATATTCTTGACTCTTATTTTCCCACAATGTTTTCCCCTTTACACCTCTAGAAATACTAAGAATGACCCTGGGACCTCATGCATTCAAAGCAGATGCTCTGTCACTGAGCTATGGCCCTTCTCTCAGATGTTTTTGAATAGATACTTTCAAGTATGATAGAGAATCCAACTAAATTCACGCAGACACTGAATCCATGCATTAGGTACAACAGGTTGTTTACAAAGTTTCCATACTAGGTATTTCATGAGGAACACTAAACAATGAATTATTATCACTTACTGTACATCCCAGTTGGGCAACATTTTCTAGGTTACATTTGGCTTATAAATAGTGTGCAGGACACTGAACTCCAAAAGGTAGGTGCAAAGGCAAGGACAAAAAATTTATTTGGCTGATTTCAGTTAAAATAAAATATTATTCATATGATAATTCTCTTGATGTATTTAACAATTTCTCCCTTCTGTCACATAAAAAATACAGTTTAGTAACATATTTGGGGGTTTTCTGAGGGCTGTGTACCTTTGCAGTTGGGGATCAGAACTACTATACAGTACTCAAATTACATTATCTTTATCTACAAATATGCAGGTTAAATGGGAATCCCAAGCAATATGAGACTGTTCCTGTCCATTGTTTCTTATTTCCAGAGTATAATTTTTTGAAAACAATAACTTGGGTTTGTTTCGGGTTAATTTGTTCATGTAATCAGATTTAAAAAACTAGGCTACAAACAGAAGCCGGTATAATTCAGATTTATTCTTCAGTGCAGTCATGAGAAGAACTTATTCCACAACACTATCAGAAAAAAAAACAATTTAGCCCATGACAGGGATACCCAATGGTGATAGTTCTTGACTAGCTTGTGTACAGTGAAGATAATCACACTTCCAGTCTTCTGGTGGAGAAGAGATTCATATCTTCTCTGACTGAGCCAAAGGAAGCAGACTGTGGACGAGTTCTTACTGAAGGAATAGTATCATCCTGAATCAATACAACTTGATGTGAACCAACATAGTCCTTTTTTTTTTTTGCCTCTGTACTGAGGATTAGATGATTCTGAGTATGATGCCAGTTTTTAAAAGGTAATCTAGAATGGGTCCAGGAAATTACAAGCTGGCAAGCATATGGTTTCTTCTGAATAGATCAGTGGAAAGTTTTATTAAAGATTGAATGAGCAAACATACAGAAAAACAAATCTTATTGAAGAATCAACATGAATTTACCAGGGTAAGCCCTGCCCCAGTAGCCTTTTAGAGTTCTTTAAAATCCCAAGAAATCTGAGGATAGCCTAAGGTGATCCAATACATTTTATTTATTTGAGCTTTGATAACAATGTATCTGCTGGATAAAGTCTTCAACCTCTTTCCTCCAGCATTCTGTTCCCACAGGGGTCTAGTGACACCCATAAGTTGAACATAAACTCAATACTTCCTGCCTGCTTATATCAAGGGGCCTACAACTCTGATACTGGAGGTAATTTAGACTCATCCTGACTAAGAATCACTGCTAATCTTATCCTCTATGAATGTGTCTAATCCCCTTTTAAAGATAGCCAAGGTGGCAGCAATCACTATATCTTACAATAGGAATTTTCTCTGTTTAAGTAAAATTAAAATTGAATTAACATTATTTTGAATTTATCTTGCATTTCCCATTCTTCACATTCCAGCATTATGAGAGAGAACCTTTCCTGATCCACTTTCTCCACACTTGGCATAATTTTTCTTGTTTCTTCTTATCTACCTTTCCCCATTAAGCTAAAACATATCTGGTAGTCATGGATATCGTAATTTCTCTCCATGTTCTCATAGCTCTGCTGGGTATATAATTTTTCTTTGATCAACAAGTTCACACTGATTATAGAGATTAATTTAAAAAACAGGAAAGGTCAGTGGGTGCTTATTTTTACCCCAAATGTGGAGAAGATACGAGGGAAACCAAGGGATCTATTACAAAGACTTTAGGCAAAGCTTCACACTGAACGGCAGCATCTAGCCCACTTTGGCTGATAACTAAGAGGCTCAGGTTAGAGCTGGTTAGGACTTGCCTTGGCGACTATCAAGAAATTCAGGATCTGTAGGCTAAGCAGAGAAAATTAACAAGTATCCTAGAAAAAGGCAATGGTTGTCAAGACGTCTACATAGTCACGAAGAGTAGACCCCAACTCAGGGGAGTCTTTACCTTTAAGTCAAGATGTGCACTTGCTAATCATGAGTAAAGCAGGGCTCTGAATAGGCTGCCTTCCCATCACCACAATGTATTTTTAGCCCATCTACAATACGGTAACACAGACACTGTGTTTGGACCATAAATTAATCACACAGCCTTGGTTCTTACAATAACACTAGGCTAGAATATCTTTGGCTGTTCTATTCTGATTCAATGGGTTGTGCAACCCAGCCAGACAGCACCAATCCTCAATCTTTTAAATGATTCCATGTATCATTTAGAGATAAGGGAACTCAGAATCAGAGTCAGTATCCCCACAACCCAAGATGCTGATTGGAGAGGCACATTTTTGTAAAGGGTGGGAATGAAATAGCAAAGTGCTGGGTGAGAGTCTGCAATGCAAGACGGTTCCCCCCATCCTGGAGACTGTGTGACCTTGCAAGGGTCACAGGGTGAGCAGCTGCCTGCAGACCCAGCTCTGACAAGCCTTGCAAAGAAGCTGCCCCAGGACGAGTGCCTCATCGTCCTTGCCTCCAGCTAGATCCTATTGTGTTACAGCTGTTGGGTAGCAAGCAGACTTGAGCCAAGGAGGCAATTGCTTCTTTCAGAAGACAACTCCGAGGAGGTTTGAATCTCTGTTCCTCAACCGCCCATTATTTCTCACATACCCTAGATGGAAGGAAGGGGCACGAGCTTTTGAGAAGCACCGAAGCTGATGCGCAGGAAGGGGACGCTCACCTAGCGCAATCCTGTGCGCCTTTATTTGGAGGTAACCCTTTCTGGGCGCTGAGACTCAGGGGGACTTACTGCAAAGTAAGGATTGCAACCGCAGTCGCCGCCCACGGGATGGACTCTCGCATTCTTCCCTCTCGCGCCTGCTCCCTCTGTAACGTGTTGCTCGCTTGCCTTGACCTGTTCAGAAGCCAAGCAGGCGCCCGCGCCGGGTCTCCCTGTGGCCGCTAGCGCAGCAGGCTGCTCGCTCGGGGCTCTCACCAGCTGGAGACACGGGAAGGAGACCCCTCCTTCGTTCCAGAGCAGTGCGCTCCCCTTGCTCGTCTCCTTCCTCTCGCTCCTACGGGAGGGCAACCGCGTGGGCGATGGCGGCGCCGACCGAGTGACTGGAAAGGCGGGAGAGGCGGCATCCAGACTGGGAGAGGATGTTTTGAGCCAGGAGGGCTCCTTACAGCGGCGGTGGCCGGTGGAACCGGGCGGATTGCTCTGGCCGTCCGCCTGGGGTCTCGCTTGGTCAGCCGCCGGGGAAACAGCCTCCCCTCCGCGCTCTCGTCTCATTTATGGACGAGCACCTGAGCCTTCTGCGCTCGCCGGCCGCCCCGTCTTCCTGCAAGCATTCGAGGGGCGGCAGCAGCAGCAGCAGCGTCGGCGGTGTCGTGGGAAGCAGCCACCACAACTTGGGCTACAGCGAGCAGCTCTTCCCCGAAGGCACGCTTTCCGCCCCTGAGGAAGGGCAGGAAGAAGAGGAGGACGACGAGGACGAGGACGAAGACGAGGACGGGGAGCTGGAGGGTGGCATGACTGTGGTGGGTGGAGAGGACCCTCTGATCGACGAAACCCAACATCCCCATGCCCTGCTGGGAGGGGAGCGCTATGACCACCCTCTTGCCCATACCCTTCCTCCCCACAGCCATCACCAAGTGGGCACCAGTGGAGAGGAGCATGAGTGTTGTGAGAGGGTCGTGATCAACATCTCAGGTCTGCGCTTCGAGACCCAGCTCAAGACCCTGGCCCAGTTCCCGGAGACTCTGCTGGGTGATCCCCGCAAGAGGATGCGCTACTTCGACCCCCTTCGCAATGAGTATTTTTTTGACCGCAATCGGCCCAGCTTTGATGCCATCCTTTACTATTACCAATCTGGAGGCCGTATCCGCCGCCCTGTCAACGTGCCCATTGATATCTTTTCAGAAGAAATACGTTTTTATCAGTTAGGTGAAGAGGCCATGGAAAAATTTCGAGAAGATGAAGGTTTCATCCGTGAGGAGCAGAGACCTCTGCCTGAGAAGGAGTTTCAGCGCCAGGTGTGGCTCCTTTTTGAGTACCCAGAGAGTTCTGGACCAGCTCGGGGCATTGCTATTGTCTCTGTTTTAGTTATCCTCATCTCCATTGTCATTTTTTGTCTGGAAACCTTGCCTGAGTTCAGAGATGACCGTGACTATGACAGTGCTGCAGGAACATTTGGGACTGGGGGTAGTCCTTTTGTGACTGATCTCTTCACCAATACTTCTTCCCCAGCTACATCTATGGTGTCATCCTTCACTGACCCCTTTTTTGTGGTGGAGACTCTGTGCATTATCTGGTTCTCCTTTGAGCTGCTTGTCCGCTTCTTTGCTTGTCCCAGCAAACCCACCTTCTCTAAGAACATTATGAACATAATTGACATTGTGGCCATTATACCTTATTTCATCACCTTGGGTACTGAACTGGCTGAGAGACAGGGGAATGGGCAGCAAGCAATGTCTCTGGCCATTCTCAGAGTCATCCGGCTAGTTAGAGTCTTCCGTATCTTCAAGCTCTCTCGGCACTCCAAAGGGCTGCAGATCTTGGGGCAAACTCTGAAGGCCAGTATGAGGGAACTGGGCTTGCTCATTTTTTTCCTTTTCATTGGCGTTATCCTCTTTTCTAGTGCTGTCTACTTTGCAGAAGCTGATGATCCCACTTCAAGTTTCAGCAGTATCCCTGATGCCTTTTGGTGGGCTGTTGTAACCATGACCACGGTGGGTTATGGGGACATGCATCCCGTCACTATTGGAGGCAAAATAGTGGGATCTCTCTGTGCCATCGCTGGTGTGCTGACGATTGCCTTGCCTGTTCCAGTCATTGTCTCCAACTTCAACTACTTTTACCATCGGGAAACAGAAGGGGAAGAGCAAGCTCAGTACATGCACGTAGGAAGCTGCCAGCACCTCTCCTCCACGGAGGAGCTGAAGAAGGCTCGTAGTAATTCCACTCTCAGCAAGTCGGAGTATATGGTGATAGAAGAGGGAGGCATCAGCAACAGCGCATTCAAACAGGCTGCTTTTAAAACAAGCAACTGCACTGGCACGAACAATCCCAACTGCGTGACTATTAAAAAAATCTTTACGGATGTTTAAAAGGCATCCTTCGCAAGAGATGGAAAGAAAATCACAGGAAGTCTGCGTAATCAGTATTTGTGAGGAACATGCACCATTGTCAGTCTTTGTGCTCTTGTTTAATACTTACACTTTTCTGGTCCTTCCTTCTGAAGATAGAATATTTTTTTAGAAGAACAAAGAACCAAGCAGATGTTAAGAAAGAAGGTAGATAAGAGAACACAAAGAATGTGCTGTTGCTGCTCCCTTTTGAAACAGGTTTTTATTCGGCGCTGTTTGTTGTAGGGCATTGGGATGTTGGCGAGAAACTTGCTTGTCTGGTTTTAGAAAGAGCAGCTATACTGTTGATTTGCTTTTCTTTTACGCATGCACTTGTTGGATTGAAGGGAATGGAGTGTCAGGATAATGAACGTAACAGTACTCCAGCGAATGACAAGAATAAGATGATATAAATGTCACAAACTGTCTCCCATTATAATAGGATGGCTGCTATTGAAACATCTGATGTATGAGGTTGCAGTCTTGATTTTTTTTTTTTAATGTTAGGTTAGAGCCATGTGTATTCTGAATCTGCCCGTGACATATGTCCTATCACTTTAATACAACGAGGGAAACACTTCCATTGTGATTTCGGATTTCTTTGATCCCTGAATTCCCCAAAAATTGCTGCTCTGAATCTGAAGTGCTACCTATGTGTTCTAGTATTACACTTCCTACACAGTGAGACTGAACAATTGACCGACTGGATCATACCCTGATGATCTGAATGTGACGAATTACTTAGTTTTTAGTGAACCTCTAGTGGGCTTTTATTTTGACTGCAGCTTCAGTCAAAAATCTTGGAAGCAAAAGAGGTATTTCCATCAATGTCCAATGCATGTAAGATAAGCGGCTGCATCTATCACAAGAAGATTAAAGTGACAAACACGCCTTGCAGCGGAAGTTACTAATTTGGACCTGAGTGGTACAGTTTCCATAGCAACTTTGGTTTCCTGGGAAACTCCCAAAGGTTGTCATAGCATCCGTTCTTTCCCTCCCTCAGTCTTCTGCTGTTTCTATAGTAACCCTTCCAGATGGTTCCAACTTCTGTGGTTCCACAGAAAAGCTGCTGCTCTGATAAATCACACACATACACACACACATACATGCACACAAATGTACACAGCATTAATCCCTAAGAGATTTAGTTGTGGAAGCTAGGCGTTACTCTGTACATACCATTTTTAGATGGGCAAAATTTGAGATGGCTGCACATCATGAAGAAAAGAGTTAAGATGGATTTTTTTAAAACTGTACTTCACACTATAATATAATTAAACACCTGTTTGACCAAAAGCAAAGAATTTCTTCCCTGCCAATCTTCCACATCTCTTTTGCAATTTGATATCTGATGATTGAAACCTGGAATTAATTCTATGTGAGTTACCTGTACAACTGCATAGAAGGTTTAAAAAGATGGCATTGCCCTCTACCTTTATCAGAATAAATCATGTAATATTGATTTACAATAATTTTTTTATTGCACATGACCTAGTATTATGCAAAATACCCCTCTTTTCAAAGCATGTACAGCACTGAAGAACAAGACCAAAACATTTATTACAAAAGGATGCCAATCTGGAAAGTAATGGTGATGATGAAGTGTTGGTTCAAAAATACTTAAAAATCCTCTGGGAAATGTATATCCATCTTCTCTCAACTACACATCTGCGGCTATGGAATATCAGACAGACACAGGTGAGCTGTTTGCTAGTGCAAGAAGAATTGCTCTCCCTAAGATAATGTGTGAAGATATCATCCTATGGTCAGTAAGGAAGAATAATCATGGAATTAAAACAAAAGCCTGTTGTGTGTCTTTTGTTTTATAGATGACGTGCAGCTTTATTTAATTTTAATTCCCTAATTCATTTTAAGGAATTTTATTACTCTCAATTCATTTCTTTTAATATAGGTCTGTTGCCTTTAATTTTAGAAGTACAGCAAAACTATGTGTTGAAAGGTAGTTCTACTGGTTTAAGAATAAATGGCTTCTAGTATATCTGGTTTCAGAATATATAATTGGATCTACATCTCTACTGAAGTACAGTTTGATTTGCTATATTAGCCCCTAATGCTTTACTAATATTCCTTTCTATAATATGTTATGAAATTTAATGCTAGTTCTTCTATCATTCTGTAGACTTAATTGCATGCTTTTTGTAAAAAAAAAAAAAGAATTTTTGTGTGGTGGTCCCATGCAGTATTCATATCTACTTCTTTTTTTATCAAGAAGTTCAGTTCACTGCGAGAAATTACTTGGCCACATCGTCAGCTATTTGTGGCACTATATAGAGCCTTGTAATTTCCACCAGATGGTAGTATCTGTAGGGTGTAGGGCCAGTAAAATAGGTTACTTTGCTTATCTGTCTGTGAATTTCACATAGTTATATATCAGATTTGAGAGAGAGGATAAAGACAATAAAAAATTATAGGAATGGCTGCTTCTACATCATTACCATCATCATCATCATTGTCATTGATCATATGATTAGATCCTACATTTGTTAAACATAACAACACAGAACAAGAACTATTTAGGTAGGATCCGTATTACATTAGGTGCATCCAAGTGCATAGACACCCAATAGGAGCTTTGACGTTTTCCCCCAAACACCCTCCCCCACCATTGTTTCCTTTGTCCAAGTAAGTGTGCTGTTGCTTATTTAGCCAAAATAACATCATCAGTGAGGAAGGGATAGTACATTTGGGGAAAGCCCAGAGTCTGAGAACTATAAAAAATACTTAAGGAAAAAACTATGGGGGAGAACTCAACACAGTTTCTAATGAAGACTGAATGTGATTGGTAATCTCAGAATGCTAACTGGCTGTTGGGATGATAAAGTGAGAAAGTGAAGAGAAGGATGGAATGATGTATTCTGGAAAAGAGCATTGCTTGCTGGTTGGAGACTTGAACGGGAACATTCCATGCTTCATTTTGTGATAGGTTGCACTCATCACAATCTACTTTTGAAGTTCTCCTTGTTCCCAAAGAAGCTCATCAGGCAGCAAGAGAATGTAACATTTGGCAGAACTAATTTCACTGTTCTTTGGATCCAGGTCATTATAATGAATAGGAACTATCAGCTCAAGAAATGGATGGTGTACATTATTCTGATTTCTGCTTTTAATCCAACATATTGGAGTGAGACTCTGAAAACTGCTTTGTTTTCATTACTACCCAGGGCACTATATACAGACCTGCTTTTATTGATTAAACAGAAAAAGGTCATTTAAAAATGTCTCACTAAAATGGCTCCTCCTTCCTTTCTTTACTAGTAATATCTCTACAAAATATTACGATTGTCAGATCTTTCAAGGCAGATGTTCAGGGTTTTTTTTGGTTTATTTCATGTTGATTTATTACTAAATTCATGCTTGTCATATCAGTGCAAAGATTGTCAAAGAGTTGTATAAGTAATCAAAACAGTTAACATACATTTGCATGCTAAATAATGAGTAGTGAACAGCAAGCCTATCTAGTAATGGGAAGTTTTTCCAAATATTCCAGTAGAACAGTTATCTGGATTCATTAGAATAGGATAGGGTTACATTTATCCTATTAATAATTGTGCAACCAATTACCCAGTGAAGTGGTGATCTCCTTTACCTTGCATTGATTCAGGTAGAGATTAGACAGCTGTTTGTTGGGGATGCTTTAATTTGGATTCCTGATCTGAGGCAGTGGCTAACTCCATGGTCTAAATGCCCCCTGAATGATTCTGTACGATTCTATAATAAATCCAAAGAATAGAATAGGATGGTACTTAATCCTTCTTGTGTTAGTGAAATATCACACTGGCAATTAAGAAAAAGAAAATCAAGATAGAGACATTTCAACTGTTGGGAGCCTACCACCAGTTCAAGAGAGAAAACAAAGCATTTAGAAATGGGGGAAAGCAGACATTAAGGTCAGTAGTGTCCCAAGGATGGTGTAATGCATCCTCTGCAGAAAGAATACCAAACCTCAGTGTTTATTAAGTGGAGACGCTCATATACTTGTCCTTCTCTCCATGCCACCACCAAAGCCAATCATAGCACATAATTAAAGATGTACAACTGAGAGTCATGCCATCTATTGCCAAGGATACTGATGACTGTGTTTACACCTATGTAACACTTTCCCCCCATTTTTTAATGCTGCAGTAAGGAGTTGTCAGTTACTGCAAAACAGCCACAGCAATAAGTCTTCCAAATTGTGTTAATTTTATATCGTAAATCACCCCTGATGTTTATCTGAGGGAAGAGTAGGGAGGCAGTTAAATATTTTCCCTCTCCTTTTGCTACTTTAAAGAAATTAGCAACATCTTCCTATGAGTGCATTTCAGAAGGAATAAAAATCAGGACATCTATTTCACATGTTTCTACATTATGTGTAATTTAGCATTTAGCCAGTAAATGTAACTCGCATATATCAAAACTGTAACATGAAGAATCATCACTTTGTCCCCATGTCTAGAAATCAAGGACAAACATATTTTTTTGTTTTTAACTGTAAGCCACTTTGAGGACTAGTTTTAAAGCCTAAAAAGTGTCATACAAATAATCTTATAATTAAATAAAATGGAAAGATTTCACTCATAGCACAAAGTGAACACTGTAAAAACAAGAAACACCCCAGAATGAGGGAAAATAAGAAACGAAGGGCTGATAAACAAAACTTTTTTTCTCAGAACCCTTGCAGAGTTTCCCGGCCTCAGGTTTTAACTCTACACTTTCAATTGGAACTGCAATGACAAAATACTTCACAAGGTAAGCAAGATATGGGACTTCATAAGAAAATAGTAAAGTGTGCTTCACTATATGACACCTGCACCTCTGCCATCTTTTTTCTAATTAGTCTCCCCAAGAAAAGCCATGGCTGTCTGGAGCAACAGATGCCCCTACGTATAGTACTGACAAACTGATACTTTAACCCTTCCTCACTTTGCTGGCAGTGCAGGGATTCTGGAGACCAGTGAACCACAGACAGGAGTACCATATCTAGACAAACTCACAGGATCCACCAGTGAAAGCAATGGGGAGCATTACCACTTTCTTCCTAAAAACTAGCCATCCAATTTTCCCTGTTGTCACTGCTGACCAAACGTTCATTATGTATTCCTTTTTATCAGATGAGAGCCAAAGTAAATGGAGCAGAACAAACTGAAACGGCAGACAACAGTCTCTTCCCTACAGCAGATGGGTGAGTATTATTGTAATGACTATGTTGTCGTCCTCAACAGGGGGAGCTCTAAAGATAAGGCGCATTGAATGAAAGAGCACCTCTGTTTCTCACTCTGGTCATTCATGTCATTCTCTGGAGCTGCCGCTTGCTTCTGTTCCCTGTTATTCATCACCATCCTCTGCTTTTCTTTTCTCCACAGGCAGCCAGGCAGCCATTCAACACTCACAGAGGCAAGGTGGTTCCCACCCTTAATACCATGCAGACCACCAGTAAGGCTAACAAAGAGAAACAGAAATGACCAATGGGAAAATAGCTTTGTGCCTCTGTGGGGTTGCTGGCTTCACGTTCCCAGTATTCATGTTTCTAATCTAGAGTAATATAATAGGCACAGCCGGGCCTAGTGTAGAGATGTGGTAATGAGGAGCCTTGTATTTATGACACTATCTCTCTTGTAGCGTTCAAAGGCAATGATAGTCTGCAGACACATAGGCACGGCCTCACCTCCATTCTTCTGTGTGACAGTCAGAACTGACCTTGGCCTTGATGTCGTTTAATAAAAGCTATGAAGCTCGGTTTCAGCTGTGCCTGGTTTCTCATGATAGGTGGCAGAAAGAGGACCATTACCTTCCAGTTGTTACTGTCATTTGTGTGAATCGGAGGGGCATATTAATTACAAGTTGGGTAACCCCAGCATATGCTGACAAATGAGTATTGCTGTATACCTATGGTATTGGCAAATGAGAGAGAGACTGTGGTGTGAAAATGCTAATCTAACTGTCTCAGATGCATGCTTGGCTCTTCCATACCATTTTGATGAAGATCCTGCGGCCATGATTGAATCTGAGCATTTTGGCCATCTAAGTCAGTGCTTTGCTACTGCATGTTGGCTTCATTTGGGAGTAGTACAGAGTATGGTATCTGTCCAGGAGCCCTCTCTTTGCTAAAGATCATGGGATTTGTGATCACATACCTGGAGAGTAGAGGATAGGGGGAAATTGTGGTGTGGTAGCTTTGGGTACTGACCCTGATACCTTTTCCTATCTGAAATTATTAGTTGTAATGGGATTTCCAGGGCATAGGTTGTGGCTTATGGTGGTCACATTCATCTCTCTGTGAAATGATTTTAAATCATTTTGTGTTTCCCATTCCCTTCCATACTGAACCAACGGGCAGCTCACAAAACTTTTCTGCTCTGTGCTTCCTGTATTAACATTTCTTGTTTCTTATGTATGTGGCCTTTGACCTCTCCCTCGAGAAAGGCTGGACTTCTTTCCAAAGAAGCAGTGTTTCCTGAATACTGAATCACTTCTCTTTATAGAACTCTTAAATATGGGTTTATAATATCATGGTGGCTTATGTAGGAAAAAGACCCGGTAATATCCTAATATATAAAGATTATACAGGGACTGGATTGTCTGACATTATGCAATCATTCAGCCAACCCTAGTTACTGGTTTATTTCAGTTTGCAAATGTTCAGATTTAACTTCAGAACAGACTCAGATTATTATAATATTCTGGGAAGTTCATGTAGAAGAGGCATCTTTATTGGTATTTTCCATGCATGAGTAATGTGTAACATTTTCTAATGCCATAATTATGCCTTTCAGTGTTGGTATGTTTGCATCTTTTTCTATAATTATTGCTGTGTTATTGGCTATGACAGTTGAACATAAGGTGGGGGCAGTGTTACCCCTGAGTTTGTTGTGATATAGCAGCCATTTGATTCCTATAAATAGAGAATGGTCAATGTCAAGCACATAGATAGTATTTGAACTTTCTAAACAAACATGCAGATTCTGTACCTGAGTTTTATGATTCAGTTCTTAGTTCAAAATTGCATGAGCAATGCATATATTAGAGACATTAGCACACAAAAGGGCATATATCAGGAAACCTGTATACCAAAAATGTTGAGGGAGTGATGTATATTATGAATTTGTTGTGGGAAAATATATATGAACATATACAGTATATGAATTTTCATGCTTTAAAAAACAGTTTGCAGAGTGGTATGGAAACTGAACAGAACAGATACGATTGTATAAAGTTTCACAATATTTTGTGTGTATATTACTCTGTGTGTCTGTATACACACACACACACACACACATACATGCACACATATATACATACGTATATACATACATAAATAGTAACACAGTGCTATTAAACAACATATAATACAAGCTGGAATTTGCTAGCATGAGGATTCATCTGGTTTTAATTTTGCTTTGCTTGTGGGATAATTTCTGTATATAATATAGGTTAATAGGAAAAAGATATAATAGACATTGCGTTTTGTGTTAAATACGTATTTTTCTTATTGCCATGTTATATAGTAGCTATATGTCGAACTGTAGCTAGGTTTCTTGAACAGCAGTCACTGCTTAAAATATTTATTTTATTGATTTATATCTTGAATATATTAAGTCGGCAGCAAAACTTTATACAAATATAAACTCTCATATGATCATAGTTAAGATACTCATGAAACCCCAGTCTTTCATTGGCTCATATAAACATGCTTTTGGAAGAATCTCATGCCTTACAAAGTGTTTCTGGAGAAGGCTTTTATTGTATGAGTAAATGCCCCCTTCACAACTTTTTATAGGGTTCAGATAAATTGTCTACTGTTTGTAACCCTCATATTTTTTCTCATGACTTATGTTTTTTCTTATCCATAAAAGCCTCTGGACGGAGTGGAGAGACAGAATACCCTGCCAGCATCTTTTAATTAATAGGGCAAGGAGCTGTGCTAGAAGTGTCCATAGTCTCTAGATTGATGAGATTTCATGGACATGGAGAATATGTATATGCATTTAATGCTCATCTGGCTTTATTAAAAGACAGTAGGTCTTAGAAATGGCAGTAGGAAATAGAAAATAGGATGATCACTCAGTGTACGATTGCCCCAAACTTCTCAGGCTTTTTAAAAGACCAAGACTTGCAGTTTGAATGGTGCCTGCCACGGGCATCTGCAGCAACTGAAAACTTTGTCAGAAGGTTGAAATACGCATTGCAATATCACAATGCAAGTTCTGCCCCTTACGTACTTGCATGCAATATCATAATACAAATACAAAAAAGGATGCATATTTCATCATTTGCTCCTCCTTGCTCCCTGTGAATGCCCATGGTGTCTGAACAACAATGTGCTCTCCAATGTTATTCCTGTTTTATTCAAATTTTACAGTAGCTGAAATTTTCATAATCATAAAAGGTACTTCAACCAAACTTTCATTGTAGAGTCTTGCCCAAAGATTATAACGACATGATTAATAATAGTACGGTACCATGTCAGTTTTCCACAGAAAGCACCACTATCTTTTCAGTAGAAAGCCATCTTTGTCTCCTATGGATGGATACGTTGCACCATTTTTATGATCATGCTTAGTGGTTTTGTTGTATGTGTAGAATAGGAATGGACAGGATCAACCTTGTGACATCAGTTATAATGTATCTCAAGAATGATCAAGGTAGAACTTGTAGTAGCATGACCAAGAATACTGTTGCTGCATGAATCAAGATTACTAGGTTACCAATGCTTCAGGTATCCCACTCAAAGTTAGACAGGAATGAATCTAGAAATCAGATAATATCTTTAAAAAAGGAAGGTCTAGACTAGTCATTTACTTGACAATCGTGTCCAAAAGTGGATAGTTAAAAATGGGATAGTAGTGTGCTTGAGAATTTGCATTTAGGTCTGTTTACTGAGTTAGACTCAAAGAACTATAAACGTTATTTCATTTTCTGTTGAGAAAAATAAGAAAGTTTACTTTCTGTGTTGTGCAACAGCTTCCTTTTTGTCCATTTACTTTCTTTTCTATTTCTCATCTATGCTAGATATTATTAACATTGTGAATGGTCTACCTCTGTCCTGAGGGAGTGGGGACAAGCAAGACAGTCCTGTCTCCCTCCTGTCTCTGTTCATGACATAAAACCCACATTGAAGGAAAATGTTGTATGGGAATTAAAGGTACTTCATTGCTGGAAATCGTCCATGAAAGGAAGAGGGTCTCCTACAAATGATCACTCTCTACATACTGGGGTTGATAGGAGATGGCAGAGGTGTAACACTAGTCCTCTTTCCCCTGAACGTGGGGAGGTGATTCCCAGTTTTAATAAAATTTGAAATTGACTCCTTATTCCTTCATTAAATATGCCTCCCCTCTTCAAGGACCAATAATAGCAACTGTTTAAAGCTCTTGGCTCTGCTTTCTTTTAATTCTTCCTATGGAGATATTTGATAGATAAAGTATTACATCTGTACTATTTGTCTGACTAGATCAAACTTCTCTGCATGTTCTCCAACTTCTAGAAGCTCCAGCCAGAAACTTATAGACTAAAATGTATGGAACTTTTTAGCCATAGAACAACCTCAGGGCATCAGATTGGGAAAGCTGGACTAAGACATCAGATCAAATAACAAGCAACTCATGGGCTTGAGATCATATTAGTATGCCACCTGTTCCTATTGTGTTTAGGTATGTTAGCATCAACAGGTCATTAGAGAAGGAGGAGAAAGTGGTATGAATAGTTAATGTGTTTCTGAACAGTGCAGCCCACACTACTCTGCTTTGTATCCTACAATACTGTAGTCTTTTGAACATATACAATAAAGATATGTGATATGGGTGCAGGAAGAACAAACAGGAACACCAGTGCTAGTTACTCCTTTGAGTTAATCTTGCTCATTGTTAATTAGCCATTTTGATGGCAGGGGTTTCTACATCTCATTGTTTTACACCACATTTATTTATTTATTTAAATTTATTGGCTGCCCAACTCCACTGCTGAAAATGGGGCAAAATAGATATTTTGAGGATGAAGCCTGCTTGACAGGCTGTTCAGTTGGTAAAAGTACACTTCAGAGTTGTCTGAACACCAGTCCTTCCAAACAACTTGTGTTGCTAATTCCTTTTATTTCATGATGGTGATACAGGGAGATGAATATACATCTTTAGTTTATTAGAGAAATATGTTAGAACATATTCAGTATAACATCAAAGCTCATTGTATAGTTATTTTTCTCTGGCTGCATTTCTGGGCATATTAACTTCAGAGTTACTCTGCACCTCCCTGATTTCAATGGTATTTCTTTCTGAGAAAACATGCATATATTTAAATTGTATAAAGCCTTTTTACTAATGCTACTGATAATGAGGAAAATGGTAACATTGGCTTGGAGGTTTTAAAAATCCTTTTCCTTAATTCTATTGTAACTGGTTAGTATTGCGTTGTGTTTATACTGGATTTTTGGTTCAAAACTAGCCCTTGCCAAACATTCATTCAAGCATGAAAATTCTGTCCAGTCCTCATTTCATTTTTTTTTTAATGAATGGGGCCATGCTTCAATAAATGTTCCTTGTCTTGTAAGAGATTGAACTGTGGGAAACTTTTGACTTTAGCTTGCTTGTCTGATTCAGCATGCCTCTATTTCTCATCTGCTTCTTTCTTCCTGTTTTGATCAGCAAGATCTAAAGATTGAAATGCTAGGAAAGTTGCAGAAAATAGAATAGGCTATGGCTATGGCTATGGCTGAGTAACCGCATCATACTCAGTTGTGATTTTTTACTAACAGTGGTTTGCATTATAAGGTACAAATTACAACTAGATGAGTTTGCAACACATTAAGCCATACAAAAATTTGTTTCATTTTGCTTTAGGACTATATCTTTCTAGCGATATTAAAAAGAAAAAAAAACCCTATTTTTTTTTTTAAATATCCTTCCTCCAAGAAAATCAGGTTGCATATGCAGTATGGTCCCTCCTCCTCCTGATTTATCCTGTCCTGACAATGCTGTGAGAGAAAGCAGCCCCAACCACATCCCCCCCTTACCCCAGTGCTGAGACCAGCCAACCATTTGCAGAGAATGTGCCCTCACAACAGCTGCCAGCCTGCTGCTGAGGCAGGCTGAAGCCAGCTCCAAGCAATCTGGCTAGAAAGTGCTGTTTTGCATCAGAAAATGCAATACTACCTCAAAAATATTCTAATTTGCATGGAGGAGAAGCCTGAAAGAGATTGGCAACCTTTAGGGCTCCAGTTGGCCTACTGCTGGATTGTCCACTCCCATCTAGCCAAACCTGAAGGTCTGTGCCTCCATAGACATTTCTGTCTTGGCTGCCAGAGAGAACAGAATTTCCCTAACAGCCAAAGTTCCCTCCCTCCCTCCCCTCTCCTTCCTTCCTTCCTTCCTTCCTTCCTTCCTTCCTTCCTTCCTTCCTTCCTTCCTTCCTTCCTTCCTTCCTTCCTCTCCTCTCCTCTCCTCTCCTCTCCTCTCCTCTCCTCTTTAGGCTAAGGTAAGAATGGCAACCTCCTGGAAGACTTGCTAGAGAAGAGAAAAATTGGCAAGATTTTTCTCTTTTATAGCAGGTGTAGAGCCTTGGAGAGGAAAAAAACCTAGGGAGGCAGAGATCCCTCACCCTCCCTGCTCCTCTCTTCTCCCCTTCTCTGGCCCTGCTCCTAATTCTGTGCTTCCCTCACAGCAGCCTCCAACAGATGCAGCCCCACCCTCACTTGAAGATAGCAACGTTCATCACCTTATTTTAGAGATGTGGCAAGAGAAATGCTGTAGAGACAGTGATTTTTTGAGAATGGAAGGAAAATACATTGCTGGGAAAGGGGGAAAAGCTCGGTGATTCTTATAAATGTCATAGGCTCAAACTCTTGGGCCAGTAACTTGGTCCAAGTAGTTTGAACTCAGCATAAAATATGTCTTTTGAGAATTCTCACCTCAGAACAAAACACATTGATTTTGTTCCAAGCCTAAGATAAAATAGGGCTATTTCAAGTGGTGTTGTTTGAAGTGTTCTGAGAATCTTAAGTCCTGTTATAGGCTTTTTTTTTTTAAAAAAAACCCTGTAATTGGCTTCGTTTTTCAATTTTTCCACCCAGCATACCTGCTAAAATAGCAGGGAAATGTTCTTTTGCTAGGACTATTGGTCATGGCTAGGTGAAGGGATGGGGATGGTGAGGAAGAAGCTAAAGCTACTTATGCACATCTTCAAAGGCAGTGATGGTGATGGACCCCAATTATTGATCTGCCTACATTCCACAGATTGCTGCATCTGTATCCAGATATGATTTTAGATGGCTGATTGTGAACATAAGAATAGAGAGAGATTGCTATCCATTGGCTGCCTAATAGATTGGGTTGCTGCTTTTGCATAGTTACAATTCAGGGGTTGAGTGATGTGTGCATTGTATTCCATGCTGTGCTTTCTGTTCTAGCTCAAGCACACGCAAAGATGAGTGCAGTGCACTGGAAGCTCTACATGAGTATTGCTAATAATGTTGATGAGATGTTCAAGTTGGAAGTTGGAATATGCAAAGATTATGTTCCTTTAATTTATTTGTTGAGCGTGTGCATATTCTTGGTAATATCAAACTTTCAGGCTGCCTGCTGAATGCAATTACTCTCTTCCTTAAGTTTGGTGAGTGTCTTTGGCAGGTTGCTAAATGCAGCAATGTGTATTATGTTTATGAATCAACAGGGAGAGAAGCTATGTTTCTGGCTATTCTTGAGCTGTGCCAAATGGAATCATGCTATGTGTTATTCTTTGCTGAGTTTCTGTGACTTTTTATAAGACGGTGGGAAAAATAACTGTCCTAAAGCATAGTTTTCACTGGGAATTAAAAAAAAATATTTTCAAAAATTGGTTTTTTTAAAAAAAATTCAGAACTTTGGCTACACTTTTTTCTAAGTTAGGTGGTAGGTAACAGTCAGAATGATGTATCGGGTAAAAAGCAAGGGACTTTTTTCAGTTTTTCAAACCTGTTGATATCACTAATAATAAATATTTATTAACAAGAACTATGTGGCTAGAAAAGGCTCTCAGAGCTGCAAAAGATATTTGACTGTTTTCAAATTGCAGACAGACAGGAAAATCATCTATATTAGCCCATTGCAGTTATTTCCAAATAAAAATGCAAAAATCAAACTCCTACAATTAACCCCGTAACACTATTTAATTTTTATACACTTCACAATTATAATTGTATAATAACATAGAGGCTTTTAAAGAGCTATTATATAATCCCTCCAGTGCTATTTGTTTTTATTTGTCCATAAACTAGGGATGCAGATTTATAACTTTAATTGCTCACTTTCTGAACTAAAAGTTTTAAGTAATTAATTCACACACTGATAGACACAAAAATATACACATTTGTACATACCCTAATTCAAAATCTAGTGGTCCAGCCTAGGCTTCAGTTCAGAAAAATCGAGGTGGGAACCCTATCACAAATGGTGCTTCAGTTTATCTGATTGTTTCAAAGCATTATGGTTTCCACCCTTTTTTATAACTTCTGGCAAGAGCTGGCGTTCCTGGCTTTCCTCATACTTCTGGGTACTTTTTCACCTGAGTGCTGATACTTCAGTTCACTTGGGAGCCCTCTCTTTTTTGGGGAACCGTCTCTGATTGAGTCTTAATAGAAGTCTCCATTCTGATACTTTCCCACCTGCTGCATAAGATGAAATCTGCCAGAATGAGCCATTCTACTTCTGTCCCCTGCTCTGAGCAGGTCATGTCCTCCATCTTTCATATATGTCCATTATACTGTAGCATAAAAGTACATAATAACACTGGTAACAATACGATGACAAAAGCCCTGAAGATTTATTAAAACCAGCTATTTTTCACTTAGATTGATGGCTCCTCTAGATTATAGTAATTCCAGGATACTGGAGACAGCTACATATAATATTCTGTTATCTTTATTTTTCTTTCATTGTGCTTCTACTCAGATTCTAGGCTAAGTTTTCACTGTATAAGTTTTTCTTAGGAGAGTTTCCCAGTTTGTATTGCTTAAAGAAAATATTCTGAACAATCAGTGTTATTCCCCCCCCCCCTTTTTTGTAGGAATAAGATAGTTCTAGGTTAGACAATATGCAAAATAAATGGTGGAAGAAGTCTGCATTGATAGATAACCAACAGTTTAACCAATAATTGGGAATATAGTCTTGATCCAGATCAAATCAGGACCACATGCATGTTTTTCTCTAGTATAAAAGTGGCCAGATTGGCAAAAGATGAATAGTATATAAATCGTATGGCTTTTATGGGCAGATATTTTCGTAAGTTTCAGGCAAGGGTATTTTCCCAGCTCGCTTGGAGATGGCAGGAGATATTTTATTGTTAATATCATTTTAATGTATTTTATTTGTTCATTGTGTGTGTGTGTGTGGACACACTTTTATATACCTACACAGTGTGCTGTACTTCACCTAAACAAGATATTTTGTACTGTAAAGATGACATTGTCAGATTCGATGAGGTATAGTGATCATGCAGGTTGCCTCCTGAACATGCTAGATCCAGGCTTGGAAGCTGTGCAAAGTGAAACAAAACAGTAGCTATCTTTCTAAAAGGCAGAGGACTATAGTTTTGCAAAGCAGCTTCTGGGGGTGCTTCACCTGGTGCATCGTCCAAGTGAACCGATACTTTGAAGCTTTGCGTTATTTCTGTAGATTTTTCCCCCCAGTCTCTGTATATAGATCATACACATCTATCCATATACAGTACCAGCAAAAACAGAAACAGCCGCAGTTTCTTTGTCCACTGATAGATGGTGCTATAACAGTTAGCGCTGATGATCTAATTTCAGATTGCAAGAAGAGGAAGCGAAAGCCAAAGGAGGGGGAAAGGGATGCTTAGTTTATTTATTTAATTTATTTATTTATATGATTTATATAGTCACTCAATTCACCCAAGTGACTCTGGGTGGCTTACACAGATTAAAACGCAGAAAACCCACCATATATAACACCCTGTGCCCAAGAATAAACAATAACCCCACTCACTGAAAAATCACACCAGTACTATAACAACAGAGCTCACCTACTCACCTGACCCAAATGCCTGGGGAAGCAGCCAGATCTTCAGTGCCTTGCAAAAGGCTAATGAGTACGAGAGGGAAGGGGAGGCTTGGACCCAGAGATGCTGTACTTGTTTGGATGTTTATTTTCGAACACACAGAAGAAGGAAGGTTCAAAAGAGAATTAAAAGTGCTACTTCTTTTTGTTAGCAAAGAGCTATCTGCTACTGCTCCTCTTCCTCCTCCAATTCTAAAGTGAAAGAGAGAGCTGAGGCCAGAGGAGATGGGATGGGTTGGGAAGGATCAAATGGAAGATTAACTGATGGTAGCAGGTGAAAAGTTTGAGGTAGGAAAGATTGGGCAGGGATTGGAGGAAGGCAGTTTAGGGAGGCTGGAAAGGGTAAGGAAAAGTGGAGAGAAGGAAGGTAAGGCTGGAAAGGCAGAAGGAGATTAGTGGAGAAGGGAAGTGCAATGGAGAATGGGTGGGAAGTCTAGTGGTGGGTCAGCAGGCATGGAGAGGAGAAGACGGTGAAGGGATTGGAATTAGCTTTTGGGGCCATATCTGATATGCCTTGGGTCATATGCACTTTTTTGCACTACTGTATAGGCCAAAGTTACCTGCTGGACCATCTGCTCCTGTACAATCTATTCTGCACCATCACATCTTCCATAGGGAATCCTTTGCAACTTCTTATACAATTTTCAGATATATTTATGCTACTGTTTGTACACCCCCCACTGTAAGTCACTGGGAACTACTTGGGAATTGGTAGCATATTCTTTTCTAAATAAATTCATTTCAAAATAAACTATTTCCTTCCTCTCTAACCGGTTTTTTTTTTAATATACTTCCCTCCTTAACCAGGTGCTTGCTTGTCAAGAGAAAGAATGGCAGTTTTGAAAAGGAGACAGGAAGAGAAAGAAAAAAAGTCAACAAATCTGTTGCTGCTGCAAATTCTCATACAATTTGTGGTTAGAGACAGATCAACTTCTATAGAAGTTGTTTAGATTGATGTGCTGGCACAGGTGACTGATTTCAGTTTGGACTTAGTTGTTCCAGTGAATCAAAAGAAAATGGCCACTCCCACCTTTCTCTTTGTGATGACTCCCATCATGATATGCCACAATTGCTGTTATGTACTGTTACTTTCCCTATCTCTCACCTGGACCCTAAGATGATAGGGAGGAAAACATGAACATCAGTAGCAGGGGTAAATTCTGGAAGTCACTTCCCTATTATTGACTTTCCTTCTGTGTGATGAAAACTAGAATTTCCCAAGATGAGTTTCATTCCATCCAAACTGTGCAGTCCCATTCAAACTAGGAGGGGTGGCAGGTCTGCCACTCCTCTGCAAGGAAAGATTACAATATTTGGGGTGGTGTAATGTAGAAACTGAGGCAAGTATGTGTAAGTGGAACATGATTAATGAAAATAAAATGTGTGTAGTATGAAGACATTAGAAAGAAGGCAGTTGGATGTTTTTCTTTTTCATTTGCAATATTATAACTTATCCGGTGATGTGAAAGAATAGGACATTCAAGAAAAACTAACAATCAATGTGGAATTACTGTGAAATAAATAAATAATACATACTTAAAACTTGCAACTGCAAGAGGCAATGGCTACCAGTTTTAATAGGGGACAAGACATTAAAAGAGGATAAGGCTATTGTTTTATTAATATAGATAATTAGAACAGGATCAGAGAGAGGAAGGCTTTGAAGATGGTCATAGGAATGAAAAGCACTGTGAAGAACAGTGGAAGGAACTGGGGATATTTAGCCTGGTGAAGACAGGTAGAAAGGGGATTGATAACATTACTGACACAAATTATTCCATGCTGCCCCAGAGAGAGCAGTGTCTGCAGAGGGGAACGAGGGAGATCAGGGTGACATAAAGAACATTGCAGTATTGTGATGCAAGCCCCATCCCTCATCTTCATGAGCTGTGATGTCACAACAGGGGTGGAGCTTGCAAAGTACTGTTTTGTCATTCTGACAAAAGTAGAAAAAGCCTGTAGATGCCACTGCCCAGAGGCCAGGATTAAATCTCTTGAGGAACTCTGTAATGGGCAACATTTCTCTAGGTAACTGGTAATTGAACCTTTTACCAGGATAGGCCTTTTCCCTGGAAATCTTCAAGCAGAGGCTCAACACCCGTGCATGGGGTGGGGTGGGGGAGGGGGCTGCTCTAGCTCTGGATTTCCTACGCTGAGCTGAGGTTCAGACTGGATAGCCTGGAAGACACTTCTAGCTTAGAAGTAGTCAGCATCCCTTGCTGAACTGATGCTTTATCTGCTATCTGTCTGTATTTCAGCTTTTTCTCCATTTTATTATTTACTAAGCTAAAGCATGTAGAAGTGTGTTATAGAGAACTAAGGTGTGAATTCTGCTGGTGGAATTGAAAACTATGTCAGGTCAGGAAAGTCGCTTAATTATATCTATAAAGTTATTTTGTTTTTGGTGGTGATGGGTAGACATGGGTAGAGAGAAAGATAATTGAGGAAAACTATATGTGGATGGATAAAATTTTTGGAGCTCCAGAATTCCTCAGATTGAGCAATATCATTACCTGCATTATAAAGCTTGGATTATTACATGTATTTGAATGCTTTATCTCAGCTTTTTTTGTTTATCCATACTTTTGCCTAGGCATAAAATTATTTTATTTTACAGACCAGTCTTTTTATAGTCCGTATTGCTAAATTGTAATATTTCCCAAAGGATATCACACTGTTTGTAGCAGTTCAGCACATCTTATAATCATTTATATGTTTTTCAGGGAATTAAAATGTCCTTTTACACTTGATACTTGATCGTTTTTCCAGTTTCTAATTTTTTTAAAAAAATAATGTATAATTTTGTTTATCTCTTGTGAGATTGATCTGTTTCCCAAAGATGAGTTGAAACTTCTCGTCACACACCTCTATACTAAGCAATCAAGAGGTGACGTTACAGAAATTATTTAATTTTTCCTCCATTTCCTCCACACACTGGAGCTAGGGGGAAGACTTGAGATGAGATGCTTCTTGCTGAGATGAGACTTGAGATAGATGATGGCAGCAGAACTATTGCAAAAGCCAGGTTGGCAGAAGCTAGGTTGCCAAGATCAAGAAGGCTTCTGGGAGGGGAAGTTTCAAGCCTCCAGACTGTACTTTACTGTGTTCTTTACATTCCTTTATCCCTGTGTAAGGTTTGTAGACCTGAATCTCAGAAAATCCAAAACCAGGAATTCAGGCAGAGGCTCTTAAAAAAACAGCTCTTTAATCGGCCGAGTAACAGCTGGGTGGGCAGCAACCCAAAACACAGGTGGCGAAAGTTCTTGGCAGCTCCACACCAAGATTCCAAACCCAGTTTTTATAGCATTGCAAGGACAATAGATTGCAACTAATAAGGCAGTTTAAGGCAGTTTGAACCAGTGTCCCCCCTTTACCCTCAAGACCTTTTCCCTGCACTCTCCCCCCTCAAGGTCTTCTGTGTACATGTCCTTCAGGCAGTTTCTTCCTAGTGCAAGCAAAATACAGAGGCGAGATAGCAAGAGCCAGGCTAAGAAAATTCCCCCCCTTCTTCCTCCCTTTCACCTGTATCAATAATCAGTTCTTTGGTCTAGTTGGCTTTCTTAAATGGAAGAATTATAGTGCATGGTAGTCCTATGTGTTCTCATTCTCTCTACAAGATCTCATTTCCTTCTGACCTCAACTGAGAGAGAATCACTAAACAACTCAACTGTCTTTCTGCATGGTCTTTCATGTAGATCTTAAAACTGGATAAATGAGCTGCAGAAAAAGAGGTGATGAGCAGCATATGAGATCTACTGCTGTTTTGTACATATCAGTCTTACTGATGCTGAGAGTCCACAGTCTTCCCTTTGGACTGATAGAGTTTAGCATGGGATAGGGCCAACTTTCAGCAAGATATCAATAGCATTAATTTCCTTCCTTGATGAAAGTGGTGCTATATATAAGTATAGACTGCATCATGATATCAATGGAGAGAAAGAAAAAGTGATACTGAGTTTGTAGAGAATGCATTAATCTCCACATTCATGGAAGTTGTTTGTTCCGGATATGTGAAGTACAGGGAAAAATTCCACATATGATCTAGTAATTCTGATGTTCATATGAAAGGATGCAGAAAACTGAGAGGAAATTTATTTCAGTTGATTGAAAATATTTGGCTAAACATTTGATGTTGATCTACCACTATCTTGCTTAATAGTTCTGAAATTATTGCTTATATAAGAATATTGAAAAAAACTACAAATAGCATTACATACCTTGTCCTTACTCTTTAATTTTAAATGTTGCTTGAATTATGTTAGCAGGACAACTTCTGCTTGATTGGGGCACATTTGGGAATCTCTTGCAATAATTCAGACCAGCCTACATCAACCTGTATATGTATTAACTAGATTTATCTCACCCCAGCCTCCGTGGCTGTTGTCTGGGAGTAATGAGAAATGTAGTTCTGTGCATCTTCCAAAGACTGACCTAGACAGTATATATAAGGAAAGGAAATAATATGTAAAGAATGCCAGTCTGTTTGTATATGAGTTGAGTTTAAAAAGACAGAAATTTGGTCTTAGCACTTTTATCCCTTGCAGAAAATATTCCTGCTTTAAAAACTGATGTGGGGGTTGCAAAGAAAGGAAAAAAATATTGCTTACTTGGAGTCTATACAATACTTTCTGCATTCACAATAGATATGTTTGTGTTGTTACACTACAATTGATTGGCAGTAAAATGGTGTTAACCACATGAATGGCACATATTTTAAGTTCTCTTTATGTGTGACCTGTATCATATAGCATTGAATTTAGATGTGCCAATTTTTACTTTTTCATTTTAGAACATGAAAATGTAATTATTCTGTATCACAATAATTGTGCAAAGGAGATTTTGTTCTGCCTTTACAAATGTGTCATCATTCAGTGTTTGAATATATAATAAATGCTCTAATTTATTCTACTCAACAGATAACAGAAGATGGATCAGTAAGTGCTACAGAACTCCATCAACCTTTTAACTATTTATTAAAAAAAGAATCACAGACATCAGGAAGAAGTAACTAATTATACTATAGCATCATGCACAGAACTGAAGGATGGTCTTCCCTCTTGTGCTCACGACTTTAATACTTAGTTCTGACTTTCTGTGTGTTTTGACAAGCACATTATGTAGAAATGAACATCTTTTATGTTGTAACAGAAACCAAACGCAATATTACAAATAAGATCAAAGCTAAGGAAAAGGTGTTTAATTGTTTGGATGGTATATCTGCCTTTCAAAACTTTCTCATGCAAGCTTCAGTAACTGGAAATTAAGTATACATTGAACAGCTAATAAGCATTCCATATGCATTGACTGTTTTATACAAATTTATTTTAGGTTGTAATGTGAAATGAATCATCATTATGTGTTATTTTTAATGAATTTTTGTTCATGTAACTGTTATTTATAAAGTGATATATTTGTTACAAAAAGATTTTCCGATTATTTTAGTCTTTGTATACAAGGAGAAACGATAGTGACTTAAATGAATCCCCAAAGGAATTTGAACAATAAGCTCAAAAATGTGTGCCTTGTTCTAAAGCCTTTATTTAAATAAGGAAACCAAAATGTCAACAGGCATGTATGTATTCATGGCTAGATTTAGCTGGAATCACCTTTTTCTTAGAAGTAAGTATTTCTTCCTAGATAGTGTAGTGTCCATGCAGTTCACTGCATGTTTACTGAAACGTTAGTCCTATTTTGTTCAGTGGGACAAAGGCCATTTCCTCACTAATGACCTTCTGGAATCACCCAGCCTTTGTTGAGGCAACAGAAATCTTGTCCTTGTCCCTGTTATTTTGACAAAACAATGGTTGGATGACTGTAGAAGATGCTACAAGTCCCTAGGGAGACATGGCTCAATAAGAATGGGTAGGATTGCAGTGTGTATTTAAATTTCTTATTATTCCTGTAGTATGCTATAATAAAGGAGAACCTGGGAAATTGCTTAACGTTCATAGACTTATCATCAATTCGAGAAGGATCAAGGGCACCTGGTTAAATCACAGTCCAAATTTCAAGAGAGACTTTTAGGATTATATAATATCTTACTGGTTGCTTTAATGAGAATGAACTCCATTAGCAGTTACTAAATGTTTTCAGCGATAGCATATGGCTACGGTCAGCTGAGCCGTAGTTGAATGCATGCTTCATTGAAACGAGCAGAGCCTGGTGCATTGCGGCTGAAGGGAGAGCAAGGAAAGTCATAGAGAATTCTTTACCTTGCTATAGCATTATTCAAGGAATATCTGTTTAACCTTTTATAGATAGGTGGGGTTTTCTTTGCAAGGGGTGATTTCAGATGGATGATTCTTAGCATTCCCAATCAAACATATCGTGCAGTTATCTTATCTTCCCTCTGTAATCATGTCTCTGTAGTTAAAATAAAAAGATGGAAGGGAGAAGGAAGACATGGGAGGAATATAAATGGCAGAGGATGTCATTAGGACTTCATAAAATTCCATGAATGAGATACTGTGATTATGTAATGAAATCCTTATTCAAAAGTACCCTACATTTCTAGCCTGCAGTGCTGATTTAAGAAATGAAAGTAATGGGATGTGCCACAGGAATATATTGAACCAGAAATAAGAGCAAAACACTGTATGGTTGAAACGTTCCAACATCAGAATAGAGGTTGGAACTGCCATTTTGCATACTTCATTTCTGAGTATATTACTGGTACATTTAGAATAATTTGTTTCAACATTGGAATGTTTCAATCATGAGATTTTTTTTTTTTTTTGCACATTTTTGTTTCTTAACTAGGGTGAAAGTCTTAGCTTTACTACTCTGGAGAGAAAGTAGCAACTATTATTGTTGAGGCATAATATATGTTCTATTTCCTTTGGTCTATCTGTTCCCTTTGTCTTTTGATCTTTCCAAATGATGATTTATTGTAACCACACAGGGATCTCTTAGTCAAAGCTTAAGGCCCCCATCAACCTGATGTCAAATAGGTTGACTCTCTTCCCATCATGTAGTAGAAAAGAAGGGTAGACTTAACTGCACAGCATGGTGAATAGCCATTAAAAATGGTGAGACATGTCTGCTATTAATGAGACAACTCAGTGGAGAACTGAGTCCAACAAAAAAATGTGGAATATTTAAAGATCACAGCTAGCCTAGGACAGAATATAAGAAGTGTAAACTTCCAATATGAATGATGGCAGAGGCATAATCTGATAGCACAGCATTAATCACAACATCATACGTTGTTACCGTATCATTTTACTACAGTAAAATTCATATTATTAATAAAATCATTGCAAATATCAATAGAAATAAATGACCTCTTCAGCATTTTCTAAGTAAACAAATTCTCCCACTAATGGAATATCATCAATCCAAGTAAAGGAAGGAAGAGATGCTGTAAAAAATCAGCTGACAGAACATGCAGCGGTGGGAAAACAGATACAAAATTCTCAGTTGTTATTTTATTAGAACATTTATGTAACACTTTTCAGCAAATACCACCAAGGTATTATGTAACAAATCAAACAAAACCACAACAAAACCAAAAACAAATATACCAAAAACTTTCAAACAATGAATATGTTAAAGCAGTGTTTCTCAACCTTAGCGGCTTTAAAAATATGTGGACTTCAATTCCCAGAATTCCCCAGCAATTCTGGAAGTTGAAGTCCGCACATCTTAATGTTGCTGAGGTTCAGAATCACTGTGTTAAAGCAATATTAAAACCGCCTCTAGCAAAAGAGAGATAATTTCTCTTCTGGAAAGCCAAGAGAGTTGTGAGGAATCACAGCGTTCCACAGAGCCACAGGTGATGCAGATTAAAGTCATTCCCATGTTCCCAACAATCAAAGTTCTGTCCAAAGGGCCTTTTCTGCAGATCTTAACAACCTTTGTAAAAAAACAAAGGCTTTTAAAGGAAAGCTAATCCTTTAGCCAGTCTATGTCTTTAAAGTGGGAGTTGGCTGCACCCAATTTAAAAAAATAGTTAAAAGCTATTTTAAGAGTGATGAAGCAGCATGGTAAAATGGTAAATGAATGTGATTTATGAAACAGGCAATATATTTTGATATTATTTGCTTATTCAGACTCTCTTTATATGTCAGTAGGACCCACGTGAAATTGTGATAACATTCAGTGACACAGATTCAGAAAACCTGGAAGGGGGTGAATACTTTTTCACAAAACTGTGAATGTTTCTCCTTCCTTTTTTTAATCTCTGCCTACCCCTTTGAGCTCATATGTTCCTCAAAGCCCATACTTCTTAACCAGAGGCATGGACATTCTGTTTCTTTAAACTATATTTAAGTACTATTTTCATAATTCTTGACCATCAGCAATACTGGCTGTAAATGATGAGCTTGTCCAGAATCTCTGGAAGACTGTAGGTTGGTCGATACCATGCAGTCCGATCTTTTTTTTTTTTTTGAAGGCAAGTCTCCAGAATATATTTAAAGATGTGCTTGTAAGTAATGCTAGCAAGTGTCAGTTTTTCATGAGTGTAAAATGCAGACAGGAACTGTTTAAAAGTCTTCTAGAGATTACACTGCATTACCTAAACCTTTCTATTGGCCTTCTAACCATGCTACATCAGTTCTCACTGCAAAAATTCAAATGTAGATTGCATTTGTTAACCAATTCCAAAAGTAGCTGCAAAACATACCTGAACAATTTCAGTAAATGCAAAGCAGGCAGTGTGTTGTTTTGTGGAAGTGGGTGCCATCTGCTTTGGGTGAGGAATTTGTTTTGTCCTTGCTTGAACATACTCCCATAGTCACATGCCTATGACTATGTTGGGGATTTGTGGAGCAAGAAATAATTAACATTGCTAAGTGCTAAGATTTGTACATTTGTATCTATTAATTTCAAAACAGCTCATAGCAAACTAAATGATAAGTTATATGGCATGATTGCTATGTATTTGAAAAGGAATCCTCAGGCAAACATTTATCCGCAAAATAAACATGGAGCAAACTTCCATACATGCTGCATACTTCCTAACAGACCTATAAGCCAACCATTAGAAAAGACATTAATGGATTTCACTGAAATAAATCTGATGTCTCTCAACTGTCCTCTTAATCTGTCCACCTAAAAATAGGGGAAGTTAAAGTTCTTTGATATAATATAGTAACAGAGGATAACTGATCTGCTAAATAATACTATTTTGTCTGCCATAATTTGGCTCTTGAGGTTGATTAACATGTAAGACTGGCAGCTTTTAATGCTTCCAGAGAACCCACCTAGGATGCCTGTCCTAAACCCTCTTAAATATTTATTCTGCTTAGTTCTCCAGGCATTGTTCTGCTGTTATTTTCATATCTCCCCCCAGTCAGCACCATTTTGGGTGTTGTGAGAAAGGAAATTAGATGGCTAGAGCCATCCAGCTAGAACTGTTACCTCCAGTTAAGTCAACCAGCAAAGGACAATGTGCTAGTGCTCTTTCAAACATGCAGCCAGCACTGGCTAAGATTAAATTTCCCAGTGCAATGCAAGTCCTCACAATAGAGTTTTTTGATTTATTCTTTTTATAGACCACCGCACTCCAACATGACTCATGACACTTTGCAATAATCCAGTGAAATATATACTGTATAGCCAAAATATATAAAAGTACAACAACGAATAAAACTGCAGATCCTCGGTGTCCCTCATCTGACAACAGTCTAAAATAGTTACAGGTTCTACAAAAAAGTTCACTTTTAACAGCTTTTCTGAATATCCTGAGGGAAAAGGACTATACAAGTCCCTGGAGGGAGGCCATTCCAGGTGGATGAAGCCATAGTTGAGAAACATTGGCTTCTGCCCCTCCCCCCCAACTTCAGTATCCATACTCAGGCCATGTAGATTCTGCCTGAAGGAGATGGTCTTGGAGCTTCCTGGGTGCCAAGACATGTAGTTTTATAAGCCAAAGACAGTGCTTTCAATTCTACTCAGAAGTCTACCACGTGCATCTTGCAGCACTGGTGTCATCAGATTATAGTGGCTCTCATTTGCCAATAGGCAAATTGTTGAATTACATATCAGTTGTAGTCTTCAGAGGCAGCCCCATATATAGAGCATTGTAATAGTCTATTGTAGAGATGACAAGGGTGTGGGCTGTTGTTGCTAGGTTCTCTGTCTATTTTCAAAGTAGAAATACAATGACTCCTACTTAAGGAAGAAAATAAACATCTGGGGCAAACTGGGGTACAAAAATCTGGACAACCACTAAATGGCAGCAAAGAGATTCTGATAGTCCTAATAAAATGTTGGTCCTACTAAATCAACAAAGGCCTCTCCACCCTGAAATAGGCAGGCCCTCATTTTCACGTCAGTGGGTGTACTTGTTTTGGTGTGACTGGCACATTTGAGAAGCTGAGAAAATCTGTGGGTGTGAGTTGTGTAAAAGGTCAGAGGCCTTTTCCTGGTAACAGAGCAAAAGGGGTGAGAACACAGAGTGCAGACTGGAAAACAAAGTACAATTACACTGCAAGCAATAATTGAAAAGAAATAAGGTACAGGATTGGGCTACATGCATCCTAGGATAGCCCTGTTCCCAGCCTTACATAAAGATCTGGGCAGAGGACAATCCCCATATCCTCCCCTTCTGTCAAAACACATTAAGAAAGCTTTGCACTGAACTTGATGCCTTGATGATCATACTATTTCTGATGGGTCCAAGAGGGGAGAACCAAAAGATTCTGATCTGAAGTCGGTGTCCAACAAGCACAAATAGAATGATCAACACCTTTCCTTTTTATTGAAAATAGCGCATAAATACATGACCTGCTAGTAGTGGAACAAAGTAACTTCCACAGATTTCTTCCTGCTTCATAATGCAGAGAATGACTGAGTAAAATTAAAGCCACATCCAGTGGATCTAAATTAAAGCTGGCAGGGGTAGGAGGGAATCTGTGCCACTATAGGCATTAAAGACAGATGCTCTATATAATGTGACCAGTAGTAGAAGTCTAAGCTTACCTGTTTTATGATTTAGTGTGATATATAAACCTAGCTATGGTGGCTTGCTCAATAAACTGCTGTTAAAGCAAATGAAAGCTTAGTGTGATATGTGAACCCAGTCATTGTCAAAAATATCTGCAGGAAGTCTAAGAAACTAGGGATAAAAGAATCTAGAAATGGACAGCAAACAGGGTTTAGGCTTCACTAAATACTGTCCATAGAATGGCAGAAGCTTAGCCCTGTCTTCTATTGCTCTCTAAAATTTAATAAAGTTCTACACTGCGGGCTGTCTTATAGCAAATCAAATTCTTTCCAGCCCTGCCTGGAAGCAAGAAATGAATGCCCTGGCTTTCTAGCCAATTGGGTCATTTTCCCATCCTGATCAAGTGCTCTGCAGTACCACAGGATACAATCCAATGGGGGAAACAAGGGGCCCTTTTCTTGCTGGGTGACTTTGGGTTTGTCTCTTTCTGTCCTACCTGCCTCCAAAGGTTATTGATGTAGAGAAGAGTTGGCAGAAGGACTACTATATATTGTATGGCAGCTTGGGCTCCTGGAGGAAAGGCAGGATAGAAATGCAATAAATTAATTGATGAACTCAATCAGCTTTGAAAACTGTAAGGCACTGAAGAATATGGCTGAGTTTATACAACATGCTAGGACAAAATGTGCCTTGTGGTATTGTGCAAATTCAAATTTTGTGTTCAGTGTGTTGTGTAAACCCAGAGAATTAGGTTAACTCCATAAATTATAATTAACTTACTCATGGATAAATGTATTGCAGAAACAAAGCCACTGAGAAAATTTACTTTTCAAGTACTCTGATAGGTCTGTTACCTCATTCCTTCTCTTCTACTTGACAGTTTTTTGTCACAGCAGGAAGGTTCTGAAAGTGCTTTATGTTAGGATAGATTGAACCAAGACCTATCTATTTAAAAAGATCCATAGCAAATGATTTACATGAGTATTGTACTGTGTTGAGTATTTGGCTGAATGATTTAACAGCTGGTCATTTAAAATGTTGTACCATTAATCTTTAAAAATGTAAACTTCAAAATCGTTTAACCTCTAATCTTGTGTCAGCCATGCATCAAAATATATACTTTTAGGCTATAAAAGTCATAATATGGTTTGCTTGTGGCTTAGTGTGTGGTGTGAATTCAACCAGTTCAGTTTGTAAAGCATGGTTTATAGCTTAGCATGACTGGATTGTATCCATAAGGTTGATTGGTAGATTAAAGATGAGCAAACTGCAACTTAAGATGTTATATGAACACAGCCTTTAAAAAGCACAATCCTCTGCCCAGTCAGACTGAAGAGCCACCTGAGTTTAGTATCTTATTTCCTTCTGTACTGTAGCGTCATAGCATAAGCTTCTTTTAAGAAATATTTCCAGAGAGAGCAGAGAAAGCAAGGCGAGAAGGCAACCAGTGGGTGTCCATATATAGTGTGTAGTTTATCTGTCTGGCTTCTCAGCCTCTAACACGTCCATTTACATGCTACTTACATGGTTCTCTTGTAGACATATGGTATAATTGTTTTGGTATGTTGAGATCAATTTAACTCTCTCTCCATGAGCAGTGTTTCCTTGGTGCCTGGCAGGCAGAAAGCTTTGCTACCATAACTACGCTGCTTGCTGTGCTTGTGGACAGTGGGGCCCAAATTGGCATGCTGCCATTGGCTTTCTGGAGCATAGCGTGGGATCTTTTAGTTCAAAACTTGCTTCTTTTCTGGTAGATCCTAGATCAGCTGAAAAAGTACTCCAGCCCTGGAGCTAATGCTCTTATTCTTCCTCTCATTTGTGTCCGTGGAAGAGATAGTTTTTCAAACGTCCAAACTACATTTTTTACCATGACCACTATCATCTGTGGTTAAAAAGGGACACTTTCTCTACCATGGAGGTTCCCACCACCACCATTACTTTGGAACTGCTCTGCTCAATAAAGCCCATTTCGGTGGGAAGGAGTGCTCTGCTTATCTGCTGCTTGAATAAACTACATTAAAGGATGTAAATAACATGGCACTGCAGATTTTATCTCACATAATTAGAATACTAATGTTGTATTTATGGGAACATGCTCTTCTATTGGACAATGGCCTTCTGAAGATCTGCAACTAATGGAGGAGACTAACATAACAGTCCTGGAAAATTGTTCATGGGAAAACCCTAACAGAACTTTTTGAAAGATCATTATTGGGATCACAATGTAAAATTAAACCATTTCCTGGTGTGTGTTCTTGTACGACATCTTCCGTTATTGACACTGTGGGTTAAATCTGTATCTGATTCCAATGTTATATGAAAATAAGCTGTGACATAATGCTCTATTTATCCGTACATACTGTTTTCCTGTAAATTCCATAGTGATATGGTCCTTGGTTAAATTATAGTAAATGCAAGTGAATTTTGGGGTTGTGCAATTTTTTTTTTAAACTCTAACATTGAATTTATTTTTTTAATGTTTTGCATTGAAATTTTAAATTGTCAAATAATTTCATACACAAAGCTCAATAAAAAAGTCTTAACATGCATCCTGTTCATTCATATGGTTAACTTTATTGTGTAAGTATCTAGGAAGAAAAACCAAGATGGGTAAAACGTCAAATTTCATGTGCTAATCATACCAGGTAAAACTGTCATATGCAATGACAGCAATGGTTGTGTTGGAGACATACAAGACCAAAGGAGAACAAAGAACATTCCCATGACCCCACAATGGACTACAGTATGTAGCTGTATTGCCAACAGACCTTTTACTGGGGAAACTACTTGAGTCTGAAGCAGTTAAGTCAACTATCTGTGCTTTTGGGCTCAGCCAGAGCAAATCAATACCATTGGGCCATAAGCTTAAGTTGCTTCATTTTTATTTATTTATTTATGAATAAATGAAGCAAGCCTGCCCATCTATCTAACAAAACTTTGGGTAGCTAACATACCATATAAAATATCAACAGTAATACATTTTCGCAGATCCAGTTTCCTTTGCAGGAGGAGAAAACACACACACACACACACACACACACCCATAGGGGTGAGAGGGGAGATCGATCCATCCATCCATCCATCCATCCATCCATCCATCCATCCATCCATCCCCTCTCACCCCTATGGGTGGTATGTGTCTTCCTCAATCTCAGGTCTTCTACCAGAGGCCTGGGAGTTTGAGGGTTCTGCACAGTATCTTACCTGTTCCTAGCACTTCACTCTTCTGGACAGAGAGCTCTGATGTTGTTCTTGGGATCTGTTGGAGCCACTCTCCCAACTTAGGAGTCACAGCCCCAAGTGCTCCTACCACCACTGGGACCACTTTGGCCTTTACTTTCCACACCCTCTCTAGTTCCTCCTTTAAGCTCTTGTACATCTCCAGCTTCTCTTATTCCTTCCTGATGTTGCTGTCACTTGGCACTGCTACATCTATCAAAACCACTGTCATCCGGTCCTTGTCTACCAGCATGATGTCTGGTTGATTGGCCAGTACCTGCCTCTCCATCTGGATCTGGAAGTCCCACAGGTCTTAGCCCTGTTATTCTCCATGACCTTCTGTGGAATCTCTCATCTGGACTTGGGAGGGTCTAGCCCATACACTGTGCAGTTGTTCTTGTATACAATGCCAGCTACTTGGTTGTGCTATTCAGTGTATGCTGTTCCTGTCTGCATCTGAGGTCTCTCTGCACAGTCTGTACCTTAGGTCCTATCTGGTGTGGTAGACCCCTGCTTCTGTGGATTTGGTGCTTAGTGCCTGCTTGTTGTCCCAGCCCAAATCTGGATTCGGCCCCAATGTGCTAAACACCCAAAGAAACACACCGAGGTGGAGATTGAAGCAAACTTTATTCCACGCAGAAAAAGGACATAAGAAGATCTTTCTCAAAGCTTGTGTAACCAGCTTTTTCAGTGGTCCTTTATAGTTCTTTTACCAGAAACTTAACTCATTGTGGTCACAGTTTCACCTTTCCCTTAGATGATGATCTCTAACTGCTGTTTCTGCTATTTCTTATGCAATATCAGCAGTATTTGACATATTTAAAATTACATGAACATTTCTAATGCCTCTACTAATCTATATTAACCATCTTGCAACAGTAGCTACTATCTGCTAGCATCAATTCTAATCACAGCTTCCCATTTCTTGTTTCCTGTTTACAAGCCATTCACCTTGTCCCATGATACATTTGGGGTTACCTTCAGCAGGCTTAGCTTTTGCACTGCTTTTCTAACTTTTGCCCTCAAGCTTCTAAGTTCTATCATTTTATTGTTTCTATAAGTATCCTTATGAATGTTAGCAATTTGTGGGGTACCTCATTCTTGTTCATCATGTTCTTATGCTGCTATGATCAGTGCTGTCTTTTAGTCCAGCCCTTTCCAGCCACTGGTAGGATTTCCCAATGTCAGCCACCTCAGCTATTTGGTACATCCCATGCAGAGTCTTGTCTTGCCATGGCACATCCTCTGCTTGAACTTCCTCTCATGTCTGCTGTTACCTCAGGCATTCTCTCAGCAGGTCATCTTTGGGTGCCATCTTACTGATGTACTCCTGGATGCTCTGGGTTTCATCCAGGACAGTGTCTTTGACACTCACCAGACCCTGCCCACCATCTTTCAAGATGGTGTACAGTCTCTGGGTATTGGACTTGGAGTGGAAACCTCTGTACATTGTGAGGATCTTCACATTGGCAGCCTCCATATCCTCCTTTGGCTAGCTCACTATACCAATAGGGTATTTGATGACTGGCATGGCGTACTTGTTGATGGCATGGATCTTCTTCTTCCCATTGAGCTGGCTTTTCAGGACCTGTCATATCCTTTGGTTGTACTTCGATGTTGCTGTCTTCCTTCTCATCATAGTTCCCATGTGAGTGTGGGATACCAAGGCACTTGTAGCTGGTTTGTATGTCTGCTATGTGGCCCCCTGGTAGTTTCACTCCATCAGTCTTAACTACCTTCCTCTCTTTACTACAATCCAGCCACATGACTCCAGTCTGAATTACATCCCAATGTCCTCTTTGTAGATCCATGTCAGGTGGATCAGCAAGTTGATGTCTCGTTCACTCTTAGCATACAGCTTGATGTCATCCATGTAGAGGAGGTTGCTGATGGTAGTTCCACTCTTGAGCCATAAGGCAAGAGACCCTGGAAAACACACACACACACACACAAATGTTGCTAATATGGGAAGGAAGAACTATGTGAGATGGTACTGCAGATATTTAAGTATGTGCATCTTAGCCTTTCCTATCTTTGTGTCCCTCAAATGTGTTGGAACCATCCCCAAATTTTCCATTTAGCATATTCATTGGGAATTTGTTACAGTGATTGAGCATTATGGGAATTAGAGTCCATATGGATGATGGTTGGATGATGGTAGGAATCACTAGTGAGAAACTGCCTTTGCTAGAAAATCATGAATTGCATGTTTGTAATATAGTTAAGTTCAGGTGGGTGGCAGTAACTAGATGAATGTGACTGGTCTCAAAAAGGTAAGCAGGGTCAGACCTAGGAAAATCCATGGCTCTGGGCAGAACTGAGAATTTGAAAAAACATTCCTGAAGATGTAGTGACAAACTACGTCTATATTGCTGCCAATAAAAATACATGGTTGTGTCCATGAAATCACCAAGAGTTGATTTGATTTGAAAGAGATTTTATATGATAGCAAATTATTCTTAATTGAAAAACAGCATCTGAGGCTACAGCTAAGGGCCAAAGGGTGACAAGTTACTCAAACTTTTTTTTTTTTTGAAGTCTGAGGGAAGAGGATGTGGGATGTTTTTCTACAAGTTGAAATCTGCTTTGAAATGTGACTTTGAGGAGACAAAAAAGGAAAGAATAATGGATACCTTGAACTAAAGAGGAAGTAGGGGGGATGAGGCCAGAGTTCCTGCCAATGGAAGAATTAGACTATCTATAAGCCCAGTACTTCAAACCACTGCAAAAAAACACCACTAGCTTTGCTGCTAATACTGTGCAGCTGATCCAGAAATAAATCAGTTCAAGTCCCATACATTGCTGATGGTATTGGATGAAGAGCCACTTTCAAACTTGCACTGAATCCTCCTGCAGAGATACATTTAGTCCTGAGCTTATACCAATCCAAATGGCGGATTGAAGATACATAGGATAAGCATGAATGGAATAGAAAACAAGAAGCCTCTGCTCCTAAATTTCAAGTTGAAGTGAGAGACAGAAGGCAGGAAGGAAGTGAGTAAGATGTAGCAAAGCAAGCATAAAAGGAAACAACAGGTGAGGTGAGGGTAACAAGGGATGAAACAAAGCAGGGGAAGCACGTAGAGCAGTGTTGTCCAAACTTGGCCACTTTAAGATGAGTGGACTTCAACATGGCTGGCTGGGGAATTCTGGGAGTTGAAGTCCACTCATCTTAAAGTGGCCAAGTTTGGACAACACTGACATAGAGCAAAGCTTCTGGAATTCTCTCCAACTCCTTAACAGTATCTTTGCAGACTTTGGGTCACCTGACCAGGAGGAAGCAGGGCTGGGGGTTTAGAATGGAGCTGTCAGCCCCACTAGGGGGACCAGGCCAGGAAATCAACTCCACAAAAAAAGCTAAAATTACTTTTTTTGAGATTGGCTATTATGACAGTATCTTGCAAGCCTGATTGTGCTGTACCTCCTCCTCCTTTCTGTACTCTGGTGAATTAAGGGGGCATCTATCTGAGCCGCTTCCAAATGTTATCTGGCCGTTGTAGACTTAAAAAATGCTTCAGCCCTTTTGCCCAGGCAACAGCTCCAGTATATCTCTGTCAAGGTCATCTTCTTTACTTTCTACAATAGCATTCCAAGCCACTGCCTGTCTGCCTCTCCTATATGGGTGCATTGGGGAATTTTTCAGTGAAACGTTTTTCTCTGAAAACTCAAGACAGATCCAGGCCATTTTCAATTTTGCTTTTACCAACTTCTCCTACCATACCAAATTTGGCTCTGTTCTGCTTTTGGAAAGTTATCCCGCTGATGGACAGATAGATGGCATTCTGATGCCTTTTTCATAATTGCTTTCCATTGTTCCACTGGGATGAAAGGAAGAAAAAGGTGACAGCGGTTTCACTTGAGTGATCTGTGTTTACTGAGATACCAGGTTCAGTGTGTAGTAATAAAAATCAATTGTATGGACACAGTAGAAAATAATATTGTCATATAACAAAACTAGAACAGAAGCATGTCACATCTGCAACCTTTTCAAATTTCCAAGTAAACAAAAGCGCCACTTAGTTCACAGAAGACATACCAGATTCAAGAAGTTACATATTAATAAATAATATATGTGCTACCAATCGCAGTCAGAAGGTAACCTGAAAATCAGAATCATACATTATAGTGGCAATTTCTGAAAATTAATAAAATGCAATAAGAAATATATAAATTATAATAATGCACTGGTATATATAAAGTAAATGTAGGGGTGGTGCCTTGGAGCCTGTAGATATGGGGTCTCTAAAAGAATCAGATATCTAGTTGGGGTCTGTTACAAAGCTAGCATGGACCCATGGAAAGATCTAGGCATTTGCCTACAATGTCATGCTGAGTGGAGGCAGAGCAGCATGCAGAAGTGCACTGTGCCTTAGTGTGTATTAACTACAGCAGCCAGCAGATGGTAGCAAAGAAAGAAAGAGCGAACTCCTGCTTTTTGCTGCCATCTAGCAGGTCTCTGGATTTTTCAGCCCAGATCTGCTACCCATAATACTGACACAACTTCTTGTCCTTGCTCTGCCTCTGAAAGAGGGCCCCTGCTGATGCAGCCTTCTGTGTGCAATCTCCAGGCACTGGAACAACTCTGCTCTCTTAAATTAAATGTAGCCATTAGCTCTTTAACGGACAACTAATGTTTGGATGGGGACCCCCATCTGAATTGTTTGCCTGGGGGTGTGGAGACCTCTACTTATGCCCCATAGCAATCCATCCCAAAGAGCAAAAGTGCAACTTTTGTATATTTTATAGTTCAGTGAGAAGCCTAGTTATATAGGCCATTTCACAGCAACGTAATCTTTTGGCTAGGATGGTGCAGTGTAAAAGGCTTGTACACAATCACATTTCACATCCATGAGGTGGAGAGGGCTAAGCTTCCTAGCAGCAAAACAAGGTTGTGTGAGTACAACTGCCTGGAAGTCAGTACTGTACATATGCTAATTTGTAACAGAAAGTATAAAATATACTAATCTCACAAAAAGGACCTACAGTGTGGCACGCAAGACAGATACATGTGGCACAGTGGTAAAAGTTCTAGGGTACCCTAAGGAAACTCACTGGGTGACTTGGGGGCAATTACTGTCAACCCAACCTACCTCACAGCATTGTTATGGGGAAAAATAGGAAGAAGGACTGCAATGTTGAGTTCCAGGAGGACAGCAGGCTACCAGTCAAACAAATAATAAATAAGCAATAAACAATAGAAGGAAAACTTACAGTTGAAAAATGCCTACCTCAGAATGATCCACACACAGCTATGAACTTTCCACAGTGCCTTTTTAATGTCTATTTTGAATCTGAAAATAAAACTGAAAGTTTTTCAAAAGGTTTTTCTTTCTCCCTTAACCAATGTAAAACCTTTTCCCACGGTAGAAATATTCCCTGGCCACATCTTTACTCTGCCATGTTTCTATGATGTTGCCCTCGTCTTGTTAATCAGCCCATGGATGAGACAATCTTATATTGCCCTTAGCCATGCCAGTGTTAGTCATGTTTTCCTCTGAAGCTGTCAGCTTCAGCTTCAAGGTGTGTCAAATCTGATATGCTTCACTCTCCATGCTGTAGGCAGCCCAGTCAGGTGATCCATTGGGAATGGGATTGGCCTGGTTCCTATTGGCCATTTTAGGCTGGTAAGAGCAGGCCCTCTCCCCAGCTCTCTTCTGAATTCTCCTCCACAGCCATTCTCTTGTTCTTCCCCCTGGAAAGAGCTGGGGAGATGCTGGATTGTAAAGAGTATTCTCCTGAAAGCAGGGCTGTTTCAAAACCTGGCTTCATGGCAAGCCCGCTAAACAGCTTGCTCAGAAGACTTGCAGAGATGGAGCTAGGATGGAGATGGAGTAGGGTAGGGCCTTTGTCACTCTCACTTAGTGAATGGAGAAGGGAGGGCTTGCACGACCTGTAATTGTGCAAAATGAAATGACTGCAGAAAAGGATCCTCACCTCCATCCCCACCAAACTAGGGGAAATCGACATGTATGTGCTTTACTCATTTGCGTGATGGCATGCACCTGTATGACTCAGCTCCTTTCATGATTATAGTGCACTAATTTCCCAGGGCTTGGTTTTCATTTATCTGGAAAAAGAGCATGGAAGTTGAAAGACATCATGCCCCTCTCCATCACTGTATTGATTGGTGGATGTTGCCTTTCTAGATGGTGATGTTTCAAGGGCAGTGGGGGAACCAGTCTGGAGAAATCCACCAATTACTTTGCTTAATATGTCCTGCACATATTAAGTCAATAAACCACCACTTGGCAGCATCCAGAACAGAGGCAGTGTAGGGAAGATAGGGATCAGTAATGAGGACAACAAAGGTTGTACTAGAATAGGTTTGTTTTGCTGACTCAAGGATGGGTGGAGAGCACTTTAAATCAACTGTGGGGAAAGCCCTATCTCATCTGGAAAGTAGATGGATAATATTTCAGTTTGCAGACAGTGAACCTGAGATAAACTGACAGCCTACTCGTCTGAGTGCTGCTAATCCTGAGACTGAATTGCAAATACTCCTAAGCCCCAGCAGCCCTGGATTTCAAAATTCTCTGCACATTATAAACATAAATAAGAAGCTAAATCACTGGCTCCTATAGCGGTAATATTCTTACATAATTTCTCCTTATACCCATTAAATCACTCTGAAGTTCCATCAAAACCAAATTTGGAATGATTCGGTATTGATACAAACCTGTAAAGCTCTACTTTCTAAAAGTAGCTGGTGAATGGTGGAAAAACCCTGTACTTGGCTCATAATATTATTATCACTGCAGAGCGGATTTAATGAGAAATGATGTAACTATATATAGATAAGCCCTCAAAGAAATATATGAAAACATCTGGGCAAAAGGGGGGGGGGAGGGAGAAGCAGGTTACCATGACAGTGAACATTTCTCCCATTGAGAGTAAGAAGGGAAAAAGGATGGTCACAATGCTGTGAAAATGAAACAGGAAAATGTTAGAGCAAGATGAAGCTGAAAGAATCCTCAGTTTTGTGGTTCCTGCATCTACAGAGTCCTGGCATAATGGATCTAAGCCATTTATACTGACTTAAAAGAAAGCAGAACTGTAGGTAGAGTAACCATCTGTCCTAATTTTCAGAGAACAGTCTGTCAGTAGAGTTTCCCAGTCCATCTGTTTTAAAGATGACAAACCATGAAAAGAAAATAGCGGGGGCCTTGACGTTGCCCACTGATAAATAATGCAGGCTGAGCAGACTCACAAGTCACCTGGCAAGTCTTCCCCTCTATGGTGAGATGTACTATATTCCTATTTAATTTACTGCAAATATTTCTACATTTGCATGTACTTGTCTGCATTAGCATATATTAATGTTAAGTTGCTTCAAATGCTCATATAAGCAGAAAGGCAAAGATTGAATGTGCCTACCCTCTGGAATGAGGCTTCCACCAACATCTAGATGGCCCCCACCCTACTGGTGATTCAAAGGTGCTTGAAGACCTGGCTCTTCTCCCAGGCCTTTGGCGAGGGTGAGCAAAGCCCCCTGGGATTACGTGGGTTTCTTTTTTTTGTTCCTGTCCAGTTCTGGTCATCTTTGCCATTCTTTAATTTTGTTTCTTATTGGGTTTTTTTAAAATGTTTTTACTTGTGAGCCCCCCAGAGTCACTGGGAATCAAGCAGGATACAAATTAAATAAATAATATTATGAATGAAAAAAATGGTGTCCTCTTTGTCCTATCCCCCACTTTTTTGACGAAGTGTCCATGGCTGCCCTAATGACTGATTTATTTTATTAGACTTATATGCTTCTCTAATGCATGTATGGAAAAGATCCAATCATGTAAGACCCCCCCAAAATTAGAGCAGTAGAATAATAACAACAACAACAAGAACAATAATAATACGACCAACAGGAAGTTGTAGTTCCAAAGCATCTGGCAGGCATCATCAATTAAAGGGAACATGGGTGTTCAAATCTGCAGCCCTAATCCATCCTCTTGTTTTATAATCTACCAATCTAGCTTGTAAAGTTTTTGTCTCAAGGAGTGCAGTCATTTCACTGTTTTGCTATTGCAGCTTTCTGAGACTGCTCTACAGTCTATAGTTCTTTTTTATTTCAGTGACTTTTGAAGAGAGCTTAGTTGATTATGCCCATGTGAAGTCACTGATATTAATGAAAATGAGACAAGAACACAGTTACTTACTCATTAAACTCACTCATTCACCCACACTTTGCATTTTAGTATTCAAAATCTTTCTTCTTCTAGTCCTAAATATGAATATAAAAACCTCTGTTGCCACTGTCTACCATTAACTTTCCAATGCCATCTCTGTGCCTGCTTTCTGAACTGTTGGACAAGTTAGATGCCACAGTATTGATTAAGCTTGTCTCTATACCTATCAGATCTCTTTTGTTGCTAAAAATCTGCCTTAATCATGTAACTGAGGTGTGAATGTAATTTTTGAGAATTATATATGTGTAATTCTAATCTTGCCAATAAATCCCATGTCCCCACTTTATTGACAGCTGGAAAAAATGTTGTCTGCCTGATATTAAAATCAACACAAAACATTTGCTAATTTTGTACAGAATACTAGAATAGTTAACCTATGACACTCCCGCTCCCCTATCATTATAAGAGAGAAAATGTTATTAGGGTCACAGACCAGAGTTACAAATAAAACATATTGAAAATAAAATAAAAATAAAAGTAGAATAAGAATGTAACAATTGATGGTGGGTTCATTGGTGGGCAATCAAGGCATGTCTAGGTATTATTATAGTGCCCTGTGCAGTTTGAAACATGCTTCTGATAAATTGTTTAGATCTGGACTTAATATTATAGCCAAGTATTTAAATGAAGTATAGGCTTTCATTCTTGCTTAGACTTCTGGTTTAATTCCATATAATGTTTATACAAATTGCTGAGAAATTCAGTATTTCCTGCTAAAAATAGATAGGTTTTTCTATTTTTATCATTTGTTTATGAGGCTGGTGAAAAGAAATAAAAAAAGATTTTTATATGAAAACCATCTGCTGTATGCTCAAATAAACAGGAATGTTCCCCAATTCTGACTAACAACCAGAAGCTTTTAATAATACAGGCATCTCTTGATCATCAAAACCCTGGACACATTGCAAATGTTTTAAAAATCCTAATATACAGTTTATCAGTAGTAAGTCCATGCTTGGATGCAGAAGATTCCAAGTGTCCGTCCAGGTCAGCAGGTCAGTGTCGCTGCCATACATTAAAAAAGACCTCAGCCAAAGATCCTAAAGAGCCCTGCCAGTTAAAGTTTGCAGTACAGGGGAAGTTGGAGAAATAATCTGGTCTGATACAGGGTGACATCCTAATTTTGTTGCTATTTTTCTGCAGTGCAAAAAGTAGATGAAGTACAGGTAGTCCTCACTTAACGACTGCAATTGGGACCAGCAACTCCGCTGCTAAGTGACATGGCCATTAAGTGAAACATCACATGACCATGCCTGACTTACAACGTCAGTTCTGCTGCAGTCATTAAGAGAACCACCCATGGTTATTAAAAGTGACATCACATGACTGTGACTTGCAACTTACTGCCGGCTTCCCTATTAACTTTGCTTGTCAGAAGCCAGCTGTGAAGGTTGCAAATGGCAATCGTGTGACTGCAGCATGCTGCGACAGTTGTAAATGCACACCGGTTGCCAAGCACCCTAATCGTGACCACATGACCACAGGGATGCTGTGACCATCATAAGTTCGAGGACCGATCATAAACCTACTTTTTCAGCACCTTTGCAAGTTCGAACAGTTGCTAAACAGGGCAGTCAGTACAGAGGACTACCTGTATTTCTTTGTCCATCTTCTATGTAAATAGCCCACCCTTGGGCTGTTGTAGAGGGTTATATCTCCTTTCTTCCAGGAACCTCATTATGACATGATAATCTTTTGTCTCCGATAACCTTAGGCTTGCTCTGGATCAGAACAACTGGTATATTTGCTAAAGTAGTCTATAATTTTGTATAGTTCAGTAACGTTGATTTGGAGTCCATGGGGCATTTATTTATTGTTTAATTTGTCCCATAGCAGATCAACAATATCCTTGCTGGTAATCATTTGTAACTATTTTCAGAGTTTGGGAAAAGTGGTTGCATCAAACATTTGTTTCTGCAATTCATCTTTCCTATAACTAAACATTCATTTACAAAATATAAAAGAATAAACCATCCAGGAACAAAATGTTTCTTAAAAAGAATATATTGTGCTAGCTTCTCATGGGGAAAAAAAACACACTGAGAGAAAATCTCTTACTCCATCCTCTGATCTGAAAGTAGCTGATGAAATGTATCCTTTATCCTTCTGCTAGGCAACATACGTCTTGCAGCTTTCTTCTGCTTTATCAGCAGATAAATCTCATCTCAAGATAGGTATACCATCTGGGAGAATTAAAACCAGCCTATATTTTTATTTATGAATGTACAAATTAGTAGTAGTATTTTCATTTGACAACCAGAATTGGCAGGAAGCTGATAGACATTAAAAAACTCCATTAGTACTGGCTGAGAAGGGATGCCTGAAGTTTAGAAAAAACACTCAGAAACAATATAAATGTGCCAGAATGGTCAAACTCAAACTTGTTCTTTTTATCTTATCACCTTATATACTATATATAGGGGAATAAATAGAATGTTAACATACTGCTTAGTCCAGTGTTTCTCAACCTTGGCAGCTTGAAGATGTGTGGACTTCAACTCCCAGAATTCCCCAGCCAGCATGGCTGGCTGGAGAATTCTGGGAGTTGAAGTCCACACATCTTCAAGCTGCCAAGGTTGAGAAACACTGGCTTGGTCCAATGCTTTGGTACCAAGACCTCTTAGAAGCTCTTAAACATGGAATCAGTGCTTAGCTAATCAGATTGCTTAACAGTGCTTCCAGGAAATCAGGATAACCTTGTTTAAAAGGGCAACGTGCACATTTAATAAACGAACAAACAAATATTGTGATGGCCCCAACATAGAAACTAGGGCACCAACATGTCCTCAAATACCTCCCTACACCATCTGACTTTGGATTATGTTAAACTTAATTTAAAACAAATTAGAATGTTAAAAGGCATCAGCTTCTATCTAGCATAATCTTTGTTTCTAACAACGCCTCTGGATATTTAATAACATTTATGGAGAGGTGTAGTCCTGGGCTTTGTTTGCAAGGATGCTCCTCTGCCCAGAAACAGACAAGCAGAGATAGAACAGAACATCCTGTATGAGGAAAAGCTAAAGAAGGCAGCAGGTAGCACTCTGGTAAATGATTGTTTTATAGATAATCATGTTCCTTCTGGTAGCTATTTAAAGATACTATTGATAACCTGGGCAAAAAACTCCAAATATGTCCACCAGGTCAGAAAGGTTGGAGACACTTGGCTTTAACTAAAGTAACCTTCTCTAATTTGGTTCCCTTAAAATGTGTGGAACTAACTTCCATAATCTTGTAGCTATCATGGATGAAAGTAGAATGAGCAAGGTCTGAAGCAGTTGCCTGGAACTAGGCAGTTCTGTTACAATAACAATGCACAGATGGCAACCATGCCTCCCGCAGAGAAACAACCAGCTCCCAGTCCATAGGGAGGCACAGGTGGAAGATGATTTGAACCTTGGGATTTTTATATACATATACATAATGTGGCTTGAGCCTTGTGAGAGCCTGACAAATCTGAAGTTTGTACTTGCTGGTTTTCTGCTTTAATTACAGCCAACTTTGAATTCCTAGATCCAGACTGTAGTACTGACCCACTTGCAGTTTCACTGACTGTGGATCAAGTCACCAGCACCTTGTCCTAGATTCAGAACCAAATGATGTTGCATCAGAAGCTGGTAGATGACTAATTCATCCAGGCAATTAAACAGCTCAGCCCATGGACTAGAACATGTCCCTACATATTGTGGTACCTTTGCCGACTCAAGATCCAGATGCCATAGCAACAACAGTGTAAGGATCAGCTTTCAGGCTCATAAAGATTCAGGAGAAATCATGAAAGACTCCACCCATGATAAATTGATTCTAATGAAAAATAGTTTAGTTGCTGAAAATCTTGTAACCCTATACCTTTTATTTCAATAAATCTTGTTAAGAAGACTCAATGTGCTTCATGCCGTGGAAAAGGATTGTTTTTGGTTTAAGCGAACTGCCCAAGAATCTGACAAGTAGTACCAACAGCAGCAACAACTTTTGTTCTTCAGTTACAGTCCTCTGGCTCCTTGCTTGACAAGTATGGTGAAGACCTCAAGACATTTTCAGTCCTCCTCACTCAGTGGAAATTATACATCTCCTTAAGATGAGAGAACTTTCCACAGATTGCACCTGTGTAGTATTTATAATTGGTCTTTTGACTGGAGGAGCTACAAAATAGCTAATCCATTTTCTGCAGCAGAACAGCCCAGACATAAATAATTAAACTAACTGCATAACCAGACTGAAAGCTTCCTTTGATGTCCCCACCAATGGATGACAATCAATCACAATATCCAACATTGAGGGCTAAGTAAATATTGAGTGCATGCACAGGTGGTGGACTTTCAACTGTTAGCTCAGAATGTGGGCTAAAATAAGCTAGCTTTAGGTGACCAATTTAAAGAGGACCTGGTTGATGAGATGAGCTCATTCAACAGGGCATTCCAGAAGCTTGGAAGCATTATCTAGCTTTCCTTGGGTACTGATGGAAGTTTCTGTGAGAGGAAGGATGAGCAGTGAAGAAATGTCCATGCTTTTAAGGGCCCTTTCATTCCTTTATTTGGTATGCCAGCCCTTTAAACAGGGGCCCAGCTGACAAGGAAATGTGGCAGGAAAAAGTGTGGAGAATTGAAGAAGAAAGAGAATTGAAGATTTACTTATGTATTTATTTATTTCAATTTAGGCACTGCCTAAATGACTCTGGGCAGCAATGGAAGAAATAGAGAGAAAAGGCAACAATTCCAGATGATTCATGGGACAGTAGACAAACAATGGTGGCTGGACATCTCGAGACAATGGACAAGCAATGATGGCTGGACTGCTCAATATGAAATATCAGTAATAAGCAGCTTGGTCAGGATGCCATAAACAGCTGCTGAGAGATCTGAAACAGAGGGAGGTGGTGAGGGCTTGACAGCTGCAGCAGGTGTACCCTGGGGCTAGTTCCCTTCACTCAAACAGGCTCTGCCAGTGCTGCTTCAATGCCAGTGCCAGAAGACTATCTACCAAACAACCCAGAAGGTAGGGCAGCAGTGGGGCTACAATCATCACCACTTCCTCAGCTGATCTCTGGCAGGCCTGTAGCAGAGATGCTAATTCTCCATTCAGTCACCAGTCAACCAAGGCCATGCAAGTAGCTGTGGATAAGGTAGATGAGGGTGGGTTGAAGAAAGTCCGGGGGCTTAGACAGAAGTAGAGCCAGAAGGTGCTGAAAAGGGGTAGAGGAGAACAAGGTGGAAATAGAGTATATAATAATTAAAATCTCAAACCATACAGTAATAGTTTATAGAATCATATAAATTGGAGCTGAATAAAAGGAAAAGAGGAATAGCTCTTGGGAATAAAACCAAAACTCATTGTATTATAGAGAAATCTTTATTTCTGATACCTTTTTGTAATAAAATTCCATTTGAGCGGAATTGTTTGGCCTCCTTAATGATTCTCTCACCACTCCCCAAGTTGGACCCGTGACAGGATCAAGTAAGTGGGGCAAGCGTAAGTGGGACGAACACACATTACTACTCTTTTATTTTCTCCATTCATCAGAGATTTTATACTTTTTCACTTGCAGTTGCGAGAGAGAAGCAATGCGGATACATACATGGTCTATAGTTGTGGAGGATCTGACCATATTCCACCAGCACGTCCTGCTAAGACCTTCTGGGCCAGGGGCTAAGTGCCATACTTGTGGGTGTTCCAGACCTGGACTGTTGGGAAATAGGAAAGTGCAACCCTGGCCTCAGGTGGGGGAAGGCATCTGAAAATTAAGTGGGGCTCAGATGCAATCTGCCAACATTTGCTTATTTCTGTTATACTTTACACTCTACCCAGGCTGCGCATTATACCTTCATGCCCTATTGTGGCACCAGATGTAACTTAACTGACTTCCATTGCAAGCAGACATGTCTTTTCCACTCAGCCTGTAGAACTCCTACTGAGAGTGCAAACCTCTGATAGCAGGCTTATGATCTGGCGAATTTCTAAATGTCCATATACTGTTTGTTCTCAGGTGAAGACCCACCCAAACTGCCCCCCCCACATATTGAGAGGGGGAGTTCTAGATTGGGGAGAATTGCCTGGGAAGTGCCTCTGCTGGCAGTCTCCCTGTTACTGACTCCCTGGAGAGCAATGACAATTCCTTTCTCCTTATCTGCTGATGTAACTAGGGGCACTTACAGACCCTTCCCATTCCTCATGCCTGAGGAGAGGGAGGAGAAGTTCCTGGCAAATCCTAGAGGGGAAGAGAGAGAGACAATGGAGAGGGAGGCTGTATGTGGGCTAGAAGAGGCAAGGTCAGAAGCAGAGGGACCAGCCAGATGCATTACAATAACAATGCACAGATGCTGAGCACTCCTCCTGCTGGGTAATGAGTGGCTCTCAGTCTGCTGGTGCACATAGAAAGAGACATAAGATTTGAATCTTGAAACTGTTTTATATCTGTGTGTCTTGAGCCTGACAGGTTGCACATGCTGGTTTTCTGTTCTAATGATGGCTTTTCTAGTATCCCAAGCTGTGTCCTTGAATTTCTGCCTACAGACCTTCTAGGGAAGGCTTCTGATGAAGTCTGCCACCATGAGAAAAATCCCAACAGATCTGAAAAGACTCAGGTTGGGGAAGAGGATGTTCACTCTCAATTTTGCTATTTGTCAGTTACCTTAAAAATTATTTTCTTCAAGCTACTGCTTTAGACACCTTCTAATCTGGTGTTTGCTTCCAGATTATTATTTTTGGAATGATTGCTATGAAGGCAAATGTGTGGAAACACTGGTCCTAACCCACTTGCACCCAATCACAGCACAAACTAGCCCTGGCAGTATCTTTTTTCTGCCATGATGTCAGCCTTGCGAGGTAGGAAGCATGTCCAGATAAACCAATTCTACTTTATTGTAAGGTTATGTTAACCAAATCTTGCAAGTCTGAAAGTACAATCCCCCTGCCCCATCGCTTTTACAGCTGAAGAAACTAGGGAGGGTCCCTTCTGAGATGTTTGCCACACCCACGTTCCTTCTGCAGGCTCAGCTGCCTCTTATCTGATTGCTCCCTTGGCTGCGGTTCTTCCCCCATCTCCCAAGGACATTCCCGTGTACCATTAGACATGGCCCCATAATTTTGCCAAATCCTGTCCCTGGACTTTGAGTGAGACAGGCTTCAGTTGTCCTTATTTGTGTTGATGTTAAAGTACACCAGCAGTGCCCACATGAGGTGGGGGGCAAGGGGGAGCAGAATGGTGAAAACAATTTTGTGAAGTTGTGACACAAGCCCCACCCCTTTGATACATGCATTGGGCTGTCACACGAGTGTACACAAGGGGTAGAGCTCGTAGGACAATGCCATTAAGTTCCTGCAGATGCTACTAGTTCTCCTCCTCATTCCTGTACCGTCCAAGGACAGCCTGATTTAGGCTGTCACACATGACTTGGAGGAGAAGCAGGTGACTTTCAAGATTTGGGAGCAAAGCGCTCTGGGCAGGATGGAGCAATAGAGGCAGCAACCCTTGTGCTGCTACAGATTTCGGTCAACTGAAGGGACAGAAGGATAGCTCATCAATTCAACTTCAGGCTTAGCAGGAAGCTAATACAATTGCCAATTCTTTTTGCTGTTATTAACGGCCGTTGTGCCTTTAACTGCAAAAATGCCGGATGGACTTTTCCTAGCATGCAAATGAATAATCAGAAACACTGAAAGTGATTGAGTATAAAAGACCAAAAGCCATTCTAGGAAGAAAAAAAAAGGTGGCAACTTTGAAGATGACAGGAAAGAATTCTTTGCCTGGTTCATTTAGCAACTGATATATGACCAGAGATACTTGTTTCCATGGGAATCTTTCTCAAAGCACTCTGGTGGATGTAAAGCCTTGAAAAACATTTTTTTTTTAACTGACAGGGATGAGGTTTGATTGCTCCCATCCGGGAGAAGAAGGTTGCTATTAGAACTGTAAATAGTGCGTTGAAAACGGCAGAAAGAGATGCGCGGTGTGGTTTTCTCTGTCGAGGCCATTACATTCCAGAAGGGGGCAGCAAGACACGCTAAGTCAGGCCTGGCAGGAGCCTCCAAGTTAATGATTCACATGATGTTTCTGAACTCATTCATATGGCCCTCGAAGCCAATGGCAGATGCATTTTGAGTTAGCACTTTCCCCACCACTTTCTGAATCATAAATTACATTATCTCCTGCGAGCAAACTATAAATGTGAACTGAAAAAAGAGAGAGAGAAAAACCCCTCTTAATGGCGTCAGAAGCCAGGCTAACAGAAGGCATGCAAGTGACTATAAACAATGCAGAGGTTCATGTGGCAGTTAACCAACACTGACAACCTTCCTCTTCTCCTTCAGAGGCATCTGTGGCCAAGTTCAGATAAACACAAACAATCTAACAGATGTCTGAAATGCAATCCACAAATGGAAAAAGCAGCTGCGAGAGACACACGCTAAGGATATGGATTTTTTGGAATAGTATTTATCTCATTTATGACAAACGCAATCTATTTTTCTGAGATAAACTTTTCTGCAGGTAAATATTGACACTGTCATTCAGTTTTAAATAATATTTTAATGGGGAGAGTCCCATGCTGAGACATATACAGTAAAGATATAATATCTTCACTGCATCACCTGCCCTTACAATTATGCCATCCATTCCTGCACGAGGGCAATTGCTTGGTTTCCTTTTCCCTTTTCATTAAGGCACCAAAAATTATGTCCTATTTTACAGTAATGGGGCCGTCACATAAAAAGAATAGATGACATCAGAAAGGGCAATATTCAGGGTCAGAACACAGGTCACATTTTGTAGGTAGCATAAAACTGATGTTTTGATTTTGGTGGGATCCTGATCTAGATGTATTAGTTGGGGAGGCTTAAATGTTTCTACTAACTTCATTTTAATATCCTCTTCCCCTCACTGTATGTGGGGATAAAAAGACAGATAGACCGACAGAAAGAAAGAAAGAAATCTCCAGTGGCTTTGGAAATGAAGAAGGCAGGTGGGCATGGGGGGCTAGTAATTGATTTCTGCATTAAGAGGGAGGAGGCAGATATTTCTTACTCCAGGAGTTCTAGACGCTGGGGGCATGGCATTGATTGAAGGATGACGTTTGCTTTCCACTGTTGGCTGGCTGGAGAGAACACAGACTTCCTTGCGCTGTTCCCTGCCTGTTCTTGGCATTCTGAGTTTGGCAAGAATGGAGAGGGTTGCGCAACCATCTCTAAATCCATTGAGAGGCTGAGGAGTAGAAATGGTGACATGTGGATGTGCTCTAATATAGCTGAAAACTGAAAGATCAGCGGCACGTTACTACTTATTCAGTGTCACATGTGCTTTGACTCTTAGAAATCAGTGAATGAACATTTCTGGCTGATAAAATAATCCTTTATTGACATGAAGGTTGTCATTGTTGAACAAAGGAACATCAAGGAAAAGCTGTAGAAGTCATGTTGGAGCTGGACTACCAGGCACAGATTTCAGGCCTAGAGTAAAGATTACCTCCAACAGAGTTGTCATCTCTTGAAAAGACTGATGTGTTATGCACACTGCAGAGTGAATTGTCATTTCTCTGGAGACCCTGTAGGCCAGTGTTTCTCAACCCTGGAGACTTTAAGACTTCAACTTCCAGAATTAGTAGTTGGCTGGGAATCACTATTTATGTTTTTTCATCTTGTTCCACAGGTGTATGTGTGCGTGTATGTGTATACACACACACACATACACATAAAACTCTTAATTTAGGATTAAACATTATGAGTATCAGAAAGGAGATTTTAATCCATGAAAGTGAACACCTTATTTGCAAGTCTTTAAATTACCAGAAAACTCTTTGTGATTTTCAGTGAAGCATATCAACATGATAACCTTTGAATGAAATAGACAAGAATCTTTTTTGCCTAAAAGATAGTTGACAGTGTTTACAGTACTTAAGGTCTAGAAGTTTGGAATGCCTGGAAACAAAAATCTCACAACTATTGATTACTGTAGTACAGTGTTGTCCAAACTTGGCCACTTTAAGATGAGTGGACTTCAACTCCCAGAATTCCCCAGCCAGCATGCTGGCTGGGGAATTCTGGGAGTTGAAGTCCACTCATCTTAAAGTGGCCAAGTTTGGACAACACTGCTGTAGTATCAAGAAAGCCAACATTGCTGGCCATTTATTTGGAGAAGAAATTATAGTTTGGAGTCCAGCACCAGAAGGTCTCTTCTAGATCTGGAATACTGGATTTAATTTTCTGCTCAGAGCTACAGTTTCCATCCAGAGATGTTTCTATGATCTGCCAGCTGTTGGAAAATAAAACAGTATAGAGATCCTTCAACAATAGAAGGCGTTTTTAGAAAAAGACTCCTCAGACAATGTACAGCCATTTTAACTGTGATAAATAACCCAAAATCTTATTTCTAAAAATTATTGTATATGATGCCATGATTAAAATAGTTGTACCCAGATATGTAGTTATTTCATATGAGAGGTTTTTCAAGAATAATTATATTGTTATTTTTGTTTATTCCAAAACTCTTGCAAATAAGTAATGTCTATTTTAACAGTACTCTTTAGTGGACTGTAAAGAAAACGTGCCTTTAAAATAATCCAGCATGCTTTTCAATCCTGATTTAGGAACTTCAAATGTTGCTAATGTGACTAGACTAAACTATGCAATCAAAAAATGCTTTAACTGAATATCCTACCATTCTGCAATTTGAGACAATCCAAATTCCTCTTATACAAGTGATTTAAACATTTGATCAGCAATAAGATGGTTTAAAATATTAATAGCATTATTAGCTCATCATAACCTCCTGGGGAAAAAAAAAATATCTTACCTGCAATTTTCAAACTCAGATTACTCCCAAATGTAAATTTGTCAGGTGAATAAGGCTGAAAATTAGGATTCCTTCACAACAACTTCCAAATACACTATGCAGCCTTTACTGTTGGAAACATAGTATGATTGTGACTAAAAAAACAAAACAAAACATCCAGCCTTTGCCATGATACCAAAGGGGTCACATAGTAAGTTTTTAATTTTAGTGGTTTTTGAATTTGATCATATGAATTCCACAAGGAAATAGAAGACAAAATATATCCCAGATAATAAGTGGACAATCAGGAAAGTTAAACCCCTATCATTATAAGATGACCATTGTTTGGACAAAGAAAATCTAAGAATTTGTTTTTCCTATAAAAACATTTTTATAATTTAACAATCTACTTAAAATACTGTAAAATTATTAACACGGGAATACCTCCTGAGAGAGATTAGAGTAGGTGATGACTTTTAAATAGATGTTAAAAACTGAGTTCTTTCGGACAGCATTCCAGTTGAGTTGATGATGAAATTGATCTCATTTTTTGTTTCTTTTCCCCCAGCCTTTTTGTGATTGTTGTGGTTGATTTTTTTAGGTTATGGCTTTATGATGTAGATTTTAAATGTTTCAAGATGAATTGTACAATGGATGTTTTAATTCATTTTTCGTATCTTGGAAACCACCAAGGGTCTTTGATTGTGCCAGGATAGAAATGTGACATAGATCAGTCTTGAGTAATAATTAATTTTACAATGTTTATCTTACCCCACAAGCTTACTAGAATTTTTAACCATCTATTTTTAGCAGTATTAATTTGAAATAAAGTTTGAAAACTTACAGCCCTCAACCAGCTGTTTGGTGAGCAGCCTGGAAATGCTTTCCACAGCAAATAGGTAAACCTGGCTCTCAGCTTCTGGCACATCTGCCTGTATGTGGCTCTCAAAGCCAGAATGGTGCACAACCTTCACAACTACTTCACCTTGGAATTCCAGAGAAAAAACACCATCTGAGTTTAACAAGCACAAGTGCTAAGGTAGAATACTTTATACAGCCCAGGTAAGCAATAAAAGGGGAGCAGGTTGCTATGAATTTCAATTGCTGCCACTCCATTTCAGTTCTGTCCCTCACCCCTTTATTATATATGAATATGGTGACTTGTCTGAAATTTATTTATTTATTTATTTATACATTCGATTTATTGTCCGCCCATCTCCCCCCAATGGGGAACTGAGTTGCAAAAAACTGACCACAAGATTGCAACAAAGTTTTAGAATTTGCTCCTTTTCTTTGCTGCCATGTTGTGGTTTCTTAATGAAAATGCCTCCAAATGATGCTATGTTGGTGACATTGTGTGGAATTTGATAGCAGCTATTCAACCAACTGGACCAGAAAAATAAATGAATAAAGGGAAGCTTTGATAAGCAAAGTACCACTATCAGATACAAGATGAACAGGAGACCTAAGGAGATGTATAGAGAAGTTGTGGCAGTTTTGAGTTAAGAAAGAAATCTCTAAACCTTAATTACTGCTCCTGTGAGTAAGCTATCCTGCTGTACTAGAACTCTGTTTGAATTCAATATCCATAATTTCTAAACAAGTGGGGTTACAAAATGTGGTCAAAAAGTCAAGATGGTACATAATTGAAGCTACCATCTTGACTTTTTTTGACCCCTTACATCGCAGGTGCCTCTGCTGCCTAGTGAATGTATGTGTTGGCAGTGTCAATGACAGGTAGTAACTATGAAGATGCCTTTTTGATTGCTGAATTCCATGAAGTAATTCTCAGTTTATTTATTTCCTTACTGAATTGGTTATACCACCAACTATTGAGGTGTCCTTACAGTTTAGAATAAAGCATAACATTAAAACATATTTGGTTTTAATATGTTAAAACAGTAATTAAAAAAGTAAGAATTGCTTTTAAAAGACTTTTAAGAAAAGGTGTCCTTTTCGTTTGAATGGGCAATTTGGGTACAAATGGGTTTGGAAGTTCAAATCAATTTAGTAAATTGATTGAATTGGACTTAGTTCAGTTTGAATAGATGTTGATCACTGAAATGCAGTAGCACGTGCATAGCAAGTATCCAAATCTATCAATAGATTCAGATGTATTTGATTGATTCAGTCACTTTGATGCCTCTAATTGATCCAGATTGGTTTGAATCAATTCAATCTCAAATACTCACAATTATCTATTTTTAGGACTTTAAAAAAAGGCAAAAAAAAAAAAAAGATAATTCCATCAACTCAGCAGGAAGGGCATTTCAAAACATTGGGGCAGCTATTGAAAAGTCTTGATCCCCAGATACCATGAGATGACCCCATGGTCAGTGGTGACTCTAGCCAAATCCCCTCAAAGGACCTCCATGACTGAGCAAGTGGTAGGGGTGGGGAAGAATGGGAATCATATGGAAAGAGGTATCCTCTCCAATAGTCTGGACACCAGCTTTGTAGGGCTTTAAAAATAATAGCAAGCACTTTTCGTTTTACCCAGAAACAAATTGGCAGTCAGTGCAGTGCTTTTAGCCAAAGGGTAATGTGGTCTCTTTCAGTTCTTCCAGAGACCAACTTGGGTGCTGAATTTTGTATCAACTGAAATTTCTGGTCTAGACGAAAAGGCAACCTTGTATAGAGAGCTTTACGATCAAGCCTAGTGGTTATGAATACATTAGAGCTGTGGTTTCAAATCTGATGATCTCCCCCATGGCTTCATGTAGATATTGAAAAGAATTGAGCCTGCATAATAGCTTCAAGGAAAAAGTATCTCCAAATGACACTATCTGAAATCTACCTAAGAGATAAGAATGGATTCTTGCAGATCAGGGCCTCATATTCCCAGTTTTCTCAAGCAGTCTAGTAGGATATGATAGTCACAGGCATTAAAAGCCCTTGAGAAGTCAAGAAGAATCAACATACTTCTATAAATTTATCAGGCTGACCAAGGCAGTCTCAACCCCACAAGCTGCTCTGAAACAATTGGAAATGAGTTAAACTACAGCTTTCTGTAACTGAGAAGTACCACTGTCTCAATCATCTTACCGGGCCCTGGATGTTTGGAAAAAGACTTTTAATGGCCTATCTCTAGGGGTAATCTAATGCAGAGTTTTTTAGAATCTGTCTAATAATTGCCTCCTTTAAACAAGAAAGCATCTTACCCTCCATCAGAGAGGCACTGATAGTTAACTAAGATTGCAAGCGAAGCTCAAGAAGGATCCAGGTAAATGTAGTGGAACATACCTCTCCAAATAGCTTGATTCATACAAGAGGAGTTACTTTGCATCCGTGGTGGAATCTAGATTGGCCTGAATGTAGATTATCCACAATATAATTCATTAAAAACATCAGAAGAAAGCCGATGAAAATTCTGTAATCACTGTGGGAGGCGGCAGTGTCAGGGGTACAATCCTGCACATCTGAAGCAACTCAGCAGACTATGAACACGTGGAGCTGTTTTCCTCTTTGTAGTTGACTATAATAAAGCTTCAAATGGGCTTTATGCTGTGGCTTATCAGATTCAAGTAAATGTTTGTTTCACTTCTGGTCTTGCAATTTAAGCTTTCACAGTTCATTCTGTATACCATGGGGTCATCTTTGAAGGAGACTGGGGAAAAAAACGTAGGAGCAATTGTGTCAATAGCAAGTTCCCTATTCCATGTATAAGTTAGGCATTGAAAAACTTACTGGTAGGATCAGCCACAAACTCAAGACTCCTTGGGATCCAGCTGAAACCAACAGATAGACCTTAATAGATCCACTGCTATACAAAAATGTAATCTTTAATCCAGCCTTATTCAGATGCCGATTCTTCCATGACAATAAAGATCACCACTCATGGAATACCTCCTTAATCAGAACAAAAGATCAAATTGATCACGTGACCCACATCATACATTAGCCTTATGACTAATCAGAAAAGGTCCATGAGACTATAGACTCCTGACCAGCTCTAGACAAACCAGTCCCAGTGTGAATACTAAAATTCCCCAGCATCTTGAGCTCCATCAGCTCATTCAGGGATCCCATTAGACAGCATGGTGGATGGGATGCCAACCCAATCTATTGCTGGTCTGAAGACTAACGCATGTGCATTGATTATGAATCAGTTCTCTCACAAATATATTAGAAAGGAAGAAATTGTTCTTATTGATCACAGTTGCATCATTACCTTTCCCACTCCCATTTCCCTAGTTGGTAGAAGTTGGGCCCATATGATCCATTACACCAGCCAGGTCAGGTTCTCATCCACTCTCAAATCATGAATGATCTCTGCTTTATTTCCATCTGACAATACAGGTTCTTTGGGAGTTGGAATTACATTATATGGCTTAAGAGACGACAAGGTCACTGGTAGGAGAAATAGCTCTCACATTTCTATCCTTCCTTCTCTTCTAATGGACTGCTGGCCTGCCAGTGCCAAATCCTCAGCCAGCTGGCTGGGGAATTCTGGGAGTTGAAGTCCACACATCTTCAAGTAGCCATGGTTGAGGAACCCTGCTTTAGATGACTACTAGAAGGCAGTAAAGAGTTAGTGATTTTCTGTAGCTCTTTGCTGCCACCTAGTGGCTGCCCAAGTCACTCTCCTGCAGCCTGCTTCTGTCTGCCATTCCTTCCTCCTGTGGAGTCCCTGGGGTTCTCTGAGCCTGGTTGTTTTCTTGCAAATGTTTTGTTACCCCACTAGGTAACATCTTCAGTGCCCCCTCCCCCAGGGTGTGCACTGACGCTCCACAGAAGATGTCCAGGTGTGTATTTTTTCAAAGACCTGAAGGCCTGGCCAGGGGCCCTATTCCTGGGTCCCCAAAGTCACCACCACTTCTGCCTTGACTTTATTTATCACCCTGAGTTATTATAATTAACATTTTTTCTTATTAGATTTTATTAATTTGCAAAGGTTGTCTTTATACTTGTGTGAACTGGGTTTTCAGGTTACCTTCTTTGACTGACAACACTTTTGTAATGTATTTACTAACATATGTATATTTTTGGATTATTTTTTACATCCTTTGCAGGCCAAAGGGTGTTTATGTTGATGGGCAGGTTTAAAAACAACCCCTCACATGATTATGTGCGTTTGTGATACCTCCTCTAGAGTTCCCAGAGAGGGGTGGCACAAATCTAGATGACCATTAGATGGCAGCAAATAGACTTTTCTGTATCTCTTGGCTGCCATCTAGAAGTTACCTGCAGTTGGGTAGCTCAGATCAGGTAGCCCGAAAAGAGGTAAAGTTGAGGGCTGAAGAGAGTCAGAGCTACAGACTGAGTCATATATTTATATTAGTCACTTAGTGAGTGCAAGATCAAGTGATAACTTCTAATTTTGTAACAGACATAATTTATCAAACACTGGTCATAGAGCTTTCGTTATGTTACTTACCAGAATCTCAAAATGAACTCTCCTGTTTAAAAGTGGCAGTCCACACAACTTCAGCTGCATCCCACAGGATGATGTGTTAACTAGTACTTTGTGATGTGGTGGCTAAGGCAGTGGTTCTTAAACTGGGGGTAATTACCAAGGGCTTAATTTGGGTGTTTCCTGCGGGTAACGGAGCAATTTGTAAATGCTTGTTTGTGAGTGGAAGATCCAGTTTGGGACTGCTGTGAGTCTCTTTTGGGAGGTGGGGGGTAATGACATTATTTGAGACTGGGAAAAGGGGTATTTGGGTCAAAATGTTTTAGAACCACTGAGTTAAGGTGTTGGTCTGGCATGGAGAGATCCAGGCTCAAATCACTTCTCAGTTATCAAAGCCTGACTTTTGTGACTTTAGGCTAGTCTCTCAGCCCAGCCTACTTCACAGGATAGCCGCTTAGGGGAAAAATGGGAGGAAGGGGCCGTTCTTAAGTTCCTGAAGGAAACATGGATATAATCTAACAGAGAAATAAAAAAGAAACAATATACTATGTACTAGGAGCCCATCAAGGAGTGTATATAGATCTGCTCAAAGGGGTAGCAGATGAGGGCCTTTTTCTCTACCACATTGCCATTTTTTCTGTTTTGGCCGGTTACTAACCGATTATGTCAGAGTTAGCAGGCCATGTCTTTCAGGGGCAGCAGCAGATATCCACAACAGAAGGTTGTATTTCTTGGGAATCGATCACTAGGATCCTGTCACAAAGGAAAGAAAAACCGAAAACAGAAGCTTTTCTGGATCAATATGTATGTTATCAGGGATGCCAAAGTTTACTCTTCCTTTTCCTCTTTGTTTCTAAGCTCTCTGGCCCCTTTAAGTTAGCTGCTTCTCTCTGCAGGTAAGGAAGGGCACGACAAACAGGAAGCTTGTTAGGTATTCCTTGCATGTCTAACTGCAGAACCAATTGTAAGCTGCTGTGCTCAACCCCCCCCCCCCGCCTCCCCTCAGGTTCAGTAGAGGTTTACCACAAACTGTGAAAATGGATGCTTCATATTTCGATTGAAAAGGGTAAATCAAAGGCGGCCTCCTCTGTGCACGCATCTGTGCTTTCCAAAATGATGCCAGAAGTTCTGTAGTGTCTGGAATGCTTCATGTGCCTGGCTTGGTGATGATTTCATCCAGATCTGCCTTACAGGCATTTACCTGATCTGGTTCACCCCCTGTTATGATCTCAGTAGAGCTTTGTTGGTCAAACCTATTTGCATGAGACATCATTTTCCCTTCCCTGTAATGCAATGCAAGAATGCAGGAAATGCTGAGCTACAGCACGAGGTCTAGGAGAAAGGAGCTACTGGATATGTATGAATGATAGATGACACTGAAACACGGTGTATTTTAAAGGAATCGGTATTCTTAGGATGTAGAATTCTATAGGACAGCTAAATAAAAATTAAGCTGCTGGTAGTGTGGGGTTGATATGTCTTCATGATCTTGGGTAATTATGAAGTGGAGATGAAAAAAAAAACAAATCTAACATCAAGCTAGGATTTGTTTTTGTTCCATTTTGTGCATCTAAGGGTTGTAAACTACCTCTACCATTTTGCATTCAGAAATATTGCCTTAAAAACCCTCCATTCCCAAGGGGGCTGGATTCTCTTAGCAATTCAAAGCAGGAGGAGGAGGGAGGAGGAGAGCGAAAGGGGGAGGGCAAGAAAGGAGCATCTGATTGCCTCCGATGACTTTGTGTTGGTGCAGAAGGGGTTAAGTATAACAGTTGAAGGCTGCGAGCTTGTCAGGGTTGTACTATTTTTCTAATGCATAAGAAGAAGGGAGGTTAGGAGACAGGAGGCAGTGGGGAAATCCAACTGAAGGCGATCTGAAGCTAAGCCTTCCGGACTGTTGATATTGATGGGCATCCAGGAAAAGGACAGGTCAGCTGCATGAAAAAATATCTATCTCTTAGGAACTCGGATTAAAGAGTGGTGTTTCACTTGCCTCCCCTCCCTTAGTTCTTGCATCCTAGCTGTGAGTGGGGAAGGAGGGCAGCTGTCTTCTGCTGAGGATTGGAAGCCAGGGAGTTTCTCCTGGGAAGGAGAAAGCCTTTGGTTGTTCGTATGAACCACAAGAAGAAAAAAACAGTGTCCCAAGAGAAGAAGGCGGGATAGCAGCCTGTGGCTCTAAGGGTGCTGAGCATCCCTTCTGAGAAGTCCAACCAGCAGCTGGATGGCTGGTGATGCAGCATCCAGCTAAGGGCAGGGCAGTCCTGGGGGGAGGGGGGGCTTTGGGGCTGAGATCTCAAGTCCACATGGGGTATTCTTCAGGTGCTCAGAAGCGAAACGTCCCAGGTCATGTCCTGCATGCCACATGAAGTCCAATGCTGCTTTGATGGGAACCCGGCCGCAGTCGGCTGAGCAGTGCATGGCACAGAGCACAATACTCTGTTTTTTCTCCTGAAAAGGAAGCTCAGCGGAGACTACACTGCAGCGGACCTGCAACAGCAAACAGCACAGATGCCAAATGGTGTGTAGACTCCTGCCACTGCAATGTGAGCGTGTGCGTCTTTGGGTGTGCATGTGTATGGTGTGTGGGGATGAGAGAGAGATTTCGAGAGAGAGAGGTGTATCTCTATTTTTCATGTTGTCACAGTTGCTCCTTTTGTTTCACCTGGGATAACTAGGGTTTGCAAGCTGCATTTAACAACTGAATCTTTATAAATGCTGTTTTACAGCCCTTCCTGTTTTACCAAATTGCTGGTTTCCAGGCAATGTCAGACTTCTTGAGGACACTGGGGACATCAGGTTTTTGCTGAGTATGGGATCTTCCACTATCATATAGAAAGGTTTTCTGTTCATATAGACATTGCATTAAAGAAAAGGGCTAAATAGCTTCTAAGAGTCCTCTCTTCTATCTAGCAACCCCCATTTCAGTATTAGACCTAGCCTCCACTTTCAAGACCGACCTTCCTTCCTTCCTTCCTTCCTTCCTTCCTTCCTTCCTTCCTTCCTTCCTTCCTTCCTTCCTTCCTTCCTTCCTTCCTTCCTTCCTTCCTTCCTGACTCAACACATTAACAGAGGAACTTATGAGAATCTTGGAAACATGAATCTCTGTGTTTCTCTCTAAGGTCAGATAATCAGTGGCAGAGGCACTGAGGTAATGTGAGTTGTTTTTCATTTGCTGTTCTTTCTTAGGCAATTACAGAAGAAGAACTTCTATTCAGAAATGCAGCCAGAGCAAAGGGAGACCTTGCAAAGACAATGGAAAGAAGTAGGAAAGAGAAAGAGAGGGAGGCTGGGCTGTACATCTGAGAAGTTAAAATCTAGAATGCAGTGTGTTAAAGATGCACCACAATGCTTGATATAACAGTTTAACTCAACATCTGAGCCATCAGGGCAATTCCTCGAGGTGAATGCTGAGTCTCAGGTGCTGTGTGGGTCATCTTAATGCTTCAGCACAGAGGATGAAGCCCGAGAGGGCTTTGAAGCTCTTGGAATACCCTGTGATGTCTGGGAAAAACAATGTTGTCATTTGCTGATTGCCAGTTAGAAAGCCTTCTGTATTTCTTCTTGTATCTTTATAAACATTTCTTAAATGATACAGCTTTTGCATCATTTGAGATGAGAGGCCTTCTTCAAGTTATACAGAGGAATCAAATTAAATTCAGCTGAAATGTTGTGAATGGAATGTACACACACATGGCTAAGAGTGTGAGAGGAAATGCTCATATTATTCTTTCTTTCTTTTTTTTTCAGCTGACAGAGTTTTTCACAAACTCTCTGTTTTCATGAACTACTTCAAACCCCATGTACATAACTTTCCAGTGGATATTAGAATCTCGGTGAACATCTCCCAGCCACCAGATATTCATAAAAGTTTTGATTAAAACAGCCTAAATATGACTGTTGCTACTGGAGATCCCACAGATGAAGCAGCAGCTTTGCCTGGTCATCCTCAGGACACTTATAACCCAGAAACTGATCATGAATGTTGCGAGAGGGTGGTTATTAATATCTCGGGGCTGCGGTTTGAAACACAACTGAAGACACTTGCTCAGTTTCCAGAGACCTTGTTAGGAGACCCTAAAAAGAGAATGAGATATTTTGATCCTCTCCGGAATGAGTATTTCTTTGACCGAAACAGACCCAGCTTTGATGCTATTTTATATTACTACCAATCAGGTGGCAGACTGAGACGGCCTGTTAATGTGCCCTTGGACATCTTCTCAGAAGAAATAAGGTTTTATGAACTTGGTGAAGAAGCTATGGAGATGTTTCGGGAGGATGAAGGTTATATCAAGGAAGAAGAACGGCCTTTACCAGAGAATGAGTTTCAGAGACAAGTATGGCTTCTCTTTGAATACCCAGAAAGTTCTGGACCAGCCAGGATTATAGCAATTGTCTCAGTCATGGTCATCCTAATCTCCATAGTAAGTTTCTGCTTGGAAACTTTGCCTGTGTTCCGTGATGAAACTGAGGACATGCATGGTAGCAGTAGCAACCCCAGCCCTTATTCCAACAGCACAATGGGGTCTCAACAGCCGACATCTTTCACCGACCCCTTCTTTATAGTAGAAACACTCTGCATAATTTGGTTCTCCTTTGAATTCTTGGTGAGATTCTTTGCCTGCCCTAGCAAAGCTGGGTTTTTTACCAATATCATGAACATCATTGATATTGTTGCCATTATTCCGTACTTCATCACACTTGGCACAGAGCTGGCTGAGAAACCAGAAGATGGCCAACAAGGTCAGCAGGCAATGTCTCTTGCTATCCTTCGAGTGATCCGTTTGGTGAGGGTGTTCAGGATCTTCAAGCTTTCCAGACACTCCAAGGGATTGCAAATTCTAGGACAGACTCTGAAGGCCAGCATGAGGGAACTAGGCCTCTTGATATTTTTCCTCTTCATTGGTGTCATCCTGTTCTCCAGTGCTGTCTATTTTGCAGAGGCTGATGAGAGTGAATCTCAGTTCCCAAGCATTCCTGATGCTTTTTGGTGGGCTGTGGTTTCCATGACAACAGTTGGCTATGGAGACATGGTCCCCACGACCATAGGTGGAAAAATAGTTGGCTCCTTGTGTGCCATTGCAGGTGTACTAACAATTGCCTTACCAGTGCCGGTTATAGTGTCTAATTTCAACTACTTCTATCACCGTGAGACAGAAGGAGAGGAGCAAGCTCAATACTTGCAAGTCACCAGCTGCCCAAAGATCCCTTCTTCCCCTGACCTAAAGAAAAGCAGAAGTGCCTCCACTATTAGTAAGTCTGATTATATGGAGATACAAGAAGGTGTGAATAATAGCAATGAGGACTTTAGAGAGGAGAACTTGAAAACCGCCAATTGCACCCTAGCTAACACAAACTATGTTAATATAACTAAAATGTTAACTGATGTCTAGCTAATAAAAAAAAGAGAACCCTAATAATATACTTAAAATTCGAGTGGAACATTTGCAGATGTTGCATAATACCTTGCACTGTAGTTAATACAATATGTTCTGCAACATGTATTGGTTCTGCATGGAAAGCAATAGTTGTGTGACTCTTTTTAACACTGAATGCTGAATAAGCTTTCATGCAATTTTTTTTTCTAATACAGATTTCTGGGTTTCCAAATATATCAAACATTTAAGGAACAATTATGTCACAATATCAGATGAATGGCATTGAAGAAAAACAAAACCCACAACTTCTCCATATCGCCAACAGATATTCACAGATGCCAATTAGATAAACATAGTTTACTATAGAACTCAATCCATGCAAAAGAATATATATTCCAAGGAAATAGTATGCAACTATATAGCTTTCAAGCTTCGAAAATTATACAAAAGGTCATGCATGGTTTAATTAAAGGAATATTTGTCCAAATTACTTCTTAAAGTTCGTTTTTTCCAGATCAGAAATGCCAGAGAGAGACTGTACCATGCAGGGTTATGCTTCTGAACCAAAAATGCTGCATTGGATATATCCACTGCAGCATGTCAGTGTGAGGCTTGCAGGAGGCACTGTTTAGTAGGAAATTTTTGTTGTTGTTGTTTCTTTAGGAGAGATACATCAAGATCCTGGAGACATTTTTTTTTTGTTTTAAAGCATACATTTTTGTTGGTTTGGGGGGTCACCTACATATGCAGAACTGAAAAGCATATTGTTTCAAATGCTGGAGCAAATAAGCTGTGGCCTAGAATATATTTATTCTGCAGAGACATTTAACCAGTATTACAGTACAGCTGCATGGATATTTGTTGCATGGATCTTAATATTTATTACATAAAAATATATCTATTTTCTTAAGTAGACTATAGAGTATACTTGTTTATAGTGTTTCTAGATTGTCCAGTGGCTTGAAGGATATTCATGGACATAAAAAAAGAAAAACTAAAAGCAATTGAGTTGGGGAAGGATGTATACTGAACAGAAATGTGATATGCAAGGAAAATGCCCAAAATGTTTGCTTGCTTGAGTATGCAAACCAACTAAGGTGATATGAATCATAAACATCACATAGATCAAGAAACTGGTAATGGATTCATTGTGGTGTCATATATAGAGACATGGCTGACCAGAAATGGGAAAAAATATTTGTAATGAAAGGATCTCTGGTGACAGTGTCAAACAAATATTAAGTAAATATTTGATATCTAAATATAAAAGATTGGAGCACACAGAGATTGCTTGAAGTATTTAACAGTACAGAACCTTGAGATTCGTAATTAAGATGCAAAGGTACAGCATACCTTCATCTCAATATGCACCAAATCTGGTATTTAGTCTTAAATGCATTTTCTAGAAGATGATGAGTTTATGCAATAAGGCCAGCCCAAGGTCATTCATTTAGGTACAGAATAGCTTTCCTTTGAAAATGTCTTAATAGAGCTGCACCACTTGGCTATAGCAGAAGAAGAGTTGACCATATATTAATATGTGCCAATGTGCAGCTTGGGAATTAAGGTTTCCTTTGGAATGATCTCATGCAATGGACTCAATGTTCTCAAGATTAGAGTAAAAACAGTCCATGTTTGGCTCTTAGAATCTTTGGGAAAACACCCAAGTGTAATATGATAAAAGAACTTTGGCCAACTTCACACCTCAAGTTGGATTCACTGCTTTTCACTAAGGAGGCAACAGCTACTTCTTCATGGACTTCTCTTCGTAGGTTGGCATCCTGGATTTGTACCCTTTTGATGCTGAAGCTGCAACTCTCAAGGGGCTGGATAGTTCTTCAATAAAAGGGAATTCTGCAATCAACATTCCAGGAAAGCTGCATTTGAAAAGAATAATGAAATAATGATGGCTGTGAGCAAATCCTCCACTCATCACTTGCAGATCCTATACTGCCTTGTGTGATTCGGCCCTGAGGTTGTTTGAAGACTCTTGACAGCCCCAAATTCTGAGCTGCTAAACATTTACCTACATACATGCATGCACATATCTTTGATGCTTGTCTAGACCTCAGAAAATGGATTACAGCAACTGAAATTCCCAACAAGAAAAGGCAGTTGGATCCTGTAAGTGATTTGGGGTTGCTTTACTGATCCTGTTCCTGCACTGACATGAATGAATGCAGTGAGGACTAATTCACATATTGAAAATGTGAACTGAGTGGCTCTGTGCAGAATTTGGCATGTGATAAGTACAGATCCATGCAATCTGCATAGTCAATAAGCCACTTGGTTGATTCTGAGTGATATCTGTTTTTATGCCAAGAGGGAAATATATCACAATAATCTGATTTTAAACAGATTCTAAGAAACGCATATATTAAGTTTTGTTGTTCCGAGAAAGATTTTTTTTCAGCATGTAAGAAAGCTAAAACTGAATACAGCTGAATCTGAATATAGCTGAGTATTGTTTGAATAACAATTGCTAAAATTTTGTACAACAGTAACAGTAGTTTTTCCTGAAAAAATCTGGGCCAAACAAAAATTTCTTGGTCATTTTCCTACTCCTACTCCAGCCAAAGAAAGTTTATTCCATTTCATTTTGTAATTATTGTGAGGTTCAAGACTGAAAGAAAATACTGAATAATATAAAATGGAATAGTTTGAGAAGCCTTACCAAATCTATAACATGATCAGCAGCACTGGTGTTTATGAGGTAATATTTTGTCCCCCTTTATGACAACAGTGGTAACTTGGACCATTAGTATAGGATGCTGACAAATAAATACCTTGGCATCACATCTCTAAAAATGTCTGCACTAAATACGCCATGAATTAAAAAAGCTAAGTTTGGAATATCTTTCATTGCAGTGAGGAAGAATGGAGTAATCCTTCCTATTGCCTCAAGCCACTGTCAAAAATATTCTGTCTTCTCCACTGCCACCCCCATCTATAAGGGAAGAAATATACTTGGTTAAAGATCCAAGCTTGTCTATCCTCTACACTGCAGCAAATCAGTCTGTGCAAAAGTGCAGGGGGAAGAGATTCACTTCAAGAATTTTCACTGGGTTTAGTTCACATGTCAGTATGGAGTAGGGTCAGTATGGAGTCAGGGTTCCAGAGAGCAAAGACACCAAATTGAGGCCATCTTTGTAATAGAATTATGAGAAGGAAATCCAGTTCCACAAAAGGGAAAATCAGCTACCTGCTATATTAGACAAACCTTTATATCTTCTTTCACAGAAATTCCCATTTCACTGAAATTCATTTGTTTCGGTAGTTGATTTTGTACATTATTCAGGCTGTTTTCATGGCTTTCCTTTTCTTCTGTCTGGAGTTGTAATATTTTGCTTTTCAGTCCTTCCAAATAATATTGTTTGTTTTGCTACTGCAACTGCACATCTCCTAGAAGCAGATATCAAATATAGTGGAGCTTGGAGGAGGCTATCTTGAATGGGCACCACAATCTGACTGCATAAAAAATAATGTAGTAGCATGTAAAGTTAAGAGGTGCAGAGGAACTACAGTGCAAATTTAGATTTTAAATCATGAAGTATTATTAAGGGCAATTTGCAAAAAATTCCATATGAGTTCATGTTAAAAACAGTAGTTGGGATACAGCCAGCTGTCCTGCTTATTCCATTCCATTCAACTGTTCTTGACTATGATCCTGGATAAGATTTTTATTTGTAGATGGCTCAGCTTGAGTGTCTAGTGTCTAGTGACTTTGCAGAAGTTACCATAGATTGGGCAAGCTCCCAGTAATTAAAAACACCTGTTTACCTGTGCTTTGAAGTGTTTTTCTGTGGGATTATTCTCTAGTCAGGTTATTTAGGATTTCAGATGTGTTTAGTACCATGGGAATGGGAAGAGAAGATGTCTAGATGAAATGCAGCCAGCAAAACATTCTGTGGTGCCCAAGGTCAGATTTATCTTTTAATGATGATTGTTTTGACCGTTGTATTGCATCCCAGATACGCAATTAAAATAACTCAAAATGTACCATAGCAGTAGGATACCATTGGGTCTTATCCAACAACATTGAAAGAGCTCTATCTTCTTGGAGGTTGTGGCACATGGCTGCAACTGTAGACCCCAGGAGGTAGGGAGGAGCATATGATATTACAAGAGGGGTCAGTTGACTAATGAAACAAGGATGATATGATCTGCAGTTTTAAGATGAAGCTTCCTCTCACTTCGGTGATGGAAGATTTGTCTATGAGGTGACCAAACTACAGTCTAATTAAATTCTTATGTGACTTTGGCAGATGGAGTTATTTCCTGCCAAGGATTTACATTATATTTACATTTCCCTTAACTCAAGCTCAATTCCTGGTATCCACATGGACATATCTATGTTGTTGTTCTGGCAACAATACAGATGTTTTCCTAACTTCCCACCCAGTTTACTTTCCTGGTATTTTCTGGTATTTTCCTATCTAGGTACTAACCTTGCTTAGCTTTTTCAGATTCAACCAAGGTCAGCCTAGGGAAGCATAAAACAATACATTGAGGGCTTAGCATTTGATAAGCAATGGCTTCAAATGTACTTGAACATCTCTTGCATCACCCTTTCTGAACCTCTTAGAAAAGCACTGACTGTTGTGGGGTGGCTACCTAGCATGTTCCAAAGAGCAATAAACCATACAAACAGCTCTACATAAAAGGGAAGATACCAACTTGGAATGTCTTCTTAGGAAGCTCACAGTGGTGATGTAAATATGTATGAAAATCCTATTTTCTAATTTCTGTTAGAGTCAACATACAGAACATTCCTCTAATCTGTACTATTCTGTATATTAGTCAGATTTCTAAAAAATGACAGTTCAGACAGAAATAGATAGATGGGATGAAAGGAGGGTGGACTTAGATTAGAGAGGAAGAAGGAGTAGGAAAAATGACTTCTTGTTAAATGAAGGGAAGTTTCCTTCTGGTTATAGCAGAAGGAATAATAACCTGATTCTGAATGTCTTGAAAGAGACTACATATTCTTACAATGTCTGAATCCCATGTGGCTGCCTGTACAATGGAAGATAATCCTCTTGTTCTTTATACACTTAGTAGCTGAGTATTCATGTTCAGAAATGGTCCCATTACTAAATCCTCCTGAAACTTGAGTCATATTAAGTACAATAAGATACTATAACTAAAAAATTTGTTGCACTTGCATCTGAATCCCCAATATTTTATTATTTTTTTTATCTCAGCCAGTGAACACACAGATATGAATAATGTTGTTTGTTCCTTAAAACCTTTGTTCTGTATGCATCAGAATAAGGTGAGAAGAAGTGGGAGCTAACAAAATATTGCAGGATAACAAAATTTCACTCCTATTCATTATAACATTCAGCCAGCCATACCCTCATCATAGATACGCTATGTGATTCTCTCTCTTGTTCACTTTTCCATCTGTCATCAGCAATTGTTTCTTAAATAAATTTCAAGGTCCTGTAAATATACCAACTTGAAGAAAGTGTAAAACTCAACAGAGTATGCTTCTTAAGTGCTTATTAACTGATCATCTTATTTGCCACTCCATTCTGTCCATAAACCAAATAGGCCAGAACAACTTAGGGTGCATTCTGTGGCCTTATCTTAATTTTGGGGTTAAAATGGGAAAGCCACCTTTTATAGAGGGCAGGACCAAAAAAAAATCTGCTTTTTTTTGTTTCTGCCCTTATAAAACCATCCAGAGAGTGCAGAGCTAAATCTTGGTAATGGTTCCTACCAACATGGAAAACTATGTAACAGTGTTCCTTAACGCAGGACTCTCCAGCTGTGCTCAGTAATAATGCCAATCATCCTTATCACTGGCACTGGTTCTGCTGGCTGGGGATGATGCGAATTTACTTAAAGGTCATTCGGTTAGGGAAGGATGCTCTACAGAACTAGACTGACCACCTTAATAGCTGACTGTCCAGTTGGAATGCCCACTTTTTGTTTCAGATATAAAAGGCACCTATATTTATCTAGTGAAAGAAGTAATTATTAAATAAACAATGCACAGGAGTCTTCCAAAAGGGAATACATATTTAGAATTAGGGCCTCCTGTTTTTAGCGCAATAAATTTTCATTTCTTATTCATTTGATGAGCATAGTTAGAGATATTGTCCCTAAGTGAAGAGCTCCAGGTCCATAATTTACCCAGGTATAAAAATGTGGTATTTTATACATGGAAAAATGTAATTCTTTAACTTATAATGCATCTGTCATAATTGTAAATTTGACGAAATGTTGTATCTGAGGACCATATAAGCACATTGGATTTTGTCTGGGCAGTGAATCTTGATGAATAATGTTGAGTACTTTACTGTTGTATTTTAATTGTGTTTTCTGAGCTGTGGCAGAAAAACTAAAAAGCAATCAGGCCACATATTATTTGCAGGATAATCCTTTTAACAGCATCTTATTAAATATTAAAAACTAGCAGAGGAAATATAATAATATACCTAAAGTTATGGACTTTAGGTTGGCAAAGCTAAAAGGAAAATCTCAGATGCTCCTTAATATATAAGCACAAGATGTCCAGATCTCTTAAAATGAATAAATAAAATGTAAAAATAGTCCCCCTCCCAAAAAAGGGAGGGGAAGAGAATAAAGAATTTATACTAAAGGCAGGTTGATGATGAACTGATCAACTTCCATAAACTCACAGCAGCTGTTAGAAGATGTATGTACATGTATGTATTTCTGCAGCTGCCTTCTGCATTGTTTTCTGTAACTTTCGTAACACTGTGGTATACCTAAAATGGTGTTAAGTGCATGCAGCATGAGGACATGTAATTATGGGCATTTTTGTGCATCAATCCAGAGAAAAAACTGAAAGACAGCAGGAATTGTTTTAAGTAAGTCATGCTTTGTACTTAAATCATTAATAGGTCATATACTGAATTTACTACTCAAATCTCCCAGTCTTTCTAAAGTTTGCAATACACTAGAGAAGGGTCCAAATTGCAAAACAGATCCAGCTGCTTGTATAAAGTTAAGTGGACTGAAATATGACTCTCCGTTTTCCAACACTAAAGCTGAACTCCCATCTTCCTTTCTTAAAAAAGGGAAACCAAAGTCCCCTTGGGCCTTGTATGAATTCTGATCTGGATCTGAAGTTTGCAGTTTTGGCCCCATCCCTAGTCTTCGTGTTACTATGCAGTGAAGCCTAATTATGAACTAAGGCATTTATTTGTTTGCAGAACACCTTTGAAGTTTAAACAGCTTTCAAATTTCACAGCTCCTTACTGAGGAAGGCATTTGTAGTTCTTTTCCACTCCAGCTATGGGCATAGTCATAAAATTACCTGTCAACAGGAAGATTAATTTCATTTAATCCATAAATAGAGTAGATGCAATGTTAATGCATGTTGAAGGCACATGTTTTTGGTTTGAAGACCAGAAGCAGGGAGGAGGCAACAGAGAGAAGACCTAAAAGGATATGGAGATTTCTCTAGGGCCTAAAACTAGGGCAACCAAATCTGGGGTGCAAAAATTTGGAGGACCACTACCCAACAGAAGAGAGTTAGAACTTCCAGATTCTCTTTGCTGTCATCTAGTGGTGTACTAGACTGCGCAGCCTACAACTGGTAGCCTCCTCTGTGGAACTAAATGCATTGTGGCATAAGCATTCTTGGATGAAAGCCACTTCATTATATGCACATTCTAAAGTGGGCACTAGCTCAAAGAAATCACATGTCATAATGCATGGTTGGTCCTGAAAATGCAATAAGATTTTTTTTTATCCTCTCCTTCAACTCACGACCATGTTTGTTATGTTTTTAAACTATCTCATATTACCAACTCTCTTGGGCTGCAGAGTGAAATCTTTTTCAAGCACAAAATCCCAAACAGCCTTCTGTGTCTGATTTAGGGTCCTCAAATGATTTTTGCAAAGCACACATCCAGATGCTCAGGTGCCCTTTTAGCTCAAAAGTGCTGATCACTAGCCCACTCTGCAGAGCTCTCTGTCCATGTGGTCAGAATCTGCTTAATGCTCTGTCAGTGCACTGTAGTACTTCAACCTAAGCTAAATCTACTGTGGACAACTTCTTTCCCTTGTCACTATTTAAAAAATGGGAAAAGCCTTCTGATGCTCTCCATTGTTTTATTTTCATCACTGTAACAAACTCCTTATTCACTAAAGCCTAGTAATGAATCTCTTGTTATTTCATTTTTAGGGCTACTGTATCTGGGCTGAAAAAAATCAGGTTGACCACTAGATGCAGCAAAAGGACACAGAAAACTAACTCTGCTGGCGTTTGTTGGTAGTCCAGATATTTGCACCCAGATAAGATAGCCCTACTTCATTTGCTTTATCCTATTCTGATGTCACAGCTGAATTTCAATATAGGAGGCTTTCTTAAAAACCAACTCTCCCATTTTCTCTTCCTAAGTGTATTACTGTGCACAAGCCTGCAGATTCCAATATAAATAACAGAACAAGATTTGGTTTGGTTTCAGAATATCTATGATAATTTACTCCAGCCTACAATTTAGCCTATGAAAAAGTTTAAGGTGATAACAGGCAAATGAATTCCTTAGCTCCTATTTATCTTCTCGGGTACATTTTGGCTGCTATGAGATGTCCAATGTTGTGCTATTAAGAATTTAATTCCAAAACCTATGTGTATGTGTAAATATGTAACAAAACTGTGTGTATTCTAATTCTTTCAAGATTTGTAAGACTGTTTTCTACTGAGTGCAAGGAATGTTATTAGCCAAGTGCACCTGCTTCCCTGTTATCTAAGGTACTGCAGATGTCCTACAGACTCATATTACTAATTATTGCTTGAAATGTGAAAGGGAAGGACATTGGTTCAAATAAGTATGTGTTTGCCTTATTTAAGAGAATCAATAAGAAAAGGAAATCCAAGAAGAACTCATAATAAAGATGCCGTGGAACTGAATCTTTTGTTTCCATGGTTACTGGAAGAATGGGACCAATAATGGTGAGAGGATGCTAAAGAAAGAAAACTCAGGGGAATGTTGAATCATTTAACCATGTGTTTGCTTGATGAAAATGCAGACACCAGCCACATTTAAACTGCACAATGTGTATAGAACTTATTGATGAGAGCTGAGATATTCTCTGCCACTAAGAGGGTTTATTTGCACACAGTGATGGATTTTGTGTGTGCGTGTGTTTCCGAAATGGACATTTGCTGTCTGGTTGATCATGTGTGTACAAAATATATTCTTCACAGAATATCACCAATTTTGGAAATGTCAACCATCCCAGTTAAAAATAAATACGTCTATTACAAAGAATTCATTTTGTAACTAGGAGGAGGAGGAGGAGAAGGAAAAGGAGAGAAGAATACAATTGTCACAGAATGATAAAGTCAGATTAAGATTTAAAAAAAAAAAGAAGAAAAAAGAAATTTTCTTCCTCACAACTCTTCATATATTCATTTCATTGTATTCTGTCTTTTCTAACATATTTCTGCTGCTGTTTGCTGCTATTCACAATCAAGTGGTAATATAATCTTTTCCAGTTTGGTGGCTTCCAAATGCATTGGGATTGCAATTCCTAGAGAGTGTCAGGTTAGGGAAGTTGGATAGGATTGTCAGGGTATTCATTTTCTGGCGCCTAGTACAACTGGGTACATCTAAGCCACTATTACCTGGCGTGTAATATAATGTATGAAAGACAATAGAGAATGGCTATTAAAATCCCTTACGGTATTTCAGCCTTCCTCATCTTGGCACTCTCCACAACTTTCATAATCCTGAGCCAGCATAATCATTGGCTATGCAAACCAGGGATGATTGGAGTTATAATCCAACATAGCTGAATAGTCTGGCCATTCCTTCTAGTTTATAACTAGTTTGAGAGCCAGTCTGGTGTAGTAGTTAAGGTGCTGGCCTAGAAATCAGGAGATTGTGGGTTCTAGACCTCCCTTAGATACGAAAGTTGGCTGGGTGACTCTGGGCCCATCACTCTCTCTCTGCCCAACCCACTTCACAGGATTGTTGTTGTGGGGGAAATAGGAGCCAGGAGTATGTTTGGCACCTTGAGTTCACACATACACACACACAAAAGGTGGGATGATAGTAATAATAATAACAACAACCACCCAGAAATACTTTCCTGAATGTATATAAAAAATTAAAAAATAATTCTGTGCTGATATGTCTTGCAATTTCTCAAAAGTTCTTTCCCTCTGAGAAATAGGTTCTTTTTTTCTACCTTATTTCCATTCCATTTTTTCTGGATGATACTCCTGAGATTATTGTTGGACACAGTGGAATATCCTCTTCTTGTGTCGTTTTTCATTGCACATCTTCCTGTCACTCTGAAGCTTTACTGGTTGCCTGTATTTCCCAGTTGGACAATTCTGAAATTGCAATCTTTCCTTTAGGATGTTTTTCCTTGGCGCTTAATTCGACCTGTAGACCACAGGAAAGTTGATTGTATAACAGCATTCATACAGTTTCTGGACCACCTTCATATTAAGTATAAGCAAAAAATTTCTAAAGGAAATTCTACTCCATCAGAATGAATGAAAACTGTTTGCTGAAAAAATAGGATGGATGTTCTGTCCAGCACAGTTATTTATTAACTTATCTCAAAGGCTTTATTTCTCTTCAGGGTTTCCTACAGCAGTAGTACTAACATATGGCTTTGGTATCTACAATAGCATTGTTTCCCATATCATCACAAGTAAGAAAAGATGACCTTCATTCACTTCCGTACATAAATAGTCCTCTTTTATGGAATGTTGAGGCACAATTGAATTATACTGAGTTCAGAAAATTATAGCTATGTACCTCCAAGCACTACTACACTATCTCTCAATCAGATTAATTAAATCCAGGTTATAAGCAACTCCAGTTTCTCTTTACTCTACAGGAAACAAGGCCCTCTACACATGTTTAGGACTCACATCAATCTTAGCCAGCATGGTCCGTGGCCAATGTCAGAGTTTTAGTTCAAACCACCTGAAAAGCTTCAGATTGCCTATCCCTGACATGTGACCTCTAATAGCTGAATTTTGGAAAGTGTTTCATATTGAAATGCAATGATGAGTTCCTTCAGTGTCCTCCATAGAAAACCAAGTGATGATCAGGAACGTCTCTTTTAAACAAAAAAACAAGCTCTCCTCACAAAGACATGAGAAGGGATATAGAGATGAAGAATTTTTCAAACTGCTCCAGTGAGCAACGTGTTGATTTGGGCATCTTACTAAGGACTTGAGAACTGTCTTTATAGATATTAACCTCTGTTAGACACGATGGATTTTTTTTTCTGGAGCAATGTTTCAAGCCATACTGATTGATAAACATGTCCTAGATTTGGGAGGATTTGCCCATTGTCCTCCAATCCACCCATAAAGACACATGGAGCAATTGCATCCACAGTATTTGCGCCAATTTCAGTATATCTAGTATATACTCATCTTCTGTATAGATGCTGCTTTGGAAGGCACCTCAGCAGTCTTTGCTGAGACTGCGTTTCTCCTGAAACATACCCTAAACCTTAATGTATGTACAATCTGCTCTGATTTAAATTTATTTTCCCATGGTGGTCTCCTGAAAAAGTATTTTAGCAGAACGGTGAGTCTTTGAAATTCCCTCACTTACTAATTTAGTGGCATATATATTTTGCCCACCATTTCATTTTTGCTATATAGTCTCTAAGACATTTCTTTTGTCATATGACTTCATTAATGTTTGTTTTAAAAAATTGGGGAGACTTTGTTCTTAGAACATCAACTAAATATATACTTTTAAAACATATTGTTCCTTTGACCCTAACTTCCCTGAGTATTAAGAAGTTACAGGGATAGAGTAGAGTGGTTATTTGGGTCTACTATGTGCTTATAGTTTTAAGTAATCTTACATTATTTTTTATTTTTAAAAGTTTATATATATATAAACTTTTAAAAAGTTTTAAAAGGAAGACAAAAACTAATACAAACTAATATAAAGTAAGAAGAAGAAAAGAAAAAGAAAAAAATCAGAAAGAAAGATAAAAGTACCCTTTTTCCCAAGAAAGGGAAAAAAAGTAAAAGAAAAATAGAAAAGAAAGAAAAACTATAAAGAAGTGGCTTCTGATCTTCTTTACAGCAGTTATAAGTACAATTATAAATTTACCTCTTACTCTGAAGTTACAACATGACTCTCTTCTTTCTATAATCTATCCTGACTAATCATCAAAACCATAAATCATAAGTTCATTTTTTTCTGTTTTACACAAAAAGTCCATAAGGGGTTTCCAGTCAGCAGTAAACACAGATATTGTCTTTTCTCTGATCAAATAAATCAGTTTGGCCATCTCAGCAAGTTCCATCTTTACCAACCATTCCTCCATTGTGGATAATGCCAAATCTTTCCATCCTCGTGCATACAATAATCTCGCTGCAATTATCATATACCAAAAACAAAGTTCCGTGACTTTTTTCCAACTGTCCACCAGTCCCAAAAGAAAGTTCTCTGGTCTCAACTGTATTTTAATCTTTAAAATTTTCTGAATTAGTGTATGTATTTAAATCCAAATTTTTCTAGCCTTTTTACACATCCACCAAGCATGATAAAATGTCCCTTCTTATTGTTCACATTTCCAACATAAATTTGAAGTGCCTTTATACGTTCTAGATAATTTCTCTGGTGACAAATACCAATGGTACATCATTTCATAAAAATTCTTTTTAAGATTATAACATAATGTAAATTTCAATCCTTTCAACTACATATTTTCCATTGTTTCATCTGTATATCATAATCAAAAATTTTAGCCCACTTTATCATATATTCTTTCACTTGTTCATCTTCTGTTTCAAATTTCAATAAAAGTTTATATATTTTAGCAATTACATGTCCATCATTTGTACACAATTCTATTTCAAATTCAGTCTTACAATGTTCAAAATCATAAACTGTTATGTCTATTTTAAATCTTTCTAAAAACTGTAAATAAGAAAACAATTGTCAATTATATCCCTCTGCCAATCAATCAATCAATTTTATTTCGGTCATAGACCAGCATTATCCCTCTGCCACTAATTCTTCTCTTGATTTTATCTTGACAAAATTCTAGTATTTCACGATAAGTTAGCTATTTGTGTTTGCCTACTACTTCTTGTCTATAAAATGCTTCTTGTGCTGAGAGCCACAAAGGTGTTTTGGCACAACCTGGGTTTGCATCTATTCCATATTCTCAATATGGCACATCTAACATCATGATTTTTAAAATCCACGTTAACCTTGACTTTATCTTACCACAAATATCCATGCTACCCAAATCTCAGGTCATGTCCTTCTAACTCCAAGAGCCTTCTATTTCTCAGCAGCACCCACTCTTTCATCCAAACCAAACAGTAAGCCGCAAAATACAGTTTCAAATCAGGTAAACCCAATCGTCCTCTTTCCTTTGCATCTTGTAACCCCTTATATTTAATTTGTGTTTTTTTCCCTTGCCACACAAATTTAGATATATCCTTCTGCCACTGTTTAAATAGTGCATCAGTTGTCAAAACAGGTATTGTCTGAAACAAAAACATCATTCTAGGCAAGACATTAATTTTTATCACAGAAATTCTCCCCAGCAATGAAAATTATGGTTTCTCCCATCTTAACATATCTTTTTAAACTTTATTCTGTGTCTTAACTTAGTTATTTTGAAATAACATACAATTCATATTTGTTATAGTAAGACCCAGATATTTTACTTTCTTCTCAATCTTAAAACCCATTTTGTTCATCAGTTCTGTTTGATCTTCTATTCTCATGTTTTTGTTAACAACTTCATCTTCTGTTTGCTGATCTGAAAACCTACTAATGCACCAAATTATTTTAGTTTTCCCATTAATGTTTCAATTCCCTTTAAAGGATCTTCCAGAAGCAACACAAGTCATCTGCAAAAGCCCTTAACTTATAAGTTTCTTTTTTAATTTTTAGTCCCGCAATCCTTCCATCTTGTCTTATACCTCTATTCAGTATTTCAAGAACCAAAATAAAGAAGAGAGGAGATGGTAGGCATCCCTGTTTTGTTCCTTTTTGTATCTCACAAGGTTTTGTGTATACAAAGTATACAAAGTATAAATTGATCTTACCCATTTCATAAAGTTCTCTCCAAAGTTTATATCTTCCAAAACTTTGAACAAGAAAGATAAAGGTAATATGAGCCAGACTGTGATGCTGAGCGTAACTACGAAGTGCTGTTTCGGACGAAAGTATTAAGGACACAAGAAGATAAAACAGAAGAAAAAAAAAGTGGGAGGGGGGAAAGCTTGCCTTTTACTCTTTCCCTTGTAATTGAGATACTTTCACTTTGGGATTATAATATTATAATGGCAACCACCAGAAAAGCAACAAAAACACCAGAGGGGAGAAGAGGCTAACTAGAGCAACTTGCAAAGAGAGGAATTACACCAGGTTTACTTCAGAAAATGTTTGAGGAATTAGGCAATAAGTTAGCTGAATCATTTGATACTAAATTGACAGCTTTTGAAAAAAGAATGGACCAAAGACTTATTAAGCTGAGATGAGATGAAAGAAGAAGTTAAGAAGATGGAAAACTCTGTAAAACAAGTGTCTGGAGATGTAAAACAAATTAATGACAAAGTGGAAATTCTGGAGAGTAAGACAGAAGTTACAGACAGAGAGTTGGAAAGAGAACTACAGGTAGCCCTCGATTTATGACCACAATAGGGACTGGAAAATTCGTCATTAAGCAGTGCAGTCATTAAGTAAGGCATCACATGGCTGTACCTGACTTTACAACCCTTTCCCCCATGGTTGTTAAGTGAAACATTACATGACTGGAACTTGTGACCTTCCCTGCCAGCTTCCCCATTGACTTTGCTTGTCGGAAGCTGGATGGGAAGGTCGCAAATGGTGATCATGTGACCACAGGATTCTGCAACTGTCGTAAATCTGCAACGGTTGCCAAGCACATGAATTGTGATCACATGACCGTGAAGACACTGTAATGATCATAAATGCGAGGACCAGTCATAAATCACTTTTTTCAGTGCTGTCATAACTTTGAATGGTTGCTAAATGAATGGTTGTAAGCCAAGGACTACCAGTAGATAATTTGGCTCTATTGGAATTAAGAGAGAAGGAATTTTGTTTGAGATTTAGAGCAACCCCAGAGGATTCTGGTGAAGATATTACAGAAAATATTATTAAAGCTTTAGCAAATGGACCGGAATGAGGAGGATAGAGAGGCAGAAATTGATAAAGTATATAGAATAAATACAAGATTTGTGAGAATAAGAAATGTTCCAAGGGATGTTTTGGTGCACTTGTCAGGAAGAAGACAAGAGATCAAGTTTTGCAGCAGCATTTTAATATAAGATTGAAGATCAATAATACAGATATAACTGTTCTTAAAGAAATTCCTATTAGAATTTTGCATAAGAGAAAAGAATATTCTTTTTGACTGATAGATTAAAACAGAAAAAGATTCAGTTTTGATGGGACAAATTGGAAGGCATGATTTTTACTTTTAAACAACAGAGGTTTTGACTAAATTCTGTCCAGAAGGCGATGGAATTTCTAGAAAAATTTAAAGAGGAATTGGAGGAGATTCAAATAGAGGCATCAAATGAGACTACACAAATAAAGATAATTTATCTTCTTGAACCACTTCCTTGCTTTTTTATTCCATTGTCCATACATTTCTTTTCAAAATGTGTCTGGCAAATTTGCCTCTATGAAGATAATCTCCAGTACGCTTCAATTTCATTAAATCTCTCTTGTTCAAACCCTCAAGCAGCAGGTCATGCACAAAGATGATTGTTAGAAGCCAAAGGCCCAATCAACATTATTTTTTCTCCTCTTATATTTGGCTCATTCAAATGGAACATGACTCACAAATCATTTCATAGTTCTTAAGTTATTTCTGCTTCAATATTCTGGTATTTTTCCAGTCCACTTTTAGAATGGTTGTGTTTAACACTCAGTATCATCTCCCCTTTGTCTCTACTAGCAGGTTTCTGAATGGTGGATCCTCCTGCCAATTTGTGGATCATTGCAGTTCTCCACTGCCCAAGTTTTCCAGCTGCCCATCCTGTTCTTATATCTCCTGACCTATTATAGTTTATATGCTGTGTAGATGTGTTTCTAGGTCAGGTGTAACCCCCTGCAGCAGCAGCTAATCATGTGGGAACCCCAGTGTTTTCATTAGCTGCATGCAGCATGTCTCCAAAAAGACCTACACAGTGATTTTATATTCTTCATAAATTTTGCTGCCTCAAGGCTTCAATTAGTAGTTATTTCCATTACCTTAAGACCTCAGTTTGTTACTGTTTTGCTGTAAAGTCCACTGCATCTGCTCCAGAAACACAGCTCTTTCTCTCCATTCTTGCTCATGTACTTTGGTTTGTAATGTTTCCTCTGGAAAATACAATGTCATTTTTGGAGGACCAGTTTACTTATATGTACCCTACTTCTAAGTGATAAAAAGCTTTAGGGGTTGTAGTGATTTCCCAAGGTTTAGTTTCCATGGCAAGTGTTCAGAGGAGTTACACATTTTTTGTTCAGAGGAGTTATCACATTTTTTTTTGGTGATATATGTTTTAGTTACACATAGTGTCAGGAATTTCCCTCAGAGAGCAGTTAATTTTCTGCTTCCTTAGAGCCAAGTCCAGCATGGAGCAATTTCTTGATAAACACTGATACTTTGCTCATCTCCTTTTCTTGTCTAGTGGGTGGAAAGGAGGTGAGTCATCTCTATCCATCCTCTGTGCCATACTGGCTCCCGTTGAAACACATCAGCATAATGTTGGCTTTTGCCAAGTCTGCTTGCACAAATCTTAAAGAATCAAGAATTACAGGAATGGATTGTATGGGATCTTCTTAACTAGCCCCCAATTTTTATATCAAAAGCTGGCATAGAAGTGAATAAATTAAATTCATCAAAGGGTGGGGGGAGGGGGGAGAGAGACATATGTAATTTTCAGGGTAAGCTCCCAGACCAAAAGATAACTGGTTATTGAATAAATGATGTACTGTTCTTCTTGCTGTACAAACAAATCAATATCAATGTTATGATGAGCTATAATATTTTTTTTTCCTGAAGAAAAGTGCCTCATGTTGTTTTCAGAACTGTGGTAAATCCATGATGACACACCACTGCTTTCTTCAAAATAGACCTTGGGGTTGAATAAAATACTTTCTGGGAATCTGGACAGCAGCATGCACAGCTACAGTCTGTCCAAGGGGAGAAGGAAAGGGGACCAGGATAAGACAGCATGTTCTGCCTGCAGAGCTTGGCAGCAGCTCATCACATGGAAAGCTACCACTGTATGCAAATCTTGTAATCACGAGCCTCTTTGTATCCAAGAAGCATCTTTAGGATTTGAAGGATGCCCTCGTTTTCCAGGCTTCTTGGGCTGTACTCCTAAATACATTTGCCCATGAATAAGCCTCATTTAACACCTTGTGATTCCATTCTGTGTAAATCTGGTAAGAATTACCCTGCAATAATTGTAAATACATCCTTGAGTGGAATTGAATTCCTCATGACTACATGAATAGAGTAGAGTAGAGTAGAGTAGAGTAGAGTAGAGTAGAGTAGAGTAGAGTAGAATAGAATAGAATAGAATAGAATAGAATAGAATAGAATAGAATAGAATAGAATAGAAATCTTTATTGTCATTGTACTACTTGTACAACGAAATTAAATGCCACCCCAGTGCAGCTTTAAAAATATAAAAACCATAGAACACATAACACACATAACACACATAAAACACATAAAACACATAAAACACAACCTTCACATTCCATATTGCACAACCCTGATGCTGCATTAATACTGCACTATACGATAGAATTCAGTATAGTTACAGCTCTAAGATAGAAGCTATTCTTCAGCCTATTTGTCCTTGTTTTCATTATCCTGTACCGTCTGCCAGATGGTAATAGTTCAAAAAAAAGAATGTCCCGGGTGGGATGGATCCTTAAGAATGTTTTGAGCTTTCTTAAGGCAGTGGGAGCTGTAAAGGACTTCCAAAGAGGGGAGAGGGCAACCAGTGATCCTCTGGGCGGTGGTGGCAACCCTCTGGAGCACTTTCCTATCTGCCACTGTGCAGGTAGCAAACCATGCCCAGGTGCAGTAGGTTAGAATGCTCTCTATAGTGCAGCGGTAGAAGGTCACCAGCAGTTTTTCATTCAGTTGTTGTTTCCTGAGAAGTCTCAGGTAGTATAATCTCTGCTGGGCCCTCTTAACCAAGGCTGCAACATGAGCGCCCCAGGCCAGGTCCTCCTTTATGGTAACACCCAGAAACTTAAAACATGGACACATTCGTGCAGTTTTCTTGGCAACGGTGTAGAACTGGTTTGCCCTTTACTTCTTTCAGGATATTTTTGGATGTCACAGTCTGACCCACTGCCAGGTTTTCTTCCATCTAAATATTAACTTGAAACAATAGATAGATAGATAGATAGATAGATAGATAGATAGATAGATAGATAGGCAGGCAGGCAGGCAGGCAGGCAGGCAGGCAGGCAGGCAGGCAGGCTAGAATAGAATAGAATAGAATAGAATAGAATAGAATAGAATAGAATAGAATACATATATATGGAATAATTGAAGGGGCAGATGAAGCCTCAGATCTTTAAAGAAAACTCATAGTTAACACAATCAGAGTTGAGCAAATATTCAGCAGAATAAATATTGCATGCTCAGTATTTCAGTTGTTCTATTATATGAAGGCACTGCAAGCAACATATATTTTCCAGCCGTATGATAAGAGAAATCCATTGAAATGCCATTTTAAAATACTGTTAAGGTATGAAAGTCCTCATAGTTAAAGATTAGCTATCCCTGCCAAGTGAACTTGAATTTTCTAGATTTCTTTCTAGATGTTTATACTTTTATATTGATTAATGAGTAATTGTACTCATTACAAATATTTAAGACAAACAGATTCCAAATCTGGCATAATGATGCAATAGTAACCGTGTTGCAATGGTTCTGAGACCTGTGTGAAGATTTTTTAACATTATGGTTTCTTGAAAAAGCCATATTGCTTTAGTTCACACAAAAGGACGATCCATGCAGCATGCTAAAGTGAAACATTTTAAAAATACACACATTAAGGTTTAGCATTATATATGAAGGACCATACATACTATTGCACAGAGTGGTTGACTCTAACCCAGGATGGTTCCCATTTAGATTAGATGCAACACTAACAAATGTCAGCTTTTGTAAAATGTCCAATCCATTTGTAGATGCAGAGTATCAGGATTTGTTGCTTGTGTCCCCTGAGATACCACACTGAGCCCAGCACCTTTCTAAATGCAACTCCTTGAAGAGCAAAGTTTCAATGACCATGATACTGCAGAAACACTTCATCATTTTAGTTTTAATTTCCTCTTGATGGGAAGGAAGGAAGATCTCTTGCTCTGGCAAATATAAATGGCTATTTCTGTTTGCATTTTTAAACTGGTTGGTTCTATCATGTTGTTATAACCCCACCACCACCCCACAAATATATTCTGGAGCATGTATACTTCATATCCTGAGTTCCAAATTATATCCATCAGGAGCTTGATCTTTAAAGTGCTAGCAAACCCTTGCTCACCTCCATTTCAGTCTAACTAGGGACGTTTAAGCTGCTCTTGTCTTGTGCTCATCTTGGCTTGACTCTAAGCCAGTTTAGGAAAATCCCATCCACTTTGGCAGCAGCTTACAAGGTATTCAGTCCAAACTGCTGGCTATCACATACTCAGATTGGAGATTCCCCTGCTGTTGTGGCCTCCTGCCTTTCTGTTTCAGTTGTTTCCCTCCTGTGGGCAGCACTTTCTGGATATGTTTGTGTGTGTATGCACAATGCATACATCAGTGTTTTTCGACCCTGACAACTTTAAGATGTGTGGACTTCAACTCCCAGAATTCCTCAGCCAGCCATGCTGGCTGGGAATTCTGGGAGTTGAAGTCCACACACCTTAAAGTTGTCAAGGTTGAGAAACACTGGCATACATACACCTCTATTTCTCTCTCTATATCCACACATATCCAGGCACCAAATTAAAGCATCAACATTCAGATACATGCAGATACCACAGATAGCTTTTTCAAAATATTTCTTTTTTACTGCCTATATATATGGGTAATTAGACTAGGAAAAAGTATTTGGTCCACAGAATCCTTTTCCTTCTTTTCTTTCATTTACTTGCATTTGAAAAGTAAACATTTCTAGAGTTGATTAAATCACAGTTTCTTCCCATATATGAAGCTGGAAACTGTGGATTGTAGTTTAGTCTCACTATAGGCCACTTGAGGTTAACATATAGTTTCAGGGTTCAGATGTAATAAAATTTCTAAGTTTTCAGCTGTGGCAGGCAAAAAAAGGGTTTGGGAAAAATGAAGTGCCTAGAAAAAAATTTAGTTCTCACCCCACTAACCTATTAGAGTTGCATTGTTATAGCTGGACTTGTCCATGGTTATTATTAAGGGTTATATAGGGTTTCATCAATGTGGGTCTTCTAGAAAAAGAAATATTTATCATGGAAACCCATAGCCTTATGAACCCAAAAAGCAATCTGGATTTCTTAAGGATATGAAAAAAGAGAAATCAAAGAACTAACCTAAAGGGAATTCAATCATTTTAGTTATTTTAAATAAACAAATGGATGAAATTATTTGCTTATTTTTCATAATTTATTAGTCTTTTTCTAATCTTAAGAAGGAAAAGTTGCTGGGCAGACCACTGAAAATCTCAAACTCCTGGCAACTGACTGTTTCCCCAGACAGTACTGATGCAATATCAAATTCATCTCCATGGATATAAAGCCTAGAAATATTTTTAATGGCTCATTGTATGCTGGTTTATAAATTTCATATTTGTAAACCATAACTACAGATACAGAAGATGGGAATAGTCCTGGTTAAACTTAGCATCCTGGTTAAACTTAGCATGACATGGGATGTCCGTGAAGAGACATCTTGACTTTTAAAGCCTTCCATAACACTGCTTTTGGAGATATATTCCCTTTCAATTTCCTTTCTAATACAGTATAAAAGACCACAGTTGCATGCATGTCCTTGATATGTTAGGGCAGTGTTTCTCAATCTTGGCAACTTCAAGACATGTGGACTTCAACCCCCAGAATTCACCAGCTAGCATGGTTATATAACTTATATAACTTTTGACAGATTCATCAGACCCATCACTGTGCTATGATTAAGGAAAAGTCCAGGAGAATGATGGTGCTTTCTTTCTCCTGTGTAAATCATTAGGCACTACTGACTTCTATGAAAAAAGTGAGGTACAGGTGCCCTCTGTCTCAAGGGTATTCCTCATGACTGCATTAACATGCATTTCTCCAGTCCTTGAGTCAGCAGAAAAATGTGTTGGCTAGAAACTGCTCTGCCCCAGCTGCTGAGTCCTATTCTGCCTCAGTAACAAGGCCACTGAGTAGAACAATTGCTGGATTCCTTTCTACATTTTCCTTCCCAGCAAGTGTCTTCTCTTGATCGGAAAAACAACGAACATCCCCTCTCTGTGGGGTGTGATTGGTAGATGTGGTTGGGATTTCTATAGATGGTGGAAACATGTCTTTCCTTGATATTCATTTACAAATAAGCTTTTGTGTCTGCATACATATCATATTTCAGCTTTCCTAAAGGCTTGGGCATACTTTAATTAGCAGTGAGAAAACTTTCTTTGATTCAGTTTAGAATCTGCTTGGTATTCGTGGTTTTTATTAGTGAATGTTCAAAAGAAGAAATGGGCTACAGGTAGTCCTCGACTTATGACCATTCATTTAATGACTGTTCAAAGTTGTGATGGTGCTGAAAAAAGTGACTTATGACTGGTCCTTGCACTTACGACTGTTGCAGTGTCCTTGCAGTCGCATGATCAAAATTTGGGCACTTGGCAATTGACATGTATTTATGACAGTTGCAGCATTCCGGGGTCACGTGATTACCATTTGCGACCTTCCCAGAGGGCTTCTGACAAGCAAAGTCAATGGGGGAAACTGGATTTGCTTAATGGCTGTGGTGATTCACTTAACGAGCATGGCAAAAAAGGTCATAAAATCAGGCATGACTTACTTAACAACCACATCACTTAGCGATAGAAGTTCTGGTCCCAATTGTGGTCATAAGTGGAAGACTACCTGTATTACTCAATAGACCCTTTACTTAAATCTTTACTGAAATGCATACTTTGCTTGCAGAAGATCTTAAGTTACAAAGATCTGATAATGGGTTATGTGACATCATTCTGCCTGACATCTTGGAGAAGTCCCTAACCAACTGATCAACCAATCATGTTTATGTCTTAACATGGTGATATACTTCATACAACACATGTTTTATTTGGATGGAAATAAAAAAGCATTTAAAATATTTATGTAAATGAATGCTAACTCAGATAAAGTAGATACTCAGTAAACAAAACATTTCTTGATCTTGTCACGGTCAATATATATTGAATTTTAATTCTTGTGAATATTATAAGGCTGTCACTTTCATAGTGCACAATGCATTTTGGCACCATCACTAACCTTAATAACTTTTGGGCTCAGCTTCTAAGGAGGGGTTTACAAATTCATTTCTTTCAGACTTCTCCCATAATTAGAGTGTTGTGGATAGTGAATATGCCAGATTTCATTTCCTGGAAGCATTTTAACCATTTTGAGTATATTTTGACATTTCTTTTTTGAAGAAGTCACCCAAATATAACACATGATTGTGATGCTTTAGACTATAAATTTATAAAACTCTACAAAGCAACTCCCAAGGATGTATTCTAACTGTTTTATACTATCTATAAATGACTGAATGATCTGTACCTACTGTTATATCTACAGCATGTATACATATCAATCCTGGCCAACTTACCCCAAAACAAATTCTGGTTAAATCTTTTGGACTCATTTCTTCACAGGATCAAATTGCAAGTCTACAAAGTGGTTTGCATTCCTTATCTTAATCTCCTGCACAACCATCATGTGAAGAAACTACTTAGACTGCAATTTTACACATTATACTGCTTTAAATTAGTCTAACTTGATACCAGTAAGTGCGCTTATGTCTGCAGCCCAATATTGCTGCAGAGATGGAGAACCAAAGCTGAATGTCATTTCCAGTACTGAGACACAGTCTTTGCTTACACTCTTGCTAAATGCGGGTGGGTATGTACAGGCATATAGAGACCACTGGATGTATACATGCCCATTCTTCCATGGACTGAGGATAGGGCAGGGGAATTAATACTACAGTAATTGGTTTTATAAGCTGTAAGTCATTTTTTTCAGGCAACTGGAATATTATTCAATTGCATTTCATCACAAACCAGATGCAAACCAGGTGATGAGTGGAGACACGGCATGGAGACAATAACAGATTAAAGTGTAAAAGGTTCACATTCCATGTACATCAGCCAGAAACATTTTGCTTGCTAACCGGATTTTCTTTGATGGGTTATCTATCTATCTATCTATCTATCTATCTATCTATCTATCTAAATTGCTATCTATCTATCTAAATAGCTAGCTATTTTGTATAACTTCATAGTCTCTTTGGACTCCCAGAAATGTACAATAACAACATAGATTAACATAATCAAAACATCCAAGGAAAACAACTGTAATGTCTACGTTACAAAAAAGAAAATAAAGACAAGATTAGAAGATTCATCACACAAAGCAACAATGATATCCAGACAAACTGACCAGAAAGCGCCTAATCTTATTCTCCTGACACTCCCTGGAAGAGCAGTCAAAGAAGGGGCAATGTCTACTCCTTTCCTCCCCAGAGAATAGAAGCTGCTAATGAAAAACAGTATCTCAACTTCAGCCCACCTCACCTCACACTCTTGTCACAGTTACTCTGGCAGCAAACAAAGTTTAAAACAGAAACCACACCACAAATGACTGTTAAAACATACAACAAACAATACAGAACAGAACAGAAATAGTAGCCAAGAGTAAAAACCATAAAAATCACATCAAACCACCCAGACTGCACTAACTTTCCAACCCTCATGCCCAGGCAAACAGCCGGATTTTCAGCATTTTCTGGAGGGCCAACAGGGTTGGGCCTAATCTGATCTCAGACGGTAAGGTAAGGTGTTCCAGAGGGTAGGTGCCACAACAGAACTGTACCTAGCAGTAAACCGGAGGCCAATACTGGGCCCATAGTATCAGGGTTACATGTTATGGCAACAAGTACCAGCTAACAAGTAGGCAACTGCAGTTTCTGGATGGTCTTCAAGGACAGAGCCCCAGGTGGAGCATATTAGAGTAGTTCAAGTGAATAGTGATGAGGGCATGAGTTACCATTACAAGGTCTTTCCCTGCCATAGTCTCCACCTACCTATTCAACAGTAGCCTCAACTCCAAGAGAGCCCTCAAGTCACAGAGCTGCTCTCCAGGGGTAGTGTCTGCTTATCAAGAGACCACTCCAGAAGCATTAGAGCACTTCAGTGTACCAATAGCAACTCCATCTTGCTCAGATTCAGTTTTAGCTTGCTTCATCCTCTTTGCTTATTGCCTCTAGGCATGGGGACAAGGCATCAGCAGAATCTCCAGCACAGGTATAGACTAGATATCATCAGTATAATGAAGATACTGCACCCTGAAATGGTGGGTTATCTCCCTAATGGCTTCATGTAAATATTGAAAGATGGGAAGGAGAGCACCAAAGCCTGCACACTCCACAAAGGACTGGACACTGGTTCCTGCATTGCAAAGCTACAGTACACTCTAAACAGTGCGAGAATTTCAGCTGAAAAGAGCAGGTTATGCTTTCCCTGGCTTGTCTGCCTATCATCCCACAGAGGGGATGCAATGGGGCAGTGCCATTTTGCCCACTCTAATACTATTTTTGCATACTCCAGGAAGGTGATATGGATGCTGTGGCTCCTTGCTGCCAGCATTCCCTTGCAATACTTATCTGTTTGGGAGCTGAATTAACATTGACAAGAGTTCTGCCAGTTTCCCCTTCTAGCCCAGTTGACAGGAAGAACAGTAAACCTGTCTACCAGACTTCAGTAAAACTGGTAAACTTCTGTCCAAAAGTAGCCCAGCTAACAGCTTGATGGGCTGGAAGATTTTGAAAGCTTATCTCACCTCCATCTCACTGAGTTATTTTTAAAGTGAGGTTTTCCATTTTTTCAAAAGATGTATACACTGTTAAACAGGTTTACTGTTCTTTCTGTCACTTGGACATTCAAAAAATTGTAGACCTGTTTTCAGAAATAGTCCAACTGATAATTATTGATGTGGAACACCTCTGATCTATCACTCAGGCAATCTTAAAGGTGGCTAAACCTTTCATCACAGACACCCACACAACCTCACCCAATTTTGCCCTTCCACATTCACCCAAGCCTACCCTAATGAGCAGGTCTTCTGTTGCCAATACCTGGCAATAGGCAGTTCTCTCCCTCACCTCCAACTTCTTGGGTGGACTGAATGCTGACTCTGCTTCATTCAGTCTAAGCTGGCACCAGACTGGCTAACAGCATTTGTGGGCTGCTGTGTGGAAGGACCTCAAGTCTCTTTCTTCCCTCCTTACATTTATCCAATCTCCTCTTCCCTGTCATGCAGTTAATTCAATAATTGAGCAGTTAGTTATTAATTGAGCAAAATATGCAATAGCCAATAAGAAAAGGGTTAAACCCAAACAACAAAAATACTTAGCTAAAGTGATTTCAGTAACAATTCTGTGTAGTTATATTAAAACAATAAAATACCCAGCTAAAGCAACTTCAGCTGTACATCAGGCAGTAATATCCATTGCTCTTCCACTATGACAATAAATATGATATGTATTACATCAGTAAGTCTGGGAAACATAGCTTTCCTGAAGGCTGCTGACATGTGATTTTGGAATTATAATGCTCACGCCACTTAGACTTTTATTTCTGAGGCAAGAAATAAACATTGTGGCAGCATCTCTTTGTAGAAGCAAACAAGAAGAGTCTTCAGAGGAAGAATCACGTGTGATCTGAAATATGGGGATGAACCCCCCCATCACAAAATGGTGCCTCCTCTGTGAAGCTGTGGACTGTAAGAATGTGCATAATGTTACCTAAGGGCAGAGGCAAAACTCAGCTAATATTAGCCAGCAAGAAAACGTTGTCATTAGCTTTGATTTTATTCCTAAATGGAGTCTGTCAGAAGATCCATGCCAATGTTGTGGAAATCTTGGGGTTGCGCCATAATGAAGTCTTGGAAAGATTAACACTTCCAGCATTTGTCAAGGCCAGTTAGTTTAATAGAATGGAACCTGGTCTGCACTCCATACATTAGATAATGGCTTCTGGATGGCAGTTCATAGAAAAGGTCTAATATATTTCCAGCCGTGTTTCCTGTGTTTTGAACTAGCTATGTTATAAGCTAACTTGTCGAGAATTGTTTTGCTTCTGAGGATAGTTTATGTGATGTTCCAAAGAGGGAGGAAGAGAGAAATCAGTATGGCTAATGGCTGCACTGGGAATACTTTTTCGTTTGTCAGTAATGAGCCTGCTAACACATATAGCTTATTATTGTCAGCTTCAGAGGCACTCACCTGTGTAATGCTCAAAGGCAGCATGATGCTGGATAAGTGGTAAAGAAGGTATTTCTACTAACATGCAAATATGAGGCTGATATATCCTGCAGCTTCATCTTTGGCAAAAGCAGGTGTTTTCTGCATGCCCTTGGAGGAATCTTGTAGTCCTGAAGTATCTCAGCATCATTATCAATCTGGTAGCAGAACAGCAGAATCAGAGCTAGGTAAATTAAAGGTTCACTGATATGATAGTCCATTTCTGCAAGGACAAAGAACATCCATAAATATTAGGCGACCTTTCTCCCAGCACTTTTCCAAAGTGGTGGTTGGCTACGGAATGCTTTGAAGTCAAGACAGAGAAGCTTCAGAAATGTACTAGGTTAAATACATTAATTAGATATTTATTGTTAATCTGCATTATGAATCAGGAATGATCTATGTTTGACAGCTTTATTAAAAAAGAATCTCGGTTATCTAATTTTCATAGCTTAATTTAATTTAAACTTAATTCATTTAATGTTTATTAAGTCTATTTAGGTGCTTACGAAGTTGCAAAGGATGCTCCTGTAGACTTCCATATGTTTTTGAAATAAAGGATTTTGGATGCAGAAATGTATATTTAAGCAGGAATATCATAAAGCTACCTAGCCTCATTCAGAGACTATAAAAATAATTCTGCAAGATGCATAGGTAATTACTGTAAACATCAGCCCTGTTAATACTAGCATTAGCACAGGCTTCAAATATATAGAAATGCCATCAGTAATCCATGTATTATTGAAAACAAGGTAATTGGCACATTTACATAATATAAAATAGGCAGCAAAATTTGCAGGCTAATTATTGCAACAAGCAAACATAAAGGGCTGCCTTAATTTATGCAGAATCTTTCTGCCTTACAATGTGCAGTGGCTGCTCATGACCAGTAAGCTTCATTGCTGAGAGCAGCTAATTGCCCACAGAATATAAGCTAGCTGGCTACACTTGTGATAGGTGACCTACTTTTCGAGCACTTCCTTCTCCAAGCTCTTCCTTCCTTGCTATCAGTCACATCAAGGAGACACCCATCCCCACCTCAGTCAACAGTGCTCATATCTGTATGAAAAAGTGTCTCAGATGAAATAAAGATCCACACTTATAACATCTGTGAGCCAACTTCCACTTGCACAAGTCCACTTTTCTTTGAGACTCTATTGCCCAGTGAACCATTGTGAAATTCTGCAGCAAATTTATAGTAGGAATCTGCTATGTTGTAGATAGATGTTAATTATTATAAATAGATGGCTCAATGCCCTTGCAAGTCTAATAGAGGTCATCTCTTTCACATGAGATAAACCATTTGTTATGTAAAATCTTTTCAAACCTGGTGCTCAATGGAAGTTTTTCATTTCAACTCCTATAATACCTACCCAGTCAACCACAGATGAGATGGCAAGGAATTACAGAATTTGAAGTCCAATACATCTTCAGGACACCAAGTTAGGGAGTGCTAACATAAAGCCTACCTTTAGAGAAAGTGATAGAGGGCTCAGTGGGAATTGAACTGCCTTTTGTAGACATACCATATCTGGACTTCAGATATCTGGATAACTGCTAATTGGCAGCAGAAATTTACAGGAAACCCTATGCTGTTGTTTAGTGGTCATTTGAATTTGCATCCCAGCTATGGTATACCTACTTTGTCCAAACTTGGTTTGTCTATTTTTAGGGTGAGTAGAGAGTAATGGTATTATCTCTGTAACAAAATCAGCTAGGGCCTTTTGAAAGGAGGATGGCAATGGGACTTCAGTTTCCATATGTAGAAAGTAAATCCAATACTTGAAATGATCAGATGAATCAATACTTATAATTCAAGACATTAAAATCAATCAGTTAAAATACAGTCTCAAGATTATTTCAGCTTTTGGGGGGTCCCCACGCACTTAACTTTACTGAGTTATTTCAATGGATAAAAATGAAATGGAGGAAAAATAACATTGATATAGGATGGTGTAAGAAGGCAGCAGGATAACTCTGCATCAATTTAACATTCAGGGTTTCTTCTAGGGCAGTGTTTCTCAACCTTGGCAACTTTAAGCTGTGTGGACTTCAACTCCCAGAATTCCCCAGCCAGCAAGTCTGGGAGTTGAAGTCCACACAGCTTAAAGTTGCCAAGGTTGAGAAACACTGTTCTAGGGTGTCTTCCTTGACCTTCTGTTCTTCAGGTGTCTTGGATTCCCCCTACATACTATGTAGCCCAAGATATCTGATTAGCACCTGGTTGTAGAAGGCTGAAAGAATGCCTAAATAGTTATGACTTGGGTAATTTAACAGAAATCTGATTTTCAAAGGGAGGCCTGATACCAACATCTTAAATGGGGGCAATTACTTAAAGGAGGATTATACAATGCTTCATATTCATATCTGGTGCATTGCAGGCTGCAGGGGCATAAATATAACACTTCTGTGTGATACCTTAAGACAGCAATCCTGGGGAAAAGATGTGGCTGCTTTAAAGTGTTGTGGACAGGGGCTACTTTTACATTACTGTATGTTTCAAAGCTTCTTTTGGAACCCAAATGTGAAGTACTTTGCAGATCTACTACTTATTGTTTGTCTAGTACCCATCTCATTTCTCCAAACCACTTTTAATATATTGCCAAAATGGTCCAGAAGCTAAATGCTGTAGTGGTGGTGAACGTTGCAATTTGAAACCTTTTTCATGTGTCTATTTTGGGACCAAAGCAGACAGATTAAATGCTAGGAAAAACAAAAACCAAAAAAACCTACATTTCTCAACTGCCCTCATGCAATAAGGTATTTTCCACCTATCTATCCATCTCTGTCCTTAGAGAAAGGTTCAATATTACCATACCCCATGGAAAGTGGCAATGAATATGAGGACAGGTATGTCCCCAAAAGATAGATGTAACATGGCAACTTCTGTTGCCCATCTGCTTATCAATGAAATGAATTTAACTAAATAGTAATCTTTGATTAGGGCTACCAGTTCTGGGCTGATGGCCACCCAGACAATTTTCTGTACCTCTTTGCTGTCATCTAGTGGTCTTCCATATTTGCAGCCCAGAAGTAGTAGTCTTATCTCTGATGTTGCCAACAACACAACCATTTGGAAAGAACAAATGGTCTGCTTTCTATTTCTGCAGGATTAGGACTGCTGAAGTTCTTCCCAGCAGGAAAGATTCCACCATATCTGGGTGTTAAAGATATGCTGCCTAAAATGTTGAGGTTGCATTTCTCGAAGCCCTTTAGAGTGGGTCAGATCATTTGTCTTAGCATGAGCACTAGGAGAAAGACTCTAATGTTGGAATTTTGCTTCATTTGGTTGGTATTATAAGGTTGATGAAGGAGCCTAGAGTCTTGCCTGGGAATAAACACTGATGTAGTAACTGGGAAGAGGAGAGATGGTGGGAGGCTACAACCTGGCCATTGCAAGGAAAAGAGGGCAGGCTATTAGTTGGGTTCCTTTCCTCCAAGTTGCAGTCTAATCAAGAAAATCAAGGGAAACATGCAGATGGGCTTTTTAATGGTGAATCACTTGCTGATAGAACATCTGTTATCCAGGATTAATCCTGGATGAAGTGTTGAGCTAGAATGTATCATGGAAGTCTGGTGACAGGAGGGGGAGTTAACTGCTTCCAGCTTCATCTACCACTTACAGTGTGATGCAGTGAACTAAGGCTGGAGGGTGATGAGGTGGTATGACTGTAGTGTATAGGAACTCCATTTCACTGACCAGAAGCTCCATCTGATTGTCTACCAATTTTGAGTGCTTGCTACTGCATCTTGGTGGCCAGAATAATATAGAGAAGCATCTACTCTACAGCACAATAATGTCTAATATTGAGCTATTGAGGTGATTTCAGATGTGGCACTGGATTCAGGTATGGCACTTCTCCTGGGGAACTTCAATGCCTGTATGAAGTTGCCCAGTCAGGAGTGGTTCAGGATTTCATGTCTGACATGATGACTTTAGACCTGACTATAGACCTGTCCATAGAGTGAGAGAGGTCATTTGGAACTGTGGAGTGGGGATATCAGCATGACCCTTGATTCTACTGCTCCCTAACTTCTAACTCCAATGAAGCAATCAGTACCTGTGAATGTTACCCAGTCTTACCCAGAGAGGATAAGATCAAGCTGAATTTAAACTTAGGGAAGAGAGAGGTGTTCTTGTTAAGGATAAAACTCAGCTTAACCATTGAGGTGAAGCCTATTTTTGCATTGGGCTGCACTTGCCTGTAAAGACCAGGTTCACAGTTTGAAAGTGCTGTTTCAGCTCCATTTGTCACTAGATTTACTATGACAGCTGTGACCCATCCTGAGCAGGTAGACATGGAGATAGTTATTCATACCTTGGTTACAACTTCTCTTAGCTACTGCAATGTTCTCTATAGTGGCTATCCCTGAAAAGTATCTGGAAATTTACAATTGATGTAAAAGACAGCAGCCATGCTGTTAAGTGGTGCAAACTACAGGGAACACCTGATCCTGTACTTTCTCATTCCTCCAGTGTTCAAGAAAATGGCAAAGAATTAATCTCTTTTGCCAGGTTTTTAAATGTTAAGCTGATTTCCATTTCCATTTTGATTTAAATTGTACTAATTTTGTTTTAGTGCTGTCAGCTGCATGGAGTGCTTATATACACAGGAACATATGGTAAAAATATAATAGATGATGGTGGTACTACTGCTATTACTGCTAATACTCTGTGGAAATTATAATCAGTAGTATTTATTTAAACTGACCAATGAAATAAAGCCATGACCCAGGAGGCAAAGTTTCGAAGGTGTTGGACTCAACCTCTGACTTTCAATATTAAGATGGATGTTAAAAATTAATAAGATTGCATTTGTAGTTGCTCTCAAAAACCTCATCTTATTTACAGTGTGAAATTCAGGAAGCTATTTTGCTGAGTTTTCTTGAAAGAAAGATTATAATTCACCAACAATTTATGGCACAAAGAAGGAAGAAGATGCCTAAATGTTTTCTAAAACTCAGATTTTTTTTTTAATGACAGATTTCAATCAAATCCTTTGTGTATGTGTTTCTAATGAGTTTGAATATGCAACTACTCTCAAGCATAGCCTTTGCACGAATGCTCAGGCGATTCCCTCAATTCATCCCTTCCTAGATAGAAAAAATGTTTAATCTTTAAAAAAAACAAATGCAGAACTCCAGGATAAGCAGATCAAGCAAGGAATGGTGTGCCTGGGTGAAAATAAGCATAAAACTAGTATTCTTTTTCAGCCCCTGATTAAAGTTTGGGATATCTGGAATTTAAAAAGGAAGTCCAGGTAAAATTGAATCTAAAAGAAAATCCAATTCAAGGGTATGTTACTTGAGTAGATATAAATAAATGTCTAGTTAAGAACTGAGTTAAGTTTGTTTTTATTTTCTCTGCATAATTTAGGGGTATTGTACTTTCTATCAGTTTGAACCAAACCTTCAGGTAAAATTCTTAGGGTTTTGTCCTTTAATAGCTGTGTTGAATTAGATTGATAGAAATGTAATCTGTAGTTGAAAGAACCATTTCCTGTGATGTATTATTCCATGGTGATTTGGATCTTCCTGTAAAGGTAAGAAGAAATAAGAAATAAAGTAGTATAGGAGGCATATTGCTTCCATATGCAGTATGAATTAATCTTCTAATTCCAAAAATCCATAACTTTAACTGGGCACAGGATTCCCCTCTATCTTTGCAAAATACAGTTTGGGAAAGCTTTTCCAACTTCTGCTACTTCATACATTCAGCCTGAACATAAATGCTTAGACCAGTGTTTCTCAATCTTAGCAACTTCAAGGTAGGTGGACTTCAACTCCCAGAATTCCCCAGCCAGCATGGGAATTCTGGGAGCTGAATTCCCCAGCCAGCATGGGAATTCTGGGAGCTGAAGTCCACCTATCTTATAGTTGCCAAGGTTGAGAAACACTGGCTTAGACTGAGGTGCAGCAGCATAAAAGGAGTTACCCTTTTTTCATCCTGTGCCTTTCAAGCCTGTATGACAATTTAACAAGTGTACTTTTTCCATTAAGGAGTTATTGAGGGGAAATACAAATTTCTGTTGTTATTTGGCCCTTGAAGAGCCTGAAGTAGTATCAAATTAAACATTGCAAGCCAAAGGACAAGCCAGCCTGAGACGGCATCCATCTCAGACCGTATTACAGCTGAAGAAACCAGCACAAATAATTTACTTATTAAGCGATTAGTGAGTTTCTTTCAACACATTTCTACCCTGCTTAATCAGAGCATCAGAATCTAAATAGTGAAAACAGCAAGGAATTAACGAGAGTTATTAATTCACAACAATCAGAAATGGCATCAAAGACTAACAGCTGAAAAACTGTAAAACAGGGACATGGGCTTTCAATCCAATTGATCTATAAGAGAGGCAGCATTACAAGTGATTCAGCAGTTCACCATGAATAAAATATGAGCCTTGGCCATCTGCAGCAGCTTTGCCCTCAGCTACCTTGGGTTTTATTTTTGAGGCCTGGGCACCTGCAGCTGTCACTGTGGAACTAGATTCCAAGTGCCGTGCTTTACACAGGAGAGGAGAAGCTTAATTTCTCTCAGCACCTGCTCTTTCTTTAGCAAAACTGCAGACTGCAGTGCATTTGAAGGGATTCTTATTTCTTCCTTATATGTCAGATTTGACTTTTGTGGCTTCATATGTATTCTTTTTCTCCTTGGTTAACTTAAAAGGTGAGCTGAGGCATGTTTTCAGGGCAACGTGGGAGCCCTACTTCTGACTCAACGTGTATCAGATTATGTATTTGTATACAGGGTGTCTTACTCCCAACAATATCACAAAAGGCAATCGACCCTTAGAATAAATATGAAAAGAAAGAATGTAGAGTTGTCAGTACTGGGTAGAGGATGCCAATAATTTTAGTAAATGCTGATTGTGTTACACCCAGAATAGGCAACCTGCTCTTCTACAGAAGTTTTTGACTCCAGCTCCATCAATCACTGCCAGCAAGGGTTTATGGAGGTTACAGCTGAAAAATCTAGAGGCCACCAGATTGCAAATGTCTGTGTTAGATAACTCCAACTTCTTTTCAAATGATGTAAGTTGGTATTCTAGGTTCAAGAAATATTGAAGACTATTTTATTTCTACCAGAATATCTATGGCTATGCAATATGTGTACAGAATGATTGTGAAGCAAAGTGGGCATCAAGGAAAAAAGAGAAACAATAGACAACTTGAGTCAGTGAATTCTCTTTTTGTCTTCTCCGCCCACCACCGCCCACACTTTCTGCAGCTTGTCTACAAGATCTGGGACAAGAGCAATACCAAGTTTAGGTCCCTTGCTTTGCACCCCTAAAAGTCTCTGACTATGTTCTGGCATCTGTAAGGGACTGAACAAACCATGGAAAGCCACTGATAGCCATGGTAGGATCAAAGCTGGTTTAGATGGATTATTGGTCTGATTTAGTACTGAACATCTTGTGAAGGGCATTTGTAGAAGAGATATAGATTGTCATTACCATTAGATTTAGATGCGCCATTTTGCACAGATTCTGGGCCTTTAAGAGCTCCATCCCAGATGGAAGTCTAGCAGAAGTCTAATAGGGGCAACATTCCCCAGCATGCTTTGTAAGTACCTGTTTGGTTGTTTTTGGAGGTCCTAGAACCAGTTGTTGAGGATAGAAAGAATATTGACACTTTTGGACTTTGGTGTTGGAGAAGACTCCTGAGAATACCATGGTCAACCAAAAAAAACAAAAACAAATGGACTATTGAACAAATCAGTCCCGAATTTTCACTTGAGGCACAAATGACCAGGCTCAAATTGTACTATTTCAGACACATTATGTGAAGATCAAGCTCTCTGGAGAAGGCTGTAATTCTGGGAAAGGTAGAAGGAAAGAGAAGAAGAGGACGACCAGCAGCAAAGTGGTGATATGTGCACCTGAAAGACCAGGTTAGGGACATAGAGAAAATCTATCTATGTGGTCACTAAGAGTTGTCACCAACTTGATGGAACATAATCAATGAATCAATGAGACCCAAGCAAAGTAGCAACCAGGAGGAGATGGAACACAACAGAAGAAAATGTTGAATTTCTTCTCCTGTAGCTCCTTTGGACTACATCTCCCAGGGCACTCCCAGTCCACATGGTTACTACTGCCTGGTAATGACTCTCTTGTCCTCTAACATATCTGGAGGGTGCCAGGTTGGAGAAAGATGCTATAGAGGTATTCAAATAGAGAACTCTCTCTCTCTATACTCACAGACCTTCCATCATAATTCTTTAGGGCTTGTACTGGCAGTGTACTTTTGGAATGACAGGTAGTCCTTGATTTACAACCACAATTGGGACTGGAACATTCATTGTTAAGCAATGAGGTCATTAAGTGTGTCGTGCCTGATTTTGTGATCTTTTTTGCCATGGTCATTAAGCGAATCATGCAGTTGTTAAGGAATCTGGCTTTCCCATTGACTTTGCTTGTTGGAAGCCCCTTGGGAAGGTTGCAAATGGTGATCACCTGGCCCTGGGATGCTGCAACTGTCATAAATACATACTGGTTGCCAAGCACCCAAATTTTGATCATGTGACCCTGCTGTGGCGGTCGTAAGTGGGAGGAGTGATTGTAAGTCATTTTTTTCAGAGGTGTCATAACTTTGAATGGTTGTTAAACGAATGGTTGTAAGTTGACTACCTATATAAAAGCACTTTGGTCTACTTCTCCTGTAACATATAGTATTTTCTTTGATGCTTTCATCATGCCAGTCCTGTTTTCAGAGTTTTTGGAAGCCTCTAATAAAAACTGGCCCTCTGTGCAGTTTTCATCAATGCTGCCACCATAACTGAGAGATGTTATATTTATGGAACTGATATCTATTCCTTAGTACTGTGTTTCTCAACCTCAGCAACTTTAAGACGTGTGGATTTCAACTCCCAGAATTGCCCAGTCAGGATTGGCTGAGGAATTTTGAGTACACACATCTTAAAGGTTGAGAAACACTGGCATAGTACCCCTGTTGTTATGGTTATCACACACAATCTATCTCCCTCCTCCTATGCTCACTTTCTATGACATTTTAAGGTGTAAGGTTTAAAAAAGCCTCTTAGCGGATGGATGATGTGTTACCTGATTTCTCATGTGGCCCTTCGATTGCTTTCCCTTAATTAATGCCTTGTCATTTGAAAAAAATTGTACAACTCATTTCAAAGAGAAGTACCCAGCTTATTCCCAGCACTAGAGGATGCCTCTCCCCTCATTTATTTATTTTTTTAGAAATGGTAACAGGATTTTCTGGACTTTGGGACTATCTCAACTCTCCCACTTGCTTGCTACTCTTTACTGATCATGGTATTGTAAACCATGCTGGATTATGGAAGGAACTTTCCCATTATTATCCTCTGAAAAACAAATAGCAAGAACTCACATTCTGCCCCCCACCCCTCCCAGCACTTTCCCCTGTTGTTGGACAGTGCAATGAAAATAATTCTTTATGGTTACAGTATTTCAGCTATGATTATAAGTGCTAGAGTTTAGTAAATTCACTTGGGTTTGGTAGAGTCACTTGGACGCCGCCCAAAGTCACTTGGATTGAGATGGGCGGCTATAGAAATTGAATAAATAAATAAATGGCTAGCAGTTAAGGAATAAACAAAATAGGCAGGCCCTCTAGAGAGAGCTGGATTTGCCCCTCTAGATTGGTTTTGTGATGGAACACTTTGTACATGTATGGCCCTACCGACTAGTGTGGTTGTGGGTTGGATACCAAAAAAGGTGAACACTAAGGAAGATGCCAGGATGCTTACAGTTAATAAAGGTGTATTGCACTGGTCTCTATACTTGTAGTGTTGGAGATTTCCCTCCTGAGACCACCATGGTGACTCCTAATAGTAGTGAGGACAGTATCCCATGGAAACGACTCACAAAGGGATTGCTACAGTTGGACAAGTTTTATAGCCCTTCATCTCCTCCCCTGCCCCAATGCACCAGCAAAGGAGGGTTACATAATCATGGGGATTAAGTGTCTAGCAGGTATTAGGTGCCTACTAAGAAAAAAGGGGGAAATAATTATCTAATGAGGTTACAATGGAAGGTTTATTATCTGCTTACAAGAATAAATAGCTTGCCTCAGCAGCCTCTCTGCCAGGTGTTACTTGTAAAATGCAGCTCAATCACAGGATAAGTGGAAAGTTGAACAAAAGACTGAAAAAAAGACAGTGGTCCATCATTTCCACATGGTCACCAAGAAACCAACATGGAGAGGACCATGAAATCACCAGGAGTCAAGTATGATTTGAGTGAGACTTGACTTTTTCACTTATATGATCATACTAATATATTTGTTAGATTTATATCTCGGTTTTCCTCTAGGAGCTCAAGGTGGCATATGTAGCTCTCTCTCCCTCTCTCTCCTTCTATGTTTTCTAATAGCTCTGTCAGGTAGTCTGGGATAAAGGATAGAGCAGATGTTCATGTATGTATGCACACCCATACCCATATGTGCATGTGCACAAACAACTGGATATAGTTGTTTACCAGAAGTGAAATTACTTTTGTAACTAATTTGATAATTAACTTAAGTGGGAGATGGAGGGAATTTCACAAAGCATTTCATATTTTTTCCCTACTCATCATGATAACAGATGTTTTTAAGACAGTGGATCTTACTGAAAAATTCAGGCAGTGCTTGATTTGCTAATTTAACTTTTCCTGAGTGCCATGTGATATATTCTTTGGGACATACAGTACTTTCTGCAATGCTATTTAAATAGGACACATACATTATGTCACAAATGAGTGTGCAGAACACTTCCTATTCAGTGGCATTGAATCTTTAGCTGCCATGTTAAGCTGTATCTTCTTTTTATAAAACAAAATGTGTGTTTCTCAGGAATCCAAATTCTTTAGAATCTGCAGTTAAAAAAGTAGTTCGAACTTTGGAATATTGGCACTATTGGCAATATTTTATTTAGATGCTTAACACTCTCCTATGAGGAAGCTCCTTATTAAAGTTTCAAAAGACAATTATGATTAGATCTGATTCTTGAGCCCTGCCTATTAAAAAGAACAAGAAACCCATGTGCCTTTTCCCCTGAGTCTCACAAACTCGCATTGCCCATCCTTCTTTGTCTTCGCCTGCCATGTGCTTGTACGCAAATAATGTTGAGACACAGATCATACCAAAACCTTCTCCACCCCTTCAGAAGAGCTGCTCTAGGTCCAGACCCGTTGGGGTTTAAACGTACATACATACATACATACATACATATGCATGCTTGTGTGCGCTTTTCTGAAGGAGTTAATGCTGCTCTGTACTGCAGCTGCCACTGCAGTCAGCAATGTTCAGGAATGCTCTTCCCTTTGCTCTCAGCAGCAGAAGCCCTGCCACCTGCTCGGAATAAAATGCAAAGTCATGGTTTCAGCAGGAGGTATTGTCTTCCCATGAAAAAAAAGAGGGGTGTAGATAAGGTTGTATGGAAACACCAGGATGAACTAACAATGACGAGGTGCTTTGCACCATTTGCTTTCCACTGTGGCCAATCTAGGATAATCTTTGCCATTGTGTGAATGGTCCCAGTGCATATTTTACACGCTGTACATTTGAAAAAGCTTTAGATGCATTGTCACTCTCTGTTCTTTCCAAGGATCCTTGCCAGTTAGCTGTTATTTATTTTTCCTCCCCTCTCCACCCATACATTGATGTAGGAGGAAGAAAAGGATGCATCTGAAGAAAGGGATTCTAAACGCTCTTGTTAGAATATTGCATTAGTCCAGTTTCTCCAACTCGGTGCCCTCCAGAGGTGTTGGGACTGCAACTTCCAAGAAATATTAAGAAAACACCAGGGTGAGAAAGGCAGCTGAAAACTTTAAGATACTACAAATTGCTTTGTCTTTTGTGGCAACCAACTTGAATGGAGACCTTGGTGAAAGCTATAATATTAAGACAAGTTCAGAAAAGACTTACTGTAATGTAGACTTAAATCCCCAACATCTCTTATATTAAAAATTGATTTATTGCCCTTTTAAAATTTGCCTAAGAGTAGTCAAGCAGGCTTTGCAAGCCCAGCAAAATTTAGGAATAAAATGTCTTCTGTGCCAGAGGACATTCATGTGATTGCAGAGAATTTACCTTATGTAGTTCATCATCTGTGGCTCCTTGTGACTAGCCTCTAGCAGAGATGTGGCTGCTATATCCTATGTACATCACCTGTTTAACAGGTGTGATTTGTGTTTGTCTGCTGACTTTCAGATTCCATTGGATGTTCTCCTTTGGGATCAATGTACTTAGCACAACATTGTTGACACTTTGCTTTCTGGCTTTCCCTAGTTCCAATCACTTGTTAAAATGGCAATACTACATGCCCAGTCACACTGACAGAAGTTGCAAAAGAAACTCACCTGATATAGGCAGTCATTCAGCCAGGCAAGGTGACTGGGAAAGCACAAGAAATGGTGGGTTGAATGATGAAAAGCTGGGTATCCAGGAAACCAAGGCATTCTGCAGCCAACGATCAAAGAGATCCAGTGTGGATCCACCTCAGTTTTCAGGACAATTGCTGCACATGGTACAACTGACCCCCATGAAGGCTGTACTATATTCATAGCCAAATAAAAAGGGTTCATTTTTTGAAGAATTTCAAAGATCGTCTTCTGAATCAGTGGCTGATGTGAAAGGATGCTTAAGGAATCTGATCTGGGCAAATTCCACTACAAATATATGGCAGTATTTGCACTTCTTAAACAAGTACACAAATTGAAGCTTAAGCTATTACTGGACTTCACCTGGACTTCGTTTTTGATTCTAACTGGTCCTTTTTTATTGATGTTTTATTTTATGATGAGATTGTTAGCTGCCTAGAGGCTTCCAGAACTGGGCAGCATAGAAATTAAGCAAGTAAATAAGTAAATAAATAGTCACGATGAAAGCAGACATTAAAAAGGTGTCAAACATATAAATCAATTTGCTTTGCAGCTGAAATGACAGACATGCATAGGAGCAAATCAAATACTGCTTCAAACTTCAGTTTGGCACTTTCTCCATATTTTAGACAGGGAGTGTATGTAATTGTTACCTTTCTGTTGTTCATAGGTTTTTTTTTTTTTTATGGATTATCACAATGATAGATCTTGTATTCCCCAATGGAATTTTCCCACTGTTACAAACCAGAACCTTCCCTCCCTACCACAATTCTAATGGCTGCTATTTCAAAACATCCAGTGCAAGGTCTGGAAGAAGGAAATGCTGCTGTTTGCAGTGTGACTTCTTTCCTGGCAAGTATTGTAACTTTAAAATCAAATCTCTGGAAGGAGATACTAAATCATTTCCATACTGTTACCAAGAAAACCAAATGGATGTGCAAAGGTGGTCATTAGGAGCTGAGCTCAGCTCAAGAGAAACATTTTGGGTTTTAAGCAAACTACTTTCTCTCAGGCATACAGTTGTAACCCAACCAGTCTGTATGTGTCTACGGAGAAAAGCTATTATTGCAGGTATTAAATATGTAAAGTACTACAATAATCTCTATAGACGTAGGTAACATTCTGAGGGCAATTGTGCAACACTGTTGCAGCAGTGCAAAAATGGGACTAAGCTGTTTTTTTCCTGTCTCTCCAAACTCAGAATCAAAAATAATTTGAGCCAATAGAAACTGTAGACTTTTAGCAGAAGGGCATAATTATCTAGCATAAGACTTTACTGTGATGCTGGTCATCTGAATCATTCATTGTATTTCTACAGTTTATGTTAAAATGCAGGAATAGGTCGCCCAGTGCCATCGGTGTTTGAAGCAGTGTAAGAGTACACTTATGCTGAATATCTGATCGACATCTCTTTGGCTTGGACTGCAGTGGAGAGCAAGTAATATTTTAGAACACAACACTATACAATTTGTGGGATTCTGGATTGTGGGAGCAGGGAAATCTCCTTTATTGCAAGGGCCAAACAAACTCACAGCCGGAGCACCAAGGTTCTTATTCTCCAATAACAGCTTCTGAACAGATACTTTCATATCTTAGATATTTTCCTGAGGACTTCTTCATTACACTATTGTAGCAACCAGTAGATTAATACAGTACATATCCTTTTTATTTGAAAAAATACGTTTTTTGAACATTTCATTCAATAATGAAATGAAATCCATTAAATAAACAAACAAATAAATAATATTTATACATTATATTTAAGTGATTCAAACACAGCCCAAAAAGGCAGAGCAGAAATGAGAGTAGTTTTTAATTTTAAAAGCAAAGTGTTCTCCTGATGCCAGTCATTCTGTTGCCCCATTCCAGTCCAAATCAGTGATGGCTGTGAGCAAACTATTTGGTCTATGCCAAATTTATCCTTTGTAAGCATTGTGCATTAATGTATAAACATAGGAAAATACTGATACACTATAGGAGACATTATGGTCCTTCAGAGCCCATTTCTCATTGATCCAAGAAACTGCAAATAATTTGTGAAGTGCATCACCGTCCCAAAAATATTGCTCTCTTTCTTCCTCTCTCCCTCCCCCAACTGTTCAATTTAGGGCTAAAATAGATGTCCCACAAGCAAATAAAAATACCATAATAAATTCAGGCATCAGCAAGATATGTCTTTGTTTATGCCAGTCCTTGTTTACAGGCAATAAGGTAACAAATTTGGAGGTCATTTATTGGAAAAGAAAGATGGGATTGCCTCTAACCAATTCTAATGTAAGCCATAAGAGCATTGACTGATATAGGGCCCAGATTGCCAATGGCGACTTGCAGCATACAGTATATTATATGAGAAAATATGGCTGAATGTATGCGCTACCTGGCAAACCGATATGGTGGTTGCTGGTTGCTTCAAGCAGCCATCAAAAGTAGGATTTTTTAGTTGGGTCAGGAGCAAGGTGAAAAAAATTACTACATCCCTTTTCTCCATTATTTTTCCTTAATAAAGGCCAAAGTTCCCAAACTATCTTTCTACTCAGTAGGGAAAACAGAAACTTGCTTTTATTTTTTGCCTCATAGGAAGGAAGCAGCCAAAGGTTATAGTTTTGAGCAGAAAAAGTGGCCACAGGCCTCCTACTACTCCATTTATGGAATGTACAGCACAAAAATGCAGGTCATCTGTCACACCCATCTAGTGTATCCTTTACTTTTGTCACTGTCAGTCTGGACAGTTTTCAAGCTCTGTTCTTAAAAAAATGTGCAAAATTAGGATCAAATCATATTGTATACATTTCCTTTCCTCCATTCTAGTGGATGACCTCTTGTAGTGAGTATAGAGGATGGCCCTGAAGGACAGAGGAAAGATCTGTTACCAAGGCAACAATCAGATAAGCTATTCTTGAGCTCAGGCCAAGAAGGTGGTTCACAAGGTCCTTCAGACAGCCCCCGTACCAATTCACATGAAGAGGGAAGAAAGGAAGCACATTCAGACTTGCAGGATTCTATTACTATACCAGTTCTAATAAAGTAGCTTTAGGTCTACACGGTGTCTGTTTCTTAGTCTGGTCTACCTAATAGGGCTGACACATCATGATTAGTTGCATTATTTCACCCAGCAATGAGCTGGTACAACTGTAAATGTTTCTTGGTTTGCATTTATTTTAAACAAAATGGAGGACATGATAACCATGATGCAGAACCCCCATTCACAAATCTGTTCCAAGCTGCAGCTGTTCACTTACTTCTAATAGTGAAATAGGACCTGATGGTCAGAAGCATACAATTGTCAGAGGATTCCAGGAACTGGGCTTGATGAACATACTGTAAAAAGGAAGGAAAGTTAACTGCTGCTTTGCCTAATAATTAAATTTTGCTATCGAGAATGTCATTAACCAGATCCCTTTAGGTAACTGGTATCTAACAGATTTCCACTAAGCAGCAGCTGCCCGAAAAAGCAGATACAAATGTAATAAATAAACTTTGGAAAGTTAATTTTTCTTTTCTTTTTTTTTTTTGTAATAGTGAAATACAAAAACTTACCCCACCACCAAGAATTTTCCTATTTCATTCAGGGCTTGTTGGCTGGGAATCTGGGGAGCTGCAAATGAATGCATGTGAAGGGCTTCAGTTTGAGGAAGCCTTGTTAGATTAATAGAGCTTGTGCAATCCTGCACCTTGTCCAAAGCTGCATAGCAGATGAATAGAAGAAGCTGAGGCCCTATTCAGCCTTTGCAAGCCTGCCCATAAAGTCCCTCTGAAAGTGGTATCAAAGTATGATTTTTTTAATATAATAAAAGAGAAAAATGATTAGCCAAGTAGATTTATAATGCATGCAACCACAGGCTATTATGCAATGTATACACAATGCAAGATATAAAAGTGCCAAATTAATCTTCATTGAATTGATATATTATATTCTGCATATTAAGTCAGAGAATTTCCTCTACAATTAATTGCTGTACATTGAGAGCTCTGGCCAACATAATGAAATCCACGAGAAGTGATCAGCTTATAAAATGTGTTTCATTAATTTAAGTTTAATTTAAGTTCAATGTAAATTTAATCAAATTTTGTTTTTGTCCTGGCCCCTCCTACTTTGGGAAAGTGGCCCCTGATACTACATTTAAAGGCTTAAGTGTCACCTTCTTCCCCCAAAACATTGTACATCCTGCTGTACAGGGTTGGCTAGGAAAGCTGTAACACTACATTTTCTCCCAATCTCAGCTTTTCCAGTTAGTGAACTACAGCAGATGAACCACTCTCATGCTGAGAATGGAGTATACTCTTTGCAGCTGGGGACAAATAGCTTGTAACCATTTCCATCCCCTGCTTGTAAGTGCAGGACTCTTATTCCCATCTCAATATCCTACCTCAAGAGTCTTATTCTCCATCTGTTAGGGGGAATTCTCTAAATCCCAAGATGAGCTGTCTTCAAAAAATTGATCATAACTTTCCTTCTTTATTTATTTTCTTTCTGTAATCTATAAGAGGCTTTTCTAATTTAGACAAAGAACCACTAATGTAACCAATAAATGAAACAGAATTCCAGAACAGCTTTAAGTGCTCAGAGGAGCTGCTCAAGGTAGCACTCCAAATTTCCATCCTCTTTTATTTTTTCTTGTGTCTGTGCATGTGGTTAAGACTAGTCCATTGGATCATTTAAGATATACCCTATATGTAAAAGGGTGAGCAGAAAATAGATCAAGGTCTAATGTTACATCTGCAGAATGCTTGGCTCCAACTGTTTAACAATAGCAGCAATAAAGTAAGGAAAATTCAGGGTAACCAGGAATCTTTGATATGAAAGGGTTATGAGTTCCATTCTGTTCTGATGAATGTATAAAGACATGTGCTAAGATTATGCTAAAAGGTATCACATTTTTTTTAATTCTAAGCATATGCCTTTTGCATTAGTATTAGCATTAACTCACACCTATGATCTTACTATTAAAATATGGTATTTCTCTCGCACTAATATAAATTTAGATATTTGTGCATCTGCCGTATATGAGGCAAAAATCTTGCCCAGTAGTTGGAACTTTTTTAAAAACAACAACAGCCTTAAAATCATTAGACGTTAGGGTGAAAAAAAAAATCATGATGCTAAATCTATGGTATGCAGCATATGAATGAACTCACCCACAGAATTATAGAGTTGAAAAAATGTACTGAATTCTTGTTTAAATTCTAGCCAGAGGCAGGCTGTTGGATAATCTTATGCAATGGTATGGCTGCCATTTTTTGAAATTTTGCAACGTTCTGAACCACTTACCTGTCCTCTCATGCAAGAACATTAAAATCTCATGAAAATTGGTGGTCCTCTGTGATTTGGGCCTTTTAAAAATTAACTTATTTAATTTGGGCTTCTGAGGTGCAATCTAGGGGTATCACAGATATTCACGAACCCATTCTTATCCTACGGATATAATTTTCCTAACGTTTACATTAAAATCAGGAGACCACTATATTCATGCAGCAGCCTGGTCTCTTTTATAATCACTTAGACATCATTGGCACTTTGAATTCTTTCCATATGACCTGCCCCAGAGGCTGGCATGAAAAGGCATCTGTTGTGGCTTACATCACTGCAAGGGGCTCCTGGCTAGCCTCCTGGACCACATTGCTCATCCTCACAGCTGCTGTCACAGAGCCTCCAAACAGAGACAAATGTTGGGAGAGGGAAGTCACATCCGTCCCTTGCCTTGTTTTCTCCCACTGGGTAATTATGTAGTTTTTCAGGAATACATTTTATATTTTTAATGTAATGATTATTATATTTTTCAAACTCTTTTAGCCCTGTTAGCTAGTACTGCAACCTCAGCAACATCTTACGGAAGAGCCCACCAATAATGTATGTTCATTTTTACAAGAGCAATTTTGCCAGGGCATTCAAGTTCTCTTTAGCATCATGCAGTTCATACCAGCCTTATTTATAAAGAAGGCTTCAAGAACACTGGTGCTTTAGTCAATTTTGTCAGTCTTTGATTGATGCCCCAGACTTTTGTTTGAAATAGTTCTTCTGTGTCTTTGGTGAATTATGAAAGTCAGCCTCCTGTTGATGTTTCTCTCGAGAACAGACCTTTCAATAATGAGTCAAATTCCTTGGAATTCATCTCTTTTCCCTGTACTAATCCTCACCTCTTTCTTTTCTCTTTTTTCAGTATTTAATTGCTCAATAAGCCTCAAATATTTCATGCGCCAAACATATATTACCTTTGGTCTTTCTCTTTCCATAGATGTGTCACTGTAGCCACTTGCTGCCACAGGTTCAAAGGATGTCAATAAAAATGCCCACCGTGCCTCATTTTAGGGCATGTGAAGCAGAGCAATAGAAAAGCTTGCTAGGAACTTAATCTTATATTTGCAAAAGAAACTGGAGCTGCATATATTTTATTAAAGAGAACATCATCAGACATGAGGAGGCAGCAATACTATGTTACAAAGAGAGGCCTCAGGTATAAATAATTGGAACATGAAAATATAAAACAAGGTTGGCACAGGGATTTGTAGACAGCAGAACCTGCATCCTCCAGATGTGAACCAGCCCCTTCGTGAGACAATTAGGTACCAGGTGAAGTCGTTCCAAGCAAGGGACTTGGAGTCTTCAGAGACACAGCAGCTGTCAAGCCACTATCCCAGGCATGCTGATTCTATTGGGGGGGGGGGGGGGGGTTGATTCATTGATAACTCTCTTCCAGCCTTTGTTTTGTCTTTTGGAAGATTTAATCCAGCAGAATGGGAAATCTGTTGCTCTCTGGTCTCAGGATGGGACTCTTAAGAGAAGGAAGAAGATAGCTCCCGAGACAGTGATTTTGCAAGGAACATTATGCTCATTTCTGGGTGTGTATGCATTATCTGTGCATTTCCAAGCCAATCCCCAGTGTGGGGAAGGGAGCTGTCATTCTGGGTCTATGGTTCTTCTTTTTCCTCTTCTGTGGCATTTCTCCTGGCTAATTGCTCAAAGGGTCTATCTCTGGGCAGGTCTGAAACCTTATACCAGGAGGTCTATATGTACCTAGGAAGATGTGTAAACACAGTGGCAGGTGAATTCTACATCATCCACTTTGTTTACTGATTCTAGAAAAGGGCTAAGGAATGAGCTTTGAGCCCCTGCTTGTAGGGAAGCCTGGGGATTTCTAGAACAAAAGCTACTATAGCAGGTCAGGCTATAACATTTCTTGTGAACTGCTCAGCGGTGATGCAGGGATATGTGCCAGGATGCATGTCCCTCTTGTTATCTCCCTATATGTATGGGCAGTGCCTGGCATCATCTCCAGCATTGATTGATGGCACATGCAGAGTTTCTAAGGAAGTTGCATCATTTCTAGTTGAGTTTTTTGCTTTATTGCCTGAACACATATTGGATACAGTAGCATTTCCAACCATCTATTTCCAGACCTATTGTAGGTATAGGAATGTTATGTCCATTCTATTTGGACAAGAGATAAGTGCAGTCTTGTGGCATGGTTATAATTTTTAACTTGAAATATATAAACAACAAAAGTGCAAACAGGTGTCATACCATTCAGTCCTGCTTAGTTTTTTGAGATCAGCCAAGGCTGGCTAGGTACTGTCAAGCTGGGTTAGACCTGATTATTTATTTGTTTGTTAAATTGTTTAAAACATTTATATTTCACTTTCCATTAAAAATCTCAGAGCAGTTGCTAATAAGATGGGAGACCACCGCAAGTGATGATGTAGGCTTGCAAAAATATCATAGAAGAAGGAATAACAAACCACTTCCATATTGTGATCAAGTGTAGTTTGATCTGAGGATTGCTTTATTAGTTTGAGCTTGAAAAATACGTCATTGCTGAGTTGACTCTCACTTTTCTTATCCATAATTCCATGTTAGTTCTTTTTTTCTTCTTCTTCTGTGCTCTTTCTCTATATTGATGATACACTTGGCGTCAGCTCCGCTCAGCAGAAATGGCAATTGATGATCTTATAGCATACAGAAAATCCAATATTGGGGGCGTCTTTCCTTTGGGCCAGACTGAAGTGTACATGTTATATATTCCTGAAAGTATTTCTTCTATTGGGAAACAGGCTGTCCATCTCAACAAGCTGTGAAAAGGTTTGAAGGGATGCTTACTTTAATGATGCATTAAATGATGTCCCCCTTCCAAACTGTTTTGCAAAGCAACACAGCTTCTCTGTTCTAAACAGCAAAAGAAAGCTGTAGTATTGTTCTGCTTCACGTTGCACCAACTGCTTCTTACTGGATATGCTGGAGGAGGAAGACGATGAGATAAGAAGAATTTCTGATGCAGCAGCACCTCTATAGTGCAAAACAAATCACGGAAGTGAATTGTAACCACCTTGCACAAGCCAACCATTCCTTGATCTACTTTGAAATTATTATTATGTGCAATACATAATATACAATTATGTGTAATAATAATATTATTATTATTAATATTATTATATTCTTTTGATGCATGTGTCATCCTATATGGCATTGTATTCCTTCTTACAGATTATCTAAATTTCATCCAAACTTCATCATTCCTACCTACTGTGATAGTACAACCTAGTTATTCTAAACCAGTGAATTTATTTAGTAATTCTGCTGAGCAAGATTACCCAGGATTTTAGTATAGGAATCCACCCTGCTAAAATAAAATTGCTGATGTCAAGATAAAAGGAAAGGTATGAATAATTCAACTCTCAGTCTTTTTTACTCAGCCCTGCTCTAAATATTTTAATAGTTCTGTGCTAGGGCATATCTAGTTATTTGCTCAGGCACAGATACACAATCTATAAGTAAATGAAGAGAAAGGAATCTTCTAACACAATGTGATGGAAGCAACACTCTTTTCCATTAAGTTATGCCACAGACTTAATTTGGGAGAATTTTGAAAATAATGGACCCCAGGCAAAAACATAATTTCTAACTCTAACACATTGTTCTAGCAGTGATCTAATGCATCATTTGGTCTGCCTGTGCTATTTTATATGAAGAAGACCAAAAAAAGCCACACACTCAGAGACATTCATTGGATTATATCTTGACGAATGCTCAGGCAGCAGTTGTCTTCTATCTGGTGCCCTCCAGATATGCTGAACTTTAATTCCCAGAATCAAGAGGCCAGGGTGATGGGGTGAAATGGTTCTCCCTTGTGACCCCAGAGTATTGTTTTTATTCCCTCTCCCTCTGGTTTCTGTGGGGGAGTTAATCATGCCAACTTCAGTCTAGAATGATTGAAGGACTTCATCCTTGATCCTTGAAGATTTTTCCTTGGGTGTCCTGAATTTCTTGGTTGTGAATATTGCCACCCCCAGTAGAGGATCTGTCTACTAGAGGGTGGAGCACTGCCATCTCATCCAATCTGTCAGGATTAGCCCAGGAAACTCCAGGAGACAGTACAGATTCAATTCAGCAGGGTTTATTGGCTTCAGTCCCGTTACAGAATCTTCTCAGAGTGAAAGCAATTCCCAGAGTCACCCCACAAACATCCTGCATTCCTCAGGGAGGTGCCAGTCTCATCCTCTTATCTCTACCTCTCTGTTCTGGTGATAAGAGAGTGCGCTTAACTCTCACACAATCTCAGTCCAAGAATTGTGAATCTAGATGCTCTATTTTTTTTTTTCTGTCATGATGAGAACGTAACAAGAGAGGTTAGGTGTGTGCATATACCACTGCAGAGACTACTTTTGTTTTCACTCATGTGATCATTAGAACTATTTTGATTGCACTGTCTTAAATAACACAATAAGAATGAATAAAAATGAATGAATAAAATGAATAAAAATTATGTGTTTATTGTGTTGCTTTGATGTTCTTATATGAAAAAACATCACACATAGAGGTAATTACTTTCATACACACACACACACACACACACACTTGCATGCATCTGCTACTTACTACAAATAATCACAGTTTTACAATGAAGAATCTTTGGTGATGTATTTTTCTTTGTGATCAAAATATGATTTCATCCTTTTGCAGAATTTGCATGTGTTCAGAACATCAGTGCTTCTCCATTTTTCCAGAATCAACATCTATACTTTAAAAGGAAAAAAAAAATAAAGACCTTAGGAAGCTCAGTCATGGCAAAATAACTTTTCACTTTTTTGTGCCATGTTTTTATAAATTTCAGGCTCGAAAAGAAGATGCTTCTTTATGAACCAGAGTTGCAGCTGAGTATATTTCTATTTTTTCCTGTGTTATTTTTCCATTCTTCAAGGATAACTCAAGATCAGCATAACTGACATTAAGACATAATATGTATATGTTCATTTTGTTTGATAAGGTATAAAACAGATATGTTTACAGATTGAGCTTTAGGTTCAGAACAGAATGTTAAGTTTATGAAAAGAGCAGCAACCTGACAGGAATCATCAGGCAGAAGAAAATTGAAGATCATTAGCTTATGAATGTATTGCCAAGCTTCAGTGAATTCAGCCAACTGGATAAGCATCCAGTGAAAAGAAACATGGAAGATAATGCACACCTCATCTCTTTTCAGCAACAGTGCTTGGCATGACATAGTAACGTAGGACAGTGAAAATGTACATTTACTGGAATCATCACAGAGGAACCTTGCACTGAGATATACTGCATTGCTTTTGAAACCATGATTATTTTCCCCATATGGAAATTAGGATGCCTCTATTCTTTGCTTTCTCAAACCTGTTTCCTCTATTTTTAGCAATGTGTATGGGGCCAACCCAGCTCAAAGTTTAAAGTCATATTTTTCTGTATTGAAAAAAAAATGCAGAAAGAAGTCTCACCTAGGAACTCCAGCACCCTGACTTTTGATGAAAATGGCATTTTTCCCCACAATGGCCACTATTAACATTTAAAAATCAACAAATAAACACTCCTTGGCATGCTGTGTACAGTGTAATGCTTAATCTGTTCTTTGCCTTCTTCCATTCTGAAATGAAACTAATTCTTTTTTGCTTAATGGAACTGAGACTTTTGCGTCGCCCATTGATGTGTAGCCCTCCTAGTGAAATTAATGAGGCAGAAGCAGTAGGTGAGATGATAAACGTCTGACTGGAATATATTATGGCAGATAGCAAGTTGGGTCCCATGTGAAGGTCTTGCAGAATGAGTAGATAAGGATGTATAGGAGATAGCTATGGAGGGTGGCTAAGCTAAAGAGAGATCTGGTGCTACAGGAAAATCTTGCTTAATAGCAGCTGCAAAATGGTTCCCACCATCCAATACTATACTGCTAAAATCTCCTGCTTAGGGTAGTCTTTGTACAGAAGGACTGAGGTCTGTTCAACTCTGTTACCTGAACCAAATTCCTGGGATCAAACTGTCTTAACCTTGAGTGTATTTGTCAGCGGATCTTACATACCTAGTAAAAATTAAGATCTCACAAATCTAAAATCTGCTCATTGTTGGAACTAATCTAATACTCTACATCTTTAGGTTTAATTTTTTATGCATTGTGTCTTTGTGCAGTAAAGTGGAACTCTAACATTTTTACTTTACTTCCTGTAAATATTGAGATGATAAAAGGGAACCAAACTTTCTACATAGCCTTTTTTTCTCTCTCCCCATTTTCAGAATCTGATCTTTATACGTTTGCCTGCTTGAAGGCTGTTCCTCAATCAGAGATTTAGAAAAAAACTGCTAAAAGCAAATCTGCAAAACTGTGTTATGGCTTTATTTGACATGGTAGCAAACACACACACACATCTATCATCATCATCATCATCATCATCATCATCTTAAGAGGACGGTTTTTAAAAACAAAGCGCTAACTGAACTTCTGCACAAATTAAAAAAGAAAGATTTTTAAACCTTAAAAAAATGAAAACCACACAGTGGCACACATACAAGAGAGGCAGGGCTTTGATCACAAGGTCTGATCAATACCTTAACTTTGTGGACCTGTGGATGTTCCTGAAATCACATATTTTTGTGACCTCCACTTTGGCCATTCTGGCTGGGAATAATGGGAGCTGAAATCCAAGCCACATGGAAAACTTCAGAGTAGCCTGGATCATGCCTTTCAGGGTGTTTTGTCTCATGACACTGAAGTACCCATCAACAGGCTCCTATCAACTGAAACAAAAGATCAAACTTTGACCAACTTATTTTAGATTATAACTGTGTCAGTGAAATGTCAGGATGAAAGAATGAAACCAAATGAATCAAATACCATGAAGCCAAAAGGGCTATCTTTATCCTGGGTTGGGGTCTCATTGTTCTTAGTCATGCTGCTAGGTAGCAAACCAGAGGATCACCAGCAGATCAGAATGCAAAGACCCATGCTGGTGATTCACCACGGTAAGCAAAGGTACTGAAGACCTGAAATTACTTTGGGCACTAACAGAGGAAAAGAAATATTATTTAACACAAGTCTTTAAAATGTTGCCTCTTGAGAACTGACAGAGGTGATAGTCCAAGAGTAATATGTTAGTGATAGATTTGATTGGGAAATTAAGTTCAATTCACATGCCATGATGCCCATTGGACTGTGACAATGAGGCTTCTTCAGGTTTAGATTATGAGCCTCTTAATGGCATCATTTTCTTTCTGCCCCACTTTTCACACAAGTTGTAGTGGGGCAGCAGTGGTTGACTTACGCTTTAAGAGGCGTAAATGGAATTTTAAAAGAAAGGAAGGAAGGAAGTGTTTGGAAATTATAGATTCTAATTATCTGAGTACCAACACACTTATCTTTGTCTTTCAAATGTGTTGGGATTTCAACACACCAAATTCATAGTTCATAACACCCACTCCCAGCTGGAAGATGGGGACTGCAACACATCTGGAAGAGGCCAGGTTGGAGGAAACTCTCCTAGCCAACGTTTCCTTCTGGCTGCAGTGTACTGGCCTTTATTTCTTGCTCTTGCAATTTACATTTTCAGTCCAACTTTTGACTGATTATGTATCATCAAGTTTGTATCGACACATAGATAGACCTTTTTGTCACAGTGTGACTGATGGTACTTTTATGGCTGGGGGTAAGTGGGTGACTTTAAGTAGAACAATTGCTTCACAGAGACACAGACCATGGAGGCTTTGTTTGTTTGTTTCTTTAATATGTGCAAGTATATTTACAGGTATTAGGGGAAAAAACCAGAACAATATATATCAGCGTGTCCAAACTTCCCTGTAGAAAGTCTCTTCCTCTCTCCTGTTTTGCCAAAGGCACTAACTTTCTCTAGCAAGTAGCTCTCTCCCAGACCTCCTTGCTAGCAACCACCCACTCTGTTTTTTAGCTACCATTCCCCCCCAACTCACACTCTCCTTTCCCCTCCCCCCTGCCCAGTTTTTCATTAAGAGATAAGAAGGGAGTTGGCTGAGTTACTTTGGAGTGTGCTTAAAGCCTTTCCTTGTGCTTTTTCAGATCTTGTCAGCCTTCCCTCTGCATAGACCAGTGTTGTCCAAACTTGGCCACTTTAAGATGAGTGGACATGCTGGCTGGGGAATTCTGGGAGTTGAAGTCCACTCATCTTAAAGTGGCCAAGTTTGGACAACACTGGCATAGATGTTGCAAGATGCACCTCCCTCTGGGACTTCTGCCCATCCCTTCCTGGTCTGAGGCTTCCCCAAGGTTTCCAGGTGCCCCTCTGCAGGCAGCCACCTCCCTCTATCCCCATCTGCCTTGGGCTGGGGTGAATCACCTCCCTCTGCCTGGGTCTTTGCTTCTGTTCACCCAGGGGAGCCTGCAGGCAACGTCTTCACTCCCCTTTTCCCTCCGGGGCCAGGAAATCACAACTGCTTACTCCACTGGCCCAGCACATTCACAACCACGTCTCTCTCCAGCCACCAATTTCCTGCACAGTCACTCCGAAAGTACTTACTGCCTCAATGCCTCAGGGCAGCACAGGCTCAGAACTTGGCAATGGGTCTCTCCTTCTTTCTTCTCTCGCCCTCCACATGGTTGAGACCCGCCTCATTTCCCACAGCAACTGAGGAAGTGGGTCTCCCCCCAGGACTTTAAAACCCCAAGACTTGTATACTAGGTTTAGCCAACGAGAATCTTGCCTTATCTGTCCCACAAAAGTCCTGGCTAACAGCCAGGGCGGCTCATCTGTCCTCTTAACAGCACAGCTGCCCTCCAAGGTCATACCTGAGCTGCTTCTCCTCATTTTCCCCCCCGTCTTATGACTCATGCCAGCAAAGCAACAGCCAGCCTGGCTGCAAAAGCCCTGTGCCACATTTCTCCAGGATATCTGCCTCTACCCTGGCCCATCAGGTCTCCCCAAAGTGTACCCATCACCACTGTAATCAAGTCCAGCCACCTTGCTGCAGATTGTCTTCATCTTTTCCTTCCTTCCACCCTTCCCAGCTGTATGGACTTCTCAAGGGAGGTCAGTCTTTGTATAAAGTATCCAAAATGAGTTAATTTGAGCTTGGTCATTTGTGCCTTGAGTGAGAAATCCGGATTGATTTGTTCTATGATCCATGGTTTGTTCGCTTGGCAATCTAGGGTATTATCAAGAGTCTTCTCCAACACCCCAACATTCAAAAGTATCAGTCAATACTCTTTCTATCTTGCTTCTTCAAAGTCCAACTGTTGCTTCCCTAGAGCATCAAGAGGAAAACCACTTCCTGCACACTTCTGATCTTGTAGGTATAGACACGTCATTGCATCTCAATATCTTTTTCAAGGCCTTCATGATTACTCTGCCAAGTGCTAGTCTGCAGCATATTTCTTGATGGCTGGTTCATTTATTATTGATGTAGATCCTAAAAGGCAGAAGCTCTCCACCACTTCAGTATCCTCATTGTCATCAGTTTGGTCTTCTTTATGTTTACTTGTAGTCCCAATTATTTCATTGTGCCCCTTGGGCAAGTTATTGGTGTTTCTTCCTTCACTTTTAAAACCAGGTTCATTTTCTTCCAAGCCAGCCTCTCTCAATATATATTTATCATACAGGTTGAATACATAATGAGACAGTATACAGTCTTGTTTCTGTCTTTTATTGGATGATATGCAATGGCAGAGATTTAGAAGCACGTACAGATTATTTTTACAGTGACTGAAATTCTTTTTCTGTTTCTGTACAGTATGGGAATGCACAGACAGCTAAACAAGAAACAGCTCTTGAATGTGTTAAGGAGAATTGCATTTTCTCTTCTGATCAACAGATATGCCACTAGAGGTCACCATACATTCAGCTAACTCAGATAACATGCATGAAGTTTAGTTTAAGCACTAGCCTAAAATAATTTGAGAGGATTCAAAGCTCATACTAGCTTCCTATACTTTTGAAACTGATTGGCTTTTTAAACAAAAACATATATTTTCAAAAAATGCCCTAATTATTCTGAACGACTCCTTTGCTAGAGGTCTTCAAACAGGCTGAATCCCCTACTGGATCTGGCATTGAGCAGTGGGATGGACTAGATGACCTCTAAACTCCCTTCCAACTCTGTGATTTAGTGATACTAACTCCTGATGTAATGGAAACAGCAGTTCAATATATGCTCCCACAATCTGGATGTAGGAATATGCTGCCTGGTTCTAGGCCATTTGTCGTGGTTGTCCCAGCTCTCCATAGCCATTGCCCATGCTTCTGTGGCTCTCTGTAGTGTTCGGGGTGGATGGAGCTGCCTGGACTTTCCAGCCCGTGGAATACTTCAAGAGACAGTAGGGATACATCAGCTGGGAATTCTGGGAATTGCAAGTCCAGGATAGGAGGGTGAGAAGACTCATCTATGCTGATGGAGAGATAGTGGGACTCCAGATTTACAATCTCAGATTACGGATATGTGTTTGCATTGGTTTTTTTTTTAATTGTGTCTTTATTGAAACAGTAGAAAAACTGTTGAATATTGTTTGTGGTTAAGTTTTTATTATTTCTTCAAAAACTAAGCTATCATTTCTTCTAAGTAGCATAGCATGTCCTTCCTTGCCTGCCTGCCTGCCTGCCTTCTGGCATTTGCAAGCTGCATGGCCTTTTCTGCGGTGTATTTGGAATGCTTTTTCTTCTCTTTCCTCTACTCAAAAGGCCTTCTTCCTTAAGTTCTTTTGGAGGTTGGCGATTTTCTTTTTTCTGTTGCTGACTCCTGAGTGAGTAGTTTTGATTTAAGTCCTTTTGAAAGTGCTGATGCTGTGTTTGATTTGACTTTTTCCCCATTAGTTGTAAGATGATATTATTATTATTATTATTGTTGTTGTTGTTGTTGTTGTTACTATTACTATTACTATTATTATTATTATTTATTTATTTTGGCGTATTCACAACCCTGAGAACAAACCATAAATAAACCACACTTTCAAGGGGCATAGAGGCAATACAGTTTGGATCCAGGACAGGGTAAGTAAGTTGCTAAGCAGAGGTCTGCATATGGTCTCTGAATGACTGGCTAGGGAACAATTAGGAGATGGAGCCAGAGAAAAAATGAATAGAATTTAACGTGATGAATTTAATACATTCCTTAATAAAAGGAAAAAGAGGGCAGGCACAAAACTCCCCCCCGCCCCACCGAAAAGTATGTGTGTGTGGGTTGTGGGGGGGACAGAGAATGTCAGAAAGTGCCAGTAGGAAATACAGGCAGTCCCCAGTTTAAGAACGAGTTCCGTTCCCAAGGTCTGTCCTTAAGTCAAATTTGTACATAAGCCGGAAGAGTATTATGTAAGTAGTATTGTGTAACTAACTCAAACCATTGTGTATTTAACTTAAATCATTGTGTATTTAACTTGAATTTTGGTACAACAGGCTCCGTTCTTAACTGGGCGTTCTTAACCTGGGGACTACCTGTAGTTTATTGTACAAAATCCCAAAGCATATTGGAAAATTGAAAGGGATTACAGAACAAAAACTTATAACAGCTTGGACAATTTTATCCACATATAAATACTTATATCTGAAATGAGATAGGATGTAGCCAACAATTAATACATTTTCAACATTTTATTATTTTACTCATTTTATCTCTAAAATACTAAAACAAACACATAAATACATCCAGGGGGGAGGGAAGAGGGGGGGATAGTGTGGATTCCAAAAATCAAATCAATGGTACATATTGAATGTCTTTATTTGGTCTTTTGCGAATTAAGCTATTTAGTGACAACATCCATTTCTTTTCTTTCCTTAATAAAGGTATTTCCTTAGTACAGTTCCTAAACAGCCTTAAATTGTAGCTCCAAAATGTGATGTATTTTTTCCCAAACATTTTATTAAAGAGGCTTGTACTCTCTCTGAACTTTCTGCAGAGCAGGGCTGGCCCAAATCAACTTTGATTGTTTAATGAAGTACTTAAACAACTGACCTTAGACATCTTTTCAGCTGAATTGATTGCACTAGAACAGCAATTACTTTTCTAAACTGCTGTATTGTAGGTTGGATGCTTCGTTTATGACATCAGTTAAACAAGCACCAAATGTTATTTGTTCACTCAGACTCTTATGCATTAGTAGGACCAATGTGAAGCCCGGATAATGTTCATTGGCAGAGATCTGCAAAAGTTCAAAAGGTGGGCATATCTTTTCTCCTTATCTGCAAATATGTACTGTAGAAAGTGAAACTGAAGTGATGTTGTAATGCATTTTACAGTATAGGGCGTTGCCTTTGAAGGCAGTTAGGGTAGCTGTACTGCTGTGGCCAGGATGCCAATGCTGTGCAAACCGTGTGACAAGTCTTTTCTGTCTGCTGCTCTGGCTCCATTCTGAAATTTGGCGTTGGCCTTTAAAACCCTAAAGCCAGTGTAATGTTGGCTGGGACAAGGGAGCTCCAGATTGAAGTTAATCATGGAGCAAACGGAGTAAGTTTTGGTCAGTTAATATCTCTCTGTCTGTTGTGAAGATCAACAGAAAAGAGACACCCTGCATTTGTACTTCTATCCAGGTAATAAAGGGAAGGATGGATAGGTGAACTGGTTGGGACCATGTCTATATCCAGCCAAACTGCCCAGGTTTTAAGATCTGCTACAGGAGCTCTGCTGTTTGGACTCTTCCCAAACAGTTGCTTTTTGGGGCAATAGGCTCTGTTTGTTCAACGTCCTTTTCTAGGGTACACATACCTCATTATTATCTTCTAAGTAGAACCTCTGGAATGGTTGTGTTTCAGTCTGATTTGGTCAAAGTAAGTTTCTTTTTTGTGTGCTCAAAACTTTTTCCCCTTAAAACTGGCTAGCATCTGAATTTGCTTTGATTTCTTAATATTCATGATGATGACTGCTCTTAATATTTTATGCTACTTTGGGTAGTTGGTTTTGTTTCTATAGTTTTTACTTTATTGTATAAATCGTTTTAGGGACACATATTTTGAAAAGCAGCCTAAGTCTTAGATGTTTGAGAAAATAATATTACTCCTCCTCCATTTTGTAAAAGGCTATGGCTGGCTGGTACAGTAATATTTTATTGCAGGTCCCATTTGTCGTTTTCTAATATCACATGGTAAGGAGGGTATATAAACCACTGTATCTCAAATCCATGCAATTAGTTTAGAAAACTCAGTGATAGTCAGAAGCCATTGGCTCTTCTTTCATTTTCATTTCATTTTTCTGTTTTTTTCAAAATAGCTATTTCAGCATTGAACAACTCGTATGAGATATCCTTCATTTGCAAAACTCATTCTGCAACTTCTCCACCGGACTTCTTTTTTTCCAGAAAATAATAATAAAAAAGAAACCTGTAAATAAGAGAAAAGAGTTTCTCATCACAGATACAGAAAAGCTTAACGACATCCAGGCGGTTCTGCACCACAGTCTTACTGTGTTGGAAACTGGAGTGACATAAGAAGATTATGATGGCCTTTCAGGAAGACCAGTGTAATTATTAATGGCACCATATCAGTTGGAGGAGAGATGGTTTCCCTTCAGGGTCACAGCTGAGTTTGGTATTAATTACTAAATTTTGAAATGAAGAGGAGCAGGAGAAGAGGAGAGAAGGTTTAGTTTCCTCGATGATACTAAGCTGGGAGGATAGCATGGCAGAGCTGGTAGACTGAGAATTAAGACTGAAATGAAGCTTCGGAGAGATTGTCTGTCCATACCAAGATGAGGCCCAGGGAGCAGGGCTGGCTCTAGACATTTTGGCACCCTAGGCAAGTCATATTCTGGTGCCCCCTATGCATATGGCAACAATCGTATTTCTTTATCATTATAAATAGATTATGTTTAACCCTCAAGTGGGTGATCTGGCACACAGAGTGCACTGCTACCACTTTTCCAAGTATGACTTTGATAAGCTGATAGTCACGCCACTCGCTCGCTCAGCACCTTGCTATCTTGGTCTTGTTTCAGTAATATTATCAGCTTCCTTAGGTCCATTGGTGTAATGATACTTTCTTTTTCATGATTTGCAACATCTGGTTAAGAGTGCTGTTCGCCCTCACTCAACTGAGTTTGTGGGTAAGTGTGAAAAGCGTAGAAAGGAAAAAAATTCTAAAGCAACGAGAAAAGATTATCAGATTTTATACTCAGATTGTGTATTTTGGAAGTCTTTTCAATTTTGGTGCCCCCTAAAATTTTGGCACCCCCTAGGTCTAGAACCAGCCCTGCAGTAAGGATAAAGGCTACAGGCATATCCACACTGCCAGTAGCCCATCACAAGTGCAGGACACCAACCTTTTCTGGAAGGCAGAAACAGATACTATAGCGCTCTATTCGCCTCTAGCCCACTGTGAATACTGTACAGTCTCTGCCCATGTTGTACTACTCCCTGTTGAAAATAGCATTTTCCAGCTTTTATCAGCTCAAGCATCACTGTCTGCTTTGTATGCTGTGCTTAATTTTTTTTTCTAGGCAAAGCTCTGCATTTTGATTGGTTCCTGCACAGCCTTTTTCCATGCTGAGCCAATCCTGGATCCAAACCAAACCTTTTGATGAGCTTGTAAAGAGGATGATTGTTAATGGTCGCCACTCTGCAGGCTCTCTAAATCTCAGCTGCAGTTGCTATTACCAATACAGCTGCTATTATTCCAGTAGTGCAGTGGTTACTACATTTGCCTGGCATAAGCTAGACTTAATAAGCATGTAGTTTGCCGCATTAGGGTGCCTTGTAACTTGATACACGTAATCTTCTACATAGAAACATTTTATACTCCCCTATACCCATCTACCCCTTCCTTTAGATTCTTACTTTTTATATACAGGTAGTTCTCACTTAGCAACCACAACTGGGACCAACAACTCTATTGCTAAACACAGTGGTCACTAAGCAGAAAACCGCGACAGGCTTACAACTTCACTTCCCCTTTGGTTCTTAAGTGAAACATCACTTGACTGCGACTTGCAATTTTACTTCTACCTTCTCTATTAACTCTGCTTGTCACAAGCCAAATGGCAATCACATGATCACAGTTGCTGCAACAGTCATAAATGTGAGGATTGATTGCAAAGCTATTTTTTTTACATCGTCATAAACAGTCACCAAATGAGGCAGTCAGTAAGCAAGGACTACCTGTATATACATTTAGTTTTTTATTAATGTAATGGGATGTGAGAATAACCTTGGGAGACAGAAGGAAGAGGAACTGCAGCATAGGCAATGGTCAGACAAGATATCTCAGCCCACAGAAAGAATGCAGGTAGAATGGGGGCCTGGGAAGTGTCTCAGAAGAGACCCTCCCTCGTTGTCTGGAAAGTAAAGGTGAGGAAGGGGAGAAGTGTTTTCAGACTTGCAAGATTCTGTTACTGTAATCTTACAATAAAAGTAGTGTTAGAATACATAGTTTTGGTTTCTTTCTTTTGGTTATACATTAAAAGCAATGCAGTGACACCGGCATTTGTGAGTGTGCTACATAGACAACCCAATGTATTCCCCATTTTATATCTGCTTACTCTCTTGTAATCTCTTTCTCTCCAATCTCACTCTCTGAGGGGGAGGGGGAGAAAAAAAACAAGTGATTTCTGTAGACAGTCTCTCCTGTATCTGACCCATTTCTTTCTTCCTCTTCCTTACAAAGTAGGGAGATTGGAGAGGAAAGGATTACAAGAGAATAAGCAGGCACACAATGGGGAATACACATCAAAAGGAGCACATTCGGGATTGCTGGCACTACTGCATTCCTTCTGATGCGTATTCCCCATTGTGTGCCTGCTTACTCTCTTGTAATCCCTTCTTCTCCAATGAATGTAAATACAAACGTTAATTCCCTTCTTGCTAATTATCACAGCACCAGGGTGAGCATTCCAAAAGGCAGGGGAGTGGGGAAAAGGAAAGCAGTTGCAATCATGTGATTTCCCACTTACCAACCACTTCGCTCAATGACAGAGCTGCCAGTCCCAATTGTGGTAGCTAAACGAGGACTACCTGTACACACTTAGAAAAAGAATATGTATGTAGTCATTGAGTGCAAACCAGAACCCTTGAAATCCATATTGGCCACAAATTAGAGGGCACAGTTTTTGTTTAAAATGCTCGTCCTTCTTTTGAATCAGCTGCAGACACAAACTGGAAGACATATATTAATTTCATGATAAAACAGCCTTGAATGCCAGGGCATTTCAGTGATAACCTTGTGTATGTCTTGCTTCATTTTAGAAAAAAAAATTACCCCTTGTTCTTTTTATTTTCAAAGCAGTTGAAGTAGAAAAATATTCAACAATATTAAAACGTGATCAAGTTATGGGTGTAGAGCTCTTTCTGACCTTTCTTGATTTCTTTGCATTCTTCACAGGTTCAAGGGTTTCAAAGCTGGTTCTGAGAGTACACCCACACTCCAGTTAACTCCTTCTAACTCTACCAGGGCAGAAGAAAACACTTAGCTAAATGAAGACTGAAAGTCTATCCTCCTGCCAACGAAAGGGGTTGACCTATCCTGACCGCTCTTCAGCCATGATCAGTTTGCATTGTTAACCCCAACCCATGGTCAAACTGATACTTGTTTCTGGTGCTGATAGCATGATACCAGCAAACATAATACAGTTTGATTGATGTGCCTTTCCATTTTTTGCATGCTAGATGGGCAAACAATAGGCAAAAGCAAACTTCTTTTTCAGGTCACTTCTACCCCAGACCATTTGTCTCTGTCTCTCTCTGTACATGAAGTTAGAATAAATGTATTTCATTGGCCTTAAGATTAAATGTTCTTATGATCTTTAATGAAGAGGTTTCTGTGATGGTGATAAAGCAAATCTCCATTGTGCTTGGCAGCTCGAGGAGTGAAATCTTTAACCCTATTTGGAAGAAAAAAATTCTCCAAAAAAATGTTCTGGTTTTAGCCATAGTCAAATATAATGCACCTTTGCAAATTATTCTGCCAAAGTTATTAATAAGCAGGTTGTAGCAGCTAAGGTATCAGGCAAGGACCAGGAACACCCTGGTTAAAGTCTTCCCTCAGCCATGGAAGCTCACTAAAGTAACTTGGGGCCAATAAAATTCTTGTCTCTTTCTCTCACAGGATGGAGAAGAATCAAAGGAGAAAAGGAATGATAGAAATGTCCAGAACCAAACCAACAGCATTTTCTGTTAGCCTGGCTTTCCTGTACTCCTGTAATATTTGGAGAAGGCCATACTAAACTATAAGCTCACATCATCATTTGTGGTTACTCCATTAAAAAAAACACAACCCTCTCCTGATTTCCCCATCCTTAATCCTTGAGAGCAAGAAATGATGAGAGCATATTTCCCCCCCTCCTCCCATGAAATTATTCAAACCAGATTATTTTTGGAAGGCAGGTACATCATCATAATATCACACAAATGGATAAGGTTAATTTCTCAAGTTTCAAATGGCTTCTTCTTTCCCTTTCTTGTTTCCGTTTTGTTTTTTTGTTTCAATGCTCTATGACTTAATTCACCGTACATATTTCATTTTCCACTGGAAAATGATGGGAAATGTGTGGTTGATTTTCAGTGATTTACTGCCAGATTTCAGCACCACAATTCCGTGCCTGGGGATTGTATGCCATTTAGGGCCCTTGTATTGCGTATTGCTGCCCTTGGAAATTAATTTTGAATAGTGTTCATCTCATTTGGGTTTTCCAGAATTGAAATGTGGTATCTCTCATAGGCTTTGGCCATCAGTTGCCACTCTTTTTTGGTCCTGCTTCTGCAGAAACGAAGGATGCAAAATCACCCTCCTACCCTAATTGGATGCATTAAAACAATGAAGGAAATCTCACTGACTTCATTTTTTAAACATAGTCTGGTGAAAAAGCATATTATTTCAGCCAAAACAGGGCAACATAGCTGCCTCCTGTTCATGACCCAGGAACGGAGTTCTGAATTCCTTCCTACTACAGACTTGATTCCTGAGGTTACACTCTAGTTGAGAAGCACAATGCAAGCTTACTGGCATCTACCTCTTACTAGAATCTACAGCTGTTCTGGTCACCAGATGGTAGGCAGGATGTGGTCACAGATAGTAAGTAGGGAGAACTTCATCATACAAAGCTTTTATTTCCATCTGAAGGCTTTTTTTTTTAATTTCTTGTTTTCATGGAGATCTCCTCCTCCTCCTTTCTGATGTTGAGTAGTAGTATGATATTTTAGGAGGCAAACACTGCTGTAGATAAACACAGTATCTTAGGTAGCAGATGTCTTAAGCACCTATGCAAAGGATACTGATCCTTTCTATCAGCACTTTACTTCAACCCCACTTGAGTTCTTTTTATTACTGCTACAAATCATTTTTATATTCTTTTTATATTCTTAATAAGATGTCCTTAATCAATAATAGACAGTAGTAAATTAAGAAGATAACGAATCCATTTCTTGATGACCTCATAATGACTTTTCTCCTTTTACTAGTGTTACGTTATACAGTCATAAACAAATAATAAGGCATGATTGCATTTGGCAAATTAAACAAAACAGGATTCCTTCAAGATTTCATTGTGGTGATGTGAACACAAACCTGAAGAGACAGTAATATAAGTAATAAGTAATAAGAGGCTAACATAAGTAATAAGTGGCTAATAAAAGAGGTTACTATAAGTAATAAGAGGCTTCTGGAACAGGATCATGATGACAATTGTGTAAGTAATGCTTGTGATGTCACTTTCTCTCCCCATTGGCAGTGATCAAATGTTCTTAAAGCCAAGACAATTTGGAGTAATTTTCTGTTGGCTCTCTTTCAATCTGAGATGTTTTGAAGAGAACAGAATTGAGTGATCTACTCTGGGAAAATATATTTCTCAATTTTACAAATATGCTTGACTGATAACCTGGGTATTTTTAGCGGGGGAGTGGACAAAGGGCAAGTGACATCGTGTGTGTCATGACACCATCATGCAAATTATTCAAATTACATTATTTGCATCATTTGCACAATGACACGACACACACGACATCCCTGAGGTTTCTTATGATGCCTGTGTTGGGATGAGAAATGATAAGGGGGAATTAGGCCTTAGTACCATTGAAGTGCCCACATCTATTTTTCAAAGGATAAGCAGGTCAGCCTGGGTCAGCAAAAAGAAGATACTCTTATGGTTCAGGTGCATCAATAAAACTTACACCATAATGAAACTGTGAGCATTTAAAGTGCTATAGACTTGTTGATTACCTTGCATCTCACTGTGCGTGGCACCACAGCTTACTGGAAACACAGGTGCCTTCAGAGTGAATGTTCTTAAGCATGTTTTTTAAAAGTTGCACTTGTGCTGTAAGCTGCAAGAGGAATTCCAAGTCAGGCAGGATAAAAAAAATCTACTACTACTACTACTACTACTACTACTAATAATAATACAACAAATGCCTGCAGCATACCGACAAGTAACTTTTAGTGTCCTCTAGAGTTATCCAGCCATTGTTGTGCCAATATAACAGAAAGGCTTTATATTAGTTCAGTGTGACTTGGTGATGCTCTAAAGGCAGACCAACGGCCTAAGACTTGATTTCCCTTACTTTTGTAAGGAGTGCGTGCCAAATTTTTGGAGCACTCTTAGGTGGCAGCAAAAAGCATCTTCTGCATCTCTTTGCTACCATTTGGATTTTTGCAGCTCAGATTTGGAAGCCCTAATCTTCCCCATGTTTCTAATCTCAGCATAACCTAATCTCAACATCTCTCAGTCAATCATTTATTTTATTTCAGAACAGACCAAAAAAGATACCTAAGTATCTTAAAGGATAAATCATTGCTCCACGTCAGCCTTCACCAAACTGCAAATGTCAGAACTCGGAGCTCCTATGTGAATTTAGGGAATGGTAGATCTCACATATGAAGAGACTGCTAGTTTAGGGAATGCTGCCCTATCTAGCTTTCACTTGTGTTACTTCTTTTCCAAACTGGGTAGAATCCAGAAGTGATTGGCGTCTTATTGCATTTATATGGTTTTAGTTTGTTTGACTTCCAGGGGATTAACTTCAGTGCAATTATGCCGGTTTAAGTACTTCGGGGACCGAATTGCCTGTCACTTAAGCACCCAAGAACACCCAGTCTCTGTTTGAGGGCGACTACGTTTTGAGAATGCTTTCTTTTAAAGCCAATGACAACAAGAGGATAAGATTTCACCTCTGTATTGGATTTCTGAAACTGATTCTTAGCCAAAGCAAACTCTTTCTAATGCTGATCATTGTAACAGAGAAAACAAGTAGAAACCTGTCACATCTGGAACAATTGGAAATCTCCTGGTGTTCCCCTCAGGCAGTTTACTGCCTCCCAGATGAACAGCTGAATTATATTTGAGGTGAGTTGCAGAATATTTTTATTGCATTTCTTTTTTTTTTAAAAGGAGCTTATTTGGAGATTTGAGAGCAGAAATGTAATAAAGATTGTAACATACGGGGCACAATAGGATTAGTAAAATAATCTCTCTTGGAATAATACAATTGTTTTAAACTGAATTTTAACAGTGGATGCTTTTAATCTTCTAGGTTTAACTTTTCTAGATTGCTTATCTGACAATGCCTACACTTGTAGATGTCAAAATTCCATATCCAATTTAGGATAATCCATCGGGCCTAGAAATTTAAATAGCTTTTTTTTCCTTCTTGTTGATTACTTTACAGAATTTTTAGTAATTTGCAACCAATGCTTGATGAAGAAAATAAGGAAACAGGTAGAGTAGTTTTGTTATCCTGTGGCACAAACTGATCTAGCATAAACAATCTAATTAAAATATTCCACTATTGTGAAGATTAATGCTAGTATCCCAGTGTTTCTTTTAAGAACGCGAAAATCAGCTTTGAAGTCTCCAAGTGCCATTTTATTGTCTTTGGTGTGCTCTACTGGATGGTGGAGTGTCTTACTGTTTATCAGTTACAAGTAAGTTAGGATCACGTCAGTCCAAAGGCTTAGCTTGGCTGTTACACACAAAAGAGAACTAGACAACATACCAAGTCATCCAAATTTGGGAAACAATTTTCTTAGGGATGATACTGTGGATAATGTCTTTACCTTGAGTACCATTCATAGGACACTTCCTGCATTTTCTTGCATCCTAATTAGGAATCTTTGAAATACTAGTGTGGAATGTAGAGGGATCTTCAGGAACAATGACGGAGGGTATCATGGAAGGAGAAACTGGTGAAGAAATTGGCCACCTCCTCTCCCTGCTTCCATCAGTCAGAGTTTCTAAAATAGTTCTGGGCAAACTGTGGGCTGCATTTAACAGGGCTGCAACATTCAAAGGCAGCAGGGCTAAAATGATTTATTTTATTATTTCATACCAAATTACTGAACAAAAGAAAAACAGTTTTACAATTAATAATCATAGTAAAAAAGGGGGAAGAAGAGAAAAAGGCCTGGGAAATTGCTATATACAAAAATGCCATAAAATGTGACCATATTGCCCAAAAGTTGACTTTTTAAACTCTTTAAACAGGAAAAAAAAGCCTAATTCAAATGCTGACAAACCACAGATATCAACAATCTATTGCTGCAAATGAAGTGCTGGTTTGTCTTTTTAGTGATTTACAACAATTTTTTTAGATAGTTCTTCTTTTTTAATTTTCTTTTTTAAAAAACTTAAACAAAACAAAAATTAAAAAACTTCTTTTTTAATTTTTGACAAATCAATAGCTTTTAATATCTGATAAATTCCAATACTGGGAATATATCCAAGAAAAAAATTGTTAACACATAGTAGTTGACTAAAAAACATATCAGCAATCTTACTGATGTTAGCCCAGAATAGGACAAGACCAAACTATATGAGTTAATGTTCCAACTCCTCAGCTGTATTTCCATCAGGAAAGGAATAGCAATTCATTAAAGTACAGTAGAAACAAAGCTCCCCCTGCCCAATCTACATCAATTTAGATTTGTAGGAAACTAACATCATGTTATTTAAAGTAACTCACCACTGCTTTACCAAAATATGATATTCAGTTTCCTTAATTTGGAGGTCACATACATTAATATGATTTTTCTGCAAAAAAGGGTTACTGTCTAGTAGCTACAATTAATTTTTTCAAAATTTCCAGTCCTTTTAAACTTTTGAAGCAGCAATAGCACCTGAACCAAATAGATGGAATAAGAAATGCTTGAGTAGAAAAAACTGGCAAAAAGCACTAAATTAAACTTCTTTTTTAATTCTGCAAAGATTTGCAAAATGGTTTCCTTAGAACTGAGTTGATCCAAACTAATAACACTGATTTACCCAGAAAAAAAGTTACTGTTTTAAACCTTTTGTTGTTGTTGTTCAGTCGTTAAGTCGTGTCCGACTCTTCGTGACCCCATGAACCATATTGCGCCAGGCCTTCCTATCTTTCACTGCCTCCCTGAGTTTGCTCAGTTTCATACCTAGGAGTATACTAATAAAATAAGTTTTGGATTAGTAAAATAGCCAAGATGATATCTACAGCACAATATTTTCCAGATAGAGTTGTCAGGATTTCAATGGAGTTAAATAACAATTTTGAAACTGAGCCCAAGAGTTGCTGAATTCTGAATGTCCATATGTTAACTAGTGGCCAAAGCTGGGATAAATGCCAAATGATAAGCTATTTTCATCTGTGTAATGAAAATCTTGCCAGATAAATTAATTCAATTTCCTATAAGTTCATTTGCAATAGTGTAATGGAATAAACATAAATAGGACTCCAAAATGTAAATCAAACTTGGAGTTTTATTAATCTTAATTACACCTTTCTTACTCCCAATACCCTGGACCGTCTATGTAAATCAGTGTTTCTCAACCTTGGCAACTTGAAGACATGTGGACTTCAAGGTGTATCTCAAAGGCTGCTTTTTCAGACAGGAATAAATGCAGTGCATGCAAAACAAGACAAACCAGTTTCCAAGAGATCAGATAATTCTATAAAATCAACATCAGCTCCCGGACTGCTATCGTTTTCCTGGGAATTGAGATTTTTCTTACCTGACTTTGTGTTAGCTCTGAAAGAGCTACTTTGCTCCTTCCATGAGAGGGTAGGTAAAACATAACAATTCAACTTTGGAAGCATAAAATTAATTATGTTTGTATTGAGAAGAGATTAAAGATATGTTTTGGTCAGGAGGTGGATAGAATGGATAAATAATAATTTTTCAAGTGAATGTCACTTTAATCAACTTTTATCTTCCTTTTATAAGAAGCGTATATGATTGGACCATACAAGTCAGCCCCAATTCAGTTCAAATTGGAAATTCAAAACTCAAAAAAGGCACAATTTGATTTGATTTTATATTTGAGGGAAACTTTGATTCAAACTTTCTCCATACTTTTGCGAAGAAAACTATACCAGGTGTTGTGTTCAACCAAAAGGAGGTTTTATTCAGTTGTTTGTTTTTGGTGAGAACTGAAAGCTTCTTCAGTTAGCAGCTTCTGTGCAAATATTCTTTATGGTTCATTTACTGTTATCACTGGACTTGCATTGTGTCTTGTTTCCAATGAAAAAGAAGGAGTTCTTGAGTCAAGTTCAAGTCCTATTTACTTCAGCCATTCAATTTTCATAGTAGAGTTATGGAAGTGGTTCACTATTGCTTTCTCCCCCTCCTCCTCCTCCTCTAGCCTATAGACCTGGTATTTCCAGGCAAAAAATATTAATGGTGGAAAATTACAACAAATAGATGAATTTTTGTGCCTTGGTTGAACATTTAGTAGAGATGGGAATATGGTTGGAGAAATTTTAAGATCTGAAAATGCTGGTAGAAGGTAGTGGGGAATTAAACTGAAGTGAAAGTTGAATGTACCAGGCAAAAGATAAAAGTAATTTGAATGCAGTGGGAATAGGTCACTTAAAAAGGTGTGGTAAAAAAAGAAGAGATAGGGTCAAGAATTAATGTTTGGTGAATGAATGTGGATTGAATGTAAAGGTGGCTGTCCAGTATGAAAGGAGTCTCTTGAAGTGGTTGGTCATATAACAGGAAGGAGTTGAGAAAGTGGAATACTAAGAAATTTGTGGTTCAGTGGAGTTAATGAGGTCCTGAACAAGAGAGAGATGAGAAGTTTAAAGAACAAAAGGCAATGTATGGAATGGTATATGAAGTTGGTGGAAGAAAGGATAGTTTGTAAGGATGGCAGTGTATGGAAAGTATAGTAAATGTTGCTATAAACTAAATTTAGCAGTATTGCCATCTTCTGACAAGAAAAGCCCCTCCATTAAAATCTCAGATCATACATATATCACCAGAACTCTCATGACTTAATGTCCTGGTCTCAAAGCCTGGGGGAAAAGCCAGGTCTTCAGGCCCTCCCAAAAAGAGCCATCCCTATCCCTGGGGGGAAGTAGTTCCATAGGGCAGGTGCCATGACAGAGAAGGCAACAGATGGTAGGAATCAGGTAGTAAAGTTTGGATCCTGCTGCCAAGGCTGGAAGACAGAATTCAGGGTGAGAATGGGCTCCAGTGGATCTGATATGTTCCCTTTTACTCAGACTGCTGGCCCAATATATTTTGCTGGTTATAGAGAGGTTCAGATATTCCCACAAAGCTGGCACCTGCTGTGCTATTCAGACCCTTATTCTCATCTTTATTTGTTTCCTTGATGATGCATCCTAAGGCAGTTGCTTCACGGTGAAGCATGTTCCTGGCCATCCTCCTGTCAGGGGATAATGTCAGAGTCAGAGCTGGCTTAGCACCTGGTGTTCCTGGGTGACTGCTGGAGCACACCTGCTGTTGACATCCATCCTGGCCACTTCTTTAAAAAAACTGAATAGCATTGGGAAACTTCAGTATCCCAAAAGCATCACTCTGGATGGGCATTGTGGGAAATTACATGGCACCTTGTTTCAGTCATTGACTGCATTGTTACAGTTGACTGCATCAACTAATGCCAGGCTTTGCATGTTCTCTAATGTTGTCTTCCCTTGTGAGTGAGAATTTTGTTTCAATACCTTCTTCTCAGGGTGCTTCAGAATTTCTTGAGAATTGTTTTTTTGGGTGTTTTTGAGTTATTGGAGATGGTAGAGGCTCTTCAGTGTGAAAAAAACCCAAACTGCAGAATCTCCTTGATGATGATGATGATGATGATGATGATGATGATGATGAAATCTTGTGTGATTTAATTAAGCCTGGGCAACTGGAGATGGTTGGGGAGCTGATTGTACAATGAAAAACAGGACCTCATACACAGGGCACAGGGCCATCCATAACAACAAGCATGCACTATTCATGAGAGTGTGTCACCAAGATCCCTTTCTCCTTTTAAAGAAATTTACAAATGAAATGCCTTTTCATCAAATTGAATGACAGAGAAAAAAAATGCTGATCTGAAGGTCTCTAGCCAGACCTACTGTGGTCACCTTACCACAGTAGGAATCATCCAATGAAATCTGAATGTTGAAATAAAAATCACTGCTTGTGCAAAAACAGAAGCAAAAGAAATAGTTGTGCCCACAGCCTCATTGAGCTGGACATCACAATCTTTGCGTAGCAGCTATAGCTACTCCAAAATAAATTTAGTTTTTCCTTTTAATGGTAGAATACACTAAGGCGATTCCAACTGTTAGAGATGAACCTGAAGCAGAAGTTGTGCAAGGGAGCTTATACTAATATCGCTTCATGTCACAGCATCATAGGTAAAGATCTTTGACTAGCCCACCAAATATTTGCAGCAAGAGAGGGCTTTCCTTGGGCTAATCCACATCTTATTGTAAAAACTATATTTAGTTCCACTTAACTGCTGCCTGGTTTAATGGCTGCTGGTTTTTTAGCAGCCTTTTATATGTGGAAATTCTGCCTTTTATTTCGGTTCTCAGATCTTTCTCCTTATTAAATTATAGACTGCATGGTTAATCCATGGTTGATTAATGCACACTGGATGGCTGATATCCAAACATTTTTATCTTGTGGCTTGCACTTTGTGTGCCATGTTATTTTCTAATCTGTATTTTATTTATAAAGCAGTAAATATGAAAAAAGTATGCAAAGCAGAGAACCATCAAACAAGTCTGGCTGTCGCTTTTTTGCAGCAAAACAGTGCTTAGGCTTTACACTGAGACAGTTCTCAGAAGTGCTGAAAATGTTGGTGAGAATTTCATTTGCCATAAAGTTCTTTTATGCTGTCCTGGCTGTACAAGCAGACTAACATGTTCATCAGTTCTTAAAAGGTCAAATGTTTTTAATCATCCTTGCACAAGTGTCTGCCTTTGATGTTGAATGGGCATGTCGTTTTTGCAAGAAAAATTCAGATTGAAGTAAAAGGTGAATCAGGTTACACACTGTGTAGTTTGCTGCTGAAACTCAGTTACTGATTTGAGATTGGTACAAATACTGGTAATGGTATATAGCAGTGTTTCTCAACCTTGGCAGCTTGACGATGTGTGGACTTCATCTCCCAGAATTCCCCAGCCAGCCTTGCTGGCTGGGGAATTCTGGGAGTTGAAGTCCACACATCGTCAAGCTGCCAAGGTTGAGAAACACTGCTATCTAGCGTATCCAGGCAAAGCTTTGCACACGAACCTACAACTGGTCTGAAGGAAAAAGGGGAAAAGGCATTCCAAAGGCAAGACTGGATTTAAGAGAATAGTATACAGGTAGAGCTGTTTAAAAAAAAACACTTAGAAAGTAGGGAAGAGTAACCTATCTGAGTATGGTAGCCTTCCAGTGTTTTAGGACTGTACCTCTCTTTGGCCGTGGAAGACAGGAATTCTGGGAATTGTTACTCCGACCAATGTAGAAGCTGCCAACTAATTGAAATAGTGATCTGGGCACAGTTCCAAGCAATTTAGCTTCAGGCACCATCTTTGGAATTGGATGTGGCTAATAAAAACCAACCAACCAACCAGTCAATCAAACAATTCCTGTCCAGGCTTTGAAATTTTCTACCTGTTTACATACTTGTAAACCACTTTCTGTGAGCACGCTTCTGTGTTCTCATATAGAAAGAGCACTATACACACAGGGGCCTATTTGTCCCAAGGAACGGAGAGGCAGAAAACAAAACTCAGGAGTTAGGAAAACTATAAGTGTAGAGCTGTGTGTGCAAGACCTACATATGAAGTGAAGGGAGGAGAGAAAGGAGTGAAATGAAAAGATCTAGGCTCAGCCTGGGTCAGGGCAGTAGGTAGGAAGAAAAGGTGGAAAAGGCACAATCAGAAGCAAAATTGGGGAATCTTTTCCCTCTGGGCATCGAGAGAGGAAATCTACTTGTTAGTAAGCAAGAGTTGAGAGGGAAAAAACAAGAGACTCTCTTCCTTACAGCATTGCCTTGACTGCAATCAACAGGGGTTGCTGATTTTTTTATGTGAGTAGTAAAACTGCTTTTGTTTATTCACAACCGATTTTTTAAAAATTGAATTTGTAAAAGAAATCCCACTCTTAGCTCTTCTCCCCACGGCTGAAGACTTGGCAGCGGTGTTGGCTTTACTGTAGTGAACTGCAAAAAAGCTGAGGAGCCCTTGCAAGGGCATCTCAAGAAGCCAGCTTCTAGGACTCAGGATCGCTTCTGCATTAAAGCACAGTCGGCCAGTGGCTGGTCTGTTTCAGCTGCCCAGCTCCACATGATTTAGCTAAGGCCCAGTCTGTTTTCTGCGGACTGCCATCTCTCTCTGTAATCTAATTATACGTGTCTAAGTTACAATCTGTTTGGCCCTGCTCATTTTTTTTTAACTATAGACTTATTGAAACTGTTTATGTTAAAAATGCTATACATATATTTACATTAAGGACCAGTTCCTGCAAACTGCATCAGCTTGTAGCATTTGCTGTTTCTTTAGTCTACAGTAATCAAAGCAGAACCTCCTCCATAAATATACTTCTCAAAACTGATAATGTGGAAATATGCAAAACTGCTGTTTCTGCCTGTCGTCTATATTCCAGACAGCTGTGTTTCCCCATCAGCAAGGAATCCACCCTCTGGTTGCTTAAATAAAAAAGGTGCACATGAGTGGAGAAATCTAAACTCATATGAACTAATAATGGAGGGTTTCTGCTGCTCAGCCCAGCCTGGGTCTTGAATTTAGGTAGTAGAAATACCTCCTAGAACACAGGATAGTTTCTGTGTTAAAGCATAGGCTACAGCTCCCCAATTCTACAACATTTAACCATGGCATACTCTTCTCTGTTTCTGCCCTGGTATCTCCTTCTATATATCTAATTATACTTGTCTGAGTTACAATATGTTTGGTCCTGCTCATTTAATTTAAATATTATAATAGATACATGTTTATGACTCAGATTGATCTCCCCATATGTTTCTTCATCATGTCACATTATTTTTAAGTTGTGAGACACATAAATGGGATGTGGGAAGAGGGATAGACAACCAACTCAGAGAAGCCAGCAAATACAAAAGTGTGAAATGTTTCAAAAATGCCCTGATTTATGCATATTTGTCTGCTGGCTGGTGATGCACCAAGCGGGGGATGCCAGAAGCTGGAAGCAAAAGACAGTTAGTATATCTGTAATGAATGGCACACCTGGAAATCTGGACAACGTAGTATGGTTGTAAGTCATAACAGGGATTGACAAAGCAGAAGTTAATTTTATGATGGTGTTTTTTCATGCCAACACAACTAGGGGTGGGAGTGCCTAAAATCAGTAGTGAGAAAACAGCCAAGGATAGGTTTGAGATACCCAGTACATTCCTTGGGCTTTCAGGTTTCTCTTCCTAAATCCAGTCAGGAAATGAACTAAAAACTTCCTGTTGCTTTCTCTTGTGGAAGAAGAAAAGGGAAAATGTTCTGGATGCCATTTTATGCCATCTCTTCTTCAGTATTTCAAGCCCACTTTGGATACAAGGTTAAGGAGCAAGGTGGTAAATTGCCGTGTCTGCTTGTTCTCCATGTACCTTGGTCAGAAGAGCTTTTCTAGGGCAGATGTAGGCTGGTTTTTGGTAACAGACAAATGCAGAGACCTTTGGTGGTCATGGAAAGTTTAGGGGTTAAATATATTGCAGAGATTGTTTGATTTTTTAAAAAAATAAAAATCCTTTTGATTTATTCTGGAGTTTTCATACTTTTTCAGGCCACAGAATCTGTTCATTAAAGAAGACTAGAACCCCTGATCAAGAAGGGCGGGGCTTCTGAATGTCAGCTGACAAGCCCTATCCTTTCTGCCACACCTTGGTGACTAAGGAAGGGGAGCTCACCGCAAGGAACTTTGGGCTTGGTGTGTCAAAAATTCAGAAAATGCCTAACTTGACTCTGCTGGTGTGTCACCCTCCACCCTAGACAAAAGAGAAACAGTTCTTTACATATTCATATGTACATATTTAAAAAAAAATAAAGTCCAATCATGTGTAATGCTATGTATTATATAACAAAACGTCAAATAATTACAAAAATGAAATACAAGTAAAACAAACTCACTTTCTTTGGTAACTCAAACAGGGAGAATAGTTGTCGTTGGGTGCTGGTGAATGCTGGTGTGTCACCCAAAACGTCATGGTGTGTCACCTTTGACACACGTGTCATAGGTTCGCCATCACTTAACTAAGGGAAAACTCTCCATAAGGGAATAAGCCTCTCCCCCATCCCCACTTTTTTTTCCCCTTGTTTTCCCTTTTCCTCCCTTTTTTTCCTTAGTCCTTAAGAAAATCTTCCACATGGGTCTAAGAGAGAAAAATTCTCCATCCCAGCTACTGTCAGATCTTGAGCTGGCTAACTAAAATTGTGCTGCCCCCATTGCCAGTCCCTAGTAATGAGGTTGGTGAACCTGTTGTCCTTACTTATCCGTGGCAAGTAGCAAAGGAATTAGCAGATTCCCACAGCACCATTTCCACCCCACCAAGCATCACCTGCCAGCAGGAAAACAACCACTAATTGCTCTAACTAATTTGGGGTGAGGCAGGGATGGGTCAATTTAGCTGGGCACTTAGTAAGGCAGGTTTGACCACCTGTCCAGTTGTCTGATTAACAGGTCATAGGCATGGAAGAGATTGCACAAGGTGAAATGGGAGGGAAATCTTTCAGTTCTCCTTGGAAGGTCTCCTCCATCCCTTATACCAGTTATCTGGGGCATTACTGAGTATAGCGTTCTTCTGAAAGAATGCTAAACTCATGTTCAAAAGAAGCAGGCTGGCAGGTCACGGGTATGAACTAAGAGGGTGAGATGAAGTGGTAGAGAACTATGCTGCTAGCAGCAAGTGTTTGAGAAGTCTAACACCCAGGAGTAGCCAAGGGATGGCCATAGACAGCATGGTTTTGGCATCAGGCACCGATTGGCCTGTGCACAGTAACAATAATAGCTATGGTACCTAATGCTGTCAAAACCACAATGCAAAATATCACTGTACCCCCTGCCCCCCCCCCCAAACAAAGACATAAGTGAACATGGTGTCCTGCACAAGCAGCTGCAGAAACTGAAGCAGCAGGAGGTTCAGCCTAGAAACGTCGTCCAGCTAGGGTGAGATTTGTGGTGTTCTCGCGCAAGTTTCAGAAATTATAAAAACTGTAAAATCAGTTAAAGAATAAAATAAAAATGAAACCAGTTGTCAGTAGAAGCAAAAGAAATCCTATAATGAACCCAATGGTGACAGAACCAGCAACACACAACGAGCAGAACCCAGGTCTCTCTCATGGTTTAAATCAATCTTTTGTGCACCATAGGATTAGCACTTTTTTAGAAGATCCCTAAACCTTTATTTTAAACAGAGGTATAGCACTCTTTCAAAAGAGGGGTAATTGGAGGTTATAAGGTGCTTCTGTAACACCAAGAAGCACTTCAGAAAGTGCCCAGTCAGGCAGTAGGTGGGCAACTGTCTCTGCAGAAGCCAGATGTCTGGTCTCTCTAGCAGACCAAGACAAAATGGTTCTGGATGGCAGTGTCCAGATTGGAAGGGCCTGCCCACAGCAGCCTCCAGTGGCCAAAGGATCTGGGCAGGTCTCTGACACTGACTGTACCATCAACCAAATTGTTGGTGAAATGGGCCAGATTGTATCCCTGGCAAAAATTGTGTTAGGAGAAGGCAGAAAACGCTACTTTAAATAGGGGCTGGTGAGGAGACAAAAGTACTATCATAAGGACATGGCAGAAAAGAGAGGTTGTCAGGGCACGTCTTGCAGTGGGAAGAAGCCAAGTGAGCAAGAGACTGAACTCCAGTGGCACTTCTCCTGCACCCGTTCTACCAAGGCAGAGGGAACAGGAATGCTCTTTTCCTAATTTTACGTACCTCTAAACCTAATGCTTTTGGTTAGTGGAGAAGGCGAAGTGGAGGCTCAGATGAATAACCAGTTGCTGAACTTTCAGAAATTTAAAAGTTTCTTAACTCCCACCATTTTATGAGGGAGGTGGGAATACAAGCAGCCTCTGCAGCAATACCTGGCAATGAATGTATGGATTTATTTTCCTCATTTCCATGCGGGCCTGGCTTAAAATCCAATCTCCTTGTACCACCGAGGTTTAAAAAGCAAAGAATGTCTTTGTTGTGCAATGACCATGCCTTATTCATGGAATTTTATATGGGATCTGGACAAAATAACCCTACCATCTTTCTTCACCACTTTCTCCTTCATTTTTCATTCCCGAGGAAACCTGTTATAGAAGGAAAACATGGAATAGCTGCACAGTGCCTTTTGATAGGTACTTCTAGCATCTGGGAGCATCCAAACAACTCTGGAAAGAATTCTAACCTGGACTTTTAAGCTCAATTTGTTTTTAAAGAGTTGTGGATAATTATCAACTTGAATAGAAGATATGAAGGGATATTACTCAAATAATGTTTGTGATAGCAGATTACTAGATCCTAATTCCTCCAATCTGCTTAGTATAATTTATGTAGTACACAAACCAGACATTTGGTTATGTTTTGCAATGACCAATGACTCAATTGCTTTATATTTTCTGTGGACAATAATAGAGGGGAATTCCCACAATAGAAAGGGACAGAGCAGGGGGAAAACTATTTCCTTCTGCCATGAAAAGTTCTTTTCTTTTCTGCCTTCCTTTCTTCTCAAAATCAAAAAATATGGCAAGGGATCTTGCAGAAAGATGTGGTATAACACTATATACTATTTTGCTTGTGATCCCCCCCCCCCCCCAAATTCATGGCTTGCTATCAGTGGCTTCATTGATTAGCACGCATCTGAATATTGAATCAAACTGAATTTCTTCACATTGTTCTGTGGCTCCACAAGATGAAACAGGATTCTTACAAAGCGATCTTAATTGATTTGAGACCTTGACACCCATCTGCTGAGTTTATGTGTTGTGATTATCTGAACATTCTGCCGCCAGATGGAATTTTGCCCCTTCATTAAAAAAAAAAATATGGAGGTAGCTGATATCATTATAAAAAAAAAGAAGGCTGTCTTGCACTGCACTAGACTACAGGTAGTCCTTGTTTAGTGATCACAATTGGGACTGACAACTCAGTTAAGTGAAGTGGTCACTAAGTGAAACCGCAACTGTGCTTATTATCTTACTTCAGCTTTTCTTTGCTTTACAGACCTACGAAGGTTATAAATGTGAGGATTGGTCATAAAGGTACTTTTTCATCACTGTTGTAACTGCGAATGGTTGCTAAATGAGACTACCTGTATGGATCTATCTCATCTACCATGGACTGAGTGCTTCTTCTTCCAAGGCCTCAGACAGTCTTTCCCTAGCTTTGATTTTTTCAGAATTGTACATAAAAGCCTATTTTTATTTGTTGCTATCTCTGGTCTTGTGTGAATGAGCCATCTTAAGTTAGTGAGATAATCTGTATCCTCATTTGAATGCTTGCTTGCTAGAGCTCAACACAGGCTCTTTCTCTCAAACTACCCCAGGTGGATAGCCAGAGAGTGAGGTCCAGGACATTTGTGTTTATTGTTATCCTAGACAGGAAAAGAAATATTCTTTTAATGACGGTAAGCTGTTCTCTGTGTATTCAAGGGCCCTCACTGGTGACAGAATGTTTAAGAATGAAAAAAGAAATGCAAACTCTATCCTCATTTTAGAATACCTAAATATATTGTTCTCAACAATACAAGTACTTCAGGTTTACATTGTTGAATTTTGGTCTGGTAATTAATAAAAATAGATTGTGGTTACAGTCATAATAAAAATTTAAATTTGTTTTTGTTTCTTTTTACTAATTTCAATAACTAAAAGCCAACCGATATCTATTTACAAGAATAGTGCTGTATTCATCTCCATATTTTTGGAAAACTATTTAAGGCTAAAACTTAGAATCCCATCACCACTATGTTTAGATTGTTACAGAAATCAAACGTATTTTGAATAATAAAAATTTTGAATTAGAATAATCAGAAGGCTGAGAAATCCAATTTTAATGGGCTGGATCTAGATTAGGTCATGACATATGTCCATTTGGTTTCAAGCGTAGGTAATCTAATCCAGTGTCTTGTACTACAAGGCACAATTATTATCATATCACTTCCTCTTTCTGTTTCCTAATAAAGTTGCCTCAATGTGTGCTATGAACAGGTTGGAGGAGCTCCATAGTAAGGTGTTTGCACAAAAAATAATTTACTGTTACTTCCCTTCCCCACAAAAGAATACATAGCACAATATTCCACAATACTTATTTATTTATAATTGTAAATATGTGTGTTGTGGTTAAGGGGTCAGGCTAGAAACTAGAAGATGGTGAGTTCTACTTCCCCCTTAGGCACAAAGCCAGCTGGGAGATCTTGAGCCAGTCACTCTCTCTCAGCCTTAGGAAGGAGGTGATGGCAAGCCACTTCCAAAAAACCTTGTGAAGAAAACTTCAGGGACTATACACCCTGCCCGTGCACATGTGCGTGCACACACACACACACACACCATTTCAATTTCTAAGGCCACCTACTTCTCAAGACCTCTGGGTAGCTTACAAAGGATTAAAAATAGTTGATAACAATACAACTAACAACAACAGAAAAGACTGTTCTGGGTGGGTGGGGACAGACTAATTGCATAAAAAATAGCAGGTTCACTCATCTAGTATACAGTAATGCCTGTAGGAACAGCCAGGTCTTTAAGGCTCTCTTAAAGACCAGCATTGGTGGGGCCATACAGACCGCAGGTGGGGGGTGCATTGTTCCAAAGGATAGGTGTGGCGTGGCCTTGCCTTGTTACCTCTGGGGTGGTCTGTCCAAATAGAATCTGCCCATCCAGTTCATGCATTGCTGAGAATGCATGCTATGGATTCTTTACTGCAGCTGTCTTCAAGGTATTCAGGAAATGGGAGTCTGGAAGTGGATCTTCTCAATCTGAAGATAGGGTGACCCTTTTTTGTTAATGTGGTGCTTTTTTGAAATAGCTTTCAGACCAAAGAGTGCTATTTGAGTGGGGGAAACCATCTCAGATAGGTTGGTTTTAGGGAAGCTGATAGGATGCTATTATGGCTGGTTTTATTTATTATTTTTATGACTTGTAAGCCTCCTAAAATCTTTGCATGAGGTGTTAAACAAATAGTTGTAGAGACAAGATATAAGACATTCCAGAGAAAGAAGATGAATGTACAGTGGTACCTCGGTTCGTGAACACTTCTGTTCACGAACAATTCGGTTCACGAACAGCTCCGGTCGCAAAATTTTGCCTCCGTTCGTGAACTCCGCATCGGGTTACGAACAGGATCCGTGGCCATTTTCCCTCCTGTGACACATGGTTGCAGCTTCCTGTAGGGAGGGGGACTCTCCCTCCAAGCAGTAACCGCCTCCCCACCCGCCTTCCTGTCCTCCACGCCAGAAGTCGCGTCGAGCAAGGTTAGTGTTCTCTCTCTTCATACTGTACTGTACTTTGTTTCATATTTTTGTGGTTTAAAAAAAAAAAAAACATATGGTTCAGAACGGATTAACCGTAATTACATTGAACCTTATAGGGAAATTTGATTCGGGACATGATCAAAAATCGGTTGGCGACCAAATTCGTAGGGGTCAGAACGGATTAACCGTATTTACATTGAACCTTATGGGAAAATTTGATTCGGTTCACAACCAATTCGGTTCGCGACCAGAGTCGCGGAACGAATTAAGTTCGTGAACCGAGGTACCACTGTACTTGAAATCATTGATTGAAGAATAATCATATTTTACTTTGTAATCACAGCATAACTGAATATGTAATGTGGAGGAGAACATACATTTCCTGGGAGAAAAATGCAAGAAAAATGCTGGGACTCTGTACAGCCCAATAACTGAAACTGCTATTGTGTTAAAAGTAGTGCTGAAATATTCACTAGGAATAGTTTTGCTTTATGTTCAGCACAGAATCACAGTTCCCATCAGCCCCATCCACTGTGGTGAAATGTTATAGAAAGAATAGCTCAAAACATCTGGACAGAAGCAAACACCAAAACTTTAGTTTTTGAAGCATTAAAACAGTTACAAAATGATGCTGATGCGAGGTTGTTTTTCAAAGTCAGAAGCCCTACAGAGCTTTAAATACTTACAGTATCTTAAATTCAAAATTTAATTAAAAAACATTTGGAGATCTACATATGTCAACATCTGAATGAAAATTTCCTAGGGTAGAATAATTCTTCCAATTGATTCCTGCTCCAAAATTGGCCATTCTTCTTTGTACCAGCACTAAGTAGACTACTTGAGTTCTTTCTCAAAAATATTTAAATTCATTTAATACTGCAAGGTTTCCAGAATTGAGAAGCTTGTTAAATATTGGTGTCACTGAGTTATCAAATCTGTTATTTTTACTGTAGACCTGTGGGTGTTATTTGGAAATTATTTGTGTTAAAATGCAATATGTATTGATATTAAGAACCAGGGTCCACAAACTTCATCAGTTTGTAGCATCTGCAAACTGCAGCATTTCTTTAGCCTGTGATGACCAAGGGAGAACCTCCACAAACATACTTCTCCAAACTGATCATGTGGAAATATGCAAAACTCCTGTTTCCGCTTGTGGTCAAGATAAGTGTTTCCCATAAGCAAGCAACCCATCTCCTGCTTACTTAAAATAAAAAGATGCATGCATGTGCAAAGTCTGAACTCTAAACTTATAATGGAGGGTTTCTGTTGCTCACCCCAGCCTGTGCCTTGATACCCTTTGAATTTAGGTACTAAAAAATATCTGCCAGGCAGAATTAAAAATACAAAATGAAAAGCTCTTTACTCCAGCAACCTCGCTTTGAAGATGTCATTTGAAAGAAGTGTCTAGTGTTCCCATGGGTCAGTGAAGAGATTACACTCCTTGGATCTCTGGGATCCATCCAAGGTACTGCCCTTGTAAAGTCTTATAACCTTGGGCATTGTAAATTATGCTGGAAGAACTGTTGCTATAACAAAATATGCATTCCAAATACCTACTATAATCCTCCTTTAGAAAAATAATTCTGTTTAAAGAAGAATTATCCTTCACCCAGATTTATTTCATTCTTTGCAAGGAAACAAAGCATACACACAAATCCTCTCTTTCTCTCCCTCTCCATTTGCAGATAGCATGGGAAAGACCCAAGCTACTGGTATCTAACCTGGGGATTTATGCTGTTCATCTGATTGCTCCCATGTGATGGATGTGTCCACTTGGAAGGAGATGGAGGTGGCACTAGTTAGTTTTGACAACACTGATGAGATAATGGAAGATCCTTGTTTTCCAAATGACCTCTGTGCTGCTGAGCAATTGCACAAAGGGCGTCCCAGCTGTGCCAGCCTTCTGTCTAACTGGAGAGTACTCATCAATAGTGACAACACCAACAATGAGACCATATTCTCCAAGCTGTCTGCCGAGTTCTGTGACCACCTGGGGGCAGAGAATGGGGACATGGATGAGGGTGACCAGAGAGTAATAATTAACATTGCTGGACTGAAATTTGAGACACAGCTCAAGACACTTCATCAGTTTCCAGATACCCTACTTGGAGACCCTGAGAAAAGAATGCATTATTTTGATTCCATGAGGAATGAGTACTTCTTTGACAGGAATAGACCCAGTTTTGATGGAATACTGTACTATTATCAGTCTGGGGGTAAAATTCGGAGACCAGCTAATGTCCCTATAGATGTCTTTGCTGATGAGATCACTTTCTATGAGCTGGGTGAAGAAGCGATGGATGGATTCAGAGAAGATGAAGGCTATATTAAGGACCCTATCACTCTTTTGCCATCCAATGACTTTCACAGACAGTTCTGGTTGCTCTTTGAGTATCCTGAAAGCTCAAGTGCAGCCAGGGGGGTGGCTCTGGTCTCAGTTTTGGTTATTGTCATCTCTATTATTATTTTCTGTGTAGAGACCTTACCTGAATTCAGAGATGAGAAGGAGCTAAAGCATGAAACTAATAATCTAACCAAACCTGTTGTACCATCTAACACTTTCACAGATCCTTTCTTTGTGATAGAAACTGCTTGCATCATTTGGTTCTCTTTTGAACTACTTGTTAGATTCATTGTTTGCCCCAGCAAAACTGAATTCTTTAAAAATATTATGAATATCATTGATATTGTATCCATCATTCCATATTTTGTGACCCTTATTACTGAGTTGATTCAACACAATGAGCTGAATGGCCAGCAGAATATGTCTTTAGCCATCCTCAGGATTATCCGCCTGGTCAGGGTGTTCCGCATCTTCAAGCTTTCCCGGCACTCTAAGGGGCTACAAATCTTAGGACAGACCCTCAAGGCCAGCATGAGGGAACTTGGTTTGCTCATCTTCTTTCTATTCATTGGAGTCATACTGTTTTCTAGTGCCATCTATTTTGCAGAGGTGGATGAACCACAGTCACATTTCTCCAGCATACCTGATGGCTTCTGGTGGGCTGTGGTCACCATGACGACTGTTGGCTATGGAGATATGTGCCCTACCACCCTGGGGGGAAAGATAGTGGGGACTCTGTGTGCTATAGCAGGGGTGCTCACCATCGCACTCCCTGTGCCTGTCATTGTGTCCAATTTTAATTATTTCTACCACAGGGAGACAGAAAATGAAGAAAGACAGGTACTGCCTAGGGAGACAGAAAAAATACTAACCAGTGTGGTCACAGGGAATGGGAGTACAGATTCCCTGAACATCACAGATGAAAACTATTCTCAAGAAAAGAAAAAAAAGTATTGAGTACTCACACCTTGAGAGATCTAAGGGGCACTGACAGATTGACTGACTGACGGACTGACTGATATATCATGCCCACACTGTGTAACTCTTCTCCCCTCTCTCTTTTTAAATAACATAGTTTTCGTCTTCAAGACATTTAGTTTTGCTTTCTGATTTCTTGTGATATTTTTAAATAAATAGAAGGTTTCCTGCTTCTGGTTCCTAATATTCTGATTCTTTTTTGTAATCTATCATTCTAAAACTGTTTAATGTTTTCCTTGTTTGCTTTGATATCAGTAGTTTCGTAATATAAGAATTTGTGATTTGTGTGTCATTTCTTTTCAAAAGCACGCTGCCTTGTAATGCTGCCTGAATATCACACATTCAGGAGGACCCTTCTTTTAATAACTGCTAGTCCAGAGGGAGCCGATGGAAAGGTTTGGAGGAGTTACTACAGTGCCAAAGTTGAGATGATAGCTGCAACTGCCCGAAACAGCAAGTACCTTTTCAATGAACTGTTTCTTGCTATGCTTCCTGTTAGTCTTTCAATGCTGTTGATCCAACCAATACATGCAAATGTATTTAGTATGAATGAAGAAATCTTTATCATAGTCTTGGCACAAAAATAAAATAAAATAAAATAAATAAAATAATAATAATAATAATAGCAGCAGCAGCACCGGGGAATAAGCAAGGCATCTTACATTCAGCTACAATTTGATATTACAACATTACATTAACAAATAACTGGTAAAATGTTGTCTTACTGCAGAAGCAGTAGCACAACATGTCCTTAATATCAAGAGGAAGCATTCTGCATACAGCATGCATTATTCCTTGCTTTATTAATTATACGTTTCAGAATGGAATCTTACTACTAAATCATCTAACTGAAAAATGCTATGCAGTTGTACTTGACAAAAATGAACTACTTGTGTTAATGCTTGTACTTTGGCTAAAAAAGAACTAAAGTGTAAACATAATTTGTATTATATAATTACAACTGCATAAAGATGCTCCAGTAAGAAATTTGGAGTCATTCTGCAATTGTGACTCTTCCTTCCCTGCAATGTAAGGAAATCACTTACTAAATGATTTCATTCAGTGACAAAGCTGCCAATTAACTGAAAGTGTATGGTCTTTCTATGTTATTATTTTGTTTTAAGAAATTAATAGCTATATCACCAACCATATGCATGCAGAGATATGAATTGCTCGGGGAAGTTTTAAATATTGCAGTATCAATTTATAAAGCAATTATAAAGCCTCCAAAATAAAATAGAAGCATAATAACTAATAAAATAATTGAGATCATAGGATGGATTCAACCTTATATATTATTAAAGTATTCTCACTAAAATCAGGGAGACTGGTTAATCATCATCTTAGTGATTTTAATGAGCTGTTCAAAGCACGATTGAGTCTGAATCCAGCCCAATATGTAACATATTTTTCAATGCAAGTAAAATTGGGGTGGGGCTTTGATCACATTGGTGAGGTCACCATCTTGAGTTTTTTGATTGCCTCCCTGTTGGAAAACCAGATAGAGGAAAACTGCAGAAATTTAGTCTCTAGCTGCAATCCTATGTATATAGCCCAGGTACAAGCTCGACTACAGGCTCACTGAGTTTTGCTTCTGAATAGACATGTAGAGGAGGATGGCCTTGTAAGTCAGAGAAACAGAGGGGAACAATAGTATCAAATTTAGCTATAAGAGCACTGACTATGAATATAATTATATAGTCTTAACAATACAACTAGATCTAACCGGATCTTAGTAATTCATTCTTCTTTAGATCTAGTTTATTTGTGCATTGTGCTCTCAGAAAGGAGTTTTCTTCTCTGATGTGTCTAAGTATCTTTCTGTCCCCAGTTTGTCTAATAGCTCACTCATTCTAGCCTGCTTTTCTCAGTCCTTCCATTGTCTCTACTCCTGCCCCTGTTTCCGCTCAATTACTTGAGTCACCTGACCATTCCTTCTCAGGTTATCTATGGAATTAAATCTCAATTTATTCTGTGAGATTTACTTTTGAGTAGACATGTATACAGTCATGCTGTCAGTCACTTAGAGACCCTCCCTCTTCCTTCATGTATGTTCCATAAATGTGAACTCTTCGAACGATTAAAAGCATTGAATGTTTGCATGCAGATAAACAAAATTAATATTAACAAAAACTTTTTAAAAAGTATGTTTTAGTCATGTGCATTCATCCTTGAAATAGAGGACTACATTCCCTACTTCTTGACAGTGAGTATCATGTTCACTTAAGTCAGATGAAGACATAGAATTAGCATGGAACTAATCTTCTGTGATAGTCAGAAATAAAATAAGTTCAGAAGAGGCTGCATGAAAAGCCCTTGCAGGAAGAAAGAACACTTCAGAAAGGTACATATTTTCTCTTTGAAGAAGTTTCCACACTTCTTTTTTTCGCCCTTAACCCATCTCTTTGGTTGTGCCATTATAACTTACTTGAGTTCAGTGAATACTTACTGTGCTTTAATGCTGTCTATTCTTACTCATACCCAGTTCAAATAACCACAGAGTGTTTGGTAGTTTCTTTAAAGTTCTGGGTATGCTGATTCTTCCCAGCCTACAGAGAACTGTGATAATGGTAAGACTGAACTATATGTACACCACTGTAAGTGCTTTTATAAACAACACATTGTCTCCTTCTGTACAGTGCAAAAATTAATAAATTTGGTAACGATGGTGGCTGCAGTTGATCAAAAGATGGTAAATAGCCAGCCTGTTAGGGTGATGGATTTTCAGATGATCATTGTTGTTGTTGTTTAGTCGTTAAGTCGTGTCCGACTCTTCGTGACCCCATGAACCATATTGCGCCAGGCCTTCCTGTCTTTCACTGCCTCCCTGAGTTTGCTCAATTTCATGCTCATTGCTTCAGTGATGCTATCTAGCCATCTCATCCTCTGCCGTCCTCTTCTCCTTTTGCCTTCCATCTTTCCCAGCATCAGGGTCTTTTCCAAAGAGTCCTCTCTTCGCATTAGGTGACCAAAGTATCTGAGCTTGAGCTTCATTATCAATCCTTCCAATGAGCAATCAGAGTTGATTTCCTTTAAGATTGACTGGTTTGACCTCCTAGCAGTCCAGGGGACTCTTAAGAGTCTTCTCCAGCACCACAGTTCAAAGGCATCAATTCTTCGGCGTTCAGCCTTCTTTATGGTCCAGCTCTCACAGCCATACATTACTACTGGAAAAACCATAGCTTTGACTATGCGGATCTTTGTCGGCAAGGTGACGTCTCTGCTTTTTAATATGCTATCTAGGTTTGCCATAGCTTTCCTCCCAAGGAGCAAGCGTCTTTTAATTTCATGGCTGCAGTCTCCGTCTGCGGTGATCTTGGAGCCCAAATAAATGAAGTCTGTTACTGCTTCCATTTCTACCCCTTCTATTTGCCAGGGATTGATGGGTCCAGATGCCATGATCTTAGTTTTTTTAATGTTGAGTTTCAAGCCAGCTTTCGCACTCTCCTCTTTCACCCTCATCAAGAGGCTCTTTAGTTCTTCTTCACTTTCTGCCATTAGGGTGGTATCGTCTGCATATCTGAGGTTATTGATGTTTCTCCCTGCAATCTTAATTCCGGCTTGTGATTCTTCCAGCCTGGCATTTCTCATGATGTACTCTGCATATAGGTTAAATAAGCAGGGGGACAGTATACAGCCTTGTCGTACTCCTTTCCCTATTTTGAACCAATCGGTTGTTCCATGACCGGTTCTAACTGTTGCTTCTTGGCCCGCATACAGATTTCTCAGGAGACAGGTAAGGTGGTCTGGTATCCCCATCTCTTTTAGAATTTGCCACAGTTTGTTGTGATCCACACAATCAAAGGCTTTTGCATAGTCAATGAAGCAGAAGTAGATGCTTTTCTGGAACTCTCGTGCTTTCTCCATGATCCAGCGAATGTTGGCAATTTGATCTCTAGTTCCTCTGCCTCTTCGAAACCCAGCTTGTACATCCGGTAGTTCTCGGTTCACGTACTGCTGAAGCCTAGCTTGTAGGATTTTGAGCATAACCTTGCTAGCATGTGAAATGAGTGCAATTGTGCAATAGTTTGAGCATTCTTTGGCATTGCCCTTCTTTGGAATTGGAACGTAAACTGACCTTTTCCAATCCCGTGGCCACTGTTGCGTTTTCCAAACTTGCTGGCATATTGAGTGCAGCACTTTAACAGCATCGTCTTTTAGTATTTTAAATAACTCAGCTGGAATACTGTCATCTCCACTAGCTTTGTTGTTAGCAATGCTTCCTAAGGCCCACTTGACTTCACTCTCTAGGATGTCTGGCTCAGGGTCAGTGACCACACCAGCATGGACATCAGGGACATTAAGATCTTTCTTGTATAGTTCTTCTGTGTATTCTTGCCACCTCTTCTTAATCTCTTCTGCTTCTGTTAGGTCCCTGCCTTTTTTGTCCTTTATCATGCCCATCTTTGCACTAAACGTTCCTTTGATATCTCCAATTTTCTTGAAGAGATCTCTAGTCTTCCCCATTCTATTGTTTTCTTCAATTTCTTTGCATTGTTCATTTAAGAAGGCCTTCTTATCTCTCCTTGCTATTCTCTGGAAATCTGCATTCAGTTGCTTATATCTTTCCCTTTCACCCTTGCTTTTCGCATTCCTTCTTTCCACAGCTATTTGTAAAGCCTCATCAGACAGCCATTTTGCTTTCTTGCATTTCTTTTTCTTTGGGATGGTTTTAGATGCTGCCTCTTGTACAATGTTACAGACCTCCGTCCATAGTTCTTCAGGCACTCTGTCTACCAAATCTAATCCTCTAAATCTATTCATCACCTTCACTGTGTACTCACATGGAATATGATCTAAGTCATACCTGAGTGGTCTAGTGGTTTTCCCTACATTCTTCAATTTAAGCCTAAATTTTGCAGTAAGAAGCTCATGATCTGAGCCACAGTCAGCTCCTGGTCTTGTTTTTGCCGTCTGTATAGAGCTTCTCCACCTTTGGCTGCAAAGTATGTAATCAATCTGGTTTCGGTATTGACCATCTGGTGATGTCCATGTGTAGAGTCGTCTCTTGTGTTGTTGGAAAAGAGTGTTTGCTATGACTAGCTTGTTCTCTTGACAGAACTCTATTAGCCTTTGCCCTGCTTCATTTTGTACTCCAAGGCCAAACTTGCCTGTTATTCCGATTACTCCTTGACTTCCTACTTTAGCATTCCAATCCCCTATGATGAAAAGGACATCTTTTTTTGGTGCTAGTTCTAGAAGGTCTTGTAGGTCTTCATAGAACCGGTCAACTTCAGCTTCTTCGGCATCAGTGGTTGGGGCATAGACTTGGATTACTGTGATGTTGAATGGTTTTCCTTGGATACGCACTGAGATCATTCTGTCGTTTTTGAGGTTGTACCCCATTACTGCCTTTCCCACTCTCTTATTGACTATGAGTGCAACTCCATTTCTTCTAAGGGTTTCTTGCCCACAGTAGTAGATATAGTGGTCACCTGAATTAAATTCACCCATTCCCGTCCATTTCAATTCGCTGATTCCCAAGATGTCAACGTTCAATCTTGTCATCTCATGTTTGACCACATCCAGCTTGCCTTGGTTCATGGATCTTACATTCCACGTACCTATACAATATTGTTCTTTACAGCATCGGACCTTCTTTTCGCTTCCAGATACATCCACAGCTGAACGTCCTTTCGGCTTTGGCCCAGCCGCTTCACTCTTTCTGGAGCTACTTGGAATTGCCCTCCGCTCTTCCCCAGTAGCATATTGGACACCTTCCGACCTGAGGGGCTCATCTTCCGGCGTCATATCTTTTAGCCTTTTAACATTGTCCATGGGGTTTTCTTGGCAAGGATACTGGAGTGGGTTGCCATTTCCTTCTCCAGTGGACCACATTTTGTCAGAACTCTCTGTCATGACCTGTCCGTCTTGGGTGGCCCTGCACGGTATAGCTCATGGCTTCACTGAGTTACACAAGCCCCTTCGCCACGACAAGGCAGTGATCCATGAAGGGGAGATGATCATTACATGCCCAGTAGCCATCTGAGCTGTCCCTATGAGAAGAATTAAGATGGAGATAATAGAAAAATATATTTCTCTTTAAAGAAATCAGAGTGAACATATTTCTAATCCAGATGTGCACTGAAAAATAGCAAAAACCTGAAACAAACACCTCTAGGCCCCCCAAAGGAGATAGCCATGGGTACTAAAACTGTCTCCTAGGAAAGACTGAACTGGACTGTAGATTGTGGTTTGCTTCTGCGGTGTCTCCTTTCACTGCTGATTACAACTATAAGGAATCTCCTTTTTATATGATCTCTTTTTTATTTCAGTCTTCTGGGAATCCTTCCCATGCAAGATGCTCGAACAATTATGAGAGAGTTAATTAGATAACAGATGGGTATTTAGAAATTAGATTTAAATGGTTAGCAGCCTGGCATTATTCATAGGTAGATGATAGATAGATAGATAGATAGATAGATAGATAGATAGATAGATAGATATAGGTAGACAGACCTTTTTCTCAATATGTCCGGTTGCAATAACAACAGCAATAATAATTCTACATTTCAATTTTGTTCAGAAATATGCAATGCTATGTTTTGCATTCAAGCAATTTACCTAATCTCTAAATTACAAAAATCTATAACTGACTTTTAAAAAAACAACAACAACAACAATAAAATCAATGCCTGGCTCAATGTCAAATTTATACTAAAAGTAAATACACAAAGGTCAGTCTAGCACCAAAAACTGAACAAATATTTCTAAAAGTAGGGAATGGCAAATGTAGTGTCCCCTTTACTATTGTGGTATGTTTGAGTTTAAGCTGCTCTGCTGATTATAAAATTGTAGAAGCAGACAAAGCCTGATCAAATCCCATGAACAGCTGTGAAAAAAACCACACACTTAGGATAGAGACATCCACATTTCCAACTTTGTTACATTAATCCAAAGAAATGTCTTAGCTGTAGAAACTTCCTCTCAATAGGTCAATGAAAGTATTTTGTCAGAATCCTCGCAAGATTTTATAATAGATTATTATATGGCTAGTTTAAAAAATGGTTTTTTACATGCTGCAGTTCTGCCATTGTAAAGGGGGGGGGGGAGAGAAGGAATGAGAAACCATTTAAAGCAGATGGCTCCTTATCACAGGCTCTGGCATGCTCAAGGCCATGCCAGCAAGGGAATCAGAAGACCAAGAACTAAGGGCGATGTAAGGGGGGGGGGGGGGAAGTAAGAAAAACAGCTTTTGGCGTGCTTTTGCTCAGTCTTAGCAATGCTTTGGATCTGTACATTTATTCTCAATAAATGAACTTTCTTTTGAATCAATATTGGTTGCAAGGAAAGTTACTGGATTTGGGATCAACAATGTAACGAACTGCCACCTGTTGATTCCAAATCCAGTAACTTTCCTTGCAACCAATATTGATTCAAAAGAAAGTTCATTTATTGAAAATAAATGTACAGATCCAAAGCATTGCTAAGACTGAGCAAAAGCACGCCAAAAGCTGTTTTTCTTACTCCCCCCCCCCCCCCCCCCCCCCACATTGCCCTTAGTTCTTGGTCTTCTGATTCCCTTGCTGGTATGTCCTTGAGCATGCCAGAGCCTGTGATAAGGAGCCATCTGCTTTAAATGGTTTCTTATTCCTTCTCCCCCACTCTTTTACAATGGCAGAACCGCAGCATGTAAAAAACCATTTTTTAAACTAGCCATATAATAATCTATTATAAAATCTTGCGAGGATTCTGACATATTTGTTATCAACATAAATCCACCTATCCATCTGCCACAGGATGCTTCTTTCACCCAGACACTTCCTAAATGAATCTGCAAGGCAGATATATCTGCAAATGATGGCAACGTAGCCATCTGTTCTTCTGATTTTCTGGGATTTTCTAATCACATTTCTAATCCATAGCCTACCAATGCAGAAGAACAGAAAAATAAACTTAGTGAAAACATTGCAAACCTGACCTCTAAATTACAAAAATGCAGAACTGAGTTTTTTTCCAAGAGTAACAAAGTAATTGTATAACCAGGGAATCACTTTGGACAATCACCATGAACAAACTAACAGCACTGAACTTCACATACAGAGTATCATCAAGAGGATCATTAATTACTTCTTGAAGCAAAGAAATGTAGTAGGATGATGGAGAGGCAAGTAAACACATCCCCCCAAAGAGGGATGGACTTAAACTGAGGTCTCACATAATCTTTCAGCTCTGGGCTTGTTGGCATGCTTTCCAGATGGCAGTAGTGATGGTGGCCGCAGCCTTAGTCTAGGGCAGCCTTTCTCAACCTTTTGATGCTGGAGGAACCCTTGAAGTATTTTTCAAGCCTCAGGGAACCCCTGCACATTCAGGCTCAAATATAGGCCAGAAGTTACAAAATTATTATATTTGTTTCATGTGTAGGCCTGTACTTATGCATTAACAGCGTTACTTATGCATTAACAGTGTTCTTAAACTAAAAATAAAGAATGAAACTTACCTCTTTAATGTGAAACCTGTGCTTGTTTTTTGCTGCACAAATACTCAATTCTGGACTAAACGTGAGATAAGCGCACACAGAATTAATCTTCAACTGAAATAAGACAATTTCTGTCTTTGCTTTTGATGCTTGTTAAATAAGAAAAAACTTGCTCACACATGTAAGAAGTTGAAAACGGCAGCAAAATGTTCAATGCCTTCGTATGAATGGCAGGATACTCTCCTTTCACAGAAATCCAGAACTTGTCCATGGGCAAATTAGTGAATCTCATCTTGAGTGTACGATCAGACTGTAGCTCACAAAGTTCTTCCTCTTCCTTCAAAATGAAGTTCTCAGGCTGAGCAGAAGATGCAGAGAAAGGATCCCTCACTCAGTCATATGTTTGTGTTGAAAAGGAGGGAAAATACTGATCAGTTTTGTTCTGCAATACTTCTGGGTGGTTTTCAATTAGATCTGAGACTTTCTGGTATCCTTCCTCACTCTCAAGTCCAAGCAGCAGTGGAAACATTTCAATATTTCCTTTTGCAACATTTTCCCAAACGTTCAGTTTCCTTTTAAATCCAAGTAACTTGCCACTTGAAGTTAAAACATTTTCTCCAGTGCCTTGCAGAGACTTGTTCAGCTGGTTCATGTAAGAAGTTGAAAATGGCAGCAAAATGATAGATGTCCTCTAAGTATGCTAGTTGCTATAACCATTCTGCATCTTCAAAGCATTCAGCAAAATGTGGAATACTATTTTCTCAAAAATATCCTTGCAATTCTGCCTTTATCTCAAACACCCTGTTGAGAACTCTCCCTCTGCTGAGCCACCGTATTTCTGTGAGTAACAGGAGACTTATGTGCTCTTTGTCCAGATTTTCAGTTGTTTTTTTTTTAAACATTCTTGAGTGAACTAGTCAGTTTAATAAAGTTAACTATTTTTTTAGCATCATCCAGAACTTTTTTCATTTCATCTCCAAGAGTTTTTGACACCAACACTTCTCTGTGAAGATAGCACTGTGTTGTGACAACATCAGGATTTTCTTTTCTTACAAGAGAAATGAAACCTCTCATGGAGCCAACCATTGATGGAGCACCATCAGTACAGATGCCAGCACAGTTCCTCCAAGGCAGAATTTTTGTTTCCAAATATGAAGACAAAACATTAAATTCATCTTGGCCTTTGCACATTTCATGTAGATCTTTGCAAGAAAAAGTTTTCTTGAATTTCACCATCATTTACAAATCTTATAAATGATATAACATGACATTTATTGGTGAAATCTGTTGACTCATCAATTTGGATAGACAAGCTGCTGTTCTTCAGTTTATCACACAAAACCTCTTCAGCATCATGTGACATGTCATACACTGACTTATTGTACTGTTTGACAGTGGAACCTTTTCAATTTCTTGTACTACATCCAGTCCTAGCATTTTTCCCATTATTATTTTACATGCTGGCATGATTACTTTCTCACCCAAAGCATGACTTTTCCTTTGCTGTGTAATACGTTTTGCTACTAAATAACTTGCTTCTTTGGCTTTTTTACTGACTGTCATGTTATTAACAAAAGCTTTACTCTGTTTGTTCTGTGATTCCAATAGCCATTTAAAATAATCAGAACTTTTACTTGTCATATGGCTGTGATTTGTAGTTAGGTGTCTTCTGCATTTTGCTGGAGCCATTGCTGCATTTGTAGGTTGTCCACAGATGAGGCACAACAGAATAGGACAGCTTGGATCACCAGTCCATGTAAAACTCATTGATAAATAGCTTTCATTGTAAAGATGGACTTTTTTTTGAGTCCATTGATTTACCAGTGCAGGGAATGCCTGAGAAGATTTAAATTCTTCACTATCATTATCCTCATTAAACTTATCGGTATTGTCCATTCTAGAATCCTCCTCTTCTCTCTCACACCTCTTTTCAAAAATCACCACATTAGATCCTCAGACATGATTGAATAAACATGAACATTTTTTTTTAAAATAATGGGACAAAATAACTACAGGAAAACCACAGGGAAAAGATGTAGGAGGCAGAGACTGACATCACAGACTAAGTTGGATGAATCCATTAATTTCTTGAAAAATGCACTTCTCTCTCCCCTTCCTGCAATATATTCCTCTCTTTCTTCAATACTTACCTGTTATCAACAGTCTACCCTATCTTGTGTCATAAATTAAGAATGGATTCAATCAAATAAACACAGTCTTACAGCACACTAGCAGAGAGTTCAGAAAACTAGATTTTTGTTCAGCCTCTATTCATCACTGCAAGAGGGCTCTGCCCAAATTTGAAATAATTTTTTAAATAAATCATGATCTCCCAGGGAACCCGTAGTGACCTCTTGTGGAACCCTAGGGTTCTGTGGAACCCTGGTTGAGAAACCCTGGTCTAGAGGAAAGTTTTGAAAATCAAATCAGAGGGATCCATGCTCACATGGATCAGGCTATTAAGCATCATCCACCTAGTTGCTATCCTTATAATTTCTCCTTCAGGCAAGGAAGGATGTCTACTTTTGCTTGGTGGTTGGCTGGGCATCAAGACTTGGGTCAGAAATATGGCAGTTTCCTGGGCTACATATAGGCTGACTTCAATCAGAACTGGGGACTGCAGTGGAGAAAATAAGAGAGGACAACCAGGTATGGAATATTGGCAGGATGCTAAATGTTGTTCATATTTCACTTCTTAATTTTCCCTTCACTGGTGCTGTGGCTGCTGAGGCTAATTCCTCTACTACACCTGATCTTTCTCTACAACTTCAGCTATGGAGATAATGTGGATCCATAAAGCTATGGATAACTACTGCTGTAGTGAATGGGCTTATGATACCATAGTTTTATTGATATTTAAGTACTTTATTTGTTGTACAATGCCTTGGCTGTGTAACAGAAAAGCAATAATAAAATACTGGCAGAGATTGAAGACTATCCTTCCACAGAGGACTTCCAATTCAGCGGAGCATTTCTGGTGACTGAATGGGGAGAGGAAGAGCTTTCCTCTCTTCCCCTACAATACCTGATCACCCCTCCCCTTTGGAGGACCTCTGAAAGACAGCAGAGATGGTGCTAGGTTAACAGTGGCTCAGGGAAGGAGGAATGAACGAAGAATATCTTCCCCTTTCTCTCAATGGGAGCATTGAAGTGGATGATGGACATCCATGTCAGGGATGATCCTAGCGATGGCCTAAATACCAGGAATATAAACTATTAATGATAACCATATAAACAAATATAAAAATATAAATAATTCTTGAATTTGCTGTCTAATCCATCAAATTTAGGATTAGCATACTTGATAGCTGTCAGACTTCCAGCTTTCCATTTTATTAACTACATACATAATTAAGATATCATTTGGAAGTTTTCATAAAAAATGGACACAATACATATATTAAAGGAAATATGGAAATAATCACTAGAAATTAAATAGAAATGCTCTCTGTTTGATCTAGCTAAACATTCTAGTCAGATGTCCAGAATTATGCCAGTCAGTTTGGAGTTTTTAAACTTCATCTTTGTTTCACCTCCACTCTCTGGCAGACTCAAAAAAAAAAACCCAACAACCAATAAACCCAAGTTTAAAACAGGTGTAGTACTCTTTTAAAAAGTGTTGTATGTGTATGTAATGAGGCTGTGTAAGAACTGACAAGTATTTCTCAAAATGCCAGTCCACATTAGGTGGACAGATGCCTCTGCAGAAGTCAGGTGTCCAGACTCTCCTGTAGCCCAAGCCAGTGCCCAAAGGGCAGTGCCCAGTGACTGGAGCAAAGGAAGTGTACCCACAGCAGTCTGAAGTGGTAGACAGGAAATGGGCAGCTTGCAAGCCCTGAACACAGCATCAACCACATCATTGTTGACCTGTGCTAGATTGTGTCAGGAGAAAAGGAAAAATACTACAGTACTTTAGGGACAAAGGTGCCTCCACACTGAGCTGAGGTTGAGAGGAAGGCTGCATCATGAGAACCTATCTTCAAAAATGATTATTCATACCATGGTTATTGGGATGTGATGATGAGCCCTATGACCAGTTAGCCATGAGCTTGATACAATCTGCTATCCAGATGCTAAATGTTGATAGGCAGCTTCAAAGTTCCTGTGCTTTATTCTTGTGGTTGTTTTAATCTTTTAACTTGTTCTGAACTGGGCAGCCTTCCAAGCAGCAGATTATCCTTAATAGCTCTTCCATTAGAGCAGTGTTGTCCAAACTTGGCTACTTTAAGATGAGTGGACTTCAACTCCCAGAATTCCCCAGCCAGCCATTTTAAAGTCCACTCATCTTAAAGTGGCCAAGTTTGGACAACACTGCATTAGAGGAATACACTTCATAAGCACACAGTGATCTCATCAGGAAAGTCCCTTTGTCATCCTGAGGATTTGACAGAATCTTATGGTATGTCTACACAAGCAGTAGGACAATATAAGAGCATTCCTTTGCAGTCTGTTGTCTGAAGTGGGGTAATCTATTCATTACTGAATGTGTAGAACTAGGCCAGCATAATTTAAGCACAAGATTTGTAAGACAAATTCAAATGTGTGTTTTCCAAATATAACCTATGGAAAGAATATAGTATTTAAATTAGTTTCCAAGAATTGAGAAAAATGGCCACCGAAGTATTGCTTATACTTTAATATCTCTTGAGCCTTAATCAATAACTGGAAATGAATGATATAGAATTTCTGTGCAGTCCAGGAGGATAGAATTCTAGGATGGAAATTTGAACTCTAGAATTGAACAATGGCATTCCAGAGTTGCTGAAATGCTTTGATTCTATAGTTTTCTTACAATTATTTTAAAGGGTAGCCTTCCCTGGCTTTTCTCTTTTGTTCTTTTTCTTTAGACCAGCCGTGGATCCTAGAATTATTTCCTTCATTCTGCCTTGCATGGTACAAAAATCTGCTGACAATTCAAATCACAGTAATTCTGATCTCCTTTTTCTTCACCTCATAATGGGTATAGAACCCAGACAGCATCTTGTAAAATGATTTTTTAAAAAACTCTTAAACCTTAAAACCAGATGAGGGAATTGCTCCCAATGCTGGCATAAGATTAGGCCTGGGTTGCTTTTGTTTCCAACACAATGAATCAATGGAAACTCAAATTCATCCATCTTAACTCATTTCTGGATTGGGAAGGGCAGATTTAACATAGATTCAGCCAATTTGATTCCAAGCAGCTGAATCCTAAATAGCCTGGCTAAGTGGATTCCTCCCCTCCCTTCAAGTCAGTCTTGGTTCTTGGCAAGTATACGGACAAATACACACCATTTTCTTGGAAACATTTTTGGAAGTGATTTGTCATTGCCTTCTTCCTAGGGCCAAGGGAGAGTGACTGGCCCAAAGTCAGTCAGCTGGCTTCCACACTTCAGGCAGAATTAGAACTCACAGTCTCCTGCCTTCTAATCCAGCATCTTTAACCATTACAACAAAAGTGATAATTGAGTTTACATAGGATAGCAATATATAGCAGGTCTATGTGCTTATGACCAGACTGGGCTCACACATTATGCTAAACTATAATATGGTTTGGCTGGTGTGGGTCTTCCGGGCTGTGTGGCCGTGTTCTGGAAGTTTTGTTTCCTAACGTTTCGCCAGCATCTGTGACCGGCATCTTCAGAGGGCAGGAGTACAGACAGGAGCAGTTCTCTCTGTGCCCAACAAAGTATAATATGGGTTGTTTGCATTTGGCATACCTTATTGCATAAACTCAGCCACTGTGGTTAGTAAACTATCATTTATGATTAGCATATAATATGAATTAAGCCAATTGTGCTTTATCCAAAAAGCTGTGATTTACTGCATTGTGTGAACTGCAACTTATACAGGTTCGGGAACAGTAAAGTAAAAAAACTAAGAGTTTTGCCAAAGGCCTCTAAGTAGCGATTAATTTTTAGTTTTCTGGTCTCAGAAAAGGTAGAATCAGATTGATGATCCCTCTAATAAGCTGGTTTCTTAATATGGTGCTGATAAAGTGGGAAGTACATGGTTCATGTATGCAGATTATAATGCCTAATTTCTATATTCAAGTGGTAATCTGTTAAAGCCTTTTTGAATGTTTCTCATTTGCAAGACTCTTTTTCTCACTTTATATGTCAGCTATGAGATCCTTTTTCTAATCCCAACTATTTCTTCAATTAAATACACCTGCAGATGTGGTTTCTGACTATTAGAGGCCAAGGTAACGTTAATAAATGCTGTACCATTTATTGATGGAAAAATAAACACTTCCAGGTAACCCTGCTGGTCTCTTACTATAATTAGAAAAAGGAGAAACAGCTAAAACTAGAATTTCACAAAGTAATGATCAAACTTTCAAATTTCCCAGATTTCTTCAGGGTAGAAATTATGAAAAGGACACAGAGCTTTCTGTTACATTGCATGAGTTTTTAATTTTTTACAATGGTCTATAACTGTAACAAAGTCGATCTATCTGTCTAAGCTGGAAAGCAGAACAATAAAATGTGCATTTTTCAGTCATAAAGAAAGGTAGTTTATGTAACAATCTGTATATAGAAAAGAAACATAATGGCAGACAAAGTTAGGTGCAAAATTTATTTATTTATTTATTTATTTATTTATTATTAGGATTGTTTTATATTGAATTTTAATGAATTTTATCTTTGCTGTAAACTGCCCAGTCATTTCAACAAGATGGGAGTGATAAATTTGATAAATAAATAAATAAATAAATAAATAAATAAATAAATAAAAATAGATTTCCAGTTAACCCAGGAGCTACTAGCACAATGAAAAAAACAACAACCCAGCAATGATTCTGATCCATCTTTTCCACTGATTTATCAACATATTTGTAAAGCGGGGAGAACAAATTGAGAAAAATATGGTAGCTCTTATATTAGAAAATCTCAAAATTAATTTGCTTGATAAAGGGCCAAGAGAAACCAAACTAAGGGGAATTAACTGATGATTGCAGGCCATTATATTCTTCCCTTCCTCCAAAGCCTCATCAATCAATTGCAGAAAATATTTTCCTCTAATAGGGTCAAGAAATACCTGTGTGCAGCTATTCTTCCTTCTGAAATAGTTAGGCCAGATGACTTAAAATGTAGAAAGAAGTACTGAGGATCTTTCACCTTTTAGAGATGGTGGGTTCACTGAGAATTTTAAGACTACAGTATGGTTGCCTTGTCACCAGAACTGACAGGTACACAGTTCTGGAAGGCAGAAATAGATGACATCACCCTTTATTAATCCCCCATTTGCTGTCAAAGCAACCTAGGGGTGTGCTTTTCTGTGCCAATTCCACTTTTCCATGTTATGTCACTAGGAGGCATCTGTCTGCTTTGGGCAGACAGTTTCAGTTTGTTACAGGTTTATTTCAGTAGTTAACTGGCTGTTGTGCAAAGGAAGAAACAGCCATTCAACTGAGTCAATGCCTCTCCTGCCCTCAGATAGTTTCTATAGCATATAGAAAATCACTGCTTCAAAATGAAGTAGAGCAGGGGTTGAAACTCTTCTGCCTCAGATAAATGGTAAAATGGTCAAATAATGTCCCTATGGACTTTTTAAAAAGGGCATAGGGAAAACAATCCAGCTTAGGGCAATAATGATTGATAACAACAATTATGCTGAGTTTTAACTGACAACCTTCTATATTGTTGCAAAAGGCCTAGAAACAAGGATTTTTTTTTAAATTTTAAAGGTGGTGGTTGTTCTTGCATACATCTACATTTGGATGCTTTATGCATATAATTGTGTTCATTAAACACAGTTATTTTAATGAACCACATGTGGCATGTCGTGCAAATCTTTCCCCCACCTCATCCAAGGATAAATAGCATAAAAGCAGACATTATTAACTGCAGCTGAAGTAGTATTTGTCACTGCTGGAGCAATCCTCCCATAAGCCCAAGCCAAGGAATATGCCTAAACTGAGGGATAATTTGGACAGAACTTGTTATTGTCTTATAAACCCAACTCTTAAGAATCTTCTTTCCTTGCCTGCAAGGGTCTCTAAGTAGCAAATTATGCTCTATGGATTATTCAGTACAGTTATATTTCTGCATAGCTGCATATAGAACTGTATTTTTTGAACTGTATTTTTGTCTTCTGGATACACTCTGGCTGACTTTTCTACAGGGCTTCTTATCTTGGAGAGTTATATTTTTAAAGAAAAGCACACTGAAAATGACTCACAGAAATGAGATGAGTAACATATATATAGGAAATGGGATGAGTAACATATATATAGGAAATGGGATGAGCAATATATATGTAGGAAATGAAAATATGTAGGAAAGTGAAACCATATGTTGGTTGCTCAGAAGCTGCATCTTACAGTTTGGACAGCTGATAAATCTAATAAATTCTTACTTCCTTAAAAGCACATGCTAAATATATTTGTGAAACCTTGTGTAGTAGAATGGCTGAAACCTATAGAATTGTGAGAACTAGAGCGAAAGGGGTTAAGCACGTGCTCTTATCCCCAGAACAAAAAGGAAGAGATAAGAGAATGAGACTGGCACCTCCCTAAGGAATGCAGGATGTTTGTGGGGTGATTCTGGGAATTGCTTTCACTCTGAGAAGATTTCTGTAACGGGAGTGAAGCCAATAAACCTTGCTGGATTGAATCTGTACTGTCTCCTGGAGTTTCATGGGCTAATCCTGACAAGAATAGATGGCTGGAAATGCCAAGCCTCCTCTCCCAGAAGGCCCCTGGACTTCACTCCCTCTCTTACTCCTGCTTTGGTTTAGTGGCTTGGTAGTATCTAATTAGTACCTAATTAATTAATTACTAATTAATTAGTACCTAATGGCAGAAAGTGAAGAAGAACTAAAGAGCCTCTTGATGAGGGTGAAAGAGGAGAGTGCGAAAGCTGGCTTGAAACTCAACATTAAAAAAACTAAGATCATGGCATCTGGACCCATCAATCCCTGGAAAATAGAAGGGGTAGAAATGGAAGCAGTAACAGACTTCATTTATTTGGGTTCCAAGATCACTGCAGACGGAGACTGCAGCCATGAAATTAAAAGACGCTTGCTCCTTGGGAGGAAAGCTATGGCAAACCTAGATAGCATATTAAGAAGCAGAGACGTCACCTTGCCGACAAAGATCCGCATAGTCAAAGCTGTGGTTTTTCCAGTAGTAATGTATGGCTGTGAGAGCTGGACCATAAAGAAGGCTGAACGCCGAAGAATTGATGCCTTTGAACTGTGGTGCTGGAGAAGACTCTTAAGAGTCCCCTGGACTGCTAGGATGTCAAACCAGTCAATCTTAAAGGAAATCAACTCTGATTGCTCATTGGAAGGATTGATAATGAAGCTCAAGCTCAGATACTTTGGTCACCTAATGCGAAGAGAGGACTCTTTGGAAAAGACCCTGATGCTGGGAAAGATGGAAGGCAAAAGGAGAAGAGGACGGCAGAGGATGAGATGGCTAGATAGCATCACTGAAGCAATGAGCATGAAATTGAGCAAACTCAGGGAGGCAGTGAAAGATAGGAAGGCCTGGCGCAATATGGTTCATGGGGTCACGAAGAGTCGGACACGACTTAACGACTGAACAACAACAACTTGGTAGTATCTGCTGTCACTACAAATCTTCTGGATACCCCTCATATGGGGTTCATTCCCTAACCCCAGAAGTGAGAGAAATAGGATCCCATACCCGTGCCACTACTCATGCCACCTTTTTTGCAATTCAAAAGCAAAAAAAAAAAGGTAGGGGAAGAACTACCATGTTACATCCTTCCATGTGGCATAGAGTTGTGTCATTGGAGTATTCAGCCTTTCCTCTCCATTTCCAATACATAGCCCAACCCCAGAAGAGGTAAGCAAAATCAAAAATTAAAAAAAATTTTTTTTTTAAATTAATTTAAAAAAATACAACACTCCTTTAGCTTTAAAGAATAAGTACTAGCTTTCAATGGTGAAAGAGCTAAAATGCAGAGCTGTTCAAATCATGGATAGCAACTTATTACAAAGGAAAATGCTGTGTTCCAAATAAAAAGCTCCTGGTACAGAATGTCACAAAGCACCAAAAGATTACAAGGAAAAATATGATCTAAAGTTGCTAACAAAAAACAAAACAAAAAAACAAAACATGCTAACAAAAAACAACAACCATGAACATGAAGTATGGAATATCTGTTAAAAGTATATACAATTGTACAGAGAAATAAACGACAATAGATTTGACTTAGCACCACACGGGGGGAAAAAAGGAAAAATTCTAACACAAATTCCTGGCTAGAGTCTTACACATTTCTGTCAAAGTAACTGTTTTGCAAAGCAAAAGTTCCTCTACTTGATTTTTGTTAACAAAACCTTGTGAGAGTGAAACAGGGATAAGACAACGATGCCCGCTGTCTCCACTCTTGTTCATTTTAGTACTGAATAGAAACATAAGACGATATGAGAGAACTGTGAGACTAAAGATTTAAAAAGAAACATATAAGTTAAGAGCATTTGCTGATGACCTGGTGGTAGTTTTGGAGGATTGTTAGAGGGAGTAGAAACTTTAACGGGAAAATTAAAGGACTTTGGTAGGCTAGCAGGGTTTAAGATTAATAATCAGAAGACAAAGATGTTAACAAAAAATATAAAAATAGAAGATCAAATAGAATTGATGGAGAAAATTGCTTTTAAGATTGAGAAAAAAGTAAAATACTTGGGTATTAATATGACAAATATGAATTGTATGTTATTTCAAATTAATTATGTTAAGACATGGAATGAAATTAAGAAGGATGTGTTAAGATGGGAGAAATTAAAATTGTCACTGTTGAGGAGAATTTCTGTGATAAAATGAATGCTTTGTCTAGAATTTTTTGTTTCAGACAATACCTGTTTTGACAACTGATGTACCATTCAAGCAATGACAAAAAGATATATCTAGATTTATATGGCAAGGGAAAAAACCATGAGTTAAATACAAAGTGTTATAAGATGCAAAGGAAAGAGGAGGATTAGATTTACCAGATTTGAAATTGTATTTTGCATCTTGTTGTTTGGTTTGGATGAAAGAATGGGTGTTGCTGAGAAACAAAAGACTTTTAGAGTTACAAGAGTACGACCTGAGGTTTGAATGGCATGGATATTTATGGTACAATAAAGTTATAGTTAATGTGGATTTTAAAAAACATTTTATTAAATGTGCCATATTGAGAATATGGAATAGATACTGTATAAACCTAGGCTGTGCACGAAAACACCTCTGTGGATCTCAGCACAAGAAGCATTTTATAGAAGAGAAGCAACAGGCAAAGACAAATGGTTAAAGGACTAGGAATTATTGGAGAACCACCAAGGGGAACACAAAATTAAATCAAGAGAGCAACTACTGGCAGAAGGATGTAGTTGTCAATGATTTTCCCATTTACAGTTATCAGAAAGATTTAAAATGGATAAAAAGACTTATGGTATGGAGCAAAGTAAGACAGAATTTGAAGTGCAATTGTGTACCTATGATGAACATGTAATTGCTAAAATGTACAAACTTTTGTTGAAATTGAAACAGAGGAAGAACAGGTTAAAGAATGTATGATAAAGTAGGCTAAGAATTTTGGTTATAATATACAGATGTATCAATGGGAAAATATGTAGTCAAAAGGGTTGAAATTTACATTATGTTATGATCTTAAGGAGAATTTTTATAAAATTATGTATCATTGGTACATGATGCCAGAGAAATAATCTAGAATGTGTAAAGACATTCCAAATGTATGTTGGAAATGTGATCAACATGAAGGGACATTCTATCATGCTTGGTGGACATGTAAAAAAGTTAAACATTTTTGGATTCAAATACACACATTGATACAGAGGGTTTTAAAGATTAATATTCAATTGAAGCCAGAATTTTTCCTTTTGGGACTGATGGATAAACAGTTAGAAAAAAGCCTTGGAAGTTTATTTTAATATATGATTACTGCAGTGAGTGCACAAAGGTGGAAAGATGTGGCATTATCCACCATGGAGGAACGGTTGGTGAAATTGACAGAACTTGCTGAGATGGCCAAACTGACTTCTTTGATTAGAGAAAGGTTATTATTGACATTCATCAATGACTGGAAACCCCTTATGGACTTTTTGCATAAAAAGGAAAATGATTTTGTGACTTCTGGTTTTGATGACTAGAAAAATGGGTTATAGAAAAAGGGAATGATGATGTAATCTTAGAGAGAGAGGTTTGATTAGAATTGTACGTATAACTGCTGAAAGGAAGATTGGAAGCCACTTACTTATTTATTTATCCGTGTTTTCTGTTCTTTTACCCTTGACCAACAAATATCCTGGGCATAAATATACAGATTATATGCAAATGTTACTTATAGATGAACAGCCAATTGTCACAGCGCAGGTAGCTATGTTCTGCACAGCTGCAATGAAGATCCATCAGATTATGATTGGAAAATTGCAGTAACGTACCCTTTGCAATAACTTTAAGTTGCATATATATTATATTTTACATATTATATTTACTTTTACTCCTATATATGCTTATATTTAACAAAATGCTAGTCATTATAATATAAATTAATAAGATTATATTTAATTTTGATTAAGGAGCTCATTTAGATTGTGATTTAAATGTATTTTAATACTAATTGGAACTTGTAATTTCAAATCTATTTTATTTTAGATGGTTTATTATTTTTAAGACTCAATGTGTATACTTCTATAGAATTGCCGCTTGTACTGGTCTGAGACCATAATAAATGAAATGAAATGAAATGAAATGAAATGTTCTTGTTTTTTTAAGATATCCTGTTAGGCCACAAGGGAAACCTTTAGAAACACACTGGTGTTTTTCTTTTTTAAAAAAATCTTTGAGTGTCACTCATACACAGCGTAGACAATTCTGAATTAATTGGAGCTATATGATTTCATATAAGGCTCTTTCAATGAAGTCCTGTCCACTGACATCAGCACTTTCTTATTATGCTGAATAGGACTAACAGGACTTCAGCACTTTCTTATTATGCTGAATAAGAAAAAAAGCAACTTCTTTTGGTGAATAGTACTCCTCCTCCCTCCATTTTAGGAAGTGTACATTATCAAAATGTTGTGTCATTAGCACTTTGTAGTTCCCTTATGCTTTAAATCTGGGTGATTGGCGTAAAAGAAGTCATTTGTTCATTCATTGAAGCAGAAGATGAGGAGCACTTTCAGTTGCCTTATTCTGGGTGAGTAGGGAATTCCTTGGTCAACAAACCAAGGAAGGTGAGAAACAGTAGCTTAGTGGTAGAAGAGAGATACCGCAGGTAGAAAATCCCAGCCTCCATCTCTGATATCTCCAGTTAAAAGGCACAAATGGCAGAATGATTTTCTGCCTCAGACTTTTGAGAATTGCTGCCGAAGTAGACAAGATGCACTTAGAAAGGCAAAGAATTTGAGCTGATAGACCATGATAGTGTGGCTTCTGATGGCAGAATTAAATGACTCCTAGGAAATCTATTCTCTTTTCAGAGAGCATCGAAGGAAGGATGGAGAGAGAAAGGGAGCAACAAAGAGTGGAGGGAGACTGGAGGGAGATGCAGATTATTCTTAAAGTCTCCAAGAATGCTACTCCTAAGTAAAATTGTAATATTTTGTTTTGTTTGTCACAGTTGACAAACTTTATACCCGAAAATCAGATACAGAATAATGGGTGACCCAGTTATTGTTGTATTATTACTCAAGTTTAGAATAACTTTTTGTTCCTGCTAGAATTGATTCTAAATTCTTATATGAAAATTCAGGTTCTGTCCACACTCAACTTTGGAATGAGAAAAACAGTTCATTCAGATCTCAGCAATTAGTATTTGAAGAGCATTTTGCAAGATCCCTTGCAATATAATGAATCATGGAAAACAGGAGGATTTTGTCACAGCCTCTTGTGCCTACTATTTGAAACCCTCTAATTTTTAAAGGAGAAATTACCATGCATATAAGAAATCAGTATATTTGATTGTAGTGCTGATATGAATTGTGGTGTACAGTCAGATTCTCCTTATTCTGACACAATAATCTGCTCCATGTATCATTTTGCCTAAGATTTTAAAATACATTGTATTTGAAAGACATCCTATATAATGTAAGCTTATATTTCATTTCTTCTAGGTATTGGATTGGCAATACTCTATGCAGATGGACAAGGTAGAACTTACGTATCTTTTGGGGAATAGAATAAAGGGGTGCTATTAAATAGAGTTAAGGGGTGCTACCTGTGTTTTGAAGGTCAACTCATCTTTGTCTTTTTTGCAATGAACTTCAGTTTCCATCATGGTGTCTACCTATAAGACTCAAACTTGGCAGCTTTGTCAAAATTGGAGGTAAAGGCCAGTTCAGATATTTGTCATCAGGATAAGATCTTACATTTGGCTAGGAAGAGAAATGGGCTAGGAGGCTGAACATGGCATCCAGCATTTAATAGAAGATAGATGTGTGATCCAGAAACAGGTGGAGCAGAAAAAAGTAAGGATGGAAACAAAGAAGAACTCAGAGAAACTAAATGTATATTTGTACATATAGTGGCAGCTTAGAGTCCCACTATAATTATGTAGTATAACTTAATTAATCCAACCTGCAATTCATTAACCATCTCCAACAAATATAGCCAAGTACATCTACAAAAAGGGAAATATCTGAAGACACCTTTTGAGCAGAGATATGGCTACAGTGATGCAAATTTTCTAACATTTAGTTCATATGGTACAGAATAGTAGGGTTGTAAGGGACCTCAGAGATTATCTCATCTTGCTTTGTGCAAGATCTGCGAAAGCATTTTGGGCAGTTGTCTATCCAGAGATTGGCTGTAAAGGTGAGGTGGAAGATATGTAGTTTCAGAGTTGCAAGATTCTGTTACTGTAATCTTATAATAAAAGTAGTGTACGGTTGATGCTTTTTGTCTGAACTATCTCTAAGGGCTGACACCTAGTATTAATATCAAGCTTAGAGATCTTTAATTCCCTGGGTCTTCCTTTCTCCCATTTGAAAATTTATTTTTATATATAATTTAAATGGCGGCCCATTTCACAACAGTGACTCTGGGTGGCTTATATAGATTTTACCAACAATTACAAACAATAGCCCATGACACCTCAGGTAAACCGTATGTCCCAATCATCAAATCACATCAAGAGCAGGGCTTGCCTAACCTCTTTGCCCAAATGCCTGGGGAAACAACCAGGTCTTCAGAGCCTTACAAAAAGCTAACATGATCAGGGCCATCTGGGTCTCTGAGGGGTTCCTGTTACACAGTCATACTGTCATAGAGAAGGTATGACTCCTGGGTCCAACCAGATGATGTAGTTTAATAGAGGAGACCTGTAGTATGCCCTCTCTGCTAAATCTGGGGGAGGGGGGTAAGCAGGAACAATGGGAGAAAGGTGGTCCTGCAGGTAGCCTAATCCTCTGGCATGTAGGGCTTTATAGGTTAAAACCAGCATCTTGAATTGCAGATAAGGATAACATACCATACTCAGTTCAATCTGAGAAATTTAGTAGCATGGTATATATTATCAATATATCCACTGGACTCCATACATACATAGATACAGCCAAATCTGTATCTAATAAATATAATCTAAATCAAATATCTCATATTAGTAAAGTTTTATGCTTGCTTTCTAATTCATGCAAGAAATGGTAATATTGAACCATGTTACACTAAATCACGTAATGATTTAGTGACTAAATGATTTAGATGACTAAAGGTTCGGGGGCCTCAATATTGGGAGCTTCCATACCAATCTCAGCCAGAATTCAGGCATCACTTAAGTCCTTTGGCAAAGCACAGTTTCTTTCCATTCCCTTCTGACCTCTGTCCCCCATGGCTATGTAAAGTGCAGATCACTAATGTTGTACAACGTTATGTATACGTATAAGGAGGGATCAATGATTTTGAATGATTTCACTCAGATTAATAGGAATTATTTCTTTCTATGGGAGCAGATTATGAATATCAGAAATGGCCTTTTATACCACGCCGCTTGAAACATCCAGGTATGTTTTGCTTGCTTTCTAATTCACACAAGAAATGGTAATATTGAACCATGTTGCACTAAATCACATAATGAGACATGACTCAAGGTTCGGGGGCCTCATTTCTTGATCTAGGGAAGAAAGCCCTTTTCCTAAGGGACTAGATACCTCAAAGTAAGGACACTGAATAATCTTTATATCCTTGCCACACACGCTACTTAACAACGTACAAACAATGCATCTTACCTTAATTCCTAAGCAATGGTCTGGTTTTGTCATTGCCTGGTTATATTATTGCATATGTCATGTTTGCTATATGCGTGTAGCCTATAAATACTCATACTAATCTTACATCAGAGCTCTTTGCCACACAACAGTTCTGCTGACACACTGTACTCAATAGTTTGGATCCTCTCCAATTGTTTTGGTAAGTTCTGTGGGCGTGTTTTCCAGCACTACTGAAGAATTGCTGTGGGCTGTGAAAGTAGTTAACAAGTCTTTTGGTAACTGCCCAAGTGGGGGCTATTTCTTTAATTTAGACAGGGCTTCCTAGTGGTAGCAATTCTGCTTCTGGAACTTATTCTTTTGGTGGTTGCTATCCCCCTCCCCTCCTCAAAAAAGGAAAAAAGGCAACTGCGAGAATTAAGAGAAGTTTCCTTGCTTTCCAGCATCCTTGTTTATCGTTTGCAATTTTATTTAATACACACACCTACAGCATGAATCAGATCACAAAAAAGAGTCATTATGTGTATGACTGCAGCAAGATTGCTTTTATCAAGGCACTATAAACACATTGTGTGGAGAGAGAAGTATCGGTGAGGTTGAGAAACTGAAAGCTGTGACAAACTTGACATGTTTGATGCTCGGCTCCAAATAAAACAGAAATCTGACAAATTCCTAATGTTTAAGGTGCCCACAGAAATTCTGATGAAGAGAATCTTGAGAACTTCCATACCAATCTCAGCCAGAATTCAGGCATCACTTAAGTCCTTTGGCAAAGCACAGTTTCTTTCCATTCCCTTCTTACCTCTGTCCCCCATGGCTATGTAAAGTGCAGATCACTAATGTTGTACAACATTACGTTGAGGTGAAACTCGAAAAATTAGAATATCGTGCAAATGTTCATTTATGTCAATATGGCAATTCAAAAGGTGAAACCAATATATGAGATAGACGCATTACATGCAAAGCGAGGTATGTCAAGCCTTACTTTGGTATAATTGTGATGATTATGGCGTACAGTTTATGAAAACCCCAAATTCACAATCTCAGAAAATTAGAATATTACATGACTTCAATAACACAAGGATTGGAAATAGAACAATATTGGACCTCTGCAAAGTATAAGCATGCATATGTACTCAGTACTTGGTTTGGGCCCCTTTTGCAGCAATGACTGCTGCAATGCGGCGTGGCATGGATGCTATCAGCCTGTGGCACTGCTGAGGTGTTATGGAAGACCAGGATGCTTCAATAGCGGCCTTCAGCTCCGCTGCATTGTTCGATCTCATGTCCCTCATCTTTCTCTTGGCAATGCCCCATAGATTCTCTATGGGGTTCAGGTCAGGCGAGTTTGCTGGCCAATCAAGCACAGTAATCCCATGGTCATTGAACCAGGTTTTGGTACTTTTGGCAGTGTGGGCAGGTGCCAAGTCCTGCTGGAAAATGAAGTCAGCATCCCCATAAAGCTCGTCTGCGGAAGGAAGCATGAAGTGCTCCAAAATCTCCTGGTAGACGGCTGCGTTGACCCTGGACTTAATGAAGCACAGTGGACCAACACCAGCAGATGACATGGCTCCCCAAATCAACACAGACTGTGGAAACTTCACACTGGACTTCAAGCATTGTGCATTGTGTGCCTCTCCATTCTTCCTCCAGACTCTGGGTCCTTGGTTCCCAAATGAGATGCAAAAGTTGCTCTCATCAGAAAAGAGGACTTTGGACCACTGGGCAACAGACCAGTTCTTTTTTTTTTTTTTTCTGTAGCCCAGGTAAGACACTTCTGACGTTGTTTGTTGTTCAGGAGCGGCTTGACAAGAGGAATACGACATTTGAAGCCCATGTCCAGGATCCGTCTGTGTGTGGTGGCTCTTGATGCACTAACTCCAGCCTCAGTCCACTCCTTGTGAAAGTCCCCAACACTTTTGAATGGCCTTTTCCTGACAATCCTCTCCAGGCTGCGGTCATCCCTGCTGCTTGTGCACCTTTTTCTCCCACACTTTTCCCTTCCACATAACCTTCTGTTGATGTGCTTTGATACAGCACTTTGGGAACATCCAACTTCTTTTGCAATTACCTTTTGGGGCTTTCCCTCCTTATGGAGGGTGTCAGTGATGGTTTTCTGCACAACTGTCAGGTCATCAGTCTTTCCCATGCTTGTGATTCCTACTGAACCAGCCTGAGAGACCATTTAAAGGCTCAGGAACCCTTTGCAGGTGTTATGGATTCATTAGCTGATTAGAGTGGGACACTTTGAACCTAGAATATTGAACCTTTTCACACTATTCTAATTTTCTGAGATTGTGAATTTGGGGTTTTCATAAGCTGTATGCCATAATCATCACAATTATACCAAGTAAGGCTTGACATATCTCGCTTTGCATGCAATGCGTCTATCTCATATATTGGTTTCACCTTTTGAGTTGCCATACTGACATAAATGAACATTTGCACGATATTCTAATTTTTCGAGTTTCACCTGTATATGTATACGGAGGAATCAATGATTTTGAATGATTTGATTCAGATTAATAGGAATTATTTCTTTCTATAGGAGAAATTTATGTAGATCATATGTCACCTAAGGAAGAAATTGGTGGGAAACTTCAAGGTATGTTTTGGTCCTCTTCTGTGATAGTATATTCCACAGGTTAATATGCCCCCCAGTGTGAAGAAGTACTTGCTTTATTTTGTGAATTTGGGGTTTTCATAAGCTGTACGCCATAATCATCACAATTATACCAAGTAAGGCTTGACATATCTCGCTTTGCATGCAATGCGTCTATCTCATATATTGGTTTCACCTTTTGAGTTGCCATACTGACATAAATGAACATTTGCACGATATTCTAATTTTTCAAGTTTCACCTGTATAAGTATACGGAGGGATCGATGATTTTGAATGATTTGATTCAGATTAATAGGAATTATTTCTTTCTATAGAAGAAATTTATGTAGATCATATGTCACCTAAGGAAGAAATTGGTGGGAAATTTCAAGGTATGTTTTGGTCCTCTTCTGTGATAGTATATTCCACAGGTTAATATGCCCCCCAGTGTGAAGAAGTACTTGCTTTATTTTTTCTAAATCTTCTTTCAATCTTTCCTTCTTTTTTGGATCATTCTTCTTTTCAACCTTAAGGATATTTTTGAAACAAACGTACGAGAGAGTAAAATTTACTTCTAACTAAACAGCACCACACTGTAATAAGCCCAAAGAAGAAACTTACGTAGATATAGTTACTGGAGAATCAATATTATATAGCCATGTGTGTGTCTCAACAATGATAAAATGACTGTTCTTCTCTGAATCCTGAAATACACATTTTTAATTCCATTTTAAAACAATAGGCCCAGTCGAAACTTCATCATGCTTTCATGAAATCAAATGTACAAGTTAATAATGACTAACTGAATTTTCATTGCTTTCAGTGGATAACATTTTGATGTTCAGGGGCCACATGAAATATGGGGATGGGGTGGGGTTTGCACTGTGTTGTGCATTGATAAAAAGAGGTCAAAGTTGACTCATACACACTGAAAAGGTGTTTTTCATTTTCCTAGGTCTAGAGTAGAGATTTAAAAAAAATAATTGAGTAGAGCCTATTTTAGGATTTGCATTACAAATGCCAAAGCTTAATTCACTATCTTGAGAAATAATGAATCCCAAATTCAACATCCTTGAACCCTGGCTCAATTATTGTTATTATTCAACCCAATATGCCTATCTGTATAGCATTATCTGCCATCCAACAATATGTTTTATACTTTTTAAATGGACAATTTTGCATTGTACTTATAATTTTCTGTTTCCTTTCACAGAAATGCCCTTTCACTGCCAGCAAGATTTAGGGAGGAAAAATGTCAATTTAATTTGTGAAAATGAAAGGAAACCAGTAAGGAAACCAATATGGGTTAAATTGGTATAATTTGTAAATCAATTTGTTTATAGTGCTGGGAACACAGAATGAAGCACTGAAAGTAGCTGAAGGAAAACTTGGAGTATTGTAATTGTAATTGTATTGTATTTGGTCTTTGTTATTAATTTGCTATTTGCTGTGATTTGAAATTCTGAAAGCATCTAGAAAGAATACTGGGGTTTTTTTTCTGAAAGAAGCAATGAAACTGAATTTTTCATTTTAAGGGCAATTATTGCATTTTGTGATATAAAGGGTTATTAGATAGTTTTCTTAACTCTTCCAGGAGAGTGTAAGGACTGAAACTTAGGGGCTCGGCATGAAATTTATGTGCTATGAAAAGTGAGTTATAAAAAAGTAAACTTTTTGTCATCTGTTGGGAAGTTTATTTTAAAAAGCAGAAGAAAATAATTTGTGAACTGGATTATGAAAATAAGAGAAACTGAAACTGGAGAGGAAAAAAGAGCTAATTTATTTGTGAAGTTTTCAGATTATGGGCTAAATGTGTACTAAAAATGTCAAAATCCCTTAGCTAAATTGTTTCTGGGAAACAATTTACGAATGCTAATTGTGCTTGACAAGTCAATTCAGTCAGACCTTTTCTTTGCTACTATTTTCAGCTTTGCAAGGACTGAATAGAAGGGGGAGATAGAATTCAGTAGCACTGATCTCTTTGAATTCATTCTAGGAATGGCTCAAGAATGGGCATCCTTTGGGATATACATGCCCTCTAACCCTCCTTATGGCCATGAAGCCTCCTCAGATGGCAGCATGATTATCCACTTTAAAAAAGGGGTGGGGCTTCTTTGTCCACTTGCCGGCTGAGCTTTGAGAAGAAGACATCATTCCTTTTTTTTTCTTTTAGGAAAACAGTGTACACTGCTTGGTGATGGTGTCTGCCTTGAACCTCTTGACAGATCTCTATGCGAGTGACTCACCTAATGAAACCTTCCTGAAAGTGAGATTTATTGGGAACTGGAGAGACAATAATTAACCACAGCTTCTGTTTCCTGAGAAGGAAGCCTGTGTGATTTCCTATTGTGGGCATTAATGAAAAGCGGGTGGATGACAAACTGGACATTTAAATAAGATTCTCAAATGATGTTTCATAATAATTTGTAGCAATGTTCCAATATTTGAAAACTATTATAAATATAAGGGAAGGAAAGGGAAAATAATTCCAAAGGAGATTTTTTTCAATATATAGAGGAAATTAAATAAGGAAAAATAATTAAATAATTATAATTAATAATTTAATTGCTTATTAATGAATAATATATATATATATATATATACATACAATGAATAAATAATAATTAATTAATACAATAAATAAAAATAATTAAATAAGATAACTAAGGGTCTAGTGGTTAAGGCACCAGTCTAGAAAGCAGGAGACTGTGAGTTCTAGTCCTGTCTTAGGCACAAAAACCAGCTGGGTGACTTTGGGCCAGTCACTCTCTTTCAGTCCAATTCACCTCACAGGGTTGTTGTTATGGGGAAAATAGGAGGAGGAAGGAGTATTAGGTATGTTCGCTGCCTTAAGTTACTTATAAAAATAATAAAGATGGTATAAAAAAATCTAAAAAAAAATTCTGGAGCATAGGAGCAAATGAAGAAATATTTCAAATTGGTACTCATTCCATTCTTTGTCTTTTTAAATCAGGTTTAATACCAAGTTTTGTAACTAGAATTGTATAATTAATAATCCAAGACCAATGAATACATTTCCATTGGGGAACCATGTAGTCATTTGCATCAACACCAACAGAGACTTATGTCATCTTCAATATTAAGAGATGCTCTGTAGCGTAAGGCTTTATGGATCAAAATCCACTTCTGATAAAGTGCTTAATAACTTTATTAGTTCTAAAGATGTCACAATTTTTGTTTTAGAATTAAAAGAAATATTAGGACAAATAAAATCCATAAAGTTGATATCTATAATAATAAATCCACAAAAAAGATTTTAAAAAATTGAGAAGAGTTTGAGCCAGTGTTCCAATATGTGAGGAATATTAAAAATACAGGGAAAGAATGTAAAATGAAGTTAAAGATTTCCTTTTTAAAACCAACTGTGAAACTTGTCTCATTTCATCTCATGTCAGAAATGCAGGAACTAGAAAGGGGAAATTATTAATCTAAATTTAAAAATTTGAAAACTTTAATAAAGTTATAAATTTATATAATTCTTGCCCAATACTGGGCCACATTGATGGCAAAGTTTATGAAGATTCTCAGTCATCCAGGTGGAATTGTCTGGAGGTTGAGTCATGGCAACTGGACTTCTTTTCTTTTTGGTAGAGACGTTTCGCTACTTGTCCAAGCAGCTTCTTCCATCTTCAGTCAGACTGAAGAAGCTGCTTGGACAAGTAGCTAAATATCTCTACCAAAAAGAAAAGAAGTCCAGTTGCCATGACTCAACCTCCAGACATTGATGGCAAAGGTATTTCCGACCAGCAAGTCATTCTGTGTGCATGTCAGTCCCAAGGGACAGTGTAAAAGATGAATAGTTGTTTGAATAGCGCCACATTTGCAGTAAATATCCTTGTCCTCAGGGAGAAACCCCCATTTTTCCATATAGTCTTTAGTTCTAGCCAAACCAGTACACAATCTGTTTAAACATGTGAAACTGTGAAACTGATGTGATGATTGTTATTTTTTCACTTAAAAAAAATGAACAGGTGAGATATTTATATCCATAAACATAAACACAGGCTGGGTTCCAAGATTTGTTTCAACTTTGATTTTTGGAATGAGCCACAGGGGCTGCAGTCATTCAAACTACCTTTGGGCTATGAACAGTGTATAAACTCACCCATATGGCCCTATAATAGTGTAAGATCCAAGTTGAAGTCTTTTGTGTGTCTTCAACAATATCTTGAGAAGAGCTTCTTTAATGAAATGCTTGAGTAAAACTAAGTGAGATTTGCATGGATCAGAGGTCTATTTGCTTCTCGTGATACTGCAGGACTCAGTGGATTTCTTCGAAAATGTTTTTCACAACCATTCCCTCTGGGATATCAACACAAAGAAGAATTTTGTCACATTTTTGCCCTTGGTTATTGAGGGAATAAGCTCAGTTGCACTATCAACAGCTCTTGCATCTCCAGAAAGGCAACCCCAGACTGTGGTTCAAAACTCCACAGGTAAGGAAAAGAAAGAGGGCCTTCTTTCTCTTTCAAGAAAAAAAGAAAGGCATCTGCCTTGAGGTTTTGAGTGAAATTCCTTGCCTGGAGTCTCCTTTCATTCATCAACCTGTTAGCATGTCTTCCTGTTGTGATGTTATTGTAAATTGAAAGTTACAATTCTGACTTCTTTAGCCTGGATATTAGTGATCAGGACTATTTTCAATTTATTCACCTAATTTATTAATTAAATTGATCTCCCGTCTTTCTATGAAATATTCAAAGTAGTTTTCACTGATTAAAGATATAAGTTACAAAACATAAAAACAAAAAGAATACTAGTAAAATCAGAAGTAAAATTAAAATCAGTATCACTGCAATCAATATGGTTAATGAGAACGCCCTTTTTCACAAATAAACCCATCAGATGGGAAAAGCTCAGACTCCCATGACATATGTATCAGCCTGGGACCCAGAAAAATAGTAGAAGTTGGAAGGCAGATAATCAGTTCTTTTGGTATTTAATGCCCTTTGGAGAAATTATTCCTTGATATTAATACCTCATGGATCATAGCCAGGTAAGATCCAAAAAAAAAAAAAGCTTGTTAAGCAGTCCCATATATGTCTTTTTCTGTGACAAAGCACCTTCTATCCAGGGACTGAGCAATCAGCTAGCAGAACAGAAGTAATGGAGGAGTCAGTAATGTAAGAATAAAATTAAAGCAAAGATATGATAGTCTCATTCTTTCAGCTGTAGGCTTGTGCAACTATTTGAGGTACAGCAGTTTGCAAATTAAACTGCTCATAACCAGTTCAAAGTTGCAACTGAACTTCAGGTCCATCCTAGTTTTTATATATGGATCGATTCTGGGCATTCAAGCGTTGTAATCAACACAGGTAGATGTACCTTTTTGTTAAGTGATTTATTATTAAGGAAAAGGCGTGATGTTACTTCAGTGGAAAGCCTTGACTAAGAAAAACTAAATACAGTTTCTTCATTACTTCAGTGTTAGTATCATTTCTTGTTTGGCTTTGTTTTATGACAGAAAAGCAGAGTCAATGTTTGATTGAACAAGTATTGTATATGAAATCCCACAAACCACATTTTATCTGTAGAGCTGGGAAAATAATGCTTTCAGGAACAGAACATTTACTCAGAGAAAGTGCTGTTATTAAGAATTTTGTTTCACTCTATTATGAGATGTGGTTCTGGTTTAACAGGACCTTCTGGTAAAAACAAAAAACAAAAATGACTAGTATTCATTAGACCCATCCAGGAACTCAGCATTTCTTTGTCATTCCAGTGATCCAAACAAACCTCATCAGTCCAGAGTCCTTTGCAAAGAATGAAACCCTCACGTTAGAAGCTCAAGGAGACCAAATGGTCATTCACCCCAGAGGACTGATTGCCACGAGAAATATCACAGGTATTTCTCTTTCATATCTTGCTTGGTTTTTTGAAAGAGTAGATCCAAATCTATTTTTACAATCTGGTTTACTACTCCCTCCCTGTCAGCTGCAACCCAAGATTTTTGCAGAGGCTTTGATCACACTGGTTTGGAGTAGGGAAGTTGCAGTCCAACACATCTGGAAAGCAACCATATATACTTTCATCAGTTTTTCTTTTTCTCCTCCTCCCTGATCTTCCTTCTACCTCTTCAGATCCAGTGGCGGTGGCTTTTACATCATACAGTGGGCTGGAATCACTCCTAGAAGAAGCTGTACTGCAGAATGAAACTTTACTGGAGAATGAAATGCTGATGAATGTTCATGTGAACTCTAGGCTGGTAAGCGCTTCCGCCAGTAGCAAGCCAAGGAACATTTCTATCCCAGTCAACCTCACTTTTCAGCACCTCAAGGTATGTACATGAAGTCTACCTGGAAAACATCAAGCCTCTTTTTCTATCCATCTTACGAATGCATAGTAAGAAAAAAAGCAGAATATCCAGAAAAATGTAGAGTTGGAGAAATGTCCTCAGCAGACCTCCTTATTGTCATCCAAGCTCTATAAATCAGGAGTCTGATAACACATTTTCACCTTACGACTTGTACAAAAAGGCATATGTTTCTGTGAGCTGCAGCTCATGAAAACTTATGCCTTTCAATAATATTTGTTAGTTGGAAAAAAGTCCTTCCAGAATCTTTTTGATTTTTTGCCACCATAGACTAACATGAGTCACCTCCTACAATGTCTCCTGGCCTGTAAGTTCTATGATGTATACAGTGTTCCTTTTGCTTGCCTTACAGTGGTTAGCTTCTTAATGTTCAGTAACCCTGGATCTGTGCAGTAGAGGATAATGAAAATATGTAGACTTTCTCCATACCTCCTGTCAACCCTACTTCTCTCTTGCAGAATAAAGTTGCCCAGGAAAGAGTTCTCTGTGTCCACTGGAACTCTGGTGCCTTGTCGCATCATGGTTGCCAACAGCTCTTTTCTAACACCACTCATTCAGGATGCAGCTGTCAGTATCTGTCCAACTTTGCTCTGCTGATGGCCACAACTCATAAACAAGTATGTAAGATCTGAAAACATTTCAGAACTGTATTGTAGTAAACAACATGTTCTTTTTTCTTACCTACTCAAATATATACTGTTTTGTCATGCTGTTGCCACACCAAATAACATGTTTCATCATTGAAGCTATGATAATGTAGCAGTTCTCTACTTGAAATGCTGCAGAGTTTTCCATAATTATTCATGGCCCCTTCCTCTCATACATAGAAAAGTAAGCTAAAAATGCTTGTATCCCTCAAGATTTAAAGATCCTGAACACTTCATTTCCAATCACAACACAATGAAAGCAGTGGAGTCCTTGCTGCTCTCTGAGCTTGGTTGTTTGATTGCAGACGTTTCATTAACTGACTAGGTAACATCATCGGTGCTATTTGATAATGATGTTACCTAGCCACTGTGACTAGTCATTAGCGCAGCACTAGTAACTTGTCACACTACCTAGTCACTAGCACAGTGCTAGCACTGATGATACCTACTCAGGTAATGAAAGGTCTGCAATCAAACAACTAAGCTCAGAGAGCACCAAGCACTCCACAGTTCAAGCCTGAGCTACATGTATTCTCTTCTATTGGTACAACGAAAGCAGTTAGTTGATAGATAGCTTTTATATATAAGTCAGATCTATCGTCTACATGAAATGTAAAGATAACTTCTTCATCAAAAGGCAATTCATATGATGCTGAGGACAGCTGTCTTCTGTTTACAGGGAGATCTCATCCTCACCATTATTAGCTACCTTGGCTTGTCCATCTCAGTCATCTGTCTCTTCCTGTGTATTGTCACATTTCTCTTCTGCCGCTCCAGTCAGAACAGCAGCACCTTCATCCACCTACAGCTGAGCTTCTGCCTGTTTTTTGCTGACCTCCTCTTCATAGCCGGAATAGATAAAACAGACAACAAGGTATTTCAGAACATGGAAGAATGTGTGCTACTCTGCTTACTGGAGAGATAACCACATCTGTGTATGTCTCCTACCCAGTTTAGACTGAAGCCTTCATTTTTCTTTAGACTGACTGAATTGAGTCAGTTTTCTTTGCATGCCCAATTCCTTCCCAAATTCTCTTGAGGAAATTCTACAGAATTTCTTAGATTTGATCATGATTTACACCTAACTAAAAAGAAGGGAATGCACATTTCCTTCTACCTTACATTTATACCTGAAATGAGTTGACTAAACACAGCACATTTGTGGGAGTCATAATTACTGTATGGGTACATCTGAGAAGAAGGTAAATTACTGCAGCTCTCTATTTTGATCATTTAAAGAACAGTAGAGGTCTACAGGACATATCAGTGCCAAAACCTTTGATACTACCTAAAAGACCATTATCAGTCCTGTCCCAACTTCTGATAATAGCAAAAGGCAAAGTTAGGGATTTCTAGCAAGTCTGGTTCGATTGCACGGCAGTTAGCTTTTATGTTTTTATATCTGAAATGAGAGAAGGGTTATTTTGCACAGATTTTTCCTATTAGAGTTGTTGGTGGAAGCATGAATCTCAGAAAGATATGAATTATTCAATTTCTCTGCTTTTTGTACCTCATACTTGATTTTCATTCACAGCCAACAATTCAAGAATCAGATGTTGATATGGAAATAAAATGGCATTTTATTTTTGATTCAGATCCTGTGTTCGGTCATAGCTGGAATGCTGAAGTATCTCTTCTTGGCCTGCTTTGTCTGGATGTTCTTGGAAGCTGTCCATCTCTACCTCATTGTCAGAAACCTGAAAGTTGCAAATTACAGTGGGGCCAGCAAGTATATGAAGATATCTATGTACCTTTGCGGTTATGGGTTTCCTGTCCTGATCGTAGCCATTTCTGCGGCAATTAATCCTGGAGCCTTTGGGACACATTATCAGTAAGTCTCAGCATACGGTTGAAAGCCACTTCCCCCAGTCTGGTGCCACCTAGACATAAACTACAGGAACACAGGCTGGTGTGGATCTTCCGGGTTGTGTGGCCGTGGTCTGGAAGTTCTGTTTCCTAACGTTTCGCCAGCATCTGTGACCGGCATCTTCAGAGTGCAGGAGCACAGACAGGAGCAGTGAACTGCTCCTGTCTGTGCTCCTGCACTCTGAAGATGCCGGTCACAGATGCTGGCGAAACGTTAGGAAACAGAACTTCCAGACCACGGCCACACAACCCGGAAGATCCACACCAGCCTTCGTATGCCGGCCGTGAAAGCCTTCGACAATATACAGGAACACAATTGCTAGTATTGCTCAGGGAGCACAACTTTGTACCCTGTATTGAAGTGTTTGCATGTTTGTCTAAAGTTCTCCTGGTGATATTTCTTTCTCTTTAGCTGCTGGCTTAACCCAGATTTTATCTGGAGCTTCATGGGACCTGTCTGTGCGATAATTGTGGTAAGCAAATATTGTCTTCCATTCTTCAACATAGAGAAATGAAAGAATTTTATAACATTTTTTTGTGAGACAAGAAAGGAGAGAAAATAAGAACCTGATATCAATGTAGCTAAATTGGATACGTACATCAGTTTAAAATAATGTAGGAAAATTAGTTCTCTCTGCTACACAAAGGGAATTCATCAATTTCCATATTTTGCAAACAGCTGGAATTTTTTAGTGTAGGAAGAACTGTTGGGGGAGAGAAAGAAAGAATGAAGTGGAAAGGAAAAAATTTTGAATCAAGATGCAGAAATTTCATTTTTTGCTATCATCTGTAACTAAAAGATCTACTCACTTAAATCCATCAACTACCAAAGTATATGATCTAAAACTAACTTTCACTTTCTTTCCTTCAGCTCATCTAGTCTTAGAACATTATCTGTTTGTTGTTGTTGTTACAATATTTATCTGAGAAGACTTGTTTTCTCCCCCCCCCCCCCCCCAAAAGGTCAACCTAGTGTTTTTCTGTCTTATTCTGAAGAATTTGCATGAAAAACTGGCCTCTCTCAATTCAGAGGTATCTTCAGTCAGAAATACCAGGTAAGATCTACCAGACAGCATTAAATATAGGAGTTCAGCTCAGTATGATGCTGGTAATTTTAAAAAATCTTCTTCAAAATTCTTTTTATAACATCAAGTTGGTGGCTGTTTTCAAGAAATCACTCCGATTCAGAATTTCCCTTGATGGTGTTAACTTGTATTGATATAGAATGACAAGATATAGATGGAGCACCCCTTGCTGAGTGGAACCAGAATTAGGATCCACACTATGTTCAATGGGATAAAGCGACTCTTGAGATCTGGTTCTCCAGTGCCAGTGATATTAAGTCACCAGCTACAGTTTTATCCTCTGAATGGTTAATTAGAACTTGTGCTGTAATATCCTGCTGAGTGTCCTTTTCCTTTGTATGTTTTTGCTTTGGACTGGCACACCTTCTCTCTTTTTTTATTGGAGATTTTGTGCTTTCAGAAATCAGACTTAGTAACATTTCCACAGAGGAGCAGCTAAAGGGGAGCAGAGTGTTAAGAGTTTCTGTCACATTAGTTACCGATTTCAACATTGATCTTACTATTTCAATTTTATTTAAAATCAGTTTTTGTTCTCTTTGAGGAAGGGTGGCAAACTGATGAATTAATACTTCCTCATCATCCAAAAACTGTATCTTTCCATTAAGTGAATCTGGGATCTCTTTTTCATTATCCTTATCTTCTTCTGTCCTTGTTAATAGAGGAGTTCTTTGCTTTATTGATAGTGAACAATTACATTTAGAGTTTTCAAGGTTCATGTCCTCCTCCCTCGCTGACTTGACTCTCCGCCCAGGCTTTAGCAGAGACTGAGTTTGGGTGTTATAAAACACGCGTATTGGCCGGATATGATATTTCCTTAAATAATTTTCAAGCCTAAAAAGCATTGATGGGAGAATAATCTGTCCAAAAGTTAACAATATTCTTTTACATCTGTGCCTACTGGGGAGCCAAGAAATCTCTATTAATTCATTAGAATATACCCTACAATGTAAGAGTTGGGAGAGAAAGTTCAGTATTACTCATCTGCTATGCCACCTGCCCCTACTTAAAGGTGTATCGGCAACTTGGAGTAAAATCCTATGTCTCTGCAAAACTAGCCTCTCCTCCATGTCTTCTCCTTCTGAGAACCCCCATGCCGCTTGTGCTGTCTGTGGATTAGGGGTAATTTTTGAAGCATGGGAGTTGCTATTAGCTTTCTTATTTAATTTGGAGATATAATTTTCTATTAGAGTCTTTAGTTTGTCTATCTGTTTATTGGCTTCCGAGAGCTGATCATATATAGTGATGACTGTTTGGGCTCACTAAAAAGCTGTCACTCGGTGGCCATCTTGCTCCGCCCCCCCCCTTTTTATAGTATTCTAGATGATATGATATTTATGACAATATAGGAAGAGCATTGGCGAGCATTTGTGTTAACCTCATGCTTTTGTTGTAGGTCACTGATATTCAAGGCCATAGCCCACGTGTTCATCCTGGGTGTGACTTGGTGTTTTGGTCTCTTTCAATATGGCCTTTTGGATGAGTTTATGGCATACCTGTTCACCATCACCAACAGCGTGCAAGGAGTCTTCATCTTCCTGGTGCACTGCTTACTCAACCAAAAGGTGATGTATAGAAGAACAGAGTTCTGTACTTTGAGCAAACAACATGATTTGGGAATTTAGGTTATGACAGGAACTCTTCTAGTCCAAATTTTAAAGACGGACTTCAGGATTTTGTGAGTTCCTGGTAGATTGGTCCATGCCATCCTCCACCAGCTTCTCTCTTATTGCAAAAAAAAAAAAAAATTAGAAGCAACAGCAATGCCTTTGACCGATTGTTATGGGGACAAATGGAGGATCTGTTTGCTTCTGTTGTGGATTTGAAGCCATGTTTGATAATGCCCATACAGTAATTTCATTCATTTTTACCTGAAAATTTGTGGAAAATTACAAATCAGTTTTTTGATGGCATTTGCTGCTAAATATCAAGGTCTTTAGAGGCTGCAAGGCTGATTTTTCAGGCTGCCAATTTTTTTTTTAATTTCTATATTCAGCTATAACTCACATGCTATTTAGCTGATCATTACAGGTAGTACAAATATTCTCTAATGTCTGGGGAGTCTAGTGGAGATTGCAGACAGACTAGGAAGGGACGTTTACCACTAAGTTAAGTGTTTTTAATTTGAACATTTCCCCTCTTTAGTTTAGCATCTTCCCAACTGACTACCCACCATTATACAATCAGACATTACTGGAGTTATCAGTAGCAAAAATTGTGATGATCTTTACATTTATTTAAGAGATGTTTTATGGGCTTGAAAGGAGCAAAGAAAATAAAAAATGTATGATATGTCTCCCTGTATCCCATATACAGCAGCTTAATCCCAACCCAAGGACTGTGGATTAAATTGATTAATTTGATTACTAGTGTGTAACTTGTAATGAATAGGAGGTGAAGGTCAGCTCCCTACTAAAGGTTGGGCCAAAAATAGATAGAATAAGATAGATTAAAGATGGATTATAATAAAATGCAATAAGGAAAAGAAATCTGATTATTATCAGTGTAGTTATTGAAATACAGATAATGTTTTTTCTTTATTCGTTAAATGTTAACCCGCTTTTCATCCTTAAAAACAGTTCCCAAAGCAGGTCCAATCGCATAGCAGATCATTCTTCTGAATGACCTTGTATTTTGAATCTTCAGGTGAGAGAAGCTTATTGGCGTTGGATTTGCTGCATCAAAGACATCAAACCTCCTGTTTCTCAGTTAACTGTGACCTCTGCTCCCATCAGCATTCCTTTGGTAAGACAGATGCAAGACTGATAGATTTGATCAAATTTGCAGTGATATGGGTAACATGCCTCTGCAGCCCAATATGGGCAGGATATGTATGTCTGGGGCATCAGTAGATTCATTTTTCCAACCCATTCAATTCTCACAATGCAAACACCATCTATCCAGAAACAGCAGGCAGTGGAAGAAACCTGGTTATCTTGGAGTGACTACAAACATGCCTGAAATACCAGTTCTGGGACTTCTCTTCCTCTTTTGGTGCTGCGCCAGAAGAATTCGGAAATACAGGCAGTCCTCATTTAGCGATCACAGTTGGTACCAGCAACTCAGTCCTTAAGCAAAGAAGTCACTAAGGGAAACCACGACTGTGCTTTTGATCTTACTTCAGCCCTTCTTTGCTTTACAGACCTGCGAAGGTTGCAAATGTAAGGATTCGTTGCAAAGTTACTTTTTCAAACAGTCACAAAAAGGAGGCAGTCGCTAAATGAGGGCTACCTATAGAAAAAAAGAAAGAACTGAACCAATCTATTAGTTAAAATATTTCCTGCCTTTGATCCAAATATTTCAGAGAGCTGGTCTTTCATGGAAAGTCCTGTAGGGGGTGCATTCATATATTTGCAGATGAAAGCCTGCCTAGTTCTACAAAGTCCTAATTTTTAAGTGAAAATTGAACTTTTTCCTGTCTGCCCTCAAAATCCTGTCATTTCACTTAAAAGCTGAAAGTATCTAAGCAGGTTGTTAGAAGTGGAGACCGTTGCTAGAATATTATGTTAAAAACAGGAAGGCCCCCATCGTCTATGGCTGAGTTCCCACAACCTTAATACTCCTTCTTTATTTGGGTATACTATATTATGTAAAGATAGGATTTATGTTTTTTTTAGTTTAGTTTTCTCTGTAAGCTTTAGCCCAGTCTTTGTTTACTATTGTGTACATTTTCCTTATCGCCTAAAGCAAACTTTGAGGGTTTTTCTTTTTTCTTTTCCCCCAGGCAAATGTACCAAGTGCTAATGCAGTGGATAACCAGAAGGTGGGACAGGGAGAAGAACCCTAGCACGGTGTCTCTCCTTTGGACTCTTTGTTGAGTTTGAACAAAACTGAAGAAAATTGGAATATATTCAGCCATTTTTTAACTCTTTCTTTTCTCGTTGATCTCTGGAGCCCCACTGGCTCCAGAATATAGTAGGGTACTTTTTTTTCAACCCATTCCCTGTTCGAACCCACTTAACCAGGAATGTGGTGGTTAAAGAAAATATACAGGGGGCAACTCCCCTGCTTGCCACTAGCTAGAATATGTCTACTTGAACCTATCCAGTGGGGAGCCAACCGTCTTTCCAAGTAATTTGGTCAACTACTCTTAATGAGAGGAAGGAAGTTTTCTCGTGACATTCCACTGGAATTTGCCTTTCTGTAACTTAGATCCATGATTCCTTTCTCCATGCTCTGGGAAAAGAGAAAACAGGTCTTCACCTCCTTCTTTGTGGAATTCTTGCAGGGATTTAAGAGTCCTAGAGTAACCCTCTGTTTTCTCTTCTCACTGCTAAAAAGTCCCAGTTCCTTCCCCCTCTCTTCTTAGGATTTTGGTTCCTGACCCATAATCATCCTCATTGCCCTTCTATGACCCTGCTCCATTTAGTTTGAATAATTCCTGAATGTGGTGCCCCAAACTGGACACAGCATTTCAGGTGGGATCTACCAAAGCAGAATAAAGTAGAATGATTACTTCCTGTGATTTGAGAATCGTGATGCAATTTAAAATTGTATTTGTCTCATGCAGCAACCATTTCACACTGCAAAATCACATTGAGTTGCTAATCAACTCCTGTTGCAAGATCCTTTTCACAAGTATCATAAACCAAGCCAGTATCCCCCTTTCTATTTTGCCCACCTGATCATTCAAATGCATCTTGATTATTCTCTTTTTAAGCATGAGAATACATTTGATCAATACAAGGAATTTTATACAATTAAGAATTGTAATTGAAACCCTGTGGATATATTTTTCAAAAGGGAAGTTCACAAGAATCATGTTAGCTTCATACCAGTTAAGTGAATAATTTCTGAACAAATCTCACTGGAACTATTTGTGGCACAGGATTCCTTTCCAATATAGTTTGTATGTTTTCATAAACATACCTTGAATAAAACCTATAGGTATCATTACAGTTTGCTAAAACCTTGACCTTGAATAAAACCTATAGGTATCATTACAGTTTGCTAAAATTGTGCTATAAGAATTATTCTTTTTCTAGATGGTGGGGTTGGAAGAAAGTTGGTACATACTACATTATATATTAGTTCTTTTTGTAGAAAGTTTTCGAAGAAATTGTGACTATCACCCAATAATTTTTCATAATGAATTTTGCTGTTGGTTTATTTCCATATTTGCTAAATTCATGCATTGCTGTAAACGGATTCAATTGTTTTTGTTAGCTGCCAGGTTTGTTAACTGCAGCATCAGATTTTAGTGGATTAGTAGGATTTAAAAGCATGGGAAATTACTCTGGCTGAAAAATTAACAACAAACAACTTTGAACAACTCTATATTAAAGGATGAATTCAAATATCTTTTCCATTATCATCTATATTACAATATTTTCCCCAGTAGATTAATTTCCTGTGTATGAATTCTGGATAGAAATATTGAATAAAATGTTTTTATTTCATAGATAGATGATAGATCGATTGATCGATCGATTGATAGATAATGTTCTATTCAAAGGAGCACTTCACTTGTGAAAAACTTTATGCTAAGTGTCATTCTTCAAACCATCAAGATGACTTCATCTTCCTGAAGATTTGACTCCTTCCCAAATTACTCAGAGAACATACTTCTACCATGATTAAGCTGGTTCTTCAAGAAGCAACATTTTGTTTAGGACACTGTTAAAAGGGCTTTCTACTCCCCATACTTATTCTTTTAAAAATTTGGTTCTATGTTTTTATCCTTGATATTCTTTTTTTAACTAATCATATTGAATATTTATTTTGCTCTATAATAAGAATGTTTAAAAATGCATTAGTTAGTTGAACTTAATAATTTCACTGGCTGACATTAATATATTTATTATTGACTTTATTCTTCTCCATTTCAGGGCTATTATAAATGTACAATAAGAAAAAGAGATTTACCTTTACATTTCTGTATGTGCTTTGTATACCACTGTAATCAGCAAAGACTTCTAGTGGTTTACTAAAAAAAAAAAAGCTTCAGGGCTATAGTCCAAAGCTCATCCACACCATAATGCAGTGTTTCTCAACCTCATCAACTTTAAGCATGGCTGTCTGGGGAATTCTGGGAGTTGAAGTTCGCACAGCTTAAAGTTGATGAGGTTGAGAAACACTACCATAATGCATCACTCACATGAATTTGGGTTTTGGGATTCCTTTTACATACAAGTCACAGAGTTCACTTTACCTTTAGGTAGAATTAAAGAAATTTTCCTCATTAGTTTTGCTGACAGAATTTTCTCAGAAAACTGTAGCCAGTTCAAGTGCATCAACCCTTGTTGCCTGCTTTTGTCATCATCAAAGCCACCTTATTTATCTGTGTTACTCAAAAAACGCGCCTAGGATACAGTATGATGTGGCTGATGACGGTAATTTTATTCCTTCCAGAATGCCTTGTATTATTTTGTATCTCATTCCAACTCTCATGCCTAGTGTTGATTGTCCTATTCTGTAAGCACTTACCTCACAGCCCCTTACCTTCTAAAACCCTCTGATGCTTAGCCAAGCTGGGGTGCAACCTGAACCAGAGACCCCAAGGTCCCACAGATCCCACTCCAGGGACCTACAAGGACCAGACGTCCAAGAAGTTCTTCATTAGAAGATGCAATCACCAGGCATCAGCAGGCCATTAGAGCAGCTGAAAATCACAACTCCTTTTCACATGTCATCATTCTGTAACTAGCATCTATTTTGAATGGAAAGGACTTTCATTTGTATTTCTACTGTATATGAGTAGCTTTTCCTTCCTTTTAAGCAATAAACCTACTTTGGACTAGAAACAACTTTGGAGTGATATATGTTTCGTAACATGCCAGGCCTGAGTAAAAGCAGCAACATTTTGTGAGCTGTCAGCCATGAAGTTGAGGCAGGGCCACTATGTCTGCAAGGGTGGGAAATCAAAAAGAGGAAGTCAAATCCCAGTTGAGTTACTAAACAAAACCACTTTTTGAAAGCCTGTTTTTGGAAGAAATGGTGTCTGGCCACAAAAGCTCTCATATATATTTGACCAGCTCTTCCTCAGAAGGCAGGTGGTGGTGTTCAGAGGACTTAGACAAATACTCAGACATACAAGCCTTTATGCAAACAAGGCACATGTCACATGTACCTTCCTCCACACAAATTGCTCATACATTTCTCATACAACAAAAAGGGGAAAACAAATAGACAAAAGGCAACCCTCCCCCCCCCCCAGTCAAAAGTTCACACAATTACAGAAGCAAGACACATATCAGTCTAAAGCAAGCAACCAGATTTTTATTTTTATAGCCAGCAAAACACATTGTACTGTAGGTAAAACATGTCCTTAGCTTCCTCTGCAAATCCTCCCTTTCAGACTTTGGAGTCCTCCCTCCCATTTTTTGCTTTCCATCCCTAGGCTTGCCCTTTTCTTTTTTTCTGAGCATCCCTGTATACCTGTCATCATGTCAGCACCATAGTTATTTTAAAGAACTACATATAACATGCCAGGCACACCTCTCCTTTTCCCCCACTCCCCTGCACAGCAGGCATTCTGTTGCTCATGCCATAAAGGCATAAATACCACAAAACCACATATTATTAAATGGGGCTGCAGGAGTATTTCCACCACAGGAGCCATTGTCCTCTAAGCCCAAATCAAGAAATATGCCTAAATAATGAGAAGTAACTTGTCTTTGACCAGCAAACTCAACTCTAAGGAAACTTCTTTCCTTGATCATTCAGTAATTGATGGATTATTCAGTACAGCTGTATTTCTTAAATATATTGATGGTGGATGCCATTAACACACAGAGACTGTTTTTGATATCTTTATATTTGGCATGCACTCTGGCTACAGCATATCCTGCTGCTGAGTTCCTTAAGGGGCTTCCAACCTCTTTGATGACGATGGTGGTGGTGGTGGTTGGTCGCACAGTCAGCCAGATATTTAGACTAGATTTGGCAATTTTTCCACTACTGAGCCCTTCCCAAGGACCTGGGATAGGCAGATGTTGTTTGATGGTGTTAAAGATATCATCGCAGGATATAAGCTGTTCCAAGTAAAGCTGCCTTTTGCAACTGACTGATGGTGATTTTGTCAATGCTGATGGTGTTCAAGGGGTACTCCAGATGTTTTGGGATTGCACCCAAGGCACTTATTACTATTGGTACTATCTTTGCTTTCTTTTGCCATAGTTATACTACTTCTATTTGCAAATCTTTATATTTTGTGATTTTCTCCAGTTCTTTCTCTTCTATTCTGCTGTCTCTGGGTATTGCAATGTCCACTATCCAGACTTTTTTGTCTTTCTTATCAACATCAACATCAACATCATCATTTTATCTTGCTGAAAATGCCTTTGGAGAAAACATGACTATAGTATCTACATATTTAGGAAAACAAGAAAATGCTGGATACTTTGGTTACCCAGTAGCTGCATCTTGCCATTTGGATAAATTCTTACTTCCTGAAGGCATAGGATAATTAGATTTGTGAAGGTTTGGAAATACATGAATGCCATATAATTTTATGTACTCTGTGGTAGAAAATAATTCCAAAAGAATCTATATCAATGAGTAGCTCAAGTTTTCTCTCTCTTCAGGTTCAAATGCAACTGCTGCTCTCAATACTTGGTTACTGCATAAGAATGTTTCCTTTATACAGTTAGTCCTCGCTTAACAACCGTTCATTTAACTATGGTCCAAAGTTACAACAGCCTTGGAAAAAGTGCTTTACAACCTCTACTTGCACTTATGACTATTGCAAACTGTTGCACCACCCCTGCAGTCACGTGATCCCAATTTGGGCACTTGGCAACCAGTTTAGATTTACAACCAGTTGCAGTGTTCTGCCATCATGTGATCATGATTTACAAAATGCCCATTGGGGAAGCTGTATTTGCTTAATGACCATGTGAATCACTTAATGACCGCATGATTTGCTTAACAGCAGCAGTGATTCGCTTATGACAGTCATAAAAATGGTCATAAAATTGGGTCTGGTCATGTGGTGACTCGCTTAATGACTGTACCGCTTAATGACCAATTTTCTGGTCCCTATTGTGGTTGTTAAGCAAGAACTACCTGTACAGCAGAGTATTTTGATAAAGTCTCCTTTCCAACACAAAACCTGTTAGTTTCATATGATCCATCAAGATCCAGCTTCTTGTTCAACTAGCATGCATAAAACCTATAAAGAAACTGCTCCAACTTCTGAAGGTCTTCCTTGAAGACAGTAAAAGGCAAGTATATTATTTTTGTTTTAAAGGATAAACAACAGTTTATTCCTAACAGGTCCACTTAATAAACCAATAGTTTGGATAGTTTAAATCTAACAGGCCCATGTAAACTTCTTCATGGCATCACAGTCTTTGCATCATAAATTTCTGATACAAAGCAACTCCATGTATAAAGAGAACTAATAATTTATATACCTCTCCCTTGGATTTATTTGCTTGTCTACTCTCTCAGGTTTCACAGAGTGATTTTTGTTAGCAGGATGATTCCCCCCTCTCCTGCCCCCAACCATGATTTTCCAGCCACTCCCAGAAGTTTGGCAGATAGGTAGCTGGACATATTTTCAGTTACTGCATCCCCTTGACATTTATTCTGAGAATATTGTTAGTGCTCTTGTGGGGTCAACAATGATGAAGGCTATGCTTCATTTTGTAAAATATTTCCCTCCTTTTTCTTTTAAAATTAAGATTCTTGTAAAGAAGAAGGAGATTCAGGGATCCTGTTAGACTGCAAAAAAACCTCTCTTGAAATACACTATTGTCCTCTTCATGTAAAACACAAGTTTAGTACACCTACTAAATTTACATACGTAGTGTACATAGTGCAAAGAACATTAAGAAGATGAGAAACAACTCAGGGTTTGTTTGTTTTTTTACTTAGGGTCACCACTACATAGAATTTAAAATTCCAGACAAGATGGATCAGTATAACTCATATATTTATGAGCAGAACTTTAAGACCAAATATACTTCTTATGATCTAAGAATGAAGTTCAGTCATCAGAAAACTTTATTTCATTTTTATTCAACTCCCAAGGAATATTTTAAAAAGAATGGATATTTGATTTTTTTTTTAACAAGTTGTAAGAAATGTGAGGGCTGTTTAACTCACAAGATTTGGTCAAGTACCTTAATAGTTTATTTTTGGTCTCAAGTGATTATGTATGTTAATACAATTTTGTGGGGGGAAAAATTGTTAAAGAGGTAAATGTGATGTGATGTGTAATTTGACATTTTATGAAGAGTTTTGGCTCTGCTGAACCCTGGGATTAGCTAAGAGAATAATTCTATACAAGTGGAAAGAAAACAACACTCCAGATGTCAAAAAGTGGATTCAAGATATGGTTCTTTGTCAATTTTTGAAACATGTTTATACTGTAGAAAAGAAAAAAAAATGTTCCATTTCAATAAGGCATAGGTTTACTTATATGTCAAAGGACTGAACTGCGTGTATATTAAAATCATATGGAACTTTTTTTAAAGTTTTACTTTAGAAATAAGTGTGTGTGCTCTTTTGATTATTTTGTCACTGTTGCCTTGTTTTTAATATTGTCTGATAGGTTCACTAATAAAAAATAATAATATAATCTGAATAAGAAAGCAGTATTTTTTGGGTGAATGTTAATATCCCTCTGATATTAACATGATTCTAGGGCAATGTTGTCCAAACGTGGCCACTTTAAGATGAGTGGACTTCAACTCCCAGAATTCCCCAGCCAGCCATGCTGGCTGGGGAATTCTGGGAGTTGAAGTCCACTCATCTTAAAGTGGCCAAGTTTGGACAATACTGTTCTAGGGAATATGTATTAATGCCCTGTGGTATTCATAGCCCTTTTAAGTTCCTTTATGCTTTAACTCTGAGACATAGGGTAAAATCAGTCATTTATTTACTCACTCATACAAGAAGGCAATGAGGAACACTCTCACTTGCATCATTCTGGGCAAATAGACAATTCCCGGATTGAGAAAATCAAGGTAGATGAGTAATAACAGTTCAGTAGTAGAGCAGATATATTCCAGGAGGAAGGTCCCATATGCTTCAGGATGATCACCAATACCATAATTATGAAGCTAATAATCCAAGATGATTGGCAAATAGGTAGCGTCCTATAGTACCAAACGTTGCAGCTCCTTAACATTTTTTTTTAGGACACCTTGTGAGGGTTCTTTGCTTTCCAAGGACTGGACACACCACAGCATAGAAGATAACTGTACAAAATACATGTAGCACACACTTTTCCTGTTGCCCTGAGTTTACCTTCCTAGGCTTTGGAGGGGATGTAGCCACATAAATAAGTCTTTGATGGTTAGTCCTTATAACAAACAAAAGTCTTAAAGTTTGAAAGGTGGCATGCAACCTTTGCCTCCCTCAAAAAGTTCTTGCGCTTGTTGGGATTACAGGCTGCCTCAGTGTGGTTGCTCCTCTTTTGGGGGCTACCAAGCTCTAGGCCAAGCTCCACGCAGGAATCCCACCACAATGGGCTGCTTACTGTAGCTTGTGGTCCTGGCAGTTGACGGATAGCTCTCTTGCTTGCCTGTAATAGTACATTCCAGACATTGCTTCCCGCTTCCTTGTCTGCATGTTGTTCCTTTTCTCTCCTACATACCCACACCTTTGTAGGCTAAGGGCCTGGGTGGGGTGAGGCTGCCTATGGATGTTGACATGTTCCTAAAAATGCCAGGGTGTGGCTTAATTAGCCTGACACCTGGAACGCTGGTGTGTATGCTTGTGAGTAAACTGTGAGTGGAGAATGAATGAATGAATGAATGAATGAATGAGTGAGCCCATCTCCTCTCAAGTTTCCAGAGGTGTAAACTTTTACTGCCCTCTGGGAGAAGGAAAGAGCTGAGCCTATCCTTGGTGAAGTGGGGGTGGGAAGCATTTCTGCCTGGCTGCAGCTGCTTTTCCCAAATGCAGACAGCACCCCATCTTCATTCCCTCACACATCTATCTAGTCCAGTGGTACTTTTGGAAATAACAATGATGCTGGAGGCTGTGATTCACTTTGTAGAATATAATCCTCCCATTTCTTTCTAAATTAAGGTTTTTTTTTAAAGAAGGAGGTGTGGGATCCTCTTAAGGTACAAAAGAAATGTCTTGAAATTCATTGGTTTCTTTTCACGCAAAGCAATTTACATGAAATAATAAATTATACAGAGTGTAGTATCTCTATTTAAAGACCTTTGGGTAGAAATAGTAGGAAAGACTAGTGTTTGCTACTACTACACAAAATAGAAAAGTCTGCAAATGATGATAAAAATAATGTATAGGTTTATGAGCGGGACTTTAAGACCATAAGACAGTAACATTTTTTTGGTGATGTTTAATATCCCTCCCCCCTTCCCTTCCAGGAAGTATGTATTCACGCATTGTAGGGTTCATGGCACTTTTTAGTTCCTTTATGCTGTAACTCTGAGAGACAGGCAAAAAAACCAGTCATTTGTTTGCTCACACAAGCAGACAATGAGGAACGTTCTGACTTGCTTCATTCTGGGTAAGTAGGCAGCTCCTGGTTGAAGAAAATTAAGACAGATAAGAGATAACAGCTTAGTTGTAGAGCAGATATATTCCAGCTGGAAGATCCCAGATTTCTGCTGAAACCTTGGAAGGTTGCTATTAGTTAGAATAGACAATACTTTGCTAGAAAGACTGATGATTTGATATAGTGTTAGAGGAAGATTTTCAACAGAGGAAGTGACTAACCCATGGGAAAACTATTCCCTTCACAGTCCCAGAGAGCAGTGGCAGTGCCACTTGATGTGGTGGTTATGAGGTGGACAGCACTGCCCCTTTAACTTTCTGCACCATGAGGCTAATTGCTCTGGAAAGACTGTTCTGCCTTACAGTTGGAGGAAATGGGAGGAGAGAGCATTCACACCTTGGCTCTCCTGGGGTGAGGGCTTGATAGAAGTCTTGACTGACCAGCTCCAAACCCTACTGGAAAATCTTAGACTAGGTTTCGGTTACATGAAAGCCCAAGCATTTCTATCCTATTTCTGCCCTATCATGCTGTCTTAGCAAAAATGCTCACTAGTGGGGAGCTTTAGACCAGTATTTCATAAATACAGCCAAAAAAACCTGCTGAAATAAGTTCTGATGCCAGCGGCGATCAGGGAGGTTTCTCCAGTGAAACCAAGTGAGTCTTAGGAGAATTATGCAGGACTACAAGCCAGATGTTCACAAGGAGGAATGGATTGGAATACAGTGCACTGGAAAATGCTGTGTTTTGCTTTGCTTGTGAGCAGTTCACTAGAAAGAGTGCAAGTAGTGGTGGTGAACATATGTACTTTCTCCCAAGCGATACACCAACTGGGAAAAGACTGCTGAGAATGATTCAGACTGAGGCGGCATAACAGATGTTAAATTTATGCAGACTGGATGGTTGCTTGGGAAAACTACCGAACAGGCAAACTTTCATCCCAGACTTTAGAGTAAACTATTGTACATAGTTTAATTCACAATGCAGATATACATCGTTCAGTTCAAGGTGACATGAACAGAATGGTTCTAGAGTAATTTCCCAAGAAATTAAAGCTGGATTTGGGTTTTTTTGCATTAATTGATGATGACACAAAAGACAGATATAAGCATGAACTAATTTCTGTGATAATATGTTATTGGTACAGAAACTGTATAATATTTGAATGATTTGTTAGCTTTCAACCATGTCATTTTGTATTTGTTATTTTATTAAAACACACTTATATGTAAGGGGCAAAGTAAGCAATCTGTGGATTCAGAGGAATTTTTGGAAAGAAAAATGGTGTTGGAGGTTGTGTTTCACTTCATAGAATTTTAGACCTCTGGCCCTGGTTCTTTTTAAATTAAGATTTTTTTTTTAAAGGGAGGTGCAGAGATCCAATTAGGCTAAACGGGAAATCTCTAGAAACACACTGGATTTTTCTCTTTTGTTTTCTTGCCTTGCCTTGCCTCACCATGTTACTACTACCCAAAATAGAAAATTCTGGATTTTTCCATATTTTAGGAAGTGTATGTTATCAAGAAGTTGTGTTCTTAGAACTTTGTAATTCCCTTACACTTTAACTCTGAGTGATTGGTATAAAATACTCATGTTCACTCATGTTCACTCATTCAAGCAGAAGATGAGGAGCACTTTCAGTTGCCTTATTCTGGGTGAGTAGGGAATTCCTTGGTCAACAAACCAAGGAAGGTGAGAAACAATAGCTTAGTGGTAGAAGAGAGATACCGCAGGTAGAAAATCCCAGCCTCCATCTCTGATATCTCCAGTTAAAAGGCACAAATGGCAGAATGATTTTCTGCCTCAGACTTTTGAGAATTGTTGCCGAAGTAGACAAGATGCTCTTAGAAAGGCAAAGAATTTGAGCTGATAGACCATGATAGTGTGGCTTCTGATGGCAGAATTAAATGACTCCTAGGAAATCTATTCTCTTTTCAGAGAGCATAGAAGGAAAGATGGAGAGAGAAAGGGAGCAACAAAGAGTGGAGGGAGACTGGAGGGAGACGCAGATTATTCTTAAAGTCTTCAAGAATGCTACTCCTAAGTAAAATTGTAATACTTTGTTTTGTTTGTCACAGGTGATATATGTAATATGATAGTCCTTGAAAATCAGATGCAGAATAATGGGTGACCCTGTTATTGTTGTATTATTATCTAAGTTTAGAATATACATTTTTCTGCTAGAAATAATTCTAAAACTTTGATAAAAATATGAAAATTCAAGATACTGTTCACTCTCCTTTGGAATGAGTAAAACAGATGCAGCCAACAATTGTATTTGGACCTCAGCAAGCAATGTGTTAAGAGTACTTTTGCTAAATCCCAGGAGAATCATAAGGAAATAGACAATAAAATAGAATGAATGAATGAATGAATGAATGAATGAATGAATGAATGAATAATAATAGACAATAAGGATTCAGTCAAAGCATTCTGCACCTACTATTTGAAACATTTAAAGAAGGAGCAGTCCCCATGCATGTATGAAATTGGTATGACATTTTACCACACTGCTCATACAAATTGAAGTGTTCACTAAGAATCTCCTCAGTTTGACTTAGCAATCTGCTCCAAATGGACCAAGTATCTTGTTAGGACTAGTAATCCTGTTTCTAATGAAAGTGTTTATATATTGAGGTTATGAGGATTGAATGAAAAGCAATGCCTCTACTGTTATAAGTCACCAACAAGTGGCAGTACTGATGTATTGGAAGCTCTGTATTTTCTTTAGCATCTGTTCTTTCACTTCAGTTGGCCAAAGGTGCTGTGAGAAAAGGATGTGTTGCTTTCCTTCATGAAAGCCAACAGTGAGTACTTGTCAGGGCATTTTAAGCAACATACCATGATTGAATTTTTGACCACCAAAGGAGTCCCTCCTACTGAAATTCACTACCAAATGCAGGTTGTTTATGGTGATGGCTGTGTGTGTCCCTAGCCCAAATATATTAAGATGGTGAACCAGGAAGAGCTGTGTGTTCAAGAATGGTTGTTGAGAAATCCTGTGCAGCACCAGATGAGCCATTTGTTTAAACATGTTGAGAACTGATTAGAGAAAGGTTGATGACCTGATTAAAGCCTATCAACAGTTCACTCAAAAGGAAATTGCTGAAGTTTGGCATTTCACAGGAACGTGTGGGTCATATTACTGATCTTCTTCAATATCGGAAGGTTTGCACAAGATGGGTTTCTTGCATGCCATTGGCAGAGATGAAAGCTTCAAGAGCTGAAATTTGCTAGCAATTATTGTCAGACTATGAGAATGAAGGTGAGGAATCTCTTCCCAGCCAACAAAACATGGGCTCATCATTATGACCCTAAAGGAAAGCATCAGTCTATGAAATATTATCACTAAACTTCACCTGAGGAGAAAACAATAAAAAAAAAACATGTTTCAGTATGAAAACTCAGGGTTATGTTTTTGGGGGAATGTAGATGGTATTATTCACATGGATTTTCTTGAATCAGGCACTGCTATCAATTCAGAACGCCACATTGCAATACTCAAAAGTTTGTTTGAAGCCCAAACAAAGTTCCTTAAAGAAGGAAATTTTTCTGCAACATAACTACACCTCCACCTCACAAGCCACCCAAGAGGCAATTGTAAACTTGGATCTCATCATCTTAGTTCATCTGCCAAACAATCCAGACTTGGCATCATGCAACTTCCACCTTTTCCCATAATTGAGGGAATACCTTTGTGGGCCTATGTTTGGCTCAAATGAAGAGTTGGAAGGAACTGACAGGACCTGGTTGAAAAGACAAAATGATTTCATGACAGCTTTAAACAGCTTGTCCATTTTTGGTAGAAGTACGTAGGAAATACTGGTGATTATGCGGACAAGTAAATGCATGTAAAAAAAAAAAAGCTCATTTCAAGGATTATTTTCCTGTTTCATTTATTAAAACAATCCTATTTAAACTAAAGATTTGGAATTGGAGACATTCTTTTTCATTCAACCCTCAAATGTAGTAATAACATATGTTACAAATAATCAGTAACAAAAGAGGAAGTGTAAACTCATGTCACTCTTGAATAATCAGAATTTATTACGGGAAGGCTATTTCAGGAAAAAAAGAAAAGAATGGGGGAAATCTATCTTGTGTTTAAATGACAAACGAATGCATTTTTGTAAGTAAAGATTTCGTGTTTAAGAAACTGTTTCTTAATTTCCAGGATTTATTGTCTTGCTAATATGTATTCAAAAAATGAATAAGAATTTATATGACAGTACATTTTAACATCATTTATGTTCTATTTATCTTAGGTCTTGGATTGGCAATGGTCTGTGCATATAAAGAAGGTAAAACCTATTTTTCTTCTAGGGAATAGAATAAAGAGATGATACTAAATACTGGCTGAGCTGTGTTCTGAATGTCACCTTTTTTTTTCTTTTTTCTTTCTATCATGTTTTCTACCTATATTGCTCAGACAGGACCACTGTGAAGACATTTGTTAATACTGGAGGCAAAGGTCAGTTCAGAAATTCGTCCTCAGGAGCTTGCATGTGGCTGGGAATAGAAACGCTCCATGAAATTGCACATAGTTTCCAGCACATAATAGAAATTAGATGTGTGTCCCAAGTATTTGGTAGTATGTGGAGCTAGAACAGAAAAACATTAGGATGGAAAGAGAGGAGAATTTAGGGAATGACTATATAATGGTATGGATGGATATTCAGATGAGATATTACACATACTTTGTGTAGTAACAGCATGCATATCCCACCTGGGTTCATTAGCCATCCCCAATGAATGTAGTGAGATACATGTATAAAAAAAGAAATGTTTTGAAGAAATGTTTTGAAGATTTCTTTAAAAGTGGAGATACGGCTATAGTGGTGGAAATATTCTAACGTTCAGTTCACATGACATAGAATGATAGAGTTGTAAGGGACCTTAGAGATCATCTCATCTAACCTTTTGCTCAGTGCAGGATCTGCTAAAGCATTTTTGACAGATGTCTATCCAGCCTTTCTTTGAAGAGCTCCAGTGGAGGGGGACATAGGGCTTCTTAAGTCATCCTATTTCTCTGGTTGACAGAGCTTATTGTCAGGAAATTCTTCCTAATATCTAGCTTGAATCTGCTTCCTGTAGTTTCAACCCATTGGTTCTGAGCCACAGAATGAAGAATAAGTCCATCATCTCTTCTATATCATGACTCTTTTGATATCTGAAGACTGCTCATCATCTTGGTAGTCCTTTTCGAGATTTGCTCCAGTTATCTATTCCTGATAGGGATTGGTTTCTAATCTCCTCATATTTGTTAGCTTTCCTCTGAATTAGCTCCAATTTTGTTGTTGTTTATTTAGATTGCTCAGAACTGGACAAGTATTCTAAGTGGGGCCAGATCAAGGCAGAGTAGAATGTGAGAATTATTTCTTACGATCTCAACTCTATACTCCTGTTAATACACTGCCAAATAGCATTTGCCTTTTAACAGTGTTGTCTCGTGTATTACTGCCAAGCCAGGTTTTCTGGTCTATGTTTGTGCCTTTCATTTTTTCTTCCAAAATACTTTACATTTCTCCCTGTTAAATATCATTCCTATTCATTTCAGCCCACTGTTTAAGTCTGTCTAGATCTGTTTGAATCTTCTCTTTACTTTCTAAAACATTAGCTATTCATTATGGCTTTGTGTCATCTACAAATATGATAATCATATACTCAACCCTCTCATTTTTTTTTCTTCTTCCAAACATTTTTCCTGCAAGTGCAGAGTCCGCTTTTTTTTTTGGATCAACTGAATGTTGATCCATCAGTTGCGACAGGAATTGACCAACCAGCTTGTCACCCAAGCCTGACATTGTGGGCTGAGAGAGAGTGACTGGCCCAAAGTCACCCACCTGGCTTTGAACTCACAGTCTCCTGGTTTCTAGCCTGGTACTTTAACCACTAGACCCAACTGGCATCTAGGTCATTAATAAAAATGTTGAACAGCAAGGAGTTCAGGACAGTGCCCTGTGGCACTTCACTCAATATTATTCTCCAAGCTGAAGTGGAGACTTTATGAATACACCCTTGGTGTAATCATTCAGCCAATTATGAATCCATCTAACAATTATATCATCTAGCCCATAATTTACCCATTTATTAATGAAGATATATGAGAGAGTGTGAGTGACTTTTTTCCACTGTATTTAGTTAATAACTCTGTCAAAAATGGAGATAAGGTTTATCTGGCATGACTAGTTTGTGACAAACCCATGTTAATTGTTGCATCTCTATCAACTGTTCACAAACATGCTGTATTGTTTAATAATCTGCACAAGGCACAGTATAAATACTTGCCCAGTACTGTATAAACATAAAGCTGATGGATCTCTAATTTCTGGGTCTTCCTTCCTCCCATTTTTGAACACAGGGAAAATATTTGCTCTCCCCAGCCTTCTGGGATTTCACCAGTTCTCCAAGGGTTTTCAAAGACTATTGTTAGCAGTTCTGCAGTCATCTCTGCTGGTTTCTTCAGTACCTTCAGATTGAATTAATCTCTCCTTATAAATCTGGATTCATTCGAATTAGCTACCTAGTATTGTATCTGTGCTTGCATATTATGAGTCACAGTCCCTTCTTCTTATTAGTGAAACAATGATGGCCATTGTTTCCCTTTCTTTCTTTCCCTTCTCAGAGAAGATGGACATAAAATATGAGTTAAAATGTTCTACCTTCCCTGTTATCAATTCACCCCTTTCTCCTTGCAACAGATCCATAACCTCTTTGTCTTTCCTTTTGTTTCTGATGCACTCAGAAAAGTATTTTTCACTATTTTGAGTATTTTTTGCAAGCCTCAGATGATTCTGAGTGTTATCGTTTCTGACACAATCCCTACAGTTTCTGTCAAATGCCTTCCATTCATCTTAAGCTATAAAGCCCTCCTCCATTTTCTATGTATATCCCTTTTTCTTTTCAGCATTTTAGAAACCTCTGCCTGTATGCACACTGGTTTCTTTATATGCTTCCTATTTTTAATTCTAGTAGGGTTTTTTTCTAACTGCATCATCAGTATCTCGTTTTGCAGGATTTCCCACACTTCCCAGAAAAAAAAAAATCATTCAGGATTTTAAGACATTGAATCTCATCTAATTTCCATGTAAGTTCATCAGGACTCACTCTTCTGAAATCCCTAGACAAGTCTGACTCTTCTTCATTCCTCCCCATACCCCTTGATATCATAAACTCAAGGATAACTTCATCACATCTCCTAAGCATGCAGTTGCCTTGACTTCATCACCCAATTCTAATACTCAGGTGAGATATTATTTTTCTACGTATAATAGCATTGCATGCACACAACTGGAGATTGATTACCCGTCTCCTGTGAGTGTGGGCAAGTATGGAAAAGGCTATCTGAAAAAGGATATCAGAAAAATATCTGCTGAGTAGAGATATGAATATAAAGCTGAAAATTCCTAACATTCGATTCATAAGCAACTTTTCCATACCTTTTCCTAATATGGGACATTTTTAAATAAAACCCTACTGGTTATGTGACTTGCAGCTTTCCACTAAATAAATAAATATCTAGCTAGTCATAATAGATGCTTTTTTGGAGAAGGGGGATAGGGATATAGATGCTTTTTGTATGCATTTTCCCCCAATATATGTGTTTTAGACAAAATTACATATATTATGCATGTTTATGTCATGATGAAATTTGCACTGATAAATTATGCCATTTCCTGGTTAAATGTATGTATGGCAGATATAGAGCTTACAGGTCTACATAAGAGAACATAATTCAAACTCTACTGAAATATATGGATATTTATCTAAGTTCATAGTTGTTTCCTGAAGACTGTATGTTATTCATCTATGGGCTCATAGTTGGATAGGAATGCAGACTCTCAGCTTGCTAAATAAACCCTTTTTCCATGCTTTTATTCTTCCATGGGTTCAACCCACTTGCATTCCAAATCTTCTAAATTCTAGTTTTCAGAAGAATTCTGAACATTTCTGTTCCATCTTCAGCTTTATTTACATTTCTATGTGTCGTGCATGCTCTCCAATTTGGAAACACTAAGGTGGAAAAATAAACCTCTCTCAACAGCACTGAGGAGTTGCTACATAACTCTTACAAAACATACATTTCCTTTTGCCTCTGTCCCCCATCTCTATGTAAACTTCAGATCTCTAATGCTGATAATACCCAGATATGTATAAGGAAGGACCTACAAGATTTGCTTGATTGCACAGTTTATTAAGAATTACTTCTTTCTGTAGGGGCAGTTGTAGAAGATGATAAATGGACTGACACAGCACTCTACTGGCTATTCCCAGGTACATTTTATATCATTAGTATCTATAATCCCAAAATGCATAAATTGAAGAGATGAAAAACCACAGTACATCGTGCACATAAAATAGTGTAGGCAGGATTATTTAACTCAGCAGTTGAGAACTGCATTGTCTGGTGAGCCTCCACAAAAATGAGCACCCCCTTCAAAAAGTGGGCAAAGCCTAAGATAAATTTGGCATAGTGCCTTGTAAAATTGCCCTCTCTTCTTTCTTTTGCACATGTAAAATACCATCCAAATTCAAACATTTTGCTAAGTCACAAGTTGGATGCCTATGGGTCACAACTAGCTTCCAGCTCTGAACCCAAGTCAAGCCATCAGATTCCTCTTTTGGCCAAGCAACACTCAGAGGTAAAGTCTCCTCTGAACAAAGCTTGACCTCCATGTACTTTTTTCCCCCTGTGGAACTGGTTTGCCATTGCCATTGACTTTTTTCTTTACTCCCTTCCCCCCCCCTTTTTTTCTAACTTGCCAGTCTTGGCATTAATTAACATAATCATATCCAAAATCATAGTAGGATCACAATTTTATGGCATTTACATTAATGTACTAGATGTTCACGCCTAACTAAATTATGCCAGAATGAGGTAATATGTGTTGTGTCATCATGATGCAAGCGCCACCCTTTTGTACCTGCGTTGTGACATCTGATGCCAAGATGCAAGGGACAAATCTTGCATTGTGACATTGCAACCCCATTGCAACCAAGTGCATTTCCCCAACTGGCAGACAACGATAATTGCTGGCTATTTCTTAATGAAAAGTGGATGCATATTAAGAGAGAATCAAGCCAATTAAATACTAAACCTCTATAACAAATCAATAACATTTATAATGCAAGATTTTTTCCCCTGATTATCTGTATATTTTCCTAAAATCCTCAGTCCTGTTATGCTGAATGGTTCTGGTTGAAGGAGAGCATAATATTATGTTGCTTAATTTTGTCTGACCTGAATTTTTCACAATGAAAATATCTTATTTCTTTTTCAGGCCTTCACAAGCCAATCAATGATAATGATAATGGTAACAGCAGTAATGAGAGAAGAGACAATGGATCAGAGGCTCCTTCTAATGTTTCATTTGATTGTCCCTTTGAAAAAGGATACAGGATGGTTCATTTGCCGACATCAAATGTCACTATTTGTGAGAGTAAGTATTATTATTCCTCATCTCATTTCAACTGCATGTTCTTGAGGTTACAGTAATTGAATGTAAAGAGTAGAACTGTGATTTTCAGCCTTCACTAATGTCTTGATCACTGACAGTATTCCATTATGGGTTAGTTCAGCATTTTGTTTCTCACAATGGCCAACTAGATGCCTCTGATAGCCCTTGATAAACCTATTCTCCATGAATTTATCCAATCTCCTTTAAAGCCTTCCAAGGTAATAGCCTTCATAGGGTTCTCTCTGTGATAGTAAATTCCAGAGGTTAATTATGCCTTGCTTGTGTGAAGAAGCACTTGTTTTATCTTTCTAGATCCTGAACCCAGTGATTAAGACTGTTTTTAAAAACAAACTTATGAGGGGATATGATTTAATTCCAAATAAACCTGCATTATAATAATCTAAAGAAGAATCTTAAGCAGACGCAAATACTAGAAAATAAGCATAAAATGGGCTGTGTGTCTCAACATGTACAAAATGACTATTCTTTTATGAACCCTGAAATATATCTTTAAAAAAATATTTAAAAAAAAAACTTTTTTAAAAAAGTATGCCCAATCCAGACTTCATTGGACTTAGACAGATGAAATCAAATGAACAACAAATGACTGAAGTCTCAGCATTTTCAGTGGATAACTTTTTGATGGCTGGGGCCACATGAAATATGGGGATGGGTTTTGCAATGGGTTGTGCATTGATAAAAATTGTCTAAAGGGGTCTCATACACACTGAAAAGGTGTTTTTCATTTTCCTGGTTTTGGAGAGGAGAAGTTTTTGAAAATAATTGAGTGAATTCTATTTTAGGGCTTGCACTACAAATGCTCAATCCGCTACTTTCAGGAATAATGAACTCCAAATTGAACCACCTTGAACCTAGATTGGCTCAATTCCTATCATTATTTAACCCAATCTACCTATCTGTATAGCCTTCCACTAATATATTTTATACTTTTTAAGTGGACAGTTTTGTGTTGTACTTAACAATTTTCTGTTTTCTTGCACAGAGTTGCCCTTTCACTGCCAAAAAGATTCAATGAGAGAAAATGTCAATTTAACTATGTGTGAAAATGAAACAAAACCAGTAAGTCTGTTGTGCTATGGGTTAAATTGGTATAATGTGTGAATCCATTTGCTTATGGTAATGGGAACTCAGAATGAAGCTCTGAAAGTAGCTGAAGCAAACCTCGGTTTGGGGTATTGTATTATATTCGGTCTTTGTTATTAATTTGATATTTGCTATGATTTGAAATTTTGAAAGCATCTAAGCCTGAAGGATTTCCATATTTAATCTTTGCAGCAATTCAGAGAACACTTTTTTTTTCCTGAAGGAAGCCATGAAACTGAGGGTTGTTGATTTTAAGGGCAATTATTGCATTTTATAATATAAAGGCTTTTATTTTTAATCTGAAATTTGCAATACATGATGTTTTAATTATTAACCAATTATTTTCCTATCATTGAAATTGGAAATAATGAAGAGCAGGGAGGAATAGTGACAGGGGAAGAAATTACTCACTCCCTTAATAAATAGATAAAGTAAAAATGTCTGATACTGTTTTATGCTGAATTAGACTACTGGACCAATAGTGTTGACTTGCAGTGGTTCCCCAGGATTTCAGATTGTTCTCCTGACCCCTTCTGGAGAAGGCAAGGACTGAGCATGGGTTTTCTGCCTGCAACATCTCCATTATAAAAAGTCTCCTTTTTGTCATGTACTGGAAGTTTGTTTTAAAAAGCAGGACATTTTTTTGTGAACTGAGTTACGAAAACAAGGGAAACTGAAACTGGAGAGCAATCCAAGTTCATTTATTTGTGAAGTTTGTGGTTGTTGTTGTTCAGTCGTTAAGTCATGTCCAACTCTTCATGACCCCATGAACCATATCACACCAGGCTTTCCTGTCCTTCACTGCCTCCTTGAGTTTGCTCAGTTTCATGCTCATTGCTTCAGTGATGCTATCTAGCCATCTCATCCTCTGCTGTCCCCTTCTCCTTTTGCCTTCAAACTTTCCCAGCATCAGGGTCTATTCCAAAGAGTCCTCCCTTTGCAGTAGGTGACCAAAGTATCTGAGCTTGAGCTTCATTATCAATCCTTCCAATCAGCAGTCAGGGTTGATTTCCTTTAAGATTGACTGGTTTGACATCCTAGCAGTCCAAGTCTTAAGAGTCTTCTCCAGCACCACAGTTCAAAGGCATCAATTCTTCAGCGCTCAGCCTTCTTTATGGTCCAGCTCTCACAGCCATACATTACTACTGGAAAAACCATAGCTTTGATTATGCGGATCTTTGTCGGCAAGGTGATGTCTCTGCTTTTTAATATGCTGTCTAGGTTTACCATAGCTTTCCTCCCAAGGAGCAAGCGTCTTTTAATTTCATGGCTGCAGTCTCCATCTGTGGTGATCTTGGAGCCCAAATAAATGAAGTCTGTTACTGCTTCCATTTCTACCCCTTCTATTTGCCAGGAATTAATGGGTCCAGATGCCATGATCTTAGTTTTTTTAATGTTGAGTTTCAAGCCAGCTTTTGCACTCTCCTCTTTCACCCTCATCAAGAGGCTCTTTAGTTCTTCAGTTTCTGCCATTAGGGTGGTATCATCTGCGTATCTGAGGTTGTTGATGTTCCTCCCTGCAATCTTAATTCCAGCTTGTGATTCTTCCAGCCTGGCATTTCTCATGATGTACTCTGCATAGAAGTTAAATAAGCAGGGTGACAGTATACAGCCTTGTCGTACTCCTTTCCCTATTTTGAACCAATCGGTTGTTCCGTGACCAGTTCTAACTGTTGCTTCTTGGCCCTCATACAGATTTCTCAGGAGACAGGTAAGGTGGTCTGGTATCCCCATCTCTTTAAGAGTTTGCCACAGTTTGTTGTGATCCACACAATCGAAGGCTTTTGCATAGTCAATGAAGCAGAAGTAGATGTTTTTCTGGAACTCTCGTGCTTTCTCCATGATCCAGCGAATGTTGGCAATTTGATCTCTAGTTCCTCGCCTCTTCGAAACCCAGCTTTTGCATCTGGTAGTTGTCAGTTCACATACTGCTGAAGCCTAGCTTGTAGGATTTTGAGCATAACCTTGTTAGCATGTGAAATGAGTGCAATTGTGTGGTAGTTTGAGCATTCTTTAGCATTGCCGTTCTTTGGAATTGGAACGTAAACTGACCTTTTCCAATCCCGTGGTTCCATTTTCCAAACTTGTTGGCATATTGAGTGCAGCACTTTAACAGCATCATCTTTTAGTATTTTAAATATCTCAGCTGGAATGCTGTCATCTCTGCTAACTTTGTTGTTAGTAATGCTTCCTAAGGCCCACTTGACTTTGCTCTCTAGGATGTCCGGCTCAAGGTCAGTGACCACACCAGCATGGACATCAGGGACATTAAGATCTTTCTTGCATAGCTCTTCTGTGTATTCTTGCCACCTCTTCTTAATCTCTTCTGCTTCTGTTAGGTCCCTGCCTTTTTTGTCCTTTATCATGCCCATCTTTGCACTGACCGTTCCTCTGATATCTCCAATTTTCTTGAAGAGATCTCTAGTCTTCCCCTTTCTATTGTTTTCCTCGATTTCTTCGCATTGTTCATTTAAGAAGGCCTTCTTATTTCTCCTTGCTATTGTCTGGAAGTCTGCATTCAGTTGCTTATATCTTTCCCTTTCACCCTTGCTTTTCTCATTCCTTCTTTCCACAGCTATATGTAAAGCCTTATCAGACAGCCATTTTGCTTTCCTGTATTTCTTTTTCTTTGGGATGGTTTTAGTTGCTCTCTCCTGTACAATGTTACAGACCTCTGTCCATAGTTCTTCAGGCACTCTGTCTACCAAATCTAATCCCCTAAATCTATTCATCACCTTCACTGTGTACTCACAAAGGAATATAACCTAAGTCATACCTGAGTGGTCTAGTGGTTTTCCCTATGTTCTTCAAATTAAGCCTAAATTTTGCAGTAAGAAGCTCATGATCTGAGCCACAGTCAGCTCCTGGTCTTGTTTTTGCTGTCTAAGCTAAGCATATCTTGGGGAACAATTCATGAATTGTAATTGTGTTAGTAGGTGGGACCTGCAGTTATTTTGAGCTGAGGAAAAGGTACTCTTGGTATACTCAGAAGATGATGTTTCCTTCAAACACTGCAGCATTTGCCTTAGTACTGAAAACAGATTTTATTTATTTATTTATTTTATTTATTTAATAGACTTGTCCCCGCCCATCTCCCCACAATGGGGGACTCTGGGCGGCTTACAACAAATTAAAATCAGAAATACATGATTAAAAGTTATAAAAAACCACACTTACAGAAATAAAAAGGCTAAAAATCCAAGAGGCCGATAGAAGCCACACCAGGCTGCTAAGGGGCCAGCCAACCCCATTTCTGACATCCTCCCTCCCCGCCCCAGGCCAGATGCTGATTCAGATTGCTGAAGAGCTTTCCTAGAACCAGAGATGAGGGAGTTGGGAAGGAAAATATGATTAAATGAAGACTTGCTGGAAGAAAAGGGATGTGTGAGAATCTGAAACAGATTGCTTTGTGGAGAGGAACAGCCTCTGGGAAGATAGGGAATATAGGTTGTTTGTCAAATCACAAACTTTCCTAATGTGTTGTATGCTTGCAGCCTGTGTGGTTAATTCATGCTTTAGTTTGGTATGTGAAGAAAAAAAATTGGCTCCATTAAATCACCGTTCAGGTAGCCATCTGTAAACAAGTTGTGCTACCACTTGTTTACATCATTCTGAAAGTGTGAGTAGGGGAAGGATTTCATATGTGGACTGTGGCTTCTCTTGTCTGCCTTTGTCATACTGGAAATGTTGCTTGTGTATTCTTTTAATTCCCCCTTTTTTTACTTCTCATTCTAATGCTGACACCATCTTTGGAGACCAGGCTGGGCTGCTGGGGTGCCTGTTATGTTGTTTTTCATACTAATACATTGTATTAGAATTTGTGCAAAATTGGGTGGCTATGGCATTCTTCTAAATATGAACAGAGTTTGACAAGTCAATTCAGTCAGACCTTTTCTTTGCTACTATTTTCAGCTTTGCAAGGACTGAATAGAAGGGGGAGATAGAACTCAGTATCACTGATCTCTTTGAATTCATTCTAGGAATGGCTCAGGAATGGGCATCCTTTGGGATATACATGCCCTCTAACCTTCCTTGTGGCCATGAAGCCTCCTCAGATGGCAGCATGATTATCCATTTTAAAAAAGGGGGTGGGGCTTCTTTGTCCACTTGCCAACTGAGCTTTGAGAAGAAGACATAATTCCTTTCTTCTCTTTTAGGAAAACGGTGTACACTGCTCGATGATGGGGCCTGTCTTGAAGCTGTTGACATCTCTCTGCGCGAATTATACACCTACTGAAACCTACCTGAAAGTGAGATTTATTGGGAACTGGAGAGACAATAGTTCTGTTTCCTGAGAAGGAAGCCGTGTGGTTTCCTATTCTGGGCATTAATGAAAAGTGGGTGGATGACAAATCGGACATTTAAATAAGCTTCTCAAATGGTGTTTCATAATAATTTGTAGCAATGTTCCAATATTTGAAATCCATTATAAATATAAGGGAAGGAAAGGGAAAATAACTTTAAAGGAGATTTTTTTTTTCAATATATGGAGAAAATTAAATAAGGAAACTAAATTCTGCAGCATAGGAGCAAATGAAGAAATATTTCAAGTTGGTACTGATTCCATTCTTTGTCATTTAAATTTTGTAAACAATGTTATTTAATTTTAAGTTAATTTTAACTTTAAAAATCAAGTTAAATACTGAGTTTGGAAACTAGAATTGTATAATTAAGTATCCAAAACCAATGAATATATTTCCATTTGGAAGCCAAATTAGTCTTTTGCATCAACACCAAGAGAGACTTATGTCACCTTCAATATTAAGAGATGTTCTGTAGCATAAGGCTTTATGGATCAAAATCCACTTCTGATAAAGTGCTTAATAACTTTCTTAGTCCTAAAGATGTCACAAAGCTATTTTTATTTTAGAATTAAAAGAAATATTAGGACAAAAAAAATCCATAAAGTTGATATCTATAATAAGGAATCCACAAAAAAGATTTAAAACATTGAGAAGAGTTTGAGCCAGTGTTCCAATATGTGAGGGGTATTAAAAATACAGGGAAACAGTGTAAAATGAAGTTAGGAGTTTCCTTTTTAAAACCAGCTGTGAAACTGATGTGACGACTATGTTATTTTTTTCACTTAAAAAAAGTGAACAGGTGAGACATATATATCTCTAAACATAAACACAGGTTGGGTTCCAAGATTCATTTCAACTTTGATTTTTGGAATGAGCCACAGGGGCTGCAGTCATTCAGACTACCTTTGGGCTATGAACGGTGTATGAACTCAGCCATATGGCCCTCTAACAGTGTAAGATCCAAGTTGAAGTCTTTTGTGCGTCTTCCACAACAGCCTGAGAAGAGCTTCCTTAATGAAATGCTTAGGTAAAACCTTTAAAGCCCTATATGGCATGGGACCAAGTTATTTGTGGGACCATGTCTCCCTAAAGGCATGTGCCCCATCGATCGAATAGGCTGGGCAAACTCCCAGTCCCTTCCCTTAAATGTTGCCACCTAGGAAATATACCTTTTCCATGGCACCCCTGCCCTTGTAACCTTCCGAAAAGCACTTAAGACCTGACTCTTCCCCCAAGTGCTGGGATAGGGTGAGATTGGCACGGGAGGAGTGTGTTCTGGCTCGCATTGGAAAGTTTAGCTGTGGCAACAGGTCTTTCTGGTTTTAATGATTTTATTTTGTTCTACATAGATATTGTTTTATTTCTGGATTGTGAGCCACCCGGAGTTTGGTTCAGGATGGGAAGTTATGTAAATGTTTTAAATAACATAAAAATAATAAAATAAAATAAAATAAATAAGTGAGATTTGCATGGTTCAGAGGTCTATTTGTTTCTTGTAATGCTGCAGGGCTTCGTGAATTCCTTTGAAAATATTTTTAACAACCATTCCCCAAGGGATATTGAAGAAAAGAAACAAATTTTTAAAAAATTGCCCTTGGTTATGGAGGATATAAGCTCAGTTGCACTATCAGCAGCTCTTGCATCTCCAGAAAGGCAACCCCAGACTGTGGTTCAAAACTCCATAGGTAAGGAAAAGAAAGAGGGCCTTCTTTCTCTTTCAAGAAAAAAAGAAAGGCCTCTGCCTTGAGGTTTTATAAGTGAAATTCCTTGCCCGGAGTCTCCTTTCATTTTAGCATGTCTTCCTGTTGTGATGTTATTGTAAATTGAAAGTTACAATTCTGACTTCTTTAGCCTGGATATTAGTGATCAGGACTATTTTCAATTTATTCACCTAATTTATTAATTAAATTGATCTCCCGTCTTTCTATGAAATATTCAAAGTAGTTTTCACTGATTAAAGATATAAGTTACAAAACATAAAAACAAAAAGAATACTAGTAAAATCAGAAGTAAAATTAAAATCAGTATCACTGCAATCAATATGGTTAATGAGAACGCCCTTTTTCACAAATAAACCCATCAGATGGGAAAAGCTCAGACTCCCATGACATATGTATCAGCCTGGGACCCAGAAAAATAGTAGAAGTTGGAAGGCAGATAATCAGTTCTTTTGGTATTTAATGCCCTTTGGAGAAATTATTCCTTGATATTAATACCTCATGGATCATAGCCAGGTAAGATCCAAAAAAAAAAAAAGCTTGTTAAGCAGTCCCATATATGTCTTTTTCTGTGACAAAGCACCTTCTATCCAGGGACTGAGCAATCAGCTAGCAGAACAGAAGTAATGGAGGAGTCAGTAATGTAAGAATAAAATTAAAGTACAGATATGATAGTCTCATTCTTTCAGCTGTAGACTTGTGCAACTATTTGAGGTACAGCAGTTTGCAAATTAAACTGCTCATAACCAGTTCAAAGTTGCAACTGAACTTCAGGTCCATCCTAGTTTTTATATATGGATCGATTCTGGGCATTCAAGCGTTGTAATCAATACAGGTAGATGTACCTTTTTGTTAAGTGATTTATTATTAAGGAAAAGGCGTGATGTTACTTCAGTGGAAAGCCTTGACTAAGAAAAACTAAATACAGTTTCTTCATTACTTCAGTGTTAGTATCATTTCTTGTTTGGCTTTGTTTTATGACAGAAAAGCAGAGTCAATGTTTGATTGAACAAGTATTGTATATGAAATCCCACAAACCACATTTTATCGGTAGAGCTGGGAAAATAATGCTTTCAGGAACAGAACATTTACTCAGAGAAAGTGCTGTTATTAAGAATTTTGTTTCACTCTATTATGAGATGTGGTTCTGGTTTAACAGGACCTTCTGGTAAAAACAAAAAACAAAAATGACTAGTATTCATTAGACCCATCCAGGAACTCAGCATTTCTTTGTCATTCCAGTGATCCAAACAAATCTCATCAGTCCAGAGTCCTTTGCAAAGAATGAAACCCTCACGTTAGAAGCTCAAGGAGACCAAATGGTCATTCACCCCAGAGGACTGATTGCCACGAGAAATATCACAGGTATTTCTCTTTCATATCTTGCTTGGTTTTTTGAAAGAGTAGATCCAAATCTATTTTTACAATCTAGTTTACTACTCCCTCCCTGTCAGCTGCAACCCAAGATTTTTGAGTTGCAGAGGCTTTGATCACACTGGTTTGGAGTAGGGAAGTTGCAATCCAACACATCTGGAAAGCAACCATATATACTTTCATCAGTTTTTCTTTTTCTCCTCCTCCCTGATCTTCCTTCTGCCTCTTGCAGATCCAGTTGCTGTGGCTTTTACATCATACAGTGGGCTGGAATCACTCCTAGAAGAAGCTGTACTGCAGAATGAAACTTTACTGGAGAATGAAATGCTGATGAATGTTCATGTGAACTCTAGGCTGGTAAGCGCTTCCGCCAGTAGCAAGCCAAGGAACATTTCTATCCCAGTCAACCTCACTTTTCAGCACCTCAAGGTATGTACATGAAGTCTACCTGGAAAACATCAAGCCTCTTTTTCTATCCATCTTATGAATGCATAGTAAGAAAAAAAGCAGAATATCCAGAAAAATGTAGAGTTGAAGAAATATCCTCAGCAGACCTTCTTATTGTCATCCAAGCTCTATAAATCAGGAGTCTGATAGCACCTTTTCACCCTAACGACTTGTATAAAAAGGCATATGTTTCTGTGAGCTGCAGCTCATGAAAGCTTATCCTTTCAATAATATTTTGTTAGTTGGAAAAAAGTCCTTCCAGAATCTTTTTGATTTTTTGCCACCATAGACTAACATGAGTCACCTCCTACAATGTCTCCTGGCCTGTAAGTTCTATGATGTATACAGTGTTCCTTTTGCTTGCCTTACAGTGGTTAGCTGCTTCATGTTCAATAACCCTGGATCTGTGCAGTAGAGGATAACGAAAATATGTAGACTTTCTTCATACCTCCTGTCAACCCTACTTCTCTCTTGCAGAATAAAGTTGCCCAGGAAAGAGTTCTCTGTGTCCACTGGAACTCTGGTGCCTTGTCCCATCATGGCTGCCAACAGCTCTTTTCTAACACCACTCATTCAGGATGCAGCTGTCAGTATCTGTCCAACTTTGCTCTGCTGATGGCCACAACTCATAAACAAGTATGTAAGATCTGAAAAATCTCAGAACCATTGTGTAGTAAACAACATGCCTGAAGTCAATGTTATTTTTTCTTACTTACTCAAATGTTCATTCTTTTGTCCTGCTGTTGTCATACCAAATAATATTTAATCATTGAAGTTGAGACTGAGGAGCATTCCTCTACTTGAAATGCTGCAGAGTTTTCCATAATTATTCATGGCCCGTTCCTCTCAAACATAGGAAAGTAAACTAAGAAATGCTTGTATCCCTCAAGATTTAAAGATCCTGAACACTTCATTTCCAATCACAACACAATGAAAGCAGTGGAGTCCTTGCTGCTCTCTGAGCTTGGTTGTTTGATTGCAGACGTTTCATTAACTGACTAGGTAACATCATCGGTGCTATTTGATAATGATGTTACCTAGCCACTGTGACTAGTCATTAGCGCAGCACTAGTAACTTGTCACACTATCTAGTCACTAGCACAGTGCTAGCACTGATGATACCTACTCAGGTAATGAAAGGTCTGCAATCAAACAACTAAGCTCAGAGAGCACCAAGCACTCCACAGTTCAAGCCTGAGCTACATGTATTCTCTTCTATTGGTACAACGAAAGCAGTTAGTTGATAGATAGCTTTTATATATAAGTCAGATCTATCGTCTACGTGAAATGTAAAGATAACTTCTTCATCAAAAGGCAATTCATATGATGCTGAGGACAGCTGTCTTCTGTTTACAGGGAGATCTCATCCTCACCATTATTAGCTACCTTGGCTTGTCCATCTCAGTCATCTGTCTCTTCCTGTGTATTGTCACATTTCTCTTCTGCCGCTCCAGTCAGAACAGCAGCACCTTCATCCACCTACAGCTGAGCTTCTGCCTGTTTTTTGCTGACCTCCTCTTCATAGCCGGAATAGATAAAACAGACAACAAGGTATTTCAGAACATGGAAGAATGTGTGCTACTCTGCTTACTGGAGAGATAACCACATCTGTGTATGTCTCCTACCCAGTTTAGACTGAAGCCTTCATTTTTCTTTAGACTGACTGAATTGAGTCAGTTTTCTTTGCATGCCCAATTCCTTCCCAAATTCTCTTGAGGAAATTCTACAGAATTTCTTAGATTTGATCATGATTTACACCTAGCTAAAAAGAAGGGAATGCACATTTCCTTCTACCTTACATTTATACCTGAAATGAGTTGACTAAACACAGCACATTTGTGGGAGTCATAATTACTGTATGGGTACATCTGAGAAGAAGGTAAATTACTGCAGCTCTCTATTTTGATCATTTAAAGAACAGTAGAGGTCTACAGGACATATCAGTGCCAAAACCTTTGATACTACCTAAAAGACCATTATCAGTCCTGTCCCAACTTCTGATAATAGCAAAAGGCAAAGTTAGGGATTTCTAGCAAGTCTGGTTCGATTGCACGGCAGTTAGCTTTTATGTTTTTATATCTGAAATGAGAGAAGGGTTATTTTGCACAGATTTTTCCTATTAGAGTTGTTGGTGGAAGCATGAATCTCAGAAAGATATGAATTATTCAATTTCTCTGCTTTTTGTACCCCATACTTGATTTTCATTCACAGCCAGCAATTCAAGAATCAGATGTTGATATGGAAATAAAATGGCATTTTATTTTTGATTCAGATCCTGTGTTCGGTCATAGCTGGAATGCTGAAGTATCTCTTCTTGGCCTGCTTTGTCTGGATGTTCTTGGAAGCTGTCAATCTCTACTTCATTGTCAGAAACCTGAAAGTTGCAAATTACAGTGGGGCCAGCAAGTATATGAAGATATCTATGTACCTTTGCGGTTATGGGTTTCCTGTCCTGATCACAGCCATTTCTGCAGGAATTAATCCTGGAGCCTTTGGGACACATTATCAGTAAGTCTCAGCATATGGTTAAAAGTCATTTCCCTCAGTCTGGTGTCACCTAGACATAAACTACAGGAACACAATTGCTAGTATTGCTCAGGTAGCACAACTTTGTACCCTGTACTGAAGTGTTTGCATGTTTGTCTAAAGTTCTCCTGGTGATATTTCTTTCTCTTTAGCTGCTGGCTTAACCCAGATTTTATCTGGAGCTTCATGGGACCTGTCTGTGCGATAATTGTGGTAAGCAAATATTGTCTTCCATTCTTCAACATAGAGAAATGAAAGAATTTTATAACATTTTTTTGTGAGACAAGAAAGGAGAGAAAATAAGAACCTGATATCAATGTAGCTAAATTGGATACGTACATCAGTTTAAAATAATGCAGGAAAATCAGTTCTTTCTGCTACACAAAGGGAATTCATCAATTTCCATATTTTGCAAACAGCTGGAATTTTGTAGTGTAGGAAGAACTGTTGGGGGAGAGAAAGAAACTGGAGAGAGGGAGAGGAAAAAAAAAACATTTTGAATCAAGATGCAGACATTTCATTTTTTACTGTCATCTGTAACTAAAAGATCTACTCAAATCCATCAACTACCAAAGTATATGATCTAGAAGTTTCATTTTCTTTCCTTCAGCTCATCTAGTCTTAGAACGTTATTTGTTTGTTGTTGTTACAATATCTATCTGAGAAGACTTGTTTCCTCCCCCCCCCCAAGGTCAACCTAGTGTTTTTCTGTCTTATTCTGAAGAATTTGCATGAAAAACTGGCCTCTCTCAATTCAGAGGTATCTTCAGTCAGAAATACCAGGTAAGATCTACCACACAGCATTAAATATAGGAGTTCAGTTCAGTATGATGCTGGTAATTTTAAAAAATCTTCTTCAAAATTCTTTTTCATAGTATTCTAGCTGATATCATATTTATCACGATATAGGAAGAACATTGGCAAGTTGTGTTAACTTCTTGGTGTTGTTGTAGGTCACTGATATTTAAGGCCATAGCCCATGTGTTCATCCTGGGTGTGACTTGGTGTTTTGGCCTCTTTCAACATGGCATTTTGCAAGACGTTATGGCATACCTGTTCACCATCACCAACAGCGTGCAAGGAATCTTCATCTTCCTGGTACACTGTTTACTCAACCAAAAGGTGATGTATATAAAAAGAAAGTTCTGCTCTTTGAGCAAACAACATGATTTGGGAATTTAGGTTGCAACAGGAACTCTTATAGTCCAAATTTTTAAGACTGGCTTCAGGATTTTGTGAGTTTCTGGCACAGAAATGATCTGTGTACTTCTTCACCAGTTTCTCTCTTATGCCAACAACAAAATAAAACAAACAAACAAACAAAAAATCAAGGTGGGGGGGCTTTAATAAGCAACAGCTATATCATTCACTGATTGATACAGGGAGGGATGGAGGATCTGTTTGCTTCCCTTTTGGATCTGAGGCCCATAGAGTAATTTCATTCATTTTCACCTGAAAAATGCATGGAAGATTTGCTGCTAAATATCAAGGGGCTTTAGAAGCTGCAAGATTGGTTTTGCAGGCTTTTCAATGATTTAATACACTCCTACAGGTAGTCCCCGACTTACAACCATTTTTTCAGCGACCGTTCCACGTTACAATGGTGCTGAACAAAGGGACTTATGACTTGTACGCAAAGTTACAGTTGTTGCAGTGTTCCTGCAGACCCGTAATCAAAATTTGGGTGCCTGGCAGCCCACCCACAATTACAATCATAGGGGTGCTTCAACTCTCCCGCACCCACCTATCTCGTCCCCCATCTATGCCCTTTTATTTATTATTTATTTATTTATTAAATTTATATGCTACCCATCTCCCCCAGAGGGTGACTTTGGGTGGCTCACAGTTAAAATCAAACATTAAAAACAGTAATATAAATATCTATATTAAATTAGCTAAAAAAATAATACTAAATAAAAAGACTATATGCAATTCAAGATGATGGGGGGGGCAGAATCGATTATCCCACCAGCCAATTCCAACAATGCGAGCCCCCATCAGGCCCCCAGGCCATCTGGCATAACCAAGATTTCACACTCTTCCGGAAGGCCATGAGAGTCAGGATGGACCACACTTCAGGTGATAAGTTATTCCACAGGGTGGGGGTCACAGCAGAAAAAGCCCTCTTCCTAGACCCCACCAGCCGAAATTCCTTGACTGGTGGGGTCTGCAACATGTCCCTTCTGCTGGACTAAGTGGGGCAGACTGATATAACGGGGGTGAGATGGCTCCTCAGATAACCTGGTCCTGTGCCATGAAGGGCTTTAAAGGTAATAATCAACACTTTGAATTGGACCCAGAAGCAAACCGGCAACCAATGCAGCTCACGTAACAGAGGTGTTATATGTGGCCCCCTCGGGGCATTCAAAACTCCACGCCACTGCATTTTGTGCCAACTTGTAGGGTTTAGCCCAGAGAACTCCAGAAGACTATGTAGATTCAATCCAGCAAGGTTTATTAGCTACAACCTCTATCAAGATTCTTCCCAGACTGGAACCAGTTCAGTCAGTAAACATAGCCTGCATTCCTCAGGGAGGTGCCAGCCTCATCCTCTTATCTCTTCCGCGCACTTTGGGAGACGAAAGAGGATTCTTGACTCCCCGATTCTGGCCTAATTCCGTTCCATTACACAACTGTAGCTTCTGGATACTCTTCAACTGTAGCCCCATGTAGACCATATTGTAGTAATCCAACTGGGAGGTCCATTACACAACTGTAGCTTCTGGATACTCTTCAACTGTAGCCCCATGTAGACCATATTGTAGTAATCCAACTGGGAGGTAACCAGGGCATGAATGACCACACAGAGGGCCTCCCGATCCAGGAAGAGGCATAACTGATGCACAACACAAAGTTGTGCAAAGGCCCTCCTAGCCATGACTGCCACCTGCTCTTCAAACGGGAGTTGTGAATCTAAGATTATGCACCGGGTCTGTCTGGGGTAGTGCAACCCCATCCAGAACCAAGGATGATAAGCTCCTAGATCTTGAGGCTCCCCGTACCCACAGCCACTCTGTCTTACCAGGGTTCAGTTGAAGCCTGTTGTACCCCATCCAGGCCCCTACAGCCTCCAGGCATAGCAAAAGGATAGCCACAGCATCACTTACGTCACCTAGGATGAGATATATAGTTGAGTACCATCAGCATACTGATGATACCTCATCCCATGGTGCTGGATGAGCTACCCCATGGTTTCACGTAGATGTTAAATAGGAGCAGCAAGAGCACCGAACCTGAACACATGAGAAAGTAGAGGCCGTGGGTTGGACCTCTCACTCCCTATCAACACCAATTGGGAAGGAGCTGAACCAGCATAGAACTGTGCCTCCCAGGCCCAACTCCTACAGCTGACCCAAAAGGATACCATGATCAATAGTATTGAAAGCTGCCGAGAGGTCAGGAAGAGCAAGGATGGGCACACTACCCCATCACGCTTTTGCCAGAGATCATCTAAAAGTGTGACCAATTATGTTTCTGTCCCATAACCGGGCCTGAAACCTGACTGATAGGGGTCCAGATAATCCATTTCCTCCAGGATCCTTTGAAACTGTCACACGACCACCTTTTCCACCCCCTTTCCTTAAAAGGGAAGTTGGGAAACTGGATGAAAATTGTCCAGAACAGTGGGATCTAGCAACAGTTTCTTGAGGAGGGGGTGGACCAAGGCCTCCTTAAAAGGCTTCGGGAACCCCCCTCCTGCAAGGATGAATTGACCACTGCCCGGACCCACTCCAATGTCACCTCCCTGGTGGCTTTAACTAACCAGGAGGGACAAGGATCTAAAGTACAGGTAGCCACACTAACAGCCCCGAGGACCCTGTCCACTTGCTCAGGTCCAACAGGATCAAACCATTCCCAGGTAACCAGGTAAGTCTGCTCCCCGGGCATCTCCACTGGACTGCATCATGCTTGGCCTCCAACTTGGAACAGATCCGAACAATTTTATCCATCAGGTGTTCAGCAAATTCCTCTGCATTGCCCTGTGGGTGGTCCTTCGAGCCCTCCTTTCCCAGGAGGGACTGGATAACCCTGAACAGGGCTGCCAGGAGACACTCTGCAGATGCAATAAGAGCAGAGAAATAATGGCATTTTGCCGCCCTTACTGCCACAAGGCAGGCCTTAATAGCGGCTCTAACCTGTGTTCGGTCAAACTCATCCTTTGTTTTCCACCAGTTGCGCTCTAGACATCTCCTGGCCCTTTTCAGCACCCTTAACTCCTCTGTAAACCATGGGGAGTGCCAGGGGCAATGGACCAAGAGAGGATACATAGGCACGATCCTATCTAAGGCCCCAGTCACCTGGGTTCCAGGCTGCGGCCAGGGCCTCCACTGGACCACGCAGCAAGGCCTCAGGAACAATTCCTAGCTCCCTTTGGAACCCATGTGGGTCCATCAGTCTCCGGGGGTGGACCATTCAAATAGGTCCTGCCTCCCTGCAGAGGGGGGCAGCATAAGAGAATCTCAAGGCCACCAGGGAGTGGCCTGACCATGACAAAGGGGACAATGCCAAATCCCCCACCAGATTACATTGCCACTGCTCTGACAAGAAAACCATGTCCAGAGTGTGACCACTGTCCTGAGTCAGGCCATGGATAACTGGGGATAGGCCCATGGCCGCCATGGTGGCCATGAACTCCTGAGCTGCTTCCGAGGCCAACCCCAGGGGCAGCAGGTTAAAGTCCCCCAGGACCATGAGCCTTAGGAATTCCACCGCCAATCCTGAGATGGCCTCCAGCAGCTCAGGCAGGGAGGTTGCTATACAGCAGGGAGGCTGGTACAGAAGCAACACTCCCAACTGATCTTGTGTGCCCAACCTCAGGAACAGGGTCTCACATCCAGCAACTTGTGGAGCAGAGCCCCTGAAAGCCAATAGAGATTCCCAGATGACAACTACCACACTCCCTACCCTGGGGACTTGGCTGGTGCCAAACCTTAAATCTGGCTGGACACATTTCCGAAAGGGGGATACCCCCTTCTGGTGTCAGCCAGGTCTCGGGAATGGATGCCAGGTCAGCTTGCTCCTCCACAGCAAGGTCATGAATGGGGGGGGGGGCTTATTGTTAACAGACCTGGCATTCATCAGCAGCAGCCGAAAGCCCAGGCCTCTGTAGGTCTGCTGACCAGGGTTTGGGCTTGAGTACAGAGGGCCTGAACACACTGATATAACACATCGGGGGCGCCTTCCCCTGAAACAGCCTGTCCTCTGGCTCCCATCATAACATCCCATGCCTGTCACCGCTTGAATACCTTTACCCGACCTGAATCACCCAAGGTGATCTTCTACCCACCCTCCTGGCCTCCAGCCTAAGGGGCCTGCCATCTCATAAGCCATTCAGCACAAGGGGGAATGGGGGGGGGTATGGGCCCCTGTGGCACTTCAGCTACCTGGTCTCAGCACCAACAGTGGCTTAGTCATCCCAAATCCCCCTTTCCTTACCACACTCCCTCTCTCAGCCAGTCTCTCTCACTAGCTGGTGAGAGGAGGGCCACATCCACTCCTTTTGCCCACTGGCCGCCCTGCAGTCGCTGACCCAGCTGACCTTCAGCATATTCTCGTTCCTGCTGCTGACAAGGCGTGTTCAGCCTGGCTGCTGGGCTGGGCTGGGCTTCAGGCTGCGAAGAAAAAAAAAAGCCAAAAACAGCTCCTTTGCAAAGAGCTCCTAGGCAGGGTGGGGCTTCACTGTCCCCCCCCCCAAAAAAAACAGCCAAAAGAGGCAAAGGCAAAGGGGCTTTTTGGCACGCCACAGCTCAGGGGCTGCTTTTGGCTTTTTTTTCTTTTCTTTTCTGCAGCATGAAGCCCAGCCCCAGCCTGGCCCAGCAGCCAGGCCGGGCACACCTTAGCAGCAGCGGGAGCAAGAAGACGCTGAAGGTCAGCTGTGTGGCAGAGCGCAGGGTGGCAGGAGTCTCAGAGTGCGGAGTCGCGAGGGTGACTGCAGCTAGGACTGGCCTGTGGTGGCTGTGATAGCTATGGTTTCCCAGGGTGTGGCAAGCAGCCCCAGAGCCATGTGGTTCTGGGGCTGCTTGCTGCCCCACAAGGCAAGGTGGAGGACAGCTAAAAGGGCAGAGATGCAGGTGGAGATAGGCCTGTGGGGGGGATTGGAGGCAGTCCCTTATTTTACTCAGGATTGAGGCTGGGAGGGACCATGCCTGGAACAGCTTGGATTGGGGTGGGTACTTGCTTAACAACCGTCAATTCTCAGTTAACAGCAGCAACGGGGAGTGCCAGAATTGCAGTTGCTAAGCGATGCAGTCATGTGACACCTCACTTTAGCTTAGTGATGGAAATTCCCATCCCAGTCCTGTCGTAAGTTGACATGCTATTTAGCTGATCGTTACAGGTAGTACAAATATTCTCTAGTGTCTATGGAATCTGGTAGAGATTGCAGATAAACTAGGAAAGGAAGCTTACTAAACAAAATAAAGTTTGTTTTAATATGAACATTTCCCCTCTTTAGTTTAGCATCTTCCCCACTGACTACCCACCATTATACAATCAGAAATTACTACAGTTTTCAGTAGCAAAAATTGTGATGATCTTTACATTTATTTTAGAATATTTTTCAGGCTTGGAAAGGAGCAAAGGAAATAGAAAATGTATGATATGTCTCCCTGCACCCATACACAGCAGCTTAATCCCAACCAGAGCTCTGTGGATTCATTTTATTAATTTGGTTACTAGTTTGTACATATAATGAGTAGGAGGTGAAGGGCTAAAGACTGAGCCAAAAAGTGATAGAATAAAATAAAAAGGGTTTTATAAAAAGGCAGTAAGGAAAATAAATTTGAAGATTATCAGTATACTTACTGAAACACTCAATAATGAATAAGAACATTTGCTAAACATTAACCCACTTTTCATCCTTAAAAACAATTCCCAAAGCAGGTCCAATTGCATAGCAGATCATTCTTCTGAGTGACCTTGTATTTTGGATCTTCAGGTGAGAGAAGCTTACTGGCGCTGGATTTGCTGCATCAAAGACATCAAACCTCCTGTTTCTGAAATGTCTGTGGCCTCGGTTTCCATCAGTAATCCTTTGGTAAGACAGATGTGAAACTGATAGATTTGATCAAACTTGCCGTGATATGGGTAACGTGCCTCTGCAGCCCAATATGGGCAGGATATGTATGTCTGGGGCATCAGTAGATTCATTTTTCCAACCCATTCAATTCTCACAATGCAAACACCATCTATCCAGAAACAGCAGGCAGTGGAAGAAACCTGGGTTATCTTGGAGTGACTACAAACATGCCTGAAATACCAGTTCTGGGTCTTCTCTTCCTCTTTTGGTGCTGTGCCAGAAGAATTCGGAAATACAGGCAGTCCTCATTTAGCGATCACAGTTGGTACCAGCAACTCAGTCCTTAGGCGAAGAGGTCACTAAGGGAAACCATGACTGTGCTTTTGATCTTACTTCAGCCCTTCTTTGCTTTATAGACCTGCAAAGGTTGCAAATGTAAGGATTCGTTGCAAAGTTACTTTTTCAAACAGTCACAAAAAGGAGGCAGTTGCTAAATGAGGGCTACCTATAGAAAAAAGAAAGAATTGAACCAATCCATTAGCTAAAGTATTTTCTGCCTTTGATCCAAATATTTTAGAAAGCTGGTATTTCATGGGAAGTCCTGTAGGGGGTACATTCATATATTTGCAGATGAAAGCCTGTGTAGTTCTACAAAGTCCTAATTTTTAAGTGAAAATTGAACGTTTTCCTGTCTGCCCTCAAAATCGTGTCATTTCACTTAAAAGCTGAAAGCATCTAAGCAGGTTGTTAGAAGTGGAGACCGTTGCTAGAATATTATGTTAAAAACAGGAAGGCCCCCGTCGTCTATGGCTGAGTTCCCACAACCTTAACACTCCTTCTTTATTTGGGTATACTATATTATATAAAGATAGGATTTGTGTTTTCTTTAGTTTAATTTTCTCTGTAAGCTTTAGCCCAGACTTTGTTTACTATTGTGTACTGCTGCCACATTTTGCTCATGGCCTAAAGCAAACTTTGAGGGTTTTCTTTTTTTTTCCTCCCCCAGGCAAATGCCCCAAGTGCTAATGCAGTGGATAACCAGAAGGTGGGATGGGCAGAAGAACCATAGCACAGTGTCTCTCCTTTGGACTCTTTGTTGAGCTTGAACAAAACTGAAGAAAATTGGAATATATTCAGCCATTTTTTAACTCTTTCTTTTCTTGTTGATCTCTGGAGCCTCATTGGCTCCAGAATATAGTAGGGTACTTTTTTTTCAACCCATTCCCTGTTCTAACCCACTTAACCAGGAATGTGGTGGTTAAAGAAAATATACAGGGGGCAACTCCCCTGCTTGCCACTAGCTAGAATATGTCTACTTGAACCTATCCAGTGGGGAGCCAACCATCTTTCCAAGTAATTTGGTCTTAATGAGAGGAAGGAAGTTTTCTCGTGACATTCCACTGGAATTTGCCTTTCTGTAACTTAGATTCATGATTCCTTTCTCCATGCTCTGGGAAAAGAGAGGATAGGTCTTCACCTTCTTCTTTGTGGAATCCTTGCAGGGATTTAAGAGTCCTAGAGTAACCCTCCATTTTCTCTTCTCACTGCTAAAAAGTCCCAGTACCTTCCACCTCTCTTCTTAGGATTTTGGTTCCTGACTCATAATCATCCTCATTACCCTTCTGTGACCCTGTTCCATTTAGTTTGAATCATTCCTGAATGTGGTGCCCCAAACTGGACACAGCGTTTCAGGTGGGATCTACCAAAGCAGAATAAAGTGGAATGATTACTTCTTGTGATTTGAGAATCATGATGCAATTTAAAATTGTATTTGTCTCATGCAGCAGCCATTTCACACTGCAAAATCACATTGATCTTTTTCATAAGTATCATTACCAAGCCAGTCTCCTCCATCCTATTCTGCCCATTTGATCATTCAAATGCATCTTGATTATTCTCTTTTTAAGCATGAGAATAAATGCATTCAGTACAAAAAGTGAAGACAACATTTCATACAATCAAAGTCTTAATTGTTGATTGAAACCCTATTGAATATATTTTCCAAAAGGGAAGTCCACAAGTATCTTCTTAGCTTCATATGAATCATGTTAAACATTCCTCAGTAAATCTCACTGGAAATATTTGTAGTACAGAATTTCTTTCCTGTGTAATCTATCATTTTTTCATGAACTAACCTTGAATAACCATAGGTATCACTACATTTTGCTAAAATTGCACTGCAAAAGTTATCTTTTTTCTAGATTGTATTAGTGGAGTTGTAAGTAAGTTAATAAATGTTGCATTACTTAAAATGCATTATAAATTACTTTTTACTTTTAATTTTCATAGGAAGTTTTTGACAAAATTGGTACTATCATCCAATAATTTTTCACAATGAATCCCATTTATTTCCATATTTCCTAAGGCATATAAGTTGATGCATCATTATAAACTGATTCAACTCCATTTGTTAACTCCCAAATCTATTACCTGGCATTGAATTTAAGCTAATTAGTAGAATATGAAAGTATGGGAAATTGCTTTGACTGAAAAATTAACAACAAAGAGCTTTGAATTACTCTATAATGAAGGATGAATTTAGATCTCTTTTCCATATATCATCTATATTATCAGTATTTTTCTTAATAGATTGTCTTCTTGTGTATTAATATCATTGTGTATAGAATATTGAATAAAATGGTTTTATTTCTCAGATAGATAGATAAATTATGTTCTGCAAATCATTCAGAGAGGTACTTTACTTGTGAAAACAGTGTAAACACAGTGTCATTCCTTGAACCATCAAGATGGCTACATCTTCCTCAAGATTTGACTCCTTCCCATGTTATTGGTGTGCACAGAACACTCTTATGCCATGATTTTGTTGGTTTTTACAAGGAGCATTATATTGCTTAAGGCATTGTCAAAAATGAAGTGCCTCTTTGTGTGATTTGTACTCCCCATAAGTAAAATTTAAAAATTTTGCTCTGGGTTTTGTCTTTGATTTTCTTTTTTTAACTAATTGTTTTAATATTTGTTTTGCTCTATAGTAAGAATAAATATGTAAAATGTATTTAGTTGAACTTAATTAATACTTTCACTGGCTGATATTTAATATATTTATTATTTACTTCATTCCTCTCCTTTTTAGGGCATTTATAAATGATCAATAAAAAAGGTGATTTTTTTACATTTGTGTGTTTGCTTTGTATATCACTTTGTAATCAAAAAGGACTCCAAGCAGTTAACTAAAAAAAAAAAAAGCTTCAGGCCTATGGTCCCAAGCTCATTAACACCATAATGCATCACCCATGTGAATTTGTGGTATTTTAAATATTGGTCACATTTAAATACTTCACTGAGTATTTGTGGTTATCTTTATCAGCTGCAGACATTACTCCATTTTATTGTCAAGTCATTTTGTAGAACTGCCTCAAATTATAATGCCAGCTGTGGAATAAATAGAAAGATCATGGTGTCCAAAGTAATTTGGATTGATTGATTGATTGAGGCTAATATGAATCCCAGTTGGCTGCTAATTAGCTAGGGAGAGAGATTTGAGATTCTGGTTTTGATATACCAGACAATTTAGGGAAAGGATAATTATCAGAATATCCTCACATTTATAGATCTGGTCAGTCACTGAGATGACCAGGAAGCTTTGCTGCATGTTCTGAGAAGTCTGTGCAAAGTTGGGTTTGAAGGATCAGCTGGGAATTCTGCTATTGTAGTGGATTCCTGCTATTGCACAACCCTGCCTGCTCTGCTTAAGGCTGTCTCTGGGCTGGTGGTGGAGTTCCCCAGACTTATGATTCAGGGGGACCTCAATCTGCCATCCTTGGGGGCGGACTTGGAGACAGCAAGGGAGCTCATGGCCACCATGAGAATCATAGACCTGACCCAGCTTATTGTTCAGTACAAGAAATGGAAAGGCAGAACATTTTATACAGTTAGAATCCTAATTGTTGATTAAAACCCTTTTGAATATATTTTTCAAAAAAATGTGTCCAAAAGTACTTTCTGAGTTTCATATGAATCATGTTAATTTCTCCCCAATATTCAACAGGCCCCAACCCTTAGGAAAGTTGCTAAGCTGGGTGTTCCCCAGGGGCCAGCTGAGTGGAGTCCCCTTTTGGTCATTTTGTTATAGTGCTTAATCATATTTTTATATTTTGTATCATATATTTATATATTGTATGTTTTAACGTGATATGGTTTTATTTTATTTTATTTATCAAATTTATATGGCCACCCATCTCACACAAAGTAACTCTGGGTGGCATACAATAAAACCAGCAATTAAAACATTCTACAAAACCAATTAAAACAATGAACACAGATAAAACAAGACCATGAGAGGGGAAATATTACATATAATACAGCCAGTGCCCTTTTTTTGTTTGTTTTTTGTTTGTTTTTTGTTGTTGTATGCCACCCAGAATCACATTGTTTGAGTTGGGCAGCCATATACATCTAGTTAATACATAACTACATTAGTTTTGCTGGCATACAATTTTCTCAAAAAAAACACAGTCAATTCAAGTGCTGATGTTTCTGATGAGGTAATTCTATTCTGCCCAGAGTACCTTGGATTGTTCTCCATGTCATGCCAGCCCTTTTAATCTATTTCACGCCTAGCATCAACCCCCCTATTCATATAATGGCTGTAACTACTCACCTCACAGCCACATATGTTCTAATAACCTCTGATGCTTACCAAGCCCGAGTGCAACCTGAGCCAGAGAGATCCCTGGGACCTACAGATCCCTGGACCTACAGATCCCACCTCAGGAACATTCAGAAACCAGATATCTAGGGAATTCTCCATTGGAACATGTGATCTTCAGACATCAGCAGGCTATTACAGCAGCTGAAAAACACAATTTCTTATCATGCCTCATCATTCTGCAACCAGGATCTTCATTTACATTCCTATTGTATGTGAGTGAATCCCTTTAACTTGTCCTTGCTTTTCTGGACAAAAAGGGATTTTGGAATGATATGAGTTAAGCTGCCAATTAAATGGGTTTCAAATATTTTCATCTAAGGAGATCAATTTTTCACAAAGTAAATGACTTACAGGCAGTGCTTACCACTTGGTGAAATCTCTTTTGATTTAGAGTTGTTTTAAAATGAAGATCCAACTTGGAAGCAGAAAAATACATAAACTGGACAGAAAGATTTGTCAGTACAGTAGAACAGCAAGGAACAAAATATGTACCTTCTTTCCTGTCCTCCTTCCCATGGATGCTCCAAATTCACCCAGCATAACTCCTTTGTGGATGGGGAAGCTTTGGCTTCAGCATAAATTCAGTATTTTGCCTCTAAGTAGCTGAATCCTCCAGTGTGCAAAGCCTGGCTAAAGTGATCTTGGGCAGGCTAAATTCATGCCAAATACAAATATTTCCCAGCCTGGACAAGGTGAAAGGTATTTTTAGAGTTGTCTTGCATTCATTGAGTACCACTAACCACTCTATTTTTTTCTTGCATTGTTCCTAGTGTAAATGGGGCCTGAATGTGGTATAACTCAGTTCTTCTCTTGCCTCTTCTCTCCCTTATTTTTTGCCTTTCCTGGTCATATGTATTTTGTTCTGGTGGCAGGAAGTGATTTCGACTAGCAGAATTTACCAACATCCCCTTTCCAGACAGCACTTTTGCAGTTTGGATCAGCTATAGTACCTGTTCCAATCACACATTTTAAAAAAGATTTCTTCTAGGTTGTAATATGAACTAGGTCAACTGTGTTTTGTCAAATGATTTAATGCAACATGTAAACTAAATCTCAGGTTCAAACACAGTAGAACAAGAGAAGTAGGAAGTTATGCTGAAGGCCTCTAACTCCACAATAGGGATTAACTTTAAGTTTTCTGGTCTCATGAAAAGGTACGGGTAGTCCTTGAATTATGTTGTTTTGTTCACTGACTGTTCAAACTTATGACAATGCTGAAAAAAATGGGCTTATGGTTAGTCCTCAAAGTTCTGGCCATTGCTGTACCCCACGGTCACATGATAAAAATTCAGGCCTGCCTGCATTTATAACCACTCCCCCTGCCACTGCCCCCCTGCTGCCACCCCCAGCTGACTTTCATTCTCTTCTTTGCCTGGGTAGAGGTGGGAGTCCAAGGCAAGGAGGCTGGCAGGTGAGAACTACTGCTGGGGTGGTGGGTGCTGTGGGCAGGCCCTAGGAAGCGTGAGGCTTGAGGCGACACAGGGCTTGCTATGCTGTGTGGCTTGCCGTGGTGCTGGGGTTTGCAGCTGGCCAGCGCTGCTGGGGCTTGAGGCTGGCACTGGTGTTTGAGGCTGGCTGCCTCTGCTGGAGCTTGCTGCAGCACTGGGGCTTGAGGCTGGCTGGCGCAGGGCTTGCTGTGGTGCAAGACTTGAGGTGGCACTTCAGCCTGCACTGGGCCTCAAGTAGCAGACCAGGGGAAGCAGCAGTGGGCTGAGACTGCTGAAGGCTGCCACTGCCAAGGAGTGCTGCCTCAAGCCCTGTGCTGTGGCAAGCCCCACACTGCCTAGTACCCATCTATGGCACACACCTCCCGGCCCATAGCTCTCACCCACTGGTCTGCTTGTCAGGACTCCTGCCTATTCCCATGTCATGGTCAGGTGAGATCCTCCCTTAACAACATGCGTGGTCCCAAGGTTATGATGGCAACCAGGACTGCCAGGATTCCTGTTGCTAAGCGATGTGGTAATGGGACTAGCACTTTACAACCACATCCCCTGTAGAATTAAACTGATGCTCCTTTCTATACAAATGTATCAAAGTTAACTAAGTGATTTTTTAAATACGGTGCTGAGAAAGTCGGAATTACATGGTTACAGGTAGCCCTTCGGTTATGATGGCAATTGGGACTGGGATTGTTGTCGCTAAGCGATGCAGTCATAAAGTGCAACATCATGTGACTGCATTGCTTAGTGTCAACAATCCCAGCAGTCCTGGTTGACATCGTAACCCCAGGACATGCGGGTCATTAAGTGGGAAGAGGTGGGAATCCCAGATAAGAAATGTGGGGGTGCTGTGGGGGGGGTGAGGGAGGCCAGTGGATGCCTTGGGAGGGCCACGCACAGGTGTGGGGAGGCTGGGGGAGGCCTTGGGAAGGCCAACAGAGGCTGCATGTAGCTCTGGGGAGACCTTGGGAGGGCTGGTGGAGGCCACATATAGGCAGGGAGATGCTGCGGGTGGGAGAAAAAAGTGGCAGGAGCAACTTACCGAAGTGGCTTGCAACTTTCCCTACCGGCTTCCCCATTGACTTTGCTTGTGGGAAGCCAGTAGGGAAGGTTGCAAATGGCAATCACATGACCACGGCTTGCTGTGATGTCACAATCGTGAGCTGGGAACCCGAGCACCTGGATTATGATCACATGACTGCAAGGATGCTGCAACAACTGGAACTTTGAGGACCGGTCATATGTCCATTTTTTCAGCACCACCATAACTTTGAACAGTCACTGAACAAATGGACATAAGCTGAGGACTACCTGTATATACCTTATTTATGGTATAAAAATAATTATGTTTGATTCTTAGAATTAGTAGAATGTGTTAAACCATTGGATAGTTTTTGATTTGTAGTGTGCTTTCCCTCAATTTACAAGTCTGCTATGAGAACCTTTTTTATTCTTAACCATTTCATCAATTGGATACATCTGCAGATGTTGTCTCTGACCACTAGAGGCCAATATAATCTTAGTCAATACAGTTTACTAATGTAAAGAACAATTACTATAATTATGAAAGGGAGCATCAACAAAAACTAGAGTTTCTTAAAGTAATAATGAAACTTTCAAGTTCTCTAGGTTGCTTCCTCAGAAGATAACTTACAAAAAAAAGTAGGAAGCAAAACAACAGTTGGGTGGAATGTGCATTTTTCATGAATAAGTCTCCAAACCTACCTTATGTAACAACCTGGACACTGAAGACAAGGATAATGGCACACAGAGTTAATTATATTAAACTTAACTAGGTGCAAAAGATTTACAGTTGTCTTAGGGGCTACTGGGACAAGCAAAACATGAAAGCGAATAATAATTCAGAGTCACCTCTCTCACTGATTCAAGAACACATCTGGAAAAGAGAGAGGCAAGGAGAGACACAGACAGTAGTTCTTTCATTAGAAAATCTCAGAATTAATTTACTTGCTAAAGAGCCAATAAAAAGCAAAGTGAGGGACATGGTGTACTTCACCACACTCCCCAAATAAAAGCATCATCATTAAATTGCAGATCATTTCCTCCTGTGATAGAAGCTGATCTGTGTTCAAGCTATCTTTCCTTCTCAAATCTGCAGATAGATGACAAAAGCATATGAAATTTTGTAGCAGAGGAAAGTATGGAATGATCCTATAAAATGGCTGCCATGGAAGAGGACTTGCCATGGTAGACATGACCAGTCACAAACCCGTTTCCTAGAAAAGAAACTGGAAGGTCTAAAGGAAGTACGACTTGCCCAAGAGTTCAGCAAGAGTTGAGCAAGTAATTACTATGCAGATGAGAGCTTCTGAGTTACAAAACCAAACCATTTTTTTCTGAAGTAGTGGTGCCTGACTGCATGCTTTTGCCCACTCATTCCTCAGAAGGCAAATGGTGATGCTCAGAGGACTTACACAAACACATAGACACAAGCCTTCAGGCAAAACACGCACATACGTATCTCATGTACAGCCCCATGCAAAATGCAGAAATTACTCATGCAACAAAAAGGGCAAAACAGAGCTCGCCCACATCTAATGTACTGTATGTGCAACACACACACACAATGTCAAATATCCACACCAATCACAGCTGCAAAACATATCTCACTCTACAGCAAGCAACCCTCTGACATGCATACACGTTAAAATAAAACCAGTAAAACACACTTCAGGGAAAGCTTTACAGGCTTACATTGCTGACCTTTTCCTCATTAAGTTTGTCTTAGTTATAAGGGACTGGATCTCTGTTAGCTCAAGTTAATTTCATTCTGCCTTTGTTAAAGCAAGTAGTTTTTCTTTCCTTCTGGTAAGGCTTTGTTCTGGGAAGGGAATAGTTTCCTTAGGTATGTTGGGATTATGTAAATGGGGGAACTGGACCTGGTCTCTGCCACATCCACAGGGGCAGAGGGAGATGTCCTAAAAATAAATCCTCTTTTTATTTCAACCATAACACCATAAAGGTATAAATACTACAAAACCTATTATGGGGCGCAGCAGTATTTCCACTGCGGGAGCCATTGTCCCCTAAGCCCCAACCGAGAAATATGCCTAGACAATGTGGAGTAACTTATCTTTGACCAGCAAACTCAACTCTAAAGAAACTTCTATCCTTGACTGCAAATGTCTATATGAGGCAAATTTTGCTTTGTGGATTATTCAATACAGTTGTATTTCTTGAATACTGTATAGTGTATATACAAATTGTATACTGTATAAACAAAATAATGTTTGTTGTGAATTGCCCAGAGTTCTCCCATTGGGGGGAGATGGGCGGTTGAAAAATTAATTAATTAATTAATTAAATAAATAAATAAATAAAATTGATGGTGGACGGCATTACCACACAGAGATTGTTCTTTGTAATTGGTATAGGGCATATTCTGCTGCTGAGTTCTGGAAGGAACTTCCAACCTCTATTATTATTATGGTTGGTTGCACAGTCATCCAGATGTTTGGACTGGATTTGGCATTTTTATCCACCTATCAAGCCTTCCCAAGGACCTGGGGCAGGCAGATGTTGCCGTTTGATGGTGTTAAAGGTATCGTGAGCTGTTCCAAGTAAAGCTGCCTTTTGCAATTGACTGATGGTGATTTTGTCAATGCCGATGGTATTCACATGGCGCTCCAGATGTTTTGGACTTGCACCCAAGGCGCCTGTTACTATTGGTACTATCTTTGCTTTCTTTTGCCACAGTCGTTCTACTTCTTTGCAGGTTCTTGTATTTTGTGATTTTCACAGACTATTACTCTGTCTGTTTTGCTGAAGAGATTGCTGTCTCCAGTATTGCAATGTTCACTATCCAGACTTTTTTGTCTTTCCTATCCACAATTGTTAAGTCTGGGGAGTTATGTGGTAGGTGCTTGTCTTTTTGAATTCTAAAGTCCCAGAGCACTTTAGCTTCTTCATTTTCTATTACTTTGTTTTGTGGTCCCACCAGTTCTTGCTTGCAGACAAATGGCATTTCTTGCAGCTATTCTAATGCACTATTGTTGCTATTTATCATGCCATTGTTTGTAGTCAGTCTGTGCAATCTTGAAACACACTGGTATCTTCTCATGTAAAGCACAAGCTTAGTCCACCTACTAAAATTACATACATAGTGTACATTCCCTCTCTAGTTTCTGTATTTCAAAAGCATTAAGTAGGAATATTACAAACAACTCAGTGTTTCTTTACCTTAGAGAATCACTGCTACATACGTACAACTTTGAATAACATGGAGCAGTTTGACTCATTTATTTATGAGCAGGGACTTTAAGACCAAATGTACCCCTATGATTTAGGGATGAAGTTCAGTCATCAGAAATGTTGTTTCATGAGAACTTCCCAAGGAATGGGTTAGGGTTAGATACTGGATTTTTTTTTCTTGAGTTGAAAGAAATTTGAGGGCTATTTAATTCACAAGATTTGGTCATGTTCCTTTGTGGTTTGTTTTTTGTTTCAAGTAATTACATATGTTAACACAAGTTTGGGTGGAAATTTAATTGTTAAAAAGGTAAAGATGATGATGAACTATACTCCAGAAATGTGGAATTTGACATTTCATGAAGAACTTTGGCTCTATTGAATCCTGGGATTGGCTAAAAGAATAATTCTATATAGGTCGAAAGAAAACAATACTCCAGATGTCAAAAAGACTGGATTCAAGACATGGTTCTTTGTTAGTTTTTGAAATGTGTTTATACTGTAGAAATGAGAATGTAGAACAGTATGTTTCTTTATGGTGTAGGTTTAATAATATGTCAAAGGACTGAACTACATGTATATTAATATCTTTTTATAAGTTTTATTTATGATAGATAGATAGATAGATAGATAGATGGATAGATAGATAGTAACATCATTGCTGTATTGCATTTATTATTGTTTGATAAATTTATACCATATATATATATATGTGTGCATGTGTGTTGTTATACAAGTTTAGAATATACATATGTGTGTGTGTGTTTATATATATAAACAAACAAACAAACAAACAAACATATGCTGAATAAAAAAGCAGGGTTTTTTTTAGTGAATGTTTATATATCTCCCCCTGATTTTAGGAAGTGTATATTAATTCAATGTAATGTTTACAGCACTTTTTAGTTCCTTTATTCTTTAAATCTAACTGACAGACATAAAATCAGTTATTTATTGATGCCCACAAACTGTAGCCAGAGGGAGAAAAGGAGGAAGGAAGAGATGTTTTATATTGCCACTCTGACCAAGTCAAACTCTCATACTGCACCTCTGTTTTGTTAATTTTAATATGTAATATGATAGTACAACTTAATATTTTAAAATCTGATTCACTATTTTCAGATGTTATAGTGTTATATTCTACTAAAATATTCTGACTATATTACTATTATTATTATCTTTATTATGTTCTCTCAACACAGTGAAATATTTCCATTGTTGCTGTTGTTATACAAGTTTAGAATATGTTTTATATGAAATTCAGGTTATATTCACATTCAATTTTGGGGTAAGAAAGACTTTTCCATGCATATATGAAATCAGTATGACATTTTAATATAGTGATCATAATATATAAGTTAGTTTTCCAATTTTGAAATGGTAATCTGCTTCATGAATCATTTAGCCTAAGATTTCAACAATCCCTATTTTCAATGTAAGTGGTAGATTTTTATTTATTGTAATGATGATGACAAATGCTCCAAATCAGCCATGATACTAGACAAATTACAAGCCCTGGTTTATGACAAAGCAATCTGGGTTTTTGAGCAGTTATTTCAGCAAGAAATATATTGTACTTTAAAGACAATTATAGTATTGAGTATACTATTATAATTCCATTTCATTTATTCTAGGTATTAGATTGGCAATGGCCTATGCAGACAAAAAAGGTAGAATTTATTTATCTTCTCAGAAATAGTATAAAGAGATGATACTAAACACTGGCTGCCCTATATTTTGCATGTCAGTTAAGTTCATTTTTTGCAATGAACTACAGTTTCTGTCATGTTGTCTACCTATAGGGCTCAGACTGAACAGCTGTGAAGGCCTTTGTTAAAATTAGAGGCAGAGGCCAGTTCAGAGAATTGTCTTAAGGACAAAGCTTACAAAGGCTGGGAACAGAAAGGGCCCATGAAATTGCACATGCTTTCCAGTCAGATGTATGACCAGGAATCTGTACAAAACAGGTAGAGCTGTCTACCTCTAGTCAGACAGTCAAGTCTGACAGTGGAAAGAGAACTCGGGGAGACAGAATGTATACTTCTATGCACAGATACTCAGGTTAGGTTTGTCAAATTGAGTACATTTACTATCTGCTTCTAATTGGGTGGGGTTTACTTGTTTGCTCTTCCAGTTCTTTGTTTTGTGATATCTGGTTTTCTTTATCTTCCTTATGCTTATACTTTTTTCTCCCTGGGTTATTCCAAGATGTTCTTAATTGTTCGCTCTTTTTGCATTTAGTCTCAATGATTTGCCACAGTTTATTTGGCTTGAATTTCTTGAATGAGATGTTGAAAAGAAAATATTTTTTTGGATAAGAAAAGACCTTTATTTCAGCTCTGAAACAAGTCTTAAATATAAGACACTCTTTTGGATAAGAAAATCCTTCACTAGTTAACTAGTTTTTGAAAATTCTTTTTTTTTTCTTTTTGTATGAAGAAAAGCTCCTTCATCTATTTTTTTAAATTATAGGAGTAATCAGTAAATTAGCCCATTAGCTTTAATCGGGGACGCGGTGGCGCAGCGGCTTAATGACGCTGAAAGTGCCGGCCAGAAATGGCTGAAAGCTTCAGCGGTTCAAGTCCAGCCTCGCGTTAACAAGGTGAGCTCTTGTTTCTATACCCGCAGCTTCTGCCAACTCAGCAGATCGAAAACATACGTGAGTAGATAAATGAGCACTCTCACTCCGGTGGGAGGAAAAATGCTGGCAGCGGCTCAACAGAGAGACGGGACAAGTTGCTGGTAAAAGCGCGAAAACCGCGCTCGTCCGAAAAAGGGGCGCGAAGCAACGGAAATCCCGCCTCCTGTGCTGCCAGCTGGGCTGACGCTCTAGGAATTAGGCTCTGGCAAAGTCTAATTCCGAAACTAGAAAGATGCAATTGCCTTGAAAACCGCTAGGGGGCGGTCACTGCAGGGTCAGTAATGACTGTTAAGCAGATAAAAAAAAAAAAGCTTTAATCACTCTCAGGCTCTCCCAAAAGTTTCTGTTAATAAAGAACCATCCAAATCCAAACTTCAGACTGCACTGAACGTTGGGGTATCTCATGTACAGCTTAATCCCAACAGCTCCATCTTGAGAAGTCATGGAGTAAAAAGCCTCCCACTGAAGTAAAACGCACCCATTTGCAGTGTGTCCATGGGGAGCAGAGCTCACCCAGCTGGCCAGGGTGTATTCTCTTGTACCCTGTCTCCTTTTCCCAAATGGCCAGCCTTTGCATGTATAAGACTTGGTTTAATCTTGTGCACCAGCCTGTTTTTGTGCCATTTTAACAGGAAAGGAGGAGCTTCCACTGTCACTGCATAGAATTCCTCCCTAGTTGTTCCCCCACATTTGGAGCTAACAACCAGGATTTCTCAGAGTGACTTTTGCTAGCAGGCATATCCTCCAAATCATAATTGTTCAGCCAATCCATGACATTTGGCAGATAGATAGGTGGTTATTCAATCTTAAAGGAAATCAACTCTGATTGCTCATTGGAAGGATTGATAATGAAGCTCAAGCTCAGATACTTTGGTCACCTAATGCGAAGAGAGGACTCTTTGGAGAAGCCCCTGATGCTGGGAAAGATTGAAGGCAAAAGGAGAAGAGGACGGCAGAGGATTAGATGGCTGGATAGCATCACTGAAGCAATGAGCATGAAATTGAGCAAACTCAGGGAGGCAGTGAAAGATAGGAAGGCCTGGCGCAATATGGTTCATGGGGTCACGAAGAGTCGGACACAACTTAACGACTGAACAACAACAACAACAACAACAACAACAATAGGTGGTTATACTTCCAAACACTGCATTCCCTTGACATATTTGTTTGTTAGGGCACCTATGTGGTCCAGAGGCACTCTTGAAAATAACAATGAAGCTGGAGGCTGTGCTTCAGCTTGTAGAATATAATCCTCCTCCTCTTTGTAAATTAATATATGTGAGGTTATTTTTAGAAGAAAGAAGTGCAGGATCTACTTAGGCAACAAAAGAAATGTCTTGAAACAGACTTTTTTTTTCATGTGAAGTACGTACATAGATTGAGTAGAAAGAACATTAGGTAAAAATACTAGGAAAGACTAGTGTTTGTTACCACTATACTGTACAGTCTAGAAAGACTGGATATTATGATAAAAATAATTCATAGGTTTATGAGCAAGGCTGATAAACTTTCTGAGGTCAAAAGACAGTAACATTTTTTGGTGAATAGCAATATCCCTCCCCCAGATTCTAGGAAGTATGTACTAATGCACTGTGGTATTAATAGCCCTTTTAAGTTCCTTTATGCTTTAACTCTGAAAGACAGACAAAAAACAGTCATTTATTCACTCACTCGCACAAGAAGGCAATGAGGAACACTGTCACTTGCATCTTTCTGGGTGAGCAGACAATTCCTGGTTCAAGATAATCAAGGTAGATAAGAGATAATAACTCAGTGGTAGAGCAGATATATTCCAGGTGGAAGGTCCCATATAATGGGAAAGATTTCTGCTGAGACAAGACATGTCAGTTGGATGGCATTGTTCCTTTAAGACCCTCCAGCCCATTGCAATTGGTGAGAATGGAGGAATGAGCATTCACACCTTGGGTCTCCAGTGCTAAGACCTAAACTGTCCATCTCTCAGCCCTACCGGACATCCTAGAGGACAGTAAAATTATATTAAAGCTCAAGTATTTCTACCCAACTTCTGTTGTATCATAAGCCAAAATGATAATTATCAGAAGCTTTAGACCAGTATTTCATAAATCCAAGCAAAAAACTCCTGAAAGAAGTTCTGAGGTCATAGAAGATCAGGGAGATTCCTTAGAAAAGTCCAATGAAGACAATATTTGTTAGGAAAATGTTGTGTTTGTGTGTGGGGTGGGGTGGGGTGGAGTAGGGGTTAAGTAGGGTCAGTTTTATTGATTTTGAAGACATTAAATTGTCTTAGACCCAAACAGTCTGATTTCAACAATTTCCAACTAATCCCTAAAAAAATGTAACCATAATGTATCAATCTGTTTAAAATATTTAAGAAGAATCAATATTGGTACTGCTCTTCAAATGTCTAGATGCACAATTCAGTTTTACAATATTAATTCTTCCCCCCAGTCATAATGCTATTTTCATCCATGTCTTAATATCCCTTTTCATTTCAGGGATACATTTTTAAATGTTCTCAATGACCACACCGGATATTTAATAACTTCTAGACAAAATAGAAAATCTAATCTTTTTTCTGTGACCTTTGGAACCTTCTTCCCAATTGGCATAATATATGACTGACCCCAGTTTATTGTATACCCAAAATATTTACCCTTTAATTGTATAACCTCTACAGATTTAGGTAAAAATGGTTGGCAGTTATTTGGGGAAAAAAAATACTGTCTGCATATGACATCTTCTATTCAAATTCAGCTAAACAAATTCTCTTGATTTCAGAAGTTTGATTTATTTGGCATGCCAGAGACTTCAACCCCAAATTAAAAATTGAAGGCAATAAGGGACAACCTTGATTGCATTTTAATAAAAGGGGAAATAATCTCATTAGCAATTATGCAAGCAGAATATTATTTGTTTGTAGAATGCCCACATATTTATAACTATCTCTATTAAGTGTAAAACTTCTTAATTTGTTTCTATCTGGCATTTCAGTTCCATTACTTTTAATCAATTTTCCTTTGTTTACCACTACTGATACATACTTACATAGCCAAAAATCCATGTAATTACTATAAATTTGGACTATATGAAGCAGTGATTCAATTTCTAATTGTGACTTACTGTATAGTTTCAGGTCATACATATAGAGGAAGTGGGAAAGCTTAGCTGATCTGATGTCTGATATCCATGGCACATTTTATTCAACATTATTAATAATCGAATCAACAGTGTTATGAATAGTAATGGTGAGACAGGGTCTTCCTGAAATGTTCATCTTTTAATGTTAATTTGGCCAAGTTGTTCACCATTCATTATTAGCTGTGTTTTCCCAGAAGTTTATCATCTTTTTAACAATTGTTTTTGAAGTTATCACTTACTCTTGTCATTTCCAAGCACTTTAAAAGCCAGTTGTGTGACAATGAGTCAAATGCCTTTTCATAATCAATCCAACCAACATGCAGATTTATCCTTCTTCTTTTCATCTATTAATTATTTTGTCTATTTCTGTTCTGTTGAGCTGGTGACAGATTGTTGTTTTCTAAATGATCTGGTATGGTATCTGCTATTATGCCAGGAAAACGTTTAAATGTTGTTGGAATACAAGTTATCAACCTGTAGTGGCTTGGTACTCTACATTTTTCATAATCTTTCATAAGGAAATAAGTCTTAAAGAGGACTTTTTCAACAAAGATATTAAATTTGAAAGGGTCCATTTTACTCTCAGACAAAAGAAACACACGGCACAACAAGTACTTGTCTCAAAGCAATATTGCAAATTTATTTGCTTGTGCAATATACAATACACAAGCATGCACATACACACATACACTCATACTCACACCAAGACTTCCCAGGCACTAGCAGGGGTGATGGAGAAAACAGAGAGCTTTTTTTAAGATGGAAGTCTTCTAGCTAGTCTCTTGTATCTGGTCTCTTTTATTTTTCTCCAAGTCAGTGTTGACTCCTGGCGACTGCCTGGGCCAGTCCCTCCAGTTTTCTGGCAAGATTTCAGAAGTGGTTTGCCATTGCCTTCTTCCTAGGGCTGAGAGAGTGACTGGCCTAAGATCACCCAGGTCAATCAGAATCTCCTCATTTTGACACAATTATCTGCTCCATGAATCATTCGGCCTAAGATATTAGCACTCCAGTTTCCAGTGGATGGTAGGTTTTATTGCTATATTGTAATGATAATAAAAGCTTTAAATAAGCCATGATACAAGAGGAATTGCAAGCCCAGGTTTATGCCAAAACAACTGACATTTAACAGGTCAAATCTATTTCGGCTAAAAAAGGAGAGGGACTATGTTTTATTTTAAAGACATTTTTTTTTCTCCCTAGAGTTTTTCCTGCAGGTGCAGAGTCCACTTTTTTTCTTTTGGATCAACCAAATGGTGATCCATTGGTTGTGACAGGAATTGACCAACTAGCTTGTCACCTGAGCCTGACATCATGGGCTGAAAGAGAGTGACTGGCCGAAAGTCACTCAGCCGGCTTTCATGCCTAAGGTGGGACTATTACTCACAGTCTCCTGGTTTCTAGCCTGGAGCCTTAACCACTAGACAATACTGGCTCTCTCAATTGCCTCTTTAAAGACAGTTATATTATGTTGTAATATATATATATATATATATATATATATATATATATATATATATATAATAGTAAATTGTCTTTTTAAATATATATTAAAAAATTCCCTCTCACCCCTATGGGTGGTATGTGTCTTCCTCAATCTCGGGTCCTCTACCAGAGGCCTGGGAGTTTGAGGGTTCTGCGCAGTATCTTAGCTGTTCCTAGCACTGCACTCTTCTGCACAGAGAGCTCTGATGTTGTTCTTGGGATCTGTTGGAGCCACTCTCCCAGCTTAGGAGTCACGGCCCCGAGTGCTCCTACCACCACTGGGACCACTTTAGCCTTGACTTTCCACATCCTCTCGATTTCCTCCTTCAGGCCCTGGTACTTCTCCAGCTTCTCATGCTCCTTCTTCCTGATGTTGCTGTCACTTGACACTGCTACATCTATCACTATATATCCAAGTTCCATCCAAACTTGGAGATAGATAGATAGATAGATAGATAGATAGATAGATAGATAGATATAATATTATAATTGTATTTCATTTATTTTAGGTCTTGGATTGGTAATGGTCTATGCAGATAAAAAAGGTAAAACTTATTTATCTTCTCAGCAATAGTATAAAGAGGTGATGCTAAACACTGGTTGAGCTTATAGTCTGAATGTCAGCTTTTATATATATATTCTTAGCAATGAGCTGCAGTTTCCATGTGCAATAGAAATTACATGTGTGACCTACAGATCTGTGCAAAACAAGTGGTGCAGAAAAAAAGTCAGGTGGGAAAGATGGAAAAATTAGAAAAACTGAATGTGTCCTTGTATACATAGATTCTCAGGTGAGGTTACTTTCCCTTTGTGTGGTAGCCTCATATGTGCACAACCTGAGAGTCATCTCCAATAAGTATAGGCAAGTATAACTCTTCTGAAATAAAAACATTTTAAAATGTAGGTACTCATAATAAATGCTCCTTTTCTTTTGCAGAGAAATAGATGCTTTTTGTATACATCTTTCCTCGCATGTCCAGTTTTAGACAGCATCTTTGCACCAAGACTGCCAAGTATTATGCATGCTTATGTTCATGTCATGATGGAATCTTTATTGACAGATTGTTATTTTTCCTAATAAAATAAATCTATGGCAAATATAAAAATTAGAACTCAGTGTAGGAGAACCCTGTCCAAACTATGGAATATATTGGTATTTATCTAATTCTCTAGTGAAGATTATACATTATGGATTTATAAAGTTAAAACTAAAGACAAATGGACAATCTCAGTTTTCAACTATTTGCAAAATTAACCTGCATGCCATGCTTTTACCCTTCTGTGGGTTCAACCCACGTGCATTCCAATCCTTCTAATCTCCAGCTTGTAGGAAAACACTTGAGTTAATATTAAATTCAGAACATTTGCATTTGGTGCACATTTCTGTTCCATCTTCAGCTTTGTTTTCTTTTCTACGCCCCATGCATGTGCCTCAACTCGGAGACGTTGAGGTGGAATAAGAAGCTTCTCTTAGCAACATTGAGGAGTTGCTAGCTAACTTGGAGGGAGTCAATACATCCTTTTGCAACTGGCCCAGTTGGGGCTACTTCAGCAATTGGGACAAAGCTTCCGATGGGAGTAGTAGCTTTTCTGTACCTATTGATGTGGTGGCTACTATCCCCCTCCCGCTCTGCAAAAAAAAAAAGCAGGCAACTGTGATAACTGAGAGACGCTTCTCTCTTGCCAGCTTCCCTTTTTATCACTGGGAAGTGATAAAATTCTATATAATACATGCATGTAAGTAAACTACTGCACTGAAAAGATCACAAAAAGAATTATTGGATGTATGATTGTATCTAGCTACATTTTGTGGGAAGAGATATAGCAGCAAGATTAACAACGTGAAACCTGTGACAAGCTCTATGTTTGTGACACTCTTTATCAGATTGAGAAATAGAACAGTAGAAACTTGATAAACTCCTAATTCAGAAATGAGGCAGTGATAATTTTCAGAACATCTGTACCAATCCTCCCCCCACCCCTTTCTTTCTTTGGTCCCTTTGAATCAATCTGCGTTCCGGCGACTACATGGAACATGGAGAGAGAGAGAGAGAGAGAGAGAGAGAGAGAGAGAGAGCGCACTTAAGTCTTTGGACACATTTCCATTCCTTTTGGTTTCTTTTTCCTTTCTGGTTTTCCTTTCCTTTTTCCTTTCTGCTAAATATTCCATAAAGTCCATGTAACTTGCAGTTATCTAATGTTGATTATATCCTTATATCATAAGGAAGCTCTAGCAGTCTTGCTCAGCTGGATTTGGCTTAAAATTGACAGAAATTGCTTTCTTCTGTAGGAACATGTGCTGAAGAAGGGTGGTTCAGGCGGTTTGTCTCACTTATCTTGGGTAAGTTTTACACCAAGTCTGCATCCTTATCACATGTAATCTCCAAATGAATAAAGTGAAGTGAAATATAATCACATTACATGTTGCACCCAATGTAGTCCAGACAGAATTATTTAATTCAGTGATACTGCATTGCCTGCTGAGCGTTCACCATGGCCACCTGCAGGATCTTGCTGCTATTTTCAAAATGATGAAAGTAGCATTGCACAGTCATTGCAAGTTCTAGCCCATACATTCATGTGATGTCATAGTGCATAAAAAAAGGATGGGGCTTATATTGCAATAGGGCTTTTGTCATTCTGCCCACTCCCCCCCCCCCCATGCCCCTCTTATGGACACCACTGGTCTTGCTGAAATGAGTACCCCCTTCAAAATGAGGGGAAAGCCAAGGTTAAAATCAGTTTAACCATCCTATAATGGCCACCCCCATTATCTCTCTGACACATAAAATACAAACTGGATTCAAATATTTGCTAAGCTAAGAGTGGGCAGCCAATGGGCCACACTCAGCTTCTCATCTCTGAACCCCAGTAAAGTAGATTCCTCTTTTGGCATAGACCATGAAACATTTCCTTTGAGTGAAGATCAGTTCCTGGTGACTTCATAGACACATCCATCTAGTTTTCTTGGTCGTAGGACAGAAAATATTTGCCACTGCCTTCTTTTGTTTTCAGCTTCCCACTCTAGCTTCTAGCCCTGGTATTAAGCAATACTTGAAATACTTAAATCATGCCAAAACCAAGATAGGATCACAATTTGTATTGCTATTGCAACAATTTACTAGATATTTAAAAATAGCTAAGGAATATCTACCAGGCATTCAATGTATTGAGGTATTATTATCGCACACTGGCTACCATACTGTAATGGTATGTGGGAATGACCATGGAAGACAGGAGGAAGTCATGTCTCCAGATATAGCTGTGTTGCAATTCATCTCATGTGATCTTGTTTTCAGCAGAAATGGGGAAGGACACAGCTGCACTTCATTCTCATAGCCTACACTCTGATTTCCCTGGGAACTCGGGAGGGAGGACTGAGGCTGACAGGGGTAGTGATACAATGGTATGTGGGAGTGACCTTGGGAGACAGGAGGAAGAGCTGCAGCCTAGACAATGGTCTGATAAACAAAATCTGAGTCCAAAGGAGGTGTGGGAGTGAAGAAAGAGTCTCAGAAGAGACCCTCCCTAGTTTTTGGGAGAGTAAAAGTAAAGGAGGGGAGAGGTACTTTCAGACTTGCAAGATTCTGTTATGTAACCTCACAGTAAAGGTAGTATCAATACTCATGGTTGGTGCTTCTTGTCTAGGCTACCTCAAAAGCTTGACATATACCAAGTGCAGGTCTGGCCCTTTGATATCTTACCTCACTCTGGACATAGTTGCCTGTCTGACTCAACTGCCTCTTCCACCCAATGCCACCCTTGAATGCTTGCTGATAAATTGATTTAGGCCCTGTCCCCTTCCACTGATGACACTTACCTGCTTCCTTTGCTCCATATCACTGGCTATTTCTTAATGAAAACTGGGCATATGTTAAGACAGAATCCAACCACGGTAAAATGCAAAGAATTTAAGTATGTTATATTCCTAACATATCTTGCCTTTTTTTATAACAAGATGCATTAGGTACTACTGTGTATAATAAATCAAGACCATACCCCACCCGCCAGTCATCTATATCTTCCTAAAATCTTCAGTTATTTTATGCTGAATAATTGTGGTTAAAGGAAGACACATTCCTGTGTTTAATTTTGCTTAAAATGAATATTGTAATTGAAAATGTCCTGTTTATTTTTCCAGGCAGAAATTACAATAATTGTCGTAATGATGATGAATGGAACAGGATAGGATCAGGTAATACTATTTCTGGGAGTAAGTGTATTCATTCCTCAACTCTTTTCAATTACATCTTCTTGAGCTTAACTGAATGAAACAAATAGAATAGTGATTTTCAGCCATTACAAACATCTTGATCAATGACAACATTCTATAATGTTGTAAGGATTTTAAAATAGATACAGACTAGTAAAGGGTTATGGCATAATTTTGGGTTTGAGAACAAAGGGCTGCAAGACCTTCACTGATGGCATTCTTCTCAAAAGGTAAAAAGTTAGAACTTCTGGCAATTATTAACATTTAAAAGCAGCTAATTGGCTTACTGTTTTCATCCACTGTAGACATCAAAGGATACAGAAGGTTTAAAAAAAATGGGATGGGGAAGAGACATTTCATCTTGAGTTTTGCATGGACAGTGCATTCTCTCTAGCACAGAAACAAAATAAATAAAATGGGATTATTTGGCTTCTTGGTTTTTGTACATAAATATTTTTCTTACAAATTAATACAGAGTACCCCAATAAATTAGGCCAAGCTCCATTTCATTCAGCATTTTGTTTCTCACATCAGCCAACCAGATGCCCTGTAGTTTTCATAATCTGCAGATGAAACTCAAACCCAGTATGATAAACCTATCCTGTGGGAATTTATCTAATCACTTTTTAAAGCCATCCAAGTTACTGACCAGTACCAGATTTTGTGGTAATGAATTCCTCAGGTTAATTATGCACTGTCAAAAGAAGTGCATTTTCTATTCCAACCATCCTGCCAATCAATGTCACTGAATGACTTCAAGTACTTTTTTGTTTATTTGTTTATTATATGGTTTTATATACTACCCATTTCCAAATGGTGCAAGGTGGTTTACAAAAGATACATATAATGAAATGGCAGCAAGAAGCATCTAACAATCTCTCTAAAAAAACAGCTCACAAAAACGATCAGCAGAACAGCCTGGTCTTAAGCAATTTATGAAAGGCAAGGAGGTTCTATAGCTTAGGAGAAAAGATGTTCCGCAGCCTAGGCCCATACAAAGAAGTAGGAGTGGGGATCCTCTAAAATTCCTTCCTACTTCAGGCAGACTGTATCTTTAAAGGAGAAGCAGTCCTGTAGTTATCTGGGAGCCAAGCTATGTAGAGTTGTAAAGGTGACAACCAACACTTTGAATTGGACTCAGAATCAAATCATACCCAACGCAGCAATGGTAACAAAGGTATAACATGGATGAGTACTCTACCTCAGGTAAGCTGATGAGGTGATGCACTTCAGGTCATTTTGAAGGCAACCCCAAGTACTGTAGATTGTGTGGCGACAGTCTGAGAGGTGATAAGGGCATGAGTTGCTGTAATCAGACCATCCCTATCTAGGTAGGTCTGAAATTGGTACACCAGCCAGAGAGAGGCAAAGCCCCCTGGCCACAGCTTTTCTTGGCTGCTTCAGCAGGAACAGCAGGTCCATAAGGACCCTAAATTGCAGAGTTGCTGCTTATGGGGGAGGCAACTCCATCAAGGCTTAAAACTGGGATTAGGATAAAGCCAGATCTATCACCAACAAACAGAACTCTCTCAATTTGCAGGGATTTAATCTGAAGTTGTTTTGTCCCATCTAGACACAGCCTCCAGACTCCAGGTCAGGATTTCCACAGTGTACCTAGCTCATCCTGGAGTGGTGATGTATAGATAAGTATCATCATCATATTGATGATATCTCATCCAAAACTGACAGATGATCTCTCCCAGAAGTTTCATGGTGATATTAAATAGCGGGGGGGGGGGGGATTGAACCCCATAGTACCCCCATTGGAACAACCACTGTCTCAAGGGCTTTTCTCACAAACAGCAGCTGAAGTTGTCCAGTAAGGAAGGAGTGGAATCACTGCAGAGTTCCCCCAATCCTCAACCATAGGAATTTGAATTCAGCAGGAGCCTTTGTTAAAGGATATACTCATGACCTGAACATAAACAGAAACAAATGAGGATAGAAAAGCCTTACTTTTATCTAGCTATCTTGAAAAGAGGGAAGCAGAAGAGAAAAAGAGAGAAGGAGAGGTAGTTCCCTGTTGTCTCTTAAACAAAGAATCATTTAATAACAGTAGGCCTGGTGCCAAATAGACCAAGGACAACTTGTAAACAACATGTTGCTCTTATCTATCTCTCAACATTTGCTCTAATGATCAAAACAGCTCATAGGTGCAAAGAGATGATATAATTTCCAACACTACCCTCGCATGTGCTCCAGAAGCATAGCATGGTCAAGAGTGTTGAATGCTGCTGAAAGATCTAAGAGGACCATGAGGGGTACACTCCATCCAGGTTCCCAAAAAAGGTCATCTACCAGGACAATCAATGTTGTTTCTGTCCCATGCCCAGCCTGAGCCCTGGTTGAAAAGAGTCCAGAAAATATGTTTCTTCTAGGACCCTCTGCAAATGAAGTTCCACCACCTTCTCCAGAACTTATTGTAAGATGGGAAGATTGGAAATGTCTAATTGTTCATTATAAATTTCGTTATAACTACCTAGATCAAGTGTTGACTTTTTAAAAAAGGGAATAGGAATTATTTCTGAGTAAAGTCACATAAGGTCAAATTGTAAGAATCCCACAAAAGAATATTAAATAGATTATTTTGTCTCTCAACAGTAACAAAATTATTGTTTTGCTCCAGTGGGTCTACACAAGGGATAGGGCACCATGAAATTTGGAGGAGGGGGTGGTTTGTGAATTATAAATAGTAAGCAAAGTTGTCTCATACACAAGGGAAGGGCCAGGATTTTTCTTTTTTTCCCCCTGAGTTTGAGAGATGTCATCCATCAGAGTATTTTTACTTTTTAACTAGACAATTCACGTTGTACTTACAGTTTTATATTTTCCTTCACAGAAATTCCCCATAACTCCCAATTAGAAAAAGTGATAAAAAAGGTCAATTCAACTAAGTGCTCAAATGAAATAAAACCAGTAAGTGTATTATATGTTAAAGTTGTATAATTTTTAAATCAAGATGTTTATACTGCCAATACTATAGAATGAAGCACTGAGAGTAGCTGATGTGAAACGTGTATTGGCTAAAGGACTAATTTGAACAATTACAGGCTATTAACCCCAAGGAACATCTGTATGTGGTCTCTGTGGCAGTTCACAATCAATTGTGGACCTGTTTGATCTCATACTATCAGCTGGGAGTGGGGGGAGCTGGGTCAATTTATTGCTGGTTTCACTTGGGTTATGTGAATGATGATAAAGCTGGTCTTTTCTCTTGGTGCTTCAGCTCTGTGGTGCAATCGGATTGCTGGTCTCCCCATTGTCATGAAGTCTTGTCTGACCCCACCTCCCAGATCCTTCCCCCTCCCATTTTGATGCTGACTCTACCATTGACCACAAGGCCATGCTGCTGCGTTGCCTAGCTATATCCCTATTCCTACTTAATTATGTACAGAGAAATCAAAGAATGGGCATCCTTTAGGATATATGTGCCCTCCAACACTCCTCCTCGTATGTGGCTTTGAAGCTTCACCAGATCACAATGGCAAATTATGGCAGCAGTATTATCCATTTTTTTTAAAAAAAAAAGTCAAATACTGTAAGTTAATTAATTTTCTAAGAAGCTCTATTATTAATTTTTTTAAAAAAAATCACTTTAAAATTTGCTTTAAACAGGCATTGAAAACCCTGCCATAACCCCCGATGACATCATTCCTACAGTTCCTGTTGCTGACCAAAGCATTCAAAAGAAATGTGTGATAACCCCCCTCCCTCCCCCCTCCCCGAAGATTTGTCAGTCCCTGATAGATTTGTTCAGAACATTGTTTCTGAATTAAAAGAATGCCCTGGATCAATATGTCCAGGAAAGAAATTTAAACTGATATGGCTTTGAGAGTCTGGTGAATTGAGCCTGCATATGTGGCCCAGATGGTTTCTTGTGAACCATCCTGTCCTGAACAACTATGGGGAGATTCTTTCTTCACTTGCCAACTGAGCTCTGAGAAGAACACATGATTCCTTTCTCATTTTTCTTTTAGGAAAACAGTTTATACTGCTCAGTGATGAATCTTACCTTGACATTCTTGAAACATCTTGGTGGTACTGAAACGCTCACCAAAACCTCCTTGAATGTAAGATCTATTGAGAACTGCAGAGACAACAGTTGACCATAGTTTCTCTTTCCTGAGAAGCAAGACTGTATGGTTTCCTATTGTGTACCTTAGTGGCGAGTGGGTAGATGAAAAATTGGGCAATTATTCTAGGAATTAAATACGTTTTTTCCAATGAAGTTCCAAACTCAGCTCATATCTGTGTTCCAATATGTGATTTTGTATTGTGGAGGGAAGGGAAGGGGACTTTTTCAATGTTTAGTGGAAATGAGATAGGGAAACTAAATTCTGGGAAATAGGGTGAAGGTAAACATCAGTTCCATACTTCATTAGATCCCATTGTCTGTTTTTTAAATTTTGTAATTTTTTTTAAAATTTTGGTAAGCAAAATAAAGTTTTATATATAATTTTGTTAATTAGAATTAACAAATAATTAAGAACCCATGACCCATGGGTACATTTTCATTGGAGAACCATGTTAGTCTTTTGATCAAAAACAAGAGATTTCCGTAATCTTCAATACTGAGAGATGCTCTATAGCATAAGCTTTTGTGAGTCAAATTGCTTGGACACTGATTTCTGAAATGAGTCACAATGGCTGTGGTCATAAAACCAACTTTTGGCTATGCACAGTATGTGAACTCAGCCATATGGCCATATAATAGTGTAAGATCCAAGTTACAAGTATTGTGTGTCTTCTACAATATCCTGATAAGAGCTTCCTTAATGAAATGCTTGGGGAAAACTAAGTGAGATTTGAATAGTTTAGACATCTATTTGCTTCTTGTGATGCTGCAGGACTTGGTGGATTCCTTTGAAAAGCTTGTTGACAATCGTTCCCTCTGGGATATCAACTTAAAGAAGGATTTAGTCACAGTTTTACCCTGGGTTATGGAGACAGTAAACTCAGTTGCACTATTAACAGCTCTTGCATCTTCAGAAAATAAAACCAAAACGGTGGTTCGAAACTCCATGGGTAAGGAAAAGAAAAAGGATCTTCTTTCTCTTTGAAATAAAAAAGAAAGGCATTTGCCTGTATGTTACACAAGTCAAATATCTGGTCCTGAGCCTCTTTTCATTTGTCAGCTTGTGATGCATATGGCAACTCATAATTCTGACTTCTTTAGTAGCAGCCTGGATATGAGTGATCAGATATATTTTGAATTTATTTACAGTATTTTATTTATCAATTAAATTTGATTCCCACCTTTCTATGAAACATTCAAAGCAGCTGTCACAATTGATCAAACAGCTAATAAAAAATGGAGACAAATACAATAGAATTAAAATTATATGTAGAAATAAGACCTGTATCATTGCAATCAATTCAGTTAATTAGAATGCCCTTTTTCATGAATAAACCATCAGCTGGTAAAAGCTCTACTCAAAACATCTGCATCTACTCAAAGCAAGTGCTATCATTAGGAATTTTGTTTGACTCTATTCTGACATGTGGTTTAACATGAGTTTCTGATAAAAAAAATATGACTAGCATTCATTACACCCATGCAATAACTTAGCATTTCTTTGTCATTCCAGTGATCCAAACATATGTAATCGATCCAGAATCCTTTCCAAAGAATGAAACGCTCAAGTTAGAAGCTCAAGGAGACCAAATGGTCATTCACCCCAGAGCAGTGACTGCCATGATCACAGGTATTTCTCTTTCTTATCTTGCTTGGTTTTTCTAAAGAGTAGATCCAAAACTACTTTTACAGTCTACTTAATCGCTCCCTCCTTGTCAGCTGCAACCCCAGGATTTTTGAGTTTGCAGAGCCTTTGATCCTGCTGCTTTGGATTACTGTAGGGAAGTTGCAACCTAACACATCTGGAAAACACTGAATTGGGAAAGATGGGAATAGAGGGTACTTTGTAGCATTTATTTTAGCAAGAAATAAATGTATGTATTTACACTGATCCTTTCATTATCAAGATTTTGCCAGAGTTGGGAAAACAATATATACTTTCTTTGGCTGTTTTTTTCTCCCTGATTTTCCATGTGCCTGTTGCAGAACCAGTTGCTGTGGCTTTTACATCATACAGTGGGCTGGAATCACTCCTAGAAGAAGCTGTACTGCAGAATGAAACTTTACCGGAGAATGAAATGCTGATGAATGTTCGTGTGAACTCTAGGCTGGTAAGCGCTTCCGCCAGTAGCAAGCCAAGGAACATTTCTATCCCAGTCAACCTCACTTTTCAGCACCTCAAGGTATGTACATGAAGTCTACCTGGAAAACATCAAGCCTCTTTTTCTATCCATCTTATGAATGCATAGTAAGAAAAAAAGCAGAATACCAAGAAAAATTTAGAGCTGAAGAAATGTCCTCAGCAGACCTGTCATCCAAGCAATATAAATCAGGAGTCTGATAGCACCTTTTCACCCTAACAACTTGTATAAAAAGGCATATGTTTCTGTGAGCTGCAGCTCATGAAAGCTTACCCTTTCAATAATATTTGTTAGTTGGAAAAAAGTCCTTCCAGAATCTTTTTGATTTTTTGCCACCATAGACTAACATGAGTCACCTCCTACAATGTCTCCTGGCCTATAAGTTCTATGATGTATATGGTGTTCCTTTTGCTTGCCTTACAGTGGTTAGCTGCTTCATGTTCAATAACCCTGGATCTGTGCAGTACAGGATAACGAAAATATGTAGACTTTCTTCATACTTCCTGTCAACCCTACTTCTCTCTTGCAGAATAAAGTTGCCCAGGAAAGAGTTCTCTGTGTCCGCTGGAACTCTGGTGCCTTGTCCCATCATGGTTGCCAACAGCTCTTTTCTAACACCACTCATTCAGGATGCAGCTGTCAGTATCTGTCCAACTTTGCTCTGCTGATGGCCACAACTCATAAACAAGTATGTAAGATCTGAAAACATTTCAGAACTGTATTGTAGTAAACAACATGTTCTTTTTTCTTACCTAGTCAAATATATACTGTTTTGTCATGCTGTTGCCACACCAAATAACATGTTTCATCATTGAAGCTATGATAATGTAGCAGTTCTCTACTTGAAATCCTGCACAGTTTTCCATAATTATTCATGGCCCCTTCCTCTCATACATAGAAAAGTAAGCTAAGAAATGCTTGTATCCCTCAAGATTTAAAGATCCTGAACACTTCATTTCCAACCACAACACAATGAAACGGTCAGTTGATTGATAGCTTTTATATATAAGTCAGATCTATTGTCTAGGTGAAATGTAAAGATAACTTCTTCATCAAAAGGTAATTCATATGATGCTGAGGACAGCTGTCTTCTGTTTACAGGGAGATCTAATCCTCACCATCATTAGCTACCTTGGCTTGTCCATCTCAGTCGTCTGTCTCTTCCTGTGTATTGTCACATTTCTCTTCTGCCGCTCCAGTCAGAACAGCAGCACCTTCATCCACCTACAACTGAGCCTCTGCCTGTTTTTTGCTGACCTCCTCTTCATAGCTGGAATAGATAAAACATACAACAAGGTATTTCAGAACATGGAAGAATGTGCGATATTCTGCTCACTGGAGTGATAACCACATCTGAGTATGCTTCTTACCCAGTTTAGACTGAAGCCTTCATTTTCTTTTAGATTGACTGAATTTTCAATTTTCTTTGCAAGTCCAATTCTTTCCCAAATTCTCTTGAGGAAATTCTACAGAATTTCTTAGATTTGATCATGATTTACACCTAGCTAAAAAGAACGGAATGCACATTTCCTTCTACCTTACATCTATACCTGAAATGAGTTGTCTAAACAGCACATTTGTGGGAGTCATAATTACTGTATGGGTACATCTGAGAAGAAGGTAAATTACTGCAGCTCTCTATTCTGATCATTCAAGGAATAGTAGAGGTCTACAGGACATATCAGTGCCAAAATCCTTTATACTACCTAAAAGACCATTATCAGTCCTGTCCCAACTTCTGATAATAGCAAAAGGCAAAGTTAGGGATTTCTAGCAAGTCTGGTTTGATTGCACTGCAGTTAGCTTTTATAATGTTTCCATATCTAAAATGAAAGAGGGGTTACTCTGCACAGATTTTTCCTATTAGAGCTGTTGGTGGAAGCATGAATCTCAGAAAGATATGAATTGTTCCATTTCTCTGCTTTTTGTACCCCATACTTGATTTTCATTCACAGCCAGCAATTCAAGAATCAGATGTTGATATGGAAATAAAATGGCATTTTATTTTTGATTCAGATCCTGTGTTCGGTCATAGCTGGAATGCTGAAGTATCTCTTCTTGGCCTGCTTTGTCTGGATGTTCTTGGAAGCTGTCAATCTCTACCTCATTGTCAGAAACCTGAAAGTTGCAAATTACAGTGGGGCCAGCAAGTATAAGAAGATATCTATGTACCTTTGCGGTTATGGGTTTCCTGTCCTGATCGTAGCGATTTCTGCAGGAATTAATCCTGGAGCCTTTGGGACACTTTATCAGTAAGTCTCAGTATATGGTTAAAAGCTGCTTCTCCTAGTCTGGTGCCACCTAGATGTAAGCTACATGAACACAATTGCTAGTATTACTCAGGGAGCACAACTTTGTAGTCTGCATTGAAGTGTTTGCATGTTTGTCTAAAGTTCTCCTGGTGATATTTCTTTCTCTTTAGCTGCTGGCTTAACCCAGATTTTATCTGGAGCTTCATGGGACCTGTCTGTGTGATAATTGTGGTGAGCAGATATTGTCTCTCATTCTTTAACAGTAGAGAAATGGAATAATTTCATAACATGTTTTTCTGAGATGAGAAAGAAGAGAAAATAAGAACCTGATATAATGTAGCTAAAATGGGTGCATCCTTCCTTGATCTTTCTATCTTCACAATGTGTTGGAAGATGTTCATAAGAAACCACAGTTTAAGAAAATGCAGAAAAATCTGTTTTTTCTGCTATACAGAGGGGATTCATCAATTCTAACATTTGGAAAAGAGCTGCACTTTTATGGTGCAGGGGGAAGTGTTGGGGAGAGAGAGAAAGGATGAATTGGAGAGAGAAAAAAATAACCCCTTTTGAATCAAGATGCAGAAATTACTTCTGTAATCTGTAACTAAAATAGAGTTTTAGTTACAGATTATACCCACTCTCTAAAAACCATTAGCTACCAATGTATATGATCTAAAACTAACTTTTGTTCTCTTTCCTTCAGTTTATGTAGCCTTAGAACATATTTGCTATTGTTATTATGACTCTATTTATCTCAGAAGACTTGTTCCTCCCCCCTCCCCAGGTCAACCTAGTGTTTTTCTGTGTTATTCTGAAGAATTTGCATAAAAAACTGGCATCTCTCAATTCAGAGATATCTACTGTCAAAAATACCAGGTAAGATCTATCACAAAGCATGAAATGTGGAGTTCAGTTCAGTATGATAATTGCAATTTAAAAAATTCTGCGTCAGAATTCTTTTTCATGACAAACTGGAAGATATGAAATTTGTAGCAATATAGGAAGGGCATTGGTGAGCAAATGTAGAAAGACATGTGGTAGAGAAAAGTGCTGAGGTCTTTGTATGCATGTGGTCTGCAAAATTGAGGGGGGGGGGGGTTGATTAGAAACTATCAGTAACAAAAGAGTCCTTTTCATTATGGAGGTCAGCATCTTTCTCACTACTGAGCTGAAGACTGTAGAATCTGGCCTGTTCCTACATTTTGCAAAGATGTGGCATATGCAGAAGACAATGGCTTTACTGAAGCATTGATGCAATATGAAGTAGGAGTCTATTTCAATTTCCATTGACTTAAAATCATGTATCTTGTCACCAGAATATCACATTAGTGACTTTAGCCTTGGGAATTGGCTATAGATGTTAGAAGAACTATGTCAATAAAGGGGAAACTCCAAACGGTTGAAGAGAGGCTGTTATTTAACAGCTTATTATACTAGTTTCACATTCTTCCTCTCCTTCCTTTGATTATGGTCACAATCAGCTTTAGCCATTTCCCATTACTCCACATACCTCATTTACATCCTCCCCTGTGAAATGAAAGTTCTCATTTCCTTCCACCACAGAGTCAGTTGAAGGGGAAAGGATTACCTCAGTTTGACTCAGATGCTCTCTTTTTAGCACTGCCATTTCTCTGCTGATTTCTTGCCGTTGTTGTAGGTCACTGATATTCAAGGCTATAGCATATGTGTTCATCCTGGGTGTGACTTGGTGTTTTGGCCTCTTTCAATATGGCCCTATGGATGACGTTATGGCATATCTGTTCACCATCACCAACAGTGTGCAAGGAATCTTCATCTTTCTGGTGCACTGCTTACTCAACCAAAAGGTGATGTACAGCATTGTTTTTCAACCTTTTTTTGCCCATGGCCCCCTTCCAACCTTGTTTTTCGCCTGTGGCCCCCCTGTCCAGGTCCCATTACCGGTGAAGAAGATTGCCACTTACACACTTGGCTTGCAAAGAGAACACATGCTTTTGTTTGTAATAAAGACAGTGTTTGCAGTATAATACCCTTTGCTTTTCTGTGGCCCCCCTCAGTATGTGCTGTGGCCTCCTTTTATAAGTTCTTCACCTGTGGCTCCCTTGAAATATCCACATGGCCCCTGGTTGAGAACTGCTGATGTAGAGAAGAAGACCAAACAATACTTTGGGAATGTAGGTTAGCAAACAAACAAACAAACAACCTAATGTTCCAAATTTTCCAGACTGGCTTTAGGGTTTTGTGAGCTTCTAGTACAGAAATAATCAGTCATCTCCCACTCCCTGTTTCTCTCTCATGCTAGAGATAAAGATGTGGTATTAACAAATATTACTTCAAATTCACTCTGCAAGTGAACTGAGCTTCCCTTTGGATAAAACCTTGCTATTATCGTTAGCAGCAGTACCACTGATTGGTATGGGGTGGGATGGAGAAACTGTTTGCTTCCCTTGTGGATCTGAAGCCTTATTTGTAATGCCTATAGAGTAATTTCATTCATTTTTCACTGAAAATTTGTGGGATATTGCAATTCAGGTTTTTGAGGCTGCTGCTAAATATCAGGGGTCTGCAAGAGTGATTTTGCAGGCTGCAGATTTTGTTTTTATTCCTGAATTCATCTATAACTCACGTGCAATTATCCATCTTTATTTAGCTGGCCATTACAGACAGTACAGATATTCTCTAATCTCTGTGAAGGTTGGTGGAGATTGCAGGCAGACCAGTGATGGAAGTTCACTAAACAGGTGTCCAAAAAGTACATTCCCTTTCCTTTATTTCAGTATCTTCTCAACTGACTGCCCACCATTATACAATCAGACATTATTGGAGATTTCAGAAGTGGCAAAAAATGTGTATAATCTTTAACTTTGCTTTAGAGAAGCTTGGCAGACTAGGAAAGTAAAAGAGAAAATGCATCTCAACAGCTCATTTGCAATGGGAACACTGTGGATTAATTATTTTGGTTACTAATATACACAGAAACAAACAAACCAACAAACCAAACCATAGCTGGTTTAGTTTGTTTGCTTGTTTTGGAGTATTTCACATACATGTAGTCCTCCTTTAGCAACTACCTCTCTTAGCGACCATTTGCAGTTATAACAGTGATGAAAAAGTAACTTTAAGAACAATCCTAACATTTATGACCTTTGCAGGCCTGTAAAGCAAAGGAAAGCTGAAAGATCATAAGCACAGTCACAGTTTCACTTAGCAACCGCTTCACTTAAAGACGAAGTTGCTGGTACCAATTGTGATTGCTCAGCAAGGATTATCTGTAGTAATAGGAGACTACGATACTGGCAAAGATGGTTGTTCCTAGTGTAACTGGGACTTTGGTTATCTGCCACAACATTTTTGTATAAATAACAAGAGACGTGGTCACAACTGTCATGCAAACACAGCCACTGAGTGTGGAGACAATAGGGAAAGCACACTCAGATAATGAAAAGGTCAGCTCCCTGCAAAGATTTGGATCAAAAATAGACAGAATAGGGTAGACTGAAAATGGAATTTGTTAAATAGACAGTCAGAAAAAAAGAATCTGATCATCAGTGCAGTTATTAAAATATTCAAGAAAATGTGGATATTGTTTTTCTGTATTAATTACATTTTAATCCACTTTGCATCATTAAAACATATCCTCAGGTAGATGCAAAGGAGCAGCTGAAACAGCACAGTAGATCATTCTTCCTACTGACTTTGTATTTTGGATCTTCAGGTGAGAGAAGCATACTGCCATTGGATCTGTTGCATCAAAGACAGACTTCCTGTTTCTGTGACCTCTTCTCACATCAGCAATCCTTCAGTAAGATAGATGCATGCTTTTACTAAATTTGCAATGCATGGTGTTGTGGAATTTTTGCCAAAGACAGGAGCACAACCCTGAGGAGAAGAACCATGTTTATTACAATGATCATTGGGTGCCTGCTTTTCAAGAAAGAGGGACCCTGAACAATAGAAAAGCATAGAATTTTTACACTTTTGAGGTTGAGAGGTGGGAAATCTGAGGGATCTGATTCCAGGATAGGTTTGGATAGGTGTTAAATGGGGGATAATTGGTTTTTCTATTGTGAGATAAGAACCACAGCAAACCCTTAAGCAGAGAGGTGATGGCCCTCCCATTGTTTCAGTATGATAGTGTTAAGAGGACTATTTTTAGCAGCGGAACCTGGTCACTCTTGAGTCATGCAATAGCTTGGAGCCGGTCCTGTTTTGCATGAGCAAAGAATGGCAGAAGGAAGTGGAGAAAAGAGATTGCAGAAGAGGCAAGGGAGAGGGGGTAAAGAGTTTGCTGCAGGAGAGGAAGGGGGAGGGGGGAGAGTTTCCAGCTTTATTTTATTATTTTTCCATACAATGGGTAAACTGCTTCTACAGCCCAATATTACAAGGATAAAAATGTATAAAGTATCAGATTTCAGAGATTAGATTTTTCCAGCTGATTTTATTGTCACAGTGCAAACACCATGTATCCAAGATGGCAGAAGGGAGAAAATGGTTGGTTTATTTTGATGTTACTATAAATGTGCCAGAAATACAAATGCTGAGATTTAGTTTCACCATTATTTTCACCAAGAGGCCTAGGAAATGCACAACAGAGCTGAATTAGGTCACTGTCTCTCTATAAAATAATCTCTTGAGGTTTATTCATTTTTCTGCCTTTGGTTGAAATATTGTAGAGCTCTGGTATTTCATGGAGAGTTCTGTAGGTTGTTCGTTCATATATTTGGAGATGGAAAGCCTGTGTGATTCTACAAAGTCCTTTTTTGAAATGAACAGTAGATCTTCACTTAAATGCTAAAAGCATCTGATCAGGTTGTTAAGAGTGGAGATTGTTGCTGGAAAATACATATGTGAACAACAGCAAAGCTCCCATCACAATAAGCTATAGAAGGCTCCTCGCTGGCTGGGGAATTCTGGGAGTTGAAGTCCACACATTTTCAAGTTGCCAAGGTTGAGAAACATTGGTTTAACCCTTTATTTGTTTGGACATATGCAAAGATAGGAGTTGCATTTTGTTAACTTCAGTTTGTTGCGTAAGCCCAAGCCCAGCCTTGTTTTTCTATGTTCTGTTGCTTCCACATTTAGCTGATGACCTAATGAAAACCTTGTGGTGTTTTTTTTTCTTTTTTTCAGACAGATGTACCAAGTACTACTACAGTGGATAACCAGAAGATGGGATGGGGACAAGCAGCATAGCTCACTGACTCTCTTTTGGACTCTTCTGTTCAGTTTGAACAAAACTGAAGGAAATTTGAATATATTAAACTTTTCTTGTTGGCTGTCTGCCCTTTAATGCATCTTGAAATCCAGACCCATACTGGAAACATTACTTTCAGCTCATTCCCTATTTTCATTGCCATTTTCTTTCTGTTCTCTAGGATAGGATAGGATAGGATAGGATAGGATAGGATAGGATAGGATAGGATAGGATACTATTCAGTTGTTTCAAATTCAGAATATTTCAACTTTGCAAAGGTATATATTTAAAATGTTTTATACAGCCATGATATAGTACATTTCTAACATTCTTTTTTTGTACATTGCTCTTTTAGGGAATATAGTGTGTACTGATAGACTGAATATAGGTTGGAGGAATGCAGAGGAGATGCCAGCATAACAGTATCTTGACAGCAGCATTCCGCCTCATAGTAACAATGTACTTTAAATAAAACAGATCAATAGATTCTTTTTGGTGCTGCCAAAACTCCAGGTATTTATTGCAATCATAAATCCTTAACTGTGGTAACATAAACACATTGCAAACTACAGACTTTTCAGCTTTGAGAAGGAAAACACAACTGAGATAGTCCAGAGAGACAAAATGCCAGTTTAGAAACAATTCAAGAGTGGTCAGTTTCCAGGCCAAAATTCAGCCAGGTTATCCAAGACAGGCCATACAATTAGGCTAGGAGGTAGGCGGTGTGTGTCTGTGTGGGTGTGTGGGTGGTGGGGTGTAATGTTGATTGCCACAAAGAGCCAGTCAAAGCGCAGTTTCCTTTATACAGACCATACTTATACAGTATAGACCAGTGTTTTTCAACCTTGGGAACTTTAAGATGTGTGGACTTCAACTCCCAGAATTCCGCAGCCAGCCTTGCTGGCTGTGGAATTCTGGGTGTTGAAGTCCACACATCTTAAAGTTCTCAAGGTTGAAAAACACTGGTATAGACTAATTAGTATGACTAATTTGCGGAGTCACACTTCTTTCTTTCAAGTGGATGACTTAGTTTCCTTTGCTTTTCTCTTCTCAACGTGTGGCGCCTTCCTGGGTTTGGGAGTTGCCTAGCTCAGATTCTGTATCAGCTGACTCAGCCTGCACTTCACCTGTATCTCCTCAACTATTCTGTCTTCAGCCAATTCCTGTGGTTGAGGCTGAGGCTCAGATGAGTCAAGCTCTTCAGCTTCTGAACCTGAAGACTCAAGACTGATCCCTAACAGATTTATGTTGTGGTAAAGATTGTGTGATGGAATGGAATTATGAAGGCCAGACTCAGGGAGAGAAACATCCTCTTTCGTCTCCTGAGGGGCGAGGAAGAGATGATGAGGCTGGCACCTCCCTGAGGAATTCACTCTGTTTTGACTGGCTGGCCTTGGGAACTAGTTTCAGTCTGGGAAGATTCTTGCTAGAGGTTGTAGCTAATAAACATTGCTGAACTGAATCTGCATGGTCTCCTGGAGTTCCTTGGGCTAGGCCTGACATCAATCTTCCCAGACTGAAACTAGTTCCCAAGGCCAGCCAGTCAAAACAGAGTGAATTCCTCAGGGAGGTGCCAGCCTCATCCTCTTATCTCTTCCTCGCCCCTCAGGAGACAAAAGAGGATGCTTCTCTCCCTGAGTCTGGCCTTCATAATTCCATTCCATCACAGATTGGAAGGTTCTACAACCATGCCAGTACAAAAAATTACAATTCATTAGGGAAAAACAACTTGAGGATCATATCAATCCAGATGGATTTGTATATTTAGGAATAGTTTATAAAAGGTTGATGTTGATTTAAAAAGGCAATCAAGATCCCTTTCTTTATAAGTAAAAATGGAACTTAAGTCATAGCAACTTCTTTCATTATCATGGCTTGCAAGAATAAATTCTTCCTATAATGTTATTTTTGTTTTAAGCAGTTCCCATCAGCCCCATAGCTAGCCCCAAAGCCCTAAATTTGCATTTCCTTGGAACAGCCAAATTGCACTGAAAACTTACACTGGGTTTGTAATCAACTCCTGTTACAAGATCTTATACTGTAAATTTGAGCATTTCAACATGGTTATTCTCTTTTTAAGTATGAGGATAAATTTGTTTAATGCAAGGAGTAGTAAGACAGATCATTTTATTTAGACTTAATTGTTGATCAAAATCCAGTTAAATATTTCTCCAGGAGCTGAATGCAGCTTCCCTGAGGATTTATTTTATTCCAAAACAATAATGCTGTGAGGTAAATTGGTCTGAGAAAAGGTCAGCTATTGAGTTTCATTGCTGTAGATGGTATTTGGCCTGGATCTCCCCGCTCCTGGCCCAGTGCCTTAAGCAATACATCGTACTGGGTCTCGTAATATTTCAAACACTCTGAGAGGATGTTCTGAGATGTGAACTCACCATTTTATTCCTTTTCAAAATTGTTCTTGATTTTTGTCCATGATTCATTTTTCTTTTTAACTCTGCTTTTTTATTTGGAGGGAGGGATGTTTGTTTTGTTCTGTAATTAAAAAAAAGTATTTTAAATGTATTAATTAGTTGAACTTAGCTAATAATTTCACTAGCTGATGCTTTATTTATTTATTGTTTACTTCATTCTCTCCTTTTTGTACAAATATTGTTTCACAATAAAGAGGTATACTTTGCATCAGGGTTCCTCAACCTCAGCAACTTTAAGATGGGTGGACTTCAATTCCCAGAATTCCCCAGCCAGCAGCTCTGGGAGTTGAAGTCCACCCACCTTAAAGTTGCTGAGGTTGAGGAACCCTGCTTTACATGAAATAGACCCACAACCTCATGCCTTGATGACTTCCTGCCTATATTTTTCAAAAATAAATTAGGTGGTGGATTATGTTGTTGCTAAGCCTGGGACCATAGCTCTGGATCTATTTTTCCTGAGCTCTAAATTTCCACTGATGTCAATAAAAGTGTCCCTCCTTCCCCATATTCCTCAATTAGTTTCTATGCAGATTGAGTTCATGGGAGTTGAAGGTGGAGAAAGAAGAAGTGACCTCCTCCTTTCACTTGGTGCAATCTCTGCTGTGAAAATCATATCAACTCTCCTTGCCCGGAAGTAAATAATTCCTGCAATTAATGTCAAAAGAAGATCCCCCGCTACCCAGGAAAAAGTAATTGCCGTACAAATTAGGTGTCCTAATTGATGGTAAGGTAGAACTGGAAAAAGAAAAGTTGGCTGTATGGCAAATCTCTCCTCCTCCTCTCTTCTTAATTCAGAGATGGAGATTGCTATCCTCTTCCACAGGACCCAGTTACTGCTCTCCCCTTCCTGTCCCAATTCCCCTTTCCCGGAGGTGCCTTTCCTTTCTTCTTTCCTTCCTTGCCCTCTTTTCTCTGACTTTTGCTTCTCTTTCTTTAACTTAGTCAGTTCCCTCAGTCTCTCCTAGCACTTAGTTGCCAGTCTCCTGAATCACTTAAGAACGTAAGAACAGCCCTGTTGAATCAGGCCGAGGGCCATCTTAGTTCAGCATTTTGTTTCTCATAAGGGCTAACCAATGCTTCTGAACAGTACATAGAGCACTCCGGGCCCCAGGGCAAACCTCACAAATGCTGCCTCCCAATATTGAAAGAGGTCAGGGACCAAACCTACCCCCCAGGTTTTGGCAATTAAAGGTGTATGGGAGAAAGCCTCCATCAATAGCATCAACTGAGAACTTCAAACTTTCTGAGCTTTATGCAACCTAAAACCATCTCTACAGGTCCAGGTTGCCATATATATATATACTGACCTATCACTCCTTTCACGTGATGTATGTCATGTAAGTTTATTTTGTTCTGAGAGATTTGAATAGGAAATGAATTGGCTTTGTCTTCAATGAAACATAGTCTTTCAAAAGATTTATCCTCATGTCCTGCTTGCTGTGGCATGAAGATACCCCATTATTTGCCAAGGACATTCCTCATAAAGGAGCCTTCATCTTGTTATTAGCCTGCCAGTGAGGCAGGCTAAGGTGTCTAAGGTGTTTTAACACAAAAAAAAGTTTCTACTTTTTGTGGATTTTTCATGAGTTTCTGGGCTGCATGGTGGAGGAGCTGTCTAAGGTCTGCTAGGCTCCAAAAGGCCCATTCTAGGTCTTTGTGCCCCATGACAATTTTTGCTGCAGCTGTCAGAGAGATGGACACCTCACCTTATTATTATTATTTTCTTTTTAATTCTCTCCATGAGACTTATCAGATGCCAATTATCCTATATTCAGCTTCTGGCTCAGGACTGAAGGGCTGCAATTTAGGATGCTGAACATCCAACACCACACAAAATGTTATACTCATTGAAAAAGGGCTTCCCAAGAAGCTCCTTTAGCAAAGCACCAAGGCCAGCTGGAGCAGAGATTAAATGGTAGAGCAGGGCCCTGGCTAAGTTGCTTTAGGGGCTGGTCCCATAAGGCACAGTAGCCGGATGGTTCAAGAAGACCAGGTGGATTGGTGCCAGATTATAGATAGGAGGCCAGCAGGTGGCCACTGTGCTGAAGGAGTATTTGGGTGATGGCTAAAGGAGTGACAGTGAAGCCAGATCAAGGGGCTGCTGAGGCAGGCAGTTCAACATGAAAGTGAAGAAGAAGCAGCGAAGCCATGGGGTGGCTTAGCCTGTATTTTCCAATGCAGCAGGCTACTTTGCTATGGGAATATCAGCCTTTCAATCATTCAGGAGACTGAGGAACAGCTATTTCCATGACAAACAAACAGGCAACAACTAAAGGTTGACTGTAACTACCAAAAACAAACCAACCCAAGATAATATTCTAGCTGACTGCAGAGGAAGGTCAGACCATGTTCAAAGTTCCCCCACTCTGGCTTGCCACACTTTCAGGGGAGTGATTGGCAGTTCATTTTCCTATCCATAAATGGCCCTGATGGGACAGGGATGGACATCAGAGATTCTGCCAGCTGCTGCCCTGAAGTTACCACAAGTTACAATATGTGTGAGCAGTGACACTAGCTTGGCTGCTAAGGTGCTGTAAAGGTAGGCTGTGGGGCAGTACTTTTTAGGCCAACATACTTTCCTCCCAACTCAAGGGTGGAAGGAAAACACATTTCTGCAGATGTGAGGAAGAACCTTAAATGTGCATTTATAAATATATAGATATATTTATCCTATTTTAAAGAACCACCCTGGTAGAGAGCACAGTGTCTATCTGGCACTGCTTTTATCTGGCCAGGTTGCCCAATTCTGTGCAATCATTTGTTGTATCCATCCTACCTATGGTTGAAGTTTAGGTCAGGTTTTGGTGATTGCCACTGCTATTTGTACTACAGCTACTATAATAATGTATTTTATGTCATTTTATTGCATTTTTTAAAGTTTTATTAATGATTACAGGCCTATGTATTGTATTGTGCTTTCTGGCCCATAGGCCATAATAAGGGTTTGATTTGAACATTTATAGATATAAATAAGCATATGCACCTTTTCTACTGATCTGTGCCTCATGATTCTGAGACCCACATATTTTAAATATCTGGCAATGCCATAGCAGCGTATGGGAACTTAGTAAGGAAAATTTTTATTTCAAAGACCAGTCTCTTCTATCTAACAAGGAACACATATAATCCTTTCAAAGAGTCAGTAGGGAGGTAGTTATGACCAATATGAAGATATAATCTCTACGTGGAGACTGTCTTCTGCCAGTCTAGGAATCTACTATATTTCTATTACAATTCATGCAAGCTGACATGAATATATGCAAACCACACAACTTTGGAACAAGATATTATTTATTTTTTGCATGCAGTGGTGGTCAGACATACCCAAATAATGCTGTTGTTTGCAAGTTATCTTGCAATGTATCAGCTTTATGCTTAAAAGGACACAACTAGAGTTAGCTCAGTACAGTGCTGTGAAGTTAAAGCACAACTGGATGTATTGATTAAACAGATACAGTATTCACTGTTGTAAAGAGTAGCATTTTTCTAGATTGCCTTTGCCAGCCCAACTCGATTGTTGCCTCTGTCAAAAATGCTGTAGTATTCTCTTATGAACACATCTCCTAGGATCCAGAGATTCCCACCCGTCGGTTGGAATCCGCTGCTGCAATAGCCTGATCCCATCTAGAGGGAAGGAAGAAAACAGAAATTAAAAAATAAAAATAAAAAAACAGCCGTAAGATTGAGTCTGTGCATGGATTGCTCAGTGAACTAATTTTAGTCAATTTTACCAGACAACATTCAAACACAAAAAGATAACCAAGTGTTCCCTAGAAAAAATATAAAGGAAAGAATGAACTAAATAAAATAAAGTAAACACTGGTGCATGGTATATAGACAATTAACCAAATGATATCCAAAGGAATAAAAATCCAACTGTTCAAGTAAGAAAGCTCTTTAAAAGCTGCATGGAGATTCCAGACTTGCCAAATGCTTTGTGTACTTCTCCATTGAGAAAACCACTGAACTGCAATACTATCCTATCTTTGAATCATGCCAGTGGATAAACAGTGGGACAGGATAGTATTAAAACTCTTTCTGCTAGTACAGGAAAAAAATTGCCAGTGAATTTATGTGGACATTGTAATACTGTTGTTTTGATACTACTTTTAATCCAGGAGGACATTAATAACATAAGAAACATCAAGAGTATAAATTTTCAGGAGAGCAACACTGCTGAAAGGTCAGTGAAAAACTTTACAGATGCAGCCAAACACATGGATAAGCTTGGTTAGTGTAACTTTGGTTTGATTCTTTGCCAGCTTAGCACGTTGCGCAAACCAGTGTGTTCCATTTGTTTATAGTTTAAGTGTTATGTGAACGGGAAAATGGACTAATTCACTAAGCACATATATAAATACTCTAAAGAGATTCAAGCTTGGAGGTAGGTTGTCTGTTCCACATATCCATTCATCCATGAGATGCTATAATGGAGAAGACTCCTTGGAAGCCTATTTTTGCACAGGGTGATGGATGGTTCTATGCTATCATTCTGGTGCACTGGTTGCATAGAAAGTATGCACTGATCAGTATCCTCCATGCATAGATAATATAGGCAGGGCCCTCAACCTATGTTACTCAGATGTGTTGGGACAATGCCTAGAATTCCCAGACAGCATAGTTAAAATTAGGGCCCATACTATTTTAGTATTCTTGGAATTACAATCCCAGCACATTTGGAGAGTTGAATTGGATAAGATATCCTAGTATATTACCAGCAAGCATCAATATTTGGTGGGTCTATTACAGAGAGGTCAGGAATGCTAGGAAGGGTCTTCCAAGAACATTACATTTGGGCCTTTGTTTTACTGCTATTCTTGTGCTTTTCATTTTGCTGTGGGAACATAATGCTGTGCTAGCATAGTTGGGCACAGCAGTATCTGGAACAAGGGAATAATAACATTTCCCAGACTATAGCTTTACGTCCACATAAAATATATCATGATGTATCTAGATTATACGTCCTTCCCTTTTCTTTAGCATAATCCTCTGACTTCAAGTGGTAAAAATTAGAACAGTGAGTGGGCATTTTTTTTCATTGCTATTGCAAAAATACAGTGTGGTCTTAAAAAGAAAATGCAGAAAGTGAGATTTTGCAATTTTCTCGCAAAGAGGAACTGAGGGGAAAACAGTAATTATTTTCTTCCACATTTTGCCTTTCCTGCAACAGCTAAACAAACATTTGCAACACCTGACATCATATGTCAACCTTTGGGTCAAAAAGTCTTGATGGTGATAAGCATGTACCTGACAGGAGAAAATTACTAACAACCAAAAACCTTATCCAAGAATCAAGTCTGTGCTGATGTAATACTATGTGAGTGCAGGTATGGTTGCTCCTCCAAACAGCATCTCCATCCTTGAATTTGAGATGCTCTTCAAAAGAGCATCTCCAACCATTATGGCCCCATCTGCATTATTAAAAATATTTCTTCCAAAAGATTGCTTCCATCTTTCCATTTTCAGCCCTTGTCTTTGGAAAAAGTTATGCACTTCTAATCTGCATAGAACCAGTTGAACCTGTAACCACGTACTGAGTACAAATCCATATCTGTTACATACCTGCAGAGTATAGGCTGAGGGCTTCAGTGGATAGTGGACTCCATGGATCACAAAAACAACATCAGGCATATTGGAGAGATTGTTGCAGTTGATTGTATACTACAGGAAATAAGGAAGAGCGTTCTTGAATTATTCTGATCACAACAGATAATAAATTAAAAAATCACAAAATGCAGCACTTTTGCTCCACATATGAAATCTCAAGAAAGTAAAATTGCAATCTTAAGTAGTAACTCATTATTTAATTATATTTTAATTCAAATAACTTTCCTGGGCCACTTGAAAAAGTTTATGCTTAAGATGAACTCCACCTTGCAAATCAAGATAGTGCCAGTTATTTTGGCAGTTAACCAGAGAGGAAGAAATTCCTTCAAGTGCCGTTCTCTCTTCTTGGAAGTAAAATTACAGTTGTAAAATAATTAAATAACTGATATTTTATGACTTCTAAAATTAGGTGCCTGATGCAGCTGCCACACTTGCCCAACAATAGCAGTGGTCCTGTATCCCCTATAATGCTCAAAACTGAGCAGTACTTGGGGATATGTCTAGAACAGACTGAAAATAATAATGAAACCAGAATTTCGCTACTCCATCATCACCCATCAATTCACCAACTAATAACCAATTCATACATTCCTGTCAGGTACAGCCCAAAGAACTCCACAAGACAGTGCAATACAGTTCTGTTGCGTTTATTAGCTTCTACCTCAAGACAGAAATCTCTCTATACTGAACCTAAGTTCCCAACCCAGCAAGCCACAACACCGTGAATTCCTTAGGGTGGTGCCAGTCTCAACTTCTTAAACTTCCCACGCTCCCGCTGGGGGCTAAGGAAACGCTTATCTCCCTGAGCGTGGCCTTCAGAACACCATTCCATCACAATTCCATTCCCATTAGAATCTAGATTCCCTATTCTTAAGGAAATGCTGTCAATTGCTGAACTTGTGAACCAAGATATAATGGCCTGCATTAAAAAAAGGTTGTCTGGGGAAAGAAAAGTGATTTCTTGCTGTCAATAACATTATTTGGAAGTAAGGTTATATGATTACATGATAAATCCAGGAACTGTTTCAAAAAATAAGCAATCTCTAGGGAGCTTTAATATTCTTTGCTGTTTAATATTTTTACAGCCACAATCCATGGCCGTCTCATAGCCATACAATCCAACTCTACCCCAACAGGACCATCAAATTTACATTTGGATTTTTAAGGAAATATCCAGGAAGAAATTTACTGAAGTGGAAATCCAGATTACAAACTAAGCAGTAATACAAATCAGATATCTACCAATCCACATACTTCTAAACCTAGCCCCTAGCAGCCTGCTATTGTATGGACATCAGTGTGATCAGGATGAGTAGGAGCTTCTTTCAAATGCAGTGAATGGCAAATACAATGGCAGAGAATAAGGGGTTTAATCTTACCTGACCATACTGCCCCTGAGTAGCTCCAATGGCATTTTGGATGTTATTTATGGCAGTTGGTGGACCAGCCAAGAGGGAGGTACCTGTATCAACAATTGCTTGACAGCCATCCTGGCAGGCAATCTTCTGGCCATTCACTAAAACACTAAGAAATAGAAATCATGAGATGGTGGTGTTAGAAATAAAAAAGGCTGCCATTTATTAAGATATAATAACCATGTTCCTGAGGAAGCTATCCTGAGAGTGACTGATATGGTTCTGTACTATATTATTAAGCAAGGTTAAACCAGGATATGTGTTTGAAATTGCAGAAAGCAGTTAAAATACATGTAGCTTGGAAGCTCATTAGGGCAGGAAGCTCTGTTCTTCCAATATGTAAAGTGCCATGTGCAATCAACAACATTTTCCTTCTTAGCAGATGCCACCTTGACTTATCTAAAGTAAACTAAAATACAGTGGCTCAGTATGGTATTTCCCTACACCTCTTCCTTTCTCTTCACTTCTCATCCCTTCAGGTCATGACCCATAAAAGTGTTTGGTAAAACTTTCCAGTGTAATGTCCAATAGTACTGTACTGAAGAAGTCAGTCAACCTTTCTCAACAATATCAGTAAATTATCTACTACAAATAACAGTACCTGTAACAATTCCTGCTTACCTGTCCATTGAAATCTGCCAGTATGCTTGTTCACTCACAGGTATCCAGTGAATTGAACCAGTATAATGAGAATGATCTATTCCGCCAAAAGTGATCATGCTCCCAGACGCTTTTCTGAAATGTGAATATATGATATGAGATTGCCAAGCCATTCATCCATATTAAAAATGAATGCTGTGTGAGCATTTATATTCTGATTTTCAGCTAATATGGGAAAGAGGTTACTGTTCTTTTGCCTTATTCACAAGGTGCCTTAGAATTTATTTAGGTGACTTTTTAAAAGCTTATTTTATTGTGACAAAAGTGTCAGATAATGTTGATGTCATTGTTACTGTGGCTTTTGGCTACATATCTCTCACTCTGCAGCCTCCCTGGCTTCCTGATCTGGAAAAGCCCTACAAGAGGAGTTTTCTCATGATGTCTTCCATGAGAGTCTAACAGAACTGGGGGAGGCCAGGGAGGTTGCAGACAGTTAAAGGGTTTGAATAAGAAAAGATAGGCCCATCACACATACACACATAGACACATACACAGTGGCCACTTCAGCCACTGTTTAACTAAGATGGGTATGAGACCTCTGCAATTCTCTCATTAGAATTTCACCAATAATTCTGGGAGCGGGGGAGAAAGGGTGTGTGTGAAAGCAATTTCCTTTCCATGGTGTTGAACAGGAATGGACAAATGCAGAACGTAATATGGCTCATCATTATTAAAAAGTAACTGTGCATTTCTTCAAATTTTGAAGAACATTTGAAGAATAATTTTAATAACATGGCTAAATATCTCACATTGAATCAATATCGGTTGATGGATGAATCCACCTTTATCACCAAGCTTAATGGTGATCTCTATCCCTCTGCCTTCCAAGGTCCTGCTATCCATGCAGAGTTTAAATTTTCACTGAACAAACCCCTAGTACTGTAAGAGCTTCAAGCTAATATATGGCTGTCTTCACAGCTGTTGACCTCAGACAAGAAGCAAAGAACATCAAATAATCACTGCTACCCTCCCAGGCCCTAGAATAATATTTTTTTAAAAAAGATTCCTCATCCTCACATGCAGCAAAAGAAAACAAAGGGAATTGCTTGCACTTTCCCACTCCACCCATCCATTCAAGACTTTTCTTCATATTGTGCATATTGTCCAGTTACATGAAAAAAAATTCTGAGTGGATGAACTGCAAAGCCATCAAGCCACCATTCTCTGTGAAGGACCAGCCAGAACAGCTCAAGTCCAGGAGCCAGGGTGTGGCAGAAGATCTTCCCAATAAGGAAACAGCCTGTTCATAAACTCTATGGAGTTCCAGCATTTCAAAGAGTTGCAAAAGAAAACATTAATTTTAACAAAACCACAGCTGACCCAGAAATACATTGGCTCAGCTCTCTACCATTGCTGCCATTGTGGAATCAGAGAGATCCCATGCTACTTTAACCCTAATGCAGAATCATGAGAACTTGCCATGAGAAGCTTGGCCTTTGCACAAATGCAAGCTCAGTAGAACAACAGCTGTCTTACTCAGGTGACAAGACTGGGCTGCCAAAGGAATCTATTCCCTGGTGCATTTTCCTTCAACTACTAACAACAAGTAATCTTACTGGTAGATCAAAATATTATTTACCGGCTGAGATAAACAGAAAACAAGTCTCGTTTCACTAAACCTTCATTCACCATATTATCAAAGACAGGAGTTGCTTGGTCAACGGCAATAGAAGGGTAGGCTAAGCCCAGGATGCCATCAAACTGTGAGTAGGTAAAAATGTTTCCTGGCTCTTCGGTGCTTATACCAAATGGTTGATTGGTATCAATATAGCTGGACACCTAGAAGAGAAACAAAGCATTCCTTTATCTATTAAGCTGGTTTCTATCAAAGTCCATCACACAGCAGACTTTTATTACTGGTATTATGAATGATGGCCACCCTCATGAGCCTATGCTCATATTCTTCAGAACACAAGTAAAATAATAAATATCATGGCTTCAGGATAATAACTGAGTCAGCCAGGCCCTTTTACTAATTAATTCAAATGACTCAAGAGGGTAAATCTGCCCCAAACCAGCATAAATTCTATTTCATCACACTCTCAGGCTCTAAGGTGAAGGGTTGCTGCTGCTCTCTGCAGGTCATCTCTGTCATTTCTCCATCCTCTGCACAAATGAACATAAGATTTGACTTTGCTACCAGGGTATTGATGGGGGTGGGTAGGTGTCAATAAAATCGAGATGGTGCCCACAACCATGAATTTGAAACCCCACCCCTTTTAAAAAAACCCACCTCAGCACATTTTAAAAAGGGCAGGAGCTTTGATCACATGGTTGTGGCTGCCATCATGATTTCTTTGGCCCCCACCCCACCCCCATGGATGGCCCTGGGAACCAGAAAGTTGGAAGAAATTTTTGTTAGGTTTGCAGCTGGAAATGACAGAGTGAAATCTCACGTTCTGTGTGTGACATATGGTTTTAGTTGACTGATATGGCTGCGGTTCTGCTGGCATGAGCCAGCATATGGAGTGAGTAAAAGGGGAAAAGCAGCTCGGTTCTGGCCTTGAAGAGCAGCTGGGCTGTCACAAGGGCTGATGAGCTGACCTGGCCACTAGCCAAGGCTGTTGTGGGGAGATGTTGAGACAGCAGTCCCATTGGCCCAGCCTGGCATATAGGTGTTGGGGACTAAAGCCCTGGGGGGACACCCACCTCCTCAGCTGCAGGGGGACATACTGCCAGTCTAACCAAAAATTGGAGAGAGAGAGAGGAGAGAAAAAGTCTGTGCATGGAGTGTGGAGTGGCTGGAGAGAAAAGTTGGAGACAGAAAGTTCCTGGTCAGGAACCTGGTCGAGGAGGGAGAAGAAAGCTCCAGGGGTGGCTTTCCTGGAAGAAGGGAAGTGAAGACCCAGAGGAATGAGAGCTCCGCCCAAGACCCAAGACAGGAAGAAGGGGATTGGCCCTCAGTGATGAAGTCCTGGCCTCTGGGGAAGGACTAGGCAGAAGACCCTTAGAGAGGTTCTTCCCCAGTGGAGAAGCAGTATGTGTTCAGCTGAGCAGATCCAGGAGAAAGTCAAGCCGTGCTGAACACACCACAGCAAATTTCCAGCCAGTTCCTTTCTTACTACTCTCTCTCTCTCTCTCTTGTCAAGCCCAGAAATGGGGAGGGAGTTGGAGTGAAAGTGGGAGGAAAACAAAGCAGCTGGCAGAACAGCTAGAAGGAGATATACTCTCTGGGAGGGAGACTTAGGAGGAAACCTGGTGAACACCACAGCTGTGTTGTAAATGTGTTGTAAATAGCAAAAAAGCATAAAAGCCTCAACTGTCTTGTTTTTCTGTGTCAATTGCCGCCCTTACAGAACAAAGTACACCACCAGTTGAAAAAGAACCCCATCACACTGTGACACCACAGTATTAGAACCCCAGAGAAAGGGGATTTAATTAGGAATATCTTTTCTTAACTCCCCAAATTGCTGTGAACCACAAAGTTGTTGGAAATGCCCTTTACTAGCTGTTTGCCAGCTGGAAATGCTCATCTTTTCGGTATCCGTATGCACGGCTTTACCTTCACCGTGTCATATCCTAACATCCCTTCCATTGATCCTGTTCCATACTGAATGGACATAGTCTGATCTGTGCTCACGAAAGTAGAAGAAAGGCTTGGGTTAAACCGCTGGTGTTTTTCTAGAAGTAAAAAACAAAATAGAATACCAGCCATTAATTAACATTAAAACAGCTTTTAATCAATGGTGGATATCAGGCTCGGTATAGTATAACATTTCTGCCTGAAGAAAAATATTGCAACAGTTTACAGTGCAGAACGTTTGAAAAATACTAGTTATTATTAGCCTATTAAAAGGAAATGGCTTAATAAAAACAGTGGATATACTTAATTTACTAGAGGAATATCACTTAATATAAAAATAATTTTATTTCTGGAAAATGTGATCTGTTACTATTTGTGTCAGTCTTCAAAGAAACAAACTGATTTTAACATGGCCACCTTGAAACCTTTTGCTGAAAATTACCCTGTGCTTTTACAAACTAAGATTTACATGAGCAGTCATATAAATGTCTTCTCAGAATCAAGGCCCATAATATTCAATGGAACGTATTCCTCAGAAAATTGCAGTCTGCTACCCAAATTCTATACATGCTTATTGCTGGAAGCCAAGATCCATTGCACTCAGTGGGCCTTGTCCCTAAGCGTTTCCACTGCCAAACTCTTCTGATTCTAATTTAAAATTCACGTGATGTTGTTCTCTACCATTCTAAATCCTTCTGAACCTTGGAAGAATACAGGATGTGGATGTGGAACATTTACAAGTTGGGAAGGCCCAGCCAATCAGTACTTGCCCTTTGTGGACAGTAGCCTTGCACAGAGAAAGGCAAAGTAATCAGTGCTTAGTTGTTGACCAGAAATCAACTGCTTTATCTTGCCCGTTCATGCCTAAGCCTGTACCCTTCCACCAACCTTAAAAAAATAAAATAAAATAGGCATATTTCTACTCTTGGGCTCACCACAGTAGCATGATAACAGACCCTGTTTTGTTCCTTAATCGTTTGGTCTGCTTTTCAAGCCAGCACATTGCTAAAGACTGGTGAAAGTAGGAGAGGGAGGCAGGCAAGATGTCCTCTCCACTAAAACACAGGCTGCCCTGTGTATACAAGGCAGCAAAATGCTTTTCCCTCTGCAGTGACCTTTACTGCTGCAAAATGACTTTTCCTCATTTTTCAGAAAGCCAGGGCTAGCTGTGCGTTCTGCTACAATTGCGTGCCTTCGGGACAGCTTAGCAAGATTTCAGGGAGCAGGGCATCTCATGCCATTGTCAGATTGGCACCCCCGTCTAGAGAAGTTCTTCATTAAATAGAGTAATGGCTTCAATCGTTTTTTTCATCTGGCAGGATTTTCTAGCTGTGATACAATGAACCTGTATTTTTATTGTTATCACTGCTATCCAATAAAGATAATATAATTTAGTACATCTATGAATCCACTTGATCTACTTGGATGAATACAATTACTTACCACATGCTGAACTGTTGCAGAAAATAGAAGGTACCCAGAGATTTGATGATCCAGTGTCAAATACAACAGTGAATTTCTGTGGTGGTGTTCCAATGTAGATTGTTCCATAATACTCTGTCTGTTAATTTGTAAATAACAAATATACATTGCAAGACTTAACATTATCCTTTTTTCAATGTTTTAACTATTGATGCATGTGATAAACGCCATAAACCTAATTGTTATGAAATAAAACAAGAGGAAAAACATCTCCCATAGAAGGGAGTAATACAAAAAGGTAGGAATCACACAAATGGAGAAAAAAATGAATAAACAGAATGTAAACACTGTGTGTATGTCGCCATTTTAGCTACATAAATAAGAATTACTGAGCTGGCATTAGTTCACTTGCACTTCAGACATTTATAATGATAAAAAAAAAATCTTTTTTGTTCAAATACAGTTTTTATCACAGGAAATTAATAAAGTATATGTGGGAAAAAGTTTTTCCAAATCAAAACATAATATCTAGACACAGGCTGAAATGAAGCCTAGAACAAGTGTATTTCTCAGTATCTCAAGGCATTATTCTTGGGAAAATATGCTTGCTTTCTCTCAGTGGGCACATGCTATAAGCTTCAAGCAAGATCTATAGAAAAGTTAGTGTATTTTAACCTCTATTAATTTTGAGTCAGAGTTAAGCATGGAACTTAAAAGTGCTTCACTTTGGCTGGGTCATGATCCAAAGGAGCACAGGGATAGCAACAGAAATATCAGAATAACTGGATTTTTTTCCTAGAAACAAAATCACCAACTTACATCTAAGAAGTTCATCAGTGGTTCATCAGCCAGCTGAGCAGGATTGAAAACAAATGAAGAATGTTTGGTATACTTAGTATTAATGTCATAATGATGATCTCGAAGAAGGCTTCCCAGCAAATTTTTCCTCCTTAGAATATCTCTAAGTTTCTCTCCTTTCCTCAGGGGAACCCTGGTATACAAGAATTAATTGATTAGATTCTGTGTTGTTGTTGTTCCTGTCCGATACATGTGTTGCTTTATGTTAGAATGTTTCACCTTGTCATCTATCCTACCTACAAATTAAATGAAAACATTTATGGATTTAAATAAAATATCATGGGCACTTAACTTGATTGATGCTCCTTCATCACCAAAAATATTAATAGAGCCCACAATCATGAACATAATAAACCATACATCCCAAGGGTTTGCACAATTGTAATGGATGATAGGACTGCATAAAGAAAGTACTGCAAGTTAATTTATTCCACCTCTAAACTTTAAAAGCGTTAGTTGAAAATTTTAACTAGTTTCTAGATATGTAATATCTGACTCAGGTAATATTTAAGATAACTTTTACATCTTAGTGAAACCAATGCTTAAAAGAGTATAGCAATGCCTCTAATAGTGGCTGGGTCTGCTCTCTCTTTATGTGATATCAAATAAAATTGTAATTTTAAAGCTGAATACACAATCCATAGTTTCATTCCCTTGTATTGCCATAGTAAAAAGGTCAAGAATAAATCATATAAACAAGCAAACAATTGCAACTGTCAGTGATGAAAATATTAGTAATAAAATGAGGACTCACTGAACAAGACATTCAGAAAGAGCCACAAGAGCGAAGAGAATTGCTAGGCACTTCATGTTGCTCCTTCCACTGAGGATGCTCCAGTTGTGCTGGTGCCTGTTCTACATCATGTTGCTATTTTATAGCTACTGGAGAAGTACCCACCTTCATCGGAATAACAGGTTATCATAATTCAACAAAGAAAGTCTAATCTCTAGTAACTAATTCACTTTGCTCTCTGTAAATATATTCAAATCTTATCAGGGTCTCCGATGCATATCTATTGCTATAGTGATTACATTGCCATGCATTCTGTTTCATAGTAGATTGTGACTTGATCTTATAGGTAGGACTAAGCAGCTGGCTGCTTATCACAATATAGCAAACTATTCTTTTCAAATAACATTACTGGAATCCTCAACAAATTGTAGATGCCATGCTGTTTAGGACTGGGGTACAATTCTGTGCCTTAGAAGCTATATCTTTATCATTTTCTTTTGGAATCATTTTTGTTCTCTTTACTCTAGTACTACTTTCCTTGATTAGCCATGATTCTCATAAAACCATCTTAAAAGAGGAATAAACATTAATCAAAAGATTGTAAATGCCAGCCAAAATGTTCTCACTCTTGGATTGTCAAACCTATCATGAAGGATTTGTGCACAGTGAGATAACAGGTCATTGTGAACATAAACCACAATTTATGAAGAATATATACATAATCTGTGTATATCGAGAAAAAAAATGTGTATTTCTGGTCCACATAGATTCTTTCCAACAGACTACAGGAAGTGTGTATACCCTGACAGCATTTTGTGCATTCATTGATTTATTGTGTAATCTCCAGCAGGTCTTTATTATTATGTAAATGCAGACTTACTTACTTTGCTTAGAACAGACATATTGAAATTAATGGGGTTTAAATTAAATGAATTAATTCAATGAAGTCTCATTTATTTCAGTGGATCTTCCATGTGGTGAGACTTCTTTCCATTGCTATGTTACTGTTTACACAAAAAATTCTTATATAAGCAGCCCAATCTTAAGTACATTTGCTCAACTAAACTCTTGCTCATTTCAGCTTGACTGAACTCTCTGTTCACGGAGCATTAGACTGCAGTCTTCCATTTTCATAAATGGCAAAGACTATGAAGGAAGTAAATGTACCAGGGGTGGGGGTGAAATGGGTGGTGGTGGTGGTGGTGGTGGTGGAGAATGCAAGTTCCACATGACCTTGTGTATTTTTCCAGGCCGTATGGTTTCAAACCAAATGTTCCACTTTTATCTGCAGTCCTTGGCACATATCTTTTGAGCATAACTTCTGAGGTAATATTAAGATATTGATATTTAACCCTAAATATTGATATTTAATACTAATATTAGTTCTATATTAGGGGATACCCAAACCTCCTAATAGGCCCTGCTACATGTGATATTGTATTGGTGATTTATATCTGAATGCATCGTAAACAGCTTTTGCACGGCATCCTGTTCTTTTTTGCATCAGTGACAATTAAAATGTGAGTAATAGAACCTTCAGATTTGCATAGTAGTCTCTCTCATTAGAGAGTCTTCTAGTCTCTCAATGTTTCTGATGCTTGAAAACCACACATGAACTATATTACTGCTATTTACTTGTCCCATCAATATAATCTTAGTTAAGTTTACTTGTTATAGTATTTTTTCCTTAGCCATTCCATGGCCCAAGCCAATAAAAAAGAATATATGTAGCTCAGGGTTGAACTATGGAGTCCTTGAGGTTCTCTGAGCTTGAGAACCTCAAGGACTCCATAGCCAAAGCCTCAGTCAAAGAACTGGTGTATCCATGATGTATATTTTTATGTATTATAGTTATAACCAATAACAACCTTAAGATTATTATTTTACTATTTCAAGCTAAAAGTAATGCCAAACAAAGGGGCCAGATGCACCTATTTGGCGGGGGGGGGGGGGTGGAATTCAAAAATTGGGTCCATCAATAGCATCCTGGAGCATCTTCACTGATAACTTTGCATTTTTTTTCTGTTTGGAGTTTTTGAAACCTGGTTATTTATGGTATGGGAAAAATACAAGAAGTCAGAACATGTCCACAATGATCTCTAAGCCTTGTACTGTATAAAATTGACCCGAAGGATGTTAGAGTGTTTTTGGGAGGCTTGTTGGAGTTTATGTTTCAGGAGGAATATTCACACCAAAGCATCTGTGTTTATGACAAATATGATAAATTATACTTTTTAGTCTGAACGTATTTTTTTTCAGACAAGATGCCATTGTTACATTAGTTAGACAATGTGGGAGAGTGAGAAGATCCAACAAAAATTATTAGCAAAGGACAGTATCAAGTATGATGTATCTTGGCAGGAGGTGGGGAAGAGACACCATCTGCAAAACGTATTGATGTAGCTTTGTGGCATATGGATTTTGTGGCCAGGCATGGCTGCTGTTCTGCTGGCATGAGCCAGTTTTTGGAGTGAAGAAAAAGGAGAAAAAGTAGCTCACTTTGGCCTTAAAGGACAGCTGCACTAGCACAAGGCCTGGTGAGCTGACCTGGCTCATGGTGCAACAAAGTTTATACCTATACCATGGTGCAACGAAGTTGGGGACTAAAGCCCTGGGGGGATACCTACCTCCTCAGTTGCTGAAGGACATGCTGCCGTCTAACCAAAAATTGGAGAGAGAGAGGAAAGGAGTGGAGTGGAGAGGAGAGTAAAAGTATGTAGCAGGAGTGAACAGAGAAACTGGAGAAGAAGCTGGAGAGAAAGGCTGAAGAGAAGTTGGAGAGTGAAGTGAAGCAAGTACTGGTTTCTGTTCAGGGAGAGGAGAAGAACAGTCTAAAGGTAGATTCCTTGGAAGAAGGGAAGGGAAGATCCAGAGGGATGAGCTCCACCCAAGACCCAGGAGGGGAAAAAGGAACCTGACTGGCAGCAGGTAGCAACTTCACCCAAGACCCAGGAGGGGATGGAGGGAAGCAGCTGCTGGTGGAGAAGCCCTGGTCTGTGAGGAAGGACTGGGCAGAAGATCTGAGAGAGGTTCTTCCCCAATGCAGAAGTGGAAGCTGTTTCAACTGAGCTGAAAAAAGTCAAGCCACACTGAGCGCACTTCAGTAATCCAGTCTATTCCTTTCTTTTCTTTTCATTCTGTCTCTTGCCTAGCCCAGAAAAGGGAGACAGAGTCAGGGAGAAAAAGGGAGGAAGCAGGAGAGGTAGAGGGGGGCAGTCGCTGGGAGGGAGACCTGGGAGGAAACCCAACACCACGACTGTCTTGTAAAGACCCACTGTAAATAACTGTATATAGTAAAAAGCACAAAAGCCTCCACTGTTGCATGTTTTCTGTGTCACTTGCCACCTTTGCTAAGCAATACACCTCCAGTTCAAAAACAAACTCTGTTACACTGCAATAATCTTTTATTTGAATACCTTTGGTGTTGCCCTAGTAATGCTTTTTAAAAAATCCACCAAAGGCTATTTGACTTGTACATAACTTTTACGTCAGAAAAGGTCATTTGTATTTGATATTGATATATTTAAATAAGTCAAACCGTATTTTTTGTGAAAGTTATCATCCTGACTAAAGAAAGAATTAAACAAATTAAACAAGATTTCTTCTGTGTTGTAGGTCACCCTTCCTTCTAATGACTTTGTGAGAATATTGCCTAGCCACCTCAAACTCAGGCCAGTTTGGCTTGGAAAAGGTTGCTTTGCAAGGGTAAGACATGTGACATTGCAAATACTTACCATTTCCATTGCATTTGAAGAGTGCAATGTTCTTTGATATTTTAGCCATCACAGGTTATAGTACTTTCCTTTAAGTGATTAATTTCTAGCCTTTCTACTGTTACTCTTGGCATGCCCATAAGAACTTCTATAAGAGCTTTGCTGGATTAAATCAATGATCCATCTTGTCCAGCTGGTGGCCGTTACCCCATCTGATGGCAGTGAATTCTAAGTGTGCCCATGAGTCCAGAAAGGTGGGGGAGCCCTGGCCTACAGTACACCCTCTCCTTACTTCACCAAGAAGAAATTTAAGATAGCCTTGCTAAGCTAATAAGAAAATGTAGGACGAAAAAAAAGCTGCTCAGATCCCAGAATAACAAATACCAATAATTACATTGAACTAATGTCTGGATCCCCTTCATGGATCACTGCCTTGTCGTGGCGAAGGGGCTTGTGTAACTCAGTGAAGCCATGAGCTATACCGTGCAGGGCCACCCAAGACGGACAGGTCATGACAGAGAGTTCTGACAAAATGTGGTCCACTGGAGAAGGAAATGGCAACCCACTCCAGTATCCTTGCCAAGAAAACCCCATGGACAATGTTAAAAGGCTAAAAGATATGACGCCGGAAGATGAGCCCCTCAGGTCGGAAGGTGTCCAATATGCTACTGGGGAAGAGCGGAGGGCAATTCCAAGTAGCTCCAGAAAGAGTGAAGCGGCTGGGCCAAAGCCGAAAGGACGTTCAGCTGTGGATGTATCTGGAAGCGAAAAGAAGGTCCGATGCTGTAAAGAACAATATTGTATAGGTACGTGGAATGTAAGATCCATGAACCAAGGCAAGCTGGATGTGGTCAAACATGAGATGACAAGATTGAACGTCGACATCTTGGGAATCAGCGAATTGAAATGGACGGGAATGGGTGAATTTAATTCAGGCGACCACTATATCTACTACTGTGGGCAAGAAACCCTTAGAAGAAATGGAGTTGCACTCATAGTCAATAAGAGAGTGGGAAAGGCAGTAATGGGGTACAACCTCAAAAACGACAGAATGATCTCAGTGCGTATCCAAGGAAAACCATTTAACATCACGGTAATCCAAGTCTATGCCCCAACCACTGATGCCGAAGAAGCTGAAGTTGACCGGTTCTATGAAGACCTACAAGACCTTCTAGAACTAGCACCAAAAAAAAGATGTCCTTTTCATCATAGGGGATTGGAATGCTAAAGTAGGAAGTCAAGGAGTAATCGGAATAACAGGCAAGTTTGGCCTTGGAGTACAAAATGAAGCAGGGCAAAGGCTAATAGAGTTCTGTCAAGAGAACAAGCTAGTCATAGCAAACACCCTTTTCCAACAACACAAGAGACGACTCTACACATGGACATCACCAGATGGTCAATACCGAAACCAGATTGATTACATACTTTGCAGCCAAAGATGGAGAAGCTCTATACAGACGGCAAAAACAAGACCAGGAGCTGACTGTGGCTCAGATCATGAGCTTCTTACTGCAAAATTTAGGCTTAAATTGAAGAATGTAGGGAAAACCACTAGACCACTCAGGTATGACTTAGATCATATTCCATGTGAGTACACAGTGAAGGTGATGAATAGATTTAGAGGATTAGATTTGGTAGACAGAGTGCCTGAAGAACTATGGACGGAGGTCTGTAACATTGTACAAGAGGCAGCAACTAAAACCATCCCAAAGAAAAAGAAATGCAAGAAAGCAAAATGGCTGTCTGATGAGGCTTTACAAATAGCTGTGGAAAGAAGGAATGCGAAAAGCAAGGGTGAAAGGGAAAGATATAAGCAACTGAATGCAGATTTCCAGAGAATAGCAAGGAGAGATAAGAAGGCCTTCTTAAATGAACAATGCAAAGAAATTGAAGAAAACAATAGAATGGGGAAGACTAGAGATCTATCTCTTCAAGAAAATTGGAGATATCAAAGGAACGTTTAGGGCAAAGATGGGCATGATAAAGGACAAAAAAGGCAGGGACCTAACAGAAGCAGAAGAGATTAAGAAGAGATGGCAAGAATACACAGAAGAACTATACAAGAAAGATCTTAATGTCCCTGATGTCCATGCTGGTGTGGTCACTGACCCTGAGCCAGACATCCTAGAGAGTGAAGTCAAATGGGCCTTAGGAAGCATTGCTAACAACAAAGCTAGTGGAGATGACAGTATTCCAGTTGAGTTATTTAAAATACTAAAAGACGATGCTGTTAAAGTGCTGCACTCAATATGCCAGCAAGTTTGGAAAACGCAACAGTGGCCACGGGATTGGAAAAGGTCAGTTTACATTCCAATTCCAAAGAAGGGCAATGCCAAAGAATGCTCAAACTATCGCACAATTGCACTCATTTCACATGCTAGCAAGGTTATGCTCAAAATCCTACAAGCTAGGCTTCAGCAGTACGTGAACCGAGAACTACCGGATGTACAAGCTGGGTTTCGAAGAGGCAGAGGAACTAGAGATCAAATTGCCAACATTCGCTGGATCATGGAGAAAGCACGAGAGTTCCAGAAAAGCATCTACTTCTGCTTCATTGACTATGCAAAAGCCTTCGATTGTGTGGATCACAACAAACTGTGGCAAATTCTAAAAGAGATGGGGATACCAGACCACCTTACCTGTCTCCTGAGAAATCTGTATGCGGGCCAAGAAGCAACAGTTAGAACCGGTCATGGAACAACCGATTGGTTCAAAATAGGGAAAGGAGTACGACAAGGCTGTATCCTGTCACCCTGCTTATTTAACCTATATGCAGAGTACATCATGAGAAATGCCAGGCTGGAAGAATCACAAGCCGGAATTAAGATTGCAGGGAGAAACATCAATAACCTCAGATATGCAGACGATACCACCCTAATGGCAGAAAGTGAAGAAGAACTAAAGAGCCTCTTGATGAGGGTGAAAGAGGAGAGTGCGAAAGCTGGCTTGAAACTCAACATTAAAAAAACTAAGATCATGGCATCTGGACCCATCAATCCCTGGCAAATAGAAGGGGTAGAAATGGAAGCAGTAACAGACTTCATTTATTTGGGCTCCAAGATCACCGCAGACGGAGACTGCAGCCATGAAATTAAAAGACGCTTGTTCCTTGGGAGGAAAGCTATGGCAAACCTAGATAGCATATTAAAAAGCAGAGACGTCACCTTGCCGACAAAGATCCGCATAGTCAAAGCTATGGTTTTTCCAGTAGTAATGTATGGCTGTGAGAGCTGGACCATAAAGAAGGCTGAACGCCGAAGAATTGATGCCTTTGAACTGTGGTGCTGGAGAAGACTCTTAAGAGTCCCCTGGACTGCTAGGAGGTCAAACCAGTCAATCTTAAAGGAAATCAACTCTGATTGCTCATTGGAAGGATTGATAATGAAGCTCAAGCTCAGATACTTTGGTCACCTAATGCGAAGAGAGGACTCTTTGGAAAAGACCCTGATGCTGGGAAAGATGGAAGGCAAAAGGAGAAGAGGACGGCAGAGGATGAGATGGCTAGATAGCATCACTGAAGCAATGAGCATGAAATTGAGCAAACTCAGGGAGGCAGTGAAAGATAGGAAGGCCTGGCGCAATATGGTTCATGGGGTCACGAAGAGTCGGACACGACTTAACGACTAAAGAACAACAACAACAATGTCTGGATCCTACAATTTAATTATAGTTCAGTCAGTGTGAAACGAATTTGTGGCATAATTTGGAAAATAAGGATGAATTTGCATGTTTTGGCACAAAGAGAATTGGTCCACATGTGTGCCAGTCTGTGTACCACCAAAGCATGGAGATGTTTTTAACTTGAAAATAGTTTGGGAAGGAACACCACATCTCATGGTGCTGGGGTCCCAATATGATGGTTGCCCACCAGGCTGTTTGCTCTCGTATTCACTAGATCACCTTTTTTATACCCCCGCCCCACATCAGTTTCAAAGGATTCTCCCTCCAAGCTGCCCTTTTGCCTCCTTGTTGTTAATCATCCAGTCTTCGCTGCACACAGTCACTCTCATTTTGAGCCAACATATTGGAGTGTAGAGCCTAAACCAACAGCAACAACAACAAGCCTCTGCTGTGGGGAAAAGAGGTAAGAAGGTGCACCAGTGGGTGAGTGGGGGGTCTCTATGAGATGACTCTGGGTCTATATGCTTACTATACATATGTCCAGAGAGAGGAAATGGGTATATAAGCTGACTGACAGAAAGATGTGCAAAAAGTGTTTGCTTTCTGTGTCTTTTGGGAACACACACACAGATATATACCTCTTTGTCTCAGTGGTCAAACAAGTTCATGATGCAATATATAAAAAGGGGCAAAACCTGTTATAAAAGCAGCTTGAATGTTCATGCCATGAGAAGCAGCCTCTGAGGGTTTCCCATTCATTCCTCAATAGCAGTTTGAAGTCGGCCCATGATCTTCAGACCAGTCAGTTGGCCTTACAATGCTGAGCACAGCAACAAAAATCACTGCCTTGTATTGAGCGGCAGGGAGACCGACTGAGGCAGGAATGGGGAGACAGATAAGCAAAAATGAGATGGTTGGAGTCGGGTGTCATCAAAGCCAACTGAATAAAAATAAAAAGTAAAAACTTCACAGAGCTGCACCTTATTAAAAAAAAAAATGGTTCTACTGAGCCAGAAACAAATCAGCTGTGCTGCCAAACATTAACCAATGTCCTAGTATCAGAGGTCCAGGGCTGCTTTTGAACTGATGCAAAGTTTTTTGTGTGAAAGCATCATTTTCTAAAAGTGGTTAAAAAAGTATACATTTTCTTTCTCTGGCCAAAGTTTTCTAAATAGTAATTATATGGCTTGCATTACATGGTGTGACAGAGATCCAATACTTACATAATTTATCATAAACTACAGTATATACTTCATTTTACAATATAGTTCACATAACAATAAAGGAAGTATGTTTGCACATTACAGGAAAAAAAATACCAAGTACGGTACATATCCAGGCCCTGTAATTATGGGCTTCTATCCACATTCAAGACAATGTACTTGGGGCAGCATTATGGAAGGACAGTTCTTGAGAGGTGAATATTTATGTCTCTACACTTAACCCAATTTAGGCAGAAATACAACCTTTCAAACTGTGTTAGAGCTAAGGATGTTTTTTTTTTCCAGAAAAAACTGGCGATGTTAATGCTGATTAGCTGGCCTTTGTGGCAAGTCTTCCTTCCTTCCTTCAGTTCTTTCTACCCCATCCTATTGAGCAGATCCCAGATCAAAATGCAATCAGTAAAACAAACCAACTCTACTCCCCCCACCCAAAATAACAATTATACACATTTTATTTCACACAAACATACCGTGTGTGTGTGAAATGTTTCAGGCAGTGGTCTGTTTAAAGCAGTGTTGTCCAAACATGGCCACTTTAAGATGAGTGGACTTCAACTCCCAGAATGCTGGCTGGGGAATTCTGGGAGTTGAAGTCCACACATCTTAAAGTTACTGAGATTGAGAAACACTGGTTTAAAGGACTGATTTTGCTTTAAGGTATCCAGTAACCATTAAACAACTAAAACACTTGCCAAGGTTCAGGAGAGAAATGGAATCCCACATCAGGAGGGTTCAGATCCAAAATTCTTAAGGTTTGTTTGTTTGTCCAAGGAGTACCAGTTTGGTCTCTTCCCTTGCCTGTAACAGCCATTCAGGTTAATTATGGCTATGCAAAGCATTAGCTTGAAAGTCATAGGAAATAGGAATAATATTTTAAAAAATTAATTGCATTCAGGAGTGGGTGGTAAATCAATCTGATCGAGACCATATCAAAGGAAAACACCTATACATTTTTCTTCCACAGAACCCATGGCAACAGGAAGGAAAAGTTTATTAGGGAGGAGAGGTCTACTTTCTCTTGTACTATCAATCTGATTGTTTTCCTTCCTCAAAACCTTCTGTGGTAATTTAACTTTTTAATCAAACTGCAGGAAATTAAGGATCCTAGGTTATGTTCTGCTTTCAAGGACTTCTTGACTTTCCACAATATCCCAACACTATGAGAGGCTACGCATTTTCTAATATCTGTCTGGAAACACATAGTTTCACAGGGTCAGAGCTGCATGGGAAAAAAATTAACAAACCCCTTTGAAGCTGGCAAAGTTTCCTCAGGGCAGCAGAAAAACATACAATCCCTCCATGAGTGATTTTGCACAATAAGATTGAACTGTGAGTAGGAAAGGTGAGGAGAACAAACTCTATCTATCCAAAAATACTAATGACAACCACCTGCTTTAAAATAAAAAGGTATTCTGGAATAAATAAAGATACTTCCAGAACTACAAGAATATACCCAGCTCACATTAGTCATTCTGCAAGTTTATATTTTTAATCCCAGCTCTGGAATCTCTTAATTTGTTTTACAGGAACAATATCTGCATGTTGAGAAATCACTAATTGCTGAATGCCCCATTTAAGTCATCTGTGTAAACTGACATTTAATTATCCTCAAGACTTATTAACATGCTGTGGAGATATAAAGGTATGAAGGGCCACAAAGCACTTTTCATTAAAAGTCCATGTTCTTGAAGTCTACTGAGCATCGGTATCGGCCATCAGTGAATTTAGAACATATGAAGTTTGGCAAACAAGGACAGGTGTGATGTTGCCGTTTTCCGAAGAAAGGGACCTTTTAGAGAAAATATAAAATATAAAGAGTATTAATAATCTTTGCATTCAAGTAAGGTAAGCAACTAAGTGTACAAAAAATCCCATAAAATAGGCTTTATCCTTAATAAAAGCAAAATGATGTTATTCTGATTTATATGGTCTAATCAACCTAAACGAGTGTTTTTCAAAATTACACCTTTAAGATGTGTGGATTTCAACTCCCAGAATTCTGGGGATGCTGTCTGGGAATTCTGGGAGTTGAAGTCCACACATCTTAAAGGTGCCAAGTTTGAAAAACACTGACCTAAACTCGAAAATATAATGTGGAATGGACCCAGGACCTGCTGCTTTCCAGAAAGTTCTGAGATAATGAGGAACTACAAGGAGGCCCCAGACAAAGGGGGGAAATGTTGTGGCCCACTTCTCCCTTGGAGACTTAAGAACGCATGAAGTTATCTCATGAGAGAGAAATAAATGGCCACATTTTTTCATATGAAGCTAATGCTATGCTGATACCTGCTTTCTTAAAAGTCTTCTATCCTCGCAAAAGAGAATTCATTGTTGTGTGAAGCTACTTAACTTCAGTTAAGAATTCTGGTTTTTTAACCTCCCTCCCAGCTTAGTTGTGCAGCAGACAATGTTACTGTTGCTTTGTTTCTATAATTCATCCCAACAGAACAAAACAGTGTTTAGTTATAGAAAATGGAGTTCTCAACTAATGCTCAAATGCCATTTTGCTTTGGGAATCTGTAAATGCAAACTGGGATATAAATATTTTAACGAACAAGTGAATAAATAACATAAAGCCTGTAGAAAGTGTCAGTTGCTCCAGCAGCTGATGTATATCAGCAAATCAGTATAAAGACATTTGTTGACATTAAAGACAATTAGTGCTACATGTTGTGAGGTAGTTGAGGCCACTTACAAATACCTTATGGCTAATAGGGTGGCATTCATCTCCCTCGCGCCCTAATGGAGTGCACATCCGGAGCCCGCGTAGCCACAAGCTGATGGCACAACATGTCCCACTTCCACACTGCAGATCTCTTTCACAGGCCTGCAAAAAGACACCACAGGAATGCTGGTTAGCCATATCTACTGTGTGAAGGGGAAAATGGTATTTACCATTACAATTTCATTGCCTATATAAAAGTCGGTGGGGATTTTTAAAGAGGCAGTCTTTTACTAAAGAACTTCTTAGAAATAATTATGAAAGACGAGCTATCCAAATAGGAAACTAAATTTAACATATACGTTAGGGTAATGTCAACATGACTGCATTGTAGTATATTCCGAGGGGCACGTACTATCCAATAACTCTTACACGCAATGACTTTCACCAGCAACGGTTCGTGGATGAATCATCTTAGAAGAGGTGCGATAAGGGATGAGCCAAGCACTAAAAAGTTATTCAAATTATTTTACCATAACGAACCATGCACCCTGACACCTATCTTGAAAGTCTTTAGGGCCAAAATAATTCCGATGATGGCTTATGGAGCAGAACTGTGGGGTTTAAATGAAGCTACCCCACTGGAACAAATCCAAACGCGCTTCCTGAGGCATCTTCTTTTTTTTTTAATCTGCTTTCAATCGTGACTGATTCTACGGAGACTGCCTGGACGAGTCCCTGCAGTTTTCCTGGCAAGGTTTTTTCGAAGTGGCTTGTCATTGCCTCCTTCCTAGGGTGGAGCCCAGCTGGCGGTCGCAGGAAATCGAGTCTCTTCTGTTGCGTTGCGTCCACCAACCGGCAACCGATTCCCATTTTCCCGTGCAAGGTGCCACCGGTGTTTTTCCTCCCATCGGGGTGAGAATACCTATTTATCTACTTGCTTATGCTTTTGAGCTGCTAGGTGGTCAGGAGCTAAGGACGCAACATGGGAGTTCACCCCGCTGCACGGAGCTTGGGCTCGAACCACTGAAGTGTTGACCATTTCTGGCCGGCAACTTCCAGCGTCATTAAGCTGCTGCACCACCATGTCCCTTTTTAGGCATATTCTAGGGACGGATAAGAACACGTCTCAGCAGTAAAAGCGGAATTAGGCTTTTATCCTCTAAACAGCCATTTAATGATTAAAGTTTTTACATATTTGCTGAAGATTCAAACAATGGACCCCAATAGATTTCCTAGAATTTGCCTAACAGAACAGCTAAGCATGTCGCAGCCTAACACATGGGTTTGCCAACTTTATGACATTATCTCATGTTATGGGCTCTCTATTCAGCACCTATTACTTAGGGCCCCCCAAGCAAGGGAAATTTTCAAGCAGAGAGTTATGGATATAAACGCCCAAACTGACTTGGAACTTACAGCCAAAAACAGATTTTTAGGGTGGTTGGCTACTAACAAAATAAATTTTCAACCTGAAAAATACCTATTTATGAGCTTGCCTCAGTGTTTAAGAAGGGCTTTTACCAGAACAAGATTTGAGCTGCTGGACTCAATGGCCAAATATGGATGCTTCTATAATATCCCATTTCATGAAAGAAACTGTGTATGCGGTTCGCCTGATATCGAAAATATTTTTCATATTCTGTTTAATTGTCAATTATATGCATCCATCAGGCTTAAATATTCATCCCCATTATTAGAGTACTGGGACCTGAATCTTATTTTCTCCAGGGCACCAATACTGTATTGTGCACAGAACTGCCATATTTATACTGAAGGCTGGGGCTTTAAGATCCCATTATATAGAACAAACTGGGGTATCCTGTAAAGGTTATTCTCTCATCTGATAATTGTCTCCTTGTACTGTGATCACATATACATATATGTCTCATGTATTCTTTTTACAGTTTCGATTATGTTTTGTTTATATTTTTTATCTTGCTGTATTGATAAGGTCAGTTGACTAATCAATAAAATTCAACAACTCTGAAAAAAAACCTCTTACACGCAATTGTTTCTTCAAGCTTGGGAATTGGTTTAATGATTGCACTTGCAAGTACAGAAAACACAAGCTTTTTCAAGTGATTACTTTTAGGCTAGATTTGCTATATCTGGACTGCAAGAATGCCAGTGACCACTTGATGGCAGCAAAAAGATGGAGCTTTCTACTATATCCTGTATCTCATAGAAGAGAATGTCCGTATTTTCTATAAAGTCTCTTTTTGCTGGCATCTAATGGCTGCCTGACGTAGATGGGGCAACTCTATTTTTAGGAAAATGAGCAACCCAATTCACATATGGAATTAAACAGCTTGAATAATATAGTACAGTAATATAATACTGTAGTAAAGCAGGCTTTTTACTATTGTTAATTGCACAATTAAAGTGAAGTCAATGCATATTAAACCCAGTAACTGGAAGCTAAACCTGTGGCTGAATTATGTTAAATGGATACTCAAGAACTCAAGACACAGGTCCACAGACCTATTCAAGAATGACAACAGACTGAACAATGATCACTAAGATCAATGTTTCTAACCAAACTGATATGCTACACATTTAGAAGTCACGAACAGATTAGAAAGTGGATTCATCCAAAAGAATTTAAAAGAGAAGCTCAGAGATGCCTGCACATCCCTTCTGATGTGCTTATAAGAATGGGAATGTGGTTGCAAGAATGGGATTTGAAGGAAAAGTTATAGATGCCCCAGAACTATAGCCTCTTTATTTTGCTTCTCTGAGTTTACTTGACATGTTTATAGGCTTGTCTGCTTATGGGTTTCGAGAGCTTTGGACTTTAAAGGGAGAAAAGAGTATTATTTATTTATTTAAAAGATTTGTATAGCTGCCCATCTTGTGAAACACAATTCTGGGTGGCTAACAGCAATAATAAAACACAACAATAGAACAAACAAACAAGAAAATCCTGGCTCTCCATCAACAATCCAGCAGTCCCCTAGGCCCCAACCTTGTTCTCCCAGTGGTTGGGAGGAAAAGCCAGCTCTTAAGGGCTTTCCATAAAGCTAAAAGGGTGGAGGCCTGCCAGATCTCAAGGGGGAAGGTGTTCCACAGGGCAGGGGCCACTATGGAAAAGGCATGCTTCCTAGGTCCCACTAGATGGCAACATTTGAGGGGCGAGATCTGGAGTATGCCCACTCTATTCAGCCTAGTTGGACAGGCAAATACCAGGTGGTCTTCAAGGGCAGCCCCATGTAGAGTGCATTGCAGTAGTCCAGCTGGGAAGTGATTAAGGCACGAGTGACTGTGAGCAAGGGCTCCCAGTCAAGGAATAGGTGCAATTGGTACACAAGATGTACAGTAACTATGCAAAGGCCCCCTTAGCCATGGCTGCCACCCACTCCTTGAGCAGGAGCTGTGAGCTCTGTCTGGGGAAGTGCTACCCCATCAAGAGTCAAAGATAACACATCACCAGACCCAGGGCTGATTAAGTCCAATAAATTTAAATAATAATAATAATAATAATAATAATAATAATAATAATAATAATAATAATAAAGCCATTCAGACTCAGAAGCCATATATATACCAATCTCAAAACAGATTTTTTCTTGAACGTGTTTGCCAGTGGTATGACTCTTAATTAATCATGCACATTTGATTTAATTATTAGAGGTCTTCTACATTTCCTCACAGGACTATTTTCGAATATTTTTTTTTCAATTCAATTAAATATGGACATTTCTCAAATAATATGTTAGAAACTACTGTGACTCACCAAGCATATATAAGTTTTTATATCTCCATTGTGGTGATACAGAAGGGAGGAGGGAGGGGGAGGAGGAGGAAGGGGAGACATGATGAGAAGCCCCAACTTAGAGCAGATCTCAGCCTGTCGCAGATGTATTCTGGGCCTGTGTTTTCCAGGTTCGGTTCAAAGCTGCTGTTTTCTGACCCAAGCCATCTTAAACTCTCCAGAGGCTATGGTCTCCAACACTTTGTCTGTTCTAGTGTAGCCTCAGCTCTGTTTGGCTGCAATGTCCCCTCCCTTCCAGTACCTATTTACTGCCCTGTGCAACCAGTTTTGTCCTGGGCTGCAGGGCTGTGACGCTGTCTGTGTATTATTATAATCTTGCAGTTGATGCAACAATGGCCTATTAAGCCAATGAACTATCTCCAACCTTAGAAGCTCATACTCCATTCAGCCTTTACATTTCCCAGTGGGTACCTTTTCCATTTCCATCCAGACCTTGTGAAGTATGCTCTCCTTGTTAATTTTGGTTTAAATAATTCATTAAGTCTATGTTAGTTTGGAACCCTTGCAAGAACATGGATATTGGACTGCTAATAGAGGTCTAAGCCAACTGGCCCCAGGCAAAGTTTTCAAGTAGCTTCCTTGCAACCACTGCCATATGAATTAGTCTACAGTTTGTTTGCCATTAAACACTTGATCAACCCAGGAAATTGGCAAAGTTGCTTGCTCTGTGGAAAACATTAATCAAAAAGCAGATGTGTATAACAGGGTTGCAGTTAGAAGAAGAAAGAGATGGCAGGCAAATAAAACATGACTGCTTATAACTAATCTTATCATTTATTACAATGGGAGGGGGTAAAATTGCAGGCATCGCAACAAAATGAAATGACATTTATATGGCACTATTTTTGAAATATGCTGGAAGCATAAACAGTGCATCTCAAAAGAACAATAAATACACTGTTTTTCAGGGGAAGAAAATAATAAGCAGGCAGGTCATATTACTCTACTTCTTCAATTCTCTCTCATTTAGAAAACTCAGTTGTGTAGTGTACAATGGGCATCTAATTCTGATTATGCCATAATTCTGTTGATAAGAAATAAATTATAGTTTTTGCTTTCCAGAAAAGAATGAGGCAATCTGTAAGACTCTTTTTCAGCAGGAATAATATTCTGTTAAACCAATTCCACATATTGCAATTGCTTTAATAAAGAAATGGTTATTTCCACTGTGAGTTGACTTCTAAGCATTTAGCAGTGACCAGATGTCAGCAAAAGGGTTAACCTTGCAATTTGCATAGCATAGTAAGAGAATCAAGAGCCATATTTTATTTATTTATTTTTCATATTTATATAGCCACCCATCTCACATAAAAGTTATTATGTTATTATTATATTATCCTCAAAGATGAAGCCCCACATCTGCAATGAGAACAATGAGACTGTTCTATGAGAATACTGCTGAAGGAGAAAGAAAATTTCACTGGAAGACCAGAGGACACTGTCTAGCCTCCATTATCTGCCTTAATTCCAGATCAGTCCTGGATGGATAGATATTTACTCTGGGGAAATGGTTGAGCCTCAGCAGCTAGGCCAGAAAAAGGCTCAGAAGATCTTCCAGTGCTGCTTAGAACAGTCTTCTCCAATCTGGTATATTCCAGATATCCTGAGAGAGATGGCAGCTACCAAATTACTGGCCATCCCGTTGGCTGACAATTTGGCAGTCACAGGGCAAGTCAGCACCTTCAGAAAGCTAAATTCTTAGAGCATTCAGAAGTACGCAAGACAGTTGTACAGAAAACTTATATGGACTTTGGTTTAGATCAATGTGGTTTAGTTCCAGATATGGTGGCCACTCACTTGTTGCCTAATTTTTACAGAATGCATATTCAAAAAAGGGAGCAACAGATGGTATAAATCTGCATTATAATCTGCATGTGCTGACTTGTATATATATATAAACTAGACAACTCTGTGACCCGTTGGGTCATCCTTTGAGAGAAAGGTGGTGGAGTCTGATGTGACCAGAATGAACATTAAATTTTAGGCTGACCATTGATTCAAAAATTGTTGTGGTATAATGCACCATTTGGGCTAACTTGGGGGTACAAATCAACAGATAAACACAATGAGAGTTTCAGTATACAGATTTAGAAAGCCATGTCATAGTTTAAATAGAAAATACAATATATCTCGTCATGCTAAAGGAGACTGTGAGCAGTTGAACAACATGTCTGTTCAATTAGCACTCCAGGCTCAAGGCCTCAGCTTTCCATTCTTATAGATCTTAATTTTTATACTGGATTTGCACTGAACAGCTCTTCAAATAAAGGACCATATTCTGTCAAGTAAGACTTAAGTTAAGTCAAGTAAGACTTATGGACATTGTAGTTTTCGATCAGAACTTAAAAGCTCCTCTGTCTTCAGAATAAATGTGACTAATTTAGTACATTTTAAAAAAGAAATGTAAGTAATGTAACATGTGATAAAATCAGTGAGGTATTTATTTATTTAAAATACTTGTATGGTCACCCATCTTAAAACCAGGACTCGGGGTGGCCACAACCACAATATAGAAACAATATCATACAAAAATTAAAAACAAAAAACAATAACAGAAAAACCTGGCGCCACAACCAAAATCCCTTGATGCAACCCACAACAACATCTTCAAACTCTAAATTCACCTATCCCAAGGCTTGGGGGAGAACCCGGCTCTTTACAGCTTTCTGGAAGGTTAAAAGGGTAGGGGCCTGCTGGATCTCAAGGGGAAGGTCTTCAACAAGGAAGGGGCTGCCATAGAAAAGGTACTCCAAGTACCAGTGCTTTTGTTCTTTTCTGGAAGAGATGTGGGGACGAAGTTAACAAGCATCCAGATTGGTTGAGCAAACACAAATGCAACTCCCTTGGAGGAGATGAACCATATTTTGAGTGATACCTGGCCCCCAGCCCTATCCTGTTTGCAGAAAGGAACAGAGCTACATGGCTCCTCTATCTGAATATAGATTCTCCCACCCTTTTATTCTTCCTGCTGGTAATCATGCAAAGACCTGTGAAAAACGGAGTAGAAGTTTGCTTTTCTGCCTAATATCCAAAATAGGAAGTAAATGGGAACTACATGGGTTGAGACTGAGAATGAACCTAGCTAATTTTTACTCTGACCTAAAATCCTGGCAAGCAGAATAACTTTTGGGGATACAATAAGCAGCATGGAAATCCATTATTTCTTGTATTGGAAAGCTTGCGGGCACAATTTAAAAGCAACCACTGTGATCCTGAGAGGCTAGAAAGAAGGTATAAAAGGTATTATCCTCTTCTCTGTCCTTGTATTGTTCAAGCTCTTCCAGACTAGGAGTATAAATCTATCAACAGAGCTAGATGACACCTCCCTCTTTTTCTTGCAGTGTTGCTGTCACCAGGTACATGTAACTGAGTCTCAGATTCCCTCTGCTTCATTGGCATGGTTTGGGGCAAAGAGAAGGTTATCTTGTTCCACCAATAGACCTACAGTCCATGCTAAAAGAACCCACCAGCTCATCCTTGGCAGAATAGTCCTTTGCTAGAGAGAAAGAATGCTGCTTTTCCCATGCCACTAAGTGCAGCAAATTTTCTCTTGCAACTTCAGCCAATCTTTTTTATACTCAAATATGCCATTGTTGCAACATGTAGCTATACAGTTACTATAGGCCCCAAACTCAGGACTCCAAAAAAGTTGTGAGGCCCCAAGGGCTTACATCTTACAGTCCTGGGTTGCTACTTGCTTACCATGAAAACTGCTTATGTTTAGTCAGAAGGGAACAAGTTCACATATGCCTCCTATAGCCTAGGATGTACCTTTGATATAGAAAACAGGTTCAAGATAAAATCTTCATAGGCCAGGCTCTATCTCATTCCTGTGTTTACATTTTTTTTTATTATTAAACTTTAACCTCTGCTTCTCAGGCTTATCTGGCACACCCCTTCTTGAATTCCTTGTCTTCTGCTGTGAAGTCTGATAGTTATTGAACTGGTTCTTCTTGGTGCCTATGGATGTGAAGCACATGTGTAAGTGTATGTGTGTGTGAGAAAGAGAGACAGAGTGTGTATGGGTCCTGTCTTTGAGCAAAACATTGGATGAAATGCCATAAATTCATATTTAGCCATTTTTCCTATAATTGTATTTTTTTTTCTGTTCATGCTGATGGTTGTAGCACCAAAGTGAGCTGCTCTTTTAAAAAATATCTACTTCCACTGTATCTAAAATATTATCTGAGTCACTTACATGCCACAGCTGTGACAATTTAAATAGATAAATGTCAGGACAAATACGTAATAATGCAATTTCCTGCATCTGTTAAAATTCAAATAGCTTAAATTAAGTAAAGATGAGGAAATAAACATCAGTCTTATTCAAAGAAACACTAACAAACACAAATCAAATTCTGCCAGGCTGTGAATTGTCATGCTGAGGTCATCAGAACTATTTAGGGAATGGGAAGTAACCCATAAAGAATATGAGCATCCAGTTATTACAATGCTTTTGACAGTCATTCCTTTATTTGGTTTGATTGTGACTCAGATCCATTCAGGTACACGAAGAGGATTGTTCACACATTTATGCTTGTTGATTTCGGATTAATCTGAATTCTGCTTCTATTTGAAATCTGCATGAAATACTTGCCTAAGATATTTGTATCGTTAGAAACAACTTTTTAAATTCAGGTAACAGAATAGGCTAATTCTGAAAGATTTCAACTCATGAGATATTGCCATGAAATAAATTATTTTATTTTTTGTTTTCAGCATACATCTCTTGTTTGTTTGTTTGTTTCCAAACTAACGCACAGACAGAGCTGTCCTATAAGGACACAGTTGGGAAAAAATATCTTTGAGTGGATTAATATAATATGTTCGCATTGCAATCCCATTCAGTGGATCCAACCAATTCTTATTTGAAAAGTATCTTTAATTATGAAATCAAAGGCAGGGTTCTTTAATAAAGCATCAGTAACATTGTAGTACTTTGGCTAACTATTTTAGGAAAACAGATTACAATCCTAAACAAATTTTCAGGGCAGTTTCCCCAACTTGGTGTCCTCCAGGTGTATCAAAACCTCAACTCCCAGAACCATCAGTCTGGGGGTGTGGGGGGGGGGGGTGTTAAAGAAGTCAAATGGTTGCTGTAATCACATGCTCATGACCGCTGTTTTGACCCACCCTCCCCAGCAGATGCCTCTAGAGTTTTAGACCCAGTACATTTGGAGGACACTGGATTTGAGCAGGCTTTACTAGGGGAAAAGCCCAACTACATAAAACGTGTGCATTTTCAGTGAACATTCATAGTGCTGCAACCTTTGTTATGATAATAACATCTCTGTTTGCAGGGTGGGGAACTGTTAATTTTCCCTTTCTCTTTAAATTGCTGTATTTGTATAAAAGAAGAATCCCATCCAGTTAGTTTTTAAATTAAATAAAATGCAGTGCATTTTCTTTGTATTATCTATTTCAGTGTAAAAGGGGGCAGGCTTCCAGCATTTACAATAACTGGGTGGAAAAAGGTTTTTCAGTCCATATGAAAACTGGATACCAACCGATAGACATGTTAATATTTTAATGGTCCTGTGCATTTGTTTTTTTTTAACATTGATACATGCCAGCTATTTTAAGACGTATATCCTCTTGTGTCTGGTCATCCTATCTAAAAGACCATAAAGAGGAGGTTTTCAGTTACATTGACTGCCAGGAGGCACCATGTAACTGGTTTCATTCTCTTGGGATTCATCAGATGTAAGTAGCCAGATGTTATTCTACAGGGTTCAAACCCTCTTCTGGAAATTGAACTCATGGACCTTCATGCCTTAGATGACAATAGAATTGTGTATCTCTATAGCATTAATATAGTACTACAATCCTTGTTGTTACCTGGAAGGAAATCTCACTGAAGGCAGTAAGACTTAACAATAAAGCTTGACTAAATTAAATGTCTTCAGGGTGTATCACACATAGTTCTTGTTATCTTTTATCATCTGGATCAGGGACACCAGATATGAGGAGGGGCAGAAAAGCTTTCCACGTAGCCTCCTTGCTAATCCAAATCTTTCTCTCTGGAGACAGCTGAAGGAGTGTGTGCATGGGTGTGGGTGTGTTTTAACCTTCAGTGTGCAACAGTGAGGGGTGGGTTCCTGTTCCACATGGTATGCATGTGGATTCAGGATTACTGAATCACATCCAGTAATTCTGATTGAGCCACAATGCATTTCCTCTACCAGAAATGGGGAAAACTATAGACACTCATCAATGTGTATTGAACTGCTCTTCCAGATTAGCCCTTATGCATAAGGTTACAAAATACCCTTATCAATATTGGAAAGAAGCCCCATTGAATTTGACTGACAGTGTGTTTCTGTCCTTTAACAGAATCCTGAAATCTGTCATCCAAGGAAGTTGATTTACTCTGTTTCATGGCTGGACCAACAGGATTTCCTTCTTTTTTGATTTTTGCCATGTCCACATATCAAACAGTTTTTTGAACATGTATCTTTATAAATACTGTAATCTTCACTTCCAGGAGAATGTTGCTCTCAACTTTACTCAATGAGAGATTTCAGTTCAGCTGATGCAGATACTACTAAATTAGCTAATATATGCAAATAATATTTACACAAGCAATCTTTTTACTTGAATAGCATAATATAAAAATTAAGGAATTCTCCGCAGCGGCCTTGGTTATTAGAAAATCTACAAAATTATTTTTTCTTTTTTCAAATTATAGAACCAGTTGCTGAAATCTTTAAAAAATTCCCTTGTCAAACAGTGATCAGTATATTGAAGTGGGGATAAACATGGGTGATGATATTTAAAATACAATATTTGTACCAATTTTCAGCTTGTAAACAGAGTTTTGTGTAAGCTACTTTAAAATGGGATTAAGAAACATTATAAATTCATAGCTTGTGATTTTATATAGCTAATATTGAAAATATGTTGTTTTGAAAGATATTTTAACACCATTAAAGAAATTCAAACTTGCCTTGCTATATTTACAAATCCCTTATAATGAACATTGAAAATATAATTATGTATTACAGATCATCAATTTTCACTAACCTAACCTTTAAGCAGACTTTTAAAAAATAAAAATACCTTACCATTTTTAAAAACTTGCATGCTAAACTTTTAAACCTTTATATAAACATACAGTACAATTCTATGCATCTCTACTCAGGAGTAAACCCCATTTTTAGGTTAGTATGTATACTGTATTACAGCTTCAGTTTCTATTCCAAGCCTATGAGTATTAAGAAAATTCCTTTGAAATCAATTAAACAGTTTTTCCTCCCTCTACCCTTCTAGGATCTGCAAAAATGCAAAATAGTTATAGTTAGTTAATGATCAGTTTTCCTGATTTTTATTTTATTATGTTTTGACTTGCATATTTTCAGTGATAACTTAAAATCTCAGTGTTAGAGCTTAAATATTTATTAGCCATGCCATTTAAGTTAACAATATTAGAAAAAGTGTGTCCCACATTGCCAAAATTCACAGTCCATCTTCATAACAAGTGGATTCTAAATTTACAGCCAGTATGGTCACTCAACTTTCTTCAACAATTACAATTAGTCTATAAGCAAAATCGAAAAGAGAGAGAGGGAGAGAGAACTTACCCCAGTGATCACTGCACATTTGTACAAGGTTAGTAAAAGAAAGAAGCATAAGATTTGCATAAATATTTTCATGGTGCTTGAGGGGGAAAAAAAGCTTATTTTTCCTTCTTCTTACACCCTGTTACATGTCACAGCTTCTCTACAAGGTTGCAAGTTGTTCTCTTCCTTCCTGCCTCTGTGAGAACTGATCACATTCACGTCTCTTGGTTCTCTATTTAACATCTTCTCAGCCCCTTTCAATTTGTTTGCTGATGTGATAGTATGATGATCCAAGACCACAAAGATGAGATGTGAGCCTTTAACACTGTTATAACACTACAATCTTTTTCAGTCTTTCAAAGACTTAGATTTAGGCAGGCATAATGATTAGTGTTTTCATTTTTAATTTACAACTGGGAAACTTACAAATCATATCCAAGTTGGAGTCATACATTATTATTTTTTTTAATTCAGAATTGACAATGTATAATTGGTACACTAAGTTTGGGAGGAGTTGGGGAAAATTTTTTAAAATATTTACTAAATATTCTAATTCTCTTCCAATCCTACAGTGATCACATTTCTGTTACAGATTGATAGTAGTTGAGTTAGCATAAGCAGTGGGTTTCACTGTCATATTTAGAGGGGCAAACCATTTATCTGGCATTGACTGAGACATTTAGTTCTAACTCAGGCATTGTTATATTTCATTTTTATTTCTAGTGGTGGACAGTGCAGGATTGGGAAAAGCACATGCTGGGGTGATGGAATTACAGTCCAATGCACTTGGTGAGCATCAGGTTGGGTAAGATGAGTGTTTTTAGTTGGACAGATCTTACCTCTTCTGTAAGGATCAAAGAATGAAAAGCTGTTGGCAAAGGAAGAAATGAGCAAAGAATGGGCAACCACTTTACCCATTTAAAATAAAAGCTAAAGCTGAAGGTTTAATTGCCTTTGCATTCAAGATGCACTTAAAAAATGCAATAGTTGCTCCTTAGGGCAGGGGCTGATAATTAACAGGATTGCAGCTGATGGGAAGGAGTATTTTTTCCCTCCCGTGCTATGGCTTCAAGAACATCCCTCCTCTGATGCTGGTATATACATTGGTACAATGTGATATTACCTCCTGTTGCATTATTGGCTTTTTTCTCCCTTTCAGAGGAGGAAAGTGTTACAGAAGGCAATCTCTTCTTATCTGCTATCATCCCAGAAGTTAACCCTTCTCCCCACTCTCACTGAATGCCATTGGCATTTTTAACCATGCACTTTATCTTCAAAACTATTCAATTGCTCTAGACATGAGGGGCAATTAATATCTTTGGAGAGCATGAGATTACAAAGAGAGAATCTGGAAAAGCCTGAACTGCTGTGCTCATCACCTTGAGAGAGAGAGTGCCTTTCCTGGGTCTTGATCTTGTGAAGACTAATCAAGCATTGGTGGAAGCTCCCTACCATCTAACACCTTAAGCAGAAACCAAACTGTGCTTATAGCACCATGAACCTTCCCGATGTGCATTGATGGGTGGCATGCCAAAATGACACCTTCTTTTCATAGCAAACATGGGCCAAGAGCAGGTGTTCCTTCTATTATTATTCTACTGCCTGTCACAAGAGGCTCATCTCATGCAAGAAGCCTGCAATATTCTTCTGGGTTCAGATAGCATAATTATGCCATGCACAGTATGTGCAAGAGCATCCAGAATTCATTTAGCTGTGCAAAGAAATGCTTTCCTTTCAGTAGTATAAATCATTTGCAAGTAACCACCTATTTGCTTTAGTCACAATATACAATAAATAAATAAATAATCAAGAATTACAATTTGACACTAGATCCACTCTATTTATCTTCTTAGCATTTGCCTTACCAGGGTGTTTATTCTTGATGGATGGCACAGTTGCTTTTTCCAAGCAGCAAAATCTTTAAGGCTGATCCTGGATTTATAGATATTGAAATAGCTGTTTGATTACTATCCTCCCCAGACCCACCTTGGCACCTTCATTGCACTGTAATCCTATTCCTTTAAATTAGCCTTTCCCCCATGGCACTCTCTACACTGTCATGCTGCCTCAGGACTTTGGGAGTTGTAATTCCAGTAAACTTGGAGGACACCAGGTTAGAGAAGACTGTTTCAAGTTGATATTAAACAGAGGCTTTTCCATGTTACAGCCTGTAACTTTCCAAATGTTATTTGATTATAGTTTTGTAATGGGCGGTGAGAATAACCTTGAGAAAGAATAGGAAGAGCAGCAGCCAAAGTGATGGTCAGATAAGAGAAATCCCAACCCTAAGCAAAAATGTAATTTGAGGAAGCATCTCAGACTGGACCCTCCCTAGTTCTCTTTAGGATTGGGGGGGGGGGGCGGGGAGAGGCACTTTGGTGTTCAAGTCTGGTCTACCTCGTAGGTCTCACAAGTTTCTACCTCCTCTTCCCTTCTTAGCATTCTAATTTGCCATGTATGATGTTCAAGCAGTAGTACTTGTTCAGTGTAACTGGCCTGAAGTTTTCTCTCTTAGCTATAATTAAGGAAATAAAAACTAATCTTGATTGTTTGAAAGAAGTAGGCTGAAGACACTGCCAGTGTGCATGTTTTGCTCACAAAGAAATTATTCAGTTTTTTGCATTCTTCCAGAATGTGTGCCTTTCACATCTGAACAGTAATAAAGTCTATGATTTCCAAAATAAACGTTTGAGCTTCTTCTCCAATTCTTGAGATTCATGATAATTGACAATTGTTTGGGGAGAGGTATTGTTTTGGCACTGCACTGCTTGTTTTGAGTTTATTTAGTTTCTTTATTTTAATTTTTTCATCTACTCAAGAACCAGGGTATATTCAGTCTGCCCAATTACCTTCTGCAACAGAGTTGTAAGGGAAATTGTAGTATTTATGTCTGAGTTTCAACTGAATTCCATTTTTTAATTTTTTATTGTGCTGTTAGCTGTCTTACTTGTCCTGTTTTGATGGAAAAGTGAAATTGAAAAAAAAAAATTGTTTCTCTTGTGACTGTTCTTCTGCAGCAGAAGAGCAGCATCAAGCTCTGAAATTCCAAGTACCTGCTTCGGCCCCAATAATATTGAACAACTGCAGCTCATATAGATAAACCAGCAACATTTGGGAAAAATCAGCCCCTATCCTGTTTAACTACTCTCATTCTACCATATTTTAACTTCTAGAAGAAATACATTTTAATATTAATGAATTTTATTAAAGGGTTAAGAAAGCAAGCTGCAATTTTATTGCTGAAATCTGTGTGAGTCAGAATGGTTCTGTTTACTGGGTACTTCTTTACAAGCAAATATCCATGTAATTTTGTGTAGGATTGCAGCCAATTTTATGTAGACTTTGCAACCTTAATATGCAAACATGGAACATCGGGAACATGTTTGCATATGAATACTCACTAAGGGCTCATCCACATATACCCCTAATTGTAGAAAAAGCACGTCCCACCCAATAACCATTTTTACATGACCTAGTCTCATAATAGTACCTTGGTTTTATTCCCAGCGGCTTTAACAGAAGCAGTTTCAGCCATTCCAGTTTTAAAGTAGCATTTTCCATCTTCTCCTAACACAATTTTTGCTGTGGGGTTCTTAGTGCTCACTGAGCTTGGTGGTTTTCTTGTAGACATTCCATTACCAGGCTATGTAGGATCACCAGATCATGGGAGAGTGGAGTTTGCTGGTCATTTATATATAGCTTATCCTGCCAGTCCTGTGTTGGGGTGTGGATTTTTCCTTGATAGTTTCTTGGTTAGAGTGTTGTTCTTTTTTTTACTGTTCAAAACACATCCTTCCTAGCAGCCAGCAGCCAATAACCAGGGAACAGCACCAGATAAAAGTCAAGAAAGAAACAATATCCTAATCAAGGAAATGCCCATACCTCCACCAAGACAAGCAGGGCAAATAGCCAGCAAACTCCATTCTCCCATGCACTGATGATGTTACCTAGTCTGGTAATGAAATGTCTGCAAGAAAACAACTAAGCTCAGCAAACACCCAAAACCCAACAGTTTAACCCTAAGCTACATATATTCTCTACTATTACAATAATGTTTTGCTGGGGGCACAATCTAGAAATCTTCTTTGATTATGTGATTGATGATGTGGTCAGGATCTGGGATCTACCCAGATCTAGGATTTTACTGGCCACTTCAGGCTGCTGTGGATAGGCCCACTGCCTTCCAGTCACTGGGCACTGCTTTCCATGGCCCTTTTGGCTGAGCTAAAGAAGACACTGGACACCTGGTTTCCACAGATGCATCTGCATGTCTAATGCCTGACCAGTGCCTTCTAAAGTGCTTATGAGGTCTTACTCAGGTCCTTGTAGACACAGGTTTAGTGCTTTTTTGAAATAGGGCTAGAGCTCTTGAGAGAGTGCTAATCCTATGCAACACAGTAAGTCAGTTTAATCCAGGACAGTATTGAAAGTGGGACTTCAGTGGCCCTAACACTTCAGCAACACACAGCCTCACAACCTACTGACCATATGGGTTATAGATTGAGACTTAAGGATTTTCTCTGCATTTCCTCTTTGTCTATGACTCTATCTGCTCTTGGTTGTGATATTGGTAATCTCAAGTCACTTTCTTCTGCCTTTGTTGCCAGACCCTTGCCCTCTGACTGTCTTCCTGGCATACTCTAGTTAGCTAGGTGACAGGCCTTACCTATCTTTATTATGTCTTTCCTTAAATAAATCTTCTTTCTATTGTAGTTATAAAACCTGCTTCACTAATCATTGTTCAGGCTACTCTTAGAAAGACTCATATGCATGCACAAATTATTTCCCTCCATCTGAAAGAGAGCTGGTTTCTGGCAGCTGTGAGTTACTGGTTCTGTCACCAATGAGTGCATTACATCAGTTTCCCTGATTCTAATAACAAGGGGCTTCACATGCCCTATCATCCATCCATCCATCCATCCATCCATGCACCTATCATACTTGTATAGCCACCCATCTCACTTATACTGACTCTGGGCAGCATACATAATAAAATACATAAAAAACAAAATACATAAAAAACCCCATAAAACACAACTTAAATTAAAATATTAAGCAAGATAAAAAGAAGGAAAAGATAAAAGTGGTGGTACGCATACAGGGAGTGCATCAGTTAACCATCATACAACCAACTAACAGGTTCCACTCTATCGTGGGATCCCCAAGCTCACTGACAAAACCATGTTTTGAGGGCCTTCCGGAAGGCCAGCAGGTCGGGGCCAGCCTCACCTCAAGGGGGAAAGATGTTCCACAGGGCAAGGGCTATGGGAGAACAGCCTTATCTCCTAGGTCCTACCCAAAGAAACTCCCTAGCTGACAGGACCCATAGCGTGCGTCTCCTGCTGGACCTGATGGAATGGGTAGATGGCACAGGGGAGAGGCAGTCCCTCAAATAACCTGGTCCCATGCCATGTAGGGCTTTGAAGGTCATAAGCGGCACCTTCAGTTGGACCCAGAAGCAAACTGGTAACCAATGCAATTCATGAAGCAGAGGTGTAATGTGTGCAGTTCTTGGAGCACTGCCTGCACCACTGCATTTTGCTTCAGCTGAAGCTTTTGGATACTCTTCAAGGGCAGCCCCTCTTTATACTAGTTCTACTAGTATGTAGGGAGAGGAGTGCCGTTTGCTTACTCTGTGAACTTTTCCAGATTCTTCCCAAGGCACCAGAGAAACTCCTTCCAAGTTCACCTTGTACCTCTCTTCCACCCCTTATCCTGTGAACTGAATTATTTTTGGACACAAGTTTAGTGCTCTTCTAAAAGACCACCACTCTTCTGTTCAGAAATAGCCCAACTCACAGTTCACAGGCAAGTTTCTCCACCCCTGTGACTGGTCACTCAGGCAACTTGAAAAGTGTCTAAGCCCTCCATCCCAGACACCCCCTAAAACTTGCCTAACCTCAGATCATCACACATTATGGAGAACAATTGGTGGTTGTTTTTCCCACTGACAGGTGACAGTGGGAGGAGAAACAAAGCCAGGGAAATCTACCAATCACTTTCCTTAACTTGTCCCACATTAAAACTGTAAGGACAACACCACTCACCAATCTCATTACTGAGGCAGAATAAGGCTTAGCAGTCTGGGCAGTACAATTTGTGCCTGTTGAAGGACTGATGAATAGCACACGTACATAGACAGCTGGCTGTTCCCTAAGAAAATGTTAGCAGATGCAAGACTGCAGAAAACTTTATAAGACATATAGCACGTTACTCAGTTTATGACTGATGACTTGCTACTTTCAAATAATTAGCAAAATCAAATAGATCAGAGAAATCCTGGTTGAATGCTGTCCCCAGAGCAGATATATAGCTTTACATCCAAGTAGTAGATGCTCTTTGATGGACTCAGCATAATTCTTTCAAGATAAGTCAGATGAAATGGATTTGTCGCAATGCTTATATGTAATGTTTATTGAATTTTTAAAACATATAAGCTCTAAGAAAATATATCTTGCTGAAACAGATTGCAATCTAATATAGTCATAAAAAAACAAAATTAAAAAGTATTCAGCTAGAGTTTTCATCATCTAGTAGCTTAACTGAGGAGGAGGGAAGAGACTCATGGTCCTCCTTTGATTAGTTTGTTCTATTTCTTAGCTAGTGTCTGTAAGGGGGCATGATCTACAATCCTTGATCTCAGTAATGAACTAATGGAAGCCATAGAGACAGTGCAACAGGAACTATGGTTTGGGGATCAGGGTTTAAATATAGGTGAGCAGATATTGGCAGGTGCTTCTTTGTGGCCAGGAGTCTGGAGAACAGCCACAGGTCTCCTGAAGCCCCAAGAAGAGATAAAGGCTGCCTTTCAGTCCCCATCACAGGACAACATGTATCAGGTTATAGGTTTAACAATACATCCCTTCTAACCCTAACCCTAACCCTAACCCTAACCCTAATCCTTACCTGGAGTGATTATCAGGGTTCCTTGTGGGTAAGTCTCAGACCAGACAAATGCTATGTATTAGAAGCTTAATAATGGGACCCAATAGACTTTGTTTCTACTTGCTTCAGTGTATGGAATAGTTAATTCCATACTTAGAAATAGTAATGAGACAAAGTTCATTTCAGGGCAGAAAAAACCATATTTTTTCTTTAGTGAAATCCTGACAATAAGGATCATGAGCACTCCAAGAAAGTAAAATAAATAATACATAGTATAGCAATAAGCAAACTTTGGTATCACATACCATAAGTTCTAAACCTTACATTTCAATCTAATTGCACACCAATAAATGCATAGGCTTACCCACTTCAGAGCACAACTGGGAAGAGAAGCTGAGGAAAAAATTACATTCTCTATATTGTGTTGTATGTACATGTATGTGCATGTTCTATCTGTATTTTTCTGGGATTTGATTTCAGAAGTCCTTGTGAGGTCAGCATAGACAGCAATGGAAAGCACCTACTTCAGAGGACTTTGCCCAAAAGGCTTCAGATGTATCAGTCCACAGAGCTTCTGGCTTGGGGTGTTAACAGGAAGATTTCCTACATAGCTATGTGTCTAATTAGGAATCTGCCTTTAGCTGTTTATTATCAACAGTTCCACAAATGCTGCTAGCAATACACAAGTGAACCTTCTTCTCACGTTCATTATTCCTTCCAACCCATATGCTGGTAAAAGCAACTCAGTTTCAGTCTCACTTTCTCCACCCCAACATAAACCACTTTCAGTCTCCATGCCACCTTGAAAAAAAAATCTGAAAAGGACAGGCTATAGCTCTTAATAGAATATGAAAATAAAAGCAAAATAAAGTAGCCAATAAACCAAACATACAGTCTCTGGTGTGAAAGAAGGGAAAACTGAAAATAAGTCCTTGCATCCAGCCTTTCCATATTTATTGCAAGGTAACAAGAAATAGAAATAAACCCAATGATTCTTGTGCTAGATAGATGGATTGTACAGCCGAGAGCAGAATTCCTTTCCTTAGTTATATGCAATATGCCAGTATTAAATTATTCAGTCCCCAAAATCAAAAACAAAACCAAAAAACCCTACCCTCACCAGCAGTGTTCTCTGTTGGGAATTAGTAATTAATTAGAAAAATAGCTCTTTAGCGTTTCATCACAATCTTAGCAACCATTATTAGGAATTAATTACTACATTTGTGCGTGCATTGAAAATAATTCAGAAGTGCTTTGGACCTCATGTATATGCAGTGTTTCTCAAACTTGGCAACTTTAAGATATGTGGACTTCAACTCCCAGAATTCAGGGAGTCCACCCATCTTAAAGTTGCCAAGTTTGAGAAACATGAATATAGAGCATCTCCCTGCTGTCCTTTAAAGCAATCTTTGTTTAAGCTTCCTCACAAGAGTGGAAAAAAGATGCCACTGCTTTAAGGAAGCCACTAATTAGAGTTACCTCTTAAAGCAGCAGCATCTTTTTGCAAAAGCCTGAAAAATGAAGGGCTGCTTCAAGGAAAAGCAGAGAGATGCTGCACTTGTTCAAGGTCTGAAACACTTCTTCAGAAACCCCGAATCAGCAAAAACCCCAGTATGTACAAATGTATTCCCACATGTCACTGGACAGCAGACATGACAGTAAAACCAATTTTTTTTGAGGCAGATCTGTTGCATATGTTTTTTTCTAGGACTAAGGGATTTGTCTCACTCCTCACCACTCTTTCTGTATTGAATTTCAGAAAAGTGAATGATTGGTAAGGACATGTAATCCCTTACTTTGATGCTATGTTCTCATCATTCACAAATGCTATAATCAGCTTAAACAATATTCACATACATACATATGTACATATGTACATACAACATCTCTGCAGTCCATCAGGGTAACAAAAAATATCTATAGTCTATAATTGAGGCCACATAACTGTTTCTACTGTTTACAGCTTGGCTGCACAACTTCTTTGGAGCCAAGAGCCATACGAGATTCTTGCAAAAATATATTGGGACTGTACGTGTGTAGACCAAGGGGGAACTGGCTGTGATCAAAGCAGGAAATGGTCCTATACATAGTAAAGACAATATTTTTCTTAAACCTCATACCCACTTATTTCAGAACTGTTTCTCTCTTCCCACTCACTCTTTTCCATCCTTTCCAGTCTTAAATTTAATTTAGTTTTAACTTAGAGTGCCTCCGCGTGAAGGCTTTGCAGCTTTTCAGGAAATATACTGGACTTCTCCAGGTTCACAGTGTTTGGCTCTTTGTAGAAACGTATTAGCTTATTTCTAGCTCTAGCTCTGGCCTGGTTTATCTTCCTCCCCTACCACTTATGCTACTTTGCAAAGCTTGTGGGTAGGACATGTTACTATTGGCATCAACCCTTACCCCAACCCTGCTCCTGGCTCCAAGAATCAAATCAAAGCTTCAGAGTCCTGCTCTGATGCTTGTCTGTAGACACTGTTTAACATGCATTTCCCCCTCTCTTCAACTCCAACCACTACAGTACAGCAACATGCAATTAAGGTTACACCAATAGAAGCAAATATGTGTAGCTCAGGGTTGAACTGTGGAGTCCTTGGGGTTCTCTGAGATTGGTTGTTTTCTTGCAAATGTTTCATTACCCGGCTAGGTAACATCTTCAGTGCTAGAATGGAATGGGGTCTGCTCTCTGTTTATATACTGTGGCATGCCCTGCCAGTGTTGGTGGGGGTGGGGGTTTTGTTTTGTTCTATTTTTTCCCCTCTGGTAGTTCCTTAATTAAAGTATTGTTTACTGCTTGTATGTCTGGTGGTAATCTTGGTGTTAATCTCTGCTTATCTGGGTGATGATTGATGGTGAGGAGATGTTCTGATCTTTTATTTTCCTTTCTAATGTCTCTTTTGAATAATGTGTAGATCTTGTTTATCTCTATGTGCCTGTTGATGGCTGCCTTGTCTGAATACCAAACTTCCAAGAATTCCCTTGCCTTATTGGGTTTAGTTTGATCTAAGATGCTGACAGTTTTCCAGTTGAAACTATGGTTAAGTCTGTCCATGTGTTGTGAGATTATGTTGTGAACAAAATTCACCAGAGAGGGAGGAAACAACAACACACTACCCTTCCTGGATATCCTCATCAGCAGAGGAAACAACAGCAAATTAGAAACCAAAGTCTGTCGGAAGACAACCCACACTAATCAAGTACTCCATTACCAAAGTAACAACCCAACCTCCCACAAGAGTGTTGGGGTAGTGAAATGTTATTACAAAAACCATGAGGAGGAGAGATTATTCATTCCTACCTTGTGGAGAGCCATGAGGAAAAGAGAAGGAAAATGAAGGAAACAGGAAAAAAGGCAGGATCCAAGTCCCTCCTACACAAAGCAGCACAACTAGGCCACAGCAAAGCCACCCCTCCCTTTGTGCTCATGTGAGACAGGCTTGGTTGAAACCCCATATTTTCCAACAAAGAGGAGCTGTGTAAGAACATTAGTCAAGCGAGCACAAAAAACTCAGAACAGCAGAGAAAGGAAAAAGACCACCTATACAACATCTTCCAACAAAATGGATATCCATGCAACTTTATCAAAAAATGCCTCACCGCTCAACCTACTACAACACAACCAACACAAGCTATGAAAAGGATCACACTGCCATACATCAGAAGCATCTCAGAAACCACCAACAGACTATTACAACCACATGGCATCTCCGTAGCACACAAACCAACTAAAGCCCTCCAAAATATCTTAAGTAAACCAAAAGACCCAGTAGCACAAGAAGAAAAAACAGGAGTCATCTACAACATACAGTGTAAGGACTGCAACAAACACTATGTAGGACAGACAGGCAGAAGGTTGGCAGAGCACATCCATGAACACCAACTAGCAGTCAGAAGACATGATGAAAACTCTTTAATCTCACAACACATGGACAGACTTAACCATAGTTTTAACTGGGAAACTGTCAGCATTTTAGACCAAGCTAAATCCAAAAATGCAAGGGAATTCTTGGAAGCTTGGTATTCAGACAAAACAGCCATCAACAGACACATAGAGATAAACAAGATCTACACACTACTCAAAAGAGACAATAGAAAGGAAAACAAAAGACCAGAACATCTCCCCACCAGCAGTCATCACCCAGATAAGCAGAGATTAACACCAAGATTACCACCAGACATACAAGCAGTAAACAATACCTTAATCAAGGAACTATCAGAGGGAAAAAAGTAGAAAAAAAACAAAAAACCCCACCCCCACCAGCACTGGCAGGGCATGCCACTGTATATAAACAGAGAGCAGACCCCATTCCATTCTAGCACTGAAGATGTTACCTAGCCGGGTAATGAAATGTTTGCAAGAAAACAACCAAGCTCAGAGAACCCCAAGGACTCCACAGTTAAGGTTACAATTATTGGAAAAAATACACAGTTGTAAAAATGCTGACATGCTATCATTTGATAATTATGAAGTGCTTTGCTTAAGACAATTCCTTTGGTATCCATGCTAATGGCAATTGGGTGCCAACTAAGGACTATTATGTTCTATAATGCCTGGCTTCATGTAGGGGTCTGAAGAGGGACAAACGTATCTTGGACTGTTAATACTGTGAATACTCAACTTATATTTAGCCTGTATATCTGTTTCTATATACAGTATATGTGTGTGTGTGTGTGTGTAAATAAAATTTGTATCATAAAAGCACCTCCAGAATTCTGAAGTTAACTGCCTCATCTCTAGAACTCATCACTGCATTGAATTTCTAGACAAGGTATATCAAAATGGTACTGGATAGTATAGAAGGGACTGTATAGAAGGGAATAAGGATTATAGGATTATATTTGATACAGCTAATGCTTTCAGTTTGTTCTTTATCTACTCAAAAGGATCTGGTGGAATTTCTGGGTAGAATTTCGTATATCTGATTGCTAATTTGTTTTTAAAAATAAAGGTGGATGAAGAATCTTAGTTGTCAGTGTGGAAGGTCCTATTACTGAACTGAGCATTGTTTTTTATAACTGCAAGAGAGATTTGTGTGTGTGTGTATTTTGTTATTAAGTTACATTTTCAATATGTTCAGAGTGGTGTGTCCTATTGTTGTATTGCATTACTGAATAAATAGCAATGACATTTGGCTGAGAAGTAAAGATTTGTTCGTCCAGAATGCCATCTACCGCATCACATCAGCAATCATTCCTTGGCAAGTTCATCTATGGCAATGTTCCTCTCATGGTGATTGGCACAACAGTGAAGAAAAGTCTTATTTTAGTGCAGCATCAACATATTTGAAGCGCTGGGCCTCAATTTAACACAGTGAATTACCGGAAATGGTCTTACTCAGTCTGTCTCTAGCTACAGCTGTGAGTCTTCTGCACAGGGATAAGTCAAAGAAAATGTATTTCCCATCACCAAGGGAAGACAGGATGAAAAGGCCAATTTGCACAAGTCATGTAAGCAAATGTGTTTTGTAAAATGGATGGATTCCATCTATGTAAATGCAGGCCTATCCTGATCGTGTAGGTGCTACATTTTAAGAAAAGCTACAGGATTAATAAGAGTTGCTGAATCAAATCAACCAATTAATGTTTAATTCCTCATTATCTTATGACCCAACCTTCCCAACAATCCCAACACTGTCATTATAAGATGTTGCCATGAAAGACTGTTTTGACGTAGAGCTGTGGTAGCCCCAAATAAAGGCATGTTTATTATTTTATTTTTTTTATTTATTTATTTAGCAACAGGGTTATCTCTCTGACTGCAAAACAAAAGCTGCAATTGTTCAGCTAATTTTCTGATTGTGTGTGTGAGATTCTCATTCTTTCTGAGCAGGCATTGCTCATCTGCAATTAATTATAGTAATTTAAAAAGGCCAATATAAAACTAACCGTATCTCCAAAGATATTGAAACATTAATTCTTAAAATTCTTAAAATTGTTAAGTTTAAGTCCTTCATTGTCATTGAAGCACCAGGAACACAGTTACAAAATAATCCCACCAGGATTTAGATGCCTAGTTTCATGTTTAATCCCTCTAGGGAAATTAGGCCATTGTTGCAACTATGTTCATAAAACAAGGATGGGCTACTTGGCACTTGCTATTCATCATGCAAACCTATTATTTCTGTCTCTGTCATAGAACATAGGCTGTAAATTGCTGCTCTTTTCTAGGAAGGAGTCATTAGAGAGATCTCCCACCTGACTGCTGTGATCAATTTCAACAGCACTTTGCCAACAAAATTCCTCAGATCTGCTGAAGTCTTGACTCAAAAGCAGAATCTTTAATAGTGAGTAGGGCACATTGTTGTCACATTAGCTGGGATTCCTTTTGGCCTGTGAACTCTGAGGAAGTTGATAGGATGCTGTGTAGTTTGTCCTCTGTCACAGGTAGTTTGGACCTCTGCCCATCATGGTGACTATGAGGAGTGTGTCAGGATTTTCTCATGGGAAGAAATTCACCTCGTTATCTGTACAACAATTATTATGACTACATAGTTCATGTAAACAACTTATGACTGTGAGTTGTGCAAGTACAGTGGTACCTCGGGTTACGAACGCCCCTCCTTACGAATTTTTCGAGATACAACCAGCTCCGGCCCCAAAAATTTACCTCGACATGCGAACTCTGCCTCGAGCTATGAACTGGATCCGCGGCCATTTGCCCTGCTGCCACGTGGTCGCGGCTTCCTGTGGGTGAGATCGCGGTAGCAAGGAGACATTCGGTGAGGCTTGTAGTGTGTTTTGGGGGAAATTTGCCTCGTGGTGCGACCAAATTCGGAGGGCAGATTAGCCATATTTATATTGAACCTTATGGGGAAATTTGCCTCGTGGTGCGACCAAATTCGGAGGGCGGAATGGATTAACCGTATTTACATTGAACCTTATGGGAAAATTTACCTCATGTTGCGACCAACTCGAGTTGCAATCAGAGTCACGGAACGGATTAAGTTCGTAACCCGAGGTACCACTGTATACTGCTATTTACTGCCACCTACTGGCATGTGTATGCTAGTTATCCAGTGGGGGGGTACATGTTGGCAATATAATGGGAGGGCTAGATGCCCAGCCTTTCAGTCGTGTATAGTTGTATCCATTATGTAGTTAGGTTTTATGGGTTATGTAGTTGTAACTAATAACCAAGTAGTGTACCTCTTCTCTGAGAGTTTTTAGCTAGAGACTTTGTTGTGGATAAGTCTTGGATGCTAAGTTTTATGAGAAGAAGTTTTTGTTATTTCCTATATTTTGTATGTAACTTGTATTTTATGGAGTTTTGCGTTTTTATCAATAAAAACCAGTTAGTATATATTTTCTGACTGGATTTCTTTGGAGAGCAAAATATGGACATTGCATTTTGCAAACTCTCATGCTGATGTGTATTTTTCCTGAGAGCAGAGTTTTTTGGGAGCTTTGCTGCACTCTGCACAACAGAGTGTGGGGAGAAGTGACTACACCTGGATCTGTGAGACTGTTAATACCTCACTGCATCCCCTTCTAAAGAGGCCATCATGGACTATTGGCCAGTCTCCAACCTACCTTTTTTGGAGAAAGATGCTGAGACACTGGTGGCAGATCACTATGAAGCACCCTAGAAGAAATGGATTATCTGGAACCTTTTCCATCGGGATTCAAGCCCAGGTATGGGACTGAGTCAGCCTTGGTGTCTCTCCTGGATGACCTTTGTTGGGACTGGATGGAGGTAGTGCACCTCTCCTGGTCCTTTTAAATCTCTCTGCAGCTTTCAATACCATCAATCACAGTAAGTTGTTGGAGGTTGGGAATAGGAGGCACCATGGTTCCAATACTTCTTCAGTAGATGGTTCCAGTCAAATATGATAGCGGATAAGAAGTTGGCAGGCATTAGTCCTCTCACCCTTGCTCTTTAACATTTATACTAACTCTTGGAGGGAGGTCATTCAAGAGCTTGGGTGCATTATCATATGCTGATGATTCACAATTCATACATCACCACTCCAAGCAGTAGGGAAGATGCTGCCAATGTTCGATCACAGTGCCTGGAGATTGTAAGGGTCTGAAAGGGAGAGAACAGTTAACATTTAACCCAAGGAAGACTGATTTGCTATTTGTACACTGGGGCTCTCCTCTGACACCAATGTTATCTCTGGATATGCAAGCACTACCTGTGAAGGAGCAGGTTTGCAATTTGGGGGTCCTTCTGGACTCATGACCCCTACTTGAACAGTAGATGGTAGCTATGGCTAGAAGGACCTTTACCCAGCTTTAGCTGGTGTACAAACTGCAGCCTTACCTAAGGTAAGAGGACCTAGCTACACTAACTTGCACCCTCATTACTGTCTGGATAGACTATGCTTTAATGGGGCTGCCTTGAAAGACTACTCTCAAATTGCAAAAACATACAGCTTGTGTGCTAACTGACACCTGCTACTGAGAGCATGTAGCTGTGATACTGTAGGCCCTGCACTGATTTCTGATTCACTTCTGGATACAATTTATAGTGCTGGTTTGAAGCTATAAATCCTTTGTGGCTTGGTGCCTGGATACCTGCAGGACCACCTTCTCTATCCTGAATTGGCCTGACATATTAGAAATTGAGGGAGAAGCTCCTCATGGCCCCACACTTCTGGGAAAAGAAGGGAACTGAAGCTATGAAGTGCTATTTCTCAATGACAGCACTGGTGCTGTGGAATAGTCTCCCCATAAAGATCAGGGTAGCCCACTTCTTGATGGCTTTCAAAAGGTTGTCAAAATTGACTTTTCTGGAGAACATTTCACTGATATTACCCACTGCACCATCTTTTTTTTCTTTCTATTTTTGTTTTTGTACTATGTTTTATGTTAGTTGTCAGTTTTTTGATCTAGTTTATTTTTTTTTTATTTTAATCACCATGGATGTTTTTAATTTTTTGCATATATTGTAAACTTCTGATAGTCTAGAGATTGCAGTGGGTTATTAATTAATTAAGGATTTTGTAGCCAAAGTGCTGTCTGCAGGCTTCCTGATTAAATGTAAACACATTTTTAATCATTCCTTTCTTATAATGAAAAATTCTGATCACTCTGGCCACCTATATTTTAGTAGGGCAGTGAACTTTCCTGGGATCCTTCAAACAGGCAACTAAACTAATTCTATGAAGCCTATCCAAAACCTGCAATACTTCATCCTATTCAAGTAAAGATCATATGAAGGTCAAAAACAACAGAACATTTTGTCTGTTTTTCTTCCTAAAAAGTTTTTCCTTACTTTTGAAAAATGTAAAGCAGTGGTGGACATGGGGGGGGGGGGGGGGGGGGGGAGGGGAGAATGAAAAGGAAGTAATCTGTGAGTTCGAAAGTCCCATGAAATGTAAGATTTAAAGGAGATCTGTGCCACATCTATGAAAAGCCTGGATGTATATAAGATAAAAACAGAAGCACATAAGATAAGGTCTGCTTTTATTTTGTAAAGATTCAGGTTTTGCATAGAAATGTCATAGAATGGCCATACTTTTAATATTTCATGGCCTTTGATTGCACTGCCTGCATGTTGGCCTCTGTACCCATGATGGGTCTTAGCAGTAGGGCTGGCTAACCTTAGGGTGGTCCTCATAACCAGGCTGTTTCAGTGTGAATATGGGCCACTACTTCTCCATGGCAGGAACATATGATGTCATCATCTAATATTAAAAGGAGGCATTAAGCAATTCTGTCCAGCATGCCAGCTGTGCTTCATTTCCATTCCAATTGACCAATTGGCCAGAGTGCAGGAAAGGCCCCTCCCCTGTGGTTCCTGGTCATGGACATTTTATCCTGAGCTGGACTGGTAAAGTGCTGGACCCCTTTTTTTAAACAGGTTCACCACTGGAATGAGGAAAGACAAACTTTTTTTTCTTACAGGTTCACCTATGGAACAATGAAATGGTGGACATTTTTTTTAACCAGATGAAATTGACAAGAGTTCTGTCAGTTTCCCTTCTAGCCTAAGTGTGGCATAATGGTAAAAATGCAGCATTTTATTTCTTTTTACTGGTCCACCAACAGATACATCAGATGGGAAGGGGTCAAGTGGGAGGGGTAGTCAATGGAGGCTGTAGAGAGCCACAGAGATGACCATGGAGAAAGAATGTGGCAGTTAGCAAAAGACAAGCCCAAGAAAGGAAGGGAAATCACTGTCAGGCTTTAAGATTCTATACTATAATTCTGTTATTTAATAAAATAGAGTTAATAGCATAGAGTTCCAATATTTCTTGTGGAGTCTGTTTCCTGACTGGGCCTACCTCAAAGGGTTGACATCAATTTTGAAAGGCTGACAACATTTCCCTCCCTTCCTTTTATATCAAAAGAGTTAAGATGGAGTCAGTGTAAGTTTCTTTCTCATGTTCTCTCCCTTTCCTAGATTTAATTCATGTTTTGCTAACTGCTGCATTCCTTATCCAAGGTCATCTCTGTGTTCTCTACAGCGGCTCACATAGAAGGTTTTTCGATGGAAACCACATATCCTCAAAGACCACCCTCCCTGGAAAGGAAAGCAATTGGTACTTGCATTCCTGCCATCTTGGATAAAGAAAGAGAGGAATCGACTAATTAGGATCCATCATATATGTGGTCCCAGCAGAACACCAGGCCATCAAGATGTGAATGAAGGCTTTAAAATCCAGAAAAGGGCTTCTGAAGGCTTCCAGGGGAGGTATGGTGAAGACAGTTCTGCGAAAGCAGAGCTGATGCCTATAGCAAAGGCCAAGGAACCAAGGAGTGGACCGGTTCCTTGGAATCTCTCTGTATGAGGAATGGACAGGAGATCACCCACATATGCTCCAGATGGCTGCTCCTCACAAGGAGGCTGCAGGACAGCAGTTTTCTGCAGGTTTGAGTACCAGGAGCAAGATGGGATTGGCCATCTTGCTCACAAATGTGGTGGAGTCTTTTAAAGGATGCTAAGTTCAACTTCACTTTCTAATCACTTTTGGAAATTGCCTATTAACTATCTAAAAGCTAGTAGAGACCTTCGGAATGACAGGTTTGAAAAGTCTTCAATGGGTGAGTTTATCTTCAACTCTGAACAAAAGAAAAAATTATTAGAAGCTTAAGAACTTAAAGAATTTGAAATAAGCAGCAAAAAGTTAAATAAGATTTTGATCTAAGAAAGTTATAAGGCTCCATATAAATTTGGAATATTGACTTTTAGTATAAGATTTTGGAATTAAATATAAAAAATAAACAGACTTATTTTAGCTATCTTGGAAATTGCAAATCATAACAAAAGATAACTAGTGATTTTAGAAACTGGACACTAGAGGGGACTAAAGCTTTTAAGCATAAGAAAAAAATATATAAGCCTGATGTCAATTAATATTGCTATTTACAGAATGATGCAAAACATTATAACACTGGAAATATTAAAGGAGATCTTTGAAGAATGGAGCCAGAAGTTAATAACTACAATATCAACACTGTCAATAACAATGTCTACTTCTATGGATAGACTATGTCTAAAAGATGTTAATGAAGGAATGACAGATGTGGAACAAGATAGAGAAGTACAGAATGTGGAACTACAAATGACAGGCCAAGATAATGATTTGGAAAAGGACGCTTTACTGGATATACAAAAGAAACTGGCTGAAGTTTAAAAAATTAAAAGGGAAATACAAATGATAAACCAAGAGAATGACCTGGAAAATGTTTCTTATTGGATCTACAAAAGAGGCTTGATAAAGCCTTGAAGAAATGTGTGCGATGGGATGAAGAAGAATTGAAATCAAATCCTATGACAATATTTGATTGAATTAAAGATTAAGACTGTTAGAAGTAAAAGGAAGGAATATAAAGTTGATTTATTTAATCAAGGTTAAAATAAGACTTTTTTTTTTTTTTGCAATGTTCTGACAACCCTTTATGGACTTATCATAAGGGCTGAAGAGTTGTTAAATTTGTTCATACTTGTGATGAAGGTTGGAAGTCACTTCTTTATATATTTCTTTTCTTTTTCTTTATTCTTTCTTTTCTTTTTCTTTTTTCCTGCACTTTTTATTCTTTCTTTCCATTCTCTTCTCTTTCTTTAGTTTAGTTTGTATTAGTTTTTACTATTGTAATTACAATTCTTAATAAATATATTTTTCTAAAAAAAATCCAGAAAGGGATTTCTTAATCTGCCTTCATTTCCAGACATTTTACGCCTGGGAGTCAAGGAGCTTAAGGCTGCAGTGCAGAAATATCCCTTGTCTGAACTTCAAATTTAACCATGCCTGGTTAGTACTTGCCTGTACTAACCATGCCTGGTTAGAGGCCACCAGGGAATACCAGGGCTGTAGGCTAGAATGGACAATGAAATCAACATCCTGGAAGAAGGTAATGGCAAAATACCTTCAGATGTTGCCAAAAAATACATAGATGTATCCATGAAGTCATCAGGTGTTACTTGAAGAAGACTGACTTTACAATACCTGTTAGGGAAAAAAAATTGATTCAACTTTCTTTGTGATGTAGAACAGACCAACAACTGCCTACCACCACTTTCTATACCATACCTCAACATGTGGTGAACGTTGTAGAAGGGACAGATCTTACCTGCCACCTACTTTCTACTACCCAAGGTACAGCTAAGCACATGTATGAAGCCCAGCCTGTGAAATACCGAAGTTAGTGACTATATTCACATGACTCATTTACCCATGGTTAACTAAGCCATGGTTCATATGAAAAATTCTGTCTTAAATGAACCAAAGGAGTTTGCCCAATAGATTAGGCTAAAATACATTGGCTAGTTTGTGGATGGGTGTGTTGTGTGAACACAGCTATTCACTCAGTTCCAGGTTTTCAAATTCCAGAAGTTGTTCAATTAACTTAAGAAGAGTGAATAGGATAACATAGAAGAAAATTAAACAGATATTTTCTAGCTACACTTACAAGAATTCCTAAGTTAATTTTTTGCATTTTACATAAAATACATCATCTGGGGTACAGACAGATAAATGAGACCCATTCAGAGATAGAAGTGAACAAGTAGAGTCTTTCATGGCAAATGAAGATAAAAGATGTGCTAGGCAATGTCCTAGGCAAATGTCCCAATTTAGGTTGCGTTCCAGAAGAAGCACTGAGTCAGGAGGAAGTGGGAAAGCATCTAGTCAAAATATATTAATGTATTTGTGAGATGTTTTATGTAGGCTGAGCACCTCAGAAGATAAATTAGGATTGTATAAGAAAGAGAGGAGCTGTGGAGAACTGTGAATCTAGGTGCAATTTCCTTCTGCTAAATGCTTCCTCACTATCATTCATTCATTCTTCTCTCTCTCCCTCTCTCTCTCCACAGAAGTATGCACTATGACAAATCTGTTTGTTTGCTGGTGAAGTCTCTGTGGTACTGTTGATTGTAGTAACTATTCCTGGACTGGAAATAGTGAGCTCACAAAAATATGAATTTATTATGTGGGAGGAAAGGCCAAGTAAGGCCAGGTGGAAATGCAGACGGAGTAGGAGTTCACAGAGTTGGCTTCCTTCCACATGACTAGGGATGCCATAGAGCCAAAGAGTGCTGGTAGGTCTATCTGATGTTGACACTAGATTGCTTGGAAATGTGATGTCTTGAAATATATGGAAATATTACTTTTATATCAATGCAGTAAAGGTTAGATAACACTATAAATCACTAGGAGGATGGGAATAATGTTCTAAGCAGACAATCCTAGGGAACCAGTATTAAGGATTTCTAAGAAAAAGAAGAGTTGAATAATGGTTGGATTCTCTTCCCTTCTGTCCTATATGGATGTATTCACAAAAGTCATTAAAGTGCCGAAAGCCACCTCTTACTGAATCAAACCATTGACTCATTTAGCTCAGTGTTGCCCATGCTAAGTTTCTAGAAATTATGCCTTTCAGTTCCTCTTGACTTTCCCTGTTCTAACAGCAATCCTTTCATTGCATCCACAATTAACTGGTTGAACTGCAGGCAAGCAATAGGGAAATAATGGAAAAGTTGCCACTGCAATGCAGAAGGGCTAGGAGAAGTCATAAGCCAGCATTTCTGAAGGCAGTGGCAGAGAAGAAAAAGGGTAGAGTGAAAAGCTGAACTGAGTGGCTAATTTATGGCCTCCCCAGCCCCCATTCTAACATTGACACTGCAGGGTAAAAGGCTGCCAAGAAGGCAAAGAAGAAAGGGGCCAAGGTGAGTTCTGCCAACAGTGCAGGAGAGTGAGTCAAAAGATGTAATGGTATGTGGGAATGACCTTGGGAGACAGGAGGAAGAGCTGCAGACTGGACAACTGGCCAAAAAAAGATTTCTCAGTCCACAGAAGGAGAGGAGGCATGGGAAGTGTTTCAGAAGAGAGTAAAGGGAATCAAGTATCCCACCTCCATAGAAGAGACTGGCACTCCCCATCCCAGCAGGGGAATCCACCACTCAAGACCTGCATCAGCTGCTATCCAGACAAAACACCTGGCTGACATTATTGCCATAGCCAAGGAACAGATTGAAATCCAGACTGTGGCTGGCTTCATTTCCAGCTAGGTACAACACTGGCGACATAAGTGTAAAAGTGCTCTGAGAGTGATCCTCTGAACTTCAGGGAGGGGTATTATAATCCTATCTGGAGATACTGAAGATTGAATCTGAGAAGATTGAATCTGAACTATGATCCTTCCCTTTCATATCAATAATAAGGAGATGTTCCATCCCTAATCACTGAACCTCTGGGGTTCAGAGGCCCTTTTCCAAAAATATTAAGTGTGCCTCCAAAAATTAGAAAATTATACTGAAAGCAACACAGTGACTTAATTTCCCCAGGATGTAGTTTCTCTGCTAATTTAAAGGCAGCCTAGCCAAAATCTGAAGCCCACGGTTTTTCTTCTCCATCTTTTGTATTCTCCATTTTTATTTTACAGCTCAGTTCTTTAAATATTTACCTGGAAGTAAATCCAACTGAGGTCACAGTAATTGATGTCAAGATTTGCAGCTGAAAAGCCCACTGACATTTTCACTGTCACGGTGATGGTGGTAAAGGAAGGATTAAAATAGCATTAAGGGAATAATAAATATTTCATGACTATGTAATTTGTTGATATCTTAGACAGGATCCCGATGCACTGTTTGTCTGTAAAACAAGCTTGTTTAGTTAATGGAAATAAAAATAGTTTCTTTGCATATGCAAGTTTATATATATTAGAGCTCTATCACTTTTATCTTTCTTTGTTCCAGATCGAACATTGCCTGTTCTGAAAACTTAAATGCAAATGAACTGCACAGTGTCACTGCAGTTGCCAGGCAACTAGAATTGGCCTTTACAATGGAAGAACCAACTATCAATAAATGTTGGCATAATGCTCCAGATGTAGTAATAAATTATATGATTTTTCACATAAAGGAAACATTATTCCTGTATTATTGCTTTGTCTTTGCACCTTTTCACGTATGATTTCATGAATGCATTGATATTTTTGAGCAAGAGGATGCTATCTTTATGAAATTCTTCTGAGTTTTCCAGTGGCACCTAACTGGCTATTTTTGAAGTTTAAAATATAGCACTGGACTGAGTCTATTGAGTACAGAGTAAACATGTTAAATTTTGGTAATGCCAGCATAACTAAAAAAAAAATCTGTTAGGAACTTTTCCTTGTGAATTGATTCACTATTCTGAATTATTCCTAACTCTACCAATCGAAATTTAAAAAATTATATTCCATCATTATCCTGCACACTGTAAAATAGCTATCATGCAAATGCTAAATATTGCAAGTATCCGTAATGTAATTTGCAAATAACTGGAGATAATATTAAAATCCATTTTCAGATGCACTGAAGAGATACACATTCAGAATCATTTGTGAGTCATTTATGACAAAGAATTGTTCTTGGGACAATTTAATGTTGGCTCTATATATTTTATACTGAAGCACTTGTCATGCTGATATCAGGAATGAGAGTCCTCCGTCCCTGACAAAAACGGATGCTTCTTCAGTGCTCGAAAAGGTGACATTTTTACTCTGTTATGCAGAAATATTTCCCTTCAAAAGAGAGTATCAGTGAAATTATTATGGGTGGAATGTGGTCTGTCTGTCTGTCTGTCTGTCTGTCTGTCTGTCTTTCTTTCTTTCTTTCTTTCTTTCTTTCTTTCTTTCTTTCTTTCTTTCTTTCTTTCTTTCTTTCTTTCTTTCTTTCTTGCACTTGCATGACAGCCAAAGGTTATGTGTGAATGTCCCTTTATTCTGCAATTATCTCTCCAGTGCTCTGTCTTCCTCTGCTTCTTTTAATTCCCAAGAAATACATAATTTAATCTCCTAGTGAACTTTTTCAGATGGATATGTTTGGGCATTCAAAGGAAGCTTTAGAGTGATGGGACTATGGCACAAAGCATCTCCACCATTTTGAAAGAAATTCTCAAGCACTTTCTCATGTCCAGCAAAGAAAAAGGTAAAAAATGGAAACTACTTTTGCAGGGGAAGAAAATGTTTGGGAAATTCCAAAGTAAATTTCAGTGCAGCATTAGTTTTATCATCCCATGCCCTGGGATTCAAAGGAAAAATGTCCTGTCTACCAGAAAAACTGAACAATTCTGTTTTCCACATTACAGACCTTCAGATACTTGAAGATTGCTATCATACTAATAATATAATATATTTTAATTACACAATACAAATATGATAAATAAATAAACAAATAAATAAATAAATAAAATAATTCCATTTCTCTTCTCCAGGCTAAATATACACAATACCTCTAATAAGCCTTCATTTTTTTTTTTCCCTCCCAGGCTCTTATCAAGTTCGCTGCTGTCTTCTGGACATGCTCCATTTTGTCTATGTTCTTCTTAAAATGTGGTGACAGAACTGGATGCAATATTCTAGGGGTGGTATGACCAACACAGAATGGAAAAGAATTATTATTTCTCTTGATTTTGACATAGTGTGACACAAGTGGGAACAGTTAAATAAAAGAGGCAGAGAAAATTCTGAGGCAACTTAAAAAGTGTTTTGGTAATGAAGGAAAAGTATGATACATCAGAGGCTGGATGCTATGCTGGATGAAATGATAATGAAATTATCTGAGGTGAAACTAAAGTGAGGGAATACTAGAAGGGATATTTTAGAGTTTGTATGGCGATTGTAGTGATATGTTGAAGAATGGAAATTGAAATAAATTTTAGAAATCTGATGGAAAGAAAGTCATGAATGCTGTGAGAGTATTGAAAAATGGTAAAGCTACAGATGTAGATGGTATAACTGGAGAAATATTAAAATATGGTCGTGGAACTTATTGGAGTGGTTATGCTCCTTGTTGGATGTAAGTGTAAAGACTGCATCTGTGCCTGACAATTGAAAGGATGCCATTACTGTTCCCAAAGGGAAAGATAGCAAGAGGGAATGAAAAAGCTACAGAGATAATAGTTTGTTTTGTGCTTGGAAAGGGAGAATTCTGATCAAAAGGTTAAAAGAAGCAACGATGATCAAAACTGAGTTTTATGCCATGCATGAGATATACAGATCAGATTTTTGCTCTTCAGCAGCGTGCTGTGAAATATGTGAATGTAAGAAAGAAAGTTTAACAAGTGTTTGTTGATTTAGAGAAAGTATGATTTAGAGAAAGTAAAAGAAGACATGCAATGCTGGTGGAAAAGTTGTAGGATAGTATGTAGAATGTTGTGAGGAATGAATGTTTATCAAACCATAAGAACATAAGTAGTGGCTTGCTGGATTGGACCCCTGGCCCATCTAGTCCAGCAGTTTGTTCTCACAATAGCCAACCAACTGCACCCAGAAGCCCACTAGTCTCCCAGCAGATGGCCTTCAGAGTCAGTCACACTGCCATCGAGGCTAATAGCCATTGTTCTCCATAACTTCCATGAATTGGTCTAACTCTTTTCTGAAGAGAGCCAGGCTGGTAGCCAGCACCACATCTCATGGCAGCAAATTCCAAAGTTGATTTTTAAAATTTTTTAATCCCGCCTTTATTATTTTTATAAATAACTCAAGTTGGCAAACATACCTAATATTTCTCCCTCCTCCTATTTTCCCCACAACAACCACCCTGTGAGGTGAGTTGGGCTGAGAGAGAGTGACTGGCCCAAAGTCACCCAGCCGGCTTTCATGCCCAAGTCGGGACTAGAACTCACAGTCTCCTGCTTTCTAGCCTGATGCCTTCACCATTAGACCAAACTGTAAAAAATTGTCTCTCCTAATTCTTCCAGAATTCAATTTCATTGAGCAACCTCTGGTTCTAGTATTTTGGGCAGAGAAAAATAACTTTTCCTTCTCCACTTTATCCACACCATACATAATTTTGTACACCTCTCATTTGCCTCCTTTCTAGACTAAAAAGCCCCAAATGTCACAACCTTGCCTCATAGGGAAGCTGCTCCAGCCCCTGGATCACCTTAGTTGCCTTCCTCTGAACCTTCTCTAGCACCACTATATCCTTTTTGAGATGCAGTGATCATAAGTGCACACAATATTCCAGATGCAATAGTACCATTTATTTACATAAGGGCATTATGATATTGACATCTCTGTTTTCAATCCTGTTTCCTATTATCCCTAACATGTTGGCTTTTTTTTCAGCTGATGCACACTGTGTCAACACCTTCAGTAATTACCATTGCTCAAAGATCTCTCAGACACTGTTAGCTCTAATTCCATTAGTTTGTATGAGTAGTTGGGATTTTTGGCAAGTGAAAATGGTTGTGTAATAAGTGTATAGTTCTGACTGTTCCGTAATTTGGAAGCGAGAGTTGGGTATATCAGGAAAAATTTAAAAGTACATTGAATGCAGGGGGAATGGATTACTTAAGAAATCTGTGTGGTAAAACAAGAAAAGATAAGATCAAGAATGAATGGAAATTCAATGAATGTGGATTGAGCCCAAATGTGAATGACCGGTATGAAAGTACTTTGAAGTGGTTTGGTCATGTAGAGAAAAAAAATGAAGACTGGATTGCAAAATGAATATATGAAGAAAGAGTGAATGGATTAAGAGGAAGGAGAAGCCTGAGAAAAATCAGGTTGGATAGAGTTGAATTTAAAGAACAATAGACAATGTATGAAGTGATGTGAGGACATGATAGAAGCAAGAATAGATTGCAAAGATACAAAGGAATGGAAGGGCATAGAAAATGATGTAAGTGTAAACTAGATTTAGTTATGTTTCTTGTCTTTTCTCTTATGCCTTTGATTTTGTTTACTCACTCTTTCCTCCTCCGTTTCTAAACTGTGCCCAAGACAGCTTAATGCTGAAGTGGTATAATGTGCTCAATATAATTTGGCAGGATAGTAGAAGCATGGATGTGTTCATTATTGCTTTGGTGCTATAAATTATATCTGTGTCCATATGTGCATCTATCATTAAGGGCTTTTTAACTCACTTCAAAAAACTTGGAGTTGTTTTGATGGAAGCAGGTAGTAAGTATCACTTGCTGTTTATGGTATGCTACTATGATGTTACAGTGTGTACGTTGGAGCCAGTTTTTTGCACTTCTGAATTTTTATAGTAAAAAGTTTTAATCTGTGCCACACAGGATTATGTCTCTTACATATAAAGGAAGAAATGCCTTTGCTCTGTTGGACAAAGATATACCATATCTATGAAGCACTAGTTAATATTAAATGCACATAGCAATGGTATATGGATATTGGATGTAGGATAAATGGGTATATGAATCCATAAATCCTGCTCTGTTTTACATTCCTGATTCCTGCTTGCCTAGAATGACAAAAATTTCTTTCCTGTTCGTAATTCCATGTCCACAGAATGATAAACCTTTATTTTCCCCAGCCAACTCAGAGAGTGTCTTACTCAAGCTCTGTGTTGTTCTGACAGATGGGATGGCACAGATCTCCCATTCCTGTTGGTGATTGGAAGTAGCAAAGGAAACATCACTCTTTTTGCTTCTGACTATCTCATCAGGGGAAAGTGCTGATGCACTAGAATTAATGTGGCATTTGATTTAAGAAGCAACATTTCTAATAATTAAATATAGCTCTGGGAGTCAATCAGGTTGGACATTTAGAGGTAAACGTTTCAGCCTAATTTTTGTAAAAAATCTAAAATCAATTTCAATAGGAGGCATCTGTCTTTGTGTAGGAGATAAAATAGATCTTAGCTTTCAGATACAAATACATGTTCAGTACAAAACAAAACAAAACAAAATGAACAAATTGGACAGACATGGTTTAAGATTGTTATTTTTGATTTCCTAATAATAAATATTGACTAATGGAATACCAGAAATATATGTTATCACATTACATGCTGGCTGAATACAAAAGACTATATTTGGGTGATATAAAAATAACGATTTGGGCTACAAAACTTCCAGGGGAAGGCTCTTTATAATTTATTTAAATGTAAACTTGATACAGTTGATCAAATCCTGGATGTTGTATATGGCTAAACAGGTTATGAAGCTGTTCTAATCAGGGTTTTTTAAAACTCTCCTACAGGTTTTTCTCACTCTCCTACTTTTTATCTGAATATGGCTCTCAGAACCGGTTTCAACATAATCCCTCTTCCTGCAGTACCTAGTACCGGTGAAAGAGATGCCTGATTGTTTTGCTTTTCTGATTACAGGCACCGGCTCTCAGCCCCATCATGCTCCCGTGAGTGACTGCCACGTCCACCGGACCCCTTTAAACAAGGGCGGTAGGAGTCATCGCGAAAGAAATCCCAGCTAGGTGGCAGCACCGAACTGATACCGATTTAGACAGTTAAACGGGACCGCTCCTGATCTGTACTTGGATGAAGCATTAAGTGGGAAACCCAACGCTGAAGGCTAGAGGGGGAAGGGGCAAAACAATCAATCGACTCCGTTTCATACCGAAACACGGCCCGGTTACGTACGTGTAAGTTACCCGGAGCCAAGCTTAAGGCATACTTTAAGAATTGATGCTATGATATCCATGGCCGCTTGAATGAGTGAAATTCGCAAACATAAATGCTAAACATCAGAATTATTTATGATTTTATTGCATTTATTTCTGATTGAACTTATATAGCCGCCCATCTCACGCATGTGATTCTGGGCGGCGTACACAATTAAAACCCAAAGCTAAACAATCAATATAATTTTATTTATTTATTTGTTTGTTTATTTATTATTATTAAATTTGTATGCCGCCCATCTCCCCCCAACGGGTGACTCTGGGAGGCTTACGGTTAAAATCAAAAACCCCATCAACAATTAAACATACCCCATAAATAATAAAATAAATTAATCCATTAAAAATTAAGTATAAAAAAAATTCAAACACAACCATTAAAAACCAGTTGAAACCAGTTAAAAACTAACTGGTGTGTATATTTCATTATACACACACACAATTATATTGTGATCCTAGTCGTGTGCAAGCAGGCTCTGACTGCAAGCGGAGCTCGACCCAAGCAATTGTATTAATAAACAAAACCGCCTGCGATTCCTTCCCGCAGAAATCAATATCACTCGTGTTTCCCTATCCGTGTATTTTTAACCGCGAAGAATTTCGGTCTCCGCGAGCCACCGTCGAAGCCTTGCTTGTCATGTGACCTAGATCAGCTGATAAACCCGGAGGCTGCTGAAGAGGACGCGGCGGTCGGCAAAATGGAAGGAGTGTTGGAGGGTCATTTGGAAGATACGTAAGTGACGAGGATGACGGTGCTCCTTCCCGGGGGTTGTGGGCCCACCGGCAGGTTCTCTCTTTTTTCGTAACGGCTTGCCGGAGAAGGCAGCTGGCGTGTGGTGGAGGAGATGGTTTCTTTTCTGGCCAGCTCAACGCTCACCTGTGCCGACTCCTCTTTCCCTAGAATGAAGAATCCCTCCATTGCGGGAGTCCTCTGCACCGATTCTCAAGGGCTAAATTTGGGCTGTAAGTAGCGCAGAAACTTTACTGTAGCAGAGCCCTTCCTCTCACCCCGACAAAAGTGCTGCGCGTGTCCAAATCTGCTTGTCTTCTCCTCCTTTTGTTTTTAAACATTTAGTCCCGATCCCCATTTCCTTGGGGTTTCTCCGTCTCTCAAATACTGTACCTTCGTCCCTATGCTTCCCGTGTAGTAGTAGTAGTAGTAGTTGTTTTGAGTTTCTGAATCAAGCTTTATAAATACAGCAGCCCTTTTTTCCAGCACAAACTACTCCTTTGGAAGTGACTCTGTGATATTTAAGACCTGCTAGCATTCTCTTTTTTTGGCTGGGCAGAAGTAAAGATGAAATAGTGTTTGTTACTCAGTTTTCCCATACTTACTCCCCCTTCTCATTTAGCTGCTTCCCCCCCCCCCCGCCCCCACCCCCACCACCACCCAAGCAATTCTCCTGTTGTTGCATATCAGGGGACTAGAAGGGCCTAAAGTTCAGCAGAACCATGGCTCCTTCCAGTCTGTTGCTGGGCGTGCTGTTACCATACCTCCTTTGGGGCTCTTCCAGGGTCACCCTCCCAGGAGGTTGGCAAGATGCTTGAGAAAGAGAGTCAAAATCTGCCAGACCCCTTAGAACAAGGTGGTTGAGTTCTCTCATTTTCACTTGCATCCATGCTTTCTTTCTCATTTTGCTCAGAAATTCTAACAGACCATGTCTACAAGCACTGTCTTATGTGTGCCTCTTGCTGTTGCCTCCTTTAAATCCTGCTCCTAATGAAATAGGAAGTGGTTTGTTTTTTAAATTTGGGAAACAATTATCCCTCTTGGCCTCTTATTATTCTCTGGCAGCGATGAAGAATCCAAGCTAGAAATTTGGCAGCTGGGAGGATAATAATTTATTAAGCTTGTATGCTACCCAACTCTCAACAACTCTGGGCAGCTCACAACAATCAAATATATTACAATAAAATCAGTTAAACCTAAGGGGAAGAAAAAAAAAAGATAAGATGGCAACCATGATGAAGCGAGGGGTCTCACTCTCCCTCACTAAAGGCCTGGGTGAAGAGCCAGGTCTTCATGGCTCTTCTAAACAACAGCAGAGTGGGGGCCATCTAGATCTCAGGGGGAACCTCATTCCAGAGGGCAGGCACAACTACAGAGAAGGTGCACAGGGTCTTGAGAGATGACATTGTTTAATCAAACAAACCCAAAATGTGCCAACCCTGTAAGATCAAATCTGCTGGGCAGATATTATGGGAAACAGGTAGTCCCTCAAGTAACCAAGCCCTGTGCCATGTAGGGCTTTATAGGTAACAACCAGCTGAATCGCACCTGGAAGCAAACCAACCAGGCAGCTCACAAAGCAGAGGTGTTACATGGGCATACCAAGGCATGCACATTGCTACTCTCAGTGCTGCATTCTGGATCAGAATCAAGTTAATAAGAGTGAGGCTGCAGCAGCAAATAAGTGACATAATAAAAGCCTTGCTGGGTCATACCCAAAAATCCAAATATTCCAGGATTTTATTGCCAAAAAGTCAACTAGTTCTCTGAAAACATTATGTAGCTGTATCAGTCCTTCACTGCACTTTGCCCTTGCATCTAGTAACTAGATGTAAATTGCCTGTGAGCTTGAGACCCCTGCTTAGCTGTAAGGGTGCATAGCCTCTTTGACAATTTTATCCTCCTGTGAACTTTTAAAAGAGTTAAACAAATTTATCTAAGCTTGTGACTCTAATAATTAAGTTTTGTGTTAATAGGATTTATTTTCTGGAAAGTCTCATGTGGGAGAGTCTTTTAGCCTAACTTACTCCATTTAATCTGGGATAGAAACTGGAGAAGAGATGCTTGGGTTATTGATCTTTTTCTTGTTTATAAAAAGGAAACAAGATAATAGCCACCTTTAGCAGTGAAGCCAAGAAACATACAGATGTTTCTGTTCTGTATTAAATACCAATGAATTGCGTCTCTGTTATTCCTGTGTATGTCTAGAATTCGTAGTCCTGTTGAGTCAAGGACTAGTTTCATTCTCTTCTTATGCCCCTCCATGTGCTAAAGGTGAATGTTTGCAGTGGAGGCTCTCTCTGTTTATGGAGGTTCTTCACTCTTTTTTGCTGAGGCTTTATGGATAGAAGAGTGAGTATAATCACCTTCTATAGATGAAGGGTGACTAGAGAGCTAGCATGATATTGACAGCTTCTCCCCTTTCCGTTTTTGTCACCTGCATTCATTATTTGCCCCTGTCATCCATTTGATGGCTTTCAGTAGGATCTTCCTCTATTAACATATTGTCAGAAATCTAGACAATTCCTGCAATTTGTAGTTAATTATTTGGGGAGAAATTTTCTTCTTTCTTACAGGTAGATACAGTACATTTTTCTTTTGAATGATGCACAGTTGTCTTCTAGGTCGTGGCACCCTCTCAGATGAGCATGCAGGTGTAATCTCTGTTCTGGCCCAGCAGGCAGCAAAATTAACTTCTGATCCAACAGATATTCCTGTTGTATGTCTTGAATCAGACACCGGGTAAGCATCAAGTTTTAAAGACCAACCAATTTATGATTCCATAGATGTTGGTGGATCCCAGTCTGTTACATGTATGCAGTGTAATTCAGAAAAAGAACACGGGTAAGTATGTTCATTTGGTTCTGTGGTTTTCCTTTGATGTGTTAAATGACTTAACAGGCCTTACTGCATCGTTGCCTTTTGGAATAAGGATGTCAAAAAGCTGAGACTGGGATTTTTTTTTTTTCCTCTTTTGGTTCTGGGAATTTTGAATACAAGTTGCATGTGTAACACACCTATACACATGCATTTTCCTCTTTAGGGAAAGCCTATTAACTGTTTCTGTCTCCAAGCTCTTAGAATGGCTGAATGGTAGAATTTTTTTTTTTTTAATTAGTGGAGGTTATTTCTTTTCTCCTTTCTTTCCTAATTATAGCAAGATGTAATCGTTTCTCCATTTATAGCAAGACACATTTTAGAACAAGCTAGACAGCCCATGGGTCAGCTGTGGCCCTCCATGGCTCTAAGATAACACTGCTGAAATTTTGATCCACTGAATTGTGGTGGTCTGATTTTTCACAGCTTTTACAAAACTAAGAGGGAGGAATGGGAGGCCTCTGGAAGGCAAACATTTCCATGATGAAAACCTTCCCATCCCACCCTTGAAATCAGATTTAAAAATAGCTTGTCCAAGACAATTTTGTGTGGTCACCCTGGAAAACCTCCTGCAACTATTTCAACCATTATGTAATCCTAAAAGCATAAAAAATGTGGGCTGAAAGATATTGGCCTGACCTCTTCCAATGATTATTCCCAATAAAGGACATGCAGGTAGTCCTGGGCTTGCAACCATTCATCCAGCAACTATTCAAAGTTACAATGGCGCTCAATAAATAAACTTATGACCGGTCCTCAGAGCTGTGATCATTACAGCATCCCCGTGGTCAACTGATCATGATTTCTGATGTTCCCTGCTGGCTTCCAGTTGGAAGTCATGGTCATGTGAGGTCCTCTCTTAAAGACCTGTGTGGTTCTTGTTTAACAATGGCAACCGGGATTGCCATTGCTAAGCAATATGGTCACGTGACATTGTGCTGTACGACCATGTTGCTTAGCAACGGCAATTCCAGTTCCAATTGCTGTCGTAAGCTGAGGACGATCTATAAAATGGCCTCTTGTCCTCCCCAAGAGGTTAAATTTTATTTTTGTAAATGCTCATCTGCTCTGCCACACTTTATTCTGCTAGCTAGTAGCAGGAAAAATAGGGCTGTCTGCTACAAACGTTGGGATTAGGGAATTATCACTTGATGCATGAGGCTTAACTGGCATTGCAGCTCTATAGAACTAATTTTAAATGTTCAAAATATAGATTACATTTTAAAGTGGTTTGGGGTTTTATATAATAATTTGTGGAGTCCTTGGGGTTCTCTGAGCTTGGTTCTTTTCTTGCAAACGTTTCATTACCCGGCTAGGTAACATCTTCAGTGCACTAGCCGGGTAATGAAACGTCTGCAAGAAAAGAACCAAGCTCAGAGAACCCCAAGGACTCCACAGTTCAACCCTGAGCTACACATATTCACCTCCATTGCTATATAATAATTTATTGTATGTTGCTTGATTCCAACGACTCTCCTCAAATTGAGTTAATAATCCAGTCCAAACAATGTAATTGCTAATACTTTTCAATTATAAAGATTATGCTGAAACAAACTGAAATCTTAGGCATCTCCAGAGGGCAGGCAGATGTAGGTGAATTAATGATTACTTTATACAAAGAAGGAACTCTCTTATTATAATATGAAACTGAAGATTTATTTTGATATAGGCTGTTGTATGTGTACATGCCTTCAAGTAAGTGTTGACTCCTGATGATTGCCTGGACTGGTCCCTGCAGTTTTGTTTTTTTCCCTTTCCAGCAGTTGTTTGCCATTGCCTGCTTCCTAGGGCTAAGAAAGAGTGACTGGCCCAAGGTCACCTAGCTGGCTTCAGGCCTAAGGCAGGAGACTCATGGTCTCCTGGTTTCTAGCCTGATGCCTTAACCTCTGTACCAAGGCTCTCTTTTAGCCTTAGATTTAAAGCCTTAATTCGTTATTATCCCAAGACCTATCTGTTGGGGATAAACTTGGTTTTGCCATTGGGCCTGGGGATCCCATGGAAACGTGGAGCCCATTAAATAGCTGGTATAAGTTTGACTGCATTCTTCCCTGTCTTTTTGTTAGGATAGTTTTTTAATTGTTTTTAACTGTTTTAATGGATAAGTTATATTGATTGTATAATTTTTGTTTTAATTGTATACACTACCTAGAGTCACATGCAAGCGTGTTACTATAGGAATTATAAAATCAACAGCACCAGTCTGTACTATTTCCATTAATATTTGAGGTTTGTTTACAATATTAAACTAATATCTATAAAATATTTATTTATTTATTGTTTGGTGTGGGTTTTTTTTTTCCAGCAATATCATGATCCAGAAGCATGATGGCATCATAGTGGCAGTACACAAAATGGCATCTTAATTTTGCATGTTCACAGCATTTCCTGCTCTTCAATATATCACCTTTGTGGAACAGTCTTCTGCCAGTTAATACAAATGGGATATCCAAGCTCATGAAGCCAGAACCTAGTTGAATCTGACTGTAAACATTCTCTCTTGCCTAAGTTGGTACAGAATCTATCTACAGAACTTCCATCGTTTTACATTATGAGAAATGGAATGCTTTTCTATTGCTAGAGAGACAGCAACTTAACAGGTGGTCCCAATGTTAGAAGAACTCAAAGAATTGCAGAGGACAAGTAATTCTATTTTGACTAAATGTTTAATGTTGTGTATCTACTTTGATGTAGCAGAGGAATCTGTAAGGAAAATCTTGTAGTCCTCTTCCTTGGCACGTTGAAACTAAAAACCTACTTCAAGTCAAGCTTGACTCTTGGTGACTTACATGGCCATATATATGTAGCTTAGCTGCCAACAAATGCAAGAGGTTAACCATTGCCTTCTTCTAGGATACTTTTCAAATTTTCACCTGAGTCTATAGCCCTGGACTTCCTGTATCAATGCAAATAAAAATCAGGACCAATTCAACATAACTTTTTAGATCAGTCAGGGTTGGCTAAGTATTGCCAACTTGCATAAAAAAGCTGTCAGATATTTAAAGGCATTTGATAATAACAGCTATGTGGTTTTTGCACTGCTATTTTCTGAAGAGTAACCTAGAAAATAAATGTGAACAACTTTCTCTCAAACCAGTTACTAACTAATGTCAGGATCTTATTGTGTTGATGAGGCTATCACATTAGTTTATGTTATGTGCTGGCTAATAAAGACACACCAGTAGGGTCAGTACTAATTGTGGCTGTTTCTTGTCCTAAATTTTAAGATGTCTGTCTGTCAGTTTGCGTCCTTACACTTAGAGGAAAGTTCATCAGTGTTAAACCCTAGGGTCATAATTCAATCAACAAGCTTTGGGGCTGGTTCTGGTTGTTAGAACAAAAGCAAATTATCAAGAAAATAGAGCAGGGATACTGTATGGTATATGGTTTTTTGTTGTTTTGTTTAAAAGGATTACTTTTTACCCAAGTGAAAGCTACATAAATGTTTTCAGCTACTCTCTCAAAATTCTGATGCTTCAAAATAAAATACTTAACTGTGGGAGGTTGAAACAAATGTGGCTGGTACCCTTAGTTTCCTTCCTCCACAAAATAATTATTTGGCATTGTGAGAGTCTTTACTTGACCATTTACTTTACTTGTACTATTTAAAAAAAAAAAAAGGAAATGGAGATAGAAGCTGGTGGCAAAGGATTTAGAGCTGGAAACATTAAAAACCATGTTTTCACAATGGAAAAAGATGATTAGAGCCAGAAACATGAAATACCATATGTTTTCACAACATGCTACTTCGGGTACTGAACTATGATTTACTGAAATCGACTTCACTGGCTAGATTGGAAGTTGAGCCACAAATTAGCCACATTTTAATATGTTCTACAAATTCAGCCACTTGGTAAATACACATTACTAGGATGGGCATGATGTGCACAGGAGAAAGGCTGGAAGGCTTAACAAATTTACTGTATAAGCTGCAGAACAGAGGTTTTGCTATCATAATCCTGGGTTAGCAGTTTCCTAAGGAAAGAAGCAAGCTTTTTGGGTAGCCCTTCACTGTTCAATGTTAAGAGTATAGTAAAGTGGCTCCTTGAAAAGTCCAATTAATAAAGGAATATGAAAGAGAAAAATTGTAACACTAAACTGTCATTTCATTTCACTGGGTTGCTTCCCTGTGCGGTTTGGGGAAATAAGCTCCTTAGGTGGATGACCTACAGCTGCATGTAGGGTAAATGTGACCCTACTGGTCCTGCTGCTAAGTCTTCCATCAGACCCGAAAATGGTAAAGGAAGCTCTAGTTAATGCAGTCCTTATTCAGGTGTGTGAAAATGTAAGAGCTGAAATTGAGGATGGGACACACACACACTGGCTCTGTCCCTCGCTCAATTCGACTTCCTCATATTCAGCTGGGAGATGTTCAGAAGAGTTGTACTTGCATATGGGCAGAGCTCTCTGCAGAATCCAAGATAAACAATGTCCCTTCAGACTCCCCCCACATAAATTTGGAGGTGGAGACAATTTCCCTTCAGACCTTCTCCTCCCCCCCATCAATATAGGAAAGCCTTAAAGGGGCTTTGTATGGGATTCTGAAATATTCCATTGCTCCCTTGCCTTTTAACCTTTAAATCATAATTGTAAATAATAGTAAAACCATCCAAGATTGTGGGCAAAACAGGTAAGACCGTTTTTTTGGACTGCTAGACTAACAGTTCAAATGTTGATGCAGCTGGCAACACGTGGATGACTACAAATTTCTTCAGCTCTGTATCAAATGCCAGCCAGGGATATGATTGCCTGAGCTGGGGGATTAGACATTCTTCCATAGACAAAGAAAACCTGGTTTGTGCTTTGGTAACTTCTGGATGAGGACTGTGTGCTTTGGATATTTAGATGAAGCTGCCTAAAGTGTTGAGTTACTTGCTGCAGTACACACACTGGTGTTGTGGTTAAGGGGTGTCATCAGAAGGGTTAAAGGGTTTCTGCAGAAAGGAGAAAATAATTCAAAGCAATTAACACAATTACTACCTACAGCAGCAAAACACTGTTTACAGTGTAGCATTACTATTGTCTGATTTGTGCATTTACACCAAAAATAAAATATCCAACCAATCCCTGGCTCTGCTGCAGTATATCTGCACTCCAGGAGAATATCCTAAATCCAAATCACTGAGGTTTCTTTTGAAACGGCATCAAATATTCTTGAAAATGGGAACAATTTACTGGGCCGCTTGAAAATAGGTTGTTATTCTTGCTAATGTATTAAATGAAAGAAAGTTAAACTACCTTCTTTACAAGTCTGTACTAGTGGTTTTGTGTTGCCATTTCCAAAACTTTTTATATATACTTATCAGCAAGAAAAGGTAAAAAGTGACAATTTCCTTAGACAGAAAGATTAGCTTCTAATCTAATCCCCACCCATGCTGGCTGAGGAATTCTGGGAGTTGAAGTCCACACATCTTAAAGTTGCCAAGTTTGAAAAACACTGGGTTAGTCTAATTAGTTTTAGAGCAATGTAATTTAAAGGGCTGCAGCTGATAAAAATAGCCAACTATCAGGACACTGCAAATGGCTTTTGATTATTCAAATGTAAATCTGCAGAGTATTATTTTAAAAGTATATTGAGACCACTGAAATAAAAGAAAGTGCAATATCATGGCCTCGGATGGTCATTTTGTTTTCACCATTTTCTCAAAAACAAGTGATTTTTCACTCCGAAGAACTGGTATTCAGCCTGAAACACACTTCTCTCTTTGAAGCTGAATTAAAAGGGCAGGGCATAATTGACAGCAGAAAACTGGTTTAAAGTGCTGGAGTTATCTACAGAATAGTTTTACTGACCATACTTCGGTGAAGTAGATTTGTAAGTTTAACCGAAAAATCAATATAAATAAAATGCGTAGCCTTCATTGAAGCCTTTTGATGGGGCAGGCTTCTAACAAAGAGGACTACTAGGAAGTCCTGTTACACATTTTGTAACAGATGTAAGCTCATCCATTAGTAGCAGTTTTGCATATTTGATTGCACGTTAAGGTTAACTTTTAAAGTAGTTCCCTTTAATTTTTTTTTTTAAATGAAAAAAATGTCCTTAAAAATTACAAGCTGGGAAGTTAAACATCCCATAGTTGCCGGTTGGAAAAATAGATCAAAGTAGGTTTTATTTTTTTGTTATTTTATATAAACCTTCACTTTAATTTCATTGTTGCTGGGGGAAGATTACCCCAGATGAAGAAGAGAGAGAGGAGACCGTGGCCAGGCTCCTCCCTCTGTCCCTTGCTGACCAAAACTGCTTCCAGAGAGCTGGCAAACTAAGCTGAACCGAATGGCGTGGCTGAGAGGGGAGAAGGGAGCAAAGTGAGCAAATAGAGAGGAAGCAGCAACAGGTTTTGCAAATACCAACACACCACAAGAAACAGCTTTGGGCAGTTTCCATCAGACTCTGGTCTGCTTGTCAGGACCCTTATTTTAAAAATCCAGGGGCTACAGAATAACTTATTTTTAATGATTAGCAAGCCTACTTCAGAGGCCTATCGTTTTTACTTTTTACTTAAAACATTGGCGAGGGGACCGTCAAGCTACAGTAGAGCCAGTATTTGCTAGTACAGAAATTATTCTGTCTCAGCAGACGGGGTGAGGGGGAGAAACCTAAAAGGATAGCAATTAAAGTTCCATCTTGGTCATATGTTTCATCCTTTAAAAACATTTGGTTAATGGTTAAATTGAAAGCCTGCAGCACATATTAAAGCAATCGTGTTGACACATTCTGATAGGCAGCCTGGCCTGGTTATTACTTTACATTTCTAATAATGCCAATGGCAGTGACTGCCTGGAGTTCAAAAAAGGATGGAGAATCTGCTGAAAGTGATAAAAACAGCGAAGGTCCCAATAGCACAGCAGTTCCTGACGGAGGATGGGGCTGGCTGATCGTCCTCAACTTTTTTCTGGTAAGTAAGAAGTGGATACTGTATAGGGCATGGTTTGGTTTGGTGTTGCTTGAAACTCATGACAATTACAAAGGGCACTTGATTTTATCCTGCCTGTAGAAATGTAAAATACTGAGGAAGAATGGAGAGTTTTCCTCTGTTTAGATGGCCTGTAACATGCTCTCTGGCCATCTAAATCTACATAAGAACTTCAGGAATGGTAAGAATTGTTAGCTCTGCTTTGGTAAGAACTTATCAAAAGTTTGCAGATTTTTTAACAGAATGGAAAGCATCAGAGAATAAAAAGTGTGGCACAACAGCCATATGCTAGCATTTTTCAAGGGTTGGTTTCTTTAGAGTTATTACTACAAACTTAATTACTGAACTATTGGCTGGAATCGTATGTTGCACTTAGCTATAATGTGATTTGATTTTAGCATTTAGTCAGCCATTTTGGCTTATTTAACACACTATGGTTGACGAAATCATGGCATAGCATGATGTGTGAATCCATAACATTAGTTCCTGCTGCCTGTACTAATACATAGTCTGTGTTACTCTGCAGGACATGCTAAACATGGACTGTGTAGAAGTTACATCTAACTTTTGGTGGCGAATGTGGGTTTATCTCATAATCAGGTACACCTCTCCAGATCAGTGCCGAAAGTAACATCAGGAAGACTAGAGGCTCTCTATTCCGACTGTTAGGAAAAGTAACATCTGGCTAATTCTGACATTCTTTATGTGCTTTTGGTTGTGTGCTACAATTCCTTAGAGTAAGGGAAATAGTTATCACAAACTGCTCTTACATTTTCCTCTTTGTTATGCAGCTGTATTTTAAGATTATGCCTAAAATGTAGAATGATACAACAATTCATATTTGCAAGTACCTATTATAGAGATATTCTTGTCAAGAAACTGTAGTTTCTTGAAATAGTATTTTGTAGTTGAAGATATACAGAATAGTAGCAAAAACATAGGAAGAACTCACAGAGGAAAATTTTATCGAGCAAATTACATGAATGCCAAATGGTCTATTTCTAATTACTTTTTCATGTAATTATCAAACTCTAGAAAAGGTGGCTGGATTTACCCTCCCTAGAATCACACAGTTGAAAGGCTAATGAAAAACCATTGCTGATGCAGAAGAAAGCCACATTCATGGCTTCCTAGCATTTATATGGCTGCCCAAACAAACTTGACTCTGGGCAATGTACAAAATTCAACTATAAATACCCCCACCCCACAAGGCAACACATTAAAATGGTGACCTGACTAAATGCAATTCAACACTTGGGACTCAACTCATCACCATTCAATTATTTCTTCATCAAAATAGAACATAATCTATCCTCCTAGGATTTTATCTTTGAATCCCACTATATCATTGTTGCCCTTCTGTAATATTTATTTATATACCACCTCAGTCCAATCAGACTATAAGCAGTTTGCAACATATATAATCAAGATGATATATAATAAAAAAAACTAAAACTTATATTGGAGGCTCCAGAATCAATCTCAAAAGGCCTTTAAAGTTAGGTCTTTAAAGCTTTCTGGAAGGCCATAAGAATGAGGACCCTCCTTACCCCAGAAAGTTAATGATTCCAAAGCCTAAAGAGGATGCCTACCTTTAGGCTCCCCACCATATCTCCTGGTAGTGGGGACTGTTCTCTGGCAGTCTGGGTCAAGTAGGCAGACTTGACTGGAGAAAAGCAGTCTCTTTAGCTATCCAGCCAACCCATTCAGGGCTTTAAAGGTAGTGACCAACACCTTGGACACATACTGACAGCTAATACAACTTTTGCAGCAACCGTGTAATATGGCAGTATCAAGACTGACTAGTAAGTATGTGGGCCACTGCATTTTAGATCAACTAACGTTTCTGGATGGTCTTCAAGGACAGTCCCATATAGCATTTATAGTAATGTAGAGATGACAAAGGGATGAGTGACTGTCCTCAGTGCATCCTTGCAAGTAGACCCACAACTAGCAGTCCAGCCATTGCTGAGCAAAGCCTCTCCAAGCCATGGCTGCCATCTACTCTTTTACCAAGAGCTCTAAATCAGGAGAACCCTGATATTGTGAGCCTGTTTTCTGAGGGAGCACAACCATCAAGAGTCAAAGGTGGTAGAATCCTGGCATCAGTAGGCTTCTGAGTGAACACCTTGCTTGAATCTAACCGTTTGACTGCCTCCAAGCACTGGATCAGGACAACAACTGCATCTCCTATTTGGCCCAAGGTGGAGATATACAATTAGGTATCATCAACATACCTCATACCACACTTTGAACTAAGAGATGACCTTCCCCAGAGGCTTGATGTAGATGTTTAACAGGACAGGGGAGAGGATACCCTGTGGTATATCACAGTTGTGTCTGTGATCTGTACCAGGTTAAGAAAAACCCTAATATGAAGCATCCACTCCCCCACTGTCACCACCAGCCAGACTCATCCACCCTAGAAGAGTGCCAATTCCAAGCTTTCACAAGTGATTCAAAAGGATATTGTGATCAACAGCATTGAGGGGTGCTGGTAGGCTTCATCAAAAAGCCCAAATCCCTTGTGTGATATATTAGTGAAATGGGAGAAAAGCAGAAAGCTGTGTAAGAGTGAAAGAGAAAAGTGCAGGGAAGGGCAGAGAAAAGTATGCAGCATACTTAACATTCAGTGTAAAGGGAGAAGTGCATTATAGCATTTCCCCCACAAACCCAATGGTAATTTTGATAGAAATGGCATTGGTTAGCAAGCTAATCCCAAATGTCAAAACTGAATAGTTCCATTTAATTCCGAATAGTTTTTAAAAGAATAGAAATGATCATTGCACAGTCTGCACTCTGTGTCACTATAATGTGGTTTTTTTGTAGCAAGGGAAATGTAGCTCTTCAGAATTTTACTAGAAACAGAGAGCTGCTAGACAATGCCAGGAAAAGGCTAGGTTGCATAGGTTTGGTGAGTTAGTTATTGAGTTGGAGGTTGATTTAATTGTAAAATGGAAGCCAGAAAACCTCATCACAGTCCTCTTTTCTTTTGTCATGATCTTGTTTCTTAGGATATTTTTTAATGGCCAACCTTATCCTATGGTGACAATAGCATGGCTAGGCCCAGCCCTCCCAACATCACCCCCAGTGCATAGGCCATGTCCCTTCCTCCTATTAGGAGTGAAACTGAAAATGTGCTGCCCTGCTATTGTGGGCCCTCCACCAGTGACACTGCCCACAACTGGGTCAATTCCAGAGCAAGCTAAATGATCTACTCAGCCCATCTCATTTGCTGTCTGCCATGCCTGGAGAGGGAGAGAAAGGCAGAGTAGGCATTATTTGAGAGTGTGAACAGGATGTAGACAGAGGTGATCCAGTTGACACTGGATATTTGGAGTTTCAAACAGCTTCTAATAAAAACCCTCACCAAAGATTCTGAAGTAAGCTTGGTTATTATACGACAGGTATTCAAGGATATTAACTGGCTAAAAGATATTAACTGGCTAAACAGAAGGTGGTAATGTATGATGCAAAGATACTACTTTTAGAAATAAGAAGGCCCTCCTGGTAATGGATTTTGCTGTCATTTTGTGTGTGTGTCTAGCTGAAATGGAGCCAATGTCTACAACAGTTGTACAGAAGCATAAAGGACAGAAAGCAAGAAAAAGCATTTCAGAAATGAAAATGTTTTCTTTCTGTAGAGTTTAAAACAAAACTACAGGAAGTTCCTGGCTTACACAACCTTATTTGGGTAATTCCAGCATTCTGTAAGGCAAACCAAAATTATGACTATCATTTTCATACAGGTGTGCAACATATGATTTCATGTGTGCAAAAATTGCTTTACACAAGGGTTCCTCCAATAGAGCCCTGGCATAAAGCAGGAATTGCCCATACAGGTAGTCCTCGTTTAGCAACCACAATAGGGGCTGGCAATTTGGTCGTTAAGTGAAGCGGTCTCTAAATGAAACCGCGACTGTGCTTATATTACTTCAGCTTTTTGCTTTACAGACCTGTGAAGGTCATAAATGCGAGGATTCATCACAAAGGTTTTTTTTCATCACCATAACTGCAAATGGTCGCTAAACAAGGCAGCTGCTAAACGAGGACTAGTTATAGTTAATGTTTATAATGTGTATCCAGTACTTCTTCCAGATACATCTTTACTTTTTAGCTCAGGTTCTGAAGGCATTCCATTTTTGAATACATAGCTTTGCACTATCATTGTGTCTGAATTTATCTCCCAGTGATCTTGGCCAAACCTGGACTGCTCAGCCTAATCTTTATCACAGTCTTGTATGACAACTTTGCGCTATTTCCTTCCATCCTCTGTTCAACATCACAAAATTCTGTGAGGTCTGAGAGGTCATAGGTCAGCCAACGTAATCCAATAATTTCAATTTATGTTTTGAAAATACTCCATATCACCATTATTTTAGCCACTCAAACACAATAGGTTTCAAAATATTCATGACAAAAATACAAGCTTTCAGCAAAGGTCACTCCTTCCTCTTTCCTCAAGCCACTCTTTTGCTCTTAGATGAGATACTAGCTAGACCTTTGGGCTCTGCTGATATGCCAATGTGATGCCTACTTTCATCCTGTGATCATTTAAAGATAACACTGCAGCGTTCTGCAATGAAGCAGCAGTTAATACTCCATTTTACATTTCAGTTAATATGATACTGATAACTTTTGTAGGTAAATGTATTTGTGCTGGGAACAATGAAAAACTTTGCCATTTTCTTTGTGGCTTTTCAAGAAGATATCGGTGGCTCTTCTGAACATGTCAGCTGGATTGGCTCCATTATGTCCTCACTTCGATTCCTAGCAGGTTAGTATAATCTATGGGTTTAAATGCATGCTTAAAGGAGTTTGGTTCAACTGGGCTGAGATTATATCAAATGGTATTGAATATACTGATCTTAAGACCTTCTAGGGAATTTATAGATGAATTATCTCCATGTAGCTATCCTAAACGCATCTGCAAGTTTGTGGGTAAATAAAGTAGATGAAGCAAACAGTGCAGAAATCAGTATTTAACATACAAAATTCAGTATTTCTTGCCTCTTCGCTGCAGGATGTTCTTGATATTTTTTTTCCTTCAAAGCCAGTGTGATGGGGGTACTACTGTTGGAATTGAATTAGGATCACCTGAATGAAAATCTCATGGCCACCAAAGGGCTACCTTGAGCCAGTTGCTATCTGCTGCATGGAACTGTTGTAGGGATGGGGAGGTGAATGGCCAGCATGTATCCCTGGTGCTCTGCTCAGCTGGTGGTACCAACAGCTAAAAGGAGACATTGATCCTGGAAACACTCAAGTCAGCACAAAGCTACTGTTTTGGCGGAGGCTCAATAAGGCAAGTGCAAGAGGCTTTGCTGACAATTCCAGCCTGTTAGTGGACTTACTAAATAGCTCCATGAATTGTTGGATAAAAATACTTTTCTGCAGGAAAAGGCAGCAAAAGTAGCCTTGTGCACTACAAAGCCTGTTGTTCTGCTGCCCCAGGAGAGAAGCAGCTTCAGCAGGCCCTGGCTTTGGCCAGTGCAGCCAGATGCTCAGTTACTCTCTAAGGCACTAGAACACATTGATTCTCATCTTCAATGGGACCCGACTATCCCCATGCTCTCCTTTAGTGTCCACCAACCTACCCATTACTTTCCCAGTAGTATTTTGCTTTCAGATGAAATTAAAATGATGGAGAGGGTAGTAAATTCAATTTATTCTAAAAGGGGGGAAGTATTAAGGCCAGTTATGATTGGTATCCAATTTGTGAAAAGTCTTGCCCCCAAAGCACTTAATCAGAATGCCAAATATGCTTGCAAAGACACCCACCTACCCCAAACCACCTACTTGTACCTGTGAGTTAAAACTATTTTCCAATCTGCTTTAGTCATTTGCCAATTTTGTTTACTGACCATAACTCACTCTTTAGTTCTCATCTGTAGCTTCCATAAATTAAGCTCTTTATGAAAACCAGAAAGTTTTGAGTTTTATTGTACACGTCAGCAGTGCAAGTTTAATAAATAAAAATATGAAGCTTTGTAATTCCCTAAAGCTCAAATATTTTCCCCTCGGTGTTTTCCCCTCCCAGAAATGGTATCATCTATTTCTCAAGCTAGCATAATGCCAATTTCCATTTGCTCTGTTCCAGCCCCTCTGGTAACTACGGTGTGTGGAGTGCTAGGGGAACGGAAATCGTCATTGTTAGGGGCTCTCCTGGTCGGCGCTGGCTGTCTTATTAGCACACTGGCCACAAGCATCCCCTTCCTTTGGGTCTCTCTGGGACTCCTAACCGGTAAGTGTACCCTGTCAGTATATTTAATAAGTCTGCCGCAGAAACTTTCTAGCAATTGTAATTATATAGGAAGATAATTTGTGTCAGCTGCTCCTTGTCCAATGCTGGATTTTCTGGGCAGTTTCATAAAGCTGTTCCCTACCAAAGAGAATTATAATCTCTTTGGACTGGCAGTGCTGCAAAACAGAAACGGAAAGAAGCTCAATGCAATACAGAAAAGGAAAGCCTTGATTTAATGGACTGTTAGGAGGGAAGGGGTATCCGTTAAATGGTGAAAGAGATTTTTCCGAGCCCAACAACACGCTTGGCTTTGTGCCTCCTGCAGGCCATCAAAGAGAGGCAGAGAGAGAAAGGGGCAATACCAAATTCCCATCTTCCCTGACATGTTTCTGCCTGAAATTTGGCCAATACCTGGACCCAAAAGATTTTCCAAGCTGCTTAACTGATATTGTTAAATGGAGTGTTTACTGCAGTTAACTGTTTTAAGTCAATATTCTGTCCTTAAGCAATTAAGGATACTTAACGCAGTGGTGTCCAATTCCTTCCTTCTGGCATTATCTTTCCGGGTAGCGGGGATGGATAATTGCTTACCTGAAGCAAGGCAAGAGAGTGCTCTAGGGCAGGGTTCCTCAACCTTGGCAACTTTAAGATGGGTGAACTTCAACTCCCAGAATTCCCCAGCCAGCCTTGCCAACCCTAACCCTAACCCTTGCTGGCTGGGGAATTCTGGGAGTTGAAGTCCACCCATCTTAAAGTTGCCAAGGTTGAGGAACCCTGCTCTAGGGTACTTCTTCATTGTTCTTAAAACTTTTAAGAGTTCTTGATTAAATTAAATGCTTGTATTGGAGACAGATACAAAGATAAAATACCATAAAAGCTTTTCTTATACAGTGGTACCTCGGGTCACCAACGCTTCTGTTCATGACCAATTTGGGTCACAAACAGCAAAATTTTGCTTCTGTTCGCGAACTCCGCATCAGGTGACAAACGGGATCCGCAGCCATTTTCCCTGCTGACACACGTGGTCATGGCTTCCTGTAGGGAGGGGGACTCTCCCTCCAAGCACTAACCGCCTCCCCACCCCCCTTCCTGTCCTCCACGCCAGAAGTCGCCTCGAGCAAGGTTAGCATTCTCTCTCTTCGTACTGTACTGTACTGTATTTTGTGTCATATTTTTGTGGTTTAAAAAAAAAAATACATATGGTTCAGAACGGATTAACCGTATTTACACTGAACCTTATGGGAAAATTTGATTCGGGTCGCGACCAAAATCGGTTGGCGACCAAATTCGTAGGGATCAGAACAGATTAACCGTATTTACATTGAACCTTATGGGAAAATTTGATTCAGGTCGCGACCTGAGTTGCGGAACGAATTAAGTTCGTGACCCGAGGTACCACTGTATTGCCATTTTTAGAAATATATTCCTACCTTTACTTCACTTCATATTTAGGAAGCTGATCAGACTATTTATCCACATCATGATATTATATAAGATGGTATGAGGCTGACTCTGCTAAGGCAATGGTTAGCCAGGCTTTCAAGGTTTCCATTTCCGCTATATGTCCCTTATTCTAGAGAACCTTAAGTCCTTGACATACTAACATATTCTATCACTGAATCATGGTCCCTATATATTACTTCAACAACTGAGTTGCTCCTTTGCTATGTGACAAAATCATTTGAAATTAAAGATTACTGTATTCAAAATAAGTTTACCAAACCTCAAGCTAGAGATCTGTCTGTGGCTATTAGTAAGGAATTCTAGAATGCAACACTACCAATCAACAATCCAATTTTTTTTTTTGCTTCCAACAGTATCATTTGAAGTAATTATTTATTTTGTTACGGGCAAAAAAAAAAAAAAGGCAAAGGCAAAGGCCAAAATACAATCGCTTTTGAATGGCAAAACTAAGAACTGTCCATCTGGAAACACTGTGTATCTGTGCTATTCATTACTTGTAATCACAAAAGGCTCTGCTTTAATTAAATGAAATAAAAAGAACACCTTCCTACACAAGATTCTGCTCCTGCTCACTATGTGTTTTCTTTCTTTAGGGCTGGGTTTTTGTCTCTTATATCAGATAGGTGCTGTCATGATTGTTAAGTACTTCAGGAGATACCTGGCTCTAGCCAATGCAATTGGCCGCTCAGGGATGGGGCTGAGTGTTGTGCTAACACCACTTGTTCAACTCCTGATAGAAATGTACGGTTGGCGAGGTTGGTAGTCTTCACTTTTTACACTTCATTTTAACTTAGCTTGTGATGTATTTTTCTATTTGTTCAAAACACTAAATGTCAATTATTACAAGTTGTTTCTTCAAACTGTTAATCAATACGTGAAAGTAAGTTGATGTTAAACCTAACAACGTAGTCAAATAATAACTGAATTCTCATTCTTTTTCAGTCATTCAATTTCCCCTCAGTGATATAAATGAAATGAGAAATCTGCTTTAAAATATCTTGATTTTGATAGAAAAGGCAGGATACATAGTGCTTTAGATTTTCTATTTTAATTGCTCTGGTTTTCAGAAAGGACAATTTTAGGAAGAGTTATAGGAACTGAGTTATTATTTTCTTCATGTGTCACATCAGAGGGCATCATGGGAAATAAATACTACCAAAGTAGCATTTTAGAGAGAAAAACAGAGGTTTGTTTTAAACAGCTTGAAAATGTTTTTCTTTTCTTTTAAATTTAACTTAGTATAAACATAAAATTACTACTGGCCCAGAGTGTTCATCAGTGTTATAGGGAGGGTCGTCCCTGAAAGATGGACAATCTCTGAGGATTGTCAAAATGCATCATCACCACCACCACCACCACCACCATCTTCCCTCAGTGAGGCATTACCTTGACATGGTTGTGGGGCTTGTGTGCTCCAAGGAGGATGAGAGCTATGCCGGTGGTGGTGGTGGTGGTGATTATTATTATTATGTTGAAGGGACATTTACCATTATTCACTACTAATGGTATTCCTTTTTGTCTTTTTCTTTTAACAAGAACAACAGTTTTGACATTATTTCAAGCAATGCTGGAACTACATTCCATGCAGCATGGGGAATAAGAAGATTGTTGGATACTGCTTGAAAATTACCAAAATAAGTAGCCCTGCTAAGTGGAGGGAAGAAATATTTATCCGTGTGCTAATTAGTTCTGTGACCCTTACAATGTGATTTAAAACACATTAATCTTTTCCTATTCATTTAGGTTTCCTACTGATATATGGTGGCATAATGTTGAACCTTGTACCTTCTAGCCTGCTACTACGGCCAATTCGTAAGAAGAAAACTAGAGACGTAGGTCCTAGAAGTGAAGGTTACCAAACAGCTGCACTAAGTCTGTTTCCAGAGACTTTCAAAGGTAGCCTAGATAAAATCTACACCAGAGAATTGAACATACTGGATCCTCACAGTCAAGAATGTGCTAAATTAGACAACCTACAACAGACTGATAAAGCACACTTAGCTCCAATTAACTACAAGTTTTCTGAAATGCCACAAAATAGTTGTGTGGATACCTACAAGAATCATGATCAAACTGGTGATGAAAGCTGCATCCCATCAAATGAGGAAGGAAAATCCAGGGTGCAGCCTTTTATCCGGAAGCAATGCCATCTTGTTGTTTCTCACCTGAAAAATCCCTTCTTCTTTATTTTCACATGGTCTTTTCTCTTCAGTCAGCTTGCCTATTTTATCCCAACTTTCCATCTTGCAGCCAGAGCCAAAACATTGGGTATTGACCCAATGGATACTGCTTACATCATATTAGTAGCTGGTAAGAAAAATCTCAAACTTTTAAAATGTTTCTTGTAAGTTACCAGCATTAGCAATCAATACAAATCACTGAGATTAAAAACTAGTTACATAAGGTGCATTACAAGATTCATAATTGTTTATAGCTTAAAAGTCAACTTAAAAGAAATCAAGGCTTGTGTTGATTAACAGTTCAACATCAAAACTTTAACTGCATTATCTCAGAGGAATACTGCAATGAGTAAGAAACTGCAAGCTAACATTGGAAAAAAATCTTGTACATAGCTTATTGAAATGTGGTTGTGCTGTAACTATTAAGACCCTTGTTTCAAAGGAATGCTTCTATAATTATATATAGTTTTGGAAATCCATCTTAACAACAACAAAAGATGTTCTTAAATTTTTATTAGCATTAAAAAAAATTGGCTCAGTACAAATCTGCTTCCATCTTTATTACATATTTTTCTTGAGAAATAAGAAATAAACTTCATTAGTTAAAATGATTTTATTAAAATTATTCATTTTCAATTTAAATCAACTCTTTAAATTTTGACTGGAAAACATTGATGCAGAATAGGGATTAAGAAACTGAGGTGTCAGGGCCAAATCCAGACCCATCCAACAAGGCATATTTCCCCTTACTTACACCTGATAATGGATATTCTTAAGGCAAAAGGGAGCAGTTTATGTAGCAGGGGAACTTACTAATAGGTGATTTGGGGGACAGGGAAAGTAAGAGTTATAATCTTGATCCTAAACTCCAATTTCATTTAACAAAGCATCTTGCCATAAAATTACTGACCAGAGATAGTGAAGAAGGGTATAGTTTAAACATAAAATAGAATGTCCAGAATTCTCAGATATGTATATATCAGATAGAAACAAAACTTCAGCTGCATGTGCCTACAAAAACAAAAATGTAGTATTCAACATTCATATCATTAAATGTACTGGGCTTCAGCCAATCTAGAGTTGAAGAAAAGGAAAGGGGAAAAAAAACCCCAGACTTCTAATACTCAATGAAAAGTCTTTCAATATAGCATCCAGGAGTTTTCCATACAATATACTGGACAATTTTTGAGATGTGGGGGAGTGAGGGTCACCAAAATTTAGGAACTGGACTTTAATAATGATGGAATTGAAAACACGAATGGATAGAAGACTTACCACTCAAATAAGCAATCTGACAAATGAGACCAAAGCAAAGCAGTGTGGGCCTCTAATAGCAATTCTAAAAGCAGTATAAAAAAGAATATTCTAAATTGCCAGGGCAATTATTTTTATTTTTCAAATTTTGCAGGTTATTTTTTGCTTCACGTGAATTAGTCATGGGGTTACAATTAAAATAATTCCTTTATAAATATTTAGCATATGGTTCCTTGTGGTGTTTTGCAGTCTGATTTTTTTCTGTTTATTAATGTTTTAATTAAAATAATACAAAATAAATTTCAAAATAATACAAAAGTCTGACTTGCTAGGTATATTTGTGTCCACAGGTACTACATTGCTGTCTTAGGCTTTAGAAATTTACAAAGTACCAGTTTCTTCCTTTTGACCCTTATACAGCATCTAAAGAGGTTTTGTTTCAGAATTCATTATTTTTTTTTCCTGCTTTCTTTTAGGGATAGTAGAGACAGTCAGCCTACTGCTCTCTGGCTGGATTGCTCATCAAAACTGGACCAAGAAGTATAATTACCATAAAACATACCTCATTCTTTGCGGGTTCACTAACCTGCTGTGTCCTCTGGCTACAACCTTCCCATTACTTATGAGTTATTCTGTCACCTTTGCCATTTTCAGTGGTGGATATCTTGCACTGCTGTTTCCTGTGCTGGTAAGTGGGAAAAAATAATTGAATAATCAAAAGATTAGAACAGTAGCACTTTACACTTCCAACTGATGATTCCCTAGAAGAAATAGAATCTGTAGGGCCATCTTTTAAAAAGCACAGCACAGCCAGAACTTTCATTTGCTTCAATCAGAGAATGTTAGAGAACTGGAGAATTACATGTTTCAGGTCCAGTCAGACACATGAAATTAAGAGACAGAGAAAGAACTGCAGATACACTGAAAATGTATTTTACTGATCTTAATCTATTCCAAGTTAATGACTCTTCTGTAGAAGCACTGATCTGTACTATCTCAGGGCCAATATTTATATTACATTATTATTACTTTGAGAGCCAGTTTGCTGGAGTCGTTAAGGTTAGAAACTGGGAAACTCTTGTATTCAGCCCTAGGAATACAGCAATGGCAAGCCACTTCTGAAATCCTGCCAAGAAAACTGTAGAGACTAGTCCAGGCAGTTGCCAGGAGTCAACATTGACTCGAAGACATTAAAAAAAAAACTATTTTTAAAATATTTAACTTAGCCACTAGATTTTAAAAGAAAAAGCAGCTCCAGACTGAAGACCTGTTATTGCTCTTTCTTCAAACTATTTACTCATTTACCATATTTGCATCCCCATAACCTGATTGTAATCCTCTCCGCCCCACTCACAATATCTCACATCAGTGTACAGAAATCAAAACCTGTATGGCATCTGCATATTAGTGATGAAGCTAAAGATGCAGTTTTTGTCTGCAGCATTACGGAACTGAATGGTCACTGCTACCTTTCAGGATTTTTTTTTTTTTTAACTTCTCAGCCTAACCAAAAAGTCCTGGTATTCCCAAGTGATCATCCTTACAAATACTAACTAGGCTACCTGCTTAGCTTCTGTGATCAGCCAAGATTGGTTAGGTCCTGCAACTTGCTAAGGTATATCTGTGATACCTCAGTCCAAATCTCCTGTTGCTAACTTAACTATTCTGTTTTTAAAATGTGTACAATGCCATGTGTATAAAACATGACAGAGAGCAATTCTGAAGCTGTTTTCTTCCATATGCACATTTCTGCATTTATATTTCCATTCACCTGTAACTTTTTTAAGGACTTTGCTTTTTGCAGGCTTAAGCTTGCTAGCAAAGAGTTTTAAGAAATTACATATAAAATAGGTGGATTAAATTCTTAATTGCAAATAGTGTGCATAAAGGCAAATAGTTGCAGATAGTAATAAATCATCAAGAAGGTCTGGGAGTTATTGCAGCAGTATGGACTAGAAGCTACCTGCATAGAAGATTTTAGGGGGTGGGAATGGAGGTTTTGGGATAGACTGAATATATCACACTCCTCCTCCTCCCATCTCAAAACCTGCAGACAAGCAGTACACCATAATTTATATGGTAAGATTAACTTTTTTGACACAAGAAGTACCAACACTTTGGTACACTTATTATTTTACTTTTACACAAGCAGATAAACCAGTGCAAAAGCTGTTATGAATTAATTGTGACAGGGTTATATGTACATTAACCAGTCTCAAGATATGGGGCACTTATCACTGAATATAAATTATTTTTAATATGCCGATGATATTACTATGCTTGACAATTATGTAATGTCATTATCAAAGCTTGCTGAAGTTATACAGCAATATGGTTTATATTCTGGTTATACTATTAACTAGAACAAGTCTAATATGTTGCCTTTGGAATCAACTATAGCTACACATTATTGGAGATTAGGATGAATACAGATTCTATAAAATACCTGGGTTTACATATTGCCTAAGTTAATTACAGTATGTTGAATTAAATATGTCTAAGTGTATAGATGTAATTTTGGTGGGTATATCTAGAAGGTAAAAACTCTCATTTAGTCTTTTGGGTAAAATTATTAAAATTAATACTGCATCAAGATTAATGTATATTCTAATACATTAATCCAAAGCTAATTTCCATTAGGCGCTTCATAGAGGTAAATTAATGAGAAATATTTTTGTTGTTGTTCAGTCATTAAGTCATATCTGACTCTTCGTGACCCCGTGAACCATATCACACCAGGCCTTCCTGTCCTTCACTGCCTCCCGGAGTTAGCTCAGTTTCATGTTCATTGCTTCAGTGATGCTATCTAACCATCTCATCCTCTGCCATCCCCTTCTCCTTTTGCCTTCCATCTTTCCTGGCATCAGGGTCTTTTCCAAAGAGTCCTCTCTTCGCATTAGGTGGCCAAAGTATCTATGCTTGAGCTTCAGTATCAATCCTTCCAATGAGCAGTCAGAGTTGATTTCCTTTAGGATTGACTGGTTTGACCTTCTAGCAGTCCAAGGGACTCCTAAGAGTTGTCTCCAGCACCAACATTCAAAAGCATCAATTCTTCGGCGTTCAGCCTTCCTTATGATCCAACTCTCACAGCCATACATTGCTATTGGAGAGAAATATTTATGGAAGGCTAAAATATATTTGCCCAAATTGTGGTTATTTTATCAGAATGGTGGCTTTAATCTACCTGATTTTCAACACTGCTCAGTCACACAAAATGGGCAACTATATAGGTTTGATAAATAAATAAAAAAAATTAAAAAACCTATATCACTGGCCTTTTATCTTAATACCTATAGTATACTTTTGTGGAATGAGACTTAGTGTGATTACTTTCTTCTAGAAAGCAAAGATATAACACCTTTGAAATTCAGGCAGGTGTTAGTATACAAAGTCAGGGGCTTCATTTCCTGCTTTGAAAGCTGCTAGGCATACAGTATTTGGCTATTAATAGATAAGCAGCTATAGCGTGATCCCAAATCGCATGTCAGGATGACATTGTGGTGTAACTCAAATCTGAAAATAGCAGAGAGGAAGCTGTTTTGGAATGCTTGGGCTAACAAGGGATGAATACTTTAAATCAGTTGATTTTTCGTGGCTATTTTAAAGCTTTTGAGAGACTGTCTTTTGAGTTCAATTTGCATTCAATATATACTTGGTAGTATATACAACTGAAATGTGTATTAATTAACAGTATCACCTGGATGCTTTAGCAGCCTGCAAGGCAACTGAAGTTTAGCTTCTTTAAGAGATGTTGCTCTTGAACTGAAATCAACAATTCACTTTTATAAGTATTAAAATACATTTGATTTGTGGCAAAAAGAAATGGTATATCCAATTTCAGAAAATCAATGGGTCTAGCTATTAAAAATGTGAAATATACTTATGATTTAAAAATGAAATTAATTCCTCAGAAAATATTATTTTGAGTCTATTGGACTCCTCAAAGAATGTTTAAAAAGGGATAGACATTAGATTTTAATGTTGGCAATGTAAGAAATTTGAAGGTTCTTTAACTCATATAATTTGGTTTTGCTCTGTTACCATTTTGTTATTATTTTATTAAAATTAATATTTATATTAATACAAGAGCTTGGCTTTATCAAGCTTCGGATACAACAAAAATCATAATCTTATATAATTGGAAAGGCGCTCTTCTGATTTTAAGGTATGGATCCAAGATAGGAGTTTAGTATCTATGTTTTGGAAAAATTTTGTGCTCTAAAAATGAGATGATGACATGGTCCAGAGTTAATGTTAAGTTTAATGATTGAATTACTTTCATATACTTATATACTATTACTATAATACTTATAGTGATTTCATATACTTATATACCTATTATATGGATCTTTGGGGGCTTTTTTCTTTTTACATTTAGTTCATTTAATCATAATAATATATTTAGTTACTTTTCTTCAATGTATTATCATTATTCAGTGTAGCTGTTTCTTTGTATTTTACAATATTAACAATCAATTAAAAATCAGTGAAAAATTCACTGAAATATAGTACATTTTGTATTTCCTTCCCTGTTCATGAATTAAAAAGGAATATACAGTAGGTGATTATTTTTGCAAGTTAGACCACTGATCCTCCTGCCTCCACAACTGTCTAAATTGGCAAAGCAGAAGCCATTGTTTAAAAGGCAATCTACTGTAAAGATATTTTTAAAGACAATCTTAATTCGGCAAGCTTAACTCAATCTTAATACAAATACAGCTAAACATACAAAAATGCCATCAAATGCAAGATGTATATATTTGCAGTACAACATGCTTCAACTTGGTTTTGCCTCTAGTATTGACCTGGGGAAAATGCAATATTGGAAGCATAGGAAACAGTGTAAGAGTGGATTTTTGTCCTGGCCAGGCCTCACTAACTCCTATCCAGTTATGTCAAAAGCCTGCCCCACCAATTATGGCACAAATTTGTCACTAACAGCTTAGCTATTACAGATAAAAATGGGTAACAATATTTGATCAATGTGTTTGCCATTATCACTGTAATATAAACAAGAAATAATAAATACTGGTTCCTTTAACAGGTAGATCTTGTAGGTGCAGCCAGATTTCACAGTGCCTTGGGACTTGCTTCATTCATTGCTGGGCTTGGAGTCATTGTTGGACCTCCTATAGCAGGTAACACAATTATCATTTTCTTTCCTTGAAAGAATAATTCCTCTCTGTCAAAAACAAACCTGAGAGCAAAACTAAAAGGCACCGTATACTTCACTGTATTTTTCTTTCAAAATACAAACTGTAATTTGACTTATATATCCATTTACATTTAGGAAAAAGGAATTATTTCTTCAACCCTGCCAAAAGTGTAAACAAAGGGAAAACAAAACAACCTATTACCCATGTCACAATTTTGCAGTTAGTATTGCATTTCATATTTAAATATTCTTCTATTCTTTCCCTCATTTCATCTCCCTTAAATCTGCTTCTTGGTAAAAAGCAGAGGTTTCTTTCTCTGTTTATAAAATGCCACGTATGCTGACAGTGCTATGTAAAGAACAATTGCAAAATGTTCACAACTACTACAGACAAGAAATCATTACCTACCTTATTTCTTCACTGCTCAATCCCCACTTGTACTAAAATTATCTTTTCTTACATTATGATTTCCTTTTAAACTTTTGGGTAACAGAAATCAGAGCATTATTCCTTTCTAGTGCTACAAGACTACCTCCTTGTAGGTCCAGATGAGTGGCTTAGTTCTCAAAAGATACCTGTGGTTTATAGCCTACACAACAGCAAAAATATATCATAAATATCTATCAGCCAAACAGATGCATCACTGAAATTATGAAAAAGTTGAAAATCCAAAAAAACTAGGCAAGACAATTTTAGCTTCTATTTTTGTAGGTTAAAGATAAGACTTCTCAGTGTTCCATAACATTCAAGCCATAAAGATTGACTGTAAAAGGCTGTGAAATTCTGTGACTGTTACAACAAATAAGGCTGCGCAAAGCCTCTGAAGGAGGTTCTGCAGCTGCTTTACAAATGGCAGAGAGGTGCTGCCACACATTGCAAACCACACCTTTCAAACCCTCTGCATAGCCCTAGCAGATAATAATTTGGATATAAAATATCTTGTCATTTCTTAATGATAAAGAAACCGGTCATGTGGTGCTAGAGGCAAATGCATTTTTTTTATAAAGGCAGCAATGGAGGTAGCTATTGTTCACCTCAAATATCCTCTAGGAAAGCTGTTGACAAGTGGAATATGAATAAATAGTAAAAATAAAGACGCTACAGTGCCACATATTAACTGAGTATAAGCTATTCTGTATCAGCGAGGCCAAGTTGTTTACTCTCATTCGGTGTGGGGGGTATATGAAGTGTGTGTAAAGTACTTTTGTATGAATACAAAACAGATCCCATTTACTAAAGTAATGTTTTCTTCCCTGCAATGCCACAGTGGCAGTTTCACTATCTACTAACTAAAGATTTTCATCCTAGCCCAGTTTAAATAGTTACATTTATCTAGTTTAGACAGAATATGGGTGAAATACAGTCCTTCTTCATATTCCTGCAACTGAATTAGGAACTCACATTTCATTTGAGATGACATGATCTATATGTTAAGGGAATTAATTAAAATAATTATTTAGAACTATTGTAATAGAAGCTCATAACTAATGATGCAGATTAACATGATGGACATGTTCATAGCCCATTCTAACCAACAATGTAAAGAAAGCAACAATAGTAAGATTTACTTTAGCCCCAATAAGGAAAATAAGGAAAGGATGCAAGCTTTGATAAAGCCAATGTCAGCTGATAAGGAAAAGGGGAGATAACATTTATTGAAATAGATCAGGAATAGGAAATTAACCAGAGAAACTTAGTACCTTTGGGATAGAAGTGCAGAAAGAGGACAGGGAAATTGCACAGGTTCTACCTGGAATCTTTGCATCAGTCTTCATTGTGAAAGAAGTTAATGAGGAACCCACACCTGAAGTATATTTTAGGGAATAGGGCAGGAAATGCATCTGAAGAGCTGTGTCAAATAGAGAAAATGTAAGAGGTTTTAAAGCTAGCTAACAAATTAACAACAAACACGATGACATACTTAGAGTTCCTGAAGAACTTCTAGTAAATTTTCATCAGTTTTAACATTTATATCTAGCTGTTTATTAGCACTTCCTTAGCAGCTAGCAACAAAAATGGTAAACCCACAGCACTGGTCTTTTCTTGGGTATGGTAAAGCTGTCAAAGTGGACACTCAGAAGTGCTAGTGAGACAGGACTCAGTTCCAGAAGACACTCATTGTAAAGCTTCTATGTGATTTATAATTCAAATTGTATTCATGCATCCTATCTGCATAACTGGGATTAAAATTATATTGGATGTGGATGACATCAAATGATTCAAGTTGGTGAAACCCAAAGCAGAAGAACTGCAAAAAATGAATGAACAACGAAGTACATGGTTATATATTTTGAGCCAACAAAACCTAAATTCTTGGAGTAGTAGTGGCTTAATTTTCAGAAAACTAGAAAAAAAGATTTTCACTTGAGATAAACATTTCATTACAGTATGCAGTAGAAGTAAAACATGAACATAGCACTGGGTTTATTAGGAAAAGAACTGAAAACAAAATGGCAAGTACTGTTTTTAAATAATTCTGTATGTAACATCATTTGGTAAATTTGGGCACATTTCAGAAGGTATTTCATAGCCCTGAAATGTACAGAAAAGAGTAGATGAAATAATCAGAAATTTGATCACTTCCATATAAACCATGTTAAGGCATTCGATACTTAAAAAAAAAGAATAGGATCAGAATTTCATATGTACATTTGGTAAGTGTGCACCTTTTTTCATATTTCTAACATTTGGGCTCACTCAGTGCAACTTATCTGCTGTAGATTTAAATGAGAAAAAAAAGAAGCATAGTTTAAAGCACAAAATAGCCAAATTAACAAGCAGAGGGTTACATTTATAGCCGAATTCAGTTTTGAATCTGCCTTTTTATCAAAAGCAGGTAGGCATTAAGCCTTGAGGGATAAAAGGAATTTGTTCAGACATTTCTGAGTATGAGATCTGGGGATTATGGGGGAGGACTGTTTCCTGAATGTAGGAAGCATTTACATGGCTATTATTTTAATCAAGAGCCCTAGCCTGACAAGAATCTTATGCTCCCCTAGTAATCCAATTCATGCATACAACACATAGAAGTACCCCAACAGTGTGAATCTATAGGAGCAGATTTTTAGGCAGGACCCTATTCCAGTGTGCCTGAAATCTGAGCCATAGTATTTCAATGTGGGAAGAAGCCCTCTGGTGGTAAATTTAATAGTTTGCCAGAGCAAGCAAATCCTATCCACAGCATAATTGCTATGGGATCATGGAGATTTATTCCCAAGTAACTGTGTGTACACCAATGGGCTCTCACACAATAAGAGATCACTGTTCTATAAATGTTAGGGGTGGGGTAATAATGCATTACTTCTATGAATTTATGCAATTTTTCAAAAGAAACAAAGTAATTTTTTGCCCATTTCCAAAACTGTTAATATCTAAAGTCTGTGAAGCATCACATTAAAGAGTATAACCAGCATTCATTCTGTGTAGGTCTTTAGAGCAATATACAGTGATGTCAGATTGCAAATATATTACATAAAATCCACCAAAGTTAAAATGTCCTTATATGTGTATATATAAGAGCATTTGGCCTGAATACAAGACTGTATCTTTGGCATCAGGCAGATATACTTAAGGAAAGTCTTCCATAGCTCAGCACCACTGCAAAAAAACCCCCCTTGTTTGCTGTTGAACAGTGTATCTCTTATAAAGAATATACTCGAAGGTGGGCTTCAGTAGCAGATCCTAAAATACAAACAGATTGAGCAAGCAGAAAAATTAACAAACTAGTGAAAGAAAAACCAAAACAGATTATTTAATAAACATGGCATGAAGAAACATTAAAAGAATAAAACATATTTGCCTTGGAAGAAGATATGAGCCCCTGCAATTTAAACCAATTAAGGTGGCCAAATACATGAAGCATAATCTTTCCTTATTGCCAGTTAGGCTAGATGATGCAAACACTGTATTGTCAAGGTACCTACATTGTTGGTAAAGTGTTGCATTAGTAGTGATAGGAAATGACAATTAGACCAAATGAGTGAGAACAATTTAATAACCAAATCCTGCTATTCCTCTTACTTACAGGTTGGCTGTATGATTACACACAGACATATGCATGTTCCTTCATTTTGGCTGGTATATGTTTCCTTGTTTCATCCATTTCATTATTCCTGGAGCCTTTAGCCCAAAAATGGAGACAAAAAAGTTGAACCCACTATTTAAGCAGACAAGATTGTGCAACTCTCCAAAGCCTGATCTTGTAGAAGTTATAAATTTTCCACAATAAACAAATTACAGGACAGTCATCCAAGGTGTTTTTTTAAAGTATTGAATATTAATATTCTGTGTGCCTGTAAACTATGCTGTGATTATATATTTCTGTTTCACTGGATGTGGTCAAGTAGAAGCTGGTCAGCCATTTGTTATGGATGCTTTAATTTGATTCCTGCAAAGACCAAGGAGTCTGAGTGCTATGGTCGAAATGGCCTCTTTGAATTGTTCTTTTCATTTAGCAAAGTAAGTATTTTTGAGATTTTAAGTTAGTCTGAAAATTATTGGAGTTATCATCCAAAACAAATGGGAAGGCTAACTTAGACATTCTTTCTCAGATCTTGATAGCTGCTTGATCAATATCCCAAAATAGAGGAAGGGAGATGCAGGTTTAAGTATAACATCAACTGTAGAAACTCACATGGTGTCACTCTTTCTCAGTCCAACCTACCTCTCAGGAATGTTGTTGGGATAAAATGAAGCTATCTTCATGTAAGTTGCCTGAAGCTCCTGGAGAAATAGCAGGATAAAATTCTAACTATCAGTAATATGAACAGTTTATTTATATTAGCAGATCATAACTTTTCATTTAAAAATAAGCAAAAAAGAAAAGAAAAGAAAATACCATCCCTTCCTTTAGAGGCCAAATATAACTATATTCTGAGAATTTGGACAAGATAACATCTTGGTTGTTTTTCTTCATTCCACCTCCTAGAAAGCTCCCTCCCCATAATGTCAGACCGAATAAGACAGCAAGTTTCATAATTCATCAGTTATCAGATTTAATACACTGAGGTTTCTATTGCACATAAGAGAAAGGTTTGAGAACAGAAGTCATTTTCACTCCTTTCATATCTTACACCAATCTTTTCCAAACTGATGCCTTCCAGAAATGTCAGGTTATGAATTCCTTTAATTTCCAACTAACATAGGTAGGAATTACAATCCAACATCCACAAGGCACCATGTTGGGAGGCCTATGGGAGCTGTAGTCCAATACATCTGGAAAGTGTGAAGCTGGAGAAAGCTAGGAATATCAATATCTACCAGAGCTAGAAAAATCAATTGGCATATAACTTTATGTCCAGCAGGGATTATTCACCCAAAAGTCCAAAGAAAACCTTAGAATTATCTCGTGAATCTGACTAGCTTACATTTTTACAAAGTTTATACAATAGCTCTGCACTGCTTCAAGTCTGAAAATCATAGTGGTTTGCCACATGTATATGTGCATATCTTCTCCAATTTCCTAATGTATGTGACATAAGATACTTATATGTTTGTTTGGGTGGAATGGACTAAGGCTCAGTTACGGAGATATGTACTTTCTATCTGCCAGCTTCAGATATAAAAAGAATCAGATCATAGATGATAGGAAATATCTGTGCCTTATGCAATTTGAATTACCATTACCAATTGTAGCTAACCAGTGTTTGACAACCTGGTGTTCTCAAATGCATTGGCCTGGAATTCCCAGGCTAGCACAGCCACTGGCTATATAGTTGGAAGTTCAACACAGGTCCAGGGCTAGAAAAACAGAATAGTCTGATCTAAGATGAACCAGTTCTATCCACTATTATTGTTATTCAAAGACAATTGCCTAAACTAGGCAGAACATTATAGACTACATAAATGCATGCTTCTAAATAAGAAGTATGGAGCATGTGAAATAGGCTTCTACTTAGTGAACAGAGCTTTTTCATGCTGAACCAGGATTTAGTTAATTCTTGCATAACAGATTTTTAATTAAATCTTGTGTAATGTTATGCCCTTTTCATACTTACTCTTGCTGTGAAAATTCTAGAAAGAAGTGCCAAGTTGATGACACCTAGATTTTCTATTTGTGTACTTAATGCTTCCCATTGAAATGTGATGCACAGTTGTTTTATTATATCATTTGTGCTTTGTTTGCTTGGTTGGTTGGTTGGTTGGTTGCAATTACCAACTTCCTAGCATTGAGAATGAACTCATTGACCAATACAAAAAGATACTTACACTCTAGCAGGTAGCAATCTCATTGCTGCAACTGCAAGTGAGAACAGTAGAATGTATCATTTTTATGTGACTGTAGGCAATATCAGTTAAAAGAATGCAGCCCTTCAGTCATGTATGGTGGCTTCTCATACGCTCAACAGCTTCTTTTCAGTTTCAGGCTTAGTGCATCATCTTACATGGCTCTTGGACACTATTCAGCTTGGTGAATCTCCCAATGTGCAGCCCTTTAATGACTGATAGCATTGGTTAGAGTGCCTACCAGTTTCATTTCCCTAAGACTGAATTATATGATGCAGAATATTTGCTTACATCGTTCCATTCCTCATTCCAGACTTGTCATTTGTTAGGCTTAAAAGTTGTGCGTTTTTGCTGGTAGAGGCCCACTTTGAATAAGAAGCTTCTCTCAAGTGATATAGAGCTGAAGACAAAGTACTGAAATGGATCCCAATATTGGCAAAATAAATTGTCTAGACCTGCCCAGAAAAGAATAATTCCTGATCCATCACCCTCTAAATAGGTTGTTTCACAAAGATAGCAAGAAATGCAGTTGGTTCCTCAACTTCTCCAGTTTAAGCTTGTTCCTTGTTAACAAGAGAAGCAAGGGAAATAATCTTGATTCCAAATATGGCAATATGAAGAGTGATCATCAAGGTCAAGAAATTTATTTCAGCTGAAATACTGCTCTAATAAATAGTCTAGTTGATAACTTAGTTATAGCAAGGCTGTTTTATGTGACATTTGTGCTTATTTATGAATACTGCCATTTTACCAGGTAGATACTGCAAAAAGCAGTATTTGGTTCAACTTCTCAGATTGTCTTTATATGATTCATGGTATTTTCAGGGTTGTATATAATATTTGGGATCACCAGTTGCCAGTTTTCATCAGAATGGGAACAAAAATACAGATCACCTGTTTTTCCTTATATTTACTATTACTAATTACCTAAAGTGTAATTCACAAATAAGGCAATTTTGGACACATCTTATTTTCTGTAGTGTTTTAGCTCTAGAAAGTTTCTTTAAATCAAATGAGCGAAATACAACATGCACTGAAGTGAGATTTTCTTCCTGGCTATTTCATATTTTTCAAATCTGTCTTCCTTCACATTCACTGGAGAGATCATGTTAACATGTTTTATCAACGGACATTTTCACCACTGTCCTACCATCGTTTTCATTTGTCATCACTGCTTTCTACAGAATTTTAATGCATATAATTATGCGGGATCATTCTCAGATTGTCAGCCAATTGTGAGGCCTGTTTCTAAATAGAATAGCTTGATGTAAATATATGCTTAAGTAATGAAAAAATAGGACAGGGATTTATAATGTAAAATAAAAGCAGTAAATATAAGTATACCCTGACCAGCGTTGTCATTCCCTGTCTGATTCCATTTGCTAGATTGACTGTGTTCAAAGATGTCACTTGTTGGTTAGATTCAAACTCATTCTAATATAAAAGAATTCAGGCTAGAATCATTAACATAAAGAAGAACAATGTTGTGAAAGAATAAGCATGGCTGGGAAATAGTTATATCCAGGATAGTGATTACAATTCTGTGCAATATCTCATAGCAATAAACTATCAATGAACAGAATGATGTCCATATACAATTGCTTTACCATAGTTAAGATCAGAGGTTCTCAGAATGGAAGCACCATTCTTTAAGGTGCCCACAACTTTGTTTTGTCAATGCTAATTAGATAATTTTATAAACTATCCCACTACTACTCCTCATGATGTAATATTTTGATATGCTCAGGATCAGGCACATGAACTCTTCACTGAAGCTGAATAATGCTCTGGATTTGATTTCAAAAAACGTTTGAAAGCATGCAAGGTCACAAATGCAGCAGCAGTCTGAAGTTTTTTAAAATAGCCACTTTTTCCCTGATTGTACAATCCTGTGAAAAGACATGGGTGCTTTTTATCCTCATATGCTCCAAGCCATCTTTCTCAAACTGAATCCAAAGAGCTACACAATCCTACTTTCCATACTGTTGAGGGAAAAACATCAGCAGGAAAGGACTCTTGATGTATGAAGCACAAGAAGAGATGATGCCATCTGTTATTCTCCTACAACATTTAGAGCATTTTAAAAATAAGGTACACCTCTAATAGTGACTTGTTTAAAAATATGTAAAGCTAAGTTTCCCTTTCCTTTCCTTCTCTGCATATAAGAAGCTACATGACTGCATATTTGGTTAGTACTAATAAAGGTAATTCTTAACTGAAAGTTTGAATATAGGCCATCACCATTTATATGTGATCACAGAACTCTGTGTCACAACATGAAATGAGATACACTTAGAAAGATGATTGAGAATAAAATGCCAAGTTTCATAAAAGACATATGATCTAATTTGGAATACTATGTACAGTTTTCAGAAACATATACTATATAAGAAGGGTATTTAATCTAGAAAGGGCAGAAAGACAGACTACCAAAGGGATAAATACCTTGCTTAGAATAAACCATTTCTCATTCACATCCCCAAGGAGTATGAGCAGGATTGCTGGGAGAAAACAAGGCTTTCTCCATCCCCTCCATCTCCACTGCAGATCCTGGTTTTCTGTTACTATTAACAGTAAGCTAGCAAACTGCTCCCCACCAATCAATCATGCTGATCAACTAGCCAGTGGGAAAACAGAACAACCAAAGGTTCCTTGTGGTCATAAGCTGTGGGCTGCTCATCCTTGGGATGAAATATTTATCTATAGGCCAAACATTTGTCAGTTTTACAGATTATAGGAAAAAACCTAAAGGAATGATGGAGCACTGGATATTTTGCCCTCTCATATACTTGGAAACACTTCCTGAAGTTGATCAGAAGATTTAGGATTACACACAAGAATATTTAACATAAGGATGTTTCTATAACATGATGGCAAAGGATTGATTCAGATGCTTTTTGAGAGTAGATTAACAGAACTAAACATAATATTCTAAATATATCACGATTATAGATTTACATAATAGCATTTAATATCTACTTTAATTTTGCTGATAAGTTATTAAGTTAGTGTGTTAAAGATAAATTATCTGATTTTTTTTTAAATGGAAGATTCTATAATCTGTTCTGTATATAGTCACATGCAGAGGAGTCTAAACTCATGATAAATTGAATCAATATACATATTCTCTATTCTTATACACAAAAAAATTACTGTATGGTTCATTGCACCATACAGAATACATCTCATTAACACAGTCACATCAATTCAAGCTCATGGTCTAACCCAGATAACCATCTGAGGCCATCCATATTCATTTTGATTCTGTGCTATTAATTTCTCAACTACTCCTCCCTAGTTGGGGGTAATAACAACACTGAACTACCTGGATAATACAAAAAAAAGAGCTTGGCTGTTTGGTAGGTGTCATCAAACACCATCTTTGCAATAATATACTGGGAAAAAAAATAGAATACAAATGTGAAAGTTGGTACTTAGGCTAAACTCCTCCAACTTGGTGTATTCCAGATGTATGTGTCTGGCCTAGAAAGATAATGATCACATAACTACTGATACCCATGGCTAGAACTCAGTATATCAAAAAGCTCAACTTTTCACTGACATCTGTCAACCAGGGCAGGCATGAATCCAACTATCAAGATGCTTCCCAATTATCCTCAATAAAACACATCAGAACCATCACTATTGTAAGCACCTATTTCATATTTATAATTCTCAAGCCAAACTGAAATATTTTCCCTTTTTCTGAATAATATAAGACAGTGTACAGAATGGTTGTTCCTGCCTATTCAGCTAATTAGAACTTTCTTCCAATAAATAGTTTACAGATAGCAGCACAGGTTTGTTATTTTAACTGAAGCAGCAGCTTAGCCTTAACCCAGTACTGAACTCTAGACAATCATCCAGTTCTTCTATAAAGAAAATACATAACCAAAGGATGCCAAAACAAGCTTTGCTGAAGTCTTAGATTCAATATTTTATCTTATGTAATAGATCAGTAGGAATGTTCCTCTAATGTTCTGTAATCTTACTAACATTTAAGATTTTTTCAAAATAATTTGCCTTTAAAACTTGTACATAAAACTACTCAATTCCATGCCAGCAAAAAATAGTTCCTACTGTTTGGCATACAGTGGGCAAAGCTGCAAGAAAAAATATCCAACTTAACCTAGGAATTAAAGGGTCTCATAGCATACTCATCTTGGTTTACTGCAGTTATCTAGAACAATGTTTGAGAAACTTTCCAAAATATTTGAGAAAATTTTGGTGGGTGGCAGTATAACATATTAATGGAATTCCTAATCCTTTGGGATCTTTCCCCTTATAAACAAGCAACTCATATCAGAAACTTTTGAAAACATTGATGCCTTTATGACCAGGGCATATCATGTTTCAATCCTGCTGCTGCTCTACCACCCCCAGTCTTGTCTGTCACTAGAGCAGTGTTTCTCAACCTTGGCAACTTTAAGATGCGTGGACTTCAACTCCCAGAATTCCCCAGCCACCAGATCAAGCCAGAATGCTGGCTGGGGAATTCTGGAAGTTGAAGTCCATGCATCTTAAAGATGCCAAGGTTGAGAAACATTGCACTAGAGAGTCCCGCTTGGTATCATAGCGTAGAGACACAATATCTGGTCTGCAACAATCCAAATAACCACTAGATAGCAGCAAAGAGATCAAGAAAAGTATTAACTCTTTGACGGCAACTACTGCTTGTTCAGATTTTTGCGGCCCAGATACCTAAGTTCACTCTTTAAATAATTTTGTAATAACATTTTAAGATTATGTTTGGTATTTGTTCACTACTTGTCCTGCTAGGCACAAAAGAAAAAGAAGATAATATCACTATCCACTGTAACAATTAAGCATTGAGAAGATTGAAAAAGGAACCAAAGAGGTATACCCTCAAAATGCATGTCTGTGCTCTCTGCTGTGTCTTCCACTTCCAACAGCTAACTCAATTGGCTGTTAATACTGCCTTCTCCACCCAAAAAAGACATTTATCCTCTAAGATAAGAAACTCACATAAACTCAGCAAGTCTAGAATGTAGTTGGCTAAAATGAAGATGTCAAGATGTGATACCTAGAGAATTAAGGTATATAGTACCTCTTCTGCTACGCTGCATCCTCATATACTAGGCTGATCACAGAAGATGCTCATTTTTTTTACTATTTAATCTGGAAAGCTGAATGCTCTGAGCCCTGTATTCAGTTTGTATTCACTCTGTATTCACTTTCCCCATTCAGGAGAGGTGTTCAATTTGTGGGTCTCCTGGACTCCCAGCTCCTGCTGAATGAGCAGGTGGCAGCTGTGGCCAGGAAGGCCTTTGCACAGCTTCATCTGCTGCACCAGTGTACCCTTTCCTAGATTGGGAGGCCCTTCAGATAGGCATTCATGCACTAGTCACCTTACGGTTTGATTACCGCAATATGCTATACATGGGGCTGCCACTGAAGAACCCATTGGAAGCTTCAAATGGTCCAGAATCCAGTGCTGCAGGCAGTGATGGGCATGCCTCGGTATGCCCCTGTAATGGTATGCTCCCTCCTTTGCAAGCTGAACTGATTTCCAGTCTGCTTCTGAGTGCAATTCAAGGTGCTTGGTTATGGTCTATAAAGTTCTACACAGTATAGGGCTGTGTTACTTGAGGAACCACCTATCTCCTGTGGTATCAGCATTTCAACCTGACAGGATTGGGGTGCTCCAGGTCCCTTTGATTAAGTAGTGCCATCCATCAGGCAGTGCTTTTATTAAGCAGTGCCATCTATCCTGGAAACACGCCTTCTCTGTTGCGGCACCTGCCCACTAGAATGAGGCTTCCTCTGAGATCCAGGTGGATCCCACCTTGATGCTGTTCTGGAGGGCCTTAAAAACCTGGTTCTTCTCCCAGATTCTGGGCTAGAGTGGTTGGAGCCCTTTGTTGGGCATATGTTTGCTACTGCTGACTGGATTCACCATCTTGTTTACAGTTTATTTTGTTTTTACATTGGGGGCCAGCACGTAAGTTGAAATAAACATACACTGTACTCCATTCCAAAAACTGTGAGGTGGCCCATAAAATGAACAATAAAGATGGTAATAGAATATACACAGAGCCAGTTTGACCTGGTGGTTAAGCTGCTGGACTAGGAGCAGAGAAACCTGAATTCTACTCCTGTCCGGCCTCAGGCACATAAGGCAACTGGGTAACTTTTGGCCAGTCACTTTCTCTCAGCCCTAGGAAGAAAGAAAAGGCAAACCATTCCTGAAAATGTTGCCTAGAAATCTGTAAGGACATATCTATGTGGTGACACGAAGCAAAGCTGACCCAAAGGTAAAAAAATGAATATATACAATATATTGCAGACTCTGATATATTTTCCTAAATACTCCAGATTCGTTCAGAAACAAATATACCTTTATGACTTATCTCAAGAACATAAAACATGATGGAAAGTAGAAATGAATACACACAGTACACTGTGCAAGGCTTCTTGATAAGTACCACTGAGTGCTTCTTTACACCCAAAAAGTGACTGCCATGATGTCTTCTGTACTCTGGCCTGAATATCCTATTACCCTTTGAGTCCCATCATTACTGTCCTTAATAATCAAAGTCTATCATCACCAGAACCTAGCAGCAGCAGGCATTTCCACCTGACTTATTTGAAGACTTAACACCAAGATTATCGTTCAGGCTCCTGGGAACAGCAACTTAGTAAATAATGTGCTTGAAAACATCAGGGATTTGCCTGAAATGTTCAACCTGTTCAAGAAGCACACAAACTTAATTTAGGAATATAAGCAAGGAATGTTCTTTTCATATTTTTAATTTGATTCCAACCTCATCTGCCATGCTAAATAGTGACTGGCTTTAAATGAAGAATTCTTATGTATTCTGTGCTAAAATCAAATTTAGCTGTGTACATTTACACACTTTTTTTTGCACAATTCATTCCATTTCAATTATTCATGTGGCATAAGAAGCTACCCAAAATACAAAAATCCAACTGTACAACCACTGGAAGTTGTATTTATGTATCCTTCTCTTGAAATTATTCATATACATTTTCACTGCCGTAATGGCTAGGCTTTTTTTTTTTTATGAAAGCAGAAATCTTCAGAATCTTGCTTTCTCTTATACCTTTCAAAAATTCTACCTATAGGTTGGATTACAGCATTCTCACTGTGATGAATACTTTCTTGTCACATATCAAACCCTATATGGATACTGTCATTATGTGTAACAAAATTTGACACATAATGCAACTTTAAATTGGAGGCAATTCTGACAAGAGTTAGATCCAGATTTAAGTCATTTGACCAGACTAAGTGAAATCAATATGATTCAAATTAATCATGAATAAAGACCCACTGATTTCAGAGGATTTTATTTAAATGTGCTTAAGTCTGGAACCAAAGTATTTGTTTTAAAAATGTAAAAAATGTATAGACATCCTTGACTCCCAGTAACTGCATAATTTCTAGCAACCATACAGATATCATTGCTTTCTTCTGGGATGCATTTTGAATTCCCAGCCTAGCCTGAAGCCCTATTTCCCTGGTGATCTCCTGTTTAATTTCTGCCAATTAGCAGCCATAATTCCTGATCAATTAATTTTTATATATTACATTCAGGAAGGATATTTTACTTCCTCATCTAAATGTACCTGGGACAAAGTCATAAAGGAAAAACTTAGGTCCACTGTTAAACTAGTTCAGAAGAATTAAAAAAAGACCATGGTACAAAGTCACCCAATGCATGACATACATGAACCACAGTATGCCCGCTCCCTTTCTTTTGTTCAGTCACAAGAATGACTGCAGAAATGTTTTAGTTTAGCTAGCCATAGCTTCTTATTTCATATGAACTAGAGATTCTGGCTTAATATAAATTATAATTATTTCCAAAACAAGCCATTTCAAACCACAGGTTAAGATGCTGGCTAATTTATTATAATTAATGTAAACATGAGAGCATTCAGTGGCTAACTACAATCAAACTAAAAGCCATACAAACCTATTCTCCTGAGGAAAAGAAATGTAAATAAGCCCAAGGCTTCATAAAGTCACGCACATTACAATAAATCTTAGTTTATCGTGACATTAAGTGTAATCAGAGTAGCTACCTTTGTAGTTCATTATGTTGAAATATGAATTCTACAAGGATTTAATGCAAAGGTATTTTCCAAAATCTTCTTTAAGCCTCTATACCCATTATGGCATGCAAGTCAGAAGAACAAAGAGTTAGGTGTTATATTCAGCTAGTAAAATGTAGGAATGTGAGGACTGTGTACTATTGTAGCGTACAGGTAGTCCTCAGCTTACGACCACAATTGCTACTGGAACTTCTGTCACTAAGCAATGCAGTCATTAAGTGAGTTGCACCCAATTTTAAAACCTTTTTGCCATGGTCATTAAGCGAATCACACGGTCGTTAAGTGACTCTGGCTTCTCTCATTGACTTTGCTTGTCGGAAGCCCCCTGGGAAGGTTGCAAATGGCAATCACATGTCCCCGGAACATTGCAACCATCATAAATACATGCTGGTTGCCAAACACCTGAATTTTGATCACATGGCCAGGGGGATGCTGCAACAGTCATAAGTGTGAGGACCGGTCATAAGTCACTTTTTTCAGCACCATTGTAACTTCAAATGGTCATTAAATGAATAGTCGTAAGTCGAGGACTAACTGTATGCCTTGTTGAAGGGTAATATTTTATTTGGGTTATTTATCTTTTTTATGAAATACTCACTGACTGAAGCCTTAAAATTGTATAGCCCTAATATTTGGATTGACTAAAAGCTGCCTTTAGCTTTACAAGTTATGTATAAGCCAAAGTTAATCATTTTTCAATTTCACTGATTTCAGGGGGATAGAGATAACTTTCTTCTCTGTTGAAATAAATGAGATTTATTTTCTAAAATTAATATATTAAATGCCAATCAAACTGCACTATTCAACCTTGATTTTAAAAATATATTCTTCTAAGACATAGCTCTAAAAAAATACAATTTATTTCATAATTTTCTTGAGTCTGCTTTGAATGCTAATACAGCTAAATCCATTTTTTTTTATATTCTGATGTCATAGTCAAAGCCAACTTAAGCAGCACATCATTATTATGAAAAAAGTAGTTACCTTTCAGATAAAGATGTCCCTCTAATCAATCCAGAGGGGCTGACCAATCCTGTGAAGAAATAACTCACTATTATGGAACAGCCATTAAAGTATTTCCCAGCACCAAATGCACTGCAGTTAAAAGATACCGGGTTAAACAATAAAAGGGAAAATACATCAAATATTTTGATTTCATTTAATTGATCTGAAGAATCTTTTCAGTTTGCTAAGTCAACCGTATCATTCCCTCATTAGAAACTTTTTTAAGCTGCAATTCTATGGAGAAATATGTAGCAGTAAATTCTATTTTATATGAATTACTTCTGAGTAGGCAGGAACAAAGTTGTTCTGTTAGAAATACAAATTTTTTAGACTGCAATCGCAGAGGATACTTAATCACACCTCTTCATCCATTTAATAAAATTAGCTGTTTTCTTCCAATACAAGGTAACTAGGGAACTTGTTACTTGCCAATCTAGAAAATTCTAAAGTTTAGAACTATAGCTATTTCCACCAAGTAGCTTTTCTACTTATATCCTCCAGCATTCCATAAGCAGATTGACTGTATCTCTAAACAGATCTCAATCAACTAAATATATATTTAAAAAATCTGAATTCATTTATTATCTAAAAACTAACAATCTCTTCACATACAATTGTCTTTCACTGTCTACAGGAAAAGGACCAATCACATCATAAATATATCTAAGTCTATTTTGCTATGTATGTACCCAGAAATACACATGCACCTTTTTCACATTATTTTTCCTGCAGAGAAGAGAGACCCTGAACCATGTTAGAGATTACTGTATGTGATACAACCCGCTTAGCTAGTTCTGTAATTTACTGAAAGAAATGTCACCATAAATGTTCAGCCCTCACAACTACTTGCATCTTTAAAAAAAAGGCAGGAACCAATATGAAAGTAACATTAAATGATGTTCAAATTAGTACTAAACCTCATTGCATTGGGGGAGGGGTATTGTAAAAGTTAGTAAGAACCAATAATCTAAGAACTTGGAAGCCTACAATGAGAAAAGCCTAAAAGCAGTCAACCCAACTCCTTATAATTACAATTCAGTTTGACCTCTTAAAACCCCCTTACCTGTTTAAGAGTTTTATACAGCAGTTTGCCATGGGAACACATAATTTGCAGAACACAATCGTTGCATCCTTGGTTGATAAGCACCTGCTGCCTAGCAATCATCCTGCATGGATACAGGACAGCGCTAGTGTTCTTTATCCACAATAGGTTAAGCATTTCAAGGCAACCAGAGCAAGCTTGCATTTCAAGGTGTCTTCCATCTGCATGTCAAATTGCAACTAGTTAATTCTAAGAGACTTGGGAAACAAATGCAGTTTCTGCAGCCACGATGCAGGTGCAGCACTGTTCGCTTCCTCTTGATCTCTGGTGATGTGTAGTCAACTGTGCCCCGAAGTCTCCTGCAGCAAAGAGTTGTACTCCTGCACAGTGGGAACAGCTTTCCAAAGCTCAAGATCCCCAAATGCAGGAAATATAGCACATTTTTTCAAAGTTTCACCACTTTTTTTCCTCCTGATATCATCTGTACTACAAACTAAAAGTTTGCAGTGGTACCTACGAAACGATCAAGGTTGCATGCACATCCAAGGTGTGTAGACCATTTGCTTCAAAATTGGTCAAGTAAGAGCACCAATACCAATGGTACAGGTTTTAAATGACAGCACTCTAGCTCTCAGGAACTCTTCTTCCATCAGAACTACACCCAGGACTGCATAACTCTGAAGAAAAGCCCCTGGAGGTGGAGGAGCTCTTCAACTGTGTCTGGAAACGCGCTATCATTTAATTTTTTTATGAGTTACTTTTTCTTTTTTTTTTCAATTTGGTGAAAAGGTTATGAGCAAGATGCAAAGCAATTTCAAACTTTCTTCAAATTAAAATCAGAACTAAGGCCAAACAAGTTAGGTGAACAAAACAAATCAAGAACTTAAAATTCAGGAACTCCAGCTCTTCAAAATCAACAAAGTCCCAGATTTGTACACTGTTCTGAGACTAAAGATGCTTCCCCTGCTTCTTGCATGCCAGCAACAGCACCATTTCCTCGTAAAGATGAGGAGATAGCAGCCATTGATCCCCATTCACCGTACACAAGGGGACACAGCAACACAACAGACTAGATTTCTTCAGATCTGATACAACAGGATGGTCAATATCAAAGCGTAGGTTTCCCTCTTTCTTGTCTGAGACCCACAACTATCAGATCGAGGAGCAGCAGCAGCAGGAGCAGTAGTAAAGTACCCCCACAGCTGCAAACAAAGGGGTCAAAGGTTTGTCGTCAATTCATTTCCAGGCAGAAAAACCACTTTCCTCAAAAGAAACAATTTATTTAGAATGAAACAAAATCAGCTCGACTGTGAGCGCATGTTTTGAGTGACAGCTATTTTAAGCTGTGTGAGCCATAAAAAGGTTTTTTTTTCCTTTACTTTTGCAGAAATCTTGTGTACATAGCACAAAGCAAAGAGGTCAATTTTCCACTTAAAAACATGGGCATTGGCATCACAAATAGCAGATACACAACTTTTTAAGCTGCCATTTTAGTAAAATGCACAAATACTAAACAGATAAGCTTTCTTCCATGAGGCCCACGTAAATTCCACATAAGCCAATGCTTTTCTTCGCAAAGGTCCATTAGAGTTTGGAATCCCTTGTTGTCTTCAGCACTTCACTAGCCTTGCTTTCAGGAGGAAAGAAGAGGTTATTCAGTACAAATGTTTACAACAGATCTGTCTTCTCCTTACATTTACAGATAACTGTTAGAACTACAAGGCTATTACTCAATGTTCTAGGTAATGTCTGAAAGCACCAAATCACCCTTCACTGGCACAAAGCTTTTGAAATGAATTAACATCTGTATATAAATGCACAAACAGTAGTTCAGGGGGTTAAAATATAGGGTACAGATTGAAAAAATTCAGCTGTACTGGTTAAAAAAAACATACAGGAGAAAAATCAACTGAATTTTCACAATTCACACAATTTCTCTCACTTTCAAAAAGTCAACCCAAACAAGAACATGAAATTTAGCGTTCTGTTTGTAAGTATATTTTTCTCACATTGCTATGTTATCTCCAGCTGCAGACTCATTAGTTACTGGAGAAAACTAGCTAAAAATATGCATCAGATTCTCTCCATCCCACATCTGTGTACATTTTCCTAGTTTTTCCAAAATACTTTAGTTTGGATAATATAATGGGAAATGTTTATCTTCAGTGACACATCTGGAGAAGGTAATATTGTTTACTCTATGGGGAAAAAATGGAAGGCAAGGAAATTAACATACATCAAATTATTTTACAATGATTTCTTCATTTTCCAAGCCATTCAATCAGGTACCCTACATGAATTATTCTTTTGTATGCTTAAGTGGCTACCATTAATTTTTCCATTTTTCATCCAATGACTGGTCTTTCAGATGTATTCCTACATTCGTTTACTCTTAAAACAGTCAAACTCCTACTACTTGTTTAAATTACCTAAGGAAGATTTCTTCCTTTCCCCCTTATATATTTTGGGAAGAAAAGACCCACACTAAATATATTAGCTTTAAAAATGCTAATCTTGCTTCCCAGTGTTCTAATTTTGACAATCCAAAATGGGAAGCAACTGTATAAAACACAAAAGTGGATCCCATTAAATGAGGTAGCCTTAAATTCATGCTTCACTGCCAGCCAACCTTGTATGATGAAATGTCAAGATGCATAGCCCCTAGCTAACAGTAAGGGGAAAAAAACCCAGCCTCTTAAATTTCCAATTACAGAATTCAAATCCTAATGACAACATGCCAGTTAAGATTTTCCTATCCAGCCCCCCAAAAAGTGGCATTAAGTGATTTCAGGAAAAGACACATTCTCCATTCTAATGTTATAACTCTGGAAACAAATGTCTGAACACATGCAGCGTTCAGATATGCATTGCTCTCACTAAAGTTTCATAATGCCATATACAAAAGACTACAATCCTCTCTCTTTTCTATACAGATGTGTCACAAAACTTAACTTTTGCTATGCTCTTGGCAGGTTGGCTCAAATGAATAATTGCACTGCTATTTTCCTAACACAAATACAAACAAACAAAATGCCTATAATTAGATGCTATAGCAGTTGTAACTAAGTGCTGTGCCATCCAATGTTGGTTATCATTTTAGTCTAAATTGGATTCCTAAAATTCTTTTTCTTTCTATAGCTACCAATGGACTATCTTCTTTTTCAATAAAAGTAAAAACTCTTAAATAAAGGTTTGGAAAAACTGAATTGCCCATTTCATATAACCTTTAACCAGTTGAAATCATGACAAGCAGCAATGACCATAATTTTCATTTAAAATAGAAAAAGAAATCCATGGTGTAGGTTTTTCCAACACCAGTTCTCAAAAGTTGCCTAAAACGCCAGTATGTTCAAACAGTTTACCTCAAATTCAAGTTCTGTAGGATTTTTTTTAACAAAGGAGAGTACTACATATCAGTATGCATACTATTGCTGACAAGTGTGACTTTTGAATCTGACCTTAAAGATTTTCAAAAAGTACATGGGTGGCTTTTAAATTAATATATTAGTTCAACATAGAGTAAATTCCCTCTCCAAATAAATACACTAAGTGAACTCATTATGTATGCCACCAGCATTTGACAAATGCAATAATATGAATAACCAGCAATATTCATGTTATGCAGTATAGGCAACATAAATCTGTCTTAGTGACTTTGCCTATAATAGTGGCTAGATTTCATTGAGTTCACAGTTCCAAGTTTCTTTTATTACAGAACAATTTATATTTTCAATTTGTATGATTTCAGAATTGTGGGATTTAAGTTACTACACCCACATTCATAAAAAGTGAAAGGGCGAAGTAGTTTCAGAAGTGAGGCTCCATTTGAAAAAAATGACTTTAAGAACAGCACATGTTTCTCAATATTATTTCACTGAGCAGTGTTTCACTAAGTCACTTTTCAACTAACTGTACTTCTTTATACTTGAGCAGAATTGGTTTACACCATATGAGAAACAATATTCTTTGTTACTGTACAGTGGCTTTGCAAACAGAAATATTGGACCAGAGAAGAGATCAAACAAATAAAGCCACACATTTAAACTGTTGTTTTTTCCCTCCTAAGCCTTATCACACATTTTTTTAAAAAATAAGAACTGCTTTTAAAGGCTTGCTTTCAAACAAATTATGTTCTTTTAGTAAACTGAATTGCTTCCCCAACATTTAGAAATACAAGGTGAATGCAAAAGTGTCAAGATTAAAACAGTGCAAACCAGACTATAAAACCTTGCATAATGCCTATTATATTTTACCTGAAAAATATTGAGCAGGTAATATTCCTTTCTATTTCCACAGGGATAAAATGATAATTGAAATGGTTATGTGGCAGAACTTTTCAGAAAAGTTAAATGCCATCTTTGAAAGTTGCATTTCCAAGTTATACTTTGGAATTCATTGTACCTATTACAATTAGCAATGGGCAGTAAGAACAATGATACAAGTAACCACCTGCTGCTTGAATACAGAAGTTAAAGATGTTCATGGGTTATAGTAAAGCTCTCAGCTTTTGTCATGTATTACCACTACAACCCTTAAATGCATACATGTTTAAAAAATCAACAAAGCAAAATACCAGTTAGGAGCACTCTTTGAGGGTATGCATTTCTCTGAATTTGGTTAAAAAAACAAACCAACCTGAAAACCCAAGTGAAAGAAAACTACAGTGCACTATGAAAGCTTCATATCAGCTGCCTCAGGGGACCCAACCATGACTGAATTCAACTCAGTTTTACATTTTTTTTAGCTAGGAATTACTCTGAATTCAAGACTATAGTTTTTATGGAAGCTGCAGGGCTCAGAGTGGGCACTTTTCTTTTTTTAGGCATGTGGCTTTACATGAACCATGAATGTTTTAAGTATGACAATTTAGAATGTAAGTGTAGGGAAAAGATTTTATACCTACTTTAAAGTTGTGAAATGAACAAGGACTAGTTAAAAGCTAAAAAAAAAAAAGAGGGAGGCAAGCTTGTTCAATGTTTCATATTTTAGTGAAAGCAGACCATCCCTTCTTGCTATTCTGTCACTAGTAAGACTGCTCAGGGTAGCCTAATGAACAGTTAATATATTTGCTTTCTAGAGTTTACAGAAAAAAAAGGGAAAATAACAATGACTACAGATCTAAAATTATACTTAGGGAGCTGGCTAAGGCTTAGCACCTGGCAGACACTGGAGGAGGGGGAGTTGTATGAAGCAGCAGGATAGAGCACAGAAAGCATTAGGGCTTTAAGATGCACCACGAACAATGATCATGACCAAATAGTCATCCTCTGATTTAGCCAGGGCCTTGGCTGTAGAATCCAGGAACTGCTGAGAAAAATCACAGGGGGGGAAAGCATGCAAGACCCCACTGTTTTCTTTGTCTTTGTTGCCTCCTACTGGGAGGCTTATCACTCCAGCTGCCTGTTTTTGTTTAAGATAGGACACCAGGTTTCTTAATGGCCGCTGGGTAGAGGTGGTATTAGCTTCACCAACCCCAGATGAGGCACGGTTGTCTGTGGTACCAGGCACAGCAAGAAGAATAGCATATCCATTGGGCCCTGCCACTTTGATACGGCGAGTAACTTCATCCAACTTGGGCTGGTCCAAACGAAGACGCTGTGTGATCTTTAGTTGGGCCACCTTGCCACCAGTTGTTCCTTCCACCAGGAGATTGCTAGCTACACTGAGGTCACCTTGAAGTAGGTGCATGTTTGATGGAAAGTTGCTGTTCTTCAATAGAAGCATTCCTTGCCAGGCTAGGCAGAGTTTGGTAGATGAGCCCGACTTTGAGGTTCCATCCTGCTGTTGCTGCTTTTGGGGTGGTTTCAGCCGAGATCCACTGCTACTACTCCCTTCAGAAGTATGCTCATCCTTTTTAGCTGGACTCTTGCACTCTTGGGTAGCAGCTGATGCAAGTGTACGATGTTTTCTTTCTCTTTCTACTGAACTCTTATGCTCCCGCTTCTCACTCTGGCCTCTCTCCAAACTCCCCTTACGTGGCTCTCTGACTGGTGAAGGACGATCCAACAAGAGTAAGCGAGAAGAGGGCCGATCTATATCAGTACTATAGCGGTCTCTGATTAAGCCTGTTTCAGGGCTACGATCTTGAGGAGATACTGCAGCAGGACAGTGACGCTTGCGAGATGAAGATGACCGTTCACTATCTGGCGATCGGTCCAAATGTCGACCCCCATCCTCCACTAGCCTTCGCTTCCTAGGTGGGTCTCTACTACTGCTACCCAGCTCCCTTTCCCCACGAGTTCTTTCTAGAGACCAACCATCTCGACGTCGTTCCAGACTTTCAAGTGCATCATAGACAGTTGCTCGGTTGCCTCGGTCCCGAACTGGAGGTGGAGGAGGCACCCATTCTGTCTCAGCATACAAGTCTCTGTCACGATCTCCGTAGAGCAGTGGTGGAGTTCTATCCCGAGCACCTCGAAGTGGATCTGGCGGGGCTCCACGATGTGCTCCAAAAGCCGATGTCTCTGCTACCAACTCATAGTGAGCAGGGGGTGGAAGTGGCAATGGCTGCAAATAGGGCTGCTGATACCGATGCTCAGTGTCAGCAAAGTCCACACGCAGGCGACGGTCTGGCCCACCCAAAGGAAAGCCACGCATGTGGGTACAAGCAGCTTGCGCAGCATCCAAACTCTCATACTGGATATAGGCCCATGAGTCACCTTTACGATAATCAATGGTACGAATAGTACCAAAGCGGTCAAACTCCCTGGCAAGAGCAGCCAATGGTACCCATGGTCCCAGACCACCCACCCAGAGTCGTGTGGTGGGGGTTGCTTTACCATAGCCAATTTTGATGGGATTACGCAATAGCACTTTACCAGACATGGCAAGCTTAGCCCGGTGGGCCATATCCAAGTTCTCAAACTTAAGAAAACCATATGTGCTAGTTTGACCTCGGGTTGGCCTCTTAATATCCACTTCAGTGATAACCCCAAAGCGATCAAAAGCCCTGCGAAGGTCTGACTCTGTAACTGATATATCCAAATTACCCAGAAATAGGGTGCGATTAGCTCTCTGGTCATCTTCAGGACTGATCTCTTCTTCAGTGGCTGTTCCCGTACTACCAACCCCACGAAATGCAGCAGCTGCCACTCCTGCAACTCGATCCAGACTGTATGCAGGCCTTACACGATCGTAGAAACCACTATAGTCTCGTTCTCTTTCCAGCTCCCGAGGCAGAGGTGGCGGGGGCAGTCGACCAAGGGCAAGCTGTTGCAATCTGAAGTCTCTGTACCCCAAGCCTGCTCCTCCCCCAGCAGGAGAGAGGGCCCTCTGAGTTGCCCCAGTAGCAGGGTGCCTGATAGTTGCGGGTGCTGCCCCCGCCACACCCACTGCTGTGGTCCCATAGGGAGACTCCTTGTCCAAAAGTGCGGGGGAACGACTGCTGCGTCGCCGGCTGCTTCCCCCTCCGCTGCTGCCCCCTACATAAACGGCCTCGATCTTCAGCGGCCGATGGTAGAGAACCAAGCGGCCGCGAGCGTGCTTAGCAGCCCGGGCATCCTCAGGGCGGCGGAAATTGACAAAGGCCACCCGCTCGTCGCCAGCCCCAGTACCCGGGGGGAGGCGGCTGATCTTGACACTGACGTCTCCGAAGCGCTTGAACTCGTGGAAGAGCCCGTCTTCGATCGCCTCGTCGCTCAGCGCCGAGCCCAGCTCGCTGATCTTCAGCGTCTTGTACTCACTGCTGCTGGCGGAGTCGGAGGGGGGCGCGCGGGAATCGCCGCCACCGCCGCGGCTGCTGCTGCCACGCGAGGACGAGGAGGACTCCGCATTTTTGCTACTGCTGTTGCTCCCGCTGTAGCCGTGGCGGCTGCTGCCGCTTCCAGAGCCGCCCACCGCGGCCGATTCATACTCGCGGCTGCTGGCCCGGCTCGCCTTTTCCAGATGAAGGCTCCGCCGACTACTGCCGCCGCCGCCGCCGCCGCCGCCGCCGCCGCCCTCACCCGAGCCGCCGCCCGCAGATTTCCCACCGCCGTTGCTGGGCTTCTTACTGCTCCGCTCGCTCCGCACCGAAGAAGAATCCTCGCCACCGCGGGACCGTTTGGCCTTGGCAGGCGAGCGCTCCTTGCCCTTCATGGCGGCGAGCGCCAGCAAGAGGGAATCGCGCGCGGACTATCGCGCCTCACGCACTCTCCGCCATCTTGGAACCTCCGGCAGCCTGGAACTCCGCCCACTCGGCAGGCATTGGACAGTTTAATCGGAGCACAACGCGTTCATTGCACAAGGGACCTGTCAGTGAAGAAAAGGGTAGAATCTTAAGCGCTCAAAGCTCCGGAAGCGGAAATCCCGCCTTCCTACGCTGCTTTCACTAGGCGGTTGGATAATTGGGCAATCACTCATCGATTTCTTGAGCAGTAATGGCCTGGACTAATAGAACTTCCATCCCATTGGCTGAAGCAGAAATCCCAGCTCTTTGTTCCCCCCTCCAAGCGCGCATTGACGGTTTTCGCTGAACGCTCCGCTCTCTCCCTGCCGGTTTCAGCCCTCGCAAAAGCGCTCAAACCACGTGGAACCCTTTCGGTTTGACAGACGAACGAGACGGCCGGGCGGTAGTCGCCTCAGCTGGTCGTTTGTTTGGGTTCTGCAGCGGGCGCGGCTTCGGCTTCCTTAGCTGAGGCGGGAAAGGACCTGTCGGATGGCTGTCGTGACTGTTTTCGGCTCTCTCTTTGCCGGCTAGCGCGGGCGGCTGTTCGCCGAGGGCGGTGTTTCTCAGCCTCAGCGACTTCAAGTGGTGCGGACTTCAACTCCCAGAATTCCTCCGCCAGCCACGCCGTTCTTCCCCCAGTGCTGAGGCTGAGGAACAGTGGCTTAAGAGACCTCGCGAAGAAGGAACGGAAAACGAGTCCGCCTTGCTCTCACCCCGGGGCCCCGTCCACACAGCAAAGCGCTTCTACCCGGAGCCCTTTCAAGTTAGTTTTCTAAGTCCGCCTACTCGCCCAGCGAATCAGGGCGGCTTACAAAGGGTTAAAAACATCAAAATGTAAAAGTAATCCACAAGGAAAACAGAAAGCAGCGCGCCGGGGACAAAGCGAAAATGGTGCTGAAAGAACTGTGAGGACTCGCCCATGTAGTTTCCAGGAGTCCAGACTGACTCAAACGCGCGCACGAAAATGGAAGTGATGCGCCTTCTGTTCTGCTTTTATGTCATTCATACTCATTTTAATGAGATTACTGGAGCGATTTTTTTGGCAGATTTGTATTCTTGATCTTCACAAATTAGTTGATTGTGACTGGGATAACCATTAGCCAGAACATCTTTTTTAAGGTAAAGTTTGTAGTGCAGATCATGACCAGCCAGCCACTTCTGCTTGTTTACTTGCCCTCAGGGAAACCACCTCCTCTTACTCGGGTAATGTAATTGGGGGGGGGGGGGGGTAATTGGGCCCAAGTAGCCATATTTTCCACACCATGCAATGATTCTGAGTGAGCAGGGTTGATGGCTACTTCTCCAAGAAACCTTTTCCTTTTTTGTTCTTTCTCACTCTATCTCCTCTGCCATGCACAGTGAAGGAAGGTGAGCAATTGAACAACCATCTCTCTTGACTTTCCCTCCAAATGATCCTGCTGTGCCCAAGATTCATGTTGTGTTGGCCAAGGGGAGAAGAGTCATGGCAGGTGGACTACCAGAGATGATAACCTATGGGTACAGAAGCAACCACCAATCTTCAAGGGGTATTGGGAAAAAAATTACTCCTCTTACGTGTTGCTAAGTGAAGAAGCACTATCATTGGGAAGATGGCTTCCTTCCCACCTCCTAGTTATGTGTTCTGAGCTGAAGGTGGGTTATTGCTCTCCTTCCATCAGTCCTATACAATATCACTGGTTCCCAATCAAATGCACTTATATAGCTGAAAATTTTACTCACCCGTAGAAAATGGTGCTGACTATTTTTAAAAGCACTAGTTATTGATAAAAGCACAGTCGGAGTAACAGAATTAGCAGAAATGGTATGATTGACTTGTCTGATTAGGGAAAGGACAATAACCTCATTTATTAGTGACTGGAAACCCCTTATGGACTTTTTGCTGAAGAAGGAAACAAAATGAACTTGTGATTTATGGGTTTGACGATAAAAGGTAGACTATGGAAAGAAGGAAATTATGATGTATTCTTAAGAGAGAGAGTAAAATACAAATGCATTTATAACCACTGTTAAGAAGATCAGAAGCCACTTCTTTATAACCTTTTCTTTCTCTTTTGTTTCTCTTTTGTTTCTTTTCTTATTTTCTTATGTATTCACTATTTTTCTTTATCTCTTCTTAAAAATTTTTTAACAAAAATTATTAAAAAAATAAAAGCACAATCCAAGATGGTGTTGGGAAACAGTTGCTCCAATTCATGATTTAAGGCTTGTGAAGTGTCACTGTGATAAATTCTCCTATTTCATTTCAGTAAGATTGCTGTGAGATTTGTACTATTGGTAACTAATACTCTGATGAGTCTGAACAGGTGACAGCTCCTGGCTGACCTTGTCTGGGCTCAGAAGCTAAGCATTGTTAGTGCTTAGTTAGTACTTACTTAGTACTTGGATAGGAGACTACTAGTGAACATCAGGGCTGACAGACTGAGTTGTCGAAAAATAAATCACTTCCATAATGTTGTGAAGAAAACTTCAGGCACTTGTTTATGAGGTCACCCACACTCAAGTTCAACTCAAAAGAGATTAGCTTTTTAATATGCAGCTGACACACAACTTTGATTTTTCTTTCATTATGTGATCCTAAAGGTGGCAGGAGAAGTGATTAAGTAGTATGTAGTGTTAAGAAATGAAGGAGAAGAATCAGGAATTCTAATAACTTGGGCAAAGGATATTCCTTTCTTGAATGGGATTGCATTTCCCTTGAAGAAACAGATATAAAATGGCATACTCCTGCACTTCATACTTTTTCTATATGATCAAGCAGAGTCTAGAGTTGATTCACTGGCATTGCTTATTCTCTCTTTAATTGCTTTAAAGCTAGAATATGAAATGAGCTACATGTGGAGCTGCCTTTAAAAACCAGTTATTTCAGTTTTATTAACAGTTTTCATTGTTCCTGATGCATTAGCTAGGCTTTTGTCTCTCTTTAGAAGAGTAAAGTACGTTACTCTGATCTTTCTCCAGTTTTATAGATTATATGTTTATTTTCAGACTCAGGCTAAAGTACACATCCTGAAGTTTCAAATCCTAGGTGGAATTCAGTACTGTGCAAGTGAAAATTGCTTTCGTTATGGGAATTTTTGTTTGTTTTGTCTGCTGTATGATCTCCTTCCCCAATTCCCTCAAAATATGCTCTGGGGAGTTCTCAAAGTACATGTAAGAAAATACAAGGAAATATTTAACTCTTTGGAAAAATTCTACTTAGAAAATTGGTGGCAAAACATTTGTTGGAAAGTTTGGGCAGAAGCCAGGATTGTGAATTTAAACCAATTGTTAGGTAATTACTGTTTTAAGGATTTTTCCCAACTTCAAATTGAATTTGGTCTTCCCAGTTCTCAACAGTGGTGGTATCTTCAACTTAAGCACATTCTAATGGATCAACATGGGCCAGATGCTTTGGCTGCCTCAAAGGTAGCTGAGGTGCTTTCTTACTTGATAGAATTCACGACAGAATTAAAACTTATATCTCTATCAAAAGCTCAAGAATATTTTTAAAGTGAACATCTCTGGGATATTTCAAACATGGACTAAAGAACTGGAATTTCCAATAATGCCCCATCAATGGATTCATAAAAATGTTAAAATGGCATCAACAGATCTGAGATTAAAGTTGATTCATCAAAAAAATGTATTTAGGGTGTACTGGATTCTCCGACAAATATATTTGAAAGGATGGACATCAGATTTTCTATGTTGGAAGTACAGTGGTACCTCGGTTCACGAACTTAATTCGTTCTGCAACTCTGGTCGCGAACCGAATTGGTCGTGAACCGAATCAAATTTTCCCATAAGGTTCAATGTAAATACGGTTAATCCGTTCTGACCCCGAATTTGGTCGCCAACTGATTTTTGGTCGCGACCCAAGTCAAATTTCCCCATAAGGTTCAATGTAAATATGGTTAATCCGTTCTGAACCATATGGTTTTTTTTTTAAACCGCAAAAATATGACACGAAGTACAGTACGAAGAGAGAGAAAGCTAACCTTGCTTGATGCAACTTCTGGCGTGGAGGACAGGAAGGCGGGTGGGGAGGCGGTTACTGCTTGGAGGGAGAGTCCCCCTCCCTACAGGAAGCTGCAACCATGTGTCACGGCAGGGAAAATGGCCGCAGATCCTGTTCATAACCCGATCCGGCGTTCGCAAACTGAGGCAAAATTTTGCGACCGGAGCTGTTTGTGAACCAAATTGTTCATGAACAGAAGCGTTCGTGAACCGAGGTACCACTGTATAAAAAAATTGAAGGTTCATTGACCTATGTGATCATTTGATATCTTTTTAGAATAGTGTATTAATGTATATAAGTTTTATGGGAATACATTTAACTGCTAAAGATGTTAATGTGATGTTGAACTATATGCCAGAGCTTTGGAATCTGACTGTTTATCAAGAATTATGGTTGTATTGAGCATGGAGAGTGGCTAAAAGAATCATACTGAGAAATTGGAAAAGAGATTTTTCTAAATGTTAAGTAACATTTTCTACTAATCAAAGGATGCAGCAATATGACAGAGATGTTGTGTCATTTTACAATAATATTTTTTAATGATTATGTTATACTAGTGAATTTATTAGTAAACCAATTACCATTGCTAAGTATAAAATATAAAATTCATTTTTCCTGCTTTTTCTTTTCTTTCTTAGTTTGTATTTTTATTTTGTTTGGAGTTGTTGCTTTTCTAATTTTTTTTCTTTTGGTTTCTATTACTTTTTTTCTTTAAATGTAAAGATTGTTTTGTTAATTGTGTATGTTCAAGTTGTTAAAATTAAAAATATTAATTTAAAAAAAAATAAAAGGAGAGGGGGAATTGCCCACACACACACACACACAGAGTTCAGTTAACAGAAGGTAGTCCATTGCATATTCAGCTCAAAGATTGTCCATTTTTGTATCAATCTGCCCAAGATTTAAAATCAGTTTTTGGAGACTCTCTTACATTATATTACCTTTAGAGAGTTTAAGAGAGCATGACTAAACTTCTTAGTAAACTAAGAGAAGAAGTAAATTTTCCTAGTAATTGTACCAAGGCTTTGTCATACTCTTATTGTAGAGATTTACTTAATTTCTTTTGTATTGTCTTTTATATACAGAAATAAAATAGTTTTACTCAAATAGGCCTTTCCTAAAAAAGCCTTCTAGTCTGTATTTTAGGGCTTTGTTTTTTGGTGCCTTTGGGTCAGTTTTTGACCCCTGGTGACTGCCTGGACTAGTCCCTACAGTTTTCTTGGCAAGATTTTTTAGAAGTGGCCTTTGCCTCCTTCCTAGGGCTGAGAGACAGTAACGCCCAAGCTGGCTTCTTGCCTAAGGTGGGACTAGAACTCACAGTCTCCTGATTTCTAGCTTGATGCTTTAACCACTATACCAAACTGGCTCTCTTAGTTTTACTAGTGTTTATTATTTTTATTAATTAATTAGTAATTATTATTTAATTCTTATAATTTAATACTGTTTTAATGCTGGATTTGATTTGTAAGCCACCCAGAAAATGCATATTATACAATAATTGTAGGAAGCAAATAAATTATTATTTTAAGCTATGTTTTTAAATACTCTAGATTATCCAATGCATTATTTATATTTCTTGAGCAATTCCTTGAAAAGAATAGAATATAAAACATCTATACTCAAATATTGCTTCAATTTTTTTAGGTCCATTTCATACATAACCAAAGTGACACTCATCTATATATGTGTGTGTTTAAAAAAAAACAGCATTCAGCATAAATTAAAAAAAAAAACACCAAGGGAAAGTACTTAAACATCTGAATGAGAACTGAGTGTTTTCAGGCATATCTATCTATCTATCTATCTATCTATCTATCTATCTATCTATCTATCAGATTTATATGGCTGCCCATCTCACAAGAAGTGACTCTGGGCAGTGTATATTGCTGAGAGGCAAAAAGAAAAAGAAGCTATGGAATAAGTAGCTGGGGAGAAAGGGTGGTGGAAGAAGACACATAAAGATCAAAAGTGTTGGGAGGAGGGAATTTCCTGTTTTATATCAATTACACTTTAAGCTACCTGATTTACAATGGGTTACCCCATATCAAAGCCCAGGACTGTAGTTCCAGTGAAACTGAAACCTTGTCATGTTAGATGCAGCCAAGAGGGAGTTTTAATTACCTGCTTTGTGTCTTCCATAAGCACAAGGATACTGTGCCAGCTGTGGATCTCTTGTTTCAGTGATGTCAACAACGTTAGGTAAGAAGATTTATTTCTAGTGCAGCTGTGGCATAGTTGATATGGCTGCCAAGCTAGGGTTTTTTGTTTTGTTTTGTTTTTATGAGATATCATGGCTCTGTTTCTCTTTTGGATAAAGTTTTTGCCTCATCTCGCCACTCAGCTGAGTTAAGATCTTCTAAGCAAAATGCTAGTTGGCAGCTTTGCAACTTCTTGTTAGTAGTGCAATCAAATGAGAAAAGTTTAAATTGGTAAGTATTTTATCCATTTCTACCTTTTAGGCCTGGCAAGGTGCATGCAATATGTCAAGTTAGTGGGTTTTCTCCCTTTTTATATTTTATATACCCTTTTATATGGAATTTGAGGGGGGAGTTTTGTTACTGAAACAACTCAGATCAGGACAGTCATTTTTGCTTTTTGTTTTCAGCATTTCAAATCTGCAGAAGTGAAGACAATCACAGATTTTCTTCATATGCTTCTGGGAGTTTGGGGAGTGAAAATAGTGGTGGTATGGAAATGCGATCAGACTAGCAATGCTACATATCATCACTGGATTAGATTATGAATTCTATATTGGAATCATTTGTTGATTTAATCTGAGATGTATTAGCGTTAGAAATCAGTGCTATATAATTCCACGTTTCAATATAACTTGCCTTCATGCAAATAAAATACTAAGAAGCTGTGTGGGAGTCAGGCAGAAGAACATACTCAGACTGGGTGTCATAGAAACGAATTAATGGTTAGCATGAATCTATTTTCAAATCACATTGACAGAACCTCCATTAATTTCTATTTTGAGCTGCTTTATTGGGTTTGGAGAAGGATGACATAGCAGAAGAGCATTCCCAGCTTACTTTGATCTTAATGGAACTGAGACTGTATTCTTGCATACTGTAAATTCTGAATTTACAGCTCTTTTGAATGATATATAGTATTCTTACTGAATACTATATGGTTCAATTGCTTCTTTCCTTCTCCCCCTGCCCCCTCCCCATGGTTAAGAAATTTAATACAGTGGATGGAAAGATATTTTCTGCCAAAACTACAATACAAGCTTACATTTCTGTCCAATAAGACAGAAATATTGGACTTCTAATATACAAGAAGCCAGGCCTCGGATAGCTATCCCATCAGTGGAGAGAAATAGTCAGGATATTAACACAGACTAGGACAAAATAAATTAATATGGTTTATTTCAGAGAATTACAGAGAAGGCCCAACTACTTTAACCAAATAAATTCTGTGCTTATACGAGGACTGGAAATATGTAATTGGAATAGCTGTTATATCCAGGGGATGCTCAGCTCAGGCAAGGAGGAGGTGTTCTGGAAATACAACCAGAAGTTTTAAAAATAGTCTGAAGGAGAGATGCATCCAGCCTCAGTACAGAAGAGCACCACACAAGGATTGTCCTAGCAACAGTGGTTACAGATTGCAAATCAGGCAAAGAACTCACAATGACATCGACATATCCTGTCATGAGCTCTGAAGATGAGATACTCCAGGATCCATCACCCCAAAGCAGGTCATCTCCCTTGCTCCTTCATACATGTAAACATACAAAGTAACATAAAAGCTTCTCTAAACTATTAGCTAGAGTGGAACATCCAGCAGGGAAACTACTGCTATTAATTCCCAGAAATCCTGCAGATGCCCTTCAACTCCCCTGTATAACCTATATAATATGAATCTGTCTGGAAGGACTCTTAGCGCTCAAGCTGATGTCCTCCTCACTGTGGCAGCACAAACATGTCCCATATTTTTTATGCCATGTCTTCATGATGTTGTCTTTGTCTCCTTCAACCCACCACTGAGGTAAAATAGGAGGGTAAAGTGATCTTCCAGTTTTCTCCAACACATTATTTTTGCTAACAGTATGATCTAGCATGCTTCAGTGACAATGTGATTGATGATGCAAGTATGTCCCCTTCCCTGCAGTCACTGGGCACTGACCTCCATGGACATTTTGGCTTGGGGTGTAAGAGAGACTGGACACCTGGCTTCTGCAAAGAACCTGATCCAGTACCTGCTGCATACAGGTGCTCCTTAGAAATACAGGCTTAGCACTTTTTTCAAAATTCGTTTGACCTCTTCTTTAAAGACAGATTTAGCTATCTTTTGAGAGCACTAGTCCTGTGCTGCATAAAATATCATTTTGAACTGGGAAAGAGAGACATGTTCTATCAGTAGTATGTTGCTAGTTCTGTCACCATTAGCTTTGTTACAAGCTTTCTGCTGACATGAGGTTTTGCATGGCAATATTTCTCTGCTGTTTACACCACTTTTATTATTTCTGAACACTCACATGCAGGTGTAACTGCTACACTAACCAGTCAACGCATCCAGGATCAGTACCATATAACTACAGTCTTCATGGTGTTTGCAGTTACTTATATCACCCTTGTTGGGGTGGGGGGACAATTTTGCATACTTTGTTCTAGTTTTGGTGACACTAAGTGCCTTGGTGAGGACTGTGGGGAAATCACACTTGCATGATTTGGGAACTTTAGCATGCGTGTTCTCCATTGTGGTCCACAGCTACTTCTGGGAACAGCCAGGCATAAGGACAGAATTAGACACCTTGGTCACTTGCTAAACTGCTAAACTGCTGTTCAAAGTTAGTCTGGCCAACTGTCACTAGCAGGTGAAGATGGATTTGCATGGTACAGGGAGCCAGGCATAAGGACAGAATTAGACACCTTGGTCACTTGCTAAACTTGCTAAACTGCTGTTCAAAGTTAGTCTGGCCAACTGTCACTAGCAGGTGAAGATGGAGTTGCATGGTACAGGGAGCATTAGGAGAGATCCCTCCCGATTCATCTTGCAGCCTTCATCCATACCTATGTTCTGTCAGATAGAGTACCTTTGAAAATGGTCTTTCAGAAAAACGCTGGACCCATGTTCAGAAATAGCCTGACTGAAACTCACATGTCTGAAGCACCTTCTCACCTGTTAGTCTGGGAACTTGATGGATAGCCAAACCTGTTATTTTAAGCATGGGAAGAACAAAGCCAAGGGTATACACCAATCACTTTCTTTAACTTGTCTCACCTTAATGCTGTCTTCCTTTTTATGGCAGAATCAGAATCGGCAATGAGAGCATTGTAATTCATGTTGACATACTTTTCCAGAGTTCAACACTTTAACCTCCTCTTCAGAATTGGAGATTAGCACTTTAACATAGCCATTTGCCTTTGCTCTTAATATTCATATTATCAAAATTGTTGGTTCTTGTGCAACTAGGACTGATGGATTAGAAAGTTATGGCATCATTTTGCATGTTGCGATTTAACCCCAACAACTTGGAAAGTTATTCTTGTTATAAGTTTATTTGAATTCCTCTGTGTTTCGGCAGCAGGGATGAAAACAGACACTTGTTTTATTTACTACTGATCAGCAGAGGGCAGAAACTGTATAGGAATTTTCCTAATGCTTCCCTGATTGTACTGTTCTATCATCTGTCACTTATCTTAGACGTTGATAATGATAGCATCCAGAGTCTGAATTGTAAAATCTGCTGTAATGTTTCATCTCACTAGAATAATTCATTCCCTGCTACGTTTTTCAGTCAAATGGCTGGTGGCAATGCTAAGTTTTAATAAATAATGAGAGACCTTTAAGACCCATTAATGCAATCATTGATCTCTTTCTCCTAAAATTCTGAGAATGATCAGGTGCTTTCAGATGGGGGTTTCTGGCACTATCAATCATTGCTCTTCCACAGTTAGCTGAAAGCAGAATTGCAATTCCATATATCAGAGGTCCTGTGCTTCTTTTGAACTGCGCATCTTGTTCTGTTCTATACATAAAGTGGGAATAGCATTGCCAAGCAGGCAAGCTTTCAGCCCTGGCTATCACACAAAGTTCTCCTGAGATCTTTAATGTTAGTAATTTCTTAACATCATTTTAATACTGCCCTTTCTACTTTTTTTGAGGCATAGGTGGTGGGGGAGAAGGACCTCAAGACAGCTGGAAGCTAGAGCTTCACTTTTCAGCTTGCTCACCTGACGAAGCTTTAAATTGCATGAGTGATATTTGGGTAGGCCAAGGAAAGCAACAGAGAATGCTATGATAGTTCTGCATTTGGGACCACAGTGGAAGAGGCTTTCATTTTATTACTTTGAACACTTTATTTCTAAAACTTTGCATTTAAGACCAGCCGTTTTGCAGAATCTGAAGATGTTTCAGCAATTCCTAGGAGCTGAATTTCTACTGATATGAGAGTGGATAAGGCAAGGGATCTGCCCAATGTATCCATGAAAATATAGTGATTTTCTTGATGTGTTGCTTTTCTACACCAGATAGACAATGTGTGGTACATTTCACAAAAACAAACTGATTCTCTCAGTCTTTTGTTACCAAGGCAGTTTTCAACATGGGATGGATTTGAATAGAAATTGGGGGAAGGGGATATTTTTTTGTGCTACAGTGAGGTGGCATGGAGCAAGTGGCCAACAGATTTCATACATAAGTGCTGCCACATTATTTTCTGTTCTTGTTTTCCTGCACTATCAATCTTCATGCTATATCCTAGAAGCCTCAGTCACAGGCTTGTGCTACAACATTCACTAAGCTTGTGTATGTTGCCAGGAAACCACAGTGTAAATTCACAAATAGTTTTGAGGTTATCCCACCATTGTTGTTGAGAAGGTGCCGTAATTTCAAACATGCTTCCAATCATCTTAATGGAAGAAAGAGTTGGGAACCTGAGCAAGCCTAGCAGGAGATACACATAATTTTCTCATCCTAATTATTTTGTGTCCTGTTTTATTTTCTTATAACTTCTGATTCTCCCTGGTTCCTTGCCAACCTTACTCAAATACTATTGTTGCTTGAGATAACCTGCCCATTTCAGTTCTTGTCATCAGCTGACAACTTATCAAAGACAAGAACATGATTGGTTATGTACTGCTACTCAAAAACCAAGTTTTTCCAAGTTTGAAAGTATTAGATAGTTTATATATAATTGTTCCACACTTTTTGCCCAAAGAGGAATGGTGGATAAGCCATTATCTCTTATCTTTTACAAATGGCAGTTTGAATGGTGCCATCCTGGAGTAGCTGGAATCCTGTGAGCAGTGGGCAGCCTCGTGATACCTGACAATAATTTTCTATCACTGTTGCTGCCTAGAAGGGATGATGGACTATGGAGAGGCCAGTGGAAGAATGGTAAGTTTCCTTTTTTGCATTAAAAGTTTACAACCAATCTTCCTTACATATATAAGCTTGACTCACATTGTATACTAAACCAAAACCAAACAAATCACATGATCATTTAGCATGATGTGAGAAGGCAGGCTTAACTTTTATAGTTCTTCATAACATAGTTAATTCTTGTTGGCTGTAAGAATTTGCTTTAAGTCAACCAGATATCTTTCAAAATGTCACAGGAGGTTTTGTGTTCTCATTGTTATGATTTAACATGAGTCTTTTTTGAAATGTATTTCTTGTATGCATACATCTCCTCCTTCAGAAGAGAAATATCATCATCTTTGATATTTCAGCCTTTGCCAAGAAAATTCAGCCAAGAGTTTTTAAGATTGTACTTTAAAAACTTATGGAATTGAAGAACTCCACTACAATGCCTCCAGAAAATCAAAGACGTACACATAGATGAAGATGAAATTATGGTCTCATTTGATGTCACAGCACTCTTTACGTCCATAAACCCAGAACTAGTGGAAGAATCCATATCAACAGTACTACACAACACACCCGACTTAACCAAATACACCCAGATCGAAATACCCAGAATCATGGACTTCATCAACCTCTGCCTCACCACCTATTTTCAGTTTGATGGACAAATATACCAACAAATCAGAGGCACACCTGTGGGATCACCACTGTCAGGATTTATAGCAGAGATTGTAATGCAACGCCTAGAAGCTATAGCACTTCCCCACGTACAACCTAAAGTATGGATCCAGTATGTAGATGACACATTTATCATAATAAAAAAGGAACAACTAGTGAAGATACATGAAACCATCAACAACATCTTCAAAGGAATAAAATTCACCAGAGAGGAAGAAAACAACAACACGCTACCCTTCCTAGATATCCTCATTAGCAGAGGAAACAACAGTAAATTAGAAACCCAAGTTTATCGGAAGGCAACCCACACCAATCAAGTACTCCATTACCAAAGTAACAACCCAACCTCTCACAAGAGGAGCTGTGTAAGAACATTATTCAAGTGAGCACAAACGCATTGCAGCAACCCAGAACAGCAGAAAAAGGAAAAAGGCCACCTATACAACATCTTCCAACAAAATGGATATCCACGCAACTTTATCCAAAAGCGCCTGACTGCTCAACCTACTACAACACAACCAACACAAGCTATGAAAAGAATCACACTGCCATACATCAGAAACGTCTCAGAAACCACCAACAGACTGTTACAACCACATGGCATCTCTGTAGCACACAAACCAACAAAATCACTCCAAAATATCGTAAGTAAACCAAAAGACCCAGTAGCACAAGAAGAAAAAACAGGAGTTATCTACAACATACAGTGTAAGGACTGTAACAACCACTATGTAGGACAGACAGGCAGAAGACTAGCAGAGCGCATCCATGAGCACCAACTAGCAATCAGAAGACATGATGAAAACTTGTTAATCTCAACACATGGACAGACTTAACCATAGTTTTAACTGGGAAACTGTCAGCATTTTAGACCAAGCTAAATCCAAAACTGCAAGAGAATTCTTGGAAGCTTGGTATTCAGACAAGGCAGCAATTAACAGACACATAGAGATAAACAGCGTCTACATACTATTCAAAAGAGACAAAAGACCAGAAGATCACCTCACCAGCAGTCATCACCCAGATAAGCAAAGGTTACCACCAGGCACACAATCAAGCAGTAAACATGCTAATCAAGGAACTACCAGAGGAGCAAAACAAAACCCCCACTCCCACCAGCACTGGCAAGGCATGCCACAGTATATAAATAGAGAGCAAACCCCAACCCATTTTACCACTGAAGATGTTACCTAGCTGGGTAATGAAATGTTTGCAAGAAAAGAACCAAGCTCAGAGAACCCCAAGGACTCCACAGATCACTCTTTATAGGGTGGCCCTTGAAGACAATCAAGAAATAGCAGATGGATCAGAAAGAAGAAATAGTGAGTAGGGTCTTTTTCAGTATGCTCATCACCTTTGTGTTGAAACAGAGTCACTGGTTACTAGTTTCACTCCAAGCACCATTTCAAGTATTCACAATTGTGTATGTACTGCAGTTTTGTATGGCTTAGGACTAAGCTATTTTCAATGCCATATGTTATCATACGAACTACCTTATTTATTCATTTAAAACAATTTATATGGCCCCCTATCTCACAGCAGTGACTCTGGGCAGCATACAGAGTTAAAACCAACAATTAGAACAATCCTAATAATAAATGCCTGAAGTGTGCAAACAACAAATTCCAAACTTACAATAAAAACATCAGTCAGCAAAGCTTGAATTAACTTCCTGGCCTTATACAAGGTAGGGCATGATAGGTGATAACAAGCACCTTGAATCACACCTAGAAGCTCACTGGGAACCAGTGCAGCTCACAGAGCAGTGGTGTTACGCAAATGTAATGAGGAACACCAAAAACTGCCTATGTTGCTTCATTCTGGACCAGCTGCAGCTTTTGAATACTCTTCAGGGCAGGCCCATGTAGAGCACATTATAGTAATCCAAACTGTAAGGAGGTGACTGAGGCATGAGTCACTGTGGGTACACCTTCCAGTCCAGAAACGGTGCAGTTGGTACCCAAGTTGAACTTGTGCAAAGGACATCAACTTTTTATAAGCCCCACCCTGCATAAACTTGACATAATCAACCAATTTGGCATTTTTATTGTTGAACGGCTCCCATTATAGAATAATATGCCATTGGAATTAAAATAATCATCCCCTTAATACACTTAACACCAGGACTTAAATGTATATTTTCCTAGCCTTTTAATGGCTTTGTTTTACATTTTGTATTTTCAATCAGTTGTTTTTAGAGATACTTTTACTGATCCTGGTAAGTGCCCTCACCTTTCAACATTAACAGAGTGGACAGCATATAATTGTTCTAAACAAATAAATGTGTATTTCCCAACTGCTATATTTATTCTTCAGTTTAAAAGCCTATAGAAAATCCTCAAGCCTCATGTGACAACTTGAGCATAATGTTTTCTCCAATTGTTGCTAGATTAAGCTGGGTATCCTTGTCCTGCTACTCTTCCTATTACCAATTACACAGGACTTCACCTACCTAGGAAATCTGCCATTATCTCTTAATTACCAGATCCAAATTCCTTAATAGGTATACAGAGCTTTGCTCTCCCCTCCCTCCAACCTGGGCCATGTGTCACAGGAATAATTGGCTTGGTTTGGCTTGTTCCAAAATTTTCAGTAGCCTCAATGCTGCTAGGTTTGCAGGATCTCCAGATAAACCATTTCAGTGTGGGGTCACTGACAAAGAATCTTTTGAATTTTACAACATAATAAAAAAATTCACCCCATTCAATAGGAATGATTCCTGTATTTTGTGAAGCTCATGAATGACATGGAAGGCCAGCTCCAGCCCCATTCTTTTAACATGCTGTTCTGAGGAAAGGAACGAGCAGCCTCTCTCTTGGCATGGTCTTTAAGGCAAAGAAATAAAGTGGAGCAACTATCCTGCAGACAGTCTAACTGCTCTTTTTACTAAGTTACTTGAGAATATAAGGAATGCTAATACCCAGGTGCATATACACAGAATGGTGGTGACCAGATGCCAGATAAAAGTGTCATGGCCATATACTAGAGGGTGAAGACAATGAAATAGAAAATAATCATAACTGGGCATTCTTGTGTTATGCAACCTTTGCAGATATCCACTGCCGTCATCCACCTCTTTTAATATCAGCCTGATACGTGCCAGCTGCGGTGGGTACTCTGGAAAAAAATGGGAGCTATTGCTTTCAGAAATAGCACTAAGATCTTATTTGTTTTAATCACATTTTGTTGAATAAGTGACAGTGGCTCATTCTAAGCCAACCAAATTGTCATGGCCATCACAGAAAATATCCTCAGAGGATGATCCTGGGGAAAGCTTGGAAATGGATGGGGCCATCAACTAGGGCCCAGCAGACAAGTGGGGAATGTGCCTGCAGGAGTACCAGCAGTCCCAAGTCCCAGTTAGGACTCCCAGAGCACATCCAAGCCTTTGAGAGTGACAGTGACAACAAGTGCAGAGCCAAAAGTTACAGTAGTGCCAGATCACAGGAAAAGGCTACTTTGGAATAATGGCCTACCTAGGAGTTATTATTGCTTCTAAGTAGACAGAAGTCTGAAAGGGGATAAATATTTCATCAGTTGGAGATTGATTCAGTACTAGAATAAACAGCTGTGTGTTGCTGTGACCAGCTGTCAGGCCCTTCCTTTGTTCCCTAGACCTGAGCCCAAGATGCCATGGCACCTCAGCGTATTATCATTTGCCTGTTTCAATGAGCAGCGGAGTGGCTATGCAGCCCCGGTCACAATGGATGGTAATTTTATTTTCAGCCATCACAAAAACCTCATAATTCAAGGTGAGGATGACAGTAAGTGTGTTAGGGACTTTCTGGCCATCAATTTTTTCTCTCCCTATTGGACAACTGGAGAGTGTAAGGATAGGCTTGAGAATTCTTTCTGCTGCCCCATAACCTGGATTATTAACATACGCTATATAATACAAAACTGTGGATAATTTCTTTAAGGGCATTTAACATATTTATATAATTATATACTGCCATGAAACTTTCATTTAATGACCAGTTGAGGGGAAAGATTGAATTGCAAATTACCTAATTTATGTCAATAATGTAATTACACAAATGATGCAGATCACCATGAAGGACATATAATTAACATAAATTTAACTGCCTCATCCAGACAACGTCAGATGCAGGGAAGCTGTTCATTATTCCAGGGTATGTCTAGACACAGATTTAAACCTTTACATTTGAGGCCTGCTAAACTGGAGTCCATTACACTGTGGTTTCACTCTGTTAATACAGGCTAGGTCAGTACATGATCATTGTGTGTTACCTCAAAGGCACTTTGCTTCTCAGAGGTAACACGATTCATCTTACTTGAGGTACAATAATGACATTCTTTCTTTGAGGCCTCTGGCATATCCAGGAGCCTGAAGGCTTTTGTGCACCTTTTGGGAAACAGCTTTGATGGTATCAGTGTGTGCAGCAAACTGAACCAACGTGAAAATGACAATACTGTAAGAGTGTGGCAAGGAGACAAATGCCACCTCGAGGGACAAGGTCCCAACATCTGATGCAAGTTGTAGGCTTATCTTGTGATGTTCATTTCCTCACTCCCCCCCACCCCCCCAGCTCTCCTGCAGACCCCTGTTTGAAGGCCTGCTTCAACTGCTTCATCACCTCAATTGTTTCATCATTTTCAAAGTTCTGCACAGCTCAGATATAAAACCACTTTTGGCAGGAAATGTTCCTTGCGTGTGAGTACTCCAAAGCACTTTCAATTGATTACTTTTTTAAAAAATGTATAGTTACATTGAACTCTTTTTAACGGTATTTATTACCATTACTGATATCTTGCCTTTCATGAAAAAAGCCATGCCAAACAATTTGCAAGCAATATAAACAGGTGGAAATAAAAATACAGTACGGTAGTATTTAAAGACCAACATCCAGAATCCTTCCCACAGGGCAATTGTTAGTACAGCTGTATGAGGGTTGCAGAGGGAAGAAAGAGTCAAGCCGTGCCAGCTTCGGTGCTGCTTTTCACCTGCCTTCCTTTCTCTCCCTCGATGATTCCACAAGAAACTTTGTGGTCTTGCTCCCGAGAGGGGCTGAAGGAGCGGTCCAGCTGAACAGGCCTCTGGGATAGCTGTCATCAGATTCCCCCTTTCTCTGTCTCCACTCCAAATTATTGGATTCTATGTTTTTCAACCTCTTAGCTTTAGGATCACTACTACATCTTAGAAATGAATAAAATAATTGATGACAATTAAATGTCTAGTGCCATAGTATCACACCTTCCACAAAAAAAACCCCAACATGTTTATTTCAGTGAAAGCAGCCTCTGAATAACAAGCACAAAATTATATAGAGCTCCTCATATGCGCAAATACCTATATAAAGTTTCAATAAAGAATGACCATATTTCACAATAATACTCCATATATGACACTGTATACAGTATGTCTGTAAGGAACTTGTTCATAAATTACAAATAATATCTGGTTTACCAACTACTCATTGGTTGAAGACCTGATGAAAACAACCTCTTAAAGAATTGTTTAATTTTGGGGGTCCCTTGTTTTTCTTTTCATTCATAAAGACATCCTAAAACATTGTTTGTCGTTGTATTCCTCCCCTTTAGAAGCAGGGGCAGAACTGTGTAATTGCCAGCTATAATTTGTATCTCTATGGAAGAATTTTCCCCCTGGATTTTTTTTTTTAATACGTGTGTTTCTGTGTTATTTGTTTGTTTCTTGCAGCGGGATGATGCAAACTGTTTCAAAGTTCTTTTGTTACTGAAACATTTTTAACAATGCACATCTTGTCGCTCATGCTTAGATGGGAAGATGTGCATCTAAGGTGAATGCACCCCGTTCTTTCAAAGTAAAAGAGCTAAATTTAGCACACAGCAGAGATAGCACAATGTAGGAAATGGAGCAGAGCAAGTATAAAGGAGTATAAAGCTTAACTCTAAATCCTCACATCTTTTCTTTAAAGCGCATTTATTTATTTATTCATTTCCATATAAGAAGCACTACTGAAAGATCTCTGAAATATTTCTTAACTCTAGTCTTTTGTCTCTACTTTGGCCAATTATGGAACAGGCTTGCTCCAATCTTGATGCTCTCCAGTTGTATGAGACTACAGGTCCTAGCATATCTAACCAACATGCCCAATAACTCTGGGGATAATGGTTTGAATCCAACAAAGCATCCTGTTGCAGAGGGGAAAATTATGAAAGGCAGAGAAACAGTGTATAGAAAGCAACTGCAGAATATGATTTTGAGTGAGTTGTAAATATTAGGTATTCTCTTATTCATGAAAAAAATCCTCAGGAAATCTTGAACTGATCAGAAAGTTTTCAAATGAAGTTGTTAGGAACACAAAACAAATTCAGAGAAACATAGGGAAGGCGAACAAAGAATTGGGCAACCCAACATTTGTGAAAGAAAATGCTAAAGCTAAGTAACATTCCTGTCAATAATGGACAGGGGGGAAATGCAGTTAGTGATAACAAATTAAGAAAAAGAACATCACATTTGCATAGATTTAAAGCACAACTCAGTCAAAAACCTGAAAGAGTTTGACTGCCTCAAGGATGTACAGGTGGTTATTCTGAGAATTCATTAAAAAAGAAAACATGCTAATGAAGTTAATGAAATGAAATGCTGATTTGTACTTCATGCATATAGAGGTAGTCTGTCATTACTAATAGCAAAAAATAGATTTGCTTATACTCTGAAGTGTTATTTTTTTCAGGTTGCACTGAAAAGTGTGAACTTTCCACCAGCCTGGAGAATCTGGTCAATTTGGAAAACAGTTTGATGTTTAGAAAAACAGGCTGAAATCATTAAAATGAAATGCAATCTGTGTGTGTGCACATGTGTGTGCATGTATGTAATGGAGGATAAGTGATGATTTCACAATATTGTAAGAACTAATGTACTATTTCAATGCAACAGGAGTAATATGGGATGAATGGCAAGAACATTTGATAAGGAGAACTTCCAGGTCATATCCTGGGATTAGAAAGGGAAGATGCTTTTATGGTGGTTTTGATATTGTATATTTAGCCTCAGGTCAGAAGACTAGATTGAATATCTGATAACCTAGTAATCCTTTATACATTTCTGCCATTCTATTACTAAAATTCTTCTTATCTTCAAGTAGAGCTACCTATATCTGTTATGTTATCTTTCTACTAAAAATGTACTTGATTTCCTTTAAGTACGGTTGGGGTTTTTTGCTTTGCATTTTTTGGGGGAGGGGAGCCCTTTGGAACTAAAAAGAAGAGCACTACTCTCATTTAAAAAAAGCAGGAAAAAAAAGAAGGTTTCAGGGATATATATACCATTTTGGTTATGCTTTTTACCATGCTTCCCATGGGGATCATCAGACCAAGTATCCTAAATTTAATTTAACTCATATCTCCCAGATAGAGTCTATGAAAGAGATTGGCTTTTTTAAGATGACCCACATGACATTATTTCAGATGCTTATGTTTCTACAGGGCCATCTTTCTACCTGTGCAGCCACTTTCTGACACAAAGTTCTGTTGCCCTGGAGCTGGGTCTCCATGGTTACATTTGCTTTTCAGACACTCAATGGAAATGCCGGTATGGAGAGACTCATGCTGAAATACTGATTCCATCTAAGTGTCTGTAACAGAGAGTGAATTTTAATGCTACTTAACTTGCCTGTTGGCTAAAAATATACATCAGTTCTCTTACTAAACTTTAATAAGCATTTTAAAATAATTCCTCTTGTCTTACATTTTCACTGAAGCTCCACATTTCTATGAATTGGCTACAATTAAGCCCAACTGAGTATTTTAAGAAATATCTAAGTAAAATAATCATTCATCTGACTAATAACTTGCAATGATTCCTCAGAAAATGAAATAACCAGAAACAGGAAGTGCTTTGTAGTAGTTTTGTTCAGAAAGAGAGAGAGAGAATTAATGAGTCACGGCACAATAGTATTGCAGTGCATAGAACAGAAACAACTGGGACCTACAAACAAATGATTACCACAAGATATGGTTCTGACTGCCAGCTTGGCTGGCTTCAGAAAAAGGTTAGATCAGTTCATGGAAGCCATGGGGATCAGTGGCTATTAGCCTTGATGACAGTGTGATTGCCTCTGAAGGCCATCTGCTGGGAGACTGGTGGGCTTCCTTGTACAGTTGGTTGGCCACTGTGGGAACAGACTGCGGGACTAGATGGGCCAGGGATCCGATCCAGTAAGGTACTACTTATGTTCTTTTGTTCATAATGAATCACAGCGTGTTTTTACTCACAGCATATTCTGCTCCAGCATAATCTGTCCCCCATCAACACATTTTTCATTCCCACCCACCATCCCATTACAGGATACTCAGCATTTCCACTCTTCATTGGCTACTGGGGCAGGGGGAGGGGGAGGTAAAAAAAGGGTTTTGTACTTCTTTCAACTCTGAGGTTCCCTCAAGTATGCTGATGCCTCTCACTTGCAAAGATGGTGTTATTTTAGTTGCATAAGTGTCAGCACACATACTCAAACATTGGAAATAGAAGGAATTAACGAAAGAAAGAGAGAGAGGAATGAAAGTTGGGAATTTTTTCCAAACATTTCGGTAGGTGCCCTGTTTTTTTTTCCCCCCAAGTCTGTTGGTTTTCTTATCTTGCAGGATACAGGCATTCATGGTTTAACTGGCAACTGAACAAAACAGGTTCATATGCTGGTTACCTCATTTTATTTCTAGGACTTTCGTTGTCACAACGGATTCTATTGGAAGCAATGCGGCTTATGCCCAGCCAAATGTAACTGGAGGGCAGCCAGTCATCATCTCCACCAATCTCACGTAGCTGTGAGTGGTGATCATTTCAATAATTAGCCTTGTTTCTGGTTTCCATCTTCATGTGCCCAGGAGCACACAAAAGATGTGCAAAATGCACATATATGGGTATCTGAAAGGAGGGTGAGCCAGTGACTGTTGGAGAGGCAGGGCTGTTAAACCGGATGACTTGCAGAAATTTCTCTGATTTTACACTCAGAAGATTACATTCAAAGTCTTTCTATTGAATGGGTACACATTCAAACGTTCCTCATGACTTCCTCAAGGATTTTTATTAGAATTTTCATAGACTGGAAACTTGTTTACAAAAAAAAAAGCTTTTAATCTGATCTAGGAAATAAGGCAACTAGCTGGGCAACTTGCTGATTTGGAACAAATTCATTTAGAACATCAACCGAATATATTCTGTCTGCAATAACTTTGCTAAATTGTTAGGGAGAAGGGATACGAAGTTGCTGTAAAAGATTATTAGTAAGCAGGTCTCTCTGTTTTTTCCTATATTTATGGTGACATTATTTATCTCCATGTGTGGCTCATATAGATTCCCTTCCGAGTTCAGCTTATACCTACCATTTGCTTTCTTTTACTGTATTGCTGAAATTGTGGATTTTGACATTTGCAGTCTCTCAGAAGCAGCATCAGGCTGTCCATGTCAGAACACCTATATTTTTTCATAGTTCTCCTAGGTCATTGTACTATGTGTATTTATTGGTTTCTTTATATCCCACCTTTCCACCCAAACAGGGCAATCAAGATTGGATGATACAGTAATACAAAGAACAAAATCATAGCAACACAGTCAAACCATAATTAAAATACACACATAAACACTGAGATGTCCTTAAAACCATTCAAAGGGCCTGGCTGAAGATGTTCTGTATGCATGTTCTGGAGCAATTTGGCCATGAGAAACTTTGGCCCTCAAACCTTCAGCTTTTATCCCTTTTGCTTGTAGGGATAGAAATCAAACTTCACTGCATAAACTCTGCATGAACTTACTCCCTGGTAAGACAGAGTGGCTGTGGGTTAATGACTCCTCTGTATCTGGGACTTTGTCATCCTTGGTGCTGGATGGGGTAGCACTGCCCCAGACAGACACAGTGCGTAATCTGGGGGTCCTCCTAGACTCACAGCTCCTGCTCAAAGAGCAGGTGGCAGCCATGGCCAGGAGGGCCTTTGCACAACTTCAGGTTGTGCATCAGTTACGCCCTTTCCTGGATCAGGATGCCTTTCAAATAGTCACTCGTGCTTTTGTTATCTCCCATACAGACTACTGCAATGCGCTCTACATGGGGCTACACTTGAAGAATATCCGGAAGCTACAGCTGGTCCAAAATGCAGCCTGCGTGGGCTATTTTGGGAGCCCCAAGAAGGGCCCATGTAACGCTGTTGCTCCGCGAGCTGCATTGGGTACCAGTTTGCTTCCGGATCCAATTCAAGGTGTTGGTTATCAACTTTAAGGCCCTACATAGCATGGGACCAGGTTACCTAATGGACTGCCTCTTCCCCATGACTTCAACCCATCCTACCCATTCACACAGGGAGGGCATGCTTTGGACCCCCTTGGTAAAAGAACTCCCATTAGCGGGGTCCAGAAGGTGGGCCTTCTCTGCTGTAGCCCCTGCTCTTTGGAATATTCTGCCCCCGGAGGTGCGACTGGCCCCCTCACTCCTGGCCTTCCAGAGGGCTTTGAAGACCTGGTTCTGCTATGTGGCCTGGGGTGGGGAGGGAATACATCAAGTGTGGGGATGGCTAGCCCCATAGAGGCCTGCTGTCTTCAGCCCCAGATCCATCATCTTCTTGGACTTTCTCTTTTTTTTGGTAATGTTTTGTATATTTTTTTTTATGTTTTATGTATTTATATGTATTTATTGTTTTAATGCTTTGTGTGAGCCATCCAGAGTCCCCCATTGGGGAGAGATGGGCGGAGAGAAATTTAATAAATAAATAAATGGATAAACTCCTCTTAGAAAAAGTCCTTCACTTGCCAGATGCCATATTTTACTTTTGCACTTATAATGCACTTAAAGAGTAAAGTTCTTAGTCAGGTTTCTGTCCAGATGCACAAGGAAGGAAGCCTTGTTGGAAGAAGCACAATCCTTTTCTTTCTAGAGGCCTTGTGCCTTAACAGCTGCTCGGCATATAAATATTCAACAAATATGTTTTTCTCATCCCTCATCTCCATGCCAGGGAAAGCTGCGCTGAGATTCTGTCAGGGAAAAGTTGGCTGTACATAATGGTTGGCATTTTTATTTCTGTTCCTCATTACCAATTTGTTTCCACTCAGTTGTGCTCTTGTGTATTCACTGTTCTGTTTTGGAAGTACATCCTTGAGCAACTGGGAATGTGTATTGGGACTGCACAGTCTCTCCCCTTGCATTCTTCAGTCTTCAACAAATTAATCCTATTAGCTATAGTTCCTCTTTGCATTCAGAACTACAAAACTAAGGTGTAATGATGATTATAACTAGGATTTTAAATCACAAACCATAGAAGCCTGATGGCATAGTTATGGAGCTATATTAAACCCAATGATCTGGTGATGTGGCTGCCACAAATTTATTTTACTAATTGGGCTCTTGTAGCATCAGGGGCAGGCTGAGCCCGTAGATCTCTCTGAGTCTGCATACCCTAGTTCTGCCTCCTGCCTCCATGTGGTGACTTGGAAGTCCTTATTGCCACCACCTCACCTGGCATTCTCCTCCAGCCCTGGCACGTAAGAGAGAGAAGACTCCAAGAGCCTATGGACTTTAGTGGCAAGTAAAAGAAAAAAAAATGATTAAATGTCTGAGATGAATGAATGCTGATTGAAACTCAGATGCATCTGGCTTTCACTGGAAGGGGGAGGAATATGTGGGGGGGATGGGCAAGTAGCTTGCTTGCTCATTCATTGCAGCTCTCTTTCAAAGTTCTGGGTGGTTTAAGGAACTGTGAACTAGGAATCATTTTTAGTATCATACCTTATATTTATAATTTAGAGCTACCAGTTCTGGGCTGCAAAATCCAGATGACTCTTTGTGTCACTGAGTGGTTATCCAGCTATTTGCAGGCCAGATCTTGTAGTCTTCCAAAATCAAATTAGATGTTCCCAATTTAATGCCCTTTCAGTGTGTTAAGTTCATGATAAATACTAGCTAGCATGGCACTACCCTAAAAATCAAGGAGTTGCAATCCAACATATTTGTTGGACTGCAGCCAAGTTTGGGGAAGACTTCTATATAAGATGAGTTCATACAACATACTAAGCAATATTATTATTTGACGGGGTTGTTCAACAAACTATAATGAAAGTGATGACTTGCCATAACATATGGACTTGGCCATTGTTAATCTTTATATAAAGTTAAAATCCAAGAATAGAGATGTGAGAGAGAGTTCTCACACAGTTGGTGAGAAACTAATCATTGCAAAAATGAAGAAAAGATTAAAAACAGGCCAGCCTGAGGGGGGCAAGGATTATGTCATGTTAGAAATGCAAGAGAGATTGAACATTCTCTATCTATATAAGTCTTGTTCATGAATCACAGTAGTTGCTAAAATTCTTTTGGTTGCGACTTGTTAACTTTAAACATTACTTGTCATAAGTTCTTGGATTTCTACTGAGCATGCCTAAGTGGCTTCAAACTTGTCTGTTGGGTGAAGCCTGACAAGAGTCAAGCAAGAGTCCAAAAGCTACTGAATATAAGAGGACAGAACAAGCAACACCAAATGTGCCCTAGGAAGAACAAATCTAAGGGACCAAAGCTGTTGGGAAAATATCCCAAGTGAAACAACCAAGAAGCTGGAGAGAATCAACAAAGGCATCTTCATTCCATTAAAAAAAAAAAAAGAGTGATCATCAGGCACTTCTCCCAAAAGGAAAAAGGGCACATTCATTTAACAAAATTAGTTAAATGAATGTACATATATACTGGAAACAAGAACAGAATATATGTTTCCAGTATATGCATTCATTTAACTAATTTAAATGAATGTAATTTAATGTATTACATACATAATTTAATTAATGTTAATTAATGTAATGTAATTAACAAAGAATAGCCAAGCAAGGTTACCTCATAAATGCGCATACATTTCTTCAAGGAGATTCCTTACACTTGCACTTTGTATAGACATTCTTCCTTTATCTGTGGATGAGGGCCAGTTCTGAGTAGTTAGAACCTCAGGTGATCATGCCAACCCATCAGGTCAATTAGAGTTTACTTCAGGGTATTTCTTCAAGCCTATCTTGCTATTGTCTACATAATCTACTTGCTTCATAGTTTTCCCTTTAATAATCAAAATCTTTCCACAAGGTTCAGGCATCAAGAAATCCAAACAAAAAAGCTAGCAAACAGGGAGCTACAGGAAAGTAGAGTTTGGTTGTTATCAAATATTGTTCCCACAGTTCTACTCACAGCTGAAAGGTTTTATGCCTTTATATTTCCAATATGGGTTCACCAGGCAGGGGGATTACCCTGGAATACAGACTTACTCCTGAATAGATCTATTAATCCCAAAGAATAATCAAACACTCCAGAGTCTCTCATTCTCAGTCTCCCTCACTGTGCAATCTTGACCTCTTGACCAGGCTTGGGAGCAGCAACCCCTCCTGCTGACAAGGGTAGCACCACTTTCCCTGAAGATGCCAGGTTAGTAGGTCAGTTCCTAAGGATTCTTCCTCCAAGGAGGAATTGTCCAGTGGGCTCCTCGTGCCATGGGTGAGGCTGAGTTTAACTACAAAAGTCAGATCATTCAAAGCAATGCCACCTCTACCCAGCTGCTGCTATGCCACTGGAATAAAAAATACACTGAACCTGACCTGTGTATGTTCTGTACCTGTCATTTTAAATAGTGGAGCCATATTACATTATGCTCTAGTTACTCTTGGTTGATATGCATTTAAATTGCAACTGTAATTTTAAAAAGCCTTCCTCAGCCAGAGCCTAATGACAAGTGCAGAGTGAATTAAATCTAAGAAAAATAAGTGTGTGTGTGTTAAGGAAAGTTCATTTATCAAGAAGGGAAGAAGATCTCTGTAAAAGAAGTCGTAATAGCAGGGCTTAGTTCTCCATGCTCTTCATATTAAATGAGCTGAACCAGTTAAAACAATCTCTTGCAGATCTAGATAAGCACCACCAAAAGTCTCATCTGATGCCAGTGATGAAGGTTTCTTAGGCTGCATCCAGACCTGCCAGTTATGCATTACCTGCTACAAAACATTCCCTTTCTTTGAGTCTAATAATTTTTGGTGAAAAAATTGATTTCATATATGAAATAAATGCAGTCAGATGAAGGTATATAGGCTTTCTCGTTCTGGAGTAGAGATTTTTTTTTTCAATCTCCATTCTGGGGAGATTAATCTTGCAGAGAGGTCTGCCACTGCCAGAATTAAAACCAAAGTAGGCAGGGTCTATGCTGGCAGTAGGTAGGGCCACACCTGTTTTTCTCACTTACAAACACATATATTTACATATACATAGGCTACTCCTCTTCCTTGCAGTCTTTGTCTCTGCTCCTCAGATTGGAAAATAGCTGAGCAGCCAGAAAGAGAGCTACAAAGGAGACCACCCTGACCTGTTACATAAATTAAGGCGCATAAGATACTGATGCTATTGAACTTTGCAACAACTTTCCTTTAAGGGCACTTGCCCAGAATCATTGTGCTAGTTCTGAATCAGTCCCAAACCCCAGCATTCCTCTAACATCATAGGTCTTTGAGAACTGAGTCACTTTCTCCCCTTGGTTTCATGCTGGTTTATGTGAAACTGGAGTGGTGGTGTTGTCATTGCCATTAAGGCTTGTGTGGGCATTTTCCTATTAATGGCAACACTTGCTCCACCCTGTTTCCTGGTTCTTAGGCTCATTGTCCCATCCCTGGTGCCTATCAGTAGGCATTGCTCAGAATGTACTCCTTCCTTCCTTCCCTCCCTCTCTCCCTACTCAGGCATGTAGCCTTGGTGCCAACATCCTGTCCTTTCACTTCATACCATGCAAGAGAATTTTAAACCAGGAGGAAAGGCAGCTTTGCAGCTGAAAAGGTTTTCCTCTGAGAGCAGCCACTCCGATTTTATTTTTGACAAATGATCTGATAAATGCACAGAATGTGAGCTAGAAACCTGGAAGGGGGGCTCTAGCAATTTATTTCCCTTTTGTCTGAAATGTGGATGAGGCAATGTTTCTTATTCTAGAACCTGTAGTGGCTGAGGGGTGAAGCCCTGACTGAAATAAACTTTTCAGAAAATTCTGAAATAAAGTGCTGGAAATGAGCACTGATTCGTTCCTGGTGTTCTCTGAGCATTCTTGGTGTTTTGAAGTTAACAGGAGAGGGATGCAGCTTGGTTTCCACCTGCTCTGTGAGGGATTGGAGAGCAGAAATAAAGTGGTGCAGAAGTACCCTGTGACAATGGAAATCATTCTACAGTACATGAAACATTTTCCCAAACGTAAATGAACTGGATATGTTTCCAAAGCTGCTCCTGTTCATTCTGTGGAATAAGTTGAGTAATATCTCTCTCCCATTTTTCCCTAACATGGTAATTTAGGTTAGTTAATTTTATCAAATGTATTCTATTTATTTATGTTTCTCAAAGATTCTACTTCATTGACTGAAGGCAATTTCAGTACACTAAATGTAGGTAACTTGTGGCTAATTGGGACCTAATTGGATGGATGGAGAAGCTTCATAGATTGGAGTTAGCCTGTTGCTCCAAGCTGACTGGTCACCATGTTACTAGTTCAATCCCCTGCACATTGCAGGGGATCTGGTAATCGTTCTTTTCAAAAAGTCCTTTCAAGATCCTGAAAAAGGAAGGAGTCTCCTATCCCTCCAGGTATTTGGTTCCAGTGATGAAATGTGTTTGTCATCAAGAAGTTTCTTTTAATATTCAACAAAATTCTACCCATATGTAAACTATGTCCATTATATGGCCTGCCTTCTGGGGACAACAGAGGACAATTCGTTATAGGCTTTCATATATTGGAAGAGTTTTATCAGATCTCCCCTCCATCTTTTCTAGACCAGACAACACTGAAACTAAAACTACATATGAAGTTTCAATTACAAAATGCTGATGTGACATTAGAAACAATCTCAGTAGGATCAAGTTTCAATTTATCTTAGTTTATTTGCCATATTTCTTACTTTTTGATCAATGCATGTACTATGTTATCACACAAAGCTATTTCAGTACACCATGCTCTACATGGGGCTGCCTTTGAAAATTTCTTGGAAGCTACAGTTGATACAGAATGCGATGGCCAGAATGCTAGCAGGTAAAAGCCGCTATGCAATCTTAATATTTGTTCTGCAGTTGCTGTGTTGGCTTCCAATTGATTTCGGGGTCCAATTCAAAGTGCTGGTTTTGATTAATAAAAGTCTCTATGACTTGGCTCCAAGCTTTCTTAGGCTGGACTCTGTCTGGCCTGTGTGTTCTTGTAGGGAGGATATGCTGAGGGTTGCATCCCTATGAGAAAGGATGGGCACATGGGCTGAAGGCAGTCCTTTCTCTTGTGGTTTCCATGCTTTGGAACACTGGTCTTTTCTGTAGCCTTCCACAAGACAATCAAGGCAGTGATGTTTGATTTGGCGACCATCTATCTTCCTAACACACTGTTTTTTTCATTGATAGAGTTTTTGTATTTATTGTAAACTGCCTGGAGTCCTCTTTAGCTGGGCAGTATAAAGGTACTTGCAAATAAAGTCAGATTCCATGCCAAAATTGGAACAGGAGTCTTTCAGGGAGCTGAGATTCTCACCTGACCTTTCTGTGGCATGCTGGGGCTGCATTCCAGAAATAGTTGGGTGGCCAAAATGAAACAATTTAATTTTAATTCCATTGGCAATGTATCTATAGATAACATTACTGCCATGTATTTGCTTTCTATTTCTTTTATAATATTTTTTAAAAATAGTTCAATATTAATTATTTGAGAAGCTATAAGGATTACATTTATAGCTTTTGAGGTTATGTGTGGACTTGGCACCTCAAGCTGGGCACCTCTGATCTAGGTCAAGCATACAGAACACGCGTTCTTAGAAACAAGGAATAAGAGTTCCTCTGGAATCTTTGTCTCTGCCTAATCATCATAAATAGTCATTATCACAGTTCATTTCATATACATATAGTACATGTGCATGCACAAATTCCTTTCCTTAAATACACATGTGCATTCCAATCTCCCCATCCCATCTTTATTAATTTAAGTATCACAGTTTTAATAGTTATGGCAACTAGATTTTTGGTAACATTATACTTTGCTAGTAGCACGTTCAGTTTCAGCTGTGCAAGGAAGAAATGAATGCAAATCATTTAAACTCCAGCCAGCACAAGATTTCATAGTATTTGACTGGCATTGTTATGTGCTGATCGAAGCACTAGACTGAAATGCATAAAGAAAGTAAGAAGAATTTCCTGAGACTGCCAGTCATATCTGGCAGGAAATGAAGACACAGGGAAGATAGTAATGACAGCTCACAGAGAGCATATATGGAAATGTCTTTACTGCATGGGTGATCTTGCTGGCTTATGTGATAGTACTAGGGGCAACTGAGTGTGTTTCCCTGATAGCTTACTCTTTTATATTACGGAAATACATTTCTTTTGCAAAGCTGTCATATAGCTTAGTTGTAAAGAGGGAGGTAAATGGTTGATCAATCAAATTGGCTTAAGTCCCAGTTAAGATCTAAATATTTAAACTCTCACAAATTACAGGAACCTCTAGTCCAGAGGTGCACAACCTGGGGCCCCAGGGCTACATGGGCTCCCCAAAATCTTGATTGAGATTCTCAGAGACCTCCAAAAGTTGTTAGTAGACTTATTTTTGAATGTGACAGAAAAGAAAGAAGGTGTCAGGTACTGCAGTCTAGTTTTTGTATACATAACAGCCAATTTCCGAACTAAAGTCATTTTGGATAGGAAAAGGATAGAGAAGAAATCACATGATGGGGTTGGCTGGCAGAGAAAGATATCGGTAAGTAGAAAAGTATAGGAAATAGTCAGGTATGGAGTAGCCTTGAGTTTTATTACAGAAACTCTATTTTGATCAAAGATAACAATACATATAAATTCAACTTTCAAACCACGTTCCTACTCCATGATGAAATAATCTGTCCTCTATGTGGCACCTATGTTGTTCGTTAGAATTATTTATAAATATTGTGCACATAGAAGCATCCATACCTGTTCTCTTTTAGCTACTGCTCTATGGGTAGCAGTTCAATCATCTGGCATCTTAATGTCTCTTTTCTTTCACTGATGTGTTTTAAAAGTTGGAGTTGGCTGTAGGAACCCAGGTCTCTTACATGCATTTGTTGGCTGGGGCAGGGAGGGGGAGGAGTACTTACTGTGTCTCGAATTAAGCGCATTGGCTACAATACTGCCACTATGCAAAACAAAACGCTCATGGGAGCATCTAGGGACAGAGGCATTCTGGGAAATCAAGATGTGAAACGTAAGTATAATTTCTTTCTAAATCATGCATGCAAGGAAGAGGGAGAAAAGGGAAGAAGGGAGGAGAAAGGGAGGAGGGCAAATATGAGCACTAGTGGGAACTGGAAGGGGTATGTGAAAACAACAGTACGGTGTCTTCCAGGCAGCAGGACCCTGGGACTCCATTTGGTAGTCCAGCTGTAGTAGAACTCCTGTGCAGCTGCATTCAGTGCTGAAGAGCTATTTAGACCCACCTGCAATTATATCTTTGTCTCAGCCGTCAAGGAATCTGGTCCCACATGCAGAATGATTCCAATCTCTTCAAAAATACAGAGAGTTTGAGCTGTTCATATTGATCAGTAGCAAACTTGGAAACAGGCCCCATGGTATAATACGATTAGCACCCAAGCAATGCAGTCAAAGCCATTACGGACTCAGCAGTGACACCGTTTTCAGGTCATCCTGACTTACAAATGGCTGTTCCCCATCTCAGTGGAACTGGATAGTTTCTTTTTGTGCTTCCCAGAGAAGTTTTATCTGTAATTGATTCTTGGCCAGCTTCCACAGTACCTAAATTGTTTAGGATTTGATGCTGTTTTCTTTCCGGATGGAGGACTGTGGTTTCAGATGAGTGGGCTTAGTGCCAGCAGCCAAACTTGGCAGCTTTCCAAAGTGTTGGGGTTTTAGGGCAGTGGGATACAGAAATAATTGATCTCAGCCTACTTGCTGCTGCTAAAATATGAACCTTAAATCAGAGCTGAGAGACAAGTCAGTTCTACCCCTCTTAACTTTTCTACTGAGAGCACAGGATGGGAAGAATGCCACAGCAGGAACATTGGAGTGGAAGGTTTAGTTTGCTCTCTTAGTCAATTGGTGTTCTAGGTGGGAGACAGCATCTCACGTTGGATCTTTGTGGAGCTAACACTTCTCCTGTATCTCACCTGTAGCTCTATTGTCCTCCTCCTGACCTTTTCCATAGGGCACTCTTCAACCAGGCTACCAAATACAACTGAAGCAAACAGAGAAGCAGCAGTGCCACTCAAAACATTTTCAACACAGACAGAAGGAGGCTGTAGGAAGAAAAACAATGCCTGCCATGGAATATACACCTCTCAAGTCATAATACAAAAAGCAGTTGAGGAGTGGGGAGTTGAAAAGGCAATGCTCCCTAGTGGGTCAGTCCCATTTGCTTGGATGACTCTGCATTTAACATACATGCAAACAAGCAATCATCTTACTTAGCAACTTGGATTCATGTTATTATGTAAAAGGACCTCCTGCTTGGCACAGTCTGACATAGTAGCATTGGAAGGTATATAAACTGCTCTAATAATACACCGATGCTGAAACATGCAGCTGGTAGTGCAGCTTGGCTGGTTTTGTTGCCTTTGATGAAGAACTGAAACCTGGTATTTAACTAATCAGCTTTCCCCAATCTGGTACTCTCCAGTAGTGTTGGACTACAGTTCCCATCAACTGCCACAATGGCTTGGAATGATGAGCTCAACATGCTGAGAGGGAAGCAGGTCGGAGAATGCTAGTTCTAAATGTTCTGAAACATTTCATTTCACTTTTATTTTGGCAGAAAGCAATAGAAACTTCTCCTTGACCCATAAAGGAATATTTCTTTTGCCTGTGATTTCCATATTTGTTCTGGTTATATTCTATGAGGATTTACAGACTTACATGATTGTTATAGTCAGTGGAAATCACAGTGAACCCTTTCAATGCAAATGATGTTTTATATTTCTAAATGTAAGGTCAGTACCTATTCCTTATAGAGGAATTCCTTCCTCTACCAGACTTTAGAAGTGAGTGCCCTTGCTTATGCAGCCAAAAGAGGTATACACAGTGTTGACAGAGCCTCAAATTTTCCAGAACAATAACAAATCTTTAGGAATAAAATTGAGGGGAAATTTTCCAAAACAAGACTGAGCATGCTTAGTGGAAATTTTCCAGATGAAGACTGATCATGCTTAGTAGCATCAGAATACTGTGTATGTAAGCAAGTAGAAAATCATGTAAGAGGAATGAAGTATCTTAGAATGCAAGTCTGATTGGCTGAAATATGGAACAATGCACCCATAAAGCAACATTTTGTTGAAGATACCAAAACAGAAAATAATTGTGTTGTATGGGTCAAAAAGTCAATGTGATGTGTTGGATTAGAGCCAAGAAATCCAGGTGTAAATACCCACAAAGCCATGAACCTCATACAAAGATTGGGATCCAGTCATTTCCCAAGCTAACCTACCTTCTTAGGTTAGAGCTGTTTTGAAAATATTGAAGGTGGGGAAGCCATGACCTCCTTTAGATAAGACAAAATATAAAGGAAATTAATAAATAAAAATTGGGTGTCCTTTGGTTAAGCAACATGTGCTTAATCTTTTCTTCCCAGTGGCCTTGTGGATAACAGTAGGAGGAATTAATATTACTTTAAGTTCCTTATAGAAAAAAAAAAGTAGATGTAAATTTATTATTATTACTATTGCCAACATATGTGAACTGAAGATTATATATTTTTAGATGGACCAAATTAGATGTAATTTGGAAGATTCATGCACTGTGTATCTAGTGTTTTGTTTTTATGTTAATTGAAGACACAGCAACCAAGGATTAATTCTTCCATACCAAGCTGTTTTTCTGGTTAAAATCATTCCTCACTGCTCTTTGTTCTAGTAGTGAAAAACTGCAGATAATTTTATACTACCTGTCCCCCCATAAAGGAAATTGTAGCTTCTGAAAGAAAATTGCCAGAGTAGGAAAGATTGGAGTAAGTCCCCCCCCAAATTTGTGCAACTATTGTTAACATTTTTTTTTAAATGGAGAGATCTTGTTCAGAGATGTATCATGCTGTTGGAAATTATCCCTAAGATACAGACAATTTCATTCCTAAGGGAGGAGAGTAATTGACAGGGCTCACTTTCATCCAGGACATGAGGCTGAGTATTCTACAGGAAGGATGAATGTACACATGGCATTTTGAAAATCTTTATTTGGGGAAGTGTGAGATATACAAAACTGTGCACAAAACAGGAATCTCTTACTTTCTGGCACAGCCACTTAATGCAATGGCTATGCTGGACAGAAATCACACAGTGAAATACTCTGCATTATGGAGTGGGAAAGGGACAGTTGCCTCCTGGATGACTTATGGCAGCTTTAATCCCACTGGAGCTGCTCACATTGAGGGTCTCATTTTTGAGAAACTTGGCCGAAGATATAACTTCTGCTGGCTATTTCAGAAAGAGCTAACATATAGTGATGTATAAATGCTTTCAGTTAGAGGGACTGTCAAGCAGTTAATATGGAAAGTACATGGCAATCAGAAGTATCAGTGTCCTGTTTCTGTGCCAAAAGGACTATGTAGACTAGTCCAGTTTCTGAGACCTGATTCCCAAGGGACTGTGCTAGAGAGTGTGAGAGGCTATGACATGAATGCAAAGGTCTTGAGCAGATAATCAAGGTCCATATCACTGTCATGGCAGTCCAGTAAAACCTTATACTAGCTTGGTGGTTGGTCAAACTTTCCATTAGCCAAGTTATTTTTAAAAAGGCAACAGCAGAATACCCGAAGTTGTATCTCAGTTCCCAGATATTTTTATTAAGACTATTGTATAGTTTGACAAGAAGAGGCATGTGTACAACACAGAAGATAATAGTACTAAATACTGTCTGGGATGCAGTAACAGCACTGGGGGAAAAAACAGTCTAATGGTTCTTCTTTTTCATTAAATACATCCACAAGCTACTTTCACCTTGCAACATCTTGTGGCTTCAAATTCCCAAATAGTTCCATGAATTTCATATACAGAAAGGGAATTTTCTATTGAAGAAGCCAGGAGTACACACAGTAGAGTCTAAAACAAAATACTATCTGCAGACAATGCTAAGTTGGCACTTACATACTGAAGCATCTGCAAGAGTCTGCCAGAAGGTATCTAAGATTAGCAATGTCCATCTGTAATGAAGTCAAGAACCATTCACATTTCTACAGTGAAATAGCAGCAATGTTGGCCAACAAGTTGGTCAACACAGTAAAAGGGGGAAGGCTGATTGTGAAACAGTACAAATGCTTGTACTGGTTGAGAGCCCATCTTGACAATGACAGTATGGAGTAACCCTGGATGTCTCAGATACATTTTTATACACTGAATACATAGCAAGCAGGATTACAGCAAACAGAGGTCCTTCTAGCTTACATTCTCCTCGTATATATTTTTAACAGGAAAATTGCTTGAGCCAATCCCAGCTTCTAGTGACAGTCACTGAGGATTCAACAGTCCTGCAAAAACAAGGATTTTCAGATTCTTTTGCAGTAAGAGATTCCAAACAGGCAATAAAATAAAATAAAATCCAACCAATCCTCCTTTTAAGTTTGTCTCTGTCTCATGACCTAAGTTGCCTTTCCAGTTTTCCAGTTCTTTGGATTTTAGATCTGGCACTGACAGCACTATTAAATACTTTTGCTTCCCATTGACTACTGGGACTTGAAAGGTTTTAAAATAAACTAAATTATAGCTACATGAAAGGAGAAAAATGTGAGATTTCTGCTGGAGGTTCCAAAGGTGCTTCAAAGAGAAGAGTAGTGATGATTCATTCGGCCTTCTAAAGGCTGGAGAAAATGCCCAGAGGGCACATATGGTGGCTTGGCTGAGTCAGAAGAAGACGACAAAAGCTCAGTGGAAACTAAGAGCACCATGTCTGACCAACTACACACAGGGCATTCGCATTACTAGCTCTAGGTAGCTAATATCTGAGAAATTTCTATCATACCACATTACCACCTCCTAAAAAAAGGATCATCAAATCATTACAGGGTAGCATCTGTTCACAAAGAGAAAGGTGATCTCCACCCCACATTTTGGACTGTACAAATACTGTTCTGGAACACATCTGCTTCTGGCTAACACACTAGATCTGCAGAGTGACTATTTACTTTACCATTATTTTAATAAAACTTTAGGAGATTGGAAATTAAATCAGATGATATAGTAGGAATGGATGCCTCTTGAGGCAGAAATCTTTTGCTTAATAAAGAAAGGAGGGGATAACTGTTTCACTCCATTTCAAAACATTTCTATATCAACGAGGTAAAGAACAGCAAATAGACCTGTAACACAGCCTTTGGCCATTTAACATTATTGAGAATGTTGCACCTAATGTTTATATTAATACTAGATACCCAAACCTTCATCTGTAATGGCACATCTTCAATTGTAGTCTTTTAGCCAAAAGCCATTGCACGGGCACCTCCAGGAAAAAGTAATCTCTAAATGGAGTGCCATGAAAAGTGAAGAAATGTCACTGTCCTGGCACTGAAGGCAGATGAAATTTCCCTATTACTCCTCCTCATTACCCAGTGGAAAGAGCATTGCCTTCATAAAGGATTTAGAACTCTAGTTCTGCTACAATTTCCTTTGGAGACACAACTTGCCAACAGTGTGTAAGGCAACCTTCAACAACCTGGCTCCTTCCTGACATGTAACATTTCCATCATCTTCGGACAGCATGGTTAAATGGCCATGTTGACCCCAGGTTATGAGAGCTCTATGCAGACTAACCCATTTAAGGAACCCCAGGTACAGAAAGGGTAGGCAATTTCTTAGGTGGAATGAACACAATTAGTCCCTGAAAATGCCCTTTCCTTTTGGAGAAACTGTAAACCAAACTATAAGAGATACATATTCACTGTTTGGACAAGGAGAATTTATTGTGCAGATTATTCTCATTTTACAAGTTAAAAAATGAATATAGATAAATGGAGTGGTATGCCTAAATTTCAGAAAGTCCAGCTGATAATTAAATCACTGGATTTTTAATACAGAGCTTTAATTGGCAGGCCAGCCTTTCCTTTGAAGTCAAAGGGAATCTATTAATAGATAACTCCTCTCCCTTCCATTGCTGATATTATAGCATTATCTGTTATGAGAAGGCAATGCTCTGAACATAAGTTTTTCCTGATGGAAGGATATGCCTCAAGAGGCTGAACAAATGCTGCTCTCCCCAGGACTGCAGCCCCTTGTTGGGGAAAAGTTTATTGGTTGAATTTCATCCTGCCAAACTGCTGCTGGTAGGCTTGAGGTCTGGAAAAAAAATAGCAAAGCCAGTTTAAGGGGGACTGAAGCCTGCTGATATCTGGGGTTTCATATTATTATTGCACAGTATTCTCTGTGGTTTTTATTATAGCCAGTCATGATCAGAAAGAGCTCCAGCTGATTCACATATGCATGTCAACATCGCATCACTCAATGACTAATCACCTGGCTTGCAGCTGGCATTGTGAAGTGCCTCAGTTAAAAAGCATCTTAAATCTAATGACAAGTATTTAATCTCTAATGGTCGTTTCTCTCACACAAAGCACAATCTAAGTGGTGGACAGCTATATGTGAGCTTGCCATAAGCAGACTGGAGCCTCTCTGTGAAAGAGAAAATCTATGCAAATCTAATATTGCTTATAAAATCTCACACAGCTAATGAAGGGCAAATCTTCCCCACTGAGAGGAATTAGGGAGGAAACAGGCCTATCAGGTCATCCCCCCACAATCTGAATTTGCAGTCCTTGGCAATCAAAGACCGGGCTTAGCATCTGAGATTCTAAGACTCCAGATTATTAGAACAGCTTTGTATAGATGGACATGAGGGGGAGAGTATAAACCAGGAGTAGTCAACCAGTTCAAAACACATGAAATGCCCTACCCTGTGTGAAAACAATATAGATGTTATATTTATACAATATAAATATGGCTAACAATTTAGCCATAGAAGTACGGTGTACTTTTTACACACAACAGAGTACACAAATGCTTCACACATAACTACACACAGACAAAGCAAGTGATGCTGTAAAATTGAACCAATCCTCAACTCCTTTAATCGTGTCCCTGTTTTAATGAAAGAAGACACTCAGAGACAGTTAGATTGAGGCAATCTGCAATGAGAATAAGAACCAAAAGTAACTTAATCACATTTGCCTGGATTTTAAAGTTTCACATACAATTGGTGTAGGGTGAGCTTTGCACAATCCCCTTGCCTGAGAAATGGGGTCACAGCACTCAGAAAGCTGTTTTTATATTGAGTCTGCCTAGTTATATTGGTCTACGTAGTTCATTATCTGCACAGACCATCAGCAGCAGTCTAGAACATCAGGCTGGAGTCTTTCCAATCTTAGCTGGATCTGTTGGGATTTTTGACATGTATCAGCCACATGCCTCTCTCTAACCTATTACTTTATTAAAGAGAGAGAGAGAAAAGAAGGAGTAAAGATTGCATGATTAAAGAACTCACAACCTGAACTTATGCATGCTCCCTCAAAAGTAATTCCACTACGTTCTGCAGGACATTCCCTAAAAAGTTCATAGAGAATTGTAATTTTCAAAGTCCAGCCCCCAAACTGAATTGATTTTTGTTTCAGTTCTGAACTCCCTTTTTTCTACAGTACCTAACAACTCTTATACAAAATTAATACGTTACTATCAGACCACAAAGTTCACACACATGTAACTGTTTCTTGTGTTCTATAGCCTAAACTTTTAGGTATCTTTGGTTGTGATAATTTTTGCTGAAAGGCATAGAGCTGGATAAACGTTTGAGAGACAACTCAGGTTGACAGTTCTGTGCTTTCATAAATGCTGCAAGAATTAAATGCTTGCTTTTTCTGCTAAGACTGTATCTGATCCAAGTATCTATTTGGTTCATTACAGTAAGCAAACCCTTACTAATACTTTTTAACAGTAAGCACAAAAGGAATCTTGCTGGCAAGGCAGGAAAACTGCTAGTACAGATGATTTCTGGGCACCTCATTTATTGCTATGATATTTAAACATATTGGCCAGCTAACACCCTTGTCTTTCCATTTTCTCCACTCTCTTTGTGCTCCCCTGAGAAAATGAAGATATTTGAGAATTAGAACAATATTCATATGCAAACTATTTCACATGTGCACTGTCTCTTTTGACAAAATAACTGACACAATGGTATATATAAAGGCCTCATTCTGTATTTAAAAAGAATCAGACTAATTTTCCAGGAGACTGGTCTGTCAGTGCCACTCATGTCAAAGTCAACGGACCCTCCATGATTAGAATCAATGCACTTCTGATTGATAGGTATGATGGAGACACAGCAGCCTAGCTATTTTAACATACCCTGATATGTTTGCCATAATATATATTGGAGTTGAACCATTTGCTGGAAACAAAATGTTGCCCTGGATGAGTAATACAAACATGTAGTCTATCAGCATTCCCTCTGTGGCCCACCAGAATGAGTAAGGCTGAAAACGTCATATCTTTTTTGCATTTTGTAGGACTTGTAGGGGTTAAGGAACACTCACTTTTGAAGCATAGCCTTCAACATGCTATGCAAAGCATCTTGGGGTCTCTCAAACCAACAGATGCTGCGCACCTCTTCATTAGATCAGCATGTCAGTTCATATCTGCCTTGCCTTCTTCCTACAGATCTACATAGAACAGTGTATGTATATGGGTACAGTTGATTTACATGGTGTCTTTGCACCGTTCCGAAAATCAGCTCTGTGCCTGAACAATCCCACACAGTCATCTGTGTTGCTGGCTCAACTACAGCTACAATTTCCATTTGTAATGCTTTAATTCTATAGGTAGCCTATTTTTCTGTTGCTGGGAAGCCTTTCCTCACCACTTCTCAAAGCAGCCATCATTACTCTTTCCTGCCTTGCACAGCTTCTGTATTCTGTTCCTAGCACTTCTCTGTCAGCATTCCAAACAATTAATCCCCACCCCCCATCCAAGCTGCCCAAGTAACTTGCAATTATGCTTAGAAATAATAAGAGAAAGCGCTGGTGGCAGGAATACTGACACACTGTAGTTTCATCATGACAACTTGCAGGAAGCTCTTCAGTGCAACAGAGGAATGGTATCTTTGCAGCTAGGAATTTTTCCTTAATGGCAACAACTCAGAATTTATTTGCAAACAATCCAATGTACAGAACATGGACTGAAAATACAGGCGCTATTAATTTAACTCCCCTTTTGCATGGAGTAGGGATGAAAACATGTTTGTTGGTCCAGGACCGATGATAGCTCAGGAAGTAGAACTGTTCATGTTTTTGTACCCTCCTTTTGATTTCCTAGAGATGAACTCTGATTGACTCAAGGTATTCATTATGTGCTTTCAGAGTTTGAAGACAGCAGAAATTAAGATGATCACAGCAGTTGAACTGCTTTGGGACAACTGGAGAACAAAAACAGTGATCGTGTAGAAATGTCCACTCATACAGTTTTGTTCTCCTGTTTTAAGAAGGAAATGCCAGTGAACTGGGATCTGAGTTCAAGAGTTCCAGAATTCAAGCACCCTTAGCTTTCAAACAGTTCTTTTCTTAGAACAATTCAAATAACTCTTCTGAAAATTAGCAGAATCCATTCAATTTCCAGCTGGCAGGGCTATCTTCATTTATCAGGGCTGGTCTTACCACTATTAAAAAGCTTCTGCTAAGCTTTCTCGTGTCTTACTCCCTAATTCTAGTTTTTGTTCTCACAGCAGCAGGGATATTAGTCATGCTTTGTACACTAAGTTGCATAATGCCAAGTCTAAAAATTGCATAGTGGGGCTGCACGTCACTTCTAATAAACACTGGCTCAAACAATATTATCCTTGCTGATTAAAAATACTCGGCTCATAAAGATTTCTTTATGTCAGATGGCAAAAGGTTTGTCCTTGCTTTAAGCTGGAATCAGATTCAAACCCAACTTCTGTCTGGTGCCAGATCCTAAATATGTAACAACCTCTATCTGGCTATGTAAAGCCTAATTATTGCCCCCCTATCATGCTCAGCACTCCCCTCTTCAATCCAGAATCCAAGTTCCTTTTTAAAAGATTGGCAAATCATTTAGCACAACAAAATAATTCCTGGTTTCCTTTACTGGCTTCCCTACAAGCTTCCTGTATAAATATGGGGAAATTGTCTGTAAAACATATAAATGGAATGGTGAAGTCTCACTGGGGTAATTTGATTAAACTTCCTGTCTTACAAAAGGCCACAGCTGTCTAATCAGTAATGAATAAGATGACTGTGGCTGAATTAAATCCAGGTCCTAAGGGCATGTGCATACACTCTATTTTACTGTTGACTGCTATAGAAATAGGTAATTGCTACTTACCTATTGGAAGTTAAGAAGCCTGCTTTCAAACAGTAACAAGAAACAATTGTGTACAAATCACTGAATACAATCAAGGAATAGCTGAAGCCCAGATCCATACAGCTGCTGGCCATTAAACCATCACTACTCATCAATCATGTGTTTCTAGCCCACCAATCATTCATAAATCTCTCTTCCCCTCACATCCCATTCACCTGCCTATCTGAGTCTACAAAAGCAAAGATTCCAGTAAAAGAGAATATATGTAGCTCAGAGTTGAACTATGGAGTCTTTGGTGCTCTCTGAGCTTGGTTGTTTGCTTGCAGATGTTTCATTACCCGACTAGGTAACATCATCAGTGTTAGTGAGTGTGGGGTTTGCTCCCTGTTTATATACTGTAGCTTGCCCTGCCAGTGTTGGTGGGAGTGTGGTTTTCTCCTTGACAGTTCCTTGATTGTAAAACAATACCCTAATCCTTGGGTTTAGGGTTTTACAATACCCAATAATCCTTGGGATTAGTATTGTACAATAATCAAGGAACTACCAAGGAGAAAAATACACCCCCACCAGCATTGGCAGGGCAAGCTACAGTATATAAACAGGGAGAAAACTCCACACTCACTAACACTGATGATGTTACCTAGTCGGGTAATGAAACATCCGCAAGCAAACAACCAAGCTCAGAGAGCACCAAGGACTCCAAACCAAAGATTAGCTGAGCATTTAGTGGGCTATGACTCAAGCAAAGGACAGTGTTTGAAAGGGAGATATTGCTGCAAAAACATAGGATTACTTTAGCATAAGGCAGTTGACAACTGGTTTCTCTGTTTTCTTGAACTGCTGAAATTTAAAATGTAGATTCCTGAAGGAAATAACTTGTTATGAATTAATGGGATATGAAGACATATAAAATAATGTATGACAAATCTATGGTACTCCAGGCTAAAATTCCATAAAAGTAAAAAGAGCCAACCGTGAAAACAGAAGCTAACTTTAAGCTTGCGCAAAGCTGTATTTTCAAACCATAGAAAAGGCAAAAGTGTATCTTTGTATGTGAATGAGTTAAGATGAGAAATCTTGATCCTGCAATTGTTCTCTGAAGACCTGCAGAGTGAAAAACTTTACAATATTTAGTTTGAGGGTACAAAAGATCTCAGATATTATATGAGTTATCTGCTTGATCCCCTAGATGGCAGCTACTTTCTCTTTTCCATCGAATCCTATTATCCTGGTCTGTGGGAGTGTGGAGCAGAGGTATGAAACATGGACTCTTATCCCCAGAAGAGCGAACACGAGATAAGAGAATGAGACTGGCCCCTCCCTAAGGAATGCAGAGGATGTTTGTGGGGTGACCCTGAGAGTTGCTCTCAGTCTGAGAAGATTCTGTAATGGGAGTGAAGCCAATAAACCTTGCTGGATTGAATCTGTATTGTCTCTTGGAGTTTCCTGGGCTAATCCTGACATGGTCAGATACAAAGGTCTACAGGACACCACCAGTTTGGATATTATTTCAGTGAAGCTGCACGTAAAAGTGTGAACAAACAGGGTTCCGAAAATAACAATACATTTCTTCAACCGGAAATAGCAGGAAAAGTCCTACAGAAATTTATTTATTTATTCATTCATTCATTCAATTTATATAGCCGCACATCTCAGACCAGTGACTCTGGGTGGCTAACAATAAAATACCAGTAATGGTCCTATAGGTTATCAACAAGGAAACAATGCAAGCAATCACTTTGTCATATGCACTGTACATCAAAAATGGACAAAGAAGAATGATCTTTAAATTAGTGGATGATCTTTATTTTACTTTTACATCACTTGTTTTTAGGGTTTCTGAGGTTAAGTGCATGGCAGATATCAGAATTGGTCAAAATGTTTGCTGCATCAAGTCACTGGAAATTTTGAAAATGTACTGACAAAAGACAATAATTATGTCATAAGAAAACATAATATTTAATTTGATTTAAATATAATTGGCTGAAAAAGCATGCTGAACAAACTGTTCTAAAACTAAATCAAGGATGTTATGGCAGCTCTCATCTCAAACCACTTTGCACTGTCATGCACAAGTGGGCAGATTCTGTTTAATAAATGGAATTTCAAGAAGTATACCTTGACTTGTAAGGCCAAGAATAATTGTTACTGAAAAGTATTGTTCTCTTTTGCAGCCAGTCATTATTAGCATATTCTAGCTGCAATCCCATAATACTTACATTAACCTGACTGCATCTTCCTTTTGAGTACTGTAGACATTCATAATCCCCATGAATTCTTTGGTTTAGCCCAGTTGGCAGAGTCACCATTTACAAAGAGGCTTGGAAGGGAACATTTAGCATGCTTTGGCTGGAAAACCGATGGTAGACTGCTGTATTATAATTATGAGTTCTTAATGTTTTGGATAATATATATTAAATAAATAGATATGCATGACTGAATTATAAAGAAAGGGAGAAATTAAAATCTGTATCCCAGTTATTGCTTTTATTTGCATTGATATTGCAAAGCTGACTTCAGGAGGCAAATTTCTACCCTGATAATTAATGATATTATCCTGCTGCTTTGAACAGAGTTCCCTGCACCATGAGAAACCAGAACATTTGGATTGGCTAAATCTAAAGTTGAAAGAAAGATTCCATTCCCCTTTTCAGACAAAGGAGGACTCTGAATCTGCCCTTTGTGTTAAATTAGGCCACTTGAATGCTTAACCTTATACTGTATTTGCTGAAGTGTTTATACACTGTACTTCTACCAAAGGAAATGTTTTCAATCTACAGTGTTGCTTCTTTCAATCCAATCTAGTTCCATAAAGCCTGCATGGAAGGAGCTTACACATGCACAAGACTGCTCAAGCAACCACTGAAATGCAGGCTATGTGGCTTTCAGCTTGCAAAACTGACAGTATCCCACACTGGGGTGGTCCACAGCTGGGCCCATTACAAATAATGATATTTTCTTCTCAGATATCCCAATGAAAATAGGAGCCATATATCATTGCCTTATCATTATACTGATTATCAGAAGCTGTATTATTTCTCTCAGCTGAATAAGGCATACAGCATTCAGCATATTTATTGCATGACTCACTAACTATTGAGAATTGAAAGCTTAATAAGCAAATGAATGCACTTAATTAGTCAAATTGCACAATGCCAAAACACACCGTTATGGAACAAACGCCTGACAAACCTGCTGGATTTAAACAGCTTATTACTCACGGTGCAATGCAGAAGAATTCATTCACAGCTATCAAAGCATAGAGCTTATACATGTGGTGAAAGTCTTGCCTTTTTATCTGTCTCCTTCCATGTTTTAGAGCCTGAGGAACACAGGTCACCTCCAAAACAGGATGGTATAGTCAGAGAGCAGAATTTGAGGGATCCTCCACTCAAATCTCCTAGAAGCCTCAGATCATTATTTATGCTTTTTTCCTGTGGGATTGAAAGTCTCTGCCCAATGATAACTTTAAGGTGAACATTCTATGCATGCTTGTTGACTTTAATAACCATCAGACACAGCATTAAGTTGCATATGCTCTTCTTTAAAACACGGATCTTCAGTTTCTTGGTAAGAAACCCCTTAGCAATTGCATCCTAAAGCCAGATGAGTCATGTCAGGACCCAGAGTCCCATCCCGTCCTTCCTTCTGACGAGACAAGAGAGAGGAAGAAGGTTGGGAGAGAATAGGAAAAGAGCAAATAGTGACAGCAGAATTATCCAGGCCTGAGTAGCACTTAGTGACACAAGAAGAGACAGCAAGTCTTGCTTTTTCTGTTCCTGAGTCTGTCCTGGGTCAAAGTAACAGCACACAGCACAGAAAGGTGGGCAAGAAGAGCAATAGAGGAACAAAGTACAGTGGTTCCGTGACTCTGATTGCAACTTGATTTGGTCGCACCGCGAGGCAAATTTCCCCATAAGGTTCAATGTAAATACGGCTAATCCGCCCTCCGAATTTGGTCGCACCACGAGGCAAATTTCCCCACTTTTTTCTTCAAAGCCTTATTCTTGCCAAGCCTGCTCTGCATTTTCTTTGGAGCCATGCTGACAAGCACACCAAAAACCTTCCAAACGCCACAAAACACACCAGAAGCCTCACCGAACGTCTCCTTGCTACCGCGATCTCGCCCACAGGAAGCCGCGACCGCGTGGCAGCAGGGCAAATGGCCGCGGATCCGGTTCGTAGCGCGGGGCGGAGGTCGCATGGCGAGGTAAAGTTTTGGGGCCGGAGCTGATCGTATCGCGAAAAATTCGTAAGGGGGGGGCGTTCGTAACCCAAGGTACCACTGTATAACATTTTATGCTCTGGCGTCATGGGCATCCAATGAAGTTTTATATTTGTATTGTGGGTTTAAGTTTTGTAAGCCAGCCTGTTAACACAGGAAGCAAATAGATGGAATAAAGGTTTTGAAAAAGCAACTGTCCTTTTTCATGGAATTGTAGAAAAATAGTTTATTCTCATATCAAATTAACTGTATCTTTACATCTGTACAAACGCCAGGAATCAGCAAACTCCAGATGCTATGGAAATATACAGTAACTCTCAGCATTTCTGGGTACCATGGCCAACAGTTCTGGGAGTTGTACTGCAGCAAAATCTGAAATGCCACAGGTTGCCTACCCCCTCCAAAATATGGCTTGTTTCAAAAAGGATGAAAACAATCTATAGCTAACCTAGAATCTGCAAATATAGGTATGGTGTTGGCAGATCATTATATTGCACCAGATTGTATCTTTCTAATTGGTATTTATGTCCAGAAGGAACAAATGAAACTCCAGAGCAAGCACAAGCAATGGGGACTGGTAGCTACACTGAAATGCCTGTTAGGACAATGATAAATGGTTAAGAAGAGCACATTTTCATTATTTTTGTGCTGATTCTTAGGAGCACAAGTTAGATAAGCAGCTTTCCCAGCAATATGTACAGATGCTAGTTAGTGTCATTCTGAGTGAATAAAAATGCACTTATTTGTTGCCAAGTAACTGACTGGATGCATAAGAGATCTGTGTCACCATTGGTGCTTTTAGACGCATCCTTTATTGTGTAACTGTCCTGTCTCAAACATAGGCTGAGTACCCTCCTGTGTTTTCCCAGTACTTCTACTATGTTTTTAACCATTAAATGAAATCTATTAAAGGGAAAGATATAAAGATGTGCCTTTTCATCAGTTCTACTAGGAATCTTCTGTTTGGATGCATCACAGAAAGACAGGGGATATTATTCTCTCGTATCCAACTGTTTTAGAAGTTCAGCATTCTCCATGTGCAGGTACAGGTGATAATATAGGAACGCATGCACATGGAATGAACCACATAGCCTTATGATCAATTACTCATTTCAGTAACTATATGTGCCACACATTTACCTTTAGTTTATGATTGCCAGAACCTACAGGAGTGGGAGGCTATCAACAGTTGGGAGAATATGAACCTGATAAAATTCTTGATTCCACATAACTATGAAAAGAATAGGAAGCTTATCATGGCCTGAAGCCAGGACCATCCATATGCTCTTATCTGATATTTACTTACATCAGATCCTCGCTATATTCATAGGCATGAATTTGAGCAATTCATATTGTACATTAAATTATGCAAACAAGCACATTCATTGTATATTTGACTGCATATGACTCTGTTTGTTCACCTGCCCTTTAGAAATGATAATTATGTAAATTGCCAAAGTCCTTCCAAAGCGCAAGTCTTTCCAAAGTGCAAGTTTTTTTAAAAAGGCTATTACAAGTAACACCTCCCCCACCCCAAATTCCACTGCCATTTAAAACATTCTCCCCCAAATACTTCTTACTCTCTCATCTGTTAGTCCCAAGCTACCCAATCCTGTTAATGTAGGGATGGGTAACCTTTTATCAGCTGAGAGCCTAATTTCTTCAGGGATAATTTGGGGAAGGGATGACATTGAAATAAGCAGATGGGCTAAATCAAGCAGCCTGTCTATTTCTCTTCCAAGCAGCTAAGTCTTACCAGAGGTTTGACCTGATTATTTGCAAAATTTTTAGGCTGAGGGCTACTTGAAGCATGAAAGCTGATGTTTTTTGGTGTCTGGTGTGTTTTTTGGTGTGTTCCACTATGATTTGATTGCAACTTCCTTCACCCACACCTGAGTATTAAAGTATTCTACAAAGCTTCTTTTGAGATTGATCTCTCTCCTTCCTTTCAGGACATGCACAAGTCTTCATTGTGAGATGCCATCTATGAAGACTGCACAGCCACGCATGTCCCTGTCCACTGTGTGAATCAGAAAGGTCCAGCCCAGAGTGAACTTCAGATCTAGATGTTGTGGATATTAAAACAGGCTTTGAATGATTTATTTGGAACTCAAGAAGCTATTTTATAACCAATCAATTCATTTAGCTCAATATTATCTACACTGACCAGCAGAGACTTTCTAGGTTTTGGGACAGGAAATCTATCTCAGACCCATCTGAAGATGCCAGAATTTAACTTGGATTTCACAGAAATACAGAAATCCTATGGTTCTAGGTTGTCCAATCCTGGTCCATAAAACTACAGTATGTTTCAAGAAAAAATATTAAGCTACTTTGTAAGATTAGGTGTTAAAAACAGAGATAGAGGAAATGGTGAAAGAAACAGTGAGATGATGCCAGTAAGACAAGTGTATATCTACACTAATTTCTTTACATGATTTTGCATTGCTAATTAATTGTGCCTTTTATGCCTCATCCTGTGTGCTGTTTTAATGAAAAATAAACCTGAAATTGCATTATTAATATGAAAATGCTTTGTAAAGCAATTATTAACATTCTCCCATGCTTGTGAATATATAATACAATGTTCTTACCCTATTGTCCCAACTCCCAGTCATGGTATTTCTCCTCCCTCCACTCTGCTGTGTTTTAGAATAATGCCAGACATGTGCATAGTCTAATAGGATAAAATGCACCAAAATACAATGCATACAAAATGATATTAAGAACAACAAATGAAAACGGGGAAAAAAAAGTTCTGAAACAGATTGATATCCAAAGGAAAAAATACATTTGGTACCATAATCAAAGATGTTATCTCCCAAAGTTTCATGAAGACTAAAGAAAGAGGTAGACAAGAGCTATTCAATTCCACGAGAAATCATACTGCTTATAGTCAGCTTCCCACAACCTGGTACTTCATGATGTGAAAGTACATAACTTCCAAAATTCCAAACCAGCATGGAGTTAGGAATCATGGGAGTTATCATCCCAAGACTTCTGAAGGGCGCCAAGCAGGAGAAGACTGCCCTAACTTCAACAGCTGAAGATGAATCAAAAGATTGTAGGTATAGGTGGTTTAGGAATGCCTTAACCATGTATTGGTTCTTCTTTTGAATAAGCTATAAGTTAGAGGACGGTATTGTTTCCATGAGCATAGCCATCATGTGTGTGGGGGGGGGGGGCTGTGTAAGCATCACAAACAAAGCTGCTTATTCTATAAGCTTAAACTATGATAATTTAAACCTTACAATGCAGTGGAGGAGAAGGCAACTGTTGCTTCTCCAATCCATTTTCTCCCTAGCCCTTACCTTCTTGATTGCCAGAGCCAATGGGAGAAGAGGTCAACTGAGAGAACCAGGGCAGGAATGAAATGGGAAGGAAAAGCCATAGCTGCTTTGTTTACTGTTGCTTGGGAAGGCCTATAGAAATATAACCCGGGACTCAGCCTATCAACCCCATCACAGACCCAGAAAATACAGAGAGGTCAACAGCATTCAAAAGTAGCATTGCCTTTGTTTTCAATTTGTACCCAACTGAGAAACTTGCCTCATATATATTGTTTCATGTTTCACAACGTTCCCTCCATTCACCAACACACATCTTGGAATCTCCTTCATACCTTTCCGGATGCTGCCATCAGCGGCACAAGAGAAATCTCCAGTGCTCAGGAGAAAGCAGGTTGCTGCTTTCTTGTTTTTGTCCCTGGTACTTGAGCGCCTCATGAGCTGCTTCTCCTCTTGTGGTGACGAAAGAGGCTGCTCTTCATCTGACAGACCCACATTGGCATCTCCATTCTGCTTGGTGTCTTAGAAGGAGAAAGAAAGAAAGAAAGAAAGAAAGAAAGAGAGAGAGAGAGAGAGAGAGAGAGAGAGAGAGAGAGAAAGAAGAAAGAAGAAAGAAGAAAGAAGAAAGAAAGAAAGAAAGAAAGAAAGAAAGAAAGAAAGAAAGAAAGAAAGAAAGAAAAGAAATCAACCTTTGAAGCCAGAAAGAGGCCAGATTTGTACCTGCTTTGGCAACAGGAAAATGAATGATTAATTTAAAAAAATGTACCTCCTTTGCCCTGTTAGAAGACCCTTGGGATCAGGATGTCTCGCCACTACATAATCCAGGGGAGGCAGCATTTTACCCCCTTGTTCTTTTATTGATGCTAAAATACTAGCTACATGAGCAACACAAGTTGCACCTCATTCATATACCTTCCAATTGTTGCCTCATTGTGGAAGGCAACATACAGCCATTCTTCCACTGTTGATTTACAGCATCTGGAAGTCTGGCCATAATCCTGTGACATTTCTAAAGTATACTGGAATCAATTTCTCACCTTCTTGACTGGAGATCTGCATTCAGTCCTTTCACCTTTATATGATGGTGAATCCACCAATATTGAGGGGAAAAAATGTCAAAACATCAATCCTATATACCCCTACTTTTCCAAAGACAGAACTTACAGAAAATGCCTGTAAACATATACCATGTATTAATGTTATGGTGACTGCAATATGATTTCCACAGAAACTGGAGTTCTGGAAACAGCATTCTATTCAAGTCCATGATGAATGTATAGTCCAGATATCATTCATAATATAGCAAATGTATCACTCTAGCACTGATAAGGTTGTTCTAGACTAAATCTTTAATTCTCATAAATATTCCTTATCTGAAACTGAAGAAAATTATATAAATGACCTGCTCATACCTCCTCAGACTTCTTGGTTTTCTCACTGTGAGATTCATCCAGCAGCTCAGTCAATGCCACCAATGAAAGTTGTACCATACCTGGTTCCCTAAGCTATTAGTAACAGAACAGCCTTCCTCAGCCTGGTGTATTAAATGTGTTGAAATCAGAATTCCCAGACAGCATTAGTCCCAACACATCTGCAAAACCACAAGCTGAGGAAAGATCTCACAGGACTTTGGTAACTATCAAACTTCTTTTAAGTGACAAGATTAGAACTAAGCAAAGGATGCAATCTATTTATGATTTGTGCAAAACGCTAAGTCAGATTTATTGTTCCAACACACTGGGAAGGCACTAGATGAGGGAAATGATGTTATAGACTGGGTACAAAAATTGAACTAAGCCCAAATGTGACTTATTTGGTTTTCACTTATATGCTGTGTGAAACTAACCACTGTGAGTGATAAATTATGATGTGTAGCTTAGTGCAATGTCTGAATCTAGCTAACTGGGGCTTAAACTATGATTAAAAATTACTTTTGAACAATGGCTTAGTACAATGTGTGAATCCAGCAATGTAGCACAGTCTGTTAATCCAATCACTGAAACTGTTTGATTGGCTTTCAATTACAACTGGAAGAAGCTGAAATAAGATAAAATAATGAAAAGGTTTACTTTCTGTTAGATGAGTTGCTTTAGAGGAAAGCAAAGTGCTCTTAGAGCTGAGATCTTTTATGTTGTTTTGAGTTTTGTTATCTAAATATAGAAAAAAGCCATTCAAGGCAATTGCATTCAGGCCTGGCCGTGTGATCAGGCATATAAGGAAGCAACATCTGCAGGTGAGGACAGAGTGGCAGATGAAGACCCAGGCTTCAGCCCACCCTTGCTGCTCTCCTGTCCCAGCTGCTGTTCATCTGATAGTCTGAAGGGCTGCAGCAGTCACAACCTGTCCCATCTCCCAGGCCACAGAATCAGTCACCTTCTTCACAATTCTGCTAAGCTGCTGCTACATACCATCAATACCTATACACCACTGGTAATGATGGAGAGGTACCCTCAGCCATTGGGGATTCCTCAGTGAAAAATGCTGCTGCTGCTTTGTCCAGACTCCAGCATGTGACTTTCACTCTCTGCTCCTTACTGTTTCCCACAGCACATCAGATCTATTGCAAACTAATATAAACTAGTATAAGAAAGAATTCTCCAATTGCTTTTGTCTTACTTTCTAGTCCTTCCACCCTAAGACGTAGATGTCTGGAGGGTTAATAGTAGCAGTGAAGCCCCACAGGTCCTAAAGATTACAAACATTTTCCTCCATTGACTCTCTTTTTCTCCCATCAGTTGAAGTATGTTTTTCCAACATTGAGTTCCTTTAAAATAAGACCCTATTATTTTAGCATATATATCAGAGTCTAGATTTACCCTTCCCACTAAAACATAGTTTGTTTTCACCATAGCTAGCAGAACAAGCCATGGTGGTATGGTTCAGATGCCATAATTTACAAACCACAATGACTGGATTGAGACAATACACTAAGACAAAACCAAAAGAATGCTTGCCACCTTATGATTTGGTGGAAGTGTTTGCAGGACACACGGAATCAGAAAGTAGCCAAGTATTCACATGTTGTACAAACCCAGCCCATAAGGTTACTTTATGGCTTAGTGTATTGGGATGAGTAAGCAAGTACATCCAGTGAACACACAGCTAGTGTGACATATGAATCCAGTCTTACTTCATTATTAATTAATAACTGTATTTTTCATTAGAGAGAGAAAAAGAGAGACGTGGGATTTTCTGTGTTAAGTGTCAAAAGAGCAGCCTTTGGACAAGATATTTGAAAAGGAGGAGCCATCTGCTCTTCCATTTCAGACACCAAAATGTCTCGGGTTGCCCTGATTCCACTGCACATCTGAGTTTGAGATGTGCAAATATGCATATACCAACCACACCCCCTCAAGTCCATTCTGGAGTCATTTACTGGAAGGCTCTTTAACAAAAATCTTTGCCTCTTTTCCAGTAAAAATCAGAAAGCATGATTGCTCTTCTCACTTCTGTGCTGATATACGTTTAGTTTCCCATAGGTGTCCCAAAGCACTTCCCAGTGTGAAACAACCTGCAAGAGGAACTCCTGGAGAGCTATAGCCATAAACAGCAAGTACAAACAGCTTAAGAACCACCCACTGCTGGAACAAAAGACACAGCAGCAATCAGAACATACATCACCTGCATCTATGAATGTCCACCTTTCATGCTAACAAGCTGCACACTCCAGAGAACATACCCTTATGGGTTGCCTGGCTGATTTTGGGATTCCAAAGACAATCCTTAGAGACTTACTGCTGTAGAAAAGGTCAGATGGTTAATCAATGCTTAAGAAGAATGGCTATCCTTCAAACAGAGCAGGCATGACAGACCACTTAAATGCAACATTAGATTGCAAAGAGCGTGACTTTACATATTAGAGGAAGTAGGCACTCAGAGACTGTGCATTTTCTTTGGCATATTTAAGGTCAAGCTGTCAGCCTTCACAAAAGCTACACAAAATGCCAAACACATCTTTGGCTTCCAAGTGGGATTCTTTTGTTTTTAAAGTTGGCATAGCAATATCAGGAGCATGGCATAGGTTTTCAACTTTTTTCTCCTGCACCCTAGTGTTTTCCTGCTGAACCCTTACCTCATCCTGCTCCTAACAGAAGCGAATGGCAACCCTGATACGGGATTACTTTTTTTAATGGAGAAAAAGCACAAGTGGGAGAGATTGGCTTAATCTGAAGGTGGACAACATGTGAATGAAAGATTCCGACCCACTCCTGAGCCCCTTTTCTGAGCCCCTGGTGCTTCTTCCAATTACGGATTAAATTTCAGCATTGCAGTTGCCAAAAAAATCAGTAGAGAGTTTTCTTGTCATTTGGAGGAGAGAAACACATGACAATTATAACATTACATCTGAGATAAGTTTATCATGTTTAAAAAAGAATTTTTTAAATTTTAATTTTAAACAATTTCTATATCCCCACAGCTTCTCCCAAAACCAGAAACATCCACAATGTTCTGGGCCTGTCCATGTGATTGAGCCCCACAAACTATGGCCCCTGAGTCCTCCCAAAAATATCAAGAATGACCCCAAACCACTAAAAAGTTGCCGATTCTTGGCTCAACTAAGGCTATCATACCTGGGGTATAAAGTATAGACCACAGATAGATGGCAGCAAAGAGTTAAATAGTATCTCTTTGTTGCCACCTAGTGGTCATCCACAGCCATCTTCCCCCATACTAGGCTCTAGATCACAAGGTATTTTAGTTTAAACAAAAAGAAAAAAAACGACATGAAGTTTAAAAATAATTTTAGTTTAACCCTCTGTGCAGTGCAGTGAATGACAACCTAGATTCTACAGATATTTTGGAAAGTAACTTCATGCATTCTAGCCAGAATATTGGCCATCTGGGAATTACAGGCACTACTGTCCAAAAGATAGGGTGGGCAAAAGGTTGCTATTCATGTTCTATATAGGGTTCAAAATGAGATCTTATAGGTATCCTCAGAAGGAGAAATGTTCAGTCTCCAATTGCTGCAATTAGTTATAACCAGCCTGTCAACTGATTAAAACAATTTTAGCTTCCTTAAAGACAGTCTTCCTCAATAATTGTCAGGATTTTTTTAAAGTTAATTAAAAACCATTGATGCCAAATGCTAGCTTGAAAGAGGCCAACATCATGTTCTGAAGCACACAACGCACCAATTTTGTTGACACCAAGAAATTCTGGACTCTGGAAGTCTTATGTATGCCATTGTGTGAAGTTTATGGTAGTAGGATGTAAACTGTTGTTCAGAAAGGGGTGGAATATTGTCCTTTTTAGACAGACTTGTAATTATTCAACTTCTTCTGAAATGGACAAAACTGAGTCTGGCCTAATGAACCCACTTCTTTAATTATCTCCCTTTGGTCATCATTATAAAGATAATAAGATCAATAACTAGAGGAAGGTTTCTCTGCTCTCACCCCAGACAGCATACCTTTATTCAGATGATACCTCCTGCACCATATGTGTACATAATCTTATATTTCTTCTAAAGCTGCTGTTTAACACACCTACAAATTTATGTCCAGAATCTTCCCACCACTTCTCTCTCTTTCTGGGTTTTGCTTAGCCTGAAATCTTACATCTCACCTGATCTTTTCCTCTCCATCACCCCAGCTGCTGTTGCTGAAGCCAGAGGACTGTTGTAACTCTGAATACTGTTGTGAGGTGAGTTGTCTTCCGATTTGCAGAATGTTGGAGAGTCAAGTGGTGCTGGACGGGGTATGTGCTTCTTCTTCTTCTTTGGGAGCTTTTGCTTTGCCATGGCCAATGAGTAATACATTCCAAAGTTGTTGACAATGACTGGAACAGGCATAGCAATGGTAAGAACACCAGCCAGGGCACAAAGAGCTCCCACCAACATGCCTGACCAAGTTTTGGGATACATGTCTCCATAACCCAAAGTTGTCATGGTTACCACTGCCCACCAAAATCCAATTGGAATATTCTTAAAGTGAGTGTGGTCACTACCACTAGGATCAGATGGCTTGGCACCAATCCTTTCAGCATAATAGATCATGGTAGCAAAAATCAAAACTCCTAGAGCCAGGAAGATGATGAGGAGGAGGAATTCATTGGTACTGGCCCGGAGTGTATGGCCCAATACCCGAAGTCCCACAAAATGGCGGGTCAACTTGAAGATCCGGAGGATCCTGACAAAACGAACTACCCTCAGGAAGCCCAGCACATCCCGCGCAGCCTTGGATGATAGGCCACTGAGTCCCACCTCCAAATAGAAGGGCAAAATGGCTACAAAGTCAATGATGTTAAGAAGGTTCTTAATGAAGATCAATTTATCCGGGCAGCAAACAATGCGCACCAGGAACTCCAGAGTGAACCACAGCACACAAACTCCTTCAATACAGGTGAGAATAGGCTCTGTCTCCATCTTTTTCATCACAACAATCTCAGTCGTGTTGCCCACTACTAGAGTCTCAGTCACATTGGTGTCTATGATGAAGGCTTCATGTGTCTCCAGGCAAAAAGTTGTGATGGATACCAGAATAAAAAAAAGTGAGGCAAAGGCAATGATCTGGAAAGGAAACGAAAAACATGCTCAATGGTTAAAACAACTATGGGAGAAGAAAAGCAACCTAAGAAACAAGCTTGCAAGTTTTAAAATCAGTTTTATTCTCTCCCTCTCTTTCATTTTAATCATTACAAAGAAGGCTTGGAATAAAGAAGCATGCTTCATTTGAATCTAGGGTGAGAAATAACTATTGAAAGACATCCTTACACACTTTATAGGGCCTTCCTCTTCTCTTTCCTATGATCCATTTTAGATCATCAAAATGGAAGATCCCATTTTCAATCTACCCATCTGAGTTATTTACATTCTAATCTTATATAATTTATTTTGAACTTAACCTCGCTAAATTGTATAACAGTAATAGGAATAATAATAAATATATTTGTACCCAGGTATCAGACAGAGACTGAGCAAATGAGATTCAGCTTCTCTTAATTCTTTTGCAGCATGAAGTTTGTCATCTCACAGGGAGCAGTGAAACTTATTGGCCGATTTGGTTTGCCTTCCAACCCAAAGGCTAGTCTAACACCTTCCTCTGATAGTGACAATAAACAGAAAAACTCAATTGCCCAGCTGTGACTGTTTATATTTGCTTGTGCTCCAGCCTCATTTATGTTCATTTTCCTCTGCAGATTAGTTTGCCAACAAAGGGAGGAATTAACACCTATATGAATATGCAGGATGGCTGTTTCTCTGCTTTCTTTCATGAACAGTGGCAGCAAAGCTCTGACAATGCCAAAGAGCAAGAAAACTATTATTTAAAATCAGGTTTCTTATTCGTTACTCCATGAATCCTTTTGCTACCCTATAATAGTTTTACTGATTTGCTACTAACTGGATCTTCTTGTTACTTAGAAGAATAATCTAAAAGTCTTTTATAATTAAACCGACAACATGTCTTTTGGATGGACCTGACATATCACTAACCAAAAGTGATCGTTTATCACTTTTCATATTTCATTTTGCTCTTTCTGTATACATGCAAGGATAATATGCTTGGACCCATAGTAAAACTAGTTAAATACTCAAGGGAGCTGCAGGTTTCCTTCCTCTGATCAAGAGTCACCCACATTACAAATCAAACTAGTATTGAAAAATGAGGTTTTTCTAAAGGCAAAAGCTGGTAACTATTGAACAGAGCTGTTTTATTCTCTGTTATGGAAATAAATGCCAATTTGTTTCAATTTATACAGAGTCATTGTTTGCTATCTTCTCCCCACAATGATCTCTTACATGATATCATAACATACTCTTAGGTAACTAAGTCTCATTTCCAACTATGCAATCAATGGTTGTATAACAGAAGAATCAAATGCAAACTCTACACCTAATCTGATTTTTTTAAAAAAATTAAATACAGGGGAGCTTCATCTAACTCAATATGCATAAACTGCACTGAGACTAAGAAAATAATGCTTAAACACACTTTTAAAAAATCATCTATTTGGATTTACTTTGCTTAGGATGTCATTTGACATTGCACCCACTCAAGTTGATGGCATTTCCAGCCTACTTTCTAAAGAAAAATTCTTGGCTGCAGCTCCTCCAAATGCAGGATATTTCAAAAGCTGTGTCACTGGGGCAAATGTAAAACAAGTACAAACGCATGCACACAAATATGCACCATTTTCTTCAAGCCATGGATGCTTTATCTGAAAAAGCAGTCCACCCAACACTTCTACTGAATTAGTGACCTGCATGCTGCAAAAGGCAGTGGCTGCCGAGAGCTTTCCAATTCTCCTCTCTGGCACTGGTTAAACTCTAATCATTACAGTGGCACATTGTGGAAAGCAACAACTGCATGAAAAAATGTCAGTAACTTTACTTATCTGTCTGCTATCCTTTCCTCCAAGCCCCCACAAAGTAGCTTATAAAAATAACCATAAAACAACACTTTTTTTTTTAGTAAATATGCTTATGTAAAAGAGCAGGTCAGAATCATTCTGCTAAGGCAGCAGCATACTTCCATAAATTAATTATTTTTTAAATTTAAAATTAATTTAAAATCAGCAGCACTAAAGATTATCCATTAGATATTCAGCCCAGGATCTTAAATCAAAACAGAACAAAAAGCAGCCAGGATAAAGTGACTTTTAAGGATCACTCTAGAAACAAACAAATAGTCCTTGGGAGAGGATTCCATTTAGATCTCTGGAGCAATGCTGATCCCCATAAATTCTGAATGGTGTATTAAACAACAATTATTGCTAAAGTAAAGTACACAATTAGGAATGTACTTTCATCATAAGAAGGAGACCAGAATTTTAGCAGAACATGTATTTTAGTACTAGTGAAAACATATCAGAAGTAGTGGCAAAAAATTGCCTTCCTAAATATTGTGACTTCCCTGTGATCATTTCCAAGGGATTCAGTCAGTGGGAAGAAAACAATTTAATATGAGATGAAGGCATATTAGGGCTCCAATTTTCTTTCTTTCCCTGACCTCCAAACAAATAGTATTTATAAATCAAAGCTAATCCCTTGAAGCTGGAAAGAAGTTACCCATTATATTCATATGGCACACTAAACCAGAATTTGTCAAAATGAGCAATATTCACGTGTTCTTCCTCCTACCAGTACAATTAACAAAGCATGGACAATTCCATCCATCTGCAATTTGGCATGCTGTCTGATCCAGGAACTTTGATTTCTTGCTGTCAGAACAAGCCACAAAAAGCCAAATGAACAAGCCAGAGCCAGAGAGCACGATAAAGAGCTGTGGTTTTTAAGCCATCTTTGTTTATAAGAGAAGCCACGGCATACAATCAGAGGAGTATGCACTGAACACTCCTTGTTAGCTGAAGACGTCTGGCATAAATTGGTCCTATAAACCCAATAATTTAGTCATCCCCTTCTGAACCAATGGGGGCTTGTGAATAGCCCTCCTATTTAGCTCCATGTTCAGTGTAGTATTACAGTGACCAATTTAGAATGTTATCAATTTAATTTAAGGGCTGAGCAAAGCTTGAAAGGAGTGCTTTGCTGAATGTTTCAATGAAGCACACCCTCAAAGATGCTTTGTGAAGCAACATGGTTCCCTTGCTTCTAGGAATGACATGAGGTGAAACAACCAAGTTGCTTCATCTCATTTTGCTTTAGAGCCCTTTTCAAGCCTTCTCCTGCTGAATCTGCACAGTCCTGGCCAACGTGCTCCTAGCTGGGTGGCTTCAGCAAAGACCTCAGGACTGCCTGCAGTGACAGCTGAAGGAGGCCAGCCAGGACTCCCCCCACCACCACCACACCTCCAGTATGTGACAAAGCTCTTCCTGTGTATGTGACCTCCAGTATGTGACAAAGCTCTTCTTGCCTCTTCTTTCAACAAGAACTATAGAAGAGCCACCACTCATTTACAAATTGCTTATCAAAAGCTTTGGTGAGTAATCCAGGGGAGACAAATGGCACATCCTGCACAAAGGAAGATGTGATAGATCCAAAGCTGTTTGCTTCCTCTGAACCACCTACCAAAAGTTTTGTGTGCCAAAGGGCTAGTCTGAGTGGCTCATGCAGTAGGCAGTCTCAAAGCCACACAGCCTGGAAGCACTTCCACCAGCAATAATGGAGAAGCCTGAGAGAAGCTTGTCCTACAGCATGGACCAAAGTGCTTCCATGGATACCCAAACTGCTTTAGCAAGGCAAATGAGACCACGTGTTTGTTATGATGACACATTACTTCCATGGCATAAATTCTCCAAGTCAATTCATACAGGTTTGCTAACTTACAAATAAACAGTGATGAAACTATCACTGCCCAGGATCTGCTGGACATCTGGCAAATCAGTCTTGTAAAAAATAAAATAAAATTGTGTTACAGAGATACTTTTGATCTAAAGGGAAAAGGGGGACAGAATTGATGTAATAGCTCCCCCCTCAATTATGAACTTGCTAGTTAAAAAGGGAAGTTCAAGCACTGTGATCACTGCAACATTTAAATCATTGTGGAGCATTGTTTTTAAATTCATGTAGAAATATAACTGTACATTTGTATACACATTTGTATACAAACTATACAATTGTGTACACATTTAAAATGATGGTAATCTGTATATCAGTCTTAAATGTTTCCATTTCATCCATTTATATGCTGTCTTTCTACTTTAGTGGCTAAGAGTAACTACCGTACAAAATATAAAAAGGTTTTAAAATCAAGACTAAAATTAATGAACAATTAAAAGTCTGATGACAAAAGAAGTAAGGTCTTCTTCAAGTCAAGCTTGACTCCTGAAAGATCCCAAAACTGCACTAGAAGATTATCTCTAGTCATGCTGGGACCATAACCAACTCACACAATCTAGGATTAGGAGCAAGCTGTGCAAATTAGAAGTCACAGCCCTCTGGCAGAATTGACCCTGGCACTTTCCTTACCAAAAAGTAACCACTGCTCATTTGCTGTCAAATCATTGCATAGATCAATCAGTTTTCACTGAAATATGACACAATACTCCTTCTCCCATTTTCTTAATCCATATGTTGGATAGCCAGTTTATCCAACATGCTAAGCCATAATGTGCTTGGTTTTGATGTTGTGTGAATTCAGCCATGCAATTTGTGAACTCTAATTCAAGATTTATTATGAACTGTGAACCCAGCCAACTATGGTCCATTCAATAAACTACAATTAAGCAAATAATGTGTGAAATCAGCCAGTATCTACTAAAGGAAAGATCTTGGTCTATGGGAAGGTCAAGTCACTTTTTCCCATTTTCTAAAACAGCTTCTGGCATCTTGCAAAATTTATTGGACAAGTTATTAGTATCTTGCAAATCCTCACCCTGGAGAATGTCTACAACATTAGAATCTCTACAGCATTAAAACATAGGATATGATTATTTTGCTGCAGTTAAACTAGGTTGGGGATGGTCAGCACCTGGATGGGAGACTGCTTGGGAATTCAACACGTTCAGTTTTGAGATCCCATACTGAAAGGATGATTGGATTTGAAGGCCTAGATGACCTATTCCAACTCTATGATTCTATGAAGTGGTGTGTCTAAGCTTATGCACATTCTTACTGATTAAGTGTTAAGCGCGTGCACGTACACACACACGCACACGCACGCACACACACGCACACCCAGCAAGGCCAAGGAACCAAGAATGACATGGATTTCAGTAATTTATATTTAATACTAGTTCAGGATTAATACAGAATCTTGAAACCTATAATAATAATTTCCCAGCCTTTGTTACACTGAGCTAATTAAGGCAAAAAGTATTTTTTCCAGATCTCTCAGTAGCAAGACTGAGTTGCCTTTTCTGAGATAAGCATTCAACTGATCACCCTCAGCTCTCCCATAAGCTCTCACTCCAAAGGAGTTTGCTGGGTCCAATACATGCAGTGCATGGACATGTCTTTCTTCTCCAGCAGGTCTGATGTCTCAGAGAAACTGCATACACAGTGACAGGAGCCAACAAGCTGACAATTACTTTGATCAAACCAGGGTTAATTAAACAATGAATTTATGTATGTATTTATTATTTTGTTTCTTACTATTCCTTCAAGGAGTTCAGGATAGACTGATCATAACCTGTGATAAACAGTATATTAATTGGGGAAAGCACAGCTTCTTAGATTTACCCCATAAAATTAATGACTAAAAGAGAGGTTGAATCTGAATTTCCCTGGCACTCTGACCTACTGTACAACATCACACTGTTTCCATCCATTCTGTGAGAAGCTCTTTGCATTCCCATTATCCTCAACCCATTTGCCAAATAACAGCAGGGTAAGTGTGCATGTCTCTAAAGACATAAACTCTTAATGCAACTCTTGTCTTTACAGAAATTGTAGTGACCTCCAACTCTGAAAGCAAAACTAATATCTGCCATAATTGGCAGAAAGTGAGGTGAAAGGACCACTTTCGTTTGGGGCTCTTAATCAGACTGCTACGTTGTATGTTCCAAATTATAGCTCATTGTGCTACTCTCTGCATGTTATTTATTTCTTCAACACTACAGAAGTGCAAGACTTCTTCCTGGCATATAGTACTGACTCCTCCTCTGCTGGACACACATTCAAATGAAGCCAATGTGGTCTTCCAAGAATACTGTGACTTGATTTACAGTCATTTCACAATAAACACGTAGGTTAGGTTTGGAACTGCTGGAGGTCTAAATCCAACAGTGCTGACTCTTCAATACCTCATAATCTAGTGGCCACAAGTAGGCAGTAGGGTGTAGATAGAAAATTAAGGATTTACTATGTCCCTTCTTTGTCTAGTACTCTGCCTGCTCTGACTATGAGATTGTTAATTAAAGGTCACTTCCTTCTTTTTCTTCCCAGGCACACAATTTACAGAGCACATGCTCCTGGACTCTCCCCCTGGTAGGATGTAGCTAGCTAGGTGCCAGGCTTTGCCCATCCCTGTACTTCCTGTGAATAAATCTCCTTCCTGTTATAGTTATAAAATGTACTTCACTAATCATTACTCAAACCATATTCCAATTCTTAGGAAAAAATGTGCACACACCCCTGCACCATAACAGAGTAACCTCCAATATGCTTAACTGGATTGTGCGCAGAGTTGAGTTGTATGATCCTTTTAACCCAGGCAATTGTGTGATAATGGAGGGGGAGTGTTAACCTCAATCAGCCCAGGTTGTTTTGGGTTAACAGGCTTTTCCTTCACAATCTGTGTCATGCAAATGTCCTAACCCAGTCAAAAAGTGTGGCGTGTGGCCCAGCTTGCTCCAAGAAAAAGAAAAGTGTCTATAGAGCTGCTGGAAAAGCTAGATTCTCCATTGTAGAACTCACCCCTGGAGTCCTGGCATCACAACCACCAAGGACACCAAGAAGGAAGAAAGACCATCCATGGTGCCCCTCATGCTGAAACTCTGAAACCCTTTACACACTTGCTCCTAAATGTAAACAAACAGCGAGGTTCCTAACAATACTATCTGTGAGCCCTACTTGCACATTTGATATAGATGATGGAAGAGTGGAATGATGTTTGCTGCTCTCTTTTCTGTGGTCTGCCTATCCTGGTTGCTTATCCTGGATGCCAAAGATATGCCTTAAGTTCCTGTCCCCTGCCGTCTTCCACTTCTGGGCCTCCACCAACCCCCTGTGGAGCTCCTTGTGATTAGGGACAGCTATTTCCTTCACTGTTGCTTTCCCCCCTCATTAAAGGGTTTGTTTTCCTTGCCAGGAGAATGGGAGTGCTTTTCTTCCCATGGGCCAATTTGGGGAAACTAGCCCATGATCAGAGTGATGATGGAGACTTTTTGAGATTCTGTCTGGCAGGTTATATTCTGCCCTCTGTGCCTCTACGGCAGTGTTTTTCAAACTTGGCAACTTTAAGATGTATAGACTTCAACTCCCAGAATTCCCCAGCCAGCATGCTGGCTGGGGAATTCTGGGAGTTGAAGTCTATACATCTTAAAGTTGCCAAGTTTGAAAAACACTGTTCTACAGGAAGATCAAGAGAGGTAGGAGTCAACAATATGGCTGTTGTGTGCTGAGGGATGGAGGGAGGGACAGGCAACCACAGTGAATTTATGAACAAATATTTTTGTGGAAACATCTAGAGACGAGGCTGTCACAACAAGGTATTCATATTTCTTTCCTTTATGGCAGAACCTCTTAGGAAAAAGAGTTTTTCTGCACTACCAAAGTATAAAAGCACTTCGCAAGATATCCCATTCATGTTTCATGCACTCTTTAAACATTCTTTTTAAATCCAGCACTGATAGTTAGAATAGGTACTTGATAAATGTTGAGATCACCTTGCTGGATGTTTCTAGATTTTAAAATCAGTTGTACTGTACCATTTGCACTCCATGAGAATCCTTATCATAGTTGGAAGGAAGCCTGGAAATGAAGAAGAATTGAACCTCCATCACCAACCATTGTCAATTCTTGTAGAGTGCAATGGAATCAACCAGGACATGCTGGCCAACTGCTAATATATATTTTGTCTCCTTTAATTTAGACAACATTGGATGCTCTTACGTAATGGCTCTGTGCCTGGGAGAGCCACATTTCTTTTCAGATTCTTTATCTGACCTTGACACTCGGCCATTTATCTTTATCTTCTCCAACAGGTTGAAATCTTTGCTTAAATAATAACACTGATACTTTCCTTTAAAAAAGAAAAAGGAAGGTTTAAAAAGGTACTTAGCTACTGAGGGAAAACTGAAATGATCATGTTCTCATAGATTCATAACAAGCCAGGAGGAGGCTGTCCTCACTCTCTGTTTGCTTGATATTGATGATTATTACTAGCAAAACTGTTAATTTCTCACCTATAATCATCCTTTTATTGCCAGGCCATGGAAATCAATGACTGATTTTTTTTTTCTAAAGAAGGCAAGACAAAGGCAATACAGAAAAATCCAAGGAGGTTGTTTTCAACAAATCTGTTTATACCTTCTCATAAACAGAGAGTAGCTTTGGAAATCTAAGACCTTTGAGACCTAAATAGGGTATAAATTCCATCTAAAATGTATCTTTTGGGGATATGACTGCCTAAATTGTCTGCCTGCCTGAAAGAAAATATTTTGGATAAATTTTATTGGCACTTCCCAGTTAACCCTCCCCATGGCATATACATTTTGAGGTGAACTATGAGAGAAGCAAAACTAGCTTGAGTTTACACTTTTAAATCTTAGTATGTTCTTCATCCCGAGTGTTATATACAAGATGGAAAGCTCAGAATATGTATGCCAGGATGTATATATACCACGTGACTAAGAAAACAGATATATGGTTTCTTGAAAATAAAATCAAGAGTATGCCTGTACGGCAAAAATGAGCTTATGAAAACAAAGTTTATAAGGAAGAGCAAAAAAGTGTGGACATTGTCTATTATTAATTTGCATAGGCTTGATTGGGAATGAAATGGATATATTTCTATTAATATGCACAAAAGAAGTGTTTATAAAAAGGAAGGGAAAACTAACATGGAGATCTCTATTGGACCCCAATTTGTATCCAAAAATTTGCATCAGCCAGGGATTGCTGATTTGCCTGCAAATTATTATTCCAAATATTAAAAGTAAATTTGTGCAGGTATTGGGAAACTATAGGAAAACCTCACAGCACAGTAGAAAGAAATAAAAAGGTAGAACAAAAGTAAGTCTAGTAAGTTTATTTGACTTTTTTTGTGTGGGTGTATGTGGATATGTATACATGGACTTCTGTATACATGCAGACATAAGAGAAAGATGTTTGCTGGAGATGAGCAGTCCTGGACAAATGAAATATTTCTTGATGGAACCCTGTAGAAAGGAGACTTAAAATTAAATAATAGGATGTCTCTCAGCCTAGGAGAAAATTTTCTGTACCCAAACTTAACTCAGCTTACAGTTCTTTTATGCAAAAGCCCACTCATGACAATACAAAACTTTCTTGTATTTTAGCCACCTAGTTTCAAAGGAAAAATCATTTTGCTTACCAATGGAGAATTAGAAATGTGTGGCTAACACCCAGGGATCTACCAGTACTACCCCTATCCTAACGTAAACTAAATCTTATACCACTAGTAAATTCAGAGCACCTGGCAATCATACAGCTAAAAAAAAAAAAAGAATATACAGTGGGGAAAAAACTTTTATTAGGCTTTCCTCAAACTCTGTCAAATGTTGGATTCAATGGGAGGAAAAAGAATCTGTTCAAGGGTGTGCTGATAAGCAGATTTTTCTGATACCTGCAAAGAGACCCCTAAATACAAGCTCTGTTCTTATCTGCAAGAGAGTTGTACAGTAGTGATAAATAACTTGGGAATATAAAAGAGCTAGGTCATAATAAAGAAACATACATGCACAATGAAAAAGAGGAGAGCAAGACATGTTACCTGTATCATTCATAATAAAGAAACATACATGCACAATGAAAAAGAGGAGAGCAAGACATGTTACCTGTATCAGCAGGGGCAAATAAAGTGGAAAATAAGAGGAGAGAAGCAACAGAAGAGCAAGCAGGGGTCACTCTCAGGGTGAAGAGCTCCACTGAAAACTTTGAGGACAGCTTGAAATGTAAAGCAACCTCTAAATCCCCAAAGAAACATACTTTGGGGAGGGGGGGTTGCATGCCACAAAACCCAAGTGCTAATTCAACCTTCCCTGATCAGATATGCTACAATACAGTGCCCTTCACCCCCACCAAATTGGTCACTGACAATGCTGCTTAGGAATGATGGGACTTGTAGTTCTACATATCAGAAGGGCACCAAATTGTATTCTAGACATTAGAAGGGGGGCACATACCTACCCACCTACCCAGCTTAGGAAACTGGTGCTACTGCAGGTCCCCCCATTCCCAACCCTTTCTTAGTGACTCACCCGGGCTGCCCTTGATGAATAGGGATCCTCAAAAAGTGCCCACATCTTGGGCTGCCAGTTGCGGCAACAGCTACTGCCTCCTCCTCCTCCACCTGCAGCCCCAGGAGGCCTGTCTTCCATGCCCAGATGTTGAAGAGTCATCTCCCGGGCCCCTTCATCTTCAGTCTCCTCCCCAGCCAATCCACTGCCAGGCTCAGGGCTCTCAAAGATATCCAGGGCTTCCTCAGCATCACGGTGCTGGCGATAAGTCATCCAGCAACAGGGCTCCACATCAGTCTCGTCAATGCCCCAGTAGGTGAGCTCCTCTTCAAAGAGGGGCCCACAGATGTCTGCTGGGCAGTGTAGTTTGCCCGTGCGGTAATAGTTCAACACATAGGAGAAAATGCCTGGGTGGCGGTCAAAGAAAAACTCATTGCTTTGCCCATCAAAGTCAAAATTGCTCTGGGCATCAGGATCTGCCAGCCAGGCCAGGCGGGTTCCTGGCAGGGTGCGCAAAGTGCTCTTGTAGGTCTCATGCCGGGTGCCCCCCACGTTGATCGTGATCTTGTCTGACTCCTCTCCTTTGCCCATTTCTTCCTTCAGGCATGTTTTGGAGGGTGGCTTGTTCCCTGATTTGCGCCCTCGGTAAGATGAGACACACACGGAGCTGATCATAGATTAGGTTAGGTGGGCCAGCGGTGCTTCTAAGAACCCGTTTTCTTCTGGCCCAGAAGCACCCAAGGAAGGAGCAGAGAGGGGCGCTGCAGCAGCTGTGCCCTGAGTGGGGCTGGTGTGATGGAGCTTGGTTGGCTTACAATTTTGAACAACTACTGTTATTCTGGAGGGAGAAAAAGAAGTCTCCTCAAGCCTCCCACAGCCCAGCCAGGAGCTGCAACAAGTGCCTCGGTGCGCCGGGAGCAAAGCCCGGAGGTGGGAAGGAAACGGCCCTGTCTGGTCAGCAGAGATAGCCGAAAGATTCTGCCTCCTTTTAGGCGGGCTGGAAACAGATGGCCACGGAACTGGAGCGGCGGGGCGGGTAATTCATCTAAGGCACAGGCTCCTGGTCAAGCCAAAAAGAACGTGAGAACAAGCACCACCAGATATTCCTAGGAGTAGAAGCAGCAGCCAGGAAGAAACGCCTCTTCTGCTTTCTGCCGCTCGCCAGGGCTCAGCAGGTTGGTAAACAGCCCCGTCTCGCAAAGTGGAGAAGAGAGCTTGACGTGACTTTCAAGACGATTTTAAACTTCCGAAGACCTCCTGGAGTAAACACGCTCCTCTCTCCCACGCACCCCCGGGAGATACGCAGCCAACTCTCCGGGTCTCGCCTTGCCTCCTCCTCGTTCCAAAACCCCCGCTCGATGGCCCGCCTTTCCCCGCCAGGCAGTCAGCAGACACAGAACACCGACCTCGTCAGCGCAGCAGAGAGGCACCGGGCCGGTTTCCGGGACGAGGTGAGGAGCCGGCAAGGAAAGCCGATTTAACAAGGCGCATCCTCGGCAGTTGAGGCTTCGGCTGAACGGGTTCCGTCGCGGCAATCCCAGATAGGGGAGGGCAGGGAGGCTCCGAACAGGGCTTGGCTGTCTCTGGTCCGCTGGGCTGGGAAAAGAGATTCAGGCTCCCGACACAACCTGCTTCCCGTCGGAGACCATCGGGTCTAAGCGGGAGAGCAACGGTCTTTCCACGGCCGAGGCGAAAGGGGGCGGGTGTGCTTGTCGGGGTTCAGGTGCGCTTGCGAGAAAGCGGGAGCAACCCGAGCTCGCTCGGCGCTGTATCATTTTCAGACTGTGGGAGGGCGAGAGGGAGTGGAACGAGCGCACCGCTTGGGCGACTTGGGCTCTCTCGCGCGCGCTCGCCTCTCTTCCCCTCCTCCAGGACTGGGAGGGGCTGTGGGGGGCAGGGCTGCTCGCGAGGGGCAGCTTGGCGCAATCCAGAAGTTGCTGCGCGAGGACAGCCGAGAGGAGAGAGTCTGCGGACAGTCGCGCCCTTAGCTCTTCGCGCCACAAAGCATCCTGTTGCCGCCAGCGACGGCGGCGTCCAGACGTCAAAGCAGAGCCGAATCGCCGAGCCGAAAAGCCATAGGAGGCGCAAAGCCGACTGAAGCGGGCGTGTTTCTCTTGCAGCCCAGAGGGGGTGCTCGCGGGAGGGCGGCGCGGACGAGGTGGCCCCGGCAGCTTTCCTATGAGTGGCTTTGCGTAGCCTGTTGCCCGGATACTCGAGCGAGAGCTGGCGAGATGCTTCATCCCTTTGCACGGTCACGGTGTGCGGATGATTACGGGCTGGGCTCGCCGCGTGCTTCCTTTTGCATTTTAGCTAGCAAAGAAGCGCCTTTGGAGTGGGGGAGGCGGAAAAGCCTCTCTCGCTGAGCCCTCCTAGGCTGCGTAGGGCAAATGCGCTTGTTCCAAAGGGGATCCTAACCCTCCCCCATCAAATGCAGAGAATGAATGCTATTTCAGAGAGCATCCCGAAATCTTTAATCATTTCCAGGGAGGAAGCACGTTGGCCTTGTAGCAATAACAACAAAGAACAGGGGAGACGGATTTAGAAGTGAGTCCATACTTTTGGCCCATCCAGCCTATTGCTGTCTACGTTGCCTGGTAACGGCTACCGATCCCCTGTTGCTGCTGATACCTTTGCATTTCATTCCTTTCTGACTTGTTTGTATTCCTGCCCCAGCCCTAAGGGCATAATGCTCTATGTTATAATAACAGTGAATTGCAGACAACAAATGCTTAGGGCGCAGAGGAAGCTGCTTTACATACAAGGTCAGATCATGCACCCAGTGGGTGTGAGTACAAGAAGCAGGTTTTGGGTGCACATTAGGAAAAAGTCCCAATTGTAAGAGGTATTCTACAGGTCAAGAGGTGAAACAGGCTATGAACACCTTTGTGGAGGTGTGTTTAAACAAAGGCTGGATTGCCATCCATTGCAGTAGTGAATTCCTGCACTGGGCCTGGGTTGGACTAAATTATTTCCAGTATTATTTTAAACTCTCTTGTTTTATGATTCTACTATCCATTTAGCCGACTGATTGGCAGTAGCTCTCCAGATTTTTTTCCAACCTCATCTGGAAATGGTGGGAAATGAACCAGGGATCTTCCACAGACAGAACATATGTTTTACTACTGGCTCTAAGCTCCATCATAAATTTGCTCTTTAAAGTACCACCATAATGTTTCTTATTTTCAATTACAAACTTGAGAGTCCAGCAGGGCAAGTCCTCCTTTGCTGATCTTATCAAAAGCCCCGATTTCTGCTTTTGCAAATGTGGAGAATGCTCTGCCTCTGACAGTTCAAGACACAGCTCAGCATTCCTCTGTTAGCTAGGGTTGAGATATTTGTGATAGTTGTATCTTTATTATGGCCAGTGATCACATTATATAAAAATGTTGTAAAAAGATTGCAAGGCTCAGATTTTGAGATGATTAATAGAAATAAATAAAATGGATCAAACTGCAAAACACTAGTAGAATACTAATAAATCTGAAGTATAAACCTACTTTGTGAATAAAGTACTAAAATATTAGAGCACTACACTAGTGGATATGAGTATATGTGTGTTTTGTCTATTTATTTTCCACGTTGCTACCTGGCAGCAATCAGAGATGGTATATGTAGAATATGTAACTTTATTGCGGCCCGTGACCAGTGAGATGTAACAGAAAGACATCCAAACATAAAACAACATAGAAAGCATAAGAAAATGTACATTTATAAAATCCTAAAATTAGGAGAATGTTTTCTTGCTTTTTTCTTGGCAGCTAACAGAAATGTTGTGACCATCTTAGAGATGTTAGGTAAACAGTAAAAAGCCAATGAACATGACAAGTGGAGCTTCTGTTAGTGAGAGATGTTATGAAGGTAGGGCACAAGTTGCTGTGGAAAGGGCACTGAAGGAACCTGTTGGCTAGAGCAGTGTTGTCCAAACTTGGCCACTTTAAGATGAGTGGACTTCAACTCCCAGAATTCCCCAGCCAGGCATGGCTGGCTGGGGAATTCTGGGAGTTGAAGTCCACTCATCTTAAAGTGGCCAAGTTTGGACAACACTGGGCTAGAGTCTCAAGTTCACAGGCATAGGGACAGGTTCACTCTGCAAAAGGGGTATTGTTATATCTTTCATCCAGGGTTGCAGAAGGCAAGGCATTAAAGTGGGCTAGATAAAGAGCTCCACAGTGTGTTAGGCCAGTAATGGTGAATAGGTAATTTGCTGGTGAAGATTTCCTGTTTATATCCTGCCAATGTTGGCTGGATTGCCCTGTTCTGCCTGGAGAGCTATAATGAACATCCACTGCCAGATTGCAGCTCTACTTCTTGATAGCTCCATAGCCAGGAGAGCATGACAGAAGAAGTTCCTCAACTAATGTCCTTGAAAATCCAGACAAATTATCCATCCATGTCGTCTCCATTCCATTGGTGCCAGCTAATGGCATAAGAGAGCTCAGTGGAAACCCCTTGCGGCCAGGAGAGGCAGCTAAGGTGCAGGTTGTGGTATCACAGATAATCCATTGCTCTTGTCTGAAAGATTCTTCTTTTCCTTTATATGCCCCCAAAACCTGTTTTACTGATAGACTCAAATAAAAGACATTATAAGGTTGATATTTCCTCCATTTGGCTGCAAATTCCAACTCCAGGCAAAGTGACACTAGTCACAGATTTCACTGAGGATCCCATGGGGAATATTCATTATTTGATCTACTCCAATAACTTCACCTCTTCTGGCCTGGACTTCTACTAGATACAGTATATCACAATGTGGGTACACCCGCTTCTCCACTTCAAACAGCTTGTAAGGGGTTCCCAGTCTCATGTTCTACCACCAATGGGGATCAACTCCAATCTCTACCTAAGCTAGACCATACAGCTGATCTGACAAATCACTATCAGGCAGAGCCTTTGACAGAACTACTGTCCCAGTCTTGCAGCCAACCATCAGACTGACTAAGCAAGGGATGAAGGGGAACCTTCCTGATTTCTTGCAACATTGCTGGTTAGAAGGCCAAGAAAGATGATCCTTACTTCCAGGATTTAAGGTTATAAATATAAGTTTATTTTGTTACAGGAGACCTGATCTCCAGATTACCCAATACTACAAGATTACTCAGTGAGTTCCTTTAATGCTGTTTACAGTGCCACATGGGGTTGTGCCTGAGGAGGTGTTGATACACATGGTGTTAGCTTTTAGGGCTAATTTAGCCAAATGCAACATTCTAATTATAAATATCCATGTTCCCCTGGTATGTTGCTTTCTTTAACAAATGCTGGATGGGATAAATTGGAGAACTAATTTTCTCAACTCACTTTTGTTGTTGTTGTTTAGTCGTTAAGTCGTGTCCGACTCTTCGTGACCCCATGAACCATATTGCGCCAGGCCTTCCTATCTTTCACTGCCTCCCTGAGTTTGCTCAATTTCATGCTCATTGCTTCAGTGATGCTATCTAGCCATCTCATCCTCTGCCGTCCTCTTCTCCTTTTGCCTTCCATCTTTCCCAGCATCAGGGTCTTTTCCAAAGAGTCCTCTCTTCGCATTAGGTGACCAAAGTATCTGAGCTTGAGCTTCATTATCAATCCTTCCAATGAGCAATCAGAGTTGATTTCCTTTAAGATTGACTGGTTTGACCTCCTAGCAGTCCAGGGGACTCTTAAGAGTCTTCTCCAGCACCACAGTTCAAAGGCATCAATTCTTCGGCGTTCAGCCTTCTTTATGGTCCAGCTCTCACAGCCATACATTACTACTGGAAAAACCATAGCTTTGACTATGCGGATCTTTGTCGGCAAGGTGACGTCTCTGCTTTTTAATATGCTATCTAGGTTTGCCATAGCTTTCCTCCCAAGGAGCAAGCGTCTTTTAATTTCATGGCTGCAGTCTCCGTCTGCGGTGATCTTGGAGCCCAAATAAATGAAGTCTGTTACTGCTTCCATTTCTACCCCTTCTATTTGCCAGGAATTGATGGGTCCAGATGCCATGATCTTAGTTTTTTTCATGTTGAGCTTCAAGCCAGCTTTCGCACTCTCCTCTTTCACCCTCATCAAGAGGCTCTTTAGTTCTTCTTCACTTTCTGCCATTAGGGTGGTATCGTCTGCATATCTGAGGTTATTGATGTTTCTCCCTGCAATCTTAATTCCGGCTTGTGATTCTTCCAGCCTGGCATTTCTCATGATGTACTCTGCATATAGGTTAAATAAGCAGGGTGACAGGATACAGCCTTGTCGTACTCCTTTCCCTATTTTGAACCAATCGGTTGTTCCATGACCGGTTCTAACTGTTGCTTCTTGGCCCGCATACAGATTTCTCAGGAGACAGGTAAGGTGGTCTGGTATCCCCATCTCTTTAAGAATTTGCCACAGTTTGTTGTGATCCACACAATCAAAGGCTTTTGCATAGTCAATGAAGCAGAAGTAGATGCTTTTCTGGAACTCTCGTGCTTTCTCCATGATCCAGCGAATGTTGGCAATTTGATCTCTAGTTCCTCTGCCTCTTCGAAACCCAGCTTGTACATCCGGTAGTTCTCGGTTCACGTACTGCTGAAGCCTAGCTTGTAGGATTTTGAGCATAACCTTGCTAGCATGTGAAATGAGTGCAATTGTGCGATAGTTTGAGCATTCTTTGGCATTGCCCTTCTTTGGAATTGGAACGTAAACTGACCTTTTCCAATCCCGTGGCCACTGTTGCGTTTTCCAAACTTGCTGGCATATTGAGTGCAGCACTTTAACAGCATCGTCTTTTAGTATTTTAAATAACTCAGCTGGAATACTGTCATCTCCACTAGCTTTGTTGTTAGCAATGCTTCCTAAGGCCCACTTGACTTCACTCTCTAGGATGTCTGGCTCAGGGTCAGTGACCACACCAGCATGGACATCAGGGACATTAAGATCTTTCTTGTATAGTTCTTCTGTGTATTCTTGCCACCTCTTCTTAATCTCTTCTGCTTCTGTTAGGTCCCTGCCTTTTTTGTCCTTTATCATGCCCATCTTTGCACTAAACGTTCCTTTGATATCTCCAATTTTCTTGAAGAGATCTCTAGTCTTCCCCATTCTATTGTTTTCTTCAATTTCTTTGCATTGTTCATTTAAGAAGGCCTTCTTATCTCTCCTTGCTATTCTCTGGAAATCTGCATTCAGTTGCTTATATCTTTCCCTTTCACCCTTGCTTTTCGCATTCCTTCTTTCCACAGCTATTTGTAAAGCCTCATCAGACAGCCATTTTGCTTTCTTGCATTTCTTTTTCTTTGGGATGGTTTTAGTTGCTGCCTCTTGTACAATGTTACAGACCTCCGTCCATAGTTCTTCAGGCACTCTGTCTACCAAATCTAATCCTCTAAATCTATTCATCACCTTCACTGTGTACTCACATGGAATATGATCTAAGTCATACCTGAGTGGTCTAGTGGTTTTCCCTACATTCTTCAATTTAAGCCTAAATTTTGCAGTAAGAAGCTCATGATCTGAGCCACAGTCAGCTCCTGGTCTTGTTTTTGCCGTCTGTATAGAGCTTCTCCATCTTTGGCTGCAAAGTATGTAATCAATCTGGTTTCGGTATTGACCATCTGGTGATGTCCATGTGTAGAGTCGTCTCTTGTGTTGTTGGAAAAGGGTGTTTGCTATGACTAGCTTGTTCTCTTGACAGAACTCTATTAGCCTTTGCCCTGCTTCATTTTGTAGTCCAAGGCCAAACTTGCCTGTTATTCCGATTACTCCTTGACTTCCTACTTTAGCATTCCAATCCCCTATGATGAAAAGGACATCTTTTTTTGGTGCTAGTTCTAGAAGGTCTTGTAGGTCTTCATAGAACTGGTCAACTTCAGCTTCTTCGGCATCAGTGGTTGGGGCATAGACTTGGATTACCGTGATGTTGAATGGTTTTCCTTGGATACGCACTGAGATCATTCTGTCGTTTTTGAGGTTGTACCCCATTACTGCCTTTCCCACTCTCTTATTGACTATGAGTGCAACTCCATTTCTTCTAAGGGTTTCTTGCCCACAGTAGTAGATATAGTGGTCACCTGAATTAAATTCACCCATTCCCGTCCATTTCAATTCGCTGATTCCCAAGATGTCGACGTTCAATCTTGTCATCTCATGTTTGACCACATCCAGCTTGCCTTGGTTCATGGATCTTACATTCCACGTACCTATACAATATTGTTCTTTACAGCATCGGACCTTCTTTTCGCTTCCAGATACATCCACAGCTGAACGTCCTTTCGGCTTTGGCCCAGCCGCTTCACTCTTTCTGGAGCTACTTGGAATTGCCCTCCGCTCTTCCCCAGTAGCATATTGGACACCTTCCATGCTAGCAGGTGACTTTAACACCAGACTTGACAAGGCTCTCTCCTTTTATTTTAATAGCCATATTTCCCTCCACAAAGGCCATTTTGGAGGTCAGCTGTGCTACTGTAAGAAACAGGTTATGAACACAGCAAACTGGCATCTATTATTCATCATCAGAAGTTTTAGACTTTACATACTAAATGGGGACCTTAATGGTGAGCTTGTCTATTGGGGGCCACAAGGGTTAATCAGTTATGTCTTAACCTTGTACAACCTTTTTAAGCTGGTAGTTTCATTTAAAACTGGCCTATGATTGGACAGTGACCACTTGCTGCTGTTATTTCATCTGGGTCTTGGCCCTCATCCAGATTCTTTGGGCAATTCCAGCTGGGTTAGGGATAAAGACACAGGTTTAGTTATTCTTGGATCAGATGGTCTGAGGACTGCAAGAATTGGCACCATCACTAGTAGATGCCCTGGTCAGTGAGCATCAGCAGGATTTCTGTGGATGTGATGGGTATGTCTTCTCTTTTGATACCATTTCTCATTATTTGTATAATGTTGTTTTCTCTCCTTTCTGGCTGAGTGGGCATTAGGGTACAGTGACCTTTTTATTAGTGCAGCAACATGGTATTTCACTACCCTCAAATAATTGTTCAGCCCACTTCAGTATTCCTGACATTATAATTCCAAGCTTTAAAATAAGGTCCTACACATATAACTCTTAATATTTTAATACAGTATGTAGTTTACATTTGCTCATACTTTTTAACAAAATCAGAAGTCACACAACAGGCTGAGAAATAGATAATTAATGGGTGGTAGAGCAATGTAGGCAGTAAAATAGCATTAAAAGGCTACCAATAAGCTTGCTATTTAGTGGCTGTTGAAATTCTCAGAAGAGAACATTCTTCACTGTATGCTAATTCTCTACATAAGTCTTTCTCCTACCAAATTTAGACTTTCTTAGAGAAGTAACTGTGATAATACATTATTATTATCTATTCATTTTGTTCTTTTTTTAAATTCAGAGTGCTCAGTTCTATTTATTTATCAGAGCCTTGACCAATTCAAGTGCAAAGCCAGTGTTATAGCCATGTCTAACTGCTCTTGAAGGAATAATCATATTTCATTAGGCAGAGGTATGTGAGGGGAGCGACACTCCCCATTTCATCCTTCCCCATAAGAATTGGTGTGTTTGCTTAAAATGTGCTGGCCAATAAAGCTGGAACTAATTTCCCTGGAGGTGGGTTGCAAGTGCAGTATAGCCTGTATTATGTTTATAAAAGAATGTGTGAACTGGGCAGAGAGCCGATCTGCTCTAAATAGTTATTTTCCAAAGTTAACTGGCTCAAGGTATACCCAACCTTGTTTGATGAGTTTTTTCATGAGTTTCTGCAACTTAAGTTGGTTACTTATATCCAGTTTCTTACTTATTCATGCAAAACCTAGACAGATCAGTGACCAAAGTAGCTATCAAGCTAACATTGATATAAACTATATCTAAATTAAGTATAAATTGAAACCATATCATATATCCCCATAATCAGAACACTCTAGCCTTCCCATGACAAACAGACTCTCCTGGATGTGATGGGGTGCATCTTGTCCATATTACAGATTTTGGTATATTAGGAGCACTGTGAGTAATAGCATGCCATACCCAAAACAGGGAGAAATTAATAGCAGGATATTTATGTTCCCAAATAGTTTTGGACCACCATAACTACACATCCTCATGACCTTGCTGGGATGGGACTGCCTCTTCTCTGGCTTTCTGTACAGCAGTAACATTATGACTGTGGTGGTAGCAGCAATAGCAGCAGCAACTGTGCTAGAAGTCACTTTTTTATATTTCAGCTTTTCTTCCTTACCCTCTGTGAAATGGTGAATTTCCCAGGTTGTGGGTTGTTGTTGTTTAGCAAGATGACCCATCCTAAGCTGGGACTTTACTGGTCAAAACAGGATATTTAGCAGATATGGCTTATGGTACTGTGTACATAAAAAAAAGTTTTGGTCTAATCAGCATGCAGTCCTATCACATCCATATGTACTCTCCTGCACATGTGGGTGCATGATTTGGGATAACCCAAAGGTGTTAGAGGGGCCCAGTTACTCAGTAATTTCTGTAGGTTTGGGTGAAAAGCAATACAGTATGGTGTGCTGTGGTTGATGATATGTAGGCAAACTGAAAACTTTGAATTGGATGAACTGCATCCAGAATAGTATCTTGAATAATTTGGGCTAACCCAAAGTGGCTTTGAAGTGCAGAGACACAGTGACTGATCCTTTCTATGCACGTTGAGCAACTAAGGCTTAATGCTGCTGTAAGTGTATAAATGGCTTTGAGCAGCCACATAAGATGCAGCCACATAACATCTACTCAGATATGCTTGAGCTGAAGGGGATTAATAAAGTGGAAGGATTTCAGTTAGCAGTGCGTGGACTAGCAAGCCAGCTAAGGCTGTGCATTTTAAGCTGCAGTAAAGTTGCAGACTGCAGTAAAGTTACAGACTTCATTATGATTAAGGTAGAAAAGATTGGGATTACAGATTGATTAAACATAGATCTTATATCAAAAATACCATTATTGCCTGACTAACTAATCTCCAGAAATATGACCAAACCCTGAAATGTTAAATATACTCACTTATCCGGGAGAAAATTGCAATTCCTCTCTTGCTGCTGCTCTTGCAATCTAGTTATTTGTATGTAATCATTGTCAGTTGTGACAGATTGCCGAGATCAATGTTTCTCAAATCTGGCAACTTTAAGATGTGTGGACTTCAACTCCCAGAATTCCCCAGCTAGCCATGGGATGGTCTGCTGGTTGGGGTTTTCTGGGAGTTGAAGTCCAGACATCTTAAAGCTGCCAAGTGTGAGAAACACTGGCCTAGATGGAGTAGAATCCAGAGCCTTTTTGTCTCAAATTTGGCAGGAACCTGTCACTATGGGAGGCCAAGAGAATAATAAAATGTCTTGTAGGTTCTTGCAGTCTCTCCCATCTGTTTGTTTCTCTCCCTCTTTCAATTGGCTCTGATATAATAGTCCTAGCAACAAAGATTTGTCACAATTGTTTGCCTGCCTACCTGACTCCTATTACTTTATCTTGTGTTATAAAAGGGGTTGTTTGGAATATTCTTAGCACAAGAGGACTTTGGGTTCTTTAGCAGCATGTGAAACTGAACTCCTATTCCTTGGGGCTAAAGATTCTAGAACAACACATCTTGTTTTCTGGGATAGGCCTCTGAAAACAGAACAGCAGAACAATCATATTAAACTGATTAGGAAAGATTTCAGTGGAAACAAAATGTTGGTAGCTAGGACCAGCCCTTCTCATCAGCAAAGTGATACAACTGCTTTAAGCAGCAGATGCTGAGGAATAGCAGTAGTGCCCCAGATATAACTCCTAAAAACTTTTGATGTTCTCTTCAGTTGCAGAGGAGATAGGATGTTTGATAATCACTTATCAACTAGTTTTCTACCCTCAGGTGCTTTGGGAGATGCAGGGGTTTTTCTGCCACTGTGCTGATGAGACAATTACAAAATTCAGGAAGCAAGACAATCTAAGTCAGCTCTTTTAGAACCCAAGAAAGTTTATGAGTCAATGGATCTGTCCCGTTATTACCGAATGAGAATAAACTTGGTTGCAAAGTTTCCACCTCTTCCATTTTTGAAGTTCTAGTTGATTATGGATTCTGACATAGCCTAAACAGAAAAATCCATGGACAAATGTAAGGTACCCCAAGTTTTGCATCAGTACAAAAAGTTTGTTTGTGTGTGTGTGTTTGTGTGTGTGTGTGTCTGTGTGAAAAATGCCTTAGGGAAGAATTAGCCCAATGAAAATTGCATATGTTAATTGGTCACAAAATGCTGATTAACTCATGGCAAATAAGGAATGAAAAAATTTTGTTGCTGTTCAGTCGCTAAGTCGTGTCCGACTCTTCGTGACCCCATGAACCATATTGCGCCAGGCCTTCCTATCTTTCACTGCCTCCCTCAGTTTGCTCAATTTCATGCTCATTGCTTCAGTGATGCTGTCTAGCCATCTCATCCTCTGCCGTCCTCTTCTCCTTTTGCCTTCCATCTTTCCCAGCATCAGGGTCTTTTCCAAAGAGTCCTCTCTTCGCATTAGGTGACCAAAGTATCTGAGCTTGAGCTTCATTATCAATCCTTCCAATGAGCAGAGTTGATTTCCTTTAAGATTGACTGGTTTGACCTCCTAGCAGTCCAGGGGACTCTTAAGAGTCTTCTCCAGCACCACAGTTCAAAGGCATCAATTCTTCGGCATTCAGCCTTCTTTATGGTCCATGAAAAAATGAAAAAATACTGAAAGGGAAATACGATGACCCCTGAAAAGAGCAAGGCTGGCTGGCTGAGTGGAACACTGACTCAGGGAAGACCAGTAATTAATTATATTATTTTGTTCTGTACACTTATAGTTCAAAGGACTAGGTATTTTTCACACCTTCTATCTTTACTATGACAATCTCCCCTTCCTTTCCAAGTGGCATTTCCCAGCAGGGCCAGAGAAAGTTGTTTCAACTATGCTATTGAACAGCATATTTGGTAATTCATGAAGTTACTTGTCAATTGTCTTGAAACTCTTCAAACAGAACATTGGAATATCTCAGATAAGATTTGCTCCTCTTCTGTTACAAAATGCATGGTGTCTTTTGGTGGTGTGTTTTTTGTGCTGAAGTCACGAAACTGCAAATTAGAAAGGAATAAAATCAACAAGCTTTGTTGGAGGTTCGATCAACATCCTGGGAGCAGAGAGACATCTTGTGGTTGTTTAGGTCTCAGAATGGATTCAGATCTTCCAGGCTGTGCACTCTGAGCTTATGCAACTTTATTTTAGCTGCCTAGCATTGCTGTCTTACTTAAGGCAAAGAAGCTACTTTTTCACTCAAATTAGTATCGGAGCAAAGCATGCTTTCTGTACTTGGCTAAGCAATGCTTAAGAGATAGTAGTACAACATCCAGAGGAGACCAGGAGTAGGCCCATGGGGCATGTGTGCCCAGCTGTCATCAAGGTTTTGTGGAGAATACTGTCATCCACCCACTGGTAGGGTCCTTTCTCAGCCTCTCATGCTTATTAGCTATAGAAGCTAGACTCACCCATCCCAGATGCCACTTAGAAGGAGACTGAATGCATAGTATCTTCCCTCAGATACAGGAGGGCAAAATGGTTTTCTACCAGCATTGGTAAGGCAAACTTCTACAACCGAACACCCTCAATGTTCCCAGCCACTGGGTTAACAGCTGGTAATTCTGGAAGGGCACCTGGATGGGAAAGGCTTCTTCGAGCATATCTTTGAAAGAGTCGGGAACATTCATAATAGGCCGAAATGGATGGTATAATCTGGAGGCAAATGAGGGGCTTCCTGAGATTGGGTTGATGAGTGGGTAGCAGAGTTTAATTTATAACTTGGATAGAAGTAGCACTATTTAAAGCACACCACTGAAACATTCATGGTACTCCAGACTATAGCCCTTCATCAAGATCCTGTGAATACTGTTCCTAAGCCTTTTGAAACAAGGGACCAAAAAAAAAAAAAAAGCCAGGAGACAATGCAGGGTAAAGAAGAAACTCTTTTAATTGCAGGCTGCTATAGGTTGTTACAGTATTTCTCCCAAACAACAGAATTCTCCTGCTGACACAGGATGCTTGGGGTAGTAGTTACACTGGCTACACTGTCTATGAGATAAATCACTACAAATTGTGCTTCCCACTCACCCCCACCAAGTTTCATCAGTCATGTGCTTTCTAGATTTTTCAATGCAGACAATTCTAACAATTCAGAAAACTGAGCAGGCTCCCTCCTTAAGTTCAGCATCCTCATTTCATTTACAGCCTTCTTTGCATGGATTCAGGATGCAAGTCTGGAAACCAGCTGATCCAGGACTGCAACATTGGCTTAATGTACACTATCATACTGATTCTTTTTCCACGAGATAGTCTAATATATCACTTAATTCTTCTCCATCTTTCTAGCTTACTGTAAAATCAATAGATATTTGTTCTGTCCCAAAGATGTTTTTGAATGACAGCAGCAGATTCAGGGAAACAAAGTTTCTTCTGGCAGCAGTTTCAATAATTTTGTATTTTTCTGTTCCTAGACGAAGATGTAAGACTTCCTTTAAAAAAAAAGTTTTTTCCTTAATTCTCTATGACTAATAAACTGACTCTCTATGATCAATACACAGAGCTATGGGCTATAGCGGGTTGAAGGAAATTCCTTGGTGGGAGCCAAGAAATCATTCCATACAGAGTTAAATAAGTATTACTCCAGGCTTATGCTGGGCACTACTTGTAGCTGCCTATAGGACCCAATGTACTTTAAAAGCCTAACATTCAGTACTATAAAAAGGATATGTAGTAAAATTTGACAGTTAAAAATATCCTTCTTAAAGCAACCTGAGGTGCGTGGGAAGATTATGCATTAAGAATGTAGATTCAGCGATTTGACTTCCTGCTGCATTATTGAGGATTTTTCTTGCTAGATGTTTTGTAAAAACTGCAGGACATCGTACAGGTAACCTAATCTGAAAGTAGTGCTTAATTTCAAGATTACAGTCAATGAAGTTGACCAGAATATTAGAACATTGAGGCAAAGCACAAATGATCAGCTGGTAAAAGTAAGGAACATCCAGAACAGAATTACTATAGAACTGTTGAGTGCCATCCTCAACACTGCTGTTGAAATTTCAGACTGGTAGCATTTGGATCTGAAAATGCTAACCATCTTAAACTAACTCAGCCTTCAGTGTGGTGGCTTACAAATTCTAGAAGTTGTAGTCACAACTTATCTGAAGCGCAGATAGGGCTGAGCTAATTTCAAGAGGCTGCCATTAGTGTTCAGTGTTGCTGACTTTACTATAAAATAAACCCACTATGTTGTTGTTCTACAGAATAATCTGATGTACCTTAGGACTACCATATGTGAGTGGCAAAATTTGGATGGCTAGTAGATGGCAAGAAGAAGTTTTCCATTTCTACTGCTGCCATCCCATGGTCATATATAGTAACTAAGCATGCCTATCTTTGCATAGAATCAGACAGATAATATTGCCACCTCTCTTTACTTCATTCACAGTAATTCCATTTCAACTCATAATTATTAATCTAACCACATATCACTATACTGGAATTCATCATATTCTCATTCATTGCTTACTTTACAAGTTTTTTTTAGGACCTGGAGTGAGGTATAACTTGGGATGCATTGACTCATTCATGTAGCAAGATCAACTCATGGTGGCAGAAAGTTGGGTTCAATTTATGATGCCATAAGTGAGCCAGGAATGGTTACAGGATCTATTTTCACCTTAATCCTAAGGACAGTTCAGGCAACCTTATGCTTCCAGATATTTTAGATAAGAGAACTATATCATCCCAATGCCATTCCCTATGCTGGAAAGGCTGATCAAAGTGGAGGCCCCAAAAATCTAGAGGCCACCACTTGTATCTAAGACAATACTTATATGGCTGCTCCAAGGAACTTGATGCAAACTGATTTTGGACTAAGACATAGGAAATGTACCATGTAGCATATTGTTTCAGACAAGGCTTTTAAACTGCAAAGATCTTGCTTCATTCCTGAAATCTTATGGAGAACCTAGACAAAATTGCCTATCATTTCAGTCTTCTCGTGGTTTCCCACCACTTCTTCTGGAAGCACACAGAATCAGATAAAAGTATGGGAGCTGAAAGCATTTTCTTAGACTGCTCATTGTTTAGAAAGAAACACAAATGTTATCAGATGTTCCCAACAGGCTACATATTGCATTTCTCTTCTAGATACTTGTATTTCCAAAAGTTGTCGTTTGTGCTATAAGAAATTTAGCCTACCCCAACTGGTTGGATAAGGTTTGAGCTAAGGGATAGCCCAATGGTCAATGGAACAGAATAGTCTGCCTTTCCTACCTGGGGCCCTCTACTTGGGGTAAATTTCACTTCCCATGATTTCCAGCTTTGATAATGTTGGTTGGGAATTACAGAAATTGAACTCTGATAGGTCCAGAGGGCACCAAGTTGGAACAGCTGATTCAATCAAGTGAGCAGAAATATAGCATATTTATTATCATCTCCTATTGGCTATTCATTTTACAAAGATTGGGCTTATGTGATCCTACTTCTGTTAAGCAACAGGCCCTACATTATTCTACGCTGACAGAAGATGATGTTTTAAAGCTCCCCATCTGCTATCATCCATTTCTATGTTTTAGTTTAGCAGCATACAGTACATGACCATATTTTGGGCTCATTCGTTTGGCAATATAGCTGAACGTAGGCCACAAATTAACGCAGTGCATCAGTAATATTCCTGTCAGAATAAGCCAGACATTTTACCTTGGTCCAGGTCCACAGATATAGAATATCCACAACAAAAGCAACAGAATGGCCTTGGAAGTGATTATATTATAGGAAGAAAACTAACTCTAGTAGAACAAAGATAAGCACAATAACAGATGTGAGTCATAACACAGAGAGACTCAATGGATCAATTGCTCAAGGCATCTAACACTTAATCCCATTACATCCCAGTTCTACTGCTTAGCAAAATGCCACAATGTAATACTGTTACATATTTTCACAGAAATAATGACAGAAGTGCCCCTCTGCGCTCCACCCCCTCCCTCCCACCCCATGGGCAGCTCGGCAGGATGTGGTCACTAATCAGACACTAAAAAATTATAAATATATCAAATGTACAATAAAATATATCTGTACAGCACTGAGAATGAAAATAGTTCACTGATCACTTTGGAATATGTTTCTCATTTAACAGAATTTACACCAACATTTACAGAATAAATATACAATAGAAATAGAATCTATAGATTATTTTCTTCTCTCTTTATATATATATATATATATATTTATGTACAAACAAACAATATATGTTTCTTTGTCTTCCCGCTGCCCCTGATCATACACCACAAAAAGAGGGAAGGAAATGCCAATAGTCCACTGTAGAAACACAGTACGTAGACTGGCTTCTATCTGAGAATCCAGCAGAGGGGCCTTGCATGAAATGAGCTCTGGTCTGTCCAGTGGAACTTCAAATGCCGTGTCCCAAGGTGCACAGAGCAGATCAAGAATTTTAGGAATCCCTGAGAACCTCCTTCCATGCAAAACAAGAGGTCTTCAGGAGAGAACAGTATGATCAGGAAGGGGAAACAATATATTCAGTAATGAACTTCTTCAATGACCACCTTCCCGTATTGTCCATAATCTCCAGACAATATGGGATGGGCTCAGTTAAATTCTTTTTTTCCTTATAGGAGGCCAGAGAAAAGGCTACCAAAAGATGATTAAATAAAAAAGAGAAGGAACCTTCTAGCAGAGGGTTGGTTTTTTTAAATTCCTACCTGACTTGTTCCTTTTTCATGATTCACAAATTGTCATCATAAATCAAGTGGCATCTCCTTCACCTTAAAACATAAGACTTACAATCTCTTTATAAAAAAGGAAACAGTCGGTTTAATTGCTCATAACCCAAGCTCATGTGATCTCTGCTTACAGTCTTGTCTTGTTATCACATCAAGAATATACAGAGAAGTCAGCAGGAAAAGGAATCAAAGAGCAGGAAACAAACATCTGCTGAAATTAATAATTGTAAGACTACTCTGAAAGGAACCTTTTTCCTAGAGCTGTCAGTGTTTGTAGTATAAGGAGGAAAAGGTAAGAAGGCTTAATGAAACCTACAAGCCCACCCTTGCTTGTCTTTCAGATCATAACCAAGTAACAACCTCAATAGTTTTCTAAAACAGTAGTCTTCACAAAAGGTGATGTCCTGGAGCATGTTCACTCTGAACCCCTTTTAACTGCAACACTGCTTCTAATTAATTGATTCTGACAGTGACAATGATTCTATCTTCTTAATTGGCCTTTCTCAAGTCAAGTGTGGTTTTCTTAGTGGCCTGAAAACAAGCTTCACTGAAATATATAGGACTTATTTCTAGTGTGCTGTAGGGTTGTGCATGCTTTGAAAAAGATTCAGTACCAGTGCCCTAAATCAGGCAAGTGCAATACTATTATTTCTTAAAGCAGCCCAGCTTTTTTCAGCCTTCTGCATGAACCTGAAGAAAGATGCTGCTCCTGGGAGCCTGAAAAGGCTGGGGCTATTTTAAGAAATAGCACAGAGGTACTGGGCTTCTGCCAGATTCAAGGCGCTTTTTCCAAATCATTTTCAGAACATGCACAACCCTATAGCACATACTCATGTGTAAAAATTAGGGCTGAAGTAACAAAAAACTGCCTTTTTAACATCCATTGTACAATAGTCATAATCACCAAATCAGAGTATAAGATCATTAAAAACATCATGATTTACAAGCTACTATAATTCTCCTCCTCCTGATCCTTAACTGCTTTGGCTCAAGGTCTTCTATTACCTTCCTTCAACTTTTCAGGTTCTAGAATACAGAACTATATAGAGAAATGTTAGCATGAACCAGGCAGTACCTGGAGGAGCCCCCAAGACTTCTACTTTTACACAGTGGGTGGAGTGAAGTGTTCCTATAGTCTTAAAAAAGATTGTAAGTGCTTCTGCATACTGTTTGATTCATATTGTGTTAGCCTGTTATGTTATATCTCAATAAGTGACTGGAGGAAAAAGGTCAGAGTACATTGGTCAACCCTGTAGTTGGAAATTGAAAAACAGTGCCATACACTGGCACCCATTTGCTTCTTTGAGCAAGTGGCTTATTCAAAGAAATGATCAAAAGATTACAGCTTCAAATATTTGAAGAATTGTCATGTAGTTGATGCAGCAAATGTGCTTTTTCCTGGTCTATGTGTAGGATGTAAATGAACAGGTTGATTTTAAAAAGGAGGAAGAAAAGGAGGAAGATTAAGTATTAGAAAAGGCACATTGACAGAACAAACTGTTTGGCTGGGAACAGTGCATGACCAAGAGGGTGGTGGACTCTCTCTTATTATAGATTCTTAAGAGAGACTTCATAGCAGATTACTGCAAGTGCTGAGGTACTGGATTTCCTACATCAGAAAGATTGATCTTTCAGATACTGTGAACTCCAATTCCCATCATCCCTAGCTAGAATGACCAATACTGAGCATTGACGAGACTTGATGCTCATCATATCTGAAACTGTGCATTTATGAAGTCTGTCCCAATTCTATAATCTTGTCATCGGTAGCAGCTGGACCAGATTTCCAATAGCAATCATTCAATTTAATTGATTCCAGTGGAGTGATATTGACTCATATCCAAAAGATTTATTCCTGACTGGGAAACATGCAGCACTATAGTAGAGAATGGCTTCTTTTCTTTCTTTCTTTTTTTTGCAGAATCACTGCTTTTACAGGAATCAAATAAAATAACCTGTACAGTAATGAAGGACACATTCTGATTGGAGTGAAAAGGCCAGAAGGTGACTGAAATATGAACAGATAAATTAGCTACCTCCACTGTCTATTCAGATTGTAATGTATTATAGGCAGTAGGCTTACTTAAATAATCTAGAAAGTGGAAAGGGAGAAATCAAAGAATAACTATGCATAATTCTCTAGGTTACTTGAGTAGTCTGAAGCCAAATCAGAACCCCAAAACAAAAAGAGAATCCATTGCCTTCCTGAATTGGGTAAAAATGTTGTGACCTCCCTAAATGCAGTGCTACCAGCAAACGAAATACTGTAATCAGGAAACATTCTGGAAAGGCCCTTATTCTAAAAATAGACAGTCTCTGGATTTGGGAAAGTAGGACATTCTTCACCATCTTCTTGACATCTTGACATTTCCCCACTGATACATTTCATTGCATCTTTGGGAATAAACTAGTTGTTTTTCACTATTGCATAATGAATACATCCTGAAAATTGGGATCCCTGACACTAATTTAATGCATGGTGATATACAGGTTCACCAGACAATGATGGGCTAATTCATTCCAGCCACATTGCTCCATGGAAGCCAAATGAATAGAATGAGATGGAGTTAGGACACTGGGGTTTGGCTTTTGTTTAATTGCTGATTTATGCTGAGCACAGATTCAAACCTTTTATCTCTATTTAATTGCTTGGAAAAGGTCTTGTAAAGTTAAGCTGTGTTGTATATTCAAAACAGAGTAAAAATCAGTGGGTTTCTTGGATTTAACTGATGGTTGCAGGCAACAATGCTCCAAGAATATCCAGTGACTAGTCACCCACTGACTAATCACCTTTCTAATTTCCCATAATGCCCTAGACAGCCACAATTTTACAGGCATTATTAGGGGTTAATATTCCAGCTGATCCAGGCTCTCAACAATGCTCAAAGCATAAGATTTTTCTTTTTTGTTGTTGTTTTGTTTACTCCTAGAGGATTGTGCATAAAATTAGTCTCAGAAACTAGCAAACAGCTGGCCATAGAGAAGCAATCCCAGTAAACACCATTTAAGGTCTCTATAAAGCTTTTGTAGCATTGCATGCATCTAGTCAAGATCTAGTCCCTTTAAACTACCCACCCTGCTCTCTACAATGAATGCTTAAAGCATCTTCTGTGGATGATTTACAGCTGCAGAGTATTCCTTTGCATATGCATCATTTACTACTTAAAAAGAAACAACAGATGAGGTGGTACTCCAGGCCACAAGTTGCAAGCAGGGGAATACTCAAAAAAACTAAACCAGGAGGAAATGGAAAGGGGAGGGGAAGCCTTTTAAAATGTTAATTAATTATATGATTTATCTGAACAACTTTAAAGACATTTAAACTCTCACAGATAAATTGTACAACTGAGGAGGAGGAGGAGGAGGGGGGGGTTAAAATTGGTTTTAAAAATTGGCACTGCATGTTTGAATCACCAACTGAATGTGACTAAGTGGGAGGCAAGAACTCTGTCACTAGACTTTAGTCATGTTATCAGTTATATCCTATATCTGATAACTGCGATACTTGTGCATTTATCTTCCCCATTGCAGTTAAAGAGAACAGAGGTACAGTCTGAAGGAAATATTTAAATTATCTTAGGTACAAAATATAGAACAATGTTTGATAGTCCCACCACACTAATCCTAGCTGAAGGACACAACTCACATGTGCTATCTTGAAAGAAGATGTGCTATCAATGTTTTGAATGTGCTTGTCCCTCCTTCCCAAATTATAATGTAGGAAGGTCCTTCCATGTATTCAGTGTGCCATACAGCAGGAGTAGAGAACCTGAAGCCGTTCAGATGTTGCTGCACTGCAGTTCCCAACATCCCTTATCATTAGCCTTCCTGGCTGGTGCCGATGAAGTCCAACAACAGCTTGGACAGCTACTGATTCTCTCCGTCTCTACTGTAGAAAAGAGCTGCTGCTGGAATAGTTCTTACTATGTGCTGTATTTCATAAAATGTTTCATGTCAGCATTTACTTAGAGTTCTGTATATAATGTCAGGAATGACATCATGAATTCTAGAAAACTACACTGGTACAGCTAAGTTTTGGTTCTGATTGACACACATGGCACAAACCTGAATTTGTGATAGAGAAACACTGTGAGTCTCAGCAGCATGCCTACCATGGCCAGCTTCGCTGAAACAAAACACCTTTCAGTCCTTACAGTTTTTGATCCATCTTCAGCAATAACATCACCGATCTCACATAATGCAACAGCAAGCATTGACATGTGCTGTCTCCATAAAATGTATCTTAGTCTAGAGTTGTAAGAACTCTTCACTAAGGCTGTGCAATTTGGATATTGTCAAAGTGTAAAACCAGAAGTGTCCTGGTAGAATCCATATCAGGTTAATAATCGTTCTTGTGCTATGAATAGTGGTAGTTATTTAGCAAATGAGACAAAAGTGTCTTCTTCCAACTAAAAGTAAGGGATGGAGAAAGAGAGAGAGTCAGGGAACCAGCTGCTTCTTGTTTTTGTTTTGGCTGTTTCCTTATTCTGTCTCCCTCGCCCAATCCCAGATTTCTTAAAAACAAGTTATCTGTGTTTTTCAATACCAATTGGCTAAAATTTCCCTCTTGCCCGTAAGATTTATTGCAGTGTCTTATGACTACTATTACTCACTGAGGAACATTCTGGTATTTCATCTGGAGAGCACCAGAAGGAAAGCTCCTTCCCTTCTCACCTTTTACACTTGATACCATCTACCTCTGATTGCTATGCATGATGGGGAGGTTTTCTAAAGCACAGCTTTCCTTCTCTAGGACCTCTTCTCTTTCACCCAGGAAGTAAGGGAGGGCTGCTGGTTGATGGTCACAGTTCAGATTCAGGAGTGGTAGCCATGAGGTACCCACTGCTATAGCGTCCATTGGCAACACTGCTCATTTCCATTGGGGACGTGTTCCCAGGGCCCAGGTAAGAGCGATGCACAGGCATTGGGGAAGGGGTTTCACTGGGAACTTTGCTCAAGATGAAACGGGTCTCATCATTGTCTTCTAAGTTGGATATGTCCTTCATCATACGCCCCTTTTTGTATGTGACAGACAGAGCATTAGAACCATCTGACACCAGATGGAACTGGCGGAGAACGAAGACCACAGGCAGAGGAAGGGTGGCCAAGATGATCAGAGACACAAGTAAGGTCATTGCCCATTTGGGGTAATAGAGAAATTTCTCTGTGCCCTGGAAGAAAAAGGGAAAGTGATTTGGCAAGTATTAGTGGTATTATATTAGTGGTATTATCTGAAGCTAATTAGCTTAGGATTGCTTTGGAACCAAGGCAAATATAAAACCATTCCTCATCCCTCACCTTTTAGAGAAGGAACATACTTTGAAAAGGAAATGTTTACATGAATTATACTGCTACCAGAAAACAATTATCCTTTCTTTCTCTTCATTTCATATATATAATCTCTTCCTTTTCTGTGTCAGCAATTTGTCTGCTTCCTACTCACTAGACTCTAGGCAGCTTACACCTCTAAGAATATAAAAATACTATTCCATCACTAATATCCATATAATCCTTCTGTACTGTTGACCACTGAAGACCTTCTGTTTGAAAAGTCATATGAAAAAAATGGCTGTTTTCACCACCTACCTAAATATAGGAATTTCCTGCAAAAGGAATAAATGCTTAAATGATTTTTCAAAGTCAGATTCCACATACTGCCCTACCAGAACATAATTCTGGATTACTTTATTTTGTGGATATGAAACTGTGACATGTAAAAATGCTGCCGTCCTGAAGGATTAAATGAAGCAGAAGGAAAATGACACAGTTCTTTGGACCTCTGAAGTTACAGTCAGTATACGACTGACTATTAAAACAAGAGTTCCTCTTTGGCTTCATGTATATGGGCCCTGATCTAGTATTTACATAAATTCATCTGCAGTGAGGATCTGAGGCTTTATTATATATTGTTATGCAGTTTATGATCAATCGATATGCAGCAGCATATGCAAATAGCATGAATCAGTTTCATGTTGATGCACAATTTATGGATTTGAAAATGTTGAGGGACCTCTTATGCTGACTCACCTCTTCTCTTATCCAGGCACTATAACCTGGTGGATTGACTGCTAGCTGAATTATACTGGCTGTCATCAAGCCAGCCATGCAGATGGGTGAAATGTACTTCCACGTATAAAAGTAGAAGCAGGAAGGTCGGAAACCCAGCATTTCTGTTAATTCTTGCATGAATCTAGAAAGGGAGAAGGAAGAAAGCAAGCAGGTGAAGCACAAAGGCCAGATACTGTCTTTTTTATTTCAAATTGGATGGAGAAATTCAATCAAGAACCTTCTCTGGCACTAGAAATCTAAAGAAGAATCGAGAAATCTGAGGATTTCATGATTAAGTAAGCCCATTGTATTAAAAAGTGGGTTTAGAAGCAAAGTATTAAAAGGAGGAAGAAATATTAGAAGATCAGTTCTACTGATTCCTTTTGAAAGGACTCTTACTTCTTGGTACCGTAAATCCAAGCCACAGTAATGTTCTCCAGGATTACCACAAGAGTGAGTGGCAGCGTTGCAGAGTAATCATCAAACATGGTGACGAAATAGTTGCCTGAGCGTTGCACAAAGATCAGACCCACGAAGAAAGCAAAAATGCAACAGCCAACTGTAAGGAGCAGAAGACAATTGTCAGCACACATAACTTTCTTTTGGATGCGAGGGCTGTTACGTTGATCTAATTTGCACGTTTTGCTATGCTTGTCATATAGATATAACATTAGTGCTGCCTAAAAAAGACAGCACACAAAACAAAATGTCCTAAATAGAAGTTCACAAATCATGGATATAGTTCATACTGTGGAATAAATGAATGCACTTCTATTTTGATATGTGTAGGCATGATAGAATTGGCATGTGCATTCAGTGGTAAAACAGGCAAATGAGTGTGACAAACCAAATGCGAGATCCAACTGACTTTCTTACATGTATGTCACTTACATGTTACATGTGTAAGAACTATCCTCTTATGTTAAATAGCCCCTCTTCATCCCTATAGGGAGGCCAACTGAAGGCAGAACAGAAGCATGGCATTGAGTCTTCCTGTGTTTAAAAACATGATTTCAATATGTGTGCTTCCCTGAGAGTAAATATCCATTGCAGGTAATGGGGATTATTGCCATACGAATTGCTTCCAAGTAAACATGCAGAAGCTTGTGCTGCAAAATATCATGGGGCATATAACTTATCTTTAGAGAAAGGTGGAATAAATTTTACTATAAATAGGTCTGCAAGAAGCTTGACTTAACAGTATGATGTATTCCAGAGATATCCCTAATTTTACTTAGTGAATCAGCAAAGATGTGGAGTCCTTGGGGTTCTCTGAGCTTGGTTGTTTTCTTGCAAATGTTTCATTACCCGGCTAGGTAACATCTTCAGTGATGTTACCTAGCTGGGTAATGAAACATTTGCAAGAAAACAAGCTCAGAGAACCCCAAGGACTCCACAGTTCAACCCTGAGCTACGTATATTCTCTTCTATCAGCAAAGATGGCACAGTTCACAGCAGTTAAAGATTAGGGATGCTTCAAGATAAGAATGTGCAGATTGGGTGAACTCATGGTCACGTTTGGCACGTGGAGAAATGTCCCATTAATATGCTACATTTGGGCTGCAGTTACATATATCCTTTTATCACAGTACATTTCACTGAAACCAGGAAGATTTACTTCCAAGTAAAAATGCATAGAATATGATGAAGAGTCGCAAAACCACTTTCCAAATGCAGCCCACACCTATTCACCACAAGCTAGTCTGATGAACCAGTCCTTAGTCCGCTTTTTCCAAATTACATTAGCTATTGCCTCATTATGGTAAGAGTAACTTCCCAGATGCTAAAAGGAAAACGAGATTCCCTTCTCTTTAAAGTTACAGCGTTGGTGGGTAGCAATTGGTTAAGGTTCTGGATTGGGGTGTTGGGGGAAAAGAAAGGATCCCTGCAGCTTATAGGGTGCAGAGTGGTCAGCCTCCAATATATCTCTCGAAGCCACAGGTTTTGCAACTGCCCTTCAGTGCTTCTCCGTGAGACTCTTTGCATTTTCCTGAGAAGGACCTTACCTGTTAATGCTTCTTTGCGCACTTTGAACATGTCAATGATGGGTGTGGTGATGCCAGCCATGGTCCCAATCATGCTCCCCAAACCCAGGTTTATCAGCATCAGGAAGAACATCACTGACCAGAAAGGAGAAGCTGGGAAGTGGGTCATTGCTTCTGTGAAAGCTATGAATGCGAGGCCAGTTCCCTGCACTGACTGTATACAAGCCAAAAGAAGATGCTTGTGTTATTCTTGACAGCAGAAAGAGCGTTATAAAAGCAGATGTGCATGCATTCTTGTCAATAGGTTTCTACCTGTAAAACTACAGGCTCTTGGAGCCAAACAGCCAATCACATATCGGCCTCTGGCCCGAATGAGGGGAATTTCCTGCGTGGGTAAGTAAAGGAAAAAGCAGGCACGTACTGAGGATTGCACAAGCATCTGCTGATCTCTATATATACATGCTCTGGGAGAGAAGATCAGCTCTGCCCTTATATTGCATGTATATCATAGATATGATGGGATGAGTATTTATTCCTCAGGTTTTCCCCACATCAGCAACTTCATATGATCCAAACACATTTATTCAGTCATGCTCCATAAGTCCCCAACCTTCTTTTTTCAATGGTTATGGAGAAAGGAAGCCCACCCACTCCTTAAATAAATGCCAGAATTACAGCCAGCACACTGGGAAAAACAACTACACAGTGAGAAAATTCATGAACTTTCTTCCACATCAGATTTAACATCCAGTGGTGTTTTCTTATCATATATGTTTCCACTCAGCATACTTGAAATGAGTGCTAATGGGGCAACGGATTTCAGAAACCTCGTGACATAAAAACCAGCAACATAATTGTGGGCTAAGGTATCTGCAGTTGTAATTCTGCTGCAATAAATTATATTAACAGCAAAAGATGTCTGAACATTCTTCTGGATCTATACATGATGTCTCTGTGATACAGCAGCAAGACGATTGGTCCCTGCTTTGCTATATATATCCAAGCAGTAGTCTTCAAGAGCACCTGTGGGCTGATAGACATTTTCTTTGGCATCTCCAAAGAAATTCCTTGCCCCACCTGACTTTATTGTAAACCTTCTGATTAAAAGAATTGTGTGGGAAGCTAGCCTATTTCAGAACAAAATACAACTCTCTTATATCATCTTTCTTTACAAAGATGCCTCTGAATCTGATACATCTGAGACCTTAATCACTGCTTGGAATGAGAGGCCACTATGAGGAATATTCTAGACATCTGTCAGATAAAGTTTCTTAGATCAGGTCTAAGCTAAACTCTGGCTGTGCAAGTCCAGTTGAGTTGACCAATCCATGCCCAGTTATCTGGAATGAATTTGAGTCACTTGGCCCCAATGGAATGGACAGGTGAGGTGGTTAGACTACAGCTTCAGAGAGCCCTGGAGGAAGCAGATTATCTGGATCTCTAGCAGATTATCTATAGTACTGAGACAGTATTGGTTGCACTAGCTGATGACCTATGGAGGGACTGGGATGGTGGGGGTGCATCTATCCTAGCCCTCAGTCTCTCAGCAGCTTTCAATACCACTGACCATGGTAAACTTCTAGATCAACTTAGGGCACTATGAGTGGGAAGCAAGATGTTGCAGTAGTTTTCCTTTTTCTTCTGAGGTCAGTTCTAGTCAGTATTTGGCGGGGGGGAAAGTTTAGCCCTAAACCCTTAATGTGTGGGGTGCTACTTTCTCTACTCCTATTTAACATCTACATGAGGCCACGAGGTAAGGTCATCCAATGGCAGAGGTTTAGGTATCATCAGTACCTGATTTTATTTTGTTTAAATCACTTAGTAATTGCAGAAAATCATTCTATGGACTTTGCACTTTTCAGTCCACCTATTAAAATAGGCATTCTGAAATTCAAAACCACAATGAACTGAATCCAGCAACTATGTTTTTCTTCCTGGAAGAGGGTTATTTTACAGTATCTTATTTTTTTTTAATTTAGTTTTAATGAACAGAGTTCTTAACCTTAAATTGATTCAGTATGAAGACTTTGTTCACAAAAAACTCTAAGTCACATGTTTTTTTAAAAAAAACTTGTTGAACAAGCCATGTCAGTTTGATTCTCACATAATGCTAAGCTAAAAATAAGTAATCAACTTCATGCCTTTGTGTTCAATGTCAGCCAGACTCCAAATGTGCACTGGAACAATGTAGTCTTGGTTTTTTTGGCCCAGTTTTCTCCACTTCTGCAACCACTTAGAATAAAAGAGGTGGGCCATTAAACGAAAAATATGAATAAGCTAGGATTCTGGGATTTGATGTGTTTTAAACAAGCCTGGATTTTGGAATTTGTAAATCAACAAATCATAGTTTCACATTGTGGCTTATTGCTAACATTACATCATGGTTTCTTTCTTGGAATGACCATATTAGGGCTCATCATTATTTATGATAATCAAGCCAATATCAGTCTATATATTAAAACCAAATATATATATTTGGTTTTAATATTTAGTATACTCTTAAGCTACTTATTCCTACTTTAGTGAATTCTCATCATCACTAGATACTGGTGATTCATTCCACTCTTCTTGCTGATGAGCTTCATGGACTGATATTTATATTCAGAAGGGTCTTTGACATTTGGGCAGTATTTGAGCATATCATCCCCTTCTTCATTCTGGAAGTGATATTGCTTCTCAAGAACTACAATGTGTCCTTTTTCCTGGGCATGTAGATCGTCTCTTTGTTTTCAAAGGAATTAAGATGGCTCTACTGAGACCCATCATTTTTGATCCAAAATGCCAGGCTTTAAACATACCTTGTTAAGCTCATCTTCCAGCAGGCAGGGATCCAATCCCAGCTTCTCGAATTGATCCTTCTTCACTGTCTTTATCACAGCATACATTTCAGTATAATCCTTGGCTGTGAGATGGGAAAAGTTAACTTGGGGTGGTATCAGAGCATGGCTGAGGATATTTGTGTTCAGATAACCCAGGATCTTTTCAGCATTCCTACAACAGAAAAAAAGGTAGATACAGAGACATTCCCTGGGGTTTAAACATACGATGAAAGCCACCTTCTCTCTGCAAAATAAGCCATCAATTTTTGCAGCTGATGTAGAATTAGTTTTATTGCTCCATAACACTTTCTTCAGAAACTGTATGATGAAAAGCTCAATTTTGCTGTAAACTCCAGATAACGACCCAGTTGGAGGAGAATGATAGGTTATTGAAATTTCAAACCAGAATGAAGTTGCACTTAAGAAATGACAGCTTCCCAGAATGTAGAGTTCCCCTACCCAAACCACCTGGAGAGAGATAGAAGGTGGTACTTACTCAATAACACACTTCTCATTCATAACATTGGCTTTGAAGCCCAGCACAGCAAAAACAACCAATGTGGCCAAGATGGAAGTAAAGAAATTGATGAAGGAGACAAGGGCTGCGTCGAAGTGGCAGTTATTGTCCTGCTTATTGTAACTGGAAAAAGCAATAACTCCACCAAAACCCAGTCCAAGGGCAAAGAAGACCTGAGTGGCAGCTTCTCTCCACACTTGGAGATCCAACATTTTATCAAGCTGCAAAAAAGAGAGAGACAGAGAGAGAGAGAGTCCAAGTCATCCCTGCATCTTTGTTGGTCATCAGGGAAACACCTGGTACAATTTATAAACAAAGAGCAAGATTGTATGTATACAGTGGTACCTCGGTTCACGAACTTAATTCGTTCCGCGACTCTGGTCGCGAACTGAATTGGTCATGAACCAAATCAAATTTTCCCATAAGGTTCAATGTAAATACGGTTAATCCATTCTGACCCCTACGAATTTGGTCGCCAACCGATTTTTGATCGCGTCCCGAATCAAATTTCCCTATAAGGTTCAATGTAATTACGGTTAATCCATTCTGAACCATGTGTACTTTTTTTTTTAAACCACAAAAATATGAAACAAAGTACAGTACAGTACAGTATGAAGAGAGAGAACACTAACCTTGCTCGACGTGACTTCTGGCATGGAGGACAGGAAGGCGGGTGGGGAGGCGGTTACTGCTTGGAGGGAGAGTCCCCCTCCCTACAGGAAGCCGCGACCACGTGTCACCGGAGGGAAAATGGCCGCAGATCCTGTTTGTAAGCCGATGCGGAGTTCGTGAACGGAGGCAAAATTTTGCGACCGGAGCTGTTCGTGAACCGAATTGTTCGTGAACAGAAGCGTTCATGAACTGAGGTACCACTGTATTTTGTGTATATGCTGGCAAGAGGCCCATAACTTTCTCCTCTGCCAATGGAACTATGGATGACAATGAGCAAATCCAAGGAACACTGGGCATTTTTAAGATCCATCAAAATCAAGCAATTACTTGTTTGGAGTGTTTATATATTAATGTTGCCCAAGAAATTATATTCTCTGGGCAGCTTACGATAATAAAATATACAGTATTTTTATATGATGCATTTTTATTTGATGAATTACAACTTCGATCTTTTATCAGTATTTTATTGTTACCCACTGGAGCACTATTTAGCTATAAATAGCCATAAAATTACAAATTGTAAAATAAAGTTGTCAGCGAACCATTTTCACAGCTAAACTAAAAATAAAGGTTACACAAAGAAAACTGTAGTAAATAAGATAATATAGGAGGACCGAGTTTCAGATTCAATTCCCCAAAAATGCCTCAATTCCAAAATTCTACTCAGGGGTGCAAACATAGCCCTAGCTGGTGACTCTCTCAAACTGCATCTTTCCCAAGGTCATGCAGCTACCCTCCACAGCTGGCACACAGTCCCAGAGAAGGATGATATCTGCTTTAGGTAATTGCAAATATGATCTACCTTGACAGTCCTGGGCATTCCAAAACACCTTTTTGAAATGGAATACAAAGCATCCCCGAGCGATATAAAAAAACTCTCCTAGTGCCGCAGATATTTCCATAAGGAAGATGCTAACATTCTGGGATAATATCCAACAACTAAATTATTTTTCCTACATATCTGACACATTCCAAAATGGGAAAGGAATGCCTTAAGGCACAACTAAGACTAGAGAGAGAAAATCCACCTTAATTTTTAAGTACGCTAGTGATCTTCTGAAGGCCTTATTCCCTCAGCCTCCTCTACTTCACAGAGTAAATGTAAAGATATATAGCGGGGTATCTTAACCACCCCCCCACCTTCTTGGAGGAAATACAGTATTAAAATGTAATTAATAAGTAAAATTTGCAACTGATTATCTCTACAAAAATGCAAATATTCTGTGAGCATCTCTCCTGTCTAGGCTAAAGGTGTTAGATTGAATCGTAAGTATAATGGTCTTAGATAGCCAGCTTGGTGTCGTGGTTAAGGCACCAGGCTAGAAAGCAGGAGACTGTGAGTTCTAGTCCCACCTTAGGTATGAAGCCAGCTGGGTGACTTTGATCCAGTCACTCTCTCTCAGCCCTAGGAAGGTGGCAATGGCAAACCACTTCCAAAATCTTGCCAAGAAACTGTTGGGATCAATCTGGGCAGTCTCCTGGAGCCAACACTGACTCAAAGGCATTTTTTAAAAAAAGGTCTTACCTTAGGAGTGAACATATGCAGAATCCCATCTACTGCCCCTCTCAGAAGCAAGCCCCGGACCAGGAAACAGATCAACACCACATACGGAAAGAGAGAGCTGAAATACATCACCTACATGAGGGAGAGGATGTGATGTAAATCAGCGGTAGCACTGATAGGCACCAAGGCCAATCAGTTTCCTATGTGTCATCTTTTTCTGTAAAAATGTTGGGAACTTCAATTTGATGAGATTAGGAAAATTATCTGCTAGACACTCTTAGCCTTCCCCTGCAAACAGAACTATGATTTCCAGAAGGGCAGTCCACTAGACTGAGAAACTGAAAAACATCTCAGAAGAAGATGATGGCAAACCACTTCCATACTGTTGCCGAAAAGTCAGGATGGGCATGTCTATACATTCCCCAGAAATCAAGCTTGTGATCCTTTGTTGAAATAAGAGTTATGGACTCTTGTGGCATTTTAAATATGAATAAATGTATAAGGTCCATACACTGGTGAAGTAGATTATAGTCCACAAAAAATTATGTTAGAATAAATGTGTCCATTCATGTTATAATACATTTGTTCAAGACCTCTAGTGCTTTAAATCAAGCTATCTAATTGGAATGAACATTGGACACCATGGGCTGCTCACATGCTTGTCTTTTAGATGCCTACCAAAAAGCACAGGACCATGGAACAGGCATGCTTGTACTTGGCAACTGGGTAGACAAAGTCTGCATGCTTCCCTTCACTTGAATGTTCTGGATGTGTAGCAGTGACTACTGAATTATGGTCTTAAAAGAAGGGTATCAATTAGTTGCAGAAGTCCTGTTCTCCCACGGCACTTACCTTTCCCGAGGATTGGATTCCTTTGATCATAGCCAAGCCCACAATGCTCCAAGCTGCCAGCAGACATAAGGTCATTCTCCAGTTAAGCCCACCACTCTCTGAAATGGAGTTGGAAATGTCCAGGGCATTGCGATACCAGAAGAAAGTAGTTGCAGAGCTTTTGTCACATTCCGGTTCCACAACTACAGAGGATAAGAACTTGGGGTGAGTACATTATCTGCAAACCTTTGCTTTGGCATTTTACAGTGACATGCCTAAGTTGTAGCTAAATGAGACAGAATTTATTTATTTAGTGGCTAAAGAGAACTGGCGCATAGGACACATCAGGAAAGATGCCTAAGATCTTTTCCAGAAATGGAGGTGGGGAGAATGTTGCTATCCAAAATTAAAGGTTGAATAAATTGGGTGATTTATACTCACTATAAAAGATTCATCTATGTGCTGGATGATGTTCAAAGTCTATTAAACGCTCCATTAGCTTCCAAAATGTCTCTGTTGCATCCTTTGGAAACTATCTATTTCTTGCTAACTAATACAATTTCCAGCAGGTTGAAACAGACTTGAGCTATTGTCATTTCTTGGAATGGAAGCTTGTGCTCTGCTATACTCTTAACATCGCAGAAAAAGCGAGTAACATTATTACTATGAGATACAGGGCAAATTAATATTTTGTGCTCGTCAATGATGGAAGAAGAAAGTGAGCGCATCCCACCCATCCATGTGGCATTAACAGTAAGCAACATTAAGTACTATTTCAACAATTATCTTCATTGCAGTTCTAATAAAAAGTAGACAATTACAATGAAAGTTTGCCCGATCTCTCTCCCATATAGAAAGCGGCAAAAACTGGCTACTCACTTGCCACTGAGCCATTTTTTAAGACAGGACATTCACTCCAAGGTAAAGGATACTGGAAGGATTTGAAAAAGTAGAAGATGCTCCATCCAATGATCACATTATAATAGAGTCCAACAAACAAGCAGACCTGGTAAAAGGAGATGGAAACCATGTCTGGATCCTATATAATAATATATCGTTCAAACAAAGGTAGAGGACATACTAAAGTGAACCCCAGGAAATGGCCAATTTAATTGTCAGATTCAGCAAGAATAGTTTTATGAACATATTTAATCTGGAAGCACTCATATGCCAAGAGAGTGCTCCCAAAGAGCCTGCCTAATTCCAGTGGCTGTAGACCATGATGTTTTCATTCAGCTGATGGCATAGATCTATGTCATCCATTGAAATAAATAGACCAGTGTACATGGGCAAGAAACGTGAGTGTACATTAAATGTGACATAGAAACTCATCTGGGTGTTGATGTATTTCTTCCTTTGGATATGGGAATAATTTTGAATCAGAACTTTCCCAGAAAGTAATTGTGGAATAAATTCAGTGCAGTAAATTACATGTTGTCACAGAATCCCTTTGTGTACAGATGTTTAGCCCACTGTAGTATATGCATCCTTAACCAACATTTCTTTGGTTTAACATGGTCATAGAATGATCTGATTGGAAGGTTTTATTATAAGAATTTCCCATTTGCCAGCTGCTCAGTGATTTTCAGAAAGGAGTAATCCAGCAGGGGATCCTCTACCTTATGGCGCTCCTGTGGAATACTCATTGAAAAGATGGCAACCATCAAAAGACTCTTGAGCTACATATAAAATGTTGAGCATGCAAGATAAGAAAATAAGCAGAAACAGAAGTTTATCTTGACTAAAATTTGATGACCTTGATCCTATTGCCATCAGACCAAAAGGGAAAAGTGATAAATGTTGAATAAAGCAGAAAAATGATAATTTGAAGAGGTGAAACATTCCATTTTGTACTAAATTCTGTCCTCATGTTTTTAGTTAAGTTGAATTTAATATATAATAGCAAGAAAGTGTAGTATGGGAGATAAAATGCAACAAGCAACTCTCTTTGAATACATTATTCTGATAATGCTCAAATAACTGGTAAGTTGTACTTTTATGAAAGAGATTTTAGCTGGAAGTTAATGGTATTAAATCAAGGAACTCGTGCATAGCTTCACAAGCTGCAGTTTTTTCTATTGAAAAATAGCTGCTCTTCACGAAGGCCAGTCTCCTAATGAGCTAAGTTCCTACATTAACTGCAATTTATATAATATTGCAAAATCCAACAGAAGATCTTGCAAAATGATCTCAAACATGATTCTTTGCTTCGTCATAATTCCCCTTGTTTTCAGCATTACAGGTAGTCCCTGGGTTAAGAACGCCCGGGTTACAGATAACCCATAGTTAAGAACAGTGACTATTGTACTCAATTGTACATCTCTATCCCAGGTGAGGTAAGTGATGCTGTGACCACCCTTTCGTGGTGCCTGGAGGCTGTAAGGGTCTGGATGGGGAACAACAGGCTTCAGCTGAACCCTGGTAAGACGGAGTGGCTGTGGGTTAATGGCTCCTCTGTATCCAGGACTTTGTCATCCTTGGTGCTGGATGGGGTAGCACTGCCCCAGACAGACACAGTGTGTAATTTGGGGGTCCTCCTGGACTCATGGCTCCTGCTCGAAGAGCAGGTGGTAGCCGTGGCCAGGAGGACCTTTGCACAACTTTGGGTTGTGCATCAGTTACGCCTTTCCTGGATCCGGACGCCTTCGAACAGTCGCTCATGCCCTTGTTATCTCCCATATAGACTACTGAAATGTGCTGTACATGGGGCTACCCTTGAAGAGTATCCAGAAGCTACAGCTGATCCATAATGCAGCCGCACGGGCTATTTTGGGAGCCCCAAGAAGGACCCATATAATACCATTGCTCCGCGAGCTGCATTGGGTACCAGTTTGCTTCCAGGTCCAATTCAAGGTGTTGGTTATCACCTTTAAAGCCCTACATGGCATGGGAACAGGTTACCAGAGGGACCGCCTCTTCCCCATGACTTCAACCCCTCCCACCCGATCACACAGAGAGGGCATGCTCTGTACCCCCTCGGTAAAAGAACTCCAACTAGGGGGGTCCAGAAGGCAGGCCTTTTCTACTGCAGCCCCTGCTCTTTGGAATATCTTGCCCCCAGAGGTGAGATTGGCCCCCTCACTCCTGACCTTCTGGAGGGATTTGAAGACCTGGCTCTGTCATCTGGCCTGGGGTGGGGAGGGAAGATATCAGGTGTGGGGATGGCTAGCCCCATAGAGGCCTGGCATTTGCTGCTCTGAACCATCGGCCTCCTGGACTCTTTCTTTTTTAGTAATTGTTTTGTATAGGTTTTATGTAATAGTATTTTTATTTATTGTTTTAACGAGTTGTGAGCCGCCCAGAGTCCCCCATTAGGGGGAGATGGGTGGGGATAAATTTAATAAATAAATAAATAAATAGCAAAGTTCAAGTTAAATACACAATGATTCGAGTTAAATATACAATGGTTCGAGTTCATTACACAATACTACTCATACAGTATTATACAATAATACTGTTCCGGCTTACATACAAATTCGACTTAAGGACAGACCTTGGGAACAGAACTCATTCTTAAACTGGGGACTACTTGTATTTATTTATTTTTAGATCGTCCAGCAAGATCATGTTTCTTTTGCCTCTGTTAAGCTGCTAGACATTTTAGGCATTTCACTTAGAAATAAATGCTTTTCAGGATCACTCATAACATTTCTCCAAGATCTGCACTGAATTCTTGGGGTGGTAATATACTGTTACAAGGTAATTTTCAAGTCAGAAGATAGAGCACATTTTATAAAATGTCCCCAACCTAAATGGCTTGTTTTTTTCTTATGCTAACAGCCTACTTATTTCCTAAATTTCTAATCAGAAAAATGGACTTTTAGGAGAAGGCTATGAATGTTGATACACACAAGTAGAACATATTACACATTTAATTTTGATAGTATTCCCTTGATCCTGTTATGCAACTTTTTGCTTGTTTCTTTTTTTAAAGCTATCCTAGGCATGAATCTTAGATCCCTAACTAACTGATTCCACATATTAATATATTTTTATTCTATTATCTGATAAGTAGCCACCCTTAGCTATGGGTAATGGCTTTATTTAATGTATCTGCAGCTAGACTATTGATGGCCAGATGTTAAGCCTCTTTTTTTTCCTGTTAGAACCTTGACGTCCATCAACAGGAAGATCTCTATACAGTAAGCAAAAACTTTGTCTTACAAGCCAGCATAGGATGGAGTTGCAAAAAAAAAAAAAACCCTACCCAGGTAACCCAAACTTCTTAAATTTTAGAAGTAGAATTTATTGAGATGATCTTTTTTCTTTTCTTTTCTTTTCTTTTCTTTTCTTTTCTTTTCTTTTCTTTTCTTTTCTCTTTCCCCTCCCCTCCCCTCCCCTCCCCTCCCCTCCCCTCCCCTCCCCTCCCCTCCCCTCTCCTCTCCTCTCCTCTCCTCTCCTCTCCTCTCCTCTCCTTTCCTTTCCTTTCCTTTCCTTTCCTTTCCTTTCCTTTCCTTTCCTTTCCTTTCCTTTCCTTTCCTTTCCTTTCCTTTCCTTTCCTTTCCTTTCCTTCTTTTTGGCTGCTCCTGTTAGATAACTGGGAATTAGCAGTTTTGGTCCATCTACTGTAAATCATGCACACATTTACCAATAGATCCAGACCCTCCCTTTTGCAAAACCACCTACATATTATCTACCCATCTGCAGCACAGGCATTGATGAGACATACAACCTCATCCAAGTACTCACTAAGCAGCTGGCAAACCCGATGCCGCCTAATCGAGGGCAGATATAATTCCACACTCCTATGCTGCCCCGGCGGATTCTCTGCCCTACAGCCAGTTCCAGGAAAAATAGGGGGAGCCCAATCAGGATGAGCAGGACCAGATATGGGACGAGATAAGCACCTAAAAGGGAAAAGAAAGTTTTGTTAGAGATGTTATTTCTTTTTCTGACCCTGAACAACCTGAGGCAGACTGAATAGCATGCATGGGGGGAAAGGTTTAAAGACCCATCTGGGGTTTCAGACAGTAAGCGGCTTTGGTCTGGTGCTTCAGAACGAGGCCACATTTTTGTTCAGCTCTGAAACAAAACCTTCAGAGTTTCACACCTTTTTTTATGGAGAAATAAACACATGGCCACAACATTTTTGTTTCTGTTTTAAAATGGCAGACTTGGATCATTGAACCCTCTCTGAGGGAATGACATCTAAATAAAAAGAGGCAGGGAGATGTAGTAGATTTTCTGAAAAGAGAAGGAAATTCACATCAAGACTGAAAGAAAAAGTTTTATGCTAAATCAAGGTGGTTTTTTTTTTTTTTAAAGATTTCTTGTAATTCATGCTAATTATTGTTCTGTGAATTGCAAGGGGGGAGAGGCAGGTCTTCTCAATTGCTATATCCCCCCCCCCTTTTTTTTTTTAGCATCCCTCCTTAAATCCAACCAGCCCCAGCCCTGCTGGGATTTACAAAAGCCATTAAAACCTGACTGTTTCAACAGGTTTTAGGGGCAGATACATTATGAGGTTGCTCCTTCTTGCAGTTGGGATGGTTTGCTTAATGGAATTTTAATTGTTCCTTGATGCATTATGGATGTTGTTTGTTATGATTTAATTGGTATTTCACTGTTTTTAGTACTAGGGTTGGATAATGGATATATAAGCCACTCTGGGTCTGTGATGATTTCCACAGCATATAAACCATGTGGATGGATCAGCAAGCTTTTGACAATAAATGTACATGCCTATTGGAAAGGTTGCCATCAGCTTTCATTTTCAGACAGACATTCAATGATTGTGCTAAGCCATCATATGCTTTGTTTGGTTCTGACTCAGCGCAATGTACATTTTATACATATTTTGTAGCTTAGCATATGGTGTGAGCCCAGCCAAATGTGATTTGTTTAATAAATGATGGTTAAGCAAAATATTGTTTAGCATGGTATCTGAGCCAATCAGTGTCCTTATCAACCTCACATCTACCATAATCGTATGCCGCCTTTTGCATTGATAGTTCCTGCAGCAGCTATATGCTGAGAAAGAATAATTCCTGGAAGTGCTGGATGAAACTCCTTCATAAAAGACTCTTTAAATAGCAGGACTATCATTCTTAAGTTAAGTGGACAGATTGGAATTAACTGGGTAGGTTGAGAAATATAAATAGCTGATCAGAAAGTCTAAAAATACTCCCCCCATTAATATTCCAAGCACATTCAACATCAGCAGGATTTTAAAACCTCCCTTACTTTCAGTAAGCCAGATAGGCAGCTTGGGAAAAAAATAAATAAGGACATCCCCATAACACTATTGATTTAATGCTTGACACAGCTGTGAGTGAGCTAACCCCACACCCCAAATCTTTCTTACCACTGTGTCGGCTCCAAACATGTTGTATCTGATAAAAAGTCCCACTGACCAAACAGATGACAGCCTATTTTCCCCATGGCTGCAGGAACACAATGTAACCCCTGAAATACCTTCTAAAGCAGTGTTTCTCAACCTTGGCAACTTTAAGATATGTGGACTTCAACTCCCAGCATTCTCCAGCCAGCCATGCTGGCTGGGGAATGCTGGGAGTTGAAGTCCACATATCTTAAAGTTGCCAAGATTGAGAAACACTCTTCTAAAGCACAACCCTCTACATCAGTATTGGTACTATCTTAAATAATCAGCATAAAACTTCCTACAGCAATAGGACCACCATTCATTGCTAAGCTGCTTCGTACTTTGATCAATGCTGAATGAAAGGGCCAGTCAAATTTCTATGCACGTGTGCAGACACATACTATATAAATCCTCCTTCCCAAAAGCTGTGCTTGGAAAACAGTTACTGTATATGACTAGGTTCCTTCTTAATACAACAGCACTCTCTGGTGGACCACCAATGAGCAGTCAGCCAGAAATGTGGACAATAAAGGAGGGCTGTGGCTAAAGTGGGCTCCACAGGTGGTTGCTCAGGATCGCACATAGCTAGAGGCCCACAGATTGAAAACATCTGCATAAACATATTTTAAAAATGGTGTTACAGATGAAACTTTGTGATAGCCTAATATTCAACCCAGAAAGGCTGAAGCACAACATTCAGGACGAGGCCAGTACAATTTTATTCAGGTACAATCAATAAAATTGCTCTCGGATAAGTGCCAGTGTGTTTGCACCTTGTATTATTTATGTAAAGTCCTGACTCTCAGTTTTTAAATATTAAAGAAAATCTTAGGGTGGCTAATAATAAAATATGGTTTAAAATCAAAACACTCGAAAATAGAACCAGTAACCAATGATTCACAGCAAACTAACGATATAATTCCATGAATCTCCTATCATTAGTGGAGCAGAGTCTGTTAGAACTGCGGTCCAAAAGAATAAAATGAGCATCAATAGTACAGGTGATCAAGCACAAGTTTAAAAAAGGAAAAGAAAACTAGATATTTTCAGCAGAGAAAAACAAAATCACCATTCATTAAAAGGTCTGATATTAAAAAAGAAGCCTGGATCTGAATCTAAAAGTTAACAAGGAAGGTGCCAGGTGAACTCACCTGGGCAGAATATTTCATAAAGCTTCAAATACACATGACACGGCAATCTAACAAAGACTCTGAACTTGCTCAGTGTCCAGATGGCAAACTGTCCTAAAACCTCTCTATCTTCTTCAAGTCCATGATGGGAAAAAATAATGACATAAATGCAGGAATAATTTTACAACAAACAAGTAAAACAAGAACATTCCAGCGGCCCAATATGCTAAGATGATCAGAATTTCAAAGAAATTCTAAGAAATCTGTAAGCAGATAAACTCTAGAATCAGGTACAAGTTCTAAGGACGGACCAAAGGAGTACTGTATTACAGAGGATCAGCAGCTACAACTAGCAGATATAAATTTGGGTTGCCCATTCAGGTGTTCAGCTGAGCAACTGAGTTGCTTTGTTTCACTGAAATGTCCAACCAATGCAGCACCGTTTTGTCAGGTCTTGAGCACAGAGTGTTCTAAAAAAATTGGCCCAGGGCCACACACACTTTCAGAAGAAAGCTGTTCTCTCTATGCAACATATGTATACTTGATTATGCATGAAAAACAATTTGAATGTTTCAGAACAAAAATGACATCACCTACCAAAATTAACTATGCTCGTTACAGAAATAATGAAAATTATTTTATAATGTGAATTACAAAACATAATGCACCAGCATTTCTTGAAAAAAAGAATCTTGTCCTATGTTGCTCCCACCTAATAAAATGCATTTCCTCTGGAGTTATGTCTGAACCACTTTCCCACCGCACACACCCAGCTTTTAGAAAATCTGTGGTTTTGCAAGGTAAAAATATTGATACATATTGAAAAAAATTCAATATTTTTCACTTTTAGCATGTATTACTTTTTAAGGAAGGTTACAATTCAAACAAATGAGGTTCTCCCCAAAATTCAAATGGCTCCCACTCTACTAACATTCCAAAGAGCCCTAAAGACCTGGCTCTTTGCCCAGGCCTTTGGCAAGGATGACCGAGGCCCTTTTCTTCCTTTTTCTTCCCCTCCAAGTTTGTTTCCTTTGCCATCATTGTTTTTTGGTCTTGTGCTGTTTTTGTGCGGGGTTTTTGCATTGTTTTTTGTTCCTAAATATTTTTTAACAATTGTAAACCGCCCAGAGTTGTTGGGAGTCAGGGGGCATATAAATGTAATAAATTATTATTGTTGGCCGCACAGTGAACCAGATGTTTAGATTGGATTTGGCATTTTTATCCACCAATCGAGTCCTTCCCAAGGACCTGGGATAGGCAGATGATGTTTGATGATGTTAAAGGTAATTGTCGCAGGATCTAAGCTGTTATAAATTTAATAAATCATCATCATCATCATCTGTCACCCCACCCTTCCTACCTGGGTTTGTGGCTGGTGCCAAACTTGAAATCCAGGTAGGCTTATCTCTCAGATGGGAACTTCTTGCTCTTGGCCCACCCAAGTTTTGATTATGCATGCCAGCTCAGCTCCTTCATCCACAATCAGAACACTGATAAGGGCAGTCTTGTGATATACTGACTTGGAATAATGTAGCAGCAGCTGGAGCCCAGAGCCATCAAGGACCTGATGACCTGGCCTGGGGGGATGAATACAGAGGGCTGGAGGGTAGAACAGGTCTCAGACACAGGCCCCATCTTCCCCATGAACAGCTCACCCTCAGCTTCTCCCATATCTCCCCGGCATCTCCTTCCCCCCCACCAAATCAATGGATGAAGTTCCATGCTTAGCAAAGTGCCACCAATTATGTACATATATGGGCATGAATATGTTTGTGTGGATATAGATATAGATATAGATGTATGTATATGTATGGGTATGTGTGAAGAAAGAAAGAAAGAAAGAAAGAAAGAAAGAAAGAAAGAAAGAAAGAAAGAAAGAAAGAAAGAAAGAAAGAAAGAAAGAAAGAAAGAAGGAAGGAAGGAAGGAAGGAAAGAAGGAAAGAAAGAAAGAAGGAAAGAAAGAAAGAAGGAAAGAAAGAAAGAAAGAAAGAAAGAAAGAAAGAAAGAAAGAAAGAAAGAAAGAAAGAAAGAAAATCATTGGTGTGCCACACTATAATCAGCAGACGGTCAACAGGATTGCAGGCTTTTGTCAAAATGACTAAAGCAGCCCTGCAGAGGGGCAAGACAGCATGTGACATCACATATGTCCTGATGCCATCATTCAAACGCCGAAGAATTGATGCCTTTGAACTGTGGTGCTGGAGAAGGCTCTTAAGAGTCCCCTGGACTGCTAGGAGGTCAAACCAGTCAATCTTAAAGGAAATCAACTCTGATTGCTCATTGGAAGGATTGATAATGAAGCTCAAGCTCAGATACTTTGGTCACCTAATGCAAAGAGAGGACTCTTTGGAAAAGACCCTGATGCTGGGAAAGATGGAAGGCCAAAGGAGAAGAGGACGGCAGAGGATTAGATGGCTGGATAGCATCACTGAAGCAATGAGCATGAAATTGAGCAAACTCAGGGAGGCAGTGAAAGATAGGAAGGCCTGGCGCAATATGGTTCATGGGGTCACGAAGAGTCGGACACGACTTAACGACTAAACAACAACAAAATGTCATTTGCATAATGATAATTATATCATAATAAACTTGTGTCATTTGTGGGATGACATGATGTGTGAGGCATCATTGGGGCTTCTATTGGATGCCTATTTACTGAACTCTAGTTAACCTACTAGCCTTAAATGGACTGTAAAATAAATCAAAACAAAAGGAAAGTGTTCAAAATTAAAAGTAATATTCATCTCTATACTTCTGGTGAAGAGTAGCATGAAAACATGAGCAATCACTTTCTCTTCTCCCTACCCCCCTGCTGAAAATTTAATCTTTCCTTGTCTCTGACGTTCATCAATAATCATACAATACTAAGGGGGAAAAACCAAAGACAAGGTAGGGAAAGAGCGCAGAGCACAACTTCTGAAATTCTTCCCCATCCTCTTATCATCAGTGGCTGTAGGAAGCACCCATATTTTCTTTCGCATAACATAGTAGTATGATCCAGCCCATTTTCAAACTTGATCTTTTTTTTTGCAGCCTTCTCCCACCAAATTTGGTTCCATCCTGGTTCTGGAGAGTTTTGGAGAATTATCCTGCTGACAGAGTCCTGAGCCATAATTTATTTCCAACAGTCCAGGGGGTTGGAGAGAATAAAAAGGAATCACACCATAGAAAATACATTGGTTAAAAGACGATGGATCATAAGCTATATCTGAAATATAAACTAAACAACTAAGTTAATATTGTGTAATACAACTAACTTGACAAATTTAAATCACTAGAAGACTGGACTGAGTTAATCTACATGAAATGATTACCTAACTTACAAGAGAGTCTTTAACAAAGAGGGCTTACTTAAACATTTCTGAGACAATCGTGGTTTGATTTGTTTTCACCATGGCTTTGTGTGCATAATCAAAGAATGACCAATAAATCAAGCAAGATGTCTTCTGTTGGTTCAGAAACTGTTTTTACCAAGAAAGTAGTAAACAAATAAGGGACTTGCTTGTTGTGCATGATGGAATCACAAAGTAATCTAGACAAATAATCTGATTTAGGGTAACAGCTTCTATTTGCCTATTTGATGAGTCCTCTTAATCATACACGAATATCAGATATGAGGATATCTGCAGCTGGTTGTAGGGCATCCCAAAGGGATGATTGAGGCATCAGGTTTTTGGTTTTTTGATTTTATGGTTTTATGGTTTATGATTTTATAGTTATTGGTTTTATTGTTGTGAGCCACCCAGAGTTGTGTTTATGATGGGCAGCCATACAAACATTTTAAATAAATAAAATAAAAAATACAAGCTAAGTACAAGAAAAACCTATACACTTTAACCATACACTTAAAGTAATGTATTTTACCATACAGTCAAGAGAAGGGTTGGAGCTGCATGATAGATTATACATTTTACCTGCTTTTACAGAGAAGGCTGGAAAAGATTCCCATCTGAAACTGGAGAGTTCCTGCTAGGTGGCCTAAGGATGGGGAATCTCTGGCCTTTCAGATATTGTTAAAGCACAAACCACAAAACCTGATCAAACCAGCCAATAATGGATGATCGGTGTACATGTGTAGTTTAATATAACATGAGAATCATGGCTTTCAAGCCAAAATATGCTCCTTTCCTCTACATTAGAGCAAGAGAGCAGAACAGATGTCTTCTCTGTTGAGCATTGTTTCTTCTTCCTTGGTCACTTACCTCCACCATTCTTTTGGCACAAATATGGGAACCGCCACACATTCCCCAGGCCCACAGAGTAGCCTATCTGAGCCAAAATGTACTGTAGCTTGTTGTTCCATGCTGGCCTGTCCTCATCTGCTTCTTCTCCAACCTGCTGTTTGTTCCAGTTTTCTGAAGCCACATTTAAGACACTGTGTCTGTAGTCCACAGGCTCCTCCAGGGCCAGTAGATCAGCCACTGATTCTGTGACAGGCTCATTGCTCTGTTCTCGCTGAGTTACTTTGCTGCTCTTAGGCATTGAGATGGTCTGATGTAGCCACTTATACACTAAGTACAGATTTACTGAGGCCAGATAGAATAAGAATCAAAGGGCAAGTGCTGGCTTTGGTGATAAGACCTCAGATCTGAGTCATCTGTGTGAGACCTGCAAAATAGTACAAAAAGGAAACCAAGTTAAAATAGGGTATATGTCCACTTTTTTCGCTGCTGACTTCATTCATCATTCTTCAATCACACATTGCAGAAATGGACACTGGCTACAAGATTCAATTATGTCTGTAAGTCTTATTTTCAATCTTAAAGAACAATTTCCTAGTCCTTAATACTTGAAAGGATGCAGGCAATTCGTGGTGGAACCATAAAAAATAGGGCTGTGGAGAGGTGATGTAGGAGACAGAATTTCTATGTAGAATTCTTTGGCAGAAGCCATTCCATTATATACAATATACAATATTTAATTTGCACAATATTGCACAATAAGCACAGGTAGTAGCTTTTCTCAGTACAGATATTGGGATGATTGGTTATTCCAATATCAAGTAATTAATTTATTTTTATCTGAGAACATTTACTACCTTGGGCATATTAAGTAAAAAAAAATATGAATATTTCATTTCTTCATTGTTCTACACTGTAAGGTGGGCTTGACAATATTTGGGGGTTTTAGCTCTGGTGGGGGAACAAAGACTTGCTGTGAGTGGGTGGTACTAATGTTATTATTATGGATACAGCAGGATTGCAGTAGAGGTGTTTTGATGACTGGATGGTGCTGGGGGGGGGAGTCCTTTATAAGCCTAAAGGAAGATTATGCTCCTGCTTTTCATTTATTTCCAACAAAACTTTGGATGTTGTTTCAATTTCTCATTGGTTTGCTACTAAAATTCAATACGTGTGACTGGGGGTTGCAAAAAAGAGGGCTTGAGGTCATAGGTGATCCATGGTTACCCACCTCTGCTGTAAAGCAACTTGGTAACCAGCCACACTTCATTTTGACACCTCCTTTTCCAATCAATGGAAATCTGAGGCTTTACAATTGTTTTTTATTCTAACATTTTTCCCCCAAGCGTGTGCAGTGCCAACAATGTGTCAGAAGCTATTTAGGTTAAAATACTGCGGCAGTAAAGAGCAGGCCAAGCTTTGGCAGTTCTTGCATAACAGCAGCCAACATCAAGGTTATCTTTTTTGTTGCTGACATTATCAGAGTAACTAGAATGGCCAGAAATCTTCTGTTAAATTGCCCGTGACACTTGTACAACAGATAGTATCTGCAAAGTGTTTGGCATTGCATGCAAAGCCATTGATTACTCAGCTTCACCATTCAAGAACTACCATCTTTCAATAGAAAAGATGGAATGGAATGGAGCAGAGTCCTCTGGCTTTCAGTGACATCCTGCCAATTTATGCACCTGAGTTCCCGATTCTGAACTATTTCAAGACTGATGCAATTTCATTTCCTTGGAAGCATATTTTAAATGGGACAAGGAGATTTTTAAAAATCTGCTTTCACCAGCACTTTCCTGTTTGTATATAGTTTGGAGCAACTGAGGTTGCTCCTCAATATAAAACTCACTTTAGTCTACAAAATCATAGTTAAAGGGTTCCCATGAGTGCCAGTGTGCACACCATCAACTTCCTTGGTGGCCACCAGGCTTTCTGCTTATCTGATTTTCTACATACTATTTTAAAAAATATTTCAAAATATGAAATTAATCTGATAGTGCAGAGGACCAGCTTTATGCATAAAATATATTTTGGATGTTACATAAACCCAAGAGGCATTGTTAGAAAAATAAAATGGTGTTTGTAACTACAGTAACTGCTTTGTTTGGAAATATGCCCTTTCACTCAGGAAAAACGAGAACTGAGGTCAGTTGGGAAGCTAGGGGTGATAAGGAGCAACCCACTAGTTAGCCTTCTAATGGATAGATATTTTGTCAGTACCCAAGCTTACCTTTCTGTGAGAGTCCCCACATCATACTTTCAAAATTCCAAATGTGTCCACCAAAGAAAAGGTTTGGGGCTTCTACTATAGGTAAGGCAATTCAGAAAATCCTAGGACTGTATGAAGGGTTTGCATCTGAGAGAAATAGGAATGGATCTGGAGAACTGAACCTACTCCCATAGAAGCCCCTGTGTTTTGCTTTGAATAAATCTTAATTTTTTTCACCGGCTTCTCACCAAAAAGAACAACTAATCTGCACCATCATCAGTCAAAATCCAAGCAAGGCTACTCAAAATAAGTAAAGCAATGGAAGAGAGACCTATCCAGGAACAGAGAACTGAAACACTATTGACTAGACTTCTTGAAGCATCTTCCTCCTTAACGAAGAATTGCAGGAAAGCAGAACCCAAACAAGATTCCAGACTTTAGCTGAGGTTGCATATAATCCTTAGGACCTTTATTGGCTGTATTTCATAACAGTTAAATGAATTTGCTACTGGACAGGATCAAGACAATGAAGACTGAAGCCAGTTTTACACTAATTTAACTGATCCCTCAGTGTTGCATATGAATGAATTAAACAAATAATCTAATTTCCTAATAGATTGGAATAATCTTTGGTGCTGCTGCTGAAATAAATATGGTATTAATGTTATTACACTTTCAGAGGATTTACTTTCAAGCTAAAATGGTTATTAGTACAAAGTAATTTATAACAGAAATGTTTGCTTCCAATGAAATAGGACCTCCTATAATACTCACTGCATATAAGTAGCATTTTACTCATTTCCATGACTGGAACAGAAAATTAATCATATTCATGTTCTTTCCCTTCCTTCTCCTAAGTGCCTGGGAAGCGGAATAAACCAAATTTTTAGTTTTGTTTTAGCTGATTCTTGGCTTGTCATTACATTAAAACAAGACCCAGTGTTTAGTCAACACCTAAGTGAGTTTGATCAATATATTGCTTTTCTAATTCATTTAGTACATAATGTTATGTATCATAGACACACACACACACACACACACACACACATATACATTTTGTAATTTAAATAAATTTATAATTTATTTTATAATATATAAAATAAAACATATATTGTTATGATATACATATAAACTAGTTTATATATTATAACAAGCCAACTGAAACTAAATTCTGGCCACAGAGAAAAGAAAGGAGATGAAGGTGCTCATGACTGATTTATTGTACAATAGGACCTCCTCATTCTAATGGCTTGGCATTAGAATGCGAATCAGACATATATATACATATGTGTGTATGTATATATATATGTGTAGTTAATTAATATTTCTAACAAGATAAACATTTTTACATTGTTAAGGATACAAAGCTAGTACCCAAGATCTTCCTGACCTTGATAAACCAAAGGCAATCAGAAATTATTTAGGTTATTTGAGCACATACAAAAAGAATAATTTTCAGGGCTGGATTCCAGTTAGGCTGGATTTAAACAGGAAGAGACAGTATGTATTTTTTGTGGATTTATACTTCCTTTAATTTAACCATTTACCTATATTAGCAGTGGCAGTAATGATCAAATTTACTACTTTCTCTGTAATATGTTTTTGCATGCTTCATGGATGGGAAGGTGACTGTTCAATTGTTCTCAACACTGTGAAATAAGAAAAGGGAGAATCCTACTGTATTTGGCAAAAAGTCCTTATCAGTGAGAGGGTGAGTTGGAAGTATCAAATGTTAAGAATGTGTAATATTTTAAATCAATATCAGCATTAAGCATTAAGGGAGCTTCCTATTGCTTCCAGAGGATATCTGTTCATAAATAGCATAGCTAGGGAGAGTTCTTAATTCTTTAGTTATTCTGCATTAAATATTGAATGGCTTAAAAATTGCATGGCACTAAGCAAAGTATGTACACTCCTGCGATGAATGCCATAAGCACTGAGAGATCAGTGTGGAGGGTGTACATTAAATTCTAATGTACATTCTATTTTAATTTAATCTGGGGAAATTACTGCAATTGATTGGATGCATCAGTCTCAGGTACTTCTGATACAGCAAGTTCAAAGACTTGATAATGTATCTTAGCAACAAGCAGCCTAAAATAGCATGAACCTGGATAGGAGAATGTGAGTTTTCAAAAGGAATGAAATGATGTCTGGAAGTACGATTGCTATCTGAGCTGGTTTTCACAAACATTACCAGTCAAAACTGGTAAGAGACTTACTTGGCCCTTCTGTATCAATAGACCCTTATATTTTTGATTGATCCACACAAACCTATGAAACAGTCACAGATTATGTATTTGGAGATCCTAAAACTGTTGATTTGATTTCTGAAAATTGGCTGGAATATTCACTTCCCCGTTCATTGTCCCAACAGCATACCATGCTTTTTTCTTACCTTATTACACACATTCATATTTATTCCATATTTTATCTAAATGCATAATTTTTAAATTTCTTTGTTGCACTCAACCAGTTAATAATCCTTGCTGATATCTGCTGTTTTAAGATGCCCCCCGTTTGAATATTTTGGAGTTTGTTATTTTGCCATTCTACAAGATTTTCTGCTGTCTCTGCAAAATATTCCAAGGTTCTGTGATAAAGTCATTATATCATTCAAAAGGGTATAAAATTCAGTTTCACATCTTCCTTGGTCTGGACATCCTGATCAAGAGTCATCTCAATGTACAGAGCAGATAGAAGATATACAGACAACCTATAGTAGGAACAGTAATTATTAATCAGCCTAGCTTGATCAAATTGACACTAGTTGTATGGTTAATGTGTGTTTTTGTTTGTTTGTTTGTTTGTTTGTATGCTGATAGCCAGAAAACATACAGTATTTAGCATTCACAATTACATCCAGAAGCTGGGTCCCTGGCCAATGACCACAGCTGGAGGGCAATTATTAGGAAGGGCTAAATTGTTTCCTATAGTGGGGCTATCAAAAGTTTAAGTATAGCATTAGAATAAACATCTGGCAATATCTGGTATTCATATAAATAGCTGGTTCTTGTCTCCTCTAATGCAAATCTGTGCAAAATGTGCTATATTGTATTGGGTGACAGCACTCACTAAGATAGTTTGACTGGCAAAGTCTCAAGCAGAAGACCTTCCTAGGCAGAGTGCAAGGTTCTTCTAATTCAACTGTACGCCACCCAGAGTCACATTTGTGAGATGGGCAACTATATAAATTGGATTAAATAAATAAATAAATAAATCCCACCTCTCAAAGCCACATAGAAAATGCATCTGATTCTGTGAAATAAGATTGCAATGGAGTAATACAAAAATAAAGTAGATTCACAGTAAACAATAAAGCTTTGTAATCAGAAGCAAGAATGGTGCTGTCCTTGGTGCTGATTCTTCTAGCAAGAGCTGCTTATTATTATAGTAATGAGATCATATGTATTAGAAAGGACAAACAGTAGCGTGGCATTTAAAAGACTAACAAATGTATTATTGCATAAGCTTTCATAGATCACAGTCCATTTCACCAGATGTGTGTGAATCCGATAAAATTGGCTGTGATCCACAAAAGCCTAATCAATAATACTTGTAATCTTATTTGTTTTTGTTGCAAGTCTAATACAGCAGTTATTCTAGGAACCATCATATGGAGATAGTCTCCCTATACTTCTCTTTCAATTACACCACAGATATTATACTATTCAAATTATCACTGACTCCAATTTTTCTCTATACTATCCCATTTCTCTCTTTGTTTCCCCCTTTAATGAAAACAGTCTCAGGGGCCACAGTTTCCCCATTCAAATTTTTAATTATTTCAATCTCAATGACTCCTTAAAGCATACAGTATGCTCCTTCCTGTAACCATGGAGAAAAATGTGCTATTCAGAATCACACAATGCAAAAACAATGCTAAGGGATCACAACAAAGCTAACTTCAGTATCTCATGAGACTCATCCCAGAAACACACTGTATGTTCGGCATGTACTGGGCATGCAGTAGGAACAAGGTGTAGTGGTTCTCAAGCAGCTAAACATAGATCATTGGGGACAAGATGGAACTGGCTTCTTTGAATCACCAAGTGCAACAGGTGTTTCCTGGCTTCAGCCCTTGGGCATACTTCATGTACCTCCACTGAGCTTCTATTATTACATGCTCTCTAATATCAATAGAAGGCTTTATATCTATTTCCCCCCTAATTCTATAAAACTGTTCAGATACCATGGTGCAAATTATAGCTTTGTTATTCCACTTAAAAATGACACCTTTCCTTAGTAAGAATAAGATTTTTTCTCTCTCCAAATTGTAGTGTGGGCTCTTCTAAGCAGCAACTCCCATTACGTTAGGGCAATCTAGCCTATTTTCCCCTTTCACCCATGAGTTTATCTATGCTGTGTGTAGATTTGCACGTAGCTATTTTCTTCTGTATAATTCCACTGCATCCAAGTAGAGAAATATATATGAGGAAACACTGTTTCTACATGCTTTGTATCTCCTTGTATGTCCTTGCATATCACACCATTCCAAATTGCTGCAAGAGCACAACTTTGAGGACTAGCTGGTAATGCTGAAAGCTAAAGGTCGTGGCACTATCTTATTGCACTGATAATTCATCTTAACTTTTAATGCAGCTTTCCTCAACCTTGTACTCTCCCACTGTGTTGTATTTCAGCTCTCATGATTTGCAGTCAAAACAGCTTATGGTCCTGTTTGCTGAGACATTATGGGGGTTGAAGTCCAACAGATCTGAAAGCCACCAAGTTAGAAACCTATTAAACGAGTGTTACTAGTGCTATTGACTATGAAACTGAGCCACAGTAATATTAATATGTCCGCCAAACAAAGAAAGTCTAACATAAATATTGACATAACAAAAGAAGCTGAACGGCTAAAGAAAATAAGGCTGCTGTCCAATTCATTTATTTCAGGCACAATCCAAATGGAAATCCACAATCAGCCTTGCATAAGTAAGAGTTGTTCAAGAGAACACCGCACACTGAATTGCTATTAAGTCCTTTTCTAGATGGAGAGATCACAAGCCCAGCATTATAGAAATATTTTGCATGTTAAAGTGTATTAATTTGTATAGAACTTCTGAATCTCACATTCATGCTTTGGGGATTATTGTCTGGGACACTTCTGCTTTACAGCAAACATACACCAAAGGCTATTTACTGAATGAATGTTGTCATAATGTACCTGCAGTTCTTAAATGCATGAGTAGGAATTGGCATGGAATTTGGCATAGTAATACATCTCAGCTGTCAGTGGAGGAAAAGTTTTCCACTATCCCTTTAAGATTAAGAAGATACCTTTAAAAACAACCCTTGATAAAATATCCAGGAGCAAGTTTCACAGCAGCGAGTGGTGGTTTTTCAGTGCTGTGATTTGTTTTTGCCCCTTTACCATCAGTAAATAGATTATCATAAATTATGCAGATATGAAAATACAGTGTGTACCAAAAGTCAGGCCCCATAGACAAGTGAGGCCCCATTGACAATGTATTATATAAATTACATTAAATGTTCAAATTGGTTGCATTTTCTTCAAAACACTTCCTTACTCATTCAGCACATAACCTTGGAACATTCCTAAGTAGAGTCATATTTTCTCTGAAAAAAATATTAATTAATGAAACATATTGTAATTGGCCTATGGGTCTCACTTTTAGTATACTGCATATATTAAATCTGTCTGCTTTGCAAGCTTAAATGGATCGTGATATCCTGGTCTTTTTCATAACATATTTAACTGATGCATTTTTTAAAAGTATAGAATCTATACAGTTCCTTGGCCTCACTAGCAATTTCACAGAATATCTTTTTAAGGAGTAGCAATAATATCCTTCCCCGGGTTGATGCCCTCTGGCCATGTTGGGAATATCACCCCCAGAATTCCCAGCTAGTGTGGCTCACAGTTTTGTTGGTTTGGAATCTGAGGTGATGTAGTCTTAGCATATCTGGTGGGCAACAGTTTGAGGGATTTGCTGAGAACTTTAAAATCAGTGGAAAAGTCCTTGCTTAACCATTAATTCACTGGGTATCCCTGAGAACATATTTTCCCAACCATATTTCTCTATGTAAAATATTAATAGTAATTACCTATCCTGTAGGTTTATTGTAAGCATAAACATAGTTTTTAAAAGTACTCATTACATGCTAAAAGTATAATGCACATTTATTATTAATAATTGTGCTACTAAAAATAAAAAGTATAACAGTTTAGACAGCTCCACTACTATTCTATTTTATTAATTGTCTACAGCCAATGCCTATTTAATAATGTAAAATGTGAGACTTCAACAGGGAGAACAACAAGTTAAATGAATTGGAAAAACATATTTCAATGCTTTCAATCCCCACTTAAAAGCTTTTATAAAAGTCTTTTTATAAAAGGGGAAGGGAGAAAATTCCACAGAAACATCAATAGTCCAAAAAAGAATAAGTGAGACCATCCATCTGACCCAATCTATATTTAGTTCTTGCTGGTATCATAGAACACTCAACAGCTCCAGCAATATGACCCTGTATTTGAAGGCAGTGAAAGCCACTAATCATATGACTTCCTTAATGCTATGATTATATTTACAAAATGATACAGGTAGTCCCTGGGTTAAGAATGTTCAGTTTAAGGATGACCCATAGTTAAGAATAGAGCCTATTGTAGCAAAATTCGAGTTAAATACACAGTGTTTCGAGTTAAATACACAGTGGTTCAAGTTTATTACATAATACTACTTATACAGTATTATACAATAATACTGTTCCGGCTTACATACAAATTTGACTTAAGGACAGACCTTGGAAATGGAACTCATTCTTAAACTGGGGACTACCTGTATAAGCAATTAGCTATTTGATGTGTATAATTTTCCCTGGAGGTATAACCTGCATGGCATCAAGGAAGGTATAATCCAACTAAGTCTACATCCTTTCCCTATGTCCATCCTAAGCCTGTGACCAGCATTGTCTTTGGATCTCTATCACAAAGATACATTTCCCCTCTACCCCCACCCCTACCCCATGAAGAGCTCTGGAGAATTCAAAAGTTTGCCTGTTAGTTTGTGACATTTTGGCTGATCTTGAAAGAAAAATCCCATTGTAGATTTTGGAAATTATGTTATATAAAAGAAAGGTCATGTATATGTAATATTCACAGGAATAGACATTTCTTCCACATGCCTCAGCTCATGTTCCGTACCTAGCACTACCCTGAGTTCTAGGATTCATGAAGGCCAAGATATCCTGCTGCAGATACAAGGCATGGAGTCACTGAAAGGAAAAAGGACACCTTTGTGGAAGGACAAGATGAGAGAGGCAGATGGAGAGATGGTTCTGCTGAATTATGTGATGATTCCCATAGGCCACCAGCAAGGCTTCTGTGTGTTTAATAATATATTGGGTACTTTTAACTAAGCAAAGTGCTGTGCCATTTTTATCTCATCCTCCCATCCCCACTCTTACTGCAAAACCTTGTAAAATCCATCACTGTGGATCACTTTTAGAAATGAGATCAGAAAGGGATCGGTCAGGCACTCTGAGTGAATTGCTGAACTAGTCCCAGAACTCCTAGACCCTGTCTATATTGACTCTCACATTAAAGAATGAGGTTTTCGGAAGACATGCTGACCCAGCCATGGAAAAGCTTTATTATTCTCTTGAGGACATCAAGATGGATAGAGAAATATTTTAAAAGATTATTTGTCAACAGCTAAAAGAGATTTCAGGCTAGTAGGATGTTTGGACTGTGCAACAAAACAGATCTGACTGAATTATCAGGCAGGTGTATCTAACTTTAGATTCTGCAAAATATAGGTATGCAAATCATAGGGACACAAAGTGCTGTTAATTCATAATGGCATGTTACCCTGGAATTCATTTATTCAGAGAGCTGCATAGCCTGGATGGCCTTATCATTAAATGGAGGCCAAGACTATGCTCTTTTAGAACAACTTTCCAAACTCAGTACCCTCTGCCCAGGTTAGGAAAGGCTGTTTTATGAATGAGAAAGAAATATTTGGTATTCTTGACACATGTGCTTTCAATGTCCAGGCAAATCAAGGCACGAATAATGGATGGAATTTCTAATGTGATGGAGCGAGAAGAAAATGTTGATGTGAAGGGTATATCATTGAGTAGCCACAAGGACACCAGAATCTGACACACATTCAGGGAGAAATGGAAGCCAGAATGTCCAGGAGAAAAAGTGGTCTAGTTGCAGGAACTTCAGTGATAATCAAGGCAATCTTATCAGAGATCCATGTATCACTGGAAGAGGAAGGATATGCAAGGAACATTCAGTAGCCTAAGGACCCCTGTACTTCAGAAGGCACCATTTAAGTAAGTCATCCAGGGCACGAAAGTACACAGTGACATGTCCACCTGATCATTTGATTCCAGCTCAGAGCCAATTCCATTTGGACACTTTGAAACAATTGCCTCGGACAGCATATAGTGGTGCATGGGATGCAACAGCAAACAGTTGGAGGACAGAAGTACAGGTGCTACGTGACCTACTATACATCCCCTACCTATCCTAATATTCTGAAATACAGCTGAAAATGCTATTTTGTCCTCAGTACTGAAATCCTATGTATTTAGTCGCCCATCTGCTTTACTCTTGCACAGGGAATACAAAGAAGTGCAGAGGCTTTGGGGCATTTCAAATTAACTTCAGTTCAGACAAATGTGTGCAAAGACTTCGCACGTACCATTCCAGCTGAATGCTTGTGTTCGCATAATACCTCTGCCGAATGTTTTGAATTCACAAGACATACAGAATCATAAACTAACCACACAAGTTACATTTGACACACATTAGGCTAACATGTAATTGGTTTGATTGTGGTTAAATCTGTTGTGTTGTGCGACAGTAGCCTATAAGAGAAGTAAAAGCAGAGTCAGATTGCCAGTGTGACCTATATTTTAGAAAATTATTGAACAGTCAGAACCAGTCTCTATCCTTTAACTCTATTTTTAAAAAGAAAAGGCATTGGGGCCTTTAATTCCTAAGGCCTTGGTATGTTTTATTAGAATTCATAGCAATTTTAACTTTCCAGAATCTTAAATTATTCTGTACCATATTAATGTAAAATACCTGCATGTCTCTTTTCCTTCAATGACTTCAGAACCGGATGCAACAAATCATTTTACAAATGCACATTTTTTCAAATAATTAATATATTATTTTCAAATAATTAATATTATTAATATTAAATAATTCAAAGTAAGCAATTTTCTTAACCCCCACCCCCAATTATGAATCCACCCAATGCATTGCTTATCTCAGTCCATATTTATGCACCTAAATTGGACTTCTGCTATGAATTGTCAGTAGGGAGGAAGGTGCCACTTGAGGCACAGAATTTGAGCTCCATCCCATTGTAATTCAAGAGGGCGGGCTGGTTTCTGCTTTCCTATCCAATGTTACGATCAAGGTCAAATACACCTCTGGCAGCAGAGATAATCTTTGCACTCTCTCCTTCCTCTGCTTTTAAAATGTGGATTTCATCGCAGGCACGAGCGCTTCCAAGGAAGCTGGAGACCTACTCGGGCTTCAGCGAAGGGACATTTGATCTCCGACACCCCCTGCTACTTTACTCACGCGACGCAAGGGTGCGCGCAAGGACCTGGGTCCTTCCGTTCCGCATCGCTCGTTATTTTTAGGCTTCAGGTGATGCGCACCTCGCCCTCCCCGGGGCGACTTGTGCCATTTTCCATCGCCAACCCCTCGGCTCTTCCCGAGATCTCCTTTTGCATTCTAGCCTAGCAACCAGGAGTTCGTCTTCTGTCTCCCGGGAGAAGTGTGTGTGTAGGCTGGGGGCCGGGGAATAAGCTGGAGGATCCTGCCTGTGTTGGGAAGAGAATCTGTGGGAGACGAAGCAGGAAAGAAGCGATGGGCCGCAGAGCAGAAATCCTGCCCGCACCTACCTGCGGAAAGGCCGAGGCACAGGATGCCCGTTTACCTCGGCGGCGGCCAGCTGCTTTCCTGGGTTGCCCGCGGATCCGTCCGTTACTCCTCTGCCAACAGCGAACTTCTCCACGGCGAAAGAAAAAGCCGGGATGGAGGGAGTTGAGGGGCTCCGCCAAGCCCCCGCTTACCGCCAAGCCCAGGAACGGAGCGGAGTTGGCGTTTGTGCTTAGAAAGCGAGCGGCGTCAAAGCTCCGGGCTCTGACGCGCGCATCAGCTGCTCAGGTCTGCGCACCGCACCGCACCGCGCCGCGCCGCGCCGCGCTTGCCCGGCCGCTTCTCCTCCTCTTGCAGCTCCCCGCTCGCGTCTTTCTCGCCGCTTGGGAGGGCTCGGCGTGTGCGGTTCTTGCAGGTCCACCCAAGCCCTTTCTGGTAGCGATGGGCGGCGGAGCACTCCGCCCGGATCCGCCTCTCCGGCTGGCTCGATCGCAGCCTAGTCGGGAAACCGGAGCCTGGAGTGCCTGGGTCGAGAGGAGAGAGCGCTTCGAGGCGGCTCTCTTCACCCGGGGAGGGCGAACGTCTTTTGGCTGGGCGGGGGTGACGTAGGTTTGAGTCACTTGGCGATGCGCGTCAGTGGGGACAGTGCGGGGCTTTTCTTGGCAACACCAGCCAAGCGCCCTTGTGGAAAGGAGCACCAAAAAGGGCGGGCGCGCCGAGAGCCTGCGGGAGTGAGGCGCTATTCCCAAAACCCAAAGCGGCGCCCCAAATCAGCAGGCTGATTCGGCGGCCGCTGGATAAGAAGCTCGCGCCATCGCGACCGTCGGCGTCCCCACCTGATGCTTCGGAAAAAGGCGGGATTTTCCCAGAATGCCTTGGGCCGCTTTGACACACTGCGGGAAAGTGTCCCCAATAGCAATTAGATTAGAGATGTGCGTGGCTTCTTGTCTCCTTAGCGCGTGCGGGACTTCTGATGTCCGTTCGAATCAGGCTTACATAATCGTTCCTGCCCGATTGTAAATAAGGAGGAGCTATTTGGCAGTCCAACCTGCCTAGGCAGGTAGCAGGAATTTGAATCCGAGGTGATCCTGAAGCCAAGAAACTCATCCCATCAAGGCTTTGCTGCCGGGGGTAGATGGGAGTTGTATTTGAAGACATTGGGAAGGTACGGGATTGGGGAAGGCTGGCATAGAGCCCTCTTGCCAGCTGGGGTACCCTGTCCATCCCTATCCTGGTCAAGCTAGAAGATCTGAAGGAAGACCACCCAGAGGAGAAGGACAATACTGATGTAATCAATACATTCTGTCATCTCTTATTTATGATGGGCCAGATTCTGCCCAGATAAATTGGCCAGTCCCCGTTTGGCTTTATCCCGCAACTGCTTCTCTCTTCCATGGTTTCACAGCTGGGTTTCCAGGCTGTGCCTTTGCAGTCCAGAACCACACTTTTGAAATGAAAAGGGACTGGCTCTGAATTCTTCAAGAAAGAGTGAAGGAGAGGCTAGTGTTAAAGGGTAAATATGCCGTTAATACCGTGTCAGTCCAAGAAGCCAGTTGTGTTCACAAATGGGTGGTCCTTAAATGAAAAATACTGTATTGCATTTCATGGTATCTAATACAAATTTAAAAATTAGCGTTGACTAGTCATTTCATTTTAGAAGCATACCCCCCTCTCTTTGTATCTTGTATTGTTAATAGGAGTCACATTCCCGGCTAAAGTTGAACTGTCAAGCTCATTTCTCTGCAAGAGAAAAGGCAGTTTTAAGAGCATCACATTAAAAAAAAAAAAAGGGGGGGGGGGGGACAAGACTGCCTTAGAAATAAAAGTGGCATATATACTTATACTGAAAAGGGGAAATACCAAGAGAATGCACAAATTACTGAACCATTGCATAAAAGATTAAGCTAAAATCAAATAAACCACATTATAGCCTGGTATGCTGTGCACACCCAGCCAAAATCTTTTACTATAATAGCACCACAAGACTTTTTCTTGTTCCAGTTTAAAAACTGAGTATCAGGTTCAACATTAATAATATTCAGAAGTGATACAGTCTGAAAATGAAGGCTATCCAAGCAGAGGAGATTATTTACTTGGCAATACTTACTACAATGTACAAATGTTCATTTGACTAATTGCCAAATTGTGAATTTTTTTTTTTTTTACCAAAAAAGTGGAGATGGGATAAGATGGAACCATTTTTCTGCCTAGCTAGGGAGAGGGTTCTTGCAACGCATTCACCAACTGTTAAGTACTCAGTATAGACAATGATAATTTTATCTGCCTGTTATATTTGCATACATTTGGAAAATGCAATATAGGACAATAAATTGAATATATTTTTAGCATGCATGGTGAACTACATTTTCACCATGACATAGCCAAAGGCAGTCTCAGTCAGAATAGGGAGGAGCTGTCTTAAAAAATGTCACATTTTCAAAATGTGTTTGTTTCTCTCTGTGGAAAATATATTATCCTTTTTCATTGATCACATGAAATATGATAATAACTCTGATGGATCAACCCTGGACACCTGGAACAACACTGGTGGAAAACAAGGAGCAAATCCAACTGGAAGTGGGTACAAGCTCAGTTCAACCACACATCATGGTGGGTGGCAAAGTGTCATTATTTCTCTGCCTTACTGCCACAGTTGGCCACTGTGACTTGTGAGCTGGGCATTTTGTAGATAGAATCACTCCCACTTACTCAAATCTTTAAGGTAGCTGGACAGAATGTGAAGTGTTGATGGGTTGCCATCTTGAAATGTCATCTGAGATGAGTTTGATCCTAAGAAAATGCAGAGTGTCCTGGGTGGAATGAGCTCTGCCATCTGCAGGTTTGACCCTTGTACCACATGGCTAGTACAAATGGCTGGGGTGAAGAGGGTGCATGGCCCAAGTTGTAGTGAATGCTTCCTTGTGAGAGGGAGAGATGCCACCATTCTTTTAAAAAAGGCCCTGGTACAGCTCCTCTTTAAGGGACATTCTCTAGAGTCAGCCATAATAGACTACCATCATATGGCTTCTAACCAACCCTTATTTGGAAAGTTTGTCAAGAAGGTGGAGGGGCATCAGCTACAAAGAAGCCAGGAATAAATGGATTAGCTGGACTTTTCCAATCAGGATTCAAACCTGGCCATGGGATCAAAACTGCATTGCTCATTCTCATGCATAACCAGGACTTAGATGGGGATGTGTGATACTTTCAGTATTGTTCAGGCTCTCAGTGGCCTTCAATATTATCAACCCTACTATTCTTCTGGATGGTTTGTAAGTGTTAAGAGTAAAGGAGACCCTTTTGCATTGGTTCTGCTCCATTCTGAGTGGAGCAGTGTGCAGTGGAGAAGTTGAGTCCTCAGGCATTTCAATATGACTTGTATGCTATATTATTTGAGAAGTGACAAAAAAGTTTGTCACTTCTCAAATAATATAGCATAAAAGAAAAAAAAATCTTTTTAATGAGTAACTCTATCTGATTTAGGGGAATGCATCTGAGTTAATAACAAAGCACATGCTATTCATAGGCACCTTCCCAAATTCAATTCCTGGTATCACCATAGGGCCGGAAGAACTGAAACTCTGAAAAGCTACTGCCAATGAGTATAGGCTATCTGAGTCTCAAATGAACCTATAGATTGATTTAGCAGCTTCCTATGTTCCTTGTAACTCTTCATTTCCTTACAGACCCTAGTATAAGAGTTTCCACTAATTTTCTTTATGCGGATTACTACATCATTATTAAGAGCTTTTGAGAACTTTGTCATGGAAAGCTTTTGAAGACTATCACAGAAGCCAGGAGTCACCTTTAGGCACCATGGGACACATAACTTTCTCACATGGCATCCTCAGGACCCCAAAATTAACTAAAATGTCAAAAAAATTAATGGTCAAAACTTTGCAAGATGACCAAATGAGATGTTAATATTCCTAGACAAAACCTTGCAAGAATGAGAATAAGAACACCAACATCTCTTAAGATTTCAAGCAGGAAGACAAAGATCTTAAAAGATTTGATGGTTCTGGGTCAGGTTTTGGCTAAGGCCAAGTAGGCACTGCCCTAGAGTACGAAAGCTTAAGGGGCACCAGTGCTGCCCCTCCTTCTGAATCATTCTAAAAATGCAAATTATCTAATTGGGTGGAGGTGGTGCCATCAGTCAATGTGGCCTAGGGGTGCCATATATCCCTGAGATTTTGGCCCACACACTCACATATGTATGGGTTTCCACATACACCCTGCAATAGAGACCACAAGCAGTACCTTCATGGAGTCAGGTTGAAATTCATTGCCCCAATACTTCTTATTTATATTGATAAAGTAGACATAATACATCATAAATGGGTTGTGTTTGTGCAGCACTGAATTATAAACTAGTGACACTCTATGTGCACAACACAAAGTCACAACTGGCAAGGCTTGCTTGTTTATTTATTTATTTATTGATTTGATTTAAATGTCTTAAGAAACATACCTGTGGGTAGCTGACAACAGGTATATAAAACCAAACATAAAAACAATAAAGGCAAAACCAAAAACCTGATGCCCCAACCAATCTCCTTCAGTGCATCCAACACCACTATCTTCAAGCTCCAACCTCACCCTATCCCAGCCTGGAGGAAGAGCCAGCTCTTTACTGGCCTTCCAGAAGGTTAAGGTTGTCAGATCTCAGGCTTTCCAGCCTTCCTTCTTTGATTTATTCAACTTACATGCCTCCACATTTCCAAAGACTATATCTGAAGAGAAAGGAAACAGATTGTCATTTAGCTTCTCCCTCCTGTATTTATAGTCCACAGCTTTTCAAATGGTGCCTTAGGCCATCTGATTTGGAGAACATTAAAAGGCAACATCTGTTGGTCAGCTGTAATGAGGCATGCATTTGCATGGGAAGTGGGGGCTTGGGCCCCACTGATTCCCACGTCAGGTCTCCAAACTTTCTTCCAACAACCCTCCTGTAGCTCTGGGAGAGGTCACTGAGTACGTTGCCACCATCCACTCTATTCCAGAGAACACCTCCCTTGCCACTGATTTACCAGGGAGGAAGTCAATTGCCACCCCTTCCTTTTAGAATGGGGGAACATGTGCTAAAGGCTGGATCCCTTTCCCCAAATTTGCACCCCAGTTGTTAAGAATGTAAATCCTGATTTTATGTACAGTAACAAGTTCATAGACCTAGAAGGAATGAACAATCACCTTCTAAACAGGTTGACTCAGCCCATATCGACACAAGGTCTAGGTACCCTCTTAGTCCCAGCATCCATCAAGCATGCACACACTAGAACATGTACCCAGCTATCATTCCATGAAATAAAACAGAGGTTATACCATACCCATGCCTACTATACCATCCTTGAGCCTAGTTGATGTCCAAATCCCCTTAATTCAGACCTTTTGTGGCTGGCTGGGGACTTTCCCCCGACCCAGCTTTTAGCCAGCCTCTGAGGCAAAACACAATTCCCCAAAGACAAAGACAAAAGGAAAGTTGCCCTTGTCTCTTTTGAAAAGTCCACCTGAGGGAAAAATCCCATCCCCCAGATTTGGTCTCTGGCATTTAGTTTTCCTAGGCCTCAACTGTTTCTGCCTGTTACCTGGATGGACAGATCACACTGTTTTGCTTTAACCTTTTTGTGTTTGAACCCGTTGAAGTGGAATTTCCCACCATTCACTGTGTCATGTAATGCTTGATGGCTGTTTGCAGGCAGCTTTGGGTATACCTGATGGGAATTCAGGTGGAAGGGTGCAGTTCAGCCAAACTTCTTCCACCAGTACAGCCTGAAAGATATGTCTGGAGGATTCTGAGAAGTTGGGTTGAAGCATCTTGAAAGAAAGGACATTCCTGTGAATCCCAAAGCTTCCTGATCTAGGCATATATTATAAGAACCTTCCTGGTGCTGCATTACTGCATAACTTTGAGGATTTGGACAATATACGTAAAAATAATCCTGTGCCTTGATCCACTTGAAATAAAGTGACAATTAAACAAGGCACTCAGACACAGATTCATAAATTCGCAAACAGCAGCCTATAAATAATTTGCCATTTGTCTCCATGGCAATAGCATCATATGACCATCCACCATTCATTCATTGCAATTTCTTACTGAGAGAAGGGGAAGGAGCTGGGGAAGAAATAACACGGAAAACTGAATATTTCAGAATTGTCAAGAAGGGCTTTCAAAGCACAAGGACTGATCTTGTTCCATATACATACAACCAAGGAAGAAGTACTCTATGTTTTTACCTTCAGGTAAGAGAAAGAGTGAATAATAGTATCACTAGCTGGAGCAAGAGCTGCCAGCTCTCGATCCCAAGAGCCCTTTAACCAAAAATGGCAAGAAGAGTGTGGCTTCCCCAGCTTCTTTGCCTGCACCAATCTGAAGCTTTTTAATTATACGGAGAAGTGGAGACAGATGTTGCAATCTAAGGCAATCATTTCAACTATCTGATGACACCTTTAATCTACACTAGTTTTTGCTTACAATACAACCAAGCTATTACACATGTTAAAGATATACATGAACGTCATTTCTCTTCTAAGGGGAGCCCATGTGATCCAATTATTCTGATAGGAATAGTGTGAAGTTTGTCCGCAGTGTGAAGGGGCCAGTTCCATCCCTGTCTCCAAACCCTTATCTATCCTTTACTTATCTTGCCTGATATTGCTCTAGTGATAGCCTTCTCCTACTGCCTGACACACTGCTGCAGCTGCTGCAAGGGGACAGGACACACTGAAATGCAGAAATAAAGGAGAACAACTCTTTCTCTCTCTCTGGGGGCTCCAGAAGCCAAATTAAAACATTCTGATAAAATCATGCACAGCTATAACTAGGGAAGGAAAATACAGATGTACATGCAATAAATAAGACATCATTGGCTGATACGTAATGGCAAAATGGGGAATCATTTTGCCAGGTATGTTACTGGTCTTGGATTTCCATCATTATAAAAGTACAAGCAACAGATGAACATGGCTGAATTCCCGGTCATTACAATGATGCCATCAAATTGCAATTTCATCTGGGAATTGCCAAGCTAAGAAAGTCACAGTGTAATATTATTTTATATTGACTATATTTCTAATTAGTGCTGCTCTCCAGTCTCATTTTAACTGAATGGGAAATACAGCTGGAGCTGAGTTCATCCTATGGACATATCAGAAAAAAACTATTCTGTGTTTCCTTTACGAAATTGCTTCAGACTGCATGTCTGGAATATTTCCTGGTTGGTTTGGGAATCCATTTGCCATCCTTGCTTTTAGAGTACAATCAATTCAAATTAACCCTTTTGGCAGATCAAAGAGTATTTAGTGAATGTTCTTACATATGACCTCATCAAAAGTCTCACACCGTGGTTCAATCCACTTTTTATAGGCATCGCAACGTGTAAGAAGTTGATGCTGTGACATATACAATAGGAAACATCTCCATAACAATTGCTGGGAAATATGTGTAAAAAAGGTGCCATTCTCCTCCTTTCTGCTTTTTCATGCTTCTGCTAGATGTCTGGTTGGCTGTCTTGGGAAAAGAATGCTGGACTAGATGGGCCTTAGGTCTAACCCCATGCAACACTAAGCATAGGACTAAACATTGGATTTTTGAGTTCTGGTATCAAAGCATTCACAGGTCTAATTCAAGGAATCCAAACCTGCTGAAGAGTCATATCACTTCACCATATACTGTATGCGACATTCACACAACCTACTAAACTCCAAAACTGAGTTAAGAAAGCACAATTCCTGTGTCTACGTACCATGCTCTGCCTAAACAAGATATATTATCATTTCATGTCATGGCTTTGTTCATACAACATGATAAGACAGTGTTTCTCAACCTTGGGAACTTTAAGATGTGTGGACTTCAACGCCCATCGCTGGCTGGGGAATTCTGAGAATTGAAGTCCACACATCTTAAAGTTCTCAAGGTTGAGAAACACTGTGCTAAGACAATGACTGGGTTCCTACAATATGCTGGACCATAAACACAAACTATCCAACCCCCCTTTAGTTTAACCCAGCCAGAATATGACTCTGGGGAGAGGCATTGGGAAATGCAGGAAGCTGTCTATGAATATTGGTCCCTGACAATCACAAACTACATGTGACAGCCACAAACATATGTTGCTAAAGCTCACATAAGGCAAGCTGTTCCTTTCATCTAAATCAGTGTTGTCCAAACTTGGCCACTTTAAGATGAGTGGACTTCAACTCCCAAAATTCCCCAGCCAGCCATGCTGGCTGGGGAATTCTGGGAGTTGAAGTCCACTCATCTTAAAGTGGCCAAGTTTGGACAACACTGAACTAAACGATAGCATGAGGAATAATTTAGCAATTACGATGATAATCTGGCTGAAACAAACAGTCCAGAATTCATTCATTGCTAATGAAGAAAGAAGAGAGCTATAGGTCACCATTTTAAACTCCAACATTAACAAAGCAAAGGCAGTGAAATGTGAACCAGTTTTGTGACTACTGCTTTACTTTCCTGAAGCAGCTTATGGGGCTTTCCCCCCCCTGCTTTGCTAAGTAACTGGCATGGTTAAGCAAAGCAGATGGGAGCTAATGTATTAGTTACTTGTACGGAAGGTCCATACTGAATGAATTCTTTCATTCTGGTGATCTAGAGGCTGCCAAAGTCCTTGGAAAAGGACAAGAAGATGGAGAGTAATCAACATTTTCCCATCTGAAACCTTACAGTTTCCTTTCCTTCTTTCATCCTGAGGTTTCCTGCCTAGGATTATGCTTCAAAAAGACAGCTCATGTTTCACACAACCATCATGTGATTTCTTCTCTCAACCTCCCCCCCCCCCCCCAGTATATTTTAAGCCTCTCCCTGACGTCATACTTTTCTCCATCTCAACAGGATTTGTTCTGTGTTCAGGGATTAGATTGCAACCTTTGAGCTTGCTCTTTCTATTATTCTCATGTCAAGGCATTAACAATGATGATGATAAGCTACAACATAGGCAAAGAGAGTTTACTTTTATCTTCTGTTTTGTCCTTCTCTCAGCAGGAAAACACATTTCCTTCCTTGGTCAGACCCTTCTGTCTTCTGGAGGACCATATCAAACTTCCTTTTTCTTAGTACATGGTCAGAGCCCAGTGATGAAAGGTGCTTAAAATAAGATATATGCTTAATAAAATAAGCTAAATCTTAACCAGTTAATGAGCAAAAACAAAGAGAGTGATTTGTTTTCAGTCATCAGGGGAACTTAGATCAAACTATCTCTAGGGCAATGCTATATAGGGGTGTGTATGTGTGCGTGTGTGGGTGTTTTAAATAGAGACTGGAAATCTGAGTCCCTCCAGATCTTACTGCCCCAAATAGTACATCAAATAATGGGTGAAACTGGTAGTTGAAGTAGAGCAATGTCTAAAAGGTGTACTGTATTCCTGATTTTGAAGGGGAAAGGAAATATGGACTAAGTACTGGGGAGGTTAGAGACTGCTAAAAGGGAGCTCAGTAATAATGATTCATATTGCACCAAGAGACTACCTAGATCTGTATATATCCTAATACTTTCCAAATATGTTGGAACGATAGTTCCCAGAATTTCTCAACAAGCATGGCCAATGTGCATGCCATTTGCCTTGATATGCTAGTGGGCAGTAATCTCCAGTTTATAAAATAATTACAAAGCAATCCTTTACTTATAACCAAGCTAGGAGGATATTCTTGGAGCTAATCCCAACTCAACTCAGAATTCTCACTCAAGGCAAAAATGATTAGGCTCAAATTATCCTACTTTGAACACATTATGTGAAGATGTAACTCTCTGGAGAAGGCTCTAATGCTGGGGAAGGTGGAAGGAAAGAGAAGAGAATGACCAGCAGCAAGGTGGATGGATTCAGTTACAGTGGTAATGGCTGCACCATTGGAAGACCTGAAAGACCAGGTTAGGGACAGATTGTCATGAAGAAAATCTATCTATGTAGTCACTAAGAGTTAATAATGACTTGATGGCACGTAATCAATCACCCCAACAGAACTGAAAGACATCAGATCGAGGAAGGATAACTTCCTGAAATCTAATCAAATAGTCAGGCTAGCATTGGCTACCTCTACTAGATCTTCATCATATGTGCAAAGCTGTCTAAAATTTCCCCCCAGGTTTCCCCAGCTAATGTTGGCATAAGATTCTGGATAGTCTATGGCCAAATGTCTTCTGAGAGTTGCACTCCCAAGAGAGCCCTCCTCATTTCACTGTCACTGCTAAACATTTACTTTCTTCCTTTTTTTCTAGATTGAGTTGACACTAGACTATTGCCCAACAGGAGAGGGCAAGTGAGACAACTAGGGGCTGCTCCTACTTCCTCTTGCTTTTTCCATTTTCTTTTATTGAGTTCAGTCAAAACCTTGGAGAAGGCAAGCAAAAGGGTGGCAACAATAAAGAGGAGATGTACTGCCGAGGAGCTCTGGGAGTCAGAAATAAAGGCCTGCTGAGTTGTAGACCTTGGATGGTAATCACTGATACCTGATGTTGCCTCATCCCAGCTCCAGTTAAATGTGGATGAAATGCCGAGAGAGGAAAAGCAAAGAAAAATGTGGGTGGTGATTGCTGGGATGACAGATTTCTCAGTTTGTCTTTCATCCAAGTGCCCATCTTTCTTGCTGGAGCTCTTCCTAGCTGGCAGCTTGCTTCTGTTATTCAGTTTTCAGTGAGTGAAAAACAGCATTAAGAGCATTTGTAGAGATGGAGTGTTTTTCAGGTATCAGGCACCCAACACCAGCACCCATGTCACTTCATAAGTCAACAAGGAAGATTGAGTTTTATTCAAGTGGCAGGCCTTCAGCTAGTACAATCAACAGAAAAATGGGACATTTTAAAGAATGATGTCTATTGTGGAAGAAAGCCAGTTTGTTCTTTGGTATTGCTTTTGTTATGTGTACTCTACTCCCTCCAATCCCATTCATTTTCTAGAACATGAAAGATCAGAAAAAAAGCTGCTATCAAGTATCTAATATGACTGGAATAGAGCTATCAATTTACCTGGCCAATGACTAACAGAAGTTCATCCTTATTTCCAAAATTATGCTTTCTACAGCTTCAACCAGCATCATATCACTCCTGGGAAATTCTTCCATGAGATGCTAAAGGACTCCATCAAAATTGTAGACCATTTTGTTGCTGCCAGGAGCAATTGGCAGCTCCTGATCATTAGTTGATCCAGAATCATGGAGTTGGAAGAGGTCATTTAGGGTTTTGTCCAACCCTTCTTCTGTACAACAATCTAAATTAAACCATCTTCACCAAAGGTCTGCCTAGCTTCCACTAGAACCGAACTTGTAAAGGAGAGCCCACTGACTCTCTGGGGAATTGCTTCCACTGTCAAACTGCTCTTAGGGTTAGGACATCTATTTTTCCTCCTAGCTTTCAATTGGAATCTATCTTCCTGTAATTTAAATTCATTCTTCAATGTCCTGTGCTCTGGAACAATACAGAATGGATCTTGACATCCTTCTGTGTGACATCTCTCCAGCTTTTTGAAGAGTGCTATCATATCCCCACCCCCCACCAGTCTTCTCTTCTCAAGGCTAAACATGCCCGCCCCTTTAACCTCTCTTAATGGGACTTATTGGTTATCTACAGTTTTTGTAACCTGCCCAACCAGTAGACAACAGGCCCTGCAGCCAGTAGAGATTGTGCATTTGCTTGCAATGCTCTGTCCATGTAATGCACATTGGTTTGAGGAGGCAAAGGGCAGCAGGCAGCAGTAAGGAAGGGAGAGCTGCCTGCCCTCTAAGCTAGCCTGCTTGCCAGCACTGAAATAAGAGTTACCTGCCAGTCTGCACTGTTTCTGAAGGAGGTAAGAGGGAAGGGTCATTCTCACTGTGGCCTCCAGTACCAAATGTCTCAGGCCAGTCCCTCCCCTTTTGTGAATGGTGTCCCTAGAATTAAACAGAATAATTATGATGGGACTGGAATGGTATTCTTCTGAGTATGTTGCAGATCACATTCCTAGACATTCAGCTGCCTCTGAGGTAGAGCCTAACAACTATTAATGAATCTGAAGATTCGGGCACATTACAGTGCACATCAGCTGGGTGTTGATCTATGATATGCAGCTTTTAAGACAAAGCCAAGGATGCCTGCCCTGCTGTGGATTGCATTTAGGTTTTCTTCTCTTCTGCCATTTTGATGCCTGGATGATGTCGCTACAGAAGTAGACCAGCTGCCTCAGATCTTGATTATGTTATTGACAAATCACCACCACCACAGCTACAATTTTCCAAATACATTTTGGTTCATTTAAGCAGTCCCAGTTTCTGTGGTGGCATATATTCCACTGGATTTGGTGTTTACAAACAGAATTACTGCTGCATGCTAATTAAATACTCAGTTGCTGCCAATTTAATTCTATTCCTAGGGAACGTTGTGTGGTTTGATGGTGCTATGGAGGGTAGAATACTATTACCAATGTCTGGAGCTCTGTTAGTAGAGCAGAGGCACAAGGCAAGTTCAGTCCTCTTGATACCTTAAATCAATGCTCATCTCTTCTACTATCACAGCCAGGAATGCCTAAAACTGAGACGAGGTGGCTTCTTATATTATTTCAGGTAATATGAAGATTAAATTCTACAGAGGTGAAGAGCTCCTGATCTTGCAGATATGGCTGAACCATTAATTCCTTTCCAACCATATGGCTGAACCATAAATTCCTAGTATGCTCACCTGCACTATTGGCCAGGCTGATCGAGACTGCTAGGGCTTTGTAGTACAACCACCTTTAGTTGGACATTCCCTAGATCAGCCATGTTGTGCACTGCATAATGTAGAGCAGTGTTTCTCAACCTTTAAGATGTGTGCTTTCAACTCCAAGAATTCCCCAGCCAGTGGGCTATCTTTGTAATATTAGAAAATGTATCAGCCTTCACGGCATTGATCTTCTCTTAAAAAAGCAAACTGGGTCACACATGTTCAGCCAAAATGCTATTTGTAAATGATGGTTTACAATTTAGGGTGTTTAAAAATCCATCCAATTATGGTTTATTCATTCAGTAAACCTTGGTTAAACCATGTCCATGCTGTTGCCAAGGAAAGCACATGGCTGTTTTTCCAGAGAGCTACCAGGAGTTAAACTCAAGAGTTTCTTTACTTTGTTACTTGCAGCATATCCAAGGATACAGCAACAATTGGAGTACTGGATGGTTCTGCTTAAAGTTGGGGGAGCAAACTTTGGTGTCCCAAGAGGTCCCTTCAATGATCAGGGTGGGCAGCTGCAGAGATATGCACACCCATTCATTAATTCATTAATTCATTCTCTCTGTCCTTACTCATTCATATACATACATTTAACCTCTTCCTCCATACTGGCTCCCAGTTGCTTTCCAGATGCAATTCAAGGTGCTGGATATCACCTTTAAGGCCGTAGATGGCAAGGGCCAGGTAATAGGGAAAGGCTAGGTAGGGTGGGTGCACTCCAGACCCCCTCCCTTAAATGTTGTCATCTGATGGGACCTCAGAGGCCTGCCTTCTTGGTAAAGCTCATGTAAGGCACTCCAGCCTTTTCAAATAGCCTCCCACAAGAGATTAAAAGGCTCTCTACCCTTTTAGCCTTCCAGAAGGCTGCAAAGGCCTGGCACTTCTCCCAAAGAGATTTTTAAGGGGGGGTCACCAAGAGGAAACTTTAGACCAGAAGTTCCTAAACTTTTTGCTATCACACTTCCCTTTAGTGTAATCTTAGTGTAAGCCCCTTCCCTAAAAATCCAAACACCAAAATGAACACAAATGAACATAGAAAACAATCCAATGAAACGTTATTTTTAATAAAGACATAAAAATAAAAAATCAATGGTTCTTCACACCTCTGCTGGACTCTGTCTGCCCCTCCCCAAGGGAGGTACACCTCACAGTTTGGGAAACTCTCTTTAGACACTTTACTGTTCTCTCATTATTAAAGCTCTTCTCAACAGGGTCTTTGACTGCTCTAAAGCACTGACCTATAGTGTACCTAGAAACATTAAAAGTGGTATTTTCATTTGCAAGCAGAGTTGTTGATATGTAGGTGGGCAAAACTCTCACCTCCTTTGCTCCCTGCTCAGGCTCCCGAACTTCCCTTACCATTAGCAGGAAGGTATCAGGATTTTGGGTTGCATTTGGCATCGATGAGGACCAGTTGGGACATCAAGTGAAGGAAGTAACCAAAAACTGGAATACAGCAACATGCACTAGAGTTGATTGTGATACTGCAAGTTAACCAGCTACTCTTACACAGGGTTGTGTTTTGTGTGCTTTTTTAAAAGTGACAGGGCTACAATTATACAAAAGTGCTGATATACAGAATCAACTCAGAGCAAAGATGACCATATCATGCAGTGTTTTCAGCTTATTATTATTTTAAATTTATTATAGTCGTTCACTTCATAGACTCTGGGCGGCTTACAAATACAAAACGATGAAAACAGTTAAAAAGAAACAACCCCACAGGTAGCCCACACTAAAACAATCAAACAATAATGAATCAAACCAAATGAGGGGCCCCACAAATATATGAACCCCAGGCCTGAGACTTAAGTGCTTTTTGGAACCCCAGGAGAGAGGGCGCTATCCAAATCTCTGGGGGTGCTGTTCCAGAAAGTGGGGGGCCACAACAGAGAAGGCACGCTTCCTCAGTCCCATAAGATGACAACATATAATACTATAGAAGGGACCTGGAGTACACCCACTCTTCCAGAATTATTTCTGGACATTTTTAACTGTAGTATTCAAGATACTTATTTTTTATATGCAGTGCTAAAAATTAAACCCCCCTTCATGGATCACTGCCTTGTCGTGGCGAAGGGGCTTGTGTAACTCAGTGAAGCCATGAGCTATACCGTGCAGGGCCACCCAAGACGGACAGGTCATGACAGAGAGTTCTGACAAAATGTGGTCCACTGGAGAAGGAAATGGCAACCCACTCCAGTATCCTTGCCAAGAAAACCCCATGGACAATGTTAAAAGGCTAAAAGATATGACGCCGGAAGATGAGCCCCTCAGGTCGGAAGGTGTCCAATATGCTACTGGGGAAGAGCAGAGGGCAATTCCAAGTAGCTCCAGAAAGAGTGAAGCGGCTGGGCCAAAGCCGAAAGGACGTTCAGCTGTGGATGTATCTGGAAGCGAAAAGAAGGTCCGATGCTGTAAAGAACAATATTGTATAGGTACGTGGAATGTAAGATCCATGAACCAAGGCAAGCTGGATGTGGTCAAACATGAGATGACAAGATTGAACGTCGACATCTTGGGAATCAGCGAATTGAAATGGACGGGAATGGGTGAATTTAATTCAAGTGACCATTATATCTACTACTGTGGGCAAGAAACCCTTAGAAGAAATGGAGTTGCACTCATAGTCAATAAGAGAGTGGGAAAGGCAGTAATGGGGTACAACCTCAAAAACGACAGAATGATCTCAGTGCGCATCCAAGGAAAACCATTCAACATCACGGTAATCCAAGTCTATGCCCCAACCACTGATGCCGAAGAAGCTGAAGTTGACCGGTTCTATGAAGACCTACAAGACCTTCTAGAACTAGCACCAAAAAAAGATGTCCTTTTCATCATAGGGGATTGGAATGCTAAAGTAGGAAGTCAAGGAGTAATCGGAATAACAGGCAAGTTTGGCCTTGGAGTACAAAATGAAGCAGGGCAAAGGCTAATAGAGTTCTGTCAAGAGAACAAGCTAGTCATAGCAAACACCCTTTTCCAACAACACAAGAGACGACTCTACACATGGACATCACCAAATGGTCAATACCGAAACCAGATTGATTACATACTTTGCAGCCAAAGATGGAGAAGCTCTATACAGATGGCAAAAACAAGACCAGGAGCTGACTGTGGCTCAGATCATGAGCTTCTTACTGCAAAATTTAGGCTTAAATTGAAGAATGTAGGGAAAACCACTAGACCACTCAGGTATGACTTAGATCATATTCCATGTGAGTACACAGTGAAGGTGATGAATAGATTTAGAGGATTAGATTTGGTAGACAGAGTGCCTGAAGAACTATGGACGGAGGTCTGTAACATTGTACAAGAGGCAGCAACTAAAACCATCCCAAAGAAAAAGAAATGCAAGAAAGCAAAATGGCTGTCTGATGAGGCTTTACAAATAGCTGTGGAAAGAAGGAATGCGAAAAGCAAGGGTGAAAGGGAAAGATATAAGCAACTGAATGCAGATTTCCAGAGAATAGCAAGGAGAGATAAGAAGGCCTTCTTAAATGAACAATGCAAAGAAATTGAAGAAAACAATAGAATGGGGAAGACTAGAGATCTCTTCAAGAAAATTGGAGATATCAAAGGAACGTTTAGTGCAAAGATGGGCATGATAAAGGACAAAAAAGGCAGGGACCTAACAGAAGCAGAAGAGATTAAGAAGAGGTGGCAAGAATACACAGAAGAACTATACAAGAAAGATCTTAATGTCCCTGATGTCCATGCTGGTGTGGTCACTGACCCTGAGCCAGACATCCTAGAGAGTGAAGTCAAGTGGGCCTTAGGAAGCATTGCTAACAACAAAGCTAGTGGAGATGACAGTATTCCAGCTGAGTTATTTAAAATACTAAAAGACGATGCTGTTAAAGTGCTGCACTCAATATGCCAGCAAGTTTGGAAAACGCAACAGTGGCCACGGGATTGGAAAAGGTCAGTTTACGTTCCAATTCCAAAGAAGGGCAATGCCAAAGAATGCTCAAACTATCGCACAATTGCACTCATTTCACATGCTAGCAAGGTTATGCTCAAAATCCTACAAGCTAGGCTTCAGCAGTACGTGAACCGAGAACTACCGGATGTACAAGCTGGGTTTCGAAGAGGCAGAGGAACTAGAGATCAAATTGCCAACATTCGCTGGATCATGGAGAAAGCACGAGAGTTCCAGAAAAGCATCTACTTCTGCTTCATTGACTATGCAAAAGCCTTTGATTGTGTGGATCACAACAAACTGTGGCAAATTCTTAAAGAGATGGGGATACCAGACCACCTTACCTGTCTCCTGAGAAATCTGTACGCGGGCCAAGAAGCAACAGTTAGAACCGGTCATGGAACAACCGATTGGTTCAAAATAGGGAAAGGAGTACGACAAGGCTGTATCCTGTCACCCTGCTTATTTAACCTATATGCAGAGTACATCATGAGAAATGCCAGGCTGGAAGAATCACAAGCCGGAATTAAGATTGCAGGGAGAAACATCAATAACCTCAGATATGCAGACGATACCACCCTAATGGCAGAAAGTGAAGAAGAACTAAAGAGCCTCTTGATGAGGGTGAAAGAGGAGAGTGCGAAAGCTGGCTTGAAACTCAACATTAAAAAAACTAAGATCATGGCATCTGGACCCATCAATCCCTGGCAAATAGAAGGGGTAGAAATGGAAGCAGTAACAGACTTCATTTATTTGGGCTCCAAGATCACCGCAGACGGAGACTGCAGCCATGAAATTAAAAGACGCTTGCTCCTTGGGAGGAAAGCTATGGCAAACCTAGATAGCATATTAAAAAGCAGAGACGTCACCTTGCCGACAAAGATCCGCATAGTCAAAGCTATGGTTTTTCCAGTAGTAATGTATGGCTGTGAGAGCTGGACCATAAAGAAGGCTGAACGCCGAAGAATTGATGCCTTTGAACTGTGGTGCTGGAGAAGACTCTTAAGAGTCCCCTGGACTGCTAGGAGGTCAAACCAGTCAATCTTAAAGGAAATCAACTCTGATTGCTCATTGGAAGGATTGATAATGAAGCTCAAGCTCAGATACTTTGGTCACCTAATGCGAAGAGAGGACTCTTTGGAAAAGACCCTGATGCTGGGAAAGATGGAAGGCCAAAGGAGAAGAGGACGGCAGAGGATTAGATGGCTGGATAGCATCACTGAAGCAATGAGCATGAAATTGAGCAAACTCAGGGAGGCAGTGAAAGATAGGAAGGCCTGGCGCAATATGGTTCATGGGGTCACGAAGAGTCGGACACGACTTAACGACTAAACAACAACAACAACAAAAATTAAACCAAGGATTGATCATATGCAAAGTATGGACTGAATCAGATGTAACATGATGAACACCTTGGGAGAAAGGACTTAAATGGAGCTATGCACTTTTACTGACTTCAGCAACATGATTATTAGAACAAAATTGAAAAAAGGACCTTATGTTTACATGGATCTTTGCAGCTCTCTCAGATGGACTTTTATAATTTTTTAGGATGTGCCTGTATAGTGGTACAGCTGAAACATAAGTTGAAATGCAGGAGTTCTCAAATTCCTTTCCTGGAATCCCTCTGGGTCTATCCACTTCACTATATTTTTTGTTTTGGCACAGCAGTTTGGTCATCACAGTTACCACCACCTATTTTGGCAGGGGGGCTCCATCTGGTGTCCTCCCTCTAATCCTGACATGTGAATGAGATACAGCTCCCACAACCTGTCTTGCTTTTCTAGCAAATTAAAAAGAAAAAGAATGAGAAAAAAATTAATTATCTACTATCTCCTGGCTCTGTATCATTAAGGGGTGAGGCTATGGGAATCAATCCTTCTTTACTTTCCCCTTGGGAAATTGAGTAATCTCATGAGAGCTAAATAAACTAAAGCTTTATTTTTAAAAAGGAAAACAGAGAAGGTAAAAATCCTCTTTTAATCTTAAATAAGTAGATAAAACAATTCAAGAATGGAGATAAAAAAATATAGAGCTGCTCAATCAGAGGCAATTTCTTAAAATCATCTCCAGTAGAAAAATATAAAGGAAAACATATCGCTGGTCCATTTCCAATTAGTGAAACCTCCAGTGTAAAGAAATTCCAGGTGATATAAAATACACATATACTGAGCTTGTATAGAAAAAATCAGTATGAGAGACAAAATAGTAGACATTGGCACACAGAATAACAGAAATTAAACTTAATACATAATTCCTAGCTAGACTGGGTTCATGTTTCTTAGGATGATCTGATGGCTGAAGCTAGAGTTTCCTGCTTCCTTTCAATTTCTTTTCAGCTTCTTGTACATTTTTCTTTTATTGACTGAAGAAATTTGTCTCCTTTCCCCCACCTTCTTGTCTTTCATTCCCAGAAATACTCTTCTTTAAAAGAACAAAGCCTTTATGTCTTGGAGAGAGGGAAGGGGTGAGGAGAATCCCTCTTCTGCTGACAGATACCATGCCCAGATGTATATTCAAAATTGTTTATGTGTATGTGTATATATGTGTATGTATGTATACACACACGCACACACACATGCATGCATGCATCGGGGTGCCAGGAAGGCTGAGAGTGGGGAGTTGCAGCCTGTACATTCTCTATAGCAGTCATATATGACAATGTTCAATGGGAGCAGGAAATGAACACTGCACTCTTGATCAAAAGAAGAAAGGATATTCCTACATTGAGGCATTATATATAGAATTATTAAACTGCCATTACAGAATGGTGTCACACAGCCAACCAATTCTTCTTTTATGTTCTTCATTCACTAGGACGGTACAACAACTTTATTTGGTCTTAGTGATATTGTCATGTGTTCAGGTCTGGTTAGTTATGTGATGTGATGAGATCACCATAATAGCTGATCCCTGTTTAGGTTATCATCAACAGGATAAACTTGGAGGAATTGACTTAGAAGCACCTATTGACAGGGGAAATGTAAGGAACATACATACTTTGGGGCAAAGCATTTAAAAGACATGTTGCTTCCTCCAAACAGCTCCCTTTTATGCCAAAGCAGTTCACCTATGCATATGGCACACCTCTGTTCTTCATGCTAACAATAGTCCTGGCTCTGTCCTTCTCCATACAATAAAGTAAAGCTTGCCTTTACTCACCATTCTTCTTAGGTACCTAAAATCAACTTGCTAGACTTCTTGTAACTCTTTTTATTCTGAAGATCCTAGCCCAGTTCCTTCTAGCAAGCTCTTCAGCTACCCACAGCTCTTCCTGCACCACCTTCCTTACAGATGTTCCAAAATATTTCTCTAGAACTTGGAAAAGCTCATATTACACTGAGTGGGTTGGGTTGTGATCAGGTCTGCAGGTTCTGTAAGATAAATTTGCTCAATTTTTTAAATCTCACCAGATATAGGATAGATTCAGTACCAATAGAATAGTTTGATAATCTGTCTCTCCTTACAGCACTTTGTCCTGAAAAAGCAAGGCTTGCTGGCTTTCAGGGACATTCATTTCTTTTGGATCCTTCTGATCCAGAGAGATCCTCTCCTTATTAGGCATCTGGAGTCAACGCCACTCTCCAAGCTTCTTTTTCACTGTATCAACACTGCCTTGCTTGATAGGCTGAAAAGACAGGCCTCGACTGAAAATCAATAGCAGGAAAGGACATAGAAAAAGCAAATGATAGTGATTTTGCTTAGTTGTCATGATTTTGGGGGAGTATTCCCTTCTGAATTCATGAACTTTACTTGGATTTTCAAAATCCAAGTGAATTAATCCCCCACTAAAGATATTTGAACCAACCTAGTAAGGATAAAATAAAAGAAGTCCTCTGATACCTGACTAAAGTATTTAAAAAAAAAAAAGGAAAATACTTTGAATGAATGAATGAATGAATGAATATAAATAATGGATTCCCCAAGAAGCTACATTGGAAACAATGCTTTTAATTTGGTCATAAAATATCAGTATTTTTTCAACCTACTGTTCCAACTGCTATATTGAAAGAGAAGAGTCCCTTTTCCTATTCAAAGGCACAAAAGAGTAGGGTCAAAAACAAAACAAAATAATTGCAACAGTGTTCTGTCTATGTACAAGACTGCTTCCAGTTCTCAAAGGTCCACTGCCTAATGTAACCTTAGCTCCACCATTATTGACATTTTCAGAGAAGCAAAACACAGTGTTTGTGGGGCTCATTCTAAACCCTTTCTATTAAGAGTTTAATTCAAATGCCCAGTTAAAGGTTCTATGATTGTACACCTGCCCCACAATTTACTAAGGCTGCAACAGGCTATTCTATACTCTATTTAGTATGTGCATAATTCTGGTTCTGAGAAGTTCTAACTACATAGAGATGAGTGGAATACCACCAACCCTGGGTACTCCTACACACTGCTAAATCAGCAGAGTTTGTATTCAGCTGAGAGCAGGGTACACAACTTCTTTTGAGCTGAGGCTATTACATAGCTGTAGGTGCATAACCAATAAAAATACTACAATGACTTGGTTTCTGAGTGATAGAACCATTCAATCACGCACCAAAAACTGAGGGAGGCAAGACGAAGTAGTATGTGCAGCCAGGACAAATTTTGATTTCATTTACATTTAATTGAAATTACAGTAATCATGTTTAGGTGTATTTAACTATTTTCCCATTCTGTCACAAACATTTACAAATTAGTAGCAATTTTAAAGGGATTGATGGGGTCCCATGGAACCCTGGGACTTTAAGTCATGCACCTCTGCCTTAACACGAAACAATGTGCATATAATCTGTTAGAGTTATGTGAACACCAAGCCCCATAGCTTGTTCAGAAGCAGCCCTGGTTTAGCATTGTATCCGAATGCCTTCTAGAGTGATTCCAGATGGCCAACTCCCGACAATCGCAATAAAGATATTCTGGATTGTTCTACTCTCATTTGATTTGCATTTTATTTTTTAGAACATAAAACTGGGTACATAATGGTCCCTCTTCCTATTTGCCCCATAATTTGCCCTGTGAGGCGGGTTAGGCTGAGAATGGCTGGCCCAAAGCCACCCAGTCAGTTCCATGCATAAAGGAGGACTAGAACTCACATTCTCCCCATTTCTAGTCCAGCCAACTCTCAACAGAATGTGTATAGTAGAGGAAAAGATGCGGGGGGGGGGGGCGGGGTACCACCCATAAAATACTATAAATGAGGCAGGGAAACTGCACCAAAAAAAAAAAAAAAAAGCCTCAAGTTGCCACTTCCTTTTCATATTCTTGTAAATTGAACAATTCAGGATGGTTCAGGGATAATATAGACTTCAACTGCAGCACTTAACCCAAGCAAACAAAATGCTGATTTTTTAAAAAAATCTTTCGACAATAGCTATAAAGAAAACCCTGTTTAGGGTTATCTTTTTAAGTTTGCCAGCTGGTAATTGGTGGTGTAAAATAACGTTTTAGAAATTTGCTACTCAGCTGTTTCTCTCAATTGGATTGAAAATAAGCAAGCGTAATTACAGAACCAAAGCAAAAGTGGCGCCGTGATTGCTGTAATTAGGAAGCCAAATTGCCTAGTGAAATGGTTCTTGAAACCTGAGCCTGTTGCTGAAGGGGAGGAGGAGGAGGAGGAGGAGGAGGATGAAGAGGAGAAAACAGGATTAAAGGCAGCAGAAACAGAGGCTTTTCCTCAAGTAAAGTGCTCTGCAACTGGCATACAGATTCCATACATGTTAGTTAAACTCAGTAAAAAATGACTTGGGTTGATTTGGACACACTTTTAAAAAACAAATTATGCCTTGGTTGAAGCTAAGTTTCCAAGAAAGACATGGGAAAGTAAGAGGTTTCCAAAATATATTAAAGCTATGCATAATTTACTGTGAACAAGACATATTATGGAGGAGATATAACATGAAAATGTAAAAGACGTAAAAGACAAAAAGAGGTGCTATTTCTACTAAATTAAAGAAAATATTTGGAGATTTCAAGTAGCCCAGTCCTAAATGGTGGTATGCTTAAACACAATGAAAGAACTTGGCACAAGGATAAGGCTAAGCTTTTCACACATGGCCAAAGCCTTACCCTACACAATATTACCTTGTGTGCAATATTCCCACATCCTCAAGAGATAAGTGCGGAGCTATCTGGCCACTCTCCATGAACTGACAACTTTGTCCATTTAATAATCTTTTTGTTCAAAGGGATTCTCTGAAGAAAGTGAAAAGGGTTCTCCAAACAGCACTCCCCACACTAGCATAGATCTATTATCCTAAGGAAACAAGAACTAGGTCCCCGCTTCCAGATTTAGGAGACTGGACATTGTCATTTGCCCTTGTACCAAACGTACATTGAAGCAGATTATGGAATCTGTCTCTTCCACAGGAACTCCTTCAAGGTTCTAGCTGTAAGAAGAAGGATTCTGCAGGCCTTCTCATGATTGATATTTACACTACGCTCAGTAACAACATGCAGAAAGGAAGGCTCAGGTAACTCTCATTCTAACCAACTCCACCCCACCAAAATGCTTACAAGTTCCACTCCAGCTCTTTGGATATAAATCTAATCTTCGCATAGAATAAAGACCAAACTCCAAATCTGTGTGTGATTAATGAATAACAAGAGTTACCAAAGAAATTTCCCCAAACTGGAGTGGGTAAGAGAGAATGGTAATGTATATAATATATACATTGTGAATTCTAGCTTTGGAGCCAACTCATTACTCTTACTCAGTAATCATCCCTGCATTTATTGCATGTCATACAGACTGAGGGAAGTCATGCTTACTCAGTAAGGTGCCCCCCTCCTCCAGCTCTTGTGCTAAGTATTGGCATACTGTGTTCTTGTGTGGGACAACTAAAAAGCCTTGCTTGGCTTGGTAGAGATAGATTTCTTTAAGTTGGAACTCCACAAACTGGTGTGCCAGACAACTGCTCTCTGGGACAAGAGAAAAACTGTGATAACTTTAGTTGTGCATATTCCCCCTTTCCCTCCATCACATTAAAATTACAATTTTGGTAATAACTTTTAACTACTCTTAAGCTATCTGCAAATCTAGGGCCTCAGGTTGTGAATCTCTGGCTAAAATAAGGAAAGGGACTCAGTGGGGCTAGATAAATTTCACCATAAGACTATTTCATTTGTGTGACAGAGCAGTACCTTCAGGCTAAAATTACAGCCTCATTATGCTTGTATTCCAATTACAGTAAGACAAACTTATTTGTGCCTCAAAAAGTCATCATTACTAAGAATCTGTAGAAAATAGAGTATGTAGGAGGTGCAAACCATTTGAAATGGCCTTTTCTATTTTTTATCCAGATTATCAGGTTTGTCTTTTTATAGAAAACTAGCAATAAATCTTACTCAATAAAATTGACTCACTTCCAAAAGGAAGTGCTCGTTCTTTCAGTTATAAAGATACCTCTTGTTTCAAGTAAAAAAAAACAAAAACCCTTTCTTGTGCTCAGGTGTAATACAGGCTGTTTAAAACTAATTTTCTAAACAGTGCAAGTCATTCAAAGAGTGAGTTTCAACTTCTATGCCATTAAAACAATTCTCCTGGTGAGTGCTAATCTGCCATTTCAGGTAAGAGATCCCCAAGAAATGTATTATGATTTATTGTGTTCAGCTTTATTTTAAGAGAAAGAAGGAAAAGAGCAAATAAACTGAAATTCAGTTGCTTCTACTTGATGAAAAACTTCTTTCAAAATTATCAACCGCTATGGTCTACTGTGGACAATGCAGGGATTGCACAACCACTTCTGGTTTGGTACCACAGTTAGCACATAAATCAGTTTTCTCAAAAGATGTCTTGAGAAAGACAGGTATTCCCCCACCCTACCCCACCGTATCAGCTATCAAGACTGTAGCTTGCTTGTTCTCCAACTGGCCCCATCAACTACAGGTGAAACTCGAAAAATTAGAATATCGTGCAAATGTTCATTTATGTCAGTATGGCAACTCAAAAGGTGAAACCAATATATGAGATAGACGCATTACATGCAAAGCGAGATATGTCAAGCCTTATTTTGGTATAATTGTGATGATTATGGCGTACAGCTTATGAAAACCCCAAATTCACAATCTCAGAAAATTAGAATAGTGTGAAAAGGTTCAATATTCTATTCAAAGTGTCCCACTCTAATCAGCTAATGAATCCATAACACCTGCAAAGGGTTCCTGAGCCTCTAAATGGTCTCTCAGGCTGGTTCAGTAGGAATCACAAGCTTGGGAAAGACTGCTGACCTGACAGTTGTGCAGAAAACCATCATCCATAAGGAGGGAAAGCCCCAAAAGGTAATTGCAAAAGAAGTTGGATGCTCCCAAAGTGCTGTATCAAAGCACATCAATAGAAGGTTATGTGGAAGGGAAAAGTGTGGGAGAAAAAGGTGCACAAGCAGCAGGGAGGACCGCAGCCTGGAGAGGATTGTCAGGAAAAGGCCATTCAAAAGTGTTGGGGACTTTCACAAGGAGTGGACTGAGGCTGGAGTTAGTGTATCAAGAGCCACCACACACAGACGGATCCTGGACATGGGCTTCAAATGTCATATTCCTCTTGTCAAGCCGCTCCTGAACAACAAACAATGTCAGAAGCGTCTTGCCTGGGTTACAGAAAAAAAGAACTTGTCTGTTGCCCAGTGGTCCAAAGTCCTCTTTTCTGATGAGAGCAACTTTTGCATCGCATTTGGGAACCAAGGACCCAGAGTCTGGAGGAAGAATGAAGAGGCACACAATGCACGATGCTTGAAGTCCAGTGTGAAGTTTCCACAGTCTGTGTTGATTTGGGGAGCCATGTCATCTGCTGGTGTCAGTCCACTGTGCTTCATTAAGTCCAGGGTCAACGCAGCCGTCTACCAGGAGATTTTGGAGCACTTCATGCAGACGAGCTTTATGGGGATGCTGACTTCATTTTCCAGCAGGACTTGGCACCTGCCCACACTGCCAAAAGTGCCAAAACCTGGTTCAATGACCATGGGATTACTGTGCTTGATTGACCAGCAAACTCGCCTGACCTGAACCCCATAGAGAATCTATCGGGCACTGCCAAGAGAAAGACGAGGGACATGAGACTGAACAATGCAGCGGAGCTGAAGGCCGCTATTGAAGCATCCTGGTCTTCCATAACACCTCAGCAGTGCCACAGGCTGATAGCATCCATGCCACGCCGCATTGCGGCAGTCATTGCTGCAAAAGGGGCCCAAACCAAGTACTGAGTACATATGCATGTTTATACTTTGCAGAGGTCCGATACTGTTCTATTTCCAATCCTTGTGTTATTGATGTCATGTTATATTCTCATTTTCTGAGATTGTGAATTTGGGGTTTTCATAAGCTGTACGCCATAATCATCACAATTATACCAAAGTAAGGCTTGACATATCTCGCTTTGCATGTAATGTGTCTATCTCATATATTGGTTTCACCTTTTGAGTTGCCATACTGACATAAATGAACATTTGCACGATATTCTAATTTTTCGAGTTTCACCGGTATGAGGACTAGTCATAGATAAATAAGTACTGATTAAAAAGTGCCCTTAATATCAGAACTGAAAGGATTTAAAGTATCGTGTGCTTGCTGACATCAGAAATGAAACAAAATTATTTTTACAGCCAAACCAAACAAATACATTAGAATGCCAAAGAACTGTTCTTTTCACAAACTTCCTGTAGCAAAACGTTTGCAACCAAGCATGACTGAAACCATATTACAATATTCAGTTGATTTCCATCTATCTCCATTCAACATTGGAAAAATAAACACCCCCTCACCCCAACTATACCTACCTGCAGAGAAATGTAATTAGGTGGAAAGCAAGCCAAGTCAAGAGCATGAACTGTCAAGATGCAATAACCTCCCAGCTGCTCATTTCACTTCCTGCTTTGATGAAACCAATGGCTACCAAGGAAAAGCCAGAACTGACACATATCTCTTTCTGGCAAAAACTGCAGGATTTTAGGCATAAAAGAAGACACCATGGGAAGTGTGACCACACAGGCAGAGAAACAAGAATGTGTAGAAGCTGGATTACCTACCTGCAAGAAACATGGGGAAATCAATTTTATCCCATCTCAGATGTAGCAGCAACTTTTCTCCTGAGAAATAACTTGTGCTGTCACAACTAAGCCGGGAAAGATATCCTATTTCCATACTAACAGATTGCATGGTAGATCCATCCTTCCCAAGATGACTTAGGAAAGAGGTATTGCTATTTAGCTCTGGCTCTACCAAACACATTTCATTGCTACCCTCAATTGGGGAACAGCCAGAGGCAAGGGTGGCCTTGTGAATAGCAGTTCTTTGCAAATGCAGGTATCTCATGCCCACCCACCCCCACATCAAGCAAATATATATCATCACATTTATATTCTACATCAGATGGCTATGGAAGGATTTCCTATTGATGTTCTAAAGGTTCCAGTGCAGCAGCAAAAAAGGCATAACATTTGAAACAATGATGCCTTCATTAACTTGCTCCTATATTAGAAAGAGAGCTTTTACCCATCTTCTCAAGCCCATAGTTTTCACTGTGTAGAAAAATTCTCCACAATTCATATAGGCAAACATTGATTGTAAAATAAAAGGTATTTTGCTGTTTTTAATGTTTGTTGCTTTTTCATGTAATTGTATATCACCATTACACTATTCACAATGCTGAGGTAAGGAAAAGGCTACCTTCTTAGTTGAAAAAAGCTGGAAATCTCCAACTATCGTTATACCGCAATTCTTACATTAGGTCCCTGCAGCATCTTGTTTAGAGTAAGTATCTTGAAGTAAAGATTTGCTAAACTTAATTCTTACTCTTAAATAGACAAAATATCCCTTGGTTCCTGTTGTTCTTTCTCCAAGAGACACTCTACAACCTCAGTCATACCTCAGTTAACCATACAAGACTGTTTGGATATAAGTAAACCAGGCTAATTGGAAAGCATTTGATCACTTCTGGTTTCGTAGTAGCATATAAACGCAACTCCAGTCCTAAATGTATTTATTTAGAAGTCACGTTAATTTCAGTGGGCCTTATTTCCAAGTAAGTTGTCTTAGTATTGCAATCTAAGCTTGTTATCAAGTTACAAAACAATCTAGAAAACAAACAAATATGCCACACAGAGAGCAATATTTTGTGCTATCAACTGAATGTGCTGGCTCCTGAATGCTCATAAATATAACCAAATCCAATCAACAGCTATGGCTGTTTAGTCTATTAGCACAGGAGATATTATCGCCTAGGAAACAGGTATCACCCACCTTATTAACAAATGCATTTTATCACTTTCTTTGAGTAGATGCCTTTTCTTCCATCTCATTCACAATACAGCTAGCAGGGACTCAGAGCTTGTGTCATACAAAACAGCAATGGAAATAACACACCTGCTTCCCTTTGCAAGAATTAGGCTGAAGTGGAACATCCGCAGAGGACAGACCTGTCTGGCTCTGCAAGAGGAGACTGAGGAAACTGGGGCCAAATAGATCATGCTAAGCCAAATTAAGGAAGCTGCACAGGCATCGGCACCTGTGCTTAAAATTCATTTAAAATTCCTTGGGATTTCAGACAATTACAACAGGAAAAAGGATGTTTAGGAAATACAAAAGCAAATAGTTTCTCTCTCAAAAAAAAATTACTCAGTGAAACAAAATGGATATTCATATTCAATAATATTTATCAATATCAATAACACTGAGTGTGACTTCAATCAGAGACACAAAATGGGGCAACGCCCATGATCAAAATAGTTGCTTTTTCTCTTCTCTCAAGACTGAGGTAAGCCTGGTATAGTGCTTACACACTATAGCGCTTACACCCCCATCCTTGTCCCAGAAGCTGAGAATTCTCTGGCACTACTATACATACATCTGATTTCCAGTTTCTGTTCCTCTTAATCAGACTATATCCTTATGCACTAGATAGTTTTCTATCTTTTTCTCTTTCTATCTGCACCACTAAGAAATCACTCTCTCTCTTAGAAGCTAGTAAGAAAATGATGTCACTTTGCCCTTCTGGGACAAGGGTGGTGGACGTAGCTAAAAAAGCTGCCATTGTAATTTTGGAACAAAGTAGCTGGCCATGTCTAGTAAACAGTAATCAGCACTGATACTGATATTTTGCCACAACCGGCCCAGGGCTCAAGCTGTACTACTCTGTACCTATTTAGCAATCAGAATAACTGAAGCAGCCCCAAAGGTGTAGGAAAGCCAGTCAGGTACATGCTGTCACCTGGAGGTAAAAGGAAGAACTGCTGGTTATAAGTCACAAAAAACCAATTTTATCTCCTCTATGCCTGGTTGACTGAAGAATGGGAACATTATCTTTGGGCATATGTATTAGCTCTGTGTCTTGAAAGATTTTCCTTTTATAAATCATCATTGCAACAACTCCTCCCAGCAGATCGGTCTAGAAAAAACTTCCCTTTCCAGCCACAAGTCATAATTCATTTGGAAATCTTCAGGCAGTTCCACCCGCTGGCCCAACACACTTTGCAAACAGTTGTCTACAGGTAGAAAATCAGGGTTGCTATGTGCCCGGTCATAGCGTCGAGAGTTGAAACGCTCTATACTGGCCCGTAGAGCACATTCTTCAGCTTGGAAGTCCCATGGACGTGCATCCAGATCTGTGGAAGTCATGAGGCAGACTATCAATCAATGCAGTTCACTGAGAAGAGTTATGCTGCCGCATTAGACATACTCAGGTAGCTCATCAAGAAAACTCAGACTTTCACTGAATAATATTGACACAATCACAAAAAACACAGTTTGTCCCAAAACAGCTAGTTGAGATGCACCAGTGGGTTACAAGCCTGTCAAATGTGGCTTATATTCTGTGAGTGTTAACTCTACAAGACTAAGAAACCTATACCATATAGGCCAGGACTACTTTTATTGTAACACAGTGTTTCTCAATCTCAGCAGCTTTAAGATGTTTGGACTTCAATTCCTAGAACTGAAGCAAGAATTGAATTGAAGAATTGAAGGTAGAATTCCCTAGCAAGCTGGCTAGGGAATTCTGGGAGTTGAAGTCCACACATCTTCAAGTTGCCAAGGTTGAGAAACACTGTTGTAACTGCTACAGTAACAGAATTTTGCAAGTCTGAATGTGCTCCCCCCCCCTCCCCACATACACACACACTCCACCCCTGACTTTATTTTCATGTAAACTAGGGATGAGCTTGTCTGAGACATTTTCTCAAGTTATTTTCTTGGCTGGGCTCAAGCTCTCCCATCTGTTGCCTTGTAGAGGCTCTTCCTCCTGTCCTTCAAGACCGTTCTCTATGTCCTCTACAGTGAGTGAAAGAACAGGAAAAGTCTAGAAAAACTGGAATGAAAGCTACTGCAATGATTCCTTCCTCCTTTTGGAGAAATCTTTAGCTGAAAGAGAACCAGGAATAAGCATGACACAAACTTAACTTTCAAAGACAGTATAACTCAAAAGGCTTGACATGAGAGAATGCTGTAGGATTTCTCTCAGAATAATCTGTAATACAGTTGTATTCTCCCAGAGCTGAAGCTTTTCATTCAATACTGTGGATGGATAAATAAATGGCAGCTTTAATCATGTTCATTTATGCTTTTTACAGTGCGTGCTAGGTGGTTCCCTGTAATTAAATACTGTTCTCTGGGGAAGAGGTATATTTATCTGCCTAAGGAAAACACGTATGAGGCCATACTATTTGCTGATATGCTGCACAAAGAAAATAGATCTCTCCTAGAATATGATCCATTCGGAATAGCACTTTTTCCCAGTTTCTCTCCTAATGAACCCTAATTGTTGTGGTCTGTGCTTCTGAATTTGAGGTTCCAGCTTTTTGCCTGTTTCCATGAAGGATACACTTAAGAGGCTTCAATTAGTTTCAGTCTTGCATGCCAGCCATCAAAGCATCAATGCAATTTGACATTCAATACAGCACAGCAGGGAGTACTTGATGTGTTTACAACACAGACCTATAGCCTATGTAGAAGTTTTTTCATCTTTACAATCTTGCTCATCACAACCAAATGTTATTGATAGAAGAGCTCCAAAATGCCGTCATATAGGCTCCTGATATTTATTTACAACACTTCCAACATGGAAGATACTCAAGAAATATTACTACTAGGGATGAAATGCACATGTGATTTTCCACTATGTATTTCCTCAATTTATGACATCTCACATGTAGCATACTGCCATTTTTCAATAATAATAATAATAATAATAATAATAATAGGATAAAGATGCTAAATCCAGTCTAAACATCTGGCTGACTGTGCGACCAACCATAACAACAATGTGACCTACATAGGCTCTTTAATTTTGCTCTTCACAACTAACTTAGCTGCAAAGTTGATTTTCACTGAGAAATAGCAACTTGCCCAAGGCTGTGGTGATCTGAATTTAAAGCTACTGAACCACTCTGTCTTAGCCAACATGTCCATTCAGAAGGCAATATATCATTATAGCTCATTTAGAAGAGAAGGCTATCTCATTAAGGGACATGGACTGGCACTAGCAAATGAGCATTCCTGAAAGGCTTAGAGTGAGGCTGGGAGGACAGGGGCAATGAGAGGAGACAGACACAAGATATATACCATTGCCATAAGCCCAGTCATCATTGAGCCGATGTCGCACTTTTTGGTAGATTGCGGACATAGTTTTCATGTTGCTTTTCCTCCACTGACGTCCCAGGTACTTTGTCTGCACTTTGAGAAGTTTCAATACATAGAGTTGCATCATGGCTTGCTTCACTTTCAGAGCTCGTTTTAGAATGGGAGCAGACTTGAAAACCACCAACATCTGGAAAGGTAACATAGCAGATCAATTGCCTAAGGCTACATCATTGCCTCTATCACCAACTATATGCCCAGGATCAAGATTATGGTAAATGCCCAACAGATTTAATATTATTAATATTCCCCAGCCAGCTGGGGAATTCTGGGAGTTGAGGTCCACGCATCTTAAAGTTGCCAAGGTTGAGAAACACTGGTCCAGAGCGTCATACACAGCAAATCTATATCCTGAGATATAAACATATGGAAATATTCCTGCTCACCATGGTCCTAGAGTGTTTCCACTTTGTTAACTTATTCAGTATCCTAAGAAGATTAATGCAAGAAAATAGATTCCGCCAGCAAAACTGATTATTGTCTCCAGCTTCCTGTAAGAGAAAGCAAAAAAAAAAAAAAAATTATGACCAAAACAGAAGACTTAGCAGAAACCAGCACTGATAATGCTATTTATATCCCCTGATTTTGGCATGTGCCTGTCCAAGTAAAATTATAGGCAGTTTAGCTTACCAAACTCTCTGCTGTCAACTCTGGTAGTTCATGTACCACACAATATGGATAATCCAAAACAGAAATGCTGAAACATAAGAATGCCCAAGTAAATTGCTAGTGAGGTAAGATTAAGAAAGTGAAAAGTTAAGGACTGTATGATCAAATGGATGCAGAATCTGAACAGATCAATTGGTGTGCAACAAAGTGAAGAAAAATATCAATTTTACAGTTACTATTAAAGAAATTGGTATAGGATGTTCTACTGATGATATACAGGTGAAACTCGAAAAATTAGAATATCGTGCAAATGTTCATTTATGTCAGTATGGCAACTCAAAAGGTGAAACCAATATATGAGATAGACGCATTACATGCAAAGCGAGATATGTCAAGCCTTACTTTGGTATAATTGTGATGATTATGGCGTACACCTTATGAAAACCCCAAATTCACAATCTCAGAAAATTAGAATATTACATGACTTCAATAACACAAGGATTGGAAATAGAACAATATCGGACCTCTGCAAAGTATAAGCATGCATATGTACTCAGTACTTGGTTTGGGCCCCTTTTGCAGCAATGACTGCCACAATGCGGTGTGGCATGGATGCTATCAACCTGTGGCACTGCTGAGGTGTTGTGGAAGACCAGGATGCTTCAATAGCGGCCTTCAGCTCCGCTGCATTGTTCAGTCTCATGTCCCTCATCTTTCTCTTGGCAATGCCCCATAGATTCTCTATGGGGTTCAGGTCAGGCGAGTTTGCTGGCCAATCAAGCACAGTAATCCCATGGTCATTGAACCAGGTTTTGGTACTTCTGGCAGTGTGGGCAGGTGCCAAGTCCTGCTGGAAAATGAAGTCAGCATCCCCATAAAGCTCGTCTGCATGAAGTGCTCCAAAATCTCCTGGTAGACGGCTGCGTTGACCCTGGACTTAATGAAGCACAGTGGACCGACACCAGCAGATGACATGGCTCCCCAAATCAACACAGACTGTGGAAACTTCACACTGGACTTCAAGCATCGTGCATTGTGTGCCTCTCCATTCTTCCTCCAGACTCTGGGTCCTTGGTTCCCAAATGCGATGCAAAAGTTGCTCTCATCAGAAAAGAGGACTTTGGACCACTGGGCAACAGACAAGTTCTTTTTTTCTGTAACCCAGGCAAGACGCTTCTGACATTGTTTGTTGTTCAGGAGCGGCTTGACAAGAGGAATACGACATTTGAAGCCCATGTCCAGGATCCGTCTGTGTGTGGTGGCTCTTGATACACTAACTCCAGCCTCAGTCCACTCCTTGTGAAAGTCCCCAACACTTTTGAATGGCCTTTTCCTGACAATCCTCTCCAGGCTGCGGTCATCCCTGCTGCTTGTGCACCTTTTTCTCCCACACTTTTCCCTTCCACATAACCTTCTATTGATGTGCTTTGATACAGCACTTTGGGAGCATCCAACTTCTTTTGCAATTACTTTTTGGGGCTTTCCCTCCTTATGGAGGGTGTCAATGATGGTTTTCTGCACAACTGTCAGGTCAGCAGTCTTTCCCATGCTTGTGATTCCTACTGAACCAGCCTGAGAGACCATTTAGAGGCTCAGGAACCCTTTGCAGGTGTTATGGATTCATTAGCTGATTAGAGTGGGACACTTTGAGCCTAGAATATTGAACCTTTTCACACTATTCTAATTTTCTGAGATTGTGAATTTGGGGTTTTCATAAGCTGTACGCCATAATCATCACAATTATACCAAAGTAAGGCTTGACATATCTCGCTTTGCATGTAATGTGTCTATCTCATATATTGGTTTCACCTTTTGAGTTGCCATACTGACATAAATGAACATTTGCACGATATTCTAATTTTTCGAGTTTCACCTGTATTATCCAGTATTGATTTTCCCAGCCCATTATTTATTTTATTAAATATTACTAAACCTTTTATTCCTACAAAGTATACTGAACACGGTTCAGTACATGTACTATACATGGTACATGGTAATACCTGCTAGAATATTCTGTGTTTATTGGCAAGCACAAATAATATCTTCTGTAGAAAAGTAATTTAGGTAAAGTATGCATCAATCTTAAAACTAAATTCATATTTTTAAACAAAGCTTATATAGAATTTAACTCAATGTGGAAGCCATATTTGGCACATAATCTTATAAATACGTTTGTACCACCACCAAAAGTTGGGTTTCTTCTAACTCATAACTATAACATTTAGATTTTTCTTTTTCCTTTTTTTTCCTGATTTGATAAATTCATTAATTTTTTCAGACAGAACTTATTGCAATTTTTCTTAGTTTATAATTTATAAACTGAATCATACTGATTGAAGCTGTCAATTACTGTACAATAATCTGATTTTAATATTGATTTATTTTAACACTGATTTTGACTTTCAAATTAATGTATTTTAATATGTAGATTTACAATTTTTTTTCCTTGTCAATTTTAAAGTGCTTGTAAACCTCCTCTTTATTTACAACTTGCTTTTTCTATTTGTTTTTTTAAAAAGAATGTCCAAGATGGATCAGAAGATATGATTCCTCCAGTCAAGTGTAACATCTACAAGAATGGCTGGTTTAAATAGCCAATGCCAAGAATTTGTTCAGGAAGTTTCTGTCTCCACTAAAGCCATTTCTCATTAGCAAATATGAACAGAAACCATTCAGTCACTGGAAGTTGGGTGGCATATAAATTTAATAAATAAACAAGCACGTGAAATATGATTCAGACTGCAACAATCAGGAGATTTTGATATGTGAACAGTTTCCTCCTCTGCCTGTCCCAGACAATTAGACATTGCCAAGAAAAAAAAGAGAGAGAGATGAACTCATCCTACAGCCAGTTATGAACAGTATTTGTAGAGACTAGTAATGTTAATTTCCATGGGATTTCTCTCTCAATCAGAGCTCAATTTTTTGTTCAAGCAACACATCTCTAAGCTATTCACTACAGACATTTCTTCAGCAGGCCTTTCTTGGTGGCCTACTCCTACCTGAAAGCTAAAACCTGGTGGATGACCTGTTTTTTTAAAGGCTATATATTTAGTACCATACACATAGTGTTTTTGAATATGGGGCACTCATCTGCTAGTATCATTCCCACCTACCTATTTTTTGCTGTGATGTATGACATAATGTTCTGATTGAAGAATTTCAATATAAGTGGAATGCAGTTGGCAAACACCAGATGTTGAGCCATGTATTCAAACTAGTGAAGAAAAACAAACAGAGTGTATTAGGGAAGCAAATTCTTCCACCACCTCATCCCATTTCCAGTAATGTTGGCTCACACTAGTATATACTTACTTGATATACGTGATTCAGCTTAAAATGCTTGAGCAGCAGCAGCAGCACAGCAGAAATAGCTTTTACAATGATCTCTTTATGCCTATTTACATCAACGCCCAGCTTCATACTCTGTAACACAGTTGTTCTGGAAACCAGAGCAGCAATATTAATTTTTGTGATTGCTAAGTTAAATGTAACAGGACATATATCACAAGTAGACTTTAATTTATATTTCAGTTCAGCTATTTCAGCTGGCTTCAGGTTTGTTTCTATGTGCAACAGATGGTGCTGCAAAGCCTTTTTTTGAGACCAGGTTAAATGAAGATCCTGATTCTGCCTGCCCAGTGCATTCAACAACAGAAATCTGCTATACATTCCATCATTTTCCAAACACAATTGGTCAGAGTGTAGGACAATACTAGAACTCCCATTCAAGGAAGGTACATCTAGTGTCTCTATTTTAAGCTTCAGGCATACTTCCTTTTTAACTGAGCTTTTAGTTTTATTTAATATTTTCACCTCCCCCCTTTTAATTTTTTTGAAATCTGGTTCTTTTTGGATAGTAGTGTTACTGCATGTATTATTTCAATATATCTGACTCACTTGGCAAGCCATTTTGAATTTACTTATAAAGGGGCAGCAAAGTTCTAAATCAATAAAATTCTAAATCAGAGACAACCATATCACTATCTATTTGTGATTTTCTCTCTTCGTCCAGTATATGCACTGCTTGCTTTTGGCTTAGGACTAAGACTTACGGCATCTCCTCTGGCAAAACATCTGCAAGGATGTTGATGGAATCAGTCTTGGCTTTGGAGGTGGGTGCTGCAGCCAGCAGAATCTTCAGCAAGGCAATCTATGAATCAAAGTTTAGTTAAATGTTGTAGCAAAGACTTTCTAAAGCATACATGGGTAAGAGGGGGCTTCCCAGATATAGGTGATGGCAGGAAATTAACATGAAGCCTCTGAGAATAAAAAATGTAATCCAAAATTGTGTTATACCAAGAGAGGAATCTGCACAATGGAATGCTAAAGAAAGCAGCTAATTTCTGCCACATGAAAATGATGGGGAGAGAATGCAACGTAATTAAAAAACAGGTATGGAAACCTCTTAAGAATGAATATGCACTCACCATGTACTGAGGCAGGCTAGGAAGAAGACCCTGATATAAGATTTCAGCTGGAACTTGCTCAACCTCCTCTTCCCCCTGTTAACACAAGCAGATGATTACAACATGTTTTTCACCCACAATTCAAGGTTAATCTGCATATTTTGAACATCTTGTTATTTCAGAACACTTTGTTATTTGTTCAAGCATCCTTTACCCCAAAAATGTTTTCCAAAGGCAGACAACAATTTCAGAGCATCCTGACATACAAGCAACTGTATGCAGAATGGAACAGCTACTTTTGTTGAGCTCTGTGGAAACTCCTGTTTGAGGAAGGGGGAAAAATGCTTTTTAACCATTTCTCCTTCTGCCATTTTTCACACTGTCCTGCATGAATTCAAGGAGGAGGAGGAATAAATGATGAAGCACATGAAAAGGGAAAAAAATGAAAGGCCTGGGTCACACACAGCATCTGCAGACAAGAGTGTCAGTGATGTGTTCAATTCTATAAGAGAATTAGGTTCTCTTCCCCATCACTCTCTTTTTTCATACAGATGCCTTTCTTCAATACTAGGCATTCTTCCTAGGACACTTACCCCTGACAAGGGAGAACGCAGGTACTCCTCTTCCATTTGAACTTGAATTTCTGCAATAGATGTATACTTGTGCTACAAAGTAACAAGACACAGGAAGTTTACTTCATAAGACTGAATTGATTGTACTGCCAAAAGGTTCTCTGTCTGGGATTATATTACTTTGCCTGAGAAAGCAGCAGCAACAAATGGGATAAAACTGAACATCAGTGTCTCTGTGAGACGTCGTCTAAGCCTCAAAATGAAAAAGCATGGGCAATGGGAAACTCACCAATTTCAGAGTTTTGATACTTTCATGAATTGGTCTTGGCAATCCCACTATGGTGTTGGTGTCGCTAGAGAGAAAAAGGAAAACTGTAAAAGTCAGCCGATAAAAATAATTTAAAAATAAAAATAGGTTATTTTGATAAACCTGCAAACTGGAGAGTTACAAACAACGGCTTTTATAGAAAGACATGTGTTCAGCCCTGTATATTATGTAAGAAAAAATGTAACAGATGGATAAATTAAATATACTTCTTTTTATGTTAAACTTATGAAATTAGCTTTATAATGACTATTTCAGAACCTAAATAAAATAGAAATAAATTTTAAATAAAGGCACCTTATATACATTTATATTTTATTTTTAATATATTTAAGTCTTTCTTTAAAAAGTTATGAAAGATACTTTGCTGTAGTGGTTAAAGTGGTTCCTGAGGCCTTGCTGCACGGCCCAGCGGAGGCTCTGGCCGCAGCCTGGAACAAGGAGGCAGCTGGGGCCTTGGACAGGATCGCGCCTGTGTGTCCTCTCTTGGCCCATCACTCCCGGAGCTCCCCGTGGTTCACGGAGGAGTTGAGGGAGCTGAAAAGGGCTAAGAGACGGCTAGAGCACCACTGGCGGAAAACTGGGGACGAATCAGACCGAACACGGGTTAGAGCTGCTATTAAGGCCTACATAGTGGCGGTAAGGGCGGCGAAACGTCAACATTTCTCTGCTCTTATTGCATCCTCAGAGTGTCGCCCTGCAGCCCTGTTTAGGGTCACCTGGGCCCTCCTGGGAAAAGGGGGGGCGGAGGACTACTTGCAGGGTCATGCAGAGAAATTTGCTGAACACCTGATGGATAAAATTGCTCAGATCCGTTCTCAGTTGGAAGCCAAGCATGGAGTAGGTCCAGAGGAGTTGCCCAGGGAGCGTTCTTGCCCAGTTATCTGGGAACGGTTTGATCCTGTTGCCCCTGAGGAAGTGGACAGGGTCCTCGGGGCTGTCAGTGCGACCACCTGTGATTTAGATCCATGTCCCTCCTGGTTAGTTAAATCTACCAAGGAGGTGACCTTAGGGTGGGTCCTGGCGGTGGTTAATTCATCCTTGCAGGAGGGGGTGTTCCCGAAGCCTTTCAAAGAGGCTTTGGTCCGCCCACTCCTCAAGAAACCGTCGCTAGACCCCACCCTCCTGGACAACTTTTGTCCAGTCTCCTACCTCCCCTTTTAGGGAAGGTGGTAGAAAAGGTGGTCACGCGGCAGCTTCAGAGGATCCTGGAGGAAACGGATTATCTGGACCCCTATCAGTCAGGATTCAGGCCCGGTTATGGGACAGAAACAGCATTGGTCGCACTTTTAGATGATCTCTGGTGAGAGCGGGATGGGGGGAGTGCATCCATCCTTGCTCTTCTTGACCTCTCGGCGGCTTTCGATACCATCGACCATGGTATCCTTTTGGGTCGGCTGCAGGAGTTGGGGTTGGGTGGCACAATGTTGTGCTGGTTCAGCTCCTTTCTCCAAGGCCGAACCCAATCGGTGTTGATAGGGAGCGAGAGGTCCAGCCCCCGGCCCCTACTTTGTGGGGTGCCACAGGGGTCAGTGCTTTCACCGCTCCTATTTAATATCTACATGAAACTGCTGGGTGAGATCATCCGGCACCATGGGGTGAGGTATCATCAGTATGCTGATGATACCCAACTATACATCTCCATCCCAGGTGCCCTAAGTGACGCTGTGACTGCCCTTTCGCGGTACCTGGAGGCTGTGGGGGCCTGGATGGGGGACAACAGGCTTCAGCTGAACCCTGGTAAGACGGAGTGGCTGTGGATACGGGGAGCCTCAAGATCTAGGATTTTGTCATCTTTGGTTCTTGACGGGGTTGCACTACCCCAGACAGACCCGGTGCGTAATCTGGGGGTTCTCCTGGACTCATGACTCCTGCTCAAAGAGCAGGTGGCAGTCGTGACTAGGAGGGCCTTTGCACGACTTTGTGTGGTGCGGCAGTTACGCCCCTTCCTGGATCAGGGGGACCTCCGCACAGTCACTCATGCCCTGGTCACCTCTGGGTTGGACTACTGTAATGCGCTCTACATGGGGCTACCCTTGAAGAGTATCCGGAAGCTACAGCTGGTGCAGAATGCGGCGGCGCGGACAGTTCTTAATGCCCCTAGGAGGGCACATATAACACCGCTGTTGCGTGAGCTGCATTGGTTACTGGTTTGTTTCCAGGTCCAATTCAAGGTGTTGGTCATTACCTTTAAAGCCCTTCATGGCACAGGACCAGGTTATCTGAGGAACCGCCTCACCCTGGTCACTTCAGCCCGTCCCACTCGGTCCAGCAGAAGGGGAAGGTTGCAGACCCCACCAGTCAGGGAATTTCGATTGGGTCTAGGCAGAGAGCCTTTTCTGCTGTAGCGCCCGCCCTATGGAACATCCTGCCTTCTGAGGTCCGGTGTGTCCCCTCCCTCATGGCCTTCAGGAAAGGTATCAAATCCTGGCTCTGCCAGAAGGCCTGGGGGCCAGAGAGGGGCCCGCACCTGTGGAGATGGCTGGTGGGATGATGGGTTGTCCCCCCCCAGTATCTTACAGGTTTTTTTTAGGGCCAAAATCAGAGGTGGTTTTTTAGGGCATTTTTAATATGTTTTTTAACTATAGATTTTGGCCATCTTTGGAGAGAACTGTGTTTTTTCTTTTTATTGTGAGCCGCCCAGAGTCACCCGTTGGGGGAGATGGGCGGCATACAAGCCAAATAAATAAACAAACAAACAAACAAACAAAGGCACCAGGCTAGAAACCAGGAGACTGTGAGTTCTAGTCCCTTTAGGCACAAGGCCACCTGGGTGATTTTGGGCCAGTCACTCTCTCTCACCCCTAGGAAGAAGGCAAGGGCAAACAACTTCTGAAAAATGTTTCTAAGAAAATTGCATGGACTTGTCCATGTAGTCACCAGGAAACAAGACTGACTCAAAGGCATTGAAAAAAAAAAAGTTACAGGTAGTCCTTGGATTATGACGGTAATTGGGACCAGAACTGCCATCGCTAAGTGATGCAGCTGTAAAGAGTGATGTCATGTGACTGTGTTGCTTAGCAATAGCAGTCCCAGCAGTCCCAGTTGCCATTGTTAAGCGAGGACCATGAGGGTTATTAAGTGAGGACCTCATGTGACTGCGACTTCCAACTTCCTGCTTGCTTCCCCATTGACTTTGCTTGTGGGAAGCTAGCAGGGAACATCAGAAATCATGATCATGATTTCTGATGATCACATGATTGTGGCTCACTGTGACATCGTAATTGAGAGCCAGTCACCCGGATCGCAATCACATGATCACAGGGATGCTGTGACAGCCAGAACTCCAAGGACCCATCATACACCCCCTCATTCAGCACCCTTGCAAGTTTGAATCGTTGCTGAATGAGAAGTCGTAACTCGAGGACCACCTATACACTTAAAATAACCTTTAAAAATTGTTATCTAAAATAGCATAAAAGGTTACTGCTACATTTATACTTTTGAAATGCATTATGAAATTATTTGAAAAGAGGGAGCTGGGAATCCCTTTGTGCTGGGCAGAATGTGCAATACTAGAGCAGAAATTTATACATGAATGTTCCAGTAATGGTACCAGCAAGAACGTTTAAAAGACAATAAAGCTTCATATCCTGATGTCTTAACACACATATACATTTCAAATTACCGACTAGTTTAGCTTAATGGACAACATGCAAATGAAGCTGCTTTAACTCACCTCCCCAAAGTATAGCCAATGAATTTGCTTCGACTAGATTCCAGAAACATCTCAATATCTTTTTCTCTACAGAAAAGAAATCAAATCAACAATCAATCAAACCTTCAGAGACTTGTTCCAGCAGGAATCGGTTGTGGGGGACTAGCCAGTGCTGGCTCTAGACATGGTCTTTCGAACTCTATATCCAAGAGCAGTCATACATACACACGTATCCTTCTCACTGCAATTACTCATCTCTTGAATTCATTGAAAGCAGTAGACATTGCATATATCATAATAGCTCTGTTGTTTATACAGGTAGTCCTCAACTAACGACCACAATTGGGACCACAATTTCCATCACTAAGAGATGTGATCATAAAGCGAGATGTCACACAACCACTTCACTTATCGATCGCAATCCCGGCACTCCCTGTTGCCATTATTAACTGAGAATCATGGATTGTTAAGTGAGTACCCACCCCAATCCAAGCCATTCCAGGCTTGATCCCTTCCAGCCCCAAGCCTCAATAAGGTAAGAGACTGCCTCCAATTCCTCCCACCTGCATATCTCCCCCCCCAAATCTGCCCTTTTGGCCGCCCTGCACCCTGCCTTGCGGGGAAGCAAGCAGCCCCAGAACTGCATGGCTCTAGGGTTGCTTGCCATGTCCCAGGAAGCCACAGCCACCCCAGTTCAGTCCAGTCCCAGTCATCCTTGCCACCCTGCACTCCAAGACCCCTGCTACCCTGCACTCCACTGCCCCAGCTGATCTTCGCCGTCTTATTGCTCCTGCTGCTGGGCTGGGGCTGGGCTTCATGCTGCAACAACAACAACAACAACAAAAAAAGCCAAGAGCAGCTGAGTCACGGCATGCCAAAAAGCCCTTTACCTTTGCTGCTTTTTTTGGGGGGGGGGGATGTGAAGCCCCGTTCCGCCCAGGAGCTCTTTGCAAAGGGGCTGCTTTTGGCTTTTTTTGGTGGGGGCAACGTGAAGCCCAGCCCCACTCAAACGTTCTTTGCAAAGTGGCTGCTTCTGGCTTTTTTTTTTTTTGAACACGAAGCTCAACCCTGCCCAGGAGCTTTTTGCAAAAGGGATTTTTGGAAAGCTGCAGCTCTGAGACTGCTTTCGGCTATTTTTTTTTTTTTCCACAGCGCAAAGCTCAGCCCCAGCCTGGCCCAACAACCAGGCCAGGTACATCTCGTCAGCAGCAGGAGCAAGACGACGCTGAAAGTCAGCTGGGAGGGCGGAGCACAGGGTGGCATGGGGCCGAAAGGGCATAGATGGGGAGGAGATAGGTGGGTGGGGGGAGTTGAAGTGCCCCATGGTCGTAAGTGTGGGTGGACTGCCAAGCATGTGAATTCTGATCACATGACTGTGGGGGCGCTACAACGGCCATAACTTTGGGCAGGGGTCGTAAGTCCCTTCATTCAGCGCTGTGGTAACTTTGAATGGTCGCTGAACAAATGCTCGTAAGTCGAGGACTACCTGTAGTACTTTAAGTATCTTTAAACAGCCTTTGGTGCTATTAGTTTTCTTGACTGAAGATGGTGATTGGGAGACCTTATAGCAGTCTTTCAGACTCCCAAAATCTATACAGTTGTTGGTGTATTTTGTTCCCCATGTAGCCATGCATCTAGATTATCCAATACAAGTCTCCCTGGAATTAAAATAGGAAGTGGATAAAGGATTGCCCAATTCAACCATCCCCAAATCACCAACCTATAAAGGTTGTCACTGTAATACACAGACAGAAACCCCACAGCTTATTCTGCATCATCTTTCTCAAACATAATGTTAAAGCACATGTTTCACTTGCTGATTTCTATTAGCCACATTAGGCAAATACTTCAGCACAGTCTGAAGCTCAAGAAGCTGATCTCTAAACTTTAAAGGCTTTTCTTCAATTCATCAGTCCTGGGTAGGCACTGACCTGACTTTGGGTGCCCAAGGCAAACCTTTTGGACAAGTCAGTCGGTCAGTTGGAGGGTGCTGCACAGGAGGAGGCATCACTTCATCTCTTTCAATAGGAAACGTCTCTCCTTCAAGACTATTGTCCTCATCGTTCTCCTCCTCATCTTCCCGGGAATCATCAGCTTTGTAGGGATCTCGCTCATTGAATGCATCTAGATTATCCTGTTTAATAAGAGCCTGGAAGAAGAAACATTCAATGAGAGGCTGGTTAGCTCACCTTCTCCTTCTCAACACTATTTGTTTCTACTGCTAAGCCCTCTGAGTTTTTTATATATAATTTTTAAAAAGAATTTTAATTACAATAGTAAAAACTAATTCAAACTAAACTTAGAGAAAGAGAATGGAAAGAAAGAATTAAAATTGCAGGAAAAAATAAAAAGAAAAGAATAAATAAAAAGAAAAGAAATATATAAAGAAGTGATTTCCAACTTTCATCAAGTATAGACAAATTTAATAACTCTTCAGCCCTTATAAGGTTAAACATATATCTCTTCATCCCATATCCCATCCCTGATCTATAAGCAAATCCATAAAACATCAACTTTTCAATCCTGGTGTCAGCAAAAAGTCCATAAAAGGTTGCCAGAACATTACAAAAAAAGTATTATTTTTTTAACCTTTATTAAATAAATCAGCTTTATATTCTTTCCTTTTACTGCTAACAGTCTTAATCTTTAATTCAATCAAATATTGTTGTAGGATTTGATTTCTCTTCAATTCTTCTTATCCCATTGCACAGATTTCTTCAAGGTTTAACAAGCCTCTTTTGTAGATCCAATAAAAAAACATTTTCCAGGTCATTCTGGTTTATCATTTATATTTCCCTTTTAATTTTTAAAACTTCAGCCAGTTTCTTTTGCATATCCAGTAAAGCGTCCTTTTCCAAATCATTCCCTTGGCCTGTCATGTGTAGTTCCACATTCGGTACTTTATCTTGTCAGATAAAATTTGTTCCACATTTGTCATTCCTTCATTATCTTTTAGACACAGTCTATCCACAGAACCAGACATCACTGACAGTGTTGATATTGTATTCACTAACTTCTGGCTCCATTTTCCAAAAATCTCCTTTAATATTTCTGATGTTATAATGTTTTGTATCATTTTGTAAGTCCCAGTATTAACTGACATCGGGCTTGTATTTTTTTTCCTTCTGCTTAAAACCTTTAGTCCCCTCTAGTGTCCAGTTCTAAAATCATCACTATCTTTTGTTATGACTTGCAATTGCCAGGAGAGCCAGAATAAGTCTGTTTCCCATGAAGTTGTTTATTTTTTATATTTAATTCCAAAATCTTATAGTAAAGTCAATATTCCAAGTTTATCTGGACCCTTAATCTGTTTATAACTTTCTTAGATCAAGATCTTATTTAGCTTTTCGCTGTTTATTTTAAAATCTTTAACTTAAGCTTGTAATTAATTTTTCTTTTGTTCAGAGTTGAAGATAAACTCACCCAATGAAGACTTTGCAAACTTGTCATTCCAAAGGTCTCTTAGCAGAAGGAAAAAAATAGGCAATTTCCAAAAGTGATTAGAAAGTGATATTTATGAACTTAGTGTCCTTTAAAAGGCTCCACCGCAGTTGCAAGCAAGACGGCTGATCCTGTTATAACCTGCAGAAAACTGCTGTCCTGTGGTCTCCTTATGAGGAGCAGCCATCTGGAGCACATGTGGGCAATCTCCTGTCCTCTCCATATCCAGAGAGGTTCCAAGGAACTAGTCTACTTACCGGTTCCTTGGTTTTTGCCATGGTTGTCAGCTCTGCTTTCAAAGGGCCATCTTCAGTTCTCCATACCTACCTGGAAGTTGCTAAACCTTCTGGTTCAAAAACTCACCTTGTGTTCCCGTCGGCCCCGTTTCTGCTGCTGCTCAATCAAATCAGAAGCCGATGCTGGAGGAGAGGCAGCTCTCATGTTGCGGATCACTTTTATGCTATCCTCAGGAAGTGGGGGAAGACCCAGCATCTCTCGTTTCTCTGCTTTCATATCCTGAAGCTCCTCAAATCCTCCAAGGGTACACTATATAGGATAGCAAACATACTAAACTTGTGATTTATTCCTCAGCTGCCAGTCAGCTAGTGGAGTATCAAGATCTTTGAAATTTTTTTGTGCATATGTAATTCTACCATGCTTTTATAACTTGTGGTCTTGTTCAGTTATGTATTACAGTAATTCACTTGAAATTAATTTATTGTCCCCAGTGTTCTGATTTTTCTAGGCAATGTTTAGAAATAATTATGTGTACTTAATTAAGAAGATGAAATTAAAAGACGGAAGTAATGGAATGGGCTGATCTTTTCAGAATTTAAACCAGAATGACCAACTTCTCTGCCTAAAGGGCTGTAGCTAGCACTCAATCAGTTTCACAACCCCCCTCCCAATTAACTTTTAAAGACTGTTGTATGGGAAGGAACTGATCCTCTCACTCAAGGATTCAGCTTACAGCGGCTGCTTTCTATCTGTTAATGAATAGGATTCCTGGAAAGGCAGGCAGCAACTGAAATAAGATATTTAGGAATGATGAAGGAATGAGGCTAATCCCTCTGCCCATAACAGCCCTGCTATGATATGAGAAAGAGCTCTCCAACAGTTCATCGAAGAACTGATTATTGCTGGAGAATGAAAACTATTACACGGGGAAGTTCTCTTCACCAATGCGACAGCACTTTCCAGCAGATGGCTGAACTGATAGCAGCACGGCTGCTATGGAAGGCTATGAAGGAAGTTACTGTCCTCCAATTTTAATAAGCTATGCATTAAACTTGGGCTACATTGATCTCACCAAGTGTGTTTCGCCTACAATCCCTATCTAAACTGAAATTCTTCATAAAATATATATGCTAGCCAAATGAATATGTATTGTCTTTTGTTAACAACATACATTGGCAAATTGTAATAAAATGAATCAGTGGTCTCATTTTATATTTACAGCAATTTCATCTACTAAATTAGTTAAAATGTCAATGGCAGCTTGAAGTTTGCAGGTTTAGTTCCATGACACCACCTGCTTTTTCTCAGGCAATTGATAGTCAGGAGGTGTCTGGTTATGCAGTGAACATAGGAAAGCAGCAGCAGCATTGTTCCAGGAATACATAACAGTCTTGGCAATAGTACGGCTGTAATTTAATTCAGTGGAAGGAATAGAATAAGCCCAAGGCATCACAGTGGAACTGTTTTCAAATTTAATAGCTTTATTATTGTATATTATACTTTAATGTTGTATTTACCTAGAGAATATGGTTATAGGCCAGATATACTATTAAAAATAAGTATCTGCTTATTTCTTTCACTACGATACAGAACAGAGATATTTTTCTAGCCATTGTTCAGGATCTTGCCTCAGTTATCAATGTTTGTAGTTAATAGATGCATTACACAGTGTTTGTTTATTTTATTTATTAACAGAATTTATATACCACTCCAATCACATGAGTCTGAGCACTCATAAAGAGGGTGTGATAATGTGAGAACTTCCATTGGTTGTAGTTATTTTGATCTAGGATAAGGAACATACAAATGGAATATTTGGACAACCTCACAACGGCTTACACTTATTGTTTAATTATAATAACATGCTATAGTAAAAATGACTTTAGATCTAAGTATGCTCTGTAGCTTTAAACTACAATATTGTCATCAGTTTAGCATTGTACCAATTACCACTCTAAAACTATAACAAATTGGTTGTTTTTGTCATTGGGGACATAGTAATTCTGTTTTTATTATTACATGCCATCTTGAGTCACACTTTTGAGAGTTGGTTGGCCATATAAATCCTTTAAATAAACCAACAATAACAAACCAGTTTAGATTCTGTATTAGAAGCAACCTGCTAAAGCATCACATATTTGCAGACAGGAGCCTCTTACCAGAACAGTCTTCCAGAGCAGCAGCAAAACTTTCTTCATAGGAAAGTGTGGGGCATGGCCACTGCAGAATTTGGTCACCATGCCAAAGAGCATCACAGAAAATGGCTCATTGTTATATAGAGGCGCCCCTGAAAAACAGTATGTTGGTAATAAGCATGTTACATGAAATCTCTGAATTTTTGCTTCAAGTATTTGAACATCATTCTCTACAATAAAGCTTCCAGCTGATTTGCCACCACATTTTTTCATAATAATTTTCTGCTCATTCTGTGTTCTTGTACATAGTTTTTAGGCCAGTTAAATAATAAATTCATATTTGCAATAATGCTGTTCATTTAACTCTAGTAGTGTAATTAGTGCAGGCAGTCTCCATGCATCAAGGTTCATCCTTCTACCCACATTCTCGATTTGTGAGAGCATGCAGCAGCTTCTATGTGTGGGTGGTGGTTTTGGATACAGAAAAGAGTGGGAGTTGCATCATCACCACACTGTTTTCCCCACCTTGCCTGTTTTGATGCTGCCCCCAGTGGACACAATAATTCTGGGGAGTAGAAGGAATCAAGGCCCTCATGGAAAAACATGTCTCTTTATCTGCTTTATCAGATGTGTGCAGTATTATTCCCTGAGAAGCTAGAAGGCAGATGCCAGCATCAAAACTCAGAACTCGGTATTTGTATGTATTATATCACATGATGCAGCAAATACCATCAACCATTAAAGCTCTACAATTCCTCACACAGATGTTCTAGTTTCTCCCAAGAGTAAATTAAAAAGTGATTTGCCCTGTAGTGTCAGGAGTCAAAGACTTAGCTCAGTCATCATTCTAAAGACTACTGCTTAATAAGCAAACCATGGCTTAAGGTGATGTATGAATTCAGTCAAAATGTTAAAGTTCAATGGAAGCTTGGAGATCATTTAGTTGAGACTCTTGTTCAGTGTAGGTATCTATAATTACAACATAACCCACTGGACCATAGGTAGGGTCACACAACATATTAGGCTAAAATTTGGCTAGTCTGTGATTCATTGTGTTGTGTGAACACAGACAATATCTCTGTGAGTTAAATCAAACCGAATCCAATGAACTATGTTCTATTATTATTATTATTAAATTGATATGCTGCTCATCTCCCTCAAAGGGTGACTCTGGGTGGCTCACAATTAAAATCAAATATCAAAAACAGTAAAAAAATATAAATATTCATATTAAATTAGTTTAAAAAGATCATACTAGATAAAAAGACTATATACATAATTATACAGTTATTGGAGAACTGAACCTAGATCTGCCCTGAACTAGTTTAACATTCTACCTACCCGATTATGCTTTGCACACTGAAGAACCAAGCTGAACCCCATTCAGAATAATTATGTAGAAAGCAAGGAAAAAATCTTTCTTCCAGCCTGAGGCTTTCAAGAGCCAGTGCCCATCAGAGTGGATTAGCATACTGGACTACAGTAAGCAATACTAGCCTAGAAGTGGGAACACAACAGAAGGCAACCTCTCATGTTCCTATGTTACATATGCAAATTGAAGCCTCAGCTCCCCATAAAAAAATTAGGATTAAAAGCAGATCCAAGCCAGATTTTTAAAGCCACACTGGTTGGCTTCACATGTTATGCAAAGCCATAATGGTTTGTTTGATTCTGGTTCAGTGTATTGTATTACCAGCTAGCTATAGTTTATTCAACAAATGATAGTTAATCAAACAATGGTTTAATGTGATGTGAGACACAGGCCACTGTGGTTAGCTGAATTTCCTCTTAGATAATTGTTCAAGAAGGTTAAAGTCCTGACTCTGCTGCACCCTGGAATAAATCTCACTTAACTCAATAACATTAATCTGTGAGTACACATGTGTAAGATTGCACTGTAAATCTGGCAGCCTTTAAAGGTGTTCTGGATATTATGATTATTACTACTATTATTATTATTAATAATAATAATAATAATACATCTTCAGCATTGAAGCTTCAATGATCTCTGAAGGGATTCAAAAGATCAAAACTGCCTGAAAACTGCCAATTAAACTTTGTCCATCGGTCCCCTGGAACCCCATCAGAGAGGAGGATGGAGAGAAGCTTTGAGGTAAACATGGCTGTTGATGTCTTTTTCTCTGTGCACAGTCCAAATAAGAAGCATACCTGATGGGCTGAGGCAAGCAGGGCAGACAACAATGATAGTGACTGTAAAGGGCAATGGAGAAGGAGAGACATAGTGGAAGCAATCATGAGCCAAGATCTTAGGAATAAACCTCACATTCCAATAAAGACCTGCCTTATTAAACAGTGCAGGGATGCTGACTCTGACTATCTGGCAGCACTGATTAGTCCAAAAGAAAAAAAAAGTTTCTTCCCATATTAGAACAGCCTTTTCTTACAACAAAATAGCCCATCTTTTTGAGCAAATGATATTTAATGAGCTAAATCCTAGCTAAATCATGAGCAAGATGAAAAGACATACCTAGCTCTGCCCTGAAGGTCTGACGCATTGCCTTCCACTCAGGCTTATCTCCTTCACAGTCCTGACGGACAGTCTCCAGAATGAGGTACATGATGTTCAGAAGCACCCTGCAAAGGAATGGCAAAGACTGAGCAGGTTAGAAGGGGAAATTCCTGACAACACTGTTTGCTTCATTCAAAATTACTTTGCAAAACAATAAGCAAAGTAACTTAGCCATCCAAGCAAAGTACTCCCTCATAATGTTCCCATGGATGACGTCAAGGCAAAAAGAAGTTACATTTGAAACAACAAATTTTACGATAATAGCTAACATTTTATTGCTGGTCCATGTCATTATTTTGAGGATGACTACTGCTTAGCAACCTATACTTTTCTAAGAAAAATACACTCTTTACAGAAAAGGTCCCTACATAAACAAAGGGTGTGCTAGGCTTTTTTTTATAGTCAAGGTGCCCTTTTTTAAATGGACATTTTCACCAGCAGATGGCTATGGTGGACATAACAATGTCTCTGAAGAAGCCACAGCTTGAATTCAGCCCACCCTTGTCATCTAAATTGTGGCAATATTTTTAACATTAAGTGTATTAAGACATATTAAGAAGTTGGAGGCTTAAACACATCTATTTCTGTTTGTTTCCCACCAAAAAATGCTGGGAAACTACACTGCTGTAATTTGGTGGTTTGGGGAGATTCTGTGCCCGCAAAAATGGGGCTCGGGAGCAGCATTCACCAAGCTGTGTGGTTTAAAGTTTTGTACTATCTTCTGGGAGATCAGACCGTTATAAAATAATAGTGAATCCACCACAGATGAGGACACAGATATTGATGCATGCTAGTACAGAGTATTCACTTTAAGCATCTTCTATTCAGTATCTGACCTTATTTGATTTCTCTCCTTCACTGCCCCAATAAAGGCATGCAATACATTATGTCAATATGAAAATCAGATTTTATTAGTAAGAATATATAACTTGAACATGGGGTAAAAAAAAAGAAAAAGAAAAGCCTTCTTACCAATACAAGTTGTTGTCAAGGAAAATCTCAGTTTGCTAATATTGCATACTTTAATATTACTCACCTCAAATCTGTGCTGTCAGCCAGGGAGATAGCAGGTTTCCTCACTGCACTGCTACAGGCAGCACTGTCACTGGAAAAAGAGGAAGAAACTTCTGTTTTCTAGGCCCCACCTTCTGAAACTAATGTCACACTGGATATTAGACAAACTATGGGATTAAAGCAACATGGGTACGGTGGGCATACTGACAGTGCTCTGCAAGGGCATTCATCCTCTTCTAATTCCCTCTCTCATCTAACAGCAGTTAGATATGTTCTCTTCTGCTCCGTAGTATGAAATTGCTAGAAATTCAGTAGCAACTTCTAGTTACTTTTTAGATAATCAGTTAGGAACATGTTTGATCCTACTAAAGCAAAAACAGGGCTCTGAGTAACTGAATTAGATTTGTTCACTTCTTTTGTCCTCTCAACTGTCCTCATTCTGTAGTACTGTGAGCTCAGTTCCAGACATACCTATGACAGAACAGGCAGACTATCTCTCTTGGAAATTAAATAAAACTTCATACATCTCCCTGTTCAAAACTATACAGGTGGCCCTCGAGTTACTACAGCAATTGGGACCAGAATTTCCATCACTAAGCGATGCAGTCATAAAGCATGACATCATGTGACCGCATTGCTTAGTGATGGCAATCCCAGCAGTCCCTGTTGCTGTCTTTAAACAAGGACTGTGTGGGTCACTAGGTGAGGACCTCATATTACTGCAACGTGGGAAGAGGCAGTGAAACTGCGTCCCAGGCAAGGAAGCTGCAGCGAGAGCTATGGACAGGCCTGTGCTACAGAGTGCAAGATCCCCATGTCGCCTGGGGGTTCCTTGGGAGAAAAAACAGCAGGCATGGGAGCAACTTGCAACCTCCTGCCAGCTTTTCCATTGACTTTGCTTGTGGGAAGCCAGCACGGAAGGTCGCAAATAACAATCATATGACTGTGGGATGCTGCAACCATCATAACTGTGAGCCAGTTGCCAAGTGCCTGAATTATGATTATGGGATGCTGTGATGGCCTCAACTTCAAGGACTGGTCGTAAGTCCCCCTCGTTCAGTGCCGTCAGAACTTTGAACGGTCAATGGACGAGTGGTCATAACCCAAGGACTACCTGTATGTTGTTTGTGTAGATTATTAAAGATTCCCACATCCAGACAGCCTGTTTCCAGCCTTTATTTCCTCTCAATTTTAAACAAAGGACATGCACAAATATTCATTTTAGCAGAAGGGTTTTTTTTTTTAATTGGTCCAGATTAGTTTCTTGCTGGCAAGGTCACAAAAGATAGCCTCAAAAATGATCAATTCCAGATAATTTTTCTTTGTCCTATATTAAAGGTAACAAGCAGAAAGGGAGATGAAAATACTTGTAGCACTGCCTACTATATTTTTTTAAATTACAGGCTTGATATTGTTTCAAATCAGTAGTTTTCTATGAAATAATCATATAAAACTGGATGGATGGATAACAGGCTAAGTTTGGCATCTGATTATCCTTCGCAAGCTGTAAAAATATATAACCTGGTGAGGCAGATCATAACTAGGTTATCTAAACAGCCTGCATTCTTTGCAGAGGCCCACACTGTGGCAACATGAAACTCACTCAATTTCCATGTTCAAAAGCTCCACCAAAGCATTGAATGTCCCAACTTCAAGCAGAAGAAAAATGTTGTATCGCATCCAAGACTGAACCTCAGCTTCTGAACTACACTCATCAAATGTGCCTGAAATGTAAAAATGATTTATTTCAGAAAAGATGGCCCTTGTTAGATCACACTAAGCTACAAAATTCAAATAATAAAAGAAATGTAAAATAATATTAACACAGAAATTATAATATCAGTTTTCCCAAAATATCTGGAATCACAGCCATTACAAACCATTTCTAGGACCAAGCTGGAAAATGTTATAGAATTGCATAATAAAACATGGGTGTTGAGAAGTTTTGATTATACTGACTCCCCGTGGACAATATACAGATGAACCTCTGTTGGGATTAAAGCAAGATAATGCATCTGTGTTCATTATTACACAACCAACTAGAAACCACAGAGAGCTTGACAGTAAAAAATTGAAAAGTCTTTTTGCACCCCAAGTTCAGGCACAAAGATAGATTTTTACTACTTTTGGTCTGTTATCAAAGGTGACTGTATTTCTAGAATCCAGTCCTAACAGCTAAGAACAAAAATGAAACTGGCCCAGTAATTCAATTACTGTGCTGAATGGAAATATATATTTTTTGGTATTTAGGGTAAATACCAATAAATAAGCTTTGCTAGTTTTGACAGCATTTTTTGTTGTTATTAAAAGAAACATTGGTGTGAAAAAAATTCTATTAAAATCATCATGTTCACAATTAGCAGGTATTTAAGACTAAGCAGTTTCTCTGAAAGAAACAGGCATACCTTGTGCAACATAGAGGATAGCTCGAGCTACCCTGAGCCTTTTCTCCCGAGCTGTGACCTCAAGGCCATCAAGAAGTCTCATGGCATGAGTACGATGCTGCTTAGTGTCCAGTTCTGTCCACTTCTTATCCAACACTGGAAAGACAAGTCATTTGAAATTATAATACAGCTATGTACCCCCCCTTTTTTTTTAAAAAAGTAACTTTTAGCAGCATAAAAAACTCAACATAATCTTGTGCAATAGCCTTAAAAAAGGGGTTGCAATCTTATGAGCTTTCAGCTATTTATCCCAAGTTCTCAACCATCTTATGTAACATCAATGAAATGTTGTGACATCTTATTTATAATGAGATTTTGTGATCTTACAAGATTCTGGCCAACTGTAATTAATGAAACTAGTTTTTAATTTTTAATTTAATTTTGGATGGCTTCAGACTTCATGGTATAACAAGGTCTTATGTCACAGGTGCCATGCTGCTAATCCTTGGACTAGACTGTTTTTAGCACTATCAACAACATTTAGTTCATCATGTATTTATAATACGTGAACATAGCCAGAAGCTAGCAAAGACCTGAACTGGTATAATTTAACATTATCCACAGGCTAATGAATAAATATGCCATTCACATTATTGCCAAGTTTTAACATCAAATGTTAACCAAACAAGAAACTTCTATCTCACCCTAAACATTACAGATCACAAAGAGTGAATTAGTGGTTGACAGTTCAGTTTCAGAAATGCCACTCCCTTCCACAAGAAAAATCACCAATAAGCATTTCATACTGAGTGATCTGGCCATTTTATTTATCTACATACATCTCACTGCACTCCCCAAACTCAGGGGTGAATTATGATTTATTTAAAACACAAATATATTAAGATTTTGTTAAAACAAAACCAAAGACTCATGAAAACAAATAAAAACATACTTGATACTAAAATAATCAACCCTCTCTTGTTTAATCCCATTTCAAATACAGCACATACAGACCAAGCCTACAAGATATTCCATTGGGAGAAAAAGTGAGTCTTACCATGCAGTCTAAAATCCTCCTCAAAGCATTTTCTGTTGAGTTGGAATTCAGGACCTTCTGTATAACTGTACAGTTCTGCAAAGAGAGAACACAAACACACTACTTTATGATGCTAGACATTTATTTATTTCAAATAGAATTGACTCTTGGCAGTTCATTTTATATCAAGTCTATCATCCATTGTAAGAGTTTAACATTGAAAGATAACTTGCAATCTTGAACTGTTGTCAAAGTTTAGTTTTACCAAACTTAGCTGGGCCCTGCTAGGGTGCATCATCCCAGAGAATTCTGTTCAACATCCTACAAGCAAATAGGCAGGAAAAGAAGGTGCTGATCCACCATCGATAACACAAAGCATGATTTGAAAACAGATTTTAAACAATGGCTTCACATGTTGGTTAACAGCCAACCTTTAATAACAGTTTAGATATTCAGATCTAACTGTCAACTTTAGCTACATAAACACAGTGTGTTTATGTATCATGTCTGGAGACATCATATTTCCCTTTTATGGAAGTACTGTAAAGTCTGAACACATAAAACTAGACTGGGGGCTAGAGGAATCAATTCAGATGATCTCCTACCAGCAACTCACAGAATATCACAGAATATTAACTAATTGACTAATATTAAGAATATTGACTAATATTCAGAAGCAGAAACATTTAGCAGACGTGACTAAGAGACTTTGCCAAGGCTGAAAAACAAAGAAGAGAATCCCTAAACATAAACCATCAGCAGATAGATTTCTTTACAGGCATATCAAATAAGTGGACTCAGTCCATCAAGCAAACATTCTGGGAAAAAGAGATTCAAATTCTTCAAAGAGACACCCATCCTAATGGACTCACTAATAAAGGGGGGCTGGAGGATTCCTATCTTGTTTCCCAGATATAGAATACAGAATATTCTGTATTCTATAACTCCTTGTTCTTGGCATTAAATAACATTGGTGTAAGTCTTGCTTCCTTGACTGCATGTTTTACAGTTAAGGGACTTGACAGTTGGAATGTACAACTTAAAAGATACAAAAGAAATTAAAAAATGTCAACTGACACCTTTCACGTGAATGCTACATCCACATTAAAGCCTTATAAACTGGCCTTATAGAGCAGTCCTCACAAAAAATGTGCAAAGTTAATAACACAGAAAGTGGCAGTGGAAATTAATAGGCTGCACCACATTTCAGGTTCAAAGTGGACAGGCACACTCCTGCTGCACCTGTCAGCAACGCTGAGCTACACCATGATTCAGGAAGTCATGTCTGGTTTACTAAGTTGCTGACAGCTGCTTACACACATGCCTAACCTTGTCCCCTTTGAATCTGAAGCCCTATTGAGACCTACAAGTTATAGCAACTGGTTTGACTTTTGTTAGGTGGGTCACTGAAAGGAAACTATGTCAGACCTAAGCAAAAGAATTCAAGCAATTCCTGCTTTACCTGAGAGCTCAGCGGTCCACTTGTCAGCATCTGCATATTCAAACTCAAAGTCTGGTGATTCTGAATAGCCCTGGAAGAAGATGACAGCTTAACTAAACTGTTTTCCAAGGCAGTTTTTTTTTTAAATTAAAGAATGCTTAACCTTCCCCATACAGCTTCACTGTTACCATGGTAACTCATGGGTACAAAACTGGTACATCCATCAGGAGTGGAGCAGAGCTCAAAAACAAAAAAAAAAGTCTTTATTTTTTACTTTTACCCACAGCGATTTGCTACTTTGCTCAGGCACTTCTGCCCCCTCTAGGCTTGCCAGGAGAAACATCTTCCCTAGCTCTACAGCACCACCCTATCCTCAAAACCAAACCCACTAATTTCAATGGGTTCTTTCCAGATGAACACCTTCATTGTTCACCCCTCCCTTCCACTAGCAGTTATTCATATCAAAACTGAGGAAGGAGCTATTTTGTAATTCTATTTTTTTCCTCTTTGTGTCCTCATACATCTTGATACATTATTTTTTTCAGTACAATGATATTTATATGATAGAACTATAAATTCTTGACATTCTATTATTTAGATCACTAGGATTTTTTATTTTTTAATAAAAATATTTTTAAAGGAAGAGCTCTGTACAGTACAGAAGCAGGTCAGACTCGCCAACAGCACTCGAGTGTGGTGTTTCCCAACCTTGGAATTCTGGGAGTTGAAGTCCGCACATCTTAAAGTTGCCAGGGCTGGGAAATGCTGCTCTACTGGGTTCCTGGGCAAGCCGTTCGTCTGAACAAGATCCGAAAGAAAAGGAAAACTCGCGTGGAAGCGGCTGAAGGGGTTTTGAAGGAGGGGCTGAGTACTGACAATAGAAGCCCACGCCCGTAAACAGAACGAGGGCTGCCAAACCGACTTGGCTCGCCCTTCGTCAACCCCTCAGCGGCCCAGAGGCCCGCCGCGAAATCAAGGTACCCCGGGGGGCGGCCACCGCCTCCCTCCCGGCGCCCAGGAGCGTCAACGCCAAGGGACGAGTGGGCGAGTCCCCGACCGCCCCCGTCCTTCACAGCTCCGCCTCACCTCCGAGTCTTTGCGCTGGTTACGATTAGGCTCCCGGCCCTTTCCTCCCGGCGGCGGCGGGGGAGTCGTCGTCGTGAGCCCAAGCCCTCCGCTCCGTTGTTTGTTATTGACGATGAGCAAGCCCGGACCGCCACCGCAACCCGGCTCCATCGCGACGCGCCGGGAGCTCTCGCATAAATTGAGACACGCAGCGCGGGAATCTCGGAGGAAGCGTCACCATCTTGAGCGTGGCGGTTGGGGGGCGGCTTTGTCAAGGCGCCATCTTGAGCGTTGCTGCATTCAATTACAAAACGCGGAATGAACGCGGAAGCCCTCTTGGTTGCGTCACACCAACCTTAGACCTACCGTTCTGTGGTTCGAAGAGGCTGTTAAGAGGGTCTGGAGGGAAGTTGGTGGTGGTTGCGTGCATTATCTTATGCGTTTAGTTAACTAAATCCTCATGCCTGTGTAATCTGTTGAAATGGAGAGCTAGGAGATCTGGGTTGCAAAAATCCAAATGACCGTTGGATGCTAACCCTTGCAATGCAGTGGTCGTGTGGATTTTTGCAGTCCAGGCAGATTCACAGGCGTACTTTAAGGCAGCAGAAGTGTGCAGCAGAAGTGATGTAACGTTGATCCATGTAGCCTTTTTTATTTTACCGTTTACTGTATTGTTGAAGAAAGACCTTGTTAAAATGAAATTTGCCAGGGGAACGAGGCCTTACCCGCAAAAATTCGGACGCCCATTACATGGAGCAAAGAGTTCCAGGGCCCTTTCTACTGCCACCTAACGCTTGCTCGGATTTTTAGCGGGGATTGGATACAATAGCCTTATTAAAGCATAACAAGTCAAACACAACTGCTTTTCTAAGTAGGTGAGCATTTATTCAGTGTGAACACGGTATTTTAAATTGGGCTGACACATACCAAGAGAAATATTGTACATATATTAGTAGAAAAAGTACTTTCTAATTACATATAAAAATGGAGCTCAAAATGTTGTGCCTTTTATTATACAGTTATGAAGAGTTACTTCATCTATCAACAACCAATTCAGTATTAAATGATAAAACATGTTATTAACACTAAGTATTTGTAATATTTCTAGGCAGAGGGAAACTTACTGATGTTCATTAACCTACTGGAAGCCAAGCTTTAGGTACAGTATTCCAGGTGATGGAAAGTTTAATTTATTCATGTGTACTTCTTGAAGACTATGTGAATAGTCAGCGTGTAAAGGAGTGTTTTGAGAAATAGGATTGTAGTCAACTGAGATTTCTTTACACTATGTTCACCCAATTACTGCAATTTAAGGAAAATATTTTTGCAACCTTTGTGCTTCTTAATTCTTATGCTGTTAACACACGGTGGAATAAAAGGATGCACCTGAATACAAGTTACTTCTGCTCACCTCCAGATCATACTTTCTTGTATAGGCGAAACCAACATCCCAAAACATCCACATATTACAATATATTATATTGACTTGTGGAGTTAGAACAGCATTTTGAATATTATACTGAATTTAGAAGCAATACAGAGAGTGTGCTTACTAGTATTTCTCATGTGAATTCAGCCAAAGATAGTGAAGACATAAGAATTTTGCATTACAGGTAGTCCTTGAGTTATGACTGCAATTGGGACTGGGATTGCCATTGCTAAGTGATGCAGTTGTGAAGTGTGACGTCACGTGACCGCATCACTCAGTGACAGCAATCCAGGCACTCCTGGTTGTTGTCGTAACCCAAAACACATAGGTTGTTAAGTGGGAAGCAGAGGGAGTCCCAGGTGAGGAATGTGGGGGTGCCACAGGAGGATGGGGGAGGCCCTGGGACACCTGGCACAGGCCATGCATGAGTTGGAGGAGGGGGTGCTTGGTGCTGTGGTGCAAGCTCAGAAAGGCTGGGGAATGAAGGCACAGGGTGAATGCAATTGCGGGGAGGCTAAGGAAAGAGGGCACAGGGTGTGTGTGATCGCAGGGAGGCTAAGGAAAGAGGGCACAGGGTGCTTGTATGCAAGCGTAGGGAAGCTAAGAAAAGATGGTGTGGGGTGCATGTGGTCACAGGGAGGCCGTCAAAAGAGGGTGCAGGGTATATGCAATCGCAGGGAGGCCGTGGAAAGAGGGCATGGGGGGGTGCAAGTGAAGGAGGGTGTAGTGCATGCGAGTAAGAAAGGCTGGGGTGGGGGGAGACTTACCCCAGAGACTTGCAACCTTCCTTGCCAGCTTCCCATTTACTTTGCTTGGGGGAAGCCATCAAGGAAGGTTGCTAATGGCAATCATGTGATCATGAGGCACTTGGCAACTGGCCGTAAGCGCAAACAGGTTGCTGAGCACCCAGATCACAATAACATGACCATGGGGGTGCTAAGACAGCCACAACTTCAAGGACCTGATCACAGGTCTCCTTTCTCAGCACTGTCATATCTTTGAACAGTTGCTGAACAAATGGTTGTAACTTGAGGACTACCTGTATAATAACCAGCAAAATCCCCAATTGGAGCTGATACTGCTAGAATGCTAATGAAAGCCAAGTCCACATCCTCTCATAGACAAACTATTACTGCACTGGCCAGATTCATCCTTGATTTTATGGCTGCAGTTTTTAAAGTTCCCAGTATTAAGTCCTAAATTCTGACTTCTTCTGGATGTAGTCCATGAGTCTCTTCAGATTTCTAACAAGTCTTTTCTATTTTTAATTGCTCTGTACCCCTTTTCTTGCTTTTTTTCCTATCAAAGGATCCCAAAAATATTCATTTAAAATTTTTGACCTCCATATTCTATTGGGATCTCATGTACTTTTTTCACTTCACACTAAAAAAACAAATCTAACACTTCACCCTCAAATGCAGATTTGACTTTGAAGGCCTTTACAATTTGGGACCCAAAGGATTGCCTCTATCCATTATCAACCTTTCTGGGCTGTAAAATCATCAGAGGCCGTTCTATGAATGCTTCTGAACAATGAGATGAGGTGCAGTAAGTGGCTACTAGTGAAAGAACCATTTTAAGAATAGACCCCTAGTAATGGAATGCTTACTGCTGACAAATTTGTCCAAGATGCTTTAATTTTCCCAGACCTTTCAAATCTTGCTGTATCCTTTAAAATCTGTTACCCTACTTTTATCCTCTGTTCCTTGATTAAGATGAAGCTGATTTTTATGCTGCATCACATTTTCTGTATCGTTTATTTCTATAATTTTTATCAGGTAAACTATGTTAAAAATTTTTAGAATAGCTTCTTATTCCAGGGCTGAAATCTAGAGTGGGAAGTGGGGGTGGGGGACCCAAAACCAAAACCGAACTCCAGAAGGTAACAGTGGGAACCTCTACACTGATGCCAAGAAAACAGCATGACTTTTTCCATGACATCACCAAGAGCCAAGTTCAACTTAAGGACATTTCATTTTTATTTCTGCTCAGCCAGGTGGCAGCATTTGATCTAACTGATCTACATCTAAGCAGGTTAATACTTGGTTAGTATTTGGATGGGAGGCCAGCAGGAAATCCTAGGGCTGGTAAGCTAAACTGAAAAATTAAAAGAATCTTAGGCCATGGCCATTTCACTGATGTGGCTGTGAAGTCACCAGCTCAATTGAAAGGCAACTTTAAAAAAATCCTAACTAACAAACCTGGAGTTCTCAACAGTATCTAAATCTGTAGATAGATGGTATGTAAAACCTACCCTTTTAACTGAAAAACTATGACTTGAGGCTGATTCAAGGCAGTTTTAGGCTAAGCATGAATTTATATCCTTTGTTTTAAACATACTTTAAAACATGAATGAATGTTTTAACATGAAGAAATGAATATTCAAGCAGTATCCAATCTATTAATCTATCTTAGGTCAGCTTTAATTATTTTCATTAGTTTAATTTAAAGTGAATTCAATTTAAAGTGATATATAGTGTAATAAGACTACAGGCAGTAACAAAAAAGAACCCTGCTGATCAATGAGAATTAGCTTAGATCTAATGTGAATCTTTTCTAGGCAAATTTAAGCACAGATATTTTCCCTTGATGTTTTGTAAGTGGTTTCCAATGTTAGCACAACATAGGTTATTTCTTCCCCACAAAACATGCTAGGGTAGGAAAGGATAGGTGTGCCTCAAGCAGGAAAATACCTATCTTCTTCAATCCATGCCTCTCTTACTCTGTTCAAAAGAGGATGAATAGGTTGCCAGTAAAAAGGGTAAAAAAGTAATGTGGCATTACTTAAGCAGAAGAAGAGAGTACTGAAGTCAGAGATAGCTTTCTAATCATTTTATTCAGACTTTGCGTAATGATTATTGCTCATTTGCAAGATTATTAATATTGCATTCATTAAAAATCATTCATATACAAAATAAACCTATCCCCACCTGGACTAATGCTATAACATGCTCCCTCTGATTGAACTGAGGTGTTGCTAGGTATGAGAATTTATTTCATGGCTTATACAGAGATGGAGCCCTTAGCTAAGTATCTATCGACATTGCAACACAGAGGCAGAGAAATGGAATGAAAAAGTCCTCCTAAGCTTCTGGAGGCCTTTCTGGAATACACTCTGCTGGATTTAACTAATTCTGATACGAGAAATTGTAAGAGTGCTGTAAAAAGTGAAAAATGAAATTCAAGACAGTTATCCCAATGAAAGGTTCAAAAGAAGTACATATGTTCAAGCCTGGGATTATCATATGATCAAGAAAACAAAACAGTTCATTTGCCCTGGCTATACTTAAAGTCAGATTCTGAAACGGAAGGGAACATGAGCATCTTGAGGCAGGGTAAGCTTCTGTACTAAAGTCAATGTCCAGCATCATTCTGCAGGACTAGTAGTTGCCACTATGCCACTGCCACAAAGGAATCAGATACCTGTCTGGGAGAGTCATGTAGAAATAGAGAGCAAGCATGTTGGATGTGCAAATGTTTGGTGGCTCAGGATCCTTATCAAACTGCAGGTACTTTACTCTCTTCAGTGAAGGACTACCAAAAAGGCCTTTATCATACAATAGTGGGGCAAAATCTACGAAGGAGCTAAGAATGACATCTTCAGTATTTACATCTAGTTTTCCACAAAGATTACAAAGAAAGGCAGAAAAATTCAAAGTCGGTCATTATGTTCACAAAGTCTCTGGCTGACTGATGCTATCCCTTGACACTTCAGCAGATCAGACCCCAGCAACTGACTCACCATCTTTCACTTGACATTTGCTTTTCCTAATGCTGAAGCCCCCCACCCCCACCCCGCTGCCCTTTCATGGCACTATAATATGAAATCTGGGCTGCGCTGTCATCTCACAGGAGAGGTACCAGTGCATCATGTTAACTGGACAGAATAAGCTAGTTACTTGGATAAGAAATTAAAGCAGCAGAGCACTTGAGATATTAGTGCCAATGGAAAGGGATCCACCTTCAATATTCATTTGCTACAAATGGAGCCTGAAGATGGGGGGAAGTGCCTTACACAATGAGTAACTCTCTATAGGATCTTAAAACCTACCATAAATCATCTTTCAAATATTTCCTGTGCTGTGCGAATGAAGGAATGGAGAATGTGAGATGCCATCTCAGTTCAAGAGGGCTGATCTGGTTGTTGGTGGTCCCAAAATTCTGCTAAGTATTAACTAAAATAGTCTCTCTAGTTTTCCAAATCAGAAGCAAAAGGGTTGTTTTTTTTAACCCACTGCCTTTTAGAATAAGATATGGGTACATCTTGGTTTAAAGCAGCAAAAATAAAATAAAATCATCTAAAATTGAAATGCTATTAAATGGATAGCTATATCCATTTCAATTCAGTTTAGCACCCTAGCAACTTAAAAAGAGAAGTTAAAACTGCCTAGTTTAGTATAACCAGGCATGCAGCTACACTGAAAGTAGGAAAAAATATCTTAGTTGATCATAAATAATAGGTGATATTGTCCTACTGAAATCAAGAGGACTTGCTTCCACATAAAAGAATGAAGATTAGGCATTTGTGGAATATACACCTATAACCCAACTGGCCGCAAGGTGTCAAGTCTGTTCCCATGGAGGAAAAGGAACACTGATGTAGCAGCTAATAAATAGGGGCTCATTAAGGCAATTTAGAATTTGCAATTAATTTTCACACAGAAAAAATAGTACTCTTAATAGTTTGCAGTTCTACCAGCTACAACTAAGGTGCTCTGAAAATTTTAAATTAAAAAAAAAAATCACATGAAGAGAATGCCCCACATCACCAATGGAAATCCTCTCCCCAGTAGCAGAGCAAGAGAATTAAAACCACATTAATTTTGTGGTGGTGTAGCAAGGAATCCCAAATTGTTTGCAAGGTCAATACTGAGACAGGGAAATATTAAAAAGAATTGGACAGGATAATATAATCACATGGATAAAACAAAAGTCTTCTGAAGTGACACACACAAAGTTATTTAAAAATATTCTTGCTAAAGCTCTTGGGTATATTATGTGGTCTGGTTCTTCAGCATTATGGTCCATCAGTACCTACAACAAAGGAGAGAGGAAGGCAAAGTTAAGCACTAGGGATTCCATCAGAATGCAATATCAAGTACCTTTTAGGCATCAAGAATGTTCCTCCACCAAAGGTAATCTTCCCTTGCTCAACATATAAAAACATTAGCCGGCACTATAGACAATTAAGCCAAATTAGTTTTATATTTTATCTATGTTTAAATAAAATACAGCCTTCTCTCTGAGGTTTTATAACCACATTATTCAGGTTAGGCTGGGAATGATCAAAAAGCCAATAACAATAGCTTATCACTGACAAACGATAACACTCTTCAATTCATCCTGTTGTAACAAATTACAGCCATAAGTCTCTTTCTCATTTAAACTCATGGAGATTGTTACCTATAATAGTTTGGTTTGAATGGCCCGTTCTTATTGAGTCCCAAATATTTTGCTTGATCATCTGTTAGTTCTGTCAGATGGGCGTCAAATGATGGCAGATGCAAGCTGGCAACATACTCATCTAGGAAGAGCAAAGACAGAGAGCTATTAGTTTAAGCTTTTTTTTTTTAAAAAAAATCTGTTTACACTGCCTCAAAGCTTTTAAGAAGTTGATCTGGAAAGCTGTCCCTCCAACATTAGTCTCTATATGAGACCATCTGCAAAGTCTAGCAGAGCCATTATTACAGATTACATGAACACTGAGGCAGAAGGATAATATACTGAATATTTTCTTGACTTTTGTTCTCCCTCAGCATTTTAATCTGGATTTTTTATTTTCTCACATTTCAATTTGAAATACAAATTATAATTTAAGAGGTAGAAAGATGTTGACATTTCCCATTCTAAACTCAATGCTGAATAAGTGATTTCATTTTCTAATTCTTATCTAAAGGGATAGCAGTTGCTTCTGCTTTGTTTTCATACTGAAGATGTCTCATTAATGTACTAATCAGCATAAACAGCAACTTTATTAGAGCCCCATGAAAATTATTTATGCAATTTCCTCAGATTTTATGCAATTTCCTCATCGAATTTCCTATTTTGGTGCTGGCAATTCTTTTAAACACATATTCTATTATTTGATAGTGCTACTTGCAAGGAAGGACATGCCAAGTTTATATCAAGTTCAAAGTCAGAATAATGAAATACAAATACAGTACATAAAAAGTAATAAAATAATTTAGATTAAAAAAACTATAAAAACATTAGAATTAAAATGACTTAAGGCTCAGTGGTCTGATATAATTCACAAGGCCTTGACGACATACTGCAGAATTTCCTTTCTATTTTAATAGCATGGCTACTCCAAAAACTCATTTATACTTTATATTCATGTGATAAAGAAACTGGATTTATATATATGACTTGCATTTCAAGGGCTCTTTAAAGGCAGAGGCTATTGTTCAGTGATCAGTGAATTATAGCTAAGAAGTCAATTATTATTTGCTTACCCATCTTCTTAGGCAACAGATATACATCTTGTTTGTATCTTCCCTCAGGAGCATTGTAAAGCTCAATCAAAGCCAGAGCCTATGAAGATCAGAGAGATGCTGAAATTAGCAGTAACTGCAGACTTTATATTGTGGTTTTGACATGCCTGGTGGTAAAGACATTTACTTAGAAATAGCAAATCTACTTTAAATGCTGGATTGTGGGACTCCTAGTGTTTATGGTTAATTAAAGAGAGTACTAAAATTATATATGTAGATTGTCAGACACATAGACAGAATACATTCTTTTTTTTTGTTTCAGACACAATACATTCTATATGAAAGGGAAGTGACTGATATCCCTTTATCTTGCCCATAACGACCAAGCAATGATTTGGAAAAAAATGAGAACATGTTATAAAGCTAAACTGTAGTATTTGTGTAATTGAAGCCATTTAACTGAAGAATCCCCTCCCCTTACATGTATAGATTTTACATATATCAAGTATGCTTTCAAAGGCATAAATACCAAAATAATGGAGTTTTACACTGCCTTTTAAGATGACAATTAGGGCAAATGAAAGAGGCAGTAGCTTTAAGATCTTGTCTAAGGATTTATTGTGCAAGGATAAGGACTTGCATCTCGAGGAACTTAAACTTTTCTTATAATAAAACACCTGACATGAATGGGGGCAGGGGGCAGGGGACAGGGAAAAAAGCATAAATAAATAAATAACATTTAATAAATAAATAAATACATAAATAAAAGGAAAGCTGGACATGCTTCAAATAGATAATGGGTGGGGGTTTCAACAGCCAGCAAAATTCCCTCTCCTGTGATGTATGGATTTCTTCTGTTTTCCTTCCTGACAAACAGCACATTGGAAATACAGACTAAGGCAAAGTGTGCAAGTTAAGTATTTGGCAACTGAATACCTGAGTGGTAGCCGTGATGGACAGAACAAAAGTAGGAACAGTTGAACAGCTTAGATTGAGAAGTCGCCCCTAATACAATAGAACGTAAAAAAGAAACCTCTGAGATAGCTGCAAATGGCAAACATGGATTAGAACCATTAAAACTGAGGACAATACTTTAGATTCAATTTACTTTTCCAAATGCCTACTATCAATAAACCTGAAGCTGGCCTGAACTTATTAAATACCACCTTAAATCTTTTAAGTCCTGAAGAACTGAGATAGGCCTATATGGTTTAGATCCTGATGAAATTAACTCTTCATTGGGAAAATAATCAATTTCAGATGTCAGTATCAGCTGAACCCAAAAGGAATTGCACAATTTAGCAATGAGGATGACATTTATATCCACGTTGGTCTCACTGGCTTTGTATTTCTGCATAACCAAAATACCCCGAATTGTCCAGAAAAATGTTTTAGTTCCATAATCTCTTGCCAGTAGAACCATTTATTCTTACTTGTAATGATATATAGCTAGGCAGCACACCATGTTCTTTTTCACTATCATGGATCTCGAGAAGCAGTTTAAGACATATCTGAATCTTCCTAGACATACCTCAGCTAGTAGAACAACTCGTTTGCCATCAGGCCAGATTACATGATCCACTTGAGAACGTACCCGCTCCCATGTAAGTTCTGGGGTACGAAGACTAGCCTGAGAAAGGAAACATTGAGAGAGGCTCAACTACAAGATTTCACTGGGGAAGTGAAAAGAGTAACCAAGGATAATAAATGCTCACCACATCGATTTCAGTGTTGGAATGTCCCATGTTACATACAATGCAGCTATTCTTCATTCGGTCCAAATGTTCTCTAGTCACCACATTCTTATTCCCTACATTGAAAAAAGGCACCTAAAGCAAGTTGGTGACAGCCTTCAGCTATCATATTTTTCCTTGCCTGTCGCTAAAATTTTAATTCCAAAGTTACATATGGAACAGAGTAGCAAGTTATATAACTAAGATTTCCTAACACTACATTAGAAGATTCACATACTATTTTAACATTGAACTTTGAGTAGGGAAGTCTTATTTGTTAACTGTCCAAAAATAGAAAATCAGAAAAATTTCACTGGTGGAAAGTAACATGAACTTTAAACATGCACATTACCTGTCCCTCTCAGAATGCTTTACCTGTACAGGTTATGACTACATCCATCTGACGAATTACTTCATTGAGTTTCACTACCCGAAATCCATCCATGCTACCACACAGAAATGAAAGAATAAAGGGACACTGATCACAACACTGCAAAACAATGCATTGAACAATCTAATCTGTCCATTTAACCAACTCCCCAAAATTGAATAAATTAAGAATCCACTGGCAATGCCACAGCATAACTGAACTATTCTTAAATTATTATTTGGTTTATGGTATTGTTCAAAAACTAATTTCATAAATAAACTGATACAAAGGTATTTTCAGAGGTGTTAAAAATTAAGAACTCAATAATGATAATTTTACTGTTACTGAAATGTAAATGGAATTGTTCATATAAATTTGTAAGTTAGATACCAGTATTAATAAGAACTGGGTCTCTTCGTCAAACTATTAAGAGTCCAAACCAATCTGTTTTGCTGTTTTGAAGAATAAAAGAGGAGAAATACTCCATGAAGTACACAGATTCCCACACTCCCAAGAGCAAATTACTTCCAGTTCCCAATGACCAGTACCTTTCTCCTATTGGCAGTTTGGTTATTCATTTCATAGATTTCATTGACTGACATTGTCTGAAACAGTAGCAATAGAATAAATAAACCAAAGTAGCCCAGAACAGCTAATATTAGGTTAAGACATATAAGATTACTTGATTGTTTTTTTATATACTAGATATGTAATACGCAAACATTGTTCACATAAAATAATAATATTTTGCCAGCTATGAAAAAAGAGCAAATAAATTATGACAGTCTTAAAAGAGTAGTATGCAAGTCAGAGGTTCAATATTCAGCATGGTCTGAATCCTTTCTAGAATTCAAGTTACATTCCATTCCATTTTATTAAAAAATAACTTCAGAAAAGTTCAATAGCCACACCTGTTAAATGGTTATTGTACCATGAAATACCTTTCTGGTAACTGAAAGACAGACCCAACAGAAAGGATTAACCCACCTCTAATGGCTGGAAAGCAGGGCTTCCCATCCTGTGGAAGAAACCCCCTCCCTTCAATCACATGCATTGACTTCAAATGAGTACATTTCCACTTCTACTTCATGAAATATTTCACAGTAACATGACTTGCCACTGGCAAAGAATACATGGGAAATCGAAGAACAGTGTAAAACAATGAACAAAAGCACAGCAGTACAACAACATTCCAAATATGTATTTGGAACCTGGATGTTTGGATTCTCTCTAACTTTATTTCCCTCCAGTACAGTGGGACTGTTGAGTCCATCTTTTGGTGCCTAGAAAGGTATTTCATGGTAAGTCTAGCTACTTTACTTGGTTACCAAAGATGAAGCTGACAGGAAAGGATTTATTACCCTGGAGGACTCCCAGCATGAGTCAGTATAACTGTTATAACATCTTTTGTAACACTGGGTAGCCCAAGACTGCATCTGTATAAGATGGACTTATTTATTTTATAGTGTATAATAAAGATGGTTGATTGTTTCTAGACTACTTCCCTACAAAATGTCTAGTACTGTTGTTAAAGTTGTTGATGTAGCTGCCTCCTTGTCAAGTAAACTATGGTGCTGGAAGAGCACTTCTACTTCTTGCTGGTTGGGTATGCTAAAACAATACATTTTCTAACCCATCTGCAAATAGTGGATCACGTACTGTAACTCATCTTCCCTGATCTTCTCTTTTGAAGGAGACAAGCTACCAGCCCTTTGATCCTCTAAAATATGTCTGATATAGATTCTTAAGAGTCTTGCACACATCTAGCTCATTCCACATCCATTATCGGGAGTGGGGGGGGCAGTCTCAGTAGAAATAGACTTGACCTTGTTATAAAGCAGGGATCTAGTTGCACCATCAACTTCTTGGTGGAATACACATAGATCCCCTCTAACTAAAAGTGCCCATAATTCCCCAACTCTAGGGGAATTAGAGTTGGAGATTAGGGCTACCAAAAACATTATTTTTTAAGGTAAGGATGTTAATGGGAATTTGTCTAATGAGTTCAAAGGAACCAGTCATTAAAGTGCTGAGAACTAATGACAGATCCTTCAAAGTGAAATGGTGAATCACCTGAGGTGAGAGGTGCCACTAAGGAAATGCTACACATGTTAATGGTTAGAATGTGGTGCCCCTTGCCCAACTAGGCAGCCACTGTCTACACAATATATTTGCTGCTAGTCTTTTCTCCAGCTCCATCTGTGGGAATCCAATCACTTCAGGAAACTTGGTGTAATATGAATTTCTGTTTTTTATACCACTGCACAAAGGCATATCACGTTAGCTGATAGATTTTGATAGTAGCCAGATAACCTGAAGCCAAGATGATTTCTACCACTGAGCCCAGAAAGCCAGAGCTCATGAGATGTTTCCCTTCAATTTGCACATATATAGTTGTAGGTAGTTCAGATCTGAGTAGCTGTAGAATCCAGATCTGTAGAATCTACTGAGAAAGGGTGTCTGGGCATTTCAGGAGGTATTACAAGTGCTCCTCACTCATCTCCACTAGGATAGAAAACCATGATCTCCTAAACAACAGCTTCACCTTGCACATCACTCTGCATAACTGTCAGGCTTCTCCTCAACTAGTATTGGAACTAGAAGCCTCACAGGCAGTGATTTAAGGACAAAACTGTTGATAAACTTGGGGTTTTTTGCAAGAACCAGAGAAGCCATTAATGAAGAAATCCATTAACTGAAAGATATAAGTTACAAGCCATATATATAGCAAAGTTAAAATCTTATGTCTCTTTCTCCAACCTTGTGGTGTAATTGGTTGAGAATTTCCCACTTTTGGGTGGAAGGAGTGGTTCACAGTTGTGTAACACGGTGACCCAAAGTTGCATCTGTAGAGATGAACTTATTTGTTTTATAAGGTATAACAAAAGGCAGATGATTGTTTCTCTGCCTCTGCTCTATAAAAATCTAGTAGGTCTTTTAAGGCTGTTGATGCAGCTGTAATTTGCTCTACATGTGGCTGCCCTAGAAGAGCACCTGGAAGCTTCAGCTGGTCCAGAATAGTAGCTCAGATGGCTAGTCTCAATATTGTTACATTAGTTGCCAGTTTGTTTCCAAATACAATCCAAGATGCTGTTCATTACCTTTAAACTCTCTACGGTTCAAGATCTGAATATATAAGAGACCACCTTCTCCATATAAATTCTGCCAATCCTACTCAAACAACCAGAGATCACCTACCAGGAGGTGCAGCAGGAGGGGACCTGACTGCAGTCATTCTCTGTGGCACTTCCTCTCCTGTGAAACAGCCTGTCCTCTGAAGTAAGGATGTCTCTGAATCTTATATGGCATTATGAAGGTGCTAAAAACCTGGATTTTTTGGAAGGCCTTTAGGGACTGACTGTGGTGCCACAGGTATCTATATACAAGTAGTCCCTGGGTTAAGAACGCTCAGTTTACAGACGACCCATAGTTAAGAACGGAGCCTATTGTAGTGAAATTCGAGTTAAATACACAATGATTTGAGTTAATGGTTCAAGTTAATTACACAATACTACTTATACAGTATTATACAATAATACCATTCCAGCTTACATACAAATTCAACTGAAGTACAGATCTTGGGAACAGAACTCGTACTTAAACTGGAGACTACCTGTATTTGTTACTGTAGTTTTAAATATTCACTGTAAGGTTGTGATTGCTGTTTTTCTTTGCCTTTGTCCTGAATGGCTGCAGGGCCCATTAGTTTTTGCACTGTGCTCACCTAGACTTCACAGCAAAACTATCAATGCATGATGCAACGAGAGGTTTTGTTTATTAGATGGCTTGTTGAAGAGCTTTGTGCTGATTTGGGGCTGAAAGGGAGTGACTGTCCCAAGTCAGACAGCTGACTTCTGTGCCTAAGGGAGGACTAGAACCTGTGAATCCCTGTTCTTAGTCTGGCATTGTAACCATACAGCATGCTGGCTCTCTAAATGGTTCAATGTAAGACATTACTTATTACTATTATTTTATTATCTGTAAAGTGCCTAGAGCCCACTACTAGGACTGAAGTATGGATAAACTGCACAAATACATTCAACCTTTTTGTACTGCTAGTAGCTGTGTTGCTGGCGCTGCCACTTACCTTTGTTTTGCTTCACATCAGGAGGCTCTCACCTTCTAGCCTGGCCCAATCCTTCTGGCTAACTGATTGGGCTGGCTCTGATAGCACCACTTTCTCCCCAGTGTCTTCATCTTCAGCTGCCAAGTAGCCTCTTGTCTATTGCCTATGATTGGCACACTGATTAGCTTAAAGATGGTTGGTGGGCATAGCTTTGCTATCAGCGCTGCTCTTCTTTCTTTTTCCACCCTAAAAATGGAGCCAATGGGAAAGCTGCTGCTTCTCCCCAGAAGGCAAAGGAAAAACTGAAGGACAAAGGCTTCCTCTGCGGGGCAGAAAGAACTTTTACATCCTGCCTCCTAGTTAGAAGAGATGGATTTAACCCTTTCCTGTAGGCTCCATCTTCAGTGACCAAGAACGTTACTACTTCTGTAAAAGTGATTGGGCTGTACACAATTTTATTCCTTTTTTACAGGAAGCTCTTTTATCCAGTAGAGATTTTCCTTTTAGCCAACACCTACATTTTAAAAATAGAATATTCCAAGAGCCTCAGTAACAATTGCAACCACTGTTCATATATCAATACAAGAGTTTGAGTCAGCTAGTCATCAGCCACTACTATTAAACAGCATGTATTGTAGCAGAATATTCTTGAACTCATGAAATAAGCATGTTTAGACAGAATGTATAAAGCTGCTTGTATAGCTGCCCATCTTGGGACAGCAACTCTAGCAGCAAATACAGGATTAAAAACAAAGAACAAAAATAAGAACTGCCAAATACCAGTAACAGTAATAACACAGTAATAGCATAGTGGTATCAGAGGACAATCTAACTCAAGCCACATACTTGAGTTACATACAGTCATGTGAAGAAAAAACACACAGGCAGGCTCACCAAACCTGCAGGCCCCATGCCCGAAGGAACATCCAGGTCTAAAGGACTTAGAAAACACCAGTAAAGTTGGGACCAAACAAAACTTGGGTATTATGATGTTTCAGGGAAAAGCCACACAGGCACAAGCCAGTCCTAAGCCACAGCCATGCTCTCATTCCAAGCAGTGACCAAGGCCTCAGTCAAACTGTGCACCAGACCTTCAGGAGCAATCTTAATCATGAAGCCTTTAAAAGGCTAACACTTGAGCACACAACTAGTGAAGATTTGTACTTTGTTATGAGGATAGCTTTGATTTTAAGTTCCAGATAGAGGAACTTTTAATAGATTAGTTTCATTTCAACCTTTTGAAGTGGCCACCAGAGGAACAACCAAGTGAGAAAAATGGCTACTGAATGCTTGTAACAGCTCATCTCTTACCAGGCTTGAAGGGCACAGATGGGATCAATCTCTGTGATATAAACAATTGCTCCCAGAGCCTTCAGAGCTGCACAGCACCCCTTTCCAACCTGTGGTACCCAAAAATAAATACAAAATCAGAAGCTGGAAAACAATGTCTTGTCTACCTCAAAAGCAGCAGTAGAAAACAATGAAACATGGTTTGAAGTTTCTACATTAAAATTCAAATGTATATAATCAGTGATTTAACTGATGAACATTGATGGAATGGCCACAAAACTCTCAAGAGTAACTTGTGGCCTCACTCTTAGTAGCCTTCTTCCTGTTACTATGGCATGAAGACGTTACTTCTATCCATGCCTTTATTCATAGCTGCACTATTACTATTTACTGACTCCCATCTCATAAACATATATGGTTGATGCAATTAGAAAATGTAACTGATAATGTGTACATGCCTGAGGAAGAGAAACAAAATGAAGAAGAATCGGAGAGCTCAGCCCCTCTATGTTCTTATCTTACAAACCTTAAATAGCCTGGGTATCACCATGCTGTTTCTCAGTAAAAAAAAAAAAAAAAGCTTCCTCCCCAACAACTTAGAAAAAAGAATAATTAAAATATTTTAAGTTGACTTACACTCTGACTTGGGAAATCTAATCACAACAGAGAGGGGAAACAGGAAAGAAGAGGAATTTTTTAAATAAAATGTGGCCAAGAAATTATCACTAAGGAAAATGGTTCCTTTGTTCATCTTATTACTAAGTTGTAACTGATGACATCTATCAATTAAACCATGTAATGAAGACTCACACCCTGGGGAAAAATACATGCGCTCACACACACACACCAATTTTTGCTGCACAAGAATACATGGAAAAAATATACTAGAGGAGAGGAGAGGAGAGGAGAGGAGAGGAGAGGAGAGGAACCATTTCAATACTGATTTTGAACAGTGAAGACTGGGATTGCAGGAAGAATTCCACATCACCAGATTCCTCTTGCTGTTAAAGCCATACTTCTTTTGCATAAACAAGCACCTGCACTACTGCCATGGTTTATATATGAGCTGCTGTTGTAAAATCTTAAAATGCGCAGAATTCTGTGCTGCCATTCATATGCTACCTAAAATCCATGTTGAAATCGTACAATCCATTCCCATGTTAAAATTATCTTGAATATAATATCTGACGTATTACACATAAATTATTAGTTGTAATGTTGTAAAAAATACTTGCTGGTAACAGCAGCTTGCAATTACTATGAGTGGCTTACAATTAGATATACCATTTTCTGTTACAACACAATTGCTTGCTAATGGTGCTTTTATTCAGTGCACAAGAAAGAATTACTAGTAAAAGGCAGATAATGAATACAACCAATAATGAAGGTTACACAAAGCTAGCTATTTACTTGCACTCGTGAGAGCTCATAAAAGGACTAGGATTGTGAATCGCTTCTAAAACTCACCTCACCATAGCCACATACTACTACTTGCTTCCCTCCAAACATGACATCTGTTGTCCTCTTTAGGCTGTAGAAAAGAAAGCAACCCACTTTGAAAAGGTGGTCATTCAACACTATGCTCTTAGATTCTTCAATAATGCAGTAATTTGCAGTCACCGTATACCACAGCAGTGTACTGATTTAACCTTTCGGCATAAAACCCAGCATAAAGATACGGCACGAAAGCTAGATGTTCAATTTTTTTCCCCAGCTCAAACTCACCCGTCCAAGATGGACTCTCTGCAACAGTACAAGTTATCAAATTTCTGTTTGGTGACAGAATCATTTACATTCATGGCAGGAACACACAGCTTCCCAGCCTTTGATAACTGGTATAATCTGAAAAAAGAAAGGGGGGGGAGGAATGGAATATTTCAGAATTAAAGTAGGACTACCATATCTCAGCTGCAAAAAACTGGGTAATCACTAGTTGGCAGCAAGCAGTTACATTTTGTACATTATTTTGCTGCCATTTAGTGGTCATTGGAATTTCTGCAGCCCAGATATGGGCTCCCTAATTAAATATTAGATCAGAAACACAATGATCAGAAAGAGACATTATTACAGTTTTTGGTTAGAAGCAAAGTTTGATATTTTTTCTTTTAGCAGCAGTAGATATGGGACTCTGAAGAAATTCTTTTTTGAGTATGCACAGAGTTCTAATTTTTAAAAGATCAGAATAGAGAAGAATTATGAACCTTTAAGATTTATTTAGCCCAATGTAACTAGAGTCTTAATGAACATATAAGTATACAGCTAGTGATATGTGTAATAGCATATATATAAGGAACATCTTTTTTAATGCCAACTACATCAAGTTTATGAAAGACAGCTATACTACATAGAGGGAAGCAAAAACAGCCATCACCCAAGGAAACATGCTCTTTGCCCATTTATTCAATTGTGAGTAACAGTTCAGTGGTAACACAATTATTTAGGCTTTGGGATTTGTAGATACTGCTGTGAAAGATTCTTGGCTGAAGTCCAGTGTAGATGATACTGAACTAAACGGCACTATTGTCAGATCTGGTATAAAACAATGTCCTATGTTTGTCATTTTGTCCCTGAGTTACTACTGGAAACTTAGTACAGGCTGAATTTCCCACAAACATTTAATACTAAAACTATAGATGCAAGAGAACAGTGTAAAAAAGAATTAAATGTGAACATAGTATCTCCAACCAATTTTAAATTAAGAGAATATTAAATGGAATATGATCATTACTTTTCTTCTTTAGAAACACAAAATGTGGCATAAGTAATTAAAAGGAAGAACTCCTCCATTTTTATCTTAAAATAAAATTTTAAAATAAAATAAAATTTAAAATAAAAGTTCATGCATTAACAGGAAAATAAATAAGAAAAAATGCATGTTGTCTTAGCACCATTCTACAGTTATTCTATAGCTTTATTCCACTCCTCTCCCACTCCTATCATGAGCTATTATTCTACAGGGGCTTCGTGATAGTGAACTTTTAAAAGATTTTTAAGTATGTGCTTACAAAATAGAAATAAATAGGCCCTAAAACAGCTAAAACTTTATATTTAAAGAACAGAGACAAAGAAGAGGCTCTTCTTTGTTACCTGTGCACACCCGTCACACTCTCTTCCACAATGCCTCTGATCTTCTTAAATACATTGGGATATTTCTTATAAACCCAATGAGTCAGATCTCCCCCATCATCCAAGATCTACAAATATGGGAAATATAATTGGTTCAGATCTTCTGCTATTGATTTATCTAACTTCACCTTAGGATACACACTAGAGTTTCATCTTATATAATTAAAAAAAAAAAAATTAAGTCAAATACTGATTAGGAGATCAGGCCTGTTAACCTAGCTACTTACTTGGGTTGGATTTCTAATACAAATATTGAAAAACGTCCACTGTTATGAAATCTGATATAAAGTGCAAATCAGCAGTACTAATTATTGTGCAAATTCAGGTAGAAGACTTGTATAAAATGCACAGCCAGAACAGGGGAGGTAATCATCAATCTCTGTTCTTAGTAACCCAGACCAATACAGTAGTCAATATGGAAGTATTTTGCTATATTAGTAACCACAAAGTTCATTAGCAAAAGGAGACAGTGAAGATACAAGAAAGTGCAGGAGTCTTTGGCTGTCTTAAAAATTACAGATTTTTAAAAATATAATCTGACACTAGCTACAAAGATAATGTGAAAGGCAATTGTAAAACACCCAATTTTTCTCCTCTCTTAACTATTCTAAGGCAAAAAAGGCCAGGTGTTTTCCCTAAGTGAGCAATCTTCAATAGAGCACACAGAACAGTTCTGTTCACATTAAAAAACACTCAATTTGTTTCAAGTGACTCAGGTTTGTTATTCAGTTACACAATGACATAGGATTACAAAACGAAGCAGCCTCCGTTAGGTTCCTTGTACGTACAAAATTAAGAATGGATATGAAATGCAAAGTGATCTGCCTTCACTGGGAGGTATTTCTAATATTTATATTTTTCCTTTTTTCCCACAGAACAATAATAACCTGAGACAGGTTGAGTTGAAAGAGGGTATCTTAGTCAAAGCCATCAAACGAGTTTCATGGAGAGTGGAGACTAACTTGGGCCCCTAAGCAACACTCTTCCATGACCCTGAACTGGTTCTCTATTGAAATGATGCTTTTTGTAAAATATTCTCCAGAAATTCACCATTGTGCTCCTGTAGCCTAAATTCAGAGAACCTGGGAATTGTTCTGTATGAACAGGAATGACTAAGTTTAAATATTCTGCAGGTTCAATAATCACCCTCTGAGATCATGATATGGCATGGTTGTCTGTGGGTTAAAGAAAAAGGCAATGCTTCCACTCAGCATGCCAAAGTCTTGGGCATTCCTGAGGTAGCTCTTTGGATCCTCTGGGAGAAGGCAACAAAAATGAGAACAGGGGAACTTTAGGGGAATGATCTATTACCATATTGGGCTGCCAGGTATCCACATTTACACAGCGATCAATGCACCACCAAAAGTCATCTTCAGATTCTCCTTTCCAGGCAAACACAGCAACACCTAACAACAACAACAACAAAGCCCCCAACTGACTTTTAAAGTAGGGTCTCTTGCATTTTGCCTAGCTGAGCATACCACTGACACATAGCAAATGTAATATGCCCTTATTTCCACATGCTTTAGCCATATGAATGTTGAAAACTAATACTTTTCATGTTTGGAAAGAACTACATTGTTAAGGCAGTAGATTTGCTAACTTTAATTGACCACATTGTTTTCTTGCTTTTAGCAAATGTAAATGAATGAATTATTAGAAAAGACATTGGTGGGATTTATACATAACGCTAAGCCAAAATTCATTAACTATCATTTTCTGAACAGTAAGCTAGAGACAAGCTATATTATGGCTTAGTTCTATACATGAACCAGACTTTAATCTCCAGAACACATATAAAAAAAGTAATCTATTGTTAGAGGTAATGTCTAGCTACTACAGTATAAGAAAGTAAAAAATTCAGTTAAACTGTATTCTAATTCAGCATTATAGTGGCTGAGTTCACACATCATGCTAAGCCATTGTGTGGTTTGTTTGCTTGTGGCTTGTTAAACCAGCCCTTGTAATTTGTTTGTGTGAATCAGATCACAATCATTATGGTGACCACTATGATTAAAACTAGAACGGAGCACAGCATGTGAATCTTCTTTGGGAAAAAAGCTGCTATATCAAAGCAATCCACCGGAAACATTTACAGACTGCTTTAAGATTTCTTGGAATTATACAAGTAATAATGGTTAGACAATGTGTAACTTGTTTTTTAAAAAATCCATCAGAGCAAATTCTTGGCAGAATATGCAGGAATAGGAATGGTATAAAACAACATTTTGTGGCACCCTAAGACCAAAATATTCACTGTGATGTGAATGTTCACAGGAAAAAGATGCATGCAGAACAGAGTAAATAACTTAAAAGCTAACAAGCGCTCTTCACTGTTACCCATTCTCTTCCAACAGATTCAAGGGAGTCTACCTAACTGTGGAATGTTTCTCTGAAAAGGTCTGGCAGATTTCCCAACAGCTTGGGCATGTAGAGAATTTATAAAAATATTAGGAAAAGGATATTAGCAAAAGTATTCTGACTCTATTTTTTCTACAGTTTTAAGAACAAAATAAGGAACACAGTTGTATTTCTTTCAATATATCTAATGAAGTAGAGAAAAAAAAATTGAATTATTTTTCAAAGAGAATTATTATCTGAAAAGCCTAAATTTGTCATCACTTTTGTAAGTATCATACTTGTTAACTTTTATTTCCCTGCAATGACATATTTAACTGATGTCATACAACAGGATCTTCCTAACAGAAAGCAAGTATTGCATCAGAAAATATTAACTACTGTAGCCATATCTCAGGTTCTAAATCTGATCTAGTGTCCTACTCATCAGTTAGCATTGATCCATTAGCTGGTGATTTTAATCACGGAATTAAAGATTTTTTTCTACATAGCTTCCACATCGGCACAGATAAGATACCTATGCTCAGTTTTTTACAAATGACATTCCAATGATTAAATTTGGCATTCATTAAGTAATCAGAGTCCTCTTTCAAAAGTAATTACTTTTCTTCATCTGAATGAAATCCACTTTTTTTTTCCTGAAGATATGAAGCTTATTAGTGATAAGCTTCAGAAAACAGATAACAGAGTTTTAGTACTTGAAAAAATTAAACAGCTTCTTGCACAACCAAGTATCTTGGTATGCCATGTATTCTTAAGTACCAAGGTCATAATGAGTAAATACTGCAAAAACAAATACATAAATAATTTCTAACACTAGCACCGATTATTTGTACAACTAGTCCATACTCACCAGCCTCAGCCAAGGCAGCAGCTACTTCATTCTGAGTAGAATAAATATTACAAGCAGACCAACGGCATTGAGCTCCCAGTGCACAAAGTGTCTCAATCAAGACCTAAGAGATAAAGAAAACAGCATCAACTTAAAAAGCTCCAGTAATTACTAACTGAATTGTGGTAACAAAAACTCAAGAATGAAAAAGTTCACAAACCATTTGATTCCAGAGGTTTAATTCAGCTTACAGACCACCTGATTCCAGAGGTTTAATTTCTTTATACACCACCTAATTCTAGAGGCTTAATTGGACTATATTTGTTAATTAACAGCACAAATCCTAGTTCCTTTAGAACATAAGAAACATGATTATCTAAGACCCAAACCATTTATTTCCATTCCCTTGAGCTACTCAAGACTGCAGTTCCAATTCAAACAACTGTGGCTATCAGTTAAAACCCACAGTGAGTCATCAGCTACTTGAGATCCAGGAGGTGTCATAAGGACAATTGTCTTTGCAGAGTACTTACAAATATATATCAAGATGACTTAGTAATTAAATTATGTCCTTTACAGAACTGAGATCCCTTGTCTTTTACCTCCTATGCTGGAGGTGACAGATAGGGCCCACACAGAAAATAGTAAAAATGAAAGGAGGCTAAGATCTTAAAATGTTAAGTTAGCTAAGGCTAATCTGGAGATTGAGTTCTAGTCCCACTTTAGGCATGGTGACTTTGTGCCAGTCACTCTTTCTCTCAGCCAACGCACCTCACAGGGTTGTTGTGGGGAAAATGGGAGGAGGAAGGAGTATTAGGTGTGTTTGCTGCCTTGAGTTATTTATAAAAATAATAAAGGCAGGATAAAAAAAAAGCTAAAAAGAGAGATACAAATGGCAAAACGGGCACTCACTGCAGTCTGTGCTGTGATATGTGTACATCCCACTATTTTAGCTCCAGCCAAAGGTTTCTCCCCTTGAGCTCGTTTTCTTAGTGAAATCAGTGCAGACATATCTACAAAAAACAAAAGAGGTACCATTAACCCATGCCAATTACTGAGCAAACAATAATTATCTTGACTTCCTAGAAAGAACTATAGGGATGTGAAGAGCTCCTAGAGAAAAACTGTTGTAGAAAGAGAAAGAAAAGTAGTATCAACTATTTGCTCCACTGAGAAAGGACTTTACATCTGTTCACTTGCAGACCGTGTCTTCAGCATATCTTCAAGGGAGATTCTGTAGTGCCTTGTTGAACAGGTGTGTGTCTCCCTGTGGTGCCAGTCAGGTGGAGGACATTATTTACTACCTCCTCCACTGCCTTATTTACAATGAGATTAGGGCCAAATTACTGATGAGAGGTGAATTCAAGGGCTCAGACCTCCAAACGGTTGAATTATGTTCTTGTAGGTGTGTTTCCAACTGTTAGTAGTAAGATTCCTACTTTTGTTTGTTGTCATTTAACCTCAGAAAGAAACTTTTAAGCCCTTAATCATAGCCCTGGCTTTACCTTGTTTTGACCACTTAGTATCTAATGCTCTTTTTATTACTTAATTTTATTGTTATTTTGTTTTACTGTATTTTATGCTATGTTATTCATTATGGCCCATGGTTCCAATAATAAAACGTATGTACTTAATATCAACTACTTTGAATCCAAAAAGTAGCATATAATAAAGCTGTATAGTAAACTGAAAGGAAAAAAGTGATTTGGAGCATTCATGGAAGCACATGTTGTATTTAGTAGTGTTTCCTTAAGTCAAACTTGTCTTTTCCTGGAATCACATGGCAGCAGCTGTATGAACTCAGAAAAAGAAGCACTTTCTTTAAAAAGTTGTCAACAAGTACAAGATAGTGCAAATCACCTTTTCATCTTTGAATCCAGATCACTGAACAGCTCTAGTGCGCATCTGAAGAATACCCGCACTATCAAGAAGGTGTGTTTAATCGCTCAAAATGAAACTGCATGAATAAGATCCAATGAATTTGTTCCTAACACACAACTGATTTTTTTTTTTAAATCACACCGATCACCTCTTACTGCTTATAAGGATTGTGCAATACCACCTAGTTAGAAGGATCCAAAACTTTTGGTTTTGTTAATAAATTTACATCACTTGTGGACATTGCAAAGAGCTTACTTCTACCAAGGTGTTTGCTGACTAATGGAATATAGTTTATGACACCCAGAAGAGGAGCTTCAGCAATTTGAGCTTTACCTTGCTCAGCAATCTCTATCTCTCGGCGCCCAAACTCTGCTTGCTTGATGTTCTTAACACAGAAATTACTATTGCCTTTGGAATTAGTTTGCTGCTTTTCTCTTGGGGAAACTTCATCATCAGAGCTATCAGTGTAGGATGCCGCTATAAAACAACACCAAAATGTCCAATGAGAACAAAATACAGATGAAAGAAACTAAGTCAATGATTATGTCTCAGTACTATCATCATCTTGCCCTCTATGTTCTTTTAACCATTTTGATGATTAATCTTAAAGTGGGAAAGTATCCAGTTAATCTAGCTTTCCATTTCAGTTTGTTCAGTTCCTGGCTTCTATCCAGAAGTACAAGCTGGTACCATGTAGGTTTCAACTACCGCAACTACATTCTTGATTACTGACAGACACCTTCCATCTTACTTAGTAAAAAAATAAAACAAAAAGTAGGTCGCCTTTTCAAACAAACCAAATTCTTTAAGAGTTTTGTACAAGTTATAGTTAAGGTAAAGCAAAATACAAGGGAAATCTTTTTTTTAATAAATAGTACAGCGATGAAAATTCAATCTTGCATAAGATTATGTATCTGGTCTAAAAAGCAATATAGGCAGCAGAGTTCCTACAAGCCACATATAACTCAAAGAGGAAAAAGTGACTTATCTAATAATGAAAAGGTGGGACAAAAATCTAATAATAATAATAATAATAATAATAATAATAATAATCACAACAACTAAAGTCAGAAAAACACAAGGAGTTTATTTTTCAGCAAGCTGTTCAGGAACGTTTAAGAGGACAAGAACTGGAACTTTCTATAGGTCTCACAGTAAGCTTAATAAGCCAATGTCTTGAGAAAAAATGAACTAAACTAAAATAAAAGGTTTAGCTATGACATTTATCTCTATTCATAAGTACAGTATTGTTAATGATTATGCAGTGCAATATTTTGTAAAGTTTTTGAAAGCCCTAAATGGATATGACAAAAAGAAATTGCTATTTTTTAAAACTCAATTTTCTGGTAATTACAAAGATAGCTTTTTATTCTAAATCTTCATCCTATATGGTTGTAAAGAGACAGAAAAAAGGAATGATGAGCAATATGGGGAGTCCCTGGTGTTCTCTGAGCTTGGCTGTTTTCTTGCAAACGTTTCATTACCCGGCTAGATAACATCTTCAGTGCTAGAATGGGATGGGGTTTGCTCTCTGTTTATATACAGTGGCTTGCCCTGCCTGTGCTGGTGGGGGTGGGGTTTTTGTTTTATTCCCCCCCCCCCCCGCCATTCCTTGATTAGGGTATTGTTTACTGCTTGATTGTATGTCTGGTGATAATCTTGGTGTTAATCTCTGCTTATCTACGTGATGATTGCTGGTGAGAAGATATTCTGGTCTTTTGTTTTCCTTTTTATTGTCTCTTTTGAATAGTGTGTAGATGTTGTTTATCTCTATGTGCCTGCTGATGTCTGCCTTGTCTGAATACCAAGCTTCCAGGAATTCCCTCACATTTTTGGATTTAGCTTGGTCTAAGATGCTGACAGTTTCCCAGTTGAAACTATGGTTAAGTCTGTCCATGTCAGTTTCAACTGTCCATGACAGTTTCAACTGGGAAACTGTCAGCATCTTAGACCAAGCTAAATCCCAAAATGCGAGGGAATTCCTGGAAGTTGGTGTCTGCAGAAAATGCTTCTGTTTTCAGGATTTACTGAACAATTCTTAATAGGAGCATATTTTTGGAAGCAGAGAATCACCAATATTGGATCAACCACTGTACACCATTCTGAGGAACTAAGGAGCTTCCTATATATATACAGGAGGTAACCAAGTCAAGATTCTTCTCTGCATTGTGGGTAGCAACTACCTACGAGTCCCACTGTTAGTGATATAATGAACCAATTAACACTTACACCTATATGAATAAGTGCAGAGTGGGCAAGCTGTTTGAGGCCAGGGTAGGAACTTTTGTTTTTTAAACCAACCTCTGAGAGCTGCAGGGGATCTGGCAGGGATATGTTGACATGTGTAGGATGGGTATGGCTGAATTTTTTGGCCTTTTTTTTCCTATTCTGGAATTTGTCTTATAAAGTAAAGTACATCCTAATACAAGTTGCTTTTCTCTTGGTTAAATAACTCACAAAAATCACACTGCTGAATTTTAGCAATATGACTCTGTGTGTGTGTGTATTCAAAGACTGCAAGAAAGGAGTTAAGGAACCAAATGTGGTTCTTGAGCTACCTAGTCCTGGATTAGCAGAACATAAATCAAAAGGAAAATAAATATGATTAAAAGAGAGATACTTACCAGAACTGTAGCTGTCTGTGGAAGACTGTGAAATGGAGCGAGATAGGGACCTACGACCAGTCTTGGTGGGAAATTTGCTGAACTCCTGCATATCATCTGCAAACTGGATTTGCTATATACAGAAATGAAGAAGATACTACTGCTTTTTAAAAACCAACAAGTTTCTTTCTCCACATATATCACAAAAGAAAAAAATAAGCAATGTAAAATCCCATTCTACAGTATTTAATACAAGTCATAGAAGAATGCTTGCTATATAAATATAGCATTTTATGGTACCAGAAAATGTAAACAGATGACACATCAAGATTCATGCTAGTTCCTCCATTAATGTAAAAAGGAAAATTCATCAGCAGATCAATTAATTCATTTTGAATACAAGAGATGATTTGATGCATTCTATTCAGTAGAGTTATACTGTAGCAAGTTATTTCTATCAGCAGGCAATTTATCATGCATGCCTAATAATGAAAGCAAATATGACTACAAAATCTAGGCAGCCACCCCAATTTGTACCTATAATAACAATTTGTCTCATACAAAAATATGCCACACCCTTAAATCTAATCAGTTATATTATTCAACCATGAACTTGGCACTATTCATGTAATACATTCATATGTAATATTAAAGTATAAATATAATATTACTATATTAGAGTATAATATAAAAGTAATAACCAACAAACATTTAAATGTTTTGAACGGAATATCTGATAAATATTTTTTCTGTAGCTACTATTCAGTAAGAATTAGTCAGAAGACATTTGAGTGAGAACTTACGAAATCATCTGCTTCCATTCTAGATTCTAAAGACACTGAGAAATACATTCCAATCTCCATAATGAAACAACTTAAATTTATATATTGCATATTCTCATTAAAACCCTAGGGTGAAGTTGTGATATCATAACAATAACATCTGGCTGTGATTAACTCTCAATCAAAAGCATGAGAAGTGTCTCAGGAAAAGAGAGATATCTACTCCTCCACAAAATATTGCTTTCACGTATTACACTTAGCAATATTGTAGTTTTGTTTGCTTTTGGCTTAATATGCTATGTGAACTCAGCAAATGAATGGAATATGAATTGTTTTGGACAGACTGAAAACAAGCTTGATATTAGCTTACTGACTGCAACTGTGGTGTAATAGATGTGAACTAGTGCACTTTTGTGAATTCATTTATTTATCAGCCTAATCCACAGGGGTGCAAAGCGAGGTAACTTAAAAAGAAGGAAAAACAAAACAGGAACTGGCTAAACAAACCATGATTACTTTACTCTTTTGCAAGACTAACTCTGGATTGCTCAGGAAAACATGGTGAATATATAACATGGCTTAAAGGTAAATTCTCCTTCAAGTTGAACTTGATTCCCGCAACCACGAGAAAACAGAAAACCTAATTAAGGGAAACAAACAAACAAAAAAGATGGAAATATTCCTGATCCCCAACTATTCAAGTATTTGTTACAAAATCTGTTTTGACTAGAAGCAACATGGCCTCTCTCATTCAGTTAGATACAAAAAAGAAATACATTCTGCACTGACAGCTGTTGGTGGTATAAAACATACATTTATACTCAGAAAGCAAGTATTAATAGCTAATCTATGAAGAGGAAATCACTTGGAATCAGAAAACAATCCCACTGATAAAAATACAACACTTATCCCTAAAGTATACAATTCAGGCATCATAACAATTGTTTTCATTGTGATCTGATTATTTCAATAAACCAGCCCCATGTGTTGCTTGTGTGGACTTGGGAACATAGTAATGGGGGTACCAAGATCCAGAGCTGAAATATGAGAATCTTAAGGGAAAGAAGTTTCCTGAATTGCAAAAACATTTCAAAACCAACAAATATGCAATAAACTACTTTGATTTTTCTCCAGATTGGCACACACATTTTCTGTATTACACAGAAATGCAGACTTTAATCCAATGTTTTCATTATAAATTAATGAATTCCTATCATGACTGGTCCAATTTCAAAACCATCTCAATACTGTCAGATAACAAAAAAATGGTAACACTGCAAAAAGTGGAGTGGAATCTGTCTGTAGCAACTGTTCTTCAGATATTGTTGGATTCTAATTCCATCCACTCTTGTCACTATAATTAATGGTCAGGAGTTATGGTTGTGATAAGTTCCCCAGTTCTAGCATATAACTTTCCTGTTAACCTCTAAAAAATTAAATTTCCCTTTTCTGATAGAGTTCTCAAAAATCTTTTCTAATATTAAAAGTGTTTGGGAGTGCATTCAAATATCAGAGCAGGAGTGATATTTGATCAATCAATCCTATTGATTGAATTTATGTTTTAGAAGAGCCAAAAGCATATCGTTTCCCATGTCTCCAGGCAAGAGTAGAATAGTAAGCTGTTTTTGTAGTACCATCTATTATTTATAAAAGTGCTTGTTTTATGTCAAACACATCCTTGTAATACATGCCTAGTACAGATTTGTGTAACTTTCACATATATGATCAAATAATAAAAAACTAGGTTCAAAACTTACTGATTTGAAATAATGATTTCTATACTTAGAAAGTTGTAAGTCTTCTTATTAATAAATGGCGGTAAAAAAAAATCAGACTCTAGATGAGAAACCTTTCAAGGAAATATTCTATACTGAGCCAAAATTAAGATTTTGTCCAGCTGAAGAGTTGGGAGAATAACAACATTGAATAACAATAAACTCACCTGATCAGATTCAAAAGTATTGTTTTCTCCTGGGCTACTACAATATAGAATTGAATACAAATAAAATTATTTTGTTTAAAAATATAATTTTCATTTCTATTAGGATTTTATTTAAATTGCTTTTTACATTTGGGGTTTTTAAAAGTAATTTTAAGTTTCTATCTTTGAAAATAATGTCATAAAATGGATCTGGCTATAATATACGCTAGCAAAATTATATTCATCTTTTAAAATGGAACCATTTATTTCTAAAAAAGGCAGCTTATTTTGCATTCAAGAGACAGGATTCCATATTTAATATAAGTGATTACTATACTTTATCAACTAAACAGTACTGTATAGCCATCCATTAAATAGTACTTGTTACTTCTATGTAACAAATAGGACTGCAATGTCACTTTTCCACAGAACTTAATGAAATATATTTAATTCAATCATACACTTATTTTCCATATCAGAAAGAACTGTTCTTACATTTATTTACCATCATCCATTTGTTGAGTGCTAACTGTACACTGATCAGAAGAAAATCAAAACTCATTAATTTCACAACAGCCCAACAAGTCTTCAAATAAATAATTCTGAATGTCAAATGGCACAGAGACTTAGAGTTTGCTCTAGGTTGCTATAAATAATTTTACTGCAATTGATCACAAAATGAAACAAGTTAGTCATTTACATAATGAGACAAATTGTCTGAATAAGCCATTTGGGGTGGGGGATTTTAAATCGTCAGTTTAAATAATAATGTTTTTTCTTGCATTCCCCACAAATGAATTATCTTTCTTGGGCAAATAAAAATGCATGCTTTTTGGAATAACTGATATGAATGGTTCAAGGTTACACTAAAACAAATGTAAAATGAAGAAGATTAATGAGATAGGGTAAGAAATAATAACATGAATGAGAGAACATTAAAGAAGTTCACTATTATTAGGTTAGCTTACATCCGGGACACTATTATTAGGTTAGCTTACTGATTTCAAAATATGGAATCCAGCTTAAGGACCAAAAGAATTAATTCTTCTGATCATATAATGACTGAAATCACTGAAACCTTAAATATACTCAGTCCAATTATTTGTACGTTATATGGCAGAATTTAAAACTTATTGGTTAAGATGGGGGCCAGGAATGGGGAGACCACCCACAGACATGGAAACTTAATGGATGACTGGAACAGCCACTTGCAGCTCAATACCCCACAGGGTTATTGTGGTAGGGTAAATTGGAGGAGGTAGTGCTATACTGTATATGCCACCCTGAGTTCCTGAATGGTAGAACATAAACCTAATAAATAAATCAAATGGTGGAAATGTTCATATTAGTGAAAAAAATAGAATTGTTATTGCTGTTGTGCATTGCCAAGAATTACCATAGCAGTATCATAGAAGTTCTTGCTGTCTCACAAAGGTTAGGAATCAGCTCTGATCCCTTCCACCTCCAACAACAGCATTTGTGGTTGTGACAAACAGACTTGTTGGGGATTCCATTGTGAAAAATACAGACTGGTCCAACAACTTTCATTCATTTCTCTAGGGTATAAAAACTAGCTGCTGGGCAAGGCTTTAGTTATTAAAATCTTTATCCACAAAAGTTTTCCTTAGGGCTGTATTCCAAAACCAACTAGAAAGTTTTTTGTAAAAAGGTATGCATTACATAGCTGCTTTAAAAAATGTAAAATTAGTGCCTTATCTTGAAATGTATCCACTGCAATTGAATATTTGGTCTGAGGATACTGGGCATCTTAAAGACTGTTTAGTAAAAGCCTCTTTGCCATCACCTCTCTTTTGGAATATTCATGAGTTGGAATATTAAATCATGACTGAGCCTGTCCTTCTATTGCTCTATTTTGAGTTGAAACCCTCAGGAAACCAGCAGGATGGTCAACATCTTAAATCAACAAAGGAATATATGAAGTCACTGCAATATTTGGAATCTATGAGAACATCAAAAATTGGGGATTTCTGGGCATGAAGGATGGACAAAAAAAATATTGTAAAACTTGGAAAGATAAATGTACATTGTCAATAAAACACTATTTCAACTATTGATAAAAAGCAATTTGGTCCAATTTTTGGACCAAATTTTAGTCATTTTTTAAATTGCAGTTTTATATCACATAACCATGCACATGAGTCTACATCTATGAATGTGTGTATACTTGTTCAATGCAATAAAAAAACAGTGCATTATACCACAACAAATCTCAGTCCAGTCATGCTGATTTGGACAGATCTAGAATTTGAAACAAAGCAGGAATCTTCCAAATCTCCTCAAAGTGAATCTAGGCCATCCAGTAAGTTTTGAGAGTGATTTAGAAACAAAGATAGTTTGGCTCAAAAAATGAATACGTAAAAGAAAAATACCAGAGGAGAATGTACTTTTGTAATGAATAGCACTAGCTTCCAACCAACGATTAAGTTTACCAGAGTTCTGCTTTGTAATTCCAAGCAGCATGCTTTTGGGAGGGATGTAGAAGAAACTTATCAGAGGCCTCTCCCATGTTTACATCACAATTTGAAACTGTATCTCTGGCAACAGAAGCACTCACTGCTTCCAACAATGGGTATTAACTGAGAGATGCCTGTACCCATTGCTGCCGGTTCTGCTGCTCACACTAATTCCCCATCCAGGAATTTGAATAGCCTGTTTCCAATTAAACTCAAGTTCTCTCCACAATTTCTCCTTGACTGCTTGGCCCAGAAGGCAGGACTCTACGGCTATGCAAAATGTTATCTCAGAATGGGCTTGTTTGAGTATTTTGAACTTGAAGTGAGCCCATGCTGAGGTCAGACTGCTTTCAGAATACTCAGAACAATCTACTTCGGGGTCAGAATGTCCCATGACAGAAAGTTTTACATAACCCTACAGAGTTTCCTTTCTTTAGAAAGGCAGGGGCCAGCTGGGTATTTCAAAGTGGAAGGTATGAAGTTCAAGGACAGGCAGCCAGGAAGCTGGAAGGTAGATCTGGCTCCTGATAGTCTCCTCTCCTCCGCCTAATGTAAAACTTAATGAGAAGCTAGGGGCTTGCTCTGAAATAAGAAGCAGAGGGTGTATTAATCAACCAGGCAACAGTGAAGGAAAAAGCTGCACTCATTAGTTGAGTAGCAGCAACCCAGCAGGTTGCTCCAAAGTCACCAAAGGCTCAGCCATAAAGCTTACATGATCATCTTAGGCCAATCTCTCCTAGCTTTAACACATTGTATTTGAGAAAGTTGATAAAAGAAACAAGGAGAGTTGAGTGTACAGCAATAAAGTCTTTGAGGAAGGGTGGGACAATACTACATAAGAAATGTTCATGACTTATAATTGCTCTCATTATAAAAGACAAAAGATGTCCAGCACCAGAGAAGTTATTGTTATTTGCAAACATTTTACATAGAGGCTTCTCACATACTAACCCTTCAAAAAGCCTTCATATTTAATGCTTTGGTATTAAAATGGTACAGAGGTTAAACTGTTAGACTGGTACTGGGGAGGACCAGGTTCAAGTCCCATCTCAACCAGGGAAGCTGACTGAGTGACTGTGGGCTAATCACTTATTTCAGACTAACTTAACTCACAGGATTGTTGTAGTGATGAAAAATGGGAGGTGGAGGTACAATGTCTGCTACCTTGAGTTTCAGGAGAAAAGGTGATTTTCAAAGCCAAGAGCATTTTTTAAAATGTCATCTTTTTATTGGAACTCATACTAGTTTTACCACTGGAAGTTGCTTTCTTAACTGGGTGGAACATCATTTTTAGCAGTAAAGAAAATATTTTTAATTCCAAAGCTTCAATACAAAGCAAAGAAAGTAATTTTGTTCTTGCCGAGAGCTTTAATCCTAAAAATCAAAAAATCAGTATCACTCTTAATCTGTAGGAGACACTAACTATAAAAATCATACTTAGAGATATATGATTATATTAAAATATACTGTCCAACTATTAATTGCTATTTATTAAGATGACTACTACAGATGATGATTTTTGTGAAGCTAGATGCTACATTAATTTGTCAATTATTGGAAGTTCATTTGCTCTCAACTTTCAAATAAAATCCCTGTTTTGTTGCATACTACAATACTGTATCGGTGAAAATTCTTTCTTAAAATACTACTAAGGTATATATATATTCAAGGTTTTCACAATACATTGTCACTTTTGTTTGTCCTGGAAATGCTTGGCAAACATCCCAAAAATTATTTTAAAAGCTGATTACAAGTCTTAACAAAGAAAAGGTTGACATTTCAGAAACCAAGAGAATAAGAAAAAAAACCTCTAATGATTTGCTCACTGAATTCCTAGCCCGTATTATTACTAACTTCTTGTCTCAGATTCTCAAAACCCAATTTGCTACACCTACTAAACAAGATTTTTTTTCCAGAGATTGAAAATATAACCATAAAGTAACAATACAGTCCATGAACATATTCAGCTGAAGTATACAATCTAAAAAATGAAATCATGAAACCTTACTGCCACCAGTGTAATACTCACCGACAGTACCTCTGACCAGTTGGTATCTTAACTGTTAAGGTTCCACAAGACTATTCCTGGGGCAACTTAGCATAACTAATTTATTAACTACTTTACAGGCTTCTTCTGAAGGAATGAAATGTTTACCGCAGGGCAAACAGAACTCTAAATTTGCAACAGTAATTTTAATTGAAAACTAGACTGCACACATAATGCTTATTACAGAAAAGACTTTTAATTGCTTTGATGGTGGCAGAAGAAATGAGACCAAACCCATGGTAATTTCATAAGCAGCTGGCCAATCCATGCAATGCCAATTATTGACACTACCATCTTATACCTAAGGTGTATGGAAACTATATATTTCCAAAAACTAATCTGCAGCCATCCTGGAATATAGGAAATTAGTATGGCAATCACAAGAAATCATGCTCTCTCTCACATGTGCTAGTTTTCTACATTTAGGGAATTTTTGATACAGAGAACTTGTAATTATGGGATCTACACTGGCAGCATAAACTGACATGACACCAAAAGATCTCTCTTATGTGATCTGGTTCTTGTATTAACTTACAAATGTGTATGTCTCCTTCAGTGTAGCAACACATGTGTCCCAAGCCTTTTAGGACTTAATACATTAATACCAAAGCCTTAAAACTGAAACAGGGTAATTCACAGATAGCAGTGCAACATTTTCAGGATCATTTCTCCATTATCAAACAGGCAGTTATATTCTATATCGATCAGTGTTTCTAAAATACCTCCAAGGGTAGCCCACGTACAATGCATTGCAGTAGCCAAATTTTGAGACTATTAGGGCATAGATATTGAGGACAGGCTATCTCAGTCCAGGTATGGTTGTAGGCAGTGTGCTAATGGAAGCTCGGCATAAGCTTTCCTAGAGATTGAGACCAACTTTATTTCTACCAACAGACTGGAATCAAGAAGAGTTCCAAAGTTAAACATGTGTTCCTTCAGAAGGACTATCTGTCCCTCTGACCTCTCACACCCAAAAATTATCTATCACTAGAACCTTTATCTTACCTAGATTCAACTTCTGTTTTTTGACCTCATTCAAGCACTTGCATAGCCTCTCACGACTCAGGGGGAGAGAAGAAAAGTTGAATATCATCAATATACTGATGACACTGTTCTCAAAATCGCCAAATGCCTGCCCCTAAAAATTTCATGGGGATGCCAACAATCAAGAATAGGACTCTGAGGTTCCCTACAACCCAAATGCAACGGGGCCAAATAGAAATTTCCCACTGCCACACTCTGGTAGCCAGTAGAAAGGGAACCACTGCATTTCCTGGAGACAATCCTGGCTGGTGACTGAATGCAAGAAAGAAAACATCTACAAGCTTTGAGGTTTTATTTTGGAAAGTATGAGCTTTTAAGAAAAATGTGTAGGTTGCAAATAAATCCTGCTGCTCAGTACAGAACTGATTCTCTATATATCCGAGATTACTTGGCTAATTTAAGCACATTAAGTTTCACTTAGAACAAATAGAACACATCTTAACTCAGCATGTAGTTTCATTGTGACTTATTTGTTTGGCACATATGGTTCTTACAAAATAAATTACACTAACTGACCCCTTTGCTCAGAATCAGAAAATAGGATAAACAAGATCTTGAAGAAAATAATAAAAAACCAAACAAATCACTGTGTTCCTGAATAGTCTTATGAAATGCAAGTATATAAACAGCTAGCTGTAATAAAATGATAGGAAGAAATTCTAACCTGGAAAAAATAAACCAAGTTGTGGGAGGAGAACTATGTAAGATTGAATGTAACATGTAAGGGAAAATATATAGCCATTTGGGGGGAAGATGCCACTTTATAGAACAGCCCCTGGCTAGGCTGACTGGGGAAAACTGGGAGCTGTTATTTAACACATCTGGAGAATACCGGGTTCAGAAAGGCTGCCTTGAAAGGCACGATATATATACTTGAAAGGCAGGAAAAATAACAGAGGTCATTGAGTAAAGATCTGATATGCTAGCACTGAAGGTGACAACAATTTTATGTAAATGAGACTGGAGTATGTGTATGCGTGTATGAGACACAGAGAGAGAAAGAGAGAGATAACAGGCTTCTCATTAGGGGTAGTAAATATATATTTACTAGTGCCAGGCTGACCAAGACTTAGGAAATAGCCAAATTATTTTTCTTCCTCAAGAAGCACCAGGCACTACAACTAGCAATATTGGCCACGATACTCCCCTAACAATAGTACAGTGGCACTGAAGGCATGATACTTTATACACTGCTACAGAAATAAAACATTTTAGCTTTCTCTAATTTGACCTGTGGTTTTCACTCCTAACTTCATATTCATTCTGATACAAATCTTTACTTTTTTTTACATTTCAAGAGAATAAGACTTACAAATTTCTTTTAAAAAATCAGGTTTAGGGCATAGAATAAGTAAACCTTTGATTAAGCTGATTTTATATACAGCATTATATACCAGTGATCTGGCAGCTCCCCCCCACCTCCCTCCATTTTTTTTCTTTTACTCAATTGATGTCAGCAGTTAAAACTTCAGGTCTCAGACTAAAGCTACTACAATTTTTAAAACCAAGGGAGAACATTTCCAAATCCAGAAATTATAATATGAAATTGCCAGTGCTACAAATTGAAAGCTGCAGAATAGTAGTGGTCAGTCAAACTGTTTAACTAGTCATTATTTCATTATGTTCCCACCTCTTCCAAGGCTTTAAATTGATTTTTTTTTAATTAATTGATTCTGGAAGCAAGTGATCATACTTAGGAAAATACAAAGTGACCTTTACATCAGCTCTGCTTCTGTCAATCATAGAAATGCATGGCTGTTTCTCAATCAAGTAGAAACCACAAGGTATTACTCAGTATGATAAAAATGGGGATGACAGGCAGATTAGCTCGAAGTCTTCTCTGTTAAAATCTGGGCTTATGTTTAGGAAAGCAGCCATTTTAAGCTCTATGTTAAAATGTGCATAGGCAGTGAGTATAGTCTCTCTCTTATGTTTTGCTACTATCACATTGCTCCCTGGTAATGGCAATAGTATACAGTACGTGTAATAAACAGAAGTGGAAGGAAAAGGACTCTGTACAATCAGATTTGCCCATTCTAACAGCCTAATTATAATTTTACAAATACTGCTGGTCAAAGGTAGATCATGCATGCAATTCACTAACATACATATATATTTCTGCAATTCATTAACTGTATCTATATCCAAAGATTACACACAAAGGGAAGGGCTACAGTTCCTACAATACAAATTATTCTTAAACAGTGAGAGATACCATTCTAGAAAACAAAATCCAGGATTATACTTTATGAGTTCCCCAGTCTTCAGTATGGCAAAGATATTAAGTAAAATAAGAAAATTAGCCAGAAATGGGTAACGTTTGACATAGGTAGGCAGAATAGGAGTTTTCAAGCTTTCATTTGTCAATCTTGACATATACAGTACTGGAGAAGATAAGCACTGTTGACTCTTAATGTTTACACTGAAAGAGTTAAAAGGGAAACCAAACAACCTTATTTTTCAGCATTCCAAATCTTTGGCCTCCCATAAAAATGTACATACTAATGCTAGTTTTTTACTGATGCATAGTCAGAAACTGCCCAGGGGTCTTAAATAAAACCAGAACAGTTTAAAGCAACTGCTTTTAAAATGGGAAATATATAAAACAGGTTAATGTCTTTGTGAAAAAAACACTGCTAAAAAGTCAGATACTGATGAAGAATAGATTAAGTCTAATAAAAACCTGATGAATAATAATAGATCATTGACAGAAACAACAACAATAGAAAGTTAACTCTTGAAAGAATCACACTGAAAGAGCTTTTCCTATATTGAAATTAGGATCATTTCTATAGAGTTAATAAAATACAAGCTGAAAGATACCTACTTCTTCATGAACAGTTTGTCCTTCTTGTCAAAGGAGTACACAATGGGCGTGAGAAAGGAAAGCAATCTAGATAAATGAACCTTACTTTTAAAAATTCTGTTTGACCACATTATACAGATAATGTGGTGGTATTTGTTCTTATAGGAATGCACAAACCATATTATTCCTACAACACAAGTTGACTCAAGTCCTTTCCTTCAAATACTGTTCTTCCTCATCAAATCAATGACACTCACATGGGAGAAAACTCACAAGGAACAAATGAACACAGGTAAAAAAAAACTTATTTCAATGAAACTTTCCATGTTCTTAAATCTACAGAGCCAGATAAGTTCCAAATTTGAAGTTATGGGTATTTCAATCTATTGTTAGCAAGCACTCCCTCCTCCCCCCCCCCCGAATTGTTTTAAAGATAGCCTGCAAGTTGAAAGGGGAGGTTCTATTCCAGCCTGGCAAAGGCCCAGGAGAAAACTTTTCATTAACAATATTCAGGCAACACACATCTGAAGCAGAAACATGGATGGATGTACACTTCTTCAAGCACATTTGATGAACTTGTCTTCTTTTAATGCTGTCACCCTCCTCTCTGGTAACACCAACAAATCTGAGACATTGCCTAAGAGCAACAGCCACAAAAGTAGTTGTCAAGTAATACTTAAGCTGATTTTAACCTTCCTATTTAAGTCAAAGGAGAAAGAAAGTTATGTTGGTTTTACTGTATAAATGTACTGTATGTGCATAGATTCCACTTCCAGTAATAGTAATTTTTATTTGTATAGCATTTATGTCATAATAAACCAAGATAAAATCAAATAATAAAAATAAGCAAGACAAAACAGGTCATGACAAGGTACTAACATATGCTTATGAGAGATCATATTTGCAAGCATCAGCACAAATGTCTCCCTAGGAACAGCTGCAAATCGGGCTGTAGCTCCAAGAAAATTATAGTTAATAGACAAAAGAAAAATGATTTTGTAATGATCTGATCAATAAATGGTGCAAGTTAGATAACAGAATTATTCCCAGGGCCTTGCAGAAACAGGACAGTAAAACAAATAATGAGGGAGACTCTCATTTACATTTGCTCCTCATGGACAAAGGCATAAATTACAGAGAATATTTTGAAACCTGCCTTCAAAAACTGCTGATGGGATCAGCTGATTTGCAACTGAATTAAAGCCTTTCTCACCGGAAAGTTCTGAATCGATAGGTTATAAGCTAGTTCTACTGTATATATGTACATACACAGATACAACTTCTATATTTATCTTATTTGTCAGATGTTGGATTTCAAAGAAATACTGAGTCATTGAAATAATCCATAATTCCAGAGTTCAAGTTTATCACAACCTGCTGCCATCACCCAATTTGATCTCTTACAGTAAACCCTTTGTTTTAGGACAACCACTGAGAGATCTTGTCTCATTAGCTGAAACAAATTATGCTAAAGAATCTACTTATTCTTCCCCCTTCCCTTAGCCCAGGAAGAGGAATGAAAGCCTTCTTTCTGACTTCCCAGATCTAGATGGGCCATCTTAAAGTGAGACCTTGTTGGCTTTCTTTTCTTTTACTAAATTCCCTAATGTAGGGCTAAAAGGCTCTTTTCCCCAAGAACTGAGAAAGAAGGATTCCTGTCATCCAGGAGAAATACTTGCTGCTCAATAACACCCCACTTTTTCTTTCTTCCCTTCTTTGTTCAGAAGAAGCTAAGCCAGCTTCTATAGCAACTAAACTGGCAGACAAAAATAGGTATATTTTTGTAATAATTTGTTTTCTGACTAGTCATAATTCAGTTAACTTTTTTTATGTGTGTCTTTTTCCTAACTATTTATAAACCATACACTGGTGTAGGTATTTATAAACCCATCACCTGAAAGCATTCCTGAAACTTACGTTTTATTACTCGTATCCTGCTATATCCTTTTGGGATAAGCAACATTATGTAAAGTTCAAAGGAGAAAGAAATAGTCAACAAAGGGAATTAAAGACAATAAGAAAAAAAAAGAAAAGGAAACATTACCAAATCTACTTTACACCAACACCATTCAGTATATCTTTTCATTCTTGCAAATGATCCTTGTTTTCACATATGCACAACCTACTTCATAGTTTTGTTCTTTTAAACTCACCTCTCTTTGAGAATATCAATTCCATCCAGCCACAATTTCCTCAACCTTCTTCCTCTTAACCTATTTATTTTCTTTCATATATTTGTTTTGCAATTCATCCCACACTGACTCTTAGCCCTATTTCTTCTTGTTTTACCACACATACTTTTAAGTTGTCCATACCATTGGGAGGTCTGGCAAACACCCAGGATGAAAGAATGACATTGCAATCTAACCTGGACAGGTTGGAAGACTGGGCTGAAAGGAACAAGTTGTCCTTCAACAGGGAGAAATGTAAGGTAGTACATTTGGGGAGGAAAAATGTAGGGCACACATACAGGATGGGGGACTCATGGCTTGGAAGCTCTACATCGGAGAAAGACTTGGGTGTGGTCATAGACAACAAGCTGAACATGAGCCAGCAGTGTGAGACAGCTGCTAGGAGGGCTAATGCAGTTTTGGGCTGCATTAGGAAAAGCATTATATCAATGACGCGGGAAGTCATTATTCCCCTCTACTCTGCACTAGTGCGACCACACCTGGAGTACTGTGTACAATTCTGGGCACCACATTTCCAGAAGGATATTGACAGGTTAGAACAGGTTCAGAGGAGGGCAACAAAGATGATACAGGGACTTCAGGACATGTCCTATGAGGACAGGCTGAAGGAACTGGGGCTGTTCAGTCTGGAGAAAAGAAGACTGAGGGGAGACATGATAGCAGTGTTCAGGTACATAAAGGGGTGCCATAGGGAAGATGGTCAGGAACTCTTTTCCATGGCCACAGAAACTAGGACCAGAACTAATGGGTACAAACTGCAGCTACCTAGATTTCACTTAAATATAAGGAAAAACTTCCTGACGGTTAGATCTGTACAACAGTGGAACAGTCTACCTACGGAGGTTGTGAGTTCTCCATCTCTGGAGGTTTTTAAGAAGAGGCTGGACAGTCACCTCTCGGGGATGGTTTAATTGGTTTCCTGCATATTGCAGGGGGTTGGACTAGATGATCCATGTGGTCCCTTCCAACTCCAAAATTCTATGTTTCTATGATTCTATACCCATCACATTCAATTTATTTCTATGGTTCCCCTCATTGCTTCAAGCAATCTCTAACATTCGCTGGAAATCATTCAGGTTCTCAGCCAATAAGCAACAGAACATCATTTGCAGACAAAGGGACACTCATATTTGTGTCCCCAATCAACATGCCTCTAATGTCCTCACAAACATTCCTTATACATATCCACAAATGCATTAAACAACTAAGAAGATATTATATATTCCTCTCTTACTCCCTACTCAATTTAGACCATTCACTGTTTCACTTATTCTCAGGCATGCTTTCCTTTATACATCCATTATTACATTCAGAAACCAATCTTCAGTTTCATACATGGTGTACCAATTATGGTCCTTCCTGGAATGTGAGGACCTGGTGACAATAACTCACATTTTCATCACCATCTAGTTGGAGTACTACAATGCACTCAACAAGGGGCTGCCTTTAAAGACTACTCAGAAATTACAACTGGTACAAAATGGAGCAGCTTATCTCCTAACTGGTTCTAAATGCCATTACAACTGCGCTTTAGGTCCACCACTGATTGCCAGTGCTGGTTTTAACTTATAAAGCCCTATATGGCTTGGTGCCAAGGTACCTTGAAGCCTGTCTCCTCCAACCAGAATTAATTCATCCAATATGAACCATATGGGAAAAATTGCTGATTGTCCCTTATACTGTGAAATGGGGCAAGATTAGGAGGATATGGTTCTCTGTTGCAGCTCCTGTTTTGTAGAATAGCTTTCCATAGGAGGTTTGGCTTTCCCCAAAATTGCTGGCATTCTGGAAGTTAGTCAAAGTGAAACTCTTTCAGAGGGCTTTTAATTTATCAATATATCACTGTGCTAACTCTAATTGGGATACTGTTTTAATTTAATGATAACATTTTCTGTGACTTATTGTGTGAATTTATATTGTTGTTTTATGGATCTTTTTATTTCTGTAAAGCACCAAGAATCACAAGACTGCAGCAATTTAAACAAACAAACAAACAAACAAATAAATGTTGCACAAAAATTCCATAGTTCATTTATTCACTTTATCATTCGCTTTCTTTAAATCAACATGTACAATGAGCTTTCTTTCTCACATTCACTTCTCAATGACCTGCTGAAAAGCAAAAAACTGCACTACATACCCTCTGCCTGGCCTAAAGCTGCACTGCACTTCTCAAATTTTGTTCATGGTCCCCTCTTTGACCAGAATTCTGCCAAACATATTCTCAGGCACACTGAGTAAACTAACTTCACTACAGTTTTTGCATTCAGTCTTCCTACCTTTACCTTTGTATAGGGAAACAATAATGCCATTTTACCAACCAGACACAGATGCAGTTTTCACACAGAAGCTGCACAAGCACATCATAAACTAACCACATTCTCACAGCATTTATTACTTTCATCTTTTTTTTTTTTGAGGGGGAACATCATGCATTTCAGATCCACCCTTCAATGTATCTCTAGAATATTCCAGCATACCCTCATTTTATCCCAAATAATTTCATCATATTTATTCTTTCCTCCATTTATTCTGTTGGAGGTAGTTTAGCCCTTTTCATCAACTTCCAAAACCATGTTTTATTTCTCTCAAAATCCTGGAACTGGGAGTAGAAATGACACTTGTCTGTTGTCTACTGTTGTGAACACGTCAACTGAGGTGGCTCCCATCTCTCCAAAATTCACTGAAATTCTCTGGGTGCAGGGACCACTTATCCTGTGATATAGATTAGCAGCTTGATTGTCTTTTATTTTTAAGGACCCCTGATGTATTCAGTCAACAACTGATTTAGAATCCAGAGCTTTTGCAGGCTTGTCAACATTGGGCATGACTATCCATTCTGTATATTTCTGGGGTATGAGATAAAACTTGTATTGGGGGAGCTATTCTCAGTTCCAGCTTGGAAGTAGTCAGGAAGACTGCTGCTGCCCATCAATTCTTTTAGTGCTATTGGTAGTGACACCGCTGATATCAAATCTAGATCAAGTTAATTTTTTGATCACCACATTACAGAACTGTGCACTGATCAACCTTCTGTGCCTATGGGCATGCCTGTGGTTCTCCTTGTTGGACAGCTGCCGGCCCCTCTTCCTTATATAAATCTTCCAAGAGGCATCTATCTGACTTTTTGCTTGGGTCCTTCAATTGTCAGTCAACCCCTTGTGATTGTGGAAGATCTTCCTCCCCACCTCTAATACTCAGTGCTAAAGAGACTAATCAAAATATGCTTCTGAAGCTCCTTTCCTTCTTGCAGGCCAGAACTGCCTCTCTCTGTATCTCTTGTCTCCTCCTCTCCTGTGGAGGTTCCTATTACTCTTCCATCATTTCTCACTAAACAAGATGAAACACTAGAATAATGAGATGTGCAGGGGTTAAGAAAACCTACAAGCCAAGGGTGACGTGATTTGCTTTGATTATACTGAGGCGGTCAGCAATCAATATATCAGAATATGATTTGCCAACAACTGTTCTATATGACTTTGTTCAAACTTTATATAAGATGTCTCAGAACATTCTAATAAATTAAACAAAACAACCTATTTTGCTGTGAAAGCTTGTCTTTGTATAGCTGATCTGTAGGACTGAATTAAGAAGTTACTTCATCCATACCTTCTTTCATTTAGATTCTACCATGCCTGTGTTATATACAAAAATGCAGGTTTTTTTCATGTAGAAAGAAGCAACACTGTATAGTATTATATAGCAGGTCATAGGATTTTAGCAGATATATGGACAGTGAAATAATTAAAAGATGTCTAAAGTACTAGTGGCAGAAATGCTGATAACCTATTTTTAGGAAGTCACTTGAGATGGTAATGTCTAGGCAGCTTCCGATAGTCTTGGAAAAAACTGATTAATTAGACCCCTTCCAATATGAGTTCAGGCCTTATGTTACTGAGTAAGATTTGGTTACCTGAATGGATGACCTAGACAAGGAGAGGTGAAGTGAAAGTGCAATCCCTTTGATTCTTCTTGATTTGACATGGTAATCTTTTGGGCCATTCTGAGGGGAGGATGTTCATGGCACAATATTATAATAGTTCTGCTTCTATCTGCAGAAGATGATGTTGGGTGACATCTTGGTCCAATCACAATGGGTCCTAGAGGGTTCCATTTTGGCATTAATAATATTCAACTGGTGAGGCCACTAATACCTTGGCAGGAAATTCCAGAACTGGAAGAGCATGCTCTCCTATTCTAGCCAAATGTAACTCCACTGCAGTTAGAAAGAGAAAAGGGTATTTTCCAAGATCCTAAAAGTTGGACAGCCTCATAAGAGATAATGCAGTCTTTCAGCATATTTAAGCTTAAGCAAAATTATGAAATGAGTTGAATATTTTGCAATACGAAGAGCTATTGTTTGTTCTGATCAGACTGTTCTAGAGATTTCTAAAACCAAGATGGAGGAAGTCAAGGAGTGTTTATACAATATCAGAAAACTTTCTTTTTTTATCTGTTCAATCGTGTCTGATTCTCAAAGACTGCCTGGACAAGTCCCTGCAGTTTTCCTGGCAAGGTTTTTCATAAGTGGTTTGCCACTGCCTCCTTCATAACAACAATAATTAATAATAATAATTAGTATTATCAGAATGCTAATGAAACACAAATATTCCTAAATATCCTACAATTGTCTTTAATGAACACACTCAAGGGTACTGAGAGGTGGAAAAATTTGCTTTGTGTGAGATGGGTGGCTATATAAATGTAAAAAATATAAAATATAAAAAATCTGATTTGGACAAATGTTCAGAAAGGAAATTGTATTAAAACAGCTAAACTAGGCTGTCAAGAAAAGAAGGAGCAGAGAGAGAATAGTGTCATATAACAAATTTAACTATATACATAGTAAACTGAACTGGATGAATTTTCATCTTAGTTAGTTAGAATTCTTTTGTGGCTCAGCAAGTTGTGTGAACCAGACCATGTCCAGTGTATTGAGAAAATGTAAAATATGGGTTAATTCAGTAAGCAAGTTAAGTTTGTCGTGTGACTAGTCAGAGAATGAATGACTCCAAATACTTCTGGGCTTAACCTGATAAACGTCTTGCTTCAGTTCTACCAATTACGGCATGCAGCTCATAACACATCAACAGTGTGACGGAGAAATCATTGTCAGCAAAATAAAAGTAATGATTAATTTTCAGAGAGAGATCTTCAAGGAATTTAGGATGCCTGCTCTGCTATTATTATATATTTTGTGCCTTCAAGTCATTCTTCACTCCTGGCAATTGCCTAGACAAGTCCATGCAGTTTTCTTGGCAAGATTTTCTGAAATGGTTTAATATTGCCTTCTTCCTAGGGCTGGGAAAGAGGGACTGGCCCAAAGTCACCCAGCTGGTTTTGTGTCTAAGGCAGGAATAGAACTTAACAGTCTCCTGGTTTCCAGCCTGGTGCCTTAAACCACTATCCCAAACTGACTGTCCTGCTATTATTAGTTATCTGGAAATTCTATAGGCATTCAGAGGCACCATATCTTTATTGATTGATAGTAATAATTTGTAGGCTCCAAATAATATTCGCTTCACTGCCAGCAGATATTATTTTATCTTTTTGTCAGAAGGCTAAATAGAGGAAAGAACTGTCAGCTGTGTACTGCAATGCTGGAACAGGTATACCCAGAAACAGAACATACAGCAACTGCCAATAACAAAAGGAAATTGTTAATTGTCAATCAGACATACTCAATTCCAGTGCCTCCATGGGAGAGGTAACAGAGACTGGGTCAACAGTTTGTGTAACATCAACTGTCACAAGATAAGAAGACAAATTATCCCACCTGCATTACTTCTGTACACACTTTTAAGATTTCAAAAACTACTTTCCATGCCACAGGTATATTTTTCTAAATCTATGTCTGAAAGTGTATATTTTTCTAAATCTATGTCTGAAAGTGTATATTTTTCTAAACCTATGCCTGAAAGAAAATTTGGGTTATTCTTGTACAGGTTGGAAGGGTATTTTTAATTACTGACCTTAAATTACTGAGTATAATCTTCATTTCATATAACTACAGCAAGAGAGACAAAGAAGAAGTAGTTTCATGAAGGCAGAGGACAGTAATCGTTTGTTGTGCGTTCAGTCACTCAATCCAAGTTTAACTGGCGACATGCTCTTACCTAGTGCTCACAACAATCAAGTTAATACTCTCCTTATAGGACTGAAAAAAACTGCTTGAAATTGTGAGAACTGTTGTCTATTGGTGGTGGGGACAGCAACTGAAGGTAAATATTTCCACAGAACACAGCTCAAAGTTATAAAGAAATGTTCAAAAAAGGAGACACATGAATAGAAAAAAACACAACAACCTCCCATTGATCCAGATGCCTGATTTCCAAACACACAACCCTTCCTTTTCTAGTGTCAAAGCAACTTTGGGACACTTACATGAAAAGTTGGAGCACTCTGCTTCTATCTCATCCACAAGGATTCTCTGCATACATCATCACATTTCCAGTCCAGATCCTTGGCCAGCTAATTTTTTTTCTATAAGCTTTAAGGGAACAGAGTCTGCACAGCAGAAGCCTGTTACCAAGGACACAGTATTGATCAGAGCACATATTATAGTTCAACTAGCTCACAATGACAGCAAAGTGTACTCTATAAGGTCCAGGATTTTAACTAGGTCAAAGGAAATCTGCCTTTTGAACAAGCTTGCTAAAATAATAATAAAAAAGATTATTTGGTATTTAAGGTAGTTATATGGCCACAAACTAAGACTGTGTTGTTATTCCTTGAAAATCACATGTATTTCCACCATCAGGAACAATTTTATCAGTCTATAAAGAAGTGTGCTCAGCTGCATACAATCTAAAGAAAAGATATTTAAATTGTGCTACATGATTATTTGCTTCAGCAGATGGCAGAGTCAGACTGGCTTGGTCTGCAGTCTTGGTCTGGAAACTAAGCAAACTTGGGTGAAATTAGTACTTGGATGGAAGACCTCCAGGGAATATCCGGGCTATATAATAAATTGGGATTGGAAGTTGAAAAACATCCCAGTAAAAAGCCAATGACAAACCATTTTTTTACAGTTGCCAAGAAAACTGCATGAAAATGTCCATGAAAACAAAAATCAAGCTTCATTTGAGGACCTTACAACAACATGACAACTTAAAGCAGCTTGGCCTCAGTTTCAGGAAACTTCACAAAGGAAAGAACAGCCAAAGATAGCAAGTTTAATGCCATGAGGCCCTGAAAGCTGTTACATGGTAGATGTTTTAAGACTTCCCAGTCTAGGGTTGAGAGCGAGTGACTGGCCCAAAGTCACCCAACTGGCTTCTGTGCCTAAGAGAGGACTAGAACCTGTGTCTTTCTGTTCACAGTCCAACTCCTTAATCACTACGCTACACTGGCTCTCATGCACATGTATACAAAATAATCTATTTCTACAGATCAGTAGCCCATCATTTCATCGTTGATTGAGCAAATTTAATAAGACTCTTGGGAAATCTTCCACAATTGCTCCAAAGAGTTAGAATGAATAAACGTAAGCATTCAGAATGTCACTCTGCTTCTAATACTGAACAGAAGCTAAGCATACAGAGATCTATCAGTGTACAGACATATCTGTCCAACTTCTGAATTATTTAAGTTACTTAAGCAAGTAGCATGACTTACAGACTGCTACCTGATGGCAATATAGAGGAGTGCCTTCTTTGTTATAGCACTTATTTTGCAGAATGACTATTCTGCAGAACACCAACCTCCAACTTTTTAAGCCTGTTTCAATCCCCCAACTTTTTATATTGTCCTTTCCCAGACATTAAATTCTCCTAATATTATTCTTTGAATGCATTATTTTTATCTGATTTTTACTGTATTAATCAACTCAGGATTCTTTATAATGAGAAGCAGTACAGAAATGCATTGCTTGAGTGTGCCGATATACAGCATTTACCTACTAGTTGGTAGGATTTGGGCAACACCACATTGGTTTGCAAGTTACAGGTGATTCTCACTTAATGACCACTCATACAGCAACCATTCAAACTTATGATGGTGCTGAATGAGTGGTACTTACCACCAGTTCTCAAAGTTCTGGCCATCATAGTGTCCCTATGGTCATGTGATCACAATGTGGGCACTCGGCAACCAGCTCGCAATTATGACATCACAGCATCCCACAGTCATGTGATCGCCATTTGTGACCTTCATTGCTGGCTTCTGACAAGCAAAGTCAAAGGGGAAGCTGGCAGGAGGTAAGTGATGTCTTCGCTTAATGGCAACTGGAAGCACCAGAACTACCATCGCTAAGCGGCATGGTCATGTGACATCATGCTTTACGACCATGTTGCTTAGCAACAGAAATTCTGGTCCCAATTTCTGTCATTATCTGAGGACTACATAGTCTCTAATTAGAGGTCCTAGATTGCATAGAATAGAGTGAATATGCTTGAGGTAAAATGATAAAATTTGGCTTCAGTTGCACTTTGGCAGACTAGCCAAAACATGCCAAAATTGATCAGTATTCTCCTTAAAGATAACAGAAAGCGCAGCATGAGCCCAACCATGACTGGTAACTCCATCATTAGGTGAAAGCCTCAACTGACCAAAGTCATAATGGGTGGTAGAGATCAATAGTATGGTACCATCTAGCAACGATGATGGTATATGGAATATTGTGACTCAGAATGTAAGAGGACTAAAAAGGAAGCATGAATGAATGAATGAAATTATTATAGGTATGTTGTGTGTCAACAAAACTAAGAGAACATGGAAATATACAATAGTTCTGAATGAAGGTGGTCCAATCTTTAAAAAGGATATTGTGGAATGCTGAAGTGAAAGAAGCTGAACCTAGATACAAGAGTCAATTAATGTACATGCAGAAGCAAATATGCTATCCAGATAAGTGCTTGTAGGCTTATTAATTATTTCAAGGTAAAATATCTTTCTTGTCAGGGTCAACACCTGGTGACTTTACATTGGGTTTTCTTGGCAGCAACATTAAGTGTTTTTCCTGGCATGCAGAAGAAATCAATGTTTCTCATGAGAAGGCATTCCATGTCTTCAAAAAGTGCTTTAGAGTATGATCCTTAGAAAACATGTGGCTGCTTTAAGGTGCCAGGTTCAACTGCTAATATTTATATACTTACAAACTTCAAAGCATTTTCTGAAGATCAAATGCAGAGCACAAAAGGACAGGATACCATGCCTGAGAATTGATCACCATTCCTTGCAATACTAATGTGGACAATTCAGAAAATGGCTTTTTGTGGCAAACAAAGCCATTTCTTATGATACAAAAAGGTTCCTCTGGTAGTCAGCTCTATGTATAATTCATACCAGGACTGCAGCAAATGTTAAAGCCCAAGAAATGGTCACATAACTGTCCAGGAAGGACTGCTCAGCTGGCAAAAGATCCTACCTGCTATGCATTCCATTTGGGCCTCCAGTAACTGTCTATCAGCACCTCCCAGACTGCAAAGACCTGACCATTTAGGAGGACCATAAATCTATCCAGAACACACGGAATACCACCAACACCCAGTCAGATGGGCCACTTATTAAGACAACCTCTGTTGTAACTGGACTGGAAATATATTTATATTCCATCCTTCTAGATCTTGTGCATCCTCAGGGTGAATTAACAACAATTAAAACCAATAAAAAGAGATCTCTTTTAAAGTGATATGAACACCAAGAAAAGTGCATAAAGGGCAAGGAGGCCAATACATACACAAATGACAAAGACTCCCACAAACTGAGTGGTTTTTCATTGATTTTCTGATGGTCTCCCATTCAAATACTAGTCAGATCCAACTCTACTTAGTTTCTGAGATCAGCCAAGGTTGGCTAGCCACTGCCACCTAGCTGGACATGGATTCTTTTACAGGAACTCAAAAACATAACATTATGTATTAAGGTAGGTTCTAAAATTAGAGTTAAGAGCTTTTGACAATTGTAAGGGGGAAGGAATAAAAATATTCAAACAGATTAAATAAAAGTACCTGAATATGAGAGGTCACAGGAAGAAACTAACTTTTTTCCTATACGAAATAAAAGACTTAAACATATCTGACTTTATAGTTTCTATGATTAGCTTTTGGGAAAGAGTGCAATAAAAAAGAACAATAGTGAGAAATATCCTCTCATCTATTAAAGAAGGTAAATCTTATTTGTTCTGCAGAGAAAGCAAGCCCTGTGGCACCCATAGCAGTCCAAAGAAACTGTTTTATGGGGCAATTGTTTCACTTATAATGCAAAGGATTTAGCTGCAACCTTTTCTGTGTCTTACAAGAATACACTCCTACATCAAGGTTAATTAACTGGGGGGTGGGGGGGAATCACAGCAGCTTTTTATGAAGGACCTGAGATAAATGTGCCCAGTACATTCTACACAGATTGAATTCAGTCAACCAATTAAATATTGCCTTATATATGGCCACAGTCTGCTTCCTTGGTGCCCCCATTTGTTTGACTTTAACCTGAATGATCCTTCCTCATCAGTTTGCACTGTACTGTACTAAGTTAAAGCTGCAGCATGGCATTAGCATTCTCCCTGGCATCACAAACACACCAACAGCTTCAGCAGAATTTTACTGATGCCATCACACCTTTTTAAAACAAAGCTAAACAAAAACAGATGAATGCCTTTATGGTACTGGATACTGGGGAGGGAGTCAGGAAAGGAAGCTACATTTAATAAGACAGAGAGGAAAGAGTAACAACAAAATTCAGAGTTTCCATTGGCATAAAAAGTTGTGGCATATTTTGTTGCCCTTTCATATTTTTCAAGTATCTTTTGTGAATCAAAATGGCTGACTAGATTTGATCAATAAAAAGTTATTCTTTCCATTACAATCTGAACAAAGTACAAATCTGGAAGCTACGGTTTGGAAGTGAAGTAGCAAGTGAGTTACGCAACAGATTATTATGCCATTATTTTCTTATTTTACAGTACTGTAATTCCATTCCAACACACATGGCTTTTTTTTTTCCTCCAAAGGGACTTCCCTTTTCTTTAACACCATTGCACTTACAGGATCTGGTAGTTAATGCTTTTCATACATTTTCTTTGGAAAATACAGTTTCTCACATTAAAACAAACAAATCAGTGCTCCCAAAATCATATATAATGTTCACCTCTCTGACTTTCCATAAAGCAACACATCAGGAATTTCCTTGCAGAATCCAAGAAGTAGCAAAACATGAGCTATCTGATAAATTAGCCCACAAGACATTCCAAAGAGTGTGGTTTTCTGATTCAGAAATAAAAACAGAATGAGAAAGGCTGTTTTAATGATCCTCTTAAAGGAAATGTGCATACAGTTAAACGTTGGTTGGTAGTTACAGTGGTTAATGGTTTTATATAGCTTTAATTCTGGCCTGTCACAAAAGGCTAGGCATTACTTATAATCAGAAATTGTTCCTATATGAAATTATACTTGCAATGTATTCCCAGTAGCGTGGGTCTAGTTCCTTAAATATAAAATTCAGTCAGGTTGATAGCTCAGTGGTTCTGAGGCAAAGTATTCCACAGTATGTCCTGCTGCCTCTTTTTCTTTTGTGTCTAAACAAAATCTAGGAAAATGAAGAACTTGGCCAGAAAATTATATTTCTCCTGCAGTTGTAGGGTTTTTTTTTTCCTTGTCTTGAGCCAAGGAAACATGCACGTAACTGTCTTAAAAGGAAGCCCTGTTTCAAAACATTACAATATAAAACCTATGCAAGACTATCCAGTGACTTCAAAAGCATTTTATGAATGCATAGAGGTCAATCACTACTCTGACGTTTAGCCTAAATCCTGACAGTAAAAAAACCCAGTTCTTATCTAAGATATAGCAAATCATTTTTAAATTATAAGGCAAGCTACAGTTTTTTGCTTGAGCAAAAAGGAAGTTTTTGTTCAGTTAAGGCACTGAAAACAGCAACAGTAGTAATGAATTTGACTATATTAGCTTGTGATCTTTTTGAAACTACATCAAAGTAAAACTGGGACTCTGTTTTTCTTAACCTGCATTTTTTGAAACCCAGGTTATTTCTAAGTTCTAAATATGGTAGGTAGGTAAAATATTTTAAGGCTTTTGTGCACCTAGTAGTAAGATTGATTTACCATAATTATCATGTCTATATGCTACAAGTGATTAAATACTGGTCTGAATACAAAGCTTTTTAACATTTATGGCCTTCTTTGCAAGAGTGCTCTAAGGACCAACCATCATATCGCACACATATCTTTTAGCATAATGGGGAAATACGGCATATTTAATTCGAAACATATACCTTAGCCATATTTTAAGAGAGCCCTGCTGGTTTAATAGTAAGCATATGGGGAATCATGGCCATTAGCTGCAAGATGGCATTTTTTTAGACTTGAATTTATACACAAAACTGATTATATGCAAATCAGAGGGTCACTAACATGATACTTGGGGACACTAATATTTTACAGACATCTCACTAGATAGCCTCTGGTTTACCTGCCCTACCTGATTTTTTACATTAAAATAAGAGATGTTGATACAGAAAATGGCATGCTAGAAAATTAAACACTAGCCTCCAGAAATATATTTCCAAAAAAAATTTATTAGCAAAGAAACTAATGGTTAGTTCTTTGTCTGGAAATATGTCCATCTGTCTAGAAAAAGGAGAAGAGTCAAGTCAGTGAAAAGGAATGTCCTGTAGGGGAAGGAAAGACTAGAGAGGGTAGCACTGTGATAAAACTGATGCTTTGTATGTACCCACCAACTCAAAAAGACTGGTGAACTTCTTACTCTATGCTTTCATATTTCAACTTTTATCTTTTATCACATCAATCATAATGAAATTAGGCAAACTAGATTACCAAAAGTAAGGCCAAACTTTGAGTATATTTGCAAAATATTCTAAACCAGGATTTTCAAATTGTGAGTCACAATTTCTAGGGGGTCACAAGCAACTTAAGAGGAAGATTGCAATTTTTTAAAAAAAAAGTTTATCATATTTGCCCAGGCAAAGTGGGAACACTATCAAAATTTGCTTTCGATTTACCTGGGCCAGACCACAGCTGGTTTTCACAGGCAAAACAGAGAGCAAAACTTGGAACACGTTTTGGGAGATGGCTACATTCATGGATCTAATCATCTGTCAAAACCATATGCCAATCACTGCACATACATTATGTACAGTAGTACTATATTCATAATCGTTGAAGAGTTTGTAGAAGTGTACAAGTTAGTGAAGTTCAGTATTTTATCTGTAATTTTAAATGCCTAGTTTTTCAAAATGGAAAATGTTTTTTGGGTGGTAACAGAAAAACTGAGGAGTACCAATGTACCAGTAGAGCTGGTAACGGAAAATCTATGGTCATTTCCACACTAGTGATTTATCGCATCATCTAGCCCTCAATGACATGATATAAAGCTAGTCTATTTTGGCAAAACAATGGTTAGATGACTCAAGAATATTCTATAAATTGCAATAATATAAAAGAAAATGTTTGAAGTGATGTATTTCACTCTTGCTTATCCCTAATCCAATGAAATTGTTCATTTTATTTATGAGGGGAACACACAAATTAATTAATTATTTTAGGGGGTCTTGGTATCGCAAAGTTTGAGAACCTCTGGTCTAAGCCATTCTAGAGTTAGGCTTAGCAAGTATTCAACTCCAAATCATAATTAACACTGTGGGTAAAGTAGAAAGTTTTAACTACAAACTGAAACCATGGCAATAATAGTTAACTAGTTGTTAACTTCCTCTTCCTGCCATGAGACATAGAGTGGCTACAGAGAACAACTGCTTCTGCAGCAGAATCTCTTTTGCTCTGATTACTTTTTCATCCCTTCAGGTGAATGGCAGATTCTATTTAGAAACAAAAGGCTGTGGGAAGAATGAGCTGATTCCAAGCACAGTGGCTCTGACTCCATAATCAGAAAAACTGGAAATTACTGGTACCAACCAGTGCAAAGGTGGCTGGGATACCAGCCAAGTAGAAATGCAAATTGCTGATGACAGTGGTTCTCAGTCTTTTGTTATCTGAAGTCCCATCAATCTATCAAAGAACCTGGGTTCTGCTAAGATAGAATAGACCCCACTTTTTCAGAGGCCATGCATGTTTGCAGGTACTTGTCATTACAGTTATCAGTTACAAATTTTAAGAACTTAAAAACTGCAGTAATACTGAAGGCAATTCTGCTGTAAAATAATGAATGAAATCTAACTAGGACCGAAGCAGTATTTATTACTGGAGAAACTATTTTATCGTAAGCCCTAACCAAAATAACTAATTGGTGCAAAATCTTATTTTATTTGGCTCCTGAGCTCAATCCTCTCAGAGGCATCTCATTTTGCCAAGATACTTAGTTCCTTTTTTATATATATTGTTTATTAAAAGTTTTAAGAATAAGATTAATTATTATTAATTATATTATCGTAATAATAATAAATGCCCATTATGTACAGTGAAGATTCTAAACAAGGTTGACCAAAACCAAGTTGACAAATGTAGCGTAGTGGTTAAGATATTGGGCTGGAAGTGGAAAGACTTAGGTTCAAGCCCATCCTCAGCTACAGAAGCCACAGGGTGACTTTGGGCCAGTCAGTCTCTCTCAGCATAACCTACCTGACAAGGATGTTGTGGGGAAAAAGGGATAGAGTGCGATGTACACTAGTTTCAACTCTTGAAGGAAAGGTGAGATATAACTCTAATGAACAAATACATAAATAAAATACAATCATATTTTCAGTTCTAATAGAGGGCACTTTTTGGTCAAGAAATATAATCACCATAATGTATATTTTCTGTAAAAAAACTACAACAGAATACCTTGTTTGTGTTAAGAACCAAATATGTACATGTATAAACTAGAACTGGTCAATCTGGAAAACAAAAACGTCAAGAGAAATATATGCTATACAATCGATAGCTAAGCTAAACAGGAATCCATTAATTTGAAATTCAGACATCTAGGAAAATATATAACAACTAGTAGACATATACTTGTATACTTCATGTGCCAAAAGTACCAAATAATAAGTTGAATTTAAGGAGCAAGATCCATAATTACAAGAAATGAACAAGTATCACATTTTATACAAAGGTATCATCTAATTACTGCGATATATCAAGCAAATCTTAGCCCACTGAACTAAGCAACTTTAAGTAGATTTCTAAGTATTTATGTGGCCCTAACCTTTCTAAAAGGTTTGTTTAGTTCATAAAAGTTATGAACTTTAATTTTCATACAAACCTGTAGTCACAGAATTCAGTAAGATTCACCCCTCTGATGTTGGAGAAAGCATTCTGAACCTCTGATTGGAAAATGCAACACTGAAATCCTTCTCCTACTGCACCATTAAACTCTGAAAGCAACAGTTCCTGATGTCATGGGCTAGGAAATAGTGGCCCAGGAAGGGCTTTGGACCTACTGAATCTTAAGCATTCTTGGTCTTCAATCATATCCACAAGTCCAGTAATTCTACAGAATGGTTCTGGAACTAATCTAAATAATAATAATAATTTCCATCTCTGCTGGCAAGAAATTGGAGAGTTAGGGGCCTCTTCTACAACTACATCCTATGGTAAACAAATCCTACTAGTTTCAAGAGGGTTTACCACCTGGTAAATATGTGCAAGATAATATAATAAAATTTATCAATACAGCTATACAATAAAATATAAGCAAGCAAAAAGCATTTACAATGACAGCATTCCCTGTGCTCTGTTATTTTTTCTGAGACAGATGCCAGCACAACTGGACTGGATTGTATGCTTCTTCCATAATCTGAGATCTCAGGATATGTCCAGATATCGCTTTGTATGTCATACATCAAACACTGAAAATGCAGTTTTTGGAAATAAAGTCACTATGGGATTCCATTAGCATTAAAATTCTACTTTTGTATAGAAGAAGCCTCAAACATGAGAAAGGTTTCTTTGTAAAATCAGAAACCCAACAAAATCTTTTCACCCTAAGGTAAAAAACATTTTGGTGATATAAGGTTCAAAATGGTTTGGTCCAAAGCAAGCAAGTTGTTAGTTAAAGGAAATGCTCTGTACCTAAGCTCTTCTGAATCTTAATGCAGCATAGATATGTGGACATTAAAATCAGCCCATTTTCAATCATAAGATAATTCTGTTAAATTTCCACATAATCATGCTTTAAAAAAAAACACATTTTAGATGAAACTTTTCCAAATAGATATTCATGAATAATGCATTAATTTTGAGTGGAAAATTGCATTGCAAAATTTGGATAAGCACAGAATGCATTCTAATTCACTTATCTTGGAAATGTGAATTAAATTTGTTTGCTTACAGATATAGTCCATAAAAATAAGTAAATAGCAAATAGATATCTAAAGCATTTCTAATATTTTAGAATTCCTAATATTTAAGACCTAAATTTGTCAGTGTCGAAGGAAAAAAAAAGTCTTGGAGGTTTTTCAATATTTAATGTTTTAAGAAGATTTGATGATTTAGTTTTACATTCAGGTTCATACAGCATTTCAGCTAAAGCACCTTTTGATGCAGCTCCTTCAGTTACTGTCAACCTATTGAGTTTATTAATTGAAAACTGCACAAAGGAATCAGAAGTGTTTGTAAGATGTGAACAAAACTTTCCAAATAAAGAAAATGAAACTATCTTAAGTTCAATTCTGCTTCAGTTTCACTATTAACCCATTTAGTCTAGAACACTCCTGCTGTCTCTAGTTTTTCCTCAGTATTCTGTATAAACTCAAGTCATGAACTAGATCTAGAGAGGACTCAATGTTCAGCACAGATGGAATTCCCAAGCAATTCTAAACTGTGCATTATTCAAGAGTTGACAAGTGTAGCTTTGCTAAAAGCAATAGCTGCAAAGAGAGAGTGGGGTTTTTAAAAAAAGTCTAAAGCAGACAGGAGTACAAATTAAGTTCTGTTTAAGTTGTGCAAAGACTATGTATGGAATTTTTTCATAGCAATCTCTGGATTAGCACACTTAGGGAAGAGGTGGACTCTACAAAGGATTATAAAAGGTGGTGTGCATTAATCCTGCACTACTGCAATGATATAACAGGAACATACTTGGGGGTTGTGATACAAAGATGCAGCATGGAATGGCACACAACCTACTTAAACTACGGAAGATACATTGTCACAAAGCCTGTTTCCAAATTACAGCAGTAGTGTATAAGCACATTATCAATGGGAAAGGTAAATACTTATTTCTTAGAGGGCCGCCTATGTGGATCTTGGCCCCACACTGCTTCTAGCTAGAAGTGTGGACTGACAGGAAACACCACAGGCATGAAATTCCCATCCAGTGTGTGAGCAAATTTGGGCTAACAGCTAGATAGCCGGAAGGAAGGTACGTGGGTACAAGCCTTAATACAACTGCGGGACCCAGTCCCACCTGGGCCTGACAGACTGAACAACCGGGGACGCTTTCAGCCGTTAACAAGAGTCCAAGGCTCCCACAGCCTGTGCCACCGCCTGCCCAGCTCCAGAGCCCTCTCCTTTTCCTCCTGCCTGGAGTTTTTTCCTTCTCGACTGGTCCGCGCCCCTTCCCTTTCCGCCTCCCGGAATCTGTTTGCAGGATCAGGTCTCGGCCCCAGCCCCAGTGACAGACCAAGGGGGAAGAGCTCCTCTGGGCACGTACAGAGGTCTAGCCAGCAGCACGCCCCAGTCCCATCCCAGGGGTCAAGAGGAAGGAGTTTCCCATTGAAAGGGCATGACTTTCAGGGGACGCCAGTCCCGGCCGGCACTTCTCCTTTCCAGGCCCAAGTCGAATCCGATTCCGCCCCGGGAGACCCACCGAGCGACCCCGAGTTTACTGCTTGGCCACCGGCGGCCCGCACCTTCTTGGGCGCCTTGGTGACCGTGGACATGAAGGAGTATTTCTCCGCGTCCTCCATCTCCTTCGCTTGCTTCAGCTCGTCCCCAGCGGCAGCGTCCGGCACGGAAGACATTCTGGAGAAGGGGGCAGTGAAGGGGCAGAGCGCCGAGGCCGAGGAACCGACGGGGACGTGCCTGCCGCGGCTTCCCCTTCACGGGCTCCGCGACCTCCTTCCACGATCGCCGAGTCTGCAGGCGCCGCGCTCCGGCAAGGGGCGGGGCCAGGCATCCCCTGCGTCACACGCACCCGCGGAATCGCCCACTCGCGCGCATAGGCCGGGCGCGAGGGGCCGCACGCAAGGGCCGGGCGCCGACGTCTCCTCGCACAAGCCTCTACGGGGGACGTCAGCGCCTCCTGGCGGAGCTTGGACTCATCGCTGGTATTTGGCATTTCTGCGGTTCCTTTTGTTTCCCCGTACAAAAAGCAAGGAAAGTGTCCAACATCCAGATCCAGAAATGCTTTTATCAGGCCAAACCAAAGAACGCGGACAAAAATGTCCAAAGAAGATGTTGCGAAAAGCAGGGGGCGGGCGTCTTCCCTCACAGTGAAAGGTGGTGAATGTATAGGCTCAGTAGGGAGACTTATCGAAGGTTGGGCCTGATAATTTCTGGATCATGTGGACAAAATCAGAATGTGTTTTGTGCGTGGAGCACTAGCCCATTTTTAACAGAAATTTCATGGGCTCTTATTGCAAGATCCATTGTTTTTTGCTGCAAGAACCTAGAATAATTACCATTCTGAATATTGCTAGGCCTTGTTTCAATAGTTCTTCAATTTTTTTCTATATACTGTAGATAATAAATCCTATGACACAAATAGCCTATACAGTAATTATTCTTTATAATATATTGTTGGTGATGAATCAATTTGATATGTAAACTTCAATAATAAAACAAAGAATTAGAGGTTTCTCCTTTTGCCTAGACAAGGGGAAGAATAAACATCCATATAATTTAAAACTGTTTTAAATTATGTCTTATTCAACAAAAATTTAATACTTTGGACTTATTTGAGTCCATTGTGCTTATATAGTTTGAGTCATGTTAGAGATGCGGTGAGATTAATGTTTTATTTAGACACATGCTTGTACAGTTTCCCATCAATGTTGCTTTTCAGGAAGACATTATTACATGTATTAATTCAATTATGAAACAAGATTTATTCTCAGATGTTCATATTTCTATATCATGGAAATTGACAGTGGGGCAGAGTGGATTCTTCATGCCCTTGCTTATACTAAAAGAGTTACCCCAACTACTCAGTGCTGTATGGAGTTGATGTTAATGGGCAACAGATGAACAAATAACTTTTCAGAGTAGATTAGCTATTAATGATTATAATAAACTATGGTTACCATTTACTGTAATTTAGGATTTTATACAGATCTGTGAATGTAGGCTCTGCATGGTTTTCTTTCAAAAAAATTTCTTTAGCTTTATTTATTTGTTTATTCAATATATATATAGCCACCCATCTCCCGTTCATGACTCTAGGTAGCTCACATAATTAAAACAACTACAAAAAACAGACAAACAAAAAACCAGAAGCAAAATATAGATAACAATAAAAATAATAATCCCATTAAACCTGAATTAAAACCATAAAATGTAATCAGCGGGAAAGTAGAAGTCATATATCAGTCAGTACAACCATCTAGCAGGCTCCACACCCTAACTCAGTGTTGTCCACACTTGGCCACTTTAAGATGAGTGGACTTCAACTCCCAGAATTCCCCAGCCAGCCATGCTGGCTGGGGAATTCTGGGAGTTGACGTCCACTCATCTTAAAGTGGCCAAGTTTGGACAACACTGCCCTAACTGCATCCCCAGACAAAACCATGTCTTCAGAGCCTCTCAAAATACAAGTAGGGTCGGGGCCACTCTAACCTTGTTTTTCTTTTTCATAACTTTGTGTGAAGTGTATAACGTTGAGAAAGATGGAAAGAAAGAGAAGAAGGTGGTCAGCACCAAGGTGGATGAACTGGACTACAATGGTGATGAGTGCACTTTGGGAGACCTGAAGGGCCAGGTTGGGGAGAGATCATCCTAGCCACGCAATCAATAACATTATGTACTGGTTTTTTTTGTTTTTTGTTTTGTTTCTTGAATTCCTTAAATAGAAGCATACACGCACGCACACACACCATTGAATTGAGTTCAAATTCTGGTGTTTCTATGGACACAACCACGCAATTTTCTTGATTCTTCTGGAATTCTTTTTTACTTCCCTGTCTAGCCTACAGCTCTGGTATCTGCTGGTGGCCTCCCATTCAAGTACCAAGCAGCCCTACCCCGCTTGTCTTTCAAGCCCAGACAGGTGCTTTCACCTGCAGAGACAAATGATTTTAAGACAAAGGGAGACAACCTGTAGCTCCCCAAGCTCTTTAACCTTTCTACTGAATTTCAACAGCACATTTGCTTGAAAATCTTTTTTTTTAATCATTTTGTTTAAGTTTTTAGTAAACATAATAAAAACTAAATTAAACTAAACTAGAAGGAAAAAGAAAAAATAAAGTTCAGAAGGTACAAGGAAAAGAAAAAAGAAAGAAAAAAGTAGAAAAGAAAAGAAAAAGGAAACAAAGAAGTGGCTTCCAACCTTTATCACACTGAGCATAAGCTAATATAGAGGGTGAATAACTTTTCACCCTCTTTTAAAATTACAAATAAAAAAACCTTCTTCTTCCCATAGCCTAACTTTTATCTATGCACAATCCACAAATTGTCATCTTTTCAGTCCTGGTTCAGCAAAAAGTCTATTAGGAGTTACCAGAAATATAAAATAAATGGTTTATCCCTGATCAAATAATCCAACTTTATATTCCTTCTTTTTGCTCTTCATAAATTTGGCCTTTAAATCATTCCAATGGCATTGCAGGATTTGATCTTTCATCAATCTTTGACATTCAGAAGGAGTCTTCAAAGCTTTCACCAGACTACTTTGTAAATCCCATAAAGAGGCATCATCCAGGATTTCTTGTCTCAGCTGCTCCATGTCCAGATCCTTTTTTTCTATTTGTCTTTTGTATTCCCATTTTGGTAAACTCAGTTTTGTTGTCTTCTATGCCTTTAAATTTGATAATGTCTGTGTCAGTAAGAATTGTTTTTTTTTTCTTTTTTTCTCATCATCTTCCAAAAGTTTAACCATTGAAATCTGGACTTCTAGTGAGGACATGGCAAGCTGAACATCCTTGAAGGAGTGGGGACAGCGTTGTGGTAGAGATCAGCAACCAGAAGGCAAATTCTGGCCACTTTTAATCTCTCCAGAAAAAGGAGAGATTGTGAGATTGCCCACATGCACTCCAGACAGCTGCTCCTTGCGAGTAGACTGCAGGAACTGAGGTTGTTGCAGTCAGCTCATGAATGGAGTAGCTGGAAGTTGAGGGAGTTCCACCAAGCTCACAGCCATTTATGTAGGCTGTTGGACAAAAAGCTCAGACAAGCCTAATTTCTTAATCACTTTTGGAATTGCTTTTTAAATGCTTTTCAATTATTAAGAACCTTTTTACAACATTCACTGGTGAGTCTCCTTTGACCCTTGGAGAAAGAACATTTAAGTGCAAGATTAAGGACCTTTAAAAAATGGCGGGGGGGGGGGGGAATAAACAGCAAAGAGGTGATTAGAATCTTGATTTTAAAAAGTTATAAATGGATTAGGGATCCAGAGGGATTTGAAATAATTTTGAAATTAATTATAAAATATCTTCCCATGGGAAAATGCTGTTGTTTACAAAAAAAAAAAAAAAAGATAAGATGGGCTTTTGAAGATTGGACACCAAAGGGAAACAGAAGGAACTAAAGATTATAATTAAAGGAGAAGAACACTTAGATTCAATTTACTAATATCGATTGGAGCAAAATACTTTAACTTTGGATGAAATCAAGGATATTTGGGAACAATGGACTTAGCAGTTCATCTTAAGATTGTCTGCTATCATAGATAAACTGGATTTAAAAGAGGTTATAGAAGAGGAACAAGTTTTACTGGACAAGATTAAGACTGAGGCTGAATTAAATGTGGATTTAAAAATGACAAGTTATAGGAATGATATGGAAAAAGATGTTACACTGGATATGGCTGACATCTTAATGATTAAAAGGGATATACAAGTAACAAACCAGAAGAGTGGCTTGGATAATTTTCTTATTTTGGATTTACAAAAGTGACATTAAAGTTTTGAAGGATTTTCTGAGAAGAGAAAAAGAGAAAATGAAAAGAAACCAACTTCTGGGACATTATTTAAAGGGATTAAAGATCAAGATTGTTAAAATTAAAGGGAAGGAATATAAAGTTGGTTTATTTGATCAAAGTCAAAATATATATGTTGTTATTCCTGGTAACCCTTAATGGATTTTTGCTGACCAGGACCAAATGACAAGGCTTTAAAGATTTGGAAATATATATGTGTGTGTGTGTGTGTACTTTTAGAGAAAGTGCTAAATTACTGTGTTAAAGTAAAGGGAAGGAATATAAAGTTGGTTTATTTGATTAAGCTTAAAATATATATGTTGTTTTCTGGTAACCCTTAATGGACTTTTGCTGACTAGGACTGAACAATGAGGCTTTAAGAATTTGTTTATAAATAAGAGATGAGATATGGGAAGTAGAGATCTTTTGTTGTATTCTTAGAGAAGGTGATGAGTTACTGAAATCGTTTGTACTTCTTGTGATGAAGGGGGAAGTCATTTCTTTATATAGTTCTTTTCTTTTTCTGTATTATATTCTTATTTTTTCCTTCTATTTTTCTTTATATTCTCTTTCTGCACTTTCTATCCCCCCTTTTTCATTCCTTTATACTTTTTTAGTTTGTATTAGTCTTTTATCTTAGTAACTGCAAATTTTAATGACATTATTATTTAAAAAGTTTAACCACTAAAATCTGTATCATTTCTGAGATATCAGTTATTAATATCTCAGTCCGTTTTTTGAAGGATCCTTTAAGACAAGTAAAGGTTATAGCTGGCTTAGCCATTTTAACTCTTTTCTGCCTGGTCCATTAGTTCCCTCTAGTGTCCATTTGCAACTTTCATCAAGCCTCAGTTCCTAATATGGGTTTAGTTCTGTTTCAGTCATTTCCCATGGGTATATTATTTAATTATATACTTGTTTTTTCAAATCTTACAGCAAAAATAACCAATATTCCAAATCTGTCTGATCTCCCAGTCCATTTAAAACTTTCTTAAATCAAAATCTTTTTTTTTTTTTTTTGCTTTTTGCCAATTCTATATTATTTTAAACTCTTAAGCCTTTGTTTATATTTCCTTAAATCCAAAGAAGAAAGTAAAACTCACCAGGTGTCAAATTAAGCTCATCATTTTGAAGGTCTCTAATATCCATAAAGTAGTTAAATTGAATATTTCCAAATGTGATTAGACAGAGAGTTTAGCTGGCTTAGTGTCCTTATTAAAGGCTGTGCCACTGCTGAGAGCAAAGATGTTGTCTCCTCAGTTCCTGGTGCTGAGACTGCTGTTTTACAGTCCCCTCACAGACAGCTGCCATTCACAGTGCTTGTGGACAATCTCCTGTTCTCCCCTTCTCTGGAGAGATTCTGAAGGACTGGTCTACTTGCCAGACCTTCGTTCTTCTCAGTGGTCATTGTCTCTGCTATTCACGGAGACACCTTCAGTCAGCCATGGCTTACCCAGAAGTCCCACCTTTGGTTGAAAATCTGTAAGACAGTATCCTACTGTTTGAAGCTGGAAGTACAATAAACTTCTTGTATGGATCCTAAGATTGCCTTCTCACAGTAAAAAAGTTGGGGAGTGGGGGAATCAAATCCAGAAAAGAAAAAAAAAAAAGGAAGATCCCAGCCCTCCTTATTGGGTGACACAGCCTTGCCCCACTTTGCATCCACAGTCCCTACACCGTTGCCTTTGTTTTCCCTAAAATGTCCCAAGCTCCAAACCATGAAAAGCTTCTATATACTTACTTTTAGGACAGAAGCTTCAAATGGATTACAGCAATAAAGTAATGTATGATAAAAACATAACATTGAAATAAATAACAAAAACATGTAATAAATATCCCCAAACAGCAATTAAACACTACTTACATGCATACATACCCATTACATAATTCCCTTTTCAAGTACTCCTTATTATGCACAATGCAGAAAAGGAATATGAAGTAGTAAGCCAAAGAAGTTAAAGGCGTGAGATTTCTTCCAGTTCACTGGAATGTAGGTTGCTGGAATGCAGGTAACAGTATGACAGCTTGCAAGATATTCTCTAAATTAGAAATCCTAGCTTGTATAGAAAAATGTCCACCCACTTACAGTAAAATAGACTTTGTTTGTACTTGTAGTATACCTGTCAAAATGTGCCCATACCAAGTGGTACTGCCCTAAGGAATGCTGCAGATAGCATGAGTACAACTAAGGCTTTCTTCCTCCACTCCATTTCATAAGATCAGACTGATTTCGTTCAGATTTATGACATCCTTACTCACAAATATACCACATATCTGTTATTGTTCCATTCGTTTCATTTGTTAATTCATGCTTTTTATCATTTGCTCTTCTGACATTCCAAATTGCAACCTTTCATATGCTACAGTTATCACCAGATGGGCCCATAGATATTGACCTCTGCCATCCATCATGGCTTTGGTCATTGAGGCTTAACAGAATGCTCTTTAGTAAGATAGAAGAAGTATAGACTTAGTCATATCCACACAACATCTAGCGTTCCTTGCTATCTACTCAGTTTTGACACTTTTTTGTCAGTATGCCACAAGCACAACTAAACTCCAGTTTTGTTGAAAGTATGCTCGCTCTATGCAATGCAAGCTAGGATCTCTAAACTAGAGACTACATTCAAAGCCAATATACTGTTGCCCATATCCCACAAACTAGGAAACATGCAGTGTACACAGACTCAGAATAGTTTAAACAATGTGCTGTGATATTACATTAGTTACAGTTAAAGCTCAGAATACACTGGTGAAAGGCCATTCAGGAAAAGCTAAAGGGAATAAATAAAATATGGGGCTTTCTTAAAATTGGCAGTGATTATAATGCATTAAAAAGCCATTGGGTTTGTTGAGACTCTGAGATTGTCTGAAACCTTTTGATGTATGTGAGTTTGGCAATTTCTTACTCAGTGGTGCTGTTGAAGACCCATTTTTCCAAAACAGTCACTTTGAGGTCTGCCGTAGAATGTCCTGGGAAGTTGAAATGCTCTGATATTACTTTGCCTTGTTCTGAATCCTGATGTGAAACTTGTGTCCATTAATTCTTTTTCACAAAATTTGTCCAGTTTGTCTTATGTAGAATCCAGAGGGGCACAGCTGGCAGATGATGGCATGTATCATATTGGAGGAAGAGTATATGAGGGTGCCTCTCATCTTGTGTATTTGTTAGGGCCTGTGATGGCACTGCTGGTGTAGATGTTGGGTGCAAAGTAGTCAATTGGGTTTGTTGCAGGCATCATTGTCCTGTTGTTTCTTGTTGTTTGAAACAAACTTCTTCAGGTAGGGTCTGTGTGCAAGTTGCCTGTGTGCAAGTGTAGACCTGCCACCCAGTGCCTCGAAAGTGCAGTGTCATTGTTCAGTATGGGCTATAGCCTGTTAATAATGTATTTGAGTGGTTTGAGCTGTGAACAATAAATGACAACCAGTGGTGTTCTGTTTCTATGGTCTGCTTTTTAATAGATCTTCCCTTGAAATTTCTTGGAAATTCCCTGGCTGTATTGATTTGACTACTGATCTCATTGGGTGAGTAGTTCAGTCATCTGAATGCCTGTTTTAATTCCATCAGTTGAGCCTCTCTGTAAAGGGGGTCAGAACAAATGTGGTTGTAACATAGAGCCTGGTTATAGATCATGGATTTGGCGGTGTGTTCTGGTGAAGTAAGAAGCATGTAGATATGCATGACAATCTGTAGATCCGTAGGTTTCCTGTATAATGTAGTATTTATACTGTACATCCTTTGTGTAATTTTACAGTGACATCAAAGAAGTAGATTTTTCTGTAGATAGCTCTAGGCTGAGGTTGATGGAAGGGTGAAAGTTGTTGAAGTCATGATGGAATTTACTGAGAGTTTCATTTCTATGAGACCTGTTGAATGCATGGAAAACATGACATGCCTGCCACTGAAGAGCTTTCTCAAGAGAATATATGTGGAATTTGCATAATGCTATGTAAAGTATTATTTATTATTAAACCAAATTATATAGCCGCCCATCTCACCACAGACGACACTGGGCAGCATACAACAAAGCTAAAAACAATCAGTAAATACATTAAAAATAAAAAAAGCAAAATAAAACAGAGAATAAAAGAATGTTAAAAATAAGGGCGCCACTCACTAATTTCCATGTCCCCTGGGGTCCCTGGCCTGCTCAACAATGACAAGGCCAACCTCACCTCAGGGGGGAGAAGATTCCACAGCACAGGCACCACAGCAAAGGCCCACCGCCTGGGGCTTGCCAAATATAGCTCCCTAAGTGATGGAGCCCGTAAAATGCCCTCTCAGCTGGATCTGGTAGGATGGGCAGATGAAATCGGGGAGATATTATCCTATGTTAAAGGAAGGGTGGAGAAAAATGTAAAAAAAAAAAATAATAACTGGCAAAGGATTCTGGGGATGGATCATAGGACTAAATGAGTAATAAAAGAAAACTGTCATGGCTCAAGAAAAGATCTTTTGGAGACTTTTAGGAAAAAGCATGGAGCTTGCCAAATTATATTTATTAAAACAAGTATATACCATCTATATACAATACTATTTCCGGGTAGCACACAATATTAAGAATACATTAAAGTCCCCTCATGGACTTTTTGCTGAAAAAAAGAAAAAAAATGAACTAGTGATTTATGGATTTGATTATAAGAAAGAGTAGATTATGGAAAGAAGGAAATTATTATGTAACCTTAGATAGAGAGAGGGTAAAATATAAATGTACTTATAACTGCTGTTAAGAAGGTCGGAAGCCCCTTCTTTATTACTTTTTCTTTCTTTTCTATTTATTTTGCTTTATTTCTTTTTCACTTTCTTATTACTTTTTTCTATACTTTTTCTCTTCAGCTCAAAATTTGTACTGTTTTTATTCTGTTGAAAACTTCTTCAATAAAAATTAATTTTTTAAAAAAGGAATACATTAAAGTAATTTTTAAAACATATTAAACGTTTAATATATTTAATTAAAATATATTAAAAATTTGATGCAGTCCATAAAATTTTGAATGGCGTAAGACACATGAGGCAGTTGCTCTAAGTGCCTAATCATAGATGTTTTAAAGATAGTCACACCCTATCTGGTAGCCTCCTCTAGACCACAATTCCCATTATCCCTGGGAGCTTGCAGAGTGATGCTTATTGGGAATTTTAAGAATTGTCCCAGCACATCCAGAAGATTCCCAGTTGGAGAAGGTAGCTATAAAGGCAGTAAAAAGGAAAGGAATGTTCCATATCCCTCCTGCCAGCCAATGGGAAGCATCAGATATGGTCAGTATTCTGTCCTGTCCAACTCTCCACCTCAGCATACAAAGATACTTTGGCACAAGAAAGGAGGTCTCAAGCTGGACACAGTTGGGTGAGGAAGAACTGGGAAGAGGACTGAATCTTGTTGTAGCATTTCCTCTGGGACAGAAACAAAGCTAATTAATTTACAGAATTAATCAGTTTGGACTTTCCAGAAAGCTGTAAAATCCACAGCATCCTAAAGACATACCAGAGGAGTGCTGATCTGAGATCAGTGATGGTCTTGCATATGGAAGGTCCAGAGAGATCTAATTCAAGAGATGCAATCCAATGGAAGTTTTTCTGTCATCACAATAATGCCTAGTTTCCATTAATCCCAGCAAATTTTCTGCAAGTAACTTCCTAGGAGATTATTAATTAATTAGGAAGGGAGAGGCAAGTCTATTTTGCAGCACCATCCTAAGCATTTTTATTTGGAATAAAATTGCAAAGTTGGTTCAACTGGGCTTTCTCCCAGTCACAGCTATAAAGCTACCATAAAACTTGGGTCAGGCCTGATAACAGAGAAAGCACAGAGTCAGATGTATACCTACCTTTGATAGCAAGGGAATGGAACAAGGAGAAATAGTCAGAAACAAACTGAACGGATCACAAAGTTATTAAAACTTAAAACCACAAATTAATATGGAGCAATTTAGATCCTTTGGATATCCTAATCTTTGACCTTAAGGTGGCAGTGTTGCACTTCTCTCCACAGCATCTATAAGTGCCTAGGTGAATGTTATACTTTTTCTTGTTGCTGTTGTTCTCTTATACTCCAAAGGGATTACCAACTTTGACACTTTGCTTAGTAGCTTCAGTTATCCTTAGATCAAAACTGACAGGAGAAGACACCTTGGTGGGGTCACCCTTGCTGGTAAGGTCGAAAGGGGAGGGGTGAAGCTAAGAATAATCCACAATGGCGTTGAGAGCAGGTAGGGCTCTGCAGTTAGAGGAAAGCTAACCCATCTAGTGGAAGGAGCTCCAGAACCAAATCTAGAAGAAGGCAATGGGAAACCATTTCTGTACTCTAGCCAAGGAGGTTGTATGGAATTTATAGAGGAGTTTGGTGACAGAGGATGAGATCCCCATATCAGAAGTCATCACTCTAGTTGCTGAGGACAAGCTCAAACTTTTATGAGCAGATCTGGAGATGATTATATGGCTAGACCAAAGCAGCAAAGAAGTCTGATCACTGATGGTTTTAGTCCTGAAAGAAGAGTTCCTTTTTTATAAGGATATACACAATTAGAATATGAAATATGAGAAGCATAAAACCCAGGAAGATTTGAAATTGTCAAAGCAGAAATAAAGCATATTAAATTATGTTTTTGGAATAAATGAACTTAGGTGGACTGGAATTGGCCATCTTAAATCAGATATATGCTATGCAGGTCATGAGACCATACAAAGGAATGGCATGGTACTATACTGTTACTCAAAAAGGGCATGGCTAAGTATCCTTAAGAAAGGACACGGTACTACTAATGGGTAATTGAAATGCCAAAAACATGGGGAAATTGAGAAACCTGGATTACAGGAAGATTTGGATTAGGTAAATGCAGTAATGCAGGCACAGATGAAATATCTATTCAGCTACAGAAGAGCCAATTAAAAATGTTGACAGCTCTATGTCAGTGAACATAGAACCAAACTGTGTGGCCCAGAGATCAGACAAACTTATTCTGAGAAGAGAAATGCAATAATATGTATATTATGGAATTATTAACTAATTTTTCACACAAGCAAAGAAGCATATATGAAGACAGAAATACCAAATAAACAGGCTGGTATAAGAAAAGGCAGAGGATATAAGATAGATAGGTAACATATGATAGATAATGAAGAACACAAGAATGAGGATTATTGCTGCTTTATTGACCACTTCAAGGCCTTAGTGTAGGAATGTGAACTATATTAAGGCTAATAGGTATTCCAGAACATTTAATTATTTTTCAGAGGAACCTTTACAACAAGAAAGTACAGCTCTGAATGTGTATAAAAGAGTGGTTCAGAAGTGATTTAGCTTATTTTAACAATAGCACAACTATTGAATCAATAGAATCAAGCTACAAGGCCAAAACACTAACAACCTGATATATACAGATCACACCACTTTGTTATATGAAAATAGCTGTATATGTAGAAGAGCTGATTATGAAGTAAAATGGAAAATGAAAGATAAGGATTTATCTTAAATATGAGAACAAAGGTAGTATCAACTAGCATGCTTAATGAAGAGTTAACAATGAAGGAAGGAAGCTGATAGTTTTGTTTTCTTGAACTCAAGAATAAAGTTGGACTGTATGCTGAAAAAGTATAGGAGGAGATTACTCCCCATTGCTTGAGGAGGAAGGCAATGAGAAACATAGACAAAATCATGAATGAAAGGGATATTCTTATGACAAGAAAGATCAGAATAGTCAAAGCAATGGTCTTTCCAGTGGTAATGTAAGGCTGTGAAAGCTAGATATTGAGAAAGAGCAAGATAAAGGTGATGCTTTTGAATTATAGATATGGAATTGTACTGAAAGTACCATGGTCTCAGAAGAACAACCAGTCTGTCAGTCCTGGACCAAATAAAGATTGATCTCTTGAGGACATGATCAGCAAGAAGAAACTCACCTGCTTTGGGCATGTGATGCAAGAGGATTATGGGCTAGAAAAAACAACTATTCTTTCCAAGGTTGATAGAAATAGAAGTAGGGGAAGACAATGGATAAGATGAATGGACAATACCAAAGAAATTACAGGTTTGTCCTTAGAAGCGCTACAGGTTATTGCTGGAGCAAGTTGAGATGGACAACATTTGTGTATGTACTTGCATTGGACCCATCAATTCTCTGTCTTCCCCTAGCACCTCAGAAATGGAGGAAAGGAGACTAATAGCACCCTAATAAATTCCTCCATTCCATACCAGTTGCCAGTTAAGGAGAACTATTAGGTATGCCTCTTAATCACCAGCTTTGGTCAGTTTTTTAAAGTATGTGCAGTCACTAGATATGTTTCAGAGTCCTCTCAATCTGTTGTGATAAACCCGTTCTGAGCCATTATCATCTCATCACTAACTGGCAGTCATCCAAATCTCCTTGACCACTATCCTTCTCCTTGGTGCTCTCCACTATATTGGTATTGTTCTTTTAATTGCTTTCTAATTCCTGTATGCAGTCCTGCACGGCAAAAATAAGGTGCTATGTTTGCTTTCTGTACTCCCATTGCCTGGAGAGCCACATATCGGGACCTGGAACCAGATGGTTTGCTTACTTCTGTATAAGCTTTTCACTAGTCACATTAAACATGAGTTCAGATACCATTCTTCTCTGGTTTGTGGACCAGCCAGAAGTCTGCATGGGTCCAGGTAGCTGCTTTGAGTTCCTGCCACTACAAACATTTGTGCTTGCAGTAAGTTTACACTAAGAAAGATTTTAGTACATTATTATGTACAATCTGTAGAATCCACTTTCTGTCTCTAGGAAGGATCAATCATTTTTAAAAACCCCTTGGCTACATTTTATAATGACTAAACTGAGAGTAAGTAAAACTCTGACTCTTTAGGAGAACGCAAAGTATTTCTTTATCTGCACTTCCCCCAGAAAGTTCAAAGAAGCCTTCTGGAACACTAAGCAATAAGGGAAGAAAAGAGTGTGAGTATGAATGTTGGATTTTAGTGTGTGTGGAGAATATACTTGATGAGATGGTAGAGTTCAATCCATTCATATGATAGGAATCTTCAGACATTGCTGAATTCCTAGCAACACCCAGCAGCATGACTGTTTTTCTCCACTCTCACATCTATTCACACCATCTGTTAATATTTTATCACTTGGTTAACAAACAGGACATTCTAAATCATTTTTATTATAAAAATATCTAAGTGTAAAGCCACAGAAATTATCTGAAAGAAGCCTATGTTCTCAGAAACTTCACCATGGCACCTCAAAATCTGCTGAGATGACTATCACGGAAACAGAAAAGTCTATCAGCAGTTCTGGCTTCCCTGCACATCAAGCTTATTTTTGAGTGGTCTGTTTGCAACATCTTCTGAATTTAATAAATGTATAGACCATTGCTTAGAAACTCAGGGCTGCATGCAATAAAAGAAATACGATAAAATACCATGTAAAGTCAATACAAATCACAGGCGCAAGGAACTGATAAAATTAGCAGCATCAGTACAATCATACAATTCGATCATGAACACATACACACACACTTAGCCATAAAACATTCTACATTGTTGTTGTCTGGGCAAACAAAATGTCTGCTTAACACCAGAAAGATACAACTGCTTTTCAGGAATATATGGTACATTCTTGCAACACATCAGAGGTTAGGCTCCAGATTCATCAATGATTATATTAGGATGTCTCTTTTGAGCATTAAAGAGTCAAGGTTTGGACTTAGATCCTGAAATAGGAAGGCAACATGTGGGTGAGCATTTATACACAACTATTCAAAAATATATTACAGGGCAATCCTCAGTTGCCTTGATCAGTTTTTTTTTGTGGGTGTGATAGTTTCCTGCAGGTAACAGGGCATATCTGCCTTCTAACTTCATGCCCTCCAAAATGGCAGGATTTTTGTAGCCCCAACATTTTTGGACAATAGTACGAGATAGGAGAAACCTGGGATACGGAACTTACATGTAAAATATTTGGAAAAGGAGATAAATCAAGATCAGTTACAATACATACAGGTGAAACTCGAAAAATTAGAATATCGTGCAAATGTTCATTTATGTCAGTATGGCAACTCAAAAGGTGAAACCAATATATGAGATAGACGCATTACATGCAAAGCGAGATATGTCAAGCCTTACTTTGGTATAATTGTGATGATTATGGCATACAGCTTATGAAAACCCCAAATTCACAATCTCAGAAAATTAGAATATTACATGACATCAATAACACAAGGATTGGAAATAGAACAATATTGGACCTCTGCAAAGTATAAGCATGCATATGTCGTCAGTACTTGGTTTAGGCCCCTTTTGCAGCAATGACTGCCGCAATGCGGCGTGGCATGGATACTATCAGCCTGTGGCACTGCTGAGGTGTTATGGAAGACCAGGATGCTTCAATAGCGGCCTTCAGCTCCGCTGCATTGTTCGGTCTCATGTCCCTCATCTTTCTCTTGGCAATGCCCCATAGATTCTCTATGGGGTTCAGGTCAGGCGAGTTTGCTGGCCAATCAAGCACAGTAATCCCATGGTCATTGAACCAGGTTTTGGTACTTTTGGCAGTGTGGGCAGGTGCCAAGTCCTGCTGGAAAATGAAGTCAGCATCCCCATAAAGCTCGTCTGCGGAAGGAAGCATGAAGTGCTCCAAAATCTCCTGGTAGAAGGCTGCGTTGACCCTGGACTTAATGAAGCACAGTGGACCGACACCAGCAGATGACATGGCTCCCCAAATCAACACAGACTGTGGAAACTTCACACTGGACTTCAAGCATCGTGCATTGTGTGCCTCTCCATTCTTCCTCCAGACTCTGGGTCCTTGGTTCCCAAATGAGATGCAAAAGTTGCTCTCATCAGAAAAGAGGACTTTGGACCACTGGGCAACAGACCAGTTCTTTTTTTCTGTAGCCCAGGTAAGACGCTTCTGATGTCGTTTGTTGTTCAGGAGCGGCTTGACAAGAGGAATACGACATTTGAAACCCATGTCCAGGATCTGTCTGTGTGTGGTAGCTCTTGATGCACTAACTCCAGTCTCAGTCCACTCCTTGTGAAAGTCCCCAACACTTTTGAATGGCCTTTTCCTGACAATCCTCTCCAGGCTGCGGTCATCCCTGCTGCTTGTGCACCTTTTTCTCCCACACTTTTCCCTTCCACATAACCTTCTATTGATGTGCTTTGATACAGCACTTTGGGAACATCCAACTTCTTTTGCAATTACCTTTTGGGGCTTTCCCTCCTTATGGAGGGTGTCAATGATGGTTTTCTGCACCACTGTCAGGTCAGCAGTCTTTCCCATGCTTGTGATTCCTAGTGAACCAGCCTGAGAGACCATTGAAAGGCTCAGGAACCCTTTGCAGGTGTTATGGATTCATTAGCTGATTAGAGTGGGACACTTTGAGCCTAGAATATTGAACCTTTTCACACTATTCTAATTTTCTGAGATTGTGAATTTGGGGTTTTCATAAGCTGTACGCCATAATCATCACAATTATGCCAAAGTAAGGCTTGACATATCTCGCTTTGCATGTAATGCGTCTATCTCATATATTGGTTTCACCTTTTGAGTTGCCATACTGACATAAATGAACATTTGCATGATATTCTAATTTTTCGAGTTTCACCTGTACAAACATAACAAGGCAGAACTCGCAAATCATCTTTATCTGCAGTTAACAGATGGAAAAAGGCTGTCCGGCAGGTCTTTGTGGGCTAGGAATTTGTGGGTGGGTGACAGGGCAGCAAAGGCCCTGCTCTGGAAAGTTCAGTTTCTCTCTTTCAAGATTTTGTCCATGAGAATCAATTCCTAAGTATAAATTGTAACCTTTTCGTGTAACCTTCCACTGAAATATCTAACACAAAAGAAGTAAGACCTGGAAACCACTTTGAACACTGAACAAATGAACTTTAAATGATAGAGACAGATTAAAAAAGAGTCAAGGTTTGCATGATTACACTTTTTTTTTAATCAGCAAAATATAGTTTTGGCCAAACAGGAATCTCTAGAATGAGACGATTTGTATCTTTTTCTCTCTAAAGATATACCCCTCTCTTGGAACATTCTCTTCTTAGCACTTTCTCCACCTGACTGCTGTTTGGCTGTGTCCCTCTACTCCTCTAAGCAGCCTTTCCACTTGGCTATAGGCAAGAGATAAGTTGGAATATTTTATTTGTTTGTTTATTGCATTTTTATCCATCTTTTCATAAAAAGTGAATTCATGGAGGCCTCTTCAAATGTCGTCCACATAGCAATAGCTGTGGGAGGTAGACTGGGCTGAGAGAAAGTGATTGGCCCAATGTCTCCCAGTAAGTTGCATGGTTGAACTTGGATCCTCTGGTCCTAATCCAACACTTTTACCATTACATTACCCTGTCCCACTGTGTTGCCTCTACTTGGGTCCTCCTCTCCTAAACATAAAACGTTTCCCACAAACCTGGAGGAAAGGAGCATTTTTTTTAAACAGTTGAGACCTGCTGTGTTAGCTCACCTAAGAAAGACCCATCAAGACTGGAATTTACATGAGATTGGTTTTGCAAAACATCTGGCACTTTTAATTGATGCAACATATAAAGATTAGGTTGATTCTGAACTTACCAACAGAACAATCTGCAGAGGAAGCCCACCTAAAGCCCACCCCCATTTGAAGAAGCAGTTGGTGCCCACTCTTTACAGTTGGAAGGCATCAGGATGGACCTTTTCAATTTAGCCTTTTGAACTTTTCATCAGTGTTTTTATCATATAACCAGTGCATTATGACTGTAATTATGGTACTGCATTAGTTATGTTTAAATCAGTTAAACATAAGTGTTTTCAAATTTTGTCTTGATAATGTGATCTGGAGTTCAGGGACATTATTTGTCATGGACAAATCACTCCCTGTTGACCCTAGAGTTTATTACAGGACACCTCTCCCCCTCTTGCAGGAAGGCTGAACCTATTTGATCAGCTCCCCCGACACCTAATGGACCCAGTTGGGTTTCAGAGCTTGGAGGTGTCCCTGAGGCCCTGATACAGGCTTTGGCTGAGGCCTTGGTCACCTCTTGGAATGAAGTGGCAGCAGTTTTGGATCAAACTGTATCTACATGGACTCTCACCGTGCACAGACCCTGATATGCCCCCTGGTTTACAGAAGACTGCCTGAAGATGAGGTGCCTAGAAAGACATTTGAACAGACAGATGTAATCTATTAGAATTTACTTTCTAATGGACAATAAACCACCCTTGAATTGACTGTACTGTATATATGTTACTGTATTTTTCTTCCTAATACCTCTAAAAGAATTAATCAACCTCAGCAACTAAATGGACATTACCACCAAATATGATAGTTCCTGGAAGAAACTTGACTCTGAATTTAAGAACAAAGTGGGATAGTATAAAAATTGGTCAGTGTCCTGATTTCCCACCTTTTCAACTTTAGATTGCCAATTCCAGATGAAACCAAACCTGGAGATTCCCTTCCCCAATAAATGTGTACTTATGACACATTGGGATACATGTCTGCAGATGGAGAGAGAGAGAGAGAAAGAGAGAGAGATAAATGTCTGCAGGTCTATCTATATACCTGTCAGAAGACATGCTCCAAAAAAGGGCAGGGCCAGGACAATAATAAATTATTGATTAATAAAACAATCTTTTGAGTTAAACTCAACTCTTGGTAACTGCCTGGATATGTCCATGCAATTTTTTTAGCAACAGGATGGCTATTGCTTTCTGTTGAGGTGTGTTGTTTAATTTTCCTTCTAGCCTGCAGGTAGTCCTCTGGTAGTCTCCCATCCAAGCACTGACCTTAAGCCTATACAAGGTCAGCAGTACAGCCACCAGCTGAAGCTGTTGAATATATAACATCTGATTAAAATGAATTGCTGTCAACCTTGTGAGGTAGTGCAGACAAGACGTACATCCAGAAGCACTAGTTTTATCTTGATTGTAAGGTTACAGTAACAGAATCTTACAAGTCTGAAAGTACATCTCTACCCCCCTCACATTTACAGTCCAAGAAACTAGGGAGGGTCCCTTCTGAGATGTTTGCTATACCCACATTCCTTCTGCAGGCTCAGCTGCCTCTTATCTGACTGTTGCCTAGCCTGCAGCTCTTCCTCCTGTCTCTCAAGGTTATTCCCACAAACCATTACAATTGCCCATAAAACAAATTATTCTATTTATAAAATAAATCCATCTCCTCTTTGAATTTATCAGCCATTCTCTCACACACCTGCTAAGCAATCTTGCACATAGGAATATGTCAATAGACACACACATGCTCATTCTCTCTCACACACATTCCCTTCTGCCCTTCCATCAGAAACTGCACCACATGATCAGTTTTCCCATCTGCAGAAAATCTTGCCGTAACTTGCTAGCTCCCAGACGTAATCCAGCTGTTACTGTCTTTCTGTCATTCACCCATTAGAGATTCAACATTCTGATCCTGGTGCTTGTCTGGAAAAGAACTTATATCTCTCCCACCCCAATTGATTAAACATGCAACTATGGTTAGGGCTTTTGGGAAAAATAACTCCTATAGTTTCAAAATTGCTAACATGATTGCATTTCACTTTCAGAAATGACAGGAGCTTTTCAATACAACAGAGGACTGGCATCTTGGTGGTTGAGATGCTTTGGGGGAATTCCAATAATTAAACTCCTGGCACCAAGCTGAGGGTGATTAATACAAATTATATTAGTTGCTTAAGTTGTCTTGCGTCATAATAACAAATATGTTTGCAATTCACCTGTGCTTCTCTTAGCAACCATATGTATTATCTATAACTGACTTTGTAAAGTAAGAAATGACTATTAAAATGATCAAACGGATAACAATCATACTTCATTACAAAAGGAACTGAGATTAGCTGTCCTATACATTAATTTCTTATTAAACTTATATGGGGTTAATTAAGCCCAACAACCAATTATTTTTCATTTTTTCTTGGGTACAGTTTGCTTTGGAACTGCTCCTGAAAACACAGAAGTCTAAAAAACTTGCAATGTTCACCAAGTTTGGACTGGGTCTTATCACCCAGATCCACAAGCTGCTGTGCTTCAGGGTATTCGTGCAGGCTACTGTGCTCATTTCCCAAAGATCATCAACAATTCTGAGTTCCCAGCATTTATCTGGAATAACCTGATCTACTTGTTTTCTTTCTAAACTCTCTTCTACTATATCCTCTATTAACTTGGGCAAGAGAGCACCTTCTTAAGAAATTACCTGCAAATATATTTCTCTTTTGTATAAACCATAGCTCTTAGAAATGAATACAGTAAAGCACCCATGTTTTAGGTTTGGGAGTCTTCCTATTTTTAATGGTGATATTTAAACAATGCCATTACATTAGCTACTGTGATGTAGTGTTTTGCAGTGTTTTGACATGTTGAAATTTAGCAAATGAAATTCTGCATTTGGTTTGCCTGCTTTTTTTTTAAAAAGTAGGTAAGTTAAAGGTAATGTTGGTAGAAATGGCACCATATCTAAAATTGCAACATCATCACATTCACAAAAACTCTCAGGAAAGTGGGGAAAACTCTTCTATTCCATTGGACATTTGGGATTTTAGGTTGTTTTTAAATTTTCATATGGTTAAGCAGTATTTTTATCTTTACTTTTTTAAAAGTAGTTTTGAGTTATTTGAGTTATTTGAATTTTATTTTGGTTATTGTGTAATTTATTACACAGTTCAGGGCCTTTGAGCGGGGCAAGATACAATAATAAAATTGTAATAATTGTCTTGTAATAAATAACTCCCACCCTGTCTCCAATAGCAGGTTAAAAACCTTTGGTATTTGCTACTGAGAAAACAAGAGAAAGGTGTTAATAAACTTGGGGGAATTTGCAGAAATTTAAAAAAAAAGATGAACTGGCATATGAAAATAGAAAAATGAGTGGTGAAGAGGGACATAAGATGGACCACAATATTGTGGAACATGGACCGATTTATTGATTGGTTGGAGTATTCCTGTTAGGATAGGGTATGCATCCTTTTGGGGGTTGGGACTGAAGTGAGTACAGCCAGTGTTACAAGTGGGTGGGGCCACATCTTGATTTCTTTTCTGCTTTCAGGTGACAGTGGTTTGGGGCTTTGTTCATTTCCTTAAACTAAGACCATTTTAGAATGGTACCCTTACAGGTTGTGTGTGCTTTCTGTCTCAAAATGTCAGAAAGCCATGCAGCTGATTTTCAATTTTCTTGGGGACACATGCAGCCTTGTTTTTGGAAGTACTGAAACAATATGGTGTTGCTAGTTGCAAAGTAGCTGTAAAACAGGTAGAATAAGGTAGGGTCTCTTTGTCATAGGGACACAATCTTTCTTCTCCCCAAGAAGATGATGGAAGATGGGAGTCAAGCCTTCAGGCTCCTTTCTCTGTTTTGTCTCATATAAGAGGGAACATTTGAGCACTAAATGTAGGATTACTTTTATAATCCCAGTCCAAGCTTCAGTTCTAGTCATGCCAAAATGTATAAAAGAGAGGAGACAGAGGACTTTTTATAAATGTTGAAGATTATAACGTATCAAGGGATGAACCAACTGCAGAGGCATCCAACATTACAGAGCTGATAGCTCTATCAGCTAAGAGTCCTTGGTATTATTATAAATTCATAGGAAGAAGAGCTCTGGCGGATCAGGCCAAAGCCCATCTAAACCAGTATTTTGGGTCACACAGAGGCTGACTAGAGGCTTTTAGGATGCTCACAAACATGGGCTTTGTGATAGTCCTCCTCCCCTTTTGTACCCAATTAGCTTGGATTTAAAGTATGTTGCCCATGATTTCAATTTATATCCCACTATTCTACTCAGGTCTAAGTTAGCCTGTGAGCCAATATGATCCAGCAGTTGCTCCAGCCAAGGAATCTTGAACATATTTTCAGAGAATCATTGTGCAATCCATCTGCAGTTATCAGGTCACTTATCAGCAGCTTCTTAAACCAACACATCTTTTCCCAGAAACATATTGCAACTCCCGAGGGCAAGCACACGATCCCAGGAAAAAGTACTGTGTTTTAAGGAGTTTCCAACATGAACCTCATGAGTGCTCCTGCATGTTCCAAAGCATCTTTTCCCTTTGAATCTGAGGCACTGAACAGCTTTAGTGTATGTATATGTATGAGACAGGAAGAAATAAAAATCACAAATGTTTCTTCTGAGTTAGTTCTCTGAGGTCATTTCCCTCAAGCAACTTATAGCATCTTCTAGAGCAGTGTTTCTCAACCATGGCAACTTTAAGATGTGGGGACTTCAACTCCCAGAATTCCTCAGCCAGCATGGGGAATTCTGGGAGTTGAAATCCCTACATCTTAAAGTTGCCAAGGTTGAGAAACACTGTTCTAGCGCCATCCAACCATATTAGTGCAAAAACAACAGTAATGAAGACAGGCTTTATATCACTGAAATTATGGTTGATGTTATGAAGATGCTACATGTCACCAGTGGAGAAATGGCCATAGACCTCAAACGAACAATCAATTGTCAAATCTTCTCTCCCACATCTCATCTTTGCAACCTCTGCTACTGGATTGTGAGAATTATTTCTATATGCTGTAGATGATGTGGAATGTTGATGCTTACCAATGAAGAAGTGAGAAATACCAGGAAGACTTTTATATTTTTTTTTATACAGAGCTCCTTTTTGAGGAAAAAAACCTGTCTGTTGGGGTTTTTTTTAAGGAATAATGTTTAAGATATTCTGCACATTTCCCTAGTTTGAGTCTGAGCAGATACTTTATGCACAGAAATATTTCTCCTATTCTGCCCAAATCCCCAAAGGCCTCTCAGCATCGCAAAGTTGTTTCCTGCATCAAACCGGCTTCAACTGCTTCACAAGTTTAGGTTGCATTTCACTATAAGTTTATTTGGTTTTATGGTAGAAGCAGCTGTGCATCTTCCAATGTTGCCAAAATACAGTTTCCAGCAGTTCCAGCCAGCACAGTTGCTAATATTTGTAGTCAGCAGCATTCAGAGGACCTCACCTTCCCTACTTCTCAATATTAATTAAATCTCCTACTTGTCTACTAGTCTCCTAAGTGTCGACAAATGTAACATCCACTGATAAAGAGCACTGCTCTGAGCTGCTGCACCAAATAGTAAATAAATTCCATCTATGAGTAGGCTGACCTGCTAATATCTTAAGCAAAGATTACCATCACATTTCTCCCCAAGTAAATATGTGCAAGGCTGGGATAGTATCTCTTTCCTGTTGTGGCTTTTTCTGAGCAATTGATTAGATTTTAAAAAAAAGGCAGACCCCATAGAGAATCTCCAGCTCTTATCAAGCAAGTTACATAGCAAATAGTTGAAAAGGGATGGAAACTCCTTGGAAGAATGTTACATGAGAATCATCTCTCAAACTGTTTAGTTTTGTTCACCCTTATCCAACCTGATGCCTTCTAGACAAGTTGTGCTACACCTCTGAAAATTGTCAGCCAATAAGGCCACGTTGCCAGAAACTTTGGGAGCTGTAGCCACCAGACTACAGATCATCAGATGGAGGAAAGCTATGTTTCAAATATTTAGATTAGTTGATATTCTCTCAACTCACACTTCACACAATAAGAAAAAAATCATGAATGTAGGCAAGGAAAGAAAAGGTAAATACAAGTTCTTCGAACAAAACTATTCCTCCAGATCCAGAGCAAGAATTACATATCAATGCAATATAGAAGAGGCAACACTTTTGCATCTGAAGGATGTACTTTGTTTTTTCCTCTTCCAAGAGCTGTAGGGTGTGGTGTGATATCACTGAAGAGGACAGGATGAGAACTCTCTTATCTGTTTAAAAACAGTTATTTTATTTAAGTAATGAATTAAGTATTTAAGGAGTTTTCAGGGTGTAAAATAGTATTTTATTTCTTTTAAAAAAAAGTCACTCTGTTGGCTTTTGGTAATTTGCCACCAAACTTCAGTACTGCAATCTAGGCTTTAAAAAGGATCAGCTACCTGCTTCTGCAATACAGAGCCTGCATTCACATAACATGCATAGTAAGGCCAGATAAAACCTAGCAGATTAATTCTAGCATGCTAAACCTGGGTACAGGTAGTCCTCAACTGGGACTGGGACTGGGACGGGGACTGGAACTTCCATCGCTAAGCGATGTGGTTAAATGAGTCATGCCCAATTTTATGACTTTTCCCATGGTCATTAAGTAAATCACATAGTCTTTAAGTGAATCTGGCTTCCCCCATTGACTTTGCTTGTTGGAAGCCCCCCTGGGAAGGTCGCAAATGGTCATGTGACCCCAGGACACTGCAACCGTCATAAATATATGCCAGTTGCAAAGCGCCTGAATTTTGATCACATGACTGTGGGTATGCTGCAATAGTCATAAGTGCAAGGACCAGTCATAAGTCACTTTTTCAGCGCTGCATAACTTCAAACGGTCATTAAACAAATGGTCATAATCAAGGACTACCTGTAGTGATAACCATGGCTAAGTTTTTGCGGCTTAAAGCATTTTGTGAATCCAAGTATTTGATAAACCTGTCCATACGTTTTTATCTTTGCAAACAATCCTGGCTTCCACTTCAACCATATACTGCTTCCAAGATTGCTTTTTAAACTTCTTACCTCTTTCTGAGGATCTCACCAACTCCATCCAATCACAACTTTCTCAGTCTCCTGAAATACTAAATCCTAATTTCCATGTAATTAAGTGGGCAAAAGCATGTTTCTCTACACTGCCATTTTTATTTCTTTCAACAAACATTCATTCCTCATAACAGACCACATATTACCACAACCTTTCTGCCAGCATTTACACATCCTAACATTTCTCCATTTTCTTTAATAAACATTCTACCAAGCTATATACAGGTATCTACTTGCTCCAGTTTTATCATGTATGTATAACTTGAAATCATTCACTCTATTTTCTCTGTCAAGCACAACCATCTTGGTTTTCAGTGCATTCATTTTCAGATCCATACTCCTTGCTGCATCATACAGCAAGTTCCTCTCCATCCAGTCTAACAGCCTCAGGGCATCACTATAGCACTTCAACCATATTGCCTGTTCAGTCTGGGAATGAGATATATAACTGTATGTCATCAGCATATTGATGATACCCTTACCCTATGCCAGTGGATGATCTGGAATTGCCCTTAGGAAGAACCACTGCAAAACAGTGTCCCCAATTTTAACCCATGAAGGCAGTCCAGAATACCACGATTGATAGTATTGAAAGACACTGAAAAGTCAAGCAGGACAAGGAGGGCCATACTCCTCCATCCCTTTCCCATCTAAGGCCATCTGCAAGCACAATCAGTATGGCTTTGGTGCCATGCAGAAGCCTGAATCCCAACTGAAAAACACCAGATAATACATTTCCTCCAGAGCCCTTTGTGGTGGAAGACTCATCACCTTCCTAACAAACTTCCTAAAAAATGGAGAGTTGAAGATTTAGTTATCCAAATTTGTTGAGTGGTTTTCAAGGAAAGTGGCACCATCTCTCAATCAAGTATGCATTTATCAAAACCCTGACCAAAGTTTCACCAATTAGGAAGGGCAGGGATCCAGCCTATAGGTGGCAGAGCTGATCTCACCAAGGGCTGATGGTAACAGAATGTAGGAGATAAACTCCATCTGCTCTCCTGTCACATGACAACCTAGACATTCTATATTTGTGGCTGATACCTGAATCTGGAAAAATAAAGGGTTTACAGAGAACATATTTCACAGGGGGAGAGATGGAAATGGTCTAAGAAGCTGGCAAGAGGGAGCTGAGTTGAAGAAAAAAGAAAAAAGGGCTAGCAAGCAAAGATGGAATTAGAGTGTCTTGGATTGCAGAAAAGATGCTGGTTCCAGGATGATTCAAGCCCACTGAAGAGGAATTGGCATAGGGATTGCTATGCAAGGAGGATGATAGTGTGGGATCTATCTATCCTGCAGACATAGCCAGAGAAGAAAGAGGATCAGATATTTTCTTCCTTGAAGAGATATCCAGAGGGAGAGAAGGAACTAAAGACATGAGAAAAAATAATCAAGCACTACTAACCTCAGGAGTTGTCAGCTAAGTTTAGCTGCAGCCCTTAATTAACTCTTTGGGGAATATAGTAGTTACTATAAGTTAGAATAGACACACTGTCCTTTCAACACCAGCAGTACTATTGTCAGCAGATAGCTCTATAATTGTAGACCAGTTAGATCATACTTTTTTCTGTGTTAACTTTCTTTGAAGAAAGTTGCAGGAGAGAGGGCAGAACTGTAGGTCCACTTGTTATTTGCTAAAAATCCCCTTCAGTTACCTATTGGAGACTATTATCTGTCAGAGAATCTGATTTTTTTACCCTTATTACTACCAAGAATGAAAGATTCAGAATGATTCACCTCGTGCGCTGTATTTTGTCCGATCAATCCTGAGAACTCATAATACTGTTCCCTTCCAATACAAGAGAATTTCTGTAGATCAGGGTTGAACTGTGAGTTCTTGGTGCCCTCTGAGCTTGGTTGTTTGCTTGCAGACATTTCATTACCCCAACTAGGTAACATCATCTAGTTGAGTAATGAAATGTTTGCAAGCAAACAACCAAGCTCAGAGAGGTACCAAGAATGTAGCTGTTCCCTTCCTCAGACCAACAGGCTCAAACTCATCCCTGATAACCTCACAAGATGTATTATCAGTTATCTTTACAGGGAGAACTGATTGGTGACCTGAGATTGTAGGGAATAGGAAGATGGCTGGGTTAGAGATTGACCCAAACAGGATGAGAGCTGCAGTAAATGGCAGGAAGCCTGTTGGGCAACTAACAGGTTTACCAATGGGCAGGAAGAAGGATCTTTTTCTCACTCACTCACTCACACTCACTCACACACACACACACACACACACACTTAGGAATCACCTGTAATCTCATTTCAAAATCCTCAGCAGGCATAATTTCGATAAATATAGTCCTAAGTACATCTTAAACACCATCCACTGATTTTAACATAAAACACAGAAAGCTTTTAAAAGTGTTTATTAAATACATCCTTTTCTATTTTTAAATAAACATTTGACATTAAAAAATTATATAAAATATTTGTAATATATATATATATTAAAAAGAACACAGTTTGAACCAGAATTGTAACTCTCTTAAAAAGCAACTTTAAAAAAGACATGGAAATGTGGTTCTTAGGATCTGACTTTAACACTAAACTTTCACTGTGCCAGCAAGTAAGTGCTTCAGAGGGAGCAATTCAACTGCACATCCAAGCACAATGATAAACTTGGCCCAAAGGTGAGGGGGGGGGGGACTGATCTTCCTTGGAAACAAGCCAATGCTAATCCTGTGCTGCGGTTCATTGCCCCCGCTAACGTTTAAACCTCGACACCTCCGTATGTCCTACTGCAATAAAATAAAAACGGAGCTTGCCAGCCTTTTGCAATGGAATTCTCTATGAGTTTAACCAGCTAAACTGGTCTGGGGAAAGAAAGAAAAAATACAGCAATCAAATGATGTCTCATCAAGCCCCCTTCTTACAACAACAACTTATAACAGACAAGTCCTACCACTTGGGCAGAGATTATTGGATTAGCTAGACCAATACCTTAAACTGAGGGCCACACACCCCATGGCTCAGGATATTGCACCTACACTCTATGGCAGAAAATCATTCACTGGCACATGAAGAGGACAGCTATCAAACTGAGGCCTGCTCATATCAACAAAGCAATTTATGCTGCATTGTTTAGCAGTCGCTTCTCAGAGAGCCTGATTTGTTACATCCACATCCTCCTTTTAAAAAAGAAAAAAAACAGCTTTATCAAAATTGATCTGGTTCATTAACTTTCAAACAGCAAAGGCAGCAGCATTACCCAGAGACCAGCTCAGAACCATCACCTACCTTGCTGAAACAGAGAAGGGCAAAATATCAGATACAGAAAAAAGAAAAGCAAATGGGTTGAAATGAAGCATGAGGCCAGAATGACTATCTGGATCCTCAACCAGACACATCCCTAGAAGAGCTGGAATGTTCTCAAAAACAAACAGAAAAACATTTTAAGTATAGAAAGTGCAACACTTTGCTTTGCTTCACTTCAAAATATGGCTGTCAAGGCAGCTCCCATTTGCTTGTTATAGCTCAACTCTCCACTACAACATGGAAAAAGAAAGAGGAGGGACAAAACCTTATCTATGAGATCCTGGAACTAAAGCTTAAGAGGCAGAGCTACTTATTTCAAGGCAAACACAGGGCTCTCAACCTCATGATTTTCTTGCTCTGCTAAAGAAAACATCTAGCCTTTGCAGGGCACAGACAATGGATAGGAAACCATGCTGCCTCCTTTAAAGACTAGGGATACATTTACAAGAAGGAATTTGACTTTGTTTCTGCAGCCAAGTTCTAATACTGAGGAATACAGCCTGGCAACATACTTGCAGGAAAGAATCAGCAAGCGCAAAAGGGATTCAGGACTCTCAGTCTTACTCCATGCCTTCCATACAAGCACTCTCTTACTTTGCATCTGCTTGGCAAAATAATATGGGAATACCGATCTACTGAAGTAAAAAGTAGGTTTGAAAAATTAAGCAAGAATTGTGAGGAAGGGTAAACTGACACCTTATCACAATAGAAGAAAACAAAGTCATATGCCCCAAAGGCACATGACTTCAGCAGTTCTAAGAGCATGCCCATACTTGGATGTTTGCATGGTCATGTTTGTCCTGCTACAGAATTTCTTTGTGGTGGTGGCGAGGTCTAGAAGATAGAAAATCTAAACAGCAACTCAGCACAGCTGCATTTCAAACATGGTTCTACTTACACTTGAAACAACTTCAGGGGAAAAATGGTTCCTGTGCATCTCTTATCAGTGCCCCAGTTTACAAGCTAAGTCTTCAGTAATACTTCTTGTAATGTCAGAGGAAACCAGGGGAATAAGGCTAATTCTCATTATGACTTGAGTCATGTTCCAGGGGTACATCAGTTGGTGAGTTGTACCAGTGGTACAATACAAGGCTCAAAAAGATAAATATTCTGTTGCTAAATTCTGCTTAGAAAAGGCCCAAAGGGCCAGAGGCTTCTTTCTACAGCTGCTAACTGGAAGGTTGTTAAGAAACCCCACAAGCCGGCCATTATTTTGAAGCGTGCCTTCATTTTCTTTACACAACCCAGCCACTGGCATTCAGAAACACACTTGTTTCTGAATGGGGAGCCTCCATTTATCATTGACTAAAAACAGATGAATACATAAAGGAAAAGCCATAGCTCCACTTTAAAGCCATCCCAGCCAGTACCCAGCATGTTATCTTGTGTAGTATGAAGAAGTACTTTTTTTTGGCCTGTCCTAAAATCTAAGTAAAATCCATTTTATTACTAAGTTAAAATTTAAGGTTAAAAACAGCTCCCGTTTTGTATGATAGGGTTAAAAATGGATCCTGGAAGTAAAACTATAAGCTCCTGGAAAGGTAGATAGCAACTTTCTCTGAGCAACATGTTAGTTTATGTAGAGTGCTAACTGGATGGGGTTGTGCACAGAGATGTACTGTATGACCTACAAAGCTTAAGAGATGGACAAAGTGCCTAAAGAAATTAATAGCTGGCATGAAGCTGAGGTCCTGAAGTCTTCTGCAGTTCAAGAGGCCAGAAGCTCTAAAAGAATTAAGCAGACAATTTTCATTCATGCCTAGCATGGCTGTTCAAACTGCAGAATCCACTTCTATCCATTCCCCTTCAGAATGGAATAGGCACAGTAGTTTTTAGTAGACCATGTCCATCACACAAGGGATTTTGCAGTCCAAGTGACCATCTTCCTTTTCTCAAGCTCCAGTTTGTTGGCTGAGTGGCAGAAAAAAGGCAACTTGTAATAACGAATGACAGCCTTGGCTATCAGAAATAAATAGTGTCCATTTCCTGATAAATTCCTTCCCATTAAAAAAAAAAAGTGTAGAAAACACTCTTCATGGGAAAGTACTGCCGTGGCTTCAGTTCCAGAGTTCCTCTGTGCAATTTCTCCCAATAATAGCAAGAGAACTGTACTTTAAAAGTGGGGCTTTCAGTCCAAAACCCAAGCAGTTTCTCATTTCAGAGGGAATGGTGTAGCTGAAAATAAAAAGACATGAAGAGTCATCAAGACAATGCAGTATTTAATTCAAGCGTCAATGAGTTAAGAGGTAGAACACAGACCATTATTTTATTACAAACCAAACAACTTAGGAACTTTTACTCAGGCATATGCAAAAGGTCCAACTTCAGCTCTCATGGGTGACCCTTGACTTCACAAAAAATGCAGTCACATAAGAATGTAGGGTTTTTTCCAGACTAAGAATAGATTCTAAGTTGATGCCTATCTACTGCTACCCCCTAAGGACATAGCTACAATCCATAGTGCCTACTTAGATATATCTAAAATTCTGGACTATTAGACAATGGTATTATCCTATTTGTCCTTAGTATTTAGTATTCATAGGAAAGCTGTATTCAAAACTGCTCACCAAATTTATGTACATGTATGCTGTAACTGTTATCTTTTTCTCTCTTCCAGCAATTTTGTTGCAAGATAGGCAACATAAACACCTCCAAAGACCTTATTTTCCTCTGAGACAGCTAAAAAAATCTTACCTCATAGTTCCCTTTGAATCTGCAACTCCAAATGTCCCTCCCCTCCATTCAGTGACCTATAAAAAAGGAACAGAAATCTTAACATCAAGACAAAGAGGAAGAGATGCAATGACTCACTAGTCAATATCTTGTTCAACTTTCTATGACCTGGTGCTCTCAATTTATAGCTCAACGCATCTGGAAGACTTCAGGTTGGCCCATTCACATAGCAGCCTAACAGATTCAATCCCACAGCAGTACATTCAAGACGTCTGTTGTCTTGAGGGGCAGCCAATGAGTTTAAACATAAGAATCTGAAATGTGTAGTGTGTGTTTGTGGGTGAGTGTGTGAGAGAGACACCGGGGGGGGTGGGGATCTAAAAGTCAGGAATGATTGATCTACTATAGAAAGAGGCTAACGGAAGAAAATCTAGCTGCACAGGCAGCTGTCATGATCTTCTAGTTTCTCACCTCTGTTCTTCTGTTCCTTCTGCATTATTCCCCATCTGCTGTGTCCGCCTCTTTCCTAGGATCTGTATGGAAGAAAAGAAGAGTTGGGTACTGGGACAGAGAATCCTGATTTGAACCAACCAAGAGTGGGCTGAACTGCTGGTTATCACTGGCACTGAATTTCCAGCTAAAAGCTGTGGCTGTCCCAAGAGGAAACACAACCATGGGGAAACAAACTGAATATGACTCCAAGAAAATGCTTCTACTGCAGTTTGAGTGCTACCAACAAGCATAACAGCTGTCTTTGCAGATGGAAGGCCTCTATACTATTGGGCACTGTTCTTTGAAACTTGTTCAGGGACGTCACCAGCCATTTTTAACGCTCTCTGAAAGCATGTTTCTCTGAAACCACAGAAGCCCAGCACTGTCTGGGCCTCTTCACAGAGCCCCTTCAAAAGTTTGCTATTCAACTGTAGTTTTTAAACACATGGAAAATAATTATATCAACCGTTAAATCAAGTTTAGTTTTCTTTGGCACACTTTTGCAGTGCTGTTCCCTGGCATGCCATTTAAAGGTAAAGAATGCCTTTCAGGCCCCCAAGTGTCAAGCCCATCGTTAGATTCTATGCTTACTACCTCCAGGTTTTTCAATATTTCTCTGTCTTTTATTGCACAGAATGGTAAATTTTAGCATTAACAAAAAGAGAGCTGTGGAGTCCTTGGGGTTCTCTGAGCTTGGTTGTTTTCTTGCAAAAAGATAGCTGTTACTACTATAGTCAAAGCCATTCCTTGAATGTATCCTTTTTTCCCCTTTAATTATGCAAGCTGTTTGTGAACCAAGCAGCAACAGATTTCACCCTTGGAACACAGACCGTGCCAGCCCCACGAATCAAGAGAGACACTTGTTTCCTCTTCCTTCCTATGAAGCAGTTCTTCTAAATAAGGCATGAAGCAAGGATACATGCAACATGTTTAATCACAATGCAGGGCTCGACACAGTCTCTAGCATGCAACTACATCTTCTCTTGGTTCATCCTGGAAAGATATTTATAATTTTTCTTCAACTCCATAAGACTTTCAAGATGCTCAGTAACATTTTCCAACCCTATCCTGATTCTAGGGATCAAAAGATGAACCACAGGATATATTTTTCTACTTATCAGGGCAGCAGCATCAACCCTCAGCACTATACTTTTACAGCCAACTTTTAAGAAGCTGAGGTGTGGTGCTGGGCAGCATGGGAGGTAGCCCATCTTAAGTGATGCTTGCTTGCGTCTTGTGGTGTAGGAAACTCTAGGATTTAAGGTGGCCCAGGCAATCCGAGACAGAGTGACCACTGCAAGACATGCGTGAGATGAGATATGCCCCACAAACCTCAGCTTATTTTTTTTCTTTTTCTTTTTTTTTTGCACCCCAATGAAAATAAAGTAGAAGGAAGATATCTTACAACAGCAAACAAAACGGAAGATGGGCTACAAGAAAAATTTAATGGAAATGCAGGGAAAGAATTTTTGCTCAGGGACACAAGAAACTAATTCACATCTGGCATTATTGGTCATACCTAACACTATTGGTTTTCCAGACCTACTTTGAGATGTCAAGTACTGAACCCACATACAAAGTCTGTATTCTGCCAAGAAGCTACACTCCTCTCTAAATGACAGGTCTATGTTACTAACTTCAGGAAACTCTATGCCTCAAATATGCCACCAAGAGAGGAAGAAGGGAATGTAGGTGTATGTTTGTTAAGGCAGGACTCAACCTTACCCTGGATTTATGCAAGTAGAACAGCAGGCCTCCCAGTGCCAGCAGGATTCCCAGGACACTGGGCATCACCACATATGTCACAGACGTCCCTTGGATATTTCTGGGCTCTGACTTCTTGATGTGCTTTTCTGCGTTCGGAGGAATGAAGTTCAGATCAAAGCTGGGTCCGGGGAGGCTATCCTCCAAGTCCCTGTCCTTGGCCAGACCCTCTTCTCGTCTCTCTCGCAGCTGGGTGTTTTGCAGTGCGTTGGGGGTTCTATCTCTGCTACTCTGCTTTTCCCAAGAGTAGCTTTCATGGGATATCTGTTTGGGGGATGAGGAATTCTCTGTGGTGACCACTAGTCTAGAAGGCTCTTGTGTTGCAGAGACAGAATTCTTGTGGCCAAGGACATGAGGACTGCCACTGGAGGGCACCCTAGAGCTGTCTACTTGCTCCAAGCTGGAAGATGATGTCAGAGTTAAGCTGAATGCACTGCTGGCAACAGCGATATCCTGATCAGATGCAAATCCTGGAGTGGCCTCAGTTTTTTCTTTTATCTCAAACCATTGCTCATTGAGAAAGGATTTGGCTAAGTCAGAGAGAGGGGGATGCTGAGAAGCTAATTCATCAGATCTTTTCTGGCTTTCACCAGTTCTAGAATCCAGGGAGGAAGGTCTGGTCTCCATGGATTCCAACTGTTTCTGGATAGAAAGAGAGGGTGATGATGGTGATGGTAATATGGCATCAATGCCAGCCCTGAAATCCAAGCTTTTGGTCATTTCTTGGCTTTTATGAGTGCTTCTAGGCACCCTAGACCTGGAATTGCTCTCTGACCCACTTTGAATCTGAGTAGCGTCAGGAAGCCTTAATCGTTGGAGAATGCTGACAGCTGCCTTCCTGCTGTCCAGCTGGTCTGCAATAGAAGAGAAAGACTCAGGAGTTGGAACGAGATATGTCGAGCCTTCTACACTGATCGGGCCTGTAGATGGACACTTGCAATCCAGGGCAGTAACAACACCTGAAAAGATCCAGATAGAGAGAATGGCCATAGAGTAACCAGCTTCTTAAGATGCAAGGAAAATCAAGATTGTATTAGGTTCAAATTAGACCCTTCCTTCAAGCTACCATGCCAACACCAGATTTCAGCTTTGACAGATCATGGCCAAAAGCAACAGAACAAACTGCAGGTTAAAACTGAAACAAAGCAAGGCAACCAGCAGCAGGATCCAGAAAGGACTTTAAGGATGAATAGATTAATGAATGAATTGATGAATGGAGGAAACACTGTAAGATTAGCTGCGGGTAGCAACATCAAGAAGATCTCATGCAACTAAAGTTACTGAGAAATCATATGAAACTGAGACCAAGCACTGGATCAGGATTCAGTTGTTCAGCAAATCAAAGCAAAGGGAATTATAATTTCCATATAGGAGTGGGGATGTGGATATCCATGGCCACAACAGGTGAGCCATATGTCACTATAGATGGTGCATGCACAGACATTAAACATAAACGGCCACAAGAACACAGATGGACTCAAGACAGATTTTCAGGTCAGACAGTGACTGCATTCTCCTTAGCAACCACTCAGAAGGACTGAAGGCTTCATTGTGTCATTGGGTCTCAGAGAAATAGAACTAAAAATGAAGTTTATTTAGGAATAGATTTAAAAAGTGGACAAAAGCCCAGCCAGAAAGATTCCACTCACTTAGGCCTGAATAATGCTGGGACCATAAGGAGTTCAAGCATCTTATATGAACCTTCCAAGCTGAATTTAAAAAATAGAAGGATGTATGTACACATACACTGCCAGAGAAATACCATCTAGATAAGAATGCAATGTCTTCTCAACTTATTCCCGTCTTTGCAGCTTAGCCCTTGCATCTATTTGAGGTCCACCTCAGGAATATATCTGAAATTCTCTGCCATAATATTAAAAGATTCCATTTCTGGTGGTCAGATGCTATTCTAGGATTCTCGGAGCACATCCATCTCTAATCCCAAGTAGAAATGCTGCAGTTTTTGAAACTGAAGTTGATTGTGAAGATACTTAGAACAAAAGTAATTTCTGTTAGAAGGGTACCTTAGTATACTTTTAGACAGCCTTTATACACATGGTTTGAAGCTTCTCTCAAAACTAAAAGAACCCAAATAAGTGATAGAGGATGAAGGAGTACAGAAATATTAAAGGTGATTAACACAGAACAATGGGTAACGAGAAGGGAAGAATTTCAACTGGCATTGTGCTAAAATCCACACCATCCTGCTGCACATTAGGGTCAGGAATCTGCAGCAACATCAGACTTAAGCAGAGACAGTTTTGCCCTCACTTCAAACTAAAGAGGCCCACGGCATTTCCACTAAAATGAGATGCCTATTGACCTGTAAGGTGTGCATTCCAGCTGACAATAAACAATGCTTGCAAGTGTAAACACATAGAGAAGCCTGCTGCACAAACATAAAAGCACATATATAAAGGCGACAAAATGCTTCACCCAACTTAAAATCATCTCTCCCCAACTCTGTGCCAGATGACTGGCAGGAAATGCATATCTGAAAAGTCTCGAATTATTTACCTGGAGAAACAGTCTCTTCTTCCCATGATTCTGAACACTTCTGGAAGACGCTGCTGCAATCATGTGTGAACTTTTCCTTCATCAGAAACTGCTTGGCTTGATTAAAGTATTTGTGCACCAGCTGCAAAGTCTCCTCTGCAGTCAGGGAGACGGTCTTGATGCACTTCTTTCAGAGGTAAACAGAAAGCAAGAGGAAAAAAATAAAATTAGCTATTTTTATCTATGAGAGCATAAGAAATGATCACCAGCCAATCAATTACAAAAAACAAGTTTCTCTACTCCTATAAGCAAGGCCTGTTCTCAACTCTATACTGAAGATCCCAGAAGGAACATCCAACATATCAATGGGATTTAAAAGGTCAGGGGGATAGAGCAACTACCTCAGTCCCTAAAGATTAAGTGTAATCAGATACCAATATATTACACATTCAGTCCATCTCCAGACTAACTCTGTAGATCCCACTGGTTAGAACAATTAATTTTTGGATTTTCTTGCTACTACTTTTTCTCATATTTGGGGACATTTTGATTGATGACGAGTTTTGGAGAATTTAGAAGATTGCATACTTTTTTGAGTTATTTCAATCAGTCCTAAATGATATCACCCAGCAATAGATTTTGGATATTTTGTCCATGGGCCAACATGACATGATCCTAACCAAAAAGCAGTTTCACCATAGCTGTTAAACTGGAAGCATTTCCTTCCGTTGCAGATAGCAAGCATTTGGAGGGAGAAGCACGTGGTTGAAGCCTACTCATTGTTTCAAAATCCCCAAACTGGCTCCCTCCTGCCCTGTATTAAGTATTTTAAATATTAGGTATGTCAAGTCCAAAAATGTGATTAAGGTCATATCACAATCCCAACTTCTTCAAAAGGAAGGCACATGCAAGGAAAGACACACTAAAGCATTTTTCAGTTCTCTGCTCAGCATCCTCAGCTCCAATATTTAGGTGTCAGCTTCTTGGTCTCATTAAATTTATTAGCATTATTTCTGAGGATTGCAAGACTGATCAGTAAAAATTACCTTATTCTTATCACTGTGAGGTTTAATGCATTTTCTAAGCTCCATGTGTAAATCCTTTACCAGTCTGAGTTTCAAATAGTTTGGAGTGTTTTCCTTGAATTCAATGCTATCAATGATATCTTTCAGGGGAAAATAGGCTGCTTTGAGAAAGCATTCAGTATTATCCTAGAAAGTAATAAACATAGATGTCAGCAATGGAAATAATCAGTTTTGATGTGAAAGATTAGCATTGTTCAGATCAAGTATTATTTCTTTTTGTTGCTACTACCTGTCCTTTCCAGAAAAGGACAAGGGTAAAAAAGATCAGTAGCCTCTTCTTGCTTGCTCTTCTATACAATGGGTCCAAAGAGACAGATCAATCAAATGAGCAACAACAGCATCAAGGGCTCTAACACCTCTTACGGCATTTTGTCTAGGAGCTCATCAGATGAAAACCTAAGAGCTAATGACCTCTCCAACATCTCACAGAAATCAGGACTACCCAGAAGACATATCCTGGCTGCTGAAGCAAATTCTAATGGCATACCAATGAATTCAGGCTAAAAGTTCTTAAAAACAGTATCTTTCAACTGTGTTCCAGAGACTTTTCTCTGGGTTTTCTCAGAAAATTCTTGTAAGCTAACTGAGTAGAAAGATAACCTTTCTTCATAATCACAATCCCAGTGATTTTGAGCAAGTCATAGCTTCAAAACCAACTGGAATCTCAAGGTTTAACATGACAGAAAAGTCTGGTTTGGAATCTCCTGGTAGTGGCCATGCTAGAGGAAGAGAAAAAATATGCAGGAACACAAGGCTAAGGCAAAGTTCAGCACTGTACCCACAACTTCTCATAGTGAAAAAAAATATTCTTAAAAAATACATTCAAATTCACTGCTCCAAAGTCTGGACACTAGAAGTTCTTACATAAACTCTAATTGGCAACAGTGACAAACTGAATACAGGACAAGCCCCTGCAACTTACCAGTTTCTTTTCATCCACATATTCAAAAGACTGTAGACAGGAAGTTTTCATCTGGCTATCAATCTGTAGTGAAAAAATACAGGATAAAGATCTGCTAATCTTACTCAGTTTTAGCTGTATCTAGAAATTTAAAATAAGAATCCAAAGGATGCTCCAAGGAAGCCAAGATATCTAGGGCAAGCATAAACACTAGTGACAGCATAACAAGGTTAGAGAACCCAACTGCTTACATAAACCAAGAACTTGTTTAGTGTTGCAAGAAATGTGAAATATAAATGTCCAGGATAGATAAACCAGGGAATGGTTCTGAGCTAGCAACAGTGATTGACCAGAGCTGGGTCTGTCAAAAAGACACATCCAATGGAAATAACTGCTCCATTATCTGGACACAAAACAGCTTCTAGCAACATCACAGAGCAGCTTAGGCAAAGGCAAGCAGGAAACCAATCAGGGCAAAGGTTTGGTTCACTATCCTAGCAATGATAGACAGCCTAAAAGCTTCACTTTTGGTTTTGATTTCACCGTTTTCAACATGATTCTGTTCCCACTTGGCCCAAAGGATGGGGGATTATTGATTCTGTCAAAAGAGACATATGGCTCCTAAGCCAGCACAGCAACAACTAGGCACCAACCAGTTAACCAAATTAAACCTTGGCAACTGGAACAACAGTTTGATCTGCTTTCTGGATACTCTGCTGGAAAACTGTTCAAGCAACATCACCAGGAAAAAAATTATACAATTTCTACTACTCTGGAAATCACACCACCCATTTCACAGCCATTCTCTTCCTTGAGCACATCTGAATATGAATTTACAATTTGCACTACTTCTTTTTCATCTTATGTGCTATCAAGTATTTGTCACTTTGATTTCATTCTATCATTAGGGCTACTGTTATGCTCAGTTATAACAAGGAAAATCACACTAGAATGAAAAAGCAGCTTTACAAATTCAAGGGGCTCTGCAGGTATAAGACAGCTTTTAAAACAGCTGCTGCAACAGATAATGCAATGAGGTTTCTGAATGAGCATCCTTAAAACATATGACAAGCAGCATGAAAACTGCTTGTACAGTTAATCTTGCAACTATTATTTCCCACGTGTTTTAAAGGCATTCTACTCAGGAATTCAAGGAGTTTTAAAAATACATTTTGATGATCCATTCCTTTTCCTAGATATTAGTGACATGAAAATCCCATTCTCCATTCCAAGATTTATATTCTCTTTGGGAGTAGGGAAGGGAGATTTTTATGACAGTAATAAGCAACATACTGGATATAAATAATGCCAAATGTGCCCACAATACTTCCACAATATTTTAAACTTGGAATCATTAAATGCTTGGCTCCTAGTAAATATATACAGACTAATCCTAAGATTTAGTCATGGCTGCAAAACTAGTCACCAGTGCATTTTATTCGAACAACAAGCTCCAATAAGGTGTGGCAGTGTAATATTTGAGAAAAGGGGTTAGTTACAAATGACTCATTCTGCTTGGCTCAGAAAAGATAGTGAAAAATAAGTGCACTTTTAACAAACAAATTGAACAATATATTATTCCTTTCCAACAGGAGATTTAAAATAAAAATTTAGTCAATGTTAAAACTGTATACATTATCTCCACCAATTCAGATTATATTATCTGGCTGTTATTAAAGTAAGGCTCACTCTGAACTCAAATGCCTATTATTTATTTGTTTGTTTGCAGGATTTATAAGCTGCTCCAATTTGCTGACAAGGAGTGATAGACAGCTTCCCAATATATAACTGGGATCAAAAAATACAATCAAGTAAAACAGTGACTAGAAATGTTCCTAAATATTTAGGAACTGGAAGTTGTGACTAAAAACATTAACAGCAATAGAGACTCACTCTCCCAACCAAGAGGTCATTACAACAACCCAGCCTCCCTGGCTTGATAAAACAACCTTGTCTTCATCAGCTTTCTAAAAGTTAGAAGGGAAGGGGCTGATCCCATCTCAGGCCAAGTGTTATTCCAGAGAAGGGCAGCAACTGAAAAAGTACATCTGTATGGCCCCAAAAGATGACAGTCTCTAAGAGAAGAGACATGTCACAAGTCACCCTGCTAGATCTTATTGAGTAGACAGATGTTATAAGGCAGGGGTTCCTAAACGTATTGCCATCACACCTCCCTTTAGTGTAATCTTAATGTACACACTTCCCCTAAAAATCCAAACACGAAAATGAACACAAACAATGAAAACAATACAATGAAACTTTGGGAAAGGTGGATTTATTGTAACAATGCAACTAAAAGGTTCTTCACACCTCCCCTGGACTCTGTTTGCACCTCCCCAAGGGAGGCACACCTCAGTTTGGGAAAACCTGTTATAAGGAGAAGGTGCATTCAAAGAATGCCCCAAACCATGAAGTGCTTTAATGGTGCCAACCAATGCCTTGAACTACATTCAGAAGCCAACTGGCACTGACTTCCTGGAGTAAAGATGTTACATGAGTTCCTCATGGTAAGAAGTCACTATATTCCTGACCTGCTGCAACTTCCAAATACTCTTCAAGGGCAGCGCTACATATTACAATATTCCAAATGAGAGGTGACTAAGGCATGAGTGACAGTGAGTAATGTCTGCCATTCCAGGAAAAGTTGCAATTGGTGTACTAGTTGTAGCTCAGCAAAGGGCCTCTTAGCCACAGCTGCCACCTGCTCTTCAAGCAGAAGCTGCGAATCTAAGAGAACCCCCAAACTAAATCTGCACAGGGGAGTGTAAGCTTGCTGAAAGTTAATGATGGAATCCCACTGAAAGCAGCCTGCTTTCAAACCCACAGCTATTGTGTCTTACTGGGATTGATCTCAACCAGTTCATCCCTGTTCATCCCTGGATAATCTCGATTACTGAACAAACTTCAACAGCATCACTTATTTGGCCAGTAGTCAAGATATGCAGTTGGGCATCATCAGCATACTGGTGAAACCTGACTCCATGCAGCCAGATGACATCACCTAGCAGCTTTACATAGATCTTGATTAGGAGGGGGAGAGTATCAAGTCTGGGGAACTCCCTACTTAAGACATCAAAAGTTTGATCTCTCACCACCATTATTACTGACTGAAGCCATCTCTTTGGGAAGGTGAACCACTGTAATACAGTGCCCCCTACTCCCAACTATTGGAAATGGCTCAGAAGGCTGATCAGTGGTATCCAAAGCTGTTGAGAAATCAAGCAGGACAAGGAGGGTTGCATTATCCCTATCCCAGTCCTATCAGAAATCATCAATGGACACAATCAGTGTTGTCCCTGTGCTGAATCTAGGCCTGAAAACAGACTGAAATGAGTCCCAATCATCTATTTTTTCCAGGGCCCTATGCAACTGCAGCCCAACCACTTTCTCCACAACCTTCCCCCCAAAGGGGAATTTGGAAATAGGCTGGTAATTGCTCAGAATACAGGGGTTGAGAAATGTTTCTTTAGGAAGGGGCACACCACTGCCTCCTTCAAAGAGACGGTAATACTCCCTCTCTGAAGGATACATTTCCCACCACCATAACCCAGCTCTCTGATGCCTCTCTGGAGGCTTTCACCAACCAGGAGGGGAGAGATCCAGACTACAAGCAGCTGAGCTAATACTACAGAGGACCCTGTCTACTTCCTCAGGAGTTACAGGATCAAACTCATCCCAAATAACATTGCAGGATGGAGCCTCAGTCATCTCCACTAGACCTGACCAGTTGGACCTATAAATTATTAAAAGATTGGATGTGATAGCAGCAGACCTGACTGCCTTAAAATCCTCAAAGGGGACAAACAATGTACTGTAAATACATCACTTTCCTTGAATACTCCTTGGCAACTAATATATGTGAGAGATAGCAAGTGCTGCAGCATTGTTTAACATGCAAATTACAGTCAAGATGTTTTCAACCAGGCAGGAATTTGCTTCCCTAGGGAGAAACCTGAGCCCTGGAAGAGGAACACTAGCAACTCACATTCATTTTTTTTTTTAGACTTTTTAATCCCAACTTTATTATTTTTTTACAAATAACTTAAGGCAGCAAACATAGCTAATACTCCCTCCTCCTATCTTCCCCACAACAACCCTATGAAATGAGTTGGGATGAGAGAGAGTGACTGGGCCAAAGTCACCCAGCCGGCTTTCATGCCTAAGGCGGGACTAGAAATCATAGTCTCCTGGATTCTTGCCTGGTGCCTTAAACACTAGACCAAACTGGCCTTTTTGAGGAGGTTTATCCCAAAGTCAAAAGATAAAAACAATTTATTCTTACCAGATGTTATTAAAAGAGACTGCTTGCAATCAATATGGATAATCAAAACATTGAAGTATTATTTTAGTTAGTGCTTCCTTGTTTAGTTTTTGCAGAATCTAGTAGCATATAGTACAAACATACTACAACGGAAGATCAGTCTCATTAATGTTACAGAGTGCTTTCTTTGGGTGAAAGACTGACTTGCTTTCACTGGCAAGAACTGCCCTCCATAACCTGGGTACTCTCTGCGTGTATTGACTAGAGATGTGAACTCCCAGGATTCTCCAACTAACAGGACCACAATTGCTGAGAATTGTGGGAGGGCTAGGCAAATTTGAACTAGTTTTTCAGTACTAGTTAAGGAATGGTGGAGAATAGAGAAGATTTAGGATGGCAAAGAGACTTTAGTAAGATCACAGGACCAACTCAAACGTTTGTCATTCCTCATAGAGGATAAAAATATGAGTCAATTGTACGCTCACCCCAGAGATGCATCAGAAGCAGGCAAGACAGAAACAACACAAGAGAAATGCTTTCAGCAGAGTCCCTAGAACAATGCCGCGTACAGCCTCATCTCCTGGTCATTGAGAGAGTTTTGTCTTCACATTTTTGTTAGCTAAATAATAATGGTTGTGACAGTCTTTCCTACTCTCAGACTGAATCGGAATTCCACAAAGCCCCCAGGAATTTTGTGGGCAAGGTAAGAATCAAGAACTTTGGGAGTTAATTATAAAAACAAAATCTTGCGGCAAAGATTTCCCAATGTTCATTAATGATGTACATAAGATCAAGATTCCAGGAGACTTTGCTTCCAACATTTTGCAGTTCTAGATCACCCTGACCATTACTCTGTTAGCTTTAGAAAATCCAGCCTGTGTCAATTATATATACAACCTGTGGATTATTCCTCCAACTAAATTTTTAAAAAGCATAATGTTTTATGCTTTTTAAAACCTTAGCTGGAGGAATAACCCAAAGTGACGAACAGGGGAAGAAAAAGAAGCAAAATATCCACAAAGGGTTTGCCCTAATCTCAGTGCATTCCAAGCTGTCTATCTGCACTCTTAATAACATACTCAAAGTATATTAAGTCTCCCTCATGAGTCTGAGAAGTTTTAATTCAGATAAATTGAGCCCCTAATCCTCCTCTATTTTTCTACTTTTCCCTTTTCTGCTGTTCCCTTTTCTCTTGCTCTTCCAGGGAAGAAAGGCATGTCAATTAAAAGATAGCAAGTTGTACTAAACTTTAGTCCTGCAGACACCCAATTGACCACCACCCTGACCACCCCAACAGCAGGAAGCTTGCTTTCAGAAGACATTAGGAGCTTCATGCAGCTTGCATTAGAACAGTATATATTTGGCAATTTCATTTTCTGCTGGCATAGAAGAGGTAATGCTGATAAAATGATAGAAACCACCAAAATAAACTAAATGAAAGTAAAATAAGCTTCCTAATAACTGTGGCTTTAGTGTCCCAGGTAAGAAGCAGTGCCCAGCTGATCTTGGAGATGGTTATTATTTGGATGGATGATCATCAGAAAATACCAGGAATCATGCTCATCTTGGATACTCTACCTTTCTTTTTCACAGGCCTTCACCCCATCTATAATTTGCCAAAAGAGATCTTGAACAAATCAAGTGTTATTTTATGCATGAGTTTATATGTGCAATATAACCAGTTCTTTGGACAGAATTCTAAGTTACTTTTATTATATGCATAATCACTGCTTTTTTTCTCCTGGCTTGCATATTCATTCTTCTGATGCTCTTGGTAGTCAAAGAAACTGAGCTACAAATTAGAAAGATACCAGCCAACCCCTGTAGGAATCTCTAGCAAGTTGCTCTCAATCAGAATCTACACTGGCACTACGGAAATAAATAAAAACTACTTTACAGGTTTATTGCATTGAAAATGGTCAAGCATTTGAAAACATGAGAAAAGTGCTAAGCTTAATTTCATAGTTTGCATCACTGAGGTGGCTTTCAGTCTGGCACTGCTTTCTTGCTGCCTGGTACCACATACAAAAGAATCAGTTTCTCCTGAACCTAATGCTAGGAGACCAGGAACAATGTAAAATATTGGAAATTAGGTACTACTATAACTTTAATTAATATAGCCCAGCCTGACTGCACTGTTAAGCTGGAAGTCTACTACCAAGCTACCATCAGGACAAGCACCCGGTCCATATAATGTTACTTCTCATCATAATTTTTTAAACACCTCATTCTTACTACATAATTTGTAAAGAGACTCACCAGATCAGTCAGGTTCTTAAGGTGGGATGCCAAGATGAGCCGGTGGCAACCAAAACCATTCTGTTTAGTTTCACGGATACCGTAGGCTACAAGAAGGAACAAGGCTAATTGCATACAGGTAACCATGTTTTCCTGGGCTGTGGATGAAAAAGAAGTGTCACATTAGAGTCTTGCATTTTCTGCTCCTATAGATAGGACTGCCCTTAGCAAGCTTCTAAATTTCATTCTGTTTTATTCTAATGTAAATCAACATTATACTTCAAAAATAAGTCCCAAATTCATCCATGTCTGGCTAATGTGGTATTGTGTTTTCCCTCACCCTCTTTTTAAAAGATGTAGCCATAGAATTTACTCAGCTTATTTAAAGGACTCATCACTTGTTTCTCCTCTGCAGTGGTTTGCCACACATCTTCCTTCCAAACCACAAGTGCTGGGAAATCATTCTCTCTTCTCCCACTGCCCTTTGTAACAACATCTTACTAGAGAAGACTCTGGTACTAAGATGTCTCAGAATTATCAGCCATTATTGAACAGAAGTTTAATAAAGATGAATGTAGTTTTTTTTTTTTAAAAAAAGAGTCAGTGCTAAAATATTGCAGTGATATTTCCTTCTACTATTTGTACTTTCCCACCCGGCCTTCGCTTCAGACCAACTTGTGCCTGGAATGAACCATATCAAATTACCACATATTGGGCATACCTCCAACAACAACTCTTTTGCATCCTGTTGGCATCTATGACTGCAGAAATCTCTGGACTATTTATGAAGTCTACTACATTTGTTCAGCAAAGCGCAGCAGCACCGCTGCTAAGGTGTCAATTTCCCAAGAGTGTTTTACAGGTTGCACACGATGGAACAACTGGGGACCCTTTTCAGCAGGTTCTGAAGAGTTAACTCTGGTTTGCAAGCATTCCTTTCTCTCTTCTTCTCCCTCCACCTCCACTCTTAGGAAAAGAAGAGGCCAGACAAACAGCCAAGCTGGGAATTTCCCCCATTATTACAGCTCAGATGGATTGCACATCCCCTGCCGTTCTGTGACAAAGCTGGTTTTTCCCTTCCTTGTGCAGATGAAAACACTTGCTCCAACATAAGGCTCTGCCAATGAAGCATTGCAGCGCTCAGCTTTATATTCCCTAAGCTCAGTTTTTAGATGTCTATTGCAGCCCTGGTCTCTGCCGCATTTTTTAATTTAGAAAATGCAGATGTAGTGGTGAAAGTGCTGGCCTAGAAACCAGGAGACTGTGAGGTCTAGGCCTCCCTTAGGCATGAAAGCTGGCTGGGTGACTTTGGGCCAGTCGCTCTTTCTCTCTCAGCCTAACCCACCTCACAGGGTTGTTGTTGAGGGGAAAATAGGAGGAGGAAGCAGTATTAGGCATGTTTGCCGCCTTAAGTTATACATAAAAAAAGTGGGATAAAAGTATAATTAATAATAATGGCTGCAAGCAGCTTACAAAAATACTATAAAATAATCATAAAAATATTTAAATACAATCAATATGTAAAACAGTAAGCACTAAAACAAATCCTTAACAATAAATCATTCAAATATTACAAGCAAATAAGTATGTTTTAACCCATCCACAGAAAAGGCAGAATTAATCCCTTATGTCACAAATATTCAGGATAGCACCCACAAATTGGTTTCCTTCTTTTTCTCTACAACCTTTCCACTCTCCTAACTTCAATTTTCCAAGGAAATTGCTCAAGTCCCACAGATCAATTTGGAATTTCCCCTTCAGTATCTTCTGAAACTGCTGTTGTTTCAAAACAGACTACAGATGCTAAAAATGGGTATTTATCTTTTGTTGCTTCCACAAGGCATTATGTTCCAAAATTCCCTGCTATGAAAAGCCCCTGAAGTTATAGTCTTAGCAGGATGTGAAATGGTTCCAGATAGAGGGCAAAACTACAGAACAGCAGCTTGGGAAAAAAAAGCTAAGAATTAAAAGTTAGAAGACCACCAAGTTGCAGCAACCACCAACAGACAAGTCAGCTCCTGGAACTTACTTGCAAAAGCTGGATCTACTAACCACAGCTTTCTCCCACAGGAGCCAGTCTAACCTCTAGGCCCCCACTCGGTCCCCCTGCAATCTAAGGCAATGGAAGCAGTGATCTGAGATAGCCACCATCAACTCCAGGAACTTCACTGGGCCTAAATGACTGGGAATCCTCTGCAGGACAGGCAAGCCATTTTTTTATGTTCTCAAGTGCTGTAATGAATAGATCACAGCAGTTAAGGACATAAAAAATTGCTCAACTATTCTGCAGAGGACTTCCAATCTATAAATCCTAAGGATCCTGTATCTATAAATACTAGGGCTAACAGAGGAAAAAAGCTCCAGAACAAAAGTTACTCTAGTCCTCACAGATCAAGACCCATTGTTTGGGCTTCCATACCTGGACTGCAAAACTCTGGGCAACCACTAGATGGCAGCAAAGACTTGGAGGTGTGTATGTGTGGCAATTGCTGCCATCTAGCAATCCCATCAATTTTTAAGGCCTGATCTTAGGTCACTAAAAGTATTTCTTTGCCTGGAAATAGACTTGGTAGTGCCTTTCTATCGTACTTCCTATTAACATTCAAGTTTGGGCAATAATTGTGGAAAAACATTCCATGCTTAAGTACAACCTCAGCCACCTATTTAGCATGTGCCCTCCAAATATACTGGAGCACAACTCCTATCAACCCAATGTTAGGCTGAGATTGAGAAGTCTGAACTACGTTTTCCAGCTGCTCTCTTGTCCGTCTTGCATTTCTTCACTTTCGGTTCCTGCACACTCTCTTTTCCGCTGGGCTCATGCCACTGCATGCTCCTTTACCTTATCCTTGGCACCCTGCCATCCACAAGCAAAGCCCTGTTTCTCCAGAATAACACAGGGCTTATTTTATGACACGGCTTTCAGAAGGTATTGTCCTACAACCTTGGGGAATCCTCCAAAATGCATCCAATTGTTTGTTCTCTGAGCTCGACAAAACAGCCCAAAATGAAGGAGAAGAGAGGAAAAAACAAAGAGGAAAGGTTTGGAAAAGACTTCAAATCATGCTTCATTTAGTGAAATATGCCCAATTAGAAAGTACTAGGAGGCCTTTAATACTGTATGGACAGGTTGAAAACTAAATAGGTTTATAGTGTCTTAACATTAAAAGAACTCTCTCAAGCCTTTTTGTTTAGCTTAGCTGCCTGCAAACAAGAGCTGGCTTGGTAGAATGGTTAATGGCACCAGGCTAGAAACCAGGAGACTGTGAGTACTAAAAATTTTGGGGTGACTTTGGGCCGGTCACACATTCTTAGCCCTACAAAGAAGGCAATGGTAAACCACTTCTGAATTGGGAACAAAGTTTAACTAGGAGATACTAAAACTACATCACAAAATCATATTTTGCTTACTTGTAGCAGAGCACGTTGGTGAATGTAGCCAATTCTGGTTAAGCCATAAACCAGAACAGTTGCATTCACACAACTTATTAAACCAAAACTAAAGTATTAAGTATAATATGTAAGTCAGGCCTAAGAATTTCACTTTCCATACTAGAAGTATAGGTACACTTTTATACAACACACCTAAGGATGCACAAAACCATTAACCATGTGTTCTTGGAACTCCCCACCCGCCACACACTATTAGCTTTCTGTGACGGTACCCATTCAGAATGGCCTGGCCACTGTGTATTGTTAACTATGATTTCTGTTTCAGCATGCTGCACTTAAAAGTACTTTTATTTTGTGGCTCAGAGCAAAGACCTAGTCAAAAACAGGTTCAAATTAAGCTCTAAGGAACCAGAAAGAGTTCACCAAGGCTAAACAGGAAGAAAAGGTTCAAGGCTTTAAACTACTAGATCAGTGTTTCTCAACCTTGGCAGCTTGACAATGTGTGGACCTCAACTCCCAGAATTCCCCAGCAAGTAAGGCTGGCTAGGGAATTCTGGGAGTTGAAGTCCATACATCTTCAAGTTGCCAAGGTTGAGAAACACCACTAGATGGCTTATCTACTTGAGTACAGCAGAAGAGTCCTGCGGTGCTCTAACACTTCCATACCAGGAGAAAACTTTACCCCAACATATGACAGGTCCCTTCTCTGAGACTATGCAAACAGCTCCACTCTGCACTATTACTGCTCTACAGGTTTGGTTGGCCACACGCTGGTAGCACTAATAACCCAACTTAAGTGTATTACAGTGCAGCTGATTTTTTTTTTTAAAAAAAGCAATTTATTCTGAACTACAATGCATGTTTATTCGAAAATTTCTTTTGGGCCTTAGTTCCAAACTAACATTGGCCAGCTGGAGGAGCAATTCCTCAAGTTGGGGTTCAATTTTTTTTTCTTTCAAAAGCGTTAGATTTTTTTGACCAGCTTTGTATAACTTGACAGGAGAGGCCGTGAAAGATGAGGGTGCGCGCAGAGAAGAGAACGTGGGGAGCATGAAGCCAGCGACAAGCAAAGGTTAATATGCCCTGAAGGGGGGAGCCAAGGGGCAACGAGACAATCCTCAACAGTGGGCGGACAGGCCATTGTCAGCGCAGTTTTATCTTCCCCCGAATAGGTTAAAGCCCAGCGTTTCGTAGAAAGCCTACGCTTGCAACAGCGATTCGTTTTTCATATTTACTCGGCGGTAGGTCCTGACAGGAATGCTCTGCAGAGATTCCAGGATCTCCACAGCCGCCCAAGACATAACGAGCAAAGTGTCAGAGCAACTGGGCCAAAGCGTAAGTGCCTGGGACGGCTGCAAAAGAGTTGGGTGCTTTGCGCAACTGCTTGAAGCAAGTACTATTCCGCTACTCTACCGGCCCGGCGGGGTCCGGAGGAGAAAAGGATCTGGCCGCCAGCCCCGGTCCCCTTTACAACAACGCCGCCCCCGAGGGGCTCCTACCTTCGCCGGGCGCGCGCCTACTACTCCGGGGACTGCACTGCCAAAGGCTCCAAGTCCAGCTTCGCGACGGATAGAGGGCGCGCCTTTTTCTTGCAATTAGTCCTGCTCCCGTTTGTAGGCGGCCGGCAAGAGGGGCTGGCACTTCCACTTCGTAACAACAATCCCTAGGAAAGACTGCCTCCAACTGCTGGCTGCCTCGAGGTCGTGCTTATAAAGAGCTCCGCAGAAGCATGTGGCTTACGGGAAACTACCTTGGATGGGCGCCAGTTCGTACGCCTTCGTTCCCCCTCTGCCGGTCTCGACCCACTTTTTTCTGTGGGCTGCTTGCTATTCTGCCTTTCAAGCCTGAGGCGTCAAAACGGGAGATGCTCAGCGATAACTCTGCTCGACCCTTGCCGCCTTTTCTTGCAGGAGGGACCTCTTGGTCGTGCACGGCAGGACACCTGAAGGCGTCTTTGCTCCCCTCGCCCTGACCATCCCGAATCTGGAGGCCTTGGGGGCAAGTGCCAAATAACCATGTTTATTGCAGTCATTGAGAAAATCCCTCCACGGAGCCATTGCACCTCATTGCTGGACAGTGCGATCCAGTGGCTGAATTCAGAAAACCTAAGCCATCCTGGTTTGATTGAATAAGCCATGGTTGGCTGCTTTCACAAGACTTGTTAACCATAAACAATGGTCATAAACCACAGTGGCTGGATTCACACAACATACTGAGCCATGATAATGTAGTTTGATTTGTTTGGGTTTACCATGTTGTGTGAACATAGACATCTTAGATCTGTGTCAAAATAAGTCCCACTGAAATTGAATTTATTTTAGAATAAATATGTATAGTACTATACAGTCAGTTATGCATTTATAGCACTACACTAAGCTATATTGGCAGCATTCACATGACACAAAAAGCCAGATACTAACCACATAAGTGAGTTTGCACAACATACTGAACCACAAAGTTGCCATCATCCACATTTCAGTCAGGTATACTGCATGTACTCTACTAATGATGTGTGCTTGTTGATACTGCAAGAGTGCAGTAGTGCAGACAACAATCAATTACATGGGGAGGGGGGAATGTTCCTTGCCTCAGGTGGCAGTTTGGTCTTGCTATAGAAGAGACAACATAAAACATGGTCAGGGGAGATGTTAAGGAGCAGGCTGAAGGACTCCCAGAAACATGGGAGAAAACTAGTTGTCCATGGAGAGCTCGAAAATTGATCAACATGGTCACTAAGGGTCAACGTCAACTTGTGGATGCATAATCAATCAATGGAGAGCTGAGAATAGGGGCAACTACAATGCACATACAAAGGGGCAGGGCTTTGATTGCATGGTTATAGCCACCATCTTGACTTTTTTGATGCCCTGGTGGACAGCTTCTTTTGATCTCTTACAGCAGAATCTATTCCTTCCTCCAGCCTCAAGCACTACATTCTTAGTACTGGGAGCCAGGAATGGAGTGAAAGGCTCCGAAATTGATGGTGATGATGATGATGACTGGGATAGTCAAGAACAGCACCAGTTCATACTTTTGCAAAACCTTGCTAAATTAGGGCACTGACTGAATTTACATGTTGTGTTAAACAATGGCATGCTTCATCCATGTTTTGTTGAATACACCACATTGGTGGGATCATGCAACACTTTAAGCCATGGTTTCAAATCAGAATAGCTGAGTTCATACAACAAACTAAACAAATCCCATACAGTAATGCTTAACTGGATGTAGCAGTACTGGCACTTTAAGATTGGAGAAGGCAAAGCTGATTCATTTGTAGACAGCTGTATAATCTGATTGAGTGAATCTTCTTAATTAATAGGGCCACCAACTCTGAAAATCTACCACTTGTTTTAGGAATATTTCAGGGGCTCTTATGTTCAGCATTTTTCCTTTGTTCTTATGGAATAGAAACTAATTTCTGAAATTTTAAATGACCTTATTTTAACTGCCAAGTAATTTGCTTTATTGTGTAAATATCTTTTTATTTAAGAAAAAATTATTCAAAATGTGTTAAATTAACAGTTGTATTAGTCAATATAATACAAAATAATATGATCTGTGAGTACTGCATGTTGCCACTCCATCCAAAAAGCAATTCATAATTTTAGGGGTTTTTTTATCTTGTTCTATTTTTTACTTCTTTTATTTTTGTCCTTTGCTTTATTTATTCTATTTTTCTTTTGTGAATATGTTGATAGTTTGCATGTGTGTGCGTGTGTGTTTAATACAGATAGTTGGGTTGAATTGTTTGGTATTTACAAGTTCTATTTCTTGTTTGTTTTCTGTTTTATTGGTGTTTTTAAAGAAAATAACATTTATTTAAAAATATATACAGTATAGCCTGATGCATTTTATGACTGGGTTACAGGCTTAATAATGTGGCAGCAGGCCTTCTAACATTACTTTGGCTTGGTTAATCCTGTTTTTTAGATTTACCTAACTCATGAACTTACAAACTAATCAAAGGCTGGGTCTGTACAACATTCTAGTTTAAATGTGATTGGCTTCTCTGTGGTCAGTTTCTCAGCCCATCCTAATTCTCAGGGTTATTGTGGGGAATTCAGCTCTTGCCAGAAAGGGCAAATATAAAGCTAATGAATACATGGCAGGAATATATGCTAGAAGAATGCTTCAATAGTTTGCCTACTTAAAATAGCCTTTGCCATGTTTTAATACATGGCAGGAATATATGCTAGAAGAATGCTTCAATAGTTTGCCTACTTAAAATAGCCTTTGCCATGTTTTAAGAATACTCTTCACAATGTATTTTCTTTACAGTATAATACGTTTTATACATTTAATACATCAGAATGAAGTTTTTAAAAGGACTGTCAGTTCTGAAAGAATTGTAAAAATGATTTGAATCTGTTATTCTTCCAACTGAACACTGAACCTGGAGGGGTGGGGCAGAAACTTTGCTGTTGAAGCTAGCTGTTCACTTCTTTTTTCTCCTAGGTTCAATACTTGATTACAACATAAATTATTGAAATTATTTCCATTTGGGGAAAATGAAACAAAAAACCTCTTATTGAAGCATCATAGTGCAGCATAATACTCAGAAAATCCTACTGCATCTCATTCTATCTATATTTATTTTAATGGACGTTCTGTGCACAATGTGAACAGGTGCAACATTCTGTGCTAAATTAACCTTTAAAGAATTGTGCACTGAATTATGTCGCACATGGCTCCTCTTTGTAAAGATATTCATGTAATTTCTTTTTTGTAAAGTAACTGCTTTGTAGAGATTGCTTCAAGTACTTTTTTCAAGGAGCAACCATTTTTTACACTTAGTAAGATCTTGGGGAAAAACCCTCCTGCTATGGACTTCACTGTCATTCTGATAGGGCATCTGGTGATGGAAACGTTGTTCTTCATATCATTACCAGGAAGGAGAAAGATTACAGCTGCTACTAACTTCTCTCTAACTCAGTGTCAGCTGAGATGATGATGTGATCGCAGGAAAAGGAAAAAAAGGTGGGGAGAAAAAGCAAGATGTGACAAGATTAACTCATGGAGGAAACCAAGCAAACAGATGAATTCATCTATCTTGAGAAATCTGACTAAACATAACCAAATGGACAGCCATTGGGCAAATGGCTCACAATTCACAGCAGTTCAAAATGACCTCTAAATACTTGCTGAAGAACATTCCTGGACCACATGCCTATATTTCAGTAAAGAACAAATCTGTGATGAACTGCATGGCCAGATTCATACATTATGCTAATTTGTGATTTCTTTAACCACAGTTGATTAAGACTTCTATTGCACTAAGCCATCATTCATTATAAGTCACCTTGATCCCAAACCAAATATAACACAGCTTAAAAAAAGCCAGAGTACAATTTTAAACACTCTTTCTCTCTTGCTCCCCCCATCTTCAAAAACAAAGCTGTCTTGTTGGAAACATCTCTCACTCTATGCAACATTCAGTTCCCTTCTCTGTCAATACAATATATTGATAGTGACATTATCCCAAGGATGCTGGAGAAATGTAGATTCTGTGATGTCACCGCACTGAAACTTCTGAGCAAAGGAGAATATTAGCATCATCTTTACCTAGAAAGTACCAAGCTATTGGAAAGAGGAAATAAGAATGCCAGAAGACAGTATTAACTAGGCTATTTTCCATTTGCAAGGACCGAATTGTTCTGACAGCTATTGGCACCAGAAAAACAATGTATGGGGAAGGAGGGATTTAAGAGCAAAGGCAGCAGAGTCCTAATCTTACAAATAAGCATATATCTGTATTTTTCTCTATTTTTCTCCTCCACAGGTCAGTCCTTCCTGATTGGGGCTACTTTTCCTTTCTGTCTCTTTTTCCTCCTCTTCAAAAAGGTCATCAGTGTTTATGCAACTCATTTATTTACATTACTTATAGGAACTGTCTAAAAACATTATCTGGGCAGAGAATAAAACAAAACAATAATACCAAAGATGCATGACAAATAATAGCAGAGTGAAACTCATACTGCAAATTGAAAAAAAGGGAACAAAGTAATAGAAAGTACAGAATTGGACTGATCTGAAAGAGTGGGCAAGGAGAAAGATAATTAAAATTCTACAGTGTATTCAGAATCCAGTGTGAAAACCTGGAAATGCCTCAAAGCAAGATCTCCTGCATCCAGTTATTTTCTAAGATACAGCCAATTTAAATGTACCATTAAATAAATTATTAAAGGCTGTATAAATTTAATAAATACGATAGATAAGTGATGCTGCTCTTCATCAGGACTACCAGATCTGGGCTGGAAAACTCTCAAACACCACTAGAGGGCAGCAAAGAGATACAGAAAACCAATGCTTTGCTGCCATTTGATGCTCATCCAGATTTCTGCACCCCTGCTCTGGTAATCCTACCTTGAATTTTCTAATAAGTCTCTAATCCTTGTATTTATATTCCTACCCCTTCTAAGCAGTGGCTTAATTCTTCTGGAACTAGTAGTGATCTACGCCAACCAGCCAATAGACTCAAATCTTGGCTTTTTCCATTGGACGGATGAGGCTAGGCACAGCCCCTCATAATACTGATATACCTGCCTATGTTGGCTTGAAGTGGTCTGTGTCAGAGACCACTTCAGCCTTTAGGGAGTAAGACAGATGAATAAGCACTCCTCTACTGCCCCACCAAACTACAAACCTGATGCTTTATAAGCCTAATCAGATGAATCATCTACTAATGAACAATATGTCCATTTTGCCATAATTTATGAATCATTGCACCTGCTACCAGACACTGGTTAAGCCTTTCAATTGTCTGATTTTGGTTATTTGAAATAGAGAAATAGCTTGGGTAACCTAACATGGTAAACTAAGAATAAAACCAATAATTGTGTTTTGCAGACCACAACCTAAGGCTTAGTATGTGTAAATGCAATCACTTGTTTGTAATCTATCATTAAACAGATCCATAGTGATGTGTGAACCCAGTGACAGACTTAGATATAATTTAGTTATTGGTAACCCGTCACCTGAATGAGAAAGTCAGTGGGTTCTTCTGGATGAAACAACACGGGAGATTAAGTACAGTCCTAAAGGACACCAAAATGTCAACGCACAGAACAAGCATTGCCCATATATTAGCCCAGCTGTGCAAAAACAAGCAGTGCTATTCGTGCCCAATTTGGTCAGCCATTCCAGAAAATTACCATGGTAGATGGTAGTGAAAACTACTTAGAAGTCCAAAAGCATCAGCAGATTGACTCTGGCTGGGTTAAAAAATCTTCAGCCATCAACCTTTGCTTTTCAACCATAATGGCTGGATTAACACCTTGTGCTAAGCCATACCAAATAGACACGGTCATGCTGCCACCTTATTTAAAGAAGCTGAAATAATTCCTGTGAATTCTGCCTCCTAGATTAATTCAGGCATTGCTTCCCTACTAAATGTAATTATTCAAGAATGGTAAAAGTCAGACATACACATCATTGGTCAGACTTGCATGTATCTTCAGACCCTAAAAACTGAAGTCCTATAACAAAATAAAACTAGATTATATCCTGAATACCTCCAATCATAAATCTGCATTAAATGTGAAATTCTATCGTCATTTCTTAGTAATGGATTCTTACCACTCAGAACTGCTGTGATCTCAGAACATAGGTATCCATTAGAAGCCACCATGCCATCATGCACCTGATATCAGGACTCTTATGATGTCACTTGCACCCAGCCCTTCTGGTAGAAGCCCATTCTCTGAGACTGCTTCATCATTCTCAGGATGTTGTGGCTTCCCACTGGGCTGGTTCAGTTATTGTGCAAAGATGTAACAAGGCTTGTTTCCTTTTGACTGGGTGAATTGTATGAACATAGCCATCACATTTTTAAAGTCATGATTTACAGCCTAGCATGAAGTGGGAACCCATCCAGTGGTAATCTATTTAGCAATCCATAGTTAGACAAATTATAAATACACAGCTTCTCTTGGGAATTGGATGGCCATATAAATCAATAAACAGCCTCTGTATGTATGTGTATGAGAAGATATTTTGGATATAGGGGCGGGGGGGGGGATTATGTCAACCTTTTTAAAAGTAGTTTCAGTGATTTTCACTCAGAGAACAGTTACATTTAATGAAGATTTGGGGGGAAAATGAGGTGACCAGAGTGGTTGTGCCTTCATTTGTTTTACTTTTTAAAATAAGACTGCACTAGTTTCTACAGCTTCTCTTGGCAGCTTGGTTAGCTGTGTTTTTGGCATTCAATGCCTTGCTGGAATGTTGTTGCATCATAGCTAATAGGCAAAGTTAAACGAAAGAAAAAATATGCTATTTTCCCAGGTCATGATCTTATATTATGACACTCATACTGAATACTCATGCTGATTTTTTTTTCATTGACTTTTATATTATTATATGCAAACATACACACACATACACATAGTAAACTATCAAGAAAAATCTTGGTTACTGGACAGATTAGACATATATAATAAATAAAATGTGTCTATCTCCTGGAAACTATCAGACAATTCATATCTTGTAGACAACAAATGGTCTTATCACAATGGATAAATAATATTTAGCCCAGCTTGAAGTGGTACAGAAAGCAAGATTGTGGAGATATATCTTTTGATCCTTCCTCCCACCCCCCGCTTCCCTCAGGAAGTCAGTTTTAATGTAAGGCAAGGATTTTCTGACTCTTTACCTTACTAATATAAGTAACAATTCACCTAACAAAATTGATGTCTTAATAGGAACAGGGAATAGTTAAAGAAATTCTATCTTGTTTTTGCCAGCAGCCAGAAAGAGCATGGTGATGGCTATCTGCATCTCTGTTGCTCACTTGAGACAGGGACAATAGCTTTGCATAAGGGACAAATATATTTTTGGTTTGTCAGTGATCATTCCTGCCTGTAACTGTCTGAATTGAAATTGTTTCAGGAATAGCATTTGTCAGTATACACCAAGCATAGCCATTGGTACTAGAGCTTGATTTCAAAGTAGCAGATGCATCAGCTTTTGCAAAGGGCCTTCTGAGATGTTGAGATATAATTAGAACTGACAATAGTCCTCATGTAGAACTGAAGAACTTGAAGGCACAAAGAAAACTACATTCCCCAGGAGGTGCCACAGAACTGTCGAAGTGACATGTAGCACTGGGTTCTCAATCAGTTTTGCAAATTTACTTTTTCCCAGGCCTCATATATCCTTGCATTTATGTAGTAACAAGAAAAAAGAAGTAACATTGTGCTGCTTGCACTTTTGAATCCTTCTGAGGAACAGTTTGAACACTCCCCTTTGAGAATAAGTTCCATTATCCAAGAAAAAGTAGATTTATGGGCAAGCCCAGGCATGAGTTATAGGCTAAATCTCTCTGCACTTTAAAATGCTTCCAGCCAAGTGGAGCCAGCCTTGGGGGCATTTGTGCTCATTGTGCTGCTAGAGACCATTCAGTACTCCTACAGCAGCCACAATAATGTTCCTGCTACATAGGCGCAAACAGATCACAGAGCCTGCCACTGTCGATCTAAGCAGGCAGAAAAGTCCTTTGGGTTAGGATAACAGTGCTGAAAAGAGCTGATGAAATTAAGAGAAGGAGGGAGAGGAAATGAGACAACTAAAAATCACATAGTCAGTCTGATAGGAAATAAATTCTTATTAAGTCCCAAGAGAACCAATTCCAAGTTGTGTAGTTAGTCAGTTCAGTTCGAATAGTTATCTGCAGTGCATAAAGTGGTACAACACACAGGGATGAAGCAGAGGTGGGGGGTGGTTAAACACAGAATTTTCAGTACTAGTAATCAATGAGTCATGATGGCTAGTCATAGTGTTGGAAGGAATACTGCTAGATGTAACATTTGTAGAAAATTTAAGCTTTGGAAAAAAAATCCATATTTTTAACTGAACCTTTCTGACAACATAGAATGCATTATTTAAATGCATTCACCCTCCACTTTATGGCATTGCTATCTGATGATAAATGATCAATTCCTCTGGCATTATTTTTTTGCTTTAAAAAAAATTAAAAAATAAAATAGTTTTGTTAAGTTGGTTTACATAGCTGTTTTGATCTAATCTGAAAAAAAACAGTCTGAAAATTTCAGCTCTACTTCCTTTGTCGATGTCACTGTATCTCTTTAAAGCCCCTATGGCTGTTGTAAGCCAGGAGAAGGAGAAGGAGAAGAAAACTACAGCCCCTAGCTACAAAATGGTACAATTCTGGCATAGTCTTTCTAATGTCACATTCTCCAAAGTCACATTCACTATTGTTTATCACATATGTACTATATTTTAGACAAATAAATGAAAAAAGACAGTGCTACACTTGTATTCAAAGATATCTTCTTCTGCACTGTTATTTCATTTGGCCCAAGTGAGCATGGACATCTGTTAGTGGGTGGGGGGTGGGGCAGGCAATTAACAAGTGCATCGTGACAACATCACACAAACAGCAGCAATTATATAATCTGTGTCATTTGTACAGTGATGTCATGATGTATATGATGTCATTGTGGTTTCTGCCAGACACCTATGAGAATGAGCATGCCTAAGAAATATGAAACCCTAGTGAATTTTGACATAGCTGAAACACTGCTAACCAAAAGTACATTCCTAGCCTGGAAAACAACTTTTCCTAGAAAGTAGGATATGGTTGTTGAGGTATTGGTTTAAGACCCAGGAGACTCAGATTCAAATCCACCGTCAGCAATGGAAGCTCACTGGGTGACTTTTGGACTGTCTCGGCTTCACCTACCCCACAGGGTTGCGGTGACATTGGAGGAGTGAGAATTAGGTATGCCGCCTTGAGCACCTAGAAGAAAAACACAATAAATGTACATCTTTATTTCCATTATCCTTTAACAGCACATTGTTTAGTCATCCACACTTCTGCTTTCACCCACTTTAGATTATAATTACACAATTTTTAGCTATTCATTTCAAGTTGAATTGGTTGATGATCATAAAGGCTATATCCAGTGTGTGGAATTTGCAAGCATTTATCTAGCCAAGACTACTTAATACTCTCACAGAGTTCAAGCCATCACAAGATTCTCCCTTCCTCCACCCCCACTTTGCCCCAGTTCCAACTAGGATCTGACACAGACAGTTGTAGCTTTCTTCCTCAACTCTCTTTCCACCTCCTTTTTTCTCATTTCTTTAATTCTTAGGTTACATTGATAATTTTTCCAACATTGTAAATAGAAGTAGAGTGAATAGCATGGAGAAATATTCTCGGCTTCTGAACCTTTGGCCAAAGATTATCTGTTCTTCTTTGTTTAACTGTACTTCTCATCTCTCATGCCCTTTGACATACCAGCTCTCTCTTGTTCCCTTAGAAAACGCAGAAGTGAACTGGGTTTAGAGACAGTTGCATGTAATGGCACAGCTGCATAAAACTAGTATTGGGTATAATTAGAAAGAAAACAAAAGTACTAACTGATGCAAGGTCTCCTATAGTTATAGTTTAGTTTACTTGCTGACCACTCTGATGCTATGCAAGGTTTTGTTTTATTTCATTGGTTTTAGCAGTCTGGGTCTTTGGTCACAATAAAGTGTGTTCTGTTCTTTTGTAGCTCAGTAAACAGTTGCTGATTAGTTCAGAGAACACACTGTTTTTTCCTCTATGGCAGGAATGGTCAGCTTCAGACCCAGGACCCCATGCAACTCCTGAACCCATTTTTTGCAATCCTCTGAGGCCTCTCTGACCAAAGTTGCTGAAGAATTATGGCACAGGTGTTTGCAGTATAAGATAGGAAACATACACAAATTCAACACAGTGTTTTTGTAAAGGAAAATAAAACCCTTAAACTATCCTCCACCGAAAAAAAGAGCATCTAGTTCTATCCACATGCATAAGGCTTTGTGTCTTTGCCATGCTCACAACTGCCCTTGCCTCGAAATGTTTAAAGTTAGCCTTGGCTATTGGAAGTTGCTCACACCTGTTCTGTGGACAGCAAGAATCATGTGAACTTGCTCAAGGAACAGGAATTCATCAGGAGGCCCTTCAAGCAGGAGATGGGGAAGCAGAAGCAAGGTCTCAGAGACCATAAGTCTGCTGCAACACCACCACCCTGGCCTGTTGCTAATGTGGAAGTAAATCAACCATCAGTCTGATCGGCTTCTGAATGAGGGGAAACAGGTAGCACCATATTGTCCTTTTTCTCAAGCCATAAAATGCATTGGATTGACTCTGGTTATACCATATGCACAAAAAGTCCTTTCTAAATGTGCCCAGCCCAACTGGGACAGCTATGGTGTTGCAACTGGGTTAAGGGCCAAAGCCACAGCTGAACACATCATGAAATGGGCTGTGGGCCATTGACTGAATTGGCTTTGACAAGCCTCAAAATACTGGAGATGAACTCATAAGTAAAATGACTGAAGGAAAAAAGAAGATGAAACATTTATAATAAAGGTAACTATTACCTCTTGCTGTTTTTGCATCATTATGTATCATAAATACACTGTAACAACACCAGAAGAGAATTACTAATAAGACTTTATTAATAAGACTCTACAACTGAGTCACTGAAGAAGATATTTTCAAGATGAAACATGTTTTGGCCAAGTATTTCACTACTGGCAAATAGTTTTTAGGTTATTTCTATGTAGATTAATCTCTACTTCTATATTGTCATTTTCAGTTGTTTTTCCAAATTTCATGCTGCAAATATTTTGGTTTTATATCTCTCTAGATTTTCCATCACACACGTTTTATCTTTATAGAATGATGTATAGAATTTGTTGACTATTTAGACCTAATTGGGACACCTTTTTTTCACATTTCCTAGCCATACGGGACTTCTAAGTATTACTTAGAAGAATATTTTAGGAATGTTCTTGTCCTGGTGCAAGACAGCATTGTTCACCACCTCCATCTGGTTGGTCTTTCTTAATATATACCTATCTCTTGGGCCTAACTCAGACAGTATTCAGCTCAGCCTTGTGTTTATGTAACAGACTATATCCAAACAAATAAAACATATTATGGCTTGGTGTAATGACCTGGTTCACAAAACATGCTAAAACAATGGCTGTTTCCATAACATATTGAACCACAAACTTCCCAACCACATTACAGGCTAATATAACATGTTGTGCGAATCCAGCCAGAGAAAAACAGACAAGAAGAAAGTTATCTAAGCATATGCAGAATATTCTCCCCTTGTTATTAAAAAGCCACAGTGAATTTGGCAACTTGTTTTAGACATAGCATCAGTCATCTTACCCTGATGAGTGCTGTGCTTAAAATCATGATCATGAGAATCTTCCAACCACAGAGACTTACTGTGCAGAGAGTTCTTTTTTAGAGTAAACCGATCTTACTGGTTTCTTATTTCTCTCAAAAGGAAGTAACAGCAGAACCTGAATGATAGATTGGTTAACCTACCCTTAGCATAGTCCCCCCAACCCACAGCACACATCCTGAGAGGGAAGTTAAATACATCATTCTAATGCATGTTTCTCACCCTCAGCAACTTTAAGATGTGTGGACTTCAACTCCCAGAATTCCCCTGACCGGGGAATTCTGGGAGTTGGAGTCCACACATCTTAAAGTTGCTGAGGTTGAGAAACACTGCTCTAATGAGATGGCTCTCAGGGATTTGCCTCAGTGACCTGTGTATTATCCCTATGGTAGTTTTGTTTGTAGTGTAAAAGGCAGCCATGCAAAACCAAGAACCCGCGTTGTCACTGGGGTATTGCTTCATCAGCCCATCAGCTCCCGAGCCTGCCATTCTCTCGGGTTGGCTGTGTTTATTTTGACATTCTTGGTTTTCTTCAATTGCTTCCCTCTATTCTTTCGAGAATGGCATTTCACTGAGCCAGTGATACAGGGAGCCTCCTGGGACAATCAGTACCACACCTCCTTGTCTTGATAGTGCAATGGGCAAACCATTTGATAGAGGCACATGCGGGAAGGATGCACACTCTGCACTGACTGTCTAATCATTTTCAATCCTTCGTTTGCTTCACACATGCTCCCGGCCATTTATCGTTCCCCCCACCCCACCCATTCCTTATCAGCTTTTTTTTAAACAAATGAGTAAACTCAGAGGTGTGTTTCAACAAGCAGTAGCAGCTAACGGATCTTATCTGGGCTCAGAAGCTAATAAGGGTTCAGGGTGGGTGAGCAAGTATATGGGCAGAAGACCATCAGGGAGTCACTGGACTGCAGGCTATACTGGGAAGAAGTCAAAAAAACCCATCCATATTGCTGCCAGCAAAATTCCATGGATATATCTGTGAAGTCACCAGCAGTCAAGATCAAACTGAGGGAGACTTTATTTTCAAAAACCAGGTCTTACTAATTAGAGGCACTTTATTTTTATTCTGCAGCACACAAAAGAGAATTGAACTCAGCAGAGGATCTTACAGGAAAAGACATGAGATACATCTCTAATTGTACTAAAATTCTCTTCATCAACAATGAGAAGGAGTTGACAGCAATACTGTTAGTGCAATCTTATGCACTTCTGTTCTGAAGTAAATCCCATTACATTCAATGAGGTTTATTCCAAGTAAGAGCATTTAGAATAGCAGAAACCTGCCAATAATTACTGTTGGACGAAACAGGCCTATGTCTGCATTAATATGTTTAGATTTGCACTGTAAAATACTTGGCCATTGAATATTTTTAATGTTCTAATCACCAGGCATTTTTAGGCATCACCACATTTCCCAAAGGGCAGTCCAGATGACACAGAAAAATCTTTTGGATGCAAGTACAGAATGTGCTTCTAACTTTCGTGGTGCAATAGTAAACATGGCATGAACTTAATAATGTCAGTCAGCAGCAAGAGGAAAATGTTTTGCAGAGCAAGCAATGAATGAACTGTGATTGAAATCCATACAGAGGTCTTGCATTATTTGCAAGTAATCATTTCCAAACCTAATCCACTTTATGAAATACTCATCACATATCTTTTATTTGACATGTCTTGCCTTTCTTCCACTATGGAACTGAAGGTAGAATCTGTAGCAGTTCTCCCTCCCTCCAGAACACGGCCACACAGCCCGGAAGACCCACACCACCCATTGTATTCCGGCTGTGAAAGCCTTCGACAATACAACTCCCTCCCTCCATTTGCATGCTGCCTGCTTTAACAACTCCAAGCAACATACAATATATGAAACTTACTATAAAATAATTCACAGTCAATAAAACTGTAATAGAATTATTAACTATGATTAATAAAAACGTTTGTTACCATTAGATAAGATCTTCCTGTCCAAATGCCCTCTGAAAGACTACTGCCTTTATCATTTTTCAACAGGACATGGGGGAGGGTTTCCAGAGAGAGGGGGCTACTACTGAGAATGTCGCTCTCCAAGTTCCAGCTTCCCTGATCTCTTGGAATGGACACCTGGTGCTTTATCTCCCTGCTAGATGATATAGGGTGGGCAGATCCTACCCAGAGAAGATAATCCCAAAGATAACAGGGCCTGAACCATATAGGGGTTTATCTTAAGATCACCAGCATCTTAAACTGGTCCTGGAAGACTATTGGCAGCCAAAGCAGCTCCTGCAAAAGAGGTGTTATTCTGCTATATCAACTAATGCCAATCAGCAGGCAGGTAACTGCAGTCTATAACAGCTGTAGTTTCTGTATTTTCTTACAGGGTTGCCCCACATGAAATGAATTGCAGTAGTCTAACACATGACAAGGATGTGAATTCAGTGCCTTCAGTATGGGGAACAACGCAATAGTAGCCTGCCAAACTGGGCCAAAGGCTCTTTTGGCCACAGCTTCTATCTGTTCTTCCAGCAGGAGCTGGAAGTGCAGGAGAATTCCCAGCTGTATTCCAGCTCCTTCAGGTGAAGTGCAACCCCATCTTGAGGAACTGGTGGAACATCCATGGCACCAGAAGATCTCTGAATCAATGGTAAGTCCATCTTGCTAGGATTTGGCCACCATCTGTTTTTCTGCATACAGTTCCTTAAGGCGTCCAGGCACCATGTCAAGACTTCCACCAGATCTCCTGTTTGGCCTAGGGTAGAGCTGAGCCTCCACCTAAGTGTTCAAAGGCTCAACCTCTCCTTATCCATCAATTCCAGTTGGAACCCACCCACTCAGAAAGGGGCAGAACCACTGCAAAACAGTGCCTCCAATCCCTAATCCTTGCACTCAGTCCAAAATTATGCCGTGGTTGATGGTCTCAAAGATGGCTGAGAAAGCTAACAGGACAAGGGTCTCCCTCCCACCCTCCAGGTCTCACTGCTGGTCTTCCACAAAAGTGACAAATGCAGTCTCTATCCAATGCTCAATACTGAAACCCAAAAGAAAGAGATCCAGATAATAGTCTCATCCAGGATTTTTTTTTTAGATTTTTTTTTATCCCATCTTTATTATTTTTATAAATAACTCAAGGTGGCAAACATACCTCATACTCCTTCCTCCTCCTATTTTCCCCACAACAACAACCCTGTGAGGTGGGTTGGGCTGAGAGAGAAAGAGTGACTGGCCCAAGGTCACCCAGCTGGCTTCATGCCTAAGGCAGGACTAGAATTCACAGTCTCCTTAACCATTAGACCAAACTGGCTCTTTTGTAATTGAAGCTTAGCCATCTTCTCCACAATCTTACCAAGAAATGGAGAATGGCCAGTAATTATTTAAGACTGTTGGATAAAGAGATTTTTTTTAAAGAAATTCATTAATTTATTTGTAATGTGCAGGATATTTTAGATAGTTGTCTGGGTTCTCTGCACAGCCACTGTAGTGATGTGGGTCTTTGCCAGATGATCAGTGAACTCCTGTTAAGGAGATTTGGTGAAAACAGTTTCTTTCCAGAGATCAGGAGTCAGGTAAATATAGGTCTTTGAGAAGGCATCAAAGGTGGCTTTGGCAATATCCCCCAAGACCACAGTGCAGCTTCTTGCAAAGCTGATCAAGTTATCAGTTGTTTATTCCAACCATCATCAGTTGTTTCTTGGGAACTGGGGCAGTCACAATCCTGTGTCATGTACTGCAGGAATGAGGTGCGCTGGGATGGACACGCAGCAGTCTGTCACCTTGCATGGTACAGTATGAGGCTTTCCAGTCCTATCCTCCAATGGCCTTGTCTCACTGGGATGATAGTTTTGCCAAGATGATGTCCCGAATTTTTTTTTAGAGTTTTTTAATCCAGGACCAATATGACCACTGTGATCTGCAGTGTTAACAAAGACTTTGAACCTGGTACAATGCTAGCACATCTTTACTTCTGCACTAGTGTGCTTTTCAAAACCTAGCCCTTCAGAGAGGAGCTTTTTTTTCAGAGATGGCTTTCTAGGGAAGATCTGCACCACCACTTCCTCAACACATGTAGCCATGCCCTTCCACCATGTTTTCTCTAGCTAAGTCCTTCTTAGTTTTAAACAGGTTGTTGTCACATAATTTTAGACAAGGGTACTGTTGTTGAGGTAAATACCTTAAGCACTGTTATCTTGTTTTGACTATATATTGGGAATGGGAAGAAAAACTGATTTTGTGGGGTTTTGAATGTTACAACATTTAGAAGGGCTGCCATTATTTTAAATAAGTGTCTGCCTGCTTTCTACTAAGCACAGGCTACTATTATTATGGAAAGTAGTTTAGTGTCTATGGAAAAACACACTTCTAGAATCCATTTTCTTTAAAAGGTGCAGTATTAATTCTCCCTGTACAAAAAATCAGTTCAGTGATTTAATTCAAAGACAATTCAGTCAAATCTCTGAGCTGACTTTCTGAATCAACCTGGAAAATCTAACCCAGTGTGAATTGATTGGATGGTTTCCCACACGCATAGAAACAGCTTTTCATAGAATCAGCATTGGAAGGGACCTAAGAGGTCATCAAGTCCAACCTCCTGTACACTGCAGCATTCACTGCACCATCCCTGACAGATGATTCTCCAGCCTCTGTTTGAAAACCTCCAGTGAAGGGGAAGAAACTGCTCCATGCGGTCACCTATTCTACTTATTGACAGCACTTACTGTCAAGAAGTTCTTCCTAATGTCTAATCTGTATTTACATCCTTGAAGTTTCATCCCATTAGTCTTACCCTCTGGACTGAGTGAGAATAAGGCCAAACCCCCTACAAAGTTACAGCCCTTCAGATATATGAAGATAGCTATCATGTCCCTCTTAACCTTCTCTTCTGCAAGCTAAACATATCTAGGTCTTTTAACAGTTCCTTGTAGGACTTTCCAGTCCTTTCAACATTTTTTTAGTCCTTCTCTGGCAGAGTAGGGCAAGATAATTATTTCCTGCTATCTCGACCCTCTGCTCCTCTTGATGCTCTTCAAGATGTTGTTGGCCTTGTTTGCAGCTATGTTACACTGTTGGGACATATTGAGCTTGTGATCCACAAGTACCCCCAAGTCCATCTCATATGTACTGCTCTTAGCCAGATTTTCCCCATCCCTTACACGTTTCTTTCATTTTTCTTACCTAAATAAATGACTTTACTTTTCTCCCTGTTAAGTTTCATTCTATTTGTTTCTGCCTGCTGTTCTAGCCTAAGTCTTTTGGAATTTTTTCCCTCACCTCCCAAATATTGGCCATCCCTCCTAGTTTTGTATTGTCCAAATTTAGTAAACATTCTCTCATCCATATCATTTATAAAATTGTTGAACAGCACTGGGTCCAGAACAGAGCCTTGTGGCACTCCCCTCGAGATTTTCCTACATTGATTCAGAAATCTGTATTAAGTTGATTGGATCCTACTAAATGGATTTAAATATTCAACTAAAAGCAGGTCAGTTTTTCAAACTGATTTGAATTATTGGATCAAAGTGCAGCTGTTTTCCAAGCTGTGATCTGTCCATTTGATCAGGGTTCAACCCTTTCATCAGGGTTTTGCCTGATTTGCCTTGCCATATTCATCAGACAGAAGTCACTGTTTGAAACATGCTGTTCTACAGTGATTAAAAAAAAAAAGATACCAAAGTGACTTGAAAACTTAAACTACTATTTCAGAGATGAAATTCAGCATCTGTCCATTCAGACCTGTTTGCAGGGAACAAAAAGAAACTTCCTCAGTTTGAGGAGAGATCTCTACAGAGGCCAGTGAAGTTTCATTTGATTTACCATTCATTCATTCATTCATTTATGGGTGCCTTCAAGTCAACATTGACTCCTGGCAGCTGCCTGGACAAGTCCCTGCAGTTTTCTTGGCAAGATTTCAGAAGTAGGTTGCCACTGTCTTCTTCCTAGGTCTGAGAGAGAGTGACTGGCCCAAGGTCACCCAGCTGGCTTTATGCCTAAGATGGGACTAGAACTCATGGTCTCCTGGTTTCTAGCCTGGCACCTTAACTACTACACAAACTGGCTCTCTGATTTACCTAGGTGGCAGTAATTAAATCAGATGCATATCTCTCTTCCTCCCTTGACATTCAGGATATTCCCAACCTTCAGGGGATATTCAATGCTTCCCAGAAAAGCTCCAGTCACCAACCAACCTCCTGATACTACAAGGCAACCTCACTTCTGAACCATTGCACTGAGGAAGCCTCACTGGGAGATGAGCTGAAATGTTTGCAGAAAACTTGATGGATACCTTGGTACTGCTCTCCCAAAGTCTGGAGAACCCAACTACTAAGTAAATATTTCATCTACTTCACAGTCCATTTTTGAGCTGAAAACATTTACCCATAAATCTTTGGTGCTCAGATGAGATTGTTTAAAAGATAAATCAGGGTGATAAATTTATATAATCAATTAAAAAAACCTCATCATGGTATTTGTTTTTCATTCATGCCCAGCATATCTTGCAGCCTTCCAGTTATCTAGAGTTGCTTGTTTGTGCACCTGTCTTAGTGAATTCACAAGCATGGATTGTAAAGTTATACATCTTTCTTGAAGAGTGAGTCAGTTCTGTTGGTGAGCCAATGTTTGCTGATGCAAAACAATGACACCATTGAGATTCCCTTACTCTTAACTGACAGAGAGAGGAGTGAGGCAGAGGCTTTCACTCGTGCTTTGAAAGGATGTGTGAACCATTCCAAAAATAGCTCAGTGCTGAGTCATGCTCAGTTCTGCATTAACCGGGCAAGAAAAAATGGAGGGGAAGGAGGGAAGTAAAACTATTGATGAAATATGTCCTCCTATACATGGTCAATTTCATGGCACAAAAAATCTTTTTAATGTAAGGATACTTGAAAGAATGGATCTATTTGTTCTTAAGACTTGCTTATGGAACCCAATGCAAAAAGATGCCATTAAGGCCAATAACTCTCAGTAACTGGTTGAAGGCATTAACTACTCAATTATAATACCAATAAACAAAGATATGGCAGGAATTTTTTTTAAAAAAGGTCAGAACCTTTTGGAGAAAAGACAGTTCAATATGCACCAGGATGTGACATAGGTCACTTCCACATCATTGTTTCCACGCCCTAGTTCCTCAAAAGAAATTTGAAAGTAGCCCCCAGTTGTCTTCATTTCTGATGTTTCAGAAATACAGAGAACAAATGGCAAAAATCACTGCCTGCACTGTGTTTCCACAGTTCCTACAGAAATAAAAATCCACACAAAAGAGACAGAAATGAAATGAATCAAGAAGAACCCAAGCAGCTGGGCACTTGGCATGGCCCTTGCCAGAGAGGAGAACACTGCCAGGACCTTTTCAATTCCACCCCTGCTTTCTTCCCTCTCCTATTGAAGAAAACTGCGGAGTTCCCAAGCCACCCTTTCCCATTTCAGCTACTGCAGCTGAACCTCAGGAGCTAGGATGAAGGAAAAGATTCAGACTTCCAAACTCTGCAGAACTCCAGTAGTTGCAGCTCTAACCAGCTGCAGAAAGGGGTCACTTGCACTGCAGCTGAGCTGGTGATAAATCAGTTCACTTCTTGAAAACAGAAAATGGCCTGGGATCCAATCTAGCACAACTGTAAACACCTGTGTGCAAGTAGTCATAGTCTCCATTATAATGGAGGAACACTGGCCCTTTGGCTTTATGCTGAGGAGATTAAATTAGTCATTATGATATTAGGAAGGAAAGAAAGCAAATCATGTGATAAGTCTGGCCAAAAATGTTTTACAGCGATTCTGCTCCTTCCTGAGCAGTCAAGAATGAGTGATTAAGCCTCTGACCTCTAATCACTCATTTATGGGGTGGCACATGGCTCACCTTTCTCCTCACAGCTGTCTAACATCTGTATGAAGCTGCTGGAACATGCTATCCATTGGTTCAATATGAGGCTGATACCCAGCTGTACTGTATACCCAGGCTATACAGGAGTTGCAGTAGAAATGCTTACCCAGTGTTTGGAGACTATGAGGGACCAGAAGGCTGGAACAAAATCCTAGCAAGACATAGTTAGTTCTCATTCAGAACCACCTGGTTCCTTGGAGATTCCTACTTCAGCTCTGATGGAACAGGTCTGCGACGGTGGGATACTCTTAAATTCATGGCTTCTGCTTGATCAGCAGGTGGAGACTATAGCCAGGAGGGCTTTTGATCTTTTGCTAGTTGCAGTCCTTTTTGGAGCAGGGGTCCTGGTGATTGTTATTCATGCCTTCATTACCTTGAGATCTGATTACAGGGAGCTTCCCTTGAAGATAACTCAGAAGCTATAGCTGGTGCAAAATGCAACCACCTGCCTGCTGATACATGACAGTAATTGCAAAATAACGCCTATGTTGTAGGAACTGCACTGGCTGATAGTTTTGCTTCTGGGGCTGATTTAAGGTGCTACTTCTTATGAAATCCTTTATGTCTTGGGTCCTTGTAATCCACGAGACATCTTCTTTAACCACATATGTTAAAGTATCCCTTCCTAGGTTGGGCATTTAACATAAGAAGGGATACTTTGGATGCCCCCCCAACCTGAGTGTCAGGGGCAAGAAACCGAAAACATGCTTTTTGGATGGCAGCTTTGGCCTTGTGTAACTGTTTCCCCATCCCAGTGTTTGGATGACCTCCATATTCTTAGCTTTTAGAAAGGCAGTTTTTTTTTTTTTCCTGGATGTTTGGAGTTAAAGTAACAGTTGCTGGATTGCTGTTCATTTTTAAATGGGTTGATTTTTAATTTGAATTCAGTGTGAATGATTTCTTAAATGGTTATGGTTTAAATGTTTTGCACTTTAATGGATTGCTGAGGCCTGCATTTTTGTTAACCACCCTGAGTCTCTCAGTGGGGTGGAATACACATTTTGTAAGTAAATCTAAGCTGGCTTGCCCCAACCTGTTGCTTCCCGGATGTGTTGGGATTACAACTCCCAGAATTCCCAGTCCACATAGGCTCTCCTGTTGCCAAAACCAGAATGGTCTTTGGGTAGGTACAAATGGGAAAAGGCTCATAGAAGACATTCAGTTGGGGAACACCTCAGGCTAATATTTAAGAGAAAAGGACAAATTACTTTTCTAAACTAACAGCTATTATTTCATTTTTTGAAAGATCCTGTATTCTTTTAAAATGCTGCTTTTAATCTGCTGCTGCTTGATTAATCAAGAGAGAGAGAGAATTTTTAACTGATTCACTGAACTGATTCGTCAATTAAACCTGCAGGCCTGTCATTAAGACTGGTTGAGTCAAGAGGTCAGGCAGAATGGTGGAAACATATAAAAAAGGAGGAAGATGACTATATGTCAGGGGATACCGGTTAGCATGGTGCAAGTGGAAATAATTGTGTTCTCTCCAGGAAATTGTTTTTGCCTTGTAAGGGAAACCTCAATAATGGTTAGATCATTACTGATGACTTGTTTGCTCCCTACAAAAAGCAGAAGCTGTCTGCAGGGGAGTCCCTAGGATATTTGTAATAACAAGAAAGCCTACCTTGGTTGCTAAGTGACTTGCTCTCCCTATCAACTTTGCTATGACTGAAGGACTAAGGTGAGGCCAAGTAGTTGCACATGAAGTCCCAAGGAAGGGTTGTCATCTTCTTTTTCCTGACAATAGGTTTAGTTGGATTTTGTTTGTTAACTAAGTACAAAGAGAGAAGTTCAATAGGACTTTCTGGCATTGGGTCCCTTAGCATTGGGGGAGCTGTACTCGTTGATTTCTGCCTATCATGTAACAATAAACAAGATAAGGTAATAGGATGGGATATGCGGTCTTCCAAGTGCAAAGATAGGATATATTTAGGCTACTCATTAAAAATATATGTATCTTCCAACAAAAGTTTCATATGTCTTGATGTTGCTCTAGAAAATAGACTTTGACTCATTTCAATCTGGCTTCAAGCCAGGGATTGATACTGAAATAGTCTTAACTGCTTTTTTGAATGGCTTTTCCAAATGACAACTGAGGTAGTCCATTACTGATGGCTTTCCTGAATTTCTTCATAGCTTTTGATATCATTGACAAAATATCTTGATGGATTGACTCAGGATTGGAAGCGTGATAAAATAATTGTGCCACACCTACCAACAGGATCTTGGTAGGCATAATGCCAATTTTGGTATTTGGCAATGTTTCTTTTAAACTTCTATTTAAAACTCATAGAAGAGATCATCAGGGGTTCTGGTGCAAAGCACTATGGCAATTTCTTGTCATTTAAGTCAGTCTACCTAGGTGGTAGATCAATGCTTGGAGACAATTATGTTTGGATGAAAGCTTATATATTAGACTGAATTCCCTGAAGTTGAAGCACTTCTGAATGGGTGGTTCTTAAGTCCTGCAACGTGGTCCTATTCTGCTTGCATTACACTCCACATGATAGAATGAGTGCTTGAAAGGTGCATCGGTTTCTGGGGTCAGCTTAAGATTGGTACTGCTGCTATTTTCTATCTGAATGTCATTGTGTTCACAGCATTTTACTTGTCTCATAGTTTTGTATATAAATTTTAAGGGTTTTGGTTGAATTATTCCATTTTCAAATTATCTGTTTTTAATTGCATGTTTTAATTAATTATTTTAACATTTTAATTCAATTGTATCCTTGCTTTGGGATTACTAAAAAATCAGGATATAAATTGTATAAATAAATCATTGTCTGATAAAACTCATTGAACTGGCTCTATCACTGGAGGCTAAGGTGGCCTCAACACCAAAATTGTACCCTTGATTAGCTTTGGCTGAGGCTCAAATTATGATTGTTTCTAAACTATGAGAGAATTAGCTCTGGCAACTTTTCACCAGTATTCTACTTTATGTGAGGTAGCCTTAAAAAAAAAAAATTGGCAGTTTCAGCTGGTACAAAATGTTGCTTCAAGGAACCTGGAAATGTCCATTTCCAATTCGTGGTGTTTGCATTTGCTTATAAGGACATAATGATTTTGAACACAGGAATCTGAAGGAATGTATTATGCCATATTATGAGAAGTACATTGATCATGGACACAAGTAAGGTGTTCTCCATGGTGATCCTCCATCCCTGGAAAGACTGCTCTCAATAAATGTGTTTGTTGATTATTTTAACATTGATGTTACCTGCTTTGGGATTCTTATGAAAGGCAAGATACAAGAAGAAATAAATATAAATAGGTTGGATACAGAGTAGCACTTACTAGAGTTCTGTTTGTCCTAGCTGTAGGAATGGGAAAGTGAATGTTACAATTCCTCCTTCCCTGGGCAGTCCTTTTGTTCCTCATGAAATGCTACTCCATAGGACAGGCTTTCTCAGACTTGGCAACTTTAAGACATGTGAACTTCAACTCCCAGAATCCCCCAGCCAGCATACTAGCTCTCCAGCCTTTTCAGCAGAGCTCTGCTGGACTCTAGCACTGGACAAGAACTGAAAAGATGGTCCAACTGTATTCAGCCTATTCATTATTGTGTGCTCATGCTTTATGTCCTCAATATGTTCTTTAAATATGTATTTCTTTCAGATCACAGCTTTTTTTCTTTTACTGTTGTATGTCATCCTCTGTGGGTATAAATTGGCCATCTTCACTGCTCCTGTTGAAGTAGTAGTGAAGATGGCCAATTTATCCATTGAGGTAAGTTCTTGGGTGTCAGAGTAAGCTCAGACCATAAGTGCTGCAGAAATTACACGAACTTTCCATTCCATTCCATTCCATTCCATTCCGTTCCATTATTTTTGTGGAAAGATATTCCAGCTTCATGTTCTGGTTTGGTTCAGCCTTTCATCAAAGCAATTTTGGCTTAAAATGCAAACACATTTACAAAGAGGTTTCACTCATATGGGGTCATGTCACATTTCCTATTTTAGAGAGAACAGTCCTCTATTTTAAGACATTGGTTGAGTTAATGCATTCCAATTGTTTGTTCTTAGGTTAGTGTGATCTGTGAACCCAACCATTGTGGTTTCAAAAAACATGATTTATAGTTTAATGATACACAAAATCAAATAACTATGGCTTTTTAACAACAGTTAAAACAAAACATGGTTTAGTGTGATATGAACTCAGCCAATGTCTACTTTAGCTTTTCCCAACCTGGCATCCTGCAGGTATCCTGGGACTGTAACTCCAAAATTCCCTTGTTAACCAAAGTGTAGGGAGCATCCTGATGTGCTAGGGATGGAGGGGAAGAGCAATATCACCAATTTGCTTCCTGGTAAATTGGTATTTTGTGAATGGCCATACTTTGGCAGTCATTTTTGAAAGAGACCCCTTAATATGCTCTCAAAATTTTAACTGTACGGCTCATGTTTTCTCTATCACTGTATCTCTTCTATTCACTTTCTCCTTGCATGGATTATTATGACCATGCACTTTTTTCAAATTATAAAGCAGGAGTTATAAAATAAGACAGCTGTGGATTATTGTTGGGATGAAAGGAATGGGGGAAAAACCTCTCCTAGGCAGAGCCCCTTACTGGATCTGATAAGACTCTAAACAAAGAGGAGCTGTTTTCTTGGTTCCCCAAACTGTTTGTTTATGCACAAACAAAGCTGCTTATACTTGCCATCTGCACCCTGTCAGGGTCTGGCATTCTCTCCTCTCTGCCATGGCTGGACAAGGCAAACACAGTGGCATCTTTCAGACTGGAGCCAGAATATTCCAGCCTGTTCTGGATGCCTTCAACTGAATGGGGCTTCTCCAAGGAAAGTAAGCTATTATTCATTGGTTTAACGTCTCTCTCTGTCTGCCCTTGGACTGCAGTCCTGACAACAATTCTTACAAGAACATTATTAAAAAGAAAAATATTCAAGTCACAGATGTGGCCATGAAAATAATACAGAAATGAATAACCATAATCCAGTTAAAGCAATAGTCAATAGCTTCTTGTGTTGGCTTTACTTTCAGGCTCCCCCATCCTCCGAAAGGACCCTCTTTACTAGCTGGAATGAGAGCTTACTTAGGAAAGTGAAAAAGGCTGAAACAACAACCTGCAAAGCCCAACCTCCGAGCCCTTGTAGCAGACATATGTCCATAGCTAGTGCTATAGCCCAGCAAGGGACCTGTTTACAATCTGGGAAAACAATACAACGTTGTTGGTGCTCTTAGTAGCTCATTGCCAGTTAATATAGTAAATGCCCAGGATGTTAAAAGAATACTTTTAAGCCGGTGTTAGTTTGGAGCAGTATTTATTAAAAGGGAACAACAACCTAGCCTCAAGCCAATTTAAGGAGTTCAGCACCCCACCCTGCAACTCTTCTTTGCCCTTTTTTTGAACAGCTGGGATGAGGTCACCAGCATGAAATTTGAGCAATACTTCATGTGCAGTCCCAGTTTGTGCCGCAGACAGTCTCGGGCTCATTTGCATAGTCTTCTGGTGCTTCTTGGGGTCATGGGGACAATTGGAGACCTTTGCAGGAATCAAGGAAAAGGGCAACTGTGCTCAAGAGGATGAAATTGTTCTTCTTAATTTCATACTACTTATTTATGAATGCCATTGGAATGGAGGAAACACGCTGTCTCAATAAAGAACTGAAACTTATCCTCCCCCCACCCCAAAGCGGTGTTTCTCAGCCTTGACAACTGGTGGCTGGGGAAGTCTGGGAGTTGAAGTCCACACATCTTCAAGTTGCCAAGGTTGAGAAATACTGCCCTAAAGGGTGTTTGAAAGGTCTCGAATATAATCTGTGTCCATGTCATTATTTATTTAAGGTTCACTACAAAAATCATATTGAAAAGTCCTTACTTTAAGGCTTTTAATTTAAAAGACATGACAGAACAAGCAAAATGAATGAGGAAGGAGGGAGAAAAAAGCAAACTATCACTTCTTAAAGTTATAATTTGATCAGCTCTTTCTTATCATGAGATGAAAATGGTTTAAGAACTGTTTTAAGGCTGTTTTAACTGTTTTAAGGCTGTTTTAAGGAGATCCCAAAGGAAAATGGAGACAACTACAATTGGGACAGGCAATTCCATTGCTAAGTGATACAGTTGTTAAGTGAAACATCTCATGACCATGCCTGACTTACACTGTCAGTCCTGCTGTGGTCATTAAGCAAATCACCCATGTTCGTTAAGCATGATGTCATGTGACTGCAATTTGCAATTTTACTGCCAGCTTCCCCATTGACTTTGCTTCTCAGAAACCGGCTGTGAAGGTTGCAAATGGTGATTGCAGAACCACAGGATGCTGCGACTGTCATAAATGTGCACCAGTTGTGAAGCTGGCAGAAAATTTGAATTGTGATCATGTGGCCACAGGGATGCTGCAACAGCTGTAAGTTTGAGGACTGGTTGTATATCTACTTTTTCAGCTCTGTCATAAGTTCAAACAGTCACTGAACAAGGCAGTCGTCAACCAAGGACTACCTGTAGTCCTGCTTTCTCTCTCTCTCTCTCTCTCTCTCTCTCTCTCTCTCTCTCTCTCCCTTCCTTCTTCCCTTTTTCAATAAATAAATTTATTAATTTATATTTTATTTTATTGCAGTCTATTGCAGTGACTGAAGCCAGGCCCAAGACAACAGAGATATTCTCTAATGGTACTTCCAGGTGACCAACATTTCTTCCACCCAAATCTTCTGAATTCACAATGAAATTAATGTAGGACTTGAGAGGACTGTTCGGACTGAGATACCAGGTCACTATGTACACAGCCAGATGGCCACATTAAAGTGCTATCCACCAGTTCTTGAGCTGGCAGAAAATTTGCTACCCTGATGGTTGAGCCCTCTTTGCTAAAGCAGCAAGGCTGGTAAGTGGTGCTGTTCTTATTTAATTTAATATGTCAAATTAAGACAGATAATTGGTGGATTCCCAGGCTTTCTTTCCCTCTTCACCAAGCATCCCCCACAAGTGGGAAGAACAACCACTAATCATTCTTCCTCAGGGGATGTAAGTCAGGCATGGTTATGAGATGTTTCACTTAACAACTGCATCACTTAGCAATGGAATTGCCTGTCCCAATTGTAGTTGTTAAGTGAGGACTACCTGTATTCCATTTTCCTTTGGGATCTCCATGTTACCTAGCAGCAGCCTTAAAACATGAGGAACATGAATGAGGAAGGAGGGACTGGGTGAGTATAGGCAGATGCATGTAATGGTGGCTTTGGTTACCTGTCAAGTTGCCTAACTGGTTGCAAGTAAAGAGGTGTTCCATACTTGTGACTTGTCACTTGGCCTATTTCTGAACACGAATCTAGTGCCTTTCTGAAAGAGGGCTAAATTGGTATTCATAAGCAGCCTGGCCAACAGGTGCCTGCGGTGGCTAATAACTGGAAGGACATAAGAAGTGCCCATATGTCACAACAGTCCTCAAACACATTTCTGATTGTACCAGGTAATCTGCTGACCTTGTTTGCCTCCAAAATAATGGATAGCAAAGTTTTACAGATTTTTACAGAAGGGGTGCTACTTTTATACCACTACAGCTAATAGTAATTTACTTTTGCTTAGTTCCACTCATGGGATGGGGATGGGATAAAAGCAGTGCCATTGAGGTGAAAGGGGAAAATTAATTGGGGTTATGATGGCATATATGTGCCATGGTTAAATGAAGCAGAGATAGGGCCTAAAATAACCTAGGATGAAACTTTGCAGTGATGTGAGAGCCAAAGATTGTGAAAATGTTTGTGATCTCTGCCTTGGTGCTTTTAATAACAGGTTGATCTACTTTTATTAAGAAGTCAGAACTGTTTATCTCTGTTCCTCAAATAGATTAGCTTCTCATTTCAGCAGCTTAATCTGCTGTTGAAAGCCCAGGACCAGACCAAGACAGATTTGTTCATTTTCAGTCGCTTTCCAATGCTAGAAGAGAATTCATCCCTGGCTTTACCACTGTAGTTCTTGCAAAGTCACTCCATATTCTGTGAAAACTCCAATAATAGGACAAATTATATAAATGAAATAAATGCCCAGAAAACAGAAAAATGCTGGGTTTGGAAATGATGTTCCTTAGTGCAAAACCAATGTGTTTTTAAATTATTGTTCTTGGCACAAAGTAGTTCCAGACTTCAGCTTAGGCAATAGGCTCGTGCATCCCACACATGTATTCATCTTTTAACAGAGGCTATAGGAAATAGATTTCTTCTCTCTCTCTCTTTTTCTTTTCCAGGGTAATTCCATATCCTATGGTCCATCTACATATAATGTTCAGCAACTAGGAGCTGGGTATAAAGCATAGAGAAAATAGCTGTCTCTTCAAGTCTAAAGGGGCAAATCCCATTCTAAAACACCTCTCAATATAGAAATGGTGAGGATAATAACAACGCTGGAAAGAGGGGTTCCTTCAGGCACTATGATCAGAAAGCAAGACAGCTGTGCACTGTGACTAGTGGTTTCTTAAAAACTAGCATTTGTCTTTCTCCAAAGGTATCCTTCAGCTCTGTTGGGACAACTCTCCAAATTCCCTGTCAGCCTGTGAACCCTGGTGTTATAGTAACAAACATCTGGAGGGCTCTAGATTGTAGAATATTGTTCTAGATCATGGACAACATTTAGAACTGTTCTTCATTGTAATGGCTTGGAGCCAGAGAAAGTTGCACATTGTGATTAGCCTAGGTACAATTTAACATGGTCAGGTCAGAAGTGACAAAATATCACCAATATTTGCTGATCAGCTTAATATTTTCTTTGCAGAGAGAAATGTCCTCACAGAGAAGCAGACAAGCTGGTTCTATACCTGGACTCCAAGAAGCATCACAACCTATCAGAACAACTGTAGACGCATATCTGATTCTGGAGCAATGGACAAGAATAATGGTGAAATGAACTATCTCACTTCTGGCCCAAGCAAAGGAGAATATGATTCAAAAGGTCTAAATGCTGTTGCTATATAAAGTATCTAAAAAAGAAGAACATAGAATTGTGGTTTATGTTCTTTTATTATTATCATATCACATAAAGAACCATGTTTTAAAAACCATTTGTGATGTTGTCCCACCTAATTACCTGATTCAAGAAGGTTGCTTTTCTACTAATCTGGACAGAATTAAAAAAAAAATGCTCCATGTACTCATAAAAACCTTCCCAAATTAGCTTCTCTGAGGTATCTCTGAACACATGACAGGGTCATGCCACATGCTGCTGCTTAACCATAGTGACTCTTGTTTTGTCTGTACATCCTTCTTGCATGCTAGTCCTTTCCATCAGACAATTGCTACATTTTCTTTCTATGGACATAAATAGCTAAATGACAGAGAAATGTTATCACATGGTAGAGCTAGAAATAGCACAACACCTCATGAAACATACTGTGTGACATATCACACCTATCATGTGGTATTGTTTCTCAAAGTTTCCTGTGTGGATAGAATGTAATTCTAATTATGCAGAAATCTGCTATATTAGACATGCTACTTTTCCAGAAAGTGAGTGAGAAATATATTCTTAGTGCAAAAGTTATGGTTACTCTACCTCCTCCACAATTCAGTACATATAAAGGTAGAGAAAACCATACTGTTGCATTGCTAAAGGAACATATGTACAGTAGGTTACTGGGGTTAGATGCACTCAGATGGACTTCTGATTTACACACACACACACACACACACACACACACACACACACACACACACCAGAGTCTGAGCCTGCAAGGATCACTTATTCATCCACAAAACTTGTAGAGAAGTCTGCAGGACCAGCTCAGACCTTTGCCTTATCTGTTTGGAGGTACAAGCTTGCCCACTCCCCCTTGGTCACTAGTCAGCTTCCACCTTAGCCATTTCTCTCCTAGTATTTGCCTTCTTCATTAGCAATTGATTTCCTGAGTTCCTTTCATATCTGTCAGTTCCTCTTCTCTAATCTGGATGGCAACATCTCTCTAGGCTTCCAAAAAGTAGACCTCCATTATTTTATTTGGGGCAGAACAGGGGATGTTTTGATGCTAATCCCCTCAGAGAGTATTCTGAAATGTGTTTTTAGCTTATTGCAGCATCCAAGGAATAATGAGGGATGTTGAGCTGGGCTGTTTAGTTTCCAGTTTGTTTGTAGTTACTGTAATTAGTTGTCAGTTTCCCATCCCCTAAAAGTTGGTTGCTCAGCATCTAGTCCCAATTATGCAGTTCTTCAGGACTGAATTAGTTGTATTATCATAGCTCAGTCTGCCTCCCTCTTCTCTAGGGCTATTTCTTCCCTGGTGCCTCCTCAGATGCTCCTTTATTTCACATCACTTTAACCTGGGAGGCCCAAATGAGGCATGGGAGAAGGATCAGACAAGCCAGCCTAAACAGACTATTGAAGTGACCCCCTTGATTGGTGGGGGCTTTTCTAACTAGCAGGATATGTGCTGAAAGGATATGGCAGCAAAAGCAGAGGAGAAAACCATTCACCTTGCCCATACGAGTAGTACGTTCCCAAACCAGAACATCATGATTTGGCAGTGTCTTAGAACAGACACATTGGTGTCAGGTTAGAGAATGGGGGGAGCAAATTTTAGGCTGGCATTTTTTAATGAAGACTTAAGGATAGGTGGATAGAAGTTTAATTCACTACTTAAGAAAGGCCTCTCCAGTTGCATGCCTCCTTTTACCCTAGAATCTTGGAGGGAGGGAGGGAGAGAAAGAGAGATGCCACATTTCCTGTAACCATATTTCTGTTCCTCGTTTGCCAAATATTTGAAGGAGAATTCAGCTAGTAAAGTGAATAGAATGTAAAGTTTATATAATATTGAGATTAAAATTAAGTATAGAACTAATACTCATATAGGTACTGTCAGAATCCTCGCAAGATTTCATAATAGATTATTATATGGCTAGTTTAAAAAAATGGCTTTTTACATGCTGCAGTTCTGCCATTGTAAAAGGAGGTGGGGGGAGTAGGAATGAGAAACCATTTAAAGCAGATGGCTCCTTATCACAGGCTCTGGCATGCTCAAGGACATACCAGCAAGGGAATCAGAAGACCAAGAACTAAGGGCGATAAAGGGGGGGAGAAACTAAGGGCGATGTAGGGGGGAGAAAGTAAGAAAACAGCTTTTGGCGCGCTTTTGCTCAGTCTTAGCAATGCTTTGGATCTATACACTTATTCTCAATAAATGAACTTTCTTTTGAATCAATATTGGTTGCAAGGAAAGTTACTGGATTTGGGATCAACAGGTGGCAGCTAGTTACAGGTACGTAATCATGATACTCTATCCTTCAAAATAAAAAATGATTCAATATAATAAAAATCATCTTTGGCCAAAAAATGTAATGCACGATAGCACCATGTAACAAACTTACAGATTTGAGAAGTTACATCTCATAGTTATTTTACTGCCACCTCAAATAATGTATCCACAGGTCCAACCTATTGTGTTGGATGTGATGGACATGCAATTCCTTCAGCCTATAGGTAGTCCTTGGGTTACAATGGCAATTGGGACTAGAATTGCTTTCACTAAGCAACACAGCCTTAAAACGCGAAGTCATGTGACTGTGTCACTTAGCAGTGGCAGTTCCGGCAATCCTGGTTGCCGTTGTTAAGCGAGGACCTCATGTGACCATGATTTCTAACTTCCTACTGGCTTCCCCATTGTCTTTGCTTGTGGGAAGCCAGCAAGAAACTTCAGAAATCACAAACATGTGACCGTGGCTTGCTGCGACCTCATAATCACAAGGCAGGCACCCAGATCACAATCATGTGACCACGGGGATGCTGCAACGGCTGGAACTCCAAGGACCCATCATAAGTCCCCCTCATTCAGAGCCATCACAAGTTTGAACGGTCCCTGAATGAGTGGTCCTAACCCAAGGACCACCTGTATAACTTTCTGTTCACACTCAGCAGCTCTAATCACGGCACACAGGTTTATTTAGCTCAAAATAAATAGAAATGAATAAGTAACCAAGCATCTGTGTACCCCAAAACACCTGTAAACCACTTCAGGTCATATACTCCTAGGACTAGGGCCTTAATTGTCTCCTTGATGTGATCTTGTGCAGCTGAAAGCTCTTGATGGGCTTCTTCAAGATCATTCTTTATTTTCAGCTGGTTTTGAACTGGGAAATACTTCAAAGGAAAGAAACGTGTGTTGGTTCAGGGGGGGTGCACAGTGAAAATCCAAAATCTATAGCTGTGTAATAGACCAATCAAAATGACACAAAACGTGTAAATTTTCAAGTTCCCTTAATTTGTACAATGTTACCAAAAACAGAAGAAAGAAGAAAGAAAGCAAGTCCAAAAATTAGGTTAAATGTTTAACCTATGAGTTTGCAGTTCAGTTTCAAAATGGAGGTTTTGCTGTAAATGTGAACTTGGTGTTAAATGTTGTTGGTATCAGATTACAACCAATCTTTAGGGGCAAAGAACATTGTTGTAACCTTTCAAATAGAGTTCAGTGATCTGTAAGGTAGATACCTGGATGGCCATTCAGTAATCCAAACTGCAATTGTATTATTTTATATTTTTAATATCTCATATGCTTATGTCATCTATACCTGGTTTAATATATATAGCTTAATTTTAGTGCCTATATTTTCATTTCTTTACATTTTATAAACATTTTCATTTTGGACTCAGGCTGTTTGCTTTATTTTCCTAGAATGCTGCATTTTAATTAACTTCTCATTATTGCTTCTTTGGGTTTTTCTTTGTCTGCTTATACATCTCCAGAATTTCATTCCCTGCTTTTGCATCATTTCCTTGCAAGTTTCTCAGTGATTCTGCAACATCCTCCATAATGTTCAGTTTGCAATGATGACTATCTCAGTGTATGACTTTTCTACTTCACTTATTCTTACTTCTTTTCAAACAGTAAACTGAGTTGTGAAGCTGTTGAAGTTCCTTCAGAATGGCCTAGTAACAATAGGCAAATATATCTGGAAGCAAGCTTTGCAGCACCATCACCAAACAGTCTTCTGCTTGCAATTGAAATTGAAATTGTGTTGAGTTTAACTGCTCATTTAGTAGTTGGCCAGCCTGCATTACTCTGAAAGACAGCTGCTTCTGTTTGACAATTGGTTGATACTTGACTATTATATTGATGAAATTGGTTTGATTTTTTTAAAAGAGATATTCAATTTATTTGGGGAAAAAATCCTTAGGTATATCAGATGGCATTATATATATCATATAGGAACACTTTAAAAAAACATGTTGATGGTGATGATGATGATGATGATGTTACATTACATTTACATACCACCCAACTCCCAATGACTCTGGGCTTCTAACAACATTGAAACCAAGCAACCAACTCCATCCCCTCAACATAGATAATAAAAATCCAACACACCATAAACACACATAACAGCTATAGCAGCAGATAGAATAATTCACAACACATATATTGATGGCTCAAACAGCATCCTGGCCCAGGGCTCAAGGGAAAACCAGGTCTACAGGTTGTTTCTAAAGGCCAACAGGATCAGTGCCATCCAGATCTTGGGGGGTGGGGAGGGATGCTGTTCCATAGGACAGGCACAGCAACAGAGAAGGAATACTTCCTAGGTCCTTCTAGATGGCACTGTTTAATAGACAGGACCCAGAGCATGCCAATCCTGCCTGATCTTTTTTATGGGCAGAGCTCATGTGAAACAGGCGGTCCCTCAAATATTCTGACCCTCTCCTGTGAAGAGCTTTGTAGGTGACAACTAGTCCAGCACCTTGAATTGTACCTGTAAGCTGACTGGTAACTAATGCAGATTGTGCAGCAACTTCCTGTGCTGCCATATTCTGGTCCAGCCATAGCTTCCAAGTGGTCTTCAAGGGCAGCTACATGTACAATGCATTGCAGTAATCCAGGCAAAAGGTCACCAAAGCATGAGTGGTCATGACCCAAGCTTGGGGAAGAATGAATGCAATTGGTGCAAAAGATAGATTTGTGCAAAGATCCTCCTGGCCACAGTTGCCACCTGTTCCTTGAACAGGAGCCTCAAGCACAGAAGGACCCTCAGATGGCATTGCAGCCCCATTCAGAACCAGTAAAATTGCAGTTTCACCATCCATTGCCATTTCCTGGGATTCTTGTAACTCCTCCCCTTCGTTCTCAGTAAATCTTGCTAAACAGAACTCTATGAGAATCATGTTTAGAAAAGAATTTCTTTTGGCTTAGGCAGCTGCCAAAGAGCATAACATCCTGCTCGTTCATTTCTAAGGAAGGGGCATTCACTACTTCACCCAGTAATTGGCTCAATTGTTGAATTGTTTTACTGTAAGAACGTTTTTCCTAACAATCAACCAAAAATTCCTTCCTATAACATAAGGCCACTATTCACTATCCGACACATTTACCCAACAGCCAACATGTCTTGGCTTCTTCTATGTGATAGTACGTCAGTATGTAAAGGGTGCTAACACAGTCCTCTCAAACTGTTCCCCGCAATTCCCAATTCCCACATTACCTCTTCATAAGATTTAATTTCTACTCCCCAGATCAGCGTTCTTACCAGCCTTTCCACCTGATCCACTTTCTTGCAATGTTTCTTATAATGTGCTACCCAGACCTGGGTACGATATTTTGAGATGCAATCCCAGGGTTATTATGAGTTGAGCAGCTTTATAAATATGATTTCAACAAACAAACAAACAAACTGCAGAGCATGATAAAAGAAACAAGATTTATACTGGAGTTTCTTTAACTAGTTTTAATGCCCAAAATTAGGGGTTAGAATCAGAATCTTGAGGACTGAGATAAGAATCCTCCAGCCCTCCTTTATTAATGAGTTTATTAATCCAGGGTCTCTTGGTAGCTTTTTCCCCTAAGATGTTTGCAGGAAGGACTAAAACTCTGATTATCTGATAAACCTGTAATGGGATTTCCCATCAGCTGATTGATAGAGATGTTCCTCTTTCTTTCTCATGGAATCTGACCAATGGAAAATGAAATGGAAATATTATTTTCTGCGATTGAGAAACTTTACTTCTGTTGATGCAACTGAAAATTGCACTTGTGTTTAGCAGCCACATCACACTGCTGATTCATTTTGTTCAACTACAATGTCAAAATCTTTTTCACATGTAAAATTACCAAACTAGCTTTGTCCCATCCTATACCTATACATTTGATTACTTTTTCCTGAATAAAGAACTTTGCATTTGCCTCTGTTACATTTCAGTCTATGGTCTTCAGTCCACTTCTCTAACTTAATAAGATCATCTTGAATGTTGTTTCTGTCTTCTATAGATTTATTTGTTTATTTATCTGTAAATTTGGTCAGCATTTCCTCCACTTTTTCATTAGGTTCACTGGTGCCAAGTACTTCTTAAATACTGTCAATTATGAGGCATCCTGATTTCTTGAAAGTTTACTGTCAGTTTCTCAGTAGGAAGACCAGTCCAGTAATGACAGGTGTGACTGCTTCCCCCCCCCCCCCCCCCCCCATTATCTTTCCTTGCAACATGCAGGAGCAGAGAGAGTCTGCTTCTGCATATTGAAAGACTTCATCTCAGGGGTATCCACTGCAGAAGAATCAAAGAGGAATCAATTGTCTTCTGAGGGAAGACAAGTTGAAAATGGGTGCTGATAATAAATCAAAGTACTTTTGTTCGAGTATATTTTTCTGGATTTTATTGCACTGACTGGTGTACCACTGTATTACTAACTATTGAATACCATCTTTGGTTCTGGATGGGGTCGCACTACCCCAGACAGACCCGGTGCATAACCCGGGGGTCCTCCTGGACTCACAACTCCTGCTCAAAGAGCAGATGGCAGTCGTGGCCAGGAGGGCCTTTGCTCAACTACGTGTTGTGCATCAGTTACACCCTTTTCTGGATCAGGAGTCCCTTCAGTCAGTCACTCAGGCCCTAGTCATCTCCCGTATAGACTATTGCAATGCGCTTTACATGGGGCTACCCTTGAAGAGTATCTGGAAGCTTCAGCTGGTTCAAAATGCAGTTGCATGGGCAATTTTAGGTGCCCCAAGGATGGCACATGTTACACTGTTGCTACGTGAGCTGCATTGAGTCCCAGTCTGCTTCCAGGTCCAATTCAAGGTGTTGGTTATCACCTTTAAAGCCCTACATGGCATAGGACCGGGTTATCTGAGGGACCATCTCACCGCCATTATATCTACCCGTCCCACCCAGTCAGGCAGGGAGGGTATACTGCGGAACCCATCGATGAAAGAATGTCAACTGGCGGGGTCCAGAAAGAGAGCCTTCTCTGCTGTGGCCCCCGCCCTATGGAATACTTTCCCCCCAGAGGTAAGGCAGGCCCCAACTCTCTTGTCCTTCCGGAAAGCAGTCAAGACCTGGCTTTGCCAAGTGGCATGGGGTGCAAAAAAGGGCAACCAACCCTGGGGGTGGCTAGCACCTTGAAGATGCTCCCGTATGTTAACGTCTTACTGACCATCAACATCTTGGAAGATATTACTTGTGTATGTGCTTGGTTGTATTCTATTTTTACTGTATTTTATATTGTTTTATTGTATTTTAATATTTGCTGTTTTATTGTGAACCGCCCAGTCACCTTTTGTGAGATGGGCGGTATCTAAATTTGAAATATAAATAAATAAATATCTCACAAGACTTTTTTTTAATGGAGGATACATTTCTGTTATTTCATTGCAGACAATCTATCACATAAATCACGATCTGATTTTGCCTTATAAATGCTCACACAGCCTCAGCTGGGTCCTTCACTATCTCTGTCTTGCTGAGTTTAATGCTGCTTATATAAATATGGTAGAAATGTGTATGTTGCAATTGGGACACTGAAGTCCTTGACACTGATTAGATACTTAGAGTGTTATGTGCAGATGAGCATGCAATTAAAGTTAAAACTCAGTACTATGGAACCTCATGCAGTGGACTTCAGATGCAATGGACAAAGTCTGAATTCATACATTTTATGTAAGTTGCATAAATTGTACATTAGGATTTAATGGATTTTCAGGTTTAACAGATACCCGTTCCTGCAATGGATCATAAAACCCAGATTCTCCTATAGCTTGAAAGTCACTCTCAATAAGGGAAGAGAAATGTCCTCACATAAGGGAGTCTGAAAACAGAGAAAATGTCCTGGGAAAGATGGCAGTTTAAAGGACAGGGAACCCAAGGTTAGGATGATGAGGCAGGCTTGGTCTTATGTTTAGGCAAAGCAAAATAATCACTTCAGGCAATCAAGTGGCAGCCTGCGATGGAGAATAGAGCTGTAAGTCTTGTGGCTTCGCTTTAAGCTGTGTAAGTGGAAAAGTGAAGAAATAACCGTGAGAGTCCATTCTCACCCCCCTGGCAGGCTCAGTGACATTAAAACTGGGAACCAACGGGAATGGCTCCTCCTTCTCAAAAGAATCTGAAGGGAACATACTGTACTTGTGAAAGGTTTTTGAGTAAAGGCTTTTAACTTTTCTGCTAAGAAATGCTATTAATCAGAGTTCTTGGATGTGTGTATCAGTTAAACAGATTCCAGTTCTGGCTTCCTGGGTGGGAAACTTAGAATAATAGTGGTGGAAATATGAAATGGATAAAAAGAAGATCCCAAGAGGACGCCTTAGAACTGGGAATATGGGCAAGAGAGAGATGAGCAGGAAAAAGGAATGTGGAAAGCTGTGAGTGTGGGCCAGGGAGCAAGGGGAGGGCTGGTAGTACTATAGGATGGTCTGTCTGAGTGAGTTGGCACATAGGAATTCTGCTAGCTGTGGTTTCTCTTTCCACAGCAGCATCTTGTCCTGGAAAAAATTCCCAAGGACAATGTCAATTGGACTCTAGGGGCCAAGGGGTCGGGGGTGACTTTCATAAGGAAGGCTCATTTGCATTGCACTGCTAACTCTTGGATTGCAGCTCTTTAAAAATCTGTTTTGATATTGCCTGATACAGTTCTCACACATTAAAGGGATGGCCTGCAGTCATATTCGTCTCCACATTCTTGAATAAGATAAAAACATTCTTATGGAATACTCCTCTGATGATACTGCACTGGAAGAAATTCCTAAAAATATTGCTCATCCAAACAATTGCTCTGGCCGCTTGTGGAACTGAGTTGGCCCTGTCCAGAGTTAGAGAGTTTTTCCAATTTCCAGTGCTTGCTACATTCCTGTTGTGCAGATTCCCTATTTCTCCTTGGTCCCTGCACTTGCAGGGATTCACGTATTAGACAGAAAGTCTACATCTTTCACAGGTTTTCCATGGCTTAAACATCCAACCTAAATTCAAGTCGATGGAGTGTACCAAACATTCATATCATCCCAAGGATATTGGGAAAACATATAGTTCTACAAGAGTTAATTACTGCAAATCACAGCCATTTTGCACAGTTTTCACTTCAAAGACCAAGTCTGGCGTACACTTGACAGCCGGGAGTAGAGAACTATTGCCAGATTCCCACCTATTACCTTGAATCTGTTAATGCTTTCACAGAAAGAAGTGCAGACACAAGACACAGGATCTATGGTAAGCATGGCTGACTGACATTTATGCTGGAGTTCAGTGTGATTCAGAATAACAAAGGAACCTAGAGGAAATGTAAAATCTCAGTTTTTATGGGACAGGTTCTGGTAATAAACAGTAAGAGCTAAATCTTGAGTTCATTATGTTTTATTCATTGGGATTTGTGTTTGCTTCATCTTTAAAACTTGGGGCAAATCATGGCGTTATCTTTTTAAAGCCAGCCCTCTCTTTAAATCTGCTCTTGGTGCCCATTGCAAGCTACTTCCTCGCTGCATTAATGGCTTTTGAATACTGTTTAGACACTGTTGATTCTGTTTATATTTTCTTGCTTTATTTCTAAATAGTTTTCATCCTGAAGTTTGGGTAAATAATTTGACTGTGTCTGAGGAAGCCATCAGAAAACTAATTAGAACAGATCTTTATTCTTCTTTGCTTAAAAGTGCAATATACTTGCTGAAAGAGAAATAGTTAATGGTGGGGAAAGTACTTAGATAAAAACCTAGCACTTAACTGTTCTTAGTTGAATTTAAAAGCTTAGCAGGTGAGATTAATATCTCAATGCAGACCCCCAATAGATACCAACCCTGATTGTAGCCTAGACTAGGAAGTTGAAAAAACATTCCGTTTCCAAGAAAATTATATGGAAAATGTTCATGAAATCGTCAGGAGCTAAGTTGACTGAAATCAGAATTTACATTTTTAAGAAAATGAGTTTAAGGGCTTTCCCCTGTTTGTTCTAACCATGGTACAAACATGCCCTGGTAAAATCCATGTCCCTGTGACATTGTTTTCATCTTGTCCTCAGCTTTAAGCTCTGTTGGTATAGGATTAATTTATTTTATCCCTCTTATTCTGACATTATCCAAAGACAACTTCAAAGTATAAAAAAACTGTTAGGCTTTGTCACCCATTACCTAAGATGGAAATCAACTGCCTGCAGTGACTTGAAAGAGAGGCAGGGTTGGGATCAGTCACAGGTATCCACCAGAGGGGTCAAAAAAGTCAAGATGGTGGCCAGGGCTGCACAATGGAAGCCCCTTTTTTAATATACCATATGTGCAACGTATGTTTAAAAAAATAGGACTTTGATTGCATGGATGTGGCCAAAATCTTGATTTTTTTTTACCTGCCCCCCCTGCCCCTGCCCCTGCCTCAATCAGCAAAGGGCATTTGGTGCTGGCATTAGTTGATTGCTGAATTAAAGATGGGTGGAGATCACTTTACCTCAATAGTAGTAAGTAGTAACCTAAATAGTACAAGGAAGGACAAAAAGTGGACTTGTCATAGAATCTTGGAATGAGCATTACATGCTACTTGAAGGTAATAAGCCTATTTATTTAGATTAGCTTTACTCCATTTGATGGAATGGCTTTCCAAATAGTTGGTACTACAACTCCCAGAATTCCTAGCTACCATGGCCAATGGAATTTGGGCAGTGCCATTGTAACCCATCCTGGTGGGGAAGGCTAGCTTAGGCACATGCCTGACCTGTTTCCATACAATCTGGAGATGTCGTGCGTGTGGTTGTTATTTTTTCCCCCCAACCATATGTGAACTCCACATATGGGGGTAAAAAAAAGTCTCCTCCCCTTTCTCCTGCTGTGTTCTGTCCCTTGAATCTTTTCTCTCCTCATCCGCACACATTTGGTCCACCTTTTAGAATAGAAACTTGGGAGAGAGAAGAGAGTTTTTTAGAAAAAGCAACCCAGACCTTTCAATCTCTCTGGATCTAGCTTGGAGGGCCTGCTGTCTGTGTTTCACCAATGTCTGGTTGTCATTCAGAGACCAAGCTGGATGTCTTCATTCCAGGGATATTTTCCTGGTGAGTCAGGTTCTGATACCGGATGATCAGCTCGCCTGTTGGGAAGTGGAGGAGGAAGGCTACCAAAACTGTTTGTGACAGATCGTCTTTGCAGCCACATTAAAACCTGGTCAGAACAAGGGAATGCACTGGCTTGGGCGGACTAATCAGACCATGAACATTGCTAACTTCATTTTCAGATAAAATGAACCATTTCTGGGCTTGTTATGATGAGCAGCGAGACTGGAAATTATGGGAAACCTTCCAAAATGTTCCTGTGATTACACAGAACCACAACCCTTAATCCACAAGACCGCCGCTCTATTTCTACCACCATTTCATCAATGAAAATTGTTCACTCTTCTGAACCTATAGCCTCCCCTGCTTTGATACCCAGGGACCCTACTTAAGATTTGTCCTTCACACTAGTATTACATGCTGCTGAAATCTTTTCTCTGCCTGCTGCTCATGTGCTACTTTTCCTCCACTTCTGTGGTGTTTTTTTTAATAAATCAATTATTGCAGATGCTGCTAAACCTGGGTCAGTTCTCTTTCATCTGAAGGAAACATCTGTTTCTGGGACTTTTCACTGCTTGGAGGAGGGAAAAGTATATAATCATGCTGACTAGTTCACACTTTGTACAAAGTCATAATATAGTTTGTTTAATTTTGGCTTATTGTATACTGTGAAGCCAGCCAATGCAGTTTCTAAATCATGTTTTATGGCTTACCATGGTACAAAACCAGCCAACTGCAGTTTATTCAATAAATTATGATCTAATGAAACAGGATTGTGTGATGTGTACTTCTAGCCACTGAGCATTGGTCCAAATGTTGCATATGTTACACTCTGATTAGGAGTATTTTATGATGGAGTTCCTATCTCTTCTCCTGAACATATACCTTTGTGTTCTGTCAAAGATGCTGAAACAAATCTGGCTTCAGTATGCATATTGCAATTCAAATTATTTTCACAATATCCAGATTAAAAAAAAAGAGGGAGGGAGGATTTATATGGCCATGAAAGCAGATATTTTCATGGATATATTATAAATCTAGTCAAGACTGGTTCTGTTGTATTTTCTTTTGAATATCTGTTTTTGTGCATTGGAATTTCCAGTGACATAAGGAGAGTCACCTTGCAACTAGCCACAGCTGTTCTTTTACCATTGTGGCCAACAAGTGTCCATGAGAAGCCCACAAGAAGGATTAAAGCACAATAGCAGCATTTTCCACTTCATGTTCCTCAGTAGCCACTATACTACCTGTACTGAACATAATACAGCTTGTGGCCACCAGCATCCTTATCCTCAGTGAATTTGTTTAATCCCTCTATAAAGCTGCCCAAGGTGCTATTCAACCAACCATCTGTGCTTTGGGACTTCCAATGCATTCATAATGGGTATTAATGGGCTGCACACTTACGGACTCTCGTGTAGATAATCGTCTGCTTTCTCAGTTCCTGTCTGCCCTTATAGGGCCTTCCAATTACAAAGGCTGCTCTAATCTGAGATTGGCAGCCTCTTGAGAGTTGCCAGGACCCCATAGGGATTCAAGGATTCAATGAAAGCTGGGCTGATTAACTCCAGAAGTTAATCAGCTCGACTTTAAATCCAGAATAGACACTAGAGTGTCTCTTTTAGGAGTCCTTCCTCTTCAACTGCAGCACAGAGCAGCTTTCCATTGACAGGAACTCCCCCCTCATCCCTCCTCCTGTCTTTAGGATTCCCCCTTTCCCTTCAAAAGCTGGACGCAAAGGCTACACCTCACCTTGGCTTCTTCTGTCCTTCAACACTGAATGGAAGAATAGCTCCACTGACTTCCTTGTCTTGCTGCAAACTAGCTGTCTTCTATTTCTGGTGCTCCCCTGTGGGCTGACTGCAGGGAATTCAAGGAACCACTGTCTATGGACATGTTAGTACAAAATACTGCTCTGTGTTTTTGGGTAGTGAAGTTGGTGGCACAGAAGACAAGTATGGAAATGCTCTCATCCATATTCAAACCTCAGTTCTGAGAAGAGATAGTGTCTTGCAGATAAATAGTAAATCCTGGCTAGTAGAGGCCACTCAACTCCACCTCCTCAAAGAACAGCCTTCCTTAGACTGGGGCTTTTTTATAACCCTCCACTGATATATGGCCTTGGCCTTTGGCAAGGCTGGCTGGGGATTATGGAAGGTTAGAGTTCAATATGTCTGGAAAAACCCACGTTGAGCAAGCTGTTACAGGCTGGGTTCATACATCACACTAAGCCAGAGATGGACAGTTTGTTTAATTATTATTATTATTTACTGGCTTGAACTGCACTTAATTACTTTGAATAAAAAATTAGGCCTCTGAGGAGGCATGTTTAGAGATATGTTATCAGGCAAAGAAGCAAAAATGTCCTGTCTGTTTAGGGAAGGAATTGTGGGGAAGGTTAAGAGTTTGAAATATATATGTTAAGACAATGTATCTAATTCCCATCTGTGAAGGGAAACCTGTACACTGCCCAAATTGGCAGTTTTCCTATTAAATTTGCTGGGGAAATCTAGGAGTACTTTGCGGGCTGCAAACAGGAACTGGGATTACATGCAGCCTACAGTAATTGATCAGATGGTAGATTTCTGAAGGGGGTGCCCATATTCAGGAAGGAGGAAGCTAAAGATCAACTATTCATTAATCACTCAGCATTCTCACGATATTTTCCTTACTAGCAATACAGGGGAAAAAAATCACTAGCTGTACAGCTACTGGGCTGCACAACTCTGGACAACCTCTAGATGGCAACAAAGCATTAGGAATGTTGTCCCTCTTTGCTGCCATCTAGTGGTTCCCTGGAGGTTTGCAGCCAGCTGTGATAGCAACAAGAATCAGGAAGGGATCCCACTACCCCAGCAAGACCTCATGTTATTACAATAAGGGCCACGTTACTACTAAATATCCTAAATAAGGAATGGCTCAGATTCTTATCCCTCTGACATTTTTATTTTTCCATCTAAGAATTTCCTCTTTGTTAATTAAAATAGTAAAATAAAACCCTTTTATGTACTGTATACTTCTTGCAACCCAGCCTTCCCCTTTAAATAGTTTTAAATCCAGTTAATCCAGTCTATTGCTATCTTCTTTTTGTGAAACAATCTACTGCATGCTTTGCAGAAACAGACTATGTCTGATGAGATCACAGGAGACTAGAAGAAGCTGCAAATGAGGTCATATGCATCATGACACCATCAGGCAAATGACACAAATTGCATAATTTGCTTTATTTCTGCAGTGATGTCATGATACACATGCATATGTTTGATTATTGCTGAGATGTTCAAATAGGAAGACCAAACTCTAAGAATCACTAACAGAAACAAAGCTGTCTCTTTTTCTTTGAAAAGTGCATGCATGTTTATATGCCTGACTACTTGTTTCATTTCCATTTAATATTTTTGAGGAGGGAGATATAGGAGCAGTTTATAATTAAACTGTGTGATTGATAAACAGTTCATAATATACAGGTGAAACTCGAAAAATTAGAATATCGTGCAAATGTTCATTTATGTCAGTATGGCAACTCAAAAGGTGAAACCAATATATGAGATAGACGCATTACATGCAAAGCGAGATATGTCAAGCCTTACTTTGGTATAATTGTGATGATTATGGCGTACAGCTTATGAAAACCCCAAATTCACAATCTCAGAAAATTAGAATAGTGTGAAAAGGTTCAATATTCTAGGCTCAAAGTGTCCCACTCTAATCAGCTAATGAATCCATAACACCTGCAAAGGGTTCCTGAGCCTTTCAATGGTCTCTCAGGCTGGTTCCGTAGGAATCACAAGCATGGGAAAGACTGCTGACCTGACAGTTGTGCAGAAAACCATCACTGACACCCTCCATAAGGAGGGAAAGCCCCAAAAGGTAATTGCAAAAGAAGTTGGATGTTCCCAAAGTGCTGTATCAAAGCACATCAATAGAAGGTTATGTGGAAGGGAAAAGTGTGGGAGAAAAAGGTGCACAAGCAGCAGGGATGACCGCAGCCTGGAGAGGATTGTCAGGAAAAGGCCATTCAAAAGTGTTGGGGACTTTCACAAGGAGTGGACTGAGGCTGGAGTTAGTGCATCAAGAGCCACCACACACAGACAGATCCTGGACATGGGCTTCAAATGTCATATTCCTCTTGTCAAGCCGCTCCTGAACAACAAACGACATCAGAAGCGTCTTACCTGGGCTACAGAAAAAAAGAACTGGTCTGTTGCCCAGTGGTCCAAAGTCCTCTTTTCTGATGAGAGCAACTTTTGCATCTCATTTGGGAACCAAGGACCCAGAGTCTGGAGGAAGAATGGAGAGGCACACAATGCACGATGCTTGAAGTCCAGTGTGAAGTTTCCACAGTCTGTGTTGATTTGGGGAGCCATGTCATCTGCTGGTGTCGGTCCACTGTGCTTCATTAAGTCCAGGGTCAACGCAGCCGTCTACCAGGAGATTTTGGAGCACTTCATGCTTCCTTCCGCAGACGAGCTTTATGGGGATGCTGACTTCATTTTCCAGCAGGACTTGGCACCTGCCCATACTGCCAAAAGTACCAAAACCTGGTTCAATGACCATGGGATTACTGTGCTTGATTGGCCAGCAAACTCGCCTGACCTGAACCCCATAGAGAATCTATGGGGCATTGCCAAGAGAAAGATGAGGGACATGAGACCGAACAATGCAGCGGAGCTGAAGGCCGCTATTGAAGCATCCTGGTCTTCCATAACACCTCAGCAGTGTCACAGGCTGATAGCATCCATGCCACGCCGCATTGCGGCAGTCACTGCTGCAAAAGGGGCCCAAACCAAGTACTGAGTACATATGCATGCTTATACTTTGCAGAGGTCCGATATTGTTCTATTTCCAATCCTTGTGTTATTGATGTCATGTAATATTCTAATTTTCTGAGATTGTGAATTTGGGGTTTTCATAAGCTGTACACCATAATCATCACAATTATACCAAAGTAAGGCTTGACATATCTTGCTTTGCATGTAATGTGTCTATCTCATATATTGGTTTCACCTTTTGAGTTGCCGTACTGACATAAATGAACATTTGCACGATATTCTAATTTTTTGAGTTTCACCTGTAGAGATATTATCTGAGACATTCATCCATCATTCCTACAACCTGCTAATTTGGAACTATGCTCTGGCTCTTGAGAACTCTTGAGGTTGCCGGAGAGATGGTGGACTGACTGTTTGGATAGGCTGAGCAATCCTCTGAGGGCAGGAGAAAAGAACATCAAGCAGGAAAGGAAGTTGGAGAGGAAGCAGGTGGAGATTCACCAACTTCACTTGGACAGCAAACTTCTTTCTTTGCTGGGCAAGCAGGAGGGTTAGGAATCCTACTGTTCCAAAGCACCCTCCACCCCCCCGCTGCTGTGCCCAACACTTTTCTTCTCCCTTAGTGTTTCTAAAAAACTGATAGCAAAGGAGAAACAGTAGACAAGGTCACTGCTACAGTAATGAGACATCTCCTGAGATACCTTTTTTTCCATTTTTCCTTCCTCTTCACCCTCACTTGATCATCACACTCAAGTTGCTGTCTACCCAGGGCCTCTCTAAGGGTGATTTTGCATGGCAGTCTAAATGTTGCTCTCAGCTGTGGGCTGTGCCTGAAGCTAACTTTGGACATTCCAGTCCAGATTGCAGTTGGCTGGCAACAGGGCCGGGTTGATGCACAGTCTCAACTATGGGCACCACAGGCCCTGATTGGTCCTTTCCTGGCTTATTGCCCTCCCCATCCATGCTGGGAAGTCAAGCTTTGCTGACTGGCCCTTCTGTGGTCTCCCAGTGCCTGCCTTTTCCTTTTAGGGATTATTCCCTCCTCGCCAATCTCAATTTTTTCCCTTTGCTTTTCCAGGTGTCTGCACATTTGTTTGCCTTCACACTCCTTTCCAGGTTCTCTCTTTTGACACTAAAGCAATCTCTTTCTTTTTTCCTTCTATTGCGCCCTTGTTGCTTTGATGTTCTAAAGATTAAAGCAAAGGGAGCAGGTTCTTGCTTTGTTCGTAGGTTTCACTGTAGATCCAAGGAATCTTTGGTATAAGTAAGAACTGATGATTAAGTTTCAAAGTAGTACTCACTGAAACTTGGTAGCTTCATACCAATGTGCCTACTATACCACTTAAAGAAGTAGAGGAAAGGTTTAAAAAAGAAGGTTTGCAGTTGTGTGGGCAGGGAGTGGGAAAGCAAAGAAACTGGAAAGTTGTCTATTCAAAGATGTAAGCACTGAATGGAGCAATGAGCTTCCAGAGGGGGTGGGGGTGTGAAAGCTTCTAATACTGAAATTATTCTTGAGGTTATTTAACTGATTAGCTATTACGATTGGAATACGAAGTATGGATCCATCTAATAATTCCAAATACAGTGGTACCTCAAGATACGAATGCCCCATCTTACGAAAATTTCAAGATACGACCAGCTCCGGCCGCAAAAATTTACCTCAACATGCAAACTCCGCCTCCAGCTACGAACCAGATCCGCGGCCATTTGCCCTGCTGCCACGTGGTCGCGGCTTCCAAGAGGAAGTGCTAATGAAATCTGAGCGCGAGGACAAAAGCCCAAGGAAAGCAATGCAGAAAGAGGAAGTGCTAATGAAATCTGAGCACGCGGGGGGGGGGGGAAGCTCCCGCTCCTGGCTGTGCATGCACGCTGATATTGCTTTCACTGTGCTTTTGTCACTATGGAGAAAGGAAAAAGGAAAAGGAAAACCCATTTGCCCTGCTGCCACGTGGTCGCGGCTTCCTGTGGGTGAGATCGCGGTAGCAAGGAGGCGTTCGGTGAGGCTTGTGGTGTGTTTTGTGGCATTTGGAAGGTTTTTGGTGTGCTTGTCAGCATGGCTCCAAAGAAAATGCAGAGCGGGCGTGGCAAGAATAAGGCTTTGCAGCTAAGAGGCAAAGAAGAGAGGAAACCCCTGAAGGAGATCTCCCCAAAGTCCCTTTGGAGGGGGACTCTCCCTCCAAACAATAACTGCCTCCCCACCCCATTCTCCCTCTTCATACTGTGCTTTTTTTCATGTTTTTGTGGTTTAAAAATAAAATGCATATGTTTCAGAACTGTTTGTATTTACATTGAACCTTATGGGGAAATTTGCTCTTTCCTTTGGCCATAGCCCTTGGCCTGGTGATTGCTTTCACTGTGCTTTTGTCGCTATGGAGAAAGGAAAGAGCACGGAGGAATCAGTGGGGGGGGGGAAGCTCCCGCTCCCGGCTGTGCGTGCGCGCGACATAAGCCTTCCCCCCCATTGCTTTCACTGTGCTTTTGTCACACGCGCCAAGGGCTATGCACAGAGGAAAGAGCGCGGAATTAAGAGGAATCAGCGCGGGGGTGGGGGAAGCTCCCGCTCCACTGTGCGTGCTACATAAGCCTTCCCCCCCATTCCTTTCACTGTGCTTTTGTCGCGCACACGCCAAGGGCTATGCACAAAGGAAAGAGCGCGGAATTAAGAGGAATCAGCGCGGGGGGGTGGGGGGGAAGCTCCCGCTCCCGGCTGTGCACGCGGGAGCCTTTCTCAGATTTCATTAGCACTTTCTTTTTCTGCGCTAGGGCTGACTAAAGCGCGCCTGGGGAATTTCCTAGTGTGCAACGCCAGCTGACACATTGAACCTTATGGGGACATGTGCTTCAGGATGCGACCAAATTCAGAGGGTGGAACGGATTAGCCGTATTTACATTGAACCCTATGGGAAAACGTGCTTCAGGATGCGACCAATTCGACTTGTGATCAGAGTCACGGAACGGATTAAATTCGTATCTTGAGGTACCACTGTACGTCAAGATAATTTGGGTGGGGTCCATCCATACATGGGATCCAGATGGGGAGGGACATTAAAAAAAAAAAAAAGATTGTGTATATGTTCTGTGCTATATTTTCTTTGCAGGAAAGAGAGTAAGACATTTGAGAGTTAGTTTTTGTAGTTATTTTGTCCTTGTTGCAATGCACTTATTTACAAGTATACTAGTTATGTATTCTACTGAAATATGAACCATTGGAAAGTAAATAGGCCTATAGAATGCAGCATCCTGAGATCCTAAAAAGTTGGTTTTGCCAACAGGAATTCTTCTAAGAAACTTCCCCAAACAGCTCAAACTCTTTTCCCTTTCTCTGGCCAGATTTAAACTGCACAAACTGTTCCTTTCAGCCCCAGCTTTGGTAAATAGGTGTGGCACATTCTTCCAGCCTGAAATAGTCCTCTGCTCTGAAACCCATTAATCAGGACAGGACCCTATTGTCCACCATGCTGTGCTGGGCAAATACAAAGAAGGGGTTGTTACAAAGTTTTTTACCTAGTATCACTTCATACATAGTCTTGGACAGGTTTGCTCATTAATTTTCTGTCATGCACATGTATTCTACAAATCCCTCCAGAGTTATTTCATACGGGTGTGGCAATACTGCTAGCTTTTAAAAGCCTAAAGGAAACAGGAGAAAAAGGTCAAGGGCAGATAATTTTCTTTCTTTAAGCGAGTAAGCATATTACAATACAAAACAAGCATACATTACAATACATAATACTAGACAAACAATCAAGCAGATAACAATATCTGAATCAAGGAACTACCAAGGAGAAAACCACAACCCCACCAACACTGACAGGGCAAGCTGCTGTATGTAAACAGGGAGCAAACCTCACACTCACTTGCACTGATGATGTTACCTAGTCAGGTAATGAAATGTCTGCAAGCAAACAACCAAGCTCAGAGAGCACCAAGGACTCCACAGTTCAACCCTGAGCTATATATATTCTCTGCTATTGGAACATAACAGTAATCAGGCTGATTGTTATTGAGTGATAGAATATAACAATCACACTAACCTTTAAAAACATGATGCTCTTCAGATGTATTAAACTACAATTTATACCACCTCTAGTCAGCATTGGCTATGCTGGTTTGGGAATATTAAAACTGTAGTCCATAGTCCAAAACATGTGCTTGATTGGGAAAGGCTGTATGTGCTGGCTGTGCATGTCCAAGTATGCCCATATGTTGGTCCCTAAAAGAGTGATGGTAAATAATATTGCCCTGGAAAAGATGATACACTGTCACTGCACCATGGCCCAGCACAGCTGATATTCTAGTAGAACACAGGTTAATATAAAGGGTTTGTATTTGGAGAGTCTTACCGGGTTCCATCTTCATTATGCTCAAGTGACCAAGGAAGGAAACATGGGTCCAACCGGGAGTTTGATAAAAGGAGCTAAAAAGGCTGCAATCTTTTGCTGAAAGATCCAAAAGTTCTCCCCCTAGGAAGAATGAGTGAAATGCCCTTCACCAAGGCCTACAGTTTCAGGGTACAGATTTGACTGGTGCAGAACATAGAGATGTATCTTGTCCCCTAGCAGTTCCCCATCGATGCATATGACTCCTTTCTTCCAGCCATCTTCCTCACTGGTCAACAGAACAGGCTTTATCCAATCTCATGTTCTCTTGATATACAGTGGTACCTCGGGTTACGAACTTAATCCGTTCCGTGACTCTGATCACAACTTGAGTTGGTCGCAACCCGAGGTAAATTTTCCCATAAGGTTCAATGTAAATACGGTTAATCCGTTCTGCCCTCTGAATTTGATCGCACCTCGAGGCAAATTTCCCCATAAGGTTCAATGTAAATACGGCTAATCCGCCCTCCGAATTTGGTCGCACCACGAGGCAAATTTCCCCACTTTTTTCTTCCAAGCCTTATTCTTGCCAAGCCTGCTCTGCATTTTCTTTGGAGCCATGCTGACAAGCACACCAAAAACCTTCCAAACGCCACAAAACACACCACAAGCCTCACCGAACGTCTCCTTGCTACCGCGATCTCGCCCACAGGAAGCTGCGACCACGTGGCAGCAGGGCAAATGGCCGCAGATCCGGTTCGTAGCTCGAGGCAGAGGTCGCATGGCGAGGTAAATTTTTGGGGCCGGAGCTGGTCGTATCCCAAAAAATTCGTAAGGAGGGGTGTTCGTGACCCGAGGTACCACTGTATTAGATAAAATCTTATTTATGCCCAGTAGTCAGCAGCACTAGTGGAAATTATAATCCAACACAACTGGATAGTACCATGTTGCATACTTCTTTTTATAGACAAATTCTACTCTTGATGGAAGAGCTTTCTATATTTATTCCACATTAATCTGTGTGAGTGGGAGTGTAAGCATATGCACATATATATGCACACATATACCAATTTCTTCTATTCAAATAACTTACAAAATGTTTTAAAAGAGCAGGATTTGTCCTCAACATGTGTTTCTCACAGTAACTTCCTTTTGCAGCTATTTTTAAAAAGAGAGAAACAGAAGCACCATCTTCTGTATATATGGAAGAATAAACTGGGTATTTATTCTGAGGAACATGAGAAACCAAACTAAAGCAAGTCTTAATCCCAAGTTTGTGGTTTGACAGTGAAATGAATTGTCTGCGGGAGTCCTAGAATCGCTTTTACTGACGATCCTAATAAGAGGTTGTGTAAGCATTAGTTCCAGATGTTTTAGGTTAAAGAAAGCTTGCCACACTGGGAAAGGACTGGAATGCATTACCTTTTGGAGCATTCTGCTACCTTCTCTTAGGCCCTCAGCTGTAACCTCATTCCTCTTGGGTCTCCTAGCTGGGTCCTGGGCCTCCATTTCTTTAGATGATTACAAGAAATTGCCCCAATTGTTAGACAAACACTGAAAAAAGAAAGAGGCCAATGTAACTTTCTGGCCAAAGTTACACAACAGCTGAGGAGATTCCACAGGAAACTTATACTTGGGTTAAAAAAAGATGTTTGACAATGTCCTTAACCAAAAGCTCCTGAGCCAAAATAATTGAAATAGGATAAAAAGATGGGCCTTTTTATGAGTCAATAATAGGTTAAAGGACAGGAAGCAAACTGTAGGGATGAATGATCAATTATCACATCAGAAGGAAGTAAGAACTGGAGTTTCTCCAAGATTTGCAGTGATGGCTGTTTATTAACAGTTCATACACAACCTCAAATGAGAGGGAAATACTGAGATTTGCAGATAATACTTAATACTTAATTTGGTGAAGAGAATAAAATGATATTTCCAGACTAGGACAATTGGCATTAAAAAGGCACTACAGTGGTACCTCGGTTCACAAACGCTTCTGTTCACGAACAATTTGGTTCACGAACAGCTCCAGTCGCAAAAATTTGCCTCTGTTCGCAAACTCCGCATCGGGTTACGAACAGGATCTGTGGCCATTTTCCCTCCCGTGACATGTGGTCATGGCTTCCCGTAGGGAGGGGGACTCTCCCTCCAAGCAATAACCGCCTCCCCACCCGCCTTCCTGTCCTCCACACCAGAAGTCGCCTCAAGCAAGTTTAGTGTTCTCTCTCTTTGTACTGTACTTTGTGTCATATTTTTGTGGTTTAAAAAAAAACAACATATGGTTCAGAACGGATTAACCATATTTACATTGAACCTTATGGGGAAATTTGACTCGGGTCGTGACCAAAAATCGGTTGGCGACCAAATTCGGAGGGTTCAGAATGGATTAACCGTATTTACATTGAACCTTATGGGAAAATTTGATTCGGTTCGCGACCAGAGTCGCAGAACGAATTAAGTTTGTGAACCGAGGTACCACTGTATTTGTAAGGTGATATACTCTGAAGCAATTTTTTTAAAAACCCTAATTTTATCTATGTACGAATTTTGACCATGATTAGCCAAGAAACCAGTCTTGAAATCATGACAGTGCAACAGAAGTATCAATCCACTGTGTGGCAGTTGTTACAAAGGCAAAGTCTGTTTCAGGAATTTTTAGAAAAGGATTCAATAATAAAATATCCATTCATATGAATGCAATCACTCTTAACGTACAGTGTATAGTGCTGGATTCTACACTTCAGAAAAGGATGTTATAAACCGGGAAGGGTACAGAAAAGGATATTAAAATGACTGGGGAGGGAGCTGAGCAACTCCCTATGTGAATAAAGTTACAACTTTTGGAGGTTTATAATGTGAATAAAAGATGAGGGAGAAGAGAGATGCTAGAGATGTATAAATTAGCATGGGGTAGAGAACACAGATAGAAGAATAGGTGGCTCAGGATAGACCAGGGAATTACATATTTCACTGAGCATCATAATTAAACTAGAGGATTTATTGCCATTGGATATAGTTGTCTACCAATGAGGGTGGCATTTAAAGAAGATCAGGCCAGTTTATGGTATACTGTATCTGCAATATAAAGGGTGTATGCTAAGCATAAGATCAGGACTCATAGAAGTAAGATTCCAATGACACCTTTTTTCTTATATCTTGTCCCTCATATCAAGTTTGAAACAGTAAATAAACATAATTAAAACTAGTAGCAGCATGCCAGGTGAATCACTAGGCCATGAAATCCGGCAAAAATGAATGCGATTCCCTTTGCCAACATTCAAGGGTTACAGAGCATACAACTAGCAGTCTTGTACCAAAGCATTTGTACATTTAGCCAGGATAGCCTGGAATCAATCTTCCAAAATCTCTTTTCTTCCCTCCCTACCTGTGACAATGTAATGATTACATAGATGCCAAATGCTAAAAATGGGACCTCATATTGTCAAGTGTGTTTTACAAGTGAGCTAGTGCAAGATGGGCTGTGTGAATAGAAAGTAGGCCCATCTATTATTACAGGGCTATTACTAGTACTATTACAGGGCTTCCTCAGGATTTTAAAACCTCAAAACCTCAAGTCTACTACTGATCTGAAGAAAAAGCCCATGTCACTAGCATGCCACAGTGGACTTCTACTGTTATACAGATGGGAAAGGACCCAACCCAAGCCACGTGTAACTTGCTGGGATGTGTGGCACACTGCACAAACATACTTAATATCCTGACAGATAACATTTTGTCACAAGCACATGTTTATTTACCTACCATAGCCGAGTCCTTAAATTGTGTAATTGATGAACAAATAAGGGGGGAAATCCAAGCTTTTAATAGATATAGCTTGAGTAAGACTAGGAGTTCTGGGCTGTAAGCACAGGTTGTATGTGTGTTTGGCAATTCATCCCTCCTTGCCAACATCATAATCATTTTACTTTCACAGTCTCAGTTTTGCTGAGTTGTCAGTCCACCTGTTGTTAAATGATAGTGCATGACCCATAACTATAAGTCAGCATCTCTAACCCACATTCCTTGTTCTTGCTAACCACAGGAAATTCCTTGTTCAGAATTTTTCCATGAATCAATAATGTGTTTTCCTGCAATGAGCAATTATGCATGTTGGTGAGTGAAGTTTTTAAAGGGGATATGATGGCTTCAGGCATCACACTTCCAGGAGAGGGAACTGTGTGGGAAGTAGTAATTAGAAACCTCAAATGGAGAAATTGCCTATTGTTTATAAACAAATTTACTCCCAGTTATTGCAAAATAGGGAAAGAAAGAAGAGAGGGAGGTAGGGGAGAAAGAATGACCAAACCAAACACTGGGAAAAGACTGAAAGCTGTTTACAACTACATGGAAATGCATGCCTAATTAGGGATATAAAGGATATCCAGCTGAAATATTTAACCCTGCATTTTATTTCAGAGGAAAATGATTGTATTTTTCAGTTATTCTTGCAACATTATATTGTTGTTCATACCTGCACACAAGTTTGTATTGAAGAAATATAGCTCGGGAATCAGATACTCATGGATAAAAATCAGCAAGAGATTATTGTGAGAGAGATAACTGAGAAATGTGACCAAGGTGGGCCATTATAGAAATGTGTATACTGTACTGGAGTTAGCCAGGTTTCAAAATCAGCTACCACGTCTGTGCAGTAGCAACTCTGAAAATTCTGGTTTGGAGAAAATAAAAGAGTAGCAAAAATAACTATTAGAGGATAAAGGATTTAATTCATGCTATACAGGACATCTATACAAGAAAGATCTTAATGTCCCTGATGTCCATGCTGGCATGGTCACTGACCTTGAGCCAGACATCCTAGAGAGTGAAGTCAAGTGGGCCTTAGGAAGCATTACTAACAACAAAGCTAGTGGAGATGACAGTATTCCAGCTGAGTTATTTAAAACACTAAAAGATGATGCTGTTAAAGTGCTGCACTCAATATGCCAGCAAGTTTGGAAAATGCAACAGTGGCCACGGGATTGGAAACGGGCAGTTTACATTCCAATTCCAAAGAAGGGCAATGCCAAAGAATGCTCAAACTATCGCACAATTGCACTCATTTCACATGCTAGCAAGGTTATGCTCAAAATCCTACAAGCTAGGCTTCAGTGGTATGTGAACTGAGAACTACCGGATGTACAAGCTGGGTTTCAAAGAGGTAGAGGAACTAGAGATCAAATTGCCAACATTCGCTGGATCATGGAGAAAGCACGAGAGTTCCAGATAAACATCTATTTCTGCTTCATTGACTATGCAAAAGCCTTTGATTGTGTGGATCACAACAAACTGTGGCAAATTCTTAAAGAGATGGGGGTACCAGACCATCTTACCTGTCTCCTGAGAAATCTGTATGCAGGCCAAGAAGCAACAGCTAGAACTGGTCATGGAAGAACCGATTGGTTCAAAATAGGGAAAGGAGTACGACAAGGCTGTATACTGTCACCCTGCTTATTTAACCTATATGCAGAGTACATCATGAGAAATGCCAGGCTGGAAGAATCACAAGCTGGAATTAAGATTTCAGGGAGCAACATCAACAACCTCAGATATGCAGATGATACCACCCTAATGGCAGAAAGTGAAGAAGAACTAAAGAGACTCTTGATGAGGGTGAAAAAGGAGAGTGCGAAAGCTGGCTTGAAACTCAACATTAAAAAAATTAAGATCATGGCATCTGGACCCATCAATTCCTGGCAAATAGAAGGGGTAGAAATGGAAGCAGTAACAGACTTCATTTATTTGGGCTCCAAGATCACTGCAGACGGAGACTGCAGCCATGAAATTAAAAGATGCTTGCTCCTTGGGAGGAAAGCTATGGCAAACCTAGATAGCATATTAAAAAGCAGAGACATCACCTTGCCAACAAAGATCCACATAGTCAAAGCTATGGCTTTTCGAGTCGTGATGTATGGCTGTGAGAGCTGGACCATAAAGAAGGCTGAGTGCCGAAGAATTGATGCCTTTGAACTGTGGCGCTGGAGAAGACTCTTAAGAGTCCCCTGGACTGCTAGGAGGTCAAACCAGTCAATCTTAAAGGAAATCAACCCTGATTGCTCATTGGAAGGATTGATAATAAAGCTCAAGCTCAGATACTTTGGTCACCTAATGCAAAGAGAGGACTCTTTGGAAAAAACCCTGATGCTGGGAAAGATTGAAGGCAAAAGGAGAAGGGGACGGCAGAGGGTGAGATGGTTAGATAGCATCACTGAAGCAATGAGCATGAAACTGAGCAAACTCAGGGAGGCAGTGAAGGACAGGAAGGCCTGGCACGATATGGTTCATGGGGTCACGAAGAGTCAGACACGACTTAATGACTGAACAACAACAACATACAGGACATCAACATACTGTTACATGTGCACCCAGTTCTGTGCTGGTGCTTCCCCACTATGGTAGTTTCCTTAGAACAGGGTGGGTATCATACAGTCACTAGATATTGCTTTTCTGCAGCTCCATCTTCCTCTCCATTGGTTAGGCTAGCTGGAGCTGAATGGGAGCTGGAATTTAACATCGAGGGCTACACTTTGCCATCCCTGGTTTAAAATGAGGAGATGGTTAGCTTACAGCAGACTTCTCCAGCCTGGAACACCTTCTAGTTGTACTGGGACTGCAGCTCTCAGAATTCCCAGCCATCATGACCTATTCACAGTATATCTGGGACATAAAGTATCTGCACATACTGACATAAGGAGCGGATTCCTAGAACTAAGACTCCAAATGCTTCTTGATCCCCATCATCAGATTTCTAAGGTAAACTATAGTGTCATAGTGTCACTGGATTTTCTGCAGTAAGGCAAAGATACTCCTTTGATTTCATTTTAGACTCAGTTCCAAGATACACTCACATCCTGCTATTCTTACACTTAAGGGTATCCATGGGGGGACTGAGAAGAGGACAAATAGTGACACATTTGTCATTAAACTATTATGCAAATGATGTGGCTTATGTACTTGTATCAGGTGTTTGATATTATTACATCATCGTGTCATTTGTATGATTACATCATAAGGTACAGGTTATCATTTCAATGTCATCATGGTTTGTTATGGACACTGCTATGTATACTCACTTATTTCCTTTTCTCGACTGTTCGTCTTTACCACCAGCAGTCTTCTTGGGCCATTTTATTATTCTAATTCTTCTTGGAGCCCAAGGGCAGAGCAAGAGATGTAGTTGCCTGAGCCAAAGAACAAGATGATGTCTTCCCACCACCACTGCAAATTTCATACCCAGAAGTTGACTGTGACAATATATCGGTCTTGAATACACTGGAGGCCAGTCCAGATGAGGACAGTTCAGTCCTCAAACAGGAAAATATTGGCCCCTAAAATGTGTATCACCTGAAGTGTTTGCTACACTCTAGAGCTGTGGATAAAGCATGGATCCTTTGTCAGACCTTAAGAGGTGTTACCTCAGGACAATCACATAAACCTTATACTCAGAAACTTCAGATCATCTCGTAACAATACTGTGAAAATCAGAGGAGCAAATGAGAAAGTGAGAAATCTTTGAATCCTTCATAGTGTCTGTCCTCATTTTCTATACCTTGGAGTTCTTTCTATTGACTGTAATGTTCTTTGTGATTGTAATGTAATGTAATTCTTCCATTAGGGGAAATTAGCACAGTTTTTAAGTAGAGGAAAGCAATATTTTTACTGCCCAAAAGAAAACAATTGTATTTGGAGATGTGTAATTTTTAAAACTATACGAAGCTTAACTATCCCATTTGGAATTTGCTCAGTCATTCTCTTACTATAAGTTCCTTGGGGACAGGGCCCTACCTTGTTTTCTTCTTTCTTCTTCTCTTATGATTCTCTATAGAACATAATCTTTATGGACCAAGATTCAATATAATTCACAGCAGAGTAGAAACAAAAGAATGAAGATTGTAGTACAATAAAGCTGAATGAATGCATCCTGGCACAAGTTTTCATGTGATGAACAGTCTGTTAGATTCATTCAATGGAATCCTGTACTGGCGAGCCTCTGTCCCTTGCACCCCCCACCCCACCTTCCTGGGAGAACATAATTTAAGCAAGAGATTAGGAATATATATGGTGTTAATTAGCTTGCTGACAACTTGATTTTGCTGTGTTAATGGCCACTGTATAACAGATGCCGGTGCTGCTGTGCAATTCTTCTTTTGATTTCAACCTCCCTGGTCTCAGGCTGGTTCAAGGAGGTGATCATGGGCTTATTCCAGGTAATCTCTGCCCCAGCACATCTAGGTAGGCCCACATTAGACTTTCCTTTTGTCGTAAAGAAGGAATGCAGTGATCTAAAGGGGGTGGGCAGGTATATCCACCATTCCCCCATGGTCAGATCACTTCCTAGTCTGGATGAGTTTGAGCACCCAAGCAAATAGACCTGACCCTGTGGATCTGGATAATCTCTAGCAAGCACTTGGGGGTTTTCCCAGTGAACACACAGGCATTTTTGCACTCAGTGGTGACCTGGATGCTTGACATCATTGCTCCTGAGCCTCTTTTTCCTGTTGGCCAGTCTTGGATAGTTTCCTGGTTACTGAGAGCCTCTGAGAAAAGAAGCAGCAAAGAGATAAATGGAATGCTGGAAGCTCAGGTTTGAGCACCTTCTACAGCAATTAGGGAGGCAAAATATTTTTAATTTTCCGTTATTGCTTTGGCAAGCTGTTGTCAAGCAACCTTGTTTAGGGTGGCAAATTACCTGCTGGAGAAAGAGCAGCAGTTAGATCTGCCTGCTGTGAGCATTTTGCACAGCACTTTGCAGACAAAAATCACTCAGATTTGCCAGAGTCTCAGCTCTTCATGGCCAGAGTCTAGCCACGTTATCTGGGACCAGTCCTGGCCTGTGAATTCTAATGAAATGGAGAGCGCTCGATGCCTGGCCCTCCTGGCTTCTGAGGTTAGAGGAGTGGTGACAGACTGGCTCCAACAGATGGTCAATGACTGCTTATGGGAGGAAGTGTTGCTAGCACACTTGAAAAAGGCAGTGGCATACCCTCTCCTCAAGAGGCACTCCCTGACCCATCCTTATTTGATAGTTATTGCTCTGTATCTAAACTTCCTTTTCTGAGGAAGATCGTTGAGACCATGGACAGTACACAGCTTCAAAGCATGCTAGAGGAAATAGATTAACTGGACCTTATTTGGTCAGAATTCAGGCCCCAGGCATGTGACTGAGACAGCGTTGTCTTTCTGATGGATCACCTTTATTGCAACCTTTATTGTAACTGCATCCCTAACTCCTAACCCAAACCCTTCTGGCAATTTTGGATGTCTCAGCAGCCTTTGATACCATTGGTTGTGGAATCCTTCTGGACCAAATGCAGTGGCTGAAGATAGGAGACACTGTTTTGCCACAAAGCTTGGTGGTCTCTCCCCTGCTTTTTAACATCTACATGAAGCTGCTGGGAGAAGTCATCTGACAGGAGTTTGGGAACATCGATATGTTGATGAATCCCAACTGTATATCGCTACAATGGGACGTATGAGAGATAATGTCAATATCTTGACCCAAGTCTGGAGACTTGAGGACCTGGGTAGTGAGGAAACAGGATGAAGCTGAACCCTAGCAAGACCTTGGCTGTTTGTCTATTGTGGGTTGCTGATGTTTCCAGCTGTGTCTCTTGATAGGGTGGCACTGCCCCTGAAGAAGCAAGTTCATGACTTGGGAGTCCTTCTGGATTCATGGATGGACAGTTGGGATCTGTGGCCAGGGACATCCTTGTCCAACTTCCATATGCAATCTTCCTGAATGGAAGACTTTCTCAGCAGTGACACTGGTATAGATTACTGCAATGTGCTCTACATGGGGCTGCCTTTAAAGACTACCTGAAATCTTCAAATAATCCAGAATGCAGCAACCTGCTTCTTGGTGGAAACATGCTAACATGTGCACATGAGACCAACGCTTCAGGCTTGGCACTGGCTGCTTATTAGCTTCTGGGTGCAATTCAAAGTGCTGATTTTAACCTTCCAAACCTTATATGGCTTAATGCCTAGATATCTGCAGGACTATCTCTTTTACCTGAGTTCAGACCTCCTGCCCATTGCAAAGTTCTCAAGAGAACCTGTTAGCAATCCCCCATTGTGTGAGATAAGCGGGTGGGATGGAGGTTTGCAGGCATTGTTTCTATGTTGTGGGGCTGACATTTTGGAATACTCTCCCCCGTGAAATTTAGGTAGCCCCCATTCTATTAGGTTTCAGGCAATTATTAAAAACAGAACTGTTCAAGAGGGCTTTTGATATTTGAATGCAACCACCTATTTATTTTTTTGTCATTTTTTGTCTGTTCTTGTTAGAACTTATGTTTTTGTTGTTATTTGTGTTTTTAACTTTGGACCATTTTATTTGACTGACACTCTGGACACCCTGAAAGTTTTATTACAAATTACTGATTGTAACGTGATAAGAATTGACTGATTGCAACGTGCTAAAATCAAATAAATATATAACAATTAATATAAAAGACACAGAATACTTTTCACAATTCATTTTATTCTAACTCCACTCTATCCGTAAAGCTGATGATGGAAAATCTAATCTGCAGAAATGTATGCCATTCCCCAACCTGACTCCCTTCACCAGTACTGGATTACAACTTCTATAATCCACAGCCCATATGATCTTTCCTGGCTGAGGAGTATGAAGGTAAAGTCCTTCATTCCTGCATATCCATAGCTTGATGAAGATGGACTTATCTCATAATGCATTTGTTAACTTTTAAGATACAATGAAGCCCTTACATTTATCATCATGCTACCTCCCGAAGATGTCTTATGTATTTCCAGTCAGAAATGATAACATAGGCAGCAGCTTTGGAAGAACTAGACTGAAGATCATATAAGCCTACTGTCATTTTCTATTCCTCTTTGCTCTGTGAGTTTTGTACCTATTGTGCAGTAATTTCAACTTCAGCATGGCAGCTACCCTCTTTTTTGGGCTATCGTGGTGAAAAAAACTGTGGACGTTGTAGCATCTATTTTTAATTGGCCTTTCCAGGAAAATCCTCTACCACGGTGTTGCTATTGTCAGTAGAATAAGCATAAAGGCTGCATGTCTTTAAGGAGGTGGGCTAGGTAGTGGCTGTTCATTCGGGCTGTGCCATCGGCACTGTTCTTGATGATCCTGACTGTCTTCAGTTTGGAAAAGCCCCAGTGAGTCCTCCTTAACTGGAGGAGCACTGGGCAGGTGTCAGCAGGGGGGAGGGTCAATAAAGGGAAATGGCTCCATCTGCTGTGCTTCATTTGTATTGGTTTTGTAAGTGGTGGTGCTGGCTTGAAGCTGTAAGTTTTAAATATACAGTATATTTGCCAGTTTTAAATATACATTTCAGACTTCCACTATCAAATTTTCTCTCTTTCTCTTGCAGGTACCCTAGCATGTATGGTGACTGTAGAAATTAAATGAATGCTGTGCCAAGATCTGCTTTGCAAAATTCTCTAAAGTTTTCTCCTCCTGCTAAATAGGAGACTAACTTTTTCTCAAGGGAATTGAGAAATTGGAGGGGGGGGCAGAGGATGCTTCTGCTGGGATTGCTGTGTTTTGTTGCAAAATCCTCTGAAGCTTCTTTGGTTGTCCACACTTCACAGGCTGAAGAAGCCCCATGAAATATCTCCACCCCTATGGTCTTCCCTTGGGATTTAATTGGGGAAGCAAGGGAAACTGCAGGCTGCTGGACAGATGAATGATTGTACAAGGAAAGACACCCGCACCCATCCTTAGCTACTTTAGAGCTAAATAAGAGCAAGACCACCACACCTGGGAGAATTTCACTTAAATTTTCTTCTCCTTTGAAAGAAATTTAGGAAGCAAATTCTGTTATCGGACTGAAGGAGAACTAATGGGAAACAATGCAAGATCATTTTCCAGCCTGGCCTTGTTGAAATATTGTAATGAAGAAAGCTGGGCTTGGTTATATTTCCATCATTCTCACGACCGTAAAAAACATAAAGACTTGCTAAGAAAAAGCATTTTTCCAAAGTTACCCTACTTGCTAGAAATTCTTTAGTGTCCTTTCTTTATTTCGGCATAATACAAGAATCTATAAACTCCTCTTAACATAGTTCAGCCCACCTATAGATCATAGGAATTATTCCATCCATGCACAGGCTGCCATTCTTTACATCTGCACTTCAGGAAGTAGTTAGTATTCCCAGCTTTTCCCTAGCAATGACTCTTGAACAAGGACTGTGCATTGTCCTCAACAGCAAAGCTGCCCCTGCTGATGGTCTGTTAAAGGGACAAATGCTGCTCTCAGGGACACCAAAGTGGTGGCACCCATAGCAAGGGATAAGCATTGCCAGTGCACGGTTGCTTTATTGTTTGCAGAACTTGTTGACAATCACTCTATTACTGATTTCAGAGGAATCCTGAGTAGAGAGATCATTTTCTATACAGCTATTCAGTGGAATGGATTTTTTTTTCTTTTAACATCCCATCTGCATGTTTTCCAAAATCATAACATGGCAACATCTGTAGTCCTGAAAACTACGCCCAGGATTCTTCATAACAAAATGTTCGTCTGAAAAAAACCCTCAAACCCTGGAAGCCGCTTTAACCACATCAAGTGACACCCTCCTCGTTTTATTTCTGTGACAAACTTTTCATTTCTTTCTATGATGATTTTTAAAAAATGAAATGCTATGTTTATTAATGTGCTTCTGGCACAGTCTCAAAAGGACTGTTTTCTTCTGCTGCTTCTGGTCTAAATTACAGTCATACTAGATAGGATGGTGACTGCATTGCACTTAGGACAAAAGCTTGAACTTAGGAGACCTTTAGGAAGAGCCAGACTCCAGAAGCTGCTCAGGTTTTTTTGGGCAGCGGGGAGGAAGTGCAGACTAACTAACACAAGTCACACAAAGGTTGATTCTGCTAAGTGAGGGAGAATCCAGAGGGTTTTTTTAGTGGAGCATTTTCCCAAGTAGCTCAGTGTTTTCAAGAAGCCTTAGGTTCAGTCACTAGCATTGCAATCTGTCAATAAGTGGAGACAATACTGAACTAGGAATGGTCTAATGGAGTGTCAGCAGTTGGCTACTGTCTGCATAAGCAATGTACTGAGTTTGTGTCCTGATGCAGCTAATTCATGTGAAATTCATATGAACCATCACATCAGAAATAATAAAACTGAACTTCCACACTTGTTAGATGCTACTGACATAGACTGCTATACAGAAGTATCCTAAGGATGTGGCTGAACTGAATTGCCCTGTCCTTTTGGAGGAGTCAAAAATAAATTCCTAGAAGAAAATAATAGGAAACCACTTTCATTCTTATATCAATAAAATTATATGCATGCATCCATGAGGCCTCCAGAACTGGACATTTTACTTTTCATCTCTTCTGATAATCCTAATATTTTTCAGAAATTTTGCATTCTTTTCCTGTAAAATGGGAAGTTTTGGGAGGGGAAAACAGAACAAATTTCCTCCCTTCTCAGGATCTTTGTCCCCAATGGACACAATCATCACAGAAGGCAATAATGCACAGTACATTAATTGCACTGATTTATCAGATCAAAACCTGAACACAGTTGTCCCTTTAATACATTTCTCAATTTCAGCAAAACTCTTTGGAAATATAAACTGCTGGTCAACATAATTCTCCCAACTGATGAAAGCAAAGAGGTTATCTAAATTAGTATTCAGTTAGTTACCAAAAGTTGTCTTGTAGCTCCTTGATTCCAGAAAGATTTCCCACTGTGAAGAAGATAGTGGAAGAAGCAGGAATAGGAAACTATATAATAGAGAAGCTCTTGTACTCTATGTGCACACCCTTACACACTTTGCCTCTTATTTTACAACCAAATATTAGACCTTGACCAGCTGTTTTTTGTCAATTTTGTCATGGAATATTGCTACAATTTAGAAATCAATCTGGGGAGGGCTCTAGCTGTTCACAGGCAGTTCTTGATCATGGAAGTTGGTGTCCTGACTCTTGGTTCTTTTATCCATCCATTATACTTTGATCTTCTCCTGGTCTTTGGCACATAATTGCTTGGTCCACCCTTGCACTTTCATGGATGAGATGGACAGCATGTATTTCATTACTGAGTATTCATCATATTCATCATTAAGCTCAATATCTATTATGATCACTAGAAAAAGTTGTTTTCTGGGCAAGCCTGCAAAAAGGGTACATTGTGTTCAAACATGGGTCCTCTCTTGTTCAGTTAGTCCTTGATTTCTGTAAGTCCAAAGTACCTTTTAACAGGAAGGAGTTTGACTTTGAATTACTATGCCTACGAAGTGATACTTATTGGTGTGGTCTTGGCTTCTTCATATTCTCTTTACAAACCCTAAAGTGCTACTTGAGATTCATGACTCAAGGTTTCTTTCTCTCTCTTTCCACTAGTCCCCCTGCCCCACTGCTACATTAAATTTAGCAAAGGTGTGCATTCATGCATAGATTTATTACATGCCATCAAGATGTTGTCAATTCTTAGTGACACCATAGATTTTTCTCCATGATGATCTGTTCCTAAACTGGTCCTTTAAGTTTTCCAACATTGCACCCATTGCTGCTGTAATTGAGTTGATCCACCTTGTTACTAGTCATTTACATGTCATAAATAAAACATTAAAAAGTGTCCTGATTCTGTAATTCTGGAAAAATGGAAAAGTACATGGGAATTTTGGAGGAAGGAGAAGGATTATCTGGAACAAAAACAAGATAGGGAAGCATTAGTAAAAAGGAATATGTCAACATATTAGTTTTATGAATTTGATTTATTTGCTCATTCATCTATTTATATCTTGCCTTTATACTCAAATGAGTGCTTGGAAAAAGCTAATGATAACTAAAATGCATTTGTATTATATTAATATTGATGTTATTAAAACAGTGTAAAATGTTATGCCACATAACACACTGGGCACACATAAATTCAGCAAGATAATTTTCTACTTATGATCCCCATAGTAACCTGGTATATTTGATTTGGCAGGGCAGGTCCTCATGAATGACTTGGACCATGCAACAGATGCTTGCTTGCCTTCAGCTGAATTCTCCAGTTAGTACACAGCACAGTCTGCCTTGCCTTGCCTTGCCCTGGGGAGCAGCTTATCCTGTGCAGTTTGAAGTCTGGAGCATTCCTCCCATTATCTAAGATGACATAAAAAGATATATCCAATGTTTTATTTTTTTTTAAAATCAAAACTGGATGAATGTGTAAAAACGCATGCCAAGTATCACTGGAATTGGTGCAGGGATACCAATGCTTAAACTCTGGTTTTAAAAACTGCTTATAACATTGTTTTGAGACAGAATGTAACAAAATGTGTAATGAAAATGTATCCTACAGCAAGCAATAGGGATGTGCACACTTTGAAAATTAGTCAGAAGTGCTGCAGGTTCCATCTGGAGGCAGCACCTCTCTGAAATTAAAGCAACTCTTAAAGCAGCAAAAGTCTGGAAAAAAAAACCTCATGGCTGCCTTAATACAATACTTCAATGAGGTGTTTTTTTCAGACAAACTATGCTCACATGATGTTTAAATCCTTTCCCCTGACTCATTGCTCTAGTGTGGCAAATTTCAAGGAAATTGGCTGAGGGGGGATGATGGTGGAAGGAGTAGTGGCAAAGAAGAAATATACATTTTCATAACTGGATTGGAGATGAACATCAGGGAGAGAGGATGAGGAGCAATACAACAGATCAGTTGCATCTTCTTTTCCATAAAAGAAAATATAGTATTTAAAGCCAGGCATGTAGAAAAAACAAGGCAAAAAAGTCTTACAAATTTCAGAATGAAAGCTTCAAATCAATAAGATGAGCAAGCAATTCAACTTTCCCAAGTTCTTTCTAGCACTTCTTCCAAAACCCTATAAGTAGAGCAGATAACTATAACTTGATTGCAAAAGTTACAATCAAGAATTGATTGAACCAGGATTCAATGATTGTCAGTCACTGAATCCTGGGCTTCCCCAACAAATACTTTAAAATGCCAGGAAGCACCATAAGATTTTTTTAAAGGATATCTGCATGAAATGATAGCAATTGCACTCTAAGTTCTCAAACATTTATCAGTTTAGGGAAGAACTTTGAATCAAGAACAGAGCACGTTAATGACAGACATTCTGCTTCCAAGTAAATCTAAAAAACAAACATCTAGCCAAAATCACTCAAGTTCTCTCTAAATTCAAGATTTGTGCCAGGACTGTGCAGAGCCCAATTAAAGATATAGGACAAGCTCTTTGACATCTGCCTAAAACTGAAAGTAATTCCTTTTCCAAGCACTCTTCTCAAAGAAGACTTATGAAAGAAGAATGTTTTTTCAAAGAAGACTTATCCACACTGCCATGTCACCAGAACTGGTAGGCAACCATTTCTGGAGAGACAGACCTAATTACTTTCTATTAATCACTCCCTCGCTGTCAAAGCAACCCCAGGACATGTTTTTCTGCTCTACTTCCAAAGTATACTTTTTGATGTACAAGCTACATGATAAAGAATTCTGTGTTATGTGAAGGTTCATGAACATCAGTGAGACCCATTTCATAGTAGTTTACCCATAGGTTATCCACAAATTACCCACAGCCACACTGCTTGCACTGAAAGCCATACGTACTGAACTATATAAGGTGTTCAGAGTTATGCTTAATGTGCTGTGAATTAAAATACTTTTTTTTACTCTTACTTTTCTTTATCTTGATTCAGTTGTCCTTTTTCATGCTATTATTTTCATTTCCCATCTTCAGTCACAATGGGGTAAAACTCCTATGTTGTGAATTAAAATAGGATAAATATTTGATGTTCAACATTGTTAATACAGGGAGTGTCTGGCTATTGCAAACTTTGGTTGGTAAATTAGCACTGTAGCATGGTGGATGAACATAAATTGCCATTAGATTCTGTGAAAAAGAAGACAAGTTTGGCAGAAATACAAGAATCCTCTTCTGGAATAATTTTTCCATCTGAAAATTCTTATGATAAATATTTCTGGAGAAGTTCTAGAATCTTTCCAAATTCATTCCAAAAAATGAGACAAAAATAAGCCTTCATAGAATTATTTATTTATTAAATCAATTTATGTAGCCGCCCGTCTCACCACAGGTGACTCTGGGTGGCGTACAACACAATTATTGTGCTGGGAATGACCTAATATGTCATCTACTTCATCCAAACTTCTGCTCAGTGTATGGCTTCCTAAAGCATTTCAAACAGAAAGGCTATCCAGCCTCTGTTTGAAGAGAATATATCACTTTATAATGCAGCCTATTCCACTGGTTGACATTTCTTACTGTCAGACAATTCCTCCTAGTATCTAACCTGAATCTACCTCTGTGTGGTCTCAACTCAATGCTGGTCCTGTCCTCTGGAGTGATAGAGAATAAGTTTACTACCTCCTCTATACAGCAACCCTTCAGATATCTCAAGACTGCTATCATCTTTCTTTTCAGTCTTCTCTTCTGTAGGCTAAACATACTTGATTCCTTTAGTTGTTCCTCACTGTGCTTGATTTCCAATATCTTGCCCACCTTGGTCAGCCCTCCTCTGAACTTGCTCCAGTTTGTTGATGTCCTCCAACTATTGAAGCCAGCTGCTGGCACAATTCCATTTTTATCTCCCATCTCCCATCCCCCAACCCCTTTCAGGGCAGCTTCCAGAGCTAACAAGTAGGCAGGCACTCCAACAGGCAATCCCAGCTGCCTGCAGATCAACATAGATGCTTCAGAATGATTTTGTTTGGGTGCAGGCACAGAAGATTTCGGCAGCATATATGTTCCTTGGGATGACTCTGTTCTCATTGCCTGGTCCTCTTGCTGCCACCCCTCTGGCCATTGTTCTCTGCTGAAGGGCTTGTGCCCTCAGGAGCCAAAATTCTCAGTGCTGTAGCTAAGTCTGGTCACCAGGCTTCCCAAGCAGGAAAACCTTGAGTTGGGCTTCCTTTCCCCCGGAAGCATTTGTAAGTCCTGGTTCAAAATCCCACTCTAGAGTCTGCCCATGAGCCAGCTTCAGTGAAGCCAGCAGGCTGACATCCACCTCCTGGCACCTCAGGACAGTAGGCTTCTCCAGTCCATCCTCTGTTCTGGCTCCACAGTAACCCAGCACTCTCTATTAGAGCTCATTCCCATGACAATACTACCAGAGTCATTGTACCACTTGTGTGAAACAAGCACCACAAATCTCTCTCTGGGTTAGTCAGAAGTAAAGTTTTATTGGAAGCATTTGCAAAGCCTGGTGGGCTTCGTTGCAAATAAGAAGCCACACTTCTTACAGGTTTCAGCACATTTTATACCCTAGGCCGACGCGCAAACTTCCTCATTTCCCCCATTGGCCGAGGCACTCTGAGGTCACAATCTTTCCGGCCGCTCTAGGATTTCTTCCTGGTCCCTCCCACCTCATCTATGGTAATTGCTCAAGGTTTCAGCTAATTGCATTATACTGATAAAGATTGCTCCAAGTTAATTTGTATTTACATTGTCCCACACAAGGAGACAACTTCCTCTCCATCTGCCACTATTTGATAACCATAACACTTAACACTACTTCCTTATCTCTCACACAGGTGCACTCTTAGCATGCTCAAGTTACTATTTCTTTGTCAATAATAACATATTTTATCCATCTCTCACGCACTGACTCTACCTTCTGTACTCTACCAGCCCCCCAGACTTAACAATCTGTCTCTTCCTCTCTCCCACAATACTTAATAACAGTTACTAACATTCAATTTCCACCTGATGCCATATTGAGAGAGAGAGAGAGAGAGAGAGATTTTTTAAAAACTCCATCTACCAGCTTTATCATTTATTCCACATTTTACCATTTTATTAATGAAAGTATTTGTCAAGTACTTTGCTGAGGTCAAGGTAAGTTATGTCCACGGCATTAAGTTAGTAACTCTGTGGAAAAAGGTGTTTATGACAACCTCATGCTGGCTCCTAATTGTTGCAATCCTACTCAAATGCTTACAAATATATTAGTTAATATTCCACTTGAGGAACATGATCAGTACAGATATCAAGCTGACATGTCTGTAATATCCCAGGTCCTCCTCCCCATTTTTGAAGATAGGAAGAATGTTTGTTCTCCTTCAGTCTTCTGGGACCTCACCAGTTCTGCAGGAGTTCCCAGAAATTGTTAGTGGTTCTGTGATCATCTCTGCTAGTTCCTTCAACACCTTAGAATGTAATTCATCTGGGCCCAGAGACTTGCATTCATCTACATTTGCTAAGCTTCTTCTATCCTCTTTTTGTCTATCTTGAACCACAGGTCCCCTCTTCCACTAGAGGCACAGTGATGGCGAGCTAGGGCTTTGTTTCCCTTCTGAGAGAAGACAAAAACATGTAAAATAAAAATTAAGACATTCTGCCTCCTTATTATCACCCATTACCAACTTACCCCTTTCTCCTCACACTGGACTTGCAACTTCTTGGCCTTTCTTTTTGTTTCTGATGTATCTGAAAAAGTTATTGTTATTTTGGGTGTTGCTCACAAGCCTCAGCTCATTCTGCACTTTAGACGTTCTGATGCAATCTGCATCCATCTTTAGTTACACACCTCTCTTTCCGTTTTTAAAATACATTCCCTTCTCAGCATTTTAGAAAGCTCTGTATGTTTGTCAAGTGGTTCCATTCTAGGCCTTGTGCTGTTCAATATATTTATAAATTACTTTGATTACCAAATTTGCAAATGACAAAAATATAAGGGAAATAGCAATTCAGAAGGATCGTAACAAGCTGGAAGGATTAACTTATAGCACTTATCCTTTTTGTCCTAGCCACACTCACTTTCTCATCCCAGTCCCATCAAAGGCCAATGGTGGGTCTTGCCTTGGAAATGTTTAATCAGCTACAGGCTGATAGTGATGATGCTAAACAACTCTCCCTTAGCATCACTTTCTGGACACTATTTAAGACCAACTCTGATAAACAATCCAGAAATATACCATGACCGATTTTAATATTAGCCACTAATAGGCACAAAGGGACTATGAATTCTGCACTCTGTTATAATCTAATTCCAAGCATCTGTCATCTATAAAGGCTACCACTTTGCCTCAAAACTAAATACTAGAATGTGCAAAACATCCTATTCTATGAATAGTACAGTCCATCACTAGGATGGGATGTTTTGCACACATCTACACAGTACCCCTTCAGATACAACAATAGGGCCAGCCTATTGAGAATGAACACGTTGGCCCTTACTGAGACTTTTCAATATGACTTTAACAGTTTATAGATTCAGGCTGTATTTGATTACTACTTCCGAATATATCTCCCATATACATTCTGCCTGCCCAGTTCAAGGGCACAGAGAATGCGGGCAAAGAAGTGTGGCAGGAGGAGGCCTAAAAGCAGACATTCTCTGTGGGGACACCCCTCCTTTGGAACAGCTTGCCCCAGAAGCCATAGATGGTTTCCACTCTCTTTGCCTTCCAGAAGCTCAAAAAAAAAAAGCTGTTGAAGAAAATATCTGGGACTTCACTAGAGCTCCTGATGCTAGGAATGTTATTTTAATTATTACTTTTTAATGGTAATTATATATTGTATTTCTTTCATTGAATATCATTGTATTTTGATTCCAGGGCTGAACTTCAGTATCTTATGTGGTAAGTTGATGATATGCTTGAGAGAACCCACAGCACACAGAGAATCTCTGTTAATTTACGGATGTTTTGTGAATTATAGTTGCTTAAGCATTACACACAGAGACATACTAGTACTCACTTTCTGTGCTACAAAACCAGCCAGGTGATGCACATGGTTTGGGGAAGACAGGACTGTTCTGTAGATTATAGCTGTGTGCATGAATTGGGGGGCCTCCAAGCCATTCGTTGTTCACCCTTCCTTTTTATCCTTTGCCAGCCACATTCCATCATGGTGCCACCTCAGCTGTCCTTTTATTGGCCTCTCGGTGCCATGATGATGCCACCTCAGCTGTCCTTTTGTTGGTTACTGGATCATGATAGCTAGCTTTCTTATCTGATTGCTGTTCTCTGGTGATTGATTTCACAGCTGACTTTCTTATCTTCAGCCTACTTGCTTCTGTACAAGCACACATTCTTCTCTAGAGTCAAATTTTGGTCATTCTACTCCATCTGCTTCTCTTAACATTTTAGTTCTTGTAACATATTGTTGTTATAATTCTATTGGCTGCAGAGTTGCTCTTGTACACTGTTTAAGTCACCTTAACTGAAGTGGTTTAGCAATTCAATGATAGATAGATAGATAGATAGATAGATAGATAGATAGATAGATAGATAACCTTTCTCCAGGGTCAGTTCCAGGTGGTGGTGATTAGGAAGGAGAGATCCCTCCCTCAGCCTCTACTGTGTGGGGTGCCACAGGAGTCAGTTCTCTCTCCACTCCTATTAACATCTACATGAGATCATTGGGTGAGGTATCATCAATATGCCAATGATACCCAATTATACATTGCTGCCTCTGGCTGTGGACATCTTAAGTAATGCTGTGTATGTCTTATCCCGGTGTCTGGAGGCTGTGAGGGTCTGGATGAGGAACAACGGGCTTGAACCGAACCCTGGCAAGACTGAGTGGCTCTGGATTTTGGGGCCCACCAGTTCTAGGACTATGCCATCTTTGCTGCTGGATGGGGTTGCACTGCCCCAGACAGATTCTGTGTGCAATCTGGGGGTCCTCCTAGACTCATGACTCCTGCCTGAAGAGCAGGTGACAGTCATGGCTACAAAGGCCTCTACATAACTTCATATTGTGCATCAATTGCACCCATTCCTAGATCTAGGGGCTGTCCTCACAGTGACTCATGCCCTAGTCACCTCCCAGTTGGATACTGTAATGTACTCCACATGGTGCTGCCCTTGAAAAGTATCTGGAAGCTTCAGCTGGTGCAAAATGCAGTGGCATAGGCAGTTATGTATGTTCCTAGTAGAACACATGTTACACCTCTGCTCTGTGAGCTCCATTGGTTACCAGTTTGTTTCTGGGTCCAATTCAAGGTGCTGGTTTTGACCTTTAAAGCCCTACATGGCATGGGGCCAGGTTATCTGAGGGACTGCCTCTCCCTGATTACATCTGCCTACCCCACCAGATCTAGCAGAGAGGGTATGCTACAGGTCCCGTCAGCAAGGGAGCTACATTTGGCAGAATCTTGGCAGTGGGCCTTCTCTGCTGTGGCACCCACTCTATGGAATATCCTTCCCTCCGACATGAAGCTGGTTTCATCACTCTTGACTTTCCGAAGCCCCTCAAAACCTGGTTGTGCCATCAGGCCTGGGGACCCCAGGGGACTGGTGAATTATTAAGGTGGCTACATTATTATTAACATCTCTCTGCCTAATACTCCTTTTTCAGTTTTTTATTGTTTTTTAATGTTTTTAATAATTATAATATTGTTTCGTATTTATTAACTACCTGTTTTAGCTTTGTTGTACACTGCCCAGAGTCACCCGTCATGAGATGGGTGGTTATATAAGTTTAATAAATAAATAGCTGGGGATCATCAGTGAAAACTTCTGAATTGTGTTGTAATTAACCTATCTTATTTTTAAAATTATAACTGCATTTTTTTAAAAAAAATTAACTCTTACCTGTCATAAACACTACATGAGAAGAAGTCATGTTGTTCAATAGCGGTATGCATTATCAATTTGAGGAATTTATCAAAAAAAGCCATTGCTGAGCAATAAATTCTATTCCTTGACTTATTCCTTGGCTCTGAAGAGATTACTGGTTCTTTCTATTGAGGATTTGATCATTTCCACCTGCTAGTTGTAACTCCATTATTGTTCCTCTTAAACCAGCTGCGTGTTCTGACTCATTCCTTTGGGATAGCACTTTAGAAATCTCATCTAGAAGACTCCGTCCTCAGCTGTGGCTTTTTAAAATGAAAGCCTTATCTTTCTGGCCGTGCGGTAACGCCATACTTTCCACTTGATATATACATAAATACTCATTTAATCAATATTCTATTTTCTTCTTTATAATCATCATTGCGTAAAACACACACTTACTGTAACCTGCCAGACTCTCCCTACATGTCCTACATCTATCTTACTGCAGAACCTTGGCCTGTACTTGAGAATATGAGACTTATGTGATCTGTTTGGTGAGTTATCTCTTCTTCATCTGGTTTGCACATCTCTCATATTGGACCATTTTTACTCTGGTTTGTCTATCTTTCCTGTTGGACTTTTTCTGGTTTTCCACTGATTTGAATCCTGTAATTGAAATTTGGAAATATCAGTCTTACTTGAACAGGTTGGATAGAAATGATTTTCTGCCATCTATGGAGATTTTTATATACTGTACAGTAAGCAAGTTAGTGAAACTATAGCTACCAGAATTGGGCTGCAATTATCTGAATTACCATTAGGTGGCAACAAAGAGAGAAAACAATAATTATTTATTGCCATCTGGTGGCCATGAATATTTATGGATGCCCAATCTGGTAGCACTAGTGAAACTCCATTGCCAAATAGCTTTAGCTTCAGACAAAGTTTCTTTTTCCTTTATGAGCTCCGTTAACTTTAATTCCTAAATGTCAGGCAGAAATTCAACAAGTTTAGCATACCAATGATGCAAACTTATTCCTGTCATGAAACTGTTAAAGTATATGGTCTCTGCAGTTTTCCCTTTATATTTTAACTATTTAGGACTAACTATCATATGATAGTGGGTTTTTTTCTCAGCAGTTGACTATTTCAGCAGTTGACTATTACCAGCGGGGCTTGAAAGCTAAGCGGTCAGATTTGGATGGAGGGCCACCAGGGAATTCCAGGGCCGTAGATTAGACTGGAAAGTTAAAAAAAAAAAAAAATGGAAGAAAATGACAAATCACTTTCCATACTGTTGCCAAGTAAAATGCTTACGTCACCAGGAATGAAGTTCAACGTGAAGGAGATATTATTTTCTAACTATAAGCATTGTGTCCTGGTGTGTTTTTAAGGATAGACATAACAGCTATGGAACATGCAGTCTTTGGAACAAATGAGGGTTGCTAAATTTAAAGCTGTTTTCTCAACACCCTAGGTCCCTTCAAATCCTCACAAGCGATAAACAGCATGACCTCATAAGCAAGCCAAGCATAACACTTTTCTTTCTTAAATGCAGGGAGTCCAGTTCACTTTACTGACATGTATTGATCAAGATGTGTCATGATGACCTGAAGCCATTCAGAACAAGGACAGGGGATGTCTATGGGGTGACCACACTATTCCACCTTCTGCTGTGATAAGATTGACTAAAACCACTAAGTTTTTATAGACACTGGACAAAAATAATGTGGTAACTTCCAGAGAGGAGAAAACAGTACTAAAATTTAGTCAACCCCTTTTCTCATCACTGCCTCAAAATATACACATGCATTTTTGTCCCTGAGTAATCTATGAGAACATCCAGATATCTCTTTGCACTGCTCTACATCTGTTTGTCCAATTTACTGTAATTTCATGCCATCGTCTGTTTGTCTATTTTATTCATTTCTTGTGTTCTGATTGAGCTGTACAGTAGTGTTTCTCAACCTTTAAGCTTCTCAACCTTTGAACAACTTTAAGATGTGTGGTCTTCAACGCCCAGAATTCCCCAACCAGCATGCTTCTGGGAGTTGAAGTCCACTCATCTTAAAATTGCGCAGGTTGAAAAACACTGTTGTAGAGCATCAAGAATCCCCCCAAAGAGGATATTTTAATTCGCAACCTGAAAATCCACTGAACATGTGGGCAGGGCATTTTCCCATTGGTGGCAACTTGCCTCACAACATCTTCCAGCTTTCAGCAACCTCTCCTCACTTCCTGTAAAGGTTTAGCTGCCCTAGCAGAGCCTTACGCCAAGATGGTCTTTTCACTAGATGCTGTTAAAAGGCAAGGGAAGAATAATAGTGCTGACTTTGCATCTCCTCCTATAACAAGTGCTCTTCTCCACTCCCCTCCACACCCCACGTGCAGTAAAGAAGTGGATGGAAGAGCAGGGCACTAACTGAGTGCTCTTTGTGCAATTGGAAGGAAGAATTGTCTCATGCTGTTCTAAGCATGAGAAATAATGGAAATAATTTGTCTCCAATCTGCTTTTGAAGGACTGGGGAGTGGAAATAGTGGCAGAGTCAAGTGTCCTAAATCTACTCCCATGAAATCTTCACCATAATTACTTTCCTTCCATCATAACCCCACACTGAATTATCCCCTGCTGCTATTTATTCTTAAGTACACACTAGAAGTATGGATCCAGTATTCCCTTGTGATTAGTCAGCTGTAAGGGGTTGCATTAGATAGTTACAGATGATGATGGGATGATGATGATGTGCTTCTTGGAACTTTTAATTTAGTATAAGTGTCATATGTCATTTGATACTGTGTAAAAAAATAAAAGCATTCTTAAAATAAGAAAAATCAGACAAAGGACCCCAATCTGGAAATATGTTACCAATATTGAGTGGGAGTAGCCTACAGTAATTTCCTGTTCCAAATTTGCTACATGCCCACAAAGTATAAAATGGAAGTATTTACTCTAAGTAGTAGCAAGAGGTGGGGTGTGGGTGGGGTGTGGGGAAGCAAATTAGAAAACGTAAGATACAAAATTAATAGAATGGCTTCTGGCAGGTCTTCATCTGAGGAATACAAATTGTTTCAGCAAAAGTTGCTAACTGTTTATTGCCCTGCTCCTCTACTATTTTTCCAGCAGGCTGCTGCAAAGTCTAATGAACAAATTAGTTCTCCTTGTATTACTCCCAGCTTCACCTATTTCTATATATCAGAGAGCTTGTATGAAGTAGAACAGTTTTAAAAAATGGTGGTCCCATTACTGTCAGGATTAGCCCAGGAAACTCCAGGAGACAATACAGATTCAATCCAGCAAGGTTTATTGGCTCAACTCCCGTTACAGAATCTTCTCAGAGTGAGAGCAATTCCCAGGGTCACCCCACAAACATCCTCTGCATTCCTTAGGGAGGGGCCAGTCTCATTCTCTTATCTCGTGTTCGTTCTTCTGGGGATGAGAGTCCATGTTTCACGCCCTTACTCCACACTCCCACAATTACTTATACTATTCAGTAAGTATATTCCATAATTTCTAATGAGCATCTGTGATAGCAGAATTTGTAATGGCCTCTCTGGAAAAGTCCTCATCTGAGAGGAAAGAGTGGAGCAGGACTAAGTAAGGTGATAGAGAACACTCACCAATTTCAACAATCCTGTGAGTCTCAAGACGCTTATATACTCCCATGGGCACTTCTGGATCTATGTTAGAGCTTTGACATTTGCAACTTCATCATTAGATAAGGGATTGCTAGTTTCTGTCACCTCCCCAAATTTATGTGGATTTTGGCTGTGGAGGAACGTGGTGGGAAATGCTGAAGGGGACAGGATGAGAAACAGGAAGCTGTCAAGGTTAGTGGTGGGAAGTACACTGGCTTAACTGCTGCCATACCACAAATAACAAACCACCCGAGTTCATGTCCTTGGTTCCCATAGTTTAGCTGCAATAATTCCCATGTAAAATTATATGGATCAGAAGGCACTGCTGGAGGTGAAGTAGTAATTCTATTTTCTACCTGACTGAAAGAAAATGTCATCTACCATAGAAGATCAGAGCAAGCCTAGGTTCTCTCTTGTCCCACCCTCTGCCTCGATCAACATTCTGGCTGGGAATTACTGAAGTTGAAATTCAATAAATATGGAGGCCACCAAATTGACAATCTCGTCTTTACTCCTTCTTTTAAAAAGGTACAGATTGGCCTCCTGTTCTCTTTTTGCTGCATGAAAAGGATGGGGAACATCTAGCTTGCCAGGGCTAAACATCCAGACGAGAGAGACCCACATGACCCATCCCAAACAGTTAGCAGTATGAGAGCAATTTTTGTAAGTGTTGCTGCTCAAATCCTGCAAGAATTTCTATTTCACCCATTTTCTAGTTCAATTCCCCATCAAGTAATGGTGGGGATGGGCAAAACATTCCCACATTTTCATTTTTGCAGTTGTATCAAGTTTGGTTTGGTTTTCTTAGTTTTTACTATTTGGAAATGCATTTTGAGTACTTTTTAAGTTTGCACCAAAAGGTCTTTTGCTGTGGATTTCTCCAAACCAATGAGTTTTTGTTTATAAGGTTGCCTACTTGTTACATTTGTTTCTATTTTCATGAATTTGAGCATTTTGTAAGGGTAAATATATTCTGCAAAACTGCAGTGCAAAATTCAAGGAACTGTACATTTCTAATGATAACTAGATTTTGGTTCAAATGTATTGGTGTAAAAATGCAAAATGAGGCAAGTCCATGCTTGTGAAATGAACAAATTTCTCATTCCTGCCTAATAGAGTCTTCAGGTGCAAATCTCAAGAAGGGACTACTCAGAAGGGACTAAACTAGTGATGGGACTAGATCCAGTGGTTGGAGTTTCTGCCCTTCCCCTGATAACATTAGCATCCTTGTAAGGGTGGGTCTGTGAAAGGATTCCACTCCTGAAGCCTTGTTCTGCTCCCAGTCTTTGTTTTAGGACTCCAGTACATATTCCTTTTTGCCTAGAATTAATCTGTATTAATTGCTCAAACCTGGTCAAACAGGAGATTAACACCAGACAAACAATCAAGCAGAAAACAATTGCAGCATATAAGATGAAATGATATACTGCATTGCTGAAGCTCTCTAAGAAATGAGGAATGACTTAAGAAACTTTTGCAATCAGAACATAATTCATGATGTTTCAACAAAATACTCCAGGTCACAAAAATAATTATGTAAATAAGTTTTGCTTGCTGCTAGGAATTTCAGTTCTCAACTGACTCATAATTTTATGCTATATGCTGAAAAGCACCTTTGCTCATGTGAATTACAGTCCTACAAAATAGTCTTTCATGTATTTTGGAATTTCTAAGAGCTAGAAGGAGACCCTTACAATAAAAATGATGGTTAGTCTCAATAGCTTTGTGTATACGGGTTACAAATTTAAATGTTAAAATACCTGGGGAAAAAATGTCCTATTTTTGTCCCCTCCTTCCCTCAAGAATATTGAAAATCTTCCAGCACCTTTCTCCCTTAATTATTCCAGCACCTTTCTCCCTTAATTATTCCAGCACTTTTCTCCCTTAATTCCCAGATGGGAAATTATGAAACTGGCTGCTGCTGTTGGCAAAAACATCATTCATCCATTTCCTGGAAACTCAAAAAAATTCTGTTGAACTGTGTGAATCTGAAGATCTGGGACAATGGAGCTAACTAAATAGAACAAAAATTGGGTGTTTTGCTTTCACTTTTGCAGCTAGTACTTAGCCCTTTCCAACAGAATGGCAGTACTGTTTATGCCCTCCAAATGTTCCAGAGGCCAATTGTACGTGGCTGCAGAAAAGCTCTTCTGACTGCATTTTCTCAGCCCACATTTTGGCTTAGTAGCACAAAGAGATGGGAAGTGTGTGTGTGTGTGTGTTCTGATGACGGATACTTGGATATTCTTCATGGCTGGTTAAAACTGTACAGAAATCTTGTTTGATAAAAATGATGGACTGTGTCATCAATTTCCTGATAGGCCCTCAAAAACCACTAGTCCAAAACAGATGGGTAGGAATCATTTGCATGATAAGTGGCTTGATAAGAACTACTTTTTCCATGGCATCAAAGAAACAACCCACATGAAATCAATGGAACTGAATCCTGAACTGGGGATTTCCAGCCAAAGAAAGTTATTGAAAACAGATGTATATGTGCCAAGATGCATATGGGATCTTGCAAAGGAATGTTACTGAAATGTTGTACTCCATAAAGAAATCACCTTGGTCTGTGGTATCTGCGTACTCCATCTCCCTGGATACCATTCATGTGACTTGGAAGGCTTTATCATGGCTTCTTTGGTTATAATTATAATTATAACCCAAGGGCCATCTTCCCCATGGCTCAGTTCAAATGCTCGCCATACATCTGAGCCATCAGAAAAGTAAATTGGCATAGATTTTGCTTTTCTCAGCCAGTCCAGATTGCTTCTCTTCTAGCTTGCAGCCAAAGGATAGTATCCTTTAAAAACACAGTCTTAGCACTCTTTTCAAAGGATTAGGGTCATTTTGAAATAGCCTGATTTAACAGCTAACAGGCATTGGGGTGGGGGTTGTGCCATAAAGTAGCAGAGAGGGTTCTTCCTCTCCAGCTCATGGTGCAGTCCCTGCCTCCCTCCATTACTGGTCAGCTGCTGTTTGGCTGATTCTACTCTGCAAGCTGACCTGGATACAGAGGGAGAAATCAATCTGAAAAATAAGCAGAAGGGTTCCAGAGGATAAACACCCACAGCCTAGAGGGGAGGGGGCATGGCTGCACCAGCCTAAAGTGCCAAAAGGAGCTGGGACAATCCCATATCCTAAAAGTCACTTGACCATGCCAATGAGAGGATGGTCAGTGAAGTGTGTCAGATTGCACTCACAGTAACTATGGTGGCTTATTGCCTGCTTAAGGGGAAAACTCTATTTTAACACCTGAATAGCTAAGGATGACTCAGGTATGGATTGAGAACATGATGAAGGCAACATTTGGGAATACAGAAGGAAAAAAGGAGACTGCTAACACATGCCTGTGCCATGATTAGTGCACGTGGAGAATGGTTCAGGGAGAGAGAAGAGAGAGGGACTGAAATTGTTAGGGACAGAAATAATTCATGATTTTTAAAGTCTAATTATTGCAAAGGCAAAGTTTTTTTAAAAATATTGTAGTGTGTCACATGATTTTGAATAGTACTTTCTAGATGCAAACTATCTGAATATTTAGAAAGGCTTTTATTCAAAACAGACATATGATACTGGCTTATGAATATAGTAATTAATTATGGACTGGACAACAAACTAATCATACTTGGATTGGAAGACATAATATGCCATGGATACCAGTGGCATGCAACAATAAGCAATGCAGACTGACCACTAAACACCCAACATGGCTTCTGCTGGTTCCAGACACAACTCTGTTCACTTCAGTGATTAAGACCTGACAGGCAGGCAAAAACTCTGAATGCAGACGCTGGGTTTCTAGAGTTTAGGAGTTGTGGCTTTGTCTGGTTTCCTTTAGCAAGAAAAAAAAAATGGGTTGTGGAAACAATAGTGAAGACTATATGTATCATTGCTCAGATAGAGGGCAAAACTGGCCAATGATTTCAACCATCCTGTTAGTAGACGACTGGCCAGAAGGAATTTGGAAGAAGTAACATAGCCAAGGTCATAGTTATTAGCATTTAGCAGATCCTCAGCCATGCTACCCTGCTATTCTTCCTTTGTAACCTTTCTGAGGTCAAGGATTCTCAGTCTTAGAATGAACTGACCTTGGAGGAAGTGAAGTTTCCTTCTCTGATGTCAGAAGTCTTTGTCCATCTGCAAAGGGAGAAACCAAAATCTTTTATGCCACTTGAGTCACTGTCATATGAGTTCCTGACTTAGCTTTTTAGTGTGGAAGCAGCAGCCACATCCATGTTCAGTTCAGCTTGAACATTTTGTTTTTTTAAGTTTGGCAGCCATTCATTTCAGATAAATAGAAGAAACATCAAAAGCCTAAATAGCTTATGAGAAGTAGGAACATTTCCCTTAGGTGGCCTTTTAAAGAAAGGACGAGGCCATTCCATTTTGTTGTTGTACTTTTCTTTTACAGGAGAGGTGGGAACATCTTTTCCCAGGCTGGCTCAAATCCAGCTAAGCAGGACCCCAATCTAGGGATCCAGGTAAAATATAGCAATCCACGTGATATTGGAGCTAGATGCAGTTATTTATTTATTTATTTATTTATTTATGAGCATTATTTGAAGCATGGATCTTTGATATGCTTTCTTCTGTTCTCTCTCTGTGTCTCTCTCTGCATGTACTTAGTGGAAGGAGCAACAGCCGGAATAGTCTTTTTAGAAGACATGATTTTCTTTTTCTTTCTTTCTTAATCATATTTATATAGCTGCCCCTCTCACACATTTCCCCTTTTGTTCTTTCAACTCCCCTTTTAATTCTTACAACTTGGGAATGGGATATACCTAATAAAGTCTTGAATTCTTATTGAATCAGGGATGCTCATTCTGAAAGAAGTTTAAGCTTAGTGCACACTCTTCCTGCATGGTTATTTGCAAAATAATCCCCACAATGAGGAAAAATGGGAGAAATTTAAATAGGTTGCCTCAGATACCTGCAGAGATCTCTACAACACCAGAGACCCAAAGGAACATACCCAGGAAATGGAACAAGGCAAACATAACCAAAGAACCCAAAGTCCTCCAGAAATTGTAGGAACTCCATCAGAAAAGGTAAAGCTCAGAATGAGCTGAGGCCTGCAGGAGATGCACACACACAGTGTGTGTATGTCTTTGGGTATGCTACAAATAAGAGGAAAGCTGAAGGAGGTGTAGATTTATTGCGAGGAGAAAGTGGTGAAGTGACAGTGGGCAATGGGTGTGGGCAGAACTTCGTAACTCCTATTTTTTATTTGTGGTCTTTCAGAAGGAAAATGGAACCCCATTTGGTCATTGTTATGATACCGACGGAATGAGAGAACTGCAGCTTAAGATATCAAGGAATGGGTAAGAAAGAAATTAACTAATTTAAAGTAATTCAAGTTTCCAGGGCCAGATGGATTACATCTTGGGGCAGTGAAGGAACTAGTGGAGGAGACTGCAGAACTGCTCTTAATAAACTTGGAGAACTCCTGGAGGACTGCTGCGGAATCAGAAGACTAGAAGAGAGCAAATTCATCTTTTCTTCAAAAAAAAAAAAAGAAAGGAGGACTTGGGATCTTACAGATCTATCAGCATGGCAGTACCTAAGTAAGGAATGTGAAGAGATTATAAGGCAGCATGTTTGTGAGCACTTAGATAGGCATACTACAATCAACAGCATGAATTTGTCCCAAAGAAATCACTCACCTTTCTCATTCTGTGATATAGTTACTAGTTTAGTAAAACAGGGAAATGTCCTACACATAATGTATCTGGATTGCAACAAAGCCTGTGATGGAATGCCTCACAATATTCTTCTTAATAAAAAGATAAAATATGGACTATATGAAGTGGTGTGTTGGAGCTGACTTGCTCTGGCTTGTGAGAGCTGATTGTAACTTTGGAGAGAACATGGCAGAAATATGCCACGCAAGAATTAGGTGCAAGCGGGGTTAAAGATCTGTAGTTTTCTCTCTCATGCAGGACTTAGATAATAGGTGAAGGACTCCTCTCTAAGAATGGAGAAAGGCCTTTTCCAGAGTAAACAAACATTCCACCAAAAAAATAAGGTCTCTGTCTTCAAGAAACAGGCTGAGAAAACCTTTCCCTCTTCTAGATTATGCTTCTCTGCCAGTAAGGAAGTTTACACAAGGAATAAAGAATGTTTAAAAACAAAGCAAAACTTGAACAACCAGTTTATGAAATGAAAGGGGTGGGAAATTGTGTCATTCATCACTAACTGGATCACAAAAGTGCTTGTTGTTTGGAACAAGACTGCATGAAAGATAAGAGCCACAGCATAATTTTTCTACCAAGGAGATTAGGCATTATCTGGAAGAAGTACCACTTTTCTCCCCATCTAAAAAAGAAGGTGCTTTGATTGCTTTAAAAAAGTAGTCCTTGCTGAGCTATAAAAGAAGTCCTACCTTGCAGTAACACATGCTCACTTCTGGTAGCAGTGAAGAGGCAACTATGCATTCATTTTGGGGTCCTGCACTCACAATAGGAAGCAAATCCTCTTACTTATGCTAACCATTTCTGGTTACATAGCAATGAGCTAGTCCCTAGGTCCATGACATCAGGGAGGCTGCTGGGGCTGATTTATACTAATTAAAGTTTAGATTAATAAATGTTCAAAAGAGCCCAAGAGCACAACACTAGTTCCAAAGCTTTGTAAAGATGATTTGCAGAACCCTGTAAATGAATTTATTGTAACTTAGCTTCATGGGAAACTAGGGGTGGTACTGTGATCTCCTGAATTCCAACTCCCATAACTTTAACTATTAGCCATGACACATGTTCCCCATCCACTTAAAAGATTCACGCTGCAATTCTGACTACCTTTCTTAAAAATTATGTCCCCCAGGACACATGGGTAATTAGATTTACTTGTTTTTATTTATATTTCACATTTATCATCACCCATCTCCCTAGAAGCAACTCTGGGTGATTTACAGTAAAAGAATAAATATTAATTAAAATACAATAAAACCATAGTCCTACAAATAATAAATAATAAATATCTTCCAAGATTGATGGTGAAATTATTAGGCTTGGGGAGTGTCCTCAAGGTGCCAGCCACCCCCAGGGTTGGTTATGTCTCTTCTTACCCCACATGAATTGGCAGAGCCAGGTCTTAAATTCTTTCCAGAAAGCTGGGAGTTTGGGGGCCCACCTCACCTCTGGGGAGAGAATTTTCCAGAGGGCAGGGGCAATGGCAGAGAAGGCTCTCCTCCTGGACCCCGCCAGCTGACATTCTCTCACTGACAAGGTCCACAACATACCCTCTCTGCCTGACCGGGTGGGATGGGTCGATGTGATGGGGGTGAGACAGTCCCTCAAGTAACCTGAATCCATGCCATGTAGGACTTTAAAGATGATAACCAACACTTGAATTGGACCCAGAAGCAAACTGGCACCCAATGCAGCTCCCGCAGCAAAGGTGTTATATGTGCCATCCTTGGGGCACCCAAAATTCCCCACATGGGTGCATTTTGAACCAGTTGTAGCTTCCGGATACTCTTCAAAGGTAGCCCCAAGGAGAGTGCATTGCAATAGTCTAAACAAGATGACCAGGGTGTGAGTGACTGATTGAAGGGCCTCCTGATCCAGGAAGGGGCGTAACTGGCGTACAACAGAAAGTTGAGCAAAGGCCCTCCTGGCCTCAACTGCCAGCTGCTCTTTGAGCAGGAGTCATGACTCCAGAAGGACCCCCAGATTACACACCGGGTCTGTCTGGGGTAGATTCCTTCATTATGCTACTTATTTTATATTCCTCCCTTTTTATCTCTGTTCAGTTTTTCTTTATGTTCCTATCTTGTTCCTAATCTCTGTCTAGGGGTGTCTGCAGGGAGGAGCAAAACAATCAAGGTGGCAGCCACAACCATGTCATTGAAGACCTCCTTCTTTTTTTGCATGCAACCACCATTTTGACTTTTTTGACACCCCATGTCCCTCCAATGCCCCTGTTGCTAAGAAGTATTTCACATTGAAGCTACAGAATATAACAAATGAATATGAAAAAGATTGCAATATTATGTATGTTCTTAAGTTATTAATGCTGAGATATATTAATTGAAGGAGAAAGTGACTTGGGTGACCTTGTTTTTAAATGAAATGTTCACTGAGGCTGCAGAATTGATCAGAACAGAACCTTTCTCTGATGGCTACCTTTTATGGGAGACCAAAAATGGGGATGTCTATCACTTTATATCATTTGCGCTGCTGAAAACAGGTCTCCTGATGCAGCTGCATAAAATTGCTGGTAACATTTCATCTTTTATCCTGACTCCCTAATTAGTATTTGCTGAAGGAAAGAGAAGAAGTTATTTAGAGTTGGCTTTAGAGCATATAAGGGAATTAACAGCAGCTGGATTTTGTTCAGGGTAAAAAAACAACAACAAATCTCATTCCATCCATTTGAAAGCAAGAGAAAGCCTTGGTGCTTTCAAGTAGTTTTCTTCCTTGCATGATATTTAAAACAAAGATTTAAGAAGAGTTCTTCAGTGGTCACTTTTGTAATGCCTGTTTCAAAACACAGCTCAACATAGGTCAACCCAGAGTTTGCTCCAGTGAATTATTCAGTCACTTCATTGAATACTTGAAGCAGGAAACATGGTGCTGCTAAGAGTCCGAGATCCCAGAAGGAGGAGCAAAGTGCATGGAGGAAAGGTTGAGAGATGACTCCTGGGCTTAAAGGTAACAAATTCAAATTCCTCATGAGAAAACATTCAAAGTTCCCAAACATGTATTGCTCATTTTGTTTTTGCAATGGTAGGGGTGCAGTGGTAGGGGTTTGAATCCAATATGCACACAGTTATTACTAAGCACAGATACCTTCAAGAGTTTGTCTGTCTAGCGCATCCCTTGTCTTATAGACTGCTATTATACAAGGGTATTCAGCAACTACCAGCCAGAGATCCTAAAGGATGGGAGGAGACGAGGGAGACAGAGAAAGTAGGCAGCAATGACTAGATCCTGGTAGCTGGGTATCAGAAAAACAACCAGATGTGTCTCCCACACCACAATCTACTGGCCCCTTTTTCTTTTTCTTGCTTCTTTATGTAAGTAGCAACCTTAGACTTGAACTTCATGGGAGTGGGCTGCAGAGATATCTTGTTCATGAAAAATATAATCCCCCCATCCCTGATTGTGAAATGGTGAATTGTCAGAAATGGGCCAAGTCACAGTCCTTAGGAGTCACTGTTTTCACTGGAGGTTTTCAGACCTTAGCAATTAAACTGCAGGTTTGGGTAACCAGGGCCTCACACTTCACCTCATTGACGTGAGGGCGGATATTGGCTTTGCTGACAGAGAGTCTGCGGGACAATGTGGAACATGCCAGTGGTTAAGCTTAACTGGATGTGGCCCAGCTGCTTCCTTGATGCAAAGGTCTGGGCTGTGGTGACTGCATCTGTTTCTGATCAAGTGTCACCTCTTCAGCATTGCCTGGGCTCCTCAGGTGGAGAAATGTTTGTGAAGTGGCATCCAGAATGGGTTTATAGGAGCAGAGAGACACCAGAAAGGCTACTGGTCATTTAAAAAGCTATTCTGGATGCTGCAAACTGAGATGAATTTGAATAACACAGCCTCAGTCCTTGTGGTTAAGAGTCAACTACAGTAGTATGTATAACTAGAGAGGAAATTATATATACATATGGGGGGGCGGGTGTTATAATTTACAGAGACAGTCAGAGGAAGCAATGTGCGTCCTTCACATTGGAAACAAAGCTGTCCATAGCTTGCTGTTAACAGAAGCTTTCCCACCTAATCCAGACAATACTGAATAGGTGATACTTAATCAGAAACTTGATAAACTTCCTAGATAAAAGAGGGATCGTGTAGTGGGTCTGAGGAAATGTGCCAGTTTGTGCAAGCTCCTAAATATTTCTGCTGAAACTATTGCTCCACAAGGAGAAGGCAATGGATGGAATGAGAGACCAAACCTACGCCCACATTCAAAGATTATATTCTTAAATACATGCAAAATCAGACTGCCAACAATGCATTTTTAAAACTACTGCAGCAGTTCTGCATCTGGAGGTATAACTTCTCCTGAAAAATAAAAAAAAAAAATGGATTTGAAACACTGAGGCTTAGAATTGGCTCCTAACCTTCCTTCTCAGTGGCATTCTTGGAAAAGGTGGGCTGCACAGCAAGTTTGAGAGGGTGCAGAAGATGGAAGATAAGTGTGCAGGTTCAGACTCATCCAGGACATGTTAGTACCTACACCTTGATCTGATTGCCACTAGACTATTTTTAGATTTGGTGAGTGTTTTTCAATCTCTCCCACATTTATAAGTAAATGTTTTTAACAGGAGATAAATCGTAGAAGAAAATCAGTTTTAAATTGGGTCTGTATTCTAATCAGTGCAAATTCATAGTGTGAGCTAATGCAACAAAGCAAAAGGAAAAACAAAACACCAACAAACTAATAAAATCCTCATGAGGATTCTGATTTTTGGATCTGGCGGATTCCTCATTCTGGCCAAAGACATGTTCAAACAGCTGTTCTCTTTCTTATAAATTGCCACCAAGAATGCCAGAAAGAGTTTGGGAACCTTTGCTGGAAAAAGCAAATACATTTTTCCCCTCCTGAAGCATCCCTGCCTTCAAAAACTAAAGGTATTGATCATCCAGTAATGTTCCATTTGAGCTGTATGGGCTCAGGCACTTGTGCATCAATACATTTGCTCCAGAAACAAGAGGGGGCAGTCAGGGGGAGCCTTAATTCCTAATAGTTTCTGACCAGTATTTAGGATGAGAATGTATATCATCTGAGTCTCTGGGGTGGTGCACAGACACAGAAATCATTGCTATGGCCCTCAGAGCCCTTTCAAATGTTGCTACCAAACTGAAATTTGGAACAAGATAGGAGGGAGAACGATATAGGAAGTCATTATATTAACTGTATTTGCTTGACTTAAATTGCATATAAATTGCAGGCAATCAAATATAGTTTTTGGCCTTGCCTTCTTTTGAAACATGGCACAACACTTAAAGAATGGCCCTCAGCCTGAATAGAACTGAGCATTCTGCTCGGGTGTATGTTCAAAGCAGAGCTAGAAAACCATTCCAGTCCACTGTTGTGGATTCTTCTTTTTCTGGTTAGTATGTACAGGTTGGCCTCATTTAGTGACTGCCTTGGACAGCAACCATTCACAGTTACAACGGTGATGAAACAGTAACTTTGTGACCAATCCTCACATTTATGACCTTTGCAGATCTGTAAAGCAAAGGAAAGCTGAAATTAAGACTGTAAGCACAGTCACAATTTCACTTAGCGACCTCTTCGCTTAATGACCAAATTGCCAGTCCCAATTGTGGTCGCTAAATAAGGACTACCTTTATGTTTAAAATAATTATTGGTTAATTCCTCATGCAACTGGCAACTAAACCATTGTCTCACTCTTGTCCTTACACTTCATTGTAGATAATGCAAATGCAGTAAGGCTTGTAATAATCCAGTTTTCTTTTCTGTATCCGCAGTGCCCAGCAAGGCTTGGCGAGTATCTGTGTGGTTTGTAGAACTCAAGTACATTTAAAAGATTTCACTGAGGTGGAATGAAAAAAACATCTTGATTGTAAGTCAGTGGGGACCACTTCAGAGACATTTCATTACTATATTACTTACCTTGTGTGGTCAAATCATGACAAAGATTTTTCTGTAAGAGATTTATTGATTTGAAGATGGAGAGAGAAAGCATCATTCCTTAAATGGATAGCAGCTAAAGCTCTTGTGTGTGCATGCATGGTACTGTGTATATTTATACAGCAAACCCTTATTTAGTTGGTATTTGCTTTGCTTGTCTTTGTTTTATTGTTTTCAGCTGATAACAGTGTTATGACTTTATTTTGATATTTGCATTAATTTCCTTGAATTATGCAAACGCATCAGAAGGGTGGGATGTGAATCTCATAAGAAATATCTATCTATCTATCTATCTATCTATCTATCTATCTATCTAAAATATTTCTGTGGACCTGAGCAATAGTTTTCTATTTGTTGGAAACTAGCCAATGTCCTCTAGAAATTAGGATATGGTCAGTTGTTTAGAAACTCTAGTTTATGATGTGTGCATTTGTATACTTTTGGGAATATAAAGCCAACTAACTGCTCCATTGAGACTTCTTTTCCTGATATGTCATCAAACTGTTAACTAGTAGCAGGTACATATCCAAGGGTTTCCTTGATGGTGGAAAAAAATCACTTTCACGGATGAAAAAAGTGAGACACACATGGCTCAACTCTTACTATCTCAGGAATAGTCTAGGGAGTTTATAATGGTTTGTTGATGGTACTAATATTGTATTATATCTATGTTTTTATTCATAGAATCATAGAGTTAGAAGGGTTTGCAGAAATCCAAATGAAAGCATCCCCGTATTCAACTGTAACTGAATATGACAGTGTTGAATTTTGGTCTTTTGACCAGGAAAGAGAGAGAAAAACAAATCTGTTATCAAATTGTTATATAGCATACTACTATTTTACATCTTCCTCTTAATTTTTCTCTGATCTTTACCAGTTTGATCACCAAGTTGAGCTATCCAGCACAAGATCCCAGGTTTTTATAAACACTCTAAAGTTTGTTTGTAAGTATCATACCTCAGTAGCTTTGGAATATAAAATGGGGGCAATCATGCTAATGATTTACAAATTGTTTGACGGACTGAACAGATGCGTGGCAGCAGAAGTTATAGTTCTGCAAAAACTTTCTGTAAATTTTGGATTATAAAACCTGTTTCTGCTCCTCCTGTTCTTTGGTTGCTAGCTCTTAGACTTGACTGTGAATGGCCAGAGGATTTTATTTTTTTGCCTCTGGAATTCACTAACATACAAACTGGTGGAAGAATAATATGACATTTATTGGTCTGACTCATTAAGAAAAGGAAAGCTGCATTCTGTGCCAGCTGAAGTTTCCAGGTGATCTTCATGAGCAGCTCCATGTAAAGTGAATGATAGTACTCCAATTGAGAGATAAGAGCATCAGTGACTATATGTCCATAACTACTACACCAGTCAGAGATGACAAAGGTGTTCTTAGTTATGGCCTCTATGTCCTCTTTCAGCAAGAGCCATGAGTCCAGAAAGACCCTGAGATTGTGAGCCTGCTTTTTCAGAGAGAGCACAACCCCCTCCAGAATCAAACTAGGTTCTGTCCTGGAATCACTTGGGTTGTGAATTATCAGCCATTCTGTCTTGCTCAGGTTGAGTCTGAGCCTGTTTCTCCCCATCCAATCCCTCACAGTGTCCAAACAACAGGTCAGAAATTCCACTGCATCTACCATCTACCTCAGCATGGAAATATATAGTTAGATATCATCTACATACTGATGATACCTTCAAGTAGCTGTGAGGAACAGGACTGAGCACTAGAGCACCCCAAGTGGAGTACCTGGGGGTTTGACCTCTCTTCCCACATAATCACTGTCTGGAATCACCTGCTCAGGAAAGAGTGGAAACACTCAACATGGTGCCCCTTACTCTCATCTCTCACAGGTGACCCAGAAAGAAAGCATGAATGATGGCATCAAAGGCCCCTGAAAGATGCAGTTGGACAAGAATAGTTGTACTCCTCTCATCCAGGTCCTACCACAGGCCATGGGAATATACAAAGCTGTTTCTGCCCCACATTTTAAAAGAAAAAAAGTGTTATTGCTTACTCTAATTGGAGGGGGGATAGAATAAAGATATGGTTATATCAAGGCATATACAAGGTTATCCCCAACATTCAGATATAAATGTACAATCCAAATTAAATGGATTCAATAAGGACAATCTAATATTCCATCATAGCCCCAAATGACTGAACACTAACTATTGTAGAAGGGTCTAGCCCAGTGTTTCTCAACCTCAGCAACTTTAAGATGTTCCCAGCCAGGGGAATTCTGGGAGTTGAAGTCCACACATCTTAAAGTTGCTGAGGTTGAGAAACACTGGGCTAGAGAAAACTTGTGACTCTTTGTTACAGCGCCCGTAGATTTTTAATTCAGTAAGAAAGGCCAAACCTTCAAATTGGATGAGAGTCTAGAAGTTAAAGCAGTGCAGATTTGCAGGTCTAGCCTGATCTGCATTGAAAGTGTCCTCACAATGAGTCATTAGAAAGCACCTCAGCCAGGCAGGGTTTCTAATTGCAGCATGCCAAAGAGTTCTACAATGATAATTGTTCATGTTTACTAAACATATGTGTGAGTTGTGGACAGACAGGCAAAGGGCCAAACCTTAGAAACTGGGCTACTTTGGAGAAATGATGTGACTCACATAAACTGTGACTCACATAAACTGACTGAGGAAACCGCTCAAAATTCACTGAACCTCTGTCTTGTATAAGGGAGTTAAGATTAGCTGAAACCTTGATTCTTCTAGAAAGAAAATTGAGGTAGATGGAAGGACTGTTGATCAACCACTGAGCATGCTGCATCTTAGCATTTATGTTTACAAATATCTCTCACAAGTGCAATACTGAGCTGCTCATGTAGCAAGACCTCACACTTAATTTCAGAAACAACACATATACCAGGATTTAACTGCATGAAAACCACCTCCTGTGTTCTGGAAATCTTTACCTCCAGTTCCTGATGATTTAGAGGTTATTCAGTGCATGAGAAAGATTCTGCATTGCTTGAAGGTGATGACTCCATTTTTTAAATCTCAGTATTCTCTTAGAATAACACTAACATTGAAATGCAATTTTGAATCTAAGCACTGTTGGGTCCTGCCTCCAGTTAAAACCTATCCTGATTATTTCCTGGTACTTTTGCTTACCTTGGCCTTAAAAAGCCCATGCTGCTGCTATAAGAAATAGCCATCTACCTGCAGTTAAAATGAGTAGGACTTCATTTTATTTAATTCAGCTGAGATGTCCTGCAAAGGGTAGGATGAATAGTTCCCTATCTGCATCCATAGCAACTGCATAAATAATAGCCATACTATTAGAAGCTAAACCAGCAAGCCTGACTTATATCAATAATTACTTATTCTTAGAGCTTGATTGCAATCTTGTAATCAAGATCTAGAAACCTCCAGCTGCTTCTCCCAAACTGCAAGCATTTATAGCCATCCTCAATTTTTGTTTATTGTTCTCTGTCCTCTTCTGAGAATGGGGATTACTTTCCAATCCATGACCACTCAGGGCTATGCTCTCTGCTTGCCTGACTGGGTTGGAATTTTGGGAGCTGCAGTCTTCACATGTCTGAAAGTCAGCAGATGGGGAAGGCTGGGTTAAAATATCAAACTGAAATTTCACTCTTTTATGAGCACACATATTAATGTCCCCAGGATGACCAAGCCATTTCTTTGGGCCAACATTCTACTCAAGAATAGCCATCATGAAATATGAGTACTACATATAACTTTTTGTGTCAACGATAACATTTTCCCCATAGGCTCACTAGATCATGCAGGAAATATGCATCATGGCATTGCTGCCCCACTCCTAGAAAAATGTGATGATTGAACCTTCATGTAATGACTGAGAACACACATACCCAAGTCTTTTGAAGTTGGCTGTGTGATGCACTTTGTTCCTGTTGATCTCAGAACACTGAATGGGGAGTACCATGAGCAAAATGCAAACGCTGTCATTCAGCCATGCATTTGAAGTTTTTCCCAAAAATTGTAGCCGTGGTGGTAGGTTGCAATATAGCGTCTCTCTGCACATGAAAAAGAAAGAATATACAGGGAAAATCAAGGCTGGAAGGCTTTTTCAAGGATTGTGAACTAACTGGAAGTATTAAAGGTAGATTAACAGATAAATTTATCTGTCAGATCCACCAGAAAGCTTCAAGGACACCAGCTGCTAAATGGAACACAGTGGGATGGAACAGACATCAGATTGGCACAAATGCCATGTATGGAAGAGCCCTGAAGCTCATAGATGCTTAATACTTTTGTAGCCATATGGAACCCCCAGCCACATTTTTTTAGGCAGCAACCACAATGAAAACTTAACCCATAGATTCATAGCACTAGAAGGAATCCAGTTAATCACATAATCCAGCCTACTGACTTCTGGTAAAACTTATATGTAGTAGGCACAATGCCTGTTGCAATACTACCCTCAATTTACTGAAAACTTTCTCAAAAGGATATTTCACAACTTTTCAGTGTGCCATGGGGTGCAAGTGGTGGATTGAAGCCAGCACTGATACTGAATTTTGTAGACTCTGTAGTTTGAACTAGTATCAGAAAACACTGTTGCTTCATACCTCATACCTTTCTTGTTTTATAGTTTAGTGACGGCCTTATAATCTTCTTGCCATTTCCTGCTGGGTCAAAGCAAGACATTTCCCAAATGTGTAACCCACTGTGGTTGTGATTCTTGGCACCTAGCCTGAGCCTAGTCAGCATTCAATGGAGAAGGCAGTCAAACCCAGATGGAGTAGGAGTGTTGATGTCCTCCACCTCAAAGTCTGCCTTCTTCAGAGTGAAAGAACAGATAACTGGCCACACTTTATCTAGCCAAGCTTTAGCGTTACAGTCATCCGAGTCCCAATTTAGTGACAGGGCAGATCTGTCCAAGTGAGACATAATCAGAAAAGTCTTTTTGAGGAGATCAGTCATTCCACTACTAAGGCAAAATTTGATTGGGTTCACTCGTCATACTAAGCTATGTTGTATTTAATTATGGTTTATGTTTTACATACCACAATGGCTGCATTTACACAAATCAGAACCAAACTATAGCTTAGTCTATAGTGTAAATTTAGTCTTGATGTCAAAGAGGGGAAAGCCCACAGCATGATTTAGCAATAATAAAACAATAATAAAACCAGATTAAAGTATTGACCTAGACAAGAAATGTAATTCAAAGCCAAATTAGGTATATACTATTACCTAGTAATGGAAGGGAATCAACCCACAAGAGAAGATAATTTCAGAAAAGGTATAAAATCCTTCTTTTCCTGGGTAAGATCGTACTTGTATGTATGTATGTATGTGTATATGTACATCCTATAGCATGTTTTTAACCAGCAAAAGAAATTGAAGCCTTATTCAGATTCTCAAACTGAAACTTTACAAAATAGTTGCAAGTCTAATAGTAAATGGTAAAAAATTTAGAAGAGGACAGGGGGAGAGAAAGAGAGAATGTAGTTGTTATTCACACCAAGAGACAAATCAATGAATTTACATTTTGCTTCTTTCCTTCTGCTGTCCAAGGGGGATGGGAGAGAGTGGGAAAGGCTGAAGGGGGAGTGTGAGCAGGGAAAAATAAAGGTGGGGGGAAGAGATGCCATAGTAACCTCATGTATCAGGTCAGTATTTCACTGTGACAGTAGTCTGATGAACTTTTCTTCTGTGAATTTTTTTTTTTAATCTTTCTATTGAGGGAACTAAAATCCCTCAAAGTGGTGAGAGCTAGCATGAGCTTGCTAGATACCCACTCATTAGCCTTTGACTGGTTCCTCACAGTATCTCAACTGTCAGGCAAGTTGAGGTAAAAGCTTATATACTGTATTGTTTCTGCAGTTGTAAAACTGCAGAGGTTCAAAACGTTAATGTTTGCTTATTTGTGAAGTAGGCAGATACATGATTATGGCAAAGTAATTTCATGAATCAAAAGTAACCATTAAATTAAAGAAATATGACTGAAGGCCAAATTAAACATCCTTTGTGGAATTCATGATCACAACTGATGATTCTTTGTAGAGTCAAAGACAATAATGCTGGGGAAGGGATGGATTAGTTGGAAGTACCAGCAAATTCTCTTGTTTCTCTAATTAAATACCTCTCCTTCCAAGCTGGCACTAGCCATTAAAAGAATGGGAGTAGAGAGGAACCCACTGAATACTTGCCTTTTAAAATGTATTATTTCCAAATCAAATTGACTAACAGCATGGAATTACCAAATATGCAGCTTGTCAGCAGTTTCCTGTGCTGACTTCTGTACCATTTGTTGATTATTTCTTCAGTTATTGTTTTTATTGTATTATTGTAAGTAATTAATAAAAGAGAATCATAAGTACAGTACATAAAACAGTATTAACAAAATACTGGTTCTATCTGGTTTTAAATGTGTATTCCAATTGACACAGAATTGATGCAAACCAGTTTTGTAGGGCTGGTGATTCCTTTAAACTGCTTGCCAGTTAAGATCAAAATATAGAGCTAAAAACCCCTCATTTTTGTTTCTTCAGCCTTCTGGTAGCCATCCTTATGCTGGCTTTTAACACGGTGTATATATGGATAGAAATAAAGGCTACTTTCAAAATATCTCTTTTCAGATTTTAATCCCTTTCTCTGCTTTGGTCATGACAATGGCTTGAGTTTCTGTCTGGGTTGTAAACATTGTAGGAAGACAGCCGTGTTAATCTGGGGTAGCCAAAAATCAGGAGTCTGGTAGCACCTTTTCAAACGAACAGGTTTTATTAAAAGGCATAAGCTTTTGTGAGCCATAGTTCACTTCATCAGATGCAAAGGATTGCCTTTGATGGAATGAGCTGTACTGTAGCTCACAAAAGCTTATGCCTTTTAATAAAACTTGTTAATCTGAAAAGATGCCATCAGACTCCTGATTCATGTCTAGATTGTGTGGACCTCAATAGGTGAATTTTCATCTCTGACACAGACTTAAAAAAAGAAAATGAAAAAAAAATCCAAAAAGCAGTTTTACCATTTTTTCCTGTCACTTGGATAAGAAGGGGAATTCTTGACCATTTCAGCTGGTTACAAAAGGAATCAAAGACAGCCCCACCATTTTATTCTTCCATCAGTGAGCTTGTAATTTTTTTTTTACAGAAAAATTTCACTGTACTACCGGTGAACCTGTGCAACAACAAAAAATGTATTATGATCAAAGACCAGCATAATACAAAATACAAAGGGTAAAGAAGTATAAAACTACAATATGAAAAGCAAACAATGATACAATGAGGAGGAAACAGGCACACAGGACCCATCATAGGGAATCCAGGCCGAAGTAAGAATAAAATTAAAATATTATTAAAATGTGTATTTTACAAAAATTCCCTATACTTATAAATAAATAAGAAAAGTAGTAGATAAGGCAAGTAAATATAAATACGTAAAACAAGTAAAAAAGCAGTTGCTAAAGGCGGAAGGAAGCAATCCTATAAGGGAACGAAGAACAAAAACTGAGCAGAGAAACTATATTGCTAACTTCTTGTGGGCAAGGTGAACTTGTACAAAAAGCAGGGGGGCTTGGGGGATGGAGGGCAGAGGGGAGAGGACATTCCTGCCACAGTGCCCAGTAGCCAGCTGGAGTGGAGATGTTTGCCTACTGTGAAATGAAGTGCAGCGAGTGAACTGGACGGCCCTGCTTGAGGCAGCACAAGTCAGAAAATAGCACTTTTGATGTGTAGCAGGAAAAGGTGAGTGGAGGTTGCCTTCCTGGTGGGGTGGAGGCAATTAGAGGAAGACATGATGCCTTCTACCCGCAAGAAAGAGTTAATGGCCTATACTCGTGCTGGAGCAACCTGATTGTGCAGCTCTGTCCTTAATCAGGGGCAAACTGGGGGACACAAAAATGTGTGTAACTTCAGTAGAGGCTTCAGAAGGAACTCCATAGGATCGTAACCCCATGCATGATGCTGAACCCAGTGGAACATTGTTTAGATGTGGCTTCAGTGAGACTGAAAGTCTCATTATAGTAACAAGACTTAGGTATGCCCAGTATTCTTTGACTCCAGGGAGATATTATTATAATACCATTTATTGCTATTCTATTCCAATTATTTTGAAGCAGAGCATTCCTCCACTATCGTATTTCAGCATTGATTATGTGCCATCAAGTCGTTTTCGACTCCTAGTGACCACATAGATAGATTTTCTCCATGATGATCTATCCCTATTTCAGCATAGAAGAGCTCAAAGAACTATTTTAGAAGAATACGCTTCCAATGTACAGTACATTGGAAAAGCTTTATTTAGCTTGATTGGTTTATTTGATCTAATATTATGAAGTACAAAGCAAATAGCTTTTAACCTTCCCCTGCAAAATATTTCTGCCTGCCTTTTAGCCTAGATTCCCCAGCTTATCCCAGCCTTGCCTAGATGGGATCAGCAAAAATATACAGCTAAAGAGGAAGCCCAGAAGCTTTTTGGCATCTAGATAAGTGTCCAAATGGTATATATATAGACAGGTCTGTCAGACTGACTCCTTCAAACTAGCCTTGACATCTGACAAAACCGGCAGTCTTTTCTGAAAGGGAGGGCAAGCCTGGGAGCAGCAGGGCCTTGTCCTTACTCTGATGGAGCCACGGAAGGGAAGTGCCTATGTCTGGCCAGGAAACATGGAAGAAAAATTGCTCATCAAGAAAAGAGGGGAAGAAAGAAAGAAAAAAGACAAAACAAAATAGATAAGACTCTGCTGTGTGAGTTCAGAACTGTGCTGTGTGAGTTCAGACGACCTGCCCAATCATTCTTGCAATCTTTCAGCTGGACGTGAAACATCCTGTCTAAGTAGGGTCACAGAGTGTCATCTCCATCCTTTTAGCAAGGATCTTGCCTCATGGCATGCCATGTCATCTTGTTCCGCTGTGCCAAAGGAGAAGGTGGAACCAGACTTATTGCTGCCTTGACCAACTATGTACTAACCAGATCTAGGCCTGTTTAGAAAAACAGAAGCGTTTCAAGAAACTGTCAGGCACTAATTGGAATTGGAAGTGACCTTGGACCTTGGACATTACTTAGTCAAATCCATAGCAAGATTAACATTTCAGGATAAAGTGAAAGCATCCTTAATCAGTGGTTAAATGCTTCAGCCAGGGAAGGCAGTCTATTCCACCACTGAGCAGCTCGTATTCAATTCAAAACAACCAAATGGTTCATTTTCAATTATCTGCAAATTGGTTACTTGTTATTATAATTCATTACACATTAGAGAATATCAGTCATTAAAACACAATATTTAAAATATTTTTGTAAGTAGTTAAAAGTTAAATGTCAGACATGACAAGCACGATACTGTAGAGCAGTCAGATATTAATAAATTAGTGTAATTACCGACTATTTTCTTACAAGTAGAAAGGTTAAAGTGTGGGACTAAAATTGGGGAGACCTGTGTTTAAGCCCACCATCAGCCATGGAAGCTCACAAGATTACTTTTGGTCAGTCACTCTTTTGATGCCCAGCCCATCTCACAGGGTTGTTGTTGTGGGGAAAAATAGGAGGAGGAGGAGGAGGAGGAGATCTACAAAGTTAGAAATGACCTGAGCTTTGTGTAACTAAACCACTTCCACTCATGTATTCCACTATGATCTTTAAGATATTGATTGGAAGTACCAGAATGGGACCTTGAAGAAAGTGGAACGTTTTAGAATTGATTGTTCCTTTCTCTTTGAATCATCAAAGTCTGTATTACTCCCACATACTACTTTTGACCTTAATAGCTAAAGTAAGCTCTGGTGGCTAGTACTTAATTTTATCTGCTGCCAGATGTAGTCAGTTCCATTTAGTAGCCTTAAAGGCTAAGCTAAAAAAGACACAGGTCAAACAGCTAGTGACTGAATGAATGGATTTTGAAAAGAAAAGTGTGTGTGTGTGTGTGTCTGTTTAAGTAAATAGAAGTGGGGTAGGGAGAACAATCTGGCTTTAATCCATTATCTCCCACTATGGTCACAATAGCCAGGGATCCAACATTTGGTGTTTTCTTTGAAAAAAACAAACCCTTATTTATATTAATAAAAAGATTTCTTCTAGTGCAACCAGCAAGTGCAGGATCTTCAGTCTGAAGCAGGACCATAATTGAGGTGTGGTGGTTAAGTCCGCTTTACCACAATTTCCCAGTCCTCAGGTCTTGACTCAGACTGGGTGGCCTACATCAATTTTTTACATTTGGGGGAACATTTTCAGCCAGGCCATTCTGCTGCTGGCATTAAAGCAGCTGCTTGGGACAAAGAAACTCAGAGGGAGAATCCAGTCTGAAAATGCTGGGTTATAATGTGTCAAGAAGTTCACTTCTATCATGCCTAGTCTGAGCTGAGATATCAAGTTTTTATCCCATGACATGTGTTCATTAACTGATCAATGCCCAACTGTTTAACAACACTGCTTTGTGGATGGCCACTGTTGATCACTTAATTAGCACTATCTGGGGCTACCATACATCCAGGTGGAAGCAAAGAAATTCAGAAACCTATAACCCTTTGGGGCCACCTAGCAGCCATTTACATTTTGACTTTCAGATATGTTAGTCCTACCATTGGCTTTACTTGCCACATTTCATTTCTTTCTGAGCTCACTGCTTACATCCCTACCTCCATCACGTTTCGTACACCTGCAGCTTAGAGAAAGGAGCAGCCTCAGAAAGGGGGAATCTGAAAGCCGAATCTGAGAAATATTGTTAATAAAGAAACAATAAGTAGATATTTAAAAAGAAGACACACACTATCAGAGCTGACTAGTGCAGAAACCTAGAGACTGTTACAACCAGGGCATTTGCAGATGAGGTCAAAAAATTATTGCAACTTCAAGATTAAAGCCCAGCCCCTCTTTAATGTGTGATCCCATGGTTGTGGCTACTGTCTTGAATTCTTTTTACTCCCCTGCAGACCCCCCCCCCCAGTGTTATGAATAAAGATACCCCTGGTTTCGGAGTTCATAAGGTGGCTTTAGACAAGCCTCTCTCATCCTCACTCCCCTCTCCCACATCTGCAATGTGGAGAGTGTCTTGTTGCAGTTGTGGTTAATTTTATTGTTAAAAATTGGAAATGTCTAGTATTCTTTCATCTAGAGTAAAGCAAAATGTTGAATGTGCTGGTCTGTCATGGATACTTCTTGGTCTTAAGGAAATGAGGTATGCAACGTCAATGAACAGCACATTAATAGCAGCTTTAATGCAACATGGTCATTTCTAAGCATTTTTCTAATAATCTCTCACAAAGAATTTGCCTACTTTGCTGCTCCTGAATACCAAATGTCATGGAGAAAAGCATAATATTGCCTCCCTTTTCCAGTAAAGTTTCCCTTCCAGCCAGGAAGCGTCACTAAACACACCTACAAGCTTGATCAGGAATGTGGAGCACTTGCGAGATGTATACCTACTAGAGTAGCTGTTGTTTAGCTCCACGGAAGCATAACCTAGGCAGTGGACTTTGTTAGTAATTCATTTGAGTGCAAGCGGGCAAGCAGGGCCCTCTGCTGGGTGCCTGTAGAAGAGACAAGTTCTCCCACGTTTCCTTTTGTGCCTTCCTTTGGGTCAGTGTTTCTCAACCTTGGCAACTTTAAGACACGTGGACTTCAACTCCCAGAATTCCCCAACCCTGCTGGCTGGGGAATTCTGGGAGTTGAAGTCCACGTGTCTTAAAGTTGCCAAGGTTGAGAAACACTGCTTTGGCTTTACACTTAAATCTCAGCTGCCATTCATTACAGAAGACATTAAACTGACGTTGATTGGGCTCAGGCAGTGTGCTAAAAGAGACATAATGTAGCTTGGTTGGGACTTGGCATGTTGTCCAAACCACTCCCGACCTAGGATGATGTGTGGACTCTATCAGTGTCAGTTGAATTGTTAAAAAGCCATTTCTGATCTCTTTTGGAGACCTCTGCAAAGCACGGCCCTTTGCAAGCATCTGTCTGCATGTAGTTACTTCATTGAACGGCTCCAACCTTGACAAAATAAACTGTGCAGGCAATAAGATGTTAGACTTTCTAAGACCTAAAGACTGTATACTGTAGTAGCAGCAGGAGTAACAGTATTTGTATAATAAATGTCCAAAATAAACCAGTATCCCAGTAACAAAGCCCTGTATGTGTCTTACCCTATGGCGGTGTTGTAATCAGTAACTTTTCAGTAGAAAAGAGGATAAATAAAATAAGTAAGTAAACAATAACATCCCAGGGTTTTAAACAGTGGATTACTTCCCTAAAACAAATTAAGATTTTATTTATTTATTTATTTATTTATTTATTTATTTATTTATTTATTTATTTATTTATTTGATTTGTCCCTGCCCATCTCCCCTACAACGGGGGACTCTGGGCGGCTTACAGTCACTAAAATCACAATACATCATTAAATTATAAAAAGTTTAAAAATTATAAAAGTTATAAAAACTAGAACTTTACAAGAATAGAATAGAAATAAAAAGCTAAAAACTCCAAGAGGCCAACAGGGCCCCACCAGGCCGCTAAGGGGCCAGCCAACCCCATTTCTGATGTCCTCCCTCCCCGCCCCAGGCCAGATGGCAGAGCCAGGTCTTCAAATCCCTCCGAAAGGCCTGGAGTGAGGGGGCCTGTCTCACCCCTGGGGGCAAGATGTTCCAAAGGGCGGGGGCTACAGCAGAGAAGGCCCGCCTTCTGGACCCCGCTAGTCGGAGTTCTTTTACCGCGGGGATCCGGAGCATGCCCTCTCTATGAGATCGGGTGGGACGGGTTGAAATCGTGGGGGCGAGGCGGTCCTTCAGGTAACCTGGCCTCATGCCATGTAGGGCTTTAAAGGTGATAACCAACACCTTGAATTGGACCCGGAAGCAAACCGGTACCCAATGCAGCTCGCGGAGCAAAGGTGTTATATGGGTCCTTCGGGCACCAAAAATTGCTCGCGCGGCCGCATTCTGGACCAGCTGAAGCTTCCAGATACTCTCCAAGGGTAGCCCGATGTAGACCGCATTGCAGTAGTCTATCTGGGAGACAACAAGGGCATGAGTGACTGTACGTAGGGCATCCCGATCCAGGAAAGGGTGTAACTGGTGCACAACCCGAAGCTGTGCAAAAGCCCTCCTGGCCACGGCTGCCACCTGCTTTTTGAGCAGGAGCCGTGAGTCCAGGAGGACCCCCAAATTACGCACTGGGTCTGTCTGGGGCAGCGCCACCCCATCCAGAACCAACGATGACAACGTCCCGGATACAGAGGAGCCATTAACCCACAGCCACTCCGTCTTGCCAGGGTTCAGCCAGAGCCTGTTGTTCCCCATCCAGACCCTCACAGCCTCCAGGCACCGAGAGAGGGCGGTCACGGCATCACTTACCTCACCAGGGATGGAGATATATAGTTGACATACTGATGATACCTCATCCCATGATGGTGGATGATTTCGCCCGGCGGTTTCATATAGATGTTGAAAAGGAGCGGAGAGAGAACCGAACCCTGCGGCACCCCACAATGGAGGGACCGAGGATGGGACCTCTCGCTCCCTATCACCACCAATTGGGATCGGCCCCGGAGAAAGGAGGTGAACCAGCACAAAACCGTGCCGCCCACCCCCATATCCCTGAGCCATCCCAATAGGATACCGTGGTCGACGGTATCGAACGCCGCCGAGATATCAAGGAGAGCAAGGATGGTCGCACTTCCACCATCCCGCTCCCGCCAGAGATCATCCATAAGTGCGACCAATGCCATTTCCGTTCCATAGCTGGGCCTGAAACCTGACTGATAGGGGTCCAGATAATCCGTTTCCTCCAGGACCCTTTGGAGCTGCGAAGCCACCACTTTCTCAACCATCTTCCCCAAAAAGGGGAGGTGGGAGACTGGACGAAAGTTGTCCAGTACAGTAGGATCCAGGGAGGGCTTCTTGAGGAGGGGGTGCACCAACGCCTCTTTAAAGGGCGCCGGAAACACTCCCTCCTGCAAGGATGCATTAACCATCGCCTGGATCCAGCCACATGTCACCTCCCGAGCTGCTTTCATGAGCCAGGAGGGGCATGGGTCCAGATGACAAGTGGTGGCCCTCACAGTCCAGAGGATCCTGTCCACTTCCTCAGGAACCACAGGATCAAACTGTTCCCAGATAACAAGGCAAGAATGATCCCCTGGTATCTCCCCAGACCCTGCACCACGCTCGGAGTCCAACTTGGAATGAATCCGAGCGATTTTATCCGAGCGATTTTATCTGCTCTGCAAATTCCTCCGTGCAGCCCTGCAAGTGAACCACCAGATCCCCCTTACCAAGGAGGGACCTGGTGATCCCAAACAGGGCCGCCGGGCGGCACTCTGCAGACGCAATAAGGGCGGAGAAGTATTGCCGCTTCGCCGCCCTTATCGCCACAATGTAGGCCTTAATAGCGGCTCTAACATGTGTTCGGTCGGATTCCGTCCTTGTCTTCCTCCAGCGGCGCTCTAGGCATCTCTTAACCCTCTTCAGCTCCCTCAGCTCCTCCGTAAACCACGGGGAGTGTCGGGGCCGACGTGGCAAGAGAGGCCGCAAAGGCACAATCCTATCCAAGGCCCCGGCCGCTTCTCTATTCCAGGCAGCAGCCAGGGCCTCCACTGGACTGTGCAGCAGGTCCACGGGAATATCCCCCAGCTCCCTCTGAAACCCTGACAGGTCCATCAGGCGCCAGGGGCGGACCAATCTCATGGGTCCAGCCTCCCTGCAGATGGGGATGGCATAGGAGAAACTCAGGGTCAGCAGGACGTGATCTGACCATGACACTGGGGAAAGCTGCACATCTCCCCTCAGATCACTTTGCCATTGCTCAGACAAGAAAACTAAATCCGGCATGTGGCCACTATCTCGGGTTGGGTCCTGCACAATTTGAGACAGGCCCATGGCTGCCATGGTAGCCATGAACTCCCGAGCTGCCTCCGAGGACCGTCCCAGGGATGGCAGGTTGAAGTCCCCCAGAACCATAAGCCTGGGGAACTCACCGCCAACTCCGAGATGGCCTCCAGCAGCTCAGGCAGGGAGGCTGCCACGCAGCAGGGAGGCTGGTACAGTAGCAGCACTACCAACTGTTCGCGGGCACCCAACCTAAGATACAGTGTCTCACAGCCAGACACTTGTGGAGCAATGCGCCTGAAGGCCACTAGAGAATCTCGGATGACAACAGCCACCCCTCCTCCCCTGCCCTGGTATTTCAGCTGGTGCCACACCGTAAACCCAGCTGGGCACATTTCCGAGCGGGGCACCCCCCCCTCAGGCCCCAGCCAGGTCTCGGTAATACATGCCAGGTCTGCCCCCTCCTCAGTGATTAAATCACCTATGATGGGGGCCTTGTTTTTAACTGACCTGGCATTAAGTAGCAACAGCCAGAGGCCAGGGCCCCTATGAACCTGCTGGCCAGGACCTGGGAGTGAGCAAGGAGGGCCGGAACACATCACTGGCAACACATACCGGGGGTGTCTTCCCCGAAGATGGCCCGCCCCCCTGCTCCCGCCATAACGTCCCCTACCCATCACCACCTCGATACTGTAGGCCCCCCCCATCATCCCCGGGGGTACCAGGCCCAAATACCTCTAATCGCAGGCCCTCGGAGTTTCCAATCTGGGGTAGAGATCCCTCCATCCAATCACACATCTCCATTCAAAACCAGTCACTCCCAGATGAGGGGAGATCTCGCCCACGCACCAGCTCACGCTCTCGGCGCAGGCTGAGACCCACCCCCCACCAACCTCACATCACAATCACACTCTGCCCCCCTGCACAACCCCTCTCACTAGTCAACAGGGCGGGCATCCCATACACACACTCACACCTCCTGGCTCTCACCCAGCAGGTGGAGCCTCACATCCCCCATACGCTCCTAGAGTCCCCCCCAGACTCTCACTACCGGGGGGAGTCCCAAATACCCACTGGAGGGACCCCACGGTTCTGCACTGGCACTGGGCGGGGTTGAGTAGGGGTGGCTGGATCCTGAAGCCCCAATTTGCCCCTCTTAAAACAAGGACAATTGGGATGCTGTCTTGCACCCCCCCTGCTGCCCCACTGTTCCTCCAACCGAGGGATCTTCCTCTACAGTTAGGCAGCTGCCTTGCAACGGGGCTTGCTGTAGTTCGCCGCACCGTCGGAGGCTCATTGGGGGCTACTGGTCTTACTCGGCCTGGAGTCCGCTGGGTCGATAGGCCCGCTGGGCCTGGGGTCGAGAATGCCATATCGGCCCACCAGAGTTCGTTGCATTCTATAGGAGTTTTCCACACTTGGAGTTTGCGGTTCGTCTAGGCTCCCTGCCACTTGCTGCACCCCACAGGGGTCAGATAGTCTAAAAGCTTGCCGCTGGTCGCCGATTTATTCATTGACCTTGTTTTTAGACTGAAAGGAGAAACAAAACAACTAGTGGGATAAGCATCTTTCTAGCAAAAGAGCTTGCAAATAGGGAATGCCAAAGGTCCTGTCTTACATCCTTGCCAATTTAATAGCAACCCTGAGCCAATTTTGGAGTTCACCAGACTTATATTGTAAACTCTAGCTCTAACCATGAGACGATGGTGGTTGGAGAGATTTATTCAACAATAAACACATTAATTCATTAAAATATAGCCATTAAATAACCCTGATGGTAAAGATAACCATGCATACTCTCTTGTGGAACAGCAAAGACAGAATTTTGGGGACCTCGCACTGGGCAAACGCATCACTTCCTATTTATAAACTTTCTATATTGCAAATAGCCTATATAGATCCAGTGCCACAGGCTACATTTTCCTATCTCTGGCATACAGTGTTGTATGAAAAAATTATGTTCCAAGTTCAAGATTAAGTCACATATGCATCATCCAATGCATATATGAATCATTACTTGCACATATAATTTAGCTCTTGGTGCGGCTGGGATCTGCTTCTGTAAGGAATTTATATCTCAGCCGTCAACGGTGTCTGTGACAAAAGCTATGATAATGTCCAAATGATGGCATGTATTTCATGACATCATCATGCAAAGGATGCATCTTAACCTCCAAGTGTGTCAGTCACATCATTTGTCCCATAAGGTCATGTTGCATTCGCATAACGTCATCATTTGCCTCCTTACATACCTGCCGGGGTCACCAGTCCTGCATGTGGGATTTAGATGTTAATTGGTGACTTTCATGCACAGCTAATCTGATGGCAATGTCTTGTGGACATGGCAACATGCTAGGGGATTAGGTGGTTTGTGGTTGAGCATCCTGTGTGGGGATTACATTGTCACTGTGCAGTTTGTGCATTACATACTTTGTGAATACAGGGAATATGTTTTGCTTTGTTAACTCTCCCACTGAATATCTGTCAGGATCACTGTGTTATCTCTCACTTCTACAGAGTCGTCTGGAGTCAGGCAGCATCTAAACTGAATAGAATAAAAATAAATAAAATACAGTTGTGTTTATAGCTCTTGTTTCTTGTGCTTTCTGCTTCATTGCTAGGAATTCCAGGGTATTCTGGAAGGAAGAAGTGGGTGTGAAATCAGTCTAAAATTTATTAAAATTGAATGCAGTTCATCCTTGGAACAATCAAGGGGCTAAAATGCAGTATTCTAGTCATAATGGTCTCCTGTAAAACATCTCTGCAGTGCCTCCAGGACACGCATTTAGGGTGCTCAGTAATTTTATGCTTGTAAAAAGTACTGAGCACCAGAAAGTAATTCTTTCCACCATAATAAGGCAGCTTGAAATATACCAATTAAAAAGAAATATCGTAACCAGAACCAAATAACAAAGCCCTTGTTGATCTCTAATGCACCAAGAGAAAAGGGCAACACATTATCTAATTTTTGAAATGAAAGATGATGAGAGGAATCCCATCCTATGGCAAATCTTTGGAGTAAACAAGAATTAGCAAGATTCTGTACACTAGCAAATCCTAGCACAGGGCAACTGTAACTGAAATGTTATAAAGGAAAGTGTGTAAAAAGCTGGATTTTAAAAACAAATGATTAATTTGTTTAATTTATACCCCATCTTTCCTCCAGACACTGGCTTGCAAGGTGGTTACTAAGAAGAAAAATGAACACTCCCCCCCCAAAAAACACCCACCAACCCCAGGTTATAATTGAATTAAAACATAGGTCCATTTAATCACATAGAAATTTAGCTCCAAAGAGTGAAATGGGAATAGAATATTCTTTTATGCTTTTGGCTGGAGGAAGAAGTTAAGGCCTGTTACATGTCCAAATCTTGCAAAATAAATGCAATAGTTATTTTTAAGAGTCACTATTTATGAAGATCTCTGTTTTCTTTAAAGCATCAAGAGGGATTGTAGGAATGAGTCTCCATAGCTACTGTGCAGGCATATTTTTCTTCCTTGGCACCATGGTAACGCTACCCCCTTACCCACAAAAAAATTGTACTGCCAAACAAGGAGTAATAATAAGAGCTGTTTCCTACAGATTAATGTCTTACTCTTTGTGGTGAAGATGGACTGCTTTGGCTATTAACTGGTTTCCAACTTTCCCTTTTTTAGGGTAGGTTGTTGAAAAGGTAGTTGGAGTACCATTACAGACAGCCCTGGAAGAAACAGATTATCTGGCTCTTTTCAGTTAGGATTCAGTCTGGGTGTGGGATCAAAATACCATTGATCATTCTTGTTGATTATATTTATTTGGTGGAGCTGGGATGGAAGGAGTGACTATTCTGGTTCTGCTGAACGTTGGAGTGGCCTTCAACACCAGTGACCATGGTATCCTCCTGGGCTGATGATGAGAGTTGGGATTAGGGGGCACTGTTCTGTAGTGGTTCCCCTTTATATGGGCAGTTCCAGTTGTTATTGGTGTGTGGGGAGAGATCAAGTTTTGGCCACTGCAAGGCTTAGTCTTCTGTCCCTTATTGTTTAATTGCTACATGAAGCGGAGAGGGCATTCACCAGCACAGGATGATGATATGCTGATGATATATATCTCTACTCTGGCTCAGGCAAGAAATGAGGTGGAGGTCCTGACCCAGTTCCTGGGGGCTGTTAGGATCAGAAGGGGAGAAACAGCTATAGATTGAATCCAACACAGACAGAGTGTCTTTGGATTTGTATGGCAATTGAGTCCAAGGTAGACCATATTTGACTCTAGACAAAACTGCACCGCAATTTGCTGGTCTCACCGCTCCTGGATACTCTGGCGATGAGGGCCTTTGCACAACTACATCTTGTGTACCAGCTGTTGCTCTTCCTGGATTGGGAGGCTTTACTCACAGTCACTAATGCCCTTATCACCTCTGCCCATCCAGTAAGATCTAGGAGAGAAAATTTGCTGAAAGTCCCACCACCAAGGGAATGCCATCTTCTGAGACCCTGGGCTTGAGCCTTCTTGGTGCTAGTCCCCTTCCTTTGGAATAGCTTACCCACAGATATCCAGACCTCACCCCTGACTACATTTTTGGAGAGCTACAAAAACATGGCTCTTCAGAGAGGCATTTGGGGACAAGGAAGGTCTTGCTTCCCTGCATGGTAGTGCATTAAACTGATTGATTATTATTGTAATAATTTATTTCTGTTTTTAATCTTCTGATATTAATATTGTAACTCCCACAGAGTCTCTGGAAATGAAGCAGCATCTAAGTTGTAGCAATAATTCAGCCAAATAACCAACTTCTAGAGATTATAGAAAATTCTGAATATGTTCCCTGGTCCACCCAATGCATCTTTACAGGAAAAAAAAGAATGATGAAATATGACTGTAGCCAAGATCTTATTAGGTTTTTTGCACTGAATTTTTTGCACTACCAGAATTCACTTCCAGGTAGATCTACGTATATAGAAATAATGTACATTGATTCCATGCTATCCAGACAGGCAGGCTGTCCAAGCAGAGACATATTTTTCCCTCTCAAGTTTTCTATTCTTGGAAAGCATCTGTCTTTCTACATGGAGGAGCAGTGAAGAGAATTTTTTTAAAAAAACTTCAGGAGCTGCCGTGCATTTTTTACATTCTCTTATTGGTCATCAGGAGGGAGCACTGACTGGCTCATTGTATTCCGCGCCTGTTCTCAGCGTTCTGAGTTCAGCAAGAATGAAAGTAAAGAATTTTAAAATGTGTTGCTGGGACTGGGAAATGGAAATGATAACTGTGTGAAAACATTCTACTTGTAGGTAGAAACAGGTGTGTATGAGCTGAACAAACAGCTGGGAAGGAACCTCTGGCTGATTTGCCCTTCCTCATGAAGCAGTAGTTTGCAAGAAAAAATGAGAGTCTCAAAAAGTACAATGTCATGCACAAAAGTGTTCTTGAGATGTTTTGATTATAACTGCTATGATCCCCAGTGACTATGCTAGCTGAAAATTATGGAGGTTGTAATCCAATGCTATTTCTGATTGGGGTAGCTGGGTTGTATTACCCTGAACAAATTTTCTTTGCCTGCCACACTGCAATATTTCAGGCCCAATTTAAGTGAGCATAAGGCACTCAATTGTTTTGACTTGTTTTGTGTAATTCATTCTAGCATGACAGATGGATGCAGAAAAAATGGGGCATTTAAACAAATGCCTTGTGTATCTGTGTGTGCAGGCATGTAAGATTTCCTTTCAGTTGTCCATCCAGGGGGTGTCCTGGCAAAACTTTGCCAGCAAATGTCACAATAAAGATGAACAGCAGCCTGAATAGGGATTCCTCCTACAGCTACTAAGACTTCTTCCTCATGGTTGAGTCTAAAGGCTTCAGCCAACAATCAATTCTATCAGCATAATATTTGCTGACCCCTGATGATTCTTGTCCTGCTGAAAGCCTGGTGCCATCCTTATTTACTGTGTACAGGATACATTAAGGACATGGATTGGTGGATACTCCCAGACTTGTTTCCCTCTGCTCTCCTCCCACTGTATCATCAAATGGCAGGAAATCCTCCAGCTGGGGCCAGAAGAAGAGATGGGTAGACCAGCAGGCTTAGGCATCTGTCAAAATTTTATTTGGTTTTGCATGAGTATCATGCATGCCTGCATTCAAAGGCAAAACACTTCCACAAAATCAGAGCAAGTTGTAACAGTTGGTTAAACCCACCAATCTGGCCATCTATTAAAACAGCCACTCTTCCCCTGAGTGGATTGTCAGATTTAAAAGGAATCTTCGAGAACAGTGCCCACTGGTACAAACAAGTGTCAACTCTAAGAATAAGGGTTGTGCCACTCTACAGTAGCTTTGGTAGGATCAGCACACAAGGAGATAGATGATTTATATGTGCAGAGAAGAGACCAAAGGGCAAAGGTGTGGTTCCTGCGTCATGCAGCACTAAAGTTTTAATGCCTATTATTTGCCCTGGAGCTCTCTGAATACTTCCCTTTTTCTGTGTATTAAGGCTGCTTTGAACAGAGGGGCAAAGTCTGAAACTTGAAGCCATGTTCCAGGCACAGACACAACTCCTTCTGTGGTCATTTTCCTGATTCTGTGCTCAGCAGAGGGAAATCCTGGGTTTGTTCTATCAAACAATCTATTACCACAACAATCAGAAGGTAAGCTGCTTTACTAAATCCTGCTCCACTTCCCTCTTGTTGATGGAATAATTGCATTGATTTCTCAAGTCCACTTGCTCATAAGTAGAGCCAAACCCAGCCTCAAAGAATTTTGGTCTTTTCAATAACCTTTAACGGATCTTGGCTAGTCTTGGAAAGCTAAGCCAGGGTGCCCAGGTTAGTACTTGGAAGGGGGACTACCTTGGAATTCCAGGTCTATTGACCAGATTGGGAAGTTTACAAAAGTTTTTTAAAAGTTAAAAAAAATTCTGAAAGAAGGCTATGCATAACACAGAGAAGAGAGCCAACTGGATCCAGTCAACTGGGGGCTATCTTTATCTTACAATAATTTCATTCTTTACAATAATTTGAGAAGGTGGAAGAGTCTCGGGTAGAAAGGAAAGAGTTAATAAAGTTGACGGCCATGGAAAGGGATGTGCTGGTGCTAGAAAATACAAGGAAGTGAATCTGAAAATTATGTTCATATAAAACGTAACAAAATGGCTTGGTTTTTTTGCTTCTGAAAGGAAATAACTATCTTGTGGATTTTAGCTTTGTAGGGAAGACAGATTTTGCATGCAGGAAGTCCTGGGATGAGTCTCTGACATCTCCAATTAAAATCCAGGCTATATGCTACCAGTCAGATTAATACCAGGGCTGGGTCAGATGGTCTGAGCAAGCTACAGATTCCCCCCACCAAAGTGCTATTCTCTAGAGTTATTATTAGATTTAGGATAACAGCTGGCTTAGAATGTTGAGAAGAAATAAAATGCTTGAATCAAAACAGCAGAAATGTTTGCTAAAATGCAGATCTTGTATTTTATTTATGTATTTATGTATTTATTTATCCATCCATCCATCCAATTTATATGGTCAGCCATCTATCCTAGAAACTCTAGGTGGTGAACAAGATAAAAACAAAGAATTCCATTAAACCTAAAAAACCAAACCAAAACCCACCCTGTATTGAGGCTCGGCAAAATCACAGAACTGCTACTGTAATTTGAAAAGATAAAGTAGAAAATGCAAACCGTAAGATAGAAATTGGGGAAATTCCGACGACACAGCTATGAGAGTTACACTATATCATAAGACACTTTAAAAATTGACAAAATCTTATAGAATGATCTTTTGTGGATTAGACAATCTGTTTTCTTAGAGGCACAAGCAATTTTCCTCAACTGTCAGATCATCTCAAAGAATCATAGAGTTGGAAATAAAGGTCATCTAGTCCAACCCCTGCTGGGTGTGAGATCCACTAAAGTAGTGTTCCTCAACCTTGGCTGCTTTAAGCTGTGTGGACTTCAACTCCCAGAATTCAGAATGTCTGGCTGGGGAATTCTGGGAGACGAAGTCCACACAGCTTAAAGCAGCCAAGGTTGAGGAACACTGCACTAAAGCATCTCTAACAAGTGATTAACTAGCCTCTGTTAGAAGATCTTCAGTGAAGGAGAACTCACCATGACATGTGGCAGCCTCTTTCACTGGCTGACATCTCATACAGTCAGGAGGTTTCTCCTAATGGCTAACCTGAAACTCATTCCTTATAGTTTAATACTCTGTCTCCTGATTATATATATAAAAATATTTGAATTTGTTACACTAAGTTCAAACAATCATGAAATACAAGATTGGCAGTCTGGTACATTTCAGTGCATAGCTCAAATGTATAGAAGATTAAAAACGTTGTAGTGACGGATGAGAAACTATAAAAGTCATTTTATGGAGAAACGCAGTATAAAATGGCAATTATACTGAGAAACATCCAGTGATTCATATTTTCCCCACTTAATTTTTCTTTCCTTTTCTTCTGTACTGCCTTTCTGTGCATTTGATATTTTCTTTTGTTATGCATTTCAAGGTATGAAGGGGTTATATAAAAGTAACTGAAAAGGATCTTGAAATGGAAAATTGAAATTGTAAAAATCATCTTGACTGGTTGGGATCAGAGGCCAGCCATCTGTCAAGATCCAGACCCCAGCAGGAATTTGTTCTCCACTTCTCCCACACACTGCTTCTCTTCCTATCATCCACTCAGGTTTCCTAGTTTTCGTCCCTAACCCATAAGGAAAAGGTAGGCAGAAAAAGGGAAAGAAGCCTCGGACTCTCTACTTTTTCATCACTATAGCTTCCTCTCTGTGAAGGAGCTCAGGTGAAGAGATCTGTTCCTTGAGGGCAATTCACAAGAGCAAAGAGAAATACAAGGAGCCCAGCTTGGTGAACTCTGGACAACAGCAGGAATTTGACCTACCAGCGCCCACAAGGAACAGATGTGGTGACAAAGGAGAATGGACTTGTTGTATTTTCTTTCTTCTCCCGGATGTTACTGCTCGTTTACTCACCTGATTATCAGCTGTAGAACTGGAGGAGAAGCTGGGTGGGAACAGCATATGCCTTCCAATAACTCTCCAAGAGTGACTGAGCAGATGATAATGATTACAGTGGAGAGCAACATTAGCCACCACTGCTTAACTTTAGAGTTGAAGCCAAGGGTCTCCCAATCCAATGCAAGGATAGAATGGTTTGTCAATGGGTTAATACGTAGATAAAGTCACTGTGTGTGAGTTGGGTGGCCATATAAATACAATCAATCAATCAATGCAATGTAAGTATAAGTATATTCACAAAGCATTTTTTCCTTGATTTTTACTTTGCCCATTCTTTCTTTTCTCTGCTTGTCTCTCTATCTCCCATAGACGTGCACACATCTGCATACAAATACATATACATATCTAAGATCTTTGATTGCATTGTCACAAATGTTGTGCACCTGACTGGCAAACATTTTGATAGATATATGTATAATTTGTAGGATCTGAATTCAGAATGGAAGATCGCTTTGGCCATAGGAATGGTGCTCATTGCGAGTAAGTCTATGTATTTCAATCTTAATGAGAGTTTGCCACAATAAACTATTCTCTAGACACAGATTCTAGAAAGTCTTTATCAAGAAGATTTGGATTGTATTGATTACAGAAGTCTTCAAGTGAGATTTAGCTCACATCTCGAAGAGCAGATCATTTCATTTTTTTCAGAGTAATGCATTTTTATTATTGGAAAATAAAGTTCTTGATACAGTAGTAACAGAGCAAGGGTGGGATAATTGAGGTATAAGAGAGCATAAGTGAATAGTAGATCTTTCAAAAACATTTAAATCCATATGCCTTATTTTTTTTCTCCACAGTGACACTGGTATCCGCTTCAACAGAGTCAACAGCATGTCCAGGCCAAGTGGCAAAGCCATTTACCGTAAGGATAGCCTGCACTCCTCTTTCCAGATCATCTGGATGGAATCACATCCTAGGAAACTAAAATATCTTTTTTTTTTAAATCAAAAGAGCAAAAATCAAGTTGTAGCCGCCACTGTCAATTTTCTTGCATAGGGGTATAACTCTTTTATCTCAAGAAAGAGCCTATAGAGAACTGGATTATTAGTATTATGGTTGATTGCACAATCAGCCAGATGTTTAGACTGGATTTGGCATTTTTATCTACCTATCGCTGCTGCTGCTGCTGCTGCTGCTGCTGTTGTAGTAGTAGTAGTAGTAGTAGTAGTAGTAGTAGTATTATGCTGCCCAACTCCCAGTGACTCTGGATGGTTTACAAATTGTTAAAAACATTTAAAAACAAGGGAACAACACAAAACAAAAGGAACAAAAATGGCAGAGAAAACAAACCCAAATGGGAACAAGGAAATGGAAGAAACGGATGTCAATCCTCCTCATCGAAGGCCTGGGCGAAGAGCCACATCTTCAGGGCCCTTTGAAACACCAGTATGGTGGGGGCCATTTGAATCTCTGGGGGGAACTTTCTTCCACAGGGCAGGCACTGCAACAGAGAAGCCGTGCTTCTGAGGTCCCAGGAGATGGCATTGTTTAATCAAAGGAACCCAAGCGCGCCAACCCTGCCAGATCAGACCAGCCAGGCAGATAATATGGGAGAAGGTGGTCCCTCAAGTAACCAGGCCCTGTGCCATGTAGTTTCTCACTCTGGCATTGGAGAGAGGAATATCTGCCGTCCCTTACACATAAACTAGTTTAGAGAGGTGGAGACTTACCCTCCTTCTGTTCTCTTCACTGCAAAAAGAAACAAACCCCCTCATTAATTCTCTCTAATTGACACCACAAAACATTCCTGGACAAGCCACGACCATTAGAACCAACCCCTGCCCTCCAGGACATAAACTTTCACTGAGGTTTTGGGTTGTCATTTTTGTGGTACCCACTACAAACAGCGGTCTGATTGCCATCCTAATGAATAGTTGGAGCTGAATTCTGAAATATTTTTTTCTTTTTCTTTTTTGCCTCACAGGCCAGAGAAAGGAGTACAGTGAAGCTATGATGAAGCCTGAGCATGACTTCCAGCATCGAGTGGAGGTAGGAAAAAGCTTTGGAAAAAGCTCTGTCCAATTGCAGAAGATGGGTATATTTATCTGTTATACTCCACATAAGCCTCACCCATTGCTCACCCAAAGAATTTTGGGTCCTTTCATGCTGATTATCTTGAAATACAAGTTAGTTGGCCATCTGTTCAAAATGCTCTGGTTCTGGATTTCCTGCGTTGAACATAGAGTTGAACGTGATGGCCGACAACATTTTGTTTGACTCCATAATCCTGTGATTCCCACACAAGATGACTTTTTCTTTATCAGTTCTCTGCTTCTAGCCTCTTAAAGGTCTTCAAATGATTTTTCAGAATAGGAGGGAACAGAAACTCAGCATCAAACGACATCCTTGACTTATACCCTTTCATTTTACCATACATTCATGAATTAGTAGAATTTACAGTCTTTATTGTATTCTCAGAGGCTGCCTTCACACATCCAGATGAATAAAGATAAGTTAGGGCAAAGCCTACTATTGGCTGTATTCACACAGCATGCTTAATCTGATTACTGAACTAGCCCATTTTGTTTGAATAATATACTGAACCCCAAACTAACCAAATAGCCTTGGTTTGCACAACATGCTATTCAACCCCAGCCCCCAAGAGCTTCATGTTGGATGAATACAGCCACTTGTAATTAGCCTGGTTAAGCATGCTGCATGCGCACAGCCACAGTGAACTCAATTCCTCTGGTGTACATTTGTCTGAATATGTGTAAGGAGATTGGGGCATATTCTTCAGACAGGAAGGGAATTATTATAATTTCAACATTAAAAGCCTGTATCTTTTGATTGATTAATATTTAACTGATTGATCACCTGCATTTTAATCAGATAAATTTAGAAATATTTGCCTATAGATGGGGAATTAATTTGCTTTTCTTTAATGTTTAACTAGACAACCCATGACCCATATTTCCTTACCTAAACAGAGAAACAGAATGATCAAGGGCAAAAAAGCAGTGGGAGTGGGAGCGACTTACGACTTGCTGCCAGCTTCCCCATTGACTTTGCTTGTGGGGAGCTAGCAGGGAGCATCAGAAATCTTCCTTCCTTCCTTCCTTCCTTCCTTCCTTCCTTCCTTCCTTCCTTCCTTCCTTCCTTCCTTCCTTCCTTCCTCCCTCCCTCCCTTCCTTCCTCCCTCCCTCCCTTGGATGCATTCTGTAAATTAGCCCATTTGAGGTACCTTGGTTCAAAAATTATTGCCCTATGATGCACTGTTTTACCCAGTTGAAGGTTACAAGCACAAGAGTTTTAGTAGTATATAGATAGATGTTTTCTTTTTCATTCCTTATTACAGTAATATAACCTTAAGTTACTTTTAGATATTAAACAATTATGTAATTAATGATTGTCCTACACAGTTTAATCAGTTATACTTTGCCTCTGTTGAATAAAATTTCCAACATCAATTAATCATTTGAAAAATGTTGCTGTTTAATATACTGAACCAATTAAAGTTGATAGCATATGCTATGCAGCACAGATGGCCCTTCTTTGCAGTACTTCCTATACATTGTAGTGTATTTGCAGTGTACTTCTCACTCAGTTTATGTACTAAAGGACCAAAGTCCATATTTTATCCACAGCACCTTCTGACTTGTAATGTTGATGGCAAAGAAATCAACAATGCAGAGAACTGTATTGAGCGACTCAAGATGATGGATGCCCAAAGTCAAGTGTGGGGTCAAGACATGCTTTTGCAAATCAAGGAGCACATGTTGTTGCTGACCGACATAGAGGCTGAGGTAAACAAAGCTTCTCTGCGCTTTATTTCACACCCAGTTTGCCTTACAAGCTGGGATGGGTACGTGGGGCACCTAAGTCTAAATATCTGAACAGTGACCGTGATATTGCTATTAAGTAAAACATTTAAAACGCCAAGGCAAAGGACTACTGTATCCTCTTATGTTCCTCATGGATCACTGATGTGGAAAGTTGTGTCCCTCTCTTCAGACCTGGAAGGTAGCAGTTGGCCCTTTCTGCCACTTCCTGGGTGCTTCTTTCTTGGCCTACAGGAAGAGCTGGATTGCTACCCCTTGGAAGATGTCCAGGAATGTGTCTCCTTCCTCAACAGTTGTATTTACAACTCCATTTTGGCCATTTCTGTGAAAGAACTGAACCAGCACAAGACTACTATCCTACTCTTTCAGTGTGAGCAGATTGGGGTAAGCACATCTTTAACCTGGAAGGGGACAGCTTTGAAGGTGGCCTAGAGACAAATTCCAGTTTCCTCTGAAATCCATGATTGCATGTAATATATCTGAAGTTGTCAGCGTCGTCTTAAAAAATAGCAGTCCTAGTAAATCTCAGTTGGAGCTATGACACTAGGAGAGTCAGGAAATTGTTCCCCTTTGGCAGCAAGGCACTCTTTGTCAGATTTTAATAAACATGGGGGAAAGCTTCTGTAGCCCAAATCCTAATGCGTACTCTCTTCCTGGTGTTTAAAAGAAGGTGAAATAAAAAGAAATGAGTCCCTTATTCTCTTATAGGAGTAAGAAAGAATGTGCTCAAGTATGTGTCCTACATCCTGCATAATTATCAAAGGGGTGAAAAGGTTATCCAAAGGAAAGTGTTCTGCAGTGCTTCTATTTTCATAGGACAGTGATTGAGAAGAATTTGTATTGGACAATAATAGTAGCCATTCCAGTTTGGAGTAGGCCTGAATCCAGAGAGACCTTTGTGAGAGAAACTTTGATAGATTTTTGAATGCACAGTATAGTATTGAAGACCACTTCTACTTTCTTTTAGGCTGACTTGTTGAAAACCAAAATACAGAAAGCTATTGAGGAATGGGGAAGTGAACGGCAGAATCAAAATATGCTCAGGTAACAGAAGAGCAGGGCATCTACAGTACTAACTTTCTGCTGCAGATGCTTATTTGTTACCTCAAGGCATGATTTTGATGTTGATGTAGATTTATTATTATAATTCAGGATGAACTTGGAGAACGTGTTGTATCAGCAGAGCAGAGTATCTCACGCTGGCCAATGGATTCCTCAGGATTCTCCTTGGGAGAGGCAAGAGCAGCAACCTTGGAAAATGGAGCCACCCTACATGGATTGTAATGGTAATTGTGCGGTCCTTTTTTCACCTCTTTGCTGGAATGTTGCCTGCTAATGGAAGAGATGTATGCTAAGTAAAGTAAAAAGATGGAGGGAGGGAGTGACAATTGTCACAATATAGAGTACAGATATGACCAAAGGAAAGGATTAGATTATTTATAGGGGATAGGTGTATAATAGGGCTTGGATTATTCCTGGTCAGTTTCCCATTTCAGGTACTCTAAATAATGAATGCAGTAGAAAATAACAGCCATCCAAGACCTGATCCTAGTTTAGCATGCTTGTATTGTGGAGATCTAGTTGGATGAGAACAAGGTGGTAAATTCTACCTGGTGGTATCCTTTTGGATCTCCTGGCTAAACTGGAATTTGGAGGTACTAAGTTCCATTGTGTCTAGTCCTTTTTAGGGGGACTCTAGTGCTTCTCCAACAATCAGGTTTAGGAACTCCTGTTCAACAATATTCCATTGGCTTGTCGTCTTCCTCAATGTTCTATCTTATCTTTCTCTGATATTTAATATATGCATGGAATTATTGGGATGAATGTCCTGGAGAGTTCAGGTTTAGTGTCACCAATAAATTGATAGCATCCAGTAATGTGTTTCCTTTTTTAAAATGTCAGATTTCAGGGAAGCTGTTGAAATCCTGAACTGATGTCAGTGATGGGTTAGATAAGGACAAATAAATTAAAGCTTAATCCAGAAAAGATAGAGATGCTTCTAGTCAGTCAAAAAGCAAGTCAGGAAATGGAAATTCAGCTGAAGACTCAAGATTGCAGTCTCAGTATGCTTCAGCCCAGGATCTAGAGCCCAAGGCCCATTAGCTGTGATTAGGAATGGGTTTTCACAGTTTCCATTGCAAGTCATTCAGTGTTAAGTGATATCCATTCATTATGTGATGACAGCTATCTCTTTTACCACTTGGTGATACTGGTTATGCACCCTTTTTAAAACCTACTGGGATATGCACAATTGGGACAAGAGTCCAAATGGAAAGTCTGCCAGATGTGGCACATCCATTATTGATTCTGAGGTTTGAACATTGCAGAAGCTGAACAGTCATTTGACCGGCAGCAGAAGCATGAACTATTTCAGGAAGATCCTGAGCTATCTCTGATGAGGCAGGACAAATATATAGAAACTGTAAGTACTTTCTGTCCTTTCTTGGATACCAACTCTCTACTGGCCCCATACCAATACATATGTCCCTACTCTAGAATGTAGGAACCTGGAGAGCAGGATGTTGTTATCTAAACAGGTAGGGCAACAAAAATGCATAGTCTTGAAGGCTGAGTGGATAAGAGAGGTATATTGAAGATCTATATTACCCTTTTCCAACCAAGTACCCTTCAAATGTATTTGGGACTAGAAATTCCCAACTCCTTAGGTTAACCATGTTGTCTGAAGATTATGTGAATTTTAGTCCAAACACAACTAGAAGTCTCCTGTTGTGAGTACAGCTATCCTGACTGGTACAAAGTCTGAACATAGTTGTTTTGATGAACAGAGATTGCAATCATGAAGCACCACTTCTAAGAAAGCATGACAAGAAGTTGTAGAAATAGTTTGGAAAAATAGTAGAGAACTAGGATGATGTTTAGCTAGAAGGCCAGGATTACAAGCCTAGAATAAGAGGACTATCATAATCCTTTGATCTGGAGATCAATAATATTTAAAGGATAGAAAATGTCTCTGTACATTTTAACTTCCCTTCTTTATGAGTGTTGTTTTTCCCAGATTCAGACAAGGAACCAAATGAAGTAAATTAAACCCTAACCCAGTTGAAAGCATAGCCTCCAATGCTAAATCTCTGCATGAGGGCAGGAAAAATGTACACTCTTAGTGGTTCCCCCACAAAAGCTTTCAATAAGTAGCCATTGATACAGTGTTTGATTTGAATTCTTTTTCCTCTGTTGGGGGCAGGAGATCCTGAACCATGTTCTAGATGATATAGAGTCCTTTGTAAGAAAGCTGCAGAAGAACAGCTCCCTGGGTGACAAGAAGAAGAAGAAAAAGAAAAAGGAACATTATAGTGATGAAGGTGAGGCACCAAAGCAGAAGCAAGTAGGCAACTGTAAATTTCTAAATTTCCATTGCCTCATGGAAAATAAAGAGTGGGAGGGCATCAACTGATTCTGATCCAAACTACCTTTGACTCAAATCTCTGAACTGAAGCTCTGTACTGCCCCAGAAAATAGTCTCTTTTCAGAGTATTCTGGACAAGAGAGAAGTGATGTGAAGGAAGGAACAAGCAATATAAGACAAAAATAAAATCTCTTTACTCTGAAGTTCATTGTGGCTACTGGACTTTTGAACAGGATATTCATCTGCCAGTCTTTTTTGTTGAATTACCTAACTCCCAGGACATTACAGTCCTGGGACTTTAGTTCCTTCCTTAATCATGGATTTTGCCTCATTCAATCAATCAATCAATCAATCATGGCTGCATATTTTCTTGAATTTTCTATCACAATCTCAAGCTCTTTTGCCTGGTAAGTCATGGTCATGTCACACCACAGAGGGTTTAACATAAGATCCAACATAGATCATTGTATATTTGCCAACAGTGAAATTCATTTGCCCTATTCTCACCAGATCACACTATTTTTGAGATATCCTTTTGGAGCTGTATACAGCCTGTTTGGTTTTTCAATTTCCTGAATATTTTTATTTAATCCATGATCACTTTTTTGTATCTGATCATCTGTTAAGATTTCCTGATTCCCTTATTAGACATTGGTGTTCCGTGGGCTGTTCACCAATCCTCTGTTATGGAGACACATTTTAGTGATAAGTTGCTATTTTTGTTAGATCATCAATTTCACATTTGAATACTGATTGTATTCTAGATCTATACAATTTACTATATAATTGTATTGAAAATGTTAAACACAAGAATAAGATTAATACAAAGTAAAATAGAGTGAAAAAGGAAAGAAAAACATGAAAGAAAAAACTAAAGGTTCAAAAAGAAAAAGAGTAGCAGAAAAATAGAAAAGAAAAAAGATACAAAGAAGTGGCTTCCAATCTTCTTTACAGCATTTATAAATGTAATTATAAACTGACCTCTCTCTCAAGTTACATCATGACCCTCTTCTTTCTATAATCCATCTAATCACCAAAACCATAAATCACAAGTTCATTTTTTTTATACAAAAGGTCCATAAGGGTTTCCAGTCACCAGTAAAGGTAGATATTGTCTTTTCTCTAATCAAACAAGTCATTCTGGCCATTTCAGTGAGTTCTGTCATCTTCACCAACCATTCCTCTGTCATAGGTATTGCCAGATCTTTCCATGTTTGTGCATGCAATAATCTTGCAGCAGTTCATATATAAAAACAATGTTGCATGACTTTTTTCCAACCGCTTATGCATCAATCCCAAGAGAAAAAGTCCTGGTTTCAGTTGAATGTTAATCTTTAAAATCCTCTGAATCAGTGTATGTATTTGAACCCAAAATTTTCTTTTTTGCATATCCACCAAGCATGATAAAATGACTCTTCTTATTGTTCACATTTTCAACATAAATTTGAAGTAACTTTATATATTCTAGATAGTTTTTCTGGTGTCATATACCAATGGTACATTATTATATAAAAAATATAACATAGTGTCCAGATCCATACAGTTTACATCCTATGATTTTGTTTCTCTGAATGCTAGAATGTCATAGCTTATCAAATATCTTATCAGATAATTTTCCTGTGTATAAAATGTGTGTTTTATATATTATACTGATCTCATCCACAGCAAATCTATAAATTTAGACTGCCTTTTAACCAAGCAAGAGAGTTGGAATTAAATCAGTTTATTTAACATTATGTTCTGATTATTTTGATTTAATTGGATTACAAATGTCTTTGTGTGTGTGTATGTGTGTGTAGTGTGTGTGTACACACACAGACACATGCACACAAACCCCTACCAGACCTGAATCTCCAGCATGTGGAGATACCTGTCAATAGCCTTACTTTATCTTCTGAATGAGCTTGCTAATATTTCTCCCTGGTTCAGCAGCACTGCTCTCAAGATCTGAGTTTGAAGACTGCTTCCAGAAGGTCAAATACAGCTTCAATTTGCTGGTAGGTCTGCAGCTTGTTTGACCTTGGCAGAAATTTCTCTATTGCCAATAGAGTTGGCTACATTTCTTAAGAAAAGAACTCCTCTTCATGAACTCCACAACACAAAATATCTAGGGCAACAGCACAAAGAGCTGCATTCTGTTTAGCTGTAGCTGTTTGTTGCCACTGATAAATTAATTTAGGAATATTTTAACTAACTGAAAAATTATGATAGTAGGATAAGAAATTAGGAGACTAGAGAAGGAGGATTATAGATGTACCTATATGTTCACCAGATATAATTCTATAGAGTATCTAAATATAGTGTATGTGCTTGTTGTTATTTAATCCAGCTTTTCAGATGAAAATTGTTTCCCCAAGAAACTCTCAGCAGTTAAAATTCTATGCACATTTATGTTTACAAGCATGGTCCACAAATGGTACAGATCTTACTTTATCAGAAGGCCAAATAAAGTGCAATGCTATGCTTGAATACTTGAATAGACATGATAGACAGGATGGGGAAAGTAATCCAGACTGTTACTCTGTGTAATTTGGAACAGAACCTCTCCCCACCTCCCAATGTGCATCACTAGAATTATTCCCCAGTGGAAACAGCTGGAACAATCTGCATTAGGACCGCCTTGGGGAAGAGTAAAGGATCCTAAACATCATCTTCACCTTTCCCTATGATCCAGAAACAGATCAGTCCCTCTGCCTGGTATCTACTGTAAAAAGCCACTCACTAAATTAATTTTCTAATGAATTGTTACCTTGTTTAGTTTGATCCTAAGACCCTAAATGTGATCTGAACTTTATCTCCTGTCATTTCCTCCAATTCCTTTATTTTGTAACTACCTCTGTTGCATTCATCCACAAGGCACTATTGCAGCACCAAAGTTCTTTACTGTCTTGATTGTTCACATCTGAATTATCCCATTCGACCTGTTCCTTTTTTCTTATAGACAGCTAAGGTGGGTGGATGCAGGAATCTGGTGTCCAGAAATGAACAGAAGGGAGAGGGTTAAGATTCTCCCTTTGTTTGTTCATTTGTACAGTATTATGTTTCTACTGCTTAAAAAAAAATGGAAGGAGAAAAGACTTTACTGGTAGCAAATGCCATAGCTAGATCTATGTAATACACTAGACTAAAATGAGATCGGCTTACTGTAGTGTGTTGTGCAAATCTAGCTGGTGAGGTTTATTAATGGTTCAGTGCATTGGATTAACATATAAAGTTAATCTGACAACCATTGTTCATTTAATCATGGGTTAGTATGTTGTGTAAGCCCAGCCTTTGTGTTACCTGAGCCTCCTGAACAGTTCCCAAAAAGAAAGAGGAGTGGAGGAAAAGGGCTGAAGAATAGACACCAAGATGAACAGAACTTGAAAACCAGCATTTTCTTCTAGTGAAGGGGAAGTTCATTTTTCTTTGCTGGTGGCCTTGCTAGGAGGAGGAAAGATGCAATCCCCGGTGACTCTGGGTTCCCTGGGCCCAAGCAGCATCCGGCATCCCCTTCCCAAGATGCTGCAACCCCAATCATCAAAACTGTGTTCTTGGTGGATGGGGAGAGGAGACCAAGTTCCCAGTAGTTACTCACTAGCTGGGGTTGCGCATCATACTAACCTATTTTTTTGCTTAATGATGGTTTGTTAAATATATGACAACTGGCTGTGTTTACACAACAATTACACAACAGAACCTGATTTACGAACTATGTTCATACAGTATGTTAAACCAGCAATTCTCAACTGGGATGGTGTGGCTCCCTAGGCACCCTAGGATATTTTAAGGAGGCCACAGGTAAAAAAACATATAATGGGAAGCCATGGCACCTGTTGAGGGGGCCACAGACCAACAGAGTGTGTTATACTGCAAATACTGTCTTGTTGATGCCAGAAAATGCACCAGCTACTGTCCCATGTCTGTATCCAGTAATGGGACCTGGACAGAGGGGCCACAGGAGGAAAACAAGGTTGGAAGGGGCCACAGGTGAAAAAAGGCTGAGAAACACTGTGTGAAACCAATCTATGTTATGGCTGGGTCACTCTCCGGCCAAGGACCAGGACAAGGCCTGCTTCTGTTTCTCTTTTATAAGAATCAGAATCCTGGCCAGGACAAAGCATCAATCCAGAACAAGCTTCCCAGGTCCTGTCTAATTCTTAGTCCACCCTACATATTTTTCTTTGAGAAGGAACTAAAAATTAGCTGAATAAGCAAGCTCAATACAGTTATTGGCAGGTCAAGCTCTTTGCTAACACAGGGGCAGAGCATTGTATGTTTCTTGCCTGGATTCTAATCAAACCTAGCACACCCTCCTTCTCCATTCTTGCACCCTCCTAATGGCTGGGACCAAAGTTCCCAGAATTCCCAGCCTATATAGCCACTTGGAAGACATCAAGTTTGGGAAAGCTGACTTGGGGCCACCCTTTGTTTACATTTAAGTAATATGAATATGAGGAGTTTGGTGTAGTGGTTAAGATACCAGGCTAGAAACTGAGAGACCATGAGTTCTAGTCCCACCTTAGGCACGAAGCCAGCTGGGTGAGTGGCCTTGGGCCAGTCACTCTCTCTCAGCCCTAGGAAGGAGGTGATGACCAACCACTTCCAAAATATTACCAAGAAAACTGCAGGAACTAGTCCAGGCTGTCATCAGAAACAACACTGACTCAAAGGCACCAACCCCCCCCCCAAACCCTAATATGGACTTGTCAATGGTTTACTTCCCTCCTTCTTCAATCTGTGAATTAGTTTTTCAAAATTGCAGAAATAACAATTGTGGAACTGTGTTTGCTTTTTGCAGGGGAAGCTTGAACAAACCATACAACAGCCAAGTGTTCCTGAATTGATCAAACTCATCTTCTCCACTCTAACAACTGTGAGTACGGTAGCCAGGCAAGAAATTCCAGAGGCTTCTGAGGATTGTCGTTTTTTTAAAAAAGATCCATTTGTTAATAGAGAGCATTTTTTTTCCTTATATTATTTTCACTGGAAGTTTTACACCATTAAAAGATAAAGAAGAAAAAATATATAAGGAAAATAGAAAAAGATAAAAGAAGAAGCGCTAGAAACAGTACAGATAAAGACAAGAAGGAAGAAAAAATAAAGTTAAAGAAGCAGCTTCCAATCTTCTTTACAGCAATTGCAAACAGACTTTTATCATTTCTCCCCCTTTAGAATTGCATTAGATAGTTCCCTTCTTCCCATATTCAATCCTTTTTAATCAGCAAATCCAGAGATCATTTCCAGTTCATTTTTGTCCATTTTCAGCATGAAGTCCATAAAAGGTTTTCAATCTTTTATAAAAGTAGTTATTGTTTTGTCCCTAATCAAACCAGTCAATTTTTCCATTTCTGCAAGTTCTGCTATCTTCACAATCCACTCTTCCATTGTGGGTACTTCTGCGTTTCCAAAAGAAGAGAATATGTGTAGCTCAGGGTTGAACTGTGGAGTCCTCGGGGTTCTCTGAGCTTGGTTGTTTGATTGCAGATGCTTCGTTACCTGACTAGGTAACATCTTCAGTGCTACTCACTCGCACTGAAAACTACCAAACTCAGAGAACCCCAAGGACTCCACTTCTGTGTTTTTCCATCTTTGTGCATATAATCACCTGGCTGCAGTTACCATAGAGGGTATTTTTTTCTAAATCAGTTAGGCACCCCAGAATTCTGATAAGTGTTTTCCACGCTCTAGCAATCCCATTTCCTAATATTCAGGACCGAACTGCAAGTGACCTAAATGCTTCCCAGCATTGTTTATACCTCATTTTCTGCATGTGAAAAATGGAAGACGACAGTTGTCAAAGGCCAATTGCGAAGAAGCTTTCCTAACACGTTTGAGATCTCTTTGGAAAAGGCAAAAAAAAAGACATGAGTGGAGATCTCTTTAGCCATCTCTGTAGATGCTTTCATGGAGGGTGTAGATTAGCCAGTTACCCAGATAACTTCATGTTCCATTTCTAACTGTAGTACATTTCTTCACCATTTGTTTTATCTTTTTCCTTCCAAAACACAATTCTGTTATGGAGAAAAAAGAATAGCTATACTAAAGCAATAAGAGCTTTTCTCTATTTGGAAGCATTCAGTGTATCAAAACTGTTAAAAATGCAGATAAATCTGAGACTTCCATTTGCAAGCCCGCCCCCCAAAAAGCCATGAGGCTTGACCACATGATGACGTTGGGTTCCCCGAATCACATGTACTCTCACTCCTCAGATTTTGTCCAGATGCCCCTGGACGAACCTGGCCTCTACAATAGCCTCACCTTTGCTGACACTTGCAGCTATTAACTTGCTCAGGCGCTTCTTGAATTATGATGAGCAGATTATTTGGAAGAATCTGGGAGCTGCTTGGAATCTAACTAGGTAAGAATGTCACCTGTTGACAAGGCTTGTGCAATTGGCTTGCTTCCTTAATGTTAAGAAACTGAGTTAAACTAGTGTGTCAACCATTGCATACCATGCTGTGGCCAGAGCCCTCCCATTAGCATCATGCAAAGCCACTGCCTCAGATAGCAGTATGGACTTTTGGCCAAACCTAGCGGGATTCTTATTCATTGAAATTACCCTTTTTATCCATGCAAATCCTGCGTTTTGTTCACTGAATAATTTTTAGTAACCCTATCATTTAACTGGATTTGTAATGGAAATTCTGAAGGAAACACATTGATGATCTGGATGTATTGTAGCTTGATCCACATTTTCATTACCCAAAAAGTTCTCTCCTTCCTCACAGGGAAGAATTTCCAAAGGAACAATCCTTCCCTCCCTATATGCCCACATTTTCAGATGGATGGGAACCTCCCAGATCCACTTGGAGATCCAATGATGTGGCTAAGGTGAGTCACTCCTAAATGGCAGGCCACCACAAGCAGAGCAGAATTAAACTCAATGTCCCTCATAGAGAGCCATGTTACAGACAGCAGGTGCCTGGCCTTGAGCTTCTGAAGCAAAAGCAAAATCTTGCCTGCTCTATAAAAGTGAAGCACAAAGTCTTCTCAAATAGCCTGATCGTTTACGATCTCACACATTGTTCAAGGGCAGTTAATTCTCATGGCAATACTCATTTAGTGAAGAGTCATTATATTTCTGTCCAGCTAGATTACTTTACAGTTCAGCTGTTCTGTACCTGGTGCCTTTCTTTAGATAAGGAAAATCACAACTCCCAGTATCTTGGGATGGATACTCATGGATGCAGCATGACTATTGCTGTCTAGGGTTATGGGAGCTGAAGTCCAACACCTTTGGAGAGAACCAGGCTGCCACAATTTGTAAATCAGTGTGTCAATTAGCAATTGCAAAGAAGAAACTTACTATACCATCAAAATGCATCTTGCTATCACAGACAAATGCATTCATCCATTACTAACCATGCAATTCTCCAGCAGATAAAATGTTATTGCTACTACCAATAAAGTGGATTCCTACGTAGTTTAGATATGTAAGCAAATATCATGACTATTGCCTTTGCGTAAGTTTGGAACCATTAGCTTATTAAAACATTATTTAATGCGTACTAATGACTATTTTCACTTAAATAAGCTGTATTGTTTTCTCGTAGGCAAATGGAACCCAGAATAATTCCTCAGATGGGTATGTCCTTCTACCAGACTTTTTAGTGGATATACAGGAAATATTCCTGGGGAATGAAATTTATGTGACCACATACAAATTATTTTGATTCTAATAGAAAATGGCAGATGGATAGAATTTCCTTGCATCAGATTCACTTTATAGCAGTGTTTCTCAACCTTGGCAACTTTAAGACGTGTGGACTTCAACTCCCAGAATTCCCCAGCCATGCTGGCTGGGGAGTTCTGGGAGTTGAAGTCCACACGTCTTAAAGTTGCCAAGGTTGAGAAACACTGCTCCAGAAATTGCATTCCATGGAGACCCTCAAGTTATACTGTGATAAATATGATCAAGACTTTGACAAATATATTCTGGTCACAGCTTTCATAGGCTACATCCACTTTTCAGAAATAATAATAATAATAATAATAATAATAATAAAAAATTAAATGTATATGCCACCCAACTCCCAGTGACTTTGGGTGGTTTACAATTGTTTGTGTCATTTTGTGTGAGATGGGTGGCTATATAAATATGATTGATAAATAAATAAATAAATACCGTATTTTTCCGTCAATAAGACGCCCCCATGTACAAGACGACCCCCACTTTTCCAACCCAAAATTAAGAAATCAATATTTTAAAGATAGTGCAGAACACATTTTTATTTAGTACTTAGTTAACATTTACCTGATACACTCGGTGGGAGGAGTCCAAACCGTCTCTCTGCAGCTCTATTTCCATGCTCTTTTGCATAACTGATTACATTCAATCACAAGTGAAACTGTCAATAGCTTGTCTCTGCAAACAGACTTCCTCCAATTGGTTTGTTCAGCATCAGCTGATGTCAGTTACATAAGGTTCATGATTGGAGGAAGTCTATTTGCAGAGACAGTATGGGCAGGTTCACTCGTGATTGGAGGTTCGTGATTGGAGGAAGTCTGTTTGGGAGACAAGCTATTTCACTCGTGATTGGAGACTAGCAATAGGAGGAAGCCTGTTCGCAGAGACAAAGTATGGGCAGTTTTGCAACCGCGTGGTTCTCTCCTTGGCTGACTTCCTTGAATAAGACGCCCTTCAATTTTTAGCGTAAGGATTTTAGAAAAAAGTATCGTCTTATAGTTGGAAAAATATGGTAGTTAAAAACATTTAAGAACAAAAATCAATACAAAAAACACAAAAACAGCACAAGATACAACAGACGTGTATTGAAAGGATTGTGGTCCTCAACATGTTTATCAGTATGTTCATTTTTAACGTGCCATGTTGTGGCTTTTACTGCAACAAATTAACATGATTCCCTCTCTGAAACTGGCATAAATGAGAACTAAAGGAAGAAATAGGATTCCGTGCATCAGAATCCTACTGCTAGAGTTGTTTTTGTGCATAAGTGCTTCATAATATTCCCAGTTGCAGATGTGTGATACCGTTTGGAAGTGGGAGTCACGTTACTCAGATCCTCCAAAGTAGAAGTGGAAGCCCTATGTCCCTTCAGATGTCACTGAAATATGACTTCCAAAGTCTTAGCCAGCGTGATGAGTGGCAAGCAATACTGGGATCTATTGTTTATCTGGAAGACCATAGAATCCTGCCCTTGTGCTAGATTTAATTTGATAGAATCTAAGAAAGGAGAGCCAACTAGGTGGCACTATATAACTACATTTTGGATTAACTTGAAAAAGTTAAACATGGTTGAACCTAGTTAATATTTGGATGGTAGAATGCCAGGAAATCCCAGGGCTGTACGCTAGTCTGGAAAGTTTAAAAAAAAAGCAAAATAGCCAAACACTCCTGTTTTGTTCAAAAGAAAGCTACATGGATGTCAAACCCTGTGAGGGTGGCAAATGCAAAAAACAACAATCACTGTACAGGTAGTCCTCGTTTAGTGACCACAATTGGGACCGACAACTCAGTCGTTAAGCAAAGCAGTCGCTAAGTGAAACCACAACTGTGCTTGTGATCTTCCTTTGCTTTACAGACCTACAAAGGTCGTAAATGCAAGGAATGGTTGTAAAGTTACTTTTTTATCACCATCCTAATTGTGAATGTTCGCTAAACAAGGCAGTTGCTAAAGGCAAACTACCTGTAAATACAATAGGAGGAGATTATAACAAAATCCTGAAAGCCTGTCAAAACAATTCTCCAGCTCAACTTATACCTTTGGTCATTAAGGTGAAATTACTCTGTGTCTCTTTGTCATGCTTCCCCCACTCCCCAAGCTGGGGTGACTGGCCCACGTTTGCAGGATCTGTTAGATGTTCCATCATAAGTGATGTGCCCATGTAGGGACAAGGAGGCAAACTCTTTTCAAGGGAGTCTTTCACATAAAGAAGGAAGAACAGGCCACTCATCTCCCATTCTTTTGTTCTCAAAAGCAGTTTCATCTCCTTTTCAGGGCCTTCAGTCCTCCCCAACTCATGCAAGCCATGTATGATTTCCATGCCCGGAACTCCCAAGAGCTCACTGTAAGGAAAGGAGACCTACTAGAGGTAAGACTGAAACTCCGTCCCTTTGGTAGAGAGATCTCCTGGCAAGTACAGTGCTCTTCACTAACAAAGTGGCCTTCCTAGTCTTCCTGCATGGGGTCAACAGATGTCTTGTTTCTTTACATAAACACAGCCAAATCAATTGCAGCCCAATCATGACTAGTAAGGAGAGCAAATGATGCCAAAGTATTTTGCTCTAAGCAGTATAGAAGGTCCAAAAAGAGTCACCTCACAGTGAGATGGGCGGTGACAAATTTGAAATATAAATAAATAAGTAAATACCAAAAGGAGAAGAAAGTTCTAATAATAATTTTTGCTAGAAAACAGTGGCTTGTAGCTACTTCACATAATCAAACAAAATCAGAACTGAAGACTGTGGAATAGTAATTTGTGTCTACTCATCAATGCTGCAAATGATTATCATAGGCTCTTGAGCTGGAACCTGGAAGGAACTGTGTAGACCAGTGTTTTCAAACTTGGCAACTTTAAGATGTCTGGACTGGTGTAGACCTTAGGATGCCTTTTACCCAAACTCCAAACTTTTTTTCATAACCTCTTCCCAACAGCATATGGCTTTGTCAAACATTTCCTATAAATAGCATTTTCTTAATTTTTACTGCCATGCATCATGAAACTTGACAGTCACACTGGTCTGTCTGAACTTGTACTAATGGCACAGATATCATCTTTGTTTACGTATTTATTTTTTAGATTTTTTTTATCCTGCCTTTATAATTTTTATAAATAACTCAATGTGGCAAAGATACTCAATACTCCCTCCTCCTATTTTCCCTACAACCACAACCCTGTGAGGTGAGTTGGGCTGAGAGGGAGTGACTGGCCCAAAGTCACCCAGATGGTATTTATTTAGAAAACATATATGTCCACCCATCTAGATGGTCCACAGCAACAAAAATAAAAACATGTTGTTTATTTTAAATCCAAAAAAAGAAACAGTGCCTGGCATCCTTAAACAACACTCCACAGGAGCAACGATAACAATCACTGGACTCAATTTTTCTTGCAACTACATTCCACCTAGGCTAGACCTTGAACACTGATCACTTTCCTTTTTAACAGGATTTAGTACTGGATTCTTTAGACTATCAAAAGTTATCTCTTTTGTATCTATCTATCTATCTATCTATCTATCTATCTATCTATCTATCTATTAGATTTATCTCTGCCCATCTCCCCCTCATATAATGAACTCTTCCTTTGATTAGGTTTTAGACAGAAGAAAAAGATGGTGGCTTGCCAGAAATGCCATGGGGGAGAAAGGCTATATTCCTAATAATATTGTGGAACCTAAGGATCAGAAAACATCTAAAGAAAATAACGCTGAGCAAGTGAGTACAATTTTCTATTGTGCCCTGTGGCATTGCAGAGACAGATACATGATGTTAGGAGTTAATAAGAAGCCCCTCCTCTTCTGTACAAAATTGAAGCATATCTAGACAGCAGCTCTCTACTGGCAACGTGATACAGAACCAGAAAAAGAGTGTGTTCTCTGGGGAAATATTTTGTTGGAACCAATTGTGCACAGTTTTCTTCAGACAGAATTGCTCTCATTGGCTATGTCTCATTGGAGGCCCATACACTGAATCCTTATTAACATCCAGATTATGAACAATCCTGAGTTCTGTACTGTGTCATAAAAAGTTATTTGCAGGTTCATGGAGGGGGAATAGCAAGAAGTCTCATTCCAACTGTTTAGGTTTTTGGGAGGCATCACAAAATGAAAGCTGAGAAACTAGATTGGCAATTTAGTGAAAGCAAAGACTCTCAATCTGCTCTGTTGATGCATAACAATGGCCTGACTGACTAATTGTGCCAAGCATAGGCAACACATTTGAAGGATCTAGAAGCAGCAGCAGTTAGATATTTGAGATTACTGTAAGTTTGTATTGATTATACTTTCACCTACACATCCACTGAGAACTAGAAGGACAATTTCAGATCCCTACATCTGCAGCCATTTATTCAGAAAGTAAGTTTGAAATCAAGCCCAGTTGTTGAGACTTATTTTTTAAAATTATATTCATTTCTAAGCAGGCAGGCTTTTAGAAGTTTGAGCAATTAATATCCTCTTTTCCTATAAATCATCTTTTTCCTGTTGTCTCTGCATTCAGGTTTCAACAAGTTTAACTGATCTCCATCCAGGTTCCTCACCAGCAGAAGTCACAGTTTGGCTCAGGACAAAAGGTTTTTCCAAGATGTAGGTGTCACTTTAATAATCAGTCCAATAAATCTTATTCTGATCATGGCTGGTTTGGTTGTTCTAATGCTTGATGTCCATGACAGGAAGAGATGTGCAGAGTAGCAAACTCCTTCTTCACTTTCAACTCTGTTCAGTCCCTTGCTGCTTAGCTTTCCTCCAGATGCATTGTAGCTACAACGCCCAGCAATCACAGTATCACTATGACCCAAGTTGTCAAGTTGGGGATATAATTCTAGATGCTGAGAGTTTACCAAAACTATAGATGTAAACTTGCTTTTAAGCAAAGAAAGAGCAAGGTGAGAATGATAATGCTAACTTATGCAGGAAATACCAGATTCCACATTTACAGTCATGTATATCAAGCACACAGATCAAGTGTCAAATCTAGAAGCGAGAGAGCCATGTTCTAGTCCTCAGTCGTGAAGCAACTTTCAACACTATCTACACAGGATGTTTGTAAATACTGAATGAGATTCCCCGATTCTCTAACTTCAGCCAAAAAAAAAAAAATTGCAGCGTAATAAACACATGCATATAGAATCAGGTCCAACTCTGCCTTCCTCTTCAGGATTCCTCAAGATTGACTAGCTTGACTATGTATCTACATTTAACTTTTTCTTGGTTATTTCAACAGCACAGTTAGATCCCTTGGCATCTTAAATGGAAGACAACTACTATCAATGAGCCAAGAAGAACTGAAAATGGTCTGCCCGGACGAGGGAAGAAGAGTATTTTCAATGCTTGCAGGAGTCAAATCCCCACTGCAGGTAAGAGAATGTCTAAATCTTGACCATCAAATTGATCTCATGACCTGAAAACTGCTGAAAGATATGCTACCATCTTATCAATGTAGCCTTGGATAACTATTCAGTCTTCCTCTCTTTTTCAATTATACCACTGAATGTAGGAACAACTAAAACCCTGTCATTGGGACTACTCTGGACTTATATCAGGTGGATATTGCAGGCAGGGGCTGCCCTTTGAAAAAGGAATTGGCCTCTGAGGCCCACCAGGGATTTGGCAGATGAGGTGTGGTGAAGGGGTGTGGGGCTCTTTTGGGGAGCATTTTGGTGGGAAAAATTAAAGGGAAAAGAGGTGTGCCTTAATATTTGCACATGGTCTCCACCTCCTCCACAGAACAGAGAGGGTTGGTTTATTTATTTATATAGCCACCCATCTCACCATAGTTACTCTGGGTAGCTAACAGCAGTTTAAAAAAAAACAAAAACATAACCAGCAGCTAAGGTTAAAAACTAATCAAACAATGATTAAAATAACCATCTCAAAGGCTCTGACAATCCAGCACCCATGCCAGGATCACAAGCACATCTTCAGGACCTTGTAAAAGGCCGGCAGAGCCAGGGCCAATCTAATCTCCAGAGGCAGGAAGTTGATAGGTTTTTAATGGATTTTTTGCTTAAAACCTCAAAAACAGAAACAGGGTAAAGAAGGTTGGCCTAACCATCCAAAGATGCCCTCAGACCACAAAAATGCTGAGGTATTGGCACACGTAGCCTGGGGATTCTACACCTATAGGTTACTCCTTGTTACTTGATATTTAGCTATCAATGTCAGGATCAGTAACTCAGGAAGCTATGATAAACTAGCAGATAAGTTTACTTCATCTATGGCTTCTATAAGGAAATCTTATCTTACCATTAATTTCCTGACATCATACTTCTAACATCACATCTGATAGTTGAAGGAAATCTGCACAATAAGCACATGGGAGCAGAAAGCAATATTCTGCTTGCAATGTTTTGTAAGTAGACTGTTGGGAGAGAAAGACTGTTAAACAGGGAGAGGTGAGGCAGCCTGAATCCAACCCTAGACATTTTGCAATGGAGGGTGTTATTGTACTTCCTGTCAAGGATCAACTTCTATCTAAATAATTGTAGCACAAAAATGTGCACTAAAATGTTAACATGTTTCTTCAAAGGTAGCATTTTCATTGTTCTGGTGAAGAAGCACATATTCTTCCAGCTTAAATCCATGTCTTTGGAGAAAAAGTGATACTTTTACAATGCAGTATTTTTTGGAATACTGATAAAGCTCTTTCATGAGCACAGCAGCAAAACACCAACTATATCTGAATTCAGGGTCCTCTCTTCTGTATGAAATTTACTGGGTGGCCTTAGATGGGTCTCTATTGCTAAGCGCACCCACTACAACATTACTGTGAGGACAAAAGTATATTTAACTCCATACAGTCCTGAGCTCTTCAAGGGATATGACTGGATTCAGACATTCTGCTAACCATGGATTGCAGAATGGCTAAATTCACATAATACTAAAACAAAATGAATTACATCCCATTGTAGTTTACTATGAAGCCAGTGTTAATTTTAAAAAATGGCTAGTTTATCTAAGTTACACTTTTATCTCTGTGCTTCCTTCCACAGTAATGGTCCTCAGCATTAGCTTTTGCAAATCTCCTAACCCATTCCATCATTTACTTCTAAGAGATGATCACTGCATCAATGACTCTTCTCTTCATTGGTTTTGATGAAAATGTTATTAGCTGCATGGTAATCTTCAGTCAATCTATTTTCCAATTCATTTGTAATTACTGTGTTTGTTAAGATTAGCCTTTAAGTGGGCTTTAGAATGTTTCTGTAAATTCTGTAACCAAGTGGTAACACGCTTACCATTTTTGAATGATCTCAGGAACATTTGTGAAGGGCTACAGTCACAGCGGAGATATGCTGTTCAATCACTGGGCTATAGCTTTCAGGATGGGGACAAAATTTGCAGGGATCATAGATCTTGCAGCCTGGCCTTACCACAGACCACCTCTCTAATTTTTTAGTAGGGAAAGGGACTATATCAGTGTTTCTCAACCTTAGCAACTTTAAGACATGTGGACTTCAACTCTGGACTATATCAAGAAGATAGCTATGAAGGATAGAAACTCAAACCGATCCTTCAGATCTTAGAACTTTAAAAGGATAACTTTAGGGAAGCCAAGACATTCTGAGTAATGAGCCTGATTTGGAAATGCTCTAAATGTACTTTCTCCAAGTGAGGATGATTGAGGGATGGGGAAAAGAAGATTAAGAGTATATAAAAAAACTATAGGCCCAGATATGGGATGGAAACAGCATTGGTCACACTCATGATCTCTGGTGGGAGTGGGATGGGGTTAGTACATCCATCCTCGCTCTTCTTGACCTCTCAGCAGCTTTTGATACCATCAACCATGGTATACTTTTGGGCCTACTTAGAGAGTTGGGAGTGGGCGGCACAGTTTTGTGCTAGTTCACTTCCTTCCTCCAAGGTCAGTACCAGTCGGTGTTGATTGGGAGCAAGAGGTCCGGCCCACGACCCCTCTGTAGGGTTCAGTACTCTCACCACTCCTTTTTAATATCTACATGAAACCACTGGGTGAGATTATCTGCCACCAAGGAATGAAGTATCATCAATACACAGATGATATCCATCTCCATCCCAGGTGATTTGAATGATGCTGTGACCACCCTTTCACAGTGCCTGGAGGCTGTAGGGGTCTGGATGGGTAACAGGCTTTAGCTGAACCCTGGTAAGACGGAGTGGCTGTGGATTGGAGGCTCCTCTGTATCTGGGGGTTTACCATCTTTAGTTCTCGATGGGATTGCGCTGCCCTAGACAGAACCAGTGTGTAATCTGGGGGTCCTCCTGGACTCACGACTCCTGCTCAAGAAGCAGGTGGCAGTCATGGCCAGGAGGGCCTTTGCACAACTTTGCACTGTGTGCCAGTTACGCCCCTTCCTGGATCAAGACTCCCTCCAGTCTGTCATTCACATCCTGGCCCTCTCTCATTTATACTATTGCAATGCACTCTGCATGGGGCTACCCTTGAGTATCCAGAAGCTACAGCTGGTTCAAAATGCGGCCACGTGGGCAATCTTGGGTGCCCAAGGATGGCGCATGTAACATCTTTGCTGCAGGAGCTGCATTGGGTTCCAGTTTGTTTCCGGGTCCAATTCAAGGTGTTGGTTATCACCTTTAAAGCCCTACATGGCATGGGTCCGGGTTACCTGAGGGGCCATCTCATCCCCATTACATCAACCCATTCCACCTGGTCTGGCATGGGTGGATTCCCATCAGTGAGAGAATCAACCCATTCCACCTGGTCTGGCATGTTGTGGATTCCCATCAGTGAGAGAATGTTGACTGGCGGGTCCCAGGAGAGCCTTCTCTGCCGTTGCCCCCGCTCTAGGGAATAGTCTCCCCCCAGAAGTGAGGCAGGCCCCTACCCTCCCAATTTTTCAGAGGGAATTGAAGACTTAGCTTTGCCAACTTGCATGGGGTGAGGAAAGATACGATTGACCCTGAGAATGGCTGGCGCCTTGATGATGCTCCCTGAGTTTATTAACACCTAATTAACATCAGCCTCTTGGAAGTATAAAGGAAGTTATTTAGCATATTTTAATTAATTTTTATCTATTTTAATGTTTATTCTATTTTTACTGTAAACTGCCCAGAGCCACTCCACAGTGAGATTGGTGGTGACAAATATGAAATATAAATATATTAATTTGTATTTAAGGCACACATTAATAGATTCAGAAAACAATACATGAATTGGTCTTTTCCCGAGGATTGGCAGATTATCCATTTAATGAAAAGGCTCCAACGAGCCAGGAAATTATTTTCAACCTCACCCCAACCATGTAAGAGCTGATAATGATAGTATATCCCCCTAATTTCCAACTTTCACTATTTATTTCCACACAGAGTTTATTAGGACAAGAAAATTAGGTTGCTTGGAAATAGAAGACTGTCAGTGTGCTGCAGTTCTTACATATGCATGGATTGCTCATTCCTTGTGATACTTTTTCACTCTTCTGGATTAGAAAGGAAGAAAAGGATTTTAGGTGCACTTTGTAATTCGTCCATTTGTCAGTTTAGAAATATTTTCACTGATTCTTGCTAGGGACAGAACACAATGGGGAGAAGTTGGACAGAAAAATGAGGTTATTGTTTTAAAAATAATCAATGAACCTCCCTTCTATGGAAGTAGCTGTGTTTTCAATTAATTCCAGATTGTGCACATGCATTCATGTGAGATTACTCTGAGGATCTGATAGCTGGCATTTAACTCATGTTACAGCTTGTCAATTTTGGGTTTGCAAAAATATTGGACAGTTGACCCATGATTCAATTTTCAGGAACATGCTTTAAGTAAATCAGAATGCATAGTTTTCTGATACTGCTAATGCTAATCTAACTTATTGTTATTTTGCTTAAACAAGTTGTTTATTTAAATATTTCTCATATGCAATGGAAAATAAAAGTAGTAGCCTTTTATATTTCTTCTGTGATGTTCTCATCTTACAAAAGGGCAACAGCCAATCAGCTTTGAGCACACATGAAAGTAGTTTTTCACAGATAAAGACATATTCATGTGAATACACGATAACACAGAGATGAAAAACAGGAGGTGTGAGACTACAAGCCAAAAGAATGTGATAGTATACTGAGCATGACAACATTACCAAGTAATTCCAAGATACTTTATTGGCCACTACTGCCTTTCAAATACCTAAATGATTCAATCACAATTCTACAGAAAGACCACATTCTTTTATCAACTCCACCCAAGTGAAGAAGGGAGAAAAAGGAGAAATATCCAGCAACAAGGATATTGTTTTTCTTTATGCTTTCTTGTTACACCATTTGGCCATCTTATTATTAATTGGAGTTTTCATAAAGCGGCTGGAACTCATGTAAGCGGCAATCTTCTCCAGGGCCTGAGGATGCAGACAAAAGAAATATTAGGAGATTGAGAGAAGCTGTTAGTAGGCCAAAAGCTCAAGGAAGCATACCCCACCAACAACCCGATGAACCCACCATCAGGACAAGCATACTTGTTTCTTCTATACTAAAAACAAATTCTAGGTGAGACCACATTAATGGAGTATCCTCCACATTCCTTTTCCCATCAGCCTCTGCTGGTATGCCTAGTAGGAAAGAATGATGGGGATGAAGTCCTAAAATATCTGAAACCACCCATTAGGGAATGACTGCTAGATTTAGTACCAATTGTATTTTGCTTCCCACCCAAAATTGGAGGGAAAATCTTGCTATCATTTTTTACAGTTACCCATTATTTTAAATCCATAGTCTTTGGGGAGGGACTCGGGGGCAACTAAAAGAAGATCTGCATGTCTACAGGTGGTCAGTAGGCTTTCCACCCATACTTTCTGAAGAGGTCATTCACGTATGGAGCTCTGTTTTACTTACTATACATGTATATACAAATATCAGTTAAGAGTTGATCACTTGGGAGTAGAACTTTAAAATCCTTGCATTGTTAACAACCAGTTCATCATAGGAAAATATACATTAAATAAATGCATGGAAGAGAATCTATCACCAGTCCTTCAAGTGCTCATTTTGGAGCCCTCTCTGAATTCATGTATTAACGGGACAGTAACCCATACCATAAGGACAGTATTTTTCACATATTCCTGCCTATTTGGGCATCCACTCTAGCCAACAAATGTTGTGGGTAAATCTGTCACTTCTTGCCAAAACCTAATGAACTAAGTCACAAGATCCACAAGCCAGCACATCTCATGCAGCCAAAGCTAACCTCAAAACGAGTCAGAAAATCTTGAAGATTCTTGAACTGATCAAGGCACTTGGGTTCAAACATGCGGTTTTGATCAAGTACATCATACATGAGGAAGTCAACAAATGTGATCTAGAAAGAAAAAATTCAACAGTGAGACACCAAAAAGATCAGACCTGCCCAAAGATGCCCAGGTGTTGCCACGCATGTACCTTATCCCCAGCAAACCACTTTCTATCCCCCAAAAACTGGGAGAAGAGTTTCAGTTTCCCTGGTAACTGCTCCAAATATCCAGGCTTGAGTTTCTCCTGCAAAACATGCAAGTGGAAAAAACTGAACCAAAATCATAGCCAAAATTCAACAACTTTTCTCTACTCAAGAGTTATGGAATTTGGCATGCTCCACCCAGAGCCATCAGAGTAAGTCAAAGTTACACAATACCTCCAGTATTGCAACAGCACTGATAGCATTACGACAATACTGTCAAATAGCTTACTTTTTAATCACATAAAATGCATTCCTTCCAATCCAACCATTGCAGTAATATGTGCAATGTGAGCAGGAATTATCAAAAGAAATTGATCCATGAGCAGCAAACATAATTCATATCTATACAGCAATTCTACCCAAAAAAAGTGAAGGCGACATTTGAATTTAAACTGTTCAGATGTTCATTATCTGGAGCATTATGCAAGCACGATATAATCCCACTATGCAGATATTCACATACTGATTTCAAATATCAGCAGACATCTAAGCTTAACATGCAAGTGTCTGCAAAGACCAACATCATGGGTTGGGAGGCTTATATCTGGAGCATTCACATGTAGAATATTCCAAATTTGTTAATGCCTGAATGCAGGCTATGGTCCTCCAAGAAACCTCTCCACTGTGATTCCCAGAAAAATGACACAGATATTGGCAGATGCTTGCACATCATCCACTTTTATATATTTGTCACAAGAAACCTTGGCATACACAGGCAGTAAGTATTACTATGTTGTATTTGGACCCACTCTTGTTTGTACAGCATTGTATGGCATCACTCCTTTCTCCCACTTCACTAGAAAATGGAAATGAAGGCAACTCAACTCACAAAGTCAGGATTGTAGCAAATCATCACAAGGCCCATGCGGAAATCCATCACCTGATTCTCCAGCATGTCCATTCTGATAAGCTCTTCCTCAGTTTCTCCACCTGGAGATAGTATATAGTACATAGAGATGAGAAATGTTGGGCAGCAGAAATAGGTCTTGACAGCCAGTTCAGGCCCCAGAAGAACTCAGGTATACTCACACAGATTATGCTTGCGTGCGATGTACCTGAGAATAGCATTACTCTGTGTCAATTTGTTCTTGCCATCAATTAGGTATGGAAGCTGGAAAGTAAATAGAGTGACCTGCTTAAGAACAAACTTTTGCCATTATTAGGCTTTCACATGATTGTTCCACACCTAATTGTCTTTCAGCTATTCTTCTTTACCCAAGTCCTCACATATGAATACCCCAGAGAACAGCATCCTTCTCCACCAAATATAAATATAGATATTCTTCCCATCCATTATACATATAGTTACTTACATTAGGGAAGTCCAGCCCCAATTTTTCCTTTTCACTGATCCATTGACTTTTATCATAATCAGGAGCTGGAGGGAAATGGGAGATAGAAAATTCAGAGCCAGAATATTTGAACAGATACAAACTGCTTACCTTTCACCAGACAAGACAATCAATTTTAGGCAATGCCAGAAAGGGTATGCTTCTCCTGACCCATTTATAGCAACTACCACTCAAAGTGTTGACAAGTTCAGGCAACCCTGTTGAATCTCTCCTCCTCCAGTACCACTGCCATTTCATGACTGGGTGGGCATGACAAGCATAGCTTGGTTACTGTATTAATCCAATTTTCTGGGTTTACACATTGCACTGAACCAAAAGGTAACCAAGTGGGCTAGGTTTATATAACACATCAAGCCACAAAACAAAACAGAATTAACCAAGGGTAAGCTATCCAAGCTTAGCATGCTGTACAAATACAGGCATTAAGCCTTCAACTGAGATGGCTAAATATACTCTGAATTTTATGGGTCATCTTAGTTGGTTTCACGGCAAAAATACTCCCCAGAACATCATGTGACATTGTGTTTCAAGAAAACAATTTGGCAAGGTCAAGCCACATTAAGAGATAAACCAAAACACAATGTAGGATCAGCAATGAAATCTGTTTTTAATAATTGTAGAGGGTAAGGAAGATGACCTTGATGGAGATATACAACCTCCATTACCAAAGCAACAAAGGGAATCTTAAGTTCACAACAAACAGAAAATAGGTGGAAGATGCTTAAACTCCCTAATTCACAAGAGTATAAGAAGGGGGAAGAGGTTCAGCATAATCAGACTTACAAAATTCTGTTATTATAGCCAATTTGAATAAAAGTAGTTTTAGCCTTTCTGTGGAATTGATTCCTGGTCTGGTCTACCTGGTGGGGCTGACAATAATCAGTGTAAGTTTATGGTGTTAAATAACAGCAATGTCAATCTCTGACGGTTTTTCCCAGTAAAAATATGAATAGAGTGTCAGATCCTTGATCTCATTTGTCAAACAGCTATGAAATTCAATAGTGTGGATGCACTCTTATCCTACCTTAACTGGCACCAAAGTGGAGAACACCAGAGCTACAAACTAACTCCAAGTGTGAGTCCTTCGTATTATTTTTCTATAAATGAGAAACTTACCCTTCTCTGATGAGTAAGTGGCACAACAGTCATATACAAAAAAAGAGAGGAGCACCTCAAGCTATTCCAGTATTTCCTGTAACACCAAAATTTCTCACACACCTTTAGCAGAGTTCTGGCTACTATTCTTTATTCATACCTATACAGATATAGCTATGATGATGTCCAGATAAATCAAAACCCAACAGTTGAGTATGGATTCATTACTATGAGCAAGAACATTCATGTCATCCTGGGAGTTAGGAGTTTCTCTGGCTACTGAGAACTTATCCTGATAATACCATTTCATGAAGCTCATTGAAAGACAAAAGATGCCTAGATATTATAAGAGGAATGAGTCCTGTCTGCAACCCCCTTGAGGCCTTCAGTTATAAAAATGGAGGATCTCACTCACCTCACTTTACAAATCACTAAATACAGTGGTACCTCGTGTTACGAACTTAATCCATTCCGTGACTCTGATCGCAACTCGATTTGGTCGCACAGTGAGGCAAATTTTCCCATAAGGTTCAATGTAAATACGGTTAATCCGTTCCGCCCTCCGAATTTGGTTGCGCCGCGAGGCAAATTTCCCCATAAGATTCAATGTAAATACATACGGCTCTGCATTTTCTTTGGAGCCATGCTGACAAGCACACCAAAAACCTTCCAAACGCCACAAAACACACCACAAGCCTCACCGAACGTCTCCTTGCTACTGCGATCTCGCCCACAGGAAGCCACAACCACGTGGCAGCAGGGCAAATGGCCACGGATCCGGTTCGTAGCGTGGGGCGGAGGTCGCACGGCGAGGTGAATTTTTGGGGCCTGAGCTGATCATATCGCGAAAAATTCGTAAGGGGGGGGCGTTCGTAACCCGAGGTACCACTGTACAACCTTTGATTTTGCTGAGTCAGCAACATGAGAAAACTCCAATCCAATCATAGAAAAAGAAAAAAAAATAATAGGAATATCAAACCAAAGAGTATTTTAAAAACCTTTTAACTGACAAAATACCTAATAAATTGAGACCAATATTTGTTGTATCACTGCTAAACCTGAGCAAACATCTTTCAAATCCAAAGACCCCTCAGCTAATCCCTCTCTTCTGTCATGCATACAAGCTGCATGACCATGTAATTCTGAACTGACTTTTGCTCTTGTAGATGAATGACTCATACTAGAGCAATCTGGATTGTAACCAGTTCAAGTACAAGTCAAACATACTAGAAATGATTTTAAAACACCAGTCCACAATCACAGTGTTCGTTGACCTCTTGGTAGCATACAGTGCTGTTAACCATTGTAGGATTGATTGACTGATTCATTCATTCATTCATTCGTATTTCTTTATATATATTTATACGGCCACCAATCTCACCAATGCAACTCTGGACAGCAAATATTGAAATACAATATAAATACAATGTATATTTAAAAAACTGACTAACACAAAGTGGCTCCCAAACACACCATTCACCACTAGTGTAGGCTTGATTACTCTCCACAGGCCCCTGCCTGTGAAAACAGCAATGTCTTCAAGGTTTTCTGAAAGGTGAGCAGAGTCAGGACTGGCCAAATCTGAGCTAGTATGGCGTTTCAGAGAGCAGACACAGCTATGGAAAAGTCACACTTCCTGGGTCCTGCTAGATAACAATCCCTAGGAGATGGGACCCTGAGCCCAACCTGACCCTGTGGGATGGGTAGACACAATGGGAGTAAATATCCTGGTCCCATGCCATGTAGGGCTTTATGTACAGATGTACTTGTATTCCACCTGGAAGCAACACCCAAAGCCACTCTGTTTCGCTAGGGTTGAGCTGAAGCCTATTCATCCCCATCCAGACCCACACAGCTCCCATCTGAAACAGAACCTCCACAGTATCACTTGGCCAGCCAGGGGCAGAGATATACAGTTGAATACTGTATCATCAGCATATTGATGATACCTCATCCCATGTCACTGAATGACCTCACCCAGTACCTTCATGTCAATATTAAACAGAAATGGGGAAAGAGTCAAGCCCTGAGGCACCCCATATATGAGGGGCCATTGGGCAGACGTCTCCCCCCATCAACACCAACTGGAAGGAAGAAAACCAGAATAACACTGTGCTCCTCCTGGAGCCAGTCCAGAAGGATACCATGGTGGATGGTATTGAAAGCTGCAGGGAGATCAAGGGGAGCAAGGATGGATGCCTACCCCAATCCCACTCCCTCCAGAGGTCATCCATAAGTGTGACCAACACCATTGCAGTCCCATACCCCAGCCTGAAACCTGACTGGAAGGGAACCAGGTAATCTGTTTCATCCAGGGGACTCTGAAGCTGCAAGACAGCCAGCTTCTCAACAACCTTCCCTAAAAGGTGGAGGTTGGAGACAAGATGTTCCATTTGTGCAATGAAGACACAAGTCAGAAATTGAACATTAACTGGAATAGGACATGGTTGAATAACATTGAAAACCCAGTATACCTTGGAATGACCCTGGATTGCACACTTTCATTTAGAACATACATAAAGGCATTTAGAAACAAGGTCAGTGCCTCAAAACATGCAGACTCTCATTGCAGGGTTCGCTCAGCAATCAGCAGCAGCTCTGCCTTGGCCTTCGTGCAACTGTGTGAACATGCAACTGCCTGATGCAGAAATTCCACTCAAATGTAAAAAAATGGACCTGCTACTGAACAATAATTCTTGAATTATCACAGGTTGTTTGAAGTCCATTGAAACTCTCACTATAGAGAATTCCCTTGAAGACTCCTGGAGAATTGTGGCTAGTCAGAATAAGAGAAAACAGTTGGAGGATGGTCAGACATGGTCTCTATAACTACATCATGGAGCTGTTTGTCCTTATTCTTAGGACAGTAAAAGCATTAAATTCTAGACAGATCTGTCCTAGAAAGTAACTGCAAATAAAACTAAGAAATCTTACAGAGCACTTCATGGGCATAAGCACAAAAGAGCAGCTCCCTGTTAGAGAGGGAAGGAATGGGTCCTGGTTAGGCCCTCAAGTGCCTTGGTATTCAGGTAGATAGACCAAAAATAAGCAGAGATAAATGGAGACATTCTGCTGGACCAGAAAGCTGCAATTATGGTGACAAAGATTAGGCAACATCCCCTGCTTTGACTTTCATTAGCAGAACACTATTATACACCACAGGACCCTCCTGAGGCCAACTCAAGAGCACTGAAATGTGCCCAACAGTGAACAAAATTATTTCACTTAACAATTTCTGCATACTGCTCCAGTTACATAGTTTGGACAGCACATAGCAATGAATAGATACATTGGAATAACTGATAGGCACCGAAAACATATGGTCCAGAGGCTCCTTGATATAAAACAGTCCAAAGGGCTCCCTAATGAGATGACAGTCAGGATGAACGTAGTTCTAAGGGCAGCATATTCCAAGGTATGGGAACTGCATGAGATGGTGAATGGACATAAGGAGCCAGTTGTTATGCAAAGGAAAATTTTCTATGTTAATGGCATTGGAAAGAGGTCCATAATATTGCACTAGAGATATTATCTGGAAAGGCTCAGTGCAACCGTTCTGTAATAACCCAGCTTTCAATACGCAGCTCCATCTTATTGTGTGTTCCACCCTACCTTAGGGTAACTTAAGGAATGCTGGAGTAATTTATTCTGCTTTTCTTGGTTATAGCAAAGTACTCTAACCTTTTATACTTTTGTGTAGAATAAGAACACACACACTGCCTTGGGAATACTCAAAATGATAGCTAGAAGCTAATACAATTTCTTTTGAATGAAAGGTTGATCTGATATTTACATTCAACAGCAATTTATATTCACAGAAGGAAATAAAGGAGAGGAGAGGACTTCATTACAAACCAAACTCAGCAAGGCACACATACCTTCTCCACAGCTGTATAACTTATCTTCATAAGGTGTTCCTGTGTATTCAAGCAGCAGTCGAATGCTATGGGCAAGCTGTAAAGAAAACAAGCAAAAATGCTGTGTGATAGGTGGGGAAGAGCTAGCGTTCTCATATACTTTTCACAAGATGGGAAGAAATCTGATGTCAGCCCTTTGAAGTTGACAAGGTTTACTTCAGGACAAGGACAGTTTCCAGGAATGGTCTTTATTTTTACAAGGTAGAATGACAGACACTTGAAAGCCTGTTGGAGTTTCTCACTACTCCATCTCATACCAAGCAAAACCAAGGCATGGTTATTTTGAGTTTCTTCTCAATTCTTCCTCTTTCTCAACACTGAGCTCCTCCCTCAATGATTTGCACATTCCTTCCTCATTGCCAAGACCAGAACTATATTATGTCATGCTTGGTAACTAGCAAAAGATCCCCATGGGCATCCAGAAAGAAGGGGTTCAAAACTATTACACTAATTGGTAGAGGAAAAACATATGTTCAGTGTTCCCCAACTAGGTGCTCTCCAGTTACATTGCATTAAAACAATTCCTATTATCCTTACTCAGCAGAGTCATGCAGAGTGACAGAAACTGTAGTCCAACATATTTGGAGGACCCTCATTTAGGCTGGATGAACTAGAGCCCCTTCAGCAGGAAACACTGCTACTAAAATCCTGTTAATCATTCTTCCATATCACTTTGAGCTCCTTCAATCCTTTCCAGTGCTAACAAAACTTAATAGGGAAATCAAGGAGAGGAATGGTTCACACAGATGACCTATGTATTCCCCAAACTCATCAGTACAAAAAAAGTGAGATTTCTGTTTCACATACACATACACATTTTAAACACATAATAGTCACCATTTTTCAAATTCCATGTATTCACACATAGACAAGGCAGGCAACTTCTCTGGGCCAGGAGCCGCACTAAATATCCTTCTTGGGTGGTGGTTTTGTTTTGTGAAAAAGCAACAAAGAAAAGGATTTCCTACTGACTTTAGACTGGGATCTTGAAAGGCAGGAGGTAGTATACAGCCTGGAAGTTTGTTGTTTATTTGTGTATTGAATTTACTTAGTGAATTTATGTTCCCTACCCTTATCTATGGGACAGGAAAAAGAAGACTGACCTATACCTTGGAAGAGAGATTCTTCCAAGAAAGACCACCTGATATCACTGAGAAAAAAGTGGCAGAGGACCAATGGGAAAAGCTACCTTTTATAGGTTAACCTGCTTTAACGTGGACATTTTTACGCACATCTTCCCTCTGCAGCCCAACCCCGGCAACGTTTATTTAGATCCAACTCCCAACTCTATTCAATAGGTCGGCACACCCCTCTCCTCTCTCAAGACAAAGAAGGGGCCCGGGCAGACTTAGCTGGAGGTAGCGAGCTCACTCGGCCCGCAGGCTCAGGAGACCGAAGCAGGCCCCTGCCCCCGGAGCAAACGCACGCGTGCAGGAGAAACCCATTTGGTCTGCAGCAGCCCGGCTGGCAAATGCCTCGCCGGGAACCGGAGAAAGGCCACGAGAGGCCCGAGAGGCCGTCGCCTCTCCTTCCATTCCCCCGCAGGCAGAGGAAGGCACCTGTTGGGGCGCAGAGGGGCACCTCCCCGCCTTTCCAAACGGTCGGCCGAGCCCCCGCAGCAGAGGCAGCCAGGCTCCTGCACGCCTCGGGTCCAACCGGGAGCCCCGCGGGCACCACTGGTGGGAGCGACGAGAAGAGGGCGGCGGAGCCGAAGTCTTGCACAGCACAGCTCCAACCTGGGAAAGCGAGCCCATCCTCCGCTTTCTGGGCAAGAAACTCACCCCTCTGATGTCCCAGTAGCCCAGAATCATCGTCATGGCGCTCTCAGCTCCTCGAGTCTCCCGCTACCACCGGCCCTGACCCTCCGCTTCGCGGGAAATTTAACTCCGCAGCCTGAGCAGCAGAAACCGCCTGGGCGGGGTTTAACAAACTGCTGACGTGCCGCCTTGATCGTCGAGAGAGTCAGGCCAATACAAGAACAGTTAATTAAAACTGCCCTTTCCTGCGCCGCCGGCGCGAAAGAGCCCTTTTTTGCTGAGTCAGGGGGACGGTGGAATTTGAACGGCCCTTCTGAAACCCGCCCCGAGTCCCCTTAGAGCTGCGGAGGGTGATCCAGCGCCAGCAGCGACTCTTTGTATCTTATTGTAAAGGTGAATGAGAAATATTGCTAACGGCTTCTAAAATTCCCTAAGCTGATAAAGATGGTTTAATAAAAGGTCCAAGTTCAGGGACCGAAAAGGACTTTGAGCGGAGTCAGTTAGGTACGAAATCCATGGCAAGTGATTGGAGCGCCCTTTACAGAGCCAAGGGGGAGACCAGGACCCGCAGAAGTGGCAGTCCAATCTTCTGTGCCCTCCTTCCCTAACAGTTTTGCCTTGTGTTTTTCTAATCGTGATTTCTGGCTGAAAATGGCAAAGGCTGAAAGTGGCATTAGCTGAACGCAGAAAAACGTGGTCTGAAGCGGGACTGAGCCACGGGGTTTGAAATTCTTTCGGCAACACGGTTTGAGGTGCTTTGCCAAAGTCTTTTTCTGAGATTCCTTGGATTTTCTGCAGGGTGTGGTCAAAAAAGCCAAGATGGTGGCCATGATGGTGTCATCAAAACCCCACCAATGCTTATGCACACTTGCAGTGCACATTAAAAAAAATGCAGAACTTCAGTTGCATCATTGCAGTGATCATCTTGACTCTTTTGACCATGCCCTGCAGACGCCCCTGATCGCCTGTCCATGCACTAACCAGGTTTGACTCTGTTTAGCATTTTCCAAATCAGTCAGAGTTGCTAGGTGCTGCCCTAATGTGACACTTTAAATTAGGGATATTTTCAAAATACTTTTTACAGGATCCCATTTTTTCCCCATCCACATGATTCTACATGATTCTACTTGCTGGAGTGGAATCACTGATCCCTTGTTCTACTTTTTTGTTTTGCATCCAAACGTGTGCAGAGCCCCAGACAGCATAAATTCATTGAGCTGGTTCAATTCTTCTGTATCGACTTTCCCCAGGTTCATTGGTGCAGTTTGTGGGCCGTGATGAAACGCCTTTCACCCCTTGATACAGTGTTGCACATTATTACAGTGAGATTCATTCTTTCAACATGTTTTGGCAAAGGGCAAACGTTATGACACAGACTGAACAGAACAAGTAAAATGCAAAAGAACAAAATAATTACTTAAGCTGTGTATGTGGCAATTCTAGAATTCATTATGGAAAATGTTTCCTGTTCAGTTGGAAGAAGGAATTGTTTGGGGTTGGGAAGGGGGGAAGTTACTTTCTGCTATATTAAATCTTAATTGGCTGGTAAAACTGTATAAATCATATTCAAGAATATATCTGATTGACCATGATAGTCACGTCCCAGCATCAGAAGTAGATGCTCTATCCAAAACAGTTTTATAACATGCAGACACACACACCCCAAAAAAAGAGGGGGATGCAGTTCATAGTCTTGGGAAGGGATTTCAGATTTCTCAATCCCTGTGGAAAATTGTATGTTGCCTTCTCAATTTTCCCACTATGGAATCCAAGGGCTGTCCACCCACCCCTGCCATGAAATTAGCAATCTCATTGCCAATCCTGATTTTCCAATGTTTGCAGCTGTTCTGTAGCTGTTCTGTAGCTTTCTCCTCTGGCTTGGCTGTCATCACACTTCTGCAGGTCAGCAGCCAACAAGGAGAAGCCCCCACTAATTAGGACACTACAGCAGGATTGGGGAGGGTCTGGCTACTTCATCATCACTGCCACGCAGCATCACTGGCCCAGCCTTGGAGAGCCCTCGGTACATGCCAAGTGGGCTTCAGGGTGAATGTGTAGCAGCAGCAGCAGCAACAGCATCTGCTTTTCATGCTGCAGCTGCTATTGCTCAGCTCTGGCACCTGTTGTGGGGCCTTCAGAATGGGAATCTCCTGCTAGCTGCCCCTGCTATAGCTGCCCACTTCCAGAGACCTTGGCCCACCTGCACCGAAGGCCTTCCAGGGTGGACGGCTTCCGCAGCTGCTGCAGGAGAACTTGATACGCCCAGCCTCAAAGCATTTTGGGCCGCAGAATAGAAGAGGGCTAGCTCAGAGCCACTGGAGGCCACCCAGCCGAGTGGCCTAGTAGGACAGCTGAGCCTCCCCCTTCCCTCTTCTTCCAGAGCTTCAGCTGCTCCAGCAAATCCAGTTCTTTTCTTCTTCTCTCTCAGAGAATGAGAGCAGGGTGGAATTGATGCTACTTTGTCAATATCTCCTTCCTTTCGCCTGAGCTGCCTAGTTTTTTGCTTTCCTTTCTGTAGAGAGTGAGTTTTTCCTTTGTTGCAAGAACTAGGGCAGCTGGTGGGGCAGGGGGAGGGAGGTTTGCTCCTTTTCTCAGAGTCAACAAGTGAAGACAGATGGCTTTTTAAACTGTAGAGGTTGGGGAATAGAAACAGTGGCAGTATGAAAGTGCTCCTCATGCATTTAATCTGCCTTTCCTTTGTTGAAGGAAGCAGTATCTCAGGAGAAACACATTATGGATTAACATAGTTTTGCACCCAGAGTCCAGTTGGAAACATTTCTGTTCATATTATTAAAAAGTAACCTCTTTTGCTGGCAACATTGGAGTCCAAATTTAAAGTGGGGAAACAGACCAAGGAGGGATTAAGAAATAAAGACTATTTTTCAGTTCCTTATATTCTTTATTAGGTGAACATGTGTCTTAGAATCATAATAAAGTTTGAAAATATGGAGGAATTATGAATGACTCAAGGTCTCTCATTCACATGGTGTCTACAGTTGTTACCCCTGTGAGGCTTGTGGTCTCCTCTAGACTTTTTTGTTGCCCCACATGGCACAACTTGAAAAGATGGGAGTCTTTATGCAGCGGCTTGATTTCATGTAGGCAGCAATCTTCTCCAAGGCCTACAGAGAAAGCCAGCAAAAGGATATTTGTCATTGCCTAGTGTTGTCATTATGCAGCACAACAATCTAAGCCAGACTTATGATCAAAACCACAAGTGTCTGTTTAATATCTGAAAAGCTATATTGCTATTGCTTTTAATTAGTTGTGTGTTTGCATGATAAGAGAGATGCTAACTTTAGAACACACAAAGTTGATCAAGACTTTTGCCACTATTTCATCCATTATGGTATGGCACATCTTTTTCTCTCCAGCAAGGACTGGATGACACACACTAAGACTATCTGTACATTCTACTCCATTCAGTGAAAAGTGAGGACTTTTCAGTTTCATGGCATGTAGCACACAATGGCTGGGCTCACACATAGCATTAATGATGATTTTCTGAAAAAGCCATAACCCTTGGTGTACAACCACAATGGCTTGATTCAAAAAACACCCTAAGCTAAAACGTAAACAAAGCACATAATTGTTTAAAGCCACATTTCTCAGATGGCTGAGAAACAATCCACAATCAAGTGGATGCTGCTAGCCATGTTGGCTGGGAATTCTGCATGTTGTAGTCCCAAGACAGGTGGTGGATGCCAGGCTGATTAAATTGTTGTGACAACTCAACCCCAAAACCAAACACTACTCTAAGGACACAGCAAATACTTATGTTCTGGAGAAGAATAAATTAGCTATTATGCTAATTGGGTATTGGCTATTGGGTATTATTCTAGTACCCAAAACACAAGTGCATGTGAGAGAGGGGAAGATAAGGTTACGGAGCAATTGCCTATTTTATTCCTTAAAATAATCTGTCTGTCCAGAACTAGCATTAACTTGCACAAACCAAAGAAAAATAACTTCACTAATAAATGTATCAAACACAGGTTTCTAGCATTGGAACAGGAAGAGGTAAAAAAGTTGCAGGACTAAATGATAGCCCAAACCTTTTCTTAATCATTGTCAGTAGCCTTTTCCCTCACAAGAAAAATAAAAGTGATTTATGATGCATTAAGCAGGCATCCTACAAACCCAGACCTCTAAAAGTAAAGATGCTGTTGAATCAAGTCTGACTCTAGGTGACTGCACACAATCACGTCCTTTTCTTAGCAACAGTATAGAAATGGTGTTAAATGCCTTCTTTGGAGTGTTTCCACTTCCCTGTCTAACCTACAGCCTTGGGATTCCCTGAAGCTGAAGATCTCCCATCCATAGCTCCAGTTCAGTTTAGCTTCTGAGCCCAGGCAAGGGTGGACAGATGCTGCTACCTGCTGAGACCTTAAGACCAGTGTTTCTCAACCCTGGCAACTTGGAGATGTATAGACTTCAACTCCCAGAATTCCTCAGCCAGCATGCTGGCTGAGGAATTCTGGGAGTTGAAGTCCACACACCTTCAAGTTGCCAAGGTTGAGAAACACTGCCTTAAGGCTATTAGAGGAACCTCAGTGAAGTCGTCAACTCCTGCCAAGGTCATGGAAGCTCTTGTCCCTTGTCACTGCAGCAGGAACTGACCATTTTCAGAAGAAATAAAAGCTAGCAGTCATCTATTCTTTTTAATGCAACTTATGAAAATGTCATCAGAACAGAACCCAAATGAGGCAGAAAAATTGAGTTCTGTATATATGCATCTTTCCGCACAAAGAGAGGGAGAGCTGCAGCATGTTTATTCCCTTGCCTCATCCCTTCTGAATAATTTCAAGATGCGCACATCCCTCTAAAGGCAGAGACCATGGGTTTTTATTATTGTCTTTGGTCTCTAAATTCCTCCTCTACTTCAGCATTTTTTTTTTGCTGAAAATGAAAAAGAAATGCCTTCAAATACCAGCCCCTCCCCCCCCCCCCCCCATGCTACAGCACATAAAGTAGCTATCTTTGAAACAACTTTGTATAGGATAAATGTCTACCAAGGATTCTTAACATGATGCGGCATTTCAGTAATGGCAGAAGGCTGCTACTGAGTATGGGAATTAGAGAGTTGGAAGGAATTTAGGTTGCTCAAGTTCTTCTTGAGCAACCTAAATTCTCAATAAATATTCTCAATAAATATTCCTAGCTCCTCCCCTAAAAAGCTGCATGCTGACTTTGCTGCAAAGATCCTGGCTTACATCCCATTTGAGCACTATTAGATTCACACCTGGGAAATCCGGCTTAATTGGGATGAAAATCATACTCCCATTGCTATTGCAAACTTTCAGTAGTTATTGGTAGAGATTCATGTATAAGGCAGAGTACATTTCACCTCAAAGCGACGAAGGAACTCCTTCAGATTTGGGAACTGATCCAAGCACTTTGGCTCCAGCATTTGATGTATATCCAGCATATCATAAGCAATGAAATCTACGTAGCTGAGCTAGAAAAATTAATAATGGAAAAGTATTTTAAATGGAAGAATAAAATGCATCCAATATCATGGTTCTATGTAGGTCACCTATAGCATAAATACCTTTTTTCCTGCAAACCATTTCCTGTCCCCCAGAAATTGAGAATACTGCTTGAGCTTCCCAGGTAGTAACTCCAAATACTCAGGCTTCAGTTTCTCCTGCAAGAAGAGACAACTATGTACAGGCTGGCTTATAGTCAAGCCATTGTGGAACCTTGAACTTAGCGATTTCCCACTTTTCTCTTTTTGCTCCCTTCACTCTGCTCAATAACTAACACAGAACTTTTCTCTCCCCTTCCCACCCCAGGAACAGAGGGTTGATTAATTATGCAATCTGCCCACTCACTCCAAAACAACCCCAAACTGATCTCCAGATCATCTGTTACAGCCTGATTCCATTTTGAAGGAAGACAGAAAGCACAACACTCACAAAATCTGGACTGTAGCACACTTTTCCAAGGCCTATTCGGAAATCCATGAACTGGCTCTCCAGCATGTCCACCCTGGTCATTTCTTCTTCAGTCTCACCACCTGTGGCAACACAATGTCCTGCAAAAGTAAGAATCTGCTTCTGGGCAATTATTTGAAGGAAATAATTTTCTTTTTAAGGCAACACTGAAGGGGAATCTGAACCACTTACACATCTTGTGCTTGCGTGCAATATATCGCAGGATGGCATTGCTCTGGGTAATCTTCCTCTCACCATCAATAAGATATGGGAGCTGGGGAGAAAGGAAAAGGAGGAGAGTAAGGATGTGAAGGATATTATGAATTATTGCAGCATACAAACATTGGACCATTGTTAAAATCTAGGAATGTGCCAACTGGAGGATTTTCTGAGAATGGCTTGAATTCACGTTTCCAAAACATTGCTTAGGACTTCAAGACCATGGACATAACAATTTTTCACAGAGTTGTCAGTGGCCAAAATAATAACTTTTGGGTTCAGCAGAGACTAAACTGAAGTACCAGAAGTGGAAAAACCAATTATTTCTCTTATCTTATCTACTCTGTTCCCCTGAGACAGCACCTCCCTTCTTTTGGCACATAATACTCCATTTTTCCCCCAGTCCTTTCATCTTTTCTCAATACAGAATTAACTACAGTTAAACTTCCAGCTAGGGGATTATTTCTACAGGTGATATAGTATTTTGCCCTGAAGAGTCTCAGCTATTGCTTATTTTTAACGGTGCTCAAGTGAGAAACTAGGACTTTAGTGGCAGTCCCAAGGTCACTCTACACTGATTTATGTTTTCTTCTCACACCATCCCGGTTTTCAACTAGACTGTGATTGCAATTAAGCAGAGTCAGTCAAGGCATTTTGCCTAACATCACTGCTTCTTCAACTACTCAGGACTCTTCCCTCATTACTTCTACCCATCATAACAAGAGCAGCAGCAACTTGATCCAACATCCCCTCTCAATCGACAGGAACATACTGCTACCTATTCCACAACCACTACATACATTTGGGAAGTCCAAGCCCAGCTTCTCCTTCACACTTGTCCATTCACTTACATCAAAATTAGGAACTGTAAGCAGAGAGATGCAGTTAATGCAAGTCCACTTAAACAGGTTGGGGAAGATTGGGATGTGGTTGCAACAACAGCAAAGATACGCACACATAGTTCCGACATCCGTACAACAGAATGCAACTGTGGCAACTCTTGACAAGGGTCACTCTCATTTAAGGTTGACCTGTCAAGTCCTGATTCCATTGCTACTTCTCTCTCACTGCTGTCTCCTCCCCACTGAAGCCGTTCTCCATGCAGCACTGACCTTTCCATCCAGCATGTTGAACTCCGGAACTCCACAGCAGCTTTGGAACTACAAAGAAGGTTTGTCCTGATGGGAGTTGATTTTCCCATTCCATGCTGGGTCCAGGCTGCCCATTGCATTTGAGGCTGGAGGTGGCTGCTCTGAAATAACTATTCCTAGCCCTGCCTTGAATGCAATATTGCTCACCTAAGTTCAATGGATGGCCAGTTGAAAACTGGCTGGACCATCAGTTTTACAGCCAATGAAGCTTAGGTCCTATCCCCTCTTACTGATTAACACTGGATAAAGCAAGACTCTAGTGCCTTTTGTAGCTTCATGGCAGACGAATTCAACTATTAAGAACTTTCTAATGCAGAAATATGATAAATGACCTATTGCCATTACATCTGACATACACTGCAGTTTATGCATGATTCCCCAATTTTTTTAGAAAAACATTTTCCATTCCCATCTTATACTCACCAATGCCAAGAATTCCAATTGGTACTGAAGTGCTTCCTGACGGCACTATGGTGAGATGTCTTGTGTTTATCATCAGCATTTAAATATGTACATTTTATACATATCAGTATATTTTATGCATCTCAGTATAGATGGGTGTGTATTATATATACTATATTGCAAGTATGGAATGGACAGGTTAAACCATATAGAATTTATGGGGACCAAATGCCCTTTTTGCATGACTCTAGATACTATGACTTCACCCATTATCTGTCCAGGACACAAACATTTTTTAAAATAAAGCAACCCCCCCCCCTCGCCCAAACTGCCCCAACAATAGTAATTATTATTTCTACACTTTCCCAGGAAGATGTCTTTACAAATAATACATGACGAAGTGGTATTAAGTGTTCCCAAGTTGTCAACTTTGCTTGAAACTAAAAACCTACTTTTGCATTAGTTTGATCTCTCTAGGCCAGCTTGTGGGGGTTGGGGGGCAGCAAAAGTGATCTATCATGAATGGGTCAATGGTTTATAGATGGACCTCCTATTTTATCCCCTGCAAAACATCTACTGCCCCATTGCCAATCCTGGTCCTGTCTCTAGTACATCTCTTCCAAGACGTTGCTGACACTTGCCCTGATTGGTGAGCGTACAACTCATTACAAGAAGTTTCTCCTTCAGCTTTGCTACTACTTCCTTTCCAGATGTCACCAATCAGCAGGAAGAAATCTACCAATCAGATCAGTAGAGCCAGAATGGCATGGGTCCAACTTTGGGACTCTAAGCTTCTCTAACTGGTTTTCTGCAGCCTCCAACTCCCAAGTAAGAAATACTGTGACATAAAGAATCATGTAGAAAAACACCAGGTTGGAAATAGCCCCAGAGAGGAAGGAAACAGACCCTGTTGTGATGCTATAACTATCTAGGTCCTGTCCAGTAGGAGAAGTGAAACTCTGACTTGATACTGGACAACCATCTTTCTCACCTAGAGTCAGGTGGAACATGACTGAAACTGACAAATACAGGGAAACTGGCAAATAAGCACAAAGTTGCCCTTTATTCTTCCCCAAGTGGCATAGTACAGGCCTGTTCTGCTCTCCCCCACCTTGCTGAAAGCCTGCAGACATAAGCATCTGTGGCAGGGAGAATGGGGCAATGACAAAAATGCATGTGGTGAATAACGTACTTGCATCAGATGTTGGGGTGCAAGTAAGTAAGGGCAGCAATTATGATGATGTCACCACACACGTCATCATTTTGGGATTAGTGTAGATTACTGCAGAAGCTGCCCCCTGGAGAAGAGTTGTGCAGGAGTTGGTGACAGATATGAAAGGAACTCAGGAAACAAAATATTAATGGAAAGGGCAAAGGCTGGATATAAATGGCTCAGTGGAGGCTGGATAGTGATCAAAGGGGCATGAGTAAGTTTTCACCTCCCCGAACTCCCAAAACATACCTCCATTCACACATACAGGTAGTCCTTGTTTAGCGACTGCCTCATTTAACAACTGTTCACAGTTACAACAGTGTTGAAAAAGAACTTTGCAACCAATCCTTGCATTTATGACCTTCATAGGTCTGCAAAGGAAAGCTGAAGTAAAATCATAAGCACAGTTGTTTAGCAACCACTTTGCTTAATGACTGAGTTCCCAGTCCCAATTGTGGCCGCTAAACAAGGACTACCTGTGCAGTAGAAAGGGTCAACTGACTTTGTCTCCAAGGAAATGAGTGACAAAGCTTAACAGCTTTTACACACATCGATGCTGTCACTGGACAGTGTCAAAAGAAGGGGAAAATATTATTTTTATACTGATAAGCTAATGATGACTTAAGCCTGCCCACTCTTGAGATGGGGACAAGGAAGACAATGGGTATCATTAGGGTTTGTTTATGCTGTGCTAAAGTTCAAGAGGGCATAGAAGCTATCAGTCTAATATCAGTGTGCCACCAATTTTACAGAAATATGCATCAAAGATCAAGAATAACAAAGGTTTACAGTGTAGCCATTGAAACAGACTAACAGATGTTTTGCTCTTATTCATGTATCTAAATCACCAGTGGAAAAAAGGACCATTGTAAATATTGTTCAGCAAGGATATTTGTGTTACGGATACCAGCTAGCTTTATTTATCCAGGCAATTCTAATACTTAAAAATAGGGTGTGTTGTTTTGGGGTCTTCACTGAATCAGTTAAAAACTGCGAAGTTAAAATCTGCTAAGCCCAGACACATCCAATATTTGTTCAACATTTATAAGCCTGGAGAGAACCGCCATGCCAGTTCAGAAAACATTCTGGGCAGCCCAGCATCCTCTTCCCAGGATTAGCTAGACAAGTCTCCTTGGAAGTTCACAGCTTCTGTTTAGTTCCTTACCTTCTTTTCCAACAGTATAGCGTTTCTCTTCATAGGGGGTCCTGGTATACTCTAAGAGCAGTCTGATGGTATTGGCCAACTGTGGGAAAGGAATATCATGGTGGGTAAGCCAATCCATAGGTACTCATCACTGCTCCTAAAGGCAGCTTTAAATAATGTATAAATATTGAAATAGTTGAGATTAGCTTCCAGTATCAAGTGCAGAGGAACAGCGGGTGCTGCTTTGCTCATGTTCTGCTGGTGGGCTTCCAACAGGTACCTAAACTGGCTGCTGGGAGCAGAAGAGAGGGCCAGGTTGGTTGGTCTGGGGGCTGATGGCAGGAGCCTCTAATGGTTACAGGTTGCATCCAAGACAAGCAATTGCCCCAAAGGAAACAGGCAGGTTTCCCTGTGTTCGTCCCATCAAGGCTTCTCACCCTGTCCTCATATTCGTGGTTGTCACTGGCTGCTACCCTCTGGGTTTTGCTTTTTTTTCCTTTTTTTTTTTTTGGTGTCTTCCAATCAGGGTTCACTCCTGGTGAGGGCCTGGAGGACAAGTCCCTGCAGTTTTCTTGGCAAGATTTTGGAAGTGGCTTGCCATTGCCTGCTTCTTAGGGCTGAGAGAGAGTGACTGGCCCAAGGTCACCCAGCTGGCTTTGTGCCAAATGCGGGACTAGAACTCACAGTCGTCTGGTCTAGCCTGGTGCCTTATCACTACAGCAAACTGGTTCCAGTCCTCATACCACGGGTTGTTGAATAAGCCTCATGACCGGGTTTCCAACCCAGCCGTTACAAGCCACACCACACGCGAAGCCCAAACTAAACAGTGCTGCCTGACTCGGAAGTCGGGTTCACAGAGCACCGCGTGCCACAGCCCGCTGCAGGACGCCCACCGCGGGAGGAACCCTCCACTTTGCTTTCACCGACGGCCGAAACCGCCGAGCAAACGCTTCTGCCCGCCTGCCTTCGCCCATCCGCCTGCCGCCTCTCGGCCTCGATCTGGAGGCGGAGAGCGGCGTGTCCTGGGCGGGAGCCAGGCACCAAGACGGGGAGGTTTTCCAACTGTCTCTTCCCGGCCCGCCTCTGCTCGGCACACCGCCTCCCTCTACGCGGATTTACCCCCCGGATGTCCCAGTAGCCCAGCGTGACTTCCATCTTCCTCGCGGGGCGACTTCAGACGTGGCTCCGGGCGCTCTCGCTCGTCGCAAGCAGAAGCTGCTCCCTGAGCGCGAGAGCTGCTTTTATGCTCGAGCGGAGGAACCTCCCAGCGACGAAGGGCAGTGGCGGGGCGAGTCCCGACAGGACCAGAGCGCCGACGGGAAAGCCTTCCCCCAAGGCTGAGGACAGTCAGGTCGCCGGGCGGCCGCGTGTTCCTCGCCTTGCCCGCCGAGCCCACTTTCCCTCCCGGCCCGTCACCTGCTTCAGGCAGGCGCGGCGCTTCAGGTCGCCCTCGTTGAGCGCCATTCGCTTGAGCCACAGGAGCTTTTTCCAGATTTAGGGGACCCACCTCGATGCCTTAACTGTTCCTTTCAGAAATTTTTCGCTCTGGGCTTATCCTTGTAACTGATCGGCTGCATTCGTACGAAGAAAAGTACCTTGAGCCGTAAACGAAGGAACGAGTCGGGGTACACGAAGGGGAAAAAGCCTGTATGAATGCAGTCACTAGATCTTGAATTGCCCCCTCCCCAGAGGGAAGCACTAGTGATTTGATTTACACAAGAAGGAAAACGCTTGAAGCATAGTAGAACAATGTGCTTGAGCATTATCAGCTGAAATTATTAGCATTTTTCTATCTGTTGTGAGCTGCCCAGAGTCACTAAGTGAGATGGGCGGCCGTACAGATCAAAATAATAATAAAAATAACACTATTAAAACTGTCCAGATTTTAATTCACTCACAGCAGCCCGCTCTTATGGGATGTCAATCACAGTTTATAAAAAGAAAAGAAACAACAAAGAGAAGGGGAATTATTTTGATTGTTTCTTGAAATAATAATAACAAGCATTACGAAGTGTTGGGATGCTTGAGTAGATAGGTAAGACCCATGGTTCTTTACTAAAACTTTCACAAGAATATTCAATAGTCCCTCACTCTGAACCAACCACAGACTTGGGGGAAGAGAACAGTCCTATCCTCTGAATGTTTCTCTTGATGGAGGGAGGACTGGAAGAGAACTGTGTTATGATCAGTTCATCCACAATGCAGGGCAATAAGTTAGTTAAGAATGCAAGTAGCACCAACTTTTTCAGAAGGGCGATGTGAAGTGCCCCAAAAGACTCCAGAAGAGGCACTACAATGTTAAATGTTGTTTTGCATAAGTAAGGATGCTTCCAGGTGGAATCCACACTGAACTCTTTCAGAAGAACAGCTCCCTTCCCTTCTGAATCCAGGTTAAAGCATCCATGATTCATCTGGGTTGTTCTGACTATATTCAGATTTATTCCAACATCTGAATGCTATGATCTTGGGATCTATTTGGACATCAGACATTAGGGAGCTCAAGAGACATAGCAACTGATCAGCAGCTCTAGCTGAGCAGAGAGAACTGTCACTTGTTTGCTGGCCAGAGACAAAGAGCATCTTGATCCTTCTCTCCTGGGTCCTGAACACACATCCTTTTCTCTTTCCTCCATCTTCACAAAAATAAAAGGCATTCAATTACTAGCTTCTTCTGATGTTTTTCTGCTTGAAATGGTGACAAACCTCCACAGCCTTCCAAATGCCTAATGCCAGCACACTGGTAATTATGCCTTGCAGCTCTTTTACCTCCTCATGCCTGCATGTTGCCGTAACAGAATCCCAAGAGGTGGGATCTGTGGCTCTCACAAATTTACAAAGGTCTCAGTCAGAAGTGCATAATCTGATACTTCAGGTCTTTGTGTGGCTCCAAAAATCATAGGTTGTGGTCCAGTTGGGGGTGGGAGTAAAATATTGTTACCAAATCATAATTTTAATTAAAATTCAAGTGGGATAGAAAGGGGACATTTTTAAATTTATTATTGGAGAAGAATCCTATCAACTAGCTTTAGTTCCATTCTAAACTATTTATTTAAATCTGAGTGAAATGAAATCAAATTTTATTTTTCTCCCAGCCCCACATACTACTGTTTTGGAGTTCAGCTCCCAGTATGCCACTCCCACTAGGTGAAAAAAGGTTGTATACCCCTGCTCTAAATGCTTTGTGACCAAAAAATATGAAGGGGCATTGTAAACCAGCCTGGAATTGACTGTCAGGACCCGCTCTCTGTTTCCCCAGTTTGAACAGTTGGATGGGTAGGGACCTTATGGAAGGACTCATTAGTAAGCAGGGGGCACTCCGTTCCAGCACAGGGCAGCTTAGCTTCTTCCATATTGTCATTTATAATAGCCATAAAGCCACTCTAGTCTTTTTTTTTGCTTTGTTTTAATACACTATTTTACCATGTAGTTTTTGTTCCTCTGTGTGTGTGTTTTTTAAACAAGTCTTAATGTGGTGGTAGTGGGGGGGGGGGGGAGGGTGGAATATAATGCCTGGATATTTAGTGGATACATTTAATAAATAAATATATAGTAGAGTTCAGTGTATTTGGAAGGTTCATTTTTGGTAGGACACCTTGATTGCCTCCCCATGAAAACATGGAAAGAGTGTTTCAGGGGGAAAAGATACTTTTTCATTGCAGGATTACTCATATGTTCATCTTCTAAAAAAGTACCCACAAGTCAGGTTTGCTGCCAGCACTGGGGAACCTAACATTAGACTGGGGGCGGGGGGGAATAAAACATAATTATCATGGAAAACCTTTGGTCACAGTCCAGAAAACTAAGAAATAAATAACATTTTTCAGTACCCAAATAATTTTATTGGCTAGTTTCTTGAAATATATTTGATGGTATTATAATAAAGCTTAAAATCATGGAGGAATGATGAATGACTCAAGGTCTCACATTCATACAATGTCTACAGTAGCTAACACTGCAAGACTCATGATCTCCTCTAATCTTTTTTGTTGCCCCACTTGATCCTTTTCAAGGAGATAGGAGTCTTTATGAAACAACCTGAATTATGCAGGCAAACATCTTCTCCAAGGCCTACAGAGAAAGCCAACAGAAGGATCTTTGTTATTAACTAGCATTACACATTGTAAGAATCTGAACTAGAGTCTTGGGAAAAACAGCAAATGTTTCCTTAGTATCTGGAAAGTGTAGTGGTTGGGGCCAAGACCAACTTTAAATATGATACAATTACACTGAAATTTAATAAGATTGTAGTTAGTATAACTCTCCAATCATGTCTTGAATAATTCTCCACTGACTTCTGTCATATACACACATACATACACACACACACACACACACACTTTGGTGATTTAAAAAAAACTCTCTGAGGACTAGAAGCAGCTGTGGCCTTCAGGTGGTTTGCCTGACACCACAAAAAGATTTAATTAGGGGAGGATAAATCATAGTATGTTTCTCTCAAGCACTCAAGGAAATCCTTAAGATTTGAAAACTGATTCAGCTGAAACATCTGGTGCTGATCCAAAAAATCATATGCAATGAAATATATGTAGGTGAGCTAGCAAAATTAATAATGGAAAAATATTTTAAATGGAACAATAAAATGCATCAGATATCATGGATTCTATGTAGGTCACACATTTCTGTCCTCCAGAAGTTGAGAATACAGCTTGAACTTCCCAGGCAGTAACTCCAAATACTCAGGCTACAGTTTTTTTCCTGCTAAAAAAATGACAATTACATACAGGCTGGTTTCCGCCAAGCTGTTATGAAATCTTAACCTTCCCATTTCTAGGCCTCTTTTTTTCTTTCTGCTACCTTCCCTCTGCTCAGGAACTCTAAATACAGAACTATTCTCTCCCTTGCCCACCCTAGGAACACAGGGTCAGTTAATTATGCAATCTGCCCACTCACTCCAAAACAACCCCAAACAGATCTTCAGATCATCTGTTACATTTTGAAGGCAGAAAACACAACCCGCCCAAAATCTGGAATGTAGCACAACTTGAAAGACCTATTTGGGAATCTATGAGCTGGTTCTCCAGCATGTCCACCCTGGTCATTTCATCACCTGTGGCAACACAGTGTCCTGCAAAAGTAGGAATCTATCTGGGCAATAATTTGAAGGAAATCATTTTCATTTTAAGGCATCACTGAAGAGGAATCAAAAATGTTCATATATCTTGTTTGTCCAAGCCCAGCTTCCTCTTCACATTAGTCCACTGACTTGTATCAAAATGAGGAACTGTAAGTAGAGATATGAATGGTTAATGCAAGTCCACTTGAGCAGATTGGGCAAGATTGAGATGTGGTTGCAACAACAGCAGAGATACGCACACATAGTTTTGGCATCCCTACAGCAGAATGCAATTGTGGTAACTCTTAACAAAGGTCACTCTCAGTTAAGGCTGACCTGTCAATTCCTGATTCCAGTGCTACCCTGCTCTCTCACTGCTTTGTCTCCTCCCCACCAAAGCCATTCTTTGAGAAAATGCCAAAATCCATTTTTCACCTTTTTTGGACATGCAGCACTGACCTTTTGTCAGCCCTTCAAGGTAGATAGTCTAGATAGGAAACCAATGCTAGTGGTAGGTCTAATTTACTAGTAGGTCAGTACTACTTTTATTGTAATGCTATACTAGCAGAATCTTGCAAGTCTGAATGTGCTTCTCCCTCTCTCCCTTTATCTCTATGTGAATGAGAAAGGGGCTTGTCTGAGATGTTCTCTCACATTACATTCTTGGCCCAGGCTCAGCCCTTTTTCTGACCATTGTCTTGACAGCAGCTATTCCTCCTGTCCCTCGAGGTCATTCCCTTTGTCTTCTACATCACCTTCCCCGTCAGCCTCAGTCCTTCTTCCCATGTTCCTAGAGAAATCTGAGTCTGGGCCATGGGAACAAAGTGCAGATATGCTATTCCCATCCTCTGCTGGCAGCTCCCCAAGATCACTCAACAAGTCCTGTAATGCAGTTGAGAGGTGACTCCCCCCACCCACTTTCTTCCTGCTATGCTGCCCATTCTTCATTTTCCCATTCTGGAAGTTGTTTCCCCCCCACCCCAAGTCCTTGCATCCCAACAGTCTGTGTCCTGGCTTCCAGTCTTTCAGGAGGATTTTACTTCTGGTGGAGTCAAAATTGCTTGGTTGCAGTATGGTGTTAGCAGTGATGGAGGGGTTTAAGTAGTATGGGTCTTACTCAGGCTTATGTGAGAGGGCATCTGGAAGCTTGTTCTGTGAGCCTTGAATATTGGAAATATAAAAATCAAAATGGGAGAAAAATTGCACCCACCTGATTTGTTGAGGAGTGAGAGGGATTGTGCCTTCTGTAGAACTAAATTCTTGTGGTCTGTATGAATTTGTATTGTGTGGGCAGCCTCTTCCAGAAAGTGCCTCCATTGCTGGAAAGCAGTTTTCACTGCCAGCAACTCTTCATTGAAAGTCTCATAGTTCCTTTCTGCTAGAAGAAGCAACCTGAAATAAAAGGCACATGGCAGTAGATCTGTCCCCTGCCTAGAGGGGAATGGCTCCTACCACCACATCTGAAGCCTTGGCAGGTACTGTGTATTGATGGGTGGGGTCTGGGTGTCTGAGTACTGGCTGAGAAGTGAAGGTTCTTTTAACTCTTGAAACACCTTATGCTCTTGAGTAGACCATAAGAATTGATTATCCTTTTTTTAGGAGTGGAGACAGTTGGGAATTAGGAATGAACTTCTGGTAGAAGTTAGCAAAGCCCAGAAAATGTTACACATCTTTCACATGGGGGGGGGGGGGTGCCATGATAGAATAGATTGTACCTTTTGTACTCATCTAAAGTGTCTGAAAACATTTCATTCATGAATCTAGAGAAGACAGCCCCGCTGTTTCGCCATAAAATGGGTCTGAGCTTGGTGCCGAAGCCAAAAGATATCCAAACACGAGGTGCAGAATAAAGGGTTGCTTTTATTAAGGTACCAGAACAAAAGGACTCCAGCCTATAAGGCGGCAGGAGTCCCGAATACAATTTGGTCACAATCTTTATACTTCTCAAATTCCTTCCCTGGCTTTTCATTGATCAGGTACTATGGGATTCACAACCTATCAGGTACGCCAAATACAACTTCCGTTTGTCCCACCTTAGTTTACATCTCCCACTACTCTCCTCTGAATCCCCTTGCCCTTATTTACAGTTATCCATATTTGGGACTTCTGTCTATGTGTCATTTTAAAGGCTATCGTGTCCTTACAGGCTGCGGTTAAACGGTTAAACGGACATCACCCTGTCATAACTATCTACATTCTTCTCCTTTCCCCATGGCGCAAGCTGCTCTAAGCCTATATCTAAATTTCACACATCCTGTTTTCCAGGTTGTGGGCCCTCTTGCAAGCGTTCCAGCATGTCACCTCCCCCACCCCCCCATCAGCTGCCCCAACAGTGGGTGGTCAGGCTCATTCCTCTTCAACCTGGTGTTGGTATGGCCTTAGCTCCACATAGGAACTGGGGGGAGGGAGATTAACCCCCTTCTTCTGACCCTTCACCGCTATTAACCAAGCTAAAAAGCATCACTGTGTATTCAAACCTGCCATACCTTCTATCAAATACAGTCAAGTATTCATGTCTTTCATTCATTCTGATCAAATTGTAAGCACTTAAGTCCAATTTTGTAAAAATGCATTTCTCTTGGAGGTGGTCCAGGACATCCAAAATAAGGGTAGAGGATAGTGGTCTGTAATAATCAGATTTTTGTAGTCATGCACAATCCTCATGCCCCACCCAGTTCCTTTCTGAATTCCTGCTGCCCCCTCCCCACAGTTCCTGTCACTTCTCCCCTGCTTCTGTCACATCCCTTCTCCTTTTTAGTGGCAAAAAACAAGTGCAGATGCGGAGGATTTGGAAGGGCGAATAAATCCTATTTTTATGTTCATATCCAAATATTCCTTCAGGATGGCTAACTCATGAGCAGACATCTCTTCACTAGAATCTTGGCTCCTGGCTTCAGATTGATGGTGCAGTCACAGACTTGATGGGGAGGCAACACAGTTCCCTCTTCTTCCCCAAATACATCTGAGTATTTCTCTGGCAAGGTAGTTGTTCCATTGTGCTGTATTGGACCTGGAGAGGGGGGATGTGCAATGCTTGCAGTTGGTGTTGCCAGATTTAGGGGATGGGAATGAAAGTGTCCTTTGTGTCCAACCTACATCTGGATCATGTAACTGCAGCCATTCAATTCCCAAGACAATGGGCGCTTGCTTGCTGCATGTTCTGTAGATTTACAGGTTCTGCATCTCGTTGCTGTATCAGAGATGTGGGAATAGAATGACCTGACCCTGACTGACCAGTTCAGAGAAGGGCTTGCTGAAGAACTGAGAGATAAGCTGGTGAGGCAAGTCACCCCAAATAATTTGGAAGAACTGTTCCAACATTGTGTGATAATAGGTAGCAGGCTGGAAGAGTTGAGGCAGGGAAGAAATGGCAAGGGGAAAAGGTTTTATAGCCTTTCTTCTCATAGAATCATAGGGTTGGAAGGGACCTTGGTGGTCTTCTAGTCCAACCCCCTGCCCAAGGCAGGAGTCCTCATACCATCTTGGACAAATGGTTGTCCAATCTTTTCTTGAAAACCTCCAGCAATGGAGCACCCACAACTCTGGGAGGCAAGCTGTTCCACTGCTTAATACAGTGTTGTCCAAACTTGGCCACTTTAAGATGAGTGGACTTCAACTCCCAGAATTGGCTGGGTTCTCACTGTCAGGAACCCAGAACCTCCTTAGAATGGCTTACTTAGCATCCAGCAGCCAAGAGATCCCTGTCACCAGGAAAGAAACAAAGAAGAAGGGATCTGGGCCTCTGCTTTTACTGCAGAGCTCTCAGACATATAGCCAGATAATGCACAATGAAATTTCAAATCTTCTAGTCATTACTGGCACAGTATTTTGCCATTTTCTTCATTTTCTTTCCCTTTTATTATTTCTGAAACATTTTTATTTGTGAAACATTTCCCAATTTGTATACACTATTGCCTTTATAGATGGGGCACTGAGACTAAGCGATTTGACTAACATGAGTCTGCAATACCAGAATTGGTCTGAACTCAACATCAGCCCTTTAACTCCAAGGCCATGTTTGCAAAAAAGAAAAGAAAAAAAATCATCTTATTTTCATAGAATAATGAAAATTCTACTAGTGCTACTGTGCAGCTGCTACACAGATTGTCAATATAATCACATAACAAGTGAAGAAAGCAGGTAGCATTGGCTATATGGTTGAGTTTATCAGAGCAAGCTGTTAATAATGCCAAGGCAATGGATCACTTGCCCAATAAAGTACATGGAAATCTGAATATCAGTGGCAGAGCTCAGTCTTTGTGTGAACTCAGTCTTGAGTTCATGTCTGAGACCTTCAGTTGAAAAGATTAGGTAGCACATAATTGGGAACCATGGAGAGGCACTGCCAATTACATTAGGCAATATTGGTCTAGGCCATTACACATGGAGTCTGACCAATGACTTGCCATCTACTATAACCTTGCAACCCAGTCCATTTGAAAGAGGGGTTCGGACCTGCCCTGTCTTGAATTTCCCCATCTCCATTAGCAATAACACCTACAGTAGTGTGTAACAAGTCTACATTTTCTTCAGCTGCCCGGAAGCCTTTATTCATATGTCATTCAAGTTCTCTTCAACTTGGAAATGTTCTTGAAATTATTAAGCTCATTAGCCTTTTTCTTATCTGTTCATTCCCTCAGGTTAAAAGCTCTTGGTATGCAGGATTTCCCCAGGGAGGGATCATACCAAGATAGTTAATACATACCTACAACTTCATTTACTTCTCTTTCAAGCTTTCTTTAACAAGCAGTGTAATAGGGCATGGCACAAACTGAGCATCAATAACTAGGAATCCAGGGTTTTGCTTTTATTACCAAGCTTGTTTTCTTATGTAAGGGGATTATTTTCATAATTCCCTTACATAAGAAAGTACTTTTTTGCATAGGTATTCATTAGGGCCATTCAGCGCTTTGGATTTGAAGGCAAAAAGGTGTTTTGGAGCATGTTTGTAGCGCCTGTCTGTAACTCCTTCAACCAAATGCATCTCTTTTTCCAGGATCATGGACCAGCTGCAGTTTCATGACTCTCAAAAAAGATGCTGCTGCTTTAATGAGATGTAGAGATGTAGATGTTACTATGAAATATCTTTTGCCTTCATATCCAAAGTGCTGCACAACTCTGTTGTGGGTTTTATGACCCTTCTAAATTGTTTTGACTCTGAAATCAGCAATAAATAAGCTTTTGTACGAAGTGATAAGTCTCAGTCTCCCTGCATATATTCTCACATTTCCTAGCTAACAAGATTTTTTAAAATGCAGTTATTATTTGGGTGGTCACAGCTTCTGAGGGAAGGATCAACCCATTGTTTAACCCTTCCCAAAGCTGCAATGAAAAGAAAAATCCATCAGGATCAACAAGAGGGATGTTCTTTAAGTGCTATGCAGGGGGGAAAAAAAAAACATGGAGGGGGAAGAACAAAGGAACACACAATGGAGAGCAAGGTTCTAGTAATGGTATCCATGAATAAGACAGCATGTATGTGTGAAGAGGTTCTGGAGCTAGCAAGTATATACAGGTAGTCCCTGGATTAAGAACGTCTGGTTTACAGATGACCCATAGTTAAGAATGGAACCTACTGTAGCAAAATTTAAGTTAAATACACAATGATTCGAGTTAATTACACAATACTACTTATACAGTATACAATAATACTGTTCTGGCTTATATACATATTTGACTTAAGGACAGACCTTGGGAACAGAACTCATTCTTAAACTGGGGACTACCTCAATCTAATTTTCTATGTGGAAATGTGACCAGTAGTTGAATCATCATCATCATCAAAAGTCCTGAATACCATGGGTTAAGAAATTTCACTCCAAGATTCATAGCTCTCAATGACCCCCTAAATGGGGGCTAATACAGGTGATGCCTACATCTGTAACAATGTAAATGACCTTTTGCAGGAAATTGGGATTCAGAATTAAAGCACTAGTTATTTACACTCCAAAGACACTGCTACTGCTATTAGTCTAAATAAACTTTGTACTGTGAAGCTATAAGCAACATCAGACCTTTTGATGGCAAGTATCTTCTTTTGATAGGCACAATGAGGACTTCTCTGGTTGCTTGAGAAGCTTCATCTGTGATGCTGCCAGTCAAAGCTTTTATTCTGCCTAGCTCAATTAGGGAATTTTAAGGGTGGTCCAGAGGTTCAACTTATAATCCTCCCATACTTCCAAACTTTTTTTCAGACTTAGATACACATACACACACACACACACACACACATATATATACATACATACATACATACATACATACATATACAGACCCCCATCTGGATTAAGGAAAGATAACGTATCTCCCAAATGCCTTTCTTCTATGTGGAAGTACTCCAGAAGTATTAGAAGGCAATACATCTCCTCCTTTATGTTAACCATCCTCTCCAAGAAAAGACTGACAGGTGTGTGAAGGAACTATTAAACTCAAGATTAAAAAGCTAATTTTGGCCTCTACAGATAACTGCTCCCTAGAGGATGAATGTTCCTCCTTCAAAATTCATTCTTGGGGAGAGGTGATCTGACCATCTGCCTGGAAGCCCAATAAGGAGGAGAATTTGTTTCAAGAACTACAAGGAACACAGTTTACTTAAATAATCTTTAATGATGGATCATGCTCTTATTTCACAAGATTTCTAACAGCACAGACAAGCATAGAATTCATCCAAAGTACATAAAGTAGCCAAGTGAGAGGAGGATACACGTGAAGGGATACCAGTTTCAATTCTGACACCAAAGCAAAAACTAACATGATGTACCAATAGGCAGATTAATGGCAAGGAGAATGGAAGAAAATGAGAGATGAAGCAGGTAAGAAGTTTATGTTCCACTTCGGTTAAACTGATATTCCATTTCTTCATGGAACCCTGTGTTGGACCAAACCCTTTGATTAACAAGGCATCCATGCTGGCTAAAACAAATGCAAGACAGCTCCATTGCAAAATTACCCGATTACCTTGCTGTGTCATGAAGGCGAAATGCCAACTGGACAGCCTTAAAGAATGGTTCCTTTTTCTTGCACGCGCACTCTCAAATAATGACATGAACTGTAACAAGATGCCTCTTCCAGAGGTAACATTTAAAGAGGGAACCTATTTAGTCTTGGTGCATCCATGCATATCTCTAAGCAGGCATCTGCTGTAACACGAGTCCTCAGATTTTGGCCACAGCCACCTAGAGCAGCCTTCAACTTGCTGCTCCTCTAGATGTATTGGACCACAACTTCCTGCAGCTATACTGGTTGAGAATTATGGGAGCTTTAGTCCAATGGATCTGGACAATACCAGGTTGAGGTAGTCAAGTTTAGAAGGAGGGCACCGCAAACTTCCGGTTCACTTTAGAAGCATTCCTTGCTATCTACTCACCTCAGATTTAACAAATGCATTTCCCATTGTACTAAAACTGCTTGCAATAGTTAAGATCAAATGTCACTGGCAGCAACTGGGAGCAAGAACTAGGGAACTGATTGCCTTTTTCATAAAGATACAACATTTGTCCAAGAACCTGAACAGAGTGAACAGATTGTGGGAGGGAGGCCCACAAGAGATTTCCAAACTCTGACTGATGGCACAACAACTGTTAATAGGACGATAGTAGCCCAGTGATGTTAAATGTAGCACATGAATAGGATTCAAAAGCTGTCACAAAGCAGATCCCTTAGCCAGAAACTTATATAGATTGTCCTCTGTATGGCTGGCCTTTCAAGTATTAAGAACCTTTCAAGGAGCAGAACTCAAAATGCTGACCTAGAAAGGGCTTGGATCTACCTTCTTCCACCACTTAGTATGTATTTCTACCTACCTAGCTTCAAAAAGAGGAACAGTTACTATCTGTTATTTTCTCCAGATATATTATCTACTCACAGCAAAAGGCTTCATCCTAGTCCCAAAACAACAGTGACTGCATGGAAAGCTGGCCAGGCATTTCTATGGCTTTTCTTCCTGCTATATGTGAAAAAGTGGCCTCTTCTTGCAACGGTCTCTCTCTCTCCCAAACCCAACTCAAAAGAAAAGGAGGGTCAGGTGTAACAAGCAGTTTGAGTCCTCTGCAGTCTAACCAGCAAAAAGCAATTTCCATCTCCCAGTGAGCTCCTGCATCAGGCACTAGAACAGTGACTTCAGGAGGTGGGGGGGACCTAAACTTTAAAGCAGCTGCCAGGGAGAAGCAGTCAAAATATGGGGCAACACTGCCAGAGTGTATAAACTCTTCCTTCATGGACAAGGATTCTGATTTAACAACCCCTCCTCCTGTAATTGCAATGAACTCTACAGGACACTATTATCCCTCAGCTAGTAGCAACTTTGGGAACACAGTTTAGACCCAGTAAATGGCTTAAACAACTCCACATGTTCCCCAATTGCTGGGGAGTGTCACTGATCTAATCAAGCCTGAAGCTACATAAAATTTGCTTTAAAAACAGAGCTGTCACAGACCTCCATCATCTCCATTTTGAACCTAAGGTGTATGATTAATAGTAATCATAATCATTTCTCCCAAACGCCTTCCATGCTAGGCAGGTATCTTGGCTCCAAGGCTTTCCTCCATGGGGGCTACCTTATTTTTCCCCTGCCAGAATCATCTTCAATCTCCTTGTTACATGAATAACCACACTGAACTTCTTTTATAGTACTTGGTTGTAGAGGGAGACCAAGAGCTTTACAAAAGGTACAGAACAAGTTAAAAATGCCAGTATTTGGCATGCTAACAACAGTATCTCTATTCTCTCAAGTCCACCCTGTCCCAGGTAGCACACAGTCATTCACCTTTAAAGCATGGAGGGAATCAAAAGTTAGTGCTTTCCCTGAGCCAGAAAAGACAAGCATTATTGGGCTTTGAAAGGAAAGGCAAAGAATCTGTCTCTTGCCACACTTCATACAAGAGCTTAACACTGAAAGGTGGAGGCTCTCGCATAGTGGGATTGACAGCAACGCGCTGCCCTGATGGCAAAACGCAGGGCTGGCTCAAGCCCCTCAAAGATGCTTGGCCAGCCAATGGGAACCCCCTGAAACAAAAGCGAGGTAGCGCAAGGCACCCCCAGAACACTTTGGCCTGGGCACAGCCAGATTTCACTCAGGACACGTGTTGACATGCTGGTGCTTTGTTTTGCCACAGAGCAACTGTGTTCATGTGCTAGGACTTCCAGAGTTTATTCAGCAGTGAACTGGAATACTTCCTTCCTACCTCTTTGGCTTACAAACAATCTGACCAGCCTTTCCATTCACACTACAGATGCTCTCCTTGGTCCCTGGACCTGAATCCTGGAGAAGCTTCTAATCATTTACCACTCAGGAGGCCCCAGCAGGTTACCAAGTGCAAAGAAAACATGAAAACCTTTCCAGGAGATACAGAAGAAAAAACACACGCGCACGATGGGAAAGTAGAAAAGTCTTGGGATGAGGGAGGTGGGTGGTCAGGCTCTCCTTGCGCTCACAGAACAGCCTCAGCTTGTCAAGCCAGCATGGGGCCGAAAGGGAGACCGATTATGGACGGGTCTCTTTCAGCGACCATCCCGGCTAGAACTCATAGTCAGAAGGTCTTCCTCCTGGATGGTCTCCAGCTCCTCTGTCTGCACAGCCTGGGTGATGAGGGTCAGCTCCTGGGAAAGTGTCTCATAGCGATAGGCTACCCGGATGTCTGGCACATTGGTGCGCCGGATGTCATTGCCCTCAGGCCCCTCCTTCAGATAGTTGGGCCCAAGCCAGTAGCTCTTTACCTGGGCAACAAAGACAGCAATCAATCCAGCATTAAGACAAAGGGTAACCTATGTTTTCCATCTGGACATTCTACAACAAAAACATTAATGAACTATACATTTATAGGAACCCTTTTACAAACAGAACAAGAGCCAGCACCAACAATACCTCCCTCTTCCTTTCTCTCTTGCATGCTCACAAATACAGCAATCCCCATCCATTCACGAGTCTTAAATTCTCACCTTATGTTCACTTCAGTGCTTGCCTGCACTTCTCCCTAGCAAAGAATTGCACAAAGGCTCAATACCATCCCCAACCCCCACAGAAAGGCTAAGCCTTCATTCATTCTATGAAAACAGGATACCTTACTACAGGCACAGCAGTACTACAGTGCTAAGGATAAAGTCCTGGGACAGGCATTTCTGCCTTTTGCTCATCTGGAAAGCTGCTTAGGCTATGCGGTTAAAGCTGTCAAAGAAATGGCCCTAAATATCAACCTTATTTTCACTGCTGCTTGTTAAATGTGCCAAATTCCATTGGGTTTTGATCAAGGTTCGAATGTCTCCTGGAATTTTACAAAATGTATCAAGGTGTAGCAGGTTGATCATGCCCTATCTATTAATATAACTAATTCTCTGGCATCCACACACAAAAAGCAGGGTGCTGTAAGCTTAGAAACCAATGATTTGGGGATGTATAAATAGCCTTTAGGGAGGAAACCTATGGAAAACTGAAAATCAGTTTAATAAGGACTGAGGATAATCAGTGGGAACATAATGGCAGCTGATTACATGGGAGAAGGGAAGGATGAAGAAAAAAGGGCACAGCAGATACTGACGTTCTGAATTCCCCCACTGCACTTTCTAAGCCCAATTCTCTTTGATCTTCATAATGACCAGCCCAGGAGAGTGGCTACCTCACTGCTGAAAGAATCCAACCTGCGGGGATCTTTAATAACATGTACCCCCCACAAAAGATGTATTTATTCCCAGCCTAATTTTCCACACGTGCCAATGACTCTCTCAGAGCAAAGGCAATGCTCTTTTGCTGCAGACAGAATCAAGGGAAGGGAGGCACTGGACATGCTTTCTTCAAGATTAGCCCTCAATCATCTACTTTCTTTGAGTAAAGATTTGGTTGAGGAGGAGGCCTTACACAGGTTTTAAGTCTTCTAGGCGAAAGAGGCTGGATCAAATGAATAAGCCTCTGTAAGTCCCCTCCCCTTGGACTTCAGAGCATTATTTTGGGAGGCCATGGCCTGAAGACAATCCCTTTCAGAGAAGATCTCACATTACCTTGTGGGAGAAGCCACTCATCAGCACGCTGTTGCGTGCAAGTTCACACATGTCGCAGGAGCTGAGCTTCCAGACCTGTGTGGCAATGCTGTATTCTTCCATCAAGGGTTCCTGCAAGCGATACTGTCAGTCAGACCCAGATACACGCAAACAGAACATTAGCAAACAGAAAAACATGCCAGAGGACTGGCTTCAGGAATGCACATACATATGGAATTAGTTATGCACAATGCAAACTGGATGTAGCAGGCAGCAACTGGGAAATCCAGAGCTCTTTTAATAAAAACTGAGCAGAAAGCATATCCAGTATTTTATCTCTGATAGATAAATTGGGAGAAGAGGGTGTGCCTAGTATGAGTGAACAATATAAACAGCTGAGGCAACATCTTACCTTTCTGAAAACAGCTGGTGGTGCGTCTGTCCCAACCTACCACTAATATTTCTGCAGGCTGAACCAAACTCAGCGTGTCATGTCACCTACACCATTCTTACTTTGAGCCACTAGGTGGAGATATTTCAATTATCAGCATCCCTCTCAGAGGATTGAGAGGAACAGTAGGCAGTTTCAAATCCAAATTCACTAATAAAGTGGTGCAAATTCAGCTTGTAAAATAAAGCTTAGTAACTGAGGAAGAAAGACCATCATGGAGAGATGACATAAAGTTCTCCTGAGGTAACAAGAACTGCTGTTGATACCGTATTTCTGAGCTCTTCTGAAAGATTTGAAATTTCAGCCTCACCTTCAAGTTTTCTAAGTTCCTCCAGTTTTTGGCATGCAGAGACATTATTGGCTGACAAGATGTGAGGCAGATGGTAGGAAGGTGAAATCCAGAAAATTCTCGGAAAGACTAACTAGACAGCCTGAGAGGGCTTAGTACATGGGCGAGACAATGGGATTAAGGAAGAGGATTGGATTTTCTATGTACTGGGAGCTGCTTTGGGAAAGCCAGGCCTGTGCAAAATAAAGTTAAATTGAATTGGACTGTTGGGCTTCCTATCAAAAGCTGCAGAGAAGCTCTCAAACTGCCAGCTAAGTGAAGATGACTGGTGGAGGGTGTTCAGTTAAGAAGGCATTAAAACTAAGGGTAAGGGTAAAAATAGTTCTGATCATTCAAGTGAGTACCAAACAGGACTAAGCTAGGAATGGCAAATCTGTGGTCCTCCAGACGCTGCTGACCTACAGCCCCCAGCCTCCCTCATCACTGGCCACAGTGGCTGAGGCTGCTGGAGATTGCAGATAAGCACCTTTCGATGTGGCAATGAGCATCAAGTAAGATATGATGGCCAGCTGAAAAGCTATAAGGGAAAAACACACATGCTACAGGGAGAGGAACAATTTATACAGATATGTTTTATGTTTAATATTTTGCAGACACTATATCAGCTAAAAAGAAGGGCATCTTTCCTCCCTTGAGCCATCTGCCATTCCATTGGGTCATACCTGCTACATCACACTCACCTTAGTGAAATGGAACTGCAGGGGATCATCTGTGGACAGGGAGACCATGAGGCCCCGAGACAGGTACTCTGGTAGTGGATTACGATGGTAGCTTAAGAACAGACTGTTATTGCTAAGTGGAGACATAGCAATGCCAATCTGAGCCAGGTAGTAGAGGTACTGCAGCACAGGTGCCTAGAGAGAAACTCGACATTAAGGCATGGAGTATCTCCAGCAAACACCGAGCCCTGCCTAAGGTTTGCTTCAGGATAAATATACATGGGCCCCCTTCCTTCAATCCGCTTGGAAGGCTCACAAATAGAAACTCGTTCATGAAACAGCAAGTATCTCCAGCATGCAGGCACAGTGGTGATCTATTCTCATTTTCCTTTTGCCTTCTGCCTAGGCTCCCACTACATGCTTGCCACAACAGTAGCCTTCATCACAACGCCCAAAAGTATGTGGTGGTTTAAGCAGCTGCTTGGTTTCTAAGCAACGTTTCTGCTTCATCATATATACAGGCATGTCCAGAGGTCCTTGTTTTTATATGTGGTACCAACCCACTTGTATTCCCTCACCTTGCGGAGCAGGAGGCCGTGAGATATGTTCTCTGACAGCATGAACCCTGACACAAGATGATGGATGGGTCCTGCCTCCCCACAGTGGGGTCGCAGCACAAAGGTGTGGAAGCCTCGCTTCCTAGAAAAAAAAAGGAAAGCAAAATATACAGCCCAGTCAATTGAACGAATGGCATTTTGGAAGAGGAGAAGTCAAAATGCTGGTAAGATGGAAAGAGGAACAGAAATTAACACCCAAGTTACCACATCAAAGATATGAAACTAAAACCAGGAGCCATAGACCTCAAGACCTGGGTATTTCAGTGTCTAATATGTCACTGTTGTTACCAGAAAGGTAAAAAAAGGTACTCAAAAGCCAGCAGGGAGGAGGGTGCCATTCTGGAGCAGACTCAAATTCAGAAAAGGTGGGTGAGGAGAGAGATAAGCAGCAGACCACCTACCTACGCAGATGATTCAACACCACCATATTAGCATATGTGTAATAAAGGTAATAGGAATATGGTGGGTTATCTTCTTCCACCCAGTTGCCAGGCAAGGGACTGTCCAAGTTGAAGATATGGTGTTCTGGCTTGGACTCATCATCTACACTATCAAAACCATCCACCTGTCCATTCAGAACCCAGAGAAAGAAAGGGAGAGAATGAAAATGTTCCTGTCAGTTTTAAGGACTCTTTCATCTTCATTCGCTTTATGCAAATTAGGCAGAGTGGTCATGACAATAATTAAGACGGATATATGTCATGCGTTCAGCCATATGCCACTTAAGTGGTCCTCAAGACCAGGTGTATCCAAGACACACATACAGAACATTTGTGTACAACCATCCCTTACTCTGCCCCAAATGCAGAGATACCATTAGCCATCCCTTGAGCAAGTATTGAGGGTTAGGTTTGCTTTTTCCAATATCACTACTTACGTGCTCCAAGAAGAGATGCAACTCTGGGTGGCTAGCAGGATTGATGGTAGCTTCAAAGAGCGGTAAGAAAATGTTCTCCAGCATCTCCTGGAAGTTGGCCAACTGTTTCTTTGTCTTGTATACATCACTGTTGAAAGTCAAGATACAAAAGGCAACAGTGCTCCATCACACATAAATCTCTTCATACCTGACAGTTGACAATAGTATTCCTCAGATCTCTGTTCCGAGCTGACTGAGGGCTATCATTAGAATAGATCCTATTATTTCCAGATCCTTGGAAAAAGAGGAGCATGGGTAGCGTATTTCCTAGAAGACTAAGCTGGTTCACATTTTTACCTGTTGTCAATTTACTAGGTGGTACTTAGCTACCTGTTCCTCCTGAACTGAAGCAGGAAACAAGCTTTGTTACCCAGTCAAACTGCTTTTACTCCAGTACCAGAAAATTGCATACACCTCTTCCCACATCTCTCCCTTTCCTGGCATTAAAATTACAACAGAAATTATGAACAAAGCAACTACCATCTGTGCCCTGATCACAGCACTTAAAATCAGCTGTTTCCTGGTAAGGCTTGCACAACTTCTGGAAATCAAAGTCAGATCGCTTAAGTTACCCAACTCCTTCATGAATCCTATTCCCAATATTCCTCACTGCAGTTGTCATACAACTGAAGTGGTTGGAGGAAATAACTATATTATACAGTGATTTAGTAAAAGAGGATGTACTTTTGGGAAAACAGTCCCAAAAGTTTTATGGACAAATACTTTCAAAATAGCTTTAGTTGTGATGCTTCTGTTGAGATTGTGGAGAACAGAGTTGCAATTGGCTCTTTCCCCATCCTTCCCTGCCACCCCCAATGGAGAATTTTTTCTGAGTGGCAGACAGAAATCTAACTGATGGAGCCCTTCCCAGTTCAGATGCTTCATTATCCAAGTAGGTAACATCATCAGTGCAAGTCGTATTATATCACTTTGGCTCATAAACTGATACTGCAGCTGAGCAGCTAGGTCCAAAGGGTGGTTTCCCGCTAACTGGGATTACAACTGCTGTGGAAGTCAAACACCAGGATCCAACGATGGAAAACTGAAGAGCCCTTTATACTTCTCATCAAGGTGGTTGCCGTCCCTGACTGTCAAAAAATTCAGTGCAGCACTACTTGCAGCATAAAGATGCTGGCTAGGGAATTCTGGGAGTTGAAGTCCACCCATCTTAAAGTTGCTGAGGTTGAGGAACCCTGCTCTACAAAGTACTAGAACAATTTCCCCCAAGGATATCCAGACAAAAGATAAGGCACACCGGCCTCACTGATCTTAAACATGTATACTCTGAAATTGGTTCCAGGATTGAGCCTACAAGGTCTAACCTTAAGAATATCTGTTCAAACATGGTTTTCAATAGACTTCTAAAAATAGAAAATTGGAAGGGCAAGATTTATCTCCTTTAGGGTATAACCTTGATGCCAGAATTATATAAAAAGTAAGCCCTGTGCTCACCTTTTTACTGGCTAGAAACAGCTATTGAGTATTAATAATATAGCAGCTAATGTGCAAAACCCTTTGTGATTCAGCCCTTTTTGGGATGGTGTTTGACTTCCACAGCAGTTGTAATCCCAGTTAGTGGGAAACCACCCTTTGGACCAGGCTGCTCAGCTGCAGTATCAGTTTATGAGCCAAAGTGGTTCAGTGAGGGTTTTGCACATTAGCTGCTATATTCTTAATACTCAATAGCTGTTCCTAGCCAGTAAAAAGGTGGCTGGATACAAAGTGATCCAGTGAGTCTCTGCCTGTTTTTGAAAGAGCAAAGCAACAAATAAGGTACTCACAACAGCCGAGGCACCTGCACCAGCCAGCGTATGTTGTTGGAATGCACTTTGTGTGTTACAGCCCACTTGGCCAACTTATCCCACTCATCCCGAGCTCGGCCATAGATAGAGAGCCGCAGTTCTGCATTCTGATATTTACTCTCTTCTAGGTCAGACATCACTTCCTGCCAGAAGAGAAAGGGCCTCTTAGTTTCAACTTCTCCACTGAGGAACAAGCTCTGCAGGCCTGTTTCCAAATATAGTCCATCGGACCAGGTGCTGGGGCAAAAGACCCCGAGCCAAGCTGGCCATGGAGAGCTGTACCTGGTGACCAGACTGCCAAGACTGCCAATGAGGCACCACATAGCCTGTACATCAAAACTTTGGTCAGGTGATGGCAAACACTACCTTAAAACTGGAACAGCTAAGGATAAATTTAGTCTGCCTCCACAGCAAGCCGATGAATTTTCACAGCATTTTCCCAAAGGAGAAAGGGGAAACTACAAGCCTAGCGTGTGACAAATGGAAAAATCAGAGGCAAGCTGAATATGCCAAAAACTGTTACTTTCCTTGGTCAAGTTGAAAGTTGGCACTTTAAGAATGGGAGCTCTTTCTAAAAAGACACACATTCTTATATCCTGTCTTTTTTCTGAGAAGTCTGGGTGACTTAGATGGGGGCCTCACCTCTTTTTATTCCCAGACAACAATCCTGTGAGCCAGATTGAGTGACAGAGAGACTGGCTGAAATTTGTTCAACAAATTCTGTGATGAAATAGAGAAAATAACTGCAGATTACCTGATCCACATTTGATATTTTAACCATAAGGTTTCTAGGTTCATAAATCACACAAGGCCACAGAGCCTCCTTCACGCATAACGCTAAGCCCAATATTAGCCCACAGTATAGGCTATGCATACCTTAGTTTTCCACCACAATGCCTGGGTTCGTGCAGGAGAGTTAGTATTATAGCATGGCAAGGTATGACACCAATATGCTGGCTTCAACCCCTCACGATCGAGGGAAAGATGTACAAACATTTAAGAGTGGGCTTGTAATGTTCGGAAGTCAGTTATGGCCATTACTGGGCTTGCAGTAATCAAGAAATATCATTTATATGCCCACCACCTCTTTCTGCCCACCTCCTGCCCCCTTGACCCTATTACTTCTCCAAAGCCAATCTGCTTGATCCTTCCCAAGCTTCAAAGTCCAAAAAGATAGCTACACTTAAGTTGCATAGCTTGTTCAGCCCTCTGGCTTTAAGAAGGTATGCACAAATGAGACCAGGCAGCTGTCAACCTTGCAAGGTAGTCCTGGCAGGAAGCACAACCAGATGGACTCATTTTACTTTATTGTAAGGTTACAGTAACAGAATCGTGCAAGTCTGAAAATATATTTCTCCCCTGTTGCCTTTTCAGCCCCAGAAACTCGGGTGAGTCCTTTTTGAGATGTTTGCCATGCCCACATTCCTTCTGTGGGCTCATCTGCCTCTTGTCCAACTCTTCTCCTGCTGTGGCTCTTCCCCCATCTTCCAAGGACATTCCCACATACATTCCCACATCTTCCAAGGACATTCCCACATACATTCCCACATTACAGCAGTCCTCACCTTGATGATATGAGCAAAGTATTTTCCAGAGACTCGGTTGTCTGTCTTAATGAAAATCTCACGCAGAACAGATTCTCCTATGGGGTTGTATTTGGCATTGAACTTGTCAAAACGATGAAATGTGTTACGATCCTATTAATAGAGAGGATGCCAAGACAGACCATCACAATGATAAGCCAGAACAACAGGGCTGCCCTCTCTTCCCTGCTTACCACTACTGGTAACTATACATTTCTTTAATCAGGATTGCCTCCATCAGCCCCCTTTAATTGAAGAACAGAGCCCTCCAAGATCAGAAGCTGCTTCATATTTGTTCAATGAGCACTTTCTTCTCTTTGATAAATGTCACCCAATTACCTATTGAGGATAATTGAGACCAGGTTTTCTATTGCTTATAATTGAGGCAACTTTAGAGCTGTGCTTGAATAGACCTGAAAAAGTCAGGAACTTTGTGCATGTAAGATTGTTCTACAGGAAAGAGTAAGAAAATTTTTCTGGCCTAGTACCCAAAGGTAAGATTACCATATAACCCAATAGGAAAATCAGTGGCTTCTAATTTTCCCTCCAAGTCAAGAAAAGGCACCCAGTTTGATGAGTGCATCTGACATACCGCATGGACATCAAGAGTGTCTACGCTGAGATCATATGCTGTGAGATTCATGGTCTCAAAGACTTCCTTAAGGGTTTGCTCCTTGCCCTTCTCCACATGAACAATTTCTTCCAGATGTTTCTTCATAGCTCGTTTGATGAAGCGTAATAGATGCTTCTGATTCATACAGGATGACGCATGAATGTGTGTGTCCACCTGCTCAAAGGATTAGTGGCTAAGTGTGCAAGCTAGGAAGATGCAAGCTCAAATATTATCTTAGGCATTAGCTAACTTTAAGGAGAACCATTATCTCTCAGCCTCAACTCTGTTTTTCAATCTGTAATACAGGAGTAATACTAACTTATCTTCCAAGTTTGTTATATGCACTAACATAATTATTTGGATGTTGTTGTTTTTTAAATGCATATATTTATTACTCACAACTCCACAACCTCTCTGATTCGCTTTTTTGACTGGAAGACCCTCAAAATGGGCCCAGAGATGCAAAGGCTGGGGACAAAAGTCAACATTTCCATTGAAAGTGTTCTGCTATAAATTTAAAACTAGTAGGATCTGCTACTCTTTCCCTTATCAGTACAAAGTGGTTATGGGCCGTACTGGTGAAATGTTCTGCAATAACTACTGAACTTTCTAGGTTCAATAATCTGTGGCACTGACATAGTGTGTAGCCCTAAGTACCGGCACATATTCTCAAATTATACAGCACTCATACCTTCCGGATATTGTAGAAGTCACGATGTGGCACCCTTTTCTGAGCTGCGAGCTCTTTCATCTCATTGAGCAGGACGTGCATCTGGAACTTTGAACTCAGGTATTGCAGTCGCCTATAGCAGAAGGATTTTCTGTCCAAAGGTGAAAAGAAAACAGGCTAAGCTTTGTACACCCTGATCAGAACATTTACTAGCACTTGAAATTATGGAGATCTAGTTTCATTATTTATCCCAGAAGCTGGCTCAGTCCAATAAATTGATAAAAGAACAATTTGTATTTCCAGAAGGTTTTACATGGATGAGAAAGCTTGGTCCTTCTTTCCACAAGTAGAATATGGGAATTACCAAGGATCCCATAAAATTAGGCCTGCACTAAGTCAGCCTAATGGTCACTCTATAGTAGCATAACTTACAATTCTAAGAAATTGAAAAGCAAAGCATCATCCATCCTTGTGTTTTTGGCTCCTAGTACTCAAAGTTGTTCTGAAGCATTCTCCAACCTAATACCTTCCAGATTTACTGAGAATATGTGGTAGCTAATTTTGGGAAATGTAGTCCCAATGTGTCTGGAGGGCACTACCTTGAAGAAGTCTGATACACTCTCTTTCAACCTAAAGAATGTACTTTGATTATCCCAGAAAATAGTCATGACCTGAACTATGCTCCATGCATTTATCAATTCTTTAAATTATATAAACAAAAAAAGAATGATGCAAGTATCTCTCATAAAATCTTATTATGACAATGCATTTTACATGATAGATACCAGGATCATAATGTATGTAAGCCAAGCTTGTAGAATGGCTATTTGGAAAGAGGGAGCCTGGTACCTTGGTTTTGCATATACAGATCAAAAAGGTAGAAAATAGCTTCACTTACATGGGACCATTGATGATCAGAGCCATCAGAACGTTCATGTCAGCCACAAACTCCTGCAGGTCAGGATAAGGCAAGTCCAGTTCAGTGGTCCTTTTCAAAATGCAACAGAGAACAAACCCCAAAGACGTGAGCAAAGCTGCATCGTGGAGAGGACGCAAGGAAAAGAACAACAACAGCAACAGCTACACTGCCATGGTGTGTTTAGGGGATAGTTATTTGAGTAACCCAGCACATAGAAACCTGTCAAACCAAGAACAGCCTCACCAATAATCCAGAACCCCCACCCCCATTATAGTCACTGGTTAGTGTGTACTTTGAAAAGTGTTTTACTAGACAAAATTGACAAGCAAGGTGCTCTGTATGATTTTTCACCCTGAAGTACACTAAATCATTGTTTTAAATTTAAATTGGCAGAATCTTGGGTTCCACATTTAGTCTAGCACTAGTAAAGAATAATAATTGATTTTCTGTATTTGTCAAGAGAAGAAATGAGCAATGCAAAATGCTTGTATACTGTCTATAAATAGCTGCTATAAGAGATAGTTTAGAGTACAGTGTCATCAATATCTTTCAGACATTGGCCTCAAAATTTCTTTTGTATCAGATCGAGGAGCTGTATTAAGACTGGAGCCCAATGTCTGGAGCCCTAGACTTAGTTATGGGCTGGAGGGCAATGAATGTCACGTGGCTGGATCCACATCAGGTCAAAGTGAGGGCAGCTGAGGATGCTGAGATGCAGGCTGGCTTTTCCTTGCTGTCTCATTCTCAGTCCAGAAGTGTATTTTATCAGCTCCAATTGATACAAAAACTAGTATCAGTCTGGGCTGTGGTAGCCTGCTTTAGGATTAGGGTGGCTTCAGGCCTGCAGCTGATGCAGAAGTCTGAGTTCACCATTCAGTAGCGCAAGCTATGGATATGTTACATTCCTTTGGATTCCCCTATCTTGGCTACCAACTGGCTTCAGAGAACAGCGAAGGCCTAAATAGCCTATGTCTGTGAAGATATTCCCTGGGTTCGGCTCCTGCCTTTTCAGGTTGGGCTGATGGAAACTTAGAAAAAGCTTGTTTGGTAATCATACCAAACTTGTGAAAGTTTGCCTGCAGAGCTTTGCCTAACTGCACCTTTGTGTTCCTTCCATCACTCACAAGGTAACTTTTAAAAGGCTTTTTGTTTAACATGAGTCTCCCAGGATGTCAGGAAGCAGTTATTTGCTTTGTTACTAAAGTGTGATGGTTTGCATATTTTTTAAAATAATGTTTTTATAGCATTTTGCTTTAAAAGTGAAAGTCAGAAATGAAAATACAGTCTTTGCATACATTTTACTTATTTGTTTTAATTTATTCTGTTCAATTAATGGCCTGTGCTTTTTAGTGCAAGTAATGAACAATCCTGATTGAAATGTAGATTGACCCTCTGTACAGGTGGTTGGCAACAACAGCCCCAGCCTGTTTAATAAATATTGCTTTCCATGTTTCCTGAGGGCAGATGGATACAGAAAAAGCATACAGTGCGCTTTCTTGCTATTATGGTAATACTGATTGCCATACCTTGTATGCACATAAGTAATGATTGGCAAAAAGGAAATGTAGTAGATTAGTTGTGTACCACAGAATGTTGCTCAAGAATATACTGTGAGCCTTCCTAAAATAAATTATGTTCGGGATAGTTATAGATGAATTTTTGCTTTCAGTAAATCTATGTTTCCTTTGCAGTTTGTTGGAAAAACAAACTGCAGAGCCTTCATGATCCCTAGCTGCAGAGAAAAATGAGAGGATTAGAAACCTTGCTTAGCTAGATTCATAGAGAAACACAGATAACACTGTCCCCAGATGTTATTTCTCTTCCAGATCTTCCCTAATCATCAGGGTATTCTCATGCCGTCAGCCACTTTCTTACTTGTCAGTGATGCCCGGCTTGGTGTACACATGAACTACTCCATTGACCATCCTAAGGCCAAAGCCAAGATCTCCAGGCATCGATTCAGGATCACACTTCTCGTAAGGATGCTGGTTTGTAAATGGTGGATGTACTGGAGCATCTGTAACAGAGGAAAATGCTTATAAGAAGCCACCCATCTGCCCAGCAACATGACCATTATAAGTTAGAGTTTAATGGAATGCCAAAAGAGAAATAAAAAGCTAATCTCCCTCTCCCTCTGGCCCACACCATATTTTTTCCATTTCAGAGGTTGTTGAGTTCCCATCTCCTCCTCCTCCTCTGAGGGTGCATGGGCACAAACCAAGCACATCAGTTATGCAGGAGCTGAGCAGATCTTCAACATACAACGCAATTGGGGCCAGAATTTCTGTCGTGAAGCAATGTGATCATAAAGCATGACTGCATCGCTTAGCAACGACAATTCCTGCAAACCGGCAGGAAGTTGCAAGTCCCAGGCTGGCAGGCAGCTAACTGGCTGCTGCCAGTTGTGGGAAGGAGTGAGGGGGTGCACAGGGGTGCACAAGAGGCATAGCATGGGTTGGTGAGGGTGCGCAAGAGACATAGGTTGGGGAGGGTGTGCAAGGGTGCGTGAGAGGTGCAGTGTGGGGAGGGTGCTCAAGGGTATGTGTGAGAGGCATGGCACGCATCAAGGAGGGTGTGTGAGGGTGCAACAGGGTGCACGAGAGGCACAGTGCAGGTCGGAGAGGGCGCAAGGGGGTGCGAGGAAGTGTGCGAAAGGCACAGCATGGTTGGGGAGGGGATGCGGGGATGCGCGAGGGTTTGAGGGAGGTGCAGCAAGGGTTGGGGAGGGTGCACAAATGGCACAAGTGCAGAGGGACTGGGGGAGGGTGTGCAGGTGGGGGAAGGAAGGTTGCAAATGGCGATCACATGATCACGGGCACTGCATAAGTGCAAACTGGTTGCCAAGTGCCCAGATCACAATCACGTGACTGTGAGGGTACTGGGACAGCCAAAAACTCTGAGGACCAGTCATAACCACCATTCGTTTAGCACCTTCGTAACTTTGAACAGTCGTTGAACGAATGGTCATAGGTCAAGGACCAACTGTAATAGGTTAAGTTTATACTGCATATAGAATGGGATGGTGCCACTGGGTAGTGGTATCCAATCTTCCTCAGATCTGATAGGGAATTTTCAAATACACTGGACTACATCTCCGTCCATCACTCACTCGGCAGCCACCCATGATATTTGGGAATGAGGGGATTTGTAATCCAAGGCATCAAGAAGGCACAAGGTTGAGGAAGCCTACTTATGTTACTCCTTCCCATTTACTCTGAAATCTGTTTACATGGCATGTTTCTATAGAAACACAGAAAACTTGCAGTCTTGGATATAATCCAAAAAATGTAGCCTGCATGTAAAATTCCTTTGCTTTTCCTGAGAAATGTGCCTTTTTCTCTTTCTTTCTAGTTTTAAAAGGAAGTTTCTAGTTGGCTCAGGTGTAGTTTAAGATGCATTGGAAATGCCTGTTCAACTCATCAAATCCAGAGACTCCTTGTTCCCCCTGTGATAGCTAACAAAGATACTATCCCTGTTTACTTCCTTGCCTTCCCCTTTATTAGCAAAATCCAAATAGAAATAACAAATTACAGCATATACAAAATAAGTGTATACAAGATCCAGTTTTTCTCAGCATAGAACTGGAATTTCCTTCATGCTTTTTTTATCTCTCCCATGGATCCCACATAACAAATTCTGCAAGAAAGCTTGCAGAATATGTCAGCATGGAGTTCCATAACTGTGGAGTTCCTGCAGCTATCCAGTCTAATCTACTCCCAATGGCAGATATTGCAGGATTTGTTATTGCAACTGTTACTGGTTGTGGAGGAAGAGAGTTGTTGTGCCTCATCTCCTTCTCCCCCCAGACTATTTGCCAAGCTTCAAGTAGTTTACACAGTCTAAATCCTATTAAAGTCTCTTTTTCTAACTACCGTCATAGCCATCTCTGTTACCAGAATAAAGGAAATGCTCTTTTTCAATACATACCCAGATCTGATCCTTACCTACAGCCACAGGAGTCTCAGGGATCTCCTCATACATCCGGGGGGCTAAGGGTTTTTCTGAAAGATCCTGCAGGAATCGGGCTGTGGTCTTGCAGAAGCTTTGCAGAGAAAGCCCCATGTATTTCTCCCGAATGAACAATGCCTTGACCACACTTTTAGCAGCATCCAACAGGTCTGTGAAGGGCACCTGAACAGGGCAGAAGAAAAGCAGTTTATTTAGCTGAGGTGGTTATTAAAGCATCATTGTGGAAAGTTTCACAGGCTAGGAAACAGAAAGAACATGTCACCAGAGAAGCACTTTGAATACATGAAGGTCTCAACAAAGGTTTTGCATTGTACCAGAGTGATTGTCATGAAAACCAACCATTGAGGAACTTTGCTAAAATATTTTCTAATATTCTCTCTGTACAGGAAGCAGCATTTGGAGATCACAGGATGCTTCATCCATGCCCTATCTCATATGCATGGTTTAGCCATCTGATGCTATTATTGATAGTCTACAGACAAAGTTATGATGCAGCCAACACTACGTCTGGCAGGACTGCGAGAAGCCAAATCAAGTTGGTTGCTTAGCAGAAACGCTTGTTCACACACTTATTGCCCTGGGCTTTGGGGGCAGGTTGAGCCGAATCCCCAATGAGTGAGTTATAGAAGTTTTCAGTTCTGTTCACCATTTTATAGTTTAGTATGTTTTAATGAGTTATGCTATTTTTGTATTAAGGAATTATGGTGTGTTTTTTTTTGTCTTGTATGCCGCCCAGAGTCACATAGTTTGAGTTGGGCAGCTGAATAATGAATGAAGAATGGATGGATGGATGGATGGATGGATGGATGGATGAATGAATGAATATGCAACAGCTGATGGACCCATTCAGCCGTTACTGTATAAAGAACTGTATAACTCATCATGCAAGTAGCAGTGAACAACCCACTCCCCTCCCTGGTTGCATTGGTGTGGTAAGTGAAAAGCTGGTCTCCATGCTCACTGCATGGTTGCCTGCAGTAGCACAACCGGGATTCCAGCTCACATAGAAGTAACCAGGGTAGAGCTAGTCTCTGAAGCACCAATAAATGTTCTTTAAGTGTGGAAGCTGGCTCTTCACTGTCACCAGTGTAACTGTGAGAGGGAAGGGTCTGCTAATTGCTCACCTTCTCAGCAGAGGAAATTATAGCAACATTTGTGGCTGGCTCCAGGGTTGAGGGGGTCGTCAGCAAAGTAATAATTCACTGGCTTCTCTCTCTCTCTCTTCTACTTTATTTATATATGTACTTGTTTGTTAATTTAATTTTCTTTCCTGCCTTTTCATCAATAAAACAACCCAAACTGGAGCACACGTCATGAAAAGTAAGCAACAATGAGTTAAAAACAATTGTCCAAAACGGTAATTCTGTCAAACTCAAAAATCTTTTGAGAGCCCCGAAACACAGGGCAACAATGCTAGAGCAGCACAGAGGAACCAGTTTAACCCAAGCATAGATAAACAGGTACATCTTAAGCTGACCCTGGAAACTTAAAAGGCTTGGCCCCAATCATAGCTCAACAGGGGGAGACTTGTCCGGCTAGAGTCCTGAGAATGCCCTCTCTTGGCTTGCTGCATACCGAATCCCTGGCCGGCACGGTACCTCTGAGAACACATCCTCACTTGACCTTGGCTGAAGGGCAGCTCAGCTGACGGAGTGGCCCTATCAAGGCTCCGGGGGAACTTACTTCCCAGAACCCTGCAGGGCCCTGCCCTGGCTTTTTGTAAAAACAAACAACATTCCAGTTCTCAGCAACAGTAGGATTTTTCCTCTGCGTTGCCCTGGAAGTCAACCCAAGTCAGCGTGGAAGAATATACCAAAAAAAACATGCTTTTCTGGTAGCAGCAGTATTTTTTTTTTCTTTCTCCACATACAATCCCTCAACTTCTGGGACACCGCTAGGAAATACAATTAAGAGCCAGTAAAATGTTATTTTGAAACAAGGGTGGACAAGCATTTTCAAGGGGATCCACACTTTTTAAAGTTTTTTTTTTTTTTTTTAAACCACCAAGGTCTCTAAAAGGAGAGCATTTGCAGCTCTTTGCTGGGGCTGGGGGATGGAGTACAGTTTTAAAATAAATAATAGGTACCTCAAAATGACCAGAGGCTTAACTCTTCAATTTTACTGCTTGTTTTCTTTTTAAAAAGCAGAAAATCATACCGCAGTATTAGAGAGGTTTGCTGTCAGATTTCAGCAGGACAGAAACAGAACTTGAGCGCGTGCAGCCCACCATCTGGTCCCCAACCCACATTTTAAAATAACTCACAAGCAAATGGGCTTTGAGCAGGTGCCATAGTAGTCTCTCTACCTGGGGCTCTCAAGTCCCAGCAATTGTCAAGGAAACTAGTAGGACTGAACTCAGCACCATCACACAATAGCTAGCTTGTGCGAAATGCCTGCTGCAAAGATAACTCTTTGAGCTCTGTGATTTTCAAGGAATGTGCATATTCTTTTGGGAATGTAGAAAGCTTTCTGCAACAAGGTTAAGGTATCTGTCCAACTACCCTACCAAACTCTCCATTATAGGAAGTTCTTCCCCATAAAACTTCTAACTGGAGAAACCTGTTGGATGCAAACCATGTGCTTTATCTCCAAGTTATATTTTCTCCCTAACTCAGAGCAAGGATAGTAGCTCAGCTTTCCCCAACTTAGCATCCTCCAGATATGCTGGATTTTAACTCCCACCTGCCCTGACCAAAGTGGCTTAGTCTGATGGGAGTTGTCATCAACACAGCAGAAGGCATCAAGTTGGTGATGGGTACCAGAGACTACTCGTTTGGAGGTATTTCCAAATACAGCACGCATTATGTTCTGTAGCAGGAGTAGGCAGCTGGGTATCTTTCAGATGCTTTCATCAACAACTATCAGGCTATTGATTATGATAAGCAGAGATTTTGGAGTTGTAGTCAAAGATAGCTTGGAGGATGCCAGATTGTCTATCTGTGTTTGAGAGTCTCTGAAGGAGAATCAATCTGTATGTGTTGGGGAAAATGAAAATAGTTCCTAAATCAGTCAGCCTTACCCCACATGTCTCTTCTCCAGAGATGGCGACCCTCTGGAACTCTCTCTCCAAAAGTACATCTCGTTCTTTTGGAAGGTGATCTACCAGGTCTTCACCCTGCTCTTTAAATAATCTGGGGGGAGAGGAAGAGGGAAAAGAGGGAGAATGAAGGAGCCACTGTGAGCAATAGTCTCTGACCAATTCTGTCAGGCTACAGGAAGTCCCCTTTTCCAACAGGCATGTGAAGACACCAAAATAGAACACACAAACACGGGCAACACAGGGACTTTCAGGCGTATCCTCCAATGGCAGCAGTCTGAACTATGGAAAGGGGTGAGGAACAGCAGCGGGCAACAAATAGTTTTAGACTTGTGGGCATACAACATACAGCAGAACTAGTAGGAAAATGTTTCTGAGCCTCCAAATTCTGTGCTCCTCTTTACCAAATGTTTGACTGCCTATGTCTATACTGAGCAATCAAACATTAGGGTAAGTGGGGTTTTCCAACTTTTCAGGTTGCAAAAAATCTTAGGTTAAAAAAAAAATTCCTGGAACCCATGATCAGGAGGCAAAACTCTAGCGATAGAAAATTGGCTGCGCTTGAGTGAACTTCTTCTTTTGCCATCAGTCTCTCATGGAACTCCACCAAGTTCTGGTAGAACCCTAGGATTCCACAGAACAGAGTTTGAAAAATCCTGATGTAGAGAACCAGAAGAATGGATGCCCCAGGGGAAAGACTAGTCCTGGCCAAGCTGAAGAAGCTGATCTCCCTAAAACAATGATAAGGATCCTGCTTGGCTGAGCTACTGGTTCACTAGAATCCAGTCAACCAATGCACAATGAAAGAGGGAAGAAAAAAGGAAATATAAAACAGAGACAAACAGCTCCATCCACTACGCCTGCCTTGAAAATAATTGCTTTAAAAAGGACAGGAGGGAAACAGAGCTCAGAAAAAGAACAAGGGAAAGTGACCAATAGTATGAAGTGAGGAATCCCCCACTCACTGGTGTTGAGATTTGTGGGACAGGGAGATGCAAAAATAAAAGGGGGTTTTGTCTGGCCCAATAACTCTGAGCCAAAATAATATGGCTCCCCAATTTTTCAATCCCAAATAGGCTTTTTTCTCAAATGAGTTTGCTAAAGTGACACACATACAGAAGCGTGTCAATATGGCAGCTGACTTTGGCCTTTCCAGGAATGCCTCTGTTTTAAGATACCAAACTTTTATTGGAAGACAAATTCACTTCAGTGAGTTCCTACACTTCCATTCTGAACTCCGGTTCCAATTGTGTATCTGATCATTCAGCATCCTCCCAACGTAGTTACTCAGCCTTTCCCCAGCCTGGTGCCCTCTAGATATTCCATCATCATCCCAAAACAGCAGGAGAGCAACATGTTGGGAAAAAAATGTCTAAAATTAATTGGATTATATTTTTCTTAGCAGTCTGTGGAATTAATTCAACAGCCACACCCCCAGTGGTGGTACAATTGCATGTGGGATACACCGTATGCAAGGGGACAGAACTTTGCAAAAGAGAAGGTCACTCACTTTGCATCAGTCAAGGTGGGAATAGGGAGAAGAGTCAGCCTGCGGGAAAGTCCCGCACCCACCCCTGAGTCAAGGGCAGAGAGAATTAAGGCCAGGCACTCACTGTAGGTCGGCAGCACTGTCAATTTTCAGGAAGTCCTGTTTGGCTCTGAGTAAAATGTCAGGTTCTAATCTGAGGACAAATGGGAAGTGGAGGCCAAGGCCAAGAAAAGGACAAACAGTCAGAGAGAGGAGAAAGAAAGAAGAAGAGGAAATGGTAAAGAGGATGAGGAAAAAAAGAAAAACACTAGCATTAATGCAGAAACCAACACCAGAAATGGCAGACACTATACAGCAATATTCACTAGCAATGGGTCCAAAAGAGAATGAATGCAAGAGGTCCATGTAAGTTATCATAACTAAGCCATGGTTTGGCCACTGGAAAAGCACTGCTGGTTCACACATCCTCTTTTCCCTTTATTTGAATTCCCTTCCCTCCTCCCCACATGCTTGACTACCACCAGCCACTGTTTGTTTTCCAAACCAAACCTGAATCCTCTACCCAATCCCTTTCACAGGTTCTGCCTTCAAGAGGTATAGTCAGGTAAGTACCTCAACTAGTTCTCTTCACTGGGATAAACCTCATTACATATGACCAATATAAGGTGTCTTTACAGCTGAAGATCAAGGACCATTGGGGCTGTGGGAATATCTTCCTTGGAACATAAGGAATCTGATCATCTCCAATATTGCCCTAATAAAAGGAAGTCCTATACTCTCCTAAGAGGTTATTTTCCTGGATCACTATTTGTCCTTCTCCTCTAAAAGCCTGCCCTTCCTAGATTGCCACCACATCCCACACTGGGCACTTCTGGGAGTTGAAAAACTGGGGTTCTAAGCAGGATGGAAGATTAATTTCCCACTGAGCAGATTGCCTCCTATCTGTTCAATATCTAAGTAGCCATAGGCAAGCAAGGATATCACTGTCAGCTGACTCTCTGCTCTATCCTTCTTTTACTGTGTTGGAGCCCAAGTTCAGACTGATTATCTCTGGACATAAACAAGACTTTTTAAATCTAGCCCTTCAAAAGCTATTTTCTGATCTCAGTGGAACCCTCATGGATTAATCTCTTTCTCTGGGATTTCCACTGCAAACTGTGTTCTGCCTAGTTACCTTTCCTCTCCCAAACTTTTTCCTTCTAGTGGGTCTTTCCTTCTGTCCCACCTCTTCCTCTTCCAAAACTGCACCACTGATTGCCAAACATCAGGCAGATAAGCAGGCAACTGGTAGTTTCCATTTCCTCTACTTAGGCACTGACCCTCTCATATTGATGCCCTGGCTTGAACCACTGAAGAGACAGTGTTGAGACTCAGCAGCACTTCACAAGTGAGGTTCTGGCTAGAAGTAAACAATTGCTATCCCTAATCCTAATTTATTCCACCCAAGCCTTGAGACAAACTAGTATGTAAAAAGGAAATGAATGTGCACAAGGGGGAAAGGGAATAAATGGCCCTAGAGCATGTTCCTAATGGCCAAATATGCCATTATTCCACCATGCTGTTTCTTCTCTCCTGTTTTGGTCTGTAAAGGACTATAGGCAAGAACAGTAAGATGGAGCTGGCGAAAACCCAGATATTTTCTGCCTGCTAGTAAGGTTGCTAATTGCTAAGGAATCTTGCCAGTGAAAATCTGAGAGTAAGACAAACTGTGCAGGACAAGCAGAGTGTAAAACTATCAGCCACACACATATATGCACGCAGACATGCAGCCATGTCACTGACACATGAATATATGAATGCCTCTCTTGACCTAATGGCTACTACCACTGTAGAAGTAGAGGCAATTAAACGACATTCCTGGATATTTCCAAAGTTTCCTTCATCAACCTTTTTCTAGATTGTGACTAAAAGTTACTTCCATTTGATTTATTCCCATCTATCCCAGTTTCAGGTACTCTTACCCATCCTGTTCTCTTTGTACCCAAGACGCCAGAGAAATGCTCCATCCTGCTCTTGAAATACCAAAAGAAGTTAGAAGAAGCTAGGAAAAATCCAAAAAGCATTGGCAACTTACTTCACATCCTGGCTTATCTGCCGCTCCAACCGCTGGCGCCGCTCTTCTAACTGTTCAATAGGGCTGTCTTCTGGGAATTCATATGGGGCACTGCGCATTTCACTCTCAGCCAATGAGCGACAAAACAGTTCCTACAAGCATAGCAGCACAATGCTACTGTAATATCCACACAAGTGTGCATGCAATCTTCAGTGAAGCAAATCTCTGTTATGCAACGTGAGGAATCCATTAAAAGCTGTTCTGGGACAATCTATCAGGACTGGAATCTCATCCCAACATCAGTGAAAGTACTGCAGCTCAGTGGATTAGAAAGCTATAACATGATGTACTCTTGATTAGGATGGTAATTTATATTGAGGTCATAATTGCAGTAATTTAAAATTGCTCCAGTGATAGCTATTGAATGAATCTTATAACTGCTGCTTCTCTTGTCATCAAAAAACACATCAATGAATGATTAATAAACTCAAGGCCCCACCCAGCGCTGCCTTCTCCAGTATACTTTTGACTCACTCATGTGTCAACATCAAGGAACTGCAATTGCCAAGTGAACAAGCTCCTACTTGTCTCCTATGAAAGTAAGATAGAAGCAACATATCCTAACATTTCCCTTCCCCTCCATCTCTTCCTATTACTGGCAAATACTTTCTCTGCTCCGCCCGCATGTTACAGTTTTAATAAATAAATAAATACTCTGCATCTATAATGTACTATAGCATGTAAAATATATATCCAGTCGTTCACACGGATTAACCTATATCATAATCTATGTCACCCACACGATGTTTCAGTGGTAGACACAAGACATTTAGGCACTTCAGAAATTATGGTTATAATAGGCAAACTACAAAACAGTTCATAGTATGTATCCATTAAAATCACCATAGTGTAATGTATGAAGCCTGTCCCACTTGTTGGCTGAGGACAGATTTGATATTTCTATCAACTATCAAATAACTTGATATGAGATCATCAACTTACTAACAGAAAGGATGTAACATTTTCCCTGCAGCAGAGTGGAAGTGAAATTACCTCTGCTGCTTTTAAAACCCATATACATTCTAAAAATGTAGATGAACTCTGAAAAGACAGCATTTTCAGCATTCAGTTTGAATTTGTAACAGCTGTGGTAGGCACCAATCAGCTATAGTGCCAATCACATCACCAAAAGATAGAGGTAGGAAAAGATGTGGCAGGACACTTGAATTCTGACCAGAGGAAGGGTTCCTTGGACCAACCCTGTGGCCTAACAAGGAGGAGAATCTCTGTGAAAAGACCTGCTCCAAACCGAAGCATTAGAAATAATTCAGCATTTTGGAGAATTGCTACAATAGGAGAGAGTTAGGTTTCCAACCCCGTCCCCAAAACTATATTAGTCCTACCAAGAGGAGGAAGGGAGCTGGAGTAAGTGGTAGCCAGTAGACTCAGCTACGATTTGAAAATCTATATTCTAATCTTAGGAAATGGTTCACCAAGAGCCCTGTAGAAAGGCAGATGCTGTACTTCATTTCTCCATAATATGATGTTCATTTAATAACTTTAACATCTAAAATGCCAAGAAATGGGTGAAGGGGGTAGAAGCTAGAATCAAGATGTGATTGACTGGTTTATCTTACAATCATGGGGAATGGTACAACTTCAGAGGGATGTACTAAATGAAAGACAGTGAATGGATACTGCAATGCACTGGTTCATTCCAAAAGATCTTCACAGGGAACCACAGGAAAATTTTAGAGATCATCTTCAAGTTAAAATTTGGCTTACACAGTAGTCTTCCCAGCAAATGTCATTTAAAATTGTTCAAAAATCATTATGTTTCCCCTTTCTTAGGAGTTTTCCCTTCTGCTCACTAGGTTTTTGATGCAGGAACCAGTCATTTCTGATGTGGCTGCCAGGACTGAAGGACAGGGTATGGCAGTGTTTTTCAACCTTGGCAGCTTTAAGTTGGGTGAACTTTAACTTCCAGAATTCTCCAGCCAGCAAAGTAAAGAAAGGAAGAAAAGAGAAAAAGAAACAAAGCAAAAAGAAAGCACAAAGTGCAAGAAAAGAAAAAAAGTTGAAGAAAAATAGAAAGGAAAGAAAAAAGACGGTGGCTTCCAATATTCTTCACAGCAGTTATAAGTACAATTATATTTTAATCTCTCTCTCTAAAGTTATATCATTATACTCTTCTTTCTATAATCTTTTTTTCCTAATAATCAAAACCACAAATCACAAGTTCATTTTTTTTCATTTTTACACAAAAAGTCCATAAGAAATTTCCAGTCACCAATAAATGTAGATAGTGTCTTTTCTCTAATCAAAGAAGTTAGTTTATTTATCTCAGCAAGATCTGTCAATTTCACCAACCATTCCTCCATAGTGGGTAGTGTCAAATCTTTCCATCTCTGTGCATATAATAATGTCGCCGCAGTAATCATTTTCCATTGCTTTTTTCTGTTTATCCATTAGTCCTAAAAGGAAAAGTTCTGGCTACAACTGAATATTAATCTCAGCATCACATCTTTTTCCAAGTCATTCTTGTAGCCTGCCATTTGTAAATCCACTTTCAACTCAGTCTCAGTCTTATCAAGTAGAATTTCCATATCTTTTAGACAGTCTCTCCATCGAGGCAGATGTTTTTATTGATGCTATTAACTTCTGAGTCCATTGTTCAAAAATATCCTTCAGTATGTCCATGTTAGAATATTTTGCTTGATTCTATAATTGTAAGTCAAGATTATGTGTTCTTCTCCTTTAATTGTAATCTTTAGTTCCCTCTAGTGTCCAATTTTTAAACTCTTAACTATGTTTTTTTTTTTTAATTCAAAACAAAAGCATTTTCCCATGGGAAGGATTCTTTATAATTAATTCCAAAAACTTATTTCAAATTTACCTGGACCCTTAGTCCGTTTGTAACTTTCTAAACTCAAAGTTTTAATTACCCTTTTGCTGTTTATTCAAAAAAAAATTTTTTTTAAGTTCTTAAACTTGTAGTTAAAACGTCTTTCACTAAGGATTGAAGGGAAACTCACCCAGTGCTGTCAAACTTGATCCAAAGGTTTCTAATAGCTGAAAAGCAATTAACAAGTGATTTCCAAAAGTGATTAGAAAAGGAAGTATGCAAACTTAGTGTCCTTTCAAAGGTGCCAACCATGGAATGAGCAAAATGGCTATTCCCTCATTTCCCAGAACTCTAAACCTCCCAGAGACTGCTATCTTGCAGTCTCCTCATGAGGAGCAGCTGTCTGGAGCACTTGTGGGCAATCTCAAGTCCTCTCCTTGACCAGAGAGGAATTATCAAAGAGCTGGTCTACTCACTGGCTCTTCATTCCACCACAGTCTTCAGTCCGCCATTTCTTCCTCTGGAAGTCCTGAAAAGGTTTCCTCTCCAAAACTCCTTTCCTTTCCCAATGCTTCTCCGCACTTTTGGCACTTTCATCAACTCATAAGCCTCTACTGGAGTGGTAGCTATGATGCTTAAATGTTTAGAATTCTCAGACATGTCTTCACTGGAACAGAACTAGCAAAGCCTGGAATATATTTCTTCTTGATTTGAATCAATATGCTTTTACCATCAATTACATCAGGATAAGTTCATGATTTAATTATACTGCAATTTTTTTCATTTATTGTGCTTTAAATATATGGATCATTCTATATAATGTTTCCACTGCTTTTCCATTACTTTGTCACAGTTTGCCTATTATTCCAATAAATATGAAATTGATCTTCCTTTTAATTAACTTTTTGGGAGGTGGTTTAATTTGTTTTATTTCATTCTGCAAATAAAGTTGTCTTCAGTCCAGCTGGATTTGTGAGGGAGCAGAAATTGAAACGCAACAGAAACGTAGCAGGAAGACAGGACCACAAGGATTTATAGGGGACTAACCCTACAGAAGGAATGGTTGATTTGTTAAGACAAAGGGATTTTATGACTGCTGGTCACGGTCAGTGATACTGATCTTCTTGCTTGTCTTGCCATTTCTTGATACAAAACTCTCTATTTTGTCCACAATTTCCATTCTGTCTTTGACTTGGCCAAAGACCACATTTCTCATCCAATCAATCAGTTTTGGCAGCGCAGGTGAAGAACTGAGATCTATTAGTATTGGAACCAGCATTTGCAATAAATAAAATGCCAGGGCCTGTGTGCCTGAGGAGGAGGAAGTTTGCATCAGCAAACTTCTCAGTGTAAATAGATCTACTGTCTGTGGTCCATGGGGGGGGGGGGGGGACAACCTGTGTGAGGAAATTTTTTTTAAAAAGTGGCACCAACTACAGACACAGAAGTAATGGCTTCACACCAGCAAGTGTGGTGCAGCAGGCCTTTTGGTGCACTCTTAATACAGTGGTCATCCTCTATCAGCTCACTGGAGCAACCCAGGATAAAGAGATAAAGGAACCTGGGTTTGAAAAATTTAATTACAAAATGTTTTCCCTTGAACAGGAATGAAGCATCCCTTGAACAGGAATGAAGCATCCTGATAAAGAGGTGGAACCTCTTGCTTGAAACCCTAGAGTTTGGGGACCCACTATGGCACCCAGAGGTACTCATTCAGGGTCCATCATGTTCCATGCTCCACATGATTTTATTTCTTATATTCTTTTAATTCATGTTATTAATTCATGGAATGTTAGCATGCTGGGAGGAAAGCAACAGCTACCATATCTGAAGCGCCATATCTGTTGCTGGAGACTCCCCAGTGACTAGGTTGGAATCCTGGATCCATTGGACACTTTCTGCTAGAAAGTTCTTCAAGGCTGGTGGTGTTCTCTTTTCATGTTTCAAACACACACACACAGAATTGCTAGATGCGGAAAACAATTTACTCAAGGCTGAGCAGATAACAACAGACAAGGGAAGAAATGTAAATCAACAAAGTCTCTCAGAAAGTAAGCTTGCCTGGATGGTTTTGATTTCAACAGGAGCACCCAGAAGAGTGGTCAAAATCCAGTCCAAAGTTCAGAGAGCCAATTCAGGTTTGTCAGCCAATCCAAGGTCAGAGTTTCACGAGCAGGATTCACAGGAATGACACACCAGAGCAGGAAATCAGACAGTTGTTTCCAACAAGGGGACATGGGTCAGAGCTGGCTCTTAAATCAGGCTGCAGCCAGCTGCCACTAATCAGGAGATTTACTCCCTTGCTTGGTGAGATGCCTAATAGACCTTCGCTGCTCTGCTCTCTTCTCTACTCTCTGGGTGCGGGGGCTGGGAAGCCTTACATCATCCTCATCTGACTTCTCCAGCTGCTCAGGTGGTGCCTGTGTTTATCAGCCTCATGTGATTCCTGAGGCTGACATTCCACAGGCTCAGCTGGAGCAGCTTCTTCAGGGTCAGATTCAGATTCAGAATCTGAGTCCTGAGGCTGGGCCATTACAGGCAGGACCCCACCAAGTATGAATCCTGGCTCAAGGTCCCCTAGATTTCCTTCTACATTACCGAAGAGGAACACACAGCTGTCCAGAATAGTCTTCCAAAGTAGGTGATGACCTGATGTACAGGTAGTCCTCGCTTAATGATGCTAATTGAGACCAGAAACTCTGTTGTTAAGTGATGCAGTCGTAAGTGGAAAAACCATGTGACCATGCCACTTAGCGACTGCAGTTCTGGCAGTCCCAGTTGCTGTTGCTAAATGAGGACTGCGTGGGTCGTTGAGCAAGGACCTCATGTGATCACAACTTGCAACTTCCTGCCGGCTTCCCCATTGACTTTTGCTTGTTGGAAGCTGGCAGGGAAGGTCATAAATCGTGATCACATGACTGTGGGATGCTGAAATGTTGTGATTGTGAGCCCAGCGGCAGCCATAAATACAAGGACCAGTCATAATTACCAATCGTTCAGCACCATCGAAAGTTCAAATGGTCGCTAATGAAGACCACCCATATTACAATCCTGTCACCTCCAGTGGCTGACTTCCAATACATACTTTGGAGAGCTCAGAGGAGGTGAACAGGCAAAAAAACACTGTTCTACTTTCATTTCTGGGATCCAAAAATAACTTGCTTCAAGGGCAATTCCTTACTAAGAGACTTTAAATCTATTTTCTCCAATCAACCCTTCTCTCCCATAAATGCTAGAGACTCACATGGATTCAAAACAATTTTCTTAAAATAGAATTACAAATGGTCTTTTTTTAAATATCAAGAAAAACAATACAAGGAAAAATTGCATGACTTTAACATGTACACTTCACAGCCTTTGTTCTACAGTGAACAATGCACATGTGCACAACCAGCGAAGAATAAGCAGATCTACCTCAGCAAGCTCTTTGTACTTGCCATCCATGGAGGTGCGTAGGTCAACAGGAAAATGCTTCAGGCAATGGGAAGGCCCTGGGAGAGAACGTGCAGGCTGCAATTGCCGGGACCGTGGCCCTCCGTGGATCTCTGTGGAAACATGGAAGACATCAATCAGGAAGACAGGAAAAGCTACTTGATCTGAGAAGCAGGAGGAAAAATTAATAACATCCTCTTTCTACCCAGATCATACCTAAAATCTGCAGTAGCAGACCTCGGTTTATTCAGACTCATCTGCAGATTTTTGCAAGTCAGCAGATTTTCATTGTTTATTTAATGTTACTGCCAGACAATTAACTTTTCTGTAATTAACACCTTCACAGTCTAGTTTGTATATTTAAGGGAAAGTGACTTACAGCTTACAGAAGGTATATCACATACTGTATATCACACATACCCCTCTGTTTGCCAATTCAATGTTCTCCCAAACTTAGCCTTCAGAAATCAGTTCAGAACTGCTAACTATTTGAACCAAGGTGTTAGAGCAATCCATGATGCATATAGAAATGTCCAGCATTTACTCCTTCTATCTCCTCCTCCTTAAAAGAGGAAAGAAGCTTGTTATTTGTGAATGGTTTCCAAAAGCTATTCCTATCTTCATGCACTGAAAAATATACTGTTAGAACTCATACCGATCCCAGGTCTGATAGAGTTAAGTAATGACAATTTTAGTATGCAAGATGGTTAGGAGGTAGCTGTGTCTAGTAACAAACAGCTACCTCCTAAAACAACTTACATATTAAAACAAATATGAAAATCTATGTGAAGCATGCTTGGTTTTATTTTCATTTCTGGCTTCGTATTGCTCAATGCAGCAGCCCATGACAAATTTGCCTGATACTGACAGAGTCCATGTTAAAAGTAAGAAATAACTTCCTAAAAGAAGTGGAGTCCTTGATGCTCTCTGAGCTTGGTTGTTTGCTTGCAGACGTTTCATTACCCAACTCAGTAACATCATCAGTGCTGGTGAGTGTGGAGTTTGCTCCCTGTTTATATACAGTAGCTTGCCCTGCCAGTGTTGGTGGGGGTATGATTTTCTCCTTGGTAGTTCCTTGATTAGGGTATTGTTTTCTGCTTGTTTGTCTGGTGTTAATCCCTGGTTATCTGGGTATAGGCTGCTGGAGAGGATGTGTTCTGGTCTTTTTGTTTACTTCTTAGCTTTTTTACTATCGCTTTTGAATGGTGTGTAAATGTGGTTATCTCTGTGTGTCTATTGATAGCTGACTTGTCTGAATGCTAAGCTTCCAAGAATTCCCTAGTGTTTTTGGATTTAGCTTGGTCTAAGATGCTCACAGTTCATGGGTGCCCTCTGTTAGTCTTCTGCCTGTCTGTCCTACATAGTGGCTGTTACAGTCCTTATGCTGTATGTTGCATATGATTCCTGTTTTTTCTTCTTGGGCTAATGGGTCTTTTGGTTTACTTAAGATGTTTTGGAGGGCTTTAGTTGGTTCGTGTGCTACAGTGATGCCATGTGGTTGTAAGAGTCTGTTGGTTGTTTCTGAGATGTTTTTGATGTATGGTAGTGGTATCCTTTTCACAGCTTATGTTGGTTGTGCTGTAGTGGGTTGAGTGGTCAGGCACTTTTTGATAAAGCTGTGTGGATAACCATTTCGTTGAAAGATGTTGTATAGGCAGTCTGTTTCCTTTTTCTGGTTTGCTGCAGTGCTGTCAGGCCTAGCCCAAGGAACTCCAAGAGACCATGTAAATTCAGTCCAGCTATGTTTATTAGCTACAACCTCTAGCAAGAATCTTCCCAGACTGAAAACCCCAGCTCCCAAGTAATGCCAGCCAAAACATTGTGAATTCTTCAGGGAGGTGCCAGTCTCATCCTCTTGTATCTCCCACGCTCCTCAGGAGATGTAATAAAATGTTTTTCTCCCTGAGCCTGGCCTTCATAATTCCATTCCATCACAAGCGCATTTTTACTCATCTGAATAATTTTATTACACAACTCCTATTGTGGGAGGATGGGTTGTTACTTGGTAATGGAACACTTGGTTAGTGTGGGTTGTTTTTCGATAGACTTGTATTTATAATTTGCCATTGTTTTCTCTGCTGATAAGGATATCCAGGAAGGATAGTGTATTGTTGTTTTCTTCTTCCCTTGTGAATTTTATTCCTTTGCAGATGTTGTTGTTTCATGGGTCTAGTTGTTCCTTTTTTATTATTACATACCAGATCCACGTTTTGGTTGTATGTATGGGAGTACTATAGTTTCTAGACGTTGCATTACAGTCTCTGCCATGAGTCCTGTGAGTGGTGATCCTATGGGTGTTCTTCTGATTTGTTGGTATATTTGTCCATCAAACTGAAAGTAAGTAGCAAGACAGAGATTGATATGGTCCATGATTCTGAGTATTTCAATCTTAGTGTATTTGGCTAGGTCATGTTTGTTGTGTAGTACTGCTGTATTAGATTCTTTCACTAGTTCTGGATCTATGGATATAAAGAGTACTGTGACATTGAATGCAACCATAATTTCATCTTCTTTTATTTTTAGGTCTTTGATTTTCTGGAGGCACTGTATTTTCTGGAGGCACTTTGATTTTCTGGAAACACACAAGCAAACAACCTAGCTCAGAGAGCACCAAGGACTTCACAGTTCAACCCCAAGCTACATATATTCTCTTCTATTGGTCCTAAAAGAAGTGCTAGTCATATCCAGGCCAGATTTGTCCATCTGTCAAAGACCCATCATCATCTTGTCAAAGACCCAGAATCAAATGACAGCTGTTAATCAGTATCATACCTCCATGAACTTGCCAACATTTGAGAATCATCTTAACAACCAGCTTCCTCTGTTTGCTGCAGCAGCACTCAGATACCAGAGACAAAGACCCAGCTTTCTCACCTTTACACTTTACCCAATCTGGAAGCCTCTCTCCTAATAAAGCTTCCACATAATTCTTCCACATGAAATCATTCATTTCTTTCATTATGTGATCATACACTATTTTTTGCAGATTGTGTAAAATGTACAAACCTCACCTTACTCCTGTTCAATAGAGCCCTTTGAGTGTGAGGCAAGTCACTACTATCCTCACTCCTTAGGTAGGAGACTAGAAATGAGAGAAATGGACTAGCCCAAGATGACAGTGAATTATCACAGCCAAGAAGGGATTTCATAGTCATCTCCCCAATAGAAACCCACACCATGGCTGTTTTGTTGTTTATCCCAAATATAGGGGGTCCTAAGAACCAAGCCTGACTTCAGATGCAGAATAAGTCATCAAATGGGCATACTGTTTATTGAAACTCTAACATTTTTAATTGTGTTTCCCTCGGGTACACTTGGGAAATGCCAACACTGAAAAGATTTGCAACCAGGTGTGACAAGGAACTTTTCATAGGCTTTGACCATCCAAATTATAATGGGGAAAACCATTACTACCCCTCTCGAAGTAGAGAGTTCTAATGTAATTTCTGCCATGCTTGGTTAAGAGGTTAGCTCAGTGTTTCTCAACCTCAGCAACTTTAAGTTGCGTGGACTTCAACCTCCAGAATTCCCCAGTCAGGGAATTCTGGGAGTTGAAGTCCACGCAACTTAAAGTTGCTGAAGTTAAGAAACACTGGGTTAGCTAGTAGAATTTCAGAAAGATCTTCTGGCAGCGATCAGGACAAGATAATGCTTCTGAAGGTGCCAGGCACGAGAAACAAGCATTTTTTCCTACTTTTTATCACTTTCAGCATGCAGCTGCCTCTTTGCACCCAGGGTAAGGCCTTCCCAGCCAAGACTTCACTCGAAAGCCCAAAGACCTGCCCTGCTAGATCTCACTAGTGTAGAAGTAATAAGCCAGTTTGGAAATCAGTATCTTAGCTATCTTCCAGAGACACTGAAAGAACAAACATCCTCTGTCCTATTAAAAAGAACCTGGCAAAAACGCACTCCCTCCGGTATAGGACTGAAGAGGCCAAGAGCAAAACCACTGGAGAAATCAGCCAGTCCCTATCCTGGGCTTCAGGGACAATGTCACAGGAAAGAACTGCTCCCAAAGTCCATTTTGTAGGGCTCTCAAATCTCAGGCCTTCACTCTTTAATGAGAGCAGCTGCCTGCAGATCAGACCTTTCCTCTCTGCTGCTGCAAAAGAGCAGCCACTCCTAGCTCGAGGCACAGGCAGGGGGTGAGTGCTGGAGAAATCTACAGAGATGGCCAAGAGTAATCCCTTTCTCCAACTCCCTTAGCACAATGTGGGGCCAAGCAAGTGGTAAAAACACAGAATCGTCAACGCTGACTGCATCTCCTTTTGTTGTAGCTTTTCATGCCATAAAATGTATATGCCTGACCTCAGTGTTCTTAAAACAAAGCAAACTAAACAACATGGAGGCCAAAGGAAAGGGATGGAAGGATGGATGGACTCGAAACACATACAAAGCAAATTCTGAGTCCCAACCACAACAGTATGGGTCACTATACTATGTACCACCATATCACACCCATGTGTATTTCCCTCTCCTATCAACAGCTGCGTCAGCACCATTTTTTTCCAAGCTACCAAAATATCCCAGCAGATGTTATCTACAGTCTTTCCAAGGAAAGCAGCTTCTCCAACCTGGAGCCCCTCCCAATGTATCAACTTCAGCTCCCAAAATTCTCAGAATGGCCACAGTTAAGGTACCTGTCAGAAAGAAAGGTGGTACATCTAACCAGAGATTAAATGTGTTTAATCAGTGATGCTGACACTGGAGGAAGCTTTGAGAAGGAACAAAAGCACAGGAATTATTGCCCAGCCCATTCACCAGCTGCATCCAGGCTCCATTTAAAAGCTTTCCTCTTTTCTAGCAGGGAGAAGCAAGGTGAAAATCCACGGGGTTAATGCCAGTATTCAGTGTATTTAAAAAATTGCATGTAGTTGTATTGTTCTCCTTAAGATGCTCTACACAGTCCAGAAGATATTTTTTGTTCATGTTTCCCTGGTAGCTAAAAAGGTACCCTAGCAGCAAATTTTTTGTTTGTTTGTTTTGTTTTGTACAAGAGTTCAAAGCAGCATACACAGTGCTCCCTCCTCCTATTTGTCTCCACAACAGCAACCCTGTGAGGGAGTTGGGCTGAGAGAAAGTGACTGGCCCAAAGCCATCCAGTGAGCTTTGGTGGCTGAAGGTGGGTTAGAACCTGGGTCTCCCCATCATTCACCTAGCACCTTAACCACTACACCACACTTTCTTCACATACGTCCCCTCTACATATTAGAATAGTTACCATGGATACACAGAGTGTCCAATGGGAGCTCATATTTCCGTAAGAGCCCAGTGTTGATATAACACAGTATTCCTCTGTGTTTATTTTCTCCCCATCTTTTCTTGGCTAATGTTAACTGTGATACACAGCTATGTCTCCACAGAAACGATGGTTTTCAAATAACATCTAGCCCAGGGGTCTAAAACCAACCACAGTTAATTTTGGCACAGATGCAAACACTGCTTCATAGGTGGAGCTAAAGAGGGGAAAAGGCAGTAATTGCTGAAGACAGGAAGAAAATGGATGGGCCGTGCAAGACAGCCACATGGTCTGGCTACCCTAACCAGATCATGCTAGGAGACTGTAAACATTCTACCTCTGTTAGGCTAACAGGCAAAGCAGCCCCAGAATGACCGCATGAAAGCAGTTTGGAGGTAGAAGTTACAACATGAAGAAGTTGTAAAAGCCAACAGCAGGAAGGGGAAGGGAGGGGGAAAATATTCAGAGGCAGGGGAAAATATATACTTGTGGAGCTGGATGACTTCTGCCAACTTCCTCACATGGCACTGAAACCTGCTGTCAAGAGGTAGGTAGTTTAGAGCTTTGTGATTAATCACATTTTCAACCAGGAGCCAGATTTATGAATAGTGATCCCAATGAACAAGCATTTTACATACTACCCAGATTCTTTCCTTCTTGCCAGCCATTGTCAAGCCAGTCACCTCATAAATGGATTTCAGTCTACCTTATGCTCTTTTTCCTTTTTGTCAAGCTATACACCCCTGCCTTTTCAGAGGCTATCGTACGTGCAGGTATTCAAGAAATTCATGATAAATATACACCACCCATTCAAAAACACAGAATCCGGCACCTCCTTGGTTGACTTCTGCCATCATCCACTGCTCATGTGCTATACTTGCTATCTTCTCCAAGCAATTACTCTCTGTAGTTGCTGGTCATGACCCACCCGAATCAGGTACTCTTCAAAGGTTCATTTCCTTTTCACGCCCTTTTTGGTCATGACTCAAATATACTATTCCAAAAATGTATTAGTAATAATTGCATATGTAAAACATTTAAGGAAGTTCATTAGTGCCCTGAAAAGTTAGAAACTGCATCAAGCAGTTACAGTAGAAGGAGAACAGTAAGGTTCAAGGTTAAAAAAGGAGGATGGGTACATGAACGTTGTAGTACTGAAGGTGCTTGAAAATGAACAATTTATCTTTTGAAGTTACCCCTATAAATCTCTCAAAAATCAATACAAAATGCAGTTTATTTCAGCCACAGGGAAATATTAGTTAATGTACATAAAAAGGAAGCTTCTAGTGAACAGCAGATATTAAATTACTTCAAATTTAGCTTACTACTATCTATACCTAACATAAATTGTAGGGGAGATGGGCGGGGACAAATCGAATGAATGAATGAATGAATGAATGAATGAATGAATGAATGACCACCCATGCCAAGGTTGTATGTGCCCCTCAAAGCCTTGGGTGTAATTCTAAATCCCCTCCAAATATTACAGTCAACTGTCATTCTTAATGTAGCAAAAAGGAAAACTATTAAACACATGTGGAGTGATCATATTCACATAACTTTATTAATGTATTTTAATAACATTTATCAATAAATTCAATTATATTTTTCTCCTAGCCCTGATAACTTTGGGAAAAGTGGTCCCCCAAAATGTAACGCATACCCCCAACCTGCAATGAATGACAGCAGTGCTCCAGGGATTTAGAACGAGGATCTTTTCCCAGTTCTACCTGGAGATGCCATATACTGAACCTGGCAGCTTGGAGGCTCTCCCATTTTTCCAAAGGCTCCATATCCCAACCCAGAGATCCTGCCTCTTCCTTTAGACATTCCAAGGCAACAGAAACGCAAGCAGTCTCTGGACTCCCCTGTTTGACTCTGCCCGTCTTTAGGTAGCAACAAGGATGCTGGTTTAGGTAATGGTGGTCAAGAGGATCATGGGAAGAAAAGGATCAGAAGTGGGATGGCTTCATGTGGACCATTTTGTTGCAACCTCAAGAGTATTTAAAAGTAGAGGCAGAATCTCTCAGATTGTCAATGTATGTTTGTGCATGATATTCCTAGAAACATTGTTTTTGGAATGAGATACAGTTACTCACTTCTTGGCAATAGTAGCTGCAGTAACTAGAATTTTTACCTTAGTATCTCAGCCAGCTGCAAAGTAATAGCACTAGGCGCTTCTGACTGCACCCCAGAAACAGCTGCAAAACAATGGCTGGCGAGATCATTTATGAGCAGGCAGATTTTCCAGGCTTATTCTTTCAGGGTTAAAAAGGTGTCAACCCTACTGCTATTAGCAGCCTATTCCTCAGAGCTTGAAGAAACCCCATTCCTATTCTGGGAGGAGGGGCCCTCTCTCTTACTAAAGCACAAACAGGTTTTGCTAGCACCACACTCACCCAGAACAGTGGGGCAATGCAGGAACAACGAGTTTAGCCTCTGAGCTTATTCATCTCCTGAGTCCATTGAAGACACATGAGAATTCGATGAGCCTGCACAAGCCTGACAAGACTCCAGGCTGGGGTGATCACAGGGACAGCATCAGGCCAGGCCAGGCCATCAGGGACCATCTGTCAAATTTAATTTATAGCCCTTGCATCTTCCAGGTTCCTAAGTCCAGCTTAAGCCAAAGCATCACAATAGGTGTGTGGCAGGAAGAAGTGTTTGTGAGGGCCCCTGCTGCCCCTCTCTAACTCCTGATCCAAGCATAGGCTATGTACAGATAAGCTCCACTGTGCCTTGCTAATGACCCTCACATGTCTCCCTAATATGATCTCTGTGTACACTGCAAACAGCCAGTTCATTAAGAGAAACCAGCAGGGCTGGGGAAGGGCCATGTCAATTATCAGGATAAAGCTTGGCAGCTCTATCAAAGTCAACATCTGTCTTGAACTCATGAGGGGCCCAGCCAAATACAGCTGGTCCTGTAAGCTCCAAGGACAGCCCGAGTAACACCCGGCAGCACAGATTTCCCTGCCATTCCTATTCTGCCCTCATTAACAGCAGCTTCAGGATGTGGGCTTCACATTGGCTGTGCAGTCTTCCAATTGGGAAGCGCCAATTCCAAGACCAGACTGCCAAAAGAGCTACGCCCGTGTAATTTTGCAGCAATAAATTTGGTGAGATTGTGAATCTTGCTCTACTTGCCGTCAAGCAGCTTAGAGAAATGAAGACGAAGCATTCCTATTTTATTTCCTGCCCTATCCACAGCATGATTGATTCCAGCCTTCCTCCCCCTGGTGTGCTCTAGACAATTATCATGCTGACTGGGAATCCTGGGTGTTGCAGCCCCAACACATATAGAAGACTCCAGTTTGGGAAAGAATTGTCTCTTATTAAATTCACATTAGTTAGAAATTCTGGGAGTCACCAGATTGGAAGAGGCCGACCATATTGTACAGTATATAGAGGCTTTCACTCAGCTCAGCTTCCTGCTTTATGGAAAAATTCCTTCACCAAGATTCTAACTATAGATACTAGGTCAGTACTATATTCACCTTGCATTGCTTTTCATGGCACTCTCTTGGAAATCCTGAGTAGCTGATAAAGATACATGCCAATTCCAAGGCTTCCTCAAGAGGTATATTATGAAATTATTGTGACACCTTTTTGGCAACTGGCAGAGAGATACTGCATCTGACTTAAGTGTGTCATAAATTCTTCTGACTTTATGCAGGTTAACCATGGTGTTCCATTCCCCCCCACACACACACACACAGACACATCAGAGGAGCAAGTGTGTGTGTTTCCTAATAAATACAAAGCTTATTTTGTAAAACCAAAGCGTGAGATATTCTCCCAGCCTTCTGCTATAGAACACTATTTTGGCATCTCTGCAAAAAAAGAACATTCTATCAGTTTAGAAAGCTACAATTTCTTTGTGAGGAACTACCAGGTAAAATGGTTTTCAGATTAATATTTGATCTTCCTTCAAATAGTCAGATTTTCCTAAAGACATTAATTCCAAAAAAAATTAAAATATTCTGCTGTTTTAAAAATGCATGTCTTAAATGTATAAATAAATGTGGATTGTAGTTGACTATTATTTCTGAAAACACATAAAATCAAGGGAGTGTTCTGGTGCTGGTTATTTTCACACCTTTTTTTTCCTCATTAGAACCTCAAAATGCTTTCTGTTAAAACAGAAAGGGACAGAACTGTCTCAATCCTTATGAGCTTCAGCATATCTTTCCAAGACCAGAAATCATTACTTGTGTAACCCAACTGATAATAGACTAAGGACCAAGGATGCTTCCAGATAAAACCATTCTTGTGCAATTATGCTGTCTCATTCACAGAACACAGAATACTCAGATTCCTTTCCAAACCACTGTTGTTTGCTTAGATTTTCCCACTGCTGCATCTCTAACTTTTTCCTCTAACTGAATCCACTAAGATATGCAAGGATAGCAGTTTTTCCACTGGTATAAAAATGCTGAAAATACACAATGAATGACCTGTTTGGAGGTTTCTGCTTTTTCTGGGGGTTGCCATTTATTTCAGGTTGCAGTGCCATTCTGTGCTGTGCAGAGCACATCCATTCTGTAACTCAAAATTACTTTTGAGTTAAAAAGCAGGAAGCATTCCCACTGAACCTAGCCATTTTTATTTCTGTATATGCACATGTTATATCTGGCTATACAGCCACAATTTTCTTATTACTGCTCCATTCAATTTTACTTATTTATTGTAATCAAAATGTCACTATTCCAAAGAGGAGACATTCTGAAATTGTGCAAGAACAAGCTATTTTTCTTCATTTTTTTTAAAAAGAGAGACAACACTAACAAACATCTTGTTACTGGTGCCCTGCCCTTCTTGCTTTTGAAACAATGACTCAAAGACAATCCTTTACAAGTGAGGAGAAAAGGGAGTTTGGTTGTAAAAATTAGCAGGGAAAAAAAAAACAGGGGACAAGTTTGAAATTGACTAGAAAATCAAACAGGCACTTTTCCTAGCTGGGTTGCAAAAGAAGTCAAGAAAAGACATCATAATGTTTACTTAGAGGGTTGCAATCTACTTACAAGAAGATAACCCTAACAAAAATTAAGCACAAAACAATGAACGACCATGATGCTAATAAGCATCCTCTTTGGAAGAGATGTTGTCCAAGAAAAAGTCAGAAACCAAAGAGAACCCCGCTACTCTCTCCATTACATGGTGCCCTCTGCATTGAAAAGAGAAAGAAAATGCATTCTGTACAAAAGTGCATGAATAGTTACTGCCAACTCTAAGAGCCATATCTTGAAGTCCTCCCAGATAGCTTCCCCAGAAGGAGGTAAACAAAAGTTCCAGACCTAGGTTGGTAAATGGAACCACCTTGAATGATGAGATAGTAGAGTTACTAGCCTGGATTCTTAGAGTGACCAAAACCTCTCCTCCCACTCCTTTGAAACATATTCCACTTCTCAGCATAAACTCAAACACTGAGGCAGCCACACATAAATAGCAGGGAGAGAACTTGCTTGTCTTTCCAATAACTTTCAGGCATCTGCTTCCAGCAGCAACATGAACAAAGTTCTCCCGTCCCATGTCCACCTTGTGTCAAAAGCTTTACAAGGCATCTCCCCACACACAGGACAGATATTGTCACTCCAATTTTAGAAGAGACTGACTTGTCAAGCATCTCTTACCTCCAGACCAATAAAAGCTTCACCAGCTCAAGCCATTTAGCCTCGGAGGGAAGAAGGGAAAAGGAGGAAGGGAAAAAGGGGTTGCAAGCATTTACAGACCTGACAGTGTCAGGGCCTCACTGGACAGCTCTCTTTCCACTGGAAACCAAGAAACTGAGAGGTTAAACAAGGGCATCCGGTGGTCTATCTAAGCATGGGCCAAGTGATCTCCAGGATATACCTGGGGTGATAGAGAGGAAGCTACTGTCACTGTGGCCACCAGTATTTCATAGTCTCTCGGTCTGAGCTGCAATCCCACAAGATTCCAGCCTCGGAGCCGGCTTGGGCTGTACCAATCACAGCTACATGGGGGGAGAGGGAGGAGACAGCCCAAAAATCGCAGCCACTGCCAAGAGACAGGCAGAGCAACAGACAAGGGAGAGAAGCCACCAATGGTCAGTCAGTCAAGCTAATTCCTAATCTCAAAGTAAGGAGGAGTTAACCCTTAAAGTGCCAAGGTCGGTTATGGCTGTTTTTCATGCTCTCTCTCTCTCTCTCTCACTCACTCTACAGTGGAGCCAGAGCAGATTGCTGCCAACGCATCAGGATTTCCAAAAGCACACAGCACCACATACTGGTCACTTGGGGATGGTAAGAGAAAGGTGAGTCTCAAAAAAAAAGCTGTTCTGACTTTAAGCCCATGTGCATGTGTCTGCACAAAGGCGCACACACACGCACGATTGAAATAAGCAAACAAATCTGGTTTCTTTTTTCTTGAGGTTTGTTAGAAGCAGTGTAATATGCTATAAACCACAATCTTTTCACTTTTCAAATGTATGACTTTCAGTCCTACCTCTTAAGTCCCATTCTAGCTAGAATCCAAAGGCTTAAGCAGCCACTAAAACACTTCAACAGCCTCTTCTAATCATCAGGCATTATTACTTTCCAAACTATATTGCATTATCTAACTTATACAGCTACTATAATTGTTCAAATGTGTTAAGCCAACTGAGAACTGAAATTGGTTTGGTTTCAAGGTAGGATAGGGAGAAAAAAAGGCAACATCTGTGCAGAACAGAGGCAGATGGAGGGTGGCAGCACAGGCAAGCTTTATTTCGGAAAGCTGTAATCACTGAATACTTACCAACAATGACCTCCAAGGAGCAGCTGTCTCCTCCTACTCTTCTGGATGTCGTGGAAGTCTCTGTCTCTGCTCTCACAGAGATAAAAGGCATGTGGTGCCACCGTGAGGAGCATCTCATCTCCTTCTCTGGTTTTCAAAGGCAGCCAGTCAGCAGCGTTTAAAACTCTCCCAAGCAAACTCTGGAAGCTTACAGGAGTACCCTGATGATATTCACATGGGCACACACAGGCTAGATTCACAGGTCATTAGGACTACCTTACACAAATGCTGCAAAACTTCAGATGACCACAGGATGGCAACAAACAGATACAGTACATTCCAATCTTTTGCTGCCATCTTGTGATCATCTGGACATTTGCAGTACAGATCTCATAGCTGGGTTCACACACTGCACTGCCTTAGTGCAACATGTAAAGCTGGCCACAGACAGAAGCTGGTTTTTCAGCAGTCTAAACAGAGATTAGATTCCTGGGGCTGGAAAAAATAAGCCATGATCCAACTCCCAGTGGGTTCTTTGCAATCACCTTCTCCTCCTAGTAAGGACCAATGTTTTATATTGACTGGCTAGAAACTTACTTCAAATATATTACACTTTTCACCTGTTTTTATTTTTGTTTTAAAACAGCTATCACTTCTAGGCTCTGTTTGCACACAGAGCAAGGGAATGATGTAAAAAGTTAAGAAGTGATATTTGTATATGGATTTTGAAGTATTCAGCTTTACCCAACATGGTACCTTCCAGATATGTTGGATTACAATTGCCATAATTTTCAGTTTAGCTACTAAGTGTATTTGCCTATAGTTATGGAAATAACATCCAAGCATCTAACATTCCCAAGTTGGGGAAACTGTAATATATTTTTGGGACAATTGGGATGAACAGAATATAACCAACAGTTCTGAACATAGCATCCATCAAGAACTTGTCTATTCTCTAAGCTACTTATACAATAATTTTGCTTGCTTGCTTTAGTCCAGATACTGTAAAAGTACATAATATTTTTTAGTAATAACTTTTAAATGTTTCCTTTACTCTCAATTTGGCTACCATTAGATATTTCTATACCTATGGCAAAAATGGGCCTTTTGCTTATACCCTTTCTCTAAAAGATGAAATTGTGCTTCACAATTACTGGAAAGTGGTCAACATTTTAGACTGGATGTGCTGAACACTTTCTGAACATGTAGTTATAAAAGGCAAGTTAATATCATAAGATTAAAAAGCAATTTTGAACTGCACTTTCAATGTTTCTGGAACAAATAAATATTGTTGATGCTGCAGCAACAAAAGAAATTGGGTGCATCAATTTAACTTTTGCATGTGTAGTACAGAACAATTTAAGGAAATGTAAATGCAAGCCTCACATATGGAAACTCTTAGTGGAGCCCTGATTTAATTAAGCTAGGGCGCCATCACAGAAATCTCAGGGTTATTTTAAAAATTCAGCAGTAAGCTTAACATAGGTAACCAGATGCAGCAAAATTGGATGTCAAAACCTTTCCAGCTACAAGGTTGCTCTAAGTACTTGCCTGTTCTTGACAGCTTAAAGAGAAACACTAAATGAATATTTTTAGTGAACTGACCTTGTAAACACCAAGAATAAAATCCAAACAAGACTAAAATATCCAGCTCGGCAGGGCCTTTACTAATACTCAAACAAAACATTTCTGCACATTTGGATGGTACAAGCAGTTATGTTCTCAGAAATATGCAGAGCACTTATTTGCCAGATATGAATAAGATACTGGATAAACAGGAATGAATCTTGCTGGATAATGACCTGATCCTACAACAGATCTGCACAGAAGATCTGAGTTCTGTCTTCTATACTGCCCATAAGTTGCAGCATGTCATAAAAGAAGTAAGGTTACACTGCCCAGAGAAAGGTACCAGAGATAAGATGAAAGATTAACCATACGCTCACTCAGAAGTAAGACAATTGTTTCCAATGGGGCTTAATTCCAAATAATACACAGCCCGAAGCAGCTTGTAGCCATGGTTAAGGAAACAACAGGCGGTTGAAAGAAACCTGCAGTCACAGTGGGTAGCCTAAACCCTTAATCACATGGATCCAGCATCCATCCCACCCTCTTAAGAGCTCATGCTCTAGATAAGTTTTCTCAAATTATAGAACTGATGAAAGTATATCCATTGGGGTGACCTCCCATGTTTTTCTGGGACATCAATTCAGCAACTCTCTTTGAAATTTGGTCTGGATTGTGCACCACTCAAGGCTATGTCAGGAATGTCTGCCCTTCGCTCTCTGCACTTACAGCATCTGTATTTAATACAGCCACAGCTTGGGGGCGATGGTAGTCCTACACCTATGGAGGACTACAAGCTGGGAAAGCCACAGCTGAGAAGTGTTAATAACAAGAGGCCCATTTCAGAGATAGCCCTGTTTTGTCAAGCAAATACATTTTGTCATTCTGTCATTCCCTGGCTGAACTTCCTCATGTCACTTCTCTTTTTTTCCCTTCTAGGAATGGAGAAGTTACGGGGAAGGCTTTAATGTTTACATTTGTTTTTCCTGTGGTGAAACAGAAAACAGCAAAGAAGTAACCAGCCTACCTCACACAGTTGGTTAGGCATCACTGCCTAAGCCTTACTCTAACAGGGAAAATGTCAGAAAATATTAAGCTATACATAGCTGCACTGCTTCCTGTTATGAACCCCTTTGGTCATAGAAATGCTTTAGATTTAAACCAGGCACCACCGTAGTTATAATTTCCACTAATAACTGCTGTAGTGCCTCAGTTAACATGGGTGTTACATCAACATGATGCACTTAAAACCAGCTGTGTTCACAAAGCAAGCAATCCAGCCCCACCAACACCCAGAGGCCCTCAACCTCCTTTCAAAAACTCTCTGCAAATTGTCCATTCGTTCAGACACCTGGCAAGGGGATCAGTCCCTTCCTCTGCAGTCAGGTGGAGAATGTGAAGAAGGAAAGAGGGCATCAGAAGGAGAAGCAGTGAGCCCTCAGGCTAATTTCAGTCCTATACTCATCCATCACCAATTTCAGTCCCACCCCCTGTAACTACCCAACTTAAAAAAAAAAAATTCCCAACCACATCTTCTGCATTGCTCCAGATCCCTCTTTCAGTTCCTACCTAATCTCAGCTGGCAAGTTTCTGTGTGGCAGGTGCCATCTCATTTTAGAATTATTTTTTTTCTTTCAAAGAACACTATCAGGCATCAGAAGGAACCAAAGCTGAGTTCAGAAGCACAGAGTAATCTCTCAGCCATGCTACTATTTCTGATGGAAACCAGTGGCAGATAAAAATCTATATTCTCCTACGACCTGAAATAAATTATGCAGAGGCCCTCTTACCAAAATGAATATCAATGGCAAAGTTTGCTTCACTGAACAGGTTCTAGTATTTCCATTCTGGGCTGAAAGAGTTTAAGGGCTGTCCCATTTTTTAATAGGTGTTTGCTTTCATATAAAATCAAAATTTACAAGTAAAAACTAAAAAGAGCACAAATGGTACTAAGAAATACTGGCTCAACAATCACAACAGAAATGTCAAGCCAACATCTTTGAGCCTCGTTGTCTAACAAGATTGCTATAAAGAGGAAATGGGAGGGAATGCTGCATGGATCACCTTGAACTTTTTGGTGGGAAGGCAGAACATAGGAAACATACAACACAGCATTCGATCCTCCCATCAGGTCCATTTTCATGTGTCTATGTCACAGGAAATATAAGGATTGCTGTAGTTAAAATCAGGGCCTTTGAACCAGTTGCTGTAGGGCAGTGCAAGAATATGTCACCAGAGGTATCTCCTAGTCTTCCTTTTCTATAGGAAGGTTTGTGAGACAATACAGGTAGTCCCCAGTTTAAGAACAAGTTCCATTCCCAAGGTCTGTCCTTTAGTCAAATTTGTATGTAAGCTGGAACAGTATTATTGTATAATACTGTGTAAGTGGTATTGTGCAATGAACTCAAACCACTGTGTATTTAACTCAAATCACTTCATGTTTAACTTGAATTTTGCTACAATAGGCTCTGTTCTTAACTATGGGTCATCTGTAACCCAGGCATTCTTAACCTGGGGACTACCTGTAATTCTTTGGACTTGTTTTACATTGGGCAACCAAAATTTGTTGTTGTTTTTTTCGGGTGGCCTGCTATTCTGTTTGTTCTCCCGTGTTTTTCCAATATCCTTTTTTAAAAATTATTTACTGTAAACAACCTGGAGCCATAATGGTGACTAAGCAAATAAAAGAAAACAATGTTGTATGCAAGTTAAAACGAGGATGGGAAAGGAAATATTACAAAATTCACTTTATTTCTGTCTTGCACACACATGCACACACAAATCAGAAAAGGAATTAGCATTGCTAACAAGCCAGAGATTTTTCCATTAAACGGGGTGGAAAACAATGGTCCCCTAGATGTTGCTCAAACAGAATCCCCAACAGCCTCAACCAGCTTGGCCAGCTGTGAGGTACACATATCCTATTCAAAACAGAATTGGCCTTAACGTTTCTAAAGTCAACACCAATGGCCTAGCTATTCGTTCTTTTTCAGCTCTGCAAACAGCTTTGCTTGTGTTTTTTTTTAAGGAATCCCATCCTATTTGACTACAACTGTGGTAAACCGACGACACAGTTGGGAAACTGATGAAAATTGTAGTGTAAGTCCTAAAAAAGATCTATTGCATTAAAAAAACACACACACACATACACTGACAAAGTGAACACATGCTTCTCCCCTCATGTGTGATGTGACCCCAGCCACTTTGCAAGTCACAGCTCCAAAAGACTGCCAACCACTGTCCTCCTAATCCTAAATAGCACCCTCTAATAGCACCAGGGCTCAGCTTATCTTTCTCAATCAGCACTTCTACCATTCATAGCCTAGAGAGGTGTAACTCTCATCTCCACCTCTCTGCACAGTCTGCATCTTAGGTCCTGTCTAGAGTGGTAGACCTCTGCTTCTATGGATCTGGTGCTCAGTGCCTGTTCTTGTGCTGCTATGATCAGTGCTCAGCGCTGTCTTTTAGCCCAGCCCTTTCCAGCCACTGGTAGGATTTCCCAATGTCAGCCACCTCAGCTATCTGTCAATGGTACATCCCATGCAGTCTTGTCTTGCCATGGCACTTCCTCTGCTTGAACTTCCTCCCTCTGCTGCTGCCTCAGGCATTCTCTCAGCAGTTCATCTTTGGGTGCCATCTTACTGATGTACTCTTGGATGCTCTGGGTTTCATCCAGGACAGTGGCTTTGACACTCACCAGACCCTGCCCTCTTTCCAGCTGGTGTACAGTCTATGGTTGTTGGAGGCGGGGTGGAAACCACCGTAAATTGTGAGAATCATTGGCAGCCTCCATGTCCTCCTTTGGTCATTCACTATACCAGCAGGACATCTGATGACTGGCAGGGTGTACATCTTGATGGTGTAGATCTTGTTCTTCCCACTGAGCTGGCTCTTCAAGACCTGTCCTATCCTTTGGTGGTACTTGGATGTTGCTGTCTTCCTTGCCTCCTCCTCATGGTTCCTAGTGACTGTGGGATACCAAGGAACTTGTAGCTGGTCTGTATGTCTGCTATGTGGCCCGCTGGCAGTTCCACCCCATCAGTCTTAACTACCTTCCCTCTCTTTACTACCATCCAGTCATATTCTCCAGTCCAAATGACATCCCAATGTCCTCACTGCAGATCCATGTCGGGTGGATCAGCGAGTCAATGTCTCATTCACTCTTAGTATACAGCTTGATGTCATCCATGTGGAGGAGGTGGCTGGTGGTAGTTCCACTCTTGAACTTGTATCTTTATCCAGTCCCTGTGATCATCTGGCTGAGGGAGTTCAAGCCTATGTAAAACAGCAGCTGGCACAGTGTTTCACCTTGGTATATGCCACACTTGATGGCCACTTGTGTGAGCTGTCTTGAGTGGACTTCCAGTGTTGTCTTACACAGTCCCATTGAGTTCTTGAGAAAGGTCCTTAGCATCCTGTTGACTTTGTATAGTGCCAGGCATTCACAGATCCGTGTGTGCGGCATTGAATCATAGGCTTTCCTGTAGTCAATCCACGCTGTGCTCAGATTGGTCTGTCTAGACCTTGAGTCTTGGATGACTGCTCTATCTATTAACAACTGTTGTTTTGACCTTCTGGTGTTGTTCCCAATGCCCTTCTGAACTGCGCTCAGGTACTGGCCCATATGATCCTGTAGCTTGGTGGCTACGATGTCTGATAGGACTTTCCATGTTGTGGGAAGGCAGGTTATTGGCCAGTAGTTGGATGGTGCTGTTCCCTTGTGAGAGCCTTTTGTGATCAGCACTGTCCTTCCTTGTGTTAGTCAGTGGGAGGCTGCTACTAGTTCATCTGTGCTGCTAGGCATTCATGCACTGCTGCTAGTTTCTTTAGCCAGTAGGTGTGGATCATGTCCAGGCCATATTCTTGACCCACTGTTGGATGTCTGCTACTGTGATGGTGACTGGTTCCTGTTCTAGGAGATTGCTGTGGTCTGCTCTCATGTCCTGCAGCCACTTTGCATTGGTGCTATATGACTTCTCTTTCTCCCATATGTTCTTCCAGTACTGCTCAGTTTCTGCTGTTGGTGGCTCTGCTGTTACAGGTAGTCCCTGGGTTAAGAATGCCTAGTTTACAGATGACCCATAGTTAAGAATGGAGCCTACTGTAGCAAAATTTGAGTTAAATACACAATGATTCAAGTTAAATACACAATGGTTTTTAATTATGCAATACTACTTATACAATATTATACAATAATACTGTTCCAGCTTACATACAAATTCAACTTAACCTTGAGAAGTGAACTCATTCTTAAACTGGGGACTACCTGTACTGTGTTGTTAAACTGCAGCTGAGAGTACACCTTGGATGGTTCTTTGGAAAACAGGGCATTTATCTTCTTGGCCTCTGCTTCTCTAGTGTATCTCCTTAGCCTCATAGCCAGTGCTGTGAGTCTTTGTTTAGCAGTCTCTAGGGCTTCAGATGGAGTTAGGCCCTTGTATTTCTTCAGTAGCCGAATCTTATCCTAAATCTCCACACCCTTCGGTAGTTCCACCACCTGATTAACTTCTCTCCGAGTTGCCTTGATCTTAGCCTCCAACCTCATTTTCCAGAGGTGGGTGGGTATGTACTGCTGTTCTTGATTGTGTAGCCAAGCATCTCCAGGATTACAGCAGCTGTAGCATATACCAGTTCATTGGTGTGAGTTATGGTGGTAGTAGGGATTGTCATGAGGGCTCTATCAGCATCTTCTAGCAAACTATCTGATGGAACTTCTCCAGTGAGCCTTGGTAATTGGTCTTGAGGGTTGACTGTAGCTAGCTTATCCATGATTTTATGCCACGTATCAGCTACTGTGCTCTGTAATGGGGGGGGTGGCAGTGACGTTCCAGCTTCAGGTGTTGGCTGCACATCCAGTGTTTTTTCCAGGTATTCTTGAGTCTGATGTAATGTGTAGTTGGTCCATCTCAAGTTCCTCTTCACTATGTTGAAGTATTGGGTAACTAGCTGTTTCTCAGTGTGGATGTAGGTCTTCTGTCCATCCATAGTTCACTCATGCATTTCATATATCCCCCTCTCATTAGGTCTACTGTTGTAATAGCATCCCATCAATTCCAGGTTCTCTTGTCTCATCCATGTATGGTTTGTATATATATATGTATACATTTGTTTTATACACACACACAGCCTATCTTTTGTTTTATTTCCAGGATATCATAATTAGCTCAACAATAAAAGGAGCACATTAAACTCTGTATTTAGTGCTTGTTTATTACATGCAGGGTGTTTTTGAAGTCATGACATTCTGTAACTCTAGAAGGGGCTGCTGACTGTTTATCACAGGAATGACAATCTCTTTGAGCCATTCCCACCCCTGGGAATGTATATTTCTCCTGGCTTTCAACTCTACTCAGGCTACCTTAACCCCACAATGAGAGACAGACAGAGAAGTTGTCTCCCCAAATTAGACTGTAAATAGAGTCTTCAAATGCTGACTGATGAAAAACTCAGAGCCACACTCTGGAAAAAATGGGATTTTGGGAACACTGTGGATTAATTTCACTACACAGCATTGAGACTGAAACTCCATTCAGGACAAGTTTCTCCAGCCAGGATGAAAGAAAATGCCACAAGAAGTTACAATAAACCCACTGTCTAGTATTTATTTATTTATGGCATCCAGGCATCTCGCTCAAACCTGAAAGCAGACATTTTAGAATGACCAAATATTGAGAAAACACAAAAAGGGACAGATAAAAAAGAAAAAACTTCTATTCCATCAGCATACTTTGCACAAAGGATTTACTTTCTGACAACTCTTATACTGAATTGATCATTACTACCTGATTCCTCTTTTCAGAACAGGCACATCCCCAAATATATAAACCATCCAAAGTACATGAGAGCTAGTTAGATGAACTTTAACCATCAGCTGTGCAGTGGGGACTTGTTACTCCAAGAGAAGAGAAACTGGAGCTTGTAAGGCAACATGAAAAGGAGCCAGATGGAGCAGCAGTCAGTAGGAGCAAATGCAACATCCTGCATAATTACAGACCCCCACGCTGCAGAAGTACTTGCACTTGAAGGATGTGTATGTCACATGCATGGCGTTTCTTCAATGCCCATTTTTGCTTTTCTCTTTTAAAAAAAAGACAAAATATTCCAACTGAAGACTTGCATATTTGGAAATATCACTTCTACTCCTCTTGTGCAAAGCACTGCAGACATGAGTTCTCCTACCTTGAGTTAAGCTGCAATGCAAAAGCCAATACAGAAAAAAGCAGTTTGTTTTTTCAGTGAGGGTATTCTTTATTTATTCACCTACTCAGGTGATTCTAGGCGGCATACCCAAGTGTACCTTTTGCCATGTTCCGACCATATAAGCAATAAACATGGCTTACTGGTGAATGTGCCCACTTATGCCTGCTAACTTCTCTTTCCAAATGCTAGGGTAAAAGATCTTCAAGATAGGCCAGATCAGGAAACACACACCACAAGAATTACTAGAACTCTACTTTATTGTTAAAAGGTATAATAACAGCATCTTGAAAGCCTACTTGATATTCTCTCTCCCCACTCATATACCAAAGAGAATTGAGGCAGGGCAATCTTGAGTTTCTTTCTCACTGCCCCTCCTTTACTGGCTAAGCTGGCATTTACTTAATAGATGTGGAATACCTTTTTTACACCTGGCTAGAAAATGGCTATCCACATTTTTTAAAATGTTTACCATGTTGCCTCTACTCAATGGTACTTCCAGGCACAGTTTCCTTAGGGAGCTGTTTTCTGGTTAGTACCATTAGAACAGCAATTCTGAAACAATGATTTGTGGATCATCAATGGTCCATGAAGGTTCCACCAGGTGGTCCACCAAAGTATTTTCACATTGACCACTAGTCAACTGGTCACACAAGAAGCATACTTACTCCTTCCCACCTTCTGCATTCATGGCTGTAAGCTGCTTCATGAAATTGGATCAATGGCCAAAACCTGTTTCATTGAAGCGATAATGCTGGTAGCAAAGCAAGTTATAAAATTCAGAACATTGGCAGAAGTAAACAGGTCTCAAGTACAGTTACAGTACAGTCATGAATCTTTATGTGTTGTGCTAAGTGGAACTGTGTTCTCACATAAGCAACCAAAGAAGAAAATGCCAACAGAAAATACAATAATGAAAAGAAAAAACGGCAATTCCATTGGGTTGGAGATCCACTCACTCCTAGATGTTTAGGTTCAGTATAAACTTTCATACTGTTAAAGACAAAAATATAAGGAGAAGGATTTTTTTTTTAAATCTAACTGGGTGGTCCCCGCATTTTCTGAACATTTATTTAGTGGTCTGTGATTGCACAGAATCTGAGAAAGACTGCAGCAGAAGCACCCTGCAGATCCTCCAGTAAGTTTACAACGACTTGTGAACAGCAGCTTCTCAGCTACACAACCTGGGAAGAGGAGAACGTGGGCACCTTGCAGACACAGTCACTGAAGAGCCGTTCTTATAGATCGTGTCATCACAATGCAGTGGGTTTATACAAGTTGGCTATGACTGCTTGCTTATTACAAAGAAAACGACAGTACCTGCAACTCCATATTGATTGTTATCTCAGTGACCTGAGCCTTCAATATAAAACAAGTCCTCACCATTTACTTTGGACAGGCCTAGCTTAACTGAAGCTCTGGATCTTAAAAAAAAAAAAAAGAAAGAAAAACTATTGAAGAGATTTCTGCTGGTGTTATTAGTTTTAAATAAATAATTGGGAGCATCCTTCCTTCAACCAGCACATCTGGTGAAAAGCTTCCCCAGGGAACAATCAACAATGACAAGAGTGTATGAAGCAACTATGGCATCAAATGTTACTTGGCACATCCTGTAATTTTTGTGCAGTCTGCCCAAGCATGCATAAAAGTAACTACATCACAGAAGCTTTATCTCCAGTATCTGAATGTATTTGCTGAAGGCTCATACAAATGACTTCTAGTCTGTAATACAGAAACAGCTGTCCTTAGGATGAGGACTGTGTGAAACTGCCAGGTCTCTCTGCCGAAGCAAATTCCCAGAAATTCCAGCTAGCATAAGAATACGTAGGAAATCCAAGAACTGCAGTCCCAACAGACCTGGAGTACTCCAGGTTCAGCAAAGCTGCCGGTATACACAAAGAGAATGGCGCATGTGTATTGAATGAAGGGACGACACACCACATTATGTATACCTCCAGCTGCAAACAAGCAATCTGTTCCCTTTCCTTCTTTCTAGGGCTGCCACCTCACACAAAGTTACCAGGGAGCATGCCAGAATGAACCAGGAAAACTTATTCCTGAATTTTAAAAACTGAGAAGCGCTGTTAAGCATCCAGCAAGGAAGCAACCATCTTCCCTGTTTCAGTAAGAAGCACATCATCGAATAAATGTGGGGGATATGAATAAAATGAATCCAGATCGCCTACTTTCCCCATTTCCCCCGCATCAAGGGAGCATGAGTAGGGGAAAGAAGCAATCACAATTCATTTCTGTCTCGGGCGAGCTATCCTCACTTTCTCCCGCTGAGAACAGCAGCCATCGCGAAGCCGCAGAGCAATCCACGCACGCTCACCTCCTGCGCTGGGAGCCTGAAGGCTGGCCCGCTTCCTCAGTGGGGAGCCGCTCTTGGGGGGACCGATGCCAGAAGACATTTTGCTCGCTCCCGATGCTCGGCAGAAGTCTTGCAATCGGCGTTGCTGCGGCCACCGCGCTCCAAAAAAAGGCGGAGACAGAGTCAGGCTCGTCCCTCGCTATTGATTGATGGAGGCGCGTGGGAGAGAAAGACATCGGAGCCCACGCAGAGCCGGAGTGGATTAAGGGGTCTCCTCTGACGATCGAGGTGTCTCTCTCTCTCTCTCTCTCTCTCTCTGCTTCCCCCACCCCAATTTGCCGGTTGATAGACTGGGTCTGGAGGCAAGGCTTACGCTCCTTATACGCTTACACGGCAACAGAGCTTTCCGTGCGTTTGATGGCGTGGCTCGGCGGAGCTTCCAGCGGTGGGCTTAAAAGACCCGCCCACCTTGCACTGCTCCCTGAAGCCGAACAAGCGCATTCTACTGCATTCTCCTTAAGCGGGGGGGAAGCTTATAAGATCGTCGCAGCCAGCCCTAGTCCCCTAGTTGCTGTCACGAATATTCTCCCTCCCACTTTTGCTTAGACAAGATGGTGTAGATCTGCCGGGTGAGGCGAAAGAAGCCTCTCTCCCAGTCCAAGGAACCCTGAATGTCATCAACCCAGCGCCAAAAAGTCGCGCAAGAGCGGCTGCAGCGCTTATCCTCCATGGTCCATGGAATGATGGCCCAACATACTGGGAGAAGCCAGCTTTACACACTGCTGACTAAGAATCCGCCTTGTTTAATCCCATTCACACTGCACCCGGAGTCATTAACCAAGCGGCTGGGTTCCTACAACACCGTACACTAAACTGTAGGTGGGCTACAGTAGTTTAGTCGCCCATATTATGTGAACCCAACCATTTCCAGAGCAACTTTTCTGTGTTCATAAATCGCGCTAAACCATGGCTTATGAGTCAACCATAATTCGACAAAGTTAGGGCTAAGCAAACCGGCTTAGCGGAAGGCGTCTACTGGTTTAAAGAAAGCGGGAAACGGTTAAAACTACTCTTTGATCGCCTCCACGACGTTAATCTGGCGTGCATAGATCCCCCCCCCCCCCCGAAGTAGCGGATGCTATACGAATTTAGCCTATGAAAAGCAATGGCTTTAAAATGCAAAAGTTGCGCTTCGCCCCGATCAGCCTTTCTCCGGCCTTCCTTTCCACCGGAAGCGGCCTACTTCGTGACGCGCCAGCGGCCTGGGAGTCAGGGCCACTGCCTGGGGGCGGGGAAACGGATCAGAAAGGCCTTCGCGGGCGGGGGCCCGTCTCCCTGCCGGGAAGGCGCTTGCAGGCGCCCCAGGCCAGTTGCAGAGTTCGAAAGGGTCGGCTCTTCTCGCTCGGCCCCGGCCCCCCGCGCCTCGCTTGGAGATGCCCGGCGCGCAGCCGCTCCGCCTGCGGCGCGGGAGGTGGAGCGTGCAAGCGGGGTGCAATCCAGACTGAGCTCCTCCGGAGGACTCGCTGGCGGAACGGAACGGGCAGCGGCGCCGGCGCCGGCTCTGCAGCCCGCGGAATAACGTGCCTTCTTGAGGGAGAGAGAGAGGCCGGGGCAGGGGGAAAGGAAGTCGGCTGCATCTGGGAAATGGCGCCGCCGACGGAGGGGCTGCTGTTGCCGCTTGTATGGAGTTCCAAGTTAATTATTATTCCCCGCAAACCGGGATCACGAGCAACATTCGGAAGAACGGTCCTCGCCTACTCCGGCTCTCCTCAAATGGTCTAACGCGTCCCTCCCGGCCTTAGTTTGAAAGAAACTGAGCTACGCTAAAGCGGGGCCGGGGGGGGATGCCCCCGAAAGCAAGCCTTTTCCCCGCTGCGTCCGATTTCCACACCCAGGCGCCTTCCGGCTTGCCGAAGGACTTCCCAACTTTCACGGGCTTAACGAAGCCTCCGTGTTGCTTCTAAAAGAGCACCCGCCAGCGTTTTTGCGCCACGGAAACACAGAGACGGCGGACTCCTTCCAGTTGATGGGATAAGCTGAGAAGCTGCCAGCCGGGGATGCGCGCGGAGCGGCTCCGAGAGCCGTCCCGCGCCTCCCGAACTGCTGCTTAGCCCTCGGCGCCTGTAACACCCCGAGCGGCAATTAGCAGAGGTTAGGAGATGAATTCCAACCCGTCTGAAGGAACGAGGCTGGGGTAGTAGCTGGAGGGATTGGGAGGGGGAGGGAGATCCCTCCTTCGGCAAAGGACAATAAGAGACGGGGGAGGAAAAGCGAAAGGAGCTAGTCCGGAACTTACTTTGTTTCAAAACAGCGAAGGTTCTTCCCTACCTGAAGCCATCCTACTGCTGGCCGAGATGTCCAGTGAGTGAAGGCCCAGCTGCTTTCCCGGATAGCAAGGAAATCGGACAGAGGGCAGCCCCTCCGACGCCAAGAGCCAGGCGAGGCTGAGTGGGTGGGTTGCACAAGCACTTCCTGGTCCAAGGTTCCAGCTTAGCGCAGCGGTTTTGGCTGGGAGAGATGTGTCCGAGCCTGGCCGCTGTATCGCCCGCACTGATGTTCCCTCCCCTCTCCTCCCTTGCAGGGTCCGGAACAGCCAGGGCTGGCTGCTGGGCGGAAAAGCAGCTGTTCCTGGCGCGAAGAGGAAGCCGTCTTCGGCGTGGGCAGCCAGGCTGCCTCGCAAAATTAAATCGCGGCGCTCAGGTAGGGCGTTCAGAAGCCTCCGCGCAGTGGTGGGAGCGAGCGCGGTGGGGCGTTAAGGTTGCCCGAAGAACAGCGCCATCTTGCGACAAAATGGAAAACTAGCAATTAGGAAGGGAAGACGTCTCGAAATCCTGAGCAAATTCTGAGAAGTTCGTGTGTTTATTATTAAATTTGTATGCCGCCCATCTCCCCCCAACGGGTGACTCTGGGCGGTGAGCTGCCTCATGACAGGTGTTTTTATTTTTTAAGATGTGGAGAAAGAAGATACGGTGTCTTATAATCAGTCCTTTCTTTTCAATCATAAATACAAATTTTTCCTCAAATTTTATTATGAGTTACAAACAAATAAAAACAAATACAAACTACAAAAAATACAAAAAGAAAAACTGTAGAAATGAGAAAAGAAAAAGTAACTTCCCCCTTCATCCTAGCAAGTAAAAACAATTTTAATAGCGTATCATCTCTTAATACAACATATACACTCTTCACCCCATAACTCATCTCTTAATTAAAAAAACAAAGTCCAATAGCCTCATCAATTCTTTATCAGCAAAAGTCCAGTAAGGGAAACCAGATAAAACTAATTTTCCATTTTAACCTTGATCAAATAAGCCAACCCTGTATTCCTTCCCTGAATTTTTAACAACAATCATAAATATCAATGGGATTGCAATGGGAACAAGATTACTGCAGTGCTTTTGAAGGCCCATTACCCTAACAAGGCATTGTAGGAGAATTACCTTTAGAACATAAAACTACGTCCAGAATAATGACAAAACTGGTCACATGTCCTTAAAGTGGCCAGTTACAATAAAACAGCACTGCAGATGAATCATGAATGCTTTAAAATGTAAGTTAATGTTAAGAAATTGCCAAGCAGGTAACAAAGAATAGGAGTTGTTAGATTCTGATGGCAATCGATTATCCATTTTATTTTTAACTATGAAGCAGCCTGATATACAGGCGTTACTGTGGTTGCACCTGCAGTCATTCAAAGCTTGGTTGTCTGTTTCTAGCCACATCAACAGTTTTCCAACCTACAGGACATAATCTTATCAAGATTAACCTTTGGTTCATTTTTTTCTCCTCCATTCCACAACTGCCCTGTAGAAATAGCTGTATAGTGCAACCAAGGAAAGCTTGTGGGAGCAAAGCTGGAGTAGACTGTACTTTGCAGTTGTGCCCAGATCTCCACATTGCTTTTTTCATTTTAATATTAAAGAATTACAATGTTAAATAACATTCTTTCTACCATATTTTTCCCTATTTCCGCAAGTATAATTAGGTAAACTATCAGTCTGAATTCCCAAGAAATCTGTCATTTTACATTACTTCATTTACTGTTTGAAAAAGATTAAGTATTTCACAATATGTTACAATTATGTTGGGTTCATTTTCTGTAGCAAAAAAAGGAGAAATTAAAACAATAGCTAATGATAAATGGTTTCAGTAATACATAATTGATTCCTGGAGCACTTAATTGTTTATATTGTATATTTGGGGTTTTAATTTTTTGCTATTATGTATTTGTTTTAAACCAAAAGCTGGATTTGGGAAGTTGTATGCCACTCAGAGTCAATTGATTGAAGTGGCCTATAAGCCTGGAAGTATATAAAATAAAAAGAATCATAATACTGTGCTAATATGCCAGTTAATATGTAAAATAAAGTATTAAACATTGTGGTTGATTGACTTGGAATTTTATAGTTTCCAAAGTGCTATTGATTTTCATAGAAGTTATTTATTTAAAGGATTGATATGGCTGCACAACTTTTGCAACAGTGACTCCAGCCAGCATACAACAATAAATCAGAATTACAATACAATCAACCAACCAAAACCACAGTAACCAAACATACAGTTGGAACATACCACATATACCACACCTTGAAGGATGAACTTCTCTTAACATTCTACCCCCAAAACCTGAGGGAACAGCTAGGTCTTCAAGGATTTCTTGAAGGCTAATAGGATTGGAGCCAGTCAAATCTCAAGCAGAAGACCATTCCACAGGGCAAGCACCATTACTGAGAAGTGATGCCTCCTAAGTCCCATCAGATGACATTATTATAAGGAAGGGACTGGACCAAGCCCACTCTGTTGGAACTGTGGGATGGGCTGAAACCATCAGAAACAGGTGGTCCCACAAATATCCTGGTCCTGCACCATGTAGGACTTTATATATGGTAACCAGCACCTTAAATTGCATTTGAAAGCCCACTAGGACTCAGTGCAGTTCATGAAGTAGAGGTGTTACATGTGCATATTGAGGTACACCTATGACTACCCTTGCCACTTCATTCTGGACCAGCCGCAGTTTCTGGGTGGTCTTAAAGGGCAGCCCCAAGTAGATCACATTGCAGTAGTCCAACGGAGAGGTGACTGTATGAGTGACAAAGAGCAGTGGCTCCCAGGCCCAGGAACAGGTGCAACTGGTGGCCAGATGGAGTTCTGCAAAGGACCTAGCCACAGCTGCCACCTGCTTTATAAGCAGGAGCCATGAGGACCCAAGAGGACCCCCAAATTGCATGCCAGACCTGGGGGGCATTTCCTCAAACCAAAGGTGGAAACTTCCAATTTCTGGACAAGCCTCCCCGCCCCCCCAAAAAAACCTCTTGCCAAAGTTGAGCTGAAAACTCTTCTTCCTCATCCAAGCACCCACAACCTCCAGGCTTTAACACAGAATATTGACAGTATTACTTGGACAGCCAGGACAGAGATACACAATTTAGTATCATCACCCCCTGTGGCCAAATGATCTCAACTGACAGTTTCATGTAAATATTAGGAGCAGGGAGAGAGTGGAATCCTGTGGCACCCCACAAAGCAGGGCTCGAGGATTGGATTGCTCACCTCCCACCAATATTATTTGGAATCAACCCCAGAGAACCATTGTAGCCCCCTGCCTGCAACTGTCAACTTCCTGAGCTGGTCCAGAAAGATACTATGTTTGAGGGTATTGAAAGCTGTTGAGAGATCAAGGAGGTCCAGGACTGATGCACGACCTCCATCCTGTGCTCTCCGTTGGTCATCAGTAAGTGGAACCAATGCTGTTTTGATACTATGACTAAGCCTGAATCCAGACTGAAAAGGTCTAGATAATCTGTTTCCTCCAAGTTGAAGTTGAAGTCTTCTTATCAGACTTTACACCTGGACTTTTAAAAGCATCCTGAAATTTAACAAATAAAACTTTCCTTGTCATTTAGTGTAATGTCAGGAAAAACATCACTTGATAATGTTCATTGACCAGCTTCACTAAGTCATGTGATTTGTTTATTTTGACACAGCACAGGAGTGGGCAACATGCAGACCTAATGATTTTCAGTGTATCATATATGCCACATTACACCATTCAGAAAGATGAATGCAGTCCATGATTCTAAAAAGTTGTATTATTATTGGGTATTGGGACAAGAGGGGGCAACTCAAATGAACTCTCTTCTTCCAGCATTGTGCTTTGCTTGCTGATAAGGTATGAGAATAGGGAAGGCTTAGAAACTTCCAGGAGGCCACATTAAGATGAGAGAGGATTGTGGGGGAAAAGAAGCTGAGTAATGGAGATGCTGGATGACAGCTGAAGAGCTATCATGGCTAAAATAGAATAGGCAGTGCTGGTAGCTATTGAGTATCAAATATTGAACTGTTGGTTTCTATCCAGAGTAAGGTTGGCCGATAAGCTTCGAATGGACCAAGTAGTTTTGACCAATTTATGGAGTGCTGGATGAGACTGGGACAAGATTCACTGAAGCATCTGAGGGCATGCCCTGGGACAAAAGTGCTGAAGAGGACACCCAACTAAATGACCCTATAGCTGGGGATAAGAAGATCAAAGGTTTACCTGTCAAAGAATTAAACAGCTTGTCATCTATCATCTCTTCAACCTGAAAGTGGATGGTACAATGCCAATGAATTATATAAGCCCTTTTCTTAGACCTAGAGTGGTAAATAGGAGTAGAACTAATAGAGACTCCAGGGTGCAGGGAGCAGGATTGTGCTCACATATGTTAGGAACACATTTATGTTAAATCATATGTTAAGCATATATCATACTGTGTTAAAAATTGCTTACTTAGAGAGCTTTTGAGACATCTGAAACAGGTCTAGAGAAAACCTCATATGATATTTTTACTTTAGACTATGTCAGGCTATCAGTTGGGAGGTGGGAAATTGTTCACTAAAGAATGAAAAGAATTAGTAGTGCTGAAGCTGAAAAGTAAAAATGCTTGTCTACTTTGATGAGATTTGGCTGATATTCCAACTGCTTATTTCTGTCTTATAAGGTTAAATAAAGAGAGAAAACACTGTAGTCTTGTCCTATCCCAATCAGATCCAAATCCCCTGTTTATGGTCCCTGGTGGCAATACCCATATATGCTGGGTTCTAGCATTGTAATAGTAAGGTCAGAAGAATATGAAATGAGGAAAGTATAGAATGGTAATTAATGTATTATATCCACATCTTATTTGCTCACGCCCATGACATTTCCATGATTTCTGCACAGTTTTCTTAGCATCAATACAGAAGGGGTTTACCTCAGCCTTCTTCTGGGTTTTATTATTTCCCAATCTTGCCTATGGCCCTAGTATTTCCTAGTAGTCTCCAGTTTAAACATTAACCAGATATGACCTTGAATAGCTTGCTAAGGGGCTGCCACCTGCTATAGGCCTGCTAAAGATACTTGTAGCTTATCAATAAATGTTCCTCTGAATACCAATACTGTACAGCAACTGAAGATCTTCAGTTGAAACTCAGCCCTATTAAAGACTTTGTTCACACTCCATATTACAGCTCTGAAATTCCCTACTAATATCCATTCAAGTACTAACCAGGCCTGACCTTATTTAGTTTCTAAGGCCTGACAAGATTAGCTAGGTGCTGCCACTCACTGAAGCTAAGAAACAATACTGACATAATTAAGGAAAAGCCTCAAGGTGGAAGGGAAGGCTCCAGCATCACACTTTATTGGCCCTATGCTGCGAAATACCAGAAGGAACAACATACAGTTCTCTGAAAAGGGAGTTTCTTGCAGAAGTGCATTACCTAGTCTTCATGGATGCATCTCAGGAGGCTTCAGTAGGTATCTTCTCTCAGTTACCTAAAATATATAAATCAGATGTAACAAGTCAAGGAAAGGAAACTCTCTAAACGACATGGCATTCAATGGGCAAACATTGTTAATTGCATAGAATATGTCCTAAATAACTCTCTCATTCTCTGCTGTACACTTAACCTAGAGGAAAGAGTTTAGAATGTGTTGTGCTTGAAAAGAAGATTCCCAACCCAGTTCAAGAGATTCCAAGACTAAAGTGTCACTAAAGTGATAAGGAGAAAAGAAGTAGTGTCTGCTGATGATTTCTTACCCTTCAACCTGCAAGAGAGTTGCTTAGGCCTGGTGCACTACTCCGGAGCCAATGAATGAGTCCAAATGCCCCATTCACTTGGGAAGGATTTTATAAGTTGATCATACTAAGAGTATGTAATGAAAGAACATATTCTAAATTGACTATATGGGGAAACCCAACATTAAAAATTGGGAAAAAGATGGTGATACAGAAAAATTGGATGGAAGCAGGGATATTGACTTTGGATCAATTGATAGACGATGAAGATGAATTTTTAGCATGTGCTGTGTTAGGAAATAAATATCATCTACCAAATGTAGGCCAACGGCAATATTTACAGCTACAACATTTGTTAACAACATTGTTTGTACTAGCAGCATTTTCAGCTTCTGAGACACCTGAGATACTAGAAAAACTTGTTAAATTCTTTAAAACTAAAAAGCCTATTATTAGCTTTTATGGATATTTGTTATCCATAAATAAATTTGACATGCAGATGTTAAAGATGAGTGGAATAAAGAATTAGAGGTTTCTATATTGCCTCGACAATGGGAGAGAGTCTTAACTTCTATAGTAAAAGTGTCAATGGACCTTAAATTACAACTTATACAACAAAAAATAATATTTAGAATTTATTGGACTCCATTATGTTTATATAGAAAAAGACTGTCTAAGACAGAGTTTTGTTGGAGATGTAACCAGGATAATGCCTCTTTAAAACACATGTTTTTACAATGTCCTTGTCAGGTTCAGCCCAAAGAACTCCCCGAGACAGCACAGATACAGTTCTGTTGCGTTTATTAGCTTCCACCTCAAGACAGAATCTCTCCAGACTGAATCTAACTTCCCAAGCCAGCAAATCACAATACTGTGAATTCCTTAGGGTGGTGCCAGTCTCATCTTCTTAACCTTCCCACGCTCCTGTTGGGGGCTAAGGAAATGCTTATCTCCCCAAGCACGGCCTTCATCAAACCATTCCTTCACAGTCCTATACTTACTAAGTTTTGAGAGAAAGCTTTGGGAGAAAGTAGTGGACCATACAAACATGCCTATGCAACAAAAGCTAACATTTTCAGAGGATAATATTCTCTTGAATTACATACCTAGTCCATGGAATTTGACAACTGGACAATGTACATGGATTCTCTGCGCCCTTACTATGGCTAAAAGACTGATATTTCAACACTGAAAAGATAAATGTATGGCCCAGTACACTTGCCATTTATGAATGGATTGCCTATAGACATAGACTTTGTACGAAGAAGTATAATGAAGTATGGGATTCATTTATACAAAATACAGTAGATTGGGGAAAAGCACAATAGTCATATAAATGTATTAGATATGTGTGTGTGTGTATACTCGCATACTATTTTCATAAATAAACAGTTTATATATATATATATATATACACACACACACACACATACATACATACATACACACACACAACTGTTTATTGTTGTAGCAATATATTATACTTTACATTTTCTTTTTTTATTATTTTTTCTGTTGCATTTTTCCCACTTTTTTAACCACTTGTTACGTAATTGTTTTTTTAATAATGTATGTATCTTTGTGTTTTGTTCTTTTTTGTTTTTCTCTTTTTTGTTATTATAAAATAAAGGAAAAATAAATGAATAAACACTGCACCAGGGTACTGGATACCCATTGTTTGAGGAATTACAGGGCATTTTTGCAACATCACTATTTTCATTCTCCCAAGCTTCAGAAGGAATTTAAATGTGATCAGTGATTGTCTTAACTCTGCTAACTTGTAATGCTGAGAAGAAGGAAATAAAATCATTGTCAGGCCCAAAGCTATTGCAGATTTGGCAGCAATAAAAATGTCCTTAAACCAATACGCACAAAAGGGAAAGAAAATAATCCAGTAGCCTAGCACTGTATTCCAGCTATTTCTACCTGAAAAGAAAAAACAACAAAACTCTTAATTTCATCCCTACTTCTTATATTCGGGCGAACGCTTCCCTGACAGAATTTGAAGTTTGGAAACCAGGAAGAAAGGTGAAGCTAGAGTTCCTACTACCACAAAACAGAACAGCAGCATGCTTTTTTAAAAATACATATATCAAGCTTCACTAGCTGCAACTGAACCAGATATAACTCAGTTGAGCTCCAATACGGCTGATATTGTGTAACAACACAAGAGGTCTGGTCTGAAGCTTTCTTCAGGATTCTTCTCCAGAATCCTTTTGTGGAAGGGCTGTCAGATTGGAGCATCTGGTCACATTGACCAGTTTCTCAGCCCAAATTATCAATATTCTGTATTATATACAGAATACTTTTGACTTCCAGATGAAATTACTACACATAACTAGCATGGATGTTATGAAACTGAGGCACTGGATCCATATGGACAATTTCCTCCAGCTTCAGAAGTACATTTACCTTTAGAAATGTGGCACTGCCATGGGTACTCACAGGCTTCACTGTACCTAACATTTGTATTGGTTTATTGGCTCCTGTCCCTAAAATCTCTTGAGATACATTGATGATACCTTTACGCTCTGGAGTTATGGACAAGGAAATACAGTGCAAGGTGAAATCCATCAGAATTTCAATAACTTTCTAATCTGGGCCTAAGTCAATCTATACAAAATATTCAAATATTCTATACCATGGAACTGCCTGTATGTTTTTCTCCACATTAACTACCAGCCTTGGCTGACTACCCCAAAACTCCATGATCTGAAGATGCCCCATAGGAGGAATTATTTCATAATGCCCTGTACTGGGATTTATCTGAAACCAGGCAGGCTGCAAATTGATGAAGTGATGATAATACAAAGATAGTAAGAATATACATATTTCAGCCTCCTTTAACTAAGATAAGTGCAAGAATTTCTCACTCTGCCAGGAAAATATTCTCCTGAAATATTCTCAGTTCCAAAAACATTTGGAATTGAAAGAGAATGGCTAGAGAAACTACGGAACTTGCAATAATATTAGTAACCAGTCAATGATTCAAATAAAAGAAAATATTAAATTTTCCTCAAGTTGAACTTAACTCCTGGTTAGGCCTATGCAGATAAAGATTGCCCTTGTTTTGTTCTAGAATGTTTTTCAATTTATTGGTCTAACCTACAGTAAGTCCTGGTATTTCCCGTTGTTCTCCCACTCAGCTAACTAGGTTTGACTCTGCTTAAGCTTTTTTTTTAAAGGTCAGCCAACATCACCTTGAGCTACAACATAGTTCACAAACCTTTCAAGGAAGTTTTGCGCCACTACTGAATCACAGGCAATTCAGTGTGGAACTTGAGTGCAAAACATTCTTGTTCCTTAACAGTACTTCTAATTTTCACTGAGAAAGTTAAATATTATTCACTTTTTTACATTTATAGGCCATCTTTAGCCATATTGCAGCTTTCAATGAGTCCTCTGGGAATCATTTTTCAAAGGTAAAATATTTATAGGCTCTCTTATTCTTCACGTCTCTTTGTTCTTGTATTTGTTATGTTGTTGTTTGTTGCAAATTGTTCCCCATTCACCCTCCGAATTCTGTCCCTAATCCATGACAGGAGCTTTACCAAAATGAGAAGCTGATACAGAAGCCCTATAGGGTGGCAAGTTTCATTGTAAGGATTAAAAACGCATTCTGGGCAATTGCTTTGCAAAATTGCTTTAATCCTTGTCCAGAGAATGGAGTATTTTTAGAAAGCTGAGCATAGGGAATTTCAGATACTCCCTCTTGCAGCCCTTTCAAAAGCATGATGACAAGATACCTCTACAGTGAAATCACAGAAGCCCATATGAATATATTTATAGTAACTGGGATATGCATCTATTATTTTAAAAAATGGGGAAAAATTGGTCACCCAGGAGAAGACTGGGTGGAAGAGAATCCTGGACTTATTCAGAGCGCTTGAAAATGAATCACAGAAATAGCCTTATTTGGAATGCCTTGTTCTGTAGCCCATCGCCCAGCCTTCCCAGCAATGCTATTCTAGACCCCTCACCTGACAACATTACTCAACCTTTAATCCAGTGTTTTTGCATCTGTAGATAGGGAAGAGTTTTGCAGAAATAAGTCATCTCTATTTTTTCCAAGAGAAGGCTACAATACTTGCTCAAGGACAAACAGTTTAGTTACAAATCTGACCGCCACTCATACTGCTTTTCTCTCTGATTATTAGTTAATAACATGTATTTTATAGCTTAATGTATTCTTCCAGTTCAAATAGTGCTGCCTTCTTCATCTCTTTAGCAATCTGGTGAAGCAAATCATTGTTGTTTCCATTTTAAAGGTGCTGATATTGAGGTATTAATATTCACAAACCTATTTTGTGGTCTGTAGTTGAAGCAGACTCTGAATCAGGTATTTCAGATTGCCACAGTGAGATTAGAGTTGTCTGAATGCTGAGAAATTGAATTGTTTTTTAATGGATTTAGCCCTTAATAGTAACAGCTGTGATTCTCTGATAAACTCTAGTTTTGTTTGCTTACATTAGGACAATTCATCTGCATTACACAAAAACTTCTGAATGCAGAACATGTAGGTAAAGCTGCCATATCCCCTGGGTATCCCAGTCCTCTCTCCATTATTCAGCAGTTTAGGAATCTTGGCTGACAAGTACCAGCAGATCTACCCAACAGTTGAGGACAAGCTCAGCTACTGCTTTCTCATCCAGTGGTGTGCAGAAGGAGTGGCAGGACCATTAAGTAGCACATGGCACAGGATTCCATCAGTCATTCTCTGCTGTCTCTTTTGAATTGGCACCAAGAGTGCCAGTTGCCACTTTTCCCAGCCATTCACTACATTCCTTGTTCTGAACACATCTAAAGGACACCAGGATGGAAAAACTGGGTATCAGATTCATATGGTCATATGAAACATCACAACAGAGAGTGTTAGTGAAGGGAAAAAAATTAGTCCTGTTGCTCTTCTATGAATGAACATTGCAGCACAGGGGTTGCATAGCTAGGGACTTCACACTGCCAGGAAAGTATTTTAAATAGTGGAACAAACAATAAAAAAAAGATTCACAAAGGGATGTTGGGAATTGTGCAACAATTTCCCAGTATATTTAAACAATTACACTCCATATGGAAAGTCAATGCTGGAAGTATTGCATTTTCCCATACAAGTGCAGTAGGTACTTGGAATACAGTTGTGCAGCAGAAATACAATTTGAGGGAAGTTACATAAATTAAAGCACCATAAGGAAACCACAGTTACTGTGCACAATATTGTTTGTGCAAAAGATCTTGAGAAACTAGCTCCTTCTTGTTCCCATTGATTGGTTTGATTGATTATGTGCCACCAAGTCAGTGTCAACTTTTAGTGACCACATAGATAGATTTTCTCCAGGACAATCTGTCCTTAACCAGTCTTTCAGGTCTTCCAACAGTGCACTTAATCACCACTGTAACTGAGTCCATCCTCCTTGCCGCTGGTCATCCTCTTCTTCTCTTTCCTTCCACCTTTCCCAGCATTAGAACCTTCTCTGGAGAGCTTGGTCTTTGCATAATGAAAGAAGTAGGTTAATTTGAGCCTGGTCATTTGTGCTTCAAGTGAAAATTCAGGGTTGATTTATTCAGCGATCCATGTGTTTGTTTTCTTGGCTGTCCACAATATTCTCAGGAGTCTTTTCCAACACCAGAGTTCAAAAGTGTCAATATTCTTTCTGTCCTGCTTCTTCAAAGTCCACTTGTTCCTATTAAAGCATTTAATTTGGGATGGGCAAAAGTGTTCAGTTCAAATTAAAAGCAAAAACATGACCATTTGCATAATTCATATGCGTTTTTCCTAAAAGATGCATTTTTCGAAGTAATTTTCTCAAATACATCTGTGTATGTCATCCCCATCACTGTGCAAACTTTTCCCCAATATACATTTGGGGTTTTGCTATTATTATTATTATTATTATTATTATTATTATTATTATTATTACCACCACCACCACCACTACTACTACTACTACTACTACCACTACTAGGACTTTGAAGATGCAGGAAACAGGATAGAAAGAGTACTGACACTTTTAAACATTGGTGTTGGAGAAGACTCCTGAAAATACCATGGATAGCCAAGAGAACAAAATATGGATGATAGGACAAATCATTTGAGGCACAAATGAGCAGATTCAAATTATCATATTTTGGACACATTATGCAAAGGCCAATCTCTCCTGAGAAGTCTGTAATGCTGGAAAAGGTAGAAGGAAAGAGAAAAAGAGGATGACTAGCAGCAAGGTGGTCGGACTCAATTACCGCAGTGATGAATGCACCATTGGAAGACCTGGAAGACCAAGCTGGGGACAGAACATCTTGAAGAAGGCCTATCAATGGGGTTGCTAAGAGCTGACACTGACTTAATGGCACACAGTCCATCTTTCATTGTCATTATTATTACTATGAACTGCATCTCAAAATTTGGAAAAAAAAGATTATGCACATGCATTCCAGTTTTTCAAGTCTGGGAAGTATGTGTGTGTGTATTCATATACAAATTTGGATGGGACTAATTCCTTATCCATCCCTGCTCAGAGCCATGATGCATGTGCTAACCACTATTCAAAGTGAAAGGAAGACTCTCCCTTTGGAAGCTGTGAAGCAGAACCGCATTCTCTAAGCGTGCTTGTTCTTATCCTTGCAGCAGAGGCCCTGCATCTGCGGAGCCTCAGTCTTTCTCTCCCAGTGCTTCACAGGCAGAAATACTTTTCCTTCTCAACTATAGAAATCCTGATGTTGTTGGCTCGTGTGATCTGACTCCATGACCTTCAGGCAGCAATTCCCAACTTTGGCTGTGTTTACACTGCACAATACCTTGGTATCATAATCAACAGTCTGTTGAATGAACAATAACTGGCGAGGTTCATACCATATGCAAAGCCACAAACAAACCACATGATGGCTTAGTGTATGGTATGAACCCAGCTTTTGGCTATTTTTGTTTTCCTTTGAGGAAAGTTAAAATGGCCATTTCCATTGTATAGGAAGGCTGCCTGGAACTCATTTTAACAGGCCTTAGTTATGGGCGAGGCTCAGCAGGTGGTAACATTTGGCTGACCTTTGGTCAGACCTGGTTAGTGCCTGGATCAGAGACCACCAGGGAATTCCAAGGATGTTGGCTATGCTGGAAAGTAAAAACAAAAAAATCCCAAAAGAAAACCAGGACCAACAATTGTCATATTATTATTGCCTAAGGAACTGCAGGGATGTGCCCATATGATCACCAGGAATCAAGCTTGCCTTGAGGGCATCTTAATCATTCCTTTAGTCACAGAACAAAGGAATTAATAATGAAGAAGGAGCTATTCTATGTGGCTGTTGGTACTCTGCCATACACAGGGCAGGAAAGAAATAACTGACCAGGCAGGCTTGCAACATGGCAACAAATTCAAACACAGCTTCCGTGGGGATGGACAAGCTCATAATTGCTGGAACTCATGTGTAATAGTGACACAAAACAAGCATTTTACTGTATCAGGCAAGTCTGTTGGCACCATATCCTCACACTTCATTAGACAAAGGTTATCTCGGGTAATGGAGTATTAGCAAGGCACCCAAGCCCATCCATGAGGGGGGACAGGGGGAGCATGTGGTATCATGTACGTCACAACATCATGCAGATGACTATTGTGCATTGTTCGTATTGTTTTTGACTTATGCAAATTACATAATTTGTGTCATTTGCCTGATGATGCCATGATTAATGATGATCATGATCATCTGTGACCCACTTCTAAAGCATCTGCACAACTGATTGGAAACCCAGATTCATTGCAGGATAAATAGCAGACAGTCAGGTGGCTCTTTGGAAGAACAGCCACTACTGAGTTAATATTACCAAAGGGAAGAATGCCCTTATATGGAAAAAATATGGCAGCTAGAGAGGGTTAAGGCTAAACTAGATCTGGAATTGAAAAGAAAATATAACCCTTTCCTTCCCTGTGACTCTAGGATTCCTGGGAAAGCCTCTCCTCTGAAGCTGGCTGGTGAGAGAGAGAGAGAGAGAGAGATTTTATAACATAGGAAACAAGCATCTGCAAGGGGCAGGTCAAAAAGTCAAGATGATGGTGACTTTTTTGATAGCTCCCTGCAGGTCCCTTTATAGGAAAGCAAATCTGAGGGAATCTTTCAGTGTTTTTGTGTTTTATGTTTCTGTGGTGTAGAAAAGGTTAACCAACTGAAGTCTGATTTAGCTTAATTTTTTGTGAGATGGAATTTCACCAACCCCATCTCACCAGGAATTGTGTCAACATGCGGTATCAAACTGAGGACACCAAAGATAAAAACATCTGCAGTTTTTGCTCCCCATACGTTTTTGAGTGTTACCATTACCTCAGTTTCTATTTTGCTTTTCCAAGAAAATGTAAATAAAAGGCCTTTTCATCTGATAGCTCTTTTGAATCCCAATCAGAGGAATCCATTAAATGTCCTTTTTTTATCAGACTGTGATGAAAAGGGGCAGAGGAGAACGTCTCACAACCTGCTGAGAAATTAAAGAAGGCTTCCTCTGGGAGGCATTCCTCTGATCCAGAGAACCACTGATCCCTCTAGAGCTGCACCCCCTCAATTTAAGAATTTGCTGTTGCAAATTGTAAGGATTGTATGGAGGGTGGAGGAGTTGGAGGGGAATGGGAGGATTTGCTGAACAAAGATAACACTTTAAAGAGCTTAAGTGGCAGGATGGAGAGAAACATAATAAGTCTGTGCAATTCTTCTTGACAGCATTTAAGGATTAAATTCACATATTACCCACCTTTTGAATTATTTTGTGTCTCATAAAGAAGAACACTGCAAGGAAGAAGTCAGGAAAAAAATGTTCCTTTTTTGCGGTGGGAGAGGGAATTCTACCCTTTATCCCAGCCTACTCAGCCAGCTGTTATGATCAGAAACACAGAGGTGCAAAACAGGTTCCATCCCATTTCAAAGTCCAATGTTTACTTCTAAAATTAAGCAGTCATATTCCTTTCCTATGCAAAGGACAAAGCAAACAAAAATCAAACGCCCCCATCACTCCTATGTTGGTCCTGGAATCTCTGGATAAGCTAATTTTTTTCACCCACACCAGAATGACAAAACCAGGCCCATGAGCCAGTCTGTTCAAAAGCTGTTGGAACCTGATGGACCTCCTGGCTACATCAGCAAGAGAATGTAGATAACTGCATCCAATTACACATGCTTTCACTGATGTGATCAATAGAGTCCACACACAGCACCTACTGGGGATAATTGCTATTCAGTTTATAGGATTGCATTGGGATATTAGTATATACTTTTACCATGAACTGATACTTTTAAGTGCTAGGACATGCCCTAATAGTCCTTTCTCTAAGAGACCCAGGAGTACTTTTTGTCAGTAACAGTGGTCCTTGGTTTGCATGAAGGGGAAGGGGGCTGCTAACAAATTCTCACATTACATAACTGTCTACTCCATACTGCGCAACTCCCCCATGTTGGTCTAAGTTCTTTTCCTGGCATTAATCTTTGACATCTTGGCTTTTTATAATTGGATTTTGCAGGACACGTGATGAGATAAAAAGTCTTCAGACCCATTGTAACAAAACTGGGTTATCCATGAAGTCATAAGAGTGGGAGGGAGAAGGAGAGAAAAAGCACAAGGCAAGACAAATGCTTTGTCTTGATGCTACCTTCTTAACAGTCATGGACCAATAATCTGTCAGTCTACTGCTTGAAAGCACAACATATCTAAGAAGCACCTTCTTTATCACCCTGGAGATAGAAATAGCTGGGGCCAGCAATTTGAAGAGTTGGAAAAAACAGAAGAGTTAGAGGAGCCGAACAAACTAGTGGAAAAGAAAGAGAGAGCAGAAGAAGGTGAGATGGGGAGTGGAGCAAGTGCTGAAGATAAAGAACTTGCCAAGAGGTCCAAGGAGCTGGAAAAAAAGCTTCAAGAAGATGGAGATAAAGAGGCAAAGACAGTTAAGCTACTCCTGTTAGGTAAGTGTAAGCTAATAGGCCATTCATCTTCATGTGGGGTGCCTTTAGCTCTCCCAAAAAAGGAGGTTGTTTGTGAATCCCAGCATCCTTAACCTGGCTAGGGTCAACAAGGGAAGACTAGTTTAGAACTACTCTTCCTGCACATTTTCCTAATGCTGTCCACAAAACATTCTGAATTGAGGCACCGGGTGCTCTAGATCAACAACAGCAAATGGGATGAAAAAGTATTTAATTGAGGTCGGGTGACCACAATAGACCTATGGTTTTGGGTGATTCTGAGGTAGCCAAGAAATTAAAACAAAAACAAAAACGTTGATTTGCTGTTTTCTGAGGCAAATTTGTCTCAGTGGCAAAAGATAGAACAGTGGGACAAATATTACAGTCCATTGGGTACAATGACAGGTTACAAAGATCCTTTCCAGAAGTCTGTGGCACCGTGACTCTTAGAAAAGGTTAAGTATTTCCAAGAAGGATGATGGGTTGCTAAGAAGTGAGGAAAGCTATAGCTCATATTTCAGAATCAGTAAAATTCTTTCTTGTGTTGACATATTTTCCTTGATAAAAAATAATAGTAAATTTTAGTCAACTTCTAAAAATCTTTGGGAAAGAAGAAAGGAATAATTTCACCTGCAATAGTTTCCTCTGCAATTGGCTCTAACCAAATGTACAGTGAACTTGCTATTTAACCATTGTTAACCTTAATCTTTGCCCTAGGAAGGAGACAATGGCAAACCACTTCTGAAAAAACTCTCCAAGAAAACTGCAGGGACTTGTCCAGGCAGTTGCCAGGAGTCAAAAACTGACTCGAAGGCACCAAAAAAAAAAAAAAAACAAAACCCTTAATTTTACCAGCAAGCCATAAGTACAGGGCATTGAAAGTGCATTGACATTAAATATAACAATAAATAATTTATTAAGTTTATATGCCGCCCAACTAGCAGCAACTCTGAGTGGTTTACAATTGTTAAAAACATTTAAGAACTACAAACAATACAAAAAACACAAAAAGCAGCACAAGACAGAACAACAATAGCAAAGAAAAGAAACCCGGAGGGGAACAGAAAGGAAGAAAGGGGTGTCAGTCATCCTCACCAACGGTCTGGGCAAAGAGCCAGGTCTTTAGGGCTCTTCAAAATACCAGTAGAGTGGGACCCATTCAAATTTCGGGGAGAACCTCATTCTAGAGGGCAGGTGCTGCTACAGAGAAGGTGCACTTCCGGGGTTCAGACAGATGGCATTGTTTAACCAATGGAACCCAGAGCGCACCAATCCTGCTAGATCGAACCAGCCAGGAGACAGGCAGTCCATCAAGTAACCAGGCCCTATGCCATGTAGGGCTTTATTGGTGGCAACTAGCACCTTGAATTGCACATGGAAGTAAACTGGCAACCAGTGCAGTTTGTGAAGCAGAGGTGTTACATGGGCATACCAAGGCATGTTCATCACTGCCTGTGCTGCTGCATTCTGGACCAACTGAAGCTTCCAGGTGATCTTCAAGGGCAGACCCATGTAGACCGTGTTGCAGTAGTCAAGCCATGAAGTGACCAGAGCATGAGTGACTGTCTAAAGGACCCCCCAATTTAGGAAAGGGAGTAACTGGCACACCAGATGAAGTTGGACAAAAGCCTTCCTGCCCACAGCTGTCACCTGCTCATTGAGCAGGAGCTGTGAGTCCAGGAAGACCCCCAAAATTGTGCACCATCCTTGAATGGGGATGTGTCACCCCATCTAAGGTCAAAGTTGGAATATCCCCAGATCTGGGCAGTCCAAACACCTTGATAGGACTGAGTCGCACAGCCTCCAGGCACTGGGACAGAACCTTGACAGCTTCACTTAGCCAGCCCAGAGTTGAGAGATATAATTGAGTGTCATCAGTGTAGTGATGATACTGAACCCTAAACGAACGGATGACCTCACCCAGTGGTTTTATGTAGATGTTGAAAAGGAGAGGAGAGAGAATAGAGCCCTGCAGCACCACGCACATGAGGTGCTCCCATACCCCGCTGCCCTCTTGCCCAAAATGTGCCTGCTTTAGTGGTCGAGGTGTGTGAGAGTCACCACTAGCACTATGTGCTATGGACTCAGATTCCAGTAAGAATAGCTCCCTTGCTCTTAGAGCCTGGATTGATAACAGAGGGGAGTTTGCTGACTGACTGAAGTGTCAGCCCCACCACCTGCTCCATGTATGTGGTGGAGTGAGGGGTTCAGGGAAGAATTCTTCTGTCAGTACTGGGCTTTTTCTCCTCCTTACCACCATGATGCCAGAAGTCACCCTCTCCCCCATCTTGGTCAGCAAACCTTGGTACTGCCCTCTAATCAGACATCTTAGCTCTACCAGCTTGTTCACTAGGGTTTTATAGTTTGGAGAAGTCATACAGCTACCCCCAAACTGGTGAAGAAATGTAGACCTGGCTGTAGGAATGAGGAGGGAATGAGCAGATAGTTAAGGTGAAACTTTAAAAAAAAGATGACACAGTCCTGAGGAAGAGGAAAGTATGAGAAAGAAACTCAAAATAATCTCATCATGATTTTGTTTAGTTTACGTCGGAGCAGAGAGAAACCCTGACAGGCTTTCAGGATTCTGTTATACTACCCCCACAACAATAAACAGCATTCCTGGAATCCTTGTTGTCTCTGTAGCTTGACCTTTACTTCAAAAGACTGGCATGAATGGTTGTGAGAGTAAGCCTTAAAGTCTGGCCTCTTTTTAAATCAGAAGAAGAAAGGGTGCGTGTTGTATCTAGCAAGCAGCAGTGCTATCAAAACCAGGGTACACACATACACATACACACAGAGAGAGCTAATTGGAAGGATTCACTTCCCCAACAAAACAGGCTTTACAATATTTTTGGGGAAGGGAGTTAGAAGGGGAAATGTTCTTTTCAATTCAAAAGAGGTCTGATTTAAAAGGTAGTCCTCACTTAGCGACTACGATTGGGACTGGCAACTTGGTCACTAAGCACTGCAGTCGCTAAGTGGAAAATCACATGACCATGATGGGCTTACAACCTCACTTCCCCTTCAGTCGTTAAGTGAAACACTGCAATCGCTAAGCAAAAAATCATGTGACTGCGACTTACAATTTTGTTTCCACCTTCTGTATAAACTCTGCTTGTCACGAGCTGGCTGCGAAGTATGCGAATGGTGATATGTGACTGCGGGGCATTGTGATCATTGTAAATGCAAGGATTGGTTGCAAAGCTATTTTTTTAGCACTGTCATAACTTCAAGCAGTCACTGCACAAGGCAGTCGGTAAGTGGGGACTTCCTGTAATGGAATGGAAAGGGTGGAAGGGTGGTGTTCCCTTCCCTTTCTATCTAAGAAAACTCACCATCCACCCAACTATACTGAAACAAAACTGATCTAAAAAGTAATAATAAAATAAAATGGGATTGGGAATGTAGAGGCAGGCAAGCAACTGGATATTTATTATTAGTCACCACTGCTGCAACAGATGCAGCCAGTGCAGGGTTGAATCCAATGGCTCCTTGTAGCACTTTCTTCCTCTGTAGTTTGCTCTCCACTCTTTCCCAAGGCCAGTAAGATCCAGAATGGTTCCCTCTGTCCAATGGGCTCCTTCACTCCTAAATTCAGATCACCTCCTCCCCTAACAAGTCTAAGCCAATAGCAACAAGTCTCCCTTGTTTACTGGCCCAGAGGCAGGATAACTCCCCAACTGAAAGAGACAAGATAACTCTGAATAACAAGTAAACCACAATGAAACTCAAAATACTTTTTGTCCAAAGTAATTATGTTTTTATCTGTGTCTGGAACAAAACATCTGGGACATAGGGTTTTTTTTGGGGGGGGTTGCGCATGAATCACCCAAAACCAGTTGTTCTGTTTTGCAACATTCCTATTCCTTTCAGTATTCACTTTAATCCATTAGTCCGTTTATAATAATGAGTTGAAACATGAAAATTTCATTGTAACATGCCACTACCATTTTCTTGGGAAAATATAAAGAATTGGATTCCAATACTTAGAATACTGTTACTCATTGTAGTCACTGAGACTTCAAGTTAACACTGATAACTTCAGGATTCTTCTGAATATTATGAAATCTGGACCCAGCCCAAAGTTTTTCATTTTTTAAGTCTGACGCCAAAGGCTTCAGTTTCTTATCTCCAGCCACATTTTTCTGCTTCCATAAAATTGGCCTGTTTATGGAAACTGAGTATTAGCTTTAATGTGCAATACTCTTCTGATGTACATATTTCTAAGTTCTTGATTGTCACATATATGAATTCAGCCTTATCCAGTTGCAGCTAATAACCAGGAGTTCAGGTTCCTTAAATTCATCTAGAAAATGAATTTGTTGAAAGAAAACTGCCAGTGAGGAATTTATTTAAAAAATAGCACAAAGGATACTTGAGACGTGGAAACTGACTCTTCTAGTCAGTTGCATGAGTGTCTAGCATTTTAACATCCACATGAGCAGCAACTGAGAAATAGATGCAGGCAGCAAGGAATATTTTTTATGATTAGATCAGAGAAAGTGATTACTTGGTGAGAGCTAAGGGAGTCTTGCCCAATCTAATGTTCTCCCGATGCATTGGACTACAATCCCCATCATCCCTAGTCATTTTGCCCAGCAGCTGGTGGTAATTTAAGTTGTCATCCAATATACTTGGAGGGCACCAGCTTGAAGAAGGCTATAGTAGGGAATGTATGAACAGAGATGCCACCGTGGCTGGGGCAAAAATCTGTTCTCTACTGTTTAATTCCTGGAGATTTGGAGGTCAAGATGAAGACAGACCTGGCATTCTCTCTGCAGCAAGAAAAAAATGGTGCTATTGTTGCTGTTTAGCTCAGCCAGCCCTAAATGTGAATTGGAAACCTCAGTAATGAAGAGATATGGATTGGATGAGGTGTCCTCCGGTATGTAGAATGAAAAATATTGCACCCTTGCTCCTGCTGCATGGCTTGTTGAGATAATATTGCTGTAGAAATAAGTGTACTATAGTTCATGCAGTGGAAGTGGCTTAGATCAGCAGTGGTGCTTGTGCAGGCAAGCAGGAATAATAAGTTCTTGTGTGCCTCTGGGCAACATGGATTCATCACGGCAACAGCAGGGAGGCTGGAATTAAAGTGCTTAAGCTCTAATTCTATGCAGCTTCCTGGTTTGAACTAACAAGCAGCTTAATGTGATGAGATGAAGAAATGGTGCAATGGCTGTTTAAATTAGTGAAGAGCAACAGAAGAAACATTCTGTTAAGAAAGAAAAGGAACATGTTTTAGGAAGACACACATCAAAGCTGGTGCTTCTGAAAAGCATATATCTATTGATTTGGAGTAAAAATATGAACCAGTACTTGCAATAACAACTCATGAATTAATCTTGCAGTGTTAGGGGTCACTGTATTTAAGTAACTTTTAAATTTATTCTGTACATCTATCTGTGTGCATATACATGTATGTGTGTGTGTGCATATGATTACATTTTAATAACTTAACTTGGTAAAATGTTTAATAACTCAGCTTAATACAATGATGTTTCAGCTTAGGGCTATTAGTCCTCACTAAAATTGGAACTGTAGTGGTAGGTATAGTCAAACACAGAGGGAGAAAACATTTACAGTACAATCTTATATATGTCTATGTAGAACTAAAACTCATTAAATTTGGCAGTATCTATACAAACTAAGTGTGTATTGGGCTGAAGCCTAAAGATCTTACTTATTCCTGTTAACAAAATGTCATGGTCATCAAAAGTATTTCCATATAATGAAAAATTACTGTAGGAAACTCTGATAACAGTGAATCCATATGAGCTTTTTACATCACTGGGTAGCCTTCTGGAATATTTTTATGGAGATAGATATATGCAAATATTTCACTAAGATATGTGTTTCATATTTCATAGAAAAAGCTTACTTGTATTGTAGCAGGGATTCTTGTATGCAAGCTGTGCAAATAATCAATTCTGTTATAAATGAAGGTAACACTAGAAATCATTTGAAAAGCCTTGGAAAACGTGATCAGACTTGGCCCATATATTATCAGTCTACTTGAGGACTTCCAGGTACATTATTAAAAAAAGACCTCTGAATGTTTATATCCCAATCCTGTTCGTGCTAGCTTCTACCCAAACCAGTCCCAATGTAAGAAGTCCACATCTGCCTGGTCTCTAATTCCAGCTGACACCCAAATCTGGGAAGACTGAAAAGGCACTCCCAAATTTTACAACAAAGAGTTACAGAGGAAAGGCAATGAGGTTGCGTAAGGAAGCTGCACACAGTAAGCTGTCCCACATCGGATTTGATTTCCATGGTAACTTCCTCCTTAATAATTAGTGCGACTCTTTTTTTAAAGGACTGCATGTCACAGTAACTCCCACAACCATTTTGATTTTCCTTTCTGGCACTTCATGCTGTTAAAGTATAATCCTTCGTCTTTTATAAGGCTTTTAAAAACGTTCTATTCTGGAAGACCTTCTAGAGCAGTGTTTTTAAAACTTGGCAACTTTAAGATGTGTGGACTTCAACTCCCAGAATTCCCTGGCTGGGGAATTCTGGGAGTTGTAGTCCACACATCATAAAACGGCCAAGTTTCAAAAACACTGCTCTAGAGCAAGGTGGTCATAACCAACCCCTATAAGAAGATTCATCACCTGGCTCCTAGAGGTTTCAGTGTACCTGCAGAGAGCTTATCTTTCTTCATTCTTACCGCCCTCCCTCCCAATCAACTAGGCCAGTGTTGTCCAAACTTGGCCGCTTTAAGATGAGTGGACTTCAACTCCCAGAATTCCCCAGCCAGCCATGCTGGCTGGGGAATTCTGGGAGTTGAAGTCCACTCATCTTAAAGCGGCCAAGTTTGGACAACACTGAGCTAGGCATAGCAATATATGGCATGGTCACAGCTGTTAGAAAAGGCGCTCACATGCAGAATGCTGTCATAGCCCTATTTCAAGTCTCAGTCACAGGGTTGACCATGCAGTGGAGGTCTTGTTCCAGGGTGTCTCGGAAGCTTTTGAGAGCTCTTGTTGCTTTGGCTCCCATTTTCTACAACTGGTCTTCCTTCACATGGCTTTTCTTCAAATTTGGGATTTTGGGCAAAACAAGGAATAAATGGACAGAAATAAATGTAGAGGGGGGTTGTTGTAAGCCACTTCTTTTTCTTCTGTGAAGGGGGAAGAGATCCTTGTTTAATCATAAACTGGGAGGAACCTGTGCAGGCATGATAAGATACTTGGTTACTGCTCAGCTTGGAAGAGAGCAGCTGAACACTGGCTGGCAGCCCCTTCTCTGTGCTCAAGCATTGGCCAGCTTCAAAGGAGAGAAGAGAAGGAATGGATGGCCTCTGCCAGCTCTAGGCTTGCAAACATAGAGATGTGACCCAGCCCATAGCATCACGATGTCTCCACAGATTGCAGATAGTGAAGAAAACATGGATCATGCTTGGGTGGATCTGGAGGTCCTCCCAGAGAAAAACATTCCTAAAGTGCCCTCATTGTATCTTTAACGTGCACTTCCTTCAGTGTTGTCATAACTCTGGGTGGTGCAGAAATAATTCATATATGTTTAACATTTGTCTATTATTTGTTAAGACTCAGCCCTGCCTGACGGAGAGCAGCTTCAAAAATATTTGTTTGGCCCAAGAAAGAGAAGCATTTGGTGTAATGGGAAAATGAAGGCTGTTCTTTCCGCAGCTTGGGGAGTTAAAGGACTAGCTCCCTTTTATTGGCCCTTTAGACTAGTGGGGTTTTTAAGGCTTAGCTGACACATCCTACTAAGCCAAGGCTTGTTTTAATCAGATTGCTGAGCAAGATGCAGTGGCTGAATTTACACTAAGTCAAGATCAAACAAATCATATTATGGCTTAGTACAATGTATGAAGCCAGGAACTACAGACTACATTAATCCATAATATAGTTTAGTTTGAGCTTAACATGTTGTGTGAAACATACTGGTTTATGTTGTTAACAGTATGTTGCAGAAGCTTAGCCAACTGTGGTCCATTCAGTAGATATGATTTAATATTATATTTGAGCTAAGTCACTATTTCACATACAGTATCACCTTTTTTCAGCTGGTTCAAGCACTATAGCAGCCAACCTGCTCTCCTGTAATAACTTAAGCATGAACATCAGAGAAGAGTCTTCTGAGATCACTGATCCTCCTTCATAGAAAATCATATATGTTCCCCATGATGTTGTGCTGTCTTTATGATAAGTCAGTCATAATGGCTGATCTCTCATGTTGCACTAAGTTACAGTATGAGTATTTTATTTTTTTACTTTTGCCTTGGTGGGCTGCATGAATCTAACCATTTCTTGTAAATCATGGTATATGGTCTAGTTATCATGCCTGTTGTCTGTGCTTGGACACTAGGAGTGTCAGAGTATTTAGTACTTGGATGAGAGACCACAAAGAAATGTCAGAACTTGGGTAAGACAGGGGAGTTTAAAAATATTCTGGAAGAAGCAGTGGCAAGCCATTCTAATATTGTTGCAAAAGAGACTACCTGAATGAGTCCACTGAGTCACCAAAAGTCAAGCTTATTGAGTCTTTACTTATATGTTATGTACGAACAAGGACATGATGGTTTATTAGCAAACCAACCAACCATGCCCTAATAGAATGACTGATCTGCATGAGTAAGCTCAGTGATACGGTAATTGGATATATTTCCAATTGTGATCTGACAGTTACTGCAGTAGGAAAGCAATACATAGTTAACTCAGAGTGTCCCCTATTTGTCTGCAAAGCGATTCTGACATTAAACTGTTTCTCATTCCAGGTGCTGGTGAGTCAGGGAAAAGTACAATTGTCAAACAGATGAAGTGAGTATCACCTTCAAGATCAGCAATCAGGAGCTCAAATGTTAGCTGTACCCAGTAGCATTTTCAGTGAGGTGTCGTTCCACATTGGTTCATATTTATAGATGCTTTTCAGGTTCTTGGCAGCAGGAGTGGGCTGAAGCAGATAACTTAAACGGATTATGGAAGGCTTAGGACACAAATAAAAATAGCATGTAGTTAAACCCAGTGAGGACAACAAGTAGCAACTGCTTGCTTCATAAATTGATTCTGAGCAGGATCAAGAGGAAACGCTTTTTCATACCACAGCATGGCATAGACCAATCAAGAGCTGCACACTTGCATATGGTTTAGAGAACTCCCATAAGTTCAGGATGGTCATTCTTTTAGGTTGGTGGATGGAAATGAACATTTAAAGACAGGTGCAGTTGTGTAGCTCTTCCTTTAGCATGGTTTTCACTAGATTTTGTATGAATTTTGTAGGAACTAAACTAGGTTTAAGACCAGAGTGATTCTAGGCAAGTGCAAACTGCGCTGAAGATAGAGTGCCCAGTTAGCAGGAACAAGCTTTGAATTATTGATACAAGAATTCTCCTCATCAACTGAGTATTACAATTAGGATAGTGTAGCACTTGGGATTTAAACCCCAAAAAGTGCTTCAGAGCACGTGGGAGCAAGAATGTAGCCTAATCAGCAACACCTTCTTGGGGAAATGCAGCTGCTCTTACCTGTTGCAGACAAGTGGTACGTTCTCATTCATGCATGAACCCAAATCAGAAGCTCTGCACAGCCTTCTACAGTAGAAAACTGGTGTACCAAGCTGATGTTTTTAATTACCCAAACTGACAGTAGCACTCATAACTTGAAACAAACTAAGCGCTCAAGATCTTTGTTAGGTGAGTTGCTACAAAAAGCAGAATTGGGGAGAAGAGAAAGTTGATGTGGAAGTCATGATGCTGAGAATGTTAAGAAGGAATGGCAGAAGCGACAATGGTTTAGATAAAATGGACTCCACCAGATGTTAACATTGCACTTACTGAGTAATATTTCACTGAGTACAATACTCAGAATTGTCTCCGATCCTTGTTGAAATGCACAGGCTCCTTGGCAGGTGGAGAGTAAAAGCAAAGAGAAAAATAGGACTAAAGCTTTGAAATAAAATCTATGATGGCATTTAACATTCAGGACCTGGGTTTTTCTCTTCATCCTACAGGATTATCCATCAAGATGGTTATACAGAAGAAGAATGTATGGAGTTCAAAGCAATCATATATAGCAACATACTACAGTCCATCTTAGCAATCGTCAGGGCAATGTCTACTCTGGGAATAGATTATGCTGAGTCCAGCCGAGGGGTGAGTGTTTCTAATAGCGCACTGTACTTCTAACCCAGTGTTCTCCTGAAGGCAATGAAAATGGCTAGAAATAGGGATATAACAGAGTCAGGGCGGTTGGAGGTGTCAAAAAAGGAAATATGGTGGCCACTACTGTGTAATTGAACTCTTGATTTTTTTGACACCCCCCCAGCCCCCCACACAGGTGCCCCTGGGTGGAGCACAGAGCAATTTTTTCCTCTTATATAGGAAAAATGTTTTTAAGCTGATCAGGCTGGGAACATAGTTGATGTGTGTGTTTGTATATATGTGAGACGAGGAGACTGATACCAACTTTTTTTCCCCCTAATTTGTGTCCAAGCTATATTTCCATGGGATACTTAAGTAATAGTCCAGAATAAATAGCATGCTGCTTCACTAAATTTTATTTTATGGACTACACACATTTTTCTTATAGTTTAAAATATAGAAAACCAAAGAATGTACCTTTATAAACAACTAAAATTGGAGGGCATTCTAGAAGATTAACAGATGTATTATGTTCAGAAGCAACATATAAGGATATATAAACCCACAGTTCCAGAGCAGGGGTGTAGGTGTTAAATAGTGATAACATGCAGAAAGTACAGATCCTTTATGGAAAGCAAACACACTCAAAACTGCTTTTCAGTACCAATGCAAACAGTTCCAAAAAACTTATGCCACAAAAAATCTCTTAGTCTGGAACACAAGGCATGGTGAACAACACATTTTAATTTACCGTAGTATGAATTGTGTAGCATACGAACCTAGACAATGTGGTTCACTTACGGCTCAGTGTTCCAGGCAACTCCAGACATTGGGTAAGCTGTTTAAACCATGGTTCTGTTAACCATGGCTAAGTGTGTTGTACAAATACAACCCTTCACTTTTTTTGCTGCAACAACCTAACGCAGCTCTCCCCTGGAAGTGAAGCAGCTGTGGATGGTGCCACCTGGTGGTTAAAGAAAAGTCTCGGGGCACATTATTTGTTCCCTATCCATCGATGTGCAATTATTCTATGAATCTATGATTCATAGAATAATTACGCCAGGACCAACTTCAGATATCTAGCTGTATCTGCAGGTATTCTCAAAACAGTCTTACCTCTCACAATTCATAACAGGAAGCAATGTACTTTTAAAAAGAAAAAAGGAGAAGATACTGCTGAAAATGTGCAAGACATCAGCTAACCCCATATGTTACTGAAAATATGCCATGTTGGAACAAACCACTGCACAGATTATGTCAGAATGGCAATACACAATATCCATTCATTTGAGCAGCAACATGGAAACAAAGTGATGACATGTAGAAAGTATAACTACTTTATGGACAGCAACTGCACTCAACGCTCTTTTTGACAGCCTTTCTGCAAGACTTCCTGCATTTCAGCATTTCCCAATCTGCCCACCAAAAATCCTTGCAGCTTCCCATCTTCTCATAGCATTCCACAAGAGGAAATTCCTTTGGTGGACAAGCCATGACCAACCAAAGTTCTCCCATGATGAAGGAAGCTGATATATTGTCACTTGGAGTTATTACTTTCTTCTATTTTTTTTTTCTCCCAGTAAGAGTAGTGTTCTTCCTTCTCTCTGCTTCTCTGCTTTGGTGTTTTCTAGTTTGATCTATGGGTTCTAATGAAGCCTGTCTTTGCAAGCTAGAACTTCCCAACTGAAAAAAGTGGACATCTTGTATAGGTGACCTCATAACCACATAAAGATGAACATCAAGCCTTGAATTCCATATCCAGCCTTCTCTTAAGCCCCCAAGGAAACAAGGTTGTGCTCATGGGCTCCATGTCTTTATAGGATGATTCACGGCAGCTGTTCAGTTTGGCTGACTCCATTGAAGAAGGTACCATGCCCCCAGAACTGGTGGACTGTATAAAAAGACTTTGGAGTGATGGAGGAGTTCAAGCCTGCTTTGAGCGAGCAGCTGAATATCAGCTCAATGATTCTGCTGCATAGTAAGTCTGAGCCGACTATTGCATCAACAGAAGGATTACCATGTTGGGAAGGCAATTAAGCCCTCTCAAAGGATTGTGATAATGAGTTTGCACAAATATCATGTACTGTGATGCTTGATAATAGGAATTTATCCTTGCATAGTTCGCTGTCTTTTCAAATAAAACCAGTTGTGTTGTGCATGCTACAAAAATGATTTGGAGAGATGGTTCAGAATATGTGGAAAATGAGTTCGGCCTCTCTTTAAAGCAGCTACCTGGATGCTTCAAAGAGGATTGTGTTTGTGTGCCCACATATTGCAAATCACCTCTTCCTAATCACTTTTGGAACATGTGTTGTCCTAAAAATAGACTTTGGAACAGCATGAAACTAAGAAATCATTTATTTTCCAGTGCTGAACCAGGACCTCCAAGTCTATATTCCCCTTCACACAGATGCTAAATGGTACGAGACTTGCTTCTGTGTGATGACATCCTGCAAAACTTGCTGAAGGAGTACTGCCTTTGACCTTAGCAGGAGCAATGGTCTTCCCATTCCTGAAAAAAAATCCTTCCTAAGTCCAGAGGAGTTCATCAACTAATTTCATAAACTAAGACTCAGTCACAAATACAAATTTTGAGGCAAGATATTTGAGAGGATGGTATTGGTACAACTGCAGATGTGTTTGGAGGACCAGTTTAGTGTAGTGGTTAAGGCACCAGGCTGGAAACCAGGAGACTGGGAATTCTAGTCCCACCTTAGTCACGAAGCCAGCTGGGTGACCTTGGCCTAGTCACACTCTCTCAGCCCTAGGAAGCAGGCAATGGCGATCCACGTCTGAATCTTGCCAAGAAAACTGCAGTGACTAGTCCAGGCAGTCGCCAGGAGTCAACACTGACTTGAAGGCACCAAAAAAAAAAAAAATAAATAAAATAAATTGACTCTTTTCAGTCTAACCTAGTCTGGGGACAGAGGGACAGCAACTCTGTTGAATTTGCTTGATCTCTCAGCACTTTTGGATGCTGTCAATTACCATATCCTCCTGGACCATCTCCATAAGCTTGCGGGGGTGGGGGTTGGGGCAGACCCAGTATACTGTGGTATAGCAATTCACTCCTACTTATAGGGATGGTCCCAGAGTGTCCCAATCCCTAGGCAGCTTTTTTTTTGTGTGTGTGGAATAACACCAAGTTTTATATTAATCCCAATGGGGTGGTCATCAGGGGGAAATGCTGTCAGTATGCTGATGATGTTCAGCTCTACTTTTCTATAATGCCTGAATCAGAAGACATGATGCTTGTTCTGGAGATTGTGATGATATGGTTGAGGACCAAGAAGTTAAGGCTGAATCCTGAAGAATTAGGGAGTCTGTTAGTTGTGATTATGGCTGTATTCCCTCAGAAAGAATGGGTACATAGTTTTGGGTGCTCCTAGACTCATCATCATTGGATCCACAAGTGATTGCTGTGGCCAGAAGCATCTTGATTGTTGTACCAACTTCTAAACAAGAAAAGGTCCCTGCTTTACATTCAAGCCTTCTCTGAATGTTGTGTTTGGTTTTTATTTTCCTTTACTCTCCCATGTTTTTTAAATGAATGTCCTAGTTTTATTCTGTTTAACCTATTGTATATACTATAGTTTACAATTATTCTTAGATTTACAATACCGTAGAAAGTGGAATATAAATAGTAACTACAGACTACCCCAATAACATGGATGGGGCCAATCATATTTGTTCCGACATCCTCTATCCTCATTAGTTAATTGAGAATGCTCTCATGCACTTGGGCACACCCATTTTATTGTACTAGTCCTTTTGAACTAGTGGGCACATTGGTAATTTTGAACTAGTGGGCACATTGGTAATTTTGAAAGCATGTTGTGTGCGCTTTCAGAAAAGGGCCACCATAGTGAGCATGAAAGCATTGATTTATCAGAAGGCAGGTTGCTCCCTGCCACTCACTCCAGCCCCCAGCATGCTCCTAACCACCCTAGCTTATTTTTGTTTTCTGTCTAGTCAAGAAGACCCATTTCCAAACATTCTGCAAGGTGGTAGAAGTAGCCGCCTTGTTTTCCAGCATGGTGGTCTTTCTTTAAATATTTGTGTGCATGTGCACAAGTTAAAAAAGTTGGCTGGATCAATATTTATAAGCAGGTTGATGCACATGGCTATTACATTGCATATTGATGGATTAATCACCCTCTCTAGCAGAAACGTTTCAGTGATGGGGAGGAGTCTATGTAATTTTCTACAAATGAGAAAGACAAGTATATGATAAACTGTTCTCTACACTGCATATACATCATATGCTCAATATGCCTGAAGTGGAAATGGACAAGAGTCCCCATTTACAAGTCTTGTGCAATTTTCGCTGCCACATCACTAGTGGACCTGATGGCTCTATAACTGTACCAGGCAACACAAAGCCACTGAACATAGATGAGATCCCCTGTACAAATTGTGCAAACCACAGCTGCTCTGGATATGTAGAAGTATGGATAGAGCTCAGCACCACCAAATTAATAGTAAAACAATCCAGACATGAAGTTAATATAATGACATGCAGAGATGACATTGAGGTTGGCTTTCAGCTATTAAAGTCTCACCTGCTTGGGTGGAGGGAGAGAAGGAGGAAGGAAGGAAGACTTAATTCTAAAACTGGATAGAAGTAAATGGCAAAGGAAGAGTGTGGAAGTGGAGGCATGGTTAAACAAAGGAAATGTGCTTTTTTTTTTAACTTTAGACTTAATTGCAGCAGGACATGGGATCTAGTATTTGTTTCATCAGTAAATCAGCACTGATCAGAACTTGCATGGCTTTCTAAATCCTCTTCTGAAGATGTGTATTTTGATTTCTCAGGGAGTAGTTGGTTAAGATAAAGGTGAAAATGTTTTCTTACATTTGTTTTCAGCTTTCAATTACTGCTTTCCTAAACTCTTTAGGAAGGAAAAGGCTTCAGGATTTTGAAGCCAGTCAGGAAATAATCTGGAAGATAGGAAAGAATTCAGGAAGGAGACATCCCAGTTAATGGTCTTGAATAAGTACAATGGAAGCTAGTGAATATTTTGAATAAAGTATCTCATAGCCCAAGGGATGCTTGTTACTCATATCTGATTTAGAAGGAGAAAGCAAGTAAGTCAAGATACAGCCTGCTAGTTTTCTATGATTTTATAATCTAATAATAAGACAGTTATGAATAACTTCTGGGACTGCAAATCCTGATTATATCAGCTATTAAATTTCATTGTGCATTTGGCTTTGGGTACAAACATCTACATATTTTGCACTGTTATAAATATCTGATTGATCAAACATGATTCAAGCTATTTACTTGCATAGTTCTGTACTAATATTCAGTTCAATTTCAAAGGGCAATTTAGCAAATTGTGCTACAATATATAGATATGACATGGATGCACACTCCTCCAAATTCTTACTGGCCTTGCTGACTAAAAATTGTGCCTTTGCTTTTTGCCAATTAGCATTTTGCAACAGAGGTCTACTAAATCCTCTAAGGCTTCATTCCCAAGCTAGTACCTTCCATACGTGATGGACTATAGTTCCTATCTTCTCCAGCCACCATGATTTATTATCCAATATATTTAGAGAGCACTAAATTAGAGAAGCCTGCATTAAGGAATGTTTATGCAACTATAAGGATAAGTAGAGTCAAATACATAAGACAATACAATACATTGGAGAATAAATGGTCAAAATCTGTTCATTAATCTGTTAGCATTAACAGAATAATAACTTGCAATTACTGTGCGGTCCTAACAAAACCTCAAAGAGCAAATGTTTGCCTATTCTGTCTTTGCTGCATTAGCCTGGTGTTAACCAATGCTTACAGCACATCTTCCTTAGCGGTATACAAAGGAAAGCAGAACATGTTGAGATTAATTCCTAGTAACTTCAGTTTGATATGTCTGGAAGATATGGGTTCAGAATCCTGCTCAAGCCATTAAAGCTCTAGGAACCTTTGAAAAAGCCCTATAAAATTAAAATATGGGTGGCATATGACACATGCTATTATATAATCCTACACCATGCTTAGAAATTATAAACCAGATCTGCATCTCATTCTGCTCTAGCTATCTTAATCAGCTGGACAGGATTACAGCTCCCAACTACCTTCCCAATGAACAGGATGTATTGCGATCTCGAGTTAAGACTACAGGTATCATAGAGACGAAGTTCTCTGTCAAGGATCTCAATTTCAGGTGAGCAAAACCTCTTAATATCTTCCTTGCTCTGAAATGGTAACTTTTCCCCCATTTTCTCCAACCAATTTCCAGGATGTACAAATCCTATTTTAGTTCTATTTTGCCTTTCCTCCTCTTGTATACATTTCATTGCGCAGTGCATTTCAGCATCCAGAAGTCTTCTTGCCACACCTTTTTACCTAATGTAAAGCTGGCCATTAGCAGCCAGGCATTCTTAGGAATAGCCTTAACACTATGTGTCTTTGTGCACCTAGCAAAGGCCTAACTTTTCAAGGTTTCTGATTTGTAATTTGATATATACTGTTTCAATTTTTTGTTAAATATTTGACTGAAAAATGGGAAGTACTTTTCCAAATTACGTTGTAGGATCATTTTCACATCTTTGTCTAAGTAGATTTCCCCAAGTTGGTTTCCTCCAGATGAGTTTCACTTCAGTTCTCATAATCTCCAAGACCCAAAATGTTTGGAAATTATGGGCTGAAATCCTACACGTATGCAGATTGGCTGCTGCTGGCTGACTAGCTGCTGCAATATGCATCTTTAACCAGTGTGATGGACAGTAAATGTCCCATCTTTCTAAAGTTCCAAACATCTGTTCATTGAAACTACATTGCTGTAGGATGGTTTTTCCCTTGCTTCAAATGTTCCAGCATCAGTGTCATATGCATGTTTCTTCTTTCTTCAGAATGTTTGATGTAGGTGGGCAGAGATCAGAGCGCAAAAAGTGGATCCACTGCTTTGAAGGGGTAACCTGCATCATCTTCTGTGGAGCTCTTAGTGCATATGATATGGTCTTAGTGGAAGATGATGAAATGGTATGTTTACTAGCTCAGACTGTACACGATGAAGTACAATTCCAGGGCCAAACACATACCTGACTCGGCTTTGAAATTCATCAGCCTAAACCCCACTTGAGTCACCCGTTTCACGCCATACTATTAGAGAATGCCAGAATTTTATAATTGCATTAGCAGCCTGATTAAAATCAGAGAAGGGAAAATTAAGGGAACTTAAAGGCAGTCAGTAGGGTTTTTTGCAAAACTGTGCTGCTCTGATTCAAGCCCAAGCAACAAAACAACCTGGAATAAGAATTCCATTCCTAGTTTTGCTTAAGGAGCTGCTGCAGGTCATAGTGGGGTGGATTTCTGCCCAGTTTCAGAAAGTCTTCCTCTTTGTCACAATATTTTTTGTTACCTCTGTAAACCCCTTTGAAACATAAGTAATGCTATCTTCACCAACAGAACTGGGCTATTTGAAGGATCACCCACCCACACATTAGATTGGCTAGCTATAAAAACATGTGAGTTGCTTATTTTTCAGCAAGTTGAATTGCAGATGACAGGAGACTCTCCATAAAATGAGATAAGATAGCTAAAAAGGATTTGCGGAGACCAACAGCTGCTTTCTCAGTAACTGGGGGAAAGCTACCAATATCTACAGATACTTCCTCTGGCAAGCACTTAAAATACCGTATTTTTCCGTCAATAAGACGCCCCCATGTACAAGACGACCCCCATTTTTCCAACCCAAAATTAAGAAATCAATATTTTAAAGATAGTGCAGAACACATTTTTATTTAGTAATTAGTTAACATTGACCTGATACACTCGGTGGGAGGATGTCCAAACCGTCTCTCTGCAGCTCTGTTTCCAGGCCCTTTTGCATAACTGATTACATTCAAGCAAGAGTGAAACTGCCGATAGCTTCTCTCTGCAAACATCCTTCTCTAATTGGTTTGTTCAGCATCAGCTGACGTCAGTTACATAAGGCTCGTGATTGGAGGAAGTCTGTTTGGGAGACAAGCTATTTCACTCGTGATTGGAGGCTAGCAATAGGAGGAAGCCTGCCTGCAGAGACAAAGTATGGGCAGTTTTGCCACCGCACGGTTCTCTCCTCGGCTGACTTCCTTGAATAAGACACCCTTCAATTTTTAGGGTAAGGATTTTAGAAAAAAGTATCATCTTATAGTCGGAAAAATACGGTATGCTTTTAACAACAATTAAAAGCTGGCATGCAACAAAACCAAGTCATAACTTTCAGCATCATCCTTATTTCTAAGAATGTCTCTGCCCTTCACCAGGCTTCACAGACATTCTTAGAAAACAACAAGGTGGGGAAAGCATGCCGAGCATGGTTTCTGGAATTCTTTCCAACTATTTAATAATAATGCAACCAGGAGGGAAACGGGGCTTAGAAGTCAGCAATGTATCAAACCAGTGCCGAAGGGTCTCTCTCCCATGGGGATGCATTGTGGGAGTTTTTTCCTCCACTGACCCTTGCCAGATCAAGCTCATTTTTAAACTCAATTTTTATTCTGCTAATTTTGTCTCCCCCACCCAAAATTTAGTCCCATTTCATTCAATTTTTGGAGAGTTACCCTGTTAACAGACCAATGGACAGTCTCCTGAGCATCTTCACAACATTTCTTCCCAATGTTCTTCCACTGGAGTTAAAAGACTACCACCAATGGGTGGGTGGCTACAGCTCATTACTTTGTTTACAGGTGTGTCCAATGTCCAGAAAGAAGTCAAAGCTAAGCTAGATGGTAAAGAGCATCCTGAGAGACTAGATGATGACCTGGATCAAGTACTCCTTTGTTATTAGACATATCCACTGGAGCAACCATTTGTGAATGTTAAAGCCCCATCAGGGCAGCTAATTTATGTTAGCATGACCTCAACATGTCAATGTTTTCACCACCTTAAAAAAGTTGCTTAGACTGTGAGGAGATTATTGAAGGATGGAGCCTTTCCCTTTCAGTATTGCCTCCTCGCACTGGAATTAGGAGTGACAAAGCCATAGAAACACCTCTCTCAACAGCTCATGTTTATCTTCCAGTTAATAATAAAGAGTAAAAGCTTTGACTAAATGTAGCAGGTTGACAGTGATAAGGTATAGAATCAATTTTGTGAGATCAGTATTATTTTGTAATCTAAAACCAAAATGCATTGGGGGAAAATACACCATTTAGATCAGCAAACAAAGGGAACAGCAGGGGCTGATCCTTTGAGACACATACATTTTGTCTGGATCCAACACACTTCTTGTGTAAGTTATCTGAAGTATTGTTTTAATATTAGCAATTATATATGACCCTCTGTTTATTCCTTGATAGTGTTTTGCAATTTTCAATGTGACATGTTAATACTCTAGAAACAAGCTATTTAAATCTTAGGAGCCTTCTATCATCTCTAGGAATTTGAGTTTTTACTTAATCACTACTTCTATGCTCCCATCACTGTTGACTGTATACCATCCATTTTGCACATTTATTGAAATATTGATTATTTTTGCTTAAGATTATTCTATAATCAGAATATTCAATAAAATGTTAGGTGGCCTCAGGTACCATTGTTCCTTTTAAGCTTAACTTTTTAAAGTTCTTCTCTTTAGAACCGCATGCATGAATCTTTGCATCTCTTCAACAGTATATGTAATCACAAGTTCTTTGCTGCCACTTCCATAATTCTTTTCTTGAACAAGAAGGACCTCTTTGAGGAAAAAATCAAGAAAGTACATCTCAGCATTTGCTTCCCTGATTATGATGGTGAGTTAGAACATTTTCCTCACTTTTATGACAGCCAAAGTAATTTGATACAAGAACTAAATGAGAGAAAGGCTTTTCTCTTACACCAGCGTTCAGTTGGCTGGGGCAGTTTCCCCAACTAAGTAACTTCCAGATGCAATGGATTCAGTTACCATCATTCCCAAACAGCATGTCCAACAGCTATGCTGGCTTGAAATCATAGCAGTCCAATATATTTGGTGAGGATCAGGTTGAAGAAAACCAGTTAAGAACATGCTTTACACATTGATGAACAAGGTGCTAGGTTTGAAGTAATTTACTCATGAAACTGAAAGGTATCAATTCAATCACAAATTCACATATATACAACTTATTCAATTGGTTTAAAAAATTGCTTGCTCTATGAAACAACACAGTAAAGAAGGTATTACACTTCTTTAGAGCTTTAAGATTTAAAAGTTACTGCAGTCACATTCTACTGCTGTCAGGCTTACCGTTAAAGAGAACTACCCATTTCAATTTACATAATGTTTCATCATGTTATTTCCTATGCTATATAATTTTCATATGAAAGGAACTGGGAGTACAAGCATTTTTATTGGTTTGTTTCTGTTCAACTCAAGAACTGCTTGTAACAGTTCTGACAATAAAATATGTTGTGGGTTGACACACTGAATTAATATAAACACTAGTATTACATAAGAAATCATTTCAAGTTCTGCATCAATTCCAAGATGCAGATGGAAATGCATACAATTGGATTGAAAAATGCATGGGATATTTCCACTGGTGCAAGAAATCTGTTAGTGATTCTACCTACCCCCTGAAAATCTAATCAAGGATTGGGAATCATCTTGGACAACTCAGGCAATAGTATGGAGGAGTACTAAGCAAATTTTGTTACATTTACATTGCCTTTCCTCCTGGAGTTCAAGGCAACATATATATCACTTCTTTTTCACTTCCACCAGCAGAATGTTATTTGATCCAAGGCTCTTCTTGTAAATGAGCAACTCAGGATCCAAGCAATAAGTGGTACTTTTTAGCAACTACATGTTTATATTCTTCCCTGTTTCCTTTCCCCAAACAGGCCCCAATACATTTGAAGATGCAGGCAATTACATCAAGCTTCAGTTTCTTGATCTAAACATGAGAAAAGATGCAAAAGAAATTTATAGTCACATGACTTGTGCCACAGATACACAGAATGTCAAATTTGTATTTGATGCAGTAACAGATGTAATCATCAAAGAAAACCTAAAGGACTGTGGTCTCTTCTAAGATTACAGCTTTTTTTTAAAAAAAAAGGTAATTACATTCACTTATCTGTTCCTAAAGTAGGAATCAGGGAATAAGTATACTTCAGCATTTCCTTACTTATGCTTGTAACCGTACTTACTTCTGAACAGTAGTACTTAAATTCAAACGTGCATAATAACTAAATGAAAACAGTAACCAAGTCAACTGGGCTACATTTGTAATAGGAAGCAGCAGTTTTAAACTGCAACAGGATGCTTGCATTGAAACTATGCAAATACTCTGCTATTTCAGTTCCTCTGACATAGTAATTTGTAATATTACTTTACATCAGAAGACTAGTACCATGTCCAAATTCTTCTCTAAGGAATTATTTCTGAGGCACGTTTGAAGATACTAATGCAACTGAAGAACAATTTTAAAGAAATCACAGGTAACAAGTTCTCATGATTACAAAACAACCTCATATTGGATGGAAAGTTGCTCGAAATGTAATACTATAGTTCTGACTCAAAATTAAAGCTGGTACTCAGTAAAGGACTAGGGAGTTTTTAAAGGTAAAATAGTTTCCCTTGAGTCAAGTTCAACTCCTAGTAACGACGTGGACACATTCATGGGGGGAGAAAGCAGGATTGGAAGTGGCATGGAAGTGGTAGGCCCTTCCAGGATGTTTTTCAATCTTCCAATGGAACTATATACCTGGGATTTCCTGATTGCCCCCCCTCCCACCAAGAACTAGCCATATACGATTTGATTTAGCTCTTTCAATATCAGCCAAAGTGCTTACACAGTACTAAATGTGTAAGGATGCAGTTATTTCCCAAAAAAACATCTGCAGAACCTGTAGTTATTGCCAGACTGCATATGCCATGGCCACTAAACAGGATTACTAGGGTGATAGGGTTGAAGTTGAAAATCCTCTGGAGGTGTATGTACACAACCCATCCCTATATCTTTGACATCCTTTTGACAACATCACGTTTAAATGTAATTTGATTTCATTTGTCAAAATATTATCTCACCTTCATCAATCAGGAACAAGGGCTTCCAGTTAGCTTCACCATTCTGCTGAGCAGAGCCAATGGAGCAAACAGTCATTCAGGAATCCACACTTCTCCATAACCCACCCAAGATAAACAATTCTACCAAGAACATGCCATCAGAAAAGCCTAAAGGAACAAAAAGTTATGAGTCTCCCATTTCTGAATCATTTTCTCTGATCATTTTCTCTTCTGAAGTACTCTACAATCTGTAAAAGTGGAAACTGTAACATGAACAACAGTGAAGACAAACTTGTTTACAAACAGTGAATTTATATGTCAAACACTGAACCTCCACATTTAACTATTTTTAAAAGCCATAATTCTTTCACAGGAAAAACAATCAATGCTTTTGGGTCTTGTTCAGTAGAACTGTTCATTTTAAAACCAATGGTCTGAATGTCCAAGTCCAAAAACTGTATATTGTATATGTGGTCAAATGATAAATATTAAGCCCAGAAAGAAATGAGGCATTTTCCAACTTTAAACCTATTAAAAATAGATTAAACACACAATCTATCTGCAGTTGTCGGAAAGTTGGTGCAATTAGTCCCCAGTGTCTTAAACAAAAAAAAAAGTTTTCTAGTATCCAATTCAGTGAACCCAGAATAGGTCTCTTTCCCCACACCAATTAAACTCATAGACTACAGTGGTGCTTTGATACTGACTGTGGAGACATCTTCTCTACTTGTCTCACTAATCCTGTGGTAATAAAGGACACACACATACAGCCTCAACCCACTGACATCACAGGGGCAGAGAACGTCTCCACACACACACAGGGAACAGAGGGATACAAAAAGGAAATACATCCTGCTATGTAGAGCTATATTGTTTCTGAACATTTGTAAAAAAGTTGTATTGTTAGACAAGATTCTGGCTGTATTAAGATGTACTGCAAATAATTCCTCATGCAGCTTCAAATAAATGTAACAGATAAAAATAAATTTGCATTAAAAGTATGGGTGCATTGTTGAAATGTAATTTCTTCAACTCCTCACATTTTTGTTTTCAAAGACATCTGCTGTGATTCATCTGCTGTTTATAGGAACTAAAATGGCTCAATATATTATTTATACAATATCTTTCACTGATTTGAACACTTAAATTCATGCTTGTATGAAATCGGTCTTAAATTGAGTAAATAACTTATAATATGTTCCTGTTTTTAAAAACGTATATGTCACCTTAGATGGTTGATTTGAGTCATATGATTCATTCATTTATGAAGAGTGTCCTCCCATTGTACACTCAGAAAGAAACCTAGTAAGTCAGTTATCTATAGCATCTTATTTGTGATAGACCATTATCACTTTTTTTTTACTAAGATACTTATTATAGTAACAAGTTGCACAATGTATGATTTCAAAATAGCCATTCTAATATCTTGTTGATATAACAAATGGTAAAAACTGACAAGTGACTTGCCACCATTCTCAGATTTTATGATTTCTTTCTGTAAAGCTTATTAGTACCAATAAAATGGTATTAAATTGTTTCTGTCCTGCCAGCAATATCAGTTCCACTAGCAGCTGGATTTGCCCTCTGTTTTGCAATACCTTAAATCTGTTCTCAGGGGCTGATGCAGACTGCACGCAGTCAAGAAAAACAAAGAAAACCCTGTTGGGTGAGTGAAAGTCTACCTGGATATTTGGTGTAGTCCAATGAACTCTTCACAAAGCCAGATACAACCCTACACTATTTATATAAAAGTTTAGCAATAGCAAATAACTAATCAGACTAACTAAAATGTTTATTGGCAAAAATCAGAAATGCAAGTAAGAAACTAACAAGGATTTCTAGAAATGGCACCAATAAAATTAGGAACTTAAGTTTTTTTAACTCACCATTTTAATATTGCCAATAACTACATCAGGTTGAAACTGTACATGAAAATTGGGAAAGAGCCTCAATGTAATGGTTTAAGCAAAGAAATGCCCTTACTCTGCTTAATTTTCATTACAAGAAAAACAATGGCAAACAGGAACTTGGCACCACATTTACATGCTGTTGGTACATTTCCAAAATCTTTTAAGGATAAAAGGCCCTGGTAAATGCAGAACTAATTCCACTGTCTACAAAACTCCCCACTGCTTTAAGACCAAACACATACACAACAATTAAGTGGTTGATACAGTAGCCCTGTAGCAGCATATACCCTCCCCTCCAGCTTGGAATTTTACAAATCACTTTGCTAACTGGTACCCGCTTCAGAAATTTCATGTAAGAATCAGATTTTTACTTGCTACACCAGCTGCATACTCAGCAAATTGGTAATCAGCATAACCAGGCTAAACCTTCCCAACCCATAAGCCAGACATAATTTGTTAAACTTGCTACAGGAAATCTATCTTTTTAGGAAGGGGGAAAGCCTTACAGTATATGTAGCAGAATGTTGACAAAGTATACATTAGAAGTAAGCCACAGCTTTAGCCATAAGAATTCTAAGGCCCTTTTAAAGTAGTTGCAATACTAGCAAGTTCTGACCATACCAAGTTTTAAAAACAAAAGGTTCCTGCTAAGAGGAATACTTTCTGCATGATCTGGTCACATCATGTGCATAGTTAAGTGTTTTTTGTTTGCTTTTAAAATGTAAGGTTGATTGCAAAGAAAATAAAATTTAATCAATATATAGTTTGATGGAAAAACTTTTAAAAATAGACCAATGATGACTTATTAAAGAAAGCTACATATTGAAGTTCTGGGATGAAAACTTCATAACAGCTGTACACATTTCAAATTATGCAATCCAAGTGATGCCTGGATGATAAAAAAAATCACACTTAACAATAGTTCCATTTTTGGAATCTAACTTCAGCATCCATATCAGTAAAATATCCCTAATATAGAAGATTGTGCTAAAGAATGCAAAGGTTTTGCATGCTGTTTTCATTCCCCAGTCCTGTTCATGCTTGCAGCTGTCTCAAGGCAACAAAGAAACAGTCCACATCCTGAAATCTAAAGAAGAAAATTCAAGTATTAGCACAAGTTCATATGATAGCATGGCATACAGGCAGTCCCCAAGTTAAGAACGAGTTCCGTTCCCAAGGTGTGTCCTTAAGTCGAATTTGTATGTAAGCCAGAACAGGTATTTAGTGTCAGTTAGTCTGAAGAGAGAGCAAGAGAGAATCTGTGTGTGTGTGTGTTTGTGTGTGTGTAGTTCTTAAAACAGTTTACATTAAAAAAAAGAGAGAGATCATGATTAAAGATTAACACTTACAATAATCTTGTTCCAACTTATCTTGCATACTGGAAGGGGCATTTGTTCCCCTCTCAGTGTTGCCAGTTGGGCAGTTTTCCCGCCCAGTTGGGATAGTTTCAGAGATCAGTTGTGGGAAATTTTTCGCATTTGTGAGTTGCAGTTTTTTGGGTTACTTTTGGGCTACTTTTAAGGGCGTGTTGGGCTATAAAAAGTTTGGGCATCTGGCAACACTGGCCCCTTTCTGCATACCAGAAGGGGCATTCGCAAGGTAAAATCATGGACGGTGTTCTCCTTCCTCGAGCCGACGAACTGCTGAAGCCATGCAATGCTTTCATGAACTGCTGAAAACAGGCTCTACAGTACATTAAAAACGCACGCACTACTTCATGACACTCACGGAGGCACTGTGCGGCTTCAGCAGTTCACTGGCTCAGAGTGGGGGGGAGTGCCATCCACCATTTTTAGTTGGCAGCCTGTTCATAACTATGGGTTGTCTGTATGATAGATGTTCTTAACCCAGGGACTACCTGTATTTGTGCAATGCTACAATTCAGTGTTCACAATTTACCTTCCTCTGTCTCTCTCCTTTTAGTAGAGTCCACATTCCTTCAGATTGTTTTTAATTATAACATCTGTAACAGCATCAAAAACAAACTGCACATTCTTGGTGTCAGTGGCACAGGTGAAATGAGTATAAATTTCCTTGGTGTCTTTTCTTCGGTTCAGATCTTCAAACTGGCACTGAATGTATGCAGCAGCCTCTTCATACGTATTAGAGCCTAGAAAAATGATACTGAATGTAAGAGCAGCTTTAAAATACACAGGGAGCAACTCTGCTGCTTTTGTCCCCAGAGCTGATATTCAGAGGAATGCACCATCATGACAAATATGCTAGTTTTTCACCACTTTCAGTGACTTTCCGAAAAACAAAAAATACATGTTTTTGGCAACCAGTATTTCATGTCAGTTTTGATTAGCCTACAACAGTGTTAAGAGCTGTATTGTAAAATTATACTGGGGCTTAGTAAACAGTGTGAAGGTTTGTGATGAAACTCTGCCTCTAACATTAATCAAGTTTTCCTGTGTGGAGGAGCACTTGGAACATAGGTTTTTCCAAACTCCTTAGAAAAAGAACAGGATCTAGCAATCTCAAATCAATTAATATTAGAAAAATTAAAAAAATATAAACCAGATTATCCAGTAATTCTAAATAGTCTACCATGAGTCAATGAGAAAGTATTTTAATATATAAAATTATCATCCACAAAATGCATAGCAAACCATTTATTTCTTTCTGTATTATCAGAATTTTTTTTTAAACTGATAGTTTAACATAATATAAGCAACAAGCAATTTAAGTAAAAACAAAATACAACTATAATTGATTTTGATCATCATTGCAACTATCAAATAGTGGCAACCAGCATAAGGCAACATTAGCTTTCAAAGAGAGCCAGTTTGGTATCATGGCTAAGTTGCTAGGCTAGAAACTGTGAGTTCTGGTCCTCCCTTAGGTATGAAAGCCAGCTGGGTGATTTTGGGCAAATCACTCTCTCAGCCCAAACCACTTCACGGGGAAAACAGGAGGCAGGAGCATTAGATATGTATGCCACCTTGAGTTGACCAAAAATAAAAGGTGGATAAGAAATAAACAAACAAAACCCTGTTTCAACTACCCTTTGAAATAAAGCCAGAGTTGTCACTAATCCTCTGCCCTCCAGAGGACAAGGCGGGGCCACCAACAAGAAGCATCATATCTGGACTCCCAATGACCTCACCTCTTGTGGGCTGGAAGCCTGTAAACATTCTCATTCAGGATGAGCAAACTGGATGGGTCAGTTCCCCTGCTGTCACCAACATTTAACCAGATGCCTAGCAGAACTTCCTACCAGACAGCTGGGCAAATACCCAAGCACTCATTGGAAACCTTCCAGATCCATAGGGCACAATTGCATAATTAGAAAATAATGTTAAAACATGCACTACATCAGTTTCAGAAACAGGGCTATAAAACCCCATATTAGCGCTCAGAGAAACAACCACATTTAGATGTCAATTGGAAATATTACATGAAATCTACAAGTTGATTTCATATCACATTTTAATTAAGAGTTAAGATGGAGTTGTCCTTCTCCTCCTCCTCTCTATTTATTCCATTTATATCCTGCCACAATATAGGTGACTTTTGATATTAGAGGATTACTTGCACTGGAAAATGCTATCTTGAACCATAAGAGGACTGAAATATTCAGGACACCAGAATAAGCAAAAAACGATAAAATATTTCAAAAACAATATGGCTAATGGGCAACTGTGTACTACAGTGAAGACAGAAACACTTTAAAGAATTATTTTAAAAAATTATACATCTGACTTCTGGAGGAAGAAATGGTGGACTGAAGATGGCTCCACAAAAAGCAGAGCCGATAACTAAAATGGGCTAACATTTTAGACATAATATACAAATGGAACAATGGGAAAACATGTGGATGAAAGGGTTAAAATTTACACTGTGTTATAATTTGAAGGAGAATTTTCATAAAATGATGTATAGATGGTATTTGTCTCCAGAAAGATTATCCAAAATGTATAAAGGGGTTTCAAATATATGTTGGAAATGTGAACAACAAGAAGGGACTTTTTATCATCTTTGGTGGACATGTAATAAGGCTAAAAAATTTTGGACCCAAATTCATATATTAATTCAGAAGATCTTGAAGGTTAATATGCAGTTTAATATACAGTCAACAAGCTTGACAGCACTGGTGTGAGTGTCCCTTCAATCCTTAGCAAAATTTTTAACAAGTTTAGAGCTTAAAAAAAAATTTTTTTTTGGAATAAATAGCAAAATGGTGATTAAAACTTTGATTTTAGAAAGTTACATACAGGCTAAGGGTCCAAATAAATTTGAAATAAGATTTTGGAATGAATTATAAAGAATCCTTCCCATGGGAAAATGCTTTTATTCTGAATTTTTTTAAAAAACATAGATTTTAAAAATTGGACATCAGAGGGAACTAAAGATTACAATTAAAAGAGAAGAACACATAAACTCAACTTCCAATTACAGAATGGAGCAAAATATTCTAACATTGCACATACTGAAGGATATTTTTGAACAATGGACTCAGAAGTTAATAGTGTCAACAAAGATATCTGCCTCTACAGAGAGACTATATCTAAAAGATGTTATGGAAGAGGAACAAATTTTACCTGACAAGATCAAGACTGAGTTGAAAGTGATGACAAGCTACAAACATGACATGTAAAAACATGTTACACTGGACATACAAAAGAAACCAGCTGATGTTTTAATAATTAAAAGGGATATACAAGTAATAAACCAAGATAGTGACCTGGATAGTTTTCTTATATTGGATTTACAAAAGAGGCTTGTTAAAGTTTTGAAGAATCTCTTAAGAAGGGACAAAGAAAAAATGAAATCAAGTTTTACAACATTATTTGAATGGACTAAAGATTAAGTTTGTTAGAAGTAAAAAGGAAGGAATATAAAGTTGGTTTATTTGATCAAGGTTAACATAGATATGTTGTTATTTCTGGTAACCCATAATGCACTTTTGTTGACACCAGGACTGAAATGACGATGCTTTATGGATCTGTTTATAGATAAGAGATGGGATGAAGGGGACGCGGTGGCGCAGCGGCTTAATGACGCTGAAAGTGCCGGCCAGAAATGGCTGAAGGCTTCAGCGGTTCGAGTCCAGCCTCGCGTTAACAAGGTGAGCTCTTGTTTCTATACCCGCAGCTTCTGCCAACTCAGCAGATCGAAAACATACGTGAGTAGATAAATGAGTACTCTCACTTCGGTGGGAGGAAAAATGCTGGCAGCGGCTCAACAGAGAGACGGGGCAGTTGCCGGTAAAAAGCGCGAAACCGCGCTCGTCCGAAAAAGGGGCGCGAAGCAACGGAAATCCCGCCTCCTGTGCTGCCAGCTGGGCTGACGCTCTAGGAATTAGGCTCTGGCAAAGTCTAATTCCGAAACTAGAAAGATGCAATTGCCTTGAAAACCGCTAGGGGGCGGTCACTGCAGGGTCAGTAATGACTGTTAAGCAGATTTAAAAAAAAAAAAAAAGAGATGGGATATGGGAAGAAGAGATCATTTCTTGTATTTTAAGAGGAGGTGATAACTTACTAAAATTGTTTATACTTGTTGTGATGAAGGTTGGAAATCACTTCTTTATATATTTCTTTTCTTTTTCTTTACTATATTCTTACTTTTCTATCTCTCTATGTTTTTTATTTTCTGCACCTTTTACTCTTTCTATTCTTTTATCTTTTAGTTTGTATTAGTTTTTACTATTGTAACTATAATCTTTAATAAAATTACTATCATACACACACACACACCTGCTATCTTTCTGTTTTGCCTTTAAAAAAAAAATCGTACCTGGATACTCTGGATAGCAAATTGTTAGTGGACTCCTCCGTATCTTTTCCTCAAATAAATCCTTCTTGTTCAGGAAAAGAATGATTGATGTATCTGTGAACCATTTGTTGTTACAAATGCTGTCAAAGAGTTTCATACTCTCATGCATTCGATTCTGGTTAAAAAAAAACACTTAATGAAAAGGCAGCACTGATACATTACATAATTAGCAACCCAAATCAAATTAGTAGTGCAAATTATATAAATTGTCAAAAATAAGTCCCACACTGAAAGTACAAACATCCCTTCAAACATGCTGAATAATGTCTACATTTTTGTAAAATTAGTTACAAACAGCCTCTGAAATATCACAACCTTCTGCAGCTTTTTACCAGAGGCTGTTTTTTCCCACCGCAAATCATGTATTCAAGTGTTCAGATTCAATTATGAGGAAGAGGGGATTTTATTCTCCATAACCTCTCAACCTCAAATGTGCCACTGCAGCACTCACTGCACAAATTATGAGAATGCAGGCAAGAAAAGCTTGCTCCTATGCTCTACTGAAGTGTTGTTTACAATTTGTAATTTTCAAAGAATGAAAACAGCAAAACATTTGGTTAAATTACATTGTGCAGAGCTTAAAGTGAATTTCTACCACAGTTCACATTATTTAGAATGCCATACTATAGTAACATACCATTTCTTCATCCTCAGCAAGGACAAGGTCATAATCACTGAGAGCTACACAGAATATAATTGCTGTTACTCCTTCAAAACAATGGATCCATTTCTTACGTTCTGAACGCTGACCACCAACATCAAACATCCTGGCAGAAAAATAAATGACTTGAAGATTACACTTTAGCAAAATGAAAACTAAATCCTTCTGTTCAGTTATCACACAAATACACATGCAGAACAGGGGTTCTTTAATAAGCTGAAAACATCTATGCCAGCCCTGGAACCTAAAACGCTGAAGTTCATAAAAAAATCCACTGCTCTAATATTATTTTACTGCAAAAATTATAAAAGGCTTTTAATAACCACTGTCTGCATCTGTTTGTACACATTACTTCATGTAGTATTGGTTGTTTTGATGCTATTTTTGCTTTCTTTTTACTTTGTGGTATGCTGTCCAGGGTTATATGCTTGGGGCAGCTAACAAAATAAACAAATACCAGGGCTGAGATTAACAATCAAATGCTAAATCCTTATTTTTCATTTAGTTCTATAAAAGAATGGGCAAAACTTCATGGGACCTCCCAACCTCAATATAGGCCATTTTGTATGAGTATTTCAGGAGCAGTCTATGAAACAAGCCAGTCTGAAAGGCCATATTTGGTGAGGAGTATGGGTATGAAAAGAGGCGGAGGGAAAGAACATAATTATGTCACTCTAAAAAAGCCCTCTTTGCTCTAGGCTCAAGCTTGTGCAACATTCTGAGGCCTTCTTATACACAGGGCATACTACACAAATAAAATAGTTCAGACTTTTGTTCCAGTCCCGAGGGCAGAACCAGCAGATGATAAAGCAGCTGGCAGTGAAGAAACAATACTGACTGGCATTTCTTTACCACATGACATTGCAGAGCTGGGCACTGGAATATCTAGGCCTCCCACAAAAAAGCCACACGGAGGCTTTCACCTGAGACAGATGATCCCAAGAGAAATATAAACTTCAGTTTTGCCCAAAAACACCATTATGGCTGTCAGCGCAAGAAGCATTTTATAGACAAGAAATGGTAAGTTAAATTATTAACCTGCTGAGAAGTACTAGAATTTTCTCAAGGGGATTGTAAAATGAAATCAAGAGAAGATTTGATAACAGAAGGATATTCTTGTCAATGGTTTTCTTATGTACAATTAACAGAAAGGTTTAAAGTGGATAAAAGATTTTATGGTTTTGAACAAAGTAAGACTCAGTTTGAAATAGAATTATGTACTAGAGTAAGAGATAACGTTGCAATTGTACTTATATTTGCTGCAAAGGAAATCGGAAGCTTCTTTCTTTTTTCAGCACTTTTGCTTTTTCTCTCTCTTCTTTCCTTTCTTCTTTACTGTTTCTACTCTTTATTAGTTTGTGTTCATTTTTATGTGCTTTGTAAAACTTTTAATAAAACATTTATTTAAAAAAAGATTATCTCAAGAGAACTTGCCCCTCATTAAAAAGAAAGAAAAAAATAAAAGCTAAGGGGAATGGAAGGAGAAGGGCTTCGGTGCTTGTTTCAGTGGAACAGGCTGAAGAGAAGATCATTCAATACATAAATTATGCTGCATTTATGTTGTTTTCACTATATATATTTTATAAACTTTGTCTCATTCATCTTTGATGCAGGAAGATTATTATCCCATTATATACAAGGATAACAGAGGCTCAGCCACAGTGATTTTTTCACAACTGATTTAAGTACAATTAGCCCAGAATCTATCTTACCCAATTCCAATTTCCTTAGGTTTACTTTTAGACTTTGTTACAGCTTTAAAATTATAATCAGCAAGATAAGTGTGGTGAATGATGGGGAACCTTTTGACTTTAAAGGATCCTTACAGCTGGCATGAAAAGATGACTGTGAGAAATTCAGTTGAAGGAATACTATGTAGGTCTAACTAAATTACACTGGGAAGAGTGGCACAGTAACAAATGAGTGTGCCCTATAGTTTCATTATATGATTACTAGACTAGCTAACACTTTGGAGCTCCATGAACTATGAAAGCAAAGGTTTCTTATCCCACCACAAAGCATGATGGTATTGTGCACCAGGAGGAATATGAACTCTTGTTGCTCTCATTCTGCATTGTGTTGTATTTTACAAAGCAGTTACAGTAATAGCAGAGCCAAGATGTTTGAAAGTATACAAAAAGGAAACATCACAAGTCCTACAAGGATCAATCAGGAGACGAGGTGGCAAACTACATGGAGGTACATGGTTAATATGTCATCCAGCCATGACATAATTAGGTATATCAGTGGAAAATAACACAGCCCCATTCTACATCAAGCACTATTAATGGTAAGCATTTAAACATCTATGCATGCTCCTTGCCAATGTTCTGTACTATTGCCTGGTTAATGCTATGTCTATTGTTTTGCTGAGAAAGCCATGCATTGTTCAGAGAGCCATGTTAATTTCAACTCCCACTGCAACACCAGAAAATAAATGCATGGCAAATTATAAAGTCTCTATGTGGGGCTTTTATATTTTACACTTCCAATCAACAATATAAAACAGAAGCCAGTATACTTTTAGTATACATGCTCCTGTAAAGCAAGGGTTCAGTACCTGTGTTTGTGATCCAAACATAAAAGCAGCTGAAAAGAATGAAACAATGAAAATAAAAAAGTGGACTGTATCAAGAATCACTAGCAAAAGAATTGGAAAGATACTACGTTATGTGAGCCAGAGTCAAAGACTGTACCACAAGTGCAGAGGAGCAATACATTTTACACCAAGAAATTGTGATTTAAGAGTACACATAAATGGCAGCTTATAACCCATAACGTTGCTTACTTGAAGTACAAGTCCTTGAAGGTGAAATGTGTTTCTACTATGCCTGTTGTTTTCACTCTGGTTCGTAGAACATCTTGCTGGGTTGGAATGTAGCTCTGCTGGGATATTCTGTCCAAGTCATTTAGGTAGCTAAAAAAAGAATGGGAAAGAAGAGGAAAGAAGAGAAGGGGAGAAAATATTCAGGAACTTTTTGCAAATTGATACTGTAATTACTGAGTACTGAAATTCAAGCAGGTGCTATACAGAATGTCTACGATACTCTAATTCCATGTTAAGAAACGTCTTAGTTCAAAGTTATAATTTAAACTAGAATCAATAGTCATATTTTAGATTCTTATAGGAAACCTACATAGAGATCTGATTTAAAATGTAACTTATTAATTGAGAGTCCAATACTTTCCAGAAAGCCCATACTACTTTTCTCTATTTTTAAATTAATTAGGAACTAGTACACCTGTATCGAAGTAGCTCCTGATTTTATTATTATTTGGAACAGAGACAATCTGCTAGTTGTAGCTGTTGTTGGATTCCAGCTCCTATCACTCCAAGCCAACATGGACAATGGGAGTTGTAGTGCAACAAGATTTCTATCACTATCAGTTGCCTATTTCTAAGTTAGAATACAGAAAACAGGCTTACCTTTGTAGTCTTTAAAACAAGTATGGTGCTATACAAAAACAATATTAGTAATATATTTCTCCTGTTGTTTAAATGCCCACAGATACCACATATTAACTTACAGAGGAAGTCACCTGAATTCCCAGTTGCTATGTTCACTGGGAAGGCTTTGTCATGACAGGCATTAAGAATATTCTTCTTCTCTATCTAAATGTTCAGTATCTTCCTCTGTATTAATTGAGATGCTTCCAGTTTACCCTCTTTTAGTTTTTTTTTTTTTGCACTTTCTCTTCCTCTCCTGGCTTGTTGCTTTCCTATCTTTCTTATTTCCACAGAGCCTAAACTCTTACATATGTGAAGATGAATCTTATATTCAGTTATCCACAAATAGTTACAAGTTATGTAAGAAGTGCAGTGCAGAAAGAATGAGCAGTTACTTCTATCTGTATGGGCAAAGGGAAGAATGACAACATGCACAAATTGAAAATGCAATCCTGCCAATCTCTTATCCCAAACACCATCCAGAGCCTAAGATACGTACCACTACCTGAGTTGATGAGATGAAAGAAACTTCCTGGAAATCACTAGGAAGGAGTTGGGTGCAATGCAGTATTTAAGAACACAAGAGATGAACAAAATCCTCTGTTAAAATCTCACTCAGCCACAAATGATCTAAGTAGCTTTAAGAAGCTTCAGATAAGACCCAAATAATAGCCTATATTACAGGATAACTGTAAGGATTACCAAGTACATATATGAATCTTTTGAAAAATGTAGAATACAAAAAGTATGGATATCGGATATATGAGCATTAGGTGTTAATATAAGGATCATTTATGAAGACTCCAAATTTAACACTTAGCTCTAAAGATATCTTAAAGAACCAACAGATTTCCATCTAACCAGAGATCCTAGGCCTTCAAATGTTAGGATTTTATTACCATTTAGTGAAAAAAAAAATTTGCATCAGCTTTAAACAATTAAATTATATAATGAAGTAAAAGTTAGTAGCAAGATTTCATGCACCTTCTGAATTTCAGTGTGCATTCTCTGGGTGATCTAGAGTGCTGGGTTGCTTACAAACTTAGCCACAAGCAGCTGATCAGACTTGCACAGGCACAGTGGAAGCACTGTCAAAGCTCAGATGTTTTCCTGCTGGCTAGTGACTTTCAGCATAGCATGTAGTAGTATCAACAGTTTTGGAGAGTATGTTTTTAATGCAGTTCAGTATCTTTACCTGTTATTTTACATGTATAACATTTCAAAATGGAAAAAGTTTTATTTAAAGGTAACAGAGAAGCTAAAATTGACCAATCTGATACCATATATTGATAAAAGTAAGCCTAAGTCAACACAGTATGAGGAAAGTTAAACATCTTTTACCGATATATTTTCTTGCCCAACCCTAATACCAATTAAATTATTAGTTTTATTCATTAGGGAAGTTGCACATTATAATCTATTACTATAGTACTGCAAAGTTTGAGAGTCTCTATATTAACCTTTTAATGTGCAATTCAATATGGAAATATTATTTAGCACTTTGACACCACTGCCATCCCTTACCAGTTAGCCATATTTTAGCTCTCTTGCTTTTATTTTTTGTTTAAATCAAAACAGTCTATCTTGCCAGAAGGGCTTGAAAGAAAAGCACAATTCTCTAGCAATATGGATATTCTAGAGCTAGGGAGTAGAAGGAGAGAATGTGACTTTACTATTTGCAATGAAACCCATTCCCACCCATTCCTTTTGTCAATCCCTTGATCACACTGAATGTTGTGAGTGTGCATATACCAGAAACTCAGAATATATGTTTACTTTATGCCTCCATCCATCCATTCATCCATCCATCGGTTGGTGATCAACCCACAATCAAGAGTTCTTCTAAAAATACCTTCCTTTATGCCATTTGAAAATGGATTCTGAGGGAAAAGTGATATATGCAGCATCCACCATCATTCTAATGAATAATGTTCAAACCAATGCTTTCTAGGAAAAATTATTCTACATATTAATCTTCCTTAGCTGATTCCATGATAATAACTTTTAAAAAATACAAAAAATCGATTATACTGTAGCAAAGTAGCAAATGCAATGGACTACTGAAAGCATTTTGAAATTTCAGAATTCAATTTAAGGATATATATACTCAGGCATATAAAATATCTGCAGGCATATTCTGAACCATGATTGTGTTCAGAATAAAAGAAAGGGGGAATATGATGGAAGAAAGGCTGGGACAAGTAGCAGGTTAAGTACATACAGGCTCAAGTACATCTTATCATGATCTACCCAGTGATATGGATGATATAATTAATTCTTAGCAGGAACAAATTGTGTCACTGCTATGTTGCAGTTTCACAAGCAACAAAAATCAAAATGTAATAGCATGATACATAATTTGGACCATACCTGAACACAACCCAAGTTTGCAAAATCTAACCCACTGTCATTAGATGATTCCAGCTTACTTGTATGACTTTAGACTTCAGAAAAAATGTCAATAACCACACGTTTAACCTAAACCATTTAATGCCCATCCTATCCCCAACTGTTTCTTTGGTCTTCAAATCAAAAAGGCAACTTTAAACTAATCCAGTGTAATTGTTTCTTTGCTGAGGCATATTCTTGATTATAGCTTTGATATTATCTAACTCCATTTGGGGAGAGCAGAGTATGTTTACTTCCACTGGAAAACAATAATCTTTTGTTAAACAGTGCTAGAATATTCATATAGTTCACATTTAATACTCTGTCTTGTATTAGAAGGAATATACTGACTTGGCATTAAAAGGAATAGCATATTGTCCTGCTTAGAGACTAGATAACACACAAGCAAGCTGACAATTTAACCAAAGTTCAAGCCCGACAACGTAATGTAAAAGTTGAAACAAACTGCTGGCATAAAAATGCAAGGGCCTAAGAGCAGCTTACAGCTGAGGTTCAATCACAAGGGCCTGTGCATTGTTTCAATAAATGCTATATTTCCTCTACTGTATATAGGAGAGTCATCAGTTTAGAGCAGAATAAGTTTTCAGAAGCAATAAAACTGACATGGCAATACCACATTTGGCATTGCTAAATGCTGATATATCACCTTTCTTTGCCCATATTTCATCATGTTTCATATCCTGGAGGATTTCAGTACTAACAAAACCCTTTGTTCACTTCAATTTAGAGAATTTATAGATTCTGAAAATCTACAGAAAACTTGGTAAAGTAACTGGAACATGCACAAACCATTATTTCAAGAAAGATGTTAGTCCATCACAGTCCAGGCCCCATTACAGCAGCTTCAAAAAGAAGATTTGTACAGCAGTGTGCAACCCAAACATTCCTAATGATCCCAGTCAGTTTCATATTGCTTTACATGAGTTTTTTCTTACAACTTCCAACTAAATGAAAGTGAAGTCTTAACAGAGGATAAATATGCTGCAGAATTATAATTGGATACACACAGAAGAGCCTGTAGGCTTGGTGGACTCCTCCTTTCTTCCAGCACTCTCCCTCCTCCAAATGGCTTGGAAATTAAGGGGGGAACAAGAGTGTTTGTTTCCACTGGGGGAGGGAATTTGGGACAATTCACAATTATCCTCAACTGTCAGCCATGTTAGTTCGGTTCATTTTTAGAACATAGCTCCTTACCCTTATTCTATTTCTATTGATTTTAAACTGTTGTTCAGTAATGCTTCTCAAATGACAAAATAATAAAAAGTGTCTCCCAGTATCTTAGCAAGTATGATTGTTATGGCATAAACACAAACACTTATTCTATGTAAGCAAGGTACCTTACTGTGGATTTCCCCAATTTCAGTCAAGATAATAGGATGATGGACAATTTGGAAGATGACAATTTTACCAAAAGGAAGAGGGAAGAATCAGTACCAGCGTGTTCTGTTGTGCACATCAGTTCCAACAGGGAGATCCCAAAAATGCAATTCAAAAGCAGATTGCCTAATGTCCATTCTAGCAGATGATAAGAGTAAATGTTGTTAGACTTGACAATTCAGCCCATTTATTTGACCCACAGAACTTGTTTGATCAACTAAACATAATCCATGGAATCTTCAAAGCCAAACCTCCATTAACTGTCCATTTATTAAACAAGGAATTTTCCTGAAATGCATTTTTACATCCTCATATAGAGACATTTCCCATAGCCTGTTGAGAAATCCCACAACAATTCTTTAGAAGTATTCCTTCATGTCACAGTAATTCTGCAAAATAAATAACAGTTCTCAAATTATAAAACATACTTATGAGTCATTAAGAGCATGAGGTGATCAATAAAGCTCTTAAAATCTATAAGAAGGCTTCTTACTAGGATGCGGAATCATTAAGCTGGTATTCTCTTGATCTGCTGAAGCATGCTTGAACTCCAGGATCTCTCCATAGCCGTTTAATCACTCCTGCTAACTCAGGAGTCATAACTCCCTCCTCTGCACTTCCAGCTAGTACAAACAACTGACGGGCATCATCCTGCAAAGGAAATAGTTTTACTGCTATGGTCATTTGCAATGGCATAATGTGCTGCTGAACTACCTGAATCAGAAGTACTTCTCAGGTAAAATATAAAAATGTAGGATAGATTACCATCTACCAACATTTTTTTCCCCTTTCTCTGTAAAGCTTTCCATGGGAATAACCAAATGATATTGGAGAACTCATTATTTGAGGCATAAAATTTATATAACAGGATATGCTAATCAAAACCACCAAGAAAGAATGGAAGTTGTGATGAACTATAGTATAAAACTGTTATAACCTATCATTGCCATAATACTTTAAAAAAACTTCTTATATATAGAAAAGTGATTCAAAGTCCCAGGAGTGTGTTTTCTTACCAATGTGCAGAAAGGCACATTGCCAGAAATTTTATAACTGACAAACATTGTAGAAGCACCGCATAAGATTTATATTGTCTATACAAAAAATTAAGTAAGCTTATATAACATAGTAAGTTAAGGACCATTAGAACAATATTAACAGCAGATTAAGCATGTTTTAACATAAATTAAGAAGCAGAGCAGAATACATTAAAAAGTTAATTTAAAATGTGCAAATAAAGTTTTCCCTGGCACCAACAAGAAAGTAGGTATTAAACTTCCATGGGTACAACATTCCTTAAGTGTGGCACAAAAATGAAAAAGTCTTATTTCCTATCAACACTTGTCAAAAGTTTCATGAATTGCATGTTCATATTTCAGAATGTCCTCATGTCTCCCAAGAAAATAATAATTGCAACTAAACTTTCAAAGCAGATTATCCTCAACTTTTTGTGTGTTATGATCAGGTGCCTACCAAACCTGTGTTTATTTTTGAACTCTAGTACTGTATACAAAACAATATCCATACTTACAGCTCTGGCAACTTCTCCAAAGTCAATCTTTAGTCTTCCCATTGCTCTTATTATTGCAATGATCGATTGAATTGTATTGCTGTAGACAACTACTTTATACTGCTTGCATTCTTCCTCTGAATAGCCATCCTCATGAATGATTCTGGGAAAAAACAGAGAATCAAGCATGGAGTAGGAAACTTCCACTTATCCATGAAGCCCAAAGTGTTTATGCCAGTAATTTTCTAATACCCTAGTCTATGTCTCATGGGATTGCCATACGGCATGTGTTTTGACCAGGCGATTTCAACCATCCTTGCTAGCATGGACATGCTGCCTGGGAATGACAGTAGTGGTAGACAAACATACCTGAAGAATACCAGTTGGAGAAGACTGTTATATGGATATGTAAGAGGAAATAACCCTATCTATTTCTCAGAGGGTCCTTGGAGAATGGTCAAATAAAATAATAACTACATTTAAGCATTTGCATCTACATGGCAAATAGTCGAGTTACTTGAGGGACTGCCTATCTCCCACGGTATCTGTCCAGCCAATTTGATCCAGCAGGGTTGGTGCACTTCAGGTTCCTTTTATTATACAATACCATCTATCAGGACTCTGGAAGTGTGTCTTCTCTGTAGCAGCACCTGACCTTTGGAATGAGTTTCCACCCAAGATCCAGATGGCTCCTACTCTGGTGTTTCAAAAGGTCTTGAAGACCTGGCCCTTCATTCAGGCCTTTGGTAAGGGTGATAAACCCTCTTGGGTTGTGTGGGTCTGTTTCTTTTTTATTCCTGTGCAGTTTTTGTCATCTGTGCCATCTTTTCTCCTCTATTCTTGTCTATTCTATTCCTTTCTTTTCCTTCCTTCCTTCGGTCTTTTTTTCTGATTCAACCCATATGAACTCTGAAAAGTTAAGACTGTGGGACCAACCAGAATTATGTGGTACATGCTATACAATAGTGAAGCTGTATCTGAAAAAAAAGAGGGGGCTTGCACAAGCTTCTATCAGCACTATCTACAAGCACTACAAGCACTATCTTCTGTTTATAAAATAATCTCTCCTAATCCAGCAAGATCCCAATATATATATTTTATACTGTATCCATGATACTTCAGGTAACGTATAATGGAAAAGAGAGGGCTCTTTCATATGTAGGCACTATGCATCAATACAAATAAATTGTTTCAATATCATATATTGCATATTTTACTTACTTCATCTGCTTCACTATGGTACTTTTACCAGATTCTCCAGCACCTAAAAGGACAAAGAAAAACTGGGATTATTTTGATGTATTGACTGAGAAAAAAATGATTTTTGTCCTACTAATTGATGGATCTAAAAGCATCAAACCACTAGGCATAATTTAAGTAACTACATATCTAAGGAATAATCATAAATAATCTAATAAACTAAAGAATTCTACTTGTTCTTCCACCATACAGCTATTAGACCTAAGTGAATCAGTCTTGATTGGATTCAGACTGGAAAACTGAAAAGATATTATTTGTTTCAAAGGTAAAATTGATTCATTTTGAGCCACTTCAAGATTTGATTTGGACAAAAAAACCACAGGCAATAATCTGGAAGCATCAAAATGCTTTATAGGAGATTGGAATGAAAAGAAGAATGGTAGTTTCAGATGGATATTTATTATTTATTTTATTCAATTTGTACACCGCCTGATTCCCAATGAATCTGGGCACTTAACCTTAAGTATTTCACTGCAATCAAATTTAGAAATATTCTAAACCTTTTTTAAGGCAGGGAAAAAAGGATGAGGAAAAGATAGCAACTTCCAAATTGTTTTAACTTGTGCTGTTTGAAAGAAAAAATTAAAAACTTTAAAAATTCTTTTATGTCTGACTTTCTGGATGCAGTCTTGGCATAACACCAATAATGTTCACTTAATTGCCATTGTGATTGGGTTTTCTGCAGTACTAGGAGGCTTGGCATAACAGGTTGGCAAGTGTGATCACTCCTGCAAAGGACTCCCTCATCACTGGCTTTGATAGAATGCAGGCTAAACAGAGAAGACTGACAAAATTGGCCTCTTCTGGACAGGCTTACAAGAATGACCAGTGGTTTATCTTCATGGGGTAATGTATCTTTGCTGTCTCTAATCATATTTTGTGGAATGCCAACAAGAATGGCAAAATCGGCTTCTCCAGAAAAGGACATCCCTCGTCACTGGTTTCTTATGTACAGGACCTGGTTATATCAGCATTGTGGCTAGCTAGCAATACCCTATTCAAAGGCAGTAAAAGCAAGCTGGCATAGCAAGGTACAATGTCATAGATATATGCAGGCCTCTCAGAAAGTGGCATTCAAATACTTGTCTCCACCCCATTCTTAAAAGCAGTAAATGTTTGAGTGTCAGTAAGGGTTAATCTGTAAGAGTTATTTTGACAGCCATTCACCCCTTAACAAAGCACTTAAATCTGTCTCAGTGAAGCTGAATTTTTAAAAAATGTTTGATCCAAGAGGATATACGGGTCTGCCCATAGTCAGATTACTGAAAGCTGAGTTAAATTGCCAGCTGTTTCAACAGAACCAACGTATGTGTGTATCATTCCATTAATGCAAGAGAAAGTAAAGTGAAGGTTTGTGCTTGATCACCTTAAAAGAAGTTGACAGCTGAGAAACTGAGTGAAGCCCATAGCAACATTATCCTTGCCACCTTAAAAGAGCTCTGATAAGCAAAATTAAGGAGATGAAGTGCATTGCATGGCTACTCAAGACAATGTCAGGACCCATCACATCACTAAGCTTCCCAATTAGCACTGCCAATATAAGGAGGTGAGATTGCACCACTGAATACTATCTGTAATAATGCAGAAGCAAAACAATACAATAATCAAATCCACAAAGCACTTCATAAGCACTTGATTCAATTCACCACACTAAAGTGGGTCTCCACTTTGATTTGTGAATCTGGAATAATATGATCAAATCTGCATGGAATGAAGCATCCTTTGAAGCTTTGCACAACCCTAATAACTAATAATTCATCACACACACAAAAGTACTATCATTCTCTACTGGAATAATCATGTTTTCAAATCATGTTGAAATCATAAAACTCCAACAGTTTTTATATCTCACTGCCAACAAGAGGGAGATCCAAATTCCCAAAAACCTTTGTGAGATTGCAGGTAGAGCTAACAAGTATTTCTTGCATGAACTTAAGTTCTTTGTACGTCTCAGATCAGCTATGCGTTTTCAGAATTTCAAGCTGTATAATATACCCTCCCCCTGCAAATAAGGGGGGGAAATATAATGGACCTGGAGCTGAATTAATTCATTTTCTTCTGATGAATTAGGAAGAAAAAGCACCTTCTATTCTGCGAGTGCCAATCAACAATGCACTGGAAATACTTCTGCCTTTGATCCCTTTACCTACCTCCTCATAGGTTTACTCTGACTATCATATACCTATATATTAAATAGTAAATTGTACCACACACATATTGTTTTACATTGTATGTTTGTGGGTGAGTGTGTTCCAGGTACCAGGGTGTATATGTACAACAATATATATCCTTGTACCTAGAATTTCTTTTAAGTGAGGGATATCCACAGAATAAATTCACCTGGCATAAAGTTAACTACAAAGATATATTTAACTTTCTAAGTGGAGGCTATATAATATAGTATAAATCTATATAAATTTCAAATACAACACTAGAAATTCATTCAACCCTTTTATCCATTTGTCTGAATCTTGTCTGAAATCTATTTTCATAATTGGTATGACTCCCAGGCCCCCTCCTGGCCTCCCACAAGACCCTCCCAGGCCCTCCCCCAGCCACGCTCCTTACCTGGGACTCCTTCCGCTTCCCACTTAACAACGTGTGTGATTACGACAGCAACTGGGATTACCATCACTAAACAATGCCATCACATGACATCATGCTTTATGACCGCATCCCTTAGCAACAACAATCCTAGTCCCAATTGCTGTCATAACCTGAAGACTATCTGTAGCTACATTATCTACCCAGATAAACCTTGAATAGATTTTTTGGAAAAATTCCTGTTCTCTAATTCAAATCATATTAGCAAGCATTTATAACCTTTTGCTACCTAGGAATACTACAGATTTGGTTCACAGGCTTATGGCACTATTTTCAATCTCTCTGAAGCTGCTCAATATTGACTTATAGATTATAATTCCCCTTCATGCTGAGTCATGATTTCCTTAACTGTGGTTTACTTCAAAAAATACCTTAAGCTATAAGCCATACTTCATTAACCATAATGTTTGGATTTATACAACAAACAAGTCATTTTAGGACTTAAACCAGAATGTGAAATCTGCAAATGGTTCACTGTATGAAATCTTTCTGCTTCCCTCTGGCACACTATTCTTGTCCTAGAGTACTGTAGAGATGAAAAAACATATCCTACCCTTTTAAACCCTTTTTAAACAAAAAACAAAAACAAATCCTTGTTATATTATGCTGGAGCTCACCAGGAAAATAAGAGAATGTTCATTCTCTTTGTGATCTAATGTATCTGCAGGTTTTTCAAGCTTAAGGGAACAATGACACCTGCTCTAAGAGCTCTTCTTAATTCTGTAAAAAATGCAGGAAGAAAAAGAGTTTTACTACATGGTAGGTAGTTAATAGGAATAGTTTTGCCTAGTACAGTTAGATATAATTTGTTGATTATTGTACAAAAATTATTTTACTGTACTATCAGAACACTTGGCAAATAAGTTGCAGTAGGCCTATTAGACTCTCAAGTATTACAACAGTGGAATTAAAGTAATTGAAGTATATTATGTATCAATCTAACAGCAAAGACTGCAAGGATACATTGTCAGGCTAGTATCTCCTTTTTGCTGCTGAGGGTATGACAAAGTGATTCGCTATGTGAACTTGCTACTATTCCAATTATTTCAGTGCTTTAGCTTTTGAAAAAAATCAGGAACACTGAGAGTTCTGTAAACTGGAAAAGGGCATGCAAGACCTCCCGGATTTCATGGAGCAGCTCAGATTTCAACTTCAGCAGAGTCACTATGCTAATAGAAACAATATTTAAGCATCTACCTGCATCTAACATCATCCACATATAGACTCATATCTTACAATTAAGAAACAGTCCTTTCATCCTCCAGTGCAGATTTGGGAAAGGGAAAAATGCAATTGGAAAGCAAGATCACTAAAATTTGTATTATTCCCTATTCTATTGCGGAAGACTCTGCTAGATCAAAGAACCTCCCATTAGCAGAGAGAAACACTGCTTGGATACTGCTCCAAATCTCTCAAGATTCTAAAGTAAACATCAAAAGACTGCACAGCTTTTTTAATCACCACTCCAGTTCTTTGGAACTGCCCCCTACTGAAGCATCGGTCCACTTCATCCCCCCTATGCTTTAGCAAACGTATAAAAATTTTCCTCTTCCAGCTGGCAGAAAAGGAAGATGTTTTATAGGATGCAGGTGGAACCTGCAATGGTGTGTGTGTGTGTGTGTGTGTGTGTGTATTCTTTCTGTTTGTACTTGGATTTAGCAGGATCTTTAAAACTGTTCACTGTTGGTTGCCTAAAGCCTTTGGGAATGGGTAACATACAAGTGTCATAAATAATCATCTACCATTAAGGTTTGAAGTGGAGGTACTTACAATCACAGGGAATTAACAGAAAATGATCTATTACAACAAAATAACTATGGAATTGGGTGGTCTATAAATTTCATAAACAAATAAACTACTTCCTAGAATTGGATATCTTTAACTACAGTATCCAAACCAGAAATGTTATTTCTTGTAATGACAGCTTTTTTCCTAGCTTTTCCTAAGACAAACTTCAGATACTCTTGATTCAACACAATATTTAACATTTTATCTATATCACAGGAGGACAACAAAAATGTGTGTGTGTGTGTGTGTGTGTGTGTGTAATGTTCCTTAGTATTTATGGAATTACCAATGCGCAGCTTTGCACAAAGTAGGCCTCCCTCAGAATCCTCACAGGACAATCCTATACATATCTGTTCAGAAGTAGTTCTCCCCTTCAACTCCCAAGTAAGAGGATGAACTGAAAGTCATGTGGCATACAAGTTTAATAATTTATTATTATTATTATTATTATTATTATTATTATTATTATTATTATTATTACTACATAGGATTGCATCTATTACAGTTCTAATCTAGAAGCAGGATGAAGCAGACAGTATGGAACAGGTTAGCTTTCCAGCTCCTATGTTATCTTATTATGCAATTCTTCCACTGAACTGCAGCAGGATTCCTGACACCCCATTGTTTGAGGGGCAAAGGGAGGGTTCATTATAGTATATATTTATATATACAAATTGGTATATACACAGTAAAAAATTATAAGCAACATAAACAACACATGAAGATATTAATTCTGAAAGTATGTAGTTTCAAATGCATGCTATATTTTAGAACCAAATATTGCTACTTGTTTACTTACTTTAGAGTCCCCTGGGAGTAATAATCTATCAGTTACATTTTCCCAGAGGACAAAAAGGTTGTCTCTAAGTATGTTGCACAAACCAAGCAAAGCCAGTCGTGGACTGAGGGAAAAAAAAGAGTTTGCATGTATTTCATTATTACAATCTTTTGCTTCAGAATCAATTCTCAGCTGTGATGCCTCTGAGCTATTCTTAAGCATGTGGGAATAATATACTGCTTAAAATATTAAGTAGCTGACTTCAGTCACAAGCAAAAAAGAATATATTTACCAGGGATTGTGGTTGCCAGATAGTCAGATAAGAACAGTAAGGAACAATATCCTGAATACTGTCTCAAAGTTACAGGAACTAAACCATCAACAGCACAATTAAATTCAAAATCTATGGATAGTATAAATACAAAAGCCTCAAACTTGATTGCTTCACTAATTATAAGCAGCACACAACTTTTTCTGGACTGATGGCTGTACCTGTACTGGGGGCAGTACTTCAAGAAGTAGTGGATAAGATGAGGATAACAACAAAATTTAACTTACTTTAAAATTAAAGCCAGTTAAATACATTATTGGAAAGTAATCATATTAACAGTGTCTCTTTGTGACACATTAAAATATGTATCATAGTAATAATCTTTGATGAAATCTGAGGCCCTTTTTCATTAAAAACTTATAAAAGGCAACTTACTGCTGTGAAAGCAATAACTGTTCTGATATTCAACAGATATTTTAAACCCAAAGTAGCACTAGAACTCAACATAAGTAAATATTTTGTTTAGATTTTTCCTCTATCTGGAAAATCTAACTGTACTTTATGGAGAAGTGAATTTACCATGTTGTTTATATGAAATATAGTATGATTGATTATGTACCATCAAATCATTGTTGACTCTTGGTGACCACATAGATAGATAGAAATATAATATAGACTGGTTTCAAAACCATGATAAAGCAATTCTTTAAAGTATCATAGAATCCTAGACACCAAGAGAGAGAACTAACTTTTAGATGGGATCTATGCACAGGGATGTATAAGAAATCACATATTTCTAGCAATCCGTGATTTATAAAGCACTTGTCTTGAACTAGATAGAAAGAGATGCCAGCTAGCACTTTACTGCAATACAAATTGGAAAAGGGATGGGAATGGACTACGTCCATCAAAGAAGCAGTACACAAATAACGAAGTTCTTCAGCCGTTAAAATTTTCCCAGTACAATTTTCCAGAAAAATACATATCGCAAATCTGATACTGGGACATAACAGGGGCAAAACAAAAAAGAAGGAAAACAGTGGAAAAGTAACAGACAGGAAAAAGGTTAAGTACTTTCTTCCACATGGCCACTTTTCCAAACTCTTTTGCTGAGATGCTATAGCAGTTGAAGTTTCATTATTCCAGATGAACTTACAATATGCAGTTCTTGCACTGTTTGTAAGTTCCACCTCAAAAAGAGAAGGAATAAAACTACTAACTCTCAAGGAGCAGGAAGTTTTGGCTAATAAGAACAATTATATAAGGCGCAAACTCTGATTTCATGAAAAGTATGCTGACTTTAACTAGCTTGTTTCTCCAATCTTTTAAGAAAGTTAAGTATTGTTACTACTCAAGATCATCAAAAATACTGTAATCATACTAATTTTATTATGTGTGAGAATAAATGTATTTTTAAATACAAATGGCTCTGGTTCTTTATATACATGCAAAGTAAGGAAAGCTTGGAGAGCATGGCTTCTCAAGTTCTTTTTAACTCCCTTAATAGCAACTCTGCTCTGGATCATGTGACCAGGAGGAGGGTGGGCTTAGAATCAAGGAGTTGGCAGCATTCCAAGCTTCTGCCCAACTGCCTCTTGGATTGGGAGGTTTTTGGGGGGTGGATTTTTCTCCTCCGCAGCCTTCAGATGGATCTGGGCCAGTTTTGAACTCAACCTTCCCTCTTCCATATATCAAATTTGTTCAGTTTCTGGTTAATTATCATGCTGACAATCAGACAGAATTCTGAGCCCCTTTACAGAATTTGTTTCCAGCATTATGTTGACTTGGAGAGAAGAACAAGGTAGGTAAAGCATACAGTGCGAGGCTTCTGGGTTCTTTCCAATTCCTTTACCAGTAGTGGCAATAGAATGCATCTGTATTTTTTTGTGTGTAATGAAGTACATGTTATAGCTGAGGGTGTGTGTCTGTGCGCATGCGCATGTACACATATTTTCTCTCCAGGGACTAACCAAGCTGTGTGTATAAGTGTTGCCTGCATCTGGGGTATGTGTATGTAAAGATCTAATCAGAACAGGTGCACATACATTTTCTTTGTACGCATGTTCGTGTTCTGTTCTCCAGTCACGTTGTCTCTCTGTATCTTTGAACGTGTGCACAAAGAAGCACAGAGAGGGCTGCATACACTCTAGTCTGGATCATGTTACTAGGATAGGATGGGGGCTTAGAACGGAATAGTCAGCAGCATTTGACGTTGCTGCTCAACTGCCTCTCCTATAAGGCGAAAAGGGGAAATTTAGTTTCTCTGCAGGCCCCTGCCTGATTGATTAAACTCAAGCTTTCTTTTGTTGGCTTCTCTACCACACCAAATCTGGTCCTATTTGGTTTTGTTTTTAGAGAGTTATCTTACCAATGAACAAACTGACAAACTCTGGAGCCCCTTTACATCTATGCCTTCTGGGCAAAAAACTGGAATATAAATGGAATCACTATTAATAACAACTGCAACAGCCTAACATACATAGGCCTAATATATGATGTAGCCTGCAAAATTCAGATAGAATAATAGAAATAGGTACATTTATTCTGACTAGAATTAAACAGACTTAAAAATACTCTGGCCCAACTGGTCAATGGACTATAGGGTTTATCCAAATTATAGTCAACAAGAAAAGGAACACAAATACAATAAAAATTAAGTTAAGCAGGTAGATCAAAACAACTGCTCTCAAATATTCAGGCACTTTGTGTAATAGGAAAATCACAAACACTACACGTCAGCTAGCTTGAATGGTTCTTCACAACACTGTTTTTCCTGGAAGGGCTTCAATAATGGAACAAAAGAACAATAGAAGTGTTGTCTAATGCAGAAAAGAACATACTGAGGAGGGGCAACAGCAGCATTCCTTGAAATTTACAGATCCTTTGTTTTCTCACTTTGTCAGGAAAACTGACAAGCTTCCAAGGACGTACATCAAAAGAGTCAACATTGGTTTTTATTTTAGCATCTGATCAAAGTACCATACTCTTTCAAACACTTTTTAAAGAAATCTATTACACAGCATTACACCAATAGTCAACAACTTGTTTATATATACTCAAGGATAAAGTTAATTTTATATTTGTTTAGTAGTTTTCATTGTAATATAGACAGGGTAATTGTTTCTGAGGAAATACGTAGCCTTTATATGAGTTAAAGAGAAAAAAAATATATCTGATTCAATAGTTTATATAACTGCTTCTAGAATAACCATCACAACAAAAAGCACAAATTTCTCTAAGCATGAATAGAAAAACTTGCTTTCCCACCACTTCTGAAGAGAATAATAATTCAACCAACATACAAACAAGGACTAATAGTAGCAATATAATCATAACACATTCCCAAACACAAACACATTTTTCTAGTGAAGGGAGCACAAATTAAAACATTGTATTTCTCACTGTTTACTAACATCACACTTAATATATCTTTTCTTGGTTACCATGGTAAAATTGACTTTTCAATTACATATTTTTCAAAGTTTTTGTCAAGCTATTTTTATAACACAAAAAACAATATTGATCATTATCCAGCAGTCTATGAAACTAACAAAGTTATCAGCCTGAAAAATATAAGCTGTATTAAGAACTATGTATATCGGCCATTTTATATCAATTGAAATTTAAAACTACAGACTAAACTACATTTGCTGCCATATGAAAACCCTAAAATATAGCACCAAAACTGTAACAAATATTGAAAAAACATATGCTTTATTTTCATTAATATTAAATCCAATATCTAGAGGAGGGATAGAAAACCTAACCCTCAAATTGTTTGGATTGCAATTCCCGTAAGATACTTGCAAGACTGACTCCTCCAACCAGAAATAACCTGTCCTTGGAGAAGGTACTGATTGTGAAAAGGGGTAGAGCAAGGCCAGGAGACAATGTTTATTGGTTGTAGCCCTGGTTTTATGAATGTTGCCCCACACAGAAAAAAATCAGACCTGCCCCTTCTTTAACTGCATTCTGGAAGATGTAAGGACAAAGCTCTTCTGGAGGGCAACTGATAGCTAATTAACTTGCCATAGGTTGTTACTGTTATCATCTGCTGTGGTTATTCTTATTAGGATAAATTTTGAAGATGGTTCCATCAGGATCATTACTATCATTGCTGAGAATTATGTTTTCAGTGTTTTAATTTGCTTACATTACCACCATTGATTTTAATTACTGGCTTCTTATAAACCACCAGGAGTCCTTGACAGATTTAATGGTATATAAATACAATTACAATGGCTCCACTGTAATTGATATTCTGCTCTTTCCATGGGGTTTGTATATTTTAAAACCTAATTTTTAAAAAAAAATTGTGATAATGTTTTTATTTTAATAATAACTTTTTATCTTTTTATGTCTGTTTTTATTCACTTATTTTATTATTTGTTGTATGTTGCCCAGAGTCGTTTTGTGTGAGACGGGCGGCTATATAAATGTGATATATAAATAAATACAATGCATGACAATACATAAATAAAGGCTGTCCACTGACCATGCTAGCTGTGGGAAATTATAGTCTAAAGTTTCTGAAGAATGGTTGCTAATCCTGACTTTGCAAACTACTATATTAATAAATTTACTGTACAATTTGGACAGTCTTTAAAAGTCCTTTGAAAGAGTCTTACCAGGAAAAACCTTTCATTCAGAATGTGCCAACATCAATTTAACATTCGGTATGGGTTCTCAAATAAAGGTTTTACCACTGATCAAATGCTAGGATATAAATAGTCTTCTTTTTCTGACAAATTAAATCAGAATTTCCCCAAACAGACATTTTAAAAGTAAAAAAGCATCAAGTGTATGTACACAGACATGATACATTTTGTATTGCAAAATAAATACTGTCAAAAAACAAAGTACAAATATAATTAGGAAGAAAATAACTAGTGACTGCAAAAGATAACAGAGGTACAGGAATTTGTTTGCAAGTCAAATACAAACTTTTAAATCAAGAATGCTTTAGATCTTTTCTAAATTTTAATATTTTATTTAATTCTCACTGATCAAAACCACATAACACATAATTTATCACTCTGCACAGCCTTTCTGTATTACAGGCATGGCTGTATCTTTATATTAACAATAAATTAAGAATCATTACAGAGAATATTGAAGAATAATTAACAAAGAAATGTCAGTTAATTATGAGCTCAGACATCACATAATTTATATTTCAATCCTAGTCATATTTGCCAAGAAGTAAATGAACTCAGTTGAATGTATTGCTAAATAAATACAAACAGGATTGTAAGTTTGTGTCAGCTCCTCAAGGTAGTCCAGACAGGAAACCAAAACCATGAGTACTAATACCACCTTTATGGTAACACTACAGTAACAGAATCTTACAAGTATGAAAGCACTTCCCCCCTTCCCCTGCCTTTACTTTCCAGAGAACAAGGGTGGGTCCTTTCTGAGACATTTTCTCCATCCCCATCCCTCCTTTGGACTCAGATTTCTCTTATCAGACCACTATCTAAGTTGTGGCTCTTCCTCCTGTCTCCCATGGTTATTCTCACAGCCCATTATAGTTTTTCTGTTAATAGTTTTTTTTCCAAAATGTATATATAGGAACATCCATGATGTCCTCTGAACATTTTATTTTTTATTATCTCCTGCTTTATAAGATTCTTATTTTTTAGAAAAAATCTACTTTTTAATTGCTTTAATGTACAAGAAAGAAAAAAAAGGAGTAAAATTAAAAAGTGGGGGGAACCACAAACAGGGAAAGAAAACATAGAAATATACTTTCAGGAAATCATTCAGCCTAATTTTTAATACATCATTAAAACCTGACTACATAGAATTATATTGTTCAATCTTTCCTTTACACTGATAGAGAGCCAGTTTATAAACAGGAAGAAAACATATATAGGTGATCCAAGATTCAAAACATGGAATTGCACTGTTTTCTAAAATGAAAGAGTAATATTTTTCTTTTTAGCTGTTCCTTTTTTCCCCCATTTGATAATGTGTAGCATTTGAATCTGCTCAGTTGCATTTTTATTGAATTGGGTGACATATAAAGATATACGAAATGGCAGTAGAAATAAATAAATAAGACAGTTGTGCTAATACAGCTGCTCTGGAATAAAAGAAGATTAACTAAAATTCAAATAATGTACTTATGGATAAATATAGTTTGCTATACTTGTTTAATCATAATGTAAAGCAAATAGAAATTTGCACACCTCTATCAAGATAAGTCATAAACTAATACTCAGAAAAAAAAGTAAGTCATAAACTTAATTAACTAGGTCAATAACTCTGATGCCATAAAATTAAGAATACTTGATAGAAAGAAAGGAAATAACATTATTATGAGACAATGATATCAACAATTCCTAAACCCCAGTATGTAAGAGCTTGCCTCAAAGAGTGACTCTTAATCACAAAAATGCTCCAGTTTTACTAATTCAAAACAAAAGTTCAAACTATGACATACAATACATGAATGGTATATGAGTGGGCAAATATATAAGCAAGCAAATTTCCCCTAATAAAATTTCCAAAGAACTCTCTCAGGTGGAAGGCTTGCTTAGTCATTATTTTTACTTCAACTGTAGCTAGTTACATACTCTTGGGGTATAATGTTGATAACTATGTTGTTGTTTTATCATATGATAAGCAAAATAACTACTTAAAAATACAGAATTCTCATTTTTATCTATATCTGCTAATAATCATTGAGTTACATTCAGACTAAACCAGTCATTCTTTACTCAGCTGAATATAAATGAGACCAAAGCATTATCAACTTAGTTTTGATACAATCTACTGGTAATAATTTTTAACAGATATGTAAAGCCAATTGATAAGAGATTCTTTCATCTTAAAGAAATGCACCTTTAAGGCAAGAAACAGAACTTTTCTATGCCCTACAGAGCTAACATTAATAGAGCAGAAAATCTTTGTAGGGGGCTTTATATTTCACTTCCCTTCAGTTCTTTCATCAGTCATCTTCCTTGCATCAATTGTTGTCAATGGAAGGAACTTGTACTATGCCTGCTTCAAAGTTGATATAGTTTTATTCTGGTGTGTAGGGGAATACAGATTCAGATCCTACAACTCCAAATCATTTTCCAGTGGGCTCCTGATACATGTCCCTTTTGCCTTCTCTGAGATAAGCATTCTGATGTTGGAAAAGCAAAGGCTGACAAAATCTTCTACCTGATGATTTCTGACAAGGATCACAGCACTACAGCCAAAGATAGTGGGTCAGACCAAAGGAGCGAATAGTACAATTTTTGTTCTGAACCTATAATCAGTCATTCTGATTGCATGAGCCAAAGGTGTAGTAATTTTGAATAATTTTATAAAGCCATTGCTTATTTAATTATGCCTCTTAATACTTCATATGAAAGTTATTTTGCATCTACATTAATTATCCATTTCCTTGTCTTTTTCAGCTCTAGAATATCTTTTTTGAGATTGGAATACTAAAATGAATTAGAAAAAAACAATAACTTTAACAGATGTTTTAAAAATCCCCCAAAGCAAATTTTTCCATTTTCACTGCTTCAGCACACAAAATTGATTTTATTTCAGTGAACTGAAAAAAATATATCTCTGCACACATAAACCCATGCTTTAGAAACTGATTTATCAATGAAATGAATAACTTTAACAATATCAAATATTAGAGTTGTGCCAATGGTTCATTTTGAGCCACCCCATTTTGAGTGTGAAATAGCTGTCTTAATATTTTTTGAAGCTTTCTGTGCTCAGACCAGGGATGTTTTAAACTTGAAGCACTTTCATAATGTCTGAAGCAGCCAATTTTGCATCTGAGGTGGTTTCATAAGCACTTGACAACTTTAGGAAACAGCAAATTAAAAGGAGGAAGATGTAATCTACAAAGCATATGGTTGCCCAACTGATTTAGAGTGGTTTTTTCCCCCCTCCAAGCTCTCCAAGAGCTGTTTAGGGTTGTTTAAATATTTTATTGTTTGCCAATAACTTTGCATATAGATGTTCCCCAATGTTAACTTAATTTTTATGTTAGATACATACTTGTGTCCCCCACTTACTATTTATATTCCCTTCACAAGGAAATCCCAAAGTTTCTTATTCTCTGATTTACTGATCTCCATCCACTGATTTATAATCCTTTATTTGATCTCATGAGTTATATGCCTTTGTATAAGGCAGTGATATGGGTAAAAACCTCTGACTAAATATATATATTTATGGAGATTTATTTATTATACTGATTTTTATTTCACATTTTGAGTTTTTTAAGAATTGGACAGAATGACACTGTTGCTATTTTCTTTAGGTGCTTATTTTGTTTGCAAAATCAGCTCCATTTCAATAAATACATTACAAATTCATACCATTTGACCCTAGGATTTTTGTTTTAATTTGCCAGTGTTTTGCTTCTGTCACCATTGTCTAACACGCTACTTTAAAGGGACCATAAAAAAAGAAAACGTAGTAGCAATAGTGATAATGGTAGTTCAGGTGCAAGTTTTCTTGTCACCCCTTTTATAACAAAGACCAGAGAAACCTACTGTACTTTGAAATTACCATTTCCAGAACTTAGACTTCTCTCATGCTCCCAGGCAGTGAAAAACAATTCTGCTGTCACTTATATACACACATAATACCTTGAGACAACCTTTTTCTTTACCTCCTTTTCCACTTAAATAGTTGATGATTAAAGAATGTAAATCCTCAAAGAAGGTAAACACGATTTATTAGACTGCTATGCAGGAAAAAAAATGGCAGCCCTCCCTCTGCTGTCCAGGGTGCTAGGGGCTGTATGTCTGTTGGGTAATAGGAAAACTCATCCTGTCTCCTTTATCTTAGCTTCCACAGCTGCAGCAAGGAGGAACAAACAAATAGTGGTATCAGATTTTTTTTTTCTTTTAAAGATATATGGTTGTATAAATAAAATAGTAACGAGTCTTTAAAGCATTCATGCAGAGATGTGCCTACACATTAACTATTTATACAGTAACTTTTTTTCCCCCTAAACTTAACGTTTGGTCATCATCTCCTTATTCAAGGGGTTCTCTGAGACCCACAAGTATTCAAAATACCTGTACCACCCTTCAGAAGACTTTTTTCCTAACAGACCAAGGCGAACGCGTGTCTTTGCACTAATGCTTTATTCGAGGAAGGCCTGGAAACCTCTCAAGTTGAGCTACTTTGAGGATAATCCCCTAAGGCTGTTAGGCTAAGCCCTTCAAAAGCCTGCTCTGACAACGCCTTTCAAGCAACCCCCTTTAAGCGGAAAAGCGGCAGCGCGGATCCCGAGGATACGCCTGGACTGGGGCGACTCACTTCCCTTTGTGCTGTGTGGGGGCAACGGAAAGGACCATAAGCCACGGAATGCCCGCCCGCCCGTCGCCCGGGTCGCGGAGGAGAACAAAAGCCGCTCCAAGCAAATAGCTCGGGCCGCTCGGTGCGGAGAGCATTTGTGCCCAGCGGCCGCTGACGACGGCCGCCGCCGCCGCCTCTCCCCTCACTCTGCCCAAGAGAATCAGCGGGGCAGGCCCAGGCCCCACCCTCCGCCTCAGCCCGTTCTTCCTCCTTCTTACCAAGCAGCAGCAGCTTCACCTCCTTGGCCGCCTTTTCCCCGTCCTCGCGCAGGTTGCGGTCGATCATCCGACTTCGCTCGGCCGCCGCCTTATCTTCGGCGCTCAACGTGCAGCCCATCGCGGCAACAGGACGGGCGAGGCGGGCGGGTGGCACCCCTGGCGCTCCTCAACGGCCGCAGAAGTCGGGAGGGGAGGAAGCTGAGAAGGCGGGGGAAGAGAAGCGACACCGGAAACCTGCCTACTTCCTCCTTTCAAACCTCAGACGACGAGAAGCGAATTGTCCTCTGGGAAATGTAGTCAAAGCACACGGCTCGGCTCACGGCCAAGCACGGAGAAGGGGCGACTTCTGGACACGCTTTGCGTTGGGCGCAATGTATAATGGGAGCTGTAGTACATGAACAGTAGACAATACCTGTGTTTGAAGGCGGGGCTTCTCGGTTGTTTTGGGGACACTACGTTTTGTTCCAAAAAACAGGAGTTTGGCAGAACCATTTCTGACTAATACATTTTATTAAAAGGCATCAGCTTTGGTGAGTTGCAGCGCACTTCATATCAGGTGCATACAGTGGCTAAAGTGAGCTGTAGCTCCCCAAAGTTGATGGCCTTTAAAACTGGTTAGTTGGAAAAGGTGCTATCAGACTCCTGATTTTTTGCCATCATACACTAACACAGCTCTTCTCCTACAAACCTTTTGTTCTCTAATCCAAAGTCAGAGAACCAAAGCAAGGATTTCATTAAATGTTTGTTAGTACTAAGTGCTTGTAATTAATATACAAATGCACTCATACATTCATGCATAATACGTATTATAAATTGCATTACCTTTTGTCTGGAGATTTTAAAAAGATATTTTACAAAACATATCTAAGCTGCAAAAATCTGGATAACCATTAGAAGGCAGCAAAGAGTTTAGAGTTTTGAATATCTCTTGGTGGTAACCTAGTGATTGTTCAGATATTTTCCACCTATATATGGCAGCTGTAAGCCCACAATCCTACACAGGGTCTGATAGATTTCAATCTAATGTGGAAAAAAATACAAATACCAGTGTAATAATTGTAATTTAGATTTAAAGCTCACATGAATGTTAAACCATAACCCAAGGTTGATAAATCACAATGGGTGTTTTTATGCAACAGGCAAAGCCAAAATAACCCTTATTACCACTTAACATTATCCTCTGGGTCACCCAATACTACATACTAAGATATAATGGGATTTGTTTGGTTTTGGCTTAGACTTTATAGTTTCTCATGTTGAGCAAATACAGCCATACACAGGTCTTTTCTTTTCAAATCAACGAAAACCAGCTGTTAACATTTACAAAGCTGAAGGGGAGTTGAACCTTTTCCCCAGGGGTTTTCCTCAGAGAGCTGGCATATCCCAAGGCGAGACTACCGTAAAGAGTTGTAAGTAGGTATTTCTGTTCCTGGACACTCCAAAACACCTTCTGAAGATCAGATGATGATGATGATGATGATGATGCACAACTTCCAGTGACCCTGAAGTCTGAATCTGAAGTCCTGCTCATCCATAATAGTTTGTGCCTTAGGAAGTGGCTTTCTGCCTCCTGGCCTAATCACAAAAAAGTCTAAAACTATTCAGAGGAAGAGACTATCTACACACTCTCCCTAGTCTTCTTTTAGCAGGACAGCTTCCTATTTTGAGAACCATGGTGCTAGTTACTGCAAAAGCCAACAACATGAAGAGTGCTGGATCTTCTAAACTTTGGGATTAGAGATATTAGCCTCTGCCTATTCACTCGAACACTTCTGAGCTTTTGCAGCCTAAAACACACAGGCTCTATTTATGGAAAATATTTCTTTATTGTGTAGGTTTCAAGAGCAACTCACAAAGGAAATTAAGTTTGTCATTGCCATTTCACAATCTGGTTTCCAAATAAGGAAGATGGCTATACAAGTCATCCTGTTGCCCTCTAGTGTTCTCTATGTAGTATTTCTGAAGTATTAAACATAGGTGGAGTTGATTTAATCAATGACAAGGAATAAAATGCAGAATAAGTTCTCCCTTCTTCCTTTAATGAAATTTTATTTCTGTAATTTTAAAGCCAAGCAAAAGACTCTGCAGAAACTACTAGTTATCATATGGTTTCTTCAATTAATGGTCACAATGGCTTAAACGCAAAAAATCCTTTTTCAATTATATTGGGCACTCCAGAGAGGTATAGCAGGGACTGAGTTTCCATCTCTGTGTATTAGAAGTGCAATGTGGTGGAAGGGAAATTGTGGAACATCAATAAGGACACAAACTACTCCCATTAAATTGTACTCCATAAATGTATACAGCAAACATTCCATCTACATCTTATCTGTTGAAAAGAAGCAGAGAGGATTTCTCTGGATCAAGTTCACAGCTCATTCTTCAGTGCTGTACAAAGTGGCTGTGTAATTTACAGGAAAGTTGCTGCTGTAATTTACAGGAAGAATGCTGCCCTGAAGTGAGGACTAGTTTAGGGATGAGCCTTCCCTGCCCCAAATATCACTGATTGTAGAAAATTCTTATGGGCAAAACACCCCAGCATCTGGGGTGTCAAAAAAGTCAAGATGGCAGCTATACCCATGTGATTGAAGTCCTGCCCCTTTTTTAGATGTGTTGAACCCATGACACATGTAAATAAGGGCAAGACTTTGATCATACAAGTGTAGCTGCCATCTTTTTTGACCTTCCTGCCCTTAAACGTGCTGCCGCTGCTAAATAAACTCCTGTGAATCTTGTGAATCAGCCTTTTGCAGGAAGGATTTAGATGGTACAATAGATATTCATGACTAGAGTAATGTTTATCCCTGCCCATCTGAGATTTGAATCTGAAAGAAAGTAAAGCAGGTGTTTGGGAAGAACAAGAGCCCTGAAGCCATTTCTGGTTCAAACACTTCAGCAAAGTCATTTGTTTGGAACTCCCTGCTAACAGTCAGTAAAGAAAACAGAACTACAGACAGGCATGAGATTTCCCATTCTATTGATCCCTAAACACTTGCACTTTGCAACATTAATCTTGCTTGTCTTTATAAATTCGCTTACTTTTTGAGACTGTGGCTTCTCCTGTCAAAGTGCTTTCAAAAGCAGGTGAATAAAAATGGTGATGTCATTAGATTGAACAGTGAGAGTGAAGAAAAAGGATAAAGGTTATATATTAGCCAGCAGATATTGTTTTGAAGAGGTGGCAGAAGTAGTCATCCTCACAAACTTTTCTTCTCAGCCCTCATCAGTTTCCCGTGGCCCTTAAGTAAAGGGGAAAGTATTATCATGTTACCAATGATGGAGAGAAGAGTCAACTGCCATTTTTGGCCATCTTCAGTAGGTGAAATGGTGATATTCCGATAGATAGATAGATAGATAGATAGATAGATAGATAGATAGATAGGCTTCAGGCAGCAAAAATATTAAGGGCAACCCTTAATAATTCTTCTTATTAAGGAGGCACAGCATGGACAATGCTTATTTTTCCAACATTCAGTGTTACAACTAATATCACAGGGCAGGAAAGAGTTGGGTTTTTCCTCAGTCTTTGCCACTTACCGTGTTTGGAAAGGATTTAACAGTACATCTGAATTCTTCAGAGCTTCTATGAGAATCCGTAATCTCTATATCTAGGTGTGTAATGCATGTCAATGTGGCTAAAGGGTTTAATTTGTATTTGAGTCCATATCTGGACTGTAAAAATCCAAACAGCTGCTAGACAGCAGTAGAGTTCTTTGCAGTCATCAGGTGGTCATTCAGAATCTTGCAGTCCCTACCTCAGTGTTCCTCAACCTTGGGAACTTTAAGATGTGTGGACTTCAACTCCCAGAATGGCTGGCTGGGGAATTCTGGGAGTTAAAGTCCACACATCTTAAAGTTCCCAAGGTTGAGAAACACTGCACTATCTAATAGTCCTAGAGGAGGGCAGGCTGCAAATATTAATATGGATTTTAATACCCCCCCCCCTTTCTGAGTCTCTCATGTCTGCCCTTTGTCAATACCACTTCTGAACATCTGGGTTTCTTACGCTTAGCTGTATAATCTCAAAGGACAAGAAGCCAATAATGAAAGGAGTCTCCGGATAAATTGTCAGGTTGCTACATGCAAACTGGAGCTCCTCCGAACACCACTTCTCCCCTCAATCTGCAGGGGCATCCATTAAAATGGATCCAGCAACCTGAAAAAGAATATGGAGGGAAACACTAGCAGAGAGAGAAAATAATTTTCTCTGGAATAAAACTCTGCAGGACCATCACTCAGAAATGAAGCCAACATGCCTTCCCTGTTTGAAGCCAGGCAGCATGGAAGCAGCACCTGAACTGAACAATGTTATTGGGACAACTATTTTCTTAACTGAAGCCTTTCATTCTCATTTAATTGGCACAGAGCCCATCACACACAGGCAGCAAACACTTATCAAATAAATAATACCTTTATTTGTGTCTCTAGGCTTCAACTGTCCTACATTAAAACACCTTCCTCTTCTTGCAAGGTCAACCCATGAAAATGTTATATGTGGTCCAGTAAGATTTTGGAGAGAAAAGATATTCTGAATATTGGGCCATTTAACACAATTTTACATATTTTACCATTTTTTGAACGGTGTTATTTAATTTTCTTCCCTTTCTCACTGGCCTAGTTTCAAGGGGAAAGTGTTACAGTAGAAAATAAACAGATGTGTCATTGGAAAGCCAAAAAAAAATGTGTACGTGGAAAGAATTAAGAAACACAGAGGTTAGCATGGATCTGTCTATTGTGCCAATCGCCACTGAACTTTTGGTATTCATTCCACCTTCTTTTGCTTCCTGAGCCTTTAGTAAGCCAGTCCTTGTAAACAATACAAAGACTGCATAAAAGGAAAAACGAACATTAAGAGACTGAAACGTAACAGCTCCCACCATACATACACATCATAGCACAGCATTTTTAGGCCAGAAAAATTATTCCTGGTGGATGAAATCTCAGGGCTTCACATTGCACTATTGTATGGGAGTTAGGGAATACCCTTATGCACTGCCAACTCTTAGTGTACTTATCCATTTTCTACACTCTCTGAACTGACAACAGTTTTACTTCCTTAAGAGTTCTTACCACATTTGGTGTGCCATGTGTTTTTACTATCATCTGGCATCGTCTAGATGAAAGTAGGACAGCAGTTCCCAGAATTCTCAGTAAGCATGGCCATTGCTGGCAGAGAATGCTGGGAGTTTAGTCCCTTACACAGATTGAGGACACCAGGTTATGGAAGGCTCATTTTTTGAAGTCTTAGGCTACTGTGTCCAGAGGAACTGTAGTCACTATTGAAAATGAAAAGTTGGAAACTCAAAAATGCTAGGAAAAATACTTATTTTGTTTCCCCAAGTTCCTTCTATCAGGAGTCATGTGAAATCAACAATAAACAACTTACAAAGAAAAAAAGGCAATTGAGCAAGTATGGTTTCAACCTACTTAATTTGAGGCAGGAAGTAGGGAAAGTTCATTATTTCTGAGGTCCCTTCCAGCAATTCTTTACAATGAAGTTATGCTAAACATCTAGCTATTCCAGCTCAAAAGGAGGCACTAACTTGTATGAGGACTCACCCAAATGTTTTCAAACTATAGCTTTCTATGGATGGGCATACCTTCAGTGCATTCCACAGTGAGCCACAAGTTAGGACAAGTGTAGCAGCAGGGAAGATGTGTGGTAGGACTGGGCACACAGAAAGGGTTAGGGAACTTTCCATTCATCCTGGAATCCTCGACTTCTAGGCCAAAGTTGTAATATGCTATCAGAAGGCCACACAGGAAAAGAAGAGATTGTGCTGGACAGGCAATGGAGAAGCAGTAGTGCTATGAAGTAGGCCATGAGAAGTAGGTGATTACTCTAGGTGGGCATGAAATGTATTAGGAGAACATGTGGTCCTCCAATTGTTGCTGAACGACACCTCTCAGGATAGTCAATGGTGACAAAGCAAAGTGTGGTCTTTAGCCACATCAAGAGAACTATAGATGCCTCACTTCTGATCTAAGTAACTAGGATCATATATACAGAAACATTTTTTCTTTGCATGTACAAATACAGTGTGGGTGTATGAGAGAGAGAGAGAGAGGCAATAAGTACAAAACTCACTGCTTCAGCACAGCAGTTGCTAGTGGATTTGGGGGCGGGGGGAGTATACTTCCAAATGAGAAAAGTCACTAGCACATACTTTTATTTAAATCTATTAAAGTCAGTGTCTGTATTCCTCTATCAGGTGATCAGGTACAATTTATTAACTGTTATGATTGGATTCAAACTTTGTGCTAGACTGAAAACAAGCAAACTATATAATGGCTTAAAACAATGTGTGAACCAGATCATATGTTTCATTTTACTGATCTAAACTTAATGCAACTAAAGACATAATTCTAATGTATTTCTGACATTGGCCAGATTCACTCTGCATTAAACCATCAGGTGATTTATTTTGTTTTGGCTTAGTGTAACAAAAGAATCCAGCCTTTTAGATCATCAATGATGATTGATGATTGACTTTTAACCACAGGGAAAGCTTCCTGTGACTTCCTTAGTTCTGTTGACTTCTTTAATAGTAAGACAATATAATCCTTCAGAGCGGAGCAATGTGGAGCTGTAAAATGTGTTCCTACATCATAAAGGTCAATTGTTCATCCAGTTATTGCTTCTACCTATCCCTGGGCCTTTCTGTAGCTCAGTCATGCCTAGTCCAAATTACAGTGAGCCCTCTCATTTATAATCCTACAAGTCAAAGACAGCCATGATTAGAAGGTGGATGGAAGGAGTCCAAAGCAGAAGATAACAATTACTAGAGGAAGGAGGGAGGGAGGAAGGGAGGGAAGGAACTAACAAAAGAGGAAAAGAAAATATTCAGAATAGTGATGTTTCTAACTACAAACCTTAATGGGTTTGACTAATATAGGATGGGGTGGGTGAGCAATTACCATCCTATGTTAGTCAAAATGAAATGAAATTACTTGGATACTAATAGCAGCTGGTTTTGTGTGTGTTCATGTGGTTTCACTTGAGCAGTGTGCGTTGGAGAGAAAGGTTTCCAATTGCCATGGCGTATTTATTAAATACTCCCCCATATACAAACGTACACATTCTTCATCAGCTGCTATATTCTGCATTATTTCACACATCGATAAATCTAGATTGTCAAGTGCAAAAAAACCCCCTAGCTACAGCTCAGGCTTCGGTGAACGTGCTGCTCTGATGTAGTTATCAGAGACAGTGATATCGCTGTTCATGTGCTGCTCCAGGAACTCTGAGGTCTCTTCTGCAATTTGCCCTGGGATCCGGAAATCAATGGTAGCTTGGTCCCTTTTAGGGCTAGGCTGGGTAAGAGCATTTCTGGCCTCGGCAGGGCAACCTGTCCCTTGCAGGAATTGCAAGAAGTTCTCCTCGATGGAGCCTTCTCTGCTTGGTAACCTGAGGTCCTCCTCTGGCGGTTGCTTGAAGAAACAGGTGAGGTGCTTGCTGAGTTCTCCTCGGATCTGTCGGTTGAGGCACCCATAGAAGAAAGGATTGGATGTGAAACAAAAATAGCCAATCCAAGTGACCACATTCTCTGTCTGCTGGCCAGGGAAATGGGAGCTCAGAACCGAGTAGAGATGGAAGGAGAAATATGGCAGCCAACAGAAGAGGAATTGTCCCCCCACTGCTAGGAGGATGATGACAGCCTTTCCACCCCCAAACGTCCTCTGAGGGGTAGTTCGAGGGGCTCCTGAGCTAGTCACCATTGTGGACCTACTGCTAAGGGATTCTGACCGCTGCCGTGGGGTATCCATCCAAGTAGGGAGTGGACCATGGTGCATGGCAGCTACTCTGGCCACTTTGAACATACTGCAGTAGACCACCAAAATAATGGAGACAGGCAAGAGGAAGTAGAAAACAGCAAAGAAAATCACAAAAAACTTGCAGTAGGCACTTCGGCTCCACTGCAAGGTGCAGGTCTGTCCATTGTAGGCTGGGGTTCTACTCATATGGTCTTGGGAAAGCCATCCCAAGATGGGGATGATGGACATAACTACTGCCTTGATCCAGACACCAACCAGGACACAGACCACCAGGCTTACAGTCATTTTGACCTCATAGCGCATGGGGTGCACCACATAGTAGTAGCGCTCTACATTAATAGCTGAGATTGAAAGGATGCACATGGTGATGAAGCAAACACTCAGGAAGAGATAGGTATGACATATGGCATCCTCAAAGACTGTGCCATCAAAGAAAGTTGAGCTGGATAGCATGGCTAGAGGCATTAGGGTAATAGCAGCCAAAAGATCCACCAAGCAGAGGTGGAAAACAAAGACAAATTTCCTCAGTGCTGGGGTTTTGATAATGACCGTCATAATTGCTACATTGCCCACAATGGCTGTCAAATCAATCAAAAGCATGAAGAAGAGACCCACAGACTCAGAGGCCACATCTCTGGGCTTGGTGTCTAGACTAGAATTGAGAAGCATAGAACTTTGGGATGTCTGAAGCAGTCTTCTGATCCTGGCGGGATTCCGCACCCACGGGGTGGGAAGAGAAGGCTCCATGGAGATTAGCACCTCCCTTTACAAGTCCATCACCCATCCTATTCTGGGTCCCCAGAAAGTAATCAGAGAGAATCAAGAGAGATGGTGGTGCACAAGCAGCCACTGGCCATATTTTTTGCCAACATTCAAGTCCAGCAGGTCTTTGGGGTACTTATACCTTCCAGTACCACTCAGTTCTGTGAGCCATTACAATCAGGGGCCATGCTTAATTCAGCAGATCTGTTTCATCTTGATTGTATGTCATAGGCTATAATAGTAAAATAATGTAGAAAGTCCATTGGACCTGGCCTGGTTATGAAGAACAGTCCCTTCCTTGCTAACTGTATAAGGCTTTACTGCATCTTGCAACATGCTGTTTCCGAGGCAAATGTTCGCACCTGAAAGAAATACATATATATTTACAGATTAATCACCATGTCAGCCAAAGCTGCTTCATTGGCAGAGCTACATTTAGGGCTGGCTGAAATGAGAAGTTTTGCCTTTAAAGCAGATTGTCCCTTTCAGGGGAGCCACTTGGATGGTTGCTGTGAAAGTCAGGCCCTTTGATCTTTCTGGAAAAGGATGAGTGTGGGCTATTTCAGGGGATTCACAGTTTAACAGTGGGTGCTCCCAAGAATGGGGAGTGGGATGCTGGGTTCAGCCCTGGTCTACTGAGGGTTGAGTCAGGGGGACAATGACCTAAATGAGAACCGGCATCTGGCCATAAATTTATCCTGCATAAAACTGGAGGTTAGGTTGAGTTGTTTCTGAATATGTAATTTTTGTTCAATTTTTATTTACTCCCTTCCCATTTTCTTTCTGTGTTATTTGAGTGAAGAAAGTGGGGGAGAAGAGAGTGGAAATCCCAGTGTGGATGATCACTAGCAACTTGGAGAGGAAGGCATTTAAAAGACAGAGGAGATATACTGCAGGCCACCACCCTATTTGGTTCTTTCCTCTTTTGGTCAGCTCCCTGGATATAATTACTGTATGCTATGATTGTGGATGAGAGAGCCAATCTTGTGTGCATTACTGAAAGATGGGTAACTACTCTGAGTACAGAGTACATACCTTTCTGAGTGCAGCATCAGTCATGACTGCAAGAATTGCTGAGATCCATTGAATCTCACTGACCAGAAAACTTCTCCCAAGACGATGAAGGCCTTTTCCTGGTGTTCGGTTAAGAATACCATAAGTTTAATATTGGTATACAGCCCACTCTGCTGTCCATACAAGCTGGCTGTGGTGGTCTCAAGAGAATTCTGTGATGGGCATTTTTAAAATTTATGTTGGGACTGCCTTATACAGGAAGCTTTAGATTTCATGTGACTTCATAGGTCTGTCTCATCAAGCCAAGAAATAGGCCAGGGCATATCCTTGATTTAGGTTTTTCCTTGGGACATGGGGCAAGTAGTCTGGATGCTGCAAAGCAAAAGTTATAGTTGCCTACTGTCAGTCAGGCCACCATCTGGAGATGAATGTTGAGGGTCAGCTCTCAATATATCATTATCCTTCTATAGGAAAGGAGTAGTTACTGGGATAGTTTGTCCCCACAGACTTTGGAAACTCTTGAACAATAATCCTGTCAAGGCCTTTGTTGTTCTATGTAGTGGTGAAACAAAATGGGCCACTGAGAAGATCATTCCTAAGAGCCCTCTCTAGTGTTCTGGAGCAAAGTTTTCTGGGGTACACTGGGTGATAAAACTAGCTAGGCGATAGCTAGAATGTAAATGGTAGTTCACCATTAATTGATCAGATAGACATTCATATAAACAATTCTGCTTATTATATGGCAGTGCAACCTCCATTGCATCCTCAAGTACCCATCCAAGAGAGCATTTTAGAATGATTAAAGGCTTACTGTTATATGCCCTGTAAACCATGCCATGTAGCAAATCTGCAAGGCACTTTGATGATAAGTATCCATCTTCATGCCAGTTTTAACACTGGTTTTGATATTGAGGTATAGAGTTCATCATTTGGCTTAATTGTATGGAATCATTTTCAATATATGAGGCTGAAGACATGGATGCTAATGTATGTTTCCTTGAACCCTGCCAATCTTGGTTTTCTCACGATACCCAAAGGAGGATGACTAGGTTGATCCATAGAGTGGTGAACACATCTTGGTGTGATGGAGCAATAATAGCCTGTTGCCCATCCTCTCCTAAATAAGCCCTCCCTGGACCCAAGCATCACTCCAACTATTGCTGAGTCACTTATTCCTTGCTAGGGCAAAGTGCTTGAGAGGGTGATGTCTATGCTACTATATATGTTCTTGGAATACATTGATTATATTGACTCTTTTAAACTGAATTTAGGCCTGGTTTGGGGACAGAATCAGCCTAAGTCACCTTGGCAGATGATTTCCTACAAGAGAAAGACAGAGGAAATGTGACTTTGGTTGATCCTGCTTAATTTTTCAGTAGTTTTTGATCTCATTGACCAGGATATTCTCCACGATTATCCCTGTGAGTTAGGAGTACTAGATTATAGTGGTCCTTCTCCTATTTGTAATGTTGATCACAGAAACTAGCTACTGTATGTGATGCCATAAGGAATTATCTTGCCCAAAATGCTAATTAACATTAACATATTTTGAGACATGGAGTTATCAACATGCTGTGGATACTCAATTTTATTTATCCATAATAAGACTATTTTGCTTCAAAAATTATTCAGAAGGTCATTTTTCAACCTTGCACAAGCAAAGCACTTTGTTAGCTTTCATTAAAGGAACCCCACTTTTTTCAGGTCTCCATCTGAGCTTGAAAAACAGGTGCTGCTGTTTTAAGAGTAGCATTAACTTTAATGCGTAGATTCCTTAAAGCAACAGCATCTTTTTATTTCAGGCTGGAAAAAGTCAGGCTGCTTTAATACATAACAAGGAGGTGATTCACTTAGGCAAGATCCAAAGCACTTCTTCCAAAGTACACAGAGCCCTAATATATTACATTTGAATAAGAGATTGTGCATATTCTGAATTAGTATTGGGACAAAGTGATGGGAGGGTTGAGGGCCAACAAACAAGACAGAAACCTTGCAAGTAAATGGTCCCTGGATATGTGGAGAGTCTTCCTGTCCTACATTGGGTGTCACTTCCTAGAGTTCCTCGATAGGGAAAGCCAGTTTCTGTTGTTCAGGTACTGCTCACCTCACATGTAGATTACTGTAATGTAACTGCATTTCATCCAGAAGCTGTAGTTGATGCAAAATATGGTGGCCGTAGGAAATTATGTTGTAACCTTAGAGAGAGAGGGTAAAATATAAATGTACTTGTAACTGCTATAGCCACTTCTTTATAATTTTTCCTTTCCTTTCCTTTCTCTCTTTTTTTCAATTACTTATTACTTTATTTTCCTTACTTTTTTCTTTCAAATTTTTTACTGTTTTTATTCTTTTAAAAATTAATAAAAATTATATATATAAAAACCCACAAAATATGGTGGTCATGTTGCTGAATGAGGCTTGTAGATATTCATATGCTATACTTCTGTTGAATCAATTGCACTGGCTGCCAGTTAGCTACCGATCCAGATTCAGGGTTTTGCTTCTATGTATAAGATCCTAAACAATGTTTCTCATGAGAGACCTAGGTGAACCTACTTTATGAGGCTCCACTTTGATAGTTCCTGTTCTCTGAATACTTTCCCTGATGGAATCTATGAAGCGCCAACAGGTATGCCACTGAGGGACCAATCTTTTCACCCAAACCTTCATTGAATCAATGTTAGGGAGGAATTGCTCTTTCTCCTTTTCCCCTTTTAATGAATGTGCTTTATATTGTTTTAATTTATTGTGTTTATGATTACATTTTTTCTTCATTTGGAAACCACTTTTGAATGTAATTATACAGAAAGCTAAATAGAAATACACAAATAATAACGTGATTGCAAATATTTATATCTTAACAATCTGTTGGATTTAAATTACAGTAATTAAAGCACTGATTATTGCATTAAAATATGCTAGCTTTGTTTACACATAACATTAGGATATAAACCCTGGTGCACAAGCCACAATGGCTATGTTCACACATTGCATTAAGTCAAACAAAACACCCCACGTTATGTTTTAGCAGTATGTGTAATCCCAGCAAAGACCCTAAGCACACATGTTTCTTTTAAAGCATACTGCTTTCAATACCCCTTCCCCCTAGAACAATTTCCATAAAATTCCCTGTTTGGTTGGTTGGTTGGTCAGCTGTTCAATGCTCTACTGTGGAATTTTTAGGGAAAGCATTTGGGGATTTTAGTGTACTTGGTGATTTACCTGATTCAGTTTCAGATGATATTACAGGTAGTCCTTGCTTAATGACCATTCGTTCAGAGACCGTTCAAAGTTATGAAGTTACCATGGTGCTGAACAAATGATAGTCATGACCAGTCCTCGAAGTTACAGCCGTCGCAGTGCCCCCACAGTCACGTGATCAGAATTCAGGTGCTTGGCACCCCAACTGCATTTATGGTTGCAGCATGAGCTTCAACTCCCCCCCCCTCCACCTATCTCTCCCCATCTCTGGCCTTTTGGCTACCCTGCACTCCACTGCCCTTGCCACCCTACCACCCTGCATTTTTCCACCCCTGCTGCCCCACCACTCCCAAGGCAGATGCTGGCCCTTCTCAAGGCCTTCATGAGCCTTTCACAATGGCTGCCTCTGGCCCCCCCATCTCTGCCAAACTTATTCCTCCTGCTGCTGATGAGGCATGCCCAAGGCGCATATCAGGGAGGCCTCACACAGCCTCAGGGAGGTCTCACGAAGGGCCAGCAGCTGTCTTGGCTGGGCGTGCCTCGTCAGCAGCAGGAGGAAGAAGATGGCAAAGGGCAGCAGGGGGTCAGGGCAGCCCAAAGGACAAAGATGGGGGAGACAGGCAGGTGTGGGGAGTTAAACAGGAGGTGAGCGCAGGAGGGCAGGAGAAGCATGAGATCCTTGCCTAATGATGGCATGGTCCTTGCCTAATGATCACAACCAGGACTACCAGAACTGCTGTCACTAAGTCCTGTGATGTTTCGCCTAACGATCGCTTCACTTAGCGATGAAAATTCCAGTCCCAATTAAGGTCATTAACTGAGGACTACCTGTATTAGAGGAATACAGCTACAATTAGAAGAATACAGGTAGTCCTCGTTTAGTGACTGCCTCATTTAGTGATCATTTGCAGTTACAACAGAGATGAAAAAGTGACTTTATGACCAATTCTCACATTTAGGACCTTCGCAGATCTGTAAAGCAAAGGAAAGCTGAAGTACAATCATAAGCATAGTCATGGTTTCACTTAGTGACCACTTCACTTAACGATCAAGTTGCCAATCCCAATTGTGGTCACTAAACAAGGACTACTTGTATGTATATTAGCTCTGTCTGAATCTGTTTAGACATTAAGAGGTGTTGTCCTGTTAGATAGGTTTAATTATTTACACACAAAATCTAATCTTTTCAGCATTGGCTGAAGATTCTGGAATTTCTTTTCACCTGGAAGCAAACTGGCAACCAGCGCAGCTCACAAAGCAGAGGTGTTACATGGAAATACTGAGGCATGTCCATCACTGCCCATACTGCTGCATTCTGGACCAGTTGAAGTTTTGGGTGGTCTTGAAAGGCAGCCCTCATGAAGAGCACACTGCAGTAGTCAAGCCACGAGCTGACCCGGGCATGACTGACTGTCTGAAGGGGCCCCCAATCTAGGAAAGGGAGCAACAGGTGCACCAGATGAAGCTGGGCAAAGGCTTTCCTGGCCACAGTTGCCATCTGCTCATCAAGCAGGAGCTGTGAATCCAGGAAGACCCCCAAATTGTGCACCACCCTTGAATGGGGAAGCATCACCCCATCCAAGGTCAAAGTTGGAATATCCCCAAATCTGGGTGGTCCAAACACCCACAGCCACTTGGTCTTGGTAGGATTGAGTCAGGGACGGTTCTTCCCTGTCGAAACCCACTCAGCCTCCAGGTACTGGGTCAGAACCTTGACACCTTATTTGGCCAGCCTGGAGTCGAAAGATATAATTGGGTATCATCAGCATACTGATGATACTGAACCCCAAATTGGCAGATAACCTCAGCAGTTTCATGTAGATGTTGAAAAAGAGAGGAGAGAGAACAGAACCCTGTGACTCCTCACAAAGGAGAAACTTGGGGAATGATCTCTCTCCACCAACCAATACCAAATGAAACTGGCCCTGGAGAAAGGAAGAGAAGCACCATAAAATGGTGCCACCAATCCCCAACCCACAGAGCCAGCTCAGAAGGATACTGTGGTCAGCAGTATCAAAAGCCACCAAGAGATCAAGGAACACAAGAATGGATGCACCATCTTCATCTTGGCTCTACCACAGGTCATCTACAAATGCAACCAAAGCTGTCTCAGTACTAAATCCCAGCCTTACACCTAAATGAAATGGGTCTAGATAATCCATTTCCTCCAGGATTCTCATCAGCTACAGACCAACCACCTTCTTAACAACCTTCCCCAGAAAGGGAAGTTGAAGACTGGTCAATAGTTATTGAAGACCATTGGGTCCAAGGATGGCCTCTTGAGGAGGGGGCGTACCACCCCCTCCATCAAAGAAGCTGATGTGGACCCAACTGTGGGTTACCTCCCTAGCCACTTTCATGACCCAGGAGGGACCCAGATCCAGTAAAAGGTGGCCAAGCTGATAGCACAGAGAGCATGTCCACTTCCTCAGGAGTCACCAGCTCAAGTTCATCTCAGATCACACTACCAGACCATGCTTCAGACACCTCAGCCTGGCCTGCCCAGTCAGAGTCCAAGGGGCCCTCTGGTGAAGCAAATTTGAGCAACTTTATCCACCAGATAGTCTGAGTAATCCTCATAGCCGCCCAGCAGATGTTCCAGGTGAGCTCCCTACCCAATAGGGACTGGGTCACCCTAAAGAAGGCTGCTGGACAGCTACCAGTGGACACAATAAGGGTGAAGAAATATTGACATCTCGCTGCCCTTATCACCATGAGGTAGGCCCTAATATGTGCTCTTATCTGTGTCCAGTTAGACTTGCTTCAAGTCTTCCTGCAACAGTGCTCCAGAAGTGTCTTCTGACATTTCATTTCCTGGAGCCCCTTGGTAAACCAAGGTGCACCCCGGGATCAGCGTACAGGGAAAGCCTGCACAGAAGCAATACAGTCCAAGGCCCCAGCCACCTGCCCATTCCAGGCAATGACTAGGGCCTCAGCCAAACCACCCATCAGATTCTCAGAGAAAACCCCAAGCTCTCTCTGGAACCCCATTGGGTCCCTCAGTCTCCTGGGGTGAGCTGATCAAATGAGCCCTGTCTCTTTGCAGGAAAGGGTGGCATCAGTGAGTCGAAAGGCAACCAGGGAGTGATCTGTCCATGGCAACAGACTGGTGTTAATATCCTCCACTGCCAGATCACATCTCAACTACCTTGAGACAAAAACAAGATCTAGCATATGGTCTCTGGCATGCATCGAGCCATCGATGACTTGGGACAGGTCTATGGTTGCCATGGAGGCCACGAACTTCTGAGCTGCCCCACAATCAATATCACCAGGTGGCAGATTGAAATCCCCGAAGAGCAACAGCCTTGGGGACTCCATTGCCAACCCAGATATTGCCAACCCATTATCTATTGGCAAATGATAATGTAAGGATCTATCCTTCAGAATTTAAAATTTAATAAGACCCCCCCCCCCTTTTTAACTACAGCTATGTAGATTTGATAGACTGCTACAAGTGGCTGGTAAAAATGTAGAAGTTTCATGCTGTAAGAGTTGATTTAGAAACTTCAAGCCTCCTCCAGAATTCCTTCAGCAATTTTCTCTTTCAGACTGTTCTTGAAGGATGAAGTAATTTTTCTTGCTGTAAGGATTTTCTTAATGTACATTCACAGTTCTGGGAAGGACAAACCAGTTAAAGTGTTTTGCATATAATATTTCATTAAAATGCATCTCCTCACAGATACAATGAAGCCCAGCAGAAAACTGAAGCATTGCAATCACAGAAGAGAGGAAACCCTCTAACTCTTTGCTCATTAGTGCCTTTATATTTGTAAGAGAAATACCACATCTCTTTAAAGGGAAAGATTTGGTTTTGTTTGTTCCATATTATGGAACTAAGTTGTAACAGGCTAGATATTAACTTTGCTACATTGTGGGATATGGTAAAGAAAGATGACTAGCAGGATCCGAGAAATATAAAAACAAAATAAATGAAAACAGATGAGATTTCAGGCCAGTTGTGGTGAAAGACTTTTTATCATTACAAATAAACTCCTGCCAAGGATTTCTGATCTAAGACATTCATGCCCTACATCCACGCACAAGGTCCACCTGGAACATGTCAGGATGAAAGCTGTCTTGTCCTCCTATTAGTGATCCTACCCCAGTACTGGCTGGGAGTGATCCTCCTGGGTTTCAGAGAGAGGGATTTCCCTGGCACCTGCTCTTTTGAACTGGAGATCCCATTGACTGATGCACAACAAGGCATGGAAGCATTTCCGAAATCCATATTCCAGAAAAGGTGTAATTCAGTACAAGCTAATGATGGGTACACATACAGCTTGCTTATATTTATTGTTTGAAGCCAATTGAACCCCAGGAAATTAGAAGAAATGGTTAAATCACTATGATCAAATTATGGTCAGGCAGGTATCTGCAGTGAGAATGATACCAATACATTTTTCTTTAAACATCTGCAATTAGAGGGCATGGTGTGGATAGTATAAGTCAGGTGATGTAACCACAGCACAAGCCTCTCTCATATACTTGTGAACATTTTGGGCCTAAGAGCTTTGCACAACATACCGAGGGTTGCACTCTAAAAACTGGCTGGGCCAGGGACATGGACCATGTTTGAGGGAATACCTGGAGATTTAAGGGGTGAAATGGGTAACTTAAACTCCAGTAAGGCTTAAGTTTCTAATTTTACTTCTTACCCACCCCCTTCCCCAGTCCTCCAGTAGAAAAAGTGGCCAATTTTTCTGGCCTCACCTATTCTTGGCACTCCTGGTCTGTCATGTTAGTTCCCAAGCACAGTAGTGAGACTGTGCAACTTATCACAACTAGCAGGCAAAACAACACCTCTCACAAGAATAGAAAGCTCTGATGCATGAGATAATGAGGATTCTCTTTTCTCCTTGACCCTCCCATGCCTTTAGGTTCCTTATGCCCCATTTCAATCCTGAAGAATCTGCTGAGAGCACAACTTACCCACTTGAGTTGCTCTGAAGCAGACAACTGCTGACAGGTCATTTTGCTTTCAAGAAGGTCCATGCTTCAGTCCTGGAAATATCCCCTTGCACTCCAGTTCAACAGATATGCTCGGAGCACAGTGCTGATGGAAAGTAAAACAGAACAAAACAACAGCAAAGCTTGTCTGTCTATGACTTCAGCATGGCCCTAGATAATATTAGCTATCTCAGTCTTACTTGGCTCCACCACACTTCTTCTGGCCCAGTGGCCAAAGCCCGGTCATGTCTAGCAGTGTCCCAGAATGCAACAGAAATCCTACCAGTTGGCCTCTCTGGTACTCTTCTGGGCTTCTCATAAGTCACTATTTGAGCACTTATTTAGATGTTTCCTCAATGCATCTTCTTCTTTTCTCCAACTCTTTACCCTCAGTTCTCAACCAAGCAGCTGTTTCCCAGATAGAGATGGAAATGGTGACACCCTCTTTATCCCATTGGAAGCTCTACCTCCAACTTCTCCCTCGTCTTACCTGATGAAGATGATTTCTTTCATTTAAATAGTGTTCCTTCAAAAAAAAACACCCACAAAGTATTCATCTCATCTATGAACAGCAGAGTTTTCCCTCATTCCCCATACTTCACAATTCCACAGGAATAAATATATGTTCCTTGATTATTTATTTATTTATAAATCAAATTTATAGCCCACCTCACTCGTAATGAGGCATACAGTTAAAAACAGTCCAAAACAATCCAAACCTGAAGAAGGCCATAAGCAGGAATTAAAATACCACACTCATACATACAAATTCCTGATAGTGGCATGCACTCCCTAACCTGGGGAAAAAGCCAAGTCTTCAAAGCCAGTTAAAAGAGGGCAGGGTTGGGGCCACTCAATATTCCAGGGGATGCTATTCCAGAGGACAGATGCCATGACAGAGAAGGCATGCCACCTGGGTCTTCTCAGATGGCCCTGTTTTAAAGATGGGATCTGCAGCACGCCCATTGTTAGACTTACTGGATGGTTCAGATACTATAGCTTCCAAATGTTCCTTGCTTCTGAAATCCTTACTGGCAACCCTCCTAATCCGTAAGCAATAGTACATGTAAGGTAAATATGGTCTGGTCTGTCTTCAAGAAACACCCACTCACACATACAAGCTCAAATCCTGCTCACGTGGGTTTCCTTCACTGTCCTGTCTCCAGCCTTACAAGACAAAGAGCCCCCAAGTGCTGGACTTTCAATTCCTTCTTCTGCTCCTTTCCATCTGAAATGAATGGATACCCCCTGCTCTGGCTGAAATGCCGTTACTCCTGCCCACTGTTCCTGCTCAAGAAACCTTACCCTAGGCTACTCCTACTACCAGTCCAGTACTTGTAGACCAGGCAGCATAGAAGCAGGCCTCAGCTTATGCCAGAAGGGAGAAGAATAAGAACCCTGAATGGATAAAGGAATAGAAGAGGTGGGTCCTGCTCATTTCTTTGCTCTGCTGCTGGAAAATCTGCTCCCAGATTCACATGCAAAAGGGATCCTCCCCAAATAGCTTATGCTCTCATTGCTCTCCATTCCCCTGTACTTACCTCTGTCTCAGCATCTTTTAGAGAATGGATTGGCTACTAACATAAAGAAAACATATACACACACATCACCTGGATGACAGGAAAGCACTAGCAATATCCTACCCCGAATGCCTGCATGTTGCTGCCTGGCCACAACTGACCCTCCTCTCTTCTCCCAGTTGCAGTTCATACCTTCCCTGTGTAGATTTCCAGCATACTGGATATCTCCTGCTTCTCTTCCACTGTAACTGATGCACAGATCCACTGCAGTGAAGGGTGAGAGGCAGCCAGGAGCTTGGAGAGAGTCTCAGCTTCTGGGTCCTAGATGCCTCCTGATTTCCAGTCCTCTAATTTCTCCTGTGCATAGCCTAATATGCTACAAGTGGTAGGGCGAGAAAAATGTCAGCCCTTAAAATAAAGACATAGTCAGGATGGCTAAACCATTCTACTGCAGCCTTAAAAAATCAGGAATTAAATGAACAGCATGTAGATTAAAATACTTCTGTGAAGTTTACCTCCCTTTACTTTCTTTCTGATTTCAGAGTCAAGCTTTGCTTCTTCCTTTGAAAACAGCAGGGAAAAGAGTAAAAAAAAAAAAAAAGTAAAAACTTGAAAATAGTGTGTTCTACAAAACCCAAGTTTTCCAAAATGTAGGAACTAGTTGGAGCTTTAAAAAAAAGGCTCTAGATTTTTTTTTACTGTTGCCTACCATAATGAATAGGACTGGTTCAGACTTCCCTTTCTGCTCCACGGAGGGGCTCCAGCCTGTCATATCTCTGCATGAAATAAACATGCAATTGGTAGCCCCTTCTAGGTTACAGCTGCTGTTTCCTGGTAGCAGTTCACACAAGCACAGCCCTGCATCAAGCCAAACCAGGTCAATAGTTAACTGCCTTTAAGTGGCCACATTTTTTTCAGTCACGACTGGGCCATGCTGTCTGAACAAACAGCAAGCATCTGAAAGGCTTTAGAGACAGAACTCTCTCTATCTCTCTCTTTTTGCTTTTGTTTTGCCCTTGAGTATTTCTAGCACAGTGAGATTATGGCAACACCTTCCGTAATTAGAATATCTATGGAACTCTGTGATTTAGTCTCTGGACTGCAAATGTCACCTACTTCCAGGGCAGCTGGCTTCAAATAAATGTTCCATGATGGCTTCTCCGTCACTGCACTTTTTGGAAAAAGCACCACCCCATCTGAGATTCATATGGCCCCCATACTGCCCAATGTCAAGCAGTCTTTATAAGCCTAACATTCCCCCCCCATATCTCAGATTAGGATGTTTGGGTGGGCCCATTAAATTGGGGAATGCTGTGGAAGGATGGTATGTTGTTCTCTCACATGACTTGTTTTTATATAATGCTGCTTTTTAAGTTTGGGAGGCTGCTCAGAGTTGCTTTGGAGTTGGGTGGGCTAGAAGGCCAATAAATAAATAAATCATAGAAATTGAAATCCAAGACATCTGGAGGGCCAGCTTGAGGAAATTGGTTCTTTTCCAGGGCTGGCCTCAGGCACAGTTGCATCTAAAATGAAAGTTAAATAAAAATTGAAATGACATTCTACTGCTTTTATTTCAGTTCAAGGCAGGGACACTGCTCAGATTCAATACCAGAAGTAACAGTTATTTTTTAGGTCATATTATGATACTACCAGACCTGCTCTCAGCAGTCACCAGCTGTATACCTACCAGGTTCAGTCTTTTTCTAAGTAAAGCAACATCTGGATTGGCAGCCAAACATGGATTATTTGCTTATTTACAGGGTAATGCTATTCTATCAATCACCGCTTTTTATCCAGTGCAGGTTAATAACATTGATTGCACTAATTTGTGCTACTTTGCACAGAGCAGTTGGCTGTCCAAATATACAACTAATCACATACTGCTTCAGACATACTCATGAGACTTTCTATTTTGGAAATATGAAGCAATATGGCCTCCTTCCATGATCTGAGCATAGCACAAGACACCAACCACCTCATAATACGTAGTCTATCGTATCAGTTAAGATATTGGTAGGTCATGAAACAAGGACAAGGTGCAAGGCATATTATTATAGCAGACCTGGGAGTCTGTTGGGGAGGGCAAATGATCTAATTTGCATCAGTTGCATCACGTGACTGACACAAATCACATCCTTCTCATCATTTGCGTGATTATGTCATGCCTGTCATAACATCATGCAAAAGTTGAGAAGGATGTGATTTATGGCTTCTAGTGGACCTCTGGGATAGCAGACCTTTACATATAGACTTAGAAGCAGAAGGCAGAGGGAGTAGAACTTAATCTGTCAGGTCATCAAGACTTAGCTTTCCTATTGCAAGACCTCTGTGTTAAAAATACACAGTATAAGATGAGAGTACCTTTGAATGTTTAAAAAATAACTGCACTTTTGTAGCTTAAAAGCATCACTAGACCTAACATTCAAAGCAAGCAGTGTAATATAGATTTCAACCTCAGAAACACTAATTTTAGAATGAAATGCATAGCAGTATGATCTTATGCTGCTTTACTCAGAGGTAAGGGTTTAATAGGCTGAATGTTCTAGTAAGCATGTATAGGATTACAATGTAAAGCTTTCAGAGCAGGGTGATGTTGGTCTTTTGTTGGAAACACTTTACCTAGGATCAGCAGACTTTCCCAAACAATCCTCACAACACTGTATGATAAATATAGCTTTGTTTCTCATTTGCTACACACAAACCTCACGACTTCTTTGGAGGCTACAATTTGGTTCTTAATATATATAGCAGAGATACCGCATGTTGGATTTCCTCAGAAGTGCTTATTCATATGATTAGTATTCCAGATATCGAGGCCTTCTTTCTTCAGCTCTGCATGAACACCCAGTGAGTCTGAAACATGGGATGGAGTTTAAATATGGAACACCAGCATCTTTTTTCCTAAGGCTTTTCTCTCAGCATGTCATGCGAGCACAGACACTGTATTGCCTACTAATGGCAGCGTAAACAAGTCACATCTACAAAATAGGACAGGACTGATCAAAACTCACCCTGCCACACTCTCAAGAGATCAATCCTGGGCTGGCTTCCTCTCCATTAGAGTGTATTGTTTTGCTGTTTCCCAGATCCTGGTTTGCTGATGGAGGAATAGGTCCCATCTGTTTTGTCTTTAGCCATTCTGAAGGCTGAGAGGATGACAAGAAGGATTGGAACCTTATGGGCCTTTTCCTGGTGCTGAGTTGAATTGCTTGAGGGGTTTTAGATTTTTACCCCACCTTTTTTTTCATATACAACTCAAGACAGCAAACGTACCAATACTCCTTCCTCCCCACAACAACAAGCCTGTGAGGTGAATTGGGCTGAGAGAGAGTAACTGGCCCAAAGTCACCCAGCTGGTTTTTCATGCCTAAGGCAGGACTAGAACTCAGTGTCTCCTGCTTTCTAGCCTGGTGCCTTAACCACTACACCAGACTACAGTGGCATGATTTTTTCCTGCAACTATTGTCAGTCTCTATCTTGCCCCCTACTGCCAATGTTCCCAGTCACTGCGATCAGTTTCCCCTCACTAATGTGAGCTAACGTGTGTCAGACTTTTCCTGAGACATCTTCTAGCTGCCCTTGGATAAGGGGAAAGCACTGCATTAACATCAATACAGCTAAGAATTACATAAGTTGTGGGGGGGGGGGGGACATAGCAGAAAAAAGATGTGGCCAGGGCCTCTGCGTGCCATGGTCAGCTGCATAAAGGGAGAGCAATTGATGCTTAGACTGATATGGAATAACCCTTCTTCCTCCTGACCTCTTGATTCCTTACAACAAAGAAAGCAAGCAAGTGGAGTGAAGATTAATTGCTACTGGTTTTTTAATAGTAATTTTGTTAAACATTAGAATTAAAAGTTAAAAAGTAATACAAGCTAAGAAAAATAAAAGAATAAAAAGAAAAAGTAGAAATGCAGAAAATTTAAAAAATAGAAAGAAAAATAAAAAAGAAGGAAAAATAAGAATATAGTAAAGAAAAAGAAAAGAAATATATAAAGAAATTACTTCCCCCCCTTCACAACAATTATAAACAATTCCAGTAACTTATCACCTTCTCTTAAAATACAACAAATGATCTATTCTTCCCATATCTTATCTCTTATCTATAAACAAATCCTTAAAAACTCATTATTCAGTCCTAGTCAGCAAAAGTCCATTAGGGTTACCAGAGATAACATCATATCTATTTTAAACTTGATCAAATGAACCAACTTTATATTCCTTCCTTTTAACAATCTTGATCTTTTTTTTTCTTCCTAGTGTTTTTCCTGCAGGTCCAGGGTCTGCCTTTTTTTGGATCAACCAAATGTTGATCCATTGGTTGTGACAGGAATTGACCGACTGGTTGATGCCTGAGACTGGTGTGAGGCGCTGAGAGAGAGTGACGTCACCCAGCTGGCTTTCATGCCTAAGGCAGGACTAGAACTCACAGTCTCCTGGTTTCTAGCCTGGAGCCATAACCACTAGACCAAACTGGCTCTCTTTACCAAACAATCTTTATCTTTAATCCCTTCAAATAACGTCCTAGAACTTGGTTTCTTTTCATTTTTTCTTTGCCCCTTCTCACAAAATTCTTCAAAACTTTAACAGGTCTCTTTTGTAAATCCAATATAGGAAAGTTATCCAGGTTGCTCTTTTGGTTTATTATTTGTATATCCCTTTTAATTATTAAGACGTCAGCCAGTTTCATTTGTATATCCAGTGTAACATCTTTTTCCATCATTCTTGTAGCCTGTCATTTTTAAATCCACTTTCAAATCAGTCTCAGTCTTGTCCAGTAAAGCTTGTTCCTCTTCCATGACATCTTTTAAACTCAGTCTGTCTATAATGGCAGACACTCTTAAAATTAACTTCTGGCTCCATTATTCACAAATATCCCTCAGTACGTCCAATGTTAAAGCATTTTGCTCCATTCTGTATTAGTAAGTCAAAATTAAGTGTTCTTCTCCTTTAATTATAATCTTTAGTTCCTTGTAGTTCACTCTAGTGTCCAACCTTCAAAGTCCCATCCTATCATGTTTGTTTCTTAAGAATTCAAAACAGCAGCATTTTCCCACAAGAAAGATTCTTATAATTAATTTCAAAATCTTATTTCAAATCCAACCCATCCCTTCATCCATTTGTAGCTTTCCAGAATCAGCATTCTAATCACCCTTTTGCTGTTTATTCCAAAAAAATAATTTTTGTCCTTAAACTTATATTTAAAATTTCTTTCACAAAGGATTGAAGACTCACCCTGTGTTGTAAAAACTTGTCATTCCAAAGGTTCCTAATAGCTGAAGAGCAGTTAATAGGCAATTTCCAAAAGTGTTTAGAAAAGGAAGTACATGAACATAAAGGTGCTGGCTGCTGTTTGGGCAAAGATGGCATTCCTCTGTGGTCATTAAAGAAAACATCACATTTCCCCAATGACTTCACTTGAAGAGCAAAGAAGCCAGCTGGGAAGGTTGCAAATGGCAATCACGTGACCACAGGACACCGCATCCATCGTAAATGCGCAACGGTTGCCAACTGCCCAAATCACGATCATGTGACTGTGGGAACACTGCGACAGTCGTGTGATGACTGGTGATAAGTCACTTTTTTCAGCGCCATCATAACTTCAAAAAGGTTGCTAAACTAATGGTTGTAAGTTGAGGACTACTTATGTTTGCAAGGGCATCAGCCATGGTTAACAAGCTTCCCTAACTGTTGACCAGGATGCTGTATTGCTTTGTAGCTTAACAAAATGGTTTGATTCATACAACATACTAAGCCATAGTTTGGCTTTTAGCTTAGCCATTATGGTTTATAACCAATGCTTTCTATTTCTGCATGTTAGGTCAGCCCCACCCTGTGTCTAATGGATGATGCAGTAGCCATCAATGGCAACTTGCATTTTTCCCCACTCTATCCTCATAAGAGTTTAGAAGGCAGAAAACTGAAAATAGTCAATTTCTAAAGAATGCTGTTGTGATTGTAGCCAACTTTCAGGCTTAGATGCATAATCCACCTCCTTGGTGTAAGAGTTACCTTTCATCACACACAGACTCAGATTACTGCAGTTTCTTCCTCTGCTAGACATAGAAAAGCTTTGATCTTCAGGCAATGGTCAGGTGGGGTTTTTTTTCATTAGAAGCTCCTTGTGATATGTTATAATAAATTGAATCTTTTCATAGATTTTGGCAAAGAGTGCTTCATTTGTAGAGGGGCCATCTTGTAGTATAATCAGAACAGTGGATTTTTCTGTTAAGTAATTTGCAAGTAGTAGTATACTGATCTGAACAGTTCTCCAGTTTATTTCCTTCAACACTGAAGGCTGACGTTTTTAAATTAAAGAGATTTTTTAAAAATCTTTTCTCTTTTTTCAATGAAGTCTGATGTTATTTATCTTGTATATGATTTGTCTAATCCTCTAGCTACATATCTCTAAGCTATATAGCCAGGAAGTAGCATTATAGACATTATTTCAACTTTTGTATTTTTTTAGTGAGAGCCAGTTTGGTGTAGTGGTTAAGGCATCAGGCTAGAAACCAGGAAACCATCCATTCTAATCCTGCCTTAGGCACAAAGGCAGCTGGGTGACCTTGGGCCAGTCACTCTCTCTCAGCCCGAGGAAGGAGGCAATGGCAAGCCACTTCTGAAATCTTGCCAAGAAAACTGCAGGGAGTTGTCCAGGCAGTCACCAGGGGTCAACACTGACTTGAAGGCACCAAAAAAAAAAAAAGAGCCAAAGGGAAAATTGACATTTCTTGAGAAAGAAATACAATTAAATTTTTTTTTAAATGTTTCTTATGCATGGAGCCGTGTTTACTGTTTATTGACATGAGAGAGGAGAAGATCTCCAGCCCTCCCTACAGATGGCATTCCAGGGCTGAAGTCAAAAAGGACCTGTTCTGTGTGCCCACTTCTACACAGGAGACAATCAAGAAGATCTCAGCCAAAGAGTGGAGTGCCAAAGCCAAGCAGACTTTTATGGGAGGAAGCTGTTCTTAGGATATTAAGAACATCCTGGATCCAGAATATTTAGGATATTAAGGATTAAAGAAGAGTGCGGTGAATTAAGCCAGGAAATTAAGGGGTAGCCAGTGAAACTGAAACTGCATCTGACCAAATATGGTTTGAATGTGTCGTATTAATAACGACTGGTAGCTGCATTCTGAATCCACCAAAGTTTCCAATACTTTCAAAGGAAAGTCCATGTAAAGCACATTCCAATTATCAGGCCTGGATGTAATGCAGTCATGGCCAGATAATGTACCATCTTGCACAGTGATAGCTTTATATTAACTTCCCTGTCTCTGGAGACTCATAAAGTTTCATCCAGCAGCTGCAGTCCTATTCTCCATTTGTACTGCTTTAAGGAATTAGCCATATGCATGGTTTAAAGGGCCATGGATAGTGGCTTGGTAACAGACACTTGATTGTAGCCAGCTGTCTAGCAGCAACAGAAATTTCAGTCACCGGTCCAGAAACTGTGAGCTCCAGATGGCTGTGCAGGCTGCAGCTATTGCCCCATCTTCTGCTTTCTTGGTGAGAGTAAGTATTTCAAAGTATCTCACTCCAGCCTATTGTAAGACTACCATATCTGTGCTATGAAAAACTGAAGTTTTTAGTTAGTTTCCTGCATCTCTTTGCTTGCTCTGTTGGCTGGAGTTTTACAGATAGCCCTAAATTACTGTCACGTTTAATATATAGGGGCAACTTGCTGGCCAGCCTACCCACGCATAGTTCCTAAAGAGATTAGACCTCAGTGAGCCAATTCATCAATGTTCATAGAATACAATTTTCATAGGACACAAATATGAAACCAAGAAAACAAACCAAATAAAACAATTTAATGCAAGAATCTAATTACTGATTGAAGCCCTTCATTAAAAACCTCCCCTGCTCCCATATTGAACCTGCTCTCCATTTCTCTTCATCATTTCCTTATAAGTAATTTTCCTCAACCACCAGCAGCCCAAATCACTAAGAGCCCACCTCTGCCTTCCTGCAGAGAAAAGCAAAACTCCCATTATGGCTGTATAAGTGTCAGTTCTTGCCAGTTCCTTGAAGATGAAAGCCTCTGTTAGCCAAAGTGTGTAACGTAAACTCCACACGTGGGCAGCCATAATGGGGTTTGTTTGGCTTTGTCTTTAGTATGTTTCCTGAAGACACCCAACTGTAATCCAACAAATCATGGCTTAATACATACTATGTGAACCAGAAAAATGTCTTGGAAGCTCTAATACAGGGATGGTGCTTCCTAAGACCCAGATAAGCTAAGAGTGAGGAGCAAAATATCTGTTAAATATGGAATACACCTCCAATTACAGTTTGGAAAGTAGCCGAGGGAGCAAGAATTTAAAGCTGGAAATGCCCCTTTCCAGTACAAATCCTCTGGCGTCATCTCCCCACCGGCTGTGGTGTGGCTGATATATCCTTTGTTTTCATTCAACTTCTTCTTATCTTGGAAGCATCTTCAGTGTTAGAGGCTGGCTTTCTCATTGTTTCTAGTATAGGAAAATCTGGAGAACCACAGGATTTAATTTTTAAGTGCTTCAGCTAGTCAGTATTAATTGGGAGGAAAGAGTGATGCAATCGATTCAAGTGGATTAAGATGCAGAAGGCTTGGGATATTTCTACGCAAGAACTAGGCAACAGTCATCTAGTTCTCTGTGAACCCACAATGTTGGCAGTAAAATTAGTCTTTTATTTGAAATAATATGGCTTCATGGAGCTTCTGGGTGGTTCCCTTCTGTATTTGCAAAAGCTCCTGTCTCACCTTTCCTCAGATTTCTAATAGTTGACCTATTTGGTCTTTCAAGGGGAAAGATAACTTAACAGCTTTCACTTCTCCCTCACAGGTAGCCCTGTGAACTGTGATATGATGATGATGATCTTATAAATGCACACCATTAAGTAAGGATGTGAATAAGAGGGGTGCAAACATCCATTTCCCTTTGCATGAATTGGGGGTAGCTTTGGGAGGTAAAATGTCATTAAATTCCACACTATCACCATTTGCACCAAGGCTGATTTTGGATAAAAATCAAACCCTTTAGTCTTTCTCATGTTACCTGTGTCATGTGCAGTTCCTATTAATGTGGCAGAAAAAAATGATTTAAAATTGTACATGCATTCTGCCAGTGTAGTCTTTCACTCTACGTTGCTAGCCAGCATGGACCAAAATAAAGATTCATGTGTGAAAAGACTTGATTTATGTTGCTTTCAAATTAGAAGCCCCAAAGCAAAAAAAGGGCTAGATGACATAAAAAGTGCAAGAGTGTGCAAGTTTACTATGGGACTTCTGCTCTTGCACAGTAGCAACCCTGTCCCAATCACTGCCACATTCTAACCCTTTCTTCTGCACCGTCTATACTCTTACAAATTTATTTTTACAGCCACACAAAGGCTAATGACTTGTTTTTTGTTTTAGTGAAAACAAGGTTTCTCTGGATAATAAATTCTGTGCCCAATACAACACATTCTCTGCCCATCTCTGATATTTGTTTTATGCATTTTGGCTGAAAGACGCTTTCCTCTCCAAGGAGCTGGCAAGAACTGAATCTTCCCCATACAAAACACGCTTCTGCCGCTAAGCTATTAGCCACTCCCTTGGGGATATGTGCTGCTATTTAGGGAAGCGAACCGCTGTTTATTTTTATCTGTCCCTTCTTTTCTCCTGCATCATCTACTTTCATTGCAGGCTGACAAAAATAGTACCAGCAGGAGACACTGCCAGTTTCCCACAGCAGCGGCCAGCCCCGATAGCTGCATTTTCGGCCTCCCGTCCACCATACCTTTGTACACGGTTAGACATTTAGCAGCTGCCGGCACTGTTGAAGATGGGCTGAGTGCTTTCCAATCTTTTGTAACTCTCAAGAGAGCCTTGGTTAACTAAGGATCTCTGCCTGGAGAAGACCATGCATATTCATGGTGCAGCCACTACTGGTCACGTGTATCTATTGCTAGGTTACAAGGACCCAAAAATAAATCCTTCAGTCGAGATTAGACCTCAGATGAACTGTGTTCCACCACTGTGGAAGAGGCCAGAAAGCTAGTTATAGCATGGATATTAATGAGGAGAATAAAAGAAGAGAGAGAGCAATAGTGAGGGAAGCCTCTGGTGGGGAAAAGGAGGGTTCTCCCTGATTCAGGAATCCTCCTTTTGGGGCACATATTTCCCTGTGCAGTCATTGTTCACACAGTTGCTCCTGATTTGCTCTCATGATCACCGCAGAGGGCAGCAGAGCTCAGTATTGTCACACCATCTTGAAACCAGGACAGACTGGCACCATAAGGTTGATGTACTCCTGTTCAGTATCATGTTAGTTGCCCAGCTGGATAACGTCCTTTGGCCCAGACCATTTCCACCATCAAGGACTTTGATATTAGATCTGACCCGAAAAGCAATTGGCGTGGTGGTGTAGTGCACGAGAAGTGTTCCAGCAGAGGGGAACACAGCAATTATCACAGGAGGGAAGCTGTGCATCCCGTGCTGGTCTTATGTTAATCTCTATCACTAAAGCTTCATAAGAAAAATATGTGAATGTGCCCTCACAAACTATTTCTTTTGTTAAAAAATATTGAGCTACCTGTGGGCAATTCTTCCTAGAGGGCATAGGGTAGGTGGGCTATTCTCCCCCACAATTATTATTATTATTATTTATTTGACTTGTCCCCACCCATCTCCCCACAACGGGGGACTCTGGGCGGCTTACAACAAACTAAAATCGGAAATACATAATTAAAAGTTATAAAAACCAGACTTACAAAGATGAAGATAAAAAGGCTAAAAAATCCAAGAGGCCGATAGAGGCCATATCAGGCCGCTAAGGGGCCAGCCAACCCCATTTCTGATATCCTCCCTCCCCGCCCCAGGCCAGATGGCAGAGCCAGGTCTTCAAATCCCTCCGAAAGGCCTGGAGTGAGGGGGCCTGTCTCACCTCGGGGGGCAAGATGTTCCAAAGGGCAGGGGCTACAGCAGAGAAGGCCCGCCTTCTGGACCCCGCTAATCGAAGTTCTTTTACCGCGGGGATCCGGAGCATGCCCTCTCTGTGAGATCGGGTGGGACGGGTTGAGATCGTGGGGGTGAGGCGGTCCTTCAGGTAACCTGGCCCCGTGCCATGTAGGGCTTTAAAGGTGATAACCAACACTTTGAATTGGACCCGGAAGCAAACCGGTACCCAATGCAGCTCACGGAGCAAAGGTGTTATATGGGTCCTTCTTCGGGCCCCAAAAATTGCTCGCGCAGCCGCACTCTGGACCAGCTGAAGCTTCCGGATACTCTTCAAGGGTAGCCCCATGTAGAGCGCATTGCAGTAGTCTATCTGGGAGATAACAAGGGCATGAGTGACTGTTCGCAGGGCATCCCGATCCAGGAAAGGGCGTAACTGGTGCACAACCCGAAGCTGTGCAAAAGCCCTCCTGGACACAGCTGCCACCTGCTCTTTGAGCAGGAGCCATGAGTCCAGGAGGACCCCCAAATTACGCACTGGGTCTGTCTGGGGCAGTGCTACCCCATCCAAGACCAAGGATGACAACGTCCCGGATACAGAGGAGCCATTAACCCACAGCCACTCCATCTTGCTGGGGTTCAGCTGGAGCCTGTTGTTCCCCATCCAGACCCTCACAGCCTCCAGGCACCGCGAAAGGGCGGTCACGGCATCACTTACCTCACCAGGGATGGAGATACATAGTTGAGTATCATCAGCATACTGATGATACCTCATCCCATGATGACGGATGATCTCGCCCAGCGATTTCATATAGATGTTGAAAAGGAGTGGAGAGAGAACCGAACCCTGCGGCACCCCACAATGGAGGGACCGAGGATGGGACCTCTCGCTCCCTATCACCACCGATTGGGATTGGCCCTGGAGAAAGGAGGTGAACCAGCACAAAACTGTGCCGCCCACCCCCATATCCCTGAGCCGTCCCAATAGGATACCATGGTCGACGGTATCGAACGCCGCCAAGAGATCAAGGAGAGCAAGGATGGTCGCACTTCCACCATCCCGCTCCCGTCAGAGATCATCCATAAGTGCAACCAATGTCGTTTCCGTTCCATAGCCAGGCCTGAAATCTGACTGATAAGGGTCCAGATAATCCGTTTCCTCCAGGACCCTTTGGAGCTGCGAAGCCACCACTTTCTCAACCACCTTCCCCAAGAAGGGGAGGTGGGAGACTGGACGAAAGTTGTCCAGTACAGTAGGATCCAGGGAGGGCTTCTTGAGGAGGGGGTGCACCAACGCCTCTTTAAAGGGTGCTGGAAACACTCCCTCCTGCAAGGATGCATTAACCATCGCCTGGATCCAACCACATGTCACCTCCCAAGCTGCTTTCACCAGCCAGAAGGGGCAAGGGTCCAGATGACAAGTGGTGGTCCTCACAGTCCAGAGGATCCTGTCCACTTCCTCAGGAACCACAGGATCAAACTGTTCCCAGATAACAAGGCAAGAACGATCCCCTGGTATCTCCCCAGACCCTGCACCACGCTCGGAGTCCAACTTGGAATGAATCTGAGCAATTTTATCCTGCAGGTGCTCTGCAAATTCCTCCGTGCGGCCCTGCAAATGAACCACCACATCCCCCTTACCAAGGAGGGACCTGGTGATCCCAAACAGGACCGCCGGGTGGCACTCTGCAGACGCAATAAGGGCGGAGAAGTATTGACGCTTCGCCGCCCTTATCGCCACGATGTAGGCCTTAATAGCGGCTCTAACCTGTGTTTGGTCAGATTCAGTCCGTATCTTCCTCCAGTGGCGCTCTAGACGTCTCTTAACCCTCTTCAGCACCCTCAACTCCTCCGTAAACCACAGGGAGTGTCGGGGCTGACGTGGCAAGAGAGGCTGCAAAGGCGCGATCCTGTCCAAGGCCCTGGCCGCTTCTCTATTCCAAGCAGCAGCCAGGGCCTCCTCTGGACCATGCAGCAGGTCCATGGGAATATCCCCCAGCTCCCTCTGAAACCCTGACGGGTCCATCAGGTGCCGGGGGGTGGACCAATCACATGGGTCCTGCCTCCCTGCGGAGGGGGGTGGCATAGGAGAGACTCAGGGTCACCAGGATGTGATCTGACCATGACAGTAGGGAAAGCTGTACATCTCCCCTCAGATCACTTTGCCATTGCTCAGACAAGAAAACTAAATCCGGCCTGTGGCCACTATCTCGGGTTGGGTCCTGCACAATTTGAGACAGGCCCATAGCTGCCATGGTAGCCATGAACTCCCGAGCTGCCTCTGAGGACCGTCCCAGGGATGGCAGGTTGAAGTCCCCCAGAACCATAAGCCTGGGGAACTCCACCACCAGCCCTGAGACGGCCTCCAGCAGCTCAGGCAGGGAGGCTGCCACGCAGCAGGGAGGCTGGTACAGTAGCAGGACTCCCAACTGTTCACGGGCGCCCAACCTAAGAAACAGTGTCTCACAGCCAGAAACTTGTGGAGCAATGCCCCTGAAGGCCACTAGAGAGTCTCGGATGACAAATGAGAAAAAAAGTTTGGATGACAAAAAGAATGCTCATTCTTTCCAAATTGCAGACCAAAACACTTAACCTTTGAAAGAAAAACCATGTTAAACCTTGCTTGATGATTGATATAAATAAATAAATAAATAAATAAATAAATAAATAAATAAATAAAGCCATTCTGTCTTTAAAAGAAGTTGTGGCCATCTCACCAAATGCTTGTTCTAGAATTTCAGGGGTGTTTATAACAACCACAAGGTATCTCTAGGCTGGATTAAGCAGGATGTTCAAATGACTTTCTTCAACACTTTATCTAAAGTGGTAAAAAAAAATGGTGAGGGACTTGGAAGCCAACAAATGTCCCACTTTGCTATCTTCTGGAATTGGTCTTGATTAATTCTAGAAGGCAACTGTGTTTTTTAATTAGGAACTACCACCATACCCCCCCACAAAAAACTCTAAAAAGTGTATCACAATGATTGTTTAAAATAATACTTTGTTGATAAATTGGTTAGAGCCAGACAATAAAGTGAACCCTTAAAATTTTTTGAATGAGTCAAAAGCTATATACACAAACACACATTTTTCTCCGAAATAAGCAGTATTAAGAGCCAATAGGCAGCCTTGTGTTCACTTAATTCACAAGTTCCAGGTTTTCCATCTTTTGCCCATTACAGAATCATAAAATCACAGAAATCTCAGGATTGCTACATCCAGTAGCAGCATCTTGGGCTTTGCAAATGACCAGGATTCCAAATTAAAAGCTACAGCCAATGCAATGTGTTTCCCCAAGCACACAAAGTGCATGTTCACAGAATATATTTATTTAATGCAGAGAAAGAAGCAAGATGACTTGTCTGAGAGCAGATGAAATACTTGATCCCAGCAGTATAAGAAATATTTATCCTGAACATCTGTGTTTGTTCGACTTGTTGATCATCTTCTGGCCTTGTACACATCTAACTGTTCTGGTACTGATTCAAAAATAATGTTTTATTCTAAATTCTGTCTGTGAATCTGGTTCTTCTCAACTGGTGGTTCCATTGTAAAAGCTGAGTGTATGCAAATACACATGTAGAGGGAGGGGGAGAGAAGCTATTATCTGCATGTATGGTTACAATCACCACACTCATATTGTATTTTCCAAAATAATCTGGCTGAGGATTTCTCTAAGGCAGAGGTAGCCAATCTGATGTTATCATTCCTTCTACTTCAAGCTTTGCACTTGTTTACATACATTTATATGTATTTCAGTAGAAGTTGTTGGCTAAGTTTATCCAGGTAGCCACTTGAAATGATTTGAAAACTGAATGAACAGGCCATCAGTCACTGCTATTTCTGGTGATCAGGAGTTTGAGAGAAACTCAAAATGGAGGCAGCTACTTTAGACAGCCAGTGTATAGTTCTTACTGTCAAATCTGTATTGTCTTTTTTTTTTTTTTTTGCCCTTCAGCCACTTCACAGTACAAAATACAGAGTTGCACTTAGCAACTGAAAATGTATGTGTTTCTACACCGAACAAAGGCAATCGAAAGCTGGCAGCTTTTTTATGGAGCAAGGAACCAAGTTATGCAAAGACATCCAGATGTAGGAAAGGCTGATACTGAGGAACTAAAAAGGGGACGAAAAGTAAGTTCCAAGGGAAGGGGAAGTACACAGATTCAGAGTACTTGTGGGGCACGTGGAGAATCTTCACCTCCACTGGAAGAATCTTTCAGTAATGCTTTCAGGGTCTTTTAATAAGACTCATTACCTTCAGAGAATGAACACAGGGCTACAAGCCTGTAGAAATATATTTCAGCTTAGCACATTGGCTGAGCTTGAACATATATATGGGCATAACTGGGGGAGCAAGTGACATCTCATATGTCATGATGTCAGCAGACAAACATGAAGTTATATGATTTGTATTATGTGTGGTCCCAAGGACAGCTGCATGTGGTAGTGCTGCTGGCAAAAACAATGGTGGAGATGGTAGAGCCACAGGCTTCGGCGGCTTGGCCGAGAGTTGATGTGGCTGGTCTGGCTGGAGCTGAGGCCAAGGAGCTACCCAAGGTTCTGGATACTTAATTACCTGCCTGAGCTCTGGGGGCTCCCTGGGTAGACTAGGCACCTCACAGCTACAGAGTACTGGGAACAGAGCAGCTGGTGGTGGCTTGGGATCTCAGATGAAAGTGCATTGCACTAGTGGTGGTGAGGGTGGGAGCTTATGTTGGTGTGGGTAGATGTTGTTGGGTATGAAAGGTATGAATGGGTGAACCTGGGGCAGAGAAACCAAGAGTGGGGTTGGACTGGGGGAAAAAGAGGGGGCAGGTGGTATTATTAGTTCTGTGATGGGCAGAGGTAGATATGGGCAGGAATCTCAGGATGGGCTGCACTTAGGGATTCCAGGAACAATGTTTGAAAGCAATCTTGAGGTCTCACCTCCAGTATTCACTCTCAGGACCAGGTCAGTAGATTCTTAGTGGCCCCAGGCTCTGGTTGCTGTTTTTGAATGCCAGGTTGGTTTGTAATAAATCTGCCCTCATCCATGATCTAATTGTGGATGATGTACCAACCTGGTGTGTATTACTAAGACCTGGGTAGGGTCTCAGGTAGGGAGTTTCCCTCTCAGAAATATGCCCACCTGGGTTTTGTTTCAGCTAAGATTTGTGGGGGGGGGGGGGGGAGGATTGGGCTGGGTTGGGTTGGCTATTGTCATTTGGAAGTTGTTGAGGGCTCGTAGAGACTCAGCTCTGCAGATAACTGGATATGAGACTCTCTGGTTGAAATTGGGCCCTCGGGAACAGTTAGGATTGCTGCTGCTGTGCCACCCTCCCTGCTGCACAGCATCATCCCTGCTTGAGCTGCTGGATTCTGTTGCTGGGTAGGCTTTGGAGTTTCTGAGGCTCATGGTCCTTGGCACCATAACCTGCTGCCTGGTGAGTCCAGGGCAGCTCAGGAGCTCCTGGCCTCTATGGCAACCCTGGACCTGTCCCAGGTAATAGAGGGCTCAATGCATACTGGGGGTTGTACTCTAGATCTGGTTTTTGTCTTGGGGCAGTTGCAGTGCAATTTGCTACGTGAGGATATTACCATCACTCCATTGCTGTGGACAGATTACTCTTTGGTTGCAGCCTGGCTTGCTAGTACCATTCACCCAAGCGAGGAGATGTGGCCAGTTAGATCAGCCCATCCCAGGCAACTGAGGGACCCTGGGGTTTTCCATGAGGATCTTGTGGGTGGTTTGGCTGAGGCCTTGGTTGCAGCCTGGAACAGGCAGGTGTCTGAGGCCCAGGACTGGATTGCTGCTATGCAGCCTCAATCTGTGCACCAATCCCAGGGTGCACTTTGGTTTTTTGAGGAGCTCCAATGAAGTGCCAGAAGTGACACCTGGAGCACTGTTGGAGAAAGACAAAAAGCAAACCTGACCGAACATGAGTAAGAGCCTATATTCAGACCTACATTGTGGCAATAAGGATGGTGAATTGCCGGTATTTCTCCACCCTTATTGTGTCCACCAATAGTTGCACCGCAGCCCTGTTTAGAATTACCCATTCCATGCTGGGGGAGTGGGCCACAGGACAATTTGCAGTGTCGCAGTGAGGAGCATTCATACAATCAGGTGGGTAAAGTAGCATGCATTTGTTTGGAATTGGACTTTGATTGGGCAGATCCAAGTGAGTTGCACTTGGGGGGTTATCTGGACTGAGTTAGATTGTGTGACTCCCAAGGAAGTGGACAAGCTCCTCCAAACCTTTCTTCTATTGGGAGGCCCTTCAGAAGGTCACTCATGCCCTGGTCACTTTGTGACTGGATTATTACAATGCACTTTACATGGGGCTGCCCTTGAAGACCATCCAGAACCTTCAGCTGGCTGAAAATGCATCTGGTCATCACTTATAAAGCCCTTCATGGTGTAGGGCCTGGTTACCTGCAGGAATGCCTATCTCCAATAGTTTTGCCTGTCTAGTACATTTGAGCAGAATGGGTGAGTTCCAGGTTCCCTCAATTAAATATTGTCATTTTGTGGGACTGAGGAAGTGTGCCTTCTCTGTCACAGCCCCTGCCCTCTAGAATAGCATCCCCCAGATATATATATCGTGCCTGCTCTCTGGGGGTTCTGGAAGGCCCTTACAATCTGACTCTGTTCCCAGGCCTGGTGTTAATGTGTTTGTGTTGTGTTTTTTATTGTTATGTTTGCTTTTTAGTCCAGGCTATATGTTTTGTTGTCATGTTTTTAACTGTTTTAATTGTATATTTTGATATTGTAAACTGCCCAGAGCCTTTTAGAATGAGTGACCATTTATTGTTGTTGTTATTGTTATTTACATGATGATACAATACATGACATCATCATGGTATCTACTAGACCCTTAGGATTGTATGTTGTGCTAAAACATCGTTGTTTAATCATGATTCACTGAATAAACCACAGATGGCTAGGTTTGCATAGCATGCTAACCCATTAATCAAGGTTTACTATCCATAGCGGCTGAATTCACATTCCGCAAAACCAAACCATATTATAGTTTACTGTAATGTATAAACTTATCATTTATATTTGTGTTATTACAAATCAGCCATTTTTTAAAAGAAAAAGAGATAGTGTTTCTCTAGAATCTGACTGATGTGGATGTTATTGTCTAGCTTCCCCAATTCTGTGCCCCCTAAATGTGTTGGACTGCAGCCCTATGGCTCCAGAGTTGGGGAAAAATGCCCTGCTCTCCTGGAGTTGTTTTAGTAATTAAAATCTAACTGTATGTTCCAGCACGTAGACTGCCAGAAAACACTGCGAACATTGTACTTTGAGGAAGATGTTACATAGATGCTGCACAGAATATTTTGTGGCATGCGTTGCCTTTTTCTGTGGTTTGTGATTTCAAGGATCACGACCCAGAGTAAATGAAGTGGAAGATGACTGTCCTTAATTTGTGAAAGAAAGGTGCTGAGGCTCAAGTTTGTCTAGAATTCTAACCTCAGAAACTTTGCTGCCTGTACATACCCTGAAGCAGTATTTTAATCTTGCATGAACCTCGAGCACTGAAAAGGATACCTGCACAATGTTCACTGCCTTAAACTTGTTGCGATAAAATTTCAGTTTCAAGGTTACAGACACCAGGTCAACGTTGCCTGTTCAGGAGTGTCTCGGAGGAAGAACTCAGTAAAGCAGTGAGCTCAATAATTTTTTTAAATATCTGGAAGCCTTGTTCCTTCCTCTTCTGGCAGAGCTGCATCAACGTATAGATGTTATTAAACTTGGAAGTTTATTCAGTGAAATTGATTTTTTTAAAAATAGTAAAAATAGGGGGCATTTAGGACTGAGTTTGTGTTTCATAGGCTAGAGGAGTTAATACTTGTTCTCTATGCCATGACAAAAATTCCTTCACTTTCCAAGTTCTTATTTAAGGAAGCTGTTCATTGATACACACAACCTTCCATAAAGGCATGTCTACATTATATATAAATGAGTTTGAACCCATTTAAAACTAGGACTTATTCCCAAGAAACTCCAGATACTGCATCTAAGAAAAGACTAGATGGATCCCTAACAAAACTTCACTCTTCAAGATTGTTCAGGTAAAGTCATCAATGGTTCACTTAGACTGACTCTGACACAGTTCACTTAGAATGATTTGAAAGCTGTGTGTAGTACCGATATGCTCTCAAATTCTGTTGGTGGGACCTGCAGGCAAAGTTTATAGACATATAGAGTTATATACAAACTCATATTTCTCAAAGAGAGAAATACGTTTAGTATAACCATTCTCAAAGGAACTATCATATACCTGAGACAGTTTGTCCCTGAGAAATGCAGTGCCTTGCAATATATCTTGGTATGGGAAAATAAAGAGAGAAAAAAGAAGACGAAAACCCTGTGGATACTATATATATTTGTTATTTAAAATTCAGCAGCAGCCTAAGTTCAATATTTTCCTATTATTGGAAATATTAGTCATCCAAGAATTTTATTGACATTATGGGTACATAAGGTCCAGTACTTTGCCCCAGTCTAAGAAAAGAAGGATCTGCTTTATAATACAATCAGCAACTCCAGGAAGAATGACAGCCAATAATTTATTTCTCACTGAAGTGCTAAACCTTTGTCTAAACCAGGTTACCCCACTTGATGCCCTCCAGATCTGTTCAGATTTCAATTCCCAGAATTGAAGAAAATTCAAGTTTGGCTTGAAATTAAAATCCAAATCCATTTGAAGATTATAGAAGACTATCCAAGCCTGTAGCATGTCTGAATGCAGAGGAATAGAAGGAGACAGAGAAATTACACAGAAGTTCAGCATAGAAACTTGAGCCAATGGAAGAGAATATATGTAGCTCAGGGTTGAACTATGGAGTCCTTGGGTTCTCTGAGCTTGGTTATTTTCTTGCAGACGTTTCATTACCCATCTAGGTAACATCTTCATTGCTAGAAGGGAGTGGGGTTTGCGCTCTGTTTATATACAGTAGCTTGCCCTGTTAGTGTTGGTGGGGGACTTGTTTTTTTCCTTAGTAGTTCCTTGATTAGGCTGTTGTTTACTGCTTGATTGTCTGAGTTGGTTTCTCTGATTAATAAAGATTAATACCCTAATCAAGGAACTACTAAGGAAAAAACAACTCCCCCACCAACACTGACAGGGCAAGCTACTGTATATAAACAGAGAGCAAACCCCACTCCCTTCTAGCACTGAAGATGTTACCTAGACAGGTAACGAAATGCCTGCAAGAGAACAACCAAGCTCAGAGAACCTCAAGGGCTTGTTGTTGTTGTTCAGTCGTTAAGTCGTGTCCGACTCTTCGTGACCCCATGAACCATATTGCGCCAGGCCTTCCTGTCCTTCACTGCCTCCCTGAGTTTGCTCAATTTCATGCTCATTGCTTCAGTGATGCTATCTAACCATCTCATCCTCTGCCGTCCTCTTCTCCTTTTGCCTTCCATCTTTCCCAGCATCAGGGTCTTTTCCAAAGAGTCCTCTCTTCGCATTAGGTGACCAAAGTATCTGAGCTTGAGCTTCATTATCAATCCTTCCAATGAGCAATCAGGGTTGATTTCCTTTAAGATTGACTGGTTTGACCTCCTAGCAGTCCAGGGGACTCTTAAGAGTCTTCTCCAGCACCACAGTTCAAAGGCATCAATTCTTCGGCGCTCAGCCTTCTTTATGGTCCAGCTCTCACAGCCATACATTACTACTGGAAAAACCATAGCTTTGACTATGCGGATCTTTGTCGGCAAGGTGACATCTCTGCTTTTTAATATGCTATCTAGGTTTGCCATAGCTTTCCTCCCAAGGAGCAAGCGTCTCTTAATTTCATGGCTGCAGTCTCCATCTGCGGTGATCTTCGAGCCCAAATAAATGAAGTCTGTTACTGCTCCCATTTCTACCCCTTCTATTTGCCAGGAATTGATGGGCCCAGATGCCATGATCTTAGTTTTTTTAATGTTGAGTTTCAAGCCAGCTTTTGCACTCTCCTCTTTCACCCTCATCAAGAGGCTCTTTAGTTCTTCTTCACTTTCTGCCATTAGGGTGGTATCATCTGCGTATCTGAGGTTGTTGATATTTCTCCCTGCAATCTTTATTCCAGCTTTTGATTCTTCCAGCCTGGCATTTCTCATGATGTACTCTGCATATAGGTTAAATAAGCAGGGTGACAGTATACAGCCTTGTCGTACTCCTTTCCCTATTTTGAACCAATCGGTTGTTCCATGACCGGTTCTAACTGTTGCTTCTTGGCCCGCGTACAGATTTCTCAGGAGACAGGTAAGGTGGTCTGGTACCCCCATCTCTTTAAGAATTTGCCACAGTTTGTTGTGATCCACACAATCAAAGGCTTTTGCATAGTCAATGAAGCAGAAGTAGATGTTTTTCTGGAACTCTCGTGCTTTCTCCATGATCCAGCGAATGTTGGCAATTTGATCTCTAGTTCCTCTGCCTCTTCGAAACCCAGCTTGTACATCCGGTAGTTCTTGGTTCACGTACTGCTGAAGCCTAGCTTGTAGGATTTTGAGCATAACCTTGCTAGCATGTGAAATGAGTGCAATTGTGCGATAGTTTGAGCATTCTTTGGCATTGCCCTTCTTTGGAATTGGAACATAAACTGACCTTTTCCAATCCTGTGGCCACTGTTGCGTTTTCCAAACTTGCTGGCATATTGAGTGCAGCACTTTAACAGCATCGTCTTTTAGTATTTTAAATAACTCAGCTGGAATACTGTCATCTCCACTAGCTTTGTTGTTAGCAATGCTTCCTAAGGCCCACTTGACTTCACTCTCTAGGATGTCCGGCTCAAGGTCAGTGACCACACCAGTATGGACATCAGGGACATTAAGATCTTTCTTGTATAGTTCTTCTGTGTATTCTTGCCACCTCTTTTTAATCTCTTCTGCTTCTGTTAGGTCCCTGCCTTTTTTGTCCTTTATCATGCCCATCTTTGCACTAAACGTTCCTTTGATATCTCCAATTTTCTTGAAGAGATCTCTAGTCTTTCCCATTCTATTGTTTTCCTCGATTTCTTTGCATTGTTCATTTAAGAAGGCCTTTTTATCTCTTCTTGCTGTTCTCTGGAAATCTGCATTCAGTTGCTTATATCTTTCCCTTTCACCCTTGCTTTTCGCATTCCTTCTTTCCACAGCTATTTGTAAAGCCTCATCAGATAGCCATTTTGCTTTCTTGCATTTCTTTTTCTTTGGGATGGTTTTAGTTGCTGCCTCCTGTACAATGTTACGGACCTCCGTCCATAGTTCTTCAGGCACTCTGTCTACCAAATCTAATCCTCTAAATCTATTCATCACCTTCACTGTATACTCATAAGGAACATGATCTAAGTCATACCTGAGTGGTCTAGTGGTTTTCCCTACGTTCTTCAATTTAAGCCTAAATTTTGCAGTAAGAAGCTCATGATCTGAGCCACAGTCAGCTCCTGGTCTTGTTTTTGCTGTCTGTATAGAGCTTCTCCATCTTTGACTGCAAAGTATATAATCAATCTGGTTTCGGTATTGACCGTCTGGTGATGTCCATGTGTAGAGTCGTCTCTTGTGTTGTTGGAAAAGAGTGTTTGCTATGACTAGTTTGTTCTCTTGACAGAACTCTATTAGCCTTTGCCCTGCTTCATTTTGTACTCCAAGGCCAAACTTGCCTGTTATTCCGATTACTCCTTGACTTCCTACTTTAGCATTCCAATCCCCTATGATGAAAAGGACATCTTTTTTTGGTGCTAGTTCTAGAAGGTGTTGTAGGTCTTCATAGAACTGGTCAACTTCAGCTTCTTTGGCATCAGTGGTTGGGGCATAGACTTGGATTACTGTGATGTTGAATGGTTTGCCCTGGATACGCACTGAGATCATTCTGTCGTTTTTGAGGTTGTAACCCATTACTGCCTTTCCCACTCTCTTATTGACTATGAGTGCAACTCCATTTCTTCTAAGGGTTTCTTGCCCACAGTAGTAGATATAATGGTCACCTGAATTAAATTCACCCATTCCCGTCCATTTCAATTCGCTGATTCCCAAGATGTCGATGTTTAATCTTGTCATCTCATGTTTGACCACATCCAGCTTGCCTTGGTTCATAGATCTTACATTCCATGTACCTATACAATATTGTTCTTTACAGCATCGGACCTTCTTTTCGCTTCCAGATACATCCACAGCTGAACGTCCTTTCGGCTTTGGCCCAGCCGCTTCACTCTTTCTGGAGCTACTTGGAATTGCCCTCCGCTCTTCCCCAGTAGCATATTGGACACCTTCCGACCTGAGGGGCTCATCTTCCGGCGTCATATCTTTTAGCCTTTTAACATTGTCCATGGGGTTTTCTTGGCAAGGATACTGGAGTGGGTTGCCATTTCCTTCTCCAGTGGACCACATTTTGTCAGAACTCTCTGTCATGACCTGTCCGTCTTGGGTGGCCCTGCACGGTATAGCTCATGGCTTCACTGAGTTACGCAAGCCCCTTCGCCACGACAAGGCAGTGATCCATGAAGGGGCAAGGGCTCCACAAACCTGAGCCAGTTAGAGCCATCTTTGCATCACAGTGGGCAGACTGGAGGGAAGGGCTAGAGCTTCCCCACTGCCATCCTGCATGTTTGGTTCATCATTCTAAGATGTTCGCCCCATAACAATTGGAAGATGCAAGAAAAGTGACAGAAGGGGATTAAGATATCCCACTAGGCTTGAATGTCAAGAAGAAGAACCAAGTTTAGCTTTCAGGCTCGGATTTTGAGTTGCAATTATGGCACTGTTTTTATAGGAGTGAGTAGTCAGTCATATGAACCCTGATGTGTGGGATACATCCAGGATTGGGGCAGCCTGGGCTTAGGCTTATGGTCTTTGTGGGAATTCCCAGGGCTACCTCACTCATCGGAGGAGTCGTTTGCAGCATTCTGTAGGAGCAAATGAATGATGGATCTTTTTACTTGTGGAAGGTCTCGCAGCACTTAACATCTGTTGTTTCCAAGGCAACTGCCAAATACATCTCATGGCAATAAGGCCGGTTCTGGCCATTAATAGCACTACTTGGCAACATGCCCCATGCCTCTTATTTGCTGCTTTGATATGCATGCTATCTTTGATCTCTGCTGGGGGAAAGGGAAGGAACAGCAGGGAAAGGGGGATTCATTTTCTAACACAGCAGACTTTTACCCCAAACAGAATCTGCAAGCTCAGCCATTGGAAGCAGGGCAGAAGCAGGTGAAAAATGGGGCAGCTAATTGGCAGATCCAGTGTAGCAGGAATGAGCTGTGCCCTATTTTTCACTCCGGCATGCTCCCTTTGTAAATGGGAGAACCAAACAATGGTTTTGACTGGAGCACTAGGAGCCCACCTTGGAAGCACTCTGGGTCTGAGTTTTGCTCTTTTCATCCTCCCTCCCTCCCTCTTTCTGTCTGTCTGTCTGTCTTTCCATTGACTTCCTTGCCTTTCCTCTTGGGCAGATCAATAGCAACTGGGAAAAGAAATCTGTCAGTTACTGCATGGCAGGAGCAATGTATGGGGTGAGTCTCTTTCAAAACTTTTCACTATTTCTAGACTCCTTCCTATGTCCCATCTCCTATACCCCACTCTACTGTAACCTACACTTGATCAAGTTTTAAAAAACAAAATCAGAATCATGAAGGGAAATCATAAGCAGCACTTTTATGTAAGGTTTCCTTTCCTTCCTTTATCTAGGCAATAAATGCCAACTTACAGATCCCTCTGTAAGCAGTCAGTTTTGTCCTCTTATCTTATGCTCTTTTGGCCTGTCACACTATTTTACTGCTCCATTATTTTGCAATTACACCAGTTATCTGTTACACCGTTTCACTATTTCAGTCTGCTTGGAAAAATCACAGAGTAGAAATAACCCCAGAGAGGAGAGAACCGTGCCTATCATTATTATGAAGCTGGCTAGTCCTGCAGAGCTGTACAACTGAAACTGAACAGCTGATGGGCAACCAGTCTCTTACAGGAGGGGGAAAGTGATTGAAAGTGACAAATACAGAGAAAGTGGCAAATCACCAATATACTCATTATTTGTGGTCAGTGCCATCTGAAAAAGTGGGGCAGCTGAACCTCAATAAGCATTTCAGAATAATGTTAAAATTATAGAGTGAAAAATTATTCCTTTTCTTCCCCAAATAAAATAGTGGAAACTTGCTTTTCTCCCCTCTACCTTGTTGGGAGCTTGAAGTTGGCATCAGAAACTTAAAGTGGCAGCAGAAAGATATGGAGAGATATGGAGAAAAATTAGGAAACAAAGTTCCAGGACAGCAAATGCTGGGAGACAAATAGCCAAGGTGGAGGGTAATTAGTGACTGGAGGGGTGTGCCTCAAAAAACACTCCTCTGACCATACCCACTATAGGCTTCATGACTTCATTTCCAAGGTAATGAGTCATGGGACATAGCAAGCTTTACATACCTTGCAGCTGTCATGAGTTAGTGTCAGAATGAAAAGGAAAGTACTTGTGAGAACTAGAGCGGAAAGAGTTAAGCGCGTACTCTTATCCCCAGAACAAAGAGGTAGAGATAAGAGAATGAGACTGGCACCTCCCTGAGGAATGCAGGATGTTTGTGGGGTGACTCTGGGAATTGCTTTCACTCTGAGAAGATTTCTGTAACGGGACTGAAGCCAATAAACCATGCTGAATTCAATCTGTACTGTCTCCTGGAGTTTCCTGGGCTAATCCTGACAGTACTACTTTTATACCAATACAACTAATCAAGTCTTAAGGCTGTCGGATCCATGGGGGGGGGATGGGGGGCAAGATAAAGGCAATGTTGTGGGCCCGAGGGGGGGAAATGGTGCTTTGGGACACAATGGTTTAAGTGCAAATAGGGCAGAATCACTATCTCCACACTCTGGTTGCGCCCCAGAAGGGTGGAAGTAGAGATGTGCAGCTATTTGGATTCAAAGTGGAAAAGGCTGTAGTGCCCAGTCCCTTAACTCAGGGACTCTCTTCTCCAAAAGAAGGATGATAATTTGACCTAGGCTGCAAGAAAAAGAAGGGCCAGGGTTTTTGAGATTTCTTGTCTTGCACTTGATTCATCAAGCCACACGGGGGTAGCATTGCTGTAGTTTCCAAACCCTGTGCCTACAGCCTGTCAGTGGAATTTATAGGAAAGCAAGTGTTAAGTAAATTGCTCCAGTATACTCTGCCATTTAGTCCTCCTGGAAAATGATAGGATAAATGGGGTATATTGTTCCTCCTGGTGTCCATGTGTCCTTGCAGCTGACTGAGGTCTAGTTAGATCTTGGCAACTTTAAAAAAATAAAATGTAATTCAAGCACTATTGGGTCATAGCTGAGTTGAAATTAGTACATAAATACCAAAACTGAGCTATGAAACTCATTTGGGGATGCTTTGGCTGATTTTAATGTAAAGCCATAATGGAGAGGTTTTGATTTATCAGAAACCTGACTAGGGAAGTGTTCAAGTTGCTAGTGAGATGATATGAACAAACATCACCTTCTGCTCCTAAACTTTGCGCATCCGGCTGAAACTGTGTATCACTTATTTGGGATTAAACCCCAGAAACTGAGTAGAAATTATTTCTGGGAAGACAAGTGTAGGATGGCATTATTATTGTGGTTCCTTGTTTGAACAGACTTGCACATGTAATTATTTACCCTAGGGATAGCAAACGTATACATATATACAAAGATACCCATCACACTTCACTTTCAGGGTAAGCAACATTATACAGAAAAGGAGTAAGAAATAGTAAATGAAATAAATTAAAGGCATGAGATAAGAAAAGGAAAAGGAAATATAGCTAAATCTAGTTTATACTAACACCAATCACTTTACTTCTCCACACCTTTTTATTCTTGCAAACCATTCTTGTTTTTTACTATATCCATGCCTTCCTTTTTTTGAGGCTCTTATTGAATCCACATACTTCCTTGGTCTTCCTTCATATACAGTATTTCTTTTGTAATCTCTCCTCACATTCTCTCTGTGACCAAACCCCTCAACCAACCATTTTTTTCCCTAAAGTCGCCACACTGCCCATAGGCTCTTATTGCTTTTGTCTGGGCACGTGTGTGACATTGTGATGCACTTAGAAAAGGGACAGAGCTTGCATTGCAATGCTGTGACAGTGCTTTTGTCACTTGTACCCCCCCCACCTTGTACCCCCCCCCACTTTGTACCCCCCCCCCCATGGATGCTGCTGCAGGTCCCTCACTTTGGTATTAAACCCAGATTTATTCATCACCCATTCATTCTTGGCCCCATCTCTTCTTATTTTATCATACACACTTCTTAAGAATCCCATTCCCACTCCATCCAACTTGCTTTTATGTTTCTCCTGACATACCCAACATTTTCATATAACGAAGTAAGTTCCCATTCATTTTTGCTTTGTTCAAACATTCATTCCTTACTACAGATTACAAATCCCTCTACCTTTCTAGCAGCATATACATGTCTTAACATTTCTCCATTTATTTTCCAATCCTTAGTAAACAAACTACCAATGTATAAACATTCATCTTCTTGCTCTCGTTTTTCACCATTTCCACATATCATATAATCATTTACTCTTTTTTCTCTGTCAAGTACAATTGCCTTGGTCTTTTATACTGTAACATTAACTGTCACAACCATGCTCCTTGTTTCATTATATACTCCATCTAACATTTGTTCTTAGGGTTAGATCATTCAGATTCTCACACAGCTCAATCTGAATACAAAAATACATGCAACTATATTTCTAATGTCATCTCAAGCATTTCTACATTTCTACATGTATCCATTAAACTACAAAGAGAGCATAACACATCATTATCTTGCTCCTTTCTCAGTGCTGAAACGTTTGTTATTCTCACACAGTTTATTTCTATCATATAAGTAGTCCTCATTTACCAACAGTAATTGGGACCAGGAACTCTGTCCTTAAGCAACATGGTTGTAAGGTGCGACATCACGTGACTGCGCTGACTTAGAACAGCAGTTCCAGCAGTCCCAGTTGCTATTGTTAGGCAAATGCCACATGGTCACAGCATCCCGCAGTCATGTGATCACTATTTGCAACCTCCTGCCAGCTTCCCCATTGATTTTGCTTGTGGGAAGCCAGCAGGGAAGGTCACAAATGGTGATCACATGACCATGGCATGCTGCGATGTAATTTTGAGCTGGTTGCTGAACACCTGAATCACAATCACATGACTGCAAGGATGCTGCATTGGCCACAACTATTGCAAGTACCCCTCGTAACTTTGAATGGTCACTGAACAAGTGGATGTTAAACAAGAACTATCTGTATATTCTTATGCCATTCAGCAATGAACTGTCAGTGCTATATTTATGTAAAACTAACAAATCAATCCTATTTACTTTTTCATGTTTTCCCTAAATCAACAAATGTACAGTAAACTTTCTTCCATTCATACATTTCTCAGGAACCCACTGAAGAGCAAAAATTTACTCTGTGCACCCCCCACAGAGGTAAAGATAAAACTGAACTTCATGTCCCAAATTTTGCTCATTGTCATCTCTTGTCATCACCCTTTTCAGTCAGAATTCTAATAAACACTTTCCCAGGCACACTTATCAAATTAATCCACTTGTAGTGCATTCATTCTGGCTACTCTTCCTTGAACGTAGGGGAGCAACAATATCATTCTTCATTAGATACAGATGCAGTCTTCATCATGTAGAGAGTAAGGAAGATGACCTTGACAGGGAGATGCAAGAGCTGTTGCCAAAAGGAGCTGAAGCATTTTTAAAGTCCAAAACAGCAGATAACATTCAGAAGTGGCTCAGACAGATGCCCCTCTAATTCACTGAGCTATAAGAAGGAGGAGGAGGTACAACACGATCAGATTTGCAAGATTCTGTTATAATAGCCAGCCTCAATAAGAGAGATTCTGTAGTTGATTTCCTTGTCTGATCCATCTAGTGGGGCTGACATATACACATATTTAAGCTGCATAGCTACTCCATAAGCAAACTACAATTTTATTTTAACCTTTTTCCAGTTACGCCATCTGCAGCTATAGTTTTATCATTTTTCAACATTCTCACAGCATTTATGACTTCCTTTTCATAATTGGTTTCAAGACACCAGCATTTATAGCATTACAGTAGTTTCAGTTCAAGACATTACTGTCATTCCTATACAAATCTCTAAAATGCTCCTCCTGATATTTCCTCACTTTAGTTTCATCCCATATTTTCAGTTTTATTCACACTGTTACAGGCTTCTCACCCATATCCAAAATATTTTTATATTAATCTTTTCTCTATGTATGGATAATACATTGTCTTTTTCTCATACTCATTTTTTGCAGCAATTTTTCTCATCTATAGACTTGTTTACTTCATCATTCCACCAAGCAGCCTTTTTTTTTTATACTTCCCATTAGAATAACTCCACAGACTTCCATGGCACTCTGTAACATTATTCTTTTCACTCTGTTCCAAGCCTATACTCTGTGCTTACATCTGTTTTCCATTCATTCTGTTAGGAGATTAATCCAGCTTCTAATACTTTTTCATACAGGACTTGTATTTTCTCCTCCTACAATCATCCTACTTTTATTCTTGTTCCTTTAATTTCCTTTCTTTTCTCCCATGCTCTTTTCTCCCCAATATCCACTACCAAAAAATGGTCTGTCCCATATTCAAAATTTCTCATTGCCCTTCACTCAGAAGAGCTGGTTATTAACCAAAAATGAAAATACTCTTTATATTATTATTTAAAATTTAAGAAAATAATATGCATGCCCAAATAAGCAAGGAAATGTCATAATATGAAGCAAATGATGCAGAAAATGTTTTATACAGGTATAGAGAAGTATGGAAGTAACCTTGAAGAAAATATGCAGCAGCCATTAGAAAAAATAAACTTAGCTGAGGAAAACAGGAAGGCATGAGAAACAAACTCAAAATTGACCCACCTTGACTCTCTTTGGTATAAGTGGGAGGGATGGAGAAATGCTGTCAGGCTTTCAAGATTCTGTTATTGTAACCTATATCAATAGAGTTCCAGTATTTCTTGTGGTGTCTGTTTTCTAGCCTGATCTACCTTGAAGAGCAGACATCAAGCTTTAGTAAACCTTGACATCACAGCATTTAACTTAAACATAACAATATGCTGATAGATGTTGAAGTTGCTGGCAATTGTATCTCAGTATAGAAAATGTTTTAGAAAATTTTTTTTCAAGTCTTTGCCAGTGAGACTGTATTCTAATAGTGAATGGTTTTTTTCATAAGAATGTAAATAAGTGAGTAAAAAGGTATTACCATGGTAGCTTCATATATAGGCAAGGCAGTCAGTTGGAATGATCTCAGACTTATCCACAAAATTTAAAAAATGTTTGTCCATGAGAGAGAAAAAACAAATCCAAAATTAACAATTGGGTGATATTTTGATTAGAATGCCATATATGAACGCAAGCTTTCAAGTGCTGCAAAACTCTTCATTAGTTTAGCTGGTACAGAAAAGGTGGATGATGAGAAAAACAGAAAATCCCCCCAAATTAGCCCAGTATTATGGCTGAGATCTACAGCTCAAGGTCGCTTTCAAGATGGAAGATGCAGACTGAATGCATTATAACACATTATGAATTCTGACATTTTAACTAGTGGCTGTGACTCTTTTCACTTGGTTATTGATTATACTATCTCTGTTTTCTCATCTAAATATCAGAATTTAAAGTATTTATGTATTCATCAGTTTCATCAGTATCACTTATACTGATGAAACTTGGATATATAAAAATGGAGTAGATTTCCCCTCCTCACCATATTTTCAAACTTGAAAAAAAACTTGGAAGAATAGGAGCAGAAGACAAATCTATCTAAAGATGAGGGGCAAATCTGTTACATCAGTTACAATTGAATATAGAATTTGAGCAATTCTGCTTGACAGGCTAGTTTCTGTGGCTCACAGATAAAATTTAGTATTCAAGCCAATATTGGTAAACTTCCATAGAAAGCTGTTCTTCCAGAATCAGCAGATACAGATGAGACAGGTTTGGGTTAAGAGTTGATCTGTCTTTTTCCTGGGTTTCCCAGGAAATCCTTTTATTTGATGAACTGATAATATCCCATTATGACACTTAGCCCTGAACAAGCAATCTGGATTTGCTAAGTGTATAGCCTAGCTGCAATCTGTTACGATGGACTGCTTGTCCTAGCAAGATCTTATTTCTGCTGTGTCCTCATGATATTGACTTCATCTCTTCCCTAGTTGAAAAGCAAGACAGCCTTATGTCACTCTTAGCTGTGCCAGGGTTAAAAGTTACATACTGTATTCTCTCTTATTCAAATACTATCAAGGAGCAGCTCAATGCCTATAAAATCTGCTAGGTTTTGTCATCCATTACCTTGGAAGGAAGTTAAATGATTGCAGTGATTTGAAACAAAGGCAATAGAACCAGGATGGGGATCAGCAACAGGACAGTACACCTGATGCTTGTATAGTTTTCATCTCAGTCAAGAATGGGTCAGCACTAGGATTCAGAAGTGAGGAAAAGTCCATAGAGAGCACAGGAAAGTATTGGAGTACTAGCCCTAAAAGCAATATATTATTTGAAGGGAACCAACATAAATCTCACAAGTCTAAAAGGAACATTTTCACTCAATGGAATCAAAAGGGAAAATAGAGTGTGCATATGTTAACAGTGAAAAATGTAAATTAATAGCTGGTATAGCCTTGCACAGTAGTGAACAGCGTGAGTATATATGTGAATCTCTGGGTTTTTAGGCAAGACATTGGGCTGACCATTTCACTGAACTGTAATATGTAGATTTGTTGTTTTTGTTTTTCCCTCTCAGTGATATGAATCCAGCATTGTGGTTGTGATATGGTTTACACTTTAGCACAATGTGTAAACTAACCATAGTTTGTTTAAGAAACCACAATTAAAGCCCATGGGTTTGGGGTTTGTTTGTTTGCTTGCTTTTTGTTCCTTCAAGTCAGTCTTGACTCATGGAAACTGTCTGGACTAGTCCCTGCAGTTTTCTTGGCAAGATTTCAGAAGTGGTTTGCCATTGCTTCTTTCTAGGACTGAGAGAGTCACCCAGCTGGCTTTGGGTCTAAGGTGAGACTAGAACCCACAAACTCCTGGTTTCTAGCCTGGCACCTTTAACCACTATACCAGATTGGCTCTTGGCCATGTTGTAGGGATAATCCTATTCATTTATCCTGTGAAGATTATAAATACCTTTTCTTGTTACATGTTGCACATAAAATATTTTTAATGGCATTAGTTATTGTGGATGGTCTCTCTGACACAACCAACCATAAACCCCACCAAAACCAGTTTTGCTCCTGAAATGTTTTGCCCTGTTTTATTTCTCTCTGTTTCTCTCTTGTCCTGATCCACAGTCATGGCTGATCCTCAGCAGGCCTGCCAGCATCAGTGTGTGCCATGAGCAGTCTCGCTGCATGCCAGCTCTGCAATTTGCTGGAGCAGCTGGTGTTTGATTAACACTCAGCAGAGCCAGAGAGACTCGGCTGGCAGTGCTGTGGTGGGAGAGCAGAGCCCCTCCTGGACCAGATATTCCCCACCCCTGCCCGCCTACTGCTGCCTCTCTTCAGCTACCGTTGAAGCCCTGGAGCCAGTCTAGCTCTCAGCTAAGGATCTGCCTGGCAAAAGCCAAAGATGCCCTGCTTTCCAGATGCCAAGAAGAAAGTGCTAGAAAGTACTCTATCTGCGCACAGTCTGGACACCACAAGAAAACCAGTGAACAAACATCTATCTTTTCATTTTAAAAGTTGCACTGAGCAGATATGAATCATATAAAGCCAACATAAGTACATTTGGAACCCCAGTTAAGAGCGTTTCAGTCCTATGGCTCTAAAATCATAAGTGATTTTTTTTCCTCATTCACAGTGTATAAAATTCTTGAACCAGGAGGAACAGTGGAAAATAATGAGAAAATCAGAACAAGAATGTACAATTTAGAAACAAGAATGCCCACTGGAGCCAACCTGTGAAGTTCTGGGATGAAACTACTTTGGGAATTATTATTTATAACTTAGTATATTATATGAGTGCATCCAACTGTGATTTATTCAATTGACCATGATCAAATAAACTTTGATTTAGTCTATTGTGTGAGCAAGTTATTAACTGAATCTGAAAACCAAAACTGCTTGTTGAAAAACAGGACTGGAACCTGGATTGGCTGAATACACATATTGTTTTATTCTTGTTTGTTTTAAGCATTGTTTGTTAAATAAGTCATTATGCTTCACATATTGTGCTAAACCAGTGTTTTTCAAACTTTACTGTTTTAAGATGTGTGGACTTCAACTTTCAGAATTCCCCATCCAGCATGTTGGCTGGGGAATTCTAGGGGTTCAAGTCCACATAACTTAAAATTGTCAAGTTTGAAAAACACTGTGCTAAAGTATAATATGGTTTACACACACTGCATTAAGCCCAAATGAAATAAACTATATTATCAGGACCTTTCCCCCCTGCTGGATTGAAGTGGTATCCACCCACCTCTATCTTGCTGCACTCACCTGACTTCCTTCCAAGATAATCAGTGACAAAACTTAAGAGATTTGCCCACCTTCAGGTTATCTTGGGACAGTGTCAGAATGTGGGCAGACATGCTCAGGCAAGGATGATTTAAGGTTATCTCACTTCTGGGCTAGGGATGAGATGAAGGCAACATGACAGGAATATGATAGAAAAAAAAATGTTGCCAAGTCATATTTATGCCATTGTTAGGTGCAAGTGGTGAAAGGTTCTGAGCATGTTGTGTGAGTGAAATGTTATTCAAAGCAGCTGAACAAATTGCAAGAGTTAAGATTATCAAAATTACTCCATACAATTCTTTGCTCTTACTTCTTGTAGACTTCTTTCTTTAAAGCCAGTTTTGGGCTACTGTCCTATCTAACAGGCTCTGTCTACACCTTCTCAACACTAATTTGTCTGAAGAGGCAATTAAACTATCAAAGAGTGTGAACCATTCAGTTTGTATCTTCCACAAGAGAATTATGAAATATGAAGTCATAGCCATCTTTCTGAAATAGCATAAAGATTATTGTTACAAATCAGAAATTATCTGCCATCAATTCTATATGGAAGGCTGGAAGTGCAATTGCTTAAGGCAGAAACTGCAAATACCTTCTGAAAGCTCTCTTCATGTAAAATCAGCAATGAACTAAAGTTCCCAACGCATCCTCCATGAACTAACTAAGGCTTTATCTTATTCTGGATTCTAGCAAAGTATGCATCCTTCTGACCATGTAGCCACTAGAGGTCAGTAATGCATCTCAATCACAGAATCTGATTATTTTTCTGTTTACTTCAAAAGCTATCCTTAATTCTAAAATCACAGTTCGAGTTTTGATGAAAAGCAGTTGATGAATTACTTAGGAATAGCTCTAGCTTGAACCAAGAAGTCACCAGAGTGAATGACACTGGCGATGTACCGGTTGGGACTGCAGGAACACCATGATTTATCTTCACATCTATTGGATTTGTTAGCTTATGAATCAGTGTCTGTATGAACACAGCCACTGTATACTCTAGTAAATATTAGTGTATTTACGACAGTTTTAGGATACTTATCTGGAAGTTTCATATTTATGTTATTGTTTATGTGGAGCTGTTCTGGTCTTCAGTAATCTGCCGAAGAAAGATGGTAGCTAGAGCTTCAAGCAGAGAAGGGGGCGGGGGGGGGGGGGGGGAGAAACCCAATGATTTCTGTTTTATTCAAGACAATATTTTCCCCATCCTCCCTGCCCCATACAAAATGCAGCCCAAAGGTTGGGGTAACAGAGTGGATGGGGCCAAAAATTTGGACCTTTTTTTTTTGTATTTTATTGGATTGGAGTTTAAGGCATTAATTTCAATTATAACAATTTCCAACCATTTTTAGAATGTAACCTTCAACATACCATGTAAAGCCTGGTACTGATCTGGAAACCACAGAAGTTGCACATCCCCAACAAGAGCTGACTGGTCTGTTCCTCTCTTATGATACAACCCAGGGAATAACTTGCATTGCCAAAAGGGGCACCCAGAATATAGAACCATTAGGTTATATTTACTCTTTCTTACCATCTCTGAGTACTTCCCTTATATTCTGTTCCTTCAACAAAAAAGATACAACAGCAAATGACAGAGAGATAGAGTGATGGTGCTATACTACTACACAGTAGAAATCCTGGTTTGGTGCCTGGAGGAGTTACTGTTGCTAGAAGAAAACCTTTTTTTCCATGGATGTTCTACCTATTGCTCTGGACAGAATTGCACAGCCCAAAAAGAACCAGTGCACAATCTGAGGCTTCTCCTGGACTCATGGCTCCTAGTGGAACAACAGATGGCAGCCATGGCCATGACAACCATGGGCCAGCTTAGAAAAGCCCTCCAGTTGTGCCCTTTCTTGGATTAGGAGCCACTAAAGATAGTGACATACGCCTTTGTCATCTCTGTTAAATTACTATAATTTGCTTTGCATAGGGTTGCCCTTGAAGATGAGTCAGAAGCTGCAGCTGGCACTGAATATAGCTGCTGCCTGTTGACCAGCGTTAGCCAGTTTCATAGAATAATACCTATTTTGCCAGATCTGCATTGGTTGTCAGTAGGTTCAAGACCCAAATCAGGTGCCATAAAGCCCTATACAGCTTGGGCTATTGCTATCTTAGGGACTGTTTCTTTCAAGTCAATTCTACCTGCCCCACAAGTTCTAACAGAGGGAGGATGTTTTGGGTGTCCATCCTGCAAGAATCAGGAGGACATTCTCGGCAGTAGTCCCCTCTCTCTGGAACAGCATGCACCTTGAAGTCAGGTCAACCCTACTCTTTTAACATTTTGGAAACCGAGGAAGACAGTTTTCACATAAGAGGGTTTTAATCAGGTGGCATTTTTTATATTTTTATTATGATGTATTTAAATGGATGTTTTAATTTTTTAATTATAAACCACCTAGAGTTTCTCTGTATAAAGCAGAGATAAATAAACAAGAATTCATTTCTATTTAAATACATATTTCCATAGCCATGTTCTTTCAACATCAGCAGTATGGAGAGAATGGGCAGCCATCTACTGTCAACAAGAGGTCTTGGACCTCAACAGAATGAATTGTGATGCAGACTTCGTTCTTCATCTGTTTGGGTGACAGTTTCTGCTGACTCTTGAGGCTTGCAGTTTCAGCTATTTAACCAACAGTTTAATATTGTGAGTTGTTTATAAACAGTTGGCAAATTCACTCCAGATACTGAGTGACACCCATAGCGATATCAATGGGGAGAGAAGAGTGAAGATAATTTGGTACCTTAATGTATTTAGCCTTTCAGTGCTTTGAATGCTAATGTTTAGAGGTCTCCAAAGAAGGTGCAGGATCATATGCAGCAGACTGATCTTGTACCACATAACAAATCAGAGTAGGGAGAGGCTATTGCATGTATATCAAAATAATGTTTTGGGAACTGACGTATAAGAACCTAGGCAGAATTCAGTGCACATCCCAACAGCCATACTGCAGTTCAGTTCATATATTTTACATTGTTGTTGTTGTTCAGTCGTTAAGTCGTGTCCGACTCTTCGTGACCCCATGAACCATATTGCGCCAGGCCTTCCTATCTTTCACTGCCTCCCTGAGTTTGCTCAATTTCATGCTCATTGCTTCAGTGATGCTATCTAGCCATCTCATCCTCTGCCGTCCTCTTCTCCTTTTGCCTTCCATCTTTCCCAGCATCAAGGTCTTTTCCAAAGAGTCCTCTCTTTGCATTAGGTGACCAAAGTATCTGAGCTTGAGCTTCATTATCAGTCCTTCCAATGAGCTTTACATTGTTGCAAACATGCTAATAGTGTAAAGAGAGAGCAGATGGACAAATCAATGACACAGCAGAAGAGATAATCTATGAAAAATACTGAGCTTGTGTCTGAGCAGCTTAGGAAAGCACATTTTATGAGGTTAGAGAATCCTTATTAGATCCTTGTATTACCTAATCCCTGTGGGCCAGGAACCATGTGGAGTGATGATACATCACAGGTAAAATGCACTCAGCTGTTTTCATTCTTTCAAGCTGTCTCAATGGGGCTGGCTCTGTTATCAAAGTCCTGGTTTCAAGACCCCAGAATCTTATAGAAGTAACTACTGTTTTAGCACTTCTGATTGCTCTCAAGATATTTTTGCTCCAAGGATTACACTAACTGGCCTTCACACCACTTTGAAATTCAGGTGCCCAGCAGGATGGAGGCCAAGGGGAAGTACTCCACAGAGCAAATATTGCTGTATGTGGCTGCACTGAGGATTGTGTCTGGCTGCTGCTGGTGCTACGTGATAAAGGTCACATTTGGGAAGACTCACCTATGGCAATGGACCAATATATATCTGAAAAGGAAAACGGTGGAAGGAGGGAGGTTACATACTCTTGCTATAAAGCGGTTTCAGAGGTTTCCAGAATGGGAATTTTTCCAGCTCTAAATTCAATTAGCAGGTTAACAAGAGCAAAAGAAAGTGTTACAACCTGACAGCAAAGCCCAAACTTGCAGATATTTACACTGAATACACAATTAATCATCTTTCCTGGAATCTAATTTGCCTCTGCAACAAATTTCTTCATAGTTGAGATAATGGGGGGGGGGGGGAGAGGGGGATAAAGATTTATGTAGAAAAATATTTTATTCTGGCTGTGGTATAAAGTACTTAAGGTTTTCTGTACAGAGAAGAACAAGGGTCTATCAGTTATAACTTGACCAAATAAGCAGCTGCTTTTTACTACCATAAATATTTTTGTTATACTGTTTTAAATGTCTGGTTTTTTGGTATTGTGTTGTTAGCATTATATTGCATTTTGTGATCACTAGAGAAAGAATAGTATACAACTGTAAAGCACAGCAGAGAAGGGAAGAGGAAGGGAAGAGGAAAACAAGCAGTTTTAAATGCCAATATTTCTAAAGCTTTTACTATAACTGATTAGCTGCAGTTCTAGGAAACAAGGAATCAAAACTTGAATATGTCTCAACTGATTGAGCATGGAGTTTGCTGTCCACTCACAAGTGAATATAAGTGGGATGAAATCTGTACTGCAGAAATGGGCAAGCAGCCCATGTTTCATTCAAATAGGTGGAGCCAAGATGGACATCACGCAAGTGGGAAGCCTTCTCAAAAAGATTAAGCTCAACCTTGGACAACAGTCATCTGCCTTTCTTTTGGATGCTTCAGTAATTAGGGTGGGTATAGAGTCCCATTAGTAGAGAAGAATGTAGAGGCACTTAGATAGCCATAATAAAGTCATCCCATGGTATTATCAGGTGCTACATTCCAGTTGTAAAGGGCACAATATGGTTTATGCTATTTTCTTTATCATTCCTATGTAACACTTTGGATGGTGTATAACTTGTAACCTTTCTTAGATCGAACCTCTTTTGCATTCTTTTGGCCAGGAGCCCATTGATCACTGTAATTTTGCATGCCAGTAAAGGATACTTTGTCACATTTATCTCCAAACATTTTGGTTACTTAAGTGTGCATTTTTCAAAGGAAGGAAGGAGGGAAGGAAAAGGGAAAAGGAAAGGGAAAGGGAGGCTCCTTTGAGTCAAGCTTTATTCCTGGTGACACATACATTCACGCGGCTTTCTTGGCAACACTATGAAAATGCTTTGCCAGTGTCTTCTTCCAGGATGTGTTTTTACTTTCCTGCCCAGCCTACAACCTTAGGATTTCTTGGTGGTCTTCCATTCAAGTATAAACAAGGTCAGAATCTCCTTTGCTCTTCTGCATCAGTCAAGATTGAACTTGTGTTGCCAGCTGACCCAGGAAAAATACAGTCCCTGAAAGAATAAAGACAAGATACCTTACTAATTGACTGAGTCTTTTGTGTATACTGTGCCTTTGAGTCATTGTTGATTCCTGGTCACTGCCTGGACTAGTCCCTGAAGTTTTCTTGGCAAGATTTTGGAAGTGGTTTGCCATTGCCTGCTTCCTAGGGCTGAGAGGGTGTGACTGGCCCAAGGTCACCTAGCTGGCTTTGTGCCTAAGGTAGAACTAGAATTCACAGTCTCCTGGTTTTTAGCCTGGTGCCTTAACCACTACATCAAACTGGCTCTCAAAAATTGAGTCATAGCAATTCTGAAAAAAAACATTTTTTAAATGCTTTAAGCTTTAAGTTTAAAGTTGCCAAGGTTGAGAAACACTGCTTTAGGGAAACATTCTGGAAGTGATGTGTCTGTCTCTTATTTCTCCAAAACAGGTGTTGATGGGGTCAGCTCAAATCTATTGAATCTTCTACTGAATTCAGTGAAACAAAGAAACCCACAATCTGGGACATCACAGAGGGTGAAGACAACCATGCCCGTCCACCAGATCAACTGCTGTCAAAACTCTGGGTAATATTCCAGCGCTGCTGCTGCTGCTGCTGCTGCTCCTCGCTGCCTGTGCAAATACACTGGAAATGGAATGAACTGAACGAGCTTCCCCGGGGAAGGCGGGCTCCGAGGCGGGTAAACCAGCCTCGCCTGTGCGTTCGAAGCTGTCTTCCATCCCAGCCGCCGCTCCGTCAGTCGCGGGGGAGGGAGAGAAACTGCGGAGAAGAGAGAGCGGCTCTTCCCCCCCCCCTCCCCGGGCCGCTCCGCGCAGCTGCCGGGAAATCCGTGTCGGAGGAGATGATGCCGTCCTTCCCACAGCGGGGAGGCACCCACGGAGCTGTGAGGAAAGCTGTCAAGAGAGCGCCGAGAAGCAGCTGAGGGGGGAAGCACAGCAGCCAGGCGGAGGGGCGGGGGGAGGAGGACGCTCTTCGCTGCAGCTGCCGAGTCTCCAACCAGCAATTACACCCCGTCACTCCGTTCTCAGAAAAATGGTGCAAAGAACCAGGCTAAATGGGGCGAGAGGGGGGCGCTTTGGGAGGAAGGCTGTCAAGATGGCCAAAAAGGGGAGGGCGACGTGAGCTGAGAATTCCTGGTGTCGCCTTTCAAAGAGCAGCCAGCGGGAAAGGTCGCAAGTATTGTAGGGAAGGAGGAGGCAAAGACAACCCTCCTCAAAGGTTCTCGTGAGCAGAGGCACAAAAAGTGTCCCCCCCCCCCCATGGTTCATACCCAAACTTGGGACATTTTGTGGGGGAGGGTTTTGAGGGCAAAACGGGTGGCTTTGTCTTCTACACGCTTAAGCCACTTATTTAAATCAAAGGGTTCATCCACACATTTTCTTTGCCTGGTGCAAAAGCGCCTCACTCACTGTAAGACACTAGATAACCCGTGACCCATTGGGTCATCCTTTCAGAGATATTTCCTTACCTAAACAGAGAAACAGAAAGACCAAGGGCAAAAAAGCAGTGGGAGTGAGAGGGACTTATAACTTGCTGCCCGTTTCCCCATTGACTTTGCTTGTGGGAAGCTGGCAGGGAGTGTTGGAAATCCCTTCCTTCCTTCCTTCCTTCCTTCCTTCCTTCCTTCCTTCCTTCCTTCCTTCCTTCTTACATATAATATAGGTTTGCACCATTTGCCTTCCCCTCACAACCCTCAGGAGAGCCCTGGTGAAGCCGCCTCCTCCTCCTCCTCCTCCTCCTCCTCCTCCTTGGCTGACCCGCAGAACTGCCTGCCACTTTGCTGGGAGGAGGTGGAACAAAAGGAGCTGCAGACGGTGAGGAAAACTGCACCCCCACTCCCCATTCTTCCTTGAGGGAGGAAGAGGGCTCACCGATCGACCACCAATGCCCCCCCAGCCAGCCCTACCTCACCAGCAGGCATTCAAGTCAATCCCTCATCCTTCCCTCAATGCCCACCGCTGTTAAGAGATTTCAAATTTCTGACTCATTTCCAAAGCAGCCAATCGCCGCTCACCCATCAGCCTTGCTGCCAGCCAATTGGGTGCAGGGAACAGAGGGAGGCAGGAAAGAGGTTGGGCATACAGCCATAACAAACACATGACCTGGGCTGGCCACAGCACCACAGCACCACAGCAGTGCTGAAGTGGCCACAAATTTCCCAAATTTCAATCCCACAGGAGTAATGAGTACCAGATTTTGGACACATTCTATAAGTTAGCCCATTTGAGGTACCTTGGTTCAAAAATTGCTGCCCTATGATGCACCATTTTGCCCAGTTGAAGGTTACAGACACGAGAGTTTTAGCAGTATATAGATGAATGCAGGATGACTGCAATCCATTCCCAAACTCTGTCCATCTTTTAGGGCCATTTTTTCCCATTTCCATTGGCACAAGCTGAGCCAAGTGGCCACTTTGCTGCCTATCAAGCAGTCAGTTTGCTGCTGTCCTTCTAAAGCAGTGTTTCTCAACCTCAGCAACTTTAAGATGTGTGGACTTCAACTCCCAAAATTCCCCAGCCAGCATCTTAAATTTGCTGAGGTTGAGAAACTGTTCTAAAGTAAGTTCAGGGGTGAGGCCTGCCTTGCTGCCATTGACCACTTGAGGCAGTTGCAGGCATGCCATCTGGTCTCTGACCACTGAATTTCAGCACCATTCATTTTTAGTGGCAGGGGAGTCATGACTCTCCTGCTATATCCCAAACACCATCCTTCCCATTTCTCTTGCCAAAAACAAAGCAGGAAGTTTTACTGGTAGCCAAAAAAACTAGGAAGAGTTTGAAGGGAGAAGGAGAAGCTGGTCTTCCATTGACAGTTCTCTGATCATCATGGGATCAGAGAAGTGGTAGCAAAGGGGCCATCCTCTTCCACTTCTGTACCCTTCTCCTGTAGGAGCAGCATGGGGAGAGGAGGGAAAGGGGGTCTTTTGGGCACCAGAAAAACTTGCTTCCATCATGGAAAGTCTACTTTGCCACACCTGCCTCCATGGCTTATATGATGCAGCACCAAAGTTAAAGTGGGGAGGTGTCTTAAAAGCATGTCCAGTGGTCTTTCAAAGGACCTTTGCACACATCACCTGGATGATCTGCATTGAACACATGTTAATGCTGCAGTGACTTTGGTGTGGCAGGGTGAAGCTGTAGGGGGTTGGGTTGTACTGCAGAGGGGTAAAGTCAGGAGAAGTGACTGCATTGCCTGCACTCTTACAAGGGAGACGTAGTGGAGAATGTCTTCTTTGATGCCAGTTCTCCAGTTCCATAAGTCTGCTGCTGCCAGGAACTGGCACCAGTAAAGGAATTCCCCACCCTACTTCTCTCCTCTCCATTGCTCAATAGAGGTCTGAGCATGGTCAGCACTTCTTTGAGCACTAAAAATGTGAAAATAGTGGCCAAGATGGACCCCAACCCCACTAATTTTTGGACTATAGCCCTCAACATCCTCTACAGAGGCTGGTGCTGTTCCTGAGCACACAAGCATTGTCTTGGGAAAGGGACAGGGGAATTGTATACCATAAAGAAAATAGCTTTACAGTACATAGAGAAATGATGTGTGATTTGCAGGATAGATAGTATGCAGTGGAAGGTAGACCAATTCCAGTTTGAAAGAAAAAACAAGTTCATAGGCTTGCCAACCATTTGGGGATGGATCATGGAACAGAGCATAGAGTTCTGCCAGACTGGTTAGAATTATAGGAGTTGAAGTTCATTGCATCTGGAGGAGAGGACACCAGATTTAAGAAGATTGGACCAAGGTCTTGAGTCCATGCCATCATTTTCAAACTTTGAGGGTTTCACCTTTACAGATGAATTTCAAGAAGACTCCACATATGTTTTTTTGTCTGCACCTGAAATGCTTGTTTTGTTTAGTCTCAGTGATAGAATGAAATGCATTTAGACCAGACTATGCTAAATGTTATAGTGCTATATATTTCTGGCTGATTCAGTCTTTGTATTACATGAACTAAGGCAGCATTTCCTAACTACACTAAGTGTCCCTGAGATATATTAGAGTACAACTTCCATCATCCCCAGTCAGCATGATCACTGTAATTTTATAAGTTAAAAAAAGAAAACAATTTAAATCTGCTGCCGATGGAACAAAGTACTTCATTAAATTTTAAATGATTAATGTAGCTAATTAATTAAACTTCGTAGCCTTGGTTATTGTGCAGGTTCTTCCCTACTCATAGATTGGTTCAGCTTGGTATTTTTGTCACTTGACATTTTGTATTCAACCTAGCAACTGAATTTCTATATACAAACAGTCATTCTTGACCTGATCTCCCTTACGGTTAGCAACAGGGAAACAGCTATCTTTAAGCCCAGTACAGGGGTAAGAAGAGGGGCATTATGTGCCTCTTCCTTTCCAGTAATCCTGTGTCTGGTTGTTATTTCTCTGCTGATGTTTTGTAGTCTCCTCAAGTCAAACTTGCAGATGCATCAGAAAGATGGCAACAATAACAGACTGGTTATTGAGATTTTTTTTCAACTTCCTAATCAATTTCCCTGGGAGTCCCTAATCCATGGTGTGGGGGATGGCGACAACATGAGTTCACAGCATAGTGACACAAGCACCTCCCTTTTTATAAATGCATTATGATGTTGTTTATATGTGTGTAAGGGGCAGAACTTGCATTTTGACATTGCAACTCATGTTTCTTCGTTCTGATGAGATTGTGTCTATGCCTCTGCTCCCATCTAACTATTAACCAGGCCCAACTCTGCTAATTTTCCACCTAGTTAAGGTACCCTACTCTTAAGGCACCAGTAAGACCCCAGTTAAAGCACTAAATAGGATGTCTTCAAGCCATGCAGAATATAATTTGGGAAAAACTAGCAGTCATTCTATTTATTAACATTCTTTCTTTGTCCTTGGGCTGTAGTACTGCCCTGAAATACTATTCTGGCTTCTTGAAACAGCTGTTTTCCACTACAAAATTGTCACCCGGTCAATATGATGACAAGACAATTGTTTCTGAAGAAGTGAAAAAAATTGGATTCTTCAGCTAATTGACCACTTATGCTTAGGTCACCATTTCCAATTATTTATAGTTCTTACAAATAACTTGCAGATAGAGATCAGATAGTGGAGCCATTTCAAGTGAGATGCTGCATTTCAGCCATTGAAGGTAGATAATCTCTGTTTGCAGGAACATAATTATAGAGCCCCAAACACTGCATTCAAGATAGGCACTTGGCCGGCAGGATATGCAAACCACCATAGCAAGATAAAAATTTTGAATAGAACAAATAAGAGTTGAATGACTGTGAAATTGCAGAGTAAGGAAGCATTTGGAAATCTTTTAGAACTGGTGCCAAGTATAGAAGGCTATGATGATTGGAATGTATTGGTATATACAGCAAAGCTAAATTCTTGTCTCTCCTACTCATGGACACTTACCTTATAGTGGTGAAGGGTTTGTGCATCCCATGATGCTATGGGCTATATTATCAGAAGTGTGCACTCCCGGAAGGCTCACCAGTGACAAGCAGATCACAGGAAAAAGGTCACAATCCACTGGAGAGAAAAATGGCAACTCATTCCAGCATTCTGCCAAGAAAACCAAAGGGACATTCACAACCAGGAAAATATCAACATGACACTGGAAGATGAGCCCCCAAGTTAGAAGGTATTCCACAAGCTATTGAGGAAACGTAGAGGGCAAGTACAATCACCACTGGTACTTATAAAGTTGCTGGATTAAACCTAAAAAGATATCCAGCTACTGCTGTGGCCAGAATTCAGTGCTTTATACCATTGTTATGTGGAATGTCAAAATCATGAACAAGATAAACTTGAGGTTCTCAGAGCAGAAATGGCAAAATTCAACACTGTCATTCATGAAATCAGCACACTGAAATGGATTGGAATGGGTAATTTCACATCACACATTTCTGACAGCCATTCTTAACATCTGGAATAATATTTCGTTTTCAATTTCTCAATATGATTGCTTACAGCTACCCCTAATTCCTGATAAACAGTCAGATTCCAAAGCTTTGGTTTTAACATTTAAATATTTTCCCCATAAATCTACTTATATACATTAGCAAACTTTTATAGAAAGATATCAAATGATCACACAGTCATATCACATGGGTCAGTGAACCCTCAAATTTTTTACACCTCCAACACAAAAAATCTGATGTCCATCCTTTCAAATACATCCTTTAGAGAGTACAATACACCCTAATTTTTTTGATGAATCAACATGAATCTCATATCTGTAGATACCATTTTAAGAATATGAATCCATTGATGGGGCATTATTGGAGATTCCAGTTCTTTAGTCCATGTTTCAAATTTTCTTTATTAATTTTTCTTTATTTATTACATTTCTATGCTGCCTGGGCAACTCTGGGCAACTTACATGTAAATACATTTAAAACAAGTAAAAAGAATACAATAAGAGACAAAAATAAAAGGAAATTAGATGGCAAGGATGGCAAAACCCAGACAGGAACAAAAGAGAAACAAACCCACACAATCCAAAGGCCTGGACAAAGAGCCAGGTCTTCAAGGCCCTTTGAAACACAAGCAGGGTGGGGGCATCTGGATCTCGGGAGAACCTCATTCTAGAGGGCAGGCATTGCTACAGGGAAGGCATGCTTCTGGGGTCCCAATAGATGCCATTGTTTAATCAAAGGAACCCAGAGCACACCAACCTTCCTGAGTCAAATTCACCAGACAGACAATATGGGAGATGGGCAATCCATCAAGTAACCAGGCCTATGCCATGGTCAGCCTTATAAGTAACAACCAGCACTTTGAATCACACTCGGAAGCAAATAGGCAACCAGTGCAGCTCATGAAGCAGAAGTGTTATGTGGGCATATCAAGACATGCCCATCACTGCCTGTGCCACTGCAGTATGGACCAGTTGAAGCTTCCAAGTGGTCTTCAAGGGCAGCCCCATGTAGACCACATTGTAGTAGTCAACCTTTGAGATATGTGGCCTCCCAATCCAGAAATTTGGGTCTCACAAATTACAGTTACAGAGTTATGGAGGAGAAATACTTGTTTTGTGACTTTTTTTATTTCATCACATCAAGCTGCAGTAGCAGCAGCAAGTAAAGGAACTGAAACATCTGGTTATCAATCCTTACAGCTTTGCTCCCATTATTGTGGGGCAAAGTTTTAGGAACATTATAAAATCCAGAGGTTCCCCATGTAGTAATCACTTTTTGTAAAAGCACTTTTTAGGAGCACTCAAGGCTGTAGTATTTTCCCACTTTGTCAGCTAGACAGCACCAATTAATACTTAATTTCTTTCAAAAGCACTTGATAGAAGGTCTCAATTGCTCTCTCACATCTTGTCCTTTTAGGTTCCTCTCGTTTCCTTGATCCCTATCTCACTTTCAGCATCTTCACTTCTCTGCTAAAAGAATAAAGCTGCGTAGTGAGCCCTCCTTGAAAAACAAAAAATGGTACCCTTTTTATCAACACTGTTTTACCCGCAGGATTCTGAAGCAACTGACAGGCAACCAAGTAAGGATGCAATACTACCATGGCAACCGACTCCATAGAAGAGCAGTGTCACAAAATTGTTGCTTAAGATGGGATTGAAGGCCAATTAAAAAAAGTGTCAGAGGCACTGACTGTTTATTAAAGAGGTGGTAAACTATTCAGTGAATTTTCTAAAAAGCACTTTGCTTTATGTTCTGCACATGCAGTTTATCAGGTTCTGCTCCTCCAGAACAGGAAAATGATGAGGTTGGCCCAGCCTTGACATAGTTAGTGGACCGGTTACTCCTGAACAAGGCAAATAAATGCATCACATACAAACTGCTTTGCTGCAGGAGGATCCAATGTTCTTCTAGTGGGACCATATGGAGGAACAACCACAAAAAACAATCCTCTTGAGATAGAAATCCTGGAGCAGGAATAAGATGGAATAGTTTGTAGTCCCTATATTGATAGGAGCCTACAATAAAATTTTCTACAGAGGACTTTCTCTGATCTGGCATCCTAATATATATTGGATGATAACAAGTTCAAGCTCATCTTTATTAGAACCAAAGGCAACCATATTAACTATTAACAAACAAAATTAATACACTCCTATTAAAAGATTAAAGTATAGAATTATAACTCCTATAATTCCAAGTCAACATGTTCCAGCAGTTATTAAAAATTTGGACAGATGGAGCCCAACACATCTGGAGAGTAGTAGGTTGGAGGAGACTGCTCTGACCCATACCCCATCCTAGGCAGTCAGGGGTTGGGGTTAGAAAGGTGGGTTACCCTTATAGTTTTTCCCTTCCACAAAACATTTTTTCTAGTTATGCAAACCTTAGGAATTTGCCAGGCTTGCTGACACCTCCCTCATGTTTCTCAGTAGTCTGATTTTGCCTACTTTATTTAGTTATTTAGTTATTTAGTTATTAAGTTATTAAATTTCTCCCCCGCCCATCTCCCCCCAGTGGGGGACTCTGGGGGACTCACACAAAACATTAAAACCATAAATATATATAAATACATAAAACATCAAAATTTAAAAATATTAAAAATTAAAGAATTTTAATTTAAACATTAAAAAATAATTGCAATACTCAGCACTTAAATCCAGTATTAGTATGGAATTTAGAATAAAAATATTAATGGTAATATTGGGTGGTTGAAAAATTTAATAAATAAATAAATAATGAATCAATAAACTTAAAACATGTACAGATATATATGGAGTGTTCCTTCCCTTTGTGGGAAAATCCCTAACTTGCTCTTTCAAGAGTGGGGTGAGGATGGTAAACAGCTTATACTACTGTATACAAATGCTAGAATCTGATACAGATGGAATGGCATGTAAGCCTTAGTAATGAATCAATAATGCTCCAATATATTCTATGTTCCTGCTGTTTTCTTGGTTCTGAAGGGTGCAGTCAAGGTGGCTCAGATTAATGCTAGGAAACATATTAACCCCCACCCCCACCCCGCCAAAGCAGTGACTTGGACTGGAGCATAATTTAAAATGGAGAAGTGTAGTGAAGAAGAAAAGTTAAAGATTCTCTTTTTTGTACCATGTTTACTTTATCATCTATGTCATCTCAAAGCAACTCATAAAACATACAAAAGGACTCAGGGTATCCTTTGGACCTTAGAAACGATGCAAGCATTGGTTTTAGATATTGGAGTGGGGAGAACCATACCAGTTCTCCTTGAGGAATGCTATACTTCCCAAGTTATTCACAGTAGACCTGTTAAGAGGTGGACATTCACAAGGGAAGGCTGGTCATCTTACATTCTAAATATTCACTGCAGAGCCAGAAACTTAGGGAACCTTAAGGATATATGAAGAAATTTTCAGTACTACCTTACTTACTCACTTCTTCCCCATCCAAATTACGCTACATGGATCACTTGTTTTCTTCTAATACTCTGAATGCCTCATACGTTTTTTGAAATGCGATATAAGTATTGTTAACTTTCACATCCCAGCCAAAGTCAACAGATTTTTGCCATAAAAAGGACTAACCAGTTGGGACAGAATAATTTCCCTTGGAAAACTTCTGGAATTCATTAATTTTACGTGATCTATCTTCCTAATTCTGTCTGCTGCACAGCACTTTCGGGTTGTCTGTCATCAATTGCAATGAATACACACACACACACACACACTATACAGGACACTTATTTCCTTGTCAGAAAGGAATGGATTCCAAACAGAGTGCAACAGAAAAGGTACCGTAACTGAAACCAGCCTTCTCCCACCTAACATCCTCCAGAACTGTTGCATTATACCAGGAGTAAGTGAGTTGTCCCCCTAATGTCACATGAAGCCTTCAGTCTAATTTCCAAGATCTTGAGGAAGCAATTAGCTTGGACCTCCAACAAAAGCAATATGTTCCCTTCCTGATAACCTCATGTATGGAAGAGGGAAGAGGAGAGAGAGAGAGCGAGCACAGAATCAGAAAAAGAAAGTGAAGTGGAAAGGTCCCAAAGTGAAGAAAAAGATGGCCTCAAACCAAAACAGAACCAGGGTAACTCCACATGCTTTTGGTTCTGTTCTTGCCCATTGCTTGCTCCAACCTATTTTAGCTCTGTCTCTGCCCACTGCTAGTATTCCCCACCTCCACATGATGTCTCCAAAGGAAGTGGCCCTTCAAACAAAAATGTCCACCTTTGACTAATTCCCAAGCAACATAATTGATAGCACTCCAGTTTCTGCTTTATATATTTGTTTTGCTTTATTTTTAGTCCAATGTTCTGTTGGAAAATGTGCCTAGGTTAAAACTATCATTCCTACACATTTATTATACGCTTTAAAAAGATAACTATTTTTTTCTGTCCAGCACTCTCTTGGGGGAAGCACAACCAATTTCACAAATTAATGTAATTGCTTCTAGTTGGTTCACAAGGCCTATGGAACGTTTTCCAGCTTGCTTTTCCCATCCATATAAATTGCATGATGTTTCCCTAACAGGCCATTTCCCCCCTTTCTGCTCCTCAGAGTGCCCTCCTTTCAGAAGTCAAGGCATCCAAGGCTTTCCTGCTTTCCCTTGCCCTCTAGTGATAGAATCAATTGGTCCATTTCTTTTTCCTTGCTGGGAAGTGCAAGTGTGATGATGGGAAAATGGTAGGGCGCTGGCTGGCTGCCATTTTTCATGCTCTCTCACTAGCCAGCTGGAGGGGGTGCAATCTGAATCCATAGGAGGATGGAGTGCAGAGAGGACAACAACAACAGTGAAGACACTTGTATAGTGGCACAAAAATGTCACACAAGATACGGGGCTGACCCTTGTCCTTGTGTGAAGTGGTCCTGAGAAGTGCAGCTTTGGACCACATTGTATTCAGTAACACATGGAAATTTTAATCGCCAAAAAAAACAGTCATAAAAACATCCAAGGAAAAACCAGATTTTTAAAAGAAAAATACTTCAGAAAGATGGGGTATACAGTATGTGCTCTGATGCTCTTAACACATTTATGGAACTAATAGCAGGGTAGCTTTACCAGGTTGTGGAAGGCTGGCTTAAACAGTTATGGCTGCCCTTCTTTAGGCATCTTTCTTCTTTTATTCCCAGAAAGCTTCATGCAGCCACATGATTCCAAAAAACAGCATGTAGTTATATAATCCGTTGGCTTATCTCACTTATTCACACATTCCAGACACTGGTTAATTAAAACATCTGTGGAGCCAAAGGGAAGCAACTTGCTAGAGTGCTGAAAACTATGAATGTGGAAATGTTTTCTAAAATGGTAGGCAAGATGCACATTGTATCTACCTGTCTATTTACACACCATGCCTGTAAAAAAGGTTACTCTTCTAAATAAAGATGCTGTGGATGAAGAGACTGAGAGATAAGTACAGCAGCAGCAGCAGCAGAAGTCAAAAACTCATCTCTACTCTGTCCCTGAGACTTTAGCAAATAACCTGGCTCCTTCCAGATGCCTTGAATTATAACTCTCATAATTTGCAACCTAGGGATGGGCTTGCTAACTGAAAATTATTGAAATTGTAGTCCACATAGCTGGAGAGAACCAGGTTACAGAAATTGCTTTAGCATATCAAAAATGACAGTGCACCAATCTTGAGAGATGCACAGTACTCCACATCGTATCCCAGCTCTGTGGCAGCTTTTCTTGCTCCAGCTGAGTGGTGATCAGGGAGATAATTTTCTCACTGTTGTTTATTCTGTGCTCTAATCAGAAGCCTGCTGATAATATAGCAGAATGAACAACATACCAAGTTAGAACCCCAAGAGATTTCTTTGGTATCCAAACAGTTCAGAAAGCAGAAAAGATCTGAGGGGCTGGGACTGAACCCCAAAACTGGTGAAAAGGAGGGACAACTCAGGCTTTGAAGATCATATGACATACCAGTCCTAAGCTTCGCAAATGATACCACCATACACTACATTCCTCCTCAAACAGAGATGAATTTAGTCAATACAGATGAATGGCTTTTTCATCTCAGTTTGTTCTGCTTCACTGGAAGCAAATTGTCTCATTCAGGGCAAGCTTTAAGGGGGGAAAAATGAAACACTGAACTGCAGAGAAGGTGACCTTGAAAGAGGAGGAGAGATGGGGGAATGAGAAAGAAAAACAGATTTTAGATAAAAAGAAAAGGAAAATAGAAATAAGCATGGGCAGAAAATTAGAGATCCCAATGAAAGGAAAAGATATCAAATGAAACGGTGGAGGCATGTAAATGCATTGAGAGGGAAAAAGAGACATAATCCAGCTTGACAAGAGACAGGGACTGATGAAAAAGAAAAAGAAAAATACTGTGAATAGATGAAAACAACAATAAGGAGAAGAAATACAAAAGGAGTCAGGGAACAAATCTGGGACAAGAACTGAAGACCAAATAAAAGAAAGAAGGTATTTGCAGGACAGAAAAGATGATGAGACTTCAGAGATAGATCAAGACTTCTTCACAAGCAAGTGTTTAAACAGAAACATTTCTTAAATCCAAAAATCATTATCTCCCTACATTCCACCCTCCCCCCCGCAAAAAAACCTTGGTTGGGTTCATCTCTAAAAATCATACATTTGAGCATATTGGAGACAATGGGAAGGTTCCACCTGTCTCCCGCCTTAATAAAGCATTCTCCCTGACAGCTTTGACTAAATCCCTTTGAAACATTGTAGACAGATTACATTTTGCTGAGATTCTTGTCAAACTCGAGAACAATTCATAAAGACTCGCAGATCCCAAGTCACTGATATAGTTCCACAGAAAAAAAGAAAAAAATTTAAAGAATATTCACATTGAGAACTCACTTTTATTTTTGCTGGCTTGGGGAATTCTGGGAATTGGTCCACACATCTTAAAGTTACCAAGGTTGAGAAACACTGTGTTACTTAATCAATTTATATGGCCACCTACTTGGCAGAGTGACTCTGGATGGCTAATGAGACATTAAAAACAGTAGTCAACAATGGCAACAACAACAAAAGTAAAAACATTTGTTCAACAAATATCCCCTCAAAGTGATCTTGACTTGAGATACATGGAGTTTTATTGCTGTGTACCTATGTGTGGCTAAGCATGGCATGAACATCACTGGGAACCTCTATTTTCCTACCATGTCCTCATGACATGGCCTTCAACTTATCTCCAGCCCATGAGTGAGACAAGCTTAAAGTCCTCTTTACTTCAGTAAGTAATATTTTTGCCCCCCTCCTTATTTTAACACCATCCACGGACAGTCTCAAGATTGTAACATTTATTAGGCTTTGTCATCCATTACTTTACTGGGAACTCAGGAAACTGCCAATGGCTTGCAATAGAGGTAAGAGAGATAAGAAAGGGATTGGCAATGGGGACAATATATTTCATATTTGGCATAGATTTCCACCAGTTCAAGAATGAGTGAAGAGCCCACCAATGTGGAAAGACCCATTGAGATGCTGTTGTGAGTTATAGAGGACTCAGCCCATCAGTAACTATTCTTTTCTTTTCAGCTAAAGGTTTATTTCAGAAATATTCATTTCAATTTTCACTGCTTCTTATTTGTCAAATACTTCTGCCTTTAGATGTAGATAATACAATACAAACATTATACAATAGCCATTCTAATTGTTAAGGCTTTGTAGGATAAACTTCATAAAAAAAATTAACTAAATGTGGAGCCTTTACATGTTTCTTGTCAACCCATTCAGCCATTGATTCTAACTCCCATTCTCACCAGTAAGTTGGCTGTTATAGTTCAGTGTATCTGGAAGACATCAGGTTGGAGAAAGCTAGCCTAATATTATCCTCCTTCTAATGTCATATTTACAGCTAAAAATAGGAAAAAGAGTCAAGAATAAAAGCAAAATATAGGGGAAGAGCAAAAAGAGAGAGAAGAGCAAAAAGGTAAAAGAAAAATGCTACTGATACTTAGCACCAAGAGCACTTAAGGAAATCAATCCTTAGTGAAAAAATTCAAATGAAGAGATTTGCTCTTCGTTCTCTTCAGATTGCTGCCTTTCCTTATTCTCCTAGCATCTTAGTTTGGATGGCTCATTAATAATTGTATGTCAATTTCATATACCTTTGATCAGAGAAACTTCTGCTGTGAAAGCTCATTGGCCAACTGGCATGGTTTAGTATGCACACTGCTCTCTCCCTTTGCCCAAAAGAACTTTGCTGGGACCATATCAGGACCACAATAGCATTAAGAACTCAGTAATGTTAAATGCTGCTCTTCTGATTGCAAGAAAACATCTAAAAATCCCATCCTCATCACTTTATAAACAAAGAATGGCTTTGACTCTGATACCCAGTCTGTGCATTCAGTTAAGCAATCTGAGGCTTTCCTGGGGCTGCTCATTTCAAAATACAAGTTATATGTTTGGATATTCCCCATATTTTAAGAAATCTCTGTGGACAAAGAAGACTGGAACTTCAGGGAAAAAGCCAAGTAGAATCCTCCTAACTAACATGCTATTTTAGCAGAGGCAGTGTGTTTAATATGCAGTCATGAGATTACAACTATATTGTGAGATGGAATGGTCTCTGAAGATCCTAACTATGCTTTCTTGAAACAAATAGATGGTACTTGTTTCGAGGCCAGTCCATGTTGCCTCAGGATTTCTAAATTCATAGTTCAGATGTACATAATGCTTTCCTCTTCTCTTTGTTACTTATTCTGGAAACATTACCTTTTCCCCTGCCCCATCTCCCTGCCATGCTTTTGCCAGAACTTTTCTTTGGACACTTCCCAAAGGATTATATTTGTCTGTTGTTCTACAGTGCCCCATTAGGATTATGGTTCAATTTTCTGCCTGTAACATTACCTTGTTGTAATTTAATAGTACCTCATTAATTTTTAATCTGTGGCTTTCAAAGTGGCTTAGAAAAACAACAACAGCTAAAAAAAATCAGATAAAAGATATTATAGCAGACCTATAGCTGCATTCAGTACATGTAGAACGTTGTCCTCTTGGTTAGATAAATAATCCATCAACGGCACCTTCATCTTATCTGGATCGAGCTTCAGTTTATTATTCCTTGCCATTCTAGTCCTTAGTTTAGCATGTCAACATCTCACCTGCATTAGAAGAAAATAACAGATATATCAGCAAAATGGTTACATGGTGACATAAATGTTCTTCTGACCTAAGTCAATATACCAAAAGGTTTGGGGGTGAAAGCCACATTCAGTCTTGAAATTAGGTACTTGTGACCATACTTGCAAATATATGGGAGCAGGAAAAAAAATTAATTTCAAATGAATTTAAATTAAATAATAAATGAAATGAAATTTCAGTTTAATTGGTTAAATACAATGAGTATATTTATTCCTCTTGCATTTAATAAATTATCCCTTCTGTCACATTACATTATATAATTCAGTGGTAACCTTCAATGGCAACAGCACTTAAACTCCAGTTGCGCAGCCCTAATGTATATGTTAAACATGTGGGCAAAATAATGTCCTGAAGAATGCCATAGGTAGTGCAGATGCAACAGGCAGAGAAATAATCAGTGCATATCAGATAGAAATAAAACAATTTCACCAATAAGTTCTATTATGGACAATTTGCATATGCCAAAATTCAGTAATTTCACTGAATTCAAACAAGTTGTTTCCTTCTTTCATAGGACGGTATCTGATCAAGACTTTATTATTAATTTAGGGAAAGCTGGGCATCAGAATAAAAAGTCCTGTGGAATTCATGACAAGTGAACATGGGATTCATTGTGCAAAACTCATTTCTTTCATTTGCTCAACTAATCACGAGTACAGAGGTTCTGAGAAAGAGTTTGGGCTTTCCAGTTATAATCCCATAAGATAGCAAGTTTGCATAGGGCAGGACTTACCAGTTATTCTTAATGAGACTCATTCTTCAGTGTAGCATAGCCTCTTCAACTATCCTTCCACTGGGCGTTTCACTTAAGAAGATTATTTCATGGTCTTCATCGGGAGTTGAGGTCAGTTTAAGGATGTCTTTATCTTTCATGCACAGCAGTGTCAGTGAGTAGCACTTGCATACACATGTAGAGTTATCTGTCTAGTAGGTTAATCTAATACTTGCTCAACAGAGCTCCCCCCATGTCTCATATATTTAACTGAACTAGCTGCTTTAATTTTTCAGACATTTGATTGTGAACATCTGCAAGGAAGGCAGAGATTAAAGGATTTTGTAGAGATAATAGTTTTTGCCTCCTTGTTAAATAATACTTTGGAGATCACTGGGGTGATTAAAATAATCACCATCTAGCATGAAGAACAATCCACAATAATAAAATAACAATTTAATATCTATATTTTAAGAACCTGGAAGGCAACAGTTCTTAACCTTATCTATTGTTCAATTTCCCAAAGATCAAATTTTGTTAAGCGATTTGGAGACAGGATCACAAAGAAGCCTGATTCATTCTTCCTCTTTAGAAAAGAATTTCTGCAGACACTAAAGCAATGTTTAGTATTACAAGGCTCATTGAGGAAATTGTAAATCCTCAGCAGAATGTCCCAAGAGGAATTGTTATATTTATTATGCATTAGTCAGGATCATAAGATCAAACACCATAGTAGAAATGGCAATGAGATGAGCTCTCTAAGAGGCTTGGAAGGAAAAATCCTGGAACTAGGAAAACCTAAGAAGTGCTTTTACCTTTGCAATCTCTGGGATCCTCTCTGCCATGCTGATTCCTCTTCCTTATAACTCACTGGAATGCTCTAGCTAGAATTCTACTGGTATGCACTAGCTGAATTTTTTACAGGAGGATGATGAAACCTCAAGCAAGCTATATACTTTTAAAAAGTAGTGGGCAAATCTCCATCACAATATTTTTGACAAATATAGGTCCACAAAATAGATCTTGACAAAGAAAAGGGTTGGATATGGTCACAGGAGGTGATAAAATAGATGTAAGAAACATTGGGAAAGCTGATACAAATTGCTGAATACAAAGCTTCTTTCTATCCAACGGTATCTAAGGTCCCTTCCATGTGCAAGAGCTGTGCTCATGCAAGATCAGAACTATACCCTTGTGTCCCTATACAATGCCATGGGGCTTGCAAAGGTTTTTGCAAGCTGAACTGATTAACTTCAAATTCAGTTGCAGAATGGACCATTTTCTACTGGCAGGAATTCCTATCTTTTCCTGCTTCCCATCTCCTCAGGGTTCATCTCCTAAAGGTCAAGGTGCCATTGTGCCTTGCTCCACACCCCTATTTTGCCACTCCCCTGCACAGTGGCCAGGTTTGTTTCTGTTGTTTTTTTCCTTTGACACAAAACAAACACTACGAAGCAACAGTGATGATGCAGGAATGAGGTGCTGGCTAGAGCACCCATTTTGGTATTCCCCTGTTGGCTAGCTGGAGGGAGGACCAATCTGCTCAGGAAAATAATTTAGCAACATTGTGAGGAGTCTTGCAGGATGGTACTGAGTATATGCTTTGCAGATTTTGCAGAGGTGAAAACTGGAACTGTGTGGAATTGCCTTGAGAGTCAATAAAATTGAATTTATGCTCTACCAAGTATGGGGCACAACACAATTAGCCTTGTTTAATGAAGTCTTGAATAAGCACTTAGATATCCTAGGAAGATTTAACCATAACAAGATGACGATGCATATGAACTGGAACTTGGTAAAATAGGATAAGCACTTGCAATATATCTCTATAAATGATTAGATTTTAGTTCAAGGATGGCAACTATTAGTGTGAACTGCACCTATATCTAGCCCTTTATTGACTCCACCGTGCACCAAAACTGGATGACGGTTTTCCATAGAATAAGTAAAATAAGTGCATTAATTAACAGGTTGAATGCACTAAATTACAAGGCAGTGGCAACATTTGGAGGCCTCTGGGGACTGCACCCAAGGCAGCATATGGCCCTGGGACTTCATTTGTGCACTTCTGGTACGGATGGTTAGTGATAGCAAGTGGGTTGTTTGCTAATACAGTGTTATTCACATGACTGGAGAGCGTAAGCAAAGAAGTCTGCTTCCTGTTCCAAGGATCTGACTGTAGGGACTACTAATGCAACAAACAGGGAGTGGAGAACCCAAGACACCAAGCAATGGCTATGAGCCATCACAGATATATCTTGGATTAGTCTGGAGGTAAGCCTTTCAACTCACCAATGCAAATTTTACATGTGAATTGAAAATGGAAAACACAAATTCAGTTTTAGCATCATGTGTGAAAATAATCCTTCTCTTCATCTAATCCCCATGTGAATCATTTGCCTAACACACTAAAGCCAAAAAGCCCTGGTTTGCTGAATAACATGCTCTAGAACAGCCTTTTCTAACCCATCTCCTGATGCTGACTGAAAATTATGGGAATCCAATATATCTGAAGGGAACCAGGTTGAGGAACATTGACTTAGAAGTAGTTAACCAACAGTCTAGTTTGGCAGAGTTTTATTCCCCCTTCAAAAGCAAACCAGCTGTCTGAGAGTGCTTTTGGACCCTGCCTTGCTCTTGGAAGGCAAGAGACTGGTGATAATGAGGAGTACCTTTCAGCACCTTCAGCTTGCACCTGAGCTGGCAAAAACATGTATGACACTAGTCCAGCTTTTCCCAATCCCCTCCAGAAGTCCTGGGATTACAATTCCCAGAATTCAGAATCTCCAGTTCAGTCAAGTAAGATCCCTAAAAGGCATGGTAGGAATGGAAACAGCAGAACCTCGATTGCTTCAAAATACAGCTTCTGATTGGATATGTAGGTGGGAGCTTATTATCTGTATGCCACACCAGCTATATAATTTGCTTTTCAGTTTGATTACATCGCATTTCAGGATGCTGCTTTTGGCATTTGTGGGTTCAAAACAATATAGCACCAGAAGATGGGAGTCATATTTCCCTATTTGATCTTGCCAGAACTGCTCTAAAGCAGGATCCCCACTAGTGACTTATAGCATCTTCTAGAGTCATCTAACCAGCATTGTGCTGACAGAACAGTAATAAGGAGAGACTTTTTATCCACTTTCAGTGATGGCTCGGTGATGATAAAAGACATTGAAGGGAAAAGACTACTAGGGAAACCACCTGAGTCTCTGCTTCAGATTTCTTTGCTATTGGAGGTACAGTAGATATGAAGCATCTTCTATGAAGTCCACCAGATGATGTATTTGCTGAGACACAATTTCATCACTAGCGATTTAGAACTCCTATCATTATTAACAATCACTGTGGCAATATAAAGCATGTTATCATTACCATTATTTTGGTATCAAAATTTATCATTACCGGAGTTATCTGAAGGACCATCTCTCCCTGTACATCAGCCCATCCCATTAGATCTGGCAAAGAAGGTACACTATGTGTTCCATCAGCCAGGGACTTGCATTTGGTGGGTCCCAGGAGACGGGCCTTCTCTGCTGTGGCTCCCTTCTTGTGGAACATTTTCCTTCCTGAAGTTAGGCTCGCCCCTTTCCTGCTGTCATTTAGGAAGTCCCTCAAGACCTGGTTGTGTCATCAGGCCTGGGGGTTTTTGGAAATCCGAGACATTCTTAGATGACTCCACTATGATTGATATTCTGCTCTCTCTGGGGGGTTTGTATATTTTAAAAATTCAAACTTTTAAATTTTTTAATAATGTTTTCATTTTAGTAATAACTTTTTATCTTTTTATAATGATTGCTTTTATCCATTTGTTATTTTATTTAATTGTTGTACACCACTCACAGTTGCTTTGTGTAAGATGGGCGGCTATGTAAATGTGCTATATCTATCTATCTGTCTGTCTGTCTTGGCAGTGGGCTAACAGAAGACCTGACTGCTTTAAATTTGGATCAGTTTGGATAGGATGGCAACAAATGACAACATCTGTTCTTTGCCATTTCCCCAAGACATTGCCTTTATCTCATACCCAACCCGTGATTGAGACAGCCTTATGCCATCCTTAGCGGTACCAATGTTTTCCTCCTTAAGTCAACAGCATCCAAGGACAGCTACAAGGTGTGTAAAATCTCTAATGCTTCACCACTCATTATTCTGGGAGTAAACTCAGGTGACCAGTAGCAGGTAGGACCAGAGCACTGCTTGTTGGGCATTTCAGACTGATATGGGCATACCCCCTTCCTCTGGGCTCTGGGCAGCCTTGTTGGCCACCATTCTGCTATCATCTCCCTAACATGCTAGATGCAGTAGTGCTGTGCTGCTGAGAGAAATCCAAAGTAAAGTGTGAGTGGTCAGCTTCCTTCAGGAGTCTGATCTTTTATCCTTTGCTTAGTTTTATTCATCACAGGTTTTGATAGAATGGGGTGTAGGAAAAGGGGCACAGGAAGGAGCCTAGAGATTATATATGGAGTCAGGGGCATCCATAGGGTATGGTCAAAACACTCGAAATGGTGGCCCTGATGGTGCAGTTGAAGCTCTGCCTGTTTTGTGTATGTGTGTATGTGTCATGTGACTGAACTTCACACTATCATGGCCACCATCTTGACTTTTTTGACCATAGCCCATGGACTATGAGTGTAAGAAGTGCTGCAGCCAGACATATTCTTTTCCAATATGTTTTTCTCAGCTGTTGACATATAGAAGAGGGAGGACAGCAATGATGGAGGAATCGACCAATGGCTTCCCTTATTGTGTGCTATAAGTCAGGACTATACAAGTGATGAGTCGAAACGGAAGCAATATTGGCAAGAAAAGAATCAGACAGGAGCAGATTTTAATGCTGGTATAGCTTTCAGTCAATTTAAGATGAATAGAGAGCACTTCAGCATTGGGGGAAGGCCTTAGATAGAATTTTAATGGGGGGGTGGCTTTTAAAAGATTTGGTTGATTCCACTGTTTTGTTTTGTTTTAATAGAGTACTAACCATTTTTTAATATTCAGATAAAAAGATGAGTACCAATCCTCAGGATAGACATACTGTGCCCGGTGGAACATTCTGATTCCCACCCTAGAAGCCACTTGATTATTAGTTCTATGTATTTATGCAACCCTCCCTTTTCAATTCTCGGGTAAGGGCAGTGCTTTAAATGGCTTCATATTCCTGAAGTGGCGCAAAAGTTAGGATTAAGGTGCAGTATTAGAGGTCAAACAGTGAGTCAAAAGCCTCCGGAAGCCGATGCAAGCATCTCTTTAATGGCGCCACCTGTCTGCCCTTTTAAATTCAATCTTTCGTTTTTCCCGAACTTTTCCGCAAGTTTCCCTCCCCGCTTTCCCCGAGTAACGCCATGTTTGCGAAGATGCTACTTGAATGCGCTGCCGCGAAGCATCGAGGACTTTCTGTTTCCCTGCCTCAGCGGTACAGTCAGATCCGCCGACCGCAGGGACTCCGGAAAGTGACTGGTTAAAAACCTGCCTCCCTTCATTGGCTCGAGGGCGCCCATCGAACCCTACGAACCCGCACGTCCTCCGGGGCAGCGATTGTTGACTGGTCGGTCCGCTCGCCCGTCCCGCCCTTAACCCCCCGCCTCAAGAATATCATTTTTATCCAAACAATAACAAGGGACGATTGGCGCGAATGCAACCCGGCTACTTTTCCGAAGGAGGCTCCTTCCTCGCCGAGCAAGCCCGCCCAGCCTCGGGAAGCCGAGGACCGCTCGCGGACACTCGCCCTCGGCCCTGACGCACAGCCCGGCGAGAACTGCCTTCAGGTCGGACGTCGGGGCTCGCGCCAGTTGCCGGCTACTAGCAGCGAGGAGGAGGGAGCGTCCACAGCACAGCCGGGGCACCGTTTCGGCAACCCTCCCCATTCCACCGGTAGCCTCTGCCGCCTCCCTTTAGCGTCGGAGTGCCTGGGCTGCAGTTGGGATAGCTTCCAGGTTGCCAAAGTGCCGGTGGTGCGTCTACGCGTGTGCGTATTGGGGCTAGCTCTCTAGGACTGCTTGGCCAGCCTTTTCCTCCTCCTCCTCCTCCTCCTCCGTTGACAGGCTGTGGGTGGGTGTGAGCGTGAGCGTGCTAGGAGCTAGTGTGCAAGACCATCGCACTCCCAGGACGCGCGCACATGCGCGCGCAGCCTGCTTGCCCGCCTTTCCTGCTCCCAGTCAACCAGCCTGGATTAACCTTTCCGGCTGCTGCTGTGTCTTTGCTCTGGTGACCGATCCGCACCGCCGGAAGCCTGCTCAGCGCTTTCGGCGCCTCGAGCCTATCCCCCCCCAGCAGCCCCTCTAGAGCCCAGTCGAGCCCTCTGGTCGCGCGGGACAGCCCTCGGCAGCTCCGTCCCCACCCCCGCCTGGGAGAACTGGCACCGGCTCCGGACTCCTTCAGAACAGGAGCTGCCCGCTTCGGCTTCCTCGGCAGCCCGGTCCGCTCGTTCCGTTCTGTGACCGCAGGAGGCCGCATGAGAAGCCAGCGCTGCGGGAACCGACCCGCCGGGATGGGCTGAGCAGCGGAGGAAGAGGAGCTTGTTCGCCGGTGAGTGAATGAGCGGTTGGCGCTGCCGCTTGGGGGACTGTTGGTGCAATGCAACACCGCGTGGCAGCCTGCAGGGCTTGGCCGACAGGCTGAGGAGGGGAGGAGCGGACGTGGAAGCGTGAGCCGGGCTCGACTTGTCCATGAGAGGCATCTTTTCCCCAGCGGGGCTGGAGGAAGCCGGGGACAAGGGCTTGGCCTTCGCCGTCCTTCGGATCGCCCTCTGCAGCAGGTGGATCCTGCCGGTACTGCTCGGGGGATGAGTACAGCGGGCACTTTGCCCCCTCGGCCTCAGAGTTCCCGTCCTCTGCTTAGTGTTCTGGCGAACACCGGACCTTGGCAGCGCCGGGTGGACCCTGTCCCAGCGCCCTTACTGCTACCTCCATGGTTCCTGCCCTTCTGTATCTTCTCCAGATCAGGACCCTGACTCTTCCTCGCTGAGTCTTACAATGTGGTTTCAGGATGCCCCAGCGTCCCGCCAATGTCTTGCGCTGAGCTTTAGAGCATCTTGGCTGCTGGTGCTATTGAGTTTGGGCACTGGTCGGCAAGGGGGGTTGGCGCTGAATTGCCCCAAGAACTGTGTGTGTGCCAGCAACATCATCAGCTGCTCCAAAGCGGACCTGAAAGTCTTCCCTCCTCACCTTCCTCAATATGCTGCTGTCCTGGACTTCAGCCACAATCAGCTGACCCGCCTGCGAGCAGAGTGGACCCCTTTCCAGCTCCCTCATCTGCATTCATTGTTCCTTAGCCACAATGGCCTTTACTTCATCTCCACCGAGGCCTTCTGCAATGTCCCCCACCTGAAATACTTGGACCTCTCCTCCAACGCCATTGATACACTAGGAGAGAACATCTTTAGTAAACTGACTGAGTTGGAGGTGCTCCTCCTATATAGCAACAAGATCTCCAAGATTGATCGCTCAGCTTTTGAGGATATGGCCAAACTCCGGAAACTGTACCTTAGCCATAATGAGATCTCCCGCTTCCCCCTGGAGCTCATTAAAAAAGGAGAGGCTAAGCTCCCTGAATTGGCACTGCTAGACCTTTCTTCCAACAAGATCAAGAACTTGTTTGTGAAGGAGGTCAATGGGCTCCCAGCCTGGGTGAAAAATGGCCTCTATGTTCACAGCAACCCTCTCAGCTGCCACTGTGAGCTTTACAACCTCTTCACCCACTGGCAGAAACGGCAGCTAAGCTCAGCTGTGGACTTTGAGGAAGAGCTCAAATGCTTGGATCAGACCAAGGATAAAAACGTCTCAATTTCCAGCCTGTATGATCCAGAGGGCATGAACTGCAGTGTATTCAAGGAGCAAGCCCTAGAGGTCCACCGTGGGGACCGGGTAACCATCAATTGCGATACTAGGCAACGAGGAGTGACAGTTAAGGAATGGGTGACACCCCGATATGAGCATGTTCAGCAGGAGGGTGATAATAGCTCCATTACTCTGTTGCCAAATGGAAGCCTTCAGATAAACAATATCAGCATAGAGGATATGGGCCTGTATACCTGTTATGCAGTAAGCCAGGTGTTCAATGAGACCCTCTATGTACAAGTTACAGTCCATAACTATACCCTTCATGGAGCCCCAGATATGCTCAACACAGCCTATACCACACTAGTGGGCTGTATCCTGAGTGTCATTCTTGTGCTCATCTATCTTTATCTGACTCCATGCCGTTGCTGGTGCCGCAGCAATGAAAAGCAGGCTAACCAACAAGAGGACAGTATCAACTCTTCAGTACTCAGTACCACTCCAAATCACAATGCTGAAGTAACTGGGGGCAAGGAAGGATTAAATCGGAACACGGTGCCAAGCGGAGCCCAAGGCCAGAATGGCAAATGCAAGCCCACCAGCTCCCCCAAACATGCACCCAAAGGAGTCCAGAAGGCAGAGAGAAAATTGTCTGATCCGGATTCAGTCAGTTCAGTCTTCTCGGATACTCCCATTGTGGGAGCCTCACCAAATGAAGGCGGGAGAGGATGTGGTAGGGACAAGGCAGGGACTGAATTAGTTGGATTGCTGTGATCATTCAGACTATGGAAGGAAAGAACAGGAACAGATCCACACCTTTATCGTCAAGTCAGGCACTACTCTATAATCTGCCACAGTCTGTAATAGCATTTCTGTTTGGTTCCCTTCTTGTCGTGTCCAGTGTTGAAAACCTGATGTCTCAACTTTCTCTTCAGCAGTTTCTGAGCCTTCTGTTTTTGGAATGTGATCTTTCAGTTCCCTTGCATTGGAATTTTGCAAACATCCCATTGAGAAAACAGAGATAAAACATGAATGGTCCAGAGGACTCACTAGTTTCCTGTATCCTGCTACTGCATTTGTATTTCCTCTCTTAGGGGATTTTCCTCCCAAATACCCATGCAAGTATGAAATTCAGGAGAGCAGGCCTATTCACCTATTGCAGCCAAAATGTTGTGTGTCATTTTATAATAGGGCCATAAGCTTTCAGAGGTATCTGTCTCCTTCCTCAGATGGATAAAATGAGCCTAGAAATCATATTTTTAGCTACCCTTCATGCAAATTAAATCATATTGTTCTCTATAGCTCCAGCTATAGCAGTAGTCCCAAGTAGCCAAGACATTGTGAAAAAGAACTTTTAAAATGCCTAAACAGCTTTTTTTTAACTATTGCTAAAACATTTTTTTAAAAAAACAAAATGAACATTCACACCATACCAGATTTCTCAGGACATAATTCAAAGTATTTTCTAGCAAGCAAGCCTGTTTTGCGTTTTTTGACAGTGAAAAAAGATGAAACAAAATTTGGAAATATAGCAGTGAAAGGGGAAATGATGCTCTCTCTCCCATCAAGAGCTTAGTGAAAAGGGGAGTTAAGCCCAAAGATTTTAAACTTCAGAGCATCAAACTGCAAGAAAGAACCAACAGCCTTGGGAACTGGTAAGCTGGAATTTTGCATCCCTACCTTGCTTTCTCTAAGATGCAACAAAGACAAGAACACAACATGGCTGGATGCAGATCTACTGCCTTCCTCTTTCAGCTCTCTCTTTGGCAGCTTAATAGTCAGATTCCAATTACAGATTATAGTCAAATTACATCAGATTAACAGCTAGGATTTTAGCACATCTCCACATTCTTTCAGAACTTCAGCAAGACAGGAGCCTGTGGCAGTCTATATTGCTCCAGAACTATTTGATGGCCTCATCATCTTCAACCAAGTTTTCTCATGTTTATTTAGGAGACCAAGCATGTTCCAGGTGTTTGGGGGAAAGGGGGAATTTTATGAGCCACTCCATTATAGCAGGAGCCATGCAACTCCGCTCTGTAATATGTAGATAGGAGCAATTCTAGCTGGAGACTTTTTCCTGGAAGCTGCTTCTACGGCCTTTGAACATCTTCCTAAAACAAATGGCACTGAGTCTGACACTTATCTGTTGTTTGTTTATTTTTTAAATTCCTTCCTATGTTTAAATTGGTTTTTCCCCCCAAGGGGTGGAATGTAGAAACAGAAAGATATAAGGAGATGGTTTTCACAATATTGTGATGCTTCAGTCCACATTCTCTTTATGGGGTGAGGTCATCCAAGCCAAGGATGACCTCACCCTTGCTCCTATTCCCATTTCTCAGGTCCCCCTCAAAAACCCTGTATGTTGCCTATTGTGGCCAGTTCAGAATGCTCCCTTTACTATAGGTGGACTTGGGGCCATGAGAAAGAATTAATCAAAGGAACATCTCTTAACATAGTGTCCTGCAAAGATTTTTATTTGCTCTGGATTCAGAATCCATTGCTAGTTACAATTTATTTATTGGTTGCCTCTGGATAGAGAAGGATAGCAGAAGTATAATAGGCATATGTGACACAATAAGCCATAGAGTGTATTGCACAAAGCTGTGAATGGATCCAGTTATCACTCTTAAAGACCAAACAGCCATAGCAACTGTGATCATAGCCCTAAGGCTCTGCCATCAGTGTATATGGGAACTAATTAGGGTTGTTGGAGCAAAGTGATCCTTAAGCCAGAGAAGCAAATCCCCTCATTTTAACTAATTAGAAGTATCTCTTAAGTCACACTTAACTCCTGGTGATTTCATGGATATGTCCATGCATTCTTTTTGGCAACAATATGAAAATGGTTTCCATCGCTACTGCCAGCATGTTTTTTTTTTTAACTTCCCATCTAACTTAAAGCCCTAGGAATCCCTAGTAGTCTCCCATCCAAGCACTAACCAGGTCCAGTTGTGTTTAAATTTTCAAGATAAGTCAAGGTTAGCTAGGTGCTGACATCTGCTACAGGCCTTCACTGATTAGCTCTGAGACTTTCCAACGTTCCTTTCTTAGTATATTAGGAGGAATGAAACCTCAAAAGAAGTATGCCATCAAAACAAGCTGTCTGCAAGCCTACCAAAGGGTTAAGGTTAGGAAAGGATGCTTTTTAAAAAAAAATAAAGAGCAAGTGAATGAAAAGAATTCATGGGTGATAGTGAGCACAGGGAGAGTTTAGCAATAATGAACTAGAAATGATTGACCAATTTTTGTAAATCTGTTCATGTGGAATCTTGGCGATTTCCATGTTCAGGAGCTCCTCTTCCTCCTCTAGATCTTGCAGTAGACTAATTTCCTAAAATTCCTGGAAGATTAGAACAGTTACTTAACAGCAAGATAAGAACAGCTTAAGGACTGGTGATATGAAAGGAAGAAAGGGAAGGAAAAAGAACCTTGCACTAGAATGTTATAGGCTACTCTTTTTTTCATGCTATGACTTAATTTGTTGTGATACATCTCCTTCAGAAGGAATTTGGGAATGGGGGAACTCCCTTGGTACCTATTAACATACATACATATATACATATATACATATATACATATATACATATATACATATATATATATATATATATATATATATGGAAAAAAGTTTGTAGCCTGAATGCCATAGACCTCAGTTAAGATATGATTGAAAGATAGAAATATATAAAACAGGAGCACAGCTTAATCTCAGTATAATAATCCTTGCACAAATATTTGCACTGGATGCATCAATACCAATTCTATCACATTCAGAGTATGTGTTATCATATTTAATGGTTGGAACGCTTGCAGCTACCTTGTCTGAAATTAGGCCCACTTGGCTATTAAGTATTCTCTACTTTGCCTGGCCACTGGGATTCTTTAAAATCACAAGACAAAGATTTTTCTTGCCCTGGTCTCTGAGATCCATTTACTGGAAATGCCAGGGACTAAACTAGGGGCTTTATGTTCCTAAACAGCAGTTCAGCCTCCAATTCTGGTTGAATAGAGCTGTATAAACTGAATGAAAGCCTGGACTAAAGTGGGAATGTAAACAGCCTGTAGATGTTTCATGATGCATATGTGTGCAAGTATGAATTTGCATGTGTGGGTGTCCACACTTTTAACCCCTGCTCTAGCTTTGAATATTTGCTAGAAAAGCTTAGTACTTAGGCAGGACTGTCATTTCTAACTTTTTTTAGGAAAATATACATCAACCAGTAGGGTTTTCTTGCATGAAAATGTTGATTTAGCAAAATTAAAAGAGCCATATATACCCTTACTATTGCTGGAGTAAGCCCGCTTCATGTCTTCCCAGTAATCCTTGATCCACCAAAGAGATCACAAATACTAGTTTAAAGAAACAAAACATATTCCTTTACTACTTAAGATGAACATGATCCTCCTGGTGGTGAATATAATCCTGCATAGAGAAATTCATCAGGTTGTGCGAGACAGAAAATTTTAGACACCAATATATGTAATGTGGACAGCATTTGTTAAAGTGAAATGAACAGAAGAGTAGCATGTGACCTTAGAAGAGTGAAGCTCATTCTCTCCCAGAGCCTCTTGGGTCAAGCATCACTTGGCATCTCTAGCAGTAAATAAGCAAAAGAAAGGTGGTCATTCTTCCACCCCATAACCCTGGTTATGATATCAGTCTGTAGGATATCATCACAGTGCTCCCTCCTATCTCCTGTATGCTTAATCGTGATCTGATGTTGATTCCTGTGCCATTAACTCTAACCCGGGAATAATCCTCAGTAATCCCTACCTAGTATTTGTAATCAGAATATATCAAGGAAATTGACTTCACATAAAATTAGTTCTAATTGTTTAAATTCTTATACTAACCAGAAACTGATTTGGAACCAAAGTCTTAGAGTGGAAATAGCCGTCCTCCTATGTTCTGATCAATCCAGCTACTGTTTTCCCTGCTTGGTTAAGACAGTGAACATAGCTGGTTTAGAGGAGAAAGGTTTCCTTGCTCCTGTCCCACAGATGGATAAAGCACCACATTAATAATTACTAAGCAGCCTTTTACAGTACTCTGCCTGTTAGGGTGGGAAAAGAAGCCACCTACAAGATTTTCCTGTGTAAATTGCTGGGCTAAAGGAAGGATCTGCCTGCATTTCAAGTAGTGTCAGAACTTTTTGTCTCATCAATCTTCCTGCTTGTACCTGCTGTCTGTGTGCAATCTAAATGCAATTTGTCTCTACATTACAGTGGCAGAAAAGGACACTCCCCTTTCAGAACTTGGTTTGGTACCCAAAAGACCATATATATTTATTGGAAATGCAGATCTGTTACAGTTGAGGGCACCTGGGGTTATTTTTTAATAGCAGCCAATGTTTGGTGCTAACTGCAAAGGATCCCTTTCTCTATTGATTGCACTTTCTGGTTTGGCGTCAGAAAAGAGTAGCTAGATTTATACATCACACTAAGCCATAATGTAGTTGCTCTTGTTTTGGTTTAGCATATTGTATGAATCCAGCCACTGTGCTTTGTAAACCATGGGTTCTGGCTTAGAAGGCCAATCACTAATGGTTTATTTAGTAAGCAATGGTTAAACAAACCAAGGTGTGTAGCATGATCTGTGAACTTATGTTAGCACATTATCCCCAAATCCATAATCTGTCATATGCTCCTAAAAGCAAGCAAAAAATAAACAGTCTTTGCCCACTTAGTATGACCTTCTTGCTTGCTCAATAGTGGTTACTGTCTTTAAGAGTTTGTTAAGTCATACTAATGTTAAGCCGTTTCAGATTTATGTATTTCAATTTATACCTGCAGTTCAACAACCTTTATTTTATTTGCTACTTTCTCCTTCATTTGTGCCATCAGAAAACAGTGTTCCACAGAAGTTGAAGAGTGGCCTTCAAAGATAAATGTTTCATTTTCTGAGGTCAACTGTGCATACAGCCTGCCCTGAATTGTTGATGAGGTCAAAGCAAGTGTGTCAGGTCAATAGATGTAGTAGGTTGTACAGAACAACTTAATTCTTATTTTAAAAGAGAGCCGGTGGATGAACCTTCCATTTTTTATGCTTACATCAAAACCTGTGCATCACAAATGTTCAGTACAGCTGCAAGCGTGACTTAGAGAGCAAAATGAAAGGTGTGCCTGGGGCTCAGAATTTGGAAGCAAACTTTTCCAAATACAAATTTCTTAAAAATTGTCCATCCTAAAAAATACCTGATGGGAAGTCTAAGGGAAAGCCCAGATTAGATCTGTGCCAGAGTCTGAGAAAGACAGGGATGTTGCCCCTACTGAACAATGGGATGAGATCACAGACAGCTCAACAAAGCAACATTGCTAGATGCTTATAGTCCAGCATGGTCCTGTCTCCTATTTTGTGACTGGTGGGTCAAGCAAAAATGCAGAGGGTGCAGGAATACTTATCTATTTCAGGCAACAAACAATAAAATCCCCCAAAGGATCTGGATTGGATTTCTCTGTCAGGTAGTTGGTATTCTCCAACATAGAAATACATAAAAATAAAACATATTTTACTAATAGGCACCCCTGGGAACTTCTGGTTTTCCATGTTCAACATGGTTAATTACAGATTGAGTATGTTTGCAATTGGATCAAATGCCTGACTTAATAATGGATGTATGGTTTGAGCACATATTTTCAGAGACATTTCACTAGACACCAATTTATAGTCTAGCTTGTAATTGCAAAATAGAATGTTGTATTTTATTTTTTTAAAAAAAACAGCCTGGTTAAAAAGATTGCAGATTTGGTTTGGCTAATTCCCTAAATTAATGGTTAAATAATAAAATGCAAACAAAATTCACCATCTATGAGGACTAAAATGAAGATTACTAGATATACACTTGGATGCAATGGCTGGATTTACATCTCATGTAGTTTACTTGGTTTGGGTTTAGAATGTTGTACGAACCTAATCATTGTCCATTGTAAACTATGTTTTATGGCTTAATACATTGTGTGAACCCAATCCATTGTGATTTCCTCAACAAACCACTGTTTAAAAACAGACTAATTGAGATGTGCAAATCTAATCATTTAACAGATTTATAACTTTTTTAGTACTGAGAGTACTAAAAGGTGGTCTCCAGGTGTAAGATTGCCTTGTTGGTAGAGAATTTGACACATTGTTTAGCACAAGTTGGCCAGTAGTTCACAGTTGTTTTAATTATGTTTTCATGTTCCAGTATGGCTGTTATATGCCACATGTGGAGCAAACCTAGCTCTGTGTGATAGAACACTCATACTTTCAAAGTGTATTGTAATGGTTCAGTTCATACCTTCTCTAGATAGGAAGTTCTGAACTTGGAGTGACTTCTGCTTCAGGCTTGTGAGATCTACTGCCAGTATTCGTAGCATAACTGGTAAGGCAACTCTATTATGCTACACTCCCCACATAAAGGAAGCATATGTACAATCAGGGCTGACTGCATGACAAAGGTATTGTGTTCTGCCATCTCATTTCTCTGGTAAAGATTCTACATAGGCATATATAGCTGGGATATGAATATCCTAGAAACCATTAGATGTCAGCAGAGAGATATGGCAAAACTCTTTGCTGCCATCTTATGGTCTTCTGGAATTGTGCAGCCCAAAGATATATATACATTCTGTGACTGTATAAGCAAACAGTATAACTTTCAATAGCAGTTTACTTCCCCCATCCCCTCCCCACAGTGTTCCCCTTTAGAGCATCTGTTGAATTTTCTGCCTGTTTTAAGCCAGCCATTTACTATTACCAAACTTTACATAAACATTGGAAGGTAATATGCAGGCTTAAAGAAGCAATACTATGGACTAATAAAACGTGGTAATATGGGCTTAGATGTAGATATAACTAATAAAGAACAGTTTCTTTCATATAGAGCATGTGATCCTGTAAGAGCAAAATGCTCATGCAGTAAACTGTATCTTCCCTGGACCGAGAGCACTGTATACCCAAGAGGTAGCTGCTTTTATTCATGCGTGAAAGCAGGTGTCACAGAAGGACCATTGTGCCCATTTGTGCTTTGCACTGATAAGGTATGAACAGAGACTAAAGAAGTCCACCTAGAAAAAGCATTTTCTTGGCCACTAAGCTAACAGCAGAAATGGATCTGAGCAGACAGTATTCCACTGCTGAATAGTGTGCTCATGCATTCTTGTCATAGGCTGAGGAGTCAGCATATGAGAAGGAGAAGTAGTACTACTAGTAGTACATGAGCTATTTAAAAAGAAACTAGGCTAGGAATTTCATCTGAATCTTTGTGCTTCCCAAACTGGCACACTTGCTTATTGGTTTCTCAGTATATCATTGATGAAATCTGTCTTTATGACTTTGCCTGCCTGCCAGCCAGCCTGCTTGTAGATCAGTGAATGTATACAACAGAGGGTAATGCTGACGTTTTCAGGAATTCTGGACCTAGCACGCACTTTGACCCAAATTTACATTTAGGAACTCACTATTGTGTGAATGCAGTCACAATAAACTTCTTCAATAAACCCAGAGGGTTTCAGGAACAGGTTTGAACAAAAGTCCGTATGTTCATACATCATTGCACAAAGTTGTCTTTTGTCCAAGGGAAACTGAAACATTAAAATCTGCTTCACCTTAGGAAACTCTTCTGCAATTAAGAATAATTCCAGTCCCAAAATGGTTTTCAGTGTATTCTGTGGAGATTCTTCCATATTCTTCTTGAGCCATATGCCCCTCAGACTTTATGATTAGTTCTTCCCATTAGTTGTAATTGATCCTCCCAATCAAAACTCCAATAATTAGCTATAAAAAGAGTGTAAGTATATTATTTCACCCTTCTCCATGGGATCTGGTAGGCCCCCACTCTTTCAACCTTCTGGAAAGCCGTAAAGAGCTGTCCAAGCACTAAGACAAGGCAAGGTTGGAGTCCAGAGATTGTATCATTGGATGGATTGGAGAATATTGGTTGAGGTACCAGGTTTTGGCTTTACTGGTTTGTTTGTTTGTTTCATTATTATTGTGAGCCACCCAGAGTTGTGTTTCATAAGATGAGTGGCCATAATATATTTTATAAACACATACATACATACATACATACATACATACATACATACATACAAACATACATTTCACACTCACATACAGAGTTACACCATAGCCATTTTCAGCTCTCTTCAGTCTCTGGACACATGAGGGCATGAAAATAGGTACAGGACAAGGCATGAAACATTTGCTTGGACATGAGGACAGCTTTCTGAAACCGTAATAAAACAGGATCTCAAGTTTTGTGGATATATCCTAGAGGTTTACTGGCTGAATGTATGAAGAACAAAATAAGGGCAAGACATGTTTGGCCAAACATCTGAAGAAGGTGGTGATGATGACAACAATGATTTGGGACTTCTGCAGTTATTTTTTGCTAATCCTTAATCACTAGCATCTTTCTTTATGACCTCTTCCATAATCATCATGCTAGGAAATTACTGTCTATCTCATGTTTGTGACCATCTAAACTTTAATGGATATCTAGAACATCTGATTCTAGATTTTAAAAACAGATATATGTGCTATTGGCTCAGTGCAGACATTTGTGAACACACTAGTGTGGCGTGCACACATTATCTTTGTAGTGAAATTATAATTTAAGTGAAAAGGCATCCAAATAGGTGGAGAAGCAATTAAAGCACAGAATAATAGTATAATTTCACACATATGTAGAGATGGAAAGGAGTATCTACTGGGAAATGATTCAATAAGATAACATATATAAAGAATTCCAACATCTGGTTTAGTGGCTGACCTATATGCCACCTAGTTGGAATCTACTCTTAGTGACCACATAAATTTTTTCCAGAATGACCTGTCCCCAACCTGGTCCTACAGGTCTTCCAGTGATGCACCCATTGCTGCTATAACTGAGTCCATCCTTGCTGCTGGTAATCCTCTTCTTCCCTTCCACCTTTCCCAGCATTATGGACTTTTCAAGAGAGCAAGCTCTTTGCATAATGTGTCCAAAGTATGATAATTTGATCTTGATTATTTGTACTTCGAGTGAGAACTCTGGGTTGATTTGTTCTAGGATTTATTTATTTGTTTTCTTGGATATCTTGGTATTCTCAGGAGTCTTCTCCAATACCAAAGTTCAGAAACAATACCCACTATATCCTGCTTCTTCAAAGTCCAAGTTATGCTTCCATATAATGTCACAAGGAAACCATTGCCTACGTGATTCTGATTTTTATAGGTATAGACACATTATGGCATCTGAATCTCTTTTCCAAAGCCTTCATTGCTACTGTACCAAGTGCTACTCTGTGGAATATTTCTTAATTGTGGGTTTCTTCACTTTTGATAGTCAATCCTAAAAAGCAGAACTGATTTTAAAAAGGCCTTGATTAAAATATTTTTTAAAGTATTGCAAGATGGCCAGTAATGTGATTCCATCAAATTCCATTTAACTCTCAACAATTGCACATACTTGGCATGCATAATATTTTGTACTTGCTTTATTCAGACTAACCCCCACCCCCACTCCCAAAAACTCCCTAGAAGACAAAAATGCCTATATGGGGCAGCACGTGTGGGGTAGAATAGGGCAGCACAGCACAGGGATTCTTTGGGGAAAAAGCAGCAGCCTTTTTCTTCCTTCTTATTACTCAAAGAGTGACAATAGTAGCTACCAGCCAGAAAAAGCATGCCAAAGGTCAGATCAGCTCTCTTACTGAGTCCACTATGGAAATCCTCTGAGCTCAGAAGCAGGTATTAAAAGAGCTTTAGTGCCATCTCTGTATGAATGGAATAACATGCTTCAATTAATACATTAAAAACTAATTTATCCACTCTGCCTGAAGGTTGAATAGTAAGGCCTTGCAAAAATTGATATCCAGACCTTCTACCTAAACAATGAAATAAGTGCTTGACTTTGGAGAGTACACATCAGGATCATGTTGCATCTAAAAACTAGCTAGAGAAAATGGCTAACTGTGGGCTCATAACTTTGTAATTCAGAGAGACCAGTTCAGTTGTCACAAGGCTATTGCATTAGCAATAATCCTTTCCATTAGTGATAGTTTTTTAACCCCATCACTGACTTTTGAGTAATATGGAGGGTTATAATACCTCCAAGACCAGATCAATCCCTGAAATATTAAAATGTGAAGAGAATCTTTATCTCTGCAAAACTGGAGAGATCTGTACCTGTGCATCCTTCAGATTTAACTTTGAGTTGTTACTCATCCAGAATACAAATATAGGTTGGGTTCACACTAATGCTGGGATAACAAAACATAATTGGTTTGCCCATACAGCATACTATGCCCAAATAAATTAACTGTACCATGGCTTAACTTGATTATTTGGATTACCCAACGTGCTACGACAGTGGCTGGTTCCCATTGCCTGGTTCCCACAACTAAGAATTCTAAACTACCCACCCCACTTTAGCCAATATTGTGTGAACCCACAATAATGCACAATATTTCTCCATACAGTTTAAGGGGGGGCAACACAAATCCAGGATTAGTTTTCTTTGAAAAGAGACCATTGAAAAATTATTGGCAGTTTATAGTAGTTGCATTTATTTACAAATATATAAGGCTGAATGTAGAAGAAGAAACAACTTTAACCGTTGGACAGATCACCAATATCCAACAGGGTCCTTCCGCAGGGGGAATGTGGCAACCTGAGGGACAGGGTCCTTCCACACCCAAGGAATGTGCCAACCTGAGATGGTCGCTGCCTTTCTATGTTCCCATGGTGCCATGAGGTTTCCTTCCATTCTGGAAAGCCAAACCAAGTATCTCCACAGGTTGAATGAGATGAAACCCAGCAATGATGCTTTTGCAGTGTTTCCTGTGGCAGTCTGGGGAGGGGCAGCTTTCAGTTGGCAGGAGCGCCTGTTTCACCCCAGCTTCTGTTTCTGGGATCTCCCTACCTCCAGGAATGCTCTGTGCTGTGGCACTCTAGCTTCTTCCCTCCATCCTTCCTATCCACCACAGCTTATGCAATAATACATTTGTTAGTAGCTAAGGTACCACAAATATCGGGGGGGGGGGGGGGGTTTACTGCAAGAGACTAATATAGACAATCCCTTAAAAATAAAAGAATTTGTTTTGTAATGATGTTGCCTGATAAAGAGTTCTGGAGAACTCAAACCTGTTCTTCTTGTGCATTTTTCTTGATCCTAATAAAGGTATTACCCAAATATGGATGTTGAATTTAGTTAACATCTCACTCAGAATCATTCACTAAAAACTACACATCACAAGCAAAAGTCTGTCTGGTGACATACTGCAGAGGTGAATTGAGATAATATACCATAAGAAAATAAGAAAAATGAATTTCTCTCTTCCAGTAGGGGCAAAATGGGTTAATGGATAACATTCACATGTGGTAGATATGTTGCTTTTAGTACTGCTTCAGAGCTTGACACTAATTCTGTCTTCCCTTGGGTGGCACTAGTGCTCCAAAATCCCCACCTAGAGCAGCATTTCTTAATGGCTGTTGATCAGCTGGCAAAAATACTGAACAAGAAATTCCTACGTGATCTGTCAACCAAAAAAACAAACAAACAAAAAAACCCCCAAACCCACCTAATTCTTCCAAGTGAAACACATCAAGATGAAGATGATAAAAAAAGCAAGTTCCTAAGATGGCAAATAGAACTGCTTAGCGTTTTCATCACATTTGTTCCTAAAGGAGCAGTAACAAACAGTTACTTTGAAAGATTGCAAAAGGGGAATCTAGAAAAAAGCCATTTTAACAAGCAAAAACAAGTGAAGACTTTGCATCCCCATCAAGCATTCATCTGAAATCTATAATTATACATTTCACCCCCTCCCATTTTTTGGTAAACTGCCTTGAGGAAGCTTTGCCTTAACATCATCATCATCATCATCATGCCAGAAAAAATTCATTCCTAATCCATTACATGGCATTAACCAGTTCCCACTGCTATCATTTCAATGATGTTGGATAATGCTTTTTGTCTTGATTCTTGTTGTCATACATAGCCGTGAAGTACTGCAGCTGACAGGGGACCCCATCTATCTTTTTCTCCTGGAAGAACAATTACATACACTGATGAAATACATCATATTATGACATGTTATTCATTTTCATACATATTCTGCCTTTGCTGTGCTTAAGACAGCTTGCAATAATATTGTAAATAGTCAATAATAAAGCAGAAAACGGAAGCATTTTGCCCTTCCTCTAAAGTCCCTTTGAGCAGAGGCTGGCTTATCTAGAAGGAACTCTCTCCATGAGTAGACACAGTGTTCCGACTTTTTAAAGATAACGCTGGACATTTGCTTCCAAAGAACAGAAATTTATGTTGCATACACAGGTTTATTCATCTGACATATTAAGCATAAATGTTTGGCTAATGAATGTGCATATGTCACCAATTTACTCCTATTTTAGGTGGGTTATAAACTCTAGACCTGAAATGGGGGGGGGGGGAGTTGGAGTTCAAATAAAATGGTAACCCTCCAAACTTGGTAAATGCAGAGCAGGACAGCTATGCACACATCAAATTATTTTGGTTAGTGCACTGTGTAAGTTCAGACATGTACACACTCGAAATACCCTGAGCCTGCTTAGTTCCTCTCACAGATTCAGAGGTGAAATAGATGGCATTCTATTCTATTCTGTGAGTTCCTCTCACAGATTTCCATTGGTGAAATAGATGGCATTCAGCAGAATCCTTGTACAATTTAAGTTCAGAAACTGTGGCAGACTTTCTGATAAGATGGGTCCACCTTGAATGAGAACCTTTAAATACAGCTTGAATACCTCCATCCAAGGCATTACCATTTCAAATCTGCTTTATTTCCCACATTTCCTATCACACCCTACACCTCTTGAACCTTTATACAAGATAGAATAATGTAATATTGCAGAAGAATTATCTCATTGGGCAGAATGCAAGCCAAAAGGTCCCATCAGGAAACAGGGTGGCTGTGTCCATAGCTCCCTTTGAAAGAAGGGCAAAGCAAAGCATAGAGCAAGTGCTGCTTTGCTCTCTGCCCCTCCTCCCACTTCTTTCCATCTGTGCAGGAATGAAAGCAAAACAGGACTTTGCAATGAAAAAGCAAATTCCTTCAAGTACTACTCAGGAGTCTCTGAGGCTGATGAAAGGCAGCCAGCTCAGACAAGCGGGAGTGAAAGATCAGAATCACAGAGGCCTCCCAAGTCTCACAGCTTTAATACAAAGCTAAACGGCTGAAAAGAAGCTAATGGGCAAGCCCCAGTTGTTGATGGGAAAGGCCCGTTTTAGTGCCATTGTCTAGCCATCTGTCACTGCATCCACTCCAGATAACTTGCCAGCCGGCTCAGTCGAATTCCCAGCTGACATCTCGCTATGCAAGGCAGCTGCAAGGCGGTCCGATTCCATGGATACTGAGAGAGGGAAAACAGCAGCTTGTTCATTGTCTGGGAAGGGGAGTGGTGGTGGGATGCAGAGGAAGAGACCTTTGTGGGTGCTGGTGAAAGATGATTTTATAAAACCTTAAGGCTGCAACTTTATACATATGTACCCAGGAGTAAGAGCCGCTGAATTCAACTCAGCTAGCTTCTGGGCAGCTACAAAGAAAGTTGCCACCTTACAGCAACTAGAAGCACCATCCCCTTAGCAATTGGTACCCAACTTCTCAGGCTGTGGGAAAACAAAGGGCTTTTGTTTTGTTGTTTAGGACAAACAACTTCAGGAGGAAATATAAATAGGCCAAAGATTATTTATTCTCTTTTCTTTGCCTTTCTAACTCCTAACGTTTGAGTGGTGGCTCACAATCTGAAAATAATAAACTCACAGGCAGGTATTATGCTTTGCAGAGCAGTGATTCTGAACTAGTAGGAGGCATATCACCAGTGGTATGGTAAAGTGGTCCAGAGAGCTCTATTACACCAGACTGTCTGGTGGCCCAGAAGCAGGTTCTCTCCACGAGGCCACTCTCTTGTAGGAATGGATTGTAGTTCCACAGAATCACCAGCCTTGCCTCTTTGCTGGACTTTCACACTACTGCATCAGTGTCCTCTTGGATGTTCTCTGGACCTTCAGTGGGTCAGGAAGGCTGAGGAAGAACGGCCATCTAACTGGCCCAGGGAGATACAGAAAAACTAGCGCTCCAGCCAGTGCCCTGCTCCTGTCCTCTTTGTAGCTTTTTCTTTTGCAATGAGGAAAAAAGGGACCAAACTGGAAGAGCCTCAAAGCCATCCCAAGCAGTCCTGAAGACAGTGGGAGGAAGAAACCAAGCCAGGTAGGGAAGTGCGATGAGTTCCCACCAACAGGAACCCACCCACCCATCCTTTCCTCCACAGAAAACTCTTAAAAACAACGTTCTGGGAGCCTTTCCTTTGGAGGATCTGAACCTGTTTCTCAAGGCCCATAGAAACTCTGTAGCATGAGGAAGGGGCTTTATTTCCTTTGCAATGAAGCCTTGCCTGTCTTCTGGCAGGCCTAACAGCATCTGGAATGTGTCGTGAAAGTGCTTTTTAATTGCCCTTAAGGGACAAAGAAAGGCTAATAGAACTCACCTTCTGTTAACCTTATTAACCACTAAGAAAAGTATGGAATATGTTTTCAAATTCTCTGCATTTTAGCTGTGATTGGTAAAATTTTGGTGGGCTGTTAAATAATGGATTCTGTAATTATGATGACCTACTTTTTTATTAGAGAAGTGTGGATTTGACTCAGTGATATTAAATGGATTTTGTGATAAACATTTTATGTGGCATTTCCCCTTCATAAGATCCATCCTATTTCTGGATCATCTATTTTTCTAGTGTATCTATATGAATGTAAGATCTTTAACACACAAGCAAGATTCTGTTTTAATAGAGTTAAAACAGTGAATGATGGGAAATTCAGAGTAACCTTTTAGATGAATACATAGTAACTGCCATGTATAAAAAAGATTCATGGGGATTTTCTTTCCAATTTTCAACTGATACATTTGACATAGCTTTATGATAAACTGTTAATATGCACAACAGAAGAATGGCCTGAGTAAATAATTACTACCCCCACAGTTGGTTAGTCTGTTACCGAGTGTAGGTTTATAGTTGCATATTTAATACGAAATACATGAATATGGTTTTTATACTTCTTTTATTGAGTATCAGCTTTTAACATTTCTGGTAAGAATACACTTTATAGAAAAAAAGTGTAAAAAAAATCTAGCCCATTCATTAATAAATATTACCCAAATTTGAAAGCAAGAATTACTACTATTGGTCCTTTGATTAACAACATTCCTATTAATTGCAGCGTAACAAAAATAATACTCTTGTACCTTGGATTTCTTTAGGGTTTTAAAAATGTATTTATTTAATATATTTGCATACTGCTTCCCAACTTTATAAATTTCAAAGTAGTTTACAATTACAATATAAACTACAATCAATAAATCAAAACAGTATAAAATGATATATTCAGTTTAAAAGTGAAAGGAAAACAGGAGATGAGAAACAAAGCCAAAATCGTAGTACTGCATTTATTGAGGGAAGACCTCAGTAGTTTCTTGTAGATGCTACACAGATTTCTGAAAAGACAGTATTCCACAGTGAAGGAACAAAGTGGTTTTCTGTGGGTTTTGGCATTGGCAGGAGGGCCTCCCCAGAAGATCTTACCAATCAACTTGATCTATAACAGCAAAGGCAATATGTTGCACCTGCCCATGTGGTGACAAGGAAATTGAATCCATTTCTCATGTATTATTACAGTGTAAATTCTACAGGGATGTTAGATTAATTTACATTCTGCCCCTAATATGTAAATTCCCAGGAAGGCCTGACAATTTCTATGTGAATCATCTTCTAGAAGATTTGAAACCCTTCATTATGTGTTCAGTAGCCAAATTCTGTGTTGCCACAATGAAAATAAGGCATATGGTAACTGATCTCAGGAATAACCCCTTCTGTTTTATTCACCACTTCAGATTTAATATACAGATTCTGCAATTCTGTTACCTATTTTTAGATGACATGCATTTTTGCTCCATAGATTGTAGTATTTTAGATGTATGCTTGCAGAGTTTATTAATGTATATCATTATAGTAGCTTATGTTACACTTTTATTATAGAGACTCCTTGTTATGTTAGTCTCATCCACTTGATTTGACTTTCCTATTGTATACTTTGTAAATTATGCTGATCATTGACTGACTAAACATTACTAGTACTTACTGGCAATATATCAGCCATCTCTGTCCCAAATTGTTTAGGACTTTATACATCAAACGGAATACTTGAATCAGGTATAATAACTCCTTGCCAGCCAATAAATCTTATCACATCCTCTGCAAATGGCAGTCCCTAGCTGACCTTGGCTGATCCTGAAAAGGCTAAATGGGGTCAGACCTGTGGGAGGGGTATTTGGATGGGAGACCACTAAAATATCTCAGGAACTGTAGGTTACTCTGGAAAATCATCCTGGAAGAAGGTAGGAGAAAACCACATTCATGTTGTTCCCAAGAAATCAACATGGATATATCCATGTAGTCACCAGGAATTGTGCTGTGCTCAAGGGGAACTTGAGCCTTATCACAGAAAAACATAAGAGAACAATTCTTCCACCAACTGCATAGTAATACATAATTATCTACTGTGGTCCTTCTTTCTCATATTCACATATTTCACTACTCAGCTGCTTTGGGCAATTTTTGCAACTGAATTTCACTGTGCATAAATTATGATTTAAAATGTGTTTGACTCACAATTCACCAAGTTATATTGTTATCAAAGAGTTCTGTTTAACAGCTTTGAAAGCTGAAACTTCTCCTTGTGTCAGCCAAATTAAAGATACATCAATCAATTTCTGATGTCTTAATGTTTGTACAAACAGACATGATGATAGAAACTTTATCAAGCCCTAGCATTCTGAAATCTAAATTACCTTTCAAAATATGGTAAGGATTGGAAAATTGGAATTTACAAACATTGCAACTGGAATTTATCCAGGACTCTAAGGAGTCCTACAAGAGAATACCACAGTATAATCATCGTATATATGCAGGTATCCCTGGAAGCTGAATGAACTAGAAAAAGCATTGGCATTGAAGAACTGAATCTGGTCTACCTTGGGTTCATATTGCACTCTTTTGTTAAAAAAAAAAAAAAAATTAAAGAGCATCCAATCTATTTGCAGATCAGTAGAGCATGAAGCTTCTCCGTGCAATTAAATGCTTAATTGGGTTTTAAAGGATATCTGAGAGGACACTTTAAAGAGCCTACTTCTGGCCTGCAAGTATAAACAGTGGTGTACGTTGCTGTGTACTGTAACCACTCTTCTTCATTCATCTGGAATAAAGGGTCTATCACAGTGAACTATAGTGCAGAGTTGATGTATAAACCTCTGTTAGTCCAACCTGCAATGTAGGGATAAAACAATGGATAACATGGCAAGATTTTTATAAGCTACTTTCTTAGTTTCAATCCAACCTGAAGGAGAGGTCTAAAGCTTCTAGACTGAGCACAAATTTCTTGGAACTGGCTCTGAATGTGTATTACTGAGCGTGAGTTAGCATGCAGAACTCTTCTAAGTCGCTTTTCTGAAAGTTACCATCTCCAACTATCATTGTGAAAATGAGTTACATTACTACCTAAAATGGTTGACTCCAATAAAGCTAGAGAGAGGATTTTCTCTCTTTGCTATCTTTTTTTGTCTTTTTTGGTATGTAGATGATATACTGATTACGTGCCATCAAGTCATTTTTCAACTCCTAGCAACCACATAGATAGATTTCCTCCGAGATGAACTGTCCCTAACCTGGTCCTTCAAGCTTTCCAACGGTGCACTCATTGCCACTGTAACTGAGCCCATCCACCTTGCTGCTGGTCATCCTCTTCTCTTTCCTTCCACTTTTCCCAGCATTAGAGCCTTTTCCAGAGATATACATGAAGGATATACACATGATAGAAAATGCACCCATGGTTTCTAGGTTTATGTAACTGAAGTATAGCTCCATTCTATATGTTGCCTGGTTCTAGATAAGGGTAACAAAGTTAATTTCCCCTTTTGGCCTCCAAGTAACAGAAATGGAAGACAAGGAACAGGCATGGAATGGAGCTGCTCCAACTGTAGCATTTTTACTGTTCTCAAGCTTTTTTCTCAACCCTTGTGGGCATGTGGAAATAGGGGTGAAATAATTGGAGTGAGGCTCCGTCTTCCCCAACTTTGTGTACAGTTGCCTTGAGCCTGACTGGGCTGCCATTTACAATATATAATCAAAGTTTTTTTTTTAATTAAAAAAAAAAAGTACTGGTAATATCAGCCTGCTAGCCCAAACTGACTGGCTGGGATAACAAGCCTAAGTGGAAAGTGATTGGCAAACCAGCCACAGTTCATCTTGTTCTCTGGTGAGGCATTCATGAGACTCACTCACTGTATTATATCAACATGCTCATAGTGAACACTGATTACTGCTGAAGCAAGCTCATTGTATTCCAAGTAAATGTTTTTTATTCTGACCAAACAATAGAACATAACAGTAATTCAAACTGGCAATAGTGAAATTATCATCAGCTACCTTTTCCAAACTTGAAACCTTTTGGATGTGTTGTACTATATCCTCCAGTCCTGTTGCAGTGGGAACTGTATTCCAACATATCTTAACAGCACCAGGTTCAGGAAGTTTGTTGTAAATTATAAATTAAACAGAATGCACTGTTTGTAGTACCAATACACCTGCTGCTTGAATATATTCAAGACAAAAGAAGATTTAACACAAGTTAAACAGTGTCTCTCTGTAATTGCATTAGGATGTAGTATAAACAGAATGGCTAGTTTCTATACCCTAAATTATTTTTACCCAGTCCACCCCCCATCACCTTATTTATAGGAAGACTTGCAAATGGCTCCCCCTTGTGGATTATTAACCTGAAAATAAAGCACTAGCTGGTACTTCTGACCTCTTGGATTCAGAAATTAAAAAGACTAATCCATTTAGTGACATGAGCATCCCTTATCCAAATGTTCATGTCACAGAATCAGTGTCATGATGTGCACTGTTGTATTGTTGGCTAAATGTTAGTGAAGTGGAGAAACTGCCATACACTCCGGATCCCTTGGGTACAGAACAGCTGCTGTCATTGGTGGGAGAAAATGCTGTTTTCCCCAGAGCTGCTTCAGTACAACTACTGATTGAAGAAGATTTCATGTCCAGGCAGCTTTTACTAGCTATTTTTTAAAGTATGAGCCCTGCTATGTTAGGAAACCAGAACATAACTTAATATGTACAGCAACACTAACACAGTTATCTCAGTCAAAAAAGCAGGAAGACCAATCCAATACCTTCTAGATAGTTTGATTTCGTTCTCCATAATCGCCAGCTAAATGTCATTATGAGAGCTGAACCCCAACACAGCTGGAAGGAAACAGATCAGGAAAAGTGGATTTGGGTGTTGCTAGAAGTCCCACATTTTGTAAACTGGTCATTTAGAATTGACAGACTAATGATGCAAGTGGTTTTTCTGACAATCTTGTTCCACAGCTAACACCAGATAACCAGCCAATGATACAAGGTTTCGTGATATTTATTTCTCTATTGGAATAGCACATCTTTACTCCAAAGTAAACAGCTAACAAGATGTTTCTCTGAAATGTTTGAGAAGCAAGCAGTCATCAACCTAGCATGTGATATCCTAGCATTTCAAATAAACATCATTTAAATCATTCAAACTCAAACTCATTGTAAGAGTTACTATAATTTTTTATGCTTAAAGTTCTGACAGGCTGCTATTAGATAGAGGTTTTGGGTTTTTTGCTTTATATTATTATATTTCTTGTCGGAGCAATGGCAAAGTGATCCGAGGGGAGATCTACAGCTTTCCCCGTTGTCATGGGCAGATCACGTCCTGGTGACCCTGAGTTTCTCCTATACCACCCCCCTCTGCAGGGAGGCCGGACCCATGCGATTGGTCCACCCCCGGCGCCTGATGGACCCGTCAGAAGGAGCTGGGGGATATTCCCACGGATCTGCTGCACAGTCCAGCGGAGGCCTTGGCTGCTGCCTGGAATAAGGAAGCGGCCAGGGCCTCGGACAGGATCGCGCCTATGCAACCTCTCTTGCCACATCGGCCCCAACACTCCCCGTGGTTCACGGAGGAGTTGAGGGTGCTGAAGAGGGTTAAGAGATGTCTAGAGTGCCGCTGGAGGAAAACAAACTGAATCCGACCGAACACAGGTTAGAGCCGCTATCAAGGCCTACTTTGTGGCAATAAGAGCAGCGAAGCGCCTCTACTTCTCCGCCCTTATCACGTCCGCAGAATGCCATCCGGCGGCCCAGTTTAGGATCACTAGGCCCCTCCTTGGTAAGGGGGATGTGGGGGTTCATTTGCAGGGCTGTGCAGAGGAATTTTCAAAGCATCTGCAGGACAAAGTCGCTCGGATTCGTTCCAAGTTAGACTCCGAGCGCGGGGCAGGGTCTGGGGAGACACCGAGGGACTCTTCTTACCCAGTTATCTGGGAACGGTTTGATCCTGTTGCTCCTGAGGAAGTGGACAGGATCCTGGGGACTGTGAAGGCCACCACTTGCCATCTTGACCCATGCCCCTCCTGGCTGGTGAAAGCAGCTCGGGAGGTGACATGTGGTTGGATCCAGGCGATGGTTACTACATCCTTGCAGGAGGGAGTGTTTCCAGCTGCTTTTAAGGAGGCATTGGTGCACCCCCTCCTCAAGAAACCCTCCCTGGATCCTACTGTACTGGACAATTTTCGTCCAGTCTCCCACCTCCCCTTTTTGGGGAAGGTGGTTGAGAAAGTGGTGGCATCACAGCTCCAAAGGGTTCTGGAGGAAACGGATTATCTGGATCCCTTCCAGTCAGGTTTCAGGCCCGGATATGGAACGGAAACGGCATTGGTTGCACTTATGGATGACCTCTGGCAGGAGCAGGATGGTGGAAGTGCGACCATCCTTGCTCTCCTTGATCTCTCAGCGGCTTTTGATCCGTCGACCATGGTATCCTGTTGGGACAGCTCAGGGAATTGGGGGTGGGTGGCACGGTCTTGTGCTGGTTCGCCTTCTTTCTCCAGGGCCGATCCCAATCAGTGGTGATAGGGAGCGAGAGGTCCCATCCACGGCCCCTCCTTTGTGGGGTGCCACAGGGTTCAGTTCTCTCTCCGCTCTTTTTCAACATCTACATGAAACTGCTGGGCAAGATCATCCGTCATCATGGGGTGAAGTATCATCAGTATGCTGATGATACACAGCTATACATCTCCATCCCTGGTGAATAAGTGATGCTGTGGCCACCCTTTCGTGGTGCCTAGAGGCTTTAAGGGTCTGGATGGGGAACAACAGGCTTTGGCTGAACCCTGGTAAGACGGAGTGGCTGTGGGTTAACGGCTCCTCTGTTTCTGGGATTTTGTCATCTTTGGTGCTGGACAGGGTGGCGCTGCCCCAGACAGACCCAGTGCGTAATCTGGGGATCCTCCTAGACTCACGCCTCCTAGACCTCACGCTTGAAGAGCAGGTGGCAGCCGTGGCAAGGAGGGCCTTTGCACAAATTCGGGTTGTGCATCAGTTACGCCCTTTCCTGGATCGGAATGCCCTTCGAACAGTCACTCACGCCCTTGTTATCTCCCAGATAGACTGCTGCAATGCGCTCTACATGGAGCTACCCTTGAAGAGTATCCGGAAGTTACAGCTGGTCTAGAATGCAGCTGCGCGGGCTATTGTTGGTGCCCCAAGGAGGGCCCATGTAACGCCTCTGCTCCACGAGCTGCATTGGGTACCAGTTTGCTTCCGGGTCCAATTCAAGGTGTTGGTTATCACCTTTAAAACCCTACATGGCATGAGACCAGGTTATCTAAGGGACCGCCTCTCCCCTATGACTTCAACCCATCCCACCCGATCACACAAAGAGGGCATGCTTCGGACCCCCTCAGTGAAAGAACTTCAACTGGCGGGGTCCAGAAGGGGGGACTTCTCTGCGGTAGCCCCTGCTCTTTGGAACATCTTGCCCCCGGGGGTGAGACAGGCCCCCACACTCCTGGCCTTCCGTAAGGCTTTGAAGACCTGGGTCTGCCACCTGGCCTGGGGTGGGGTGGAAATACCTCAAGCATGGAGATGGCTAGCCCCATAGAGGCCTTCTGCCTTCAGCCTCAGATTTTTCATCCTCTCGGTCTCTCCTTCTTTTTAGTAATGTTTTAAATTAAGGTTTTATGTGTTTATATATTTTATGTTTTAATGTTTGTTGTGAATTGCCCAGAGTTCCCCCATTGGGGGGAGATGGGTGTTTGAAAAATTTTATATATATAAAATATATATTCCAGTTTTTATTCCACAATTGCAAAAGGGTATCCACATTTTTTTGTAATGTGTTTTAATGCTAGTTAAGAGACTAATGCACATATTCACATTAATGGCAGCTATACTGATCTACCAACCTCAAACTGTCTTTCAATTCTCCTCTGTTCATTTATAACATTAGTATTCTTGTGTTCTGTAACAATGAAGTAAACAATCATTTGCAAGGAAGTAACCAATAATGCATTTCATGAGGTCAGCTAAGGCAGAACAACATACAAAGAAACTGAATGATTGCTTTCTAGGATAAAAACTTTATCTACTAGGAGATTCACAATTGCTTCATCAAGCTGATTCCTCTACTCAGAATCAACCTTGTTATATGCATTTTTAAAAGAGAGAAAATACACAGGTAGATAATATATGCAAATAAAATCTAATGATAAAATCATAAAGCTTTCTAGTTAGCCCCAGGTGCAACCCCCTGGTCCATATTGGAATTCAGATTAAAGCATTCCTAACAAGGAACTATCTGAACCCATCCAATGAACAGGAGGCCACCTCTGCTCCAAGTAGCAGGTTCTATTATCAAATTACTCCTGCAAGGAAGCTTTTCCTAACATTCCTCGGAAACCTGCCTTCCTATTGCTTAAACCCATTATGTCACACCCATCACTCTGTAGTCTTGGCCTTTTTGTCTGTGATGTCTCTTTAGGTATTTGAAGAACTTTAGTATATCCCTTCCTGATCATTCTTCTCAAAGTTACACATTTCTAATGATTTCAATCTCTTTTTATTCAACTTACCTTCCAGTCCTCTATTTATCCTTACTGCCCTACTTCATGCTTGTTCCAGTTTGTCTGAAGTTTTAACATACGATTCTCAAAACTGGGCACAATACTCAAGTGGTGTCTGACTAATGCAGAACAGAGTAGAACAATTGGGAAACTGTACTTCTGTGGATGCAGGCTAATTTGCGCTCGTCTTCTTTGCAGCTACTTCATTCTGCTGGAACTTATGCAGCTCGCAATCAACTATTACTTCAAGATCTTTTCACACACCTCTTGCCAAACCAGGTATCCTGTTTCCTAAGTGAACGATTTTCCATTTATATGGCAAATTTAATTATATTACCTTCAGCCCGTATTTCTAACTTATCAAGACCATTTTTTGTTTCTGTCTTCTGGGCTGTTAACAATTCCATCCAATTTTGTACCATCTGCTAACCAAATATATATTTCCTTCAACACACCATTCATTAATGTCATTAATCAACAGTTTTATAACAATGATCAAGACTGAATCCCTACAGGGTATATAGTCTTATATTCTGGGAAAGGTGAATGCAGGCAGATGGGAGATGTAGATAGATAAACAGAGGAAGAGAGGTAATGTATGTTACTATAAATGCAAAACTACTAATTCTGAAAAGTTATGGGGGAATTGCAGTTCTGACCCCAGTCTTCTGAAGTAAAAGGATTACCCTACCACCCAGCATTAATAAGAAAAAAAGGATGAAAGAAAGAAAAAAATGAGACTGATGATAAAGGGAACTTGGCCACCACACAAAATTACGAAGTTGAACCAATACCAGTGCATTGTACTAGCAATTTCTGAAGATGGTAATTTATTAATCTATTTGCAGCAAAAAATAAAAAGATGCCAGACCCTGGATGGGTAGAGGGGGTTGCATATTAAAAGACTCATGTGAAAGTAGCCAAAAAATGCAGAATGGAAGAAAAAGAGAATACTGTAAAAGCAAACCCTTCTTCTATGAAATGGCAATGCAATTACAGGTTGAGGCAAACTTGATTTTTAGCCTTTGGTTAAGAGATAATGTATCTAAAAGCAGCAAACATGTTAATTTTTACATGGAGCTTTTGCTGTTGGGAGTCTGTTGGGGAGAAGTGGTCCAGGCACTATCTTCCTGCTGAGGTCTTATGTTTTCCCAATGCTATTATTGTCATTTCTCCAATCACCAAAAATCTATCAAGAAGGAAATTACAGAATATTTATTTAATCTATTTATATAGCCACCCAATCACATGCAACCCAGGATGTGCACCAGAATAGCTCTACAGTACTTGGTGATAAATAGCAGGAGGGGCTCTCTGCATTCCAGACTAGAGGCTTGACATGCTCAGAAGCAAGATTCATTGTTGAAGCCAGCCAACAATGTATATGGGATTGGAACTTCAAATTCTAAGCCGCCTTCCTACAGAGATATCAAAAATCACTCAATTACCCTCAACTACACGTGTGCACACCTACCCACATACCATCTGTGTGCCCAGCAAATAAATGGGGCAACAGAGTTGGTGCTACGTACATTGTCAATATATGAACATTCAGTTTCAGAGATATTTCCTTGAAGTTAAGCAGAAAAACATCACAATTGCAAGCTAAGATTTCTAACCAAGTGAAAGCATGAAACAAGAAAAGCAAATAACAAGACAGCTAGGAAAAGAACTACTGATACATAACACACATCAATATAGACTTATTATATACTGTGATCTAAAACTTCCTGGAGAATATCCAGCCAGAAAGTAAGCTCTCCCCATCCCAGTTCATATGTAATTTTCACTTACTATAATGACTAAGGTTTTAAAGTTAACGTAACATACACTTCCAGACTTTTCTTCAGCTACTTTCCATTTTCCGTTTCCTGAGTCCTGCCAGGCTAATGCTACAGCAAATCAGAAATGTGCCACTGTGATTTCAGCAAGCTAACTCAGAACACCAAACTATGTTGCCAGATACAAGCTATGACAATAGAGTAGATGTCCCCTAATTGATGCTTTCCAGATATTCCTATAATACAATGCAATCCTCTATAATTCTGGGTGTTATAGGCCCAGCATATCTGGAAGACAAGCAGTTTGGGAAGACTGCAGTAGAGATACACAGTTTGCCATTTATGCAATAAGAACAAAACATAAAATAATGTGATTTCCTCAGTCATAAAATATTACCTCAGAAAACAGAAGTTGTACAACTTCAAAGCAAAATATCTGAATTATACATATTCAACACATTTTTACTAAATGCCAAAATATTGCTATATTACGTGAGAAGTAGGAGAACACAAGAACATCAGCTATATGGCTTTGAATTTTCTTCAGCTCTTGTTTCTGATCCATTGATCTTAAGTAAACTGCCTTTTTAAAAATCTTTGCATGACAATCACAACTGCAAGTAGTGGGGGCGGGGAGAGATACAAGATGTAGGACCACAGTTGCAAAACTTACTCCTTGAGGAACACACTTACCTATAAGCAATATAGGCACCTACCTTAATAGAAACATGTTGGGAGAAACATGGTACCCTGTTGGGATCATACTACGCTTTCTAACAGGTGGAAAAGGTGCACCTTGTCTTAGCCTTATAATGAAATCAAATGACAAGGAAATGAAGATGAGTTGTGACAGAAGGCTAATAAGAAAAAGTCTGGTAATACAAAACAATTAAAAAAAAAAAAAACTACAGGAGCCATAGTACTGAAGCAGCAACAGTTCCAGGACAGTTGGTACATAGTACAGGGATGACATTATGCTTGTGGATGACCTGTGACAGAGCTGGGATGGGGGAGTATAACCAGAAGAATGGTTCTTCTTGATCTTTTAGAAGTTTTCAATACTATAGGTCTCGGTCACCTTCTGGACTGACTGTGGGGAGTGGGAAAGGGAAGCATGGAATTATGGTGCAATGGTTCTCCTTTCTGCATGGTTGGTTTCAGTTGGTGATGGTAGGAGATTTAGGAAGCCATGGAGATTAGCTTGGAGAAGCCATCCAGGAGCCATTAAGACAACAACAGGTGTAGCAACATGTATTAATCCCTGTGAAGCAGGAAAGTATTAGACTCAGACTGGCTCTGTCCTGACTGCTTGGGGCATAAGAGGGAGGGAAGGGAAAACATAATCAGACTTGCAAGATTCTGCTATTATAGTCTATCTCAATAAAGTATAATTCTAGTATTCCTGTGGAGTCAAGTTTTGTGATCTGTATACTTCATAGAGCTGACAGGAAGAGGGAGGTCAAACCCAATGACCTGTTGGTGAAGTACCACAAGGCTTGACCCATCCTATTTAACATCACCATGAGGCTGCTGAGTTAGGACATCCATCAGTTTGGGGTCAGGTGTCATCAGTATGCTAATGATACTTACCCATACATCTCGTCCCCAGTGTTGAAGTCATGTCACAGTGCCCAGAAGTTGTGAGGGTCTGGATGGGGAAGAACAAGCTCAGACTGGGTTGCTCTATACTACCCTGTTTTGATCTAGTGTGCAAGCAGGTTGTCCTCCTGGACTCACAGCTTCTGCTTGAAGAACCAATGGCAGCTCGACCAGGAGGGTCTTTGCACAGGTTCACCTTGTATGCCAGTTGCACATTTTCTTAAATCAAGAGACCTTCCTAATGGTCACTAATGACTTAGTCACCTTGTGGCTGGACAATTGCAATGCCCTCTACGTGGGAAACCTTGAAAACCATTAAAAAGCTATAGCTTTTACAGAACAAGCAGTGATTGGTGAACCATGCCATGCAACGCCCAGGTTCTGAGAGCTTCACTGGATATCAGTTGGCTTCTGGGTGCAATTCAATGTGCTGGTTTTCACCTTCAAATCCCTACATGACTTAGGGCCTAATTATTTAAGGGAATATCTGTCTCCCATTGTTTCTGCCTGTCCTGTAAGAATTGGCAGCATTGGCTCTCTTTCTGGTCCTGTCAATTAAGCAGTGTCATCTAGCCCAGGAGATTGGCTTTCTCTGTTGCAGCACCTTCCTCTGAAATAGTATTCCCCCACTTCCAAGATTCACATGGAAACAGGACTTGGGTTAGGTGATTGTGGGTCCTTACCTGTGGATAGGAGAGAGAATTGGCTATTGTTCTCTTCCAGATGTTGCAATCCTTTGGGGTTTTATTTTGATTTTTTTAATTTTACCGTTTTAAATGTTAAGCCATATAGTTGTTGGAACTGAGCAGCTTAGAAATGTAAAATATAAATATTAAAACATTTCCAGCTTGAGGATGGATACGGAGTAAATTGCATATTGCAGCTCTTTGTTTCTGAGGCGCTGCTGTGCTGGAATTTTTTCCCACCACATGAAATCATTGCCCTGTAGTTACTTATTAATATTGTAATCGCCAAAGGAGTTTAAAAGGCCACGTACACTTTGTGTTTGCAGCAGCAGATGACGGTACAAGCACAGTCCTGTAACTGAAGAGGCAGAAGGCTGGGAGCCACTTCAGCGTCTCGTTTCTGTTTTTAAAAAAGGAACCAGGTGTAGTCAGGCATACTTTTAAAAATAAGGTTTGTGGGGCTACACAGTTGAAAATCAGGCTAACATGTATCTCCCCAACCTCCTCATCAAAGAAGAAGAAACCATATATCTCCTGCCCAAAATATTTTAACTTTTCAGGGGAAGGACATTGGTAGTGCTGAAAAAATGTTGCACAACATACTCTGTAGCAGCTTTGAAGACACTCGCAGTAGTATTACAATTCCACCAGGTCAGAAGTACAGAATTTAAGTGAATAGAAACCATAGTTAACAGATGCAGTATCCTAAAAGAAGTCTGGAAAAAATGGCATATCTTCAGGATAATAGATTGGGATGTGTCATTCAATAAGCAAATAAGCCTACACAGTGGGCTGAGGGGAAAAATAGCTAGTGCAATTGGTCCCTGATCTACATATTGAAGGGCCTGTATGACTGAGAGTAATAAATACTGCTATAAGCTCCAGTGCTTCTTTACTACTATTCAGGAAAAGAGCAAATTGGCAATTTCGGCAACCCTGTGCTTCTCAACAGAAAACCATATAGATTCAAGCATGAAGACCAGTTAAGCATATGTGTTGACCTATTGAGCTAGAATAGTGTTTCTCAACCTTGGCACCTTGAAGATGTGTGGATGCATGGCTGGCTGGGGAATTCTGGGAGTTGAAGTCCACACATCTTCAAGGTGTCAAGGTTGAGAAACACCGAGCTAGAAAGAAGAATGGTAACATTGCCAGGACAATTGGCTACACGCATTGGTGTGTGCTAGGAGAATAATTCATTGCCAGGGTGTTCTGCAGACCTGCTGAACTGCAACTCCTTTAATTCCCTCCGGCATGTCCGTACCATAACAGAGCTATAGAACAAAAGAAGCAGAATGCATAGGAAATCAAATATGAATGTAATAAAGATCATAATAAAGAGAGAACACACAAATGATAGCACTGAAATGTTGATTCCTGGGGGTCCAACTGAGATCACATTTCAAACATACTGTCTCTTCTTTGACAAACAAGTTCTAGAAATCTGGTTCACAATTATCAGGGCTGGAAAGAAGATCAATCCCAAGCAGAAATACCATACCACACCTTTGATCTGGGCCTGAAACCAGTCAGAGCAAATGCCCAGCACTACCGTGAAAGTGGCCAGCAAGTAAACCATCAGTCCACACATAGTGTGGCACCTCCGGAGTTGAGCCATTAACGAAATCCTTAGCAGCTGTGGAAAGAGGAGGCACAGTCCACACAGAACTTGTCCACAGGTGGCCAAAAATGTCAGGAGACCCAGGATGCTGTGCCAGGAGATGAAGTGTGGGAGCTCACTCCGATTCTTGCTGGAGATAATGAAGCCCAAGCCCAAGGTAGCAGCCCCGAGGGACAACATTTGTGCAGTCCAGTGCAGCTGCACTTTTACTTTGTGGGAGCAGAAGAAGAGGGAACCCTCTGGAGCAAAGATCAGGATGGCTTCCGTCAGACAGAGGCAGAACTGAGAACATAGGAACCCATTAGCAACAAGGCAGCTGCTCCTACTTAAGAGTAATAAGCAAAGTCAAAACCTTGGAAAAAAGTTCTTCCTGAACTGTACCATTTAGACTACAGATTTTTGTTTTCCTTTTAAGTGATTTTTTTTTTTTTTTTAGCCCTACACCTTTTATTCCATCCCCAGTCTTTGGGACAGCTAACAGCAATGGCTCAATTTCTAGTACACTCCCCACACATACATAATAGATGTCAGGTTCAGCCTAACCTTCCCTGGTGTGTGTTTTCAATGTGCAGTAAAGGATGGGGTGGACTATAATGGAAAAGCAGCTACTGGTCTGAAGTGACATGAGAAAAAAAAATACTTGGTTGTAGAATAAGGGTGAGTTTCCTCAACTCCTGGTGATTTCATAGACAGGCCTATGTAGTTTTCTGGGCACCTATATGCAATGGCTTGCTATTGCCTTTTTCCTGATTTTTTTTTTTTAACTTCCTAATCTAGTCTACAATGCTGGGATTTCCTGTTCATCTCCTATCCAAGCACTATCCAGGTCTGTCCCTGCTTAAGGTCAGATAAGTGCTGCTACCTAGCCGGGCACTGACCAACTTTTGGTTAGACTGGGGGTGGTGCTCAGTAAACTGACTTAAGAGTTGTGATGTTAATGAGCATCTTTCGGAGTTTGGTGTTAAACAGCATCTGCTGAAAACTGTTGGAGGGAACGGAACCAAGGCTGACCTTGAAGTATCCCTTCTCTGTTGTCCTACGCTGTCATCATTGCCTGTTTGCCAGCCCTCCTGGCATGCGAGCAGAAGCAAGAGAAAGTGGAACATCACCTTCCCTTTCTCTTACTTTCCCCCTCTGGGTGATCTGCAGTTTGGACCTCATCAGACATGTACCACATTTTGGGCTTCAAAGGTAACATTTGGACTTTGAAAGGGGTGCTGGCAAAAGCCAGACAGAGCCAGGAGAAAAAACGGATAGCACTATCAACTATATTTGATTTAATTTTAACTAATTAGAGTTAACATGAATGTTCCCCATACTTTTAACAAACTGGTGGCCTTAACAGCAAAGAGTTGGACTGCAGAAACCATTTTCCCAAGAGTTTCCTACTATAGAATATCTTTCGACTGGTAACTCTCAGATCTCTCCATTCATAAATGCTAATGCTATCACCACTGTACAAAACTTATTTGTGGGGGGGAGGTAATCTAGGGGGAGGACATACATAATTTAAAATGCTGAATGTTAAAGAGAAAGGATTTGAAGTGACAAAAAGAAACTGCAAAGCTTTCTTTAAGAAAAACACAATCGCCATTCTGCTTCAGCAGTTAAATGCTCAGTCTTTATAGGGCAGAAAATGTTTTAAGATTCTTCAGGCAAACCACACCAGTTAAGACTGTGCTGTCCTTGCTGGATGATACAAGTATTATTCAACAGGTGCCTGGGATACTGGCACAATGAAAATACACACGTCTAGGTGTACGTGTTGAATATGTACTGGACAAACGGACTTTCTGCCTCTCTAAAAGGCAACCTGTATGCAGCCTTAGTGTTTATGCTCAATTTCTCGTAAGTAAAGCCTAGCAAAAATGAACAACAGCCCTGGGATATATTGAATAAGGAGAGAACAACTTACTGCAATTGACATGAACACCGGGTGCCAGGAAAATAAACCTGGAAGGAAGAGAGAAAAGGGAACACTATTCAGCTTTGGCTAAGCAATCTAAAAATAAACGTGACTTCACCAGCCAATTTGATGCCAGCAAACACTAACAGAGGAAGTCTGATCTTATGTGTTTGTATGTTACTGTTTCTGATTATGTTTTTATACTTTGTTTTGTTACCTGGTTTTTATGATTCATTATTATTATTGTTGATGTGTGCCACCCTGAGTCATATGCCGACTAGGGCAGATCATTTAAATAAATAAATGTATGATAAACTGATGGCTGCAGTCAAACAAGTAAGGAACACCTTTGTATCGTAGCTATGGAGGGCTCTGGATTACAGCCTATGCATATGCAGCTAACGTAGTCACCAGTGGTGCAGTGATGCGAGGAAAAATGCTATGGTTTGGTTACAATTCTCAGCCTTTCTCAAAATCTCTCTATGTAACAGTAACTATATGCTCTCTGATTTCAGTAAGTGTAATTTGTTCCAGTTATAACATTTACAGTATTGCCTTGCAGTGTTTCAAACATTTTGGCAAGGAAGAGAGGATGGTAGGCTACACTGCAGGATCTAAGAAGGCTTGGGGAGAATCAGAGGGTCCAGGTATAATACAGCATTTCCACTCTCTAAAAAGAGAATCCATTCCCATCTAAATACTCCTTTTTTTTAAGCTTTTCAGCAAACCTTGTCTAAAACATTTTCAAGATTAGCTCCACAAACATTTTATTTATGTATTTATTTTTAAAGAAAACAGAATTTGGAGCATTAGAGAGCTAAAAATGAAACCGTACTTCACATTAGCATGGTGCTGTTAGCTCTCAATTCCTTATGTTCTTTTTCATCCAAATCATTTTAGATGCAGCAGCCTTTAATATATACAGCCCCATATTCAACATCTGCACACAACCAAAAGCATTTGACGCTGTTCCCCTGAAACAAGAGAAAGAATAGGATTCTTTTGTCAGGAGAAGAAATGACTATTTTTAGATTTCAACTTTATTGCACTTCTAATGTTTTCCCACAATGTCTTCGAGTTCTCTAAATTTTATTTAAGTCTTCACACAGAGTCTTTTCCTACTGCTAAGTTAAAGTGCTATTCACCCATCCTTTAGACAATAGAAAACCAGCAAGAAACATCCTACCCTCATTGCCAATCCCTATCCTGCCTCTATTGAGTCTCCCAAATGGGCTCTCCCGATTTTGCATGTGCAGTGCACAGTATACAAAGCAATTAGTTCAATCTTCCAGCTTTGCTATCCTCCCTCTTTTGCACGTCAACAGCTGATGGCAAAAACATCTGCCAATCAAGGCACTGTATCAGGAATAAGATATATTGAACAGTAGGGTTATGTATGTCAATTCTAGGTGCCTTCTTGACCACCACCCCCCCCCCCGCCCTGGCAACTTACACCTAATTCTGTGGTAGGCAAGAGAATTATCTAAATTAGGCAACAACTGGTTCGGACAATAATTTGCAAACCCAACCCTTATTTTGCACATGCTGATGTAAAGGTGGCATATCTGGTACACTTTCCAGGTATGCATACCTGCAAGTACTATTGGTTACCACAATTCCCAGGCCTCTTATTTTGCTGAAGCTGTAAGCGGCTTTAAGGTGCAGGGCCATTTTCACATGCCTGGCACTCTAGTTACATGGCATGTGTTACTTTTACACTTGGGGGGAGGGAGTGCTGGATTTTTTTGGGGGCCCAGACAGTCCCCCTTCCCTGAATTTCCACCACTGCCCCTGATTATGCAGCCAGCTGGTCCTCTTAATTGCAAATACTTGAGGCATTCAGCCCAACTGTTCTAAAACTATCCCATCAGATGCATGAATCCAGGCAAGTGCTGCCCAGTTGCCGATCATCATCCTTTCGCTCTTGGACCAACTAATTCAAAGTGCCACACATTGTTGTCTATAACCAAGAAATATGAGAGAACATGGTCAAAGCACAGCACAAGGAAAAAGCAAGAGGTGGCCACCGCATTTTCCATTTAACATGGGGGCATCCTCATTCCATTATTTCACCCTTGTGCTAAACTAGTAAGAATTAAAGCACTTACACTACTATTGATTTGAGCTGTCTAAGGCTGCTGCATGGTTCTGACAGCTCTCCAGCACAGCTCTTTAGGATGGTAACAATAAATAGCTGTCTACAGTGTTTCTCAACCCTGGCAACTTTAAGATGTGGACTTCAGCTCCTAGAATTCCCCAGCCAACATGCTGGCTGGGGAATTCTGGGAGCTGAAGTCTAGTCATCTTAACATTGCCAAGGTTGAGAAACACTGGTGTAGAAGGCCCTGCTCATAGCCTAACAAAGCCAATAAGCACCACTCTGATCCCACTTGCTACTGACCTGGCTTTGCCTCCAATGCAATAGGTGGCAAAGCATAACAGATTTTACATACCTTGCAGAAGCTGACATTGCTTGGATGCTGTCAGCTTCTGAGGGAAAACCCCAGTACATGAGGTTTTCCCTCAGCATAGCCAACTGCTGTCTCACTCAAGGATCAGGGATGAGATGAAGGCAATGGCACTGAATCAGGGCAATTTCTCCTCCACCCCCAAATGTTGCCACGATATTTTGTACCAAGGTTAGGTGCAAGAGAGGAAAAGCCCTCACTACACAAGAAATGTACCTGCACACAGGCACTTTCTCCATCTTTTTATCACAGGATATAAAGGACTGTTCAAATTGTTCATCATTATAAGCCTGCTTATTATAGCTTGAAGCATAGCAAGCAGAACTGTAAATTAGTCTTGTGCATGAATCAGCCTTTGGAATCCATAGGCAGGGGGGAGGACCAAAAAGTCAAGATGGCAGCTGTGACCGTGTGAACTTCTTTTATATGTATGACAGCCCCCTGTGGCTTGGGTGCCACAGTGAACTAAGCTGTGGGAAGGGTGATTTGTTGTCCACCTTTGAGGTAGACCAGATTAGGAAACCAAAGTTATGAATATTAATACAACTTTTATTATAAGGTTATAGTAACAGAATCTTGCAAGTCTGAATGTACCTTCCCTTTCCCTGCCTTTACATTCAAGAGTACTAAGGAGGGTCAAGCCTGAGACGCTTTCTCAAATTACATTTCTGCTTTGGACTCAAATTTCTTTTGTCTGACTGTCTTGGTTGCGGCTCTTCCTCCAATTCCTCAAGGTTACTCTTACAGCCCATTACATTTATGCACACCTCTAGTGGTCTTCCTGAAGCCCTCTGGAAATATGTCCAGAATGGCTGCTCCAGCTTTTGAAGCTGTACTGCAGAGGTCTTACTTCCCTCTCATGGTACAGCTCCAACATGAGGCTTCAGCCCTAAAAAACTACTGAACATATTTGGTACTGCTGAGCCAAAACCAGGGGCAGGAAGCTCTTGACACCTGTTCAGCAGGCTTCACCTGTAAAAAGGAAAGTAGAGAAAGTAGCTCTTCAGGCAACCCCCAAATTTACTTCTCCTCCTTCTCTTCCCACTCCTGTCATACACAGGTGGGCAACTGAAGCATGAGAGATTTTTTTGGACACAGTGGAGTAACACCGATTTCTTGCTGCCAATGAATAGCTTTAAAAATCAGTTGTCTGGGATGATAGGGCATGTATTCCTGCATTGGGCTTTAGTGGCCAACAGAAGCAAGGGAGGCCCCAAACCTTACTTCAGAATGATTCACTGTTTGGCCCAACTTGTGCCAGGAAAAGTCAATAAGCATGGTTTTTGACATGGAACAAGGAAAAATGGGTGGAGACTACCTTCACACTGGCCAGCGGGCAGGTTAATGTTTTTGGGCATTCAATGTTCTTAACGCATGCTTAGTTAGGTATCTTCATGCCAGGGCAAGCAGAATATGGGAATAAGCACACAAAAATGTGCAGATCTCAAAGTCCCCTCTCCTTGTCAAGTTGACTGAAATCATCTCCACCCATCACTTAGGCTTGTGTGTGTGCCTTCAAGTCAGTGTTGACTCCTGGCAACTGCCTGGACAAGTCCCTGCAGTTTTCTAAGGCAAGATTTCAGAAGTAGTTAGCCACTGCCCGCTTCCTAGGGTTGAGAGAGAATGACTGGCTCAAGGTCACCCAGTTGGCTTTCTGACAAGGCAGGACTAGACCTCAGGTTCTCCAGGTTTCCAGCCTGATGCCTTAATCACTATATGAAACTGGCTCTGTCTTAGGCTTTTTAGGTCAATCTCTCTCTCATTGAAATATCATCTATGACCCACTGCCTTGTGGTAGATCACAAAAGGTAGTGTCTGACAGCAACTACAGGGTTTGGGATTTTTTTTAGTAGAGCTAAGAATTCCAGAAATTGAAGGATCTTCTGGTATTATCTTTATAAAACTGCCTCTCATAACAATAGAATACATTATGAGATGCAGTTTTATAAAGATAATACCAGAAGATCCTTCAATTTGTGGAATTCTTAACTCTACTAAAAAAAACCCCAAACCCAATAGTTGCTGTCAGACTGAATACATTTTCAATTTGTGCAGGGAATTTGGGGGGGGGGGGGGCGGTGGGGTGAGAAGGCTAAGGGACCACAGCTCTGTGCCAAATCCTCTACCAACTGAAAAGGCATAAAAAACAAAATTTTGCAGTGCAAATAGAATGCCTAGGTTCAGGACTGGAGGCATTCCATTGAACATCTGTCCTGGTTTCCCATGTTCCATTGAATACATTCCAGAGCCACTGGGCACATTTAATCTTCATTGGCTTTTCTATGGAGCAGTGGTTTCTCAGATTTTGTCTTTCTAGAAGTTTTGGGGCAACTCTTCCAAGCCTACTAAAATTTCTAGGCTATACAACAGTGCCCAACAACTTCTTGGCACCCAGTGGCTGAAGAGGAGGGATTATAAGATTGCAAAGGGTGGGACAATGAACCAAAGGAGCCTGTCTGGGTTATATCCCACATCTTGTTCAGTCCTGGATTTTCTTTTTTCTTCTGTAATGGAGGGGGACCTGTATTAAGTATAAAAACTGTATTGTATTAAGTATATTTCAAGGCTTACACTGAGTTTCCACTCTTAAAATGGTAGGGTAGTGCCATGTCAATTTTTGGTAATCAAATTGTCAACATTAAGTTGCAATACCCATTGGAGAGGGCCATGAGTCTGACAGCTAGAAAAAGAGATTTAGGGCTAAATAGTATTAATTTATGGATCTCCTCCAACACAACTGTATCTATGATGATCCTTTTAACAAAGATTTAGAACAGAATCAGTAGAATAGGTCTAGAAGGAAGATACTGCAATTCAGAAGTATAAGGGAGAATCCTGTACATTGAACTACTGTATCTTTTGCTCCTCGACAAACACAATGTACTTACTCAATCAATTATTGGCCGAATCTCAGGAGCAGGCTTCAGTTGGTTCTTTTGTACTGGTATATTGGAGTACATGTAGGAATACTCCATGAGAAACTAAACTTCAGTAGAAATTCATATACTGCATGATAGTGCTTGTACAGAGGCATGGAAACAACTGAGCTTTAGCACAATATGATTCAGAATGAATCAATATTTTTCATTCAACAAAATTAGAATCTCAAAATCTTGTGCTGGTATTCTGAGTTTTCCCACACCTCATTTACTGGGCTACTGACTTTAATGGGATTTCACAAACATTCCACTGTGCCACTGCTATGCTGCCTCCCCCCCCCCCCCAAAAAAAAAATCTTAAGCAGGCTCTGAAATACACTGAGCACACTAGCCCTGATTTCAGTAGAAGTACATTAAGCATGTTAAACCTAGTAGAAATCTCTCCCACTTAAAAGTGCTCAACTCTGGCTCAATCATGCCTAGTTATTACGAATATAAGAAAGCTTTCATATACAAGAGGCTCTACACATAAAAGAAACAAACAATCCAGGAACTACAGAGCTGAAGTGTCTGTTCTATGAAATTCACTGACACTGTTGGATTCTGAAATAAGAAACATCTGTTATATACTATAGAACTGTCATGTTTTAAAATAAGACATTTTCCAGCAGTTGTAACAACAGATAAACACCATACTAGACTGGAAGAAGCTAAGAACACCATACATTATAAAAAGCAATTGTAATCTCTAAGGAACTGCAGATAATGAAATAGATTTAGAGTGTATACTATGCAAAATTATGAGCACACTTGAAAACAAATAGAAAACCTGTTTCTTGATTACCTAATTTTAGACGGAAACAAAATAGGATTAATTGAATAGATATGTACTTAAACCAAGTTCATTTATTAGATTTTGATTTTATAATGGCAGAAACACTCTCCACACAAACTAAGTGCTGCTCACCTGCTTCTGTATAAAACCTATCTTAATTTGCTTTTGAAACCAAGGAGAGCCGTTTTAAAAAAAAAAATAGAAACTACCACATTGCTGTGATGGATCTGGGCATCTAGTAACTTACATGGATAGATCCATGTTTATTTTCTTGGCAATAGTATAGAAATGGTTTATGATTGCCACCTTTTGGAATTCAAGTCCCTTTCCTGTCTAACCTACAGCCCTTGGATATCCTGGCAGTCATACAACCCCACTTTTTTTTTCCAAATCAGCCAAAGTTGACTAAGTGGTACCACTTACAATGAGTTGGCCATGAGGGAACAAGCATTATATTGCCTTATATCAGCTTACACATAATTCCTGCATACATGATTCATTCAGAATCTACACTTGATTTCTTAACCCATGGATCTAGCATGCCATGAAAGACACATGGCGCATCACACAGGCAAATCAAGGCACTTGTCCTTTACCTACAGCTTTTCACCTAGGAAGTTATAACATTTGAAGTAGTCCAAGATGTCATTAGGTAACTTTGATGTACATATCTACTCTCATATTGTACAATTCAAACAGAAGCAAAAAAAAGTTCTTTCACACTCATACAGCACAAAAACGTATGGTTCCAATCTGGAGAAAGCTACTAAGGTTTGGTTCATATGACGTCAGTAATTATGCAGTACTTAGAACATTTGGACCTTACTTAGTTTTGGATACAGTTAAATTGCCACAGATGAGAGCTGCATCCACACAGGACACTGAATAACAAACCAGTAGCTTTTACAGCATCATTAACTTATTAATATGTTTGTGCTCTACCTTTCTTGCTTTGGATGAGCTTCCTGAATGACTCCGTTTGCGCTTTCCAGCTCTCACTCTATTGGAATAGTAAGTAATCTAAATGGTCAACCACCCATTAAATTCAACTTGATTATATCTTGCCCTTCAGCTCCCATAATTTTCAAACATCATCTAGCTGCAATGCATCATGGGATTCCATTACTATTAGACAAATAGGCAATCAAAATCATTTAATATGGAACAGTTGTCCTGTGATCCTCTTTCCTTCCATGTCATAATACTTATAGTTAGCTAATTGTAACACTCACTACCTATCACTTACAAGAAGAGTCCCACTTCTCTGTATCCCTAGTTCAGAGAGCAAGACACTTCACAGCATCAGTGTTACCTGTACTTGAAAAAACGGTATACTGTACTCCCAGGTAATTAACACGGGGCAAAATGGAAGTACATTTAAAACACTATTCCTCTAGAGAAGTTTTACCCACTGGGATATGTTCCTTTGCACTTGCCTAAGATTGCTTTACTGCCATTTCTCTTATCTTTATGTCAAAATACCAATATCCTATAAACGTTTAAAAAGGCTTCCTTTACTATCTACATGCAGGGTGGGGCAAGAAAAGCAAAAATTCATAAGTTAAGCTATAGAGAATTCTCTCTGTGCTTATCATCTATTTTTATACACTGTAGTTTAATTCATTCCACTCTTTCTCACCAAAGAACAAAGCAAAAATAGATGAACTAAAAACGCAAACCAGCACCTGGAGAAGAAAAAAAAATCATAAACATGCAGTTATGTTCACAAAGAAGCCTCTTGCTTCAGTTGTGGTGTAGACAGATTTTCACAGGTTTACTCCATTATTACGCTTCTTAGCTATCAAATGCTTATCCATCACCCTTTATTACTGTCTCGTTTACCGTATAATTCGCCCCCAGTGTTTTAGGGGCTTTTTTCCGAATTTCTGGTTTGTCCCACCGATCTGACGCTATCTGCCAGCCTGACATTTGCTGCTTAACACAATTCTTAAATTCCTCGAAGCACACGTGAATAAACAAGAGTTGAGGACAAATCATTCAGCCACGATATGAGCAGGCTCTCCCGCTGCTAAATCGTGTGGGTCGGGAACCGCCTGCCCGCAGGAGCACCCAAAGAACAGAGAGGCTATTCCAGGACAACCCAGAGGCGCGCGCGAGGAAGAGCCTCACGCAGCCGATTCATTTCGGGGAAAAAGGGAACATCTGCCGCTCCCGGGAAAGAGTCCCCAGCGGGACCACCCTGGTGCTGGGAGCGACCGGAAGGAAGGGCGTCACTCACTAGTGCCAGGCCTGGAGAGCAGCAGCAGAAAAATAGTCATCCCCAAAGCCGCGAGGTGGGCCAGGGCCCCGCAGCCGTGCCGCAGCCAAACAAACACACGGCACCTTGCGGGGGCGCCCGACATTGCGAAGACTTCCTCCTCCTCCTCCTCCTCCGGCCTTTATTGTAGGAAGGGAAGGGCTGGGTGTGGTTTGCAGCCGGTTGCAGCGCACAAGCACCTGTTGGGAGGGGGCGTAGCCCGGGAGGAAAGGCTACGAGGTCTTCCCGGGCGAGGGAACGCGGGAGACGCCGGTGGACGGATTTCGCTCGGTTCCGCTTCCATTCCCTTCTTACGTGACAGCCAACAACGCTTCCTGCCGCCCTTTTAAGGATTCAGGTGGTTTGATTGGAAGCCACCAGGCCCCAGTAATCTTTCAACCCTAACACGTGTGAAGAAAGGCTCGAGAGCCAAGGGAGGGAATCTGAACATCATGCCCGCCCCCGCCTTACACAGGCTGCGTTCTCAGACCCGCTGCCCATAGTAGAGCATGCTTCACTCAGTATTCTGGCGTTACATGGCACCTCAGGCTAAAATATGGTGAGTTGGTTTGGGTTACACCCACTGTCTAAAATCATACGTTGAATACATCATACATACATTGCTGTGCAGCCTTTATGGACATTGGACTGGCAAAAGCCTCATCTTCTTAATCACTTTACGATTTAATTGCTTTACAGAGAGATTCCTAACAGCAGGAAGGTTAGGTTAGGTTGTCTCTTAGGTTGTAAAGCAATTAAATCGTACTCTTAACTTTGAAATTGAGAAAAAAGTTATCTTAAATTAGGATTTTAATTTAAAAGCAAAAGTTTAATAAGATTGCGATGTAAGAAAGTTTCAAACGGACAAAGAGAACAGTGATTTTAAAAAACAAGAAATAATTTTTCTGATGAAAATTTAAATAGTATTTAATTAGACTAACAGAACGGTTCTTCATGGGAATGCTATATGTTTATTTTTACAGACAGTCATAATTGGTGGATTTTATAAAACAAGAAGGTAAGAGTAATATGAACCAGACTGTATGACTGTGACTATGGAGTGCCAGTTGGGACTAAAGTATTAGATAGAGAGAAGCAAAACAGAAAAAAAAAGAAGCTTGCTTTTTACTTTTATTGTAGTAATTGACATACTTTCACTTTCTCACCATGGCAACCACAAGGAAAGCTGCCAAATTGGGGCAAGAACGCAGGGGTTCATTAGAACAAATTACAGGAAGGGTATTTCATTAGATTTATTGCAGAACATGTTTGAAGAATTTGGCAAAAAGATGACTGCAACAGTTAAAAAGGAAATGGAAGAAGGATTTGCAGGGATGAAAAAAGATCTGAAAGAAGAAGTTAAGAAAATTGAAGAATCTATAGGACAATTGGCTGCAGACTTAGAAAAATTACTGGCAAAATGGAAGTTTTGGAAAGTAAGACAAAAGTTATAAATATAGAGAGGGAGAAGGATTTGGACAATTTGGCATTATTGGAACTGAGAGAAAAAGAATTCTGCTTTAGATTTAGAGAAATTCCAGAAGAACGTGGGGAAGATATCAGAGAAAAGATTGTTAAAACTCTCTCTGATTTTCTGGATTGGTACTGATAGATTGATAAGGCCTATAGAATCAATACACGTTTTGCAAAATTAAGAAATGTTCCAAGGGGTGTCCTTGTGCACTTTATCAGGAAGAAGACAAACGACCAAGTTCTACAGCAGCATTTTAATACTAGACTGAAGATTGATAATACAGATGGAATTGTACTTAAGGAAATCCCAATAAGAATACTACACAAGAGAAAAGAGTACTTTTTTCTGACAAATGTAAACAGAAGAAAATTCTATTTAGATGGGACAAGTTGGAAGAAGTGATTTTTGCTTTTAATCAACAGAGATTTAGGTTCAATTCTGTGCAGAAAGCAAGAGATTTCCTGAAAAAAAATTAAAGAAAAATTGGAGGAGACACAAAGGGAAGTGGCAATGACAGATAAGACTAAATAAATACCACAACAGATTGAAGACACCAAAGAAGATCCCATGTTGGGCACTACAGGTATTTATTTTTCCAAAATCTTGGACTAATTATGGATTATAAATGCTTAACATGGAACATAGATGGGGCAAATGCCCCTCAAAAGAGAAAAAATAATAATTTGAAAAAGTGAAAACAACATGTGATTTGTCTGTAAGAAACACATATAAGGAAAAAAGATGTAAAATATTTAAATCACAAAAATCTGGGAGAGGAATTTATTTCAGCAGGATTTTAAAAAATGGTGTTGTTTTGTACATAAACCCTCAACTATATCTAAAGCTTATATTGACTGATGATTATGGCAGATATGTTGGGGTGGAAATCACTCTACAGGGGGCTAAGACTTTGATATTGGGAATTTATGCCCCAAATGAAGATAAAACAGCATTTTACAAAGGACTTATGGATAAACTTTTGTATTGTACTGTACATATGAAAATTGGTGTCTCCTGGAGGATTGGAATGGAGTGGCTCCCCACAAAAAGATAGAACTTCTGAGAAAAATATTTAAATAACACAAAGTAAATTACCAAAAACTGATTGAATGGATAATTTGGAGCTTGTTGATGCACGAAGACATAAAAATGGAGATTCAAAAGAATATACTTATTTTTGTGAAAGACATAGATCTTTTTCAAGAATAAATATGATTTGAATTTCTAAGACTTTGGCTAATAATGTCTATAAAGTGGAGATATTACCAAAGACCTTTTCAGATCATAATCCAGTGACTTTAACTTTTAAAAGGAAAAATGGATCTTTCAGATGGAGATTGAATGAGATGTTATTACAAAAAGAAATGGAGGTGGAAGATTGTAAAAAGAAGTTAAAGGAATTTTTTGAGAATAATCTTAATAAAGGTACAGAAGTAAGGATGGTTTGGGATGCAGGTAAAGCTTTTGTAAAAGGATATTTTATATAACATAATAATGAATTTAAAAAGAAAAGGCAAGAGAAAATGCAAATGATCTTAGATGAGATTTAAAAAAAAAGGAAGAAGAATTTAAAAAATCTCCAGGGATAATAACTATAACTCATCAAATCAAGCTTTTACAGAGGCAACTATCTATGTTAACAGTGAGAGTGATGAAAATAAAGATGAACTATGCAAAACAAAGAAGTTTTGAATTTGCACATAAACCAGGGAGATGGTTGGCATACAGGTTGCAAAAAGAAAAAGAAAAGAAGATAATAATAAAGTTACAAGAAGGGAATAATGTAATAACAGATAATGTGAATATGCAAAAAGTGTTTATCAGTATTATACTACTTTATACAAAGTATAAAGACTAATACAGAAAAGGTACCTGATCCAGATGGGTTGCCGGCCTCCTACTATAAATGTTTTGAAGATGAACTTTTACAACTAAAGAGGGACAAGATTTGACTTTAACAAGAAACTATCGACCAATATCTTTACTGAATAGTGATTACAAATTGTTTACCATGATTTTGGCTGAAAGGTTGAAAATAATTTTACAGGATTTTATTCATGAAGATCAATGCAGGTTTTTACCTAAAAGACAACTATGAGATAATATTAGAAATGTTCTGAATATTCTGGAATACTTGGAGCAACATAATGAAAAACAGGCTACATTGATATTTCTAGATGCAGAGAAGGCCATTGACAATTTGAATTGGGGTTTTTTGTTTAGAGTTTTGGAACACATGAACCTTGGAGATAATTTTATTAAATGGGTAAGGTTAATTTACACTTCTCGGAAAGCACAAATAATTGTTAATCGAGAACTAACACAACCTTGTGAGATTCAAAAGGGACAAGACAAAGATGTCCACTGTCTCCACTTTTGTTTGTTTTGGTTCTTGAGATATTGAATAGAGACATAAGACAAGATCAGAAAATTATGGGAGTTAAGATTAAAAAAAGAAACTTATAAGTTAGGGGCATTTGCAGATGATTTTGTGTTAATTTTAGAAGATCCACTAGAGGGAGTAGAAGCATTAATGGGAAAATTAAAGGACTTTGGTATATTAGCAGGTTTCAAGATTAATAATCAGAAGACAAAGATGTTAAGAAAAAATATGAAATTAGAAGATCAAATAGAACCGATGGAAAAAACTGGCTTTAAGATTGAGAAAAAAGTAAAATACTTGAGTATTGTGATGACAAATATGAACCGTATGTTATTTCAAAATAATTATGTTAAGACATGGACTGAAATTAAGAAGGACATGTTAAGATGGGAGAAATTAAAACTGTCACTGTTGGGGAGAATTTCTGTGATAAAAATGAATGTTTTGCCAAGAATGATGTTTTTGTTTCAGAGAATACCTGTTTTGACAACTGATACACCATTTAAACAATGGCAACAAGACCTATCTAAATTTATATGGCAATGGAAAAAAACATGAATTAGATATAAAGTGTTACAAGATGCAAAGGAAAGAGGAGGATTGGGTTCACCAGATTTGAAATTCTATTTTGCTGCTTGTTGTTTGGTCTAGATGAAAGAATGGATGTTGCTGAGAAACAAGAGACTTTTACAGTTAGAAGATCAGGACCTGAGGTTTGGATGGCATGGATATTTATGGTATGATAAAATTAATGTGGACTTTAAAAATCATTTTATTAGATGTGCTATATTGAGAATATGGAATAGATATAAACCCAGGTTGTGCCCAAAAAGAGTTTTATGGATCCCAGCTCAAGAAGCATATTATAGAAGAGAAATGGCACATAAAGATAAATGGTTGACATACCAGGACTTATTGGAAAATTATCAAGGGGAATTTAAGATCAAATCAAGAGAACAACTAATAGCAGAAGGATACAGTTGTCAACAGTTTTCCCATTTACAGTTACTTGAAAGATTTAAAATGGATAAAAAGGCTTATGGTATGGAGCAAAGTAAGCCAGAATTTGAAATACAACTGTGTACTGATAATGAACATGTAATTGCTAAAATGTACAACCTTTTGTTGAAATTTGAAACAGAGGAAGAACAGGTTAAAGAATCTATGATAAAGTGGACTAAGAACTTTGGTTATAATATAGAGATGGATCAGTGGGAAAATATGCGGTTAAGAGAGTTGAAATTTACATTGTTATGATCTCAAAGAGAATTTTTATAAAATGATGTATCGTTGATACATGATGCCAGAGAAATTATCTAGAATGCATAAAGGCACTTCAGATGTATGTTGGAAATGTGAGCAGCATGAAGGGCCATTGTATCATGCTTGGTGGACATGTAAAAAAGCTAAAAAAATTTGGATTCAAATACATAGTTTGATATGGAGGATTTTAAAGATTAATATTCAATTGAAACCATAACCTTTCCTTTTAGGATTAATGGACAGTTAGAAAAAAGCCATGGAAGATTATTTTAATATATGATTACTGTGGCAAGATTAGTATATGCACAGAGATGGAAAGATTCAACGCTACCCACTATGGAAGAATGGTTGGAGAAGTTGATAGATTTCGCTGTAATAGATAAATTGATTTCTTTAATTAGAAAAGACACTATCTACATTTATTGGTGACTGGAAGCCTCTTATGGACTTTTTGCACAAGAATGAAAAAAATGAACTGATTATGTATGGTTTTGATGATTAGATAGGATAAATTATAAAAAGAAGAGTAATATGATGCACCGTTAGAAAGAGAGGTTAAAATATATTTGTACTTATAACTGCTGTGAAGAATATCAGAAGTCACTTTTTATACCTTTTTTCTTTCTTTTCTATTTTTAAAACTTTTTTTCTTTCCTTGCACTCTGCTTTTTCTTTGATTTCTTTTTTTTCTTCTTCTTTCTTACTTTATATTAGTTTGTATTAGTTTTTAAAAGCTTTAATAAAACTATATTAAAAAAATAAAATTATACATTGAAGAGGGTGATGTGTCAAACAAATGATTTGTAAACTATGATCTATAGTTTAGTGCAATGACATTCCATGATCCCAGCCAACCATGGGTTGGAGTTAGGGGAAGCGTCACTCCCTCCTGAATATTGACAATACCTCCTCTCTTCAAATCACGCCTTTTAAGGAAGAGGTTGCAGGTTCCAAGGAGAATTGGAATTATTCTGGAGTTTTCTTAACCAGATAATTCTAAATGTCAGTTTCACAATTTTCCAGGGCATGAGGAAAAACATAACCTGGCCACCTCCAGATGTGTATCTACATTTTTCTTGTAGCCTAGAGCCATTTTTATTTAAAAATAAAACACACCAGTGGGGAATATGTGTGTTTTTTTCCCTCTTCCCTCAACTCCATGATGTGGATAAAGCCACATGGAAAGCAGCCATCTGTATCTTCCTGCTGTTTTGAAAACACCAGGTCACTTTTCTGTGCCTGACTAGAGAAACAGTGAAGCAGGGGGTGTATCGTTCTCGCAACAGATCAGTTCTGCCATTACAAATAGCCAAGTGAGGCTTATCCAACTTTTTACTCAGAAATTCAGTGAAGCAAGGCAGAAGCCAAAACATTACCAGTTAAATGCCATTTGTATGTACAAATGCATTGTAAGGATGTATACTCAGTGTTTCCTGGTTCTACTCCTTGAAGTCACATTCTCACCACTATCTCCTTCTCCTCCCCAACTTCTGAAAAATCAGGTATTTCTTGCCACTGGAATTTAGCATCTCTCTTCGCCCATCTGTCTCTACTAACGCCAGTTGCCTCATTCCTCAGTCAGAGACCTTTGCTAGCATTTAGCCTGCCTTCGGGTATCTAGAACTTCAAGCCCTGCTCCTTTCCTCAGGGTTTCTCAGGAGTAAATCCCTAATCACTTCAGGTTCAATATGACATTAAATTTATTCCCCAAATTCTTACACATGTGATCTGCAGCTTAAGAATTAGACATAGGGTGAAAGTGTCTCACTGCTGAACTCAAACCATTGTCGCAGGCAAATCCCTGCAATGTTTTGCCCCAGCCTTCTTGTTGCTAGGCTAAAGAGTTTGAGGCTGTATGCATATTTTCGTTCGCTGGTCTTTCTCACAAAATCATACTTCCATTTGATTCTCCTTTGCCAGATGATGTGCATTATTCCAGAGGCAGCCAAAGGCACTGAATCCTCCAGCTTTTTCAAACCAGCCTCCTTCCAGATGTGCTGAACTGCAACTTCCATAATCCAGAGCTAGCAGTGTTGGCTAAATTTATTGCTAAAGTTCAATAGGCCTGATGGGAAGCTAGATGGGGAAACCTGGAGTACAAAGATGGAATGACTAACAGAATTGTAAGTTAAGTGCCACAGAAAAACTCCACTAAGCAAACATCTGGTTTAATTTGCATAAAAACAATCCTTGTGTATTTATGTACTCGGTGGAGAATAAAATCTTTCTATGGCTAGTGCCTGAAGTACTTGCAGTATGCACTCTCATCCCTGCTCCCCACCCCACTTTTTCCTTTTCATCTTCAAGACTTAAGAGCCAGGAGCCTTTTAACATTAGAGAAGGAGCAAAGCAACGCTGTCTTTTTTCTCATCTAAAATGCCTTTATGTTTTCAAACCAAGAACAGGGATTAAAATGGTGCTTTCTGTTGTCACTGCACTGATGTATCAATCTTGTATATGCTATACGAGAAACAGGGCTTCCGTCTCTGCTTTACAAGCAAGTAGCACTTAGAGGCAGAGAAAGGCTGGGTCACGGTACAAGTAGAAGCAGAGAGAGAGAAGCACGATCAAGCTACAGCCCCAGTGACAGTCGTCTAGCCCAGGAACCACAGCAAGGACATGGGCATTTGCCAATGGCATTATTATTTGCCAAGCTGTATTAATAACCACTGGCACACCCAGGAAGATGCCAACGTATTGGTATCCCCTGCCAAAGCCTGTAATCCTAATTTTTGCACGGGGCCACTGCTCCTGCTACCCCTTCTGGAACTGTATAGTTGTGAAGGGGATACTGCATTTTTATCAGTGTCCTTTCATTCAGTTTTTGTCTCTCTTCCCCATCCCTTCCACTTTACCTCCCTAACAATTTATTTATTTCAGTAAGCAAAACCACACCACCACCAAAAAAAAAGAACAATAGCAGTCTTCAGGTATTTTAGAGGTTTTTTTTCTTTAAAAAAATACTATAAAGTTATAAAAAGCAAAGAGGCTTCGAATTGGACCCAGGGACGGAGTTCTCAGACTGCTGGCTCCTTCTGCAGAATGCAGGCACTTGCTGTTAATGCGCTTTTGACTGTAAAGAGAAGACAGAAGATAGCGTCAATGCAAAATATGGTAGTTCGTGTCATACCAATCACAGAAAAAAGTGTCTATTGTAGCTAGTGTGTAGCCAGTGCCTCTTTGAAATGACAAAAGGACATACAGCTATATTTATTAATAGCCTTTCGTGAAAGTGAAATGGACTTTGTATATGTTGGCAGAGCACCATCTAAACAAGGATCTCTAACTGAAAAAAGTTGGATCAAGTTTCAAATACACACAACTGCAGATAACATACTCCTCATTCACCCTCTGCAGCAAGTGCATGAATCGGACTAGAGTAAAGAATCACTCCCTTGCTGTCCATAATTAGAGGTTCATAGTAATCCAAGGTGACACAAAAACAGAGGCTCGTATCATACTCCAGCAAGCGATCAGCAATTTCCACATAGCTTCTCCTATGTGGCTGCAAAGACATTTGAAAAATGGGGTCACATAGTGGTACAGTACATTTTTCCTGCCCACTTGCTTAACCAAGGAGGACTTCCAATTGAATGGGAAGGAAATGTTGAGTATATATGAAATCCTGAGTGTGTGTATATGTGTTTAACAGTAATACAGTAATCCAGAAGGAGCCTGGGGCACCTGGGCAGATATTCCCAACTGATACATACTGTACCTCCAAGTCACTACTGGCTGGAATCCCACTCACAGAACATCAGGAGCTATCACAGCCACTGCAGTTTAATTTTTCAGGAACAAAGTTTTAAAATGAAATCACTACTGGATTTAGTTCATATTTCCATGACAAATGAAATAGACTAATCCAAGGCAGAAAGAAACCCTACCTCTTTCTGAGTTGGCAGCTGGGAACTGTTTCAACATAATGCAATATAACTGCAGTTGATGGTGTGATACATTTAATAAATACACATATAAAATTCAGCAGTTGGGACTCTGGCTGGTGGGTATCAAGCAGAGGGTTGGATTAGATGACCTTCAAAGGACCCTCCAATTTCTGATTCCGACAATAAGGAATGTGCAGATCCTTCATACTTCTTTTAAAGTCAATACCAGCATTTCCTCAAATCAGTTATCTGAAGGTAAGATTAATCTAAGTATCATTGCCAGTTTTAATTTCAAGATACTTACAATCTGTTTGGCCTTTTGTAAAAAGTTTTACAAGCAGAAGCTATTTTTTGTTCATACTGGGAGAACCAAACATAGTTTTGCTCACACCCTGCCATAAAACTTCCAATACTAGCCTGAATTCAGATGCCTTGAATTCTCAGCTCTCTTTCTCCCAAAAGGAAACTTTTAGCTCTTTGAGTTGCAGAAAAGAGAGGTGTGCCTGGCAGAAACAGAAACATCAAAGGGGCTGCTGATCATTAAATGGGGTTTCATTCCTCATTCCACTCAGTTTATTTCAAGATAAATTTAACTAATTTGCAACATTACAGTAACATCTATCAGTGTGTCCAGAGACTTGATTTCAGCAAGTTCTTAGGAGATATGAATTATACTGACGACAGAAATACGGCCTGTAAATTAAAGGTCCATTTCTAATGTGCAGTCTCCTTTTTTCAGTTATGTTTCCAGGGAATTGCATAACCTGGTCTTCTTGATCAAAATCTGACTATTCTAATATATTTAATATAGTTCCTGTTTAAATATGTTCCTGTCCCTTCAAAGAGCATTTAGCTGCCATTTTGCGCCCCCCCCCCCCATCCCCCAGGAAGACAGCGACTTAACAGAAGAACATTAGCAGGTGAAGCTGCTTTTCTATCTCATATGATGGAAAAACTGCATTTGTGAATTGCTGCTTCTTGTACAACTCTTAAAAGGTCAAGCAATCCTGTTAAGAAACAGGACTGGAACATTAGCACACACTAAAGCATGCATAGGACTAAAAAAGCAGAATAAGAAAGGTGGAAATACTAGGTTCACACATCACATTAAACCCAGGTTTGTTTTCCTTGTTGGTTATTGAACATGTAATGCCAAGCCATAAACTGTGGTTTACAAATAACTATGGCTGAACCAGAACTAAAGCACACTAAAACTTAGCATGATTTGTGATTTCAGCCACTATGTTTCTGTCTCCTGTCCTTCCAAATTGTGCAGAAATAAAACACAGTTTCATGTGGCTTGAAAGCTAGTATTCCAAATAGTAGCTACTACAACAGCCTTCCCCAGCATTTATTTATTATTCAAAATAAACAGCCTCCTCAGGCTTTAATAAAAAATAGACATCCCCAGGAATAAAATTAGTTGCTATGATTATTTGACTTTTCAATGATTGTAAATTGACTTAATCTAACAATGTTGCTGAATTCCTTTTTAAATTTTAAAAAAGGCATGAGAACTGTTCAGAAATATTTGCTGTTGAGTGGTACAGTAATTTTAGAAACACTTCAATATTATTAAATACCTAAAAAAAGAACGTTGCTTAAAAATCCTATTCTTACCATGAGAAAATAAAAACAAATACAAATTTATCTGCTACATGTCCTTATTTCTCAAAAAATTGACTTCATCAATTGATCATTTCATGGTTCATTTGGCTAATCCGTTAAATAAAGCTTACTATACTAATAAAAAATGCAGACTTGAAATGGTGACTCTTCATTGGTGTTCAATTTTGCTGCATTATTTTTCAAACATGTAACAAATGCAAACACACTTAAGAAAACACCATATTTAAATACTTCAAACAGCACTATAGCAGAAACTGAATGGAATGTATGTGATGCTACCTACTTTAATATTTATTTTATTTGTCTTGATGCATTGTACCAGTTTACACTTATGAAGTAGTCAACCTTGTAATGGCAGAATGCAGACTTTGCAACACAATGTTGATGAAGGCAAAAAGAAAGCCGTATAATTCTTTGAAGGTGGAAAAAAATTCAGCTATACACTTACGATGCCCAAGATAGGAGCTTACCTTCATTGTGTTCTGCTTTTCCTCAAAGGAGACAACTGGCTTCTTCCTTCTGACTGAGCCACCTAAATCAGACGAGGAACAAGAAGGCATGGGTGAGGGCGAGTGCTTGGTCTTCACTGGCCTACAGTAGGTGGCTGAATTCTTGCGTCTCTTGGCCTCTTCATCAGAGATGCAGTTGGTCAGCAGTGTTTTTGGACCGTTCAATGAGGAGCCCTGGTTCTCCAGTGATGAGGATTTGACTGGCATGTGGCTAGGTGCCCTGCCATCCAGATGGCTGACCTTCTTGATTCTGGCCCCTGAAGAGACTGTCCCATTCAGGGAAAGGTTGGAGGAAGCCACCACAGATGTCTTGGCCTTGGCAGATGGATGGGCCACCTGGCAGCCAGCTGCTTTGTTCTTGCCCAGATCTAAGAAACAAGTTTGTTTGTATGGTGGGCTAGCAGGGGCACTGGGAGATTGCTTGCGCTTCCGAGCTAAGGCTTCTGGCTCCACATTGCCAGCCATCTCCTTGGCTTTGGAGGACTTGCTGGCCTTGTTTGAAGGCAACTTGCTGAATGAGGGTGATGGGGTGTTGGCTGGGAGTGGGGAGGTGATGGACTGGCTTCCACCCATGCAGTCTGACTGGCTACAGGCAGCTGCAGCATGGGGTGAACCAACTGCATAGTTCACACCATGGTGGTTACGGCTGTCCCTGGATGCCATGGTCACCGAAGTTGCCCAGGATGCAGAGGTCCTGCCCGGGGTACTGTGGGGAAGGCTGCAAACCAGAGAGGAATTGTAATTTGGGGATGTATTGGAAGTAGAGAAGCCCAAAAGCATCGGGGATAGTGTGGTGGAAATTGGATGATCAGCAGCTGGAGGAATCCTTCTGGGTAGGTCAAAACAAGAAAACAAACAGTTAAGAAGCAATGCCTGTTTAACATACCAGCTTTCAATTGCTCAGCCCAGATGTCAGTACTGGATCACTGTGCTGTTTTTTTCATATTTCCAAAATTATACAGGATCTTTCTGTTCTCCTTCGGATTTCAAACCTTTTCTTTTTCTTTTTTTGCCCCTATTTGTGTCAAATTCTAAAGGTCTTTGCAAGAACAGATGCCTGCAAATACATGTATCCTGTCGATCGTCTCTCAACCTCTTCCCTTGCTAGACTCACCCGTTGTTCAGATAGGTTTTCTGTCTATGAAAGATACACCATCAAACTTGGTAATCCAGTGCCATCTACTGGAGAAAATCCCCCCTCCCCCAAACATCAGAGACTCAACAAATGTTTCTACAAGCACTGGCTTAAAGTGATTGATGATGAAGCAGTGGAATAAAAGCTAAAAAAACATGACTAGCTCCTATCAAACATGTATGATATGTAAAAGTGGGCGTACCTATTGGGACACAGTAAATATTCAACTGATCCCTATTTGTTTCTAAGGATTCAGATATCTTATTTTTTTAATTCCCAGACACCACTTCTGTCAAAGAGATACATAACTGTAAAATACAACAAATATACAATTTTTAAAAATTCCACTCTTGCTTGGAATGAAAATGAAAAACTCTCATCAAAGATGACACCTCTCTCAAGTTTTCACAATGATGACAGAGTGTAAGATTGTCAGTCTGAATTAATAAACTGGATGAATGGCTTGTGGCACAATTCTATATGAAAATCCACCCAGCTGTTATTACTTGGGGTCTTTTTGATAGCACTAGGTAAAGACAATTTCTCAGTCTTTTAACAATTGTTTTTGGTGCTTCTTAATCTTTGTACCATTTTATCCTTGGCATTTTTTAAAATTTATTTTTCTTTTGTTACATATTGTTAATGGTTTTACTCTGCTTTTTACCTAAGCTGTTTCACTGTAACTGTTATATGTTTTTAACATGTAACTATGCAGAAAACCTAGTCGTTTAAAAAAGAAATGAATACATAGATATCACTGAATTTTCAGGATCAAGGAGGGTCTGTGCTGTTTTTGTAGTTTTTCCATTTTTTTTTCTTCTTGTACACTATGGGCCCAACCTTTAGACATTTCTAGTGTTTGACAGATGCTGCTAAATCCCTTTTAAGAGTACAAATTTAGGAATACAATTTTATGTGAGCCACTCAGTGTTTGCGGAATTGGGTGAGATACAAACTGTAAATAAATAAATAAATCAGGACTTGTTCTGAGAAATACATAAGACTCTATTATATTGTGACTTAGGACTGACTTCTTATATATGAAGACATTATACTGGTCTTCCACTGCATGCCCATATGCATGTATATGACTGTGCAAAGGCAGAAACACATTCCTATTATTCCCCCAATTTGTTTGGCGTTCTCCTAGGGTAACTTACTTCCACATGTGTGAGCTAAGATGTCTCTCCAGCATGGAGCTGAGTGCAGAGCAGAACCGATCCAGCCGTCGACTAAACACATAACACCCTGGGCTCACCAATCTGCTTCCAAAAGTACAGAACTGTCATGGTGGGGAGGGGTAAATGGAAGGATGAAAGCGTTAGGAACTCAAAATCATGCAAAAAGCATGCCCTCAAATTCTACAATGACAAGCAGGAGATACAATTTATACCAAGGAAATTATTCATTCTATCCTCTATTTCTTCAGCTTCTGAAAAAGAGAGACTAAGTCACATCTATCCTGTTAATTTCCAAGAACAATTAATTTTGTGTGGATTCAACCTACATTTTATTCGTGCAGCAGAGAAGCTCTGTATTTGTTAACCCCAAGATTCAAGCTCTGGTTGACTGAATTAAAGGGATTATTAATCTCAAAGCTAGGAGGAGTTCCTTTTCTTTGGAAAGCCACTTCTTGCCCTTCAAAACACTTGAGTAGGTAGACGAAAAGCTTGACATATTGGCTCAATTTGCACATTGTGCTAAGCATTACTGAACAAGCACAATGGCTGGGTTCAGAGATCATGTTAAGCCAAAAACAAACACATCGCATTATGACTTAGAGCAGTGATGGCGAACCTATGACATCCATGTCAAAGGTGACACGCCACGATGTTTTGGGTGACACACCAGTGTCCACCAACACCCGACAACAACTATTCTCCCTGTTTGAGTTACCAAAGAAACTGAGTTTGCTTTACTTGTATTTCATTTTTGTAATTATTTGACGTTTCTTTATATAATACATAGCACCACACATGATTGGACTGTATTTTTTAAAAATAAATGAGTATGTAAAGAATCATTTCTCTTTTGTTCGGGGGGGGGGGGGGGGGGAGGACATACCAGCAGAGTCAAGTTAGGCATTTCCTGAATTTTTGATACACTGAGTCCAAAAGGTTCGCCATCACTCACTTAGAATGATATGTGAACCGATGCACTAGAAGGCCGTATCACAGCTTCATGGGTACAACTCCATTCCCCTATAGCTCTGCTTTTAACATTTGGGAAGTACCTCCTATCAAAAGCACACAGCACAAAGTAGATAGAGCAGGATGGGTCTCAGTCTGTCACTTACTGCCTGGGGATGTGGTCGTCGTGTTGCATAATGGCAATCTAACTTGCGGGGATCATCTGTGACATCATCCTCGCTCTCCTCACTTGTCACCCGCCCAGTGCTCTTGGGTGCTGGGAAACGGTAGAGACGGTGGTCAATTTCGCAAGAAGAAATAGGCACGTCATCAGGGTCACTCTCTGAGGAAACCCTAGACCTGAAAGTAACAGAAGGAGGATAAGAGTTGAGCTTTCTGAGAATCAAATTTCCAGAATCTATGGCAGATACCATCACATGCTCCCTCCTCCCAACTGTGCCTTACCTGGAAAGTGCACAGTGGGAATATGGTTGTTTTGTGTGACAAGAAGAAGGAGAAACACTGGGCAGGACCAAAGAAGTCTGTGACATGGAAGAGAAGTCCTGCGATAGTCGTTCAGTAGCTATTTCTTTCCTCACTGGACTCTTATCTTTGGGAGACTCGCCTTTCTTGGTGCTGGCCTTCAGTTCAGCCACTAACACATCAAAGTCCTTGGTGCGGCCCTGCACCTCTCGACGCTGATGTACAGAATGGATCTGGAGCACAGGCAGGATAGATAGGTTAGATTCATCAGCTGGCTGGTGGAAGAGCAAGCTCAGAGAGAGGATGTGCTGACAGGCCACTTTCAAATAAAGAACATCCCACATAAATCCCATGAGTGGTACAATCTTGTGAGAAGAGTATGTGACATTTCTCTAGTGAACATTTTTACAAGTCTCTGAGAGGCTGGCACTCAAGCAGGGGTTAAGGTTAGAAAATCATCATTTATATGGGAGTGGACAATCTTTTCTTGGGATGAGGACCACAAGATAGGCTCCCAGGAGGCCATACTCCAGGAACCGAGCCAGTCTGGTCTAGTGGTTAAGGCACCAGGCTAGAGAGCAGGAGACTGTGAGTTCTAGTCCCGCCTTAGGCATGAAAGCCGGCTGGGTGACTTTGGCCCAGTCACTCTCTCTCAGCCCAGCTCACCTCACAGGGTTGTTGTTGTGGGGAAAATAGGAGGAGGAAGGAGTATTAGGTATGTTCGCCCCCTTGAGTTATTTACATAAATAATAACGGCAGGATTAAAAAAAAATCTAAAATCTAAATTTGTTGAAACTGGGATCAAAACTAAGACAAAGCTAAATTTAATATGATTCAATTTAATTAAACATTAACTACACCCTGTGTTTAATAATTTTCCATTTCTGTCACATTAAACATGACAGTTCAATAGCATCTTCTGGAAGAGTTCTTAACCTGAACCCAAGACTTGGTGGGAATGCATGCAGCTTCTGACAGGTACTAAATTAAACAAGATTTGTTAAAGGTTTGGCTGGAAAAAAAAATCTGCCCTAATGTTAAAAAGCAGAGAAAAATTGATTGCATACAGTTGCATACGCTGTGACATTATTCACAACGGGAAATTATCCAAACCCATGTTAAAGAGATATATTCACTGCACTTGCACATATTATTCTATTCTATTCTATTCTATTCTATTCTATTCTATTCTATTCTATTCTATTCTATTCTATTCTATTCTATTCTATTCTATTCTATTCTATTCTCTTTTGGGGTAATATTATGCAGGGCACAGAAAGGGAGTAAGGAACAGTAAGACAAAGACAAAGAAGGTATGAAATAAGAAAAATAAAAGGAAACATACATAAATCTAGTTTATACCAATACTATTCATGATACAACTCCCTGTCTTTCTGTCCTTGCAAACCATCTTTCCTTCCACCATATCCACATGCCACCTATACAATGACTTTGGTCTTTTGACCTTCTCACCTTTTTCTTTTTGAAGATCTTATCCAGCCAGAACTTTCTTGGTCTTCCCCTTCCTCTCAGACTACTTTCTCTTCCTTCATGTATTACTTTTGCAATTCAATTCCCCTTCATTCTGTCTATGTGACCAAGCCACCATGGTGTACTTTTTGGACTGGTCACTCACTTTCATATTCATTTCACATTTAGCACACATTCATTCTCAACCCTTTACATTTTTGTTTGACCCTATGCCCTTCTTAAGTATCCCATTCAACTTTCTTCTATGTTTCTCCTGAAATATCTAATTCTCATTTCCATATAACCAATCAGGCAGAAGCATGCTTTTATTCCCAGCCATTTTCACTTTTTTCAACAAGCATTCATTCCTCACAACAGAATGCACAGTACCCACTATGTTTCTGTGAGTATTTACACATCCTAAAATCTCTCAATCCATTTCCCCATCTTTAATAAACATCCTACCAAGGTCACAAATCCATCTACTTGTTCTAGTTTTTTTTTCATTTATGTATAACTTAAAATCATTCACTCCATTTCCTTGTCAAACATAATTACCACATCTACATTGCTCACTGCATCATACACTCTAAAATTCACTGCAAATTATTCAGTTCTCAGCTAACAACACAGCATCACCTGCATACAAAAATACATGTATATTCATGTGCCCAAACCAACACACCTCTAACATCATTGCAAGCACTCCTTATACATTTATCCATAAATACATTAAGCAACATAGAGAAATCCTGTATCCTTGTCTTACCCCCTGCTCAATACTGAACCATTCTCCAAGCATTCTATTTAACACATGCTTTATTTCCATCATATACCTCATCACCATCAGTAACCAATCTTCTACTCCATATTCTCACAAAGCATTTCATCATTCAAGCTGATTCACTTTATCATATATTTTTTCTAAATTAATAAATGCAGTCTGAATACCACCACCGCTGACTTAATCCACACCCTCCCTGACTCCTTTGGGATGGGAGGCAGGGCATGAGTGATAGACTGAGACTGTCAATACTTCCCAAGGGAAGGGTATAGTGCTACTAGCCTTGAAGGAGGCAGTGGTACACCCTTCCCTGAAGAAGCTCTCCTCAGATCCAACCTTGTTTGATAACCTCCACCCAGGTTTCAACCTTCCTCTTTCTAGGAAAGGTTGTTGAGGAAGTGTTTGAGAATTTGTTACAGAGGATCCTAGAGAAAATGGCAATCTGGATCCTTTTCAGTTTAGATTCAGACCTAGTCATGGGACAGAAACAGTGTTGGTCACCCTGGTAGAAAAACTACATGTGGATCAAGATGGGGAAAGGGCACTACTCTTGGTCCTTTTAGATCTCTTGATGGTGTTCAATACTATTGGCCATGGTATCCTTCCTGACAACTTGCAATGGTTGTGAGTTGAGGGCACCATCATTCAGTATTTCCGCTCCTACCTGAATGGGTAGTTCCAGTTGGTGGTCAGGGGGATAGCAGTTGATCCCTAGAGAACTCCGATATGTTCTCTAGGCCTTAGTCTTCCCCTTCAAGTTATTTAACATTTACAGGAAACTGTTAAGGTAGATAAGTTTGGGTTGAGGTGTCAACAATATATGGATGACACCCAGTATACATTGCCACTTAGGACCAAGCTGGAAAAATCTTGAACTGATGTCTGGAGGCTGTAAAGATTTGGATAGGGCAAGACAAACTCTGTTTAAATCCTTCCAAGATAGAGTTGCTGTTTGTCGGTAAACATCTGGGCAATTCAATAACAGTGGTCCTAGCAGTTATTCCCAATAGGATCATACTCCCCCCAAAGAGCTGATTAGTGGCTCAGGAGTTGTTCCAGAGTCTCAACTCCTGCTGAAACAGCAGGTGGAATGGTCAGGGAAGACTTTGTCCAAACTTTTGGTGCATCAGTTATGATCTTACCTCAACCAGGGTGCCTCAGTGATAGTTCCTCATTTCCTGATCACCACTCAATTAGATTATTATAACACACTCTATTTGGGGGTACCTTTGTATAAGACCCAAAAACTGGAACTGGTCCAGAATCTGCACCAGTGGCAAGATGGCTGATAAGACTAATACTAATTTTGAAGTCACTGCATTGGTCACAGGATTCTGGGTCTAATTCAAAATGCCAGTCATTAAAGTTTTTCATGGCATTTTGTTGTTGTTCAGTCATTAAGTCGTGTCCGACTCTTCGTGACCCCATGAACCATATTGCGCCAGGCCTTCCTATCTTTCACTGCCTCCCTGAGTTTGCTCAATTTCATGCTCATTGCTTCAGTGATGCTATCTAGCCATCTCATCCTCTGCTGTCCTCTTCTCCTTTTGCCTTCCATCTTTCCCAGCATCAGGGTCTTTTCCAAAGAGTCCTCTCTTCGCATTAGGTGACCAAAGTATCTGAGCTTGAGCTTCATTATCAATCCTTCCAATGAGCAATCAGAGTTGATTTCCTTTAAGATTGACTGGTTTGACCTCCTAGCAGTCCAGGGGACTCTTAAGAGTCTTCTCCAGCACCACAGTTCAAAGGCATCAATTCTTCGGCGTTCAGCCTTCTTTATGGTCCAGCTCTCACAGCCATACATTACTACTGGAGAAACCATAGCTTTGACTATGCGGATCTTTGTCGGCAAGGTGACGTCTCTGCTTTTTAATATGCTATTTTCATGGCATAGTACCAGGTTATATCAGCCCACATCTTTCCTGAACAGAATCTGCCTCTCTGGTTCAATCATCTAGGGATGGCTGTTGAGGATTCACGTCAAGAAACAGACACCAATGGGATTCTAGGAATGCTACTTTATTGTAGTAGGGTATAATAAAAGATTCTTGAAAGCCTCTCTAAGATTCTCTCTGTCTGATCTTATAGTAAACAAAACCAAGGTGAGTTTCTTTCTCACTCTTCTTTCAATTTCTAGACTGTATTCTCTTCTGCCTTCTTAACAGCTCGCTTCTTCCTTCCTCCCTTAACGGTTCTTTCATACCTTCTCCAATGTCACGTCCCCTCTCACGGCAAAGTTCATGGGGTATGGACCAGATATAGACCTTCTTAGTGGTGACCCCCTTCTTATGAAATATCTTAGCTCCAGAAAGCAGACCCAACTTTCCTTTTGGCCCACAGTTTGTTTGCCACTATTATTCTAATTTTTTGTTTTTACTGTATTGTATTTTTTAATTTGTTATATACTGCCCAGAGTCTGTATGGATTAGAGTGGCTTATAAACGTTGTTGAACAAATAAATTACTCAGTGACTTGCTGTAAAGCAAAAATCAGATCTGTCCACCCCTGGAATGGGTGCACTCTCTATCAATGCAGCTACAATGCACTTCCCAAATTTTGCTGCATCTCTTGAACCCTTATAATCAGGATTTTGCCAAGCAATTTCCCACACACTGATCTCCCTATACTTTTTATATTCACTCTTGCTATCTTTTCTTTTGTATAAGAGCACAGTACGACATTCTTCCACTGGTCGTGCACGGATGCAGTCTTCACACATGCAGGAAGTCCTCACTTAACGACATAATTGGGATCAGAATTTCTGTCACTAAGCAATGTCATCGTAAAGAGCAATGTCACGTGACTGCATTGCTTAGTGATGGCAATCTGGCAGTCCCTGTTGCCATCATTAAGCAAGGATCGCGGGTCGTTAAGTAAAGACCTCCTCACAACTTCCTGCTGGTTTCCAACAAGCAAAGTCAATGGGAAAGCTGGCAGGAAGTTGCAAGTCCCAGGTGGCTTGCAAGCAGGCCAGCAGGCAGGTAAGTGGCTACTGCGGTGTGGTACAAGTGTGGTGGGGCCAGGGGTGGCTGCTGCAAGGTGTGGGAAGCTCGCCAGTGGCCATGATGGCTTGACACAAGCACAGTGGGGCTGGCGGTGGCTGCTGCTGGGTGCGGGAGAGTGCACTGGTGGCCACTGCGGTGCCACACCAGCGTGGCTGTGTGTGTGCGCACAATGGTTTGCAGTTGAGGGGGTGCTGCAGGTGTGCACATGTGCTATGGAGTACAAAACCCCAAGATCTTGTACTCCGTAGCCAAGCTCCTCAGGGGAAAAAGTGGCAAAAGGGAGCAACTTACAGAATGATTTATGACCTTCTCTGCCAGTTTTCCCATTGACTTTGCTTGTGGGAAGCCAGCAGGGAAGGTCACAAATGGCGATCATGAGGCTGCAGGAAGCTACAACTGTTGTAAGTGCAAGTTGGCTGCCAAGCACCCAGAACGCAATCACATGATCACGGGATGCTGGGACAGACAGAACTTTGAGGATCGGTTGTAAGTAGCACTCGTTCAGCACCATTGCAACTTCAAATGGTTGCTGAACGAGTGGTTGTTAACTGAGGACTACCTGTATGTTAAACTAGTTGCACAGTCACTTCATAGAGAAACCACATCCACATTTCAACATTTATCCAGTAAACACCATATATGCTTGCAACCTTATAATTTTTTTCAAGATTCTCACAATGTTGGTGAGTTCCATCATTTTTTTCTTAGACACTCCTATTTACAGCATTTATTTCAATACCAATCTTCAACATGTTGCTAACTCAAATAAGTTTTCCAGCATTCCCTTACTTCAGTTTCATCCTAAATCATTTCACCACTTCTATTTTTAATTCTATTCATTCTATAGGAGGCTCTTCAGCATTTTTCACCTACTTCCATAGCAAATGTTTATTTCCACCATTATTATTGCAAATATCCTTTTCTCTGTTTTTCATTATACAATATCTTTCTCTTGTCCTTTTTTGCAGCTGTCACTCCCTTATATGCATTTTTACTTATTCACCACACTCAACTGCAGTATATTATCTTATGTTATATTTTGCTGTCCTGACTGTGAATTCTGTTTTGTGATGCTTGGACCTTACTCGGAATGTTTTGCTATGGCCTGCCTCTTGCTCTATTAATCAATCCCCCCAACTACCACAAAACCTCTTTTTATCTAAAGCAAGTATCCTAAATGTTTGGAACTGTTCCCCTTCTTCAATTATGTGCACAACATACCTGATTATAAAAACACAATGCTGCCTATATGAAGTCTTACAGCAAAAGTAACTTGAGCTTCACATTATGAGGTGGTTTGAAATGGAAGCCATTTGCTCCTAGATGCTCCCAAGTCCCATCTATGTTTAACCACCATGTTAAACCATCTCCACTGCCCCCCACCCCAAATAGGCCAACATGTATCAGCCATGCCTCTGTCGGTGATACCATAGCATCGCTGAAGAGCCTCTTGCAACTCTTCAGAAAATCAAGAGGTTGAGTTGCAGCTCCAACTCTTCAGGCTTTTCCCATTCCTGCTCTAGGCCACTGCATAAGCCCCCTCATGATTCACTTGCCATCATCATGAAATGAATCACAAAGCAACAGGAGGGGAAAAATCACTGGTCAAATTCAAGGGTTTCAAGGGTAAACATCATAATATACCTTGGACACCCCAGGAAGGAGAAAACTCCTTCCTACATACACATACCATACCTTTTATCTCTATTCCTAGTGCAAAACACTGGAAATGCTTTCCCAACCTGAGATAAGCAGGACCAGATAAGCAGAACTGGCATACTTAATTAGTAGGTTGCATTTGCATTCTGCCATTAATTTATTGATTTTATTTATTTACACTGCCCGACTCCCAGCAACTCATGGACTTACACAACACATAGCAGCAATATGAGATGACAACAAAGGTCTACCACAATATTTTTCAACCTTGGCAACTTTAAGATGTGGAGCTGGGAAATTCTGGGAGTTGAAGTCCACATATCTTAAAGTTGCCAAGGTTGAGAAACCCTGGTCTATCACAGCAAGATTCTGCTTCCACCTTTGCATCTGACACTGAAGCCACATCGTTTTCCTCCTTCCTGCTTCCTAACAGTGGTATTCATTGGCAAGTTTCTCAGTGCTGTAATTTTTTATCAGCCTTACCCAGCCTGGTGTCTGTCATTTATTTATTTGTCTGTTTATAAACTCTATATTGTCACCCAACTCAAACAATTGTGACTCCAGGTGATGTACAATCAAAAACAGCAACAAACCATACTGTTAAAAACAGCAACAGAAATTAACAGGTGATCAAAACTGTGCATTCAGGGGAACCCCCAAATTGCACTCTGGCTCTGAGCAGGGGAATGCTACCTTCCCTCCAGAGCCAGATTGCGTAGGCCCAAAATCCACAGCCACCTGGTCTTGCTGGGTTACAATTAATCTTGTTCTTCCCCATCCAGATCCCACCAGCCTCCAGACATCGGGGCAGAACCTTGACAGCATCACTTGTATGGCCAGGGACAGACTTATACAACTGAATATCATGTGTGTTGATGATACTGCCCCATACAGCTGGATGACACCCCCCCCCCCAATTGCTTCATGTAGATGTTAAACAGAAGCGGCAGAGGATAGACCCTGAGGCACTCTACAAAGTCTAGAGCTAGACTGCTCCCTCCTCACCAACATGAATTGGAAATGGCCCAAGGGGAAAGAGGAGAACCACTGTAACATTGTGCCTGCTTTTCCCAATCCCCTAAATCAGTCCAAAAAGAATAAAAAAACACTGAGAGCACAAGGAGGGCCAGGATGGATTCTATCCGCCCATCCTGAGCCCATCAAAAGTCATCAACAAGTGCAACTAATGCTCTCTTGTCCCTGTGTCCCAGTCTGGAAGAGGTCAAGATAATCCACTTCCTCCAGAACCCTTTGAAGCTGAAATCAACCACCTTCCCTAAAAAGGGAAATCTGAAGAAAGGACAAAAATTGTCCAATTGTGTTTGAACTAGCAATGGCTTCTTGAGGAGGGGGCAGACCATAGTCTTTCCAGAAACACTGAACTTGTGTCAACACAGCTGGAGAACACTAGGCTGGGAAAAGCTGATCTATGTGGCTATCAGGACTAGTAATCAGTAACAGACCTATCCTCCTGTCAGAGCCATTCAGAGCAGCAGCCATCACCCTACTTGATGCATGATCATAACCTATAGAGTTAAGTGCCATTTGAAAAAGAGTCCTGAGTTCTATTATGTCAATACTTTCTCATTCTTCTCATTTCAACTATCCCCCCCTAAGGTAAAGAGTTTCAAATGTTTTAGTGTTTCTCAACCTCAGCATTCTGACTGGGGAATTCTGGGGGCTGAAGTCCACACATCTTAAAGTTGCTGAGGTTAAAATATACTGCTTTGGCATATTTCATACACTGCTTCTAGGAAAGGGCTTCCAGTGCTTACTGAATAAGTGTTATATTGCAATAAAAGTATATGCAGCATTTTTACTAAAATATTTTCTTTCCTGTACTTTATTAAGTAGTTCTAGAAATTCTGGTAAGTGACACTATTTTTTTTCTTTTTCTTTTAAACTGACTTTGCTCATAAGCCTTGAAGAGCTGCACAATGTATGGTTATTGAGCAAAGGGATGATGAGATCTATTAAGCAATGGACTGTTGTATAGAAGAGAGTGAGAGGGCCAGTGTAGCAAAGTGTTGAACTGGAACCTCAGAGATTACCACTTGATCATGAAGATCACTGAGTGACTTTAGACCAGTTGTTTGGTTATAAGTACACACTAAGTGAAACTCCCAATGCCATTACTTTCTTCCAGCCCAACCAAACTCACATTGTTGTGAGAATAAAAAGAGGAGTGACTTCATATTTATCCACTTGAGCTTCTTGGAGGAAAGGCAGGATGTAATGTAATACATAAATACATATATAAATGAATACATAAAATACAGACTTGTTGTCTATTTCAGGAGGGTAGATTTTTAGGAGAAGCTTTTTAATGCAAGAGTGGTTCAAGAATGGAACCAATTACTGGGGAGTGGTTGAGAACTCACCTCTGCTGGAAATCTTCAAAACAGAGACTAGGTTGTCTTCTGTTGGTTGTGGATGTCTTGCACTCAGCAGGCCTGCTTAGCGAGTGACTTAAGAGATACTGCACCAAACATGGGGTTGGACTAGTTAAGTTTGAGTTCCCATTCAACTCTATGATTCTTTGATCAGGCTCCTCTGACTCTATACAATACAGTTTTGCCATATTTTGGCACACCCTAGTCTTGTTGCAAATAGGAACATTCTTTCATCCAAAAGCTAGCTTGTATCCAACTATCTTAATACAAGAACTGCCAGTTTAGGAGCTTGAATATGGTTTCAAGGCAACACTGTCATCCAAAATTGACACAACATTTGGAGTAGAGAACTGGCTATGTAAAAACAACCTTTCATGCCCTCTAGATATGGTGGGACCAGCAATATCTGAAGGGGAAGGAGTAAATAAAGTAAAGTTGGTGGTTGTGACCATGCACAATCGAAGCACATATGCATCAATGCTGCACGCACATACAAAGTGGAAGGGCTTTGATCACATGGTTGAGACCACCATTTTTTACTTTTTTGATTCCCCAAAAGAATGAACCTGCTGGCATTCCAATAAGGTATCCTTAGAAGGACACTACAGGGCCTTCACTAAGACACATCTTCCCTTTCCACTGTGCAGATGAAGCAGCTCTCTGCATGGAGATACAAGATCACCTGCTAAACATCCCCATGCCAGACTGCCATTAAAAACAAAGGAGGACAGCCTTTTGAAAAGAAGAAACATATCCCATCAGAAATGTGTGAGAGCAGCAGTGCATAAGGGCATCTTGCTGCACTGCACCTCTCTCTTGTCCCCCACATCTCTCCAACTGCAGGAAGCAGGCTTACACTACACAGCCTCTTACCTTGCAGGTCAGTAACCGAGTGCAAACTTTCTTGGTTTCAGGGTTCACCACCCCACATTGGCGATTTAAGTCACATTCTTTCCCTGTGGGGACAAATACAGAATTAAATGCAAAAGCAATAGTGCAGCCAAAGAGTCGCATTTCTGAATGTCTCCTGGTGTCCATTTACATGCCTCCCCTCCCACCTGTTTCCCTTTGATCCTTTAAGGCAGCCCCCCTATGGAAAATGCAATATTTCCAAAACAAAACAAAACAACCATCCTTCACTTTTTGCTGTCAGAGGTGCATGAGTACATTAAATACAATTCTTTGTGTAAATGAATGGCATGTCTCATTTTGTATTTTTATATTTATTTTCTTGTTGACCTTTGTTTCACTTTAGTTCAGCCTCATGGAGTCATATCTTTGGGACACAGATTAGGGTGACATCCTTTTTGTCTTGGCCCAGAATTGTGATCAGATAGTATTTACTGAAAAGAGAAATTCTTTGGGGGTTGGGGAAGACCATACTCTTTCCCCCCAAACTCACTTCCTCTTGCTGCTAAGTAGGTCATATCACATATCCTCCATCCAGTCCTGTAATCTCTTAGCCGAATGAACAAAAGTGAGCTGATACATGCAATATTCCCCTCCCTTCCCATCCAGTCAGGGGTAGTGTGCATATGCGATAAATGCTCAACCTCATGGGATTAGACTGGACAAACTGGTTTTGCACACTGGATATACTGGTTTTGCCAAAATTTCAAAGTGGCTATGACACACACCCTTTTCCTTTTGACAAAGGATGAAGTGAGAAAGGTGGTAAATACACATGGAAGGAGGCTTCTAAGCTGGCAGCTTAGCTTCTTCCTGGCCCTCTCCCTTCAAGATTACTAGGGAAGCGAAAAGTTGCACAGAACTTTCTTCCAGCTTTGCCCTATGCCTGAGGTAGCAATGCACTCTTCCTTACAGATGAAATATGGAATGGATTTATGGGAAATGTTTTGCTTAGGAAATATAGCTTCATCTTTACAATACCAGCCATTAAAAAGACACTATCATGTAACATTCCTGATGGTTTAACTTATTACATTGCTTCCAGCCAGAAGATTACACAGTTAGAAAGGCAAGACTCACGTGATATTTTCTTCAAAGATTTTACAGCACCAGATTCTTTCTCACTGAGGCTAGGAGTATTCTCCAGTTTCCTGTTCAAGGTGTCAGCAGGTATGATGGAGGTGCTGCCACCCTTGGCTGATGTCAGAAGTTCTTTTGGTGATGTCACAAAGGAAGGTTTGCCTTGAACCTCTTTTGAGTTAACAGAAGACTGTTTGGGAATGGCAGTGTCAGAAAGCAGAGGGGGAGCCTTGATTCCATCTCCATCGGACTTTGGAAGGCTGGAGATCTTCTCCAGGTTTACAACAGGCACAAACAAGCTGGAAGGCAAAACAGCATCATGATTTCTCCCACTTCAGCTGAGGAATGTCACACTTTTACCTCTCTATTGGCTGTGCTTGCTATGTATTTACAAATCAGGAACAAATCAGAGTCTGGCTTATGTATTAAGTGGTGAGTTCTCTCCACTTCTTCTGCCAGTATCCAGAAGAAATGAGTGGAGCCCAAAAACAAACAGGAATAAACCAAGATTCTGGTTTCAGGTCTAATAATAAGCCATTCTTTTAAAATCCAGGATTGGTAAACCATCAACAAAACCAAGGCTTCAAGCTGCGGCTCAATGTCAAACAATAAACCATGTCTTAGCCAAAAACAAATACATACTTTGGTCTTAATGTCATACGCAATCTTCTGAATTGTATTTCATCTAAGTTCCCAAAGGAAATAACTTGGAGGCCTTGTAAAGGCCATTATGACAGTTGGAGTTCTATACCAGGATACTCTGGCAGCAGCTTTCTTCGCAAAGCTACCTTCCTCTTTTATTAGCACTATATTTATGAACAAAAGGAGAAGCTGGGCTGGTGCTCCAAATGTAATCACTGCGTGAGAAGGCTGCCCAAATAGAGGGGGTACAGGAGAAAGTAGGAGAGGAAAAGACATGAAAATAAAGGCCAGCTTCCACAGACGGTACAACAGGAATCTGGAAAAAGTGGGAAGACCTATCAGGGATAACTCCATGCATGATCCCAGCACCTAGCAACCACAGCCTTCTAGTTCACCTTCAGCCATCAAAAGACCAAGCCAAGGAAACCACCTTTAGAACAATTGCCATCATAGCTCACCTGTTAGTAAATATTCTCCGAAACCAAAATGAGGTTATCTGAACCCAAGGGAGCAATCATATTTTCTCACCAGACTTCAAAAATATTTCGAACACTGTGATCCCGCTAAAAGAATTCAACCTTAATCATTAAATAAATGAGCAAGCTTTCGTCTATAATGTAGAAAACTGACTGATTATTGTATTGATTGTAGATTTTTTAACTGCTGTGTGCTAGTTTTGCCATGAGCACTTGTGGTTACAAACATTTGATAATTAAATAAATCAAATTAATTAGTTAATAGAAAGGAATCACAGAACTATCAAAATGGCATGAAGGGAGTACATAGTATTCCTTATTTGTATCATTAATATCTGATTTATTTATTGCTCTGATTTCTTCTGGAGCTGTAACCCATCATAAAGGAGGAAAGGCTGAAATACATATTTTAAAATGAATTAAAAAATAAAGTCCATGTTTCAAAAATCATCTTTTTTGGAACTATCCGTGGCAAATGGGACCATAAATAAATGAATAAAACTAAGAATGTGCAAAACCTTTTTGTTTGAACCATTTCAAGCTCAAAACATCCCAATCACATGTGAAACAGCTGCTTCAAGTGCAAAATAAGCTGTTTGAGCACTTCAGAAGTGTTTCACACTCGAAGCTGTGCTGTTCCAAGCTGGAAGCAATTCAACATTGTTGGAAAATAACCCATTTTGTATTTTAGGTGGGGCATCTAGAGTTCGCAACCATTTGAATAGAAATCTCCAAAGGAAGATTCTTACTCTGTATGAAATATAAACCCTACAGAACAAAAATATAAATGAACCCTAGAAGTGCTTGCAAGCTCCCTGTATCACCTCAGGAAATGTTGCATCCTATGTCCTATAGAGGATTGTTTTTCTCTTTCTTACTGCACTTCAACCAACCAACACATAGCTAGGACTGCTTTCTCCAAAGTACACATGAGGTGAGATATTCTCAGAGAGACTGGTTGGACTTATCCACTCACAAAGAAGAACCCCAGACCCTCTTACCATAGGTTGTCCTTCGGCATCTTGTCCGTCTTTTCGGGCATGTGCTGGGTTTGACTAAAGAAGCTCTGGGATTTTTCCCTCCATGATTTGGTGGATCCATGACTGCCACTGACAATGGGCCGCCCATTGACTGCATGGCACTTCTGCAAATTGGACGAAGGCTGCACCCGACCACAGAGTTTGCTGAGAGGTCCATGACGTCTCTCTAAGTGGGAATAACAATGCTGTTAGCCAGAAAGCTTGGCTGGCCAGTGAAGGATCCTGTGAGGTAGCAACCAGACTGCTAATTGCAGTTCTGCCTTGGGTATGAAGAGGGGTAGGTACAACAGTAAGCCAGGCCTTGCAAAAGCATGTTTCCCATAATCAGCCCTTGTTATTCAACTACAAATATGTTATGATTCCCAATTTCTTTCATCAGCCATGAGCAAAATATTGTAGTCCCTCCCAAAACCTACTCAGGGATAAAAATAATGTAAACAACATAAATAAATTATAATTTGTAGTTTAACCTGATCACTCACCTCCCAGTCAAAACTGAATTCCTGGCCAACCAAGTCAGAGACAGCTTATGCAATCTCTGTATTTCATTCCAGTCAAAAATTATTTAGATACTTTTCACTGCAAAATTCTGGATCTTTCCTTTCCTAATCTACTCTCCACCCCACCCTGCAAACTTGATTTTATATATATATAGTAATGCCCCAGGAAAGACCTGTTGTTACTAAGTCTGAACTTTCACCCAGAACCTACTGAGCCAAAGTCCATGGCAGCATCTAGAGCTAAGCCTAGACCTTCCAAACTTCACAGGCACATTTGTACAGCTTTCCAGTTTACCAAAACACATTTTTAAGTCTTTGCTATTACTATATAGTGTTTTCAAGTCAGTCTTGACTCCTGCTGACTATGCAGTCAAATCCACGTAGTTTTCCTGGCAATTTTTTCAGAAGAGAGTTGCCATTGCTTCTTTCCCTAGAGCTGAGAGAGAGTGACTGCCAATAGAGCCGAATATGTGTAGCTCTGGGTTGAGCTGTGGAGTCCTTGGGGTTCTCTGAACTTGGTTCTTTTCTTGCAAACGTTTCATTACCTGGCTAGGTAACATCTTCAGTGCTAAAATGGGATGGGGTTTGCTCTCTATTTATATACTGTGGCCCCCACCCCCACCAGCACTGGCAAGGCAGGCCACAGTATATAAATAGAGAGCAAACCCCATCCCATTTTAGCACTGAAGATGTTACCTAGCCAGGTAATGAAACGTTTGCAAGAAAGAACCAAGCTCAGAGAACCCCAAGGACTCCACAGAGAGTGATTGGCCCAAGGGCACCCAGCTGGCTTCATGCCTAAGGAAACCTCATGGTCTCCTGGTTTCTAGCCTGATGCTTTTAACCACTGCACCAAGCTGGCTCTCTTTGCTAGCAACCCTCAAAGTACATCTTCCCAGGCTTGTCCCAGATAGCTTTGTCAGAGCTGGGAGACAGCAGAGAGGTCACTCTCTCTTTCCTGTTTCTCAGGGAAGAGTAACCATTAACTGTTCATAGCCAATCACCAACGTACAACCATGGGGCTCCAAAGACAATCTCAATACATTTTTCTCTATGGAGCTGCCACTAGCAACATATACAGTGTTATTCTGTTCCTCTAGGCATGATTCATAAAGCCCAGGGGATAAATACATAACAGAAATAAAAATGGCATTTCTTCCATCATGTAATTTAAAGTGATATACTGTGTGGTTGTCCACTGAAACACTGAGCAGACCCAATCTATTTTGCTTCAGCAAGGGTGCTGCATCATGTGACTTCTGCTCATATTCTGGATAACTCTGTCACCCTATACACCCATTTGCTTGCATCTCATTTGCCAACAGGCTAAATTGCAACTTGCCAAGTTGTCAAAGGGCTTCAAATTTAGACCCTTGACTTGGCTTGTTTCAACTCAGAACAGATTTTGATAGCAAGCAGAGAGATTTTGATAATCCTAGTGAGATGATAACTTCCCCTCATCTCCCTCCAGGCAACAGTCCAGCTGTGGATAAAGGCAAAAAGTTGAGATGAAGGTAAATAATTCACAGATGATTGCTAAAGGAAATTTCCTACATTTAATTTCCCTAGCTGCATTTTGAGATCACAGAAGGAAAAACAGCTAAAAAATGGCCAAACACAATTGTATCTGTAAAAGTTAGAATGTGGAGGGAGGCAGCTAGGCCAGCTGGGAAGGGCGGGAGCTGTAATACCACATATCCGGCAAGCACTAGGACAGAAAAGGGTCAATCAGATGTTCAACTCAAACAAAGCACTACTCTCGCAAATAATGTCTTTTACCATTAAGGATGGCTCTGTTAAGATGTACATAATTATTCATCTATCTATATTGCAGAAGTTATGCAGACATACAGTTTTGGCCATTTTCTAGCTGGCTTCCAACCTTGGGGTGTAAGTAGCAAAATATCATCTCAGGCATGACCCTAACATGATACGAAAGTACCCTTTGTCTTCCTGGCTGCTCTCTTACCAGCAGTCTCCTTGCTCACTGAGAGGCAATCCTAGGGAAGAAGAGCTGCCCTAATTTGCAGGAAGGAAACCGAAAAGAGGGCCTTTCACTCATGTACCCCCCCCCCCACCAACTGGGCAGCAGCACTACTCACAAGCTCTCCCTGAGAGGCTACAGACATTCAATTGGCATGTCGGCTGCCTAGCTTACCGCAGTGCTTCTGAAAGGCTTGAGGTTTGACCACTTGGCCACAGTGGTTACACACCACCAGGTAGAACTCATCATGAGCTGGGCAGTGACCAAAGATAGACATGTCTGAAAGGACAAGAGATGCGAGTGATGAGAGCGCACCCAGGGAAGAGGCCCATGTCACCCTGTCAATATTTGTAGACTAAGAAACACTTGAACAAACCCATGGGCAAAATGAGACGCCCAGCCTATCCTGGAAGCACAGGTTAAGTCAGGGATGAGACGCCTGGGACCCTCCATATGCAGCTGAGCTACAGCTACTAACACCCCCCACCACTGAGCTCACCGATGGAGATGGCGAGAAGTGGTAATTCAGCAACCCCTGGAGAACCACAGAGTCCCCCCTCCTGACTCAAAAGAACAGAGAATGAGACACGGAGCTGAGAAGGAAAAGTTGCATTTCGGTCACAATTATTTCATAGCGTGTCTCGGATTCTGTTTTTCAACTATAAATTGGGAATATTACCAAGCCATTTGCTTTGTATGGGTACAGATGAAAAAGCCAGCGCTGGCAAGGTTCACTGTTCAGTTATAATAAGTAGTTGTTTATATCAAGTCAGGCCCAGGTAGCCAAATGCTCTCTGTTCTAACTGGCTAGTCATCCCACGACAACGGGAGATGCTACAGCTGAACAGCGGAGCCTATACTCTACTTAGCAAAAGAAGCACTTACTTCTTAGTTGAAGGACTTCTTGATCAGCAGCCTAAAGCAACCTTCCCCAACTCATCACCAACCAGTTGTGACTACAACTCTCATGATATCCCGCTAATACTAGCCAATAATAATGGGAGTTGAAATCAAATACATGTGGAGGGCACTGGGTTGAAAAAGACAGATCTCATACTTGACTACCAAATTAGGTACTCCAACATGTATACAATGATTTTATGCATTACTAGTATCTAGGTTGATATTTTCACAAGCAGCTGCTCAATTTAGAAAACTGCCACTGAGTGATGTGGCCTCCAGAACTAGTCTGGAGACTGCCTATCCCTGCTAATGTGGGCACACATGTTAAAAAACAAAAAGGTGACAGAACAAATGGCTATCATCTGGCAAAGGGGGCTCTCACATGCTGTCCAATGCTCTGTAACGTTGGCAGCAAGCAGCCCCACCTCCTAGCACAGCTGGGGTAGCAGAAATGGAAAACAAAGAGTCACAGACAGGCTAGAAAGCAATGAAAAGACCTAGGGCAGCAGGGCAGGAAAGAGAGGAAAACTGCCAAAGAGGAGGGAGGGACAAGGCCCAACTAATTGCAGACTATCTGAGGGCTTGACTGGTTCGAAGTGATTGCAAAAGTCAGACAAAAGCACAGCAGAGGCTCAACTGAAAATTCTGGCCTGGGTGTCCAGTGAGAAGGACAGAGGGTAATTCACATTTCCAAAGGTCTGCTAGAGAACCAGAAGGGGCTGCCTGAAGAGTTTAGGGTATGAATAATCTCATCTGGAAAAATGATTTAAGTTCCTGATGTCATTGCTGATGTCAACATTCTTACCTTCTGGTAGAACTTTAATCTGTGTCTGTAGCCTTCCCTACTCTAATAAAGAACAGGACTTCTTTAGAAACACATATGTACACACACACACACACACACACACACACACAAAATAGAAAGAGGAAGCTGTCTGATCTCTTGGCGGAGTACAGGCAGTTGGTGACTCAGGGCATATTTTCCTAACTATTAATACTAACAGAGACTGGAGTTGGATGAGTTGGAATTGGTTTTATCCATTCTAGCATAGGTTCTAGCATAGTTTTCACTCAATAACATTTCTTTGGAATGTTCTGGTTAAATTATTGAGCTGATGGACAGAGTATGATTGATATTTGAGGTCAGAAAAGAACACTTTGAGTACAAAATAAACATATTGGGCCCTTCCCTGCAGCCCTGACTCATTTGCATGAGTCATCTGGAGCCTTTATAAGTCTGTTTCACACTAACTCTGGTTTAAGAAATGTACTGGCTGAGATCATATAATACGATAAAAAGGGAAAGTATGGACAATGATCTTTGGACAAAATGTGGTGGCTTTTGCTTGGGGCTCATGAAACTTCATCTTATTAAAAATCATAGCAATGGAACAGTAACAGGAGAGAGTTTGAGACTAAAGAAAGCATAGCTGTAGAAACTGAACAGTTTAAGTTATCTCAAATCTCTGGAAAGATCGCATTAACTGTTTGGTCAATGGAAGGACTACAGAGGCAAGATGGGAAGATTCAAGACAAAATCTACAAAACCATTCAGATATCAAGGAAGATATATCCTCAAGGCTAAGCTTGGCCTATATTGATTTCCTAATAAATTACAGGAGCATTCCTCCCCTGTATCCCAAGACACGGCAAAGTTCATGCCGTAATCAGGAAAAGTCCATCACTTCTTGAATGGGCAAAACATCAACCCTCACTGAAACACAAGAATACAATCATGGAATAGGTCACTTTTACCACTGCTGCCAGCCATGATGTAGCAAAGCAGAAAATGCCACCATCAAGGCATTTGCCCAGGGATTTGTTCTATGCATTCCAATTCTCCTTTCCCAACAAATCTTACACTATGGAAAAAGTGTAGCTGGTTGTCATAATGCAGCAAACCATACTGTGGCCATCACTCAGCGTCATTATGGACTTGTCACTGCTACATGGGCAAGCAAAACAACAGTCTTCTGTTTGCAGAACTGAGAAGTCTGTACAGTCTCAGTTAAGGGTCACCTGCTGCGTGAAAATACAGTAATTGCCATTCCAGACAGACACAATACTTATAACCGTTTTCATTCCTTTCCTTTTGCAGAGCATTTACAAATGCAGAACAGTGAGTTTGGACCAAGGGTCTCCACAACTCAAGTTTCACCAGAGAGTTTGATGTGTTCTTACCTTCTTTAATGAGGGTCATTGCATCAATCTTCTTTCTCCCATTCCTACTGTTTTCTTCCAGATCAGACACTAGGCAAATTTTTCAAAAAATTGTTTCCATCAGCCAAAATAATAAACCCATTGAAGATACATTATCAATGCTAACGAGAACCTATGACATCCAGATATATTAAAATGGATACTTTCTACCTCTTAAAGTTCAACTCAAAGCATGCTCACTAAGAATTAATTAGTAAGTTTATATAGTAAGACTTACTAGAGAGTATGCATGGTTATGTCAGTAGGTTTAATAGACTTACAACATCTTTCAAGACAAATAAGTAGCAAGAGGAACTTCCATCTCATTTACACATCACACCTTCCCAAACTTGCCATGTAGCACTCTGCAGTTATGTTATGTCCTAGTACCGAAAAGATCCATTTGCAATTCACAGCAGATAACACAATATTCCCATTTGCAGTTGAACAGGGGTTTATTTTATTTAATCCCTTCCCCTTCAAAAGTATATGAAATTGACTTCTTCATGAAAAATTATTACATTTGTATGCCACCTTGCTTCCAAAGGAGCTTGAGCAGAGGACTGTGCAAGGGTTATCTTATTTTTATCTTCATAACAACCCTATGAAAAGGGTAAGGCTGAGTACGTGATGTGCCCAAGGTCACCCTGAGTTTCACTGAAGAGAAGGAGTTAATTTAATAACAGTAATAATCAGAGTAGTTCTTAAAGTTGCCAAGAAAATAAGGGTTCCTAAGAATCAGCTCTGCTAATATAGCAGATGTTCTTGAGCTTCTGCAAGCTTATAGTAGTGGACTTGCTGAATCTCAGACTCCACTGCCTGCTGTTTCAGCAGAATTGCTCTGCCAATCTGTATCAATCAAGAGGTGTGTAGAAGACAGTGACAAGCATACAGCTCCACCCATGGATGCTTTGCAAATTATAACAATGTGGCCATAGGGTAAGAACATGATTTGATCAACTCCTGTGGCAAGGCTTCATTTGAAAACTCTTTTCTTTTTCATTTAGCTTTCAAATAGCTATCATCCACCAGCATTCAATAAGCACATATGTAAAGATGAATATGTAAGAGGTATCCTTGTATCGCATGGGATGAAACAACAGTATACATATGTGATTTATGCCTTTTTAGGATAAGTATTTCTATTCTCCCAGCAATCAAACCAAGCTTCAGAAACAGATGCCTTAAGACGGACTTCAAAATGGAATTCCCAAATTTCAAGGTAAATAAATGCTGTTGGATTTTGGCTCCTGGAATCAAAATTTTGCTGATGCTGAATTACACTGGTGTCATGTTCTAAACCAGAATACTCTGGTTTCACTAAAGTGGGAACATTTTCTTATTACACTGTGCACGTACCTGCCCCAAATAATGTGGTTTGATACCCAATCCCAGCATGTACATAAGAAATCAAATAAATGGATTTAGAACTAATATTTCTTCTACCACTTTCCACATGGGAATCTCTTTGCACTATACAGGCATTCATGAAATGCCCACAAGTGTCTGCAGGTCAAATGCAAAGATGTGACTCCAAATTAGCAGTGTGAATGTGTCACAGAGCTGGTCACCAGGACCTGACTCCTGACTTTAACCAAGACACAATGCTTTGCTTGCATCTAATAGATTTCACACCACCTGGTGCATTCACAAAGACAAGATGTACCTGTTATAGTGCATCAACTGCTTCAGCATCAAAACAGAAGATGGAAATTCAAAATAGTTAATTTTTTTTTTTTAATGTATGGGCTCCAAGAAAAACATGACTTTCTCAAAACCTTTGCAGGGCTAACAAATGAAATAACTGAGCTCTGCAACCTGACAGGATTAGAGCAAAAGGTGGATGCTAAGCAAGTAAATAAAACACTCCAATAGGAAGCTGTTAGCAAAGAAAATTTATAACTTGCTTCTAAATCCCTGAAAATACAGGACTGATTACGCCAACTCTGCTAGATCTGGAAGTAGATCAGGAATTATACGAAGGCACTAACTCTATCAAGATAATGGAGGGGGAAGGGAGAAGCTCAACAATATAAAAAGCATCACCAGGGACAGCTCCGCAGACTCTCACCGCCCCTTCTGGAGTCTGCTGTCAGGTTGCACTTGAGAAAGTCAAAGAGACTAAAGACAAAATGCTCCCAAACGATTCCAAGGACAAAAATTACCAGAGGCCAAGACTTCCACCCACCATGTTAATGCACTTTCAACCTGCCCCCCTGACAGAGCAAGGGACAAAACAAAACGAAGGAGGAGGAGCATGGAGACACTGAATCAGGATGCCAGGGATCAGGTTGATAGGAGAGGAAAACAGAGGCAAGGAAATTCTAGTGGGTGATAATTTAGTGGCCAAGCCAACAGTGCAAAAAGAGCTTGCTACAGAAGATGGAAGAGAAGGTGCAAGGAATGCGAAACGGATAGATGGGCGGGGACCAGTTTCAGTGGCCTAGGCAAAGATCTGAATAAAAACGGAATAACTTGAAGAGGAGGAAATCCAGAGACACAACACAGCTGGAGGTAAAGCCAACACAAATTTCTGAAAACACTTTAAAAGAACTGGTTGAGAATCAGCTATAAAGGGATTTAAAGGATAAAATCAATGCAAAATGTTAGCTGGCTGAGTTTAAAGGGCAAATGTGAACATTTACAGGAAGAAAAACCAGCATGTCCAGAGTGATCCAGGAGATCATGGACAGTCAGAGAATTCAAGATATTCAGGAACAGCAATGTATTTTGTGTTTTGTAAGTGCCACAGTGGCATATCAAAGCATGGACTGCTATTTCTGAGAAAGTAGAAAAAGTGGCTGTAAAAAACCTGAAAGAAAGAACACTCAGATGAAATGGGGACAGTTAAACCAGGGCTCAGGGATCCTAGTGGGAATGTATATAGCCTGTTTCATACATAACTGTGGACTCAAAAACAGTAAAGATCAAAAGTCAGGGGGAATCCTGTGAATAGGGCATAACTAACTTCAGTAAGCTCATGTTAGGCAGGATCAAAGCAAAGGACAGAAGTACATAGGACCGTGTGTGGAAACCGCTGGGAACAAAGATTCCGATCGGCACCAAGATGATCACAGTACGCCCTCCAATTACATCAGGCTCGACAGAGGAATCAGTTCTGGGAACTCGAGAGATCTCGGGAAACCTGGTTTTGCAAAAAGCAGCATTCATCAGGCAAGAAATTCCGCGGCGCTAGGACCCGGCGGCTCCTTTGTTTGGGGCGGGCGGAGGGAGGGAGAGAGGGAGGGAGGGAGCTCGTCGACGGCGGCGGCGGCGGCGGCGGCGGCAGCAGAAACGGCGACGGAGAAGTGTCCCCCGCTTCCCCCCGCCGCCCCTCGCCGCCTAAGGGTTAACGAGCGGGATAGGCGCGCTCACCTGTCTCGGTAGTAGGTGGCCCAACTCTTTCCACCCAAGCACTCCAGCTCTGCCCCGCGAAGTCATCGAGATTCGGCAGCCGCCGATCCACAGCAGCCATTGCTACTGCTGCTACTACCGCCGCGCGTCCACGCACCGCCATCACCGTACGAGAACGCGCAGCCCTCCCCGCTGGCGGCACCAGCTTGCGCATGTGCGCCCTGTTCCTTGTACGACGGGAAATGTAGTTCCCAAGCTGATGGCGCCTTTCCTCTGCGCATGCCAAGAAAAGCGATGGAAACAAGAGGGACATGTTCGTTCCGTCCTTTCTACAGTCCACCATCCTCGGCCTATAATTTGAGCGACTCCCGTATTTGGGAAGAAAAGATCCTAAGTTTATGACTTTTTCATCCGTGCAGTGGGAATCTTACTCTAACAAATAAATGCATGACTAGGCTCAAGTCTAAGGTCTATGAGAGCTAGGATCTTGAGACAGTAACTTCATCTCCAGGGTGGAAAGAAACAAGTGTCGTCCATTCGTCTGACTTGACCTGAGTCTGCTGCAAACCAACTTGCAGCAATATGAAGGACAGGGAAAACTCTCTTCTCTTTCCCCTTCTGTTGTACAATTTTTTATCAATGCCATTTTTTCCCTCTAAAGCAAGGTCAGAATATGATACATCTTTTCCTCCTGAAATAGCATGACAATCTACTGGCCATTTTTATTGTCCTGTGTGATTCCTTTTCTAGTACAAAGGTATCCTTTTTGAGATGGAGCAACTAAGAGCTGTTCCCCACATTCCAAAACAGGATATAATAGTCAGCTCCTGTATTGCCAATAGTCCCTTCTCTTATCATTCCATATAGAGATTATCTTGTTTTGTTGTCACACTGAGCCATGCTACCACAACCCCAAAATTTCATTCAGATTAAGTCACTGCGATTTCCAACTTTATCGGTGTATGCCAAGTTACAAATTTATGCTTTTCACTTAATTATTCTGAATCTCTTTTACCATCTTGTTACCTATGTACCCAGTCTGGAGAGAACTTTTAGGAACACTTTAAAGTCCAATTGGGTCTGCTTTTTTACTCTCCTAAAACTATCCACCAAGTTTTTTGCTGCTCATCTCTGTTCTGGATCCTTTAGGAACAAATCAGATAATACTAGTCTTCTGATGAGAGCCAGTTTGGTGCAGTGATTACTGCACCAGGCTAGAAACCGTAAGACCATGAGCTCTAGTCCCCCCTTAGGCACAAATCCAGCTGGGTGACCTTGGGCCTGTCACTCTCTCTCAGCCCTAGGAAGAAGGCAATGGCAAGCCACTTCCGAAATCTTGCCAAGAAAAATGCAGGGACTTGTCCAGGCAGTCACCAGGAATCAAGACTGACTCGAAGGCACAAAAAAAAAAAAGTCTTCTGATAGATGGGTAGATAAAATTGTTATATGTAAATATTCATAATACTTATGTTATATAATTAACAGTTAAATGTAGTGCAGATTTCTAAATAGTCCCCCAAATGAGAGTCTCTGCAGTAGAATATTTGTTCCAATATAGAAAGAGTTAAGATTTACTGATGACTGTCTAATAGATAGAGATTTAGTATCATTCCAGCTATGGAGCATCAGTCTCTGCAGCCATGAAAACACCTAATATTCTGTTGTCTACTCATTAGACTATCCAAATTTAATTTAAAACAACATAAATATCTACAAAAACCATAAATCACATGGAGGTTTCTTCTAATGAGAAATGTATAGAAATGTTTTAAATAAATGCAACCAATTCATCTCTTAAAACAAAATTAATATATGAAAACCTCCTTCCTCAAAGGGAGCTGCTATAGTACATGATGACACCCTAAGGACCAATATTGCATTCTGAACATTACAATACAATTATTATCTGACCCCCCTTTTTTCTTTAATAATTGCTTCCTTCCTGCCACTGTGAAAAAGGGACATTAAGTGAGATCTAGAACGTTCTTGATGATGAACCCAAATTATCAGATTTCTCCAAAGCTGTAAATTTATGCACATTCAGCTTACAGTAAGGATAATGAATAATACAATGGGACCTTTGAACAAGCAAGTATAGACTAAGCTGCAAGAAAGGTTTATTCGTATGAGAACTCCATGCATTTCTTTATGCCAGGAGACTAAAGGTATCTACAGTATGTATAATTTCACACGCATGCAATGTTTCCATTGCAGCAAGTCCTAGCAAGCTAAATCATAACAGTGCAACCAATTATGTTGTAAGAATTTGAGAGAGGTGGGGGGAAGGACAGAGAAGCAGTGAAGATGACCTCAGATCAAGGCACTTATTAACGCTTCCAACCCTAAGTACATTTCCTTTGAAGTAAGACTTGGGCATTTAAATGGAACTTATTTTAGCCTCAATTATATGGGATTGCAGCCTGAGTGTCTGCCAAGTAAGTCTTGCAAGTACTGGAATCACTGTTCCTCTTCATCCTATGTCTGGAAGAGGATGCTCTTCAGAGAAACAGCCCAAGTAGTCTATTCTTGAGAGCACTAGAGCTCAGCTGGTCTGGATCTTCTGCCACAGTGACAGAAGGCTCCCTTGGGCTTGAGAAGAATTGCAAGCTAGAAAGCCCTTGAATCCCTAGAAGCTTTTCTGCTGCTGTACAAACATCCTCCCTCCATTTGTGGATCAATATTCTGTGTGCCAGCCAGCATCCTCCTGTCCAGCCTGTACAGTAAATTCATCCATCACTTTGCTCTTTTCCTAATGAATATTTTCTCCCTTTAAGAGCTGTTGCTAAAGTCTCCAAACGGCAATATTTCTCTTTCCGGATGTCACTCTGCTTGTGGTGAGCTTTAATAACAGGGTTTGTTTCCACCTTTGCTCAGAAGAATCTCTCTCTCTGAAAGCCACCCTGCACAACCTTTATTGCACTTGTTGGAGACATAATAACACCAGCACACTTCTGATACATTTCTCCTATGATATTTTCTGCTGTTATGAAACTACAGCATGAAATACTAACATTGCATTATGAAGGCGGCTTTCTGGCTTCCTTGAGAAAGGGACTATTCTGGAGCTTCACCATCTTGTCTAATTAAAAAATTATAGTTGTATATTTTGTGTTATTCTGTTAAATTCTAAAGATACTGGAATTGGTACAAATGTTTATTTCATTTACCTGCAGTGGTGATGACTGCACAAAACTGCAGACCTCTGAAACAGCAATGGGAGGGACACTCCTTAAGAGATACTCTCCAAGTGTCAGTCAAACATTAGGAAATAACCAACTGTTAAAACAAAACAAAAATCTATATTATAAACAAATCTACATTAACATCTGTAAGCTATCATAATACTTGCCCCACTAATGATAAACTGAAAATTCAGAAAGATAAAATATTGGAGTTTCTTAGTTCAGGAATAAAAAATAATTCAGGGATTTGATAGCAGTTTATAAAATGATGATGGGTAAATAAAGTAGGTGAGTAGAATGTCATTACTGTGCCCCCCCCCCCCCCCCAATATTAACATTCATGGTTGGTTAGTGAAATTGGGAGCTCATTTCAGACTATAGAAAGTACTTTTTCACACAGAACATAGCAAATGTTTAAGGCTCCTGGCAAAAAGTGCAATGAACAGCTGTAAAAGGGGATTAAGTAGAAGAATGATATAAATTATATTGAGCAGTCTTTGCAAAAGCAGTATGCTTCTGATTATCTGTTACTGGGAATGAATTGTCACCTTTATGCACCGTTCATAAGGTTCACTGAAGGCTCTAAACAGCCACTTTTGGAAAGGAACAATTGGAGCAGTTAGACCTCTAGCATCATCTGGCACCACCCTTCTGTTTTTATGCAATGCCCAGTGACCCCAACAGACTCCCCAACACATTGGAGGGTAGGTGAGAGGGTTCCTAATTAGACTACTGTGATCTGCACTCTGAAAGGGATTATTTTGCAGAAAAGTTTGGAAAATTCAGGTGCCAGGCTTTAACTGGAGCCTGCAAGTTGGCATATATTACCCAGTGCGACTTCACTGATATCTCAGTAGGTGGCAGTACTTTGCAAACCATCAGGACTCAGAAGCCAAGCAGGGTTGGACCCAATTACTGCTTGATTGGCAAAACACCAGGAATGCCAGGGCTGTAGATTAAATGGGAAGACATCCTGGAAGATGATGGCAAATCACTTTTTTACCATTGCCAAGAAAATGACATGGATAAGTCCATGTAATCTCAGGAACCAAGTCTGACCAGAGGCATCTTTCTTCTTTTTAACTTCCTTTACAGATTTTATTCATTTGTTATAAGGCCAAATTCAAGTCAATAGGTTTGATCTTTAAAGGCCAACTTGGATGATCTTAAAAAAGTCAAACTGGGCTGGGTATGCTTACTATTTGGATGGTAAACCACCCAGGAAATCCTAGGGCTATGAACTATATTGGGAAGTTTTAAAAAAATCCTGGAAAAAAGCAATGCCCAACAACTTCCATATTGTGGCTAAGAAACTACATGGATAGTAGGCACTGAGTTCAAATTGGGATCCAAACTGTTTCACAATCAACTTCCCCACTTGACACATTAACTGGCCCGGGAATTATGACTGACCTCTTGGATCTTTCTGATCTACTGCTGCTGCTAAATGATGGACAGCTCTTCTGGAATAGCATCTCCAGAAGTAATGGCCTGGCCCTTTGCTGCTTTCCTCTCAGCAATTATTTTAGTGAACAATTCTGAATGATGTATTCCAATAAGGCTTTAATGCTGCTGCTTCTGACCTTCTTGTTTACATATCATTCTTTATTTATTTCATTTTGCTAGTTGCCATGACTCTACATTTCTTTAATAAATAAATATTAGAAATAACATAACTAAATCCAAGGATTAAAAATTCAGGACAGCTAGGGAGTTTTCTAGCTGGACAAAAGGCAATCATATATTTCTGGATAATTAGGACAGTAAATTGATCATGAATAAAACTATAGTATTCAAATATTTTTACAAAAATCCAGCCTGTAGCTGCCTTTGAAAAACAACAGTTTTGCATATCCATTTTCCAAAAATACATCCTTCCTACTTTTTTATAAAGTTAAGGAAGGTGTTATAAATTGCAATCCAAATTACATTCGGAATATACTAAATGGTTTCGGGTTAATTAGAAAAAAAAGATGATAAGAGTGCAGTTCTAACTCCTTGTTGCTGATGCCTAGAGAAGGATCTAGGATTTAGCTGTTTCTAGGGTGGAAATAAGAGGAGCTCCCTGCATTGGAGGGCCCTCTTGTGCCTAGGTGCTTGAAATGCACAGACACAAGGAATTTTACAGATAATCAATGCACTTTGGCTCTCCTCTTCCCCCTCCTGCTTACCATGAACCAGTGTGACTCAGCTAAGATACTGAATCTGTTACTTGTCTTCCCCAACCGGGTACCTTCCAGATAAGGTGGGAATACGCTCCCAATTTTTTAAATGCTGTATGAGGGGAAAGCATATGGTCTGCAACAATGAAAAAATTCAGGAACATAAATGTACTCAGTATTTTGTGCATGTATTTGTAAAGTATGCGTTATAACTTAACAAGAAGATTCTGGTAATCTAAAACTTGGTGGAAACAAAAGCCCCACTGTACAGATTCTATATTGTGCTTTGAGTTATCATCTTGTTAATGTAGATTACATGGTCCTGTAGTATCTGAAATGTACTGAAACTGCTATTTTCCTTTTACTAAAGAGAGCATTTTAAAATTTTATAAACAAATAAGTTATTTTTCATGACCAAAGATGTTACTATACAATGATTGAAAATAGAAACTGAAATGCATTGGGCAATTCTTACTGGACCAAGTTGACTTAAAAGACTGGATTTGCTGTTGTCATGAACTTGGAACAACAGTGGATTTTTTCATTAATTTGATAGGTTTTACAGTATGCAGTTACAGTTATATGTGTGTGTAGATATCTTTATTTCATAATGATTAGCCAATTCAGTTAGCTGACCAGTTGCTTTTTGTATGAGCTATTCTGAAGCAATATAGTTTATTAAACTGAATGTGGACATTTGATCTGGAAGGCTGAGCTTAAGATCCAGTTCAGTTATGAATGCAACTGAGTGGACTGTGATGCGGATACAGACTTAGTCTAGGCTCTTAAATGGGAATAGAGCTGACTTAATACAATCAGTATCAGAACACCTCTCTCATGTCTGTGCCAGCAATAGCTGTTGTGTCCTCAGTTGATCCAACAGCTGTTTCCCTTGACATTCTTGACTTGACCAAATCAGAATTAGTCTGGGTAGGGAGGTTTTTCAGATTTCCATGAAAACAGCAGGAAGTAGAGAATGCATCATATGGCAGTGAGTCTGGCAAAAAGCATGACATGCCTTGTTACAAATAATGGAATGTGGCATCTTCAGTATATTTTTTTTATTTTAAATAAATAAAGGGCAAGTTGTTTTTAGTCTTTTTTTTTTTTAATGCAAAATGGAACTTTTCTTCACTTACCTGAATTTGTTTGGGGTTATTAATCTCCAATTGCTCCATATCCCTATTTCCCCTTTTCCACACTGTTTTCAACAAAATAAAAATGGGTTTATCCCTATTTTTAAATCGATATTTTTTTACATTCCAATATTTTATGTTATTTTGTTTTCTCTTGTGATAAATCAGTGAGGTGTCTTGAAGAATGAAAGTTCAAATCCCCCAACTCTCATGAAATTCCATGGATAATCTTGGCCTTCTCTTTCTCCCTACCCACTATTTACATCACAAAATGTTATTTTAAGATCAGAATGGAAAAGCCTCCCAAGCATATCTCAATACTGATCCTTCTAGACAATTCAATCAGCAGTTTATCATTATTATTGGAGTAAATAATCCTATCTCTCAGATAAAACACATACCCATCTTTTCTTTTAAGTTCCTCAAATGTTCTGGACATGGTGAAACATGTTTAATTTGAAGAGAATAATATAACAAGAACTTGATAGCACTCTTCTAATATTTGAAAGATTATCACATAGAAGGCAGCAAATATTTGTTTTGGTTGCCATAAAAAGGGCATATTTTTAGTTGTACATTAGAAACAAATTGTTCTATTAAGAATAGGTAAAAAATTAAACAAATTACTTAGAAGATTGGTGGTCAGAGACTAGGCAATCTAAAAAGCGCTCTTGTTCTGAATGTCATGCATTGTGCTAAAATTTGGACTAGATGCTTTACAAGTCTTTGCCTACTTATGATGCATACATCTTTTCTACTTAGAATAATTGCTGTTCAGTTAGGCATCTCAATCAATCTCATTAAATGCATACAACCAATACAAATCACACTCGGTATCTTTATCACCCTTTCCACTTCGTAATCACAACACGACAGAGAAAGTATATATCATAGGCAATAGTTCGGCTACAAAATCACTTGCAAATTTTTGACAAAACAATTTTTTTGTTGTTTGTCCATCATAGACTATTGCTTTAAAAGTCAGAAACCATCACTTACTGAGATGTCAAATTAAGAATACGTATGTGAATATACGCAAAACTCATTGTACCTTACAACAAAACAAGAGTTCCAAAACACTGTTTATGTCAGTTAATCCCTAGAAAATAGCCAGTTCAGGAACATAGTCCTTAAGGTAATTATACTTAGGAACTAGATTGGACATAGATCAAAGCAAAAACTGTAGGCATACATAAAGGCTACAGTCCCTCAGAGTGAACTCTCAAGACACTTTATTAGAATAATATTAACAATCACTAGGAAGGCAAAAATACGCAATGTTCTGCCACTAGAATAAATGCCTAAGAAAGTAAGAATAATTGATAGAATAGATCCCCATAATTCAATAATGGGCTATTGGTTGCTCCACTTTCAATAGAACTGTTTATTTTTCCAGGACAAGGAAGACAGACATCATGAGCATCTTAGTTACACATTATTAACCACCATTTGTTGCACTGAATTTGTAGAAATGCTAGGCTTCAGCTTTCACAAAATGCAAAGGCAGCAAAAGCAGTGGTTGGCCCTTCCATTCTTTCTAGCATGTGTGATGCCCAAGATACAGCCTGAAGACAGTGAGTTAGTCATCTAGGATGACTTTGGATTCAGTGCAATGGGTGTATCTGCACCTGCTGCCTGTTCAGCTGTTCCACACAGCCCTCTTCTGTGCTGGGTATAGAAGAAATGCCAAATGTAACACAACTGTAATTACTTCAAATAAATACAGAAGCAAACATATTTTAAGTCAGAAAGTGATTTGTAGAACTTGCATGATCAATGGCATGCAATTGTATCTTTTTTTAAGAATCATTACTGCCAAATGGACCGCGTGTACCAGCTCCTTGTTTCGGCATCTAGCATTAGTTTATAAAGTATTGTTCAATATTTGCACAAAGGTCAGATCTTCAACTGGTATAAAGTGGTAGCACACAGTATTGTGACACTGATTTTTATTGAGGATCTCGGACAAATCTTTGCAAAGGTAGCAAGTAATCCTGTAAGATGCAGAAGGAAGAATCAAAGGTATATACAAGATGAAAGATACACATATCTAACTACATTTGTAGGTTCAGTGTTTCAGAAAAATTTTTTGTAGAACTCCTTGAAATGGGTGATTATGTAAACACACTATTGGCTAGAAGCTATTTCTTAGGTATGGACTAATTGGTTGATAGAAGCACGCATAATGATTGACTACCAGAAAAACTCATTCTAAAAAGATAGTCAAACAGTTTTGTTTTTGGTTTATAGTAGCCCTTATAAAAAACATGGACACCGCAGGACCAGAAGGTGACTACATATTTGTAGCTTCAATGCCAAAATGTCACAGGATTTCCTAAAGACTATTACAGTGGTGCAGAAGTATCAATAATAAAAATTCAGAAAGAAAAGAATGTTTACAAAAAATACAAAGGAGGCCTGCTTAACATGAAGGTCCCACACCTAATGAAGCACCAATATTAGTAATATTAAGATTTCTTCTCCCTTTGCTGATAAAAGAGGTGGAAATAAGAGAAAGTCCAAGACCAAACCAAGTCTGATGTAAGAGATTTAATTCAACAGAGAAAGTACTCATCCTTCCATACTAGGGCATTCCCCACCTTCCTAAAAGCTATCCCCCCATTTAAGATTAGATATGTGGAAGCACAGAGATTTAAGCATTGAGGGGTGGGGTAGATCAGCCCCATTTATTTTTCAATGACATTATCAGTAGAAAAAAAAAAGAAACAATAACACCAAAAGAGTTCCTGAATTTCATAGCTGATATTCTCAGTAGCAAGTTGTTTCTAATGAAAAAGATGGGGGGAAGAAAAAGGTAGATTTAATATTATACTACTCTTAATTTCTGGCAGTCTCATCCTCTGCCAAAGAGACTTCCAGGGATGCTAAAAGCTTCCTTAAGAATTCCCATAGCAACTTGGGTGATTAGGGTGGTTCGTGTCACCATCAAATTCTGTTGCTAATTGCAGCCACATGGAAGTTAAATTTGAGATATGAACAAGTATATATGAGTCCACTGATATTCAACCCCAAAACCGAAGAGTTAGCAGCTTCCATTACAGAGGATTTAAAGGCCATTGCTAAGTCACTAGCCACAAAGATTCTGAACAATATAACAAGTTATAAAAAATTCCATCTGTGCTCTGCATGTTTCTCAGCCAAGCTTGGGCTGCCTTAACCTTAGAAGGTTAAACTTACTCAAAGAAGTTCATATGGTGAAATATTTTAAAATAAAACAAAATTTCAGGAAGATTTTGAAACAGATGTCCAGATTTCAAATTCTAGAGTGCTAGAAGTATTCCACTAATGCTACTTCTGTATGGTCAATATTTTTCTGACACTATTTGCATGCAATATAGGGATAGGAAAACCAGCAACTGCTAACAGCTCACATTGGCAAGGATTATCCTTTGTGGCTCAGCGTGGACAAAGAGGACTTTCTCTTATTTCAGTTTGTTAATAAAACCCTACTCAGTCTTTGCCATGCAGGCCTGAACAAGACACCTGCGTGCAAACAGTATCTTTAGTTGTAATCCAATTATATTTAAGGGAAGCAGAAATATGTTTAGAATATATATACTCTGTAATACAAAAGGAGAAATGTAACACACTCCTTCCTACCTTCAAATATATTAAAGGTAAAATATTATTTTGTTTTTATTTTATTTTGCTGCTCAGCAGAGTGGCACGTTACTGTTTCCACATCTATTATAGCTACAAAGTAGATGTATTTTCTCTCTAAGGCACTTAGATGTCTCAAATTCTGTGGTTTTAATGATCGGGTTTTCTCTCTGTTTTTATTCAACTCTACTTGCTTTGTTCTTTAAAAAATGGTAAAAACCATCAGTAAAGACATATTGCCATACATTCTAAGATAGGTGACTAACGTGAAAATGTACAGTAGCGTATGTTTATAAAAAAAAATCCAGACAAAGAAGAGTTTTGTTGTAACTATGAACAGTCGGTATGTCTACGACCACAAGAGGACCAATGATCGCAGCTGGAGAAAGGCATCCCATATCAGTCACAAAGGGAAGCCGATATGACTGCTGAACAGTAGCAAAGATAGCAGAGAAGACATATTTCCTGCACAATGGGTTACAATGGGATGAGCAAAGGGATTGCATGTTCTTGATTTGTGGGGGTGGAGGGAAGAAGGCTTCAATGGGGTGGGGTTTCCTTATTGCTTATCAACAGCTCCTTCTTCAGCAGAGCTTTCCTTGTTGGTGGTCTGTGCATGCCAAGGGGTTTCTTTAAAAACAAACCAGCAGTTTCCAGCCCAAAGTATAAAGTTGACAAAACCAAACAGCTGAGGAAGAAAGGGAGAAGTGTGTAGTTAATACAAAGCACTCATCAGTGAACTCTGAGCACATATATAAAGTCAGTTCAGTACTCTTCAATGCCCTCTTGTTCAGATTTTCGCAATGATTAAAGAACAGAAAAATAACAATCTTTCACTGGTTTATGCATGTTTATGTGCAGTGGCAATACTTTCTCATATTTATGATTGTGAGATCCAAAGTCATAGTTGAACATAATTTTGAAATCGGCATGTCCATTACAAAATTATACAGCCTTGATCGAGTGCTCTGTCTATTTGTCTGCTCATTAACCACAGTAGTAACCTAAGTAGAAGATAGTGCTGAAATTAGAGGAACTGATATTACTCCTCATATGTGCATTTCAGTAACAATGACTGCATTCAGTAGAACATAAACCGCACACAGGTTGGGGCCAGGGACCAATATGCTTCCATATGAACCTGACAACAAGCAGTCCTCCTTGTTCTTCTCTTCTTCCTTGGAGAGCAGTAATGTATCTTAAACTCCTTCCCAAGGGATGTATGTATTGAGGAGGGTGTTAAAAATATACCTCTTCCAAGTGACATTTTAACTGTTATATTTTTATTAGGCATGTTTGTATTGATGGCTAAGGATCTACAAATAATTTTTATCGCCTGAGTTTTATTTCAAATGCATTGCTGATTTTCAATATTTCCTTTTAAATGTTAAAAGACTATGTTTTAAAATGTAGTACTTTAGATATATGTTATTACATTTGTCTACTTAGGCTGTTCTTTGTTCTTCTTTAGCCATTATGATTCACCTTTCTGTTATAAGCAGCTGCTTGTTGCAGCAAACTTAAAGGAAAGTTTCTGTTTGTAAAGACAATTGTGTTTGCCCACCCTCTTTCATGACATGATTTCAGAGTTATTTGAGATGTTCTTATTCTAAAGAATAAAGCTTAACAGCCTTCCCCTGTTGGTTGTCAGAATGGCTGTGATTTAGTGAAGGAAACAGAGTGAAACCACATTGGCTACAGTGCAGCCGAAGTCCCCATCCTCTCTCTCCCAATCGATACAGCATTACTTCCAGGCAACTCTTACCACAGAGATGTTGGCCAAACCCATAGAAGGGGTGGCCCCAGCATTGCACACTGCGCTTTTGAGCTGACACACTGACATGGCTGCAATGAGGCTGGAAGGCCGTGTGGCTCCTTTCACATCTGACAGACCCTTGCCCCAAGCTGAAAATGCCACTAGCCAAAAAAAGGTAAATGACACAGTCACGCAGAAGTCCTAAATGGAGGACAAAAACAAAAACAAAAACAAAAAAAGAGTCACGGTTAGTATAACTCCATGTCAGTAACTCCATTCTGCTACAGACAGGGCCATCCTTTCATCCAAAATACCCTTGCCCAAATGAGAGGGCGGTCCATTTATTTTAATCAGGCAGTTTGTTGTGTCACATTATTTGTAAGACAACAATGACCATATCCACTCCATATGTAAGTGAGGTTCACACACTCCACTTAGTCAAGATGTGGTTTGTTTGCTGCTGTCTCAGCCATTAGCGGTGGTTCTTAACCAACTGTGGCTTATTCAACAAACCATGGATAAGCAAAACCAGGCTAAGTGCACTATATGAATCAGGTGATAATACAGTTGCATAGGTTGGTTCTTCTTGTGCTAGCACTCCAAGGTCAAGAAGAATACAAAATAGAGAGGGCAGGACTTCCCAGCTGGATAAATAAATGCATGTAGTGGAGCCGTGTACATTTTTTCTCAGATTTCATACTGAGAAATGCTGGAGTTTTTAATGGCGTTTACTCTAAGCTAATTGCATTTGTACAGAACTGGTTCTGTGATGCAGGACTTGAAAGCTAAGGAGTTGAAAACCAAACTGAGATCTTACCGCAAAAGGTAGCCTCTTATTCTCATTATAGAGGGAGTGAAATCGTAGATATATTACAAGAGCTGCCATAGTATAAAGAAAAGAAAAAACACCCAAGGTCACAAAGAATTCAGCTGGTGCAGAAAAGTCTCCCATGAGATGCAGCACTCTTTTAGCAGTCGATCCTTCAATACAATCTGGCATATCAAATGGGATCTTATACAACCTGGTCAAATTGAAAAAGAGAGCAAGAGAAACAGCTTCAGTTTAATCTGAGTATTTAGTACAGAAAAATTAGGCTACAGGACATCTCTGACATCTAGAAATCTGTTTGGAGGAAAATATGTTTGTCTTATTCCCACCTTTGTTAAAATGTATTTTGCAGGTTTTAAACATTTTTCTTACAGATGAAAGTGAGAAGTCCTGAGCAGCAAACACCTTTTTAAAACAGCTCTCGGAAAGAAACTTCTGAACAACAGTTTGGCTCCAAATTTTATGTAACTGACTGAGAACAACCTATCTAGATCTGTTTATCATACATCCATCTAAGACTCTATGACAACCCAAGCTTTTTTTATCTAGTTTGCCTTAACAGTGCATCTATGTTTACCTTTGAGGTGCAAAATTCTTCAGCCCTGATCTATGAGAATATGCATGGATGACTCTTTTCCCTAAAACTGAGTGATACTGGTTTTATTTATTTATTTATTTGTTTGTTTGTTTATTTATACATGGACTTATCCCCGCCCATCTCCCCGCAATGGGGGACTCTGGGCGGTTTACATAAAATTACAACAAATAAATACATAATTAAAATTTATAAAAAGACAGACAGATCTATACAAATGGAAAGAAGAGAAAAAAAAAAATCCAAGAGGCCGATGGAAGCCATACTAGGCCTCTAGGGGGCTAGCCAACCCCATTTCTGACAACCTCCCTCCCCGCCCCAGGCAGTGCAGGCAGGTTAATTTGTTTATGAATACTCATTGCCATATATTTTAGAAGCTCTTTAGAAGGACCATCAACAGGGTTAGGGTTAGGGTTAGAGTTACAGATCAAGATAATTTAAGTTGTAATGGAGTATTTATTGACATGTTCTGGTGACTTCTGGGTTATCATAAAGGAATACTGATGCACGTGGCTTATTCGTGATCAGTTTACTCATTCCTCTACAAATCAGTTAGCCAGAATAAACATATAAGCCAATGAATAAAACAGTGCCACAAAACCAAACTGATACTAGGAATCCTCATTTGTTGCTAAAAACAAACCTGGTTAATCACACCCTTGGTTTGGAAGCTATGGTATACTTCTGTGTACACTTGCACATGACTCAATCACAACACAGCTACTAAGTTTGCCAGCTCTTAAAGGTTGGGCTTGGGATCTATACAAGTGTAACAAATGCACACATTTATATATGTGCAAATAAACTACACATATGAAATGTACTGTAGAAATTGAAAAACACTCACTATATGAATCATGACTAAGATTTAACACAATTTTATACAGAGTTGCTCTCATGTTGCATACTGTAAAGTGATGCAAAAGTAAAGGTGTCCTCACCTTGAAATCACCTGAAACTCCTGGTGCAGGATCCATACATTTTCTGGGCAGTATTACAGAAGGGTTTCCTACTTCCTTTTTCCAAGATGTTTTTTCCCAGTTTAGCCAATAGCCCTAGAATTCCTTGGTGGATCCTTGTACAATTACTAACCAGGGTCAATTCTACTTAGTTCTAGGAATCAGTAATATTATATATAAAATAGCTTTTAGCCTCTTCTTACCAATACCATTTGAATTAGGCTGATTTTGCACTCCAACCTCCAACCACAGGTTGTAACACAAAATTGAGCATTTCCTCACATTAAAATCAGAAGCTTTCTCTCCTAGTGCAGCCAACAACAGTAATAATAAAATCCTTTGGCAGATTCTCTCAAACCATATTACTGATTTTAATAAATGAGAATTGAGCAGAAAAACTTAAAAAGTGGCTAAACCTTCCTTGAAAAAGATGTCAGAATAAATGAGTTAAAGAGACAGTACTCTAAAAGTTTAAATTTCTACTTACAGTCACGACCAGAAATATTGGAACAAGGATAACTGTTTTGGCATTTGGCCTCTGTACACCGCCACACTGAAGTTGAAAGGAAACACACCCAGATGGGAGTGAAGTCAGGACTTTCAGCTGTAATTCAAGGGGTTGGGCAAAAGTGGGGCACTAACCATTCAGGAAGTACAGCCAGTGGCATAACCCCCCCACTCTCATCATTGGTGGCTCATAAATAATGGAACCAACCAACATCACAATAAACGTAAGGATCACTTTTAATACCTGGATGAAAATCCTTTGTGGTCAATGATTGCCTGAAGTCTGGAACCCATGGACATGACCAAATGCTGAGTTTCCTCCCTTGAGATGCTTTGCCAGGCCTTTACTGCAGCTGCCTTCAGCTGCTGCTTGTTTGTGGGTCTTTCTGCCTTTAGTCTTGTCTTCAGTAGGTGAAAAACATGTTCTATTGGGTTAAGATCAGGTGGCTGACTTGGCCATTGAAGAACCTCCCACTTCTTTGCCTTGAGAAATTCTTGGGTAGCTTTTGCTGTATGTTTTGGGTTGTTACCAATCTGCAATATGAAGCGGCGTCCTATCAGTTTGGCAGCATTTGGCTGAACCTGAGCAGAAGGTATAGCCCTATACACTTCAGAATTCATCCTGCTGCTTTTATCAGCAGTCAGGTCATTAATAAACACCAGTGACCCAGTTCCATTGGCAGCCATACATGCCCATGCCATAACACTGCCTCCACCATGTTTGACAGATGATGTGGTATGCTTTGGATCATGAGCTGTTCCTTTTCTTCTCCATACTTTTCTCTTCCCATCATTCTGGTGCAAGTTAATCTTGGTTTCATCAGTCCAAAGAATCTTTTTCCAGAACTGGGTAGGCTTTTTTAGGTGTTTGCTGGCAAAATCTAATCTGGCCTTTCTGTTCTTGAGCGTTACCAATGGTTTGCACCTTGTTGTGAAGCCTCTGTATTTACATTCATAAAGCTGTCTCTTGACTGTAGATGTTGACAACGACATGCCTACCTCCTCAAGAGCATTCTTGACCTGGCTAGATGTTGTGAAAGTGTTCCTCTTCACCATGGGCAGAATTCTGCAGTCATGCACTTTAGTTGTCTTCCGTGGTCTTCCAGGCCTTTTGCTGTTGCTGAGCTTGCCAGTTCATTCCTTCTTTTTCAGGATGTTCCAAACTGTTGCATTGGCTACTCCCAATGTTCTTGCTATCTCTCTGATGGGTTTATTTTCTTTTCTCAGCCTAATGATGGTCTCCTTCACTCACATGGACACCTCTTTGGATCTCCTGTTGAGAGTTCCAGTGAACAGCTACCAAATGCAATGTAACACTCAGAACCACCTCCAAGCCTTTTATCCGCTTGATTGGTCATGGGGTACCCAGGAAACAGGCCACACCTGGCCATGCAGCTGCTTGTCAGCCATTCATTCCATTACTTATGAGCCACCAATGATGGGGGGGTGTATATGCCACTTGCTGTACTTCCTGAATGGTTAATACCCCACTTTCGTCAAACCCCTTGAATTACAGCTGAAAGTCCTGACTTCGCTCCCATCTGGGTGTGTTTCCTTTCAACTTCAATGTGGCGATGTACAGAGGCCAAATGTCAAAACAGTTATCCTTGTTCCAATATTTCTGGTCCTGACTGTATATAAACAAATACATATCTATCATGCCCTTTTGGAATATGCAATGTTATGTAAAGTGTAAAAATATTTTTTAAAAAGTCAAAGAAAATAAAGGTATGATTTAAGAAAAAAGAAAATATGGCTAAATCTAGTTACACAATGCATGTTTATAGCTTTCTGTACTTGCAAACCATCCTTGCTTCCAACACATCCATGCATCATATCATACATTACCTCGTTCTATTTCCATATTACCTTTCCATGACTTATACTGAACATACATCTTGGAAAAGTTATAAAGGAGAAGAATTTCTTTTAGAAATTCCTGCTGCAAACCATAATTTATGGGTTTGTTGAGATGGCAGTTTAACAATTGACAGTGTACTGTACAGGATTTCCTGCACTGAAGTTACAACTCTGAGAAAAGAGGTTTATATCCTTGGCAACCATACCTAACATAATTCTGAATTCAAGTAGCAAAATGGCCTCCAAGGATGGGGAGGGGGGAATCTATTCCAACTAAAATGTTTTTCAACCCATATACAATTCATTATTTTAAGATACTGCATTTTGTTTTGAACTGTCACTGCCAGCACCACAACAACCCTTCCAATTTGTTCCCCTTTTCATCAAAGGCATTTCAAAATACTTCACAGACATGCCTCTATTTATAGCTATCAGATGTTGGCAGGGAGGGAAAGATGCACACAGATATAACAATGTTCGATCTTTCATACACTGATTGATTTCATTTTAACTTAGATCTTGTTTCTGCTTATCCAACAAGTCTTGCGATGGGCATGTAACGTACAAAGTTTTCACTGTGCTGATTTCTTTGCTCTCCAGAAAAAGATAATCTTTTACCTGATATAGCATACTAAAAATGAGTTAAGGATATTATCCATACTCCAATGCTGCCTCTTGTTTTTGGCAGTAGTGCTGATCACCAAGTCCATCACAGCCTGATCACTAAGATTTAGACAAAGAATGTGCAGCAAAAATAAATTTTTGTCCGGTTCATATGCCCTCAATAGATGACAGCTGTATCAGGTCAGCTGCTGCTTTTAGGTTTGCCACCAAAAAAAAAAAAAAAATCCTTTTCCTCTCAAAGCAAATCAGAGAGTGCTCAAAATGCATGTATTGCACTTCTGGCTAGACAGCAATTTCCTATACAGATAGTAATCTGCTATAGCAACATTCATCTGGAAGTGAGTGGAATGGAGAAATGGAAACAACAGTTCAGGAGTGTTATACCATAATCATTGTTTTAGTTTGATTCAGATTATACAACTCTGCTTCACTCTGGTTTGCCAGTGTTAATCTACTGAGGTATAGCCATGTGCATAAAGTGCACAGATCCAGTTGACACCTGCTAAACTACCTGGTGAAAACTGCCCTCAGGAAGTTGTGCTCTCAAAGATTTATATTACATTATTTTTATCCTGCCTTTCATCTCTAACTGAGCTCTCCCCACAGGTATCACTTGAAATATAATTTAATATATTTGAACCACAGTAGGGGTATGGTAGAAAGGAATCAGATTACATCTAAACATGATGAAATACAAGCGCAAGGCAGCTGGGACCTCCACCTGCCATTCTTGGAGATAATACCAATCTGGAAGCAAAGTACCCCAATTGGAAACAGAATTCTCACCTCATCTGGTTGTCTCCAACCAAGATATTCCAGACATGGGCCCTTTTTAAATAGATATATTGGTGCAAGCTGGTGGTAATGCTTCCCTTAATAGGTCTCTATTGGGGATAAATTCATCTTGGAGATTTTGAAATCCTGGGAGAAGAGAGGGTTCATTCCTAACTGTCAGAATGGAAGAGATATGCCCCCAAACAAAATGACAGATAGCATACTTCTAGATACCATGGCCCAGAAATTAATACATTTGAATTAATTTGTTCACCTGTGAAGCTTTCTGAAGATCACAACATCTCCTCTTTCTGCAGGTCAGTGCATTTCCTAATTCACTGTGTAGTGCTTTGTAACAGGAATTTTCTCATGTGGACATATCTTTTTTAAGCCCTGAATTTAAAACACTTGTCTCTAGAAGGTGGTAGTACATGTTTAGACTCGGAAGCTAAGCAGAATTAGGCCTAGTGGGTACTTGGATGGGCATTCCAGGGCTATAAGCTAGACGGGGAAGTAATAAAAGAAATTAAGAAGAAATCAATTGCAAAATACTTCTAATACTGTTGCCAAGAAAACTGCATGTTCATAGCCATGTAGTCACCAGGAGTCAAGCTTGATTTGAAGATGGTCTTAATCTTCTCAGCTGTCATGGTTGGAAATAGATTTTTTATATGGACAGAAAAAGAAAGGAAGGAAGGGAGGTATGGCACGGCCTTCTCCCATGCATCCCATTTAAAATCGAAGGACAAAGATACTGTATCTTCTTAATCATAACATTTGTTCAACAGCCTAAGATGTTTACATAACCTTATGTAGGCCAATGAGTCAGAAAGGCTATCTCCCTCCTCTGTCCAAATTATTGATTTTAGGAAACAATTTGCCTTTGAATTTACAAAAAAACCTCTGTCCCAATGTACAAAATGTAGCTTATTTATAGCATATAAGTTACTGAATCTCTGCTTTTTCAACCATCAAAGACCCAATAGCCACTCCACTGACCACTGGTTTCTGACCAATGGATCAGAAGTGGTTTCTATTGTGGCAAACATATACTAGTTTCTTAGATGAACTATATTTTTCTGCAGGAACATTCCCCAAACCTATGTATGATTGGAAAGAAGAAAAGGAATTCAAAGCACTATAAAATCTGCTCTATGCAACCAAGAGACATTTGGCCTTGGTTCCTGAGTAGCAACCCTCCATGCTGCATGACAAATCACTTTGAAAACTAAAAGAATTCCTAAAAGTGATCTGAGAAATTGGGGGTATTAAAAAAGACAAACCCAAAACAAAAAAACTTAGCATGTCCAAGCCAACATGCTTAAATGGGCTTTCTGGATGTAACACCCTGCAGAGCAGTTTCCAGCCATCATTGTAGTAATGATGCAATTCTTTCACTGCTTAATTCATTTTGAATCAATAGTTAACAGATTTAGGGCAATTCCAGATGAATGTCTTGAAAAATAGCCTGCAATATTGAGCACCTCAAGTTAAATAATTACTTACCATTGAAAAAAGAAGCCTAGGAAATATAACTTAACTATTTTCCCTTAATCAGAGGCTATTACCAACAGTGTTTAATTTCACATTATATATTCCAAATTTGTCCTCAGTAAGCTTTTGATTTACCTGAAAGGATATCCAAACTGCACAGTAATAGCAGTTGTCTCTTTAGGGGCCTTGTTGCATTTCACAGTGGCCCCGGTTTCTGCACTGAAAGAACCACAGGCTCCAAAGGCAAAAATGGCAAAGAGCTGAAGAAAAAGGGAAGAGAAGTTTAGGATTAAATTTGTTAACGATCAGTAGGAAAAACACTCTAAGCTAGACAACATATTTAGCTTTATTAACTCCTGTGAACTATCCCAAGACTGCAGAAACTGCACACAGCTACCCAGGTTTATAACGGCCCAGAACTGTTTTAATAAAATCATATCAAACATCAATGCATATCAACCATTGTAGCAAAAATATGCACGCAATGTGCAAATCTGATCAATTAAAAAAAAAAGCTGCATATTTTCTTAGACACATTTAAAAAAAATAACACCTTGAAAGAAAGAAAAGGAAATAGCTTGCTGGAAGCCAACACTGCAGAATAATACCCAGCTTAATACTCAGCTTCTATAAAAGAAAAAGCATTAAATAAAAAAAGCAAGATGTCTTGCTTTTTTGCAGAAAACTAAGCAGCGTTAGAATCCTTAGATATAACTACTAGCTGAAAAATGCACGTTTCAGTAAAGCAACTGAAATAATTCCATCAGCTTCAATAGAAAGCTAAATGGTTTGACTAAAGCCTGCCACTAAATGTGGGACAAACAATAGTTATGCCACACACATCAAAAATATTTTGTTTCAATATCAATGACCCAGAGCTGCATAAAATCAATCCCCCCCCCAAAATGAAATCCACAGTATAAGAAAGGGCTTGAAGCTGATAGACATATTCATATTTAACACACCGTTCCATCCAGAGATATGCACGGTATTTGTAATCAGCAAACCTCAGCAAAATCTGCAGAAAGTCAAGACTAATAGGTATATAAAAGCAGGTGGTAGTGTTGGAAGAGACCAGCATTAAATTTCAAAGCACTCTTGCTATGATAGACTTATGATAGATAAGAGAAAAAAAGAAGATGTAGCTAATGACAAAATTGTCAGTTTTGACTTAAACAATATATAAACTGGATATCAAGATAAGCTATATCAAGAAGATTTTTCAAGCACCATGATAGATCAGTACATAAAAGGGAATGAGGAAAAAAGAAAGGATTTTACAGATGAACAAAAAACTTGTTTTATTTTATTTTATTTACCCATTAGGCTCAACTCTCTCTCACACACCAACATGGGTCTTGCAAGACCTGGTAAGACACTCTTGGTGGGTTCAGCTTTATAGCAACAAAGCAACAGCAAAGAGCCTAGACCAAGCACTGGCACCTGGTTTGGAAGCCCCCTTGGATGAGACTAACATCCAGCCAAAACAGGACTAACCAAAGTTCAACTATTATAATGAATGGCTGCACTGTACTCCCCATAGGTTTCCATAAGCTCAGTTAGGGAAAGTGATGAAAGCTAGCAGATGTGCTGCTTAAACACCATTACAACTGAAGAGTTTCAGAATTAGTTGTCTGTATATAAGTCCAGGGAAAAGCAAAAGTTACAAAAAAGTTGTTAGTAAAAGAGAGGCCTAGTCATTATGTTTAGCACTAAGATGGAATTAAAAGTAACAGTAACAACAAAATGGTAATGCAAAGAGCTCAGAAAGGAACTATTCTGCAGCAACAGGACTTCTGTATCTGCCAAGGTCTCATTTGTTCCTATCCTAACAAACCAGGTATCCTGATTTAATAAAGCTTATCCAGAAATGTTTACAGGCAGCCAACACTGAGTTTGCTTTCATGTGCTACAGTATTCCATGAAATCTGGAATTACTATCTGCAATTCCAGATTTCATGTAACAGCTAATGACAGCACTGGGGTTCTCAACACTACTTCTGCACCCGAGCAGAAATCAAGCTCAAACTCCAAGCAGTGCTGTCTTCTCCCAAAGCAAGAAGCAACTGTTTAAGTGCTGACCTCTATGAATTTAGAGCCAACTCTATATTTTCAATCTGTATAGAAAAACGAGAACTAGACTGGAAAGCTACAGCACAGATACCATGGTTCTCAGTATTTTACCAGATCTGAAAAATATAATTGAGAAAAAAAGGAAAATATATATAATATGATATATAAATATGATAAATAAATAAATAAATAAATAAATCAAATGCTGTATTCAGAAAATACAATCTGCACCACAGCAGATGGTCTGTGCAAACCAGTTATCATGAAAAATGTCTCTGTGTACTCAAGGCAAGAAAATATGAAAAATCAGGTCATGCTTCTTCAGTAGTTATACTTTCTACAGTTAAAACATTACCATTGAATAAAATAAACAGATTTGGTAGAACAAAAGAACACTTTCAAGATCCAGTCACTATGTGGCCAGTTTCCTATGATTTTTACTAAAGAGCTTTATCAATAGAACTTTCTTGTTTTTTGAAATATATGCTAATTTTAGCCTATGCTCTAAAACGGAAACTTCTTGAGATGATTGATATAACTGTTTTATCACAAAGAGTGCGCAAAGCTAAAAAGTCTAAAGAGATCTGAAAATTCTCAATGAATCTGACGACCTTGTCAGGCAGCAACAAGGCATAATAAAAAATATGAAGTGCCAACTGTAGACTGTGAAAGAACCGTATGTGCACATTTGAAACAATGAAAGAGGGCACAGACAACTACTTATATCGCATATCTGAGAAGAGTAATGTCTTGATGTACGATGGAAGGCCACTTGTGTCATTCATTTGTCATTAAACTTTGGTGCTACATTATTCTCACAATCCAGTGCTTTAACCATCCAATCAATGCACAAAATTGTCATCTTCTACTAGATCTTGATATATCTATGCAAATACTGCTGTCCTCAAGCCATGCATCATGCAGTGACAAGTCCTTGGGTTTACCAGGGGACCCACTGGTGTTATTTTTTAAGTGTTTGAGATGTGTTCTCACTGAAGTCTAAACTCATCCAAAACTGCTGCGCACTTAGATAAAATGCTGTTAGCTCAGTTCTGTTGTCTTATCACTCACTTCCTCTCTGATTCTTTTCAAGTCTGAAGAAGTATTGCACATGCTTCGCACAACTATAAAATCAGAGTCTCTAACTATATGGTTTTGGCAAAATATGTTCTTTATGCTTAAGTAGTACCACTATTGTCTAAAGGCAAAACAAATGGCAGTACAGCATGTTACTTAATAACAGTGCTATATATGAAAGTTTAAAACTGAGGGATTTTTTTTTTTGATAAACAGGAAGTAGCTTCTCCTTTTTAAGAACTACAGAGTAGATAAGGCTTATTCATTTTCTTCATGCTATACAAGTTTCTTTCCTAACTTCTGCATTAAAATGGGTAAAAATCTAAGATGTTCATGGCAGTCAAACTGAAATGCTCCACCCCTGTGGAAACAGATACACAAAAATACAGCCCTGGAGTGGAGTCTCCTGGCACTGGGCTCTGTGCTGTGAACTAAATAAATCCAGGGTTTCTAATCTCCTCTTGGGAAGGCTGAGAAGAGAGAGAATTTGTGAGCTCAGGGACAAGTTAAGGCGCGGTATGTGCAGAATCAGAGTTCCAAAAAGGTTAAACCCGCCTGAGTGAAATGTGAGCACCACTCGCCACTGCTCCCATGCATACCCCGGTCCATAAATCCAGACTCCTTGCACATAGAAGGACTGCCTGAGAAGACACTCCCTCCTGCTCAACCGGCTCCTGCACACAGCCCAGGTCCAGTCTCCCGCCCCCTTTGGCCCCTTCCCTTGATGAAACTCCACCAAGGCAACAATTTAGTGTGGGGTCATTCTTTCCCTCCAGGTTTCGGGGGCGGGGGGGGGGGCGGGCAAAGCGGAAAAGTTGCACACGAAAGAACAAACTTACCCACTCCAGCACCTTAATGAATCCCAGGGGCTCCTCCAGGCGGCCCCAACGTAGCCCCCCAAACAGCTGGGCCTGGCAAGGAAAGCAAAAAGAGGAGGGGGAGAGAAACAAGGGCAGGGATTTCAGGTCAGCCAGGAGGGAAAGCAAAGGGGGAGGGAGAATTAGGAAAGGGTGTCAGAAAGTGAGGGAGAATCAGAGACAGACAGACAGAACAATGCGGGAGAGGGGAAGAGGCGGGAGAAACGGCCAGCAAAGGAGCCCTACCACCAGGTTGGAGGACTCCTTGTCCGCCGCCGTTGTCTGGGCTCCGGGCTCCGACATGCTCCGAGGAGGGCTGGTCGCCAGGTCCGGGTTGGCTTCCTTGCTTCTCTGGCGAGTGGGCGGGGGAGTGATCCAGGCGAGAGAAGCCCGGGCTGGGGTTGGCGGCGTGGGCGGCTGCTCCCTCCTCCACGGACCTGCGGCGAAAAAAGCCCCGTCGGAACTCCTGTCAAACTCGCAGAGGAGAGTGAGCGCGCTACGCGGCAGCAGGCGGCCGGGCTCGCCGGCGCGCGCTTGGCTCTGGGCTCAAGCAGCTGAGGGCGGCGCTCCAGCCGGCGACTCCGCCTTCGTTCGAAGGGGCGGACGGTCAAGGCGCCCGGTGCCTCTTCGGCCTCCGGCAGAAGGCGGGTCGCACCTCGCGTGCTCTGTGCGGCGGGCAAGGATGCTCTACCTTGCGCAGAAAATGGGAGCGCGTTGATATCATGCATTCTGGTGTTGGGGGCGCAAAGCTTGGCCAATAAGAGAAAAAAGGAAGAGCGTCGTTTTGTTTCGTTCAATGTAAGTAAATGCATATTAAGTTTGAAGGAATGCGGGCTTCTAAGCAAGTATTTCACAGATTTCTTGGCTGTTTGAAAAAATTAAATAAAGCATTTCAAACAGTGATTGTTTGATGGGAAGTTGCCTTTCTTCCATTTAATATAAAGTAGGACTGTTTATGCTGCCTACCAGGAGTTGAAGAATGCATATTTAATGTTATTGTGTTCTTGTGTCCCCCAGAAACGGAGATCCAATTGTAAAAAGATTGAGCTTGGATGAATTTCATAGTCTTGTTAAGGTCTCTACTAGTATAGATCCACAATTCTAATTTTCTTCCACACATAGGAAGATAATTATTTCCCGTCCTTAGTAAATTCTTCCTGTCATCCTTAGGCATGTCATTTACACAAGGGAAGCTTATAGGGTCCTGCTTCAAATAGCTTACAATCTAAATATTTATTTTTTCCCATTTCCATCCCTTAATTAGTTGGTGCATGCTCTCCACACGGAATAGGCATATTGTCCTGTGAATTATTTCCTTTGCTGGTTAACATGCTAGTTGCTGAACTGTAGTCTGCTAAGTTTCATTGACTCAATGGCTGGTGTGGGTCTTCCGGGCTATGTGGCCGTGTTCTGGAAGTTGTGTTTCCTAACGTTTCGCCAGCATCTGTGCGTTTCCTAACGTTTCGCCAGCATCTGTGACCGGCATCTTCAGAGGGCAGGAGCACAGACTCTGAAGATGCCAGTCACAGATGCTGGCGAAACGTTAGGAAACACAACTTCCAGAACACGGCCACACAGCCCGGAAGACCCACACCAGCCATCGTATTTCGGCCATGAAAGCCTTCGACTTTCATTGATGAAAGCCTTCGACTTTCATTGACTCCTTTCCTATTTTAGTATTTTATGCTGTTCCTCCCTCTCAAATTTGGTATGATGAACCAAATAAAAATGTTTTAAATAGATTTGGACTGCCGTCACACCTAACCATTCATAAAAGTTTTATTCTTACAGATTTCCATCTCAAAGTGACCATAAAGTCACTGGGACTACAATCCAATGCTCTGCAAACTTCTGTTGGGTCCCGCAGGCCTTATTCCCAAGTATTTTGCATTGGATTTCAGTCCCAGTTTCTATTGTAGAAAGAGAAGCATGAGCAATACAGATAATCCTTGTTTAGTAACTGCCTCATTTAGTGACCGGTCACAGTTACGACTGTAATGAAAAGTAGCTTTATGACCAATTCTCACATTTACAACCTTTGCAGGTCTGAAAAGCAAAGCAAAGCGTTAGGGTTAGAGTAAGATCATAAGCACAGTTGCGGTTTCATTTAGTGCCTGCTTTGCTTAATGACCAAGTTGCCGGTCCCAACTATAGTCGCTAAACGAGGACTACCTGTATGCTGGAACTGTGAGGCATGTTTTGGAGAGAAGATGCTTTGTGAAAAGTGATCGCAAAGCATCTCATGGTTCTTATCAATAGCATTTCACTTTGAGAGCAGTAAAGGTGTGTGAGAGGCTGGAGCCTGGTGCCCCATACCTTATCTCTAGTATAATATACAGTATGTATAGCTAAAGTGGATTAGGGGATGTGAATATACAGGAAATCACTAGATCTTTATGTGTTTTATATGACAATCTGCAGTAGAGCTCTCTAAGCTCTTACAATCATAAATTCTGATCGGTAAATTCTGTAAGCTGAGCACACTTTCAGAACTCTTTGCAAATTAATTCTGAATATGCAAAACAATAGTTTATTTGTCATATGAAGGCAAATACTTGCAAAGGAGCTATATTTGGTATTTAGACATTGGTAGTGATATCTTGGTATTTGATAAAACTTATCTTACATTCAGGTGAGGCAACATTATTAATGTGGGCATTACATTTTTTTTTTACCAAAAATCCTATTGAAGTTAATAGCAATACCACCTTTCTTGCTTCAGATCCAGAGCTGATGTAGATGCTGCTCTAGAAGAATACAGGATATAGGATAAGCATGCTTCTTTCCTTTGTTATCCCCACTCCCATCCTGTCCACAGTTCCTTCAGTTTGTAGCCCTTTTACTGACAGAACAGCTCCATCAGTAGAGTGTTTTTCTAGCATATCTGAGTTGCTCTGTGGACTCCGTAATAATTTGTGTTTTGCCTGATAGTGGTGTTTCTGCCCAATCTGTACAGTTCTTCAGCTGATAGCTCTTGAGCATAACACTACACCTTAGAATACCTTTTGGCAATTAACTTCATAATGTCATGAAGTTCAACTTTTAACTGAGATTTAAAAATCACTCCCCGAAACAGAGCAATTTCCTAAAGGTCAGTAGTGGCCCCAAATTATGACCTCAGAGAAGAGGTTTCCATTAGGAATGCCTTTGTTAAGATTAGTCCATAGGAAATTAATATTCAAAGGATAACCCTGCATCAATAAGCAAGATAAATTCAGAGCTTATAAACTACTGGACCTTGTCCATTCAGGCTTTAAACATTTAAACTAGAAACTTGAATTACGGCTGGAATTCATGTTATGTGCTAAGAGTGTCCTATGCCAGTTAAAAGTCAGCTGCTATGTTTTAAGCCAGATGCAGGATTTTTAAAAGATTTTTTTATCCTGCCTTTATTATTGTAAATAACTTAACACAGCAAACATACCTAGTACTCCTTCCTCCCCCTATTTTCCCCACAACAACAACCCTCTGAGCTGAGTTGGGCTGAGAGAGAGTGACCAGTCCAAAGTCACCCAGCTGGCTTTCATGCCTAAGGCGGGACTAGAATTCACAGTCTCCTGCTTTCTAGCCTGGTGCCTTAACCACTAGACCAAACTGGCTCTTGCAAAAAAAAAAGTGTTCCTAACACTTTGGGGACAGTGTCATATCCAGACCTGATATACAATGATATATTTATGCAATTATTAAGTCAATAAACATGCAATCTGGAAGAAATACTTCACTTTTTTAACCCTTCATGTTTTATTTAATGTTAGGCTTAGTGTAATATACAAACAATGCCAATGTAGGGTTCTTGGTGCTCTCAGAGCTTGGTTGTTTACTTGCAGGCATTTCATTACCCAACTGCTTGCACTGATGATGTTACCTAGCTGGGTAATGAAACATCTGCAAGCAAGCAACCAAGCTCTGAGAACACCAAGAACCCCACAGTTCAACCCTGAGCTACACATATTTTCATCTATTAAAGTCATTAAAGCTATTAAAGCCAATGTATCTGAGGTTTTCTAAGTAGTGATTGGTTATCTTTTTATTTTTCCAGATATTTAGAAACTGAATTATAGTATATTTTATTGGCTCTTCTATTTTCTTCTATGCTATTTTAAATTATTTATTTTACAGTAGTGATGCTAGTATTTTATTTTGGTTCTTTAAAAGTTATTGTTAGCTATTCTGGGAATGTACTCCCAGAGTGAGGTATAAATGCTCTACAGTAATTACAAATACACAAAATAGCATGTGGGTTCCCCCAACAGATGTGATATTCATGCATATTAATCACTGCTGTTAAGCTACAATATAAACAGTATGAATTTAAAATATTAAGATGGATGGGAATTAGCTCCACCCATGCTATGAGTTCACATCTGGAAAGACACCTGCATGCTTTTCTCTGGTTATCCATGTGTTCAGCACTGCACATATGGTTTCTAATACAACTCCAGGAATCATACATACGGTCCTCATTGCTAGATGTCAGCAGTGGAGGATCCAGGGACATACAAGTCTATTCTTTATGTAGGTTCTGAGCCAAGAAAATATCAGTATACTTTTGTGATGGTTCTCCTTTGCTTGGAAATGCTTTTTTCATAACACTTTACCTTTTAATAGATATACTGTTGGATAAGAGGCTATGAAGTACTGCAGCTATTTTCTGTCCTAGGTGATAGGATGTCGGTATTAATGTGATATAATTCTCTAGGTAAAACAGTTTAAATGAAAGCATAATACATAAGTGTATAGGTTATCAGTGTGAATTTGATCTGCTTTGGGCTGACATGTCATCTGTCTATTTAGAACTGCATCTTTTTCAGGCAAGTCCCATGCGTATGAATAGTTTATGTTTATTTTACCAAAAAACTAATTTTTGCTAATAAATTGATATTCACAAAGTATTTGGGGAGGAAAAAGTTGCATGACAGTACAAAAGTCAATTTATAATGTCTAAATATGCAAGTATAAATTCCAAGCAAGTTGATGTTTACATTCCCATAATATCTTTGCAAATTTTGTCACCTGACTCACAGTAATGTTTTGAATCCATTCATTAAAAAAAAATTATCCAACTATCTGACCAAAAATTTAGCCTAAGAAGAAAATAATGTCTAGAATGCTTTTTAAAAGTCCATATTTCAGCAACACTGTTCAACTTTGTATAGTTTAGTAGATTTTGCAAACTATACCATGGTACAGCAATAAAAAAAAAAAAATACAGGCAAATAAAGCTACTAAGTCTGTCTTGTCATTTCATTAGAATGCCAACCAGGCTTCTTTCCAAGAGGTGTTAATTATTTTTTCCATATTGCCAACTCATGTCATCCTTTAAAAGAATAGTAGTTTCAAAGCAGAATTTGTTTGCCCAGTTTGTCGTGATCTCTTTCAGAGATCCTTTGAAGCAACAATTATGGATTGTCCTCCATATTTTTAAGAATCCCACTTTTTAAAGTTGTGCTACTAAAAAATGAGGCATTCAGTCTGCAATTATTTCATGTTTAGAATACAGTGCACCCAAGCTGCATTCATTAATGAATACTCATTAATAAAATCTCAGAGAGTTGTGATATTTCATCTTTTTAAGATAAATGATATTAGAAATAGAGAAGGCACTTTGAACATCTGCAAAGATGAGGTTGAATTTAGTCATTGCTGTAACTTGCTTTAACTAAAAGTAGAAACAGGAAGTTGCTATTAATTTCTCAGTGAAGCATTGAAGATAAGATGTGAATTACTACTAATAAACAAAGCAGGTTTCTCATCACACACGTACTAATGTACATGGAAATGTCATCTTCTGTAGCAACACTTTTGATTCTGCCAAAGCTATTTTACTCTTTAAATCAGGTGCTCTGAAAACCACACAAAATCCTTCTCTAAGTAGGATTTATAGTAATCCTGTTAGCAAGATAACTCCTTGTTAAAAACACACTGAACTGACACGGGGCAGCTATGTGACTAGACACACATGTACTCAGGTCTGTCTAAATGCAGATATTAATTCTCTGCAGCTTTCCCTGAATTTTCATGTGCAGATTTAACCCTACACATACTTATCCAGGTATGAATTCCAAAGAGTTCCAAAGAACTCGGTAGGCCTTATTTAGTAATAGATAGGTATAGGTTAGTATTTCAGACATTAATCAAAACTTTCCTGACTTATTTAGCAACTTTTCATTAAATATGGACATGAAATATACAGGTGATCAGGTGGTTACAAGCACACTTGCAATGGTTATCTGAAGCTATTGCAGGTCACTCCTTCTGGCCTGGCCACATATCCTGGTTTGACTAGGATTGTTCTGGTTTTGTGCTCCAGTCCAGGCATTCTGTGTTTGTTTGTTTTTTAAAACGCTTTTGGGCAAATAGGGCTGTACGGCCTGCCAAAGAGCATGGTAGGTTTAGCCCGTCTCTCATAACTTGCTTTGCTTTGCCTGTGCAGTTTAACAGCATGCTCAGTCAAAGGGTGAGGCAGTTTAAGTGCACACTCCCTCTTTTCTAGGGAAGCATGGGTTTAGCAGTCTATCCAAACTTGCCCCCACTTTGCCTGCGCACAGGAGGGTGAGCTTTGAAACAGCACTAAGGTCCACACTCTCTGGCTTAGCCTGCATAAACCTGCTGATCATGACTTTTAGCTTGGTTCATCTGCCTGAAAATATAGTAAGTCTAACTCTTACCAAAAGTGAATAGTACTTTCACCTCTCACACAATGTCAGGCCTTGTTTGCTTTATTCCCAGACTTTCCTTCTGCCCGTTCCTATGAACTCACATTTAGTTTCTTCTGTCCTGGGGGGTTCATTCCAGGAGATGAAGAGAGTGGCCTTTACTTCAGGTGCTATGAAGGCATTCCCATCTCCTTGTGGGGATCCATAGGTTCTCCCTAGTCCAGAAGGATAATCTGTCATCACCAGAAGGCAAGGCCACCCTTCATCCCAGCGCTCTTCTTGAGTTAGGACCAGTGCCGTCATTGGAAGCCAGGCTCACCAACGAAAAGGTAGGCCCAAACAAAGCTTCGAACAGTCCAGACACAACTCTACACCCTACGCTGAGCCCCAAATAGGACTTCCTCAAAGGAAACTCCTCCCCCTAAGGAAGTCTTCTTACCCTATATTGTATGGTAATACTGTCGTGATTATTTCAGCTTTAGAGGATTGTCAGTCATATTTATTGTGAGGAATATTAAGTATGGGTGTATGGGGGGGAACAAGGCAGAACAAATGACATCACATGCACCATGATGTCATAACAACGCCCATGACATAACTGTAGTTTCTACCAAATACCTGTGGATGTGGACATCTTTCTCGTCAGCCAGCTGGACGGAGGAGTTTCTACCACCAGTTGGGAACAAAGAGATGTCCCAACTATTTGCTGCCATCTAGCTGCCACCCAGATTTTTACAATTTAGATTTATTTTGCGCTACCTATTATCTTGCTGAAAAAGTCATCCATTGCTCTTTACCGGAAGCAACTGAAATAGCCAAAATAGTAAGAGTTAGATTTTCATTTCTTTATTTTTATATTTTTAATCTACCATATACGTAACAAATATACTCTGGGCAGTTTATGCTTTTAAACAATAATTGAGAGCTGAGAACAAGAGGCCAAGCTGTGTTCATACCAGTTTATTTCAGGTGCTGGTGGAAAGGTTACTGTAGAGACAAGATAAATGACTTTCAGATTGTATGTTGATTATAGCGCTTCGTCTGCTCTGCTCTCATGATTAAAATACATTCCAGCAGAATAGTTGCATAATGGAAAAAGTCAGAGTGCTGTGTCCTGTTTTGATGGGTAATTAAAGAAAATTCATAGGATGATAGGCAGGGTGACTCAAAGATCGTTATTATATTAGGTGACTTTAACCTAGGGAAGCTAAACAAGAATTTACAAACCTAGGTAAGTAGCAATGAATTCTTACGGGACACTTGTTTGTTCTTTATCATGTTATGCTACGCTAATTATGTTTTTTTTTTAGTTGCAAACATTACTTCAAAGTATTCTGGAAATGCTGTTTTAAACAAAAATTTTAAAATACTATTTACTTAATTAAATAACTATAGAATCAATTTTGAAAGCTGCATCTCCCTGCTCCTCCTTCATTTGTTGTTGGTGTTTATCTTCTAAACCATATGTGAAGAATCATTATATAGTGCAAAACCATGAAATAAATTGAAATTTTGCTCTCTTGGTGTAGATTCTTTTTTTTTTCAAGAATTCTTTATTAGCTTATAAAATTTAACACAAACAACACAAACCTAACAAACATAAATGAAAAGAGCGAATACAGATAGAAAAAGAAATTAAAAAAAAAAACCCTAAAGATCAACACCAGACAGCCACACACACAAAAAAAAAACCACAAAAATTTTTTAAAACAGGGTTTCCTTCTAACTAAACAGTGAGTTTTGACTATTTACATGTCTTCTTCTCTTCTTGGTTCCTTCATCTTATCTCTGTTTCTGTTTTATTCACAGTTCTTACTTATTACTCTAAATGTTCATCTGTATGGAGTATATCATTTCCATATAGCCAAAAAAGGGTTTCCAGTTTATCATAAAGTCATCGACATCTTTATCTTTTAGCTGGTCAGTCAATTTAGCCATTTGAGCAATTTCCAAAGATTTGAGTAACCATTCCTCTAGGGTTGGTACATTTTCCTCTTTCCATTTGGCTGCATAGACAACTCTAGCTGCAGTGATCAGGTGTAGTAGAAGATGTCCATGTTTTTTCTCAATTTCTTTGTCCATAAATCCGAGTAGGTACAGTTCAGGTTTCTTAATAATTTCCATTGACAATATTTTGCAAATATTTTTATGTATTGACTCCCAATATTTTTTGACTTTTGGACACATCCACCACATATGGTATATAGTACCAATTTCCTTTTTACACTTCCAACATACATTCAATATTGTATTATACATTTTATTTAATTTATCAGGGTTGGTGTAGATTCTTAAATACAGCAAATTCACAGAAGTTAATGAGAAAATTTTGACTTAAATATTCACGAGCACACTGTTATAAGGTTTATTTTCCTAATGAGAAAGAAATATGTGAGACTGTGTTGTGCAAAACAGGTTTTTATCTTAAAGGGCTTAGTTAAGAATTAGGGAATGAGGAATATTTTGGGGAGAGATTTTGTAGAAAACAGGATATGATCATTAGAGTTGTATCATTTTAATCCTTCAAGTTGATCAATGGCTGAAGTAGAATTTATTCTTCCTTGTTGTACAGTAATCCTGTTCATATAAGCATCTGAGGCACAAGGACAATTGCTTGCTTTATTGCATTCTTCTCCACCTAGTGGCTTCTAGATGTTGGACTAGAACTCACATTGTCTGCCAGCTAGAATGGCTGGTCTTCATGCTGGATGGAAATTATGTGAATTATAGCCCAATTTTTCTGCAGGTCAACAGATGGGGATGACTAAAGATGCTTGCTTGGACATTGAGTATGTTTGTAGCAAAATTTCAAGCCAGAATTCTAGGTTTTATTCCCTGCTGGTATATTTCTTTTTTGAGTTATTTGTAACATGAGGAAAGAGCAACTAAAAAGTAAGGAAATGTGACTGAGATTGCATCTATCTATGCTAAACAAATCTGGGTATTTAAAGCTAAGATTTGTCAATTACAGTTTCTAGGACAATTACTATACTATCTCAGGACAAGATGATGTTGCTTAGATTTTACACAATTTCCAGGACATTTGGCAATCCTATTCTTATTTTATTCAGAGAAAAATAAGGTAGGACTTGGAATATGTCCTACTCCAGTTCTTTTTCCAGAACTTTCTGAAAAACAGCTAGACTGTTTGGCATTTTCTTAATACAGCAAATTAAATGTTTGGTAGCAGCATGAGATTTTCTTATAGACTTCTATGTGATGTAACCTGAAACTCACTTGTGAATCTCCTTCTCTTAAATGACTGTTTAAGCCTTGGGCTTTACGCCTCCAGCATATTTCCTTATGTGATAGAACAGAGTCCCCTTGCCCTACTCTACTTATGGCTGGCTCAGCATTCCTCCTATATTTAGGGAACTAGAGCCATGAAATTAATGCTTGGCATAAAAATAGTTTGTTTTTACTTTTGAAAAATGGCCTAGCCATTTAAAATGTAGTCCTTGTAGGAAGATGCAAAACATTGATCAAATAATTCAACATGCCTTTTGCAGGGATGTACACAAAAGACAGAGCAGACATGTCTATCCTATAAGAAAGATCTGAGGGCATTATAAACCTGAACTTTAAGGTGTTGTTTGGATTTCAAAATAGTAGAAATGGGAGAAATAGAAAAGATACTATCCTCTGGCTATCCCAACTCCAAGGTGTTCAAGAAAGGGGTCTATAATTATGACTATGTACTTCCTTGGTAGTAAGTCACGCTGAAGATAGGTTTTGATACTCAGCCAATATGCATACTAGTAGGCTACAAAGCAGTTGTTTCCAAGTTGTGGCTTGATGGCAGATGAAATCGTTTTATTCAAGTGACAGAGGGTGCTCCCACATGAGACTTCTTATTGTGCAGGCACATTGCCTCCAACACAGATCTGTATAAAAGAGCTTCAGCATGTTATTTTCCATTTATGAGCCACTTGTTTTTCCCATCACTTCTGTTTCTCCCCCTCAATTAAAGAAGGAAAGGTGCAATAGTTTCACATTCTTTTCAAAAGGTAATGCTAGGAGTAGTTCTCTGGAAAAATCATGAAACAGTTGCAGTTCCTATTATTATATTATTGTTGAGATCCCAGGAATACACACACACAAACCTGATTTGTACAATTCGCTAAGCCAAAATAATTTTTTTAACTTCACAATTAACTTAAACTCATCCATGTGTGATTTGTTCAACTAACCGTTATTAGCCCAATATGTGAATCTAGTCTCTAATCCTTGACCTTTGATGACCACCTGGGCCACTCACTCTCTCTCCTACCAACCTATCTCATAGTTGTTATAGAGAAAAACAGGAGTATGCCACTCTGGGCTTCTGAGTGAATGGCAGGATATACATCTAATTAATAAATAAACCATTCACAGAAATACAGAATTTCAGTTCTTTAAAAAGCTGTACTTGGACAGCTGAATCAAAGGACCTGCAATTTCACGTGATACCTCTCCCATCTAAGCCTTGGACATTTCCATCTTGTTTTTTTTTTGAGCAAGCAGTAGTGAATATTTTACCTAGTTATTTTCTGACCCATGCAATGCACTACTGTGAAACATAGGGTCCTTAGTGAGACCTCAATATCATCCATCCACAATACTCTAACATCAGGGGTTAGTGGTTTTCTGCCGCTGAGGTCTATTTTTTTATTAGTATTCTTGGCAGCCAAGCACAGCAGTCAGCAAAACAGTGATGTAATACCATCACTGAAGGCAGAGGGTGGAGTTTTCAATCAATTTCCTGCCATTTGGAGAGATTTGTGGGACTTTTACTTTCACTGATGTATTAAGCCTATGAAAACACCTTTTTTCCCCTGCTTCCTGCTGATTTTTGACATTTCTCCAACAAATTTGAGTGCTGTAAATGGACTCCAGGGACTGCAAAAGAGAGAGACAGCATACACAGTCAACAAGCAGGGTTGCTTGTTTCTGCTTACCTAGATAAGCATTATAATCTTCAGCCCAAAGTTTTAATCTGGCTTCCACATCTCTTCTCAGCTATCATCAGTATTTAGTAATTAAGTTAAATTACACATCTTGGTTTTATGAATGAATGTGGGAAAGGGGAAAAATTTTAAGTGAGATTTAAGAATTTGCTATGAAAATGTCTAATTTCTATTTTGACCCATCCAGCTCTATCCTGCCTTGCCCATGAGTAGCTTTCAACACATTCTATAATTCTGCCCCACCCCCCATGACCATTAGTCTGAAAAAATTATGCATTAAAAGTCTGCACAAATGTCTGAAGCCCTCAACTAAAATTCTGTTTAGACAGTAGGGCATGGGAGTGATTAACAGTGGCTACTTTGCTGTATACTTCAACACCAGCCCCTTTCCCTTTTAGCTTTCCATTTAAAACATCAGATGTTTAGATGGAAGATGGGGAGTTTACAATTTTACCACCCCTAAGAAAATAAGAAGGCTGCTTGGAGTATGGAGATTTTGGAAGGTAAGTAGTGACAAATGGGAAAGGGCTTATCTGATAGAAAACATGAGCTGCCCCACTGCAAGCTCAGGTTTGGGTTTGTTGACCGGCACAAGTGGCCAGGGATATGCAGCCAAAATATATGGAAAGATGGCACATGCAGGAATCGGTCAGTAATATTTTGGGGTGACAACTGTTTATTTTACTATTGCTTTTTTCATCTGGATGTCACTTTTGAGACTTTTGTTTTGGAGGCATCTTCCGTTCAGGTAGCCCTTGTTTAGCAACTGCCTCCTTTAGCAATCATTCGCAGTTACAGTGGTGATGAAAAAGTAACTTCACGACCAATCATCACATTTACAACCTGCACAGGTCTGTAAAGCAAAGGAAAGCTGAAGTAAGATCATAAGGGCAGTTCCAGTTTCATTTAGCAATCGCTTTGCTTAATGACCAAGTTATCAGTCACAATTGTGGTCGCTAAACGAAGACTACTTGTAGTTCTTTTTGCTTTACACCGCCCTTGGTCCCTTCCTCGTCCAAGTGCTTTGGCGTGTCTGTCTTCTTGTCCTACACTTGACACCCCAGAATAAGTATTGCTTGTCTCCTTATTAACTTGATTTGGCCATCTCTGTAAGCCATAGTTTAACTATCATTTATTTAATAAATCACAATGGTGCCTTCATACAACATACTGAGTTAAAACCAGACAAACCACATTTTTGTTTCAAATGGGTGAAACCGATCATTGTCCTTTCAGCACAATATATAGGCTGCTTGAACCTTTAACCCTGGGCACAGCTCATTCATACTCTGAATGTATTGGTCTTTCCCCCTCCTACAAATGCGTATTTCAGGGTCCTCCTGGAAAGTGAATCGTTGAGCCTTGCCCGAGATCTTGCTTCAATACTGAATCTCAAAGCAGGGTGAATGGGTGACAGCGTAATACAGGGAGAGGGCAGGCAGCGTAGGACTGGTGTCTAAATACCTAAATATCATGAGATGGTCCTGGTTTCATGCTTTGGTATCGCTACTGCCTATGGAAAACGTTTAGGTGTGGATCACTGCACTGATTTATTTCAATACAAGATTGCCTCTTATAACTGTTAATGGCAGGATATTTTCCAATAATTTATTTATTTACCAAACTAATGGAGCTACATCTACCGCGTCATATCAGAAAGAGAGGTGAAGATGGGGAAAATCCTGCCATCAACTCCCGGCGAAACAAAACGCGCTAATCGCGTCCTACCACATCTCTTAGTTTACTCCTCTCAAATCTTTCGTCTGGAAGGGCGGGATTGATATTTCCGTAGACCATGGCAACCGTTAGCCAATCCCGACTTGGTACGAACCTTCCCAGGACCAATTGCACGATGGCATTGTAAGCTCCCGCTTCGGAACTCTATTGGCTGGTAAGCACGCAAGGTGTACGCCGCCGAGTTTTACGCATGCGCGGTGTGCGGTGGTGGATGCAACCGGGTCCTCTGCTGACAGGGCCGCAGCCGTCCCCGGACTAAAATCGAGGCTCGAACGTGCAACTTCTGCGTCCGGCGCGCGCGCTCCTCTTTCCTGGTGCGGCTGCAGCTGCTGTTGCCAGCATGTTCCTCACTCGCTCCGAGTACGACAGGTGAGTGCAGCCAGGCCAAGCGGAAGCGCGGCCTGGTTTGGCCGGGGCTGAGTCACTGCGGCCGACTAGTCGAAAGGCTTCGGAAGGAGTTGAAGCGCCCTTCCTCCTCGAGCTTGCCGGCCTCTGCTCGAGGATCTCTAGTGGTGATGTGGGCGCTCTTTGCTTTTTTCCTTGGAAAGGAAGCGCTTCGGTCTGGCCTTGTGCCTGTATGCCTGGGAATGGAGAATAGTTTGCCTGCGTGGAAGAAGATCAAGAAATGTGCTTGTACTTGTGGTCTACAGTTTGGAGCGTAAGCGCTCCTCACGCTAGTAGCGGAGCTTTCCGGCAGATGGGTGTCCGTCTTGTGCTGTCCTGCAGAAGCTTTTCGCAGGCGGAAAAAGTAGCTTTACGTAAAGTGAGCTGCGAAATTTAAGCTCTGCGGAGTAAAGAGATGTTATTTGTATTTGAAACAATACTTGAAAAAAGTTTCCAGTTACATTTATTCTTAATGTAAGTTAATTGCGAATTTGCTCATTCTTTGTGGGGTGCGTGTTTTATAGATCTTTAATTTGCCTTAAGAGTGCCTGCTCATTATTGGATAAAGAAAATAGGAGGGATTGTGACATTTCTCAGGTTTGTTATTCAGAAATCAGGCTATCCTGTTCCCTTTGAATACTTTTAATACTGGTAATGCATTAAAGTATTCTTACTCATGGCAGATTGGGCCTAACTGTGTTGTGAAATTACAGTGTAATCTTGTTTGGAGTACTGTGTAGTCGAGGCCAGAACTGGTTTCCTTAGTCATAATGATGATGTTCAAGCTTTTGCTTTCAGTTATGCTTATCAGTGATTGGGCCTGCCTCACTGTCCTGTAATACTTCATTGTTGAATAAGCCAAATTATAGGCAAATTTAGTTATGTAGAGATTTTCAGAGATAGTTTTAGAATACGTTACTTGTACAAACCAATGCACTGATAGCCAAATGAACTTTGCCAATTATTTTTGGCAATATTTTGGGATATTTATCAAGAAGAAAATCAAAGTTTAATTTGGCGACTTTCATAAATCATTTCATAAATTTAGTTTTTGTTCATATTGCAATATCGTAAACTCTCAGTCCATACTGTCACTGTTTTGTTTCTGGGAATTTGTTGAATTTAACAAACTTCTTAAAATAACTTTGGGATATCTTCATATTCTTGGGAGGATGAGAAATTTCTGAGAAGTTTGGACCTTAAAGCTTACTAAACTGATAAATAGAATGCTGCCTTTTTGGAAAAAGTGGGTTTTTTTCCTATATTGATGGAACCCAATTTTTTTTTGCTAGAAAATTTAAGATATGAAAGATTACTTTCTGGTACCTTACATAATATATAGTTGTCAGGACTGGAAGCTGTTGAGGTATCTTCCATGAATTTGTCCAGTTTCTCTCTGAAAACACCCTTTTTGGTTATTATGTTGCAAATTCTATAATTCAGCTAGATGCAGTCTGAAAAATACTTTGTCCTTTTGCCTTTAATTACCTCAAATTGAACTTTATTGCATAAGTCTGATTCAGAATCTAAATTCTCAGAAGTGTTCAGTATGACTCTTGATTCTTTCCTTTCCTTTGCAGAGGTGTGAACACTTTTTCTCCAGAAGGAAGATTATTCCAGGTGGAATATGCCATTGAAGCTATCAAGGTACATTTGAAACTATTGTGCAAAAAGTACCTTGAGCTATTTCATAGAACTGGATGGACTGGAATGGGGGAATCTCAAAACAATGGATGAAGACTAAGAATTCAGTTTGAGAATACAGATTGAGCAATACTATCCCATTTTTGTGCACCTTCTTTGAAGGAGGGCTGAAATAGCTTTTGAACAGTCGTAATGATTATCCTACTTTCCTTGGTTGAGACTGGCAGTGTTTCCTGTCATATTCTTTAACTTACCCAGTTGCATCCAATGGAATTTCTGTAAAAATGTTTAATTAATGTAAATAACTCAGATAATGTGATGGGTTCTGTTGAAAAATGCTCAAGAATTAAATGGTTCTGCAACTTCATAAGAATAAGCTACTTATGTTCCTTCTTTATGTGAATGTGATATGGTAACCAAAATGAAGACAAAGCTGCTGTCTCATTTCCCAGTTAGATTATGTAGCATGATTTTAGTAAGGACATGCAGTAACAGGAACATCAGATTACATTGCATTGAGAGCCAGTCTGTTGTAGTGATTACAGTATTGGACTAGGATTACAGTGATACATGTTCACGTTGTCACTAAACCATGGAAGTTCACTGACTTTTGGGCCAGACAGTGCAGCGTAGCTCACAGTTGTAAGTGGAAAAATTGAGAGGGACTGCTTTATACATCACCCTGAACTTCATAATTCAGAAGAAACATTTTAAAGATGGATAATAACTACTAGAAGCTTTGAAATTTCTGCAGGGATTCCTGTGGCCAGAGGAAATGTCACCTTTTCAGGCTGTGTTTATTGCATATTAGTTTTCTTTGCATGCTTCTTACTCTGTTTTCAATTATCTGAAAGATAACGTGATTATATCAAAATTTATACAGTTTGAATAATTATTTGTTTTTGATAGTGTATTGACTTTGTAGGTTGCAAATTTGATAACTTATTATGCATACAGGTTTTCATTTTCAGAGATTGAAATAATATATATGGTTGTGAAAATTCATTGTTTTGGCTGTAGTCATTTCCACTGCATTAAGTATCACTTTGGGGCATAACAGCAGCTTCAGCTGAAATCCTTCAGAGTTGCACATGAATGATTAGTAGACTTTCCAATGACCAGTTCTATGAGCTCTCCATTAGACTTTCCCAAAAGCTTTCCTTACTTTTAATGGGCCAAATGTAGCAAGACTGGGGAGTAGGGCTGTCTTAGAACAACTTGGAAAATACTTGTGGACTAGCAGGAAAGTATTCATATCTTTGCTACTTTTATTGCCAGAAAGCTTGGGTTGGATTAGAACCTGACCGTGCACAATAATTTGGGTTGGCTAGTCTGTCAATCAGAACTGTAGACCCCTGTATACCTTTAAAAAAAAGAGGAAAAAGGCAAATATTCTGCTGTTTGTATGCAGCTCAGTGTACTAACCATGATCACTGGCTCATTAAGTGCCTACAACTTTCCACAAACAAAGATACTGTAGGTAGTTTCTGGGTAGAGTTGTGTGTCTCTCTGAAAAATTGATGACTGACATGATTGATGGATAGACTATTCATAACTGGTATTGTGAGTATCTTAACTATTGTTTCAGATTCATGATGATCTAAACAAATGCATTTTTATCCATGAATATTTTAAAATATGTTTATTTTAGAATAGTTTATATCTGTGGTATAAGGAATAAGGTGTAGGGCCGTTTCCAGAGCCAAGTCAGGTCTTTGTTGTTCTGAAGATACTCGGTGACCAGCTCTAGGCTCCAGTATTCCACAGGTTAACCAAAAAAAAAAAACCAGCTGCAAATATCTGCAAACAGACTTTTATGAGAAGATGCATGATATATTTTGTATAAAATGATGTTGGGGGTTTCCTGAATGGGATGGAGCTGATTTAATCATATAAGGGGTTAACTGGACTTATAAATTAAAAAAAGAGTTGATATACCAGATCAGTTGGTGCAATTAATGCAGTTTCTCAAATGTCACATATTGACTCAGAATGAGAGAGATTCAGTGAGTGAATGGTAAAAAGTATCTTGCTCACTCTTTCTTCCCCCTTGTGCCCAGTCCATGATTAGGTCAGTGATGGTCCAATTATTAGGACACTTGCAATTTGAGGACAAAATACTGATCACTGATTTAAATATTTCCTTTCCAAAGTTCCCCTTTTTGATTTTACATAAACATAATGTTGGGGGGTTGTTGGGGGTTTTTTGGCATGATTCGCTATGACACATCTGCTGTTGCACAATAAATCTCTAGAGGAACAATTTAAGAATTTCCATGAAGGTCCAGAATCAAAACAGAGCAAGTTCAGACATGACCTCCCTGGGCAAATGAAAATCTGTTCCAAATTTTCCCTTTCTTCCTTGCATTCTGGACTTTGGTTGGATCCTGCATACATCCTATCATATAATACTCTTCTGAAATTCTGTGTCTGATTATCATAGACTATATGTACTGAGTATTTCTTAGACTGTATAGAGCAAGTACACAGTTCTGTTAAAAAGTGGTTTTTGTTTTATTTTATTTTTTGGTAGCTTGGTTCCACAGCAATTGGAATCCAGACATCAGAAGGAGTTTGCCTGGCTGTGGAGAAGAGGATCACTTCCCCACTTATGGAGCCAAGCAGTATTGAGAAAATTGTAGAAATTGATTCTCATATAGGTAAGAATGAAAGCTAATTCCTAAGAAAAGTCTGCAGTGTAATTGCAGTATGGATATGAATAAAATTCTTTCTTTGGTGGTCTTCTAATTCCTATAATACAAGCTTATGTGTAGACTTCTTTTGGTGTGAAATTCATATTTACTAGTAATGGTCATTGGTTTTCTAGGCTCTAAATCAGCATGACATAGGTGCAGGTGTAGAAAGCAGAAGTAACTTGCTTCTATATGACCTCACCAGTAAACGTTTGTCTCCAAATATAGAAACTGGAGAGCTGGGAATTGCCCTGTATGCTCTTGATCCCCAGCCAACTCCTCTTTTGGAAGCTCATTGATTGGACCTCTAATGTTAGCCTGTCCTCTGTACTTGAGGCAGGTTTTTTTTTTTTTAACATGGACATGCACACACCTCTGATGAAAATTGGAGCTAGAGTTCATTTGTATCTGCCTTTCTCTGTATTTATCATTAATGTTATTTTAATATAGTCTTGAACAATGGTATTGGCTAACAAAGATAATTAACAAATAAATATGACTGACAAATATTGTAAGGTATCTATACCTGTAGTCATTTGACCTGCCCTTCTTTCTCATGCAAGTGCATGAATTTTATGAGAAGTTAGATTTTTAGCCTTTACAGTTTTTTAAGAGTGTCAGTATACATGTGGATGATGAAAAGCATGTTGTATGTTTGAATGTTTAGGAAGCCTTTGAAAAAGCCCCTCAACAAATGCTCCTCAGCAAACTCAGCCACTTGGAATAAAAGGACAGATTTTTTCCATTTTTTAAAGAAATTTGATAAATATATGGGACAATTTTCAAATTGGAGACACTGATCAGTGGTGTCTCTCAGGGATCAGTGTTGGGGCTGGTACTTTTTAATTTGTATCTCCTTTTTTTCAGGTTGTGCAATGAGTGGTTTGATAGCTGATGCAAAGACATTAATTGACAAAGCAAGAGTTGAGACACAGGTAAAACTCAAGTGCTGATCTTTGCACATCTTGCTTTTCTCCAACTCCCCTTTTTAGCAAATTAGTTATTCACTCATTAGACTTAAAACAAACATGGTAGCAGAGCTGAAAAGAAAAATTAAATTTCATGTGAAAAGAATATGCAAATATCAAGATTGATTTGAGAAGGTGAAAATAAGTTTCCATGATTGTACATCCCTCATTCTTTTTGTGTTACTAATTATTTACATATACCTGAATATTAGAAGAACCTGTGATGTAAGAAAGTGCTCTGCTGTCATGGCTTTAGGAGTTTTGGTGTCTGTCTCTGAACTGAGTTTGAAAACATTTTAATAGTCTTATTTCCCTTTTAAAAGTCTCTATCCAATAAAGAAAAAAAACATGTAAAACTTAGGGAATAGGTACACTTTAGGGCACAAGTGAAACTCTTTTCTAAATAATCAATCTTTAGCTTCATAATTGTCAAGACTCTGCTACGGAAGTGTGGTTAAATTGAAAATGTGTTCCAGTGAGTGGTTTCCATAATCTTTCTAAGTTAACCATCCTTGGATCAAGGAGCTCTTTCAAATCACTCTTAACGGCATATAAATCATTTTCCTGTGAGTGGTTTCTGCACAGATGGCAAAATATTTAAACTACTCTACTATGGGATATTGATTCTGTGATTGCAGTTGTGAGATTAGCTTCCTTTCATGTAATTAGGTCACCATAAACTGCAGTCTACATAGGAGTGGCTCATGGAAGAGTGCTTCCCATGTGGCTGGAAACATTTAAAAGAACTTCAGCCAAGCTTGAATTGAAAATACAGACAGTTTTATTCATAGCACATATCTGTTCTAAAAGGAGTAACAAGTTAGCCATGAATCATGAAGTTCTTGCCCCAAATCCTTATTGTGCATTCTTTGTACCACATTGCAGTTGATTTGCATGTTACTCTTTTGTGCATTTCTTCCCTTGGTTGGAATTTTGGCTCAAGTTTATTTGGCTGCAGATTGTATGTGTATTAAAGAAGAAAAGAAACGTATCTTTTATGAAAAGAGAGATATAGGTCTCTTTTTATCATCTCAGAATCACTGGTTTACATACAATGAAATCATGACTGTGGAGAGTGTGACACAAGCTGTGTCCAACTTAGCGTTACAGTTTGGAGAAGAAGATGCTGATCCAGGGGCAATGGTAAATATTGCATTTGCTGAATGTACATCTTTGGCAATTGCACTATCCAGTTAGTAGGTCATTAAATGCCTGATCCTTTTATGATTTCATTCTAGTCAAGGCCATTTGGTGTGGCATTACTCTTTGGAGGAGTTGATGAAAAAGGACCTCAACTGTAAGTTGGGCTTTGTTTCTTCACTCTGATTATTTGTGTGTTCAGACTGCTTATATTACCACTGCTTAGTTAGGAGACAGAATGCCATGGAGTTCTCCAAAAAAATCAACTTGCAAATCAAGGAGAATGTCAGTAGATGGACTGGATTGGGTGGTATGAATTAACTTACAGTCTTATAGAAGCTTCCAACCCTGTTGTGCTGGTGTTTGTCACCATCATTAAAGATACATTGATGGTCAAAAAGCAAAGCTGTTCTGCGGTATATGAATTTTCATAGTGAAAATTATGTAAATAACTATAATTATTCAAAAGGTTTTTCAGTGTTTTCAGGACACATTATAGTGGTAAAAATATAAATTTGATTTTGATATGAGGGCATGAGCTATTTGTATCTATCAATAAGGTTGAAAAACAAGAAATGTAATGGCTCTTCTATAGATACATGCCCGAAAGCTGTTTGAATGGCAGTTTGTATAGAATATGACTTCTGCATAAGTGTAAACTTCTGATGATGTAAAATTCAGTAAAAATAAAGAGAAGGAGCAAGTTTCCTTTAGGTTGTTGGGTTTTTTTCAGAAGAACTGGCAGACCCCGAGGTAATCTAATATCTGTAAACTTCTGTGGCATTCCTTAGGTGGTGTTTAAGAGAGCCCTTGTAACTAGAAGCGCTACATACTTCAGAGTTCCAAGCACGTTTTAAAGGAGAAAGCTCTCCTACATTTCATAGAGGAAGCAGCTCAGTTAAGAGTGCAAGAGAGGCTTAAGAATGATCCTAAATAATAATCCTAAATTGCAAAATAACATTCAACTTTTATGTCTGCTGATGTTTTAAAAAATCAATCTTCATTGTGTTCATTAAACCAGCACAATTTACCTTATATAAACAAAATGCATTTGAAGGGGAACATACACTACATCTAAATGGTTATATATTGCATTTTAATAAACTTGGATTTCTTTAACATTTAGGCTGTCTTTTCTCCTCTCTTATTTTCAACTTACTCTTCAACAGTTGAATACAATTTCATGCTAGGTGTCATGATAGTTGACACCAGCTGTTTAACAACAAATCCTTTATTAAAACAAGCAAATGAAAAATGGTATTTATTGCACCTTAAAGATGTATTTAAAGAACATGAACTGTTATAGTTTGTAAGGTATTTTATCAGATGCTGAAATTTATTAAATGGCTGCAGGAAAATAAGGTAATTTATTCCAATTTTGAACCATCTCTAAAGATTTTTTTTTTAAACCATCAGTGGATTTCTATAATGAGAACTCAGTAATGCCTATAGAGATTTTTGTTCACACAATTACATGGCTGCCTTCCGTGCCTTCATATTATTCACTCAGTTTAATGTGCTTGTAGACCACTCATTGAGCTGCTAGATAAATGTCCAGTAACTTGTTCTTCAATAGATAACTTTGATAAAATCATAGAATTGTGGGTGTACCAGTAATTGCATGAACCATAGCAGGTTTCCTCAACCTTGGTAACTTTAAGATGGGTGGACTTCAACTCCCAGAATTCCCCAGCCAGCCTGGCTGGGGAATTCTGGGAGTTGATGTCCACCCATCTTAAAGTTGCTGAGCTACTGAACTTCAGGAGCTAAAATCCTGAAGAAACACTCAAAAATCTGAAATGTGCAAAAAATAGCAAGGATTGGATTCATAGGACTCTTCTAGAAGAAGAGAAGGGCGTTGATATTTGCTTATTCCCCGGTATATGCTCTGCCAAAAGGGGGGGAAAATGTGCTTTAGAAGAATGTGGAATACCCCAGTACAATGGGAAGTGGTGCTGGGGGCTTCAGAGAAAAAGGAAAGTGTAAAACTAATTTCTGCAGCACATTCTTGGTTGTTTTAGTAAATAAAAGGACAAGTCTGACTTCAGCCTTGATTTTTTTAAAAAACCAAATAAACAGAATTAATTTGATGTTAAACCTAAAATGCCTTTGTGTGTGTGTGATGTGTGAATTTAATACAAGTTATATTTTTGTGGCTATTAAAAGAACAAAAACCATCCTAAGTTTCATTTGCGTCCAAAGTGTCATTTACTTTTTTCTTTTGAATTGAAGACATTTCCTCTCACCTGGCTGTGTATGTGATGCCTTTTTGTCAGGTACTCTAAAAGAAAGCCAAGTATTGCAACACTGCCAGGACAATCCAATTTAGATATAGATCACCAGGCAACATTTTCTGGCTCTATAAGCCATGTAGTAGATCAGTGGCCATCCCTACTAGTTTCCCAAATATGTTGGATGTAATAGTTTAATTATGATACACGCATGTATACATACACAATCTGTTCCTAGAACAGTTTATCTTATCTTTCAAATGTAATCCACAGAGTAAACTTCAGATTTTATATCTTTTAAATGATGTGCTTGGCATATGATGATTTGTTCATTTTCCTATCTTTTATTTATGTTGTAGATTTCATATGGATCCTTCTGGGACTTTTGTACAGTGTGATGCAAGAGCAATTGGATCAGCTTCAGAAGGTGCACAAAGCTCACTGCAAGAGATTTATCATAAGGTAAAAGCCCATTTCATTTGGCCTTACTCTTTATTGCAGCTCCTTGATGAAAGAAGAGAGATAAAGAGAATAAATGTGGCTTTTATTTTAGCAGTACCCACAAGATCCTGTGGTTTGGCTGTCTAAACCTTTTAAAGGGATATAGTAAATCAGCTGTAACTTTTTTTACAGTGTTCTGGAATCACCTTTGTTATCTATATCCTTGTAGAATGGATGCTATCAATGTATTTTGAGCAATTTAGAAAGTGTCATGTAGTTGTTTGCCTATGACATTTGAATACTTTTTTTTCAACATATTTATAGGTTCCAGGTATCTAAACTGGTTTTGGATCTGGGAGGTTCACAGGTGTAGAACATTTTATAGAAATAACATGAAAAGTTAAATTTTGAGACGTTTTATATTAAATCTGTTTGTCAGTATTACACTTTGAAAGTGCAGTACTTGCCTTCTCTGTATTTTGCCTTCTTGACTTAACAAGTCAAAATTAGTAATTTAATCTCATGCCTAAACAAGAACCTACATTATCTTTAAATAAATATAATGTCATTTATGATATGTCAGATGACCGAAACCTGCAGCTCTCAACCATAAAGACATTTTCACTATAGTGACCTGAATCCAACTGTAGCCACAGATTGATATGAATACTTTTTAGGCAAAGAATTAATATCTAATTATATAAATTCAATTTAAACTAGTGTGTGCAGCAAGAGCACTATCCAGCCATTCATTTCTATATAATGGTAGACATGGCTTACAATATTATATATGCCATTGATGGTTATTCTAGTATCTGTTTAATTCAAGAGAATTATCCAGTCAATGTGATAAACTACAGCAACTTGATACCTATCATATTGTATCACCCTTAACTTTCACAACTTCTCTCTACAGTCAATGACACTGAAAGAGGCAATCAAGTCGTCCCTTATAATTCTAAAACAAGTTATGGAGGAAAAGCTGAATGCAACTAATATTGAGGTATGTTAATCGATTTGTAAAGGTTTTCTAACAATGTCCTTATTAAGGGAATTTCAGCACAGATGTTGAGGTAGCTTAGATTTGCTATGGATGGTATGTTGTGTCCAATCCTTTTTCTGTAGGATTGTAGGATTTTTTGTGTGTGTAGGAATTGTAGAAAAGTTACATATTTGGTCTGCTGCTTCTGAGTTGATATTTGTGAGATTACAGTGTTGAGATCTTTGTAGTGAAATAGTGACATATTTAACTATATTCCAACTTCTTAACATCTTGATGGCAATGGAAAGGTTCTTTACTGCCATAGTACCAAAAACTGATGTGATGTGAATAAATTGAGTGCTTAAAATTTGTTTCAAAGTTTTATCATCTCCTGAAAATGCATTTCCTGGTTGTGCACGTCATCTTTTATCATGAGCAGATGACAAAGGACTTCTTCCTTTTTCTTTCCCTGGCCCTCATCATACTATCAAAATATTCTCCTGATGTGGGGGGAACTTCCATAAAACATTAGAAGGTTACAGAGGAAGGGGAAAATCACCCCCATTTTCTCAGTAGAAATCTCCCTTTCTGTTGATATTAAGGTACCATTGAATCTTGCCATGTCCGTTTGAAAATATAACAGATCTCAGAGCAGAGTTATATTTTTCTGCAAAATCCACTGCTAGAAGTCCAAATCCTTGGAGCCTTCAGAAAGGATTTCTAGCAAAAGCCAAAAATCTTACATATGCTGCTTTGTTGCCACCATAACAGCTTTAATAACAACTTCCCTTGCTCAGAAGTGCTTTTTGGTAGTTAAATTTGAAGGAATGAAATTCAGTTTGCTTCCAAGATTTTCTTTTTATGATTTTTGCAGTATGGATTTTGTAGTGTCTGTATCAAGAAGTGAAGGAAACTATTTACTGACAACTAGGTCATAAATAAATAGCCAGTTTGGTGTAGTGGTTAAGGTGCTGGCCTAGAAGCTAGGACACTGTGAGTTCTAGGCTCTCTTAGGCACGAAAGCCAGCTGGGTGACTTTGGGCCAGTCACTCTCAGCCCAATCCACCTCACAGGGTGGTTGTTGTGGGGAAAATAGGAGGCAGGAGTATTAGGTATGTTCACCGCCTTGAGTTATATATTAAAAAGGTGGAATAAAAATAATAATTCTGCCCTAGCCAACATTTAGCTGTTGGTCCTAAGTATTTGCAAAATCTACTGTTCCTGTTTTGGACCATTCAGATCTGGCCATACCAGGGATGGTCTTCACTCACATAATTAACTTCTGAAAGCTCCTGAAATAGCCAGATTGGCATGGTCAGGAGAAAGAACAGTAGTTTTTGCATATGCTTAGTAGATTCCTAACACTAGATGACTCAATTTCCATCTAATTCAATGTTCTACTAACTAATCCGATTGATTGGTAACTTGGATAGGTACGTACCTTGAGGACAGAAAACCTTCTGTTCTCCAACAGCTGGAATTGAAAGACATAGTGCTTTGATGCCAGAAATGCCATATAACTATTTTTGACAAATTGTCATTGAGGTTGAATTTGTCTTAAACCTTCTAAAAACTGTCTTAGGTGGCCACCAGCAATACCGTTGACAGGAAATTATTCAAGAATAAACTTTCTTTTGGTGGTTTTGAAGCTATTGTCAGTGGATACATTCACATATTACATTAACATTCCTAAAATTTCTGGCTTACTGTCAGATTGAATGAGTGGGGTTTTGATTGCTTGGCTCCTCCTGCCAGTGAACACAAGAAACCAAAGCAGGAAAAAAACCCCATGGTATCTGCTCTAGGTTTATTCCCCTCATAGGAAATCAGAATTAGAAGCCATGGTTTGTTTTTAAATTTGACTACTTGCTACTTTGAGAGAGACAAATAAATTTAAACATTGTCAAAACTCGCAAGGAGCATGATGTTTTTTTTTTAACTGCTACTGAAAGAAGGAACCAAATAGAAACTATCAAGCACCACGTATCAGTTTTATATATTGTGACATCCAAATATAGCCAGGGTGAGAAGCTCAGGAACCAGAATATACTGAGGACTTGGAACAAGGCTGTGGCAGAACTTAGGGTCTGTAGGTGATCTTAAAAAAAAACCAAGCATGTCAGATCTCATTTGTACTTGGATAGTAGATCAGTAGGAGATCCTGGGGCTGAAGGTTAATATCAGGTCTACGATGTTCAAACTCTAATACAGACAAATCTCTTGAACCCCAAAGTAGATTCAGAAAAGATTTCATTTATTGGAGGATACATGCAGCTCTAAGCCAAGCATTGCTAAAACTAAAGCCCGCGTAATTTTCCCTCTACTTTTACCCCCCTTCAATCTAGGCGCCACTTTTAGTTCTCATAGAGGTATGACCTTGTGCATTCCAGCCCCGATAACACGTCTTCTTCCTGGCCTTCAATCTTCCTCTGGCTCTGTCTTCTTTTATTGCCCCCCCGCCCCCCGTGAGACTGGCAGAATCAAAGCAAGCTAAGAAAACATTCCCTATATACAAATGGCATTTACTATGTTAATAAAACAGTCCTCTAGTTGATATATATTTTGATTGCTGTCGATTCTGACAGTTAAACTGGGAAGTCAAAAAATAATCCCAAAGAAGATATTGACAAACCATTTCAGTAAAGCTGCCAAGTAGCTTTATTGAAATGTTTTTAGGAATCTGGGTGTATGCAGTGTTGAATGCAGCCACTGACAGTAGCTTCAAAACCAACACAAATTGTTAAGTGAATCGCATGGAGGTGTCAAAAGTCCTTACAGCTGATGGAGTTAGAACTAAAGTGTTGTCATTACAAATGTTAATTTGTTTTATTGCATGATATTCTGACGTAGTGTTCAGAATGAGATCAAGATAGTGGTCTCTCTTCAGAACAAAAATCTGCTGGCAGGTTTTTAACATAATGCAACAGATGGATATGGGGGCTATAGGGGATTCTTATTGTGGGTTCTTGATTGGCACCCAGATCTTCTCAGTACCATACCTTCCATCACTTCCCCTTCCTTCTCTCAATGATTGTCAGTATACTGGTTTGTTTCTTGCTGTGTTGATCTTTAAATGTTGGATTGCCAATGCATTCCCAGCAGCCTGCCTCCCCCTGCCCCGGTCTTCCTAGTACCTTCCCCGTCTTCCAATGGCATTTTTGCTGAAAATAAATGAAATATTTTTCTACCACCCCCCAATTGTCCCAGCATATTTTCTTTCCCACTCCTTTGCCTTCTCTCAGCCAATGCACTACTGTCTGTGCCTGTTCCATACCGAGATGGTCTCAGCAGTAAGGAACAGACTCCTAATGCAACTCACCAGCCTGGTGCTTCCCAGTCTCCTCAGTGCCTTCCCTTCTCCCCTCCTTTGCCTTCTCTCAGCTGCTGATGACTGCACATGCCATTGCCAAGGAGACCCCTCAGCTCCCACTCTTACTACTCAGTTCTGCCCAGAGAAGCTGCACTTTCCAGAACAAACAGCCCTGTGCTCACTCCATATATGAACCAAAGATTTGAAACATGCATGATTTGGTTTAGGCACAGACTACCACAAATCAGCTATTTTATGCAGCGAGAGCTTGTGCAGAGAATATTTTGCATGGCCCTACTTTTCCCCTCTGTTTTATTGAGCAAAGAGGAACATGCATGGACCAGATTCAAGTTTTGTTGGAGCAGCGTGGATAAAAATCTTTGTTTACTCTGATGAAGCTAAACTTAAGTAAACTTAGTAGAGCTTTTGAAGTTTCTGCTTTTGCTCTGAAGAACTACAGCATGTTAGAAATAATTTTATTTTCAGAAAGGTATTGGGCCAAAAGTGTTCAGACAGTCCAATAGTAGTATCTGTTTCATGTGTAGTAATCTATCTCCTGTATGTCAAGTGCTGCTACTTTCTAATGTGAATAAGTATTTATAACTTGCCTTTGCTGTCCTTGCAGCTTGCAACAGTGCAACCTGGGAAGAAATTCCACATGTACACAAAAGAAGAACTTGAAGATGTCATCAAAGATATTTGATGAGAGGAGGAACTCTCCAATTGCCTCATTCCCTGACCACAGCAAACTGAACCTTCAGTTTTTTCCAGTGCCCGTAACTTTATTTCAGCAGCACGTATGCCTGCTCTTAAAGGCGCAAAGATTTTTTTACAGTTTCTGTACATAAAGATCTTCAACAAGAGGAAACTAGAATAAATCATTTTGTTATTCTTATGTCACTAATTCTTTAATAAAGTTCTGCGGTGGGAGGAATGCTTGAAATTAGTGGTGTTAGAGTAGATGCATCTTCCAAATTTTTTTTCCTCCTAGATGAAATTTGACTTTCTCAGGGACACATAAGATTGGATAGGAATTAATTGCATCCCTCTTCGATGCACAAACATATTTTCAGTATTTTATTATTTAATATCTGATGTTATAATAGGATAAAATGAACACCTTAATAGCTCCAATTGATTGCAGGTTTTGCTCTTTTTTTTTTCAGTACAAAATGCACTGTGATCCTAGCAACAGTGACCACATTGCTGGTTTGTGGAAGGTTAAAATGAAACACAGTCAGTGGGATTAAAGTAGCAGTTGAGTGGAGCAATAAATCATTATAGAAAAGGGATCCCTTGGGAGAATATATTAGGCCCTCATAGTCTCCTATTCACACTGAAAGATTGCCTCCCAAAATTCAGTACAGCTCAGTTAAACTACTGTACATACAGTTAAAATTACTGTATGTTACTTCCCTTATGTTGTCTAATTGCTTGTATCTGGTGTCTTTCTAATATTATCAGTAGGCTAAACTTTCTTCCTTTTCTGGATGGCATGATAGTAACCAAACTCCCAGACATGTGGCCTTCAAAAGTCATTTCTGGAACTCCCATTTTTAGCCTTTCAAATGACATAGCTCCCTCATGTGGAACATAAGATAATAAGGAAATATAAGCAAGTGAATCAGTTCTGATACGTAATGAATTATTCAATTATTTGCAACCAAAGGTACGACTTAAAAATAAAAAGTAGAGGGAGGAGAGAGAGAGAATTTTTTTTTTCATTCCCTGTCTCACCCCTATGGGTGGTATCTGTCTTCCTCAATCTTGGGTCCTCTACCAGAGGCCTGGAAGTTTGAGGGTTCTGCGCAGTATCTTAGCTGTTCCTAGTGCTTCACTCTTCTGGACAGAGAGCTTTGATGTTCCTGGGATCTGTTGGAGCCACTCTCCCAGCTTAGGAGTCACAGCCCCAAGTGCTCCTACCATTACTGGGACCAATTTGGCCTTTATTTCCGTATCCCCTCCTTCAGGCCATGGTACTTCTCCAGCTTCTCATACTCCTCCTGGATGTTGCTATCACTTTGCACCGCTACATCTGTCACCATTGCTGTCTTCTGGTCCTTGTCTACTATCATGATGTCCAGTTGTTTGGACAGTACCTGCCTGTCCGTCTGGATCTCGAAGTCCCACAGGATCTTAGCCCTGATATTCTCCATGACCTTCTATGGAATCTCCCATCTGGACTTGGGAGATGCTCCTGTACACAATGCCAGGTACTTGGTTCTGTTGATGGCATGGATCTTGTTCTTCCCATTGAGCTGGCTCTTTAGGACTTGTCTTATACTTTGGTGGTACTTGGATGTTGCTGTCTTCCTTGCCTCTTCATTTTAGTTCCCATGTGACTCTGGGATACCAACATACTTGTAACTGGTCTGTATGCTATGTGGCCTGCTGGTAGTGCCACTCCATCAGTCTTAACTACCTACCTTCTCTTTACTATCATCCGGCCACACTTCTTCAGTCCGAATGACTTCCCAGTGTTCTCAATGTACATCATGTCAGGTGGATCAGTGAGTCGATGTCTTGTTCACTTTTAGCATACAGCTTGATGTCATCCATGTAGGTGGTTAATGATAGTTCTACTCTTGAACTTGTATCCATATCCAATCCTTATGATTATCTGACTGAGGGAGTTCAAGCCTATGCAGAACAGCGAGGACAGTGCATCACTCTCAGGTACAGCCCAAGAAACTCAGTGGGACAATTCAGGAACAGTTCAGTTACTTTATTAGCTTACACCTACTAGACAGAATCTTGCCAGACTAACTCTAACCCCCAATGACAGCAACTAAACACTCTGCATTCCTTAGGGTGGTACCAGTCTCATCCTCTTAGTTTTTACATGCTCAGGCTGCAGGCTAAGGAGATGCTTGAGATTCCTCTCCGACTCCCTATGACCTTGGACCTCCCCACTCATGTCTTCCATCACAATCACCTTGTTATATGCCTCGCTTGATGGCCATTTGTGCGAGCTATCTTGAGTTGACTTCCAGTGTTGTCTTCCATAGTCCCATTGAGTTCTTGAGGAAGGTTTTTAGGGTCCTGTTGACTTTGAATAATGCCAGGCATTCACAGATCCATGTGTGTGGCATTGATTCGTAGGCTTTCCTGTAGTCAATCCAGGCTGTACTCAGATTGGTCTGTCTAGACCTTGAGTCTCAGACGACTGCTCTATCTATGAGCAACTGGTGTTTTGAGCCTCTGGTGTTGTTCCCAATGTCCTTCTGAGCTGTGCTCATATACTGACCCATGTGGTCCTGTAGCTTGGCAGCTATGATGCCTGATAGGACTTTCCATGTTGTGGGGAGGCAGATTATTGGCTGGTAGTTGGACGGTGCTGTTCCCTTGTGGGGATCTCTCATGATCAGCACTCTCCTTCCTTGTGTTAGCCAGTCTGGGTGGGAGCCTGCTGCTAGCAGCTGGTTCTTCTATGCTGCTAGGCATTCATGCACTACTGTTAGTTTCTTTAGCCAGCAGGTGGATCATGTCCGGGCCAGGCACTGTCCAGCTCTTCATGTTCTTGATCCGCTGTTGGATGTCTGTTACTGTGATGGTGACTGGTTCCTGTTCTGAGAGATTGCTGTGGTCTGCTTTCAGGTCCTGCAGCCACTTTGCACTGGTGTTATGTGTCTTCTCTTTCTCCCATATATTCTTCCACCAGCTGACTAACTTCTCTCTGAGTTTCTTTCATCCTAGCATCCAACCTCATTTTCTGGTGGGGTATGTACTGCTGTTCTTGATTGTGTAGCCAAGTATCTCCAGGATTACAGCAGCTGTAGCATATACCAGTTCACTTGTCTGAGTTATGGTGGTAGCTGGGATTGTTGTGAGGCTCTGTTGGCATCTTCTAGCATACTATCTGATAGTACTTCTCCACTGAGCCTTGGTAATCGGTCTCGAGGGTTGACTGTAGCTAGTTTATCCATGATCTTATGCCTCATATCAGCTACTATGCTCTGTAATGGGGTGGCAGTGACATTCCAGCTTCAGGTGTTGGCTGCACATCCAGTTGTTCTTCCGGGTCTTCTTGAGCCTGGGATGTAATGTGTAGTTGGTCTGTCTCAAGTTGTGAGAGCAGCTTCCTCTTTACTATGTTGAAGGGTTGGGTAACTAGCTGTTTCTCAGTTAGTGTGGATGTAGGTCTTCTGTCCATCCATAGTTCCCTCATACGTTTCATATATCCCCTCTCATTAGGTCTATTGTTGTCGTAGCGTTCCATCAATTCCAGGTTCTCTTGTCTTGCCAGTGTATGGTTTGTTCCAGTAGCCCACTTATCGCCAGATTGTTCTGGTTCCTCAACATTTGGCGTGGACCTTGTTAATCTGGGCAACAACCAAGCTGGCATGACTCTTAGTTCATGTCACTCTCATATCCGAGGTAGGAAGGGGAAGCGTTCCCCTGCTGGTAAGGTAGGTACCAGCTGGGATTTGAACCCTGGTCTCCCACATCAAAGGGTGGTGCTGTAACAACTATGCTATCCAGCCGCTGATGCTGAGGCAGATGTGTGGTAGTGGGGCTTGATGTTTTTGAGAGCTTTTGGTATGTTAGGGATAGTGTTAGATGGGGTCTCAGGATGATTTGGCTTCTAGGAGTGACTTGAGGCAAAGTGTGGGCCAGCAGAAGAAACAGGAGAGGAGCAGCCAGGGAAGAACAGCTCCATTTGCATCTCCCCCAGCAGTGGATAGACAGTGTAGTGGAGCTCAGTGGATTTGCACTGTGTTTCCATCCAGGGCTGTACTTGAACCACAAAGAGTCAGCAGAGAGCAGGCAGCAAGCAACGGAATCTGGCAGCACTGCAGAATGGCTGTATTTTACTCAACTGCCTGGCAGGGCAAGATGAAGCTGGGAGACACAGCAAAGAGGCAGCAGCAGAGAGATGCAGCAGAGAGGAACAGTTCTGCTCTCGCCCTCCGTTTGTGGCTGGTCCTGGGGATGGAGTGGAGACTGGTAGCTCAGCGCAAAGAGGTGGCAGTGGCTATGGCATCCTGGCAGCAGGAATCCTTGGTGTAACAGGATTTGGATGTCCAGTGGATGACAGCAGTGGGAGTGGGAACAAGTTGGTAGTCTTACGAGTGAATGAACTTGTGTCCTGCAGCTGCAGCCTGAGTAACCACATGTTGCACTGGCCATTTTGGTGGCCCTCCCTGTCTTCTTCCTCAGATTCTGGCCTGGCCTGGAATTAACCCTGTAGTTGGTAAACCAGGTCAGAATCAAATGTTTTACCAAGAAAAAAAGTTATATTGTGGATGCTGGCACCATGTGAGGAGAGAACTGGGCTGGTGGGGTTGGGGGGGAGTGTAGGCAAAGTGAGGCTGGATTTGTCCACCACCCTCAGGTGAGAGACAGAAGTAGGGGAGGGGGAATATTACCTACCAGGCCTGTTATAATATTTTTTTCCCCTCCTGGGTGAGAATGGGGTAGGGGTAGGGTGGGGTTAGAGAGTGGAGAGGAGGAGTGATCAAGTGAATGGTGAGGGGGAGAGGTGTTGCCCAGGCTTTAGGCACTGAATGTTATATAGAAACGCCAGTATCTGGTCAGGGTTTATTTGTCCTTGTGCTGTATGTGTTCGTGGATGGGTCCCTTTGGTTTGGGATGGGGGAGAGTTGGATGATGAGATGGGGGAAAGGTCAACGTGGGGGGAGTTGGATGATGCGGGAGAGAACAAGGGGAATATCATGGTGTGTCAGGCATGGGGAGATACGACAGGAGACAGGGCAGGTAGCTCTTGGGGAGGGCAGTATTAGTGTCTAAGAACAATACCCTGTTCTAGCCCCTGGTGCCCAGCCCCAGGACCTGGTCTCTAGAGCTTCAGCAGCCCTGGCTTCCAGCTGCTGCTATTCAATGCTTGGTTGGCCTGTCATAAATCTCATCTCATCACCTGATCATGGATAAAGAGGGCCAACCTAGCATGCATCACTGAAATCTGGTTGGGCACAGAGGGGTTTCCCTCTCAGAGATGTGCCCTTCCAGGTTCTGGGTGTGGCACTAGCTACAACTGCAAGGCAGGGTGTGGTTGGGGTTGTGGCTACCAAAGAGTCTAGTGGCCTTTAGGGGCGCTACCCAAGATATAGCCAGATGTGAGGTCCTGTTCATGAAATTGGGCCATAAGGACCCCTTGGGGCTGCTGCCTGCCTACTTTCTTCCCTACAATGTGGTGGGGTCCCTGCCTGAACATCTCTGTGGCTGACTCCCCAGGTTTATGATCCTGGGGCACTTCTTTGAGCCCAGAGTCAGATGTGGCTCCAGAGTTCATGGTCACCATGGACCTAGTCCAATTTATTGAGGGCCCTACTCACAGCAGAGGTCACACATTAGATCTGTTTTTGTCTCGGAGCAATGGAGTTGTGCTCTGGAGTTGGCCAATATTAACATCAGTCGCTTGCCATGGACAGATCATGCCAGATCACACCCTCTCCCACTGCAGGGGGTTAGGGCATATTTGATTGGTCCACCCCAGGTAACTGATGGACCCAGTGTGGTTAGAGAGAGAACTTGGGGTTCTTCCTGCCGAGGCTTTGGTTGCAGCTTGGAATGAATACATGGTGGAGGCCTTGGACTGGATGATACCTGTGCAGGCTCTGTGATCGTGGATCCCACAGAGCTCCAAAAGATGAAGGAACACAAGATGAAGATGCCTAGAGTGCTACTAGCAAAAGATGAAGAGCAAAGCTGATTGAATACAGGTAAGAGCTTTTATTAGAACTTCCCTTGTGGTAGTAAGAGTAGTGAAGTGAGCTCACTTCACTGCTCTTACTGTGTCTGCAGATAGCTGGCCAGTGGTCCTGTTTTGGGTGGCCAGGTCCCTTCTAGGTAAGGAGGGGCTGGAAAACCCTTGAAGAGCTGCTGCAAGGAATATTCTGAGCTTCTGTGGAACAAAGTCTCTCTGCTTTGCTCTGGAGCGGCAGATCCTATGGAAGTGCCTAAGGCTCATCTGAGCTCAGTTATCTGGAAAGAGTTTGAACCGGTCAATCCTGAGGGACAGGGTCCTCACAGCTATGAGTTTGGCTATCTGTGTTCTGGACCCATGGCCCTCCTGGTTGGTTAAGGCCTCCCGGAAGGTGGCACGTGGTTGGGTCCAAGTGGTGGTTAATGCTTCATTGCAGGAGGAGACGGTAGTGCACCCCCTTCTCAAGAGGCCCTCCTTAAGTGTTAGACAACTTATGTCCAGTCTTCAACCTTCCATTTCTACATGAAACCACTGGGTGAGGTTATTTGGCAGCCTGGTGTGTGGATCATCAGTATGCTGATTATACCCAGTTATACATCTCCATCCTGGGCTGGGCAGGTGATGCTGTTTAGGTGGTGACCTACAGGTGAAACTCAAAAAATTAGAATATTGTGCAAATGTTCATTTATGTCAGTATGGCAACTCAAAAGTCGAAACCAATATATGAGATAGACGCATTACATGCAAAGCGAGATATGTCAAGCCTTACTTTGGTATAATTGTGATGATTATGGCGTATAGCTTATGAAAACCCCAAATTCACAATCTCAGAAAATTAGAATATTACATGACATCAATAACACAAGGATTGGAAATAGAACAATATCGGACCTCTGCAAAATATAAGCATGCATGTGTACTCAGTACTTGGTTTGGGCCCCTTTTGCAGCAATGACTGCTGCAATGCGGCGTGGCAGGGATGCTATCAGCCTGTGGCACTGCTGAGGTGTTATGGAAGACCAGGATGCTTCAATAGCGGCCTTCAGCTCCGCTGCATTGTTCGGTCTCACGTCCCTCATCTTTCTCTTGGCAATGCCCCATAGATTCTCTATGGGGTTCAGGTCAGGCGAGTTTGCTGGCCAATCAAGCACAGTAATCCCATGGTCATTGAACCAGGTTTTGGTACTTTTGGCAGTGTGGGCAGGTGCCAAGTCCTGCTGGAAAATGAAGTCAGCATCCCCATAAAGCTCGTCTGCATGAAGTGCTCCAAAATCTCCTGGTAGACGGCTGCGTTGACCCTGGACTTAATGAAGCACAGTGGACCAATACCAGCAGATGACATGGCTCCCCAAATCAACACAGACTGTGGAAACTTCACACTGGACTTCAAGCATCATGCATTGTGTGCCTCTCCATTCTTCCTCCAGACTCTGGATCCTTGGTTCCCAAATGAGATGCAAAAGTTGCTCTCATCAGAAAAGAGGACTTTGGACCACTGGGCAACAGACCAGTTCTTTTTTTCTGTAGCCCAGGTAAGACGCTTCTGACGTTTCTTGTTCAGGAGTGGCTTGACAAGAGGAATATGACATTTGAAGCCCATGTCCAGGATCCGTCTGTGTGTGGTGGCTCTTGATGCACTAACTCCAGCCTCAGTCCACTCCTTGTGAAAGTCCCCAACACTTTTGAATGGCCTTTTCCTGACAATCCTCTCCAGGCTGCAGTCATCCCTGCTGCTTATGCACCTTTTTCTACCACACTTTTCCCTTCCACATAACCTTCTATTGATGTGCTTTGATACAGCACTTTGGGAACATCCAACTTCTTTTGCAATTACCTTTTGGGGCTTTCTCTCCTTATGGAGGGTGTCAATGATGGTTTTCTGCACAACTGTCAGGTCAGCAGTCTTTCCCATGCTAGTGATTCCTACTGAACCAGCCTGAGAGACCATTGAAAGGCTCAGGAACCCTTTGCAGGTGTTATGGATTCATTAGCCGATTAGAGTGGGACACTTTGAGCCTAGAATATTGAACCTTTTCACACTATTCTAATTTTCTGAGATTGTGAATTTGGGGTTTTCATAAGCTGTACGCCATAATCATCACAATTATACCAAAGTAAGGCTTGACATATCTTCCTTTGCATGTAATGCATCTATCTCATATATTGGTTTCACCTTTTGAGTTGCCATACTGACATAAATGAACATTTGCACAATATTCTAATTTTTCGAGTTTCACCTGTAGTGCCTGGAGGCTGTGAGTGTCTGGATGGGGAGGAACCAGCTCTGACTGAAGCCTAGCAAGCAATAATGGCTTGGGGTGTTTGGCCCCCCTGGATTTAGAATGAAGTCATCTTTGACTCTTGATGGGGTAGTACTCCCTGGACAGAGCTGGTAAGCGCACGTGTGCGCTCGCTCGCTTGCTCTCTCTCTCTCTCTCTCATATTTATATAGCCAACCATCTCACACAAAGTGACTCTGACCAGTGTACAACAAATAATTTGGGGGTCCTCCTGGACTTGCAGCTGCTCAAGGAGTGGGTGGCAGCCATGGCTAAGGGGGGCTTTTATACAGATTCATCCCATGCACCAATTGTACCCATTCCTGGACTGGGAGGCCTTGCTCATAGTTGCTCATGGTCACTTCCTGGTTGGATTACAGCAACACACACTACATGGGGCTGCCTTGAAGACCATCTGGAAATTACAACTGGTCCAGAATGCAGCAGCACACACAG